>OY756436.1:9272588-12193887 GCA_963576905.1 Mystacides longicornis
CAAAGACGCATGCGCAATCCACTGAGAAAAGTGGCCTCACGCTGAACGACGTAAGAATGTAATATTTACTTACCTATATAAAGGATTAAAAATACTTAAAAATGGCTGAGCATCTAAAGTGAATATCCTGAATACCGTATTTGCTTATTAAATGAATACCTAGTAATTATAAGATGTAATAATAATAAAAGTACAAAGGTTGTTATCAATAGGTCTGGTAATTCCGTAGATAAGTATGTATTATCGCCAGACTAGTCTGTCCATTATTATTTTTTGTATTTAGGTAGATGCCTACCTTAAAATATAAACCTCTGAGTGTTATAATAGATAAAAAGTCGTATGTTTGAATATTATCTTACCATTCATTTGATAAGCTTAGGCTTATGTCCTTTTGTACAAAATACCTCCACCTGTTGAAGTAAACAGTAAACTGAGTAAACATATCGACGATTATAATTTTTTTAGTATGGCAACATCGAGCTGTGCATTTTGCAAGTGACAACCCTATAATGACATTTACAAGATCGTTGTAGGTTGTTGCAAAATAGGAATCGTGGAATTTGGAACTTGTTTTCCTAATCAATGTTAAAGGTTTTAGTGTTGATAACTGAAAGAACTTTTTTAATGTGAAGTTCAGCCAAGGCTTTTCAAAAAACGCTTTCTTCAGTTTTTTGTCATTGCAAGAAGCGAACAATGTGTTAAGTGTAAAATAGTTAGGAATAAGTTACAACAATGACTAGTAGAGGAAGAAATGTAAATAATCGCGTCGATATAGAAAAATGTCGAGAGGATTCAAATTGGAAGAAAGTTATCGAATTGGCAGAACAGTTAAAAGTGAGATCTCCGAACTATGGTAAGTGCAAAACAAAAATAACGATCAATTTAAACTATGTATCATTTTTCTTGAACCTCAACGCAATCTGTTTTTCTTTCAGAATGTTTATCTAATTTCCTGATTGGTGAAGGAAAATTAGAAGGCTATTTAGAAGAGCATCCTCCGATTGAGACAAATTTTTCAAAGGCTAAGCAAGGGCTTCAGGATGCCAAATCTTATCTATTACTGGCTGCGAATGAACTGGGAAAGAAAGCTGGGGTGGCTTTGGATGCGCATTTGCTACTTGGAAAGCTGCACTATTCTTGTGGAATGTATGATGAGAGTCTTAAGAGTTATACGGCTGCAGAATTGCATACACTTACAGAAAAACAGTTACCTTTGTAAGTAATTTGGTTAATTCTAAAAGTATCAAAGATCCAACAAAAGACCTTGAGCAAAGTATATGCTTCTTGAACTTATATTAATAATATTTTGTAGTTATCAATTTGTTCAACACTATTGTTTCATAATCTATTAATATTAAGGAAAGTGCCTGACTGACTGACTGACATACACACTCATTAACGCACAGCTCAAACGGCTAATCGTAGAGAAGTGAAATTTGGAAATCAGGTAGGTTTCAATACAAAACCTACCACTATGAAAGGATTTTTTGAAATTCCACAAATATCTCGGAAACTAGACATGGTACGACCTTGAGTTTTGGCATATAAATCCTCCTATAGAAATGAGTAGTAGGTTGTCTGGCCATTTTTTCAAAATTTTACTAAAAGGGATGAAAATGGGCACATAGAATAAGGGATGATTTTTAAGTGGCTCCTAATAAGTTTAAAACTCGTATGACATAACCTCAAAACATAAGAATAGTTGGTATGAAGTGTTTGTTGTGTTTTTCGTAGTTTTAGTGAAGTCACACAGTTTTCTTTAAAACATGAACATGACTTCTTACCACTGAATTACTAATGTGTCTATGAAAAGGAAGTCGTTTATTCCGCTATACGTTTGATATGCTAATGCAACTATTTTGTATTCACTAAAATGTTTTTGCATTGTCTAATATAATTTTTTTTTAATATTTTTATTTTGATACCTTATTCAGAAGCCTCTAGAAAATACAAATAAAAGTTTTTTACTTGCTATCCCGCTTGTCATAATAACTTAAAAGAAGATGGAAAGAGACAAGAGCAGTTCGAACAAACTAAGTAAATTGATATAATTTTTTGTCAATTTGTTTTGAATGCCGCGGTAGTAGATACGTAGTATATAATAATTCCAGGATTTTATTAGAAATTAATCATCTTTCATTCATTTTTTGTATTTATATCAATACTGGATTAACCATGAAAAGTTTTTTAGACAATAATGTCTCCAAATTATTATATTAGAATAATAAAAGTGATAGGTAATTCATAATTATCGTGTTTAATTTTTAGGCGGAGTCTTCGTATAGTTGCGGAGTCGTATGCCATAAAAGGTCTATGCTTGGAGCACAGTGCCACTCCAGGTGGAAGTAAATATAAACAAGTTGAACGAGAAAATGAAATGGTAAGTTTTTGTGCTCAAATATTTACAAATGGTTATAATGTCTTAAATAGGGGTGCAAAAGAAGATTGCGTATAGTGAAATAATGATAAAATATGAAATATACAGTTTGAATTGTGGAAAATGGAGAAGGAAATTATTTAAAACACGAATAAAATTCTTTAGATGTGAAAATTTGAAATAAAACTCTTTCGAAACATCAAAAAAATGAATAGGTAGGTAATTTAAAAAAAAACTATGTAGAAGACAACATACGCATTAGTTATTTTGGAGGTGTTTCAAAAATGTAATTAATAATTTTCCCTATTTGAATAAAACTTTTATATGAGTAGTATATTTAGGCATATTCTTTGTAAATTCATTAAGTATACTGTAGCGAGCTAGATCACGCAAATAACTTGTAAAAGATAGTAACTCATGAATAAATTATATTGGCTCCATTCTTTGATCCACCCAACTTCAAATCTGCTGCCTCATTTTTTTCTTCTTTTCCGTGTGTTTCTCACTTTGCCTTTGATTTGCAGCCGATCTATAAGTCTTCAATTCTTTCGTCTATGGTTGTTTCCCTCTTGCCATTAAGTAATACTTTTTTTATTTCGTCATTATATCTTTCCTTTTTTCATATGACTGGATTACTGCAAATGCCTTATTGATATGGCATTGAATTTCCTTGCAAGAATGTTTCAACATTTAATTATAAATGTACAGTAAATTATACATTGTGTTGAAACACAGTTGTTACATGATTGTGCATGCTACTAGTATGTTACTTGCAAGATGTTAATCATTTGCTCTGTTATTAACTGGTAACACAGCTAATTATTTGCTTAGTTGTCATTGTCATGTTTTGAAAGCTTGAACTCTATTAGAATGGGCAATGTTTTGGTATGTTCACATTCATTCTCTACAAATATTCTTTTCTTTAACATTTAACCATTTAGGTACAATCATTTTTACCCAAATATCTGTTTGTATACTTTTTACTTTTCAATTAAAACATCACACTAACTCACATAACTCAGTATGCAACTATTTAAGTCTAAGTACAGTAAAATCTCCATGATGGACCTCTATTTAAAAGACTCTTTATATTGTTATTTATTTTTTACCCATCATGCTGTTTCCCGAAGGGGGTAGGCAGAGAGTACGAACTTCCATTCTTTCCTTTCCAAACAAACCTCTTTCCCTTCCTCCAAACGCAAAAGATTCTGCATACATGCTCTTCTATTCCTTTTGCTCCTGAACTGGCCCACCTCTAATACAGCACCAATGTGGTTGGACCATGTCATTCGAGGACGGCCTCGTCAGCGTACACCTATTCTTATATACCCTTTTAGTCATTCTCTCCTCGTTTATTCTCTCTACATGCCCAAACCACCTTCATTTATTCACTTTCATTCTAGTCACTACGTTAACATCCACTCCACATTCCTTTCTAATATTATCATTCCTCACCATATCAACCAGTCTCTTTCCGCATATCCTACGCTGTGATCTCATTTCTACAGCTTTTCTCCCCATTTATACGGGGTTCAAGTTTCATTGAAAGTGAAAGTGCACTTGTGTGAAAGGGGTAACAAAGAGCGTTACGATGCATCTCTACACAATCTTGATTGGCTAAGGGTCCAGAACGGGCCGAGTTCATAATATGCCTCTTAGTTTTCAAACCACTCAATAATATGGCCACTTCATATTTGTGTAAACTATGTATCCAATTCTCACCCAATGACAGACATGTCTCTCTTAGATCTCAAATATATGGTTTATATGATTATTTCCGGAAGGAAATGTTAGGAATCGACAACTTGTGGTATCTAGTAATTTTATGTAGGTTATTCTTTCTATAAAATTATTTCTAATAATTGTAGATTCTCAAAGAACCTAGGATACAAGAATATTAAAATTAATAATTATTTTTCAAAAATTTTAGATACACTGCTTTGAACTAGCATCCGAGTTGTCTTTATTATATCTTCAACGGGCAGAGGGTACTGGAACTGGATCTGGATCGGGAAGTATTGTGGCCGGCAGTGGCGGAGTTGGGAGTACTACCAGCAGTACTGGCGGAGGCGGCACCCTGACTCTCACATCTCACATCATATCAGGAAGCAGCAATAGTGCAACCAGGGCACTGGGGCCAGTCTTGGAGACGGCTCTGCAGAGAGCGCCCATATTACACATGAGGGCGGGAAGATTGCAGTTAGCTGTTGACAGGTAAATAACACTCAGTGCAAGAGTATTGAAATCTGTTTCAAAAACCTGTCTATTAGTACTACTTATAAATTAAATAAAATATGATTGTTATTATTGTCATAGCAACAAATATAACAGACAAATAATAATATAGGTATGAAAAATCTTTCTCGTAGTCTGGTTGGCTTTGTAATATGTGGGTATATTAAAATATTTCAAAATAATAGTGATTCATTGAAAATCGCCTTAACGGAAGAACTCGACCAATTATAATATAGGAGTTAAGCTTATATTTTAATATTACAAAATGTCTATTTTTATTGGACATTAATAGCTACACTAAAAATAATTTAGTCAAAACTAAATTTTAATAGAAAATGATTAAAAAAACCGCATTGAATTCGTAAAAATATTGTTTTTCTAAAGGCTGCATCCATAAACAGGTTATGCCTTGTGTTATTTTCGAAAAATAACTTATTATTATAGAAATTCTACCAAGGCCTATGTTGAAAAAAGTCCTAAATGTTTTTGAATATGATCTGTATTTTTCATAACAATATTTTCAGATACCGTGATATGCTAGCTGCTGTGGAATCTCACGGAACCCATTCCCTAAGGCTAACGTTGGCGCGTCAGTTAGCCGAAGTTTTGCTGAGAGGTGTTTCGGGTAGCGAATGGACCACCTCAGCTAGTAAAACTCCGATCGACGGACCCTGGAAGCCCAAGAAATATGCTGGATTGAATCAGGTATTTGTTATTATAGTTTAAGAAGCAACATAACAGACAAGACAGGCATATTAAAGGGTCATTCATTGTTTGATTGTCCTATAAATCAGGTATATCTTATATATAAAAATGAAGAGCTATTTTCCGTGGTCATCGCATCACGCCTAATCGGCTCGACCGATTTCACTAATTCTTTTTTTGTTGTATTGGCTTTTATCAGGAGAAGGTTTTTATGAATGAAAAAATTAAGAATATTGCGTGGGAAATTAGAAGATTAAAGAAAACTCTAAGTAGGTGGTAACCTTATTAGTACTTTTTACCATATAATTTTTATTCCAATTTTGACAGGAACTGTCAGTTGGTGTGATTGATTGAATGCGTTGAAAAAACATGGTTTAAAACTTTGGTCAAAAGATAATTAATTCATCACCATACAAATTAGAAATCAATATTCACAGTTAATAACACAGGACAACGTCTGTTGGGAAAGCTAGTGTCTTATAAAATTTCATTTTAGCATGTTGGAAACTGCGGGCAGTTTGACATTTCCTCCCGTTTATTATTTATAGTTGGCGCCATTGCCACACCATTCCCACACGCCAAACACAGAATGGCGCGGTCTCTAGGTATAATAGGACATCTGTTGATTTGTTGAACAGAAAAAGAATATTCCCAAAGTTGGTTTTGTCATATGTATGAAAATTTTTTGCGTTAGGTTAGTGTTACTAAATTACAGATGAACTTGCGCTTTAGGTACATTTAGGGATAAGAGTATATTAGAAAGTTTAGCACATGATACCTGATATAATATATTATTTTGTTTTTTCTTTTGTTGCAGTTCATTCCGAACAACGAATGCGAGGAGACTATTTTGCTTTTGTTGATTGGTGAAGCCATGGCTGTGAGGGATGCAGTGTTATCGCAATCTCCCGAATTCGAACAAGCAAGAATCCACGCTTTTGAAAATGCCAGTGCTATATATGACTTGCTTACAATTGCCACTGTGCGATGGGGTCAAGTTGGATTGCTGCAAGAAGTAAGGACTTATTTCAATTTTTTTATTTCTTAACCCATTGAATGTCTTTCACAGTTTGAAGTGGTTGGTAGCCTATCGATTCCGTCGCGTTCGATCCGAGGTGCTGACCATTTTCTTCTTTCACGACACAAGCCTTTAGTAGCTTACTGTGAATGGTCAAAGAGTGTATTTGTGTTAAAAAATATACCATCACTGCATAATAATGCGTATTGCTACCTAGAAACAAATTTTTTAGATAGTTCGGCATCCTAAATAAAACATTACTCAAAAATATAAATAAATAACACTCTTCTATACATAGGTGTCAGTATAGCCGATATATAAATACCTATGAAACTGAAAACATTTCTCTAAAAAGTAAGGATAAAAGTAAGTATGGGAAGTAGAATATAGATATGCAATATAACATAGATGGCACTCAGGCTAATACATATGGCCTGAGTGCCCCGTTGTATCAGCGATGCCACATACGCATTTGTCAGTCTATATGGCAGCCATACCTTGGCATTCAGTGGGTTATTATTTTTTCTAGTTATGGGTTATCATATAGTTTTATTACTTTTTTACAATAATATCAGAAGGTCATTTTCTTTTCCATTACTATCAATAGCTTATACTCACTACCATTTTCTTTTCCATTACTATCAATAGCTTACACTCACTACCATTTTCTTTTCCATTACTATCAATAGCTTATACTCACTACCATTTTCCCTTTTTGTTTTAGTCCTTGGAGAGGGCGATGAAGTTCTCATTTGAGGAAGCCCATGTTTGGCAGCAGCAAGCATACTCCCTTGTGGCTTTGGGCAGAGGCGACCGAGCTGTGAACGTCCTCTCGCAGGTCATAGATTTGGAGCCTACCTCAATTGTACCCTGCTTGCTTGCAGCTAGGCAGTGCTACGAAACACTTAATAGAGTAAGTCATAACAACTATCCTATTCAATACAATCTTAAGGCCCCCCATTTTGAATAAATGGTAAATTGTTCAACAAGATTGGTGCTCTTAATCTCTTAATTTCATTTCTCAATAGAGCATCAATGTGCCGTTATTGTTGTTAATTTATTATTATGGTTTATGCATTAGTAAACGAAGTCTTTAAACAATAATATTCTTCCCGTTTTACCATGTTTTCCACCCTATTTTAGTCATTTTTGTCCACAGTGTCACCGTATACAAATTTTCATCATTTGTGACGGCTACGAAATTTTCTATGAATTACGGTGGTAAATTTATCAGTATTTTTTTTTTTTTTTGAGACCCTAATTCACTAAATGGTCCGGATTTTTTTCTCATTAAAAAAGACTGCCAAAACCTATAGTCTTTATATAATCGATGCAATGCAATAAAAAAATAAGTAGTAGGTTAATATCGTAATACTGCAAAGTTTTATTTAACCCCTCAAATCGGTATAATGGCTAAGTATTACAAAGTTTCAAGTAACGTTTTTGAAGAATTAGGTATGATCAATTTTTGAAAATCTGATTCTCTTCAAACCGGTTGTGCTCATAATTTTGTTTTATATAAATAAATGATTCAAACAAACGGTTCGACAAAGTTTCTCACAATAAAATGTGTTATAATTTAAAACAAACTTATGATGAAGAGTTTTATTTAGTGAAAATAGTGTCATAAAGTTTCATCAAAATCGATTTTATATTATTTTCTAACATAATTAGATGATGTCGTGAATTTAGTTTTGGGTTCAATAATATTATTCTTCTCGTTGCAGATTCAAGACGGTATTAAATTTAGTAAGATTGCTCTGGAAAGGGAACATGCAAATCCGACATATCTCCTCTCTAGATGTCATCTCTATGTAGGAATAGGCTATCACATGGCAGCAAGGTATCTATCTTTTCTCATGATTTTTTTGGATTAGGATATAAATTTCTTGCATAATAATACTTATGTAAAATTGTAAGATTGTGTAAAATTTGAATATTTTCACTTACACAAGGTCAACAACGATCCGCGCTGAAAAGGAAGACGCCAATGCTAAATGTATGGAAAGTCTTCATAAAGCCGTGGATTGTGATCCCGACGACCATCTGTGCTTATATTACCTCGCTTTGCAGTACGCGCTCATTGGTGGAATATCCGAGGCTATGGTAAGTTATATAACGTTCATCTCCTTCACTCCCCTTTCTATAAGAGGCAGACAGATAGAATATAGCTAAATTTGTGGCACTTTGTGCTTACAACCGTCTTCTAATGCTGTTTCAAAAGTTGGCTTAATGTGATCTCTATCTCATTTACAGATTTTGCCCTGCATTTACATGTTAGATGGTCAAATTTGCCGTGTCTTTTTAAACAGAGAGAATTGGCCTCCACCCTTTTCTATCCATGCGCACTTCTTACGCTCCTTTCTCCGACATTAGGTTTCTCATACAATGTCTCCTATTTCTTTTGCTTCTGATTTGTCCTACATTGAGGACAACATCAATGTGTTACACCTTTTCTTTCAACCTTATAAATTCTTTTTTTTAATCCTATTTGCATCCATTCTCTCAATATATACCCAAACCATCTCAACTTCCAATTAATTTTCATCTTTGTCACAACACGAACTTCCATACCACACTTCTTCCTAATATTCTTATTCCTTTCCATGTCCCAGAAAAGTCTTTCCACACATTCTTCATAGACTAACAACCGAGCTTGCAAAACGATTCACTTCTTTGAATGAGGGAAGAGGGTTCGAAAAATGTGTTGTTAGTGTTTGCGTTTGATTTTAAATGGTGTTACACCAAGTTTAGAGGGGGGAGGGGGATAAAACCTTACTGCAGATTGCTTGGGAGGAAGGGGTCAACTATCTTCAAAAATTGCGTTGTGAAATACTTGAACGCCCCTTTTTCTGATAGATTTTGAATTGAAATTGAAACACTCTATGAATGATTTCCTTTCAGTATTACGTTCGCTTATGTTTGATCAAACGCCCCGAATGTTCAGCTGCGATGCAACTGTTGTGTCTAGTCTTGTCGGCCAAAGGAAGATCTACAGAAGCTTTAGCTACTGCCAATGCTGCTTTGGAAGATCATCCCGATAGCATGGATCTTCTGAGAGTACTAGCTCTTTTACAGTTACGATGCCAAGGTGGAGAGGTCAGTATAAACATTTTTTGTTCTTAACTCATTCCGACACAAACCGAGCGAATCGCCAGTCTGTCTTTTGTTTAACATACAAAAATCAACAGAAAATATCTAACAATTTTTTGTGAAAATAACCTTAATAAATACACTGACAACATTCGTTCAGTAATAAATTTTTTAAACATATTATTAAACCAACAATTTAACGGTATCATTAAATTTATTAGTGTTTGATTTTGAGAAGTAATACAAATTTGAACTGCTACTGGCTTGCGACCATTTTCTACTGCTGTTTGAAAGGCTGGCTTAGTGTGATCACTTCACTTGATTTTGAACATTAACTTTTATATTATAGCGTTATTTTAAGAACTCCCAGCTCACTGTCAGCGCTTACAAAATGCCTGCAAAGCGCTAGCATTTTGTCAAACAACAATTAAAGAAGTTTTATCTTTGAATTTTAATATTTCAATTTGTTAAATAATAATATGACATATTCCACCAAATCAGATATAAAAAAATCCAGAAAAGATTGTGTAAAATGTGCCTTAAAGGAAAAAAGAGTCCCTTTATGCTCCCCTAAAAAACATCTTGTTAAAATTAAATAGTGTCAGAATGGGTTAAAGTAAGGTTGAAATCAAATGTTTGTGTGTTTGATTGCAGGCTGCATTGATCACGGCAAAGCATATGCTGTCCTTGTGGAAGAATCTCTATGAAAACACGACCAGTGAGCCGGATAAAGATTACGACAGGAAGTCTGAAACGAGATCAGTTCTACAATTCTATAACGATTTGGAGTCGGTCAAAGATTCAGGTTAGCTAAGAAAATTTTCACCCTTTTCCTAGATATGACAAATTCGACACAACTAGGGAAAATATTTTTCAATCTTGTATTATTCGTCTGTAAGTCGATGTTTTCTTTGATTTGAAGGATATCTATTTTCTAGGCCTTTTGTCCCACAGGTTTTTCTGCTAGTTAATTGAACAATTTTTTTTTTTGAGATTGACTAAACTAAGGAAATGCTTTAACTTTTGTAGGATCACTTCAAGCCAATTCTCAAGCTGCATCTAGGGCGGAAAGAGCTTTGAGTTCGGCAGCTTCTCAGTCGGGTTCTTTGCCTGGGACGGCTTCCACCTTGACACCTGCCGGTGGTTCTTTGCTTCGCTTAAGACTCTGGCTACTGCTGGCCGAGATTTATTTATCTTTAGGAGGAAATACCGAAGCTGCAGCGTGCGTGGATGAAGCAGCCACCATATTCCCGTTGTCTCACCAGCTTATTCATATGGTGAGATTAAATGATACAACTTTACAATGTGTTACAATTCATGATTGTGATATTTAGTTAAATAATATTATTGTTTTGTTTTCAGAGAGGCATGGTTCATTGTCATAAGCAAGAGTGGTCAGAGGCCAAGCAATCTTTCCTGAATGCCCTGGCCATTAATCCAGCTCATGTTGATAGTCTTATCCAACTGGGTTAGAACATTTTAATTATTTAAAAAAAGCGATTTACCTTTCTTTTTTTTTACTTGAGGTCTGATTTCTTAGAAAAGCGGTACTCTTGTATAGCGGCCATAATATTACGGACGCCATGTTAACAGTTGATAATTACAGTGTTAATTACCGCTCTCTAGAAATCCACGCCATTTAGTTATTTAGACAACATTCAAAGTGACATTATGCCCCTCTGTATTATGGTTACTATGTGACGGTGCCACTTTTTTTAGGAAATAAGAACCTTAATTTAGTTACAGTCATTTAAATGGTAGAAGAAAGTTAAAAAGCTGTGTAAAAAAGTAAACCATACTATAATTGTTTAAAAATGTTGCTTCCCTCAGGGTTAATCTGGGGCCCTATTTTCCAAAGTTGATCATTTTGTTGAATGGTGTTTTGTCTATTCTCAAATCACTCTACGTTCAAATGTTGCATGAAAGTATTGGAAACGTTGGAATTTGGGTGCGGATTCGTGCAAAAGTAATTGTATTCACATGCTGTTGAAGCATTTAAATGTTCTCAATTATGTAAAGATTCATAATGTTTATGGCAAGTCTGTCATTTGTTGTCAGATCGAATCAGTAGACAATCGATTCACGTGGTCAAATAGCACTCTACAAAATTCCTATGATTTTCAATAGACAGTATTCAAGATTCAAGAAGAGTGTTTTTAAGAAACCATACTAAAGTCATGTGGGATTTTGTTAATTGCCAAATAAAAAATCAGGAAAACACTATTTTTCATCTTAATAAACAATACTCTCAAAGGAAAAATAACAACTAACGACTCTAAAAATTCATTACTAATGTTCGATTTTTAAATGGAACAAACCACTACGGGCTTACGACCGTCTTCTACTGTTATTTCGAAGGCTGGCTTAGTGTGATCACTTTACGTTAACAACGTTCGCCATTAGGTGGTAATGCTTGTCTCCGAAACTCTTAATCATGAGAATTCTCAACATGTTCAACATGTCGAAAACTCTCATGTATGAAACAAGTAGAAATTTGATAATTAATGAAAAATAGAGAAGAAAAGTTGGAAATTATTGAGAACAAGAGAGCAACCAAATTTAAAGACTGCGACTGCTGTCATATATTTGGCGCCAGGATATGACTATATCCATTTTTTACTCTCATACTCTCAAATTACGTCTGGGTCAACGTGCCACGCAACATTGACTGGCAACAACCTGCCTTCCCCATCCGCATGTGGCCTTGTGTTGCCACATGCAGCCCCGTCTATGGATCCCACAGTCTTGAAATGTCCCATGATTTCGTGTAGAGTAGACATTGGTACAAACCTATGGTTCCTAAGACGAGACCTTCCACAAAACAGAACAAAATAAATCAATGAAAAATAGTAACTTTCTTACAAAATTTTATGTGCATGCCAACACATCATGTCCTGTTAAATAATATTCTAATCATGACACTATTCAATAATTGTTTTAACAGGTTTATGCTACCATCATTTGGGATCGCAAAGACTAGCGGAGAAGATCCTCAAAGACGCTGCCAAAATAGACCCCAATAACCACAAAACTTGGTACAGTCTGGGGCTCGTAGTGGAGAGCCTCGGAGAGTACGATACGGCCAGCGACTGCATGGCCACCGCCCTCAATGTTGAGTTATCATCACCAGTTCTTCCCTTTAACTCTATCAATTATATATTTGAATAAGAACATTCCTGTTATATATTTATCGACTCGATCCTGTTTATTTAATATTATGAAAATATTTATTATGAGAACAGTGTAATATTTTTGTATTAATTAGTGTATATTTTGTTGAAGCATGTTGTGTTACACGTACTATTAGCGACTAAATGTAAAAGGTTATATAATTTTTAACCCATTCTGACACTAATTAATTTTAGAGAATTACTTCGACTAAAACTAACAGCATTTTAAAGCGGTTTAACATAGAATGACAATCCTTTTTTTAATGATTATTCTTAATTCAATTAGTTTTTGATGAATGTCATACTTTTAAAGCTGTCTGGTATGTGCAAAACTGCCAAGCAATTCACACATGTTTTTCTTCAAGGGCACATGTTAGATAATCTTGTCTAGATTAGAAGATGTTATATGTAATTTAATTTAATAAATTGAAATTAAAAAATTCAATGCATAAACTTTTTTCATCTTTGTTTGATAAAATTTTGCATGTTTATCTGCTAGTACTTGGTGAGCATTTTTATGAAAAAAGTCTTTGTCTATCTATTATATGAAATTTTCACTCTCAAATTACGTCCGGCGATTCGGAATGGGTTATAAAGAACCTTGTCATTTTCATCAGTGATTTGTAAAAAATGAAAATTTAATGTTGAATTATTTTTATGTTTAGTAAAATAAATATTTTTTCTGATATTGTTTTAAAACATTCTTAATAAAATCAGTTGTAACTTTTTTCTCTAAGTAGTTTGTTATTTAAGTGAAATCATGGAGGGTCTTGGACAAAAAACATAGGCAAAAACCTGATTATATTCGGAAAAACTTAATGCCTGAGGCAATTTATTTTAGTCTATGCAAGATGCACATTAGTTGAAATTGAATGTGAAAAAACATCTAAAAAATTCACCTTTAATTTTTTTGGTATAGCTATATTGAAAACAAGTAGGTATGTAGTGAGATTTTTTATTAATTATTATTAATAACAGAAAATGACATAAATTTGGACAATTTTAAAAATGTTTACATTTGTAACTGCCTACTGAATATTTTTCTTTTTTACATACTTACATTGATAGTAAAATATAAATCAGTTTGTTCATATTGTAATTTTATGAATATAAATCAATATTTTTTAAAATATTTATTAAAATAAATTCTGCCAAGATTACAATTATTATCTACTAACCTAATTCTTATATATATTTTTTTTAAATATTTAATTTATTATTTTAACATATAGTTGTGATACTTATTAATTTATATCCAAAGTAGGAAAGAGAGTCAAGTCACACAATACTTTGTTTAGAGAAAGCTGGAAAAGGTTTTGGATAGGTTGTCAATAGATTTTGTAGCTTTCTAAAACTTCAATTTATCAAAAATATTTTATTAAAAATATTGTGACTTTATTGAAAAAGAGATATGTATATTTTTTTTCTAGAACACTTTATGGCAAATCAATTATTATATAAAAAAAAACAAAAAAAAAAGTGAAGCTAAAAACAATTTTTTTTCTATATTGGTACATGCTATATGAAACTACCTTGGCATTCGACGGGTTAAAAAGAAGTCTCACTTCAGTGTAACAAAATATTTTCAATGTTACTATTTTTTTGAGACTCAATTTTTTATTTTACCAACAGAATTTTCAGTAATATTCCTAAAGTTCGTTTTGACTAAAAAGTGATCACACTAAGCCAGCCTTCGAAATAACAGTAGAAGACGGTCGTAAGCCCGTAGTGGTTTGTTCCATTTAAAAATCGAACATTAGTAATGAATTGTTAGAGTCATTAGTTGTTATTTTTTCTTTAAAATTATGACTTGACTCTTTTTTGCTTTCAGCCTAAGTTATTGTAACTATCAATTTATTATTATTATGTATAACAAATTGAAAGATAACCCATTTTTCTGTGATTTTCTTTTAAGATGTTTAGTTTAATGTATTTATTTTATTCGTAAACAATATGGTGATTAAATTGTTGTTTGAGGGTAAGTATTCATTCATGCTGTCTATTTCCTTGCACAAGAGTCTGTTAGTGAAAAGTCTAAATAGTCATACAGCTGATTTTCAGTAATCCAACCTCCATGTCCAGTAGAAGAACTACAAATATTATCAGTCTAGTGTTGAGTCCGTACTATTGTTTTTCAGCAATTTATCAAACTAATCATTTATCCCATGTATTGGGAAACAGTCTCAACAGACAATGAGTCCATCCGATCTTGGACAACAGAGCAGTGGGCTTACAACCGCGTATGCCAGGTTTAATTTGAGGGATCGATAGAAAGATAGTGGCTTTCATAACCAGATAATAATCTGGAATATAATCAGATAGTACATTCAACAACATCTATTGAAAACTGATTCACAATGAACTAAAACAGTTGACGTGAAGAAAGCACTATAGGGTTTTAAAAAAAAAAATCTATTGAAGACAAATAGAAACAAAAATTGGATTTTCAGTTGATAAATTGTTTCCACTACATTCCAACAGATGGCACTCACATAGAACTCCAGTAGGTTATAAGCCTTATAGAATCAGTCCAAGTATTGTATCGATCCACCGATAGATGTCACTAGCCTCGAAAATCGCTATAATTTGAAATGTTTCCCTACTCACTGTATATGTATATACAAGTTGCAACGAAACGACAATAGGCAACAGAGAACAGCGAATGTTTCCTAGGAGTAGAAAGCGCTTTTTCACATTTCTTCCTACTATTCTCATTCCTTTCCATGTCCCACAGAGCTCTCATCTCTACTGTATTTATACTTCATACTTCTTTTTTTTGTCCGTGTCCATGTTTCACATCCATACATCATTGATGGTGGTCTCAGTGCACTGCCCACCCTGCTACCAGCCACATTCTTATGTTCAATTTTTTTTTACAATATCCATTCCTTCTAAACATACCTACTTTCAAATTACAAAAAATCAATACTTAAAATAATATTTTTCAATTTTTCTGTTGTATTATAAACTTTATATGCATGCAATGTATGCAAGGTTTGACTTTATTATGCAAACATAATAGTAATATAGGTATGTACGCAAGTACCCTATATCGTCTCAACAACTCGCCTCCGAGTAGATAGGCACGTACGCAAGTACCTACCTATATTATGATTAACATTCCTTTGTTGGCAGACTCAACTCTGTGTGCACTCGGCACTATAGTAGGTACCTCTAGCGAGCCAACGCGATAACATCTACTCTCTGCACACGGCGCAAGGAAGCGCGCCCCGAGAGTGCAGTGCACGGACAGTCAGTCTTCGCCAGTCCGTCTTACAAACAAGACACGAGTCTTACTAGTAGCTCCACTGCCCGCTGTCGCTCCTACACATTCACTCTTGAACATTCACTCGCTATCTCGTCTCATTTATAAATTACTTGTGTTTCACTGAATAAACTACCTTATCTACGAACACGCATCTTTTATGTAGCAACCTTCTGAATCTACATTACAGCAGAATCAACGCCGTTACCAGCATCGCTACAGTAATATTGTATTGTAATTTGATATAAATAGGAGTAAGCAAGCAATATTTCGTCTTTTTTAATTCTGCTTAACATGACTTAAAGTTTTAAAAGAATTCACTGTTACAGACTTCTGAGTTATTAGTTTGATTGATCAATCAATTCTCCTTATATAAATAAACACTCCTCTATACATAGGTGTCAATATAGCTGGCGGAACTTCATGCTTTAAGCATTCTCTACCAGTCAACCGATCCCGTCCAATCTGAGACAGGATTCCAACCCCGAGTAGAAATTTCAAGTGAAAAAACACATTGAAAATTTCTGACCCAACCAGTAATTGAGATGTCCCATTTAGTGTCCCACAATATATCAAAATCCTTCGACATTGCTTAAAAGGAATGTAAAATGTCGGTAGTCTTCCCATCAATGGCTTTTGTCTGCGCAATTTTTTTTTTACTGCGAACACTTTTATCATTAATTAATGTGGGCTCTCCGGATGGATGCGCATACGCAGTTTCCCCCATGCATCATCCCTCAAGATTGGAGGTGTGATGCCAGCACGCCAGTTGCTGGCCTTACAGGGAACGACCCGGACTTTGAGAAACGTTGTATTTGATATTTTAACGTATTTGTGAATAAACACGAGTAATATGGGAGTTTTACCTAGCAATAAAACTCTTATTATGTTGTCTTCCTTATCCAGAATATATTGTGAGAGAGACTTCAAACTTCTAGTCTAAGTGTCATACTTTCGCGCCATTTTCATCTTCATTTGTACCAGTAATATGGGAATCCCCTTTTGTTACTTCAACTGTCACAAGGTAGTAGCGCTATGCGATGTTTTGTCAATTGATTTCTCACAAAGCAGGCATTAGGTAATATACAGGATCCCAGCCTTCCTCTGATGAGGTGTATAATTTCCAACCCATCTGACGGAATTTATCTGAATCTGTTTTGGATCCAAATTTAGGCCATAATATAATATGGTCCCCGTTATCTACAAAGCCAGAAAAAGATAGTTCTAGTAAAGTGAGGTCATGAACTCTTCTTCCCGAAGCTAAAAGTAATATTGTAGCACGGCATCTAGACGCCTCCAATAATGTCACCCACTTTGGTGATTAGCCTTCAGCCATTTTTGAATAAGAGAGTTTCGGCAAGACTGATGGGGGTTTTTTTAATGAAAGGTACTCTGTATCCCTTCAAAACTTTGATAATAACAGGTGGAGCTTTTGCATTCTCCCATTCCCAGAGGTGGTGGACTACACCGGCTTTCGCACTGTTTTGTGCGGAGGTCGTGGGTTCGAATCCCGGCCGTGTCGACTATTTCCGCTTTCACGGCACAACCCTTTGGTTAGTGTGAAAGATGTCAAAAGTGTATTTGTGTTCACTTCGAGTGAGCACAGAATCATTTTTAAAAAAAAAAAATTCTCTCAAAAAATTTTTAACTGTCCTTCTCGAAACCCTTGGTTGGCGTCACTTTTGTCTATGCTGTGAGGTTCTGTATGGGCCCTTCCTTCCTGCTGGAGCCTTATTTTGTTTGCTTTGCCTGTAAGGAGTGGACTGCCAGCTAGTTGAAGCTTTTGGGACGTTATCGAAGTCTGTCTGTCGATAACGAAATGGCTTTGTTTTATATCTACTTTTATTAGTTTTCGGAGCTTCATATCTTGTGAATACTTTATTCCCCCTTTACGTCCCCAATTTCTGCAGTTGAGAAGAAAACATCTCTTCTCTTCGTTGAAGAGATGGGTCTTTGTGTGTACCTATCTTTTTCAGCACAAGTTTGTTGGTAGCCGAACGATTGGACAGGAGCTTTTTCTTCTGTGCTGGATCACCTCTGCCCTTTTTCCACAACATATCTGGAGCATGTCCTCAGATATTTTGTTATATGCCCCTGTACAATTTTTTTCTTGTAACTTATCTTGTAGGCTATGGGAATCTACATTACTTTGTGCACTCCACTCAATCACTTCTCTTAGAGAATTTTGTAATGCTTCCCCCTCAAGCAGAACAGCATGCGACAGGGCTGCGAATGCCTTTTCTATAGAGGGAAAGAGCTGTGACACCTTTGTGCTTTGGAGATCTGTATTGACCTCCAGCTCCTTGAAACCCGGATCTGCCACATACTCCTTTAAAACAGTATTAGGGGAAGTTGGGGTAGCCCCGTACACATAAATGAATCGAAGATAAAAACACAAATTACCAAATTTCTTACTTTATTTTGGACTTAAAATATAATAAGGACCTTCTATTAACATATTTTATTAATATTAATTATTCATACTATATATTTTTAATAAATATTTTGACATTTTTATGACATTTACTTTTTGACAATACAAAGTATGGCGGGTAGCCCTGGAATTATTTGTGCCCTAATGGTTTTTTTTTGCCTCACACGCATCACAGTTAATTATAGTTGACATCGGAAGGATCAATATAAACAAAATCTTCATGGGCCCAGTCCTTGCACTCTTGGCACTGAATCCAGTCTTCTTCAAACGTTTCTCCACATATATCTCCTCTGTAATTCTTTCAGTTTTTTTTTTCAATAAGTTGTTTGCTTCTAGTTTCCAATAGGTTTTTAAAAGCTTTACTATTTTTGTTTCAAGATTTTGATTGTCTCTATTCCAAGTCTTTTTTATATGGAGAAGATGTCAGTTTTGGGTTTTCCGAGCCCGTGTTACCATGCGTTTTTTTGATGCATCAGGAAATGGTGACAGCTGTTTTATTACGTCTATTGAGTTAGCTTTTTTAGTCACCTCTACTTATTTTCTTCGTTAGACACCTCTACTTATTTTCCCCTTGCCTTGCTGATAGTTTGCCGTCTTTCACTCATTTGATAGATTCTTTTATTTCATTTTCATCCCATCTTCCCCTATCAGTTACTTCCCTTAAATTTTGTCATTTTTCGAGAATTTCTGTAGGAGGGTTTCATTATTTAAAAAAGATCTATCAATCAGTAAATTATTCAACAAAACAGTTTCATACTCTATCTTTACCATAAAACAAGTCCAGGGGTACCTACCCGACATTATGGTGTCCGGGGGCACCCAATTGTTATCATACAATATTTTAAATGAAAATTATAAAATTATGCAAGGAACCACACAAAAATAATACTATATATTTAAAATATATAAATTTGTCTATCACATTAATTAATGGACGAGTGTTAATACTTACGGATTGTGCGAGATAGTATAGAGAAAATATCTGACCCGACCGGGAATCGAACCCGGGATCTCTTGATCTGAAGTCAGAGCCTTTGCTACTAGGCTACAGAGGTCGGTATTAACGCCCACACCCTTGACATCAACCCACATATTATATTTTGATGGTATTCTAAGGGTGTGTTCAAATCGCCTTGGTCATTTTGTAATTTTTTCTTTTTCTGGCACTATCTACAGGAAATCTAGTTGTTGAAGATTACATTGTATTGGAAAGAACTCATTGTCTCATTGAAACTAGGTATGTGTACAGTTTAGTACTAAATCAAAGCTTTTTTTTGACTACTTAGCTGGTTTTGTAAGGTGAATTCAAAATAAAAAAATTGTATTTGAATATCAAATTTTTATCAGACTCTATACAAGGAAGTATTTATTGAAATGTTTTTAGTATTTTAATGATGTACCTATTTGTTAAAAAAATATTTATTATTATTATTATGTAATTATGAAAATATAATTAATGTTGAATTAAATAAAATAAATTTAATTACTGTTAATTATGTCTTTAATTTGTTTTTACGAAAAAGAGTGATTGATAGGGCGAGGAATGATGATACGAGGGTTGTCTTTTACATTTCGGGATTCTCTTAACCTGATATCTCATTGTGCAACTAAGTTTTTATTGTAATGTTTGACATTTTTGAGCTCTATTTACTTTTTTTTTTACCCGTATCCCGTACGGGGTAGGCAGAGAGAACGGGCCTCCACTCTTTTCTATCCAACCACACTTCTTTCGCTTCTTCCACCGACATAACATTTCTCATACACCCTCTCGTATTTCTCTTACTTCTTACCTGGTCTTCCTTGAGGACGGAATCGATGTGTTTGATCCATGTCATTCTCGGTTGGCCATGCTTTCTTACACCTTTCCTTTCAGCCTTTCTGTTTGCATCCATTCTTGCCACATGCCCAAAACCATATCAACTTATTAACTTTCATCTTTGTCACCACACTAACTTCCATACCACATTCCTTCCTAATATTTTCATTCCTTTCCATATCCCATAAAGTTTTTCCACATGTTAACATTAAAATTTAGAATAAAATCAGGAGCATTTTAGTTAATTTTTTTTACACCTTTGACGTGGATTAACACAATAAAAATGCATCTATGAACATAATTTGACACTTGAAGACGAAGATCCATCCAAGATTGAGGTCGTGGAGGTGAACATGGAATTTTTAAGAATGAATTTCTGCTGGTGAATGCTGTGCTGGATCTAATTTAACAGGATCGCCACGCGATGCCTGCAAGATTGAGGTAATATCTTTGGGCATTTTAGGAATCAGCATAATATATTGTACGCGTGTAAAGTGTGACGTCATTTGACAGGTTTGCGCTCCACTCTTCCATACATTTTGTATGGAATCAGTTCCAGAAAAAAAATGTTTCTTAGAGAAACGAAAAAAATAGGATTATTGCTAATCATTGTACTGAAAACAAACAGGGGCAAAACACATCTTAAAAACGTCGTTTATGGATTATGGTTAAAAAAAAAATTAAACAAAAAAACCAATTATAGTATGGGATTTTGTTTAAAATGTCAGATAGCTTCGTGGAGCACGGCTGTAGATGTCTCTTTACATTGACTTTACACCCGTATTAAGATTTACATCAAAATTTTCCCTCCCAAATAATTTATTTGTGATGGATCCCACATAAATTGGGTTCTTCGAAAAACGTGTATGATATCTTGACATATCGCTTGCTGAGGATTGATATGTATGTACTATGTCCGTAAATTGTTGAGATATTAGGGTTGAAAGTTGTTATAAATACCTACATATATTTTTTTCAATATTTCTTAAAAAAATAAAACGAAGCACTAAATTAATATAACACTGAAAAATTAAAGGTTTTATACAATTTTATCAAATTCTGATCGTGCATGTTTTATGTGAAATAAACCAAAATTTAAAAATACAATAGGACAAAAAATATGATTTTCTTTGAAATATTCTGAGAGCTGTATTGTACTATGTCCATGAAAACACTTGAAATTTAATAAAGTATTCACAATTAAAGTATAATATATAATTAATATGTATAATAAATACCTATGTATAGAAGAAAAACATTATTCGGTTTCTCTCGTCCAAGGGATTACCTAAAAATAGCTCTATAAAAAAGGGGCTATCAATAGGCGGCATAAACTGGTACATTGATTCCAAATCTTTTCT
Organism: Mystacides longicornis; assembly: GCA_963576905.1. Classification (NCBI taxonomy): domain Eukaryota; kingdom Metazoa; phylum Arthropoda; class Insecta; order Trichoptera; family Leptoceridae; genus Mystacides; species Mystacides longicornis. The sequence continues at coordinate 9,294,063 of OY756436.1, forward strand.
TCATCCTCTGATTGAAATATGATTCAGTGCTGCTGTGTACTATCTCCAAGGATTAAAGCAATCTGATTGGCCAAAGTGGACATAGTACATTACAGTACATAAATTAAAATTTTGTGGTGGACATGGTAATATTATAATGTTATAAATAGGGTAAAGAGCTAAAAACTGTTTGTTTTTTTTTTTTTTACAAAAAATATGTGTTGTTGAAACTGCATTGTCATTTTTAAAAAACTTAAAATTGGACATACATTGGAGTAGGACAAATCAATCCTCAGCAAACGATATGTCGAATCGTGAATCTACCCATTTTGAACCTTAGGAAACCGCAGTCACCTGTGTGAGTCTTCAAGATGAACCAAATCCAACAAAAGTTGCTAGTGCACGAAGCACCTGTTTTCATGGGAAAACCGGACATGTCACAATTGCTTCTTTATAACAATTTAAAACATTCAATTCTGAATAATTTGTAATCTATGTGTACCGAAAACGTTCGAAGAAATTAGGAAAACCGACTGCCGAAGAGATTAAATAAAAAATAAATCAAATGATTTATATCGCAGAACAATATTTGCCGGATCAGCTAGTCTATAAAATGTGAAAAAAATAATTGATGAATGAGTTTTCAAAAGACTTTATATCCACTAATCACAAATTTTCAAACAGAATGCGTTTAATGATGTCGTGTTGTTTACTAATTTTATATGAATAGGAAATTCCACTAGTGATGCGCCTTTTACTATAATAAATAAGGCTTTTTGAACTAAGCTGCTGCCAGTTCCAGCTACGATTTTATAGACTTCGCGATTCCGTCAAAATCTTCATAGAGATAAATGGAAATAAGGCCTTTTGAAAAATACTCCTTATAATTGATCCCTATTTCCCTTGGTCACTATAATATCGTCCGTAAACTGCCGGCCCAATTTAGATAATTATTTTTTGTTGTGTTTGCTATTGTCAGGAGAAAGTTGTAAGAAAGAAAAAAAATAAATTTGCAAATTTACGAAATAACCAGTGTTGCCAGCTATCTATTTTTGACTTTACCGGTTATTTCAAAATGCACTTGTTTCAAATAAAATTGTTTTTTTTTTTCACTCAATAAGTTCGGAAAATCTTGCGGAATTTATTGCTTGAGGCAATTTTTTCTTGTCATTCGGTCCCGTCCATCCCGAGACATACTGACACGGGGTAGAAATTTCAAGTGATTAATAGACAGAAAATTTCAGACACGACCGGGAACCGAGCCCGGGACTTTCCAATGATTGCTGCACCTTACAGAACCGCACTACCATGGTCTAGTCCGGTTCTGTAAGGCGCAGCATTCATTTTCAAAACAATACTGCATCCAATGTGTTTTGTAAAAAGTCCTATACGATTTAAAAATGTCAAATTTGAATTGTTAAAATATCCCGATTGAATAGAAAATGTTCTATTTGATTTGAAAAATGTCCAATTTGAAGTAATGACCGAGAATGACGTGGATCAAACACATCGATTCCGTCCTCAAGGAAGGCCAGATAAGAAGTAAGAGAAATAGGAGAGGGTGTATGAGAAATTTTATGTCGGTGGAAGAAGCGAGAGAAGTATGCTTGGATAGAAAAGAGTGGAGGTCCGTTCTCTCTGCCTACCCCTCACGGGGCACGGCGTGATGGGTAAAAAAAAATTGAACCAAAAAACCTGTATAATTCCGTTCTATGCATCTGTTTTAAACCATATTCGCAGCGGACATTCTATCGAATATCTAAATCTCTAACGATATCCCATGCACTGACAGTCATCATATGATTTTTTTCATGAGGATTTTTTCATCTGAGCTCTCTGATTGGACGGTACGTCGAAGCGTATTCAAGTGCATTTTGAAATAACCAGTAATGTCAAAAATAATTTATCTATCACTTTCAATAATTCAATATTTAAGACAGAACCAAGTCTGTCGGGTCAGCTGGTAACTTATAATATGTTGGCCATTATGACTAGCCTTGTAAGGAGAGAAATCGCGCGTTGATTGAAACTATAAATACACGGGATATTCTCGCTTCAGCCTTGCGTAATGTCACAAGAGAGAGCTTCAGCTGATTGTTTCTTAATCCCTCCCCCGACATTCATTATTAAAAGTTAAATTGAATATACACAATCTAGCTTTTTACAACAACTTAAGGTACCTAGATGACCCTTTTTTGAGAATCAATAAAATTTTTATTAATTTCAACAAAAAATGAATAATTTTACGTGGTTGGTTGTCTAGACTGCCTGCCTAAAGAATCAGTCGCTGAGTTTCGTAGTGAAGTTCGACCATTCGATTCCCGGTGTTGACCAACTCTTTAACATACCCATTTTGCTTTCCGCAAAAAAATGTCAAAGGTGTTTTTTTGTGTTCACTTTAAGTGAGCACAGATTATTAAAACAAAAATTCTTTCAGCCGTTGCATAAGTTTCGGGGCTTTCATCGTATATATGTACCTACCTACAAAGTTAATAAAAAAAGATACCTACCTAAATTTAAAAAAAATATCTATGGCAAAGGACAACTTGGAGGACACTTTTTAAAAACGAGGACAGGAATGAATATATTATAAGGACTTATCTTTAAAAAAAGGGGATCACTTCACTATGAATACGATATTGAATTTTAAAGTGTTGCTGAAAGATATTGTGGTAGAAATGGTTAGGAATGAGGAATCCTTCTGACGTCATAACCTTGAGTAGAAAAAGGAGGCATAGTATAGTAATTTTAACAACAAGGCAATAGCATCAAATTGAAATTTCAGCGTCCAAATTGTAAATAAATTATTATCTCTCCCAGCGGAACCTTTTAGCGGAGTGGGAGGCTCTCGGGGGGTCTTCAGGGAGTGGGGGAGGGGCACTGTGTAAAAGAACAACATTCAAAATATTGCCATCTAGAAAAAACAATTTATCTTAGAAAAAATAAATATTTTTATTTTTAAAACATTCAAACAAAACTTCATACTTAATCTATTATTTGAGTGATTTGGTAAGATCTATTCCTATACACGGTATGACATCCTTCCTTCTCAGCCTGTATCAGTCCATTCCTGGACATAGGCCTCCTTCAGACTCTTCCACGTCCCCCGATCTTGTGCAACCTGCATCCACTGCGAGCCAACGGTTCTTACAATGTCGTCCCTCCATCGAAGCTGTGGACTGCCGGGATTTCTAATTATTGTAGTCCTAAGGCGCCAGCACAGGAGGTGTTTTGTCCATGGATCCTCCAAACGAGCGACAGACCGGCAGGACCGGCTTAGACATAGGTAATGGATAACCCGAAGCAGGGAGGTAGAGGACCTCAATACCTACTGAATTAACCCCTTTGTATGTATATTCAGCGGTGTTAGGTGGTTCGAAAGTTATTTACGTTTTTGTGCATTTTTAATGAAATCCGGATTTCTGACTAAAATACACAACGTGGCTAAACCATTTATTTTTCGATCGTGATTTTTTTAAAGTAATCTGGATATCTTTGTAAAGCAACACCCGATAGCTTTTGTTCAAATTAATCTTTACTACCTTTTTTCTTCCAAGCTAAAATTATCCACAAATTTTAGGCTTTAGGAGATATTTACACACATTATTTTTTTTTCTATACGGGTTATCTTTAACGTACTACTTTTCATGGAGAACTAGCAATGCAAATTTAATTTGGCTGGTGCTAGGGGATAATGCTAAACATATCACTTATGCAAGTATTAATATTCAATATTTTTTTCATTAAGACATAAACTTGTTATATGGGTGGTTAAAGACAGTTTAAAAAAAAACTGTGGTACCTAACTGCATGATTTGTTGTTATAAGCAAATGATTTATTAAAATATAGAAATATTGTTAAGTATGTTTGTACCTACCGTTAAAATTATTATTAACATTGTCTTGCTCTTGAATAAACAGTTGGTTTCTTTTTTCTTTCTTTTTCTTCTTCCTCAGCCATCTCTCTATACATATACACGGTGTAACAGATAGTGGATAACCCGAAGCAGGGGGGGGGGTAGAGGACCTCAATACCTATCGATTTAACCCCCATGTATGTTCAGCGATATTGGGTGGTTCAAAAGTTATTCATATTTTTGTGAATTTTGAACGAACTCCGGATTTCACACTAAAACACAGAACTGTGGCCAAACGATTGAATTTACGATGTTAAATTTTTTTCTGACCATAGTCTGATAGTGGCACTAATTTTATGTAATATCTTTGTAAATCAGCACCCGATAGCTATTGTTTTAAAAAATCTTTTCTTATATTTTTCTTCCAAGATAAATTTTTCCACAAATTTTCAAGGGCTCTAAGAGAATTAATTTTCACACAACTTTTTTTCTACAACTTATCTTAAAAATTGCTACTATTCATGGAGAACTACCCTTGAAAATATCATTCGGCTAATTTAATGGGATCATGCTAAAACGCTCTCATCTTGTGCAAGTATCAATATTCAACTTTTTTTCATTAAAACACAGCCTTGTTATATGGGTGGTAGAAGCCCGTTTTTTTAATTATGTATTTGTGGTAAGTACCTAACTGCATGATTTGATGTGATATTTAAATAAAATATATTAGTTATAAAAATAAAGATAAAAAATATTATTATACACTCTTAAAACTAATATTCACATTGTTGTACTTTAGAATAAGCAGATGGTTTCTTTGTTTAGCCTGAAATAAATATTTCCCTTTATTGTTCAATAAAAGCAGGTATTTATTTTTATAAAATAGCTCTTAATAAAAACTTGCAAAAGCGAAAGTCCATCGGGTTTAAGCTGGGGACCTTAGAGGGCTGTTTTTGGACCCCCACGGCCACTGCATCGGCATGGGTAAATTTTGACGAAATCTTCTCACTTAATGGTTCTCAATGTGGTCCCTTTTTATACTCCTGTTTTATATATTGTGAATTGAATATTTTTAATGAACCCGAGTGCCTCGCAGGCGGTCTATGGGGGATGAATAAAGATAAATAATTCAATATTCATAGTTAGGAACACAGGACAACGTCTGTCGGGAAAGCTAGTAGCTTAATAATAATTGACCCCCAAAGAGATGAGTAAGTATGGTATCTTTAGGTAATACTTAAAAAAATCGCCACATTTGACGAATATTTATTAGCTGGCAACATTCAAACGAGGGTTAATGCGGTATGTACGTTACTACAACTTACAGCTACATGATACTTTCGTGTTCCATCTAGGTGGATACCTACTTGCTACATAGTAGGTACATACATACAGCTATGAATGTAATATTATTGAATATTATTATGTTATTATTATATTAGATATGTATATGTATCCGTTTATGTAATATAGGTAGGGAAGTCTGTAGCTATGCGGGTGTCTTGCTTATACCAGATCCATGCACGTCCCAGTTTACAAGGGTCAACACATACCTACATACTACGTTATAATGGTTCGTACATTACGTACGACGAGCCGGATGTTATAATAATGTGTAATGTAAAATAACACAGATGTAAAAGAAAAACAGAATGTGAAAAATTAAAAAAAAGACGTAAAAAATACAAAGAATATGTTAAAACACACAAAATGTGAAAAATACACAGAATGTGAAAGAACTCAAAATGTTTTCACATAAAAATGTGAAATATATTTACATAGAATGTGAAAAAAGAAGCACAGATTGTGAAAAACACAGAATATGAAAAGGTGCCAAAAAACGTGCTAAAAACACAAAATGTGAAATTATCACATACATACCTATAATTAACTAAATAAGAAAACTTAACATAAGTAACCTTATTAGTACTTTTGACAATAATAATTATAAACTTTTTCTATTTTTTAATTTAAATTGGCGTTCGACATAACTAATTGTCAGTTGTTCCGAATGTGGCATGTAAACATCGTTAAAAAAAATTTCGGTCAGAATTGAATTGATGAATTAATAATTTATTAAAATACAAATTCGAATGTAATATTATTAATAGAAATGACAAGAAACCTCTGTCGGGTCAACTAGTGAGTAGGTACACTTAGTACCTACCTACATTGTGAAAATGTATCATTTTACATTACAAGGTGAAAAGCTTCGGGATACTTTGTAAGTCTAATGATGTCAGGAATTCGTTCAAAAGATATCGATATTGTGTTAGCTGGGTGGATTCCCGGAAGGGATCTTTTAAAGGAAACTCTAGATTCCTTTGTCTTCGGTCGCTACGTTGTTTCAGACTAATTCAAAGTGGTGTAATGTACCTACCTACTGGCCTCAATCATTCTTGTCTCTTCATTTTCCTATTAAGATGTTGTCAAGTTTCTTTTGTTGGTTAGATGATTGAAATATGAATCACAATACATTGTAATAATAACTAAATTACAAACACATTTCTAATTTTCTTTCGTTACAATACAGCGGATATCCAGCAGCGTTTGCTACTATAAATAAATAAATAAATAAATAACACTCTTCTATACATAGGTGTCAGTATAGCCGGCGGAACTTAATGCTTGAAGCATTGTCTACCAGTCAACCGGTCCCGTCCAATCTGAGACAGGATTCCAACCCCGAACAGAAATTTCAAGTGAAAAAACACATTGAAAATTTCTGACCCGACCGGGAATCGAACCCGGGACCTCTTGATCTGAAGTCGGAGCCTTTGCCACTAGGCTACCGAGGTCGGTTAGGTAATTGGCATAACCGACGCGATAACAACAAATGATAAAACATTCTGATTAGAATGACTGATCAATGTTTTTTGTCAACATACAATAATGCTTACTTTTTTTTTTAAGAGGTCTCAAACCATTTTTTTTTAATGAATCTGGGCTCAGTCAGAGTAAACACAAGACACAAAGGGTTGTGTCATGAAAATGAACCGAGATTCGACCCACGTTCCTCAGTGCGCTGCGAGTACTGGGCTACCATCGACCACTTCAATATTTGTGTTAGTACTTTTCTAACAAAACCGGTTTGGGTCACATCGGTTGGTTGCTTTTTGAGTCTTTAACGAACAAATAAAAAAATTACGTCTTTTACTGTTTATAACTTTTTTAATTTTTTTTTGTTTTCTTCAGGGTAAAATTGAAACATTCACCGGATTTAAATAATATATTCTACAAGTGTAATAATTTATGAGTTGTCTTTTGTCTTAAAAAAAACCATGTCTTCTTGTTATAAAATATCATCTAGAAAAATACGTCATTGTATTTGACAAATTTTATCTCAGAGAGAAATTTTATATGAATAAAGTAAACAAAAAAGAAATAGGTAGGTACTTAATTCCTATTTTGAGTTAAACACGAAGAAATTCGCACATTTTTACAGAAAGAACGTCATGAAAACGCCAAATATTACATTTAACTGAACCAGATTTTTTGCTAAAAATAGCGCAGGTCCTTCTGTGATAATTTTTTCTTTACAAGGCAACAACACGCATATTCTGAAACTATAACTAAAACACAAGAGCAAGAGAGTCTCATCGATCTCTTTTGCGACATCAGCCTCAAAACTAAATTCACCACTCCGATTTGGTAGAGTTTTGGTTATCGATTCAAGGGTTTCGAGAGTTTTCAAAACTTTCATTCCATTTGCCTCGTCATATACCTACCTATATATTGTCAAGGTGGATTTTCAGCTGTAGCTATGATTAGGAACAATAATATCGATCAAAGATCAATTTGGAGCAATAAATAAGAGTAGCGGTCTGTCTTATTCCCCGCTTCGAAAACCTGTGCGAAAATCTTCAAGCTCACCACTTACATCGATTTCACTGAGTAATTGCCGTATTTTATTTTCAACTTCAAGTTTTTTATTTGTAGTTATCTGCTCCAATTCTGAATTCTTATAAATATAGTAACATTCAATTTCTTACTGTGGATGTTTCAATATTTGTGTGTATATCTTTTATATTATACTATAGTCACTGTATCTATTCCAAACTCGAAGACAATACAACCGAGGGCAATGGCGACTGTCTCGTGACCCTGCGGACGAGAAATCAAATGATTCCACTTTGCACTTGTTTTTGACACATCGATTCCGTGCTCAAGGAAGGCCAGGCCAGAAGTAAAATAAATAGGAGAGGTTCTATGAGAATGGTATGTCGGTAGAAGGAGCGAAAGAAGTGTGCTTTGATAAAAAAAGAGTGGAGGTAGGGCGCCGTGACAAAATACTAAACTTGTAAGAGCGCCGCGAGCTGAAAAAGATTGGGAACCCCTGGTCTAGTCCATTATTCAATTCAAATCTACTTGGAAAGATTGCTCAAACTATTTAAAAAAATAATGCTTTGTTACCGTTTTAAAAGGTTTTTTAAAAGGTTCGAGCATTTGGATAGTAGATCAGTTAGCTTAAAAATGATTTCAAAAATTTTACCGGAGTAAATTTGTAAATCTACATAATAATTAAATTATGTATGTAGGTATATTTTATTTATATTTTTGTATATTGGCACATCACGCATAAACCGCAGACTCTAGGTTTGATTTTAATCGTCGTGGATCCTTGCAGGTATATTTATGGAAATCATAGATACAAATTTTTCCAATTTCTCAAATATATTTAATGTTATTTACAAATTTCTAAAAATTTAAAATCTTCATACAAATGTTTCAATTAATGAGATACTTAGTCATGTTTTAAAAGTAAAATTATATGTGTAAATTTTATGTAGAACTGTAGCATTACGGTATGAAAATGTATAAAAACGACGGAAGTTTGATTTGAAATACAAAAATATAAATAGAAGTCTTATAATTCTTATTTTATAAAGATTTTCACAGAAAAATATAAAATATTAGGTACGCCATGACAGATGCCTAAAGCCGGTAAAGCAGAGTTCGCTTGCACCCTCTCTCTGGTATGGTACCTCAATTATTATCATGACAGCCAGTTAAATAGGTCAAACTAACTATATACATATATATGCTGCTTCCCAGCGGCTTCCCATCTGCCCCAGATGATGATTGGTGGAATCCAATCGAAACGTCGGGCGACCAACGGCTCTTTTCAGAGACAACCTGAGTACACGGAGTACCCAAAACGTTTCGTTCACGCATCATATATATATATATATATATATATGTTTGTCAACTAGCACTTCGTGGCTCAAACCCTCTGTTAATTACCGGGGATGTTGGCTCATTTCTACTTGTTGGCTCTTTTGTCACATACTTGATCAGAGTCAAAATGAGATTTTTACATTTTCGGTATCACCACGTGATCCTGAGCCGATTCCTGCCTATAACTCATTTTGAGCCAATATTTGACATTTTGTGTGACCATATATACACTCCGATATACCTTTTTATCTGAAATATACATTCTCACTTAGGAAATCATTTTGACAATTTATTAAACAACAATAATCGATCAAAAATTGCAACGTTGCCAAATCATATTACTGTATCAATGCCATCCACGAAAGTAAATAAATTAATGTAGCAAGTCCCCACATTTGTAAAAATGTGATAACATTTGTATTAAGATCAGAAACCACGCCTATACGAACGCGCGAACCTTTTGTTGAATGCGCATATTTTGTTTGGCTCAGTTGCGTAACGAAGACATTACCAATACTATTACACTTAAATATCGCTAGGCTTGGGGGAATTTTATCAAAATGCGAATATAAACAATTAAAAACACGTATGAGAGTCGTACAAATGATTGAACATTTTAATAAATACGCATGATTTACATTCTTACAACTTATTTTTTCAATATTACGATTTTATGAATGTATCGTATTTACGCACTTGATTATAATTGTTTTGAATGGGATACGAGAAGGTTGATCAATATTATGTGATATCGTTTTGTGACCAATATTTAATTTCCTATCCACATACTTTTTTTCACTATCATACTATTCCGCATGCATGTATCCTATTTCTTTTATTCTAGACGTTGCATTTCTTTAAGATCACATATCGATATATTCTACCCATGTCGATCTTCCACCTATCCTTTCAGGCAGGTAAAAAGTCACTCTATTTTCATTCATCCTCTCTATATGTCCAAACTCTCCAAACACCACACTTTGTTTACATTCATTCTTGTTACTACACTATTTTTTTATCTCTCATTATTTCCTCATCTATCATTCCGTTTCCGATCTCATCTTCAGCATTAATAGCGCACATCCTACGCAACATTCTCATTTCTACCGCATTCATACTACTTTCTTCCTTCTTGGTCTACGTCCATGTCTCATTACCATACATTATACTTAGATGGTATAAAAATTGCGTTGAGCACAAGCTTCTTCACTTAAAGCGAGAAAATCTACACATACGAGTAGGTACATCTCCCTTTAATTTATTTAATTCTTTATGCACAGATTACAGAAATCGATTTTTAAATCACTTTTTATCATCTTATTTTACTGACATTTTGTATACTTGCTTGCTTTGGATGACAGTTTGATATTTTAACATCTACAATACTCTTCTTCTCTTTCCAATGCGGCAATCCACTCTCGACCATAAAGAAGATTTTCAATTTTTTAGTCCAAATGAATAACGTGGTTTATTAAAAAAGATTTTTATACTTACGTATTATTTTATTCTTTTATTTTCAAAGGAATCGACATTGTTTAAATTGATTATATGAGTTTATTTTTAGACTAAATCATTTTTTATTGTAAACTAGCTGACCCGTCGAACTTCGTATCGAAATAAATAATATGGGTAGGTACTCTAGGTTTTATGCAACAGAGCTCAAATTCGTATTTTAGTTATTTAACATGAATGGCTAAGAACACGTAGAAAGCCGATTCCGACCCGCGCCGACCAGCGCAAAGAATGTTACTATGCATTTGAATGGGGATACCCACAGAAAAAGCAGGAACCCGCTTTCCGGCATGCTCATTTAAATGCATTGAAACCATAGACAACAATCTATGAGCCGGTCGGCGCGGGTCGGAATCCGCTTTCTACGTGTTCCTACCCAATGACTATATACTGGCATTAGCAGAACCTGGATAACACGCTGCATTCATCGGGTCTGAGTTTATTTTTACATCAAAAATATATATCCTATGTTAATATGATATGGGAAGAGGTTATCATTGCGCAAGATCGAGTGCAATGGAGAACTCTTATTGCCTCACTTTGCTCCTGAGTGGAGTTCAAAGGGAGTTTTAATTTTGATTGATTTGATGTTAATATGTAAAAAAAATTAATTTAGGTAGGTATGTCATTATATTCGATATTTCAATAATTATTTTGCTCAGTTAAAATAATATTGATTGATTAATCAAAGTACCGATTCAAAATACGCATTGAGGTGTAAATACTTATTTTACCGATCATGCTGATTCCCGAAGAGGGTGGGCAGAGAGTATGGACTTCCATTCTCTTCAATCCAAACTCATTCGCTTCCTCCAAACGCATAACATTCCGCATACATGCTCTTCTATTCCTTTTGCTCCTGACTTAGCCCTCCTGTAAGACGGCACTGATATGGTCGGACGATGTCATTCGAGGTCGGCCTCGTCTGCGTGCACCTATTCTTTCAGATTTATATATCCTTTTAGTCATTCTCTCTTCGTTTCTTTTCATAACATGCCTAAACCTTCTTTCTTTATTCACTTTCATTCTAGTCACTACACTAACATTCACTCCACATTCCTTTCTAATATTATCATTCCTCACCTTATCAATAAGTCTCTTTCCGCATATCCTACGCAGTGATCTCATTTCCACAGCATTTATTCCAACTTCCAAATTGTTCGTCCATGTCCAAGTTTCACTCCCATTACTCCCATAAATCATGGATAGTATCAGGATTGCATTGTACATCAACTGTCGATTTCAGAGATATGTTCTTAGAGGTCTAAGTGCACCGCCAACCCTTCTCCCAGCCAATTTCCTTCTTTCAATCTCTTTTTCACACCTTGCATCTCTTCTAAATAAATTACCTAAATAGACATACTTCCAAGTTCTCGACATTCACTTTCACACAACATTGCGTTCTTAAATCTTCTCTTTCAAAACAATGGAAATAAATAAAAAGCACATTTAATGCAGTAGGTATCTGTGATTTTTTTCTATCTTCTATTACAACATGGTGGATGTGTAGCAATTTTTATTTTCAATAAAGAAACAAATGCTAGGTTATTAGCAAATAATATCCAGCTTTTTTTACATATTAACGATGCATATTATATTTACGTTATATGTAGGTCTCATCCTCTGTAAAAATCAGCCCATAAACGAAGAATTGATTTTCAAACAAACAAAAAAATATTCTACTTGTTCTTAAAATTCGCATTCTATCAATTGCAACAACAATCAATCCACTGACAGTTCTTTCAAATGTCAATTAATAAAAATTCAAAAGTAGAAGAAAATTATATTGTAAAAAGTAGGTACTAAAAAGATTACCTACTTTCTGTCTTTTCTTTAATTTTCTAATTTCGCGAGCATTTTTCTTATATTTTTCTTCTACATTGTCCTGATTGAAATCCTACACGCCAAAAAAATAATTAGCGAAATCGGTCCAGCCGTTTAGGCGCGATGCGATGACATCGGGAAATAGCACCCCATTTTTATATTGTTCTTAAATTTTCTAATTTTCCATGCATTTTTCTTAATTTTCTTCTTCTAAATCAACCTTCTCCCGATAAAAGCCTACACGACAAAAAAAGAATTAGCGAAATCTGTCCAACCGTTTAGGCGTGATGCGATGATATCGGGAAATAAATCTCCATTTTTATAGTTTTCTTAAATTTTCTAATTTCCCATGCATTTTTTAAAAAATTTTTGTTCTAAAAGGACACTCTCCTGATAAAAGCCTACACGACAAAAAAAAGAATTAGCGAAATCGGTCCAGCCGTTTAGGCGCCATCCGATGACAACGCGAAATAGCTCTCCATTTTTATATATAAGATTTAGGTATATCAAAATATTATCTACTCACATACCTATAGATCCCTATCTACTTAAAAAAAAACAATTCAACGAGACTCTGCAATTAAACAGCACGCCTTGGCCTTCGAGTCAATGCCAGTAAGACGAAGCTCATGGCAAATAAAGCCTGCCCCGATAAACAGCTACCGATAACCATTTATGGTCGCCAGGTCTCCCGGGTGGATAAATTTAAATACCGGGGAGCAACCATTACCACCACTGGTGACCTCGGGGCTGAGCTCCCGATAAGTACCTATCGATATGGCAAGTGGTGCCTTCAACAACATGACCAAGATATGGAAGGCGTCGGCGTTTAGTGTTGAGACGAAATGTAAACTGTTTAATGCGTGTGTGTTGCCTATTCTTTTATATGGGTGTGTGTCATGGCACCTGACCAAAGCCCAGGCACAAAAGGTATCTGCCTTTGAGACAATGTGCCTCAGAAGAATCATGAATATTAGATGGTACCACCGCATCACGAACTTTCTTCCTCCCATCAGGGTCCCGAAGACGAGGAAGACCCTCCCACACCGTGTTTCGTTCCTTCGAAGCAGAGCTGAGGGATTTGGACATGACGTGGGAGGAGGTCATTGAAACTGCTAGAGATAGAGCGCAGTGGAGGGCACTTGTTGCCTCCCTATGCCCCCAAGTGGGGTCACAAAGGGAGTATTGATTGATTCATCAAGTGATTATCAGACACAAACCGCCAAGGTCCCGAATCAGCTCATCCTATTATCAATGAAACACAAATTAGCTGGTAGGTATATTTAATTCGCGTTTGTACCTATATTGCGGTTATTTACTATGAATTATAGTATTAAAGGCTTATCTCTTTGCTAAAAATAATAAAAAATACATTAGGGACGCCTAACAGCGTTGTTTTAAATGCAATATCAATTTAAAAAAATCTCAACTTTGGTGTTGGATGAACATCACGCAAAATTTAAAAAAATATATATATTTTATTCATGAATGAAATTGTAAATTGAAAAGTGTAACTTTTAGAGTATTATGTCCGATAAATAAGATTTAATAAGATACTAAGCAGCTTTGATAATTAAACCCATTATAGTACAGTAACTCTATACATTACAGAATGCGTCAAATAAGGTAGTTATGTTTTTTTGCAAACTTGTAATATCAAATTTCTAAATATCTCGACTCTGGTGTTGGATGAACTATAATCAATCAATCAATACTCCATTTGTGACCCCACTTGGGGGCATAGGGAGGCATTTGGACAAGACCTCCAACCACGTCATGTCCAAATCCCTCAGCTCTGCTTCGAAGGAAAGAAACACGGTGTAGGAGGGTCTTAGTCGTCTTCGGGATGATGTTGGTCTGATGAATAATCCAAGTTTTTGACCTCGAGCGCCGAATGCACCTTTGTCAAAAATCGAAAAACCGCGAAAAAATCGCTATGTTTTTATTATTTGGCGAATATAACCGTAAAGCACTATTTTTTGTAAAAAACATTTTAGCGCGTTTTTAAATAAGAAGAGTAAATTTGCTACAATATGATAACTAGATTTGTCTCTGTAGACCAAATAGATTCCAAGTTAAAGCCTTTATGATTTATTTCTTCTCATCAATTTATAATAAACGCTATTCTCATAAACTTCTCGTTAGAAAAAATCTAAATACCTACTCTAAAATACTTTAAAAAAATATTGTCATAAACGCTAGCCAAGTAAAAAAATATACGAGTCTAAATCACAACAAAAATAAAGTAGGTAGGTAGGTACATATAGGTCCTCAATAATACGGAAAATATGAAACCAACAGCGATGTGTGAATATTACGATCAGATATAGAAACCTACCTACCAATTCTACGTCTACAATAGGAGATGTATTATGCTATCGTGAGTGTGTTAGTGAGATCGATTTGGCAACGTTGTAAGAGCTAACAACTCTTGATCAACTAGTGTTCTTTAAAAATAGACAGTAAATAATTGAATATATAAGTGGAGAATAGAGTATATAGGAAGCTAAACATAATCGTAACGCGGGGGTGTAACTTTCAAATTTATGTATCAACCAGGTAATTATATATTCCAGGTAAAAGGTTGATCAACTTTGGTGTGTTAAAATCAGATGAGCCAACATATGCCGTCTGACATAAATATATATATATATATATATATATATATATATATATATATATATATATATATATATATACTACATAACCAACAGACATTATTCTTTAATTTTTTCGCGTATTTAACAGTGAGTATTAATTTTTCCTCTATTTATTGTAAACATTGACATTCCTTTTTTTTAAATTTTTCGCATATTTAGCAGTGACTCTTATTTTTTCCTTTTGAAACATTAAGAGTATATATAGACTTCTGGTCCTGAATAGGGGAAAGCTGCAGACAAAACCTGTTCAATAACCAACTGCTCAAGTCTGACTAGCCAAATTAACAACGTAAAGCAAGACGGGTATTATCACTATGGTACACATACAAGCCCTCTCCCGTAAATGGGTTAAAACTCGTGCTTAGAGAGGAAAATATATTATGAATTCATCCCTTACGCAACGAATTCCAGAGTTGCTTGATAGTTATTAGATAATTTTTCGTTGGTGATTAGAGGTGATCATTAATTAATTCAAAAAGCCTTTTATTATTATAATTTCTATTCAGATTTAAATTAAGGTTAGCTGGGAGGCGGTTTTCTTTGTTTCAAAGCCTCGCGGCTTTATAAGATGAGGTTAAATACCTAATTATCCATAATGTTTTCATTGTACGTGCTCTGTTTGCAATATACATATTTTATTCTAATTAACCTACCATGTTTTTTTTTAACAGCACCTTTTTATTTTGGTTGTGTGTTTGTCCGGTACAATAAGTCTCGCAAAAGTTTACTTCACAATAAGATAGATTTTTGAAACTATTATAGTTAACTTCACAATAAGCTAGATGTTATAGATACTTACAGAGGAGTTTATTACAGGATGATTATGAATTTCTTCAATCTTTAAATCAAATGGAAAGTTACCGTCAAGGTAGGTACCAACTTATTGATGCTAAGCTTATACTAATCATGTCCGAATTTTTAATGGTAAATTGAGAGCACTATGGGAAAGATTGGCTGATGGTCTGTTTTCCTAGGAGAACGGCACCGCTACAAACAGTGGTGAATGTGTGTTTAGTTAGAACATTGTTGATATTGTTACCGTGTAGCATGTATTTTTTTTTGTTATGAAGCTTCACCCGTCTCATAGTACGAAATAATCTTTATAAATTTCAAATATTGCTATGCATACCCACCCCTATACTAACAGGTATGCATCTATATATAATTTGGTTTCTGTTGATCGTGCGCTCAAGCACGTAGGCCACAGGTGCTGTTGCCAAATATTAATATTATTGCACTGGTGCAAGTGGGATGGATGCCTATGCATTTCACTCACTCACTTTCTCCCTACCCCGTTCTAATTATTTACAACGTAGATTATATTCCCAGGTTGTCAGACTTTGGCTAATGAGTATGGTGAATGTGAGAGGCAGATATCTTCCATCTCTCTCACCCATGGTCACATGATTCAGGACCTGCTGACTCCTGCAGAAACGACCGTTAAGCTTTTTTTTTCCTTTGTTTCAAAGAGCATTCTATAAACTCACTTGGTGGGAATCAGACGTATAAATTTTGGAGTACTCCCTGATAGTTGGAGAAACTCACTTTTACCGCGATTATCTTAGAATCCAACCAATTATATTCATAGATACGATAAGTGATTATTATTGTTGTTATAAAGATTAAACAAACTTTCTATAATTAATTGTAGACTTGATACAATTACTGTTGTGAATTACGTGATATATTTGAACTTTTGTATATTTTCCAATTTCCTGTTAAACGCAATAAACAAGTGTCTCTTAAATTATCAAACAACATCTTTGATTAAATATCATCATCTCCTCCTGGATCGAACTTCCAAAGACCAGAGAGTTCGGAGTCCGCTCTACCAACACTAGCCGAGGCAAGTATTCATGGTTAAAAGAAGAAGAGAAGCTGAAGCAGATTCCAATCCACTCTGACTAAGAAGACCGTTATAATTATGGCGCTTTCCAACGTGTGAGCATCAAGTCCAGAACGAGCTGATGGCAATGCGAGCAGCGTCAAGATCCGAAGACATCCAGGAACCTTGTCTGCGTCTCCCTTGACTCACATAGATGCCGGACAGGAAATTGGTGAGCGAAACGTAATTAATAATCCAATTCTTTTGAAAAACGTTAAATAATGCAATAACACAGTGTTCTGGTGTTTAAAGTTTTTTTTTTTGAAATGATAATGGTGTATTAAGTTGCTTTTCTTTTTCCTTTTCTTTTCTCTTGAGTATTAGCAAGTTCTATTATCTCAATTTAAATTTCTGCAATTGCTAGAATTTTGTTGTGGGCCAAAAGCCATGAATTTTTGCAATACCTACTGATAAATTCAGCCGACGGCAACTAGAAAAGTTTTTTTTGTGTTTTGTTGCAATTTTTCTTAAAAATTTTTTTATTTTTGCATTTGGGTACTCTGTTTTGCCACAATAATTCAATAACTTTCCTTGAGAAAGGGTCTTCCTCCCTTGAATGTTGGATAAGTGAGTGAGGTCGAGATAAAACTTCGATAATTTTAATTTTATTTTTAATTTTTTTTTTTGACTTTCTTGTAATCGAATACTCCCGACGGTAGTCAAAGTTTGAGATATTCACACTCCGGTAGTTTTATTTGTTAATAATGTCATCCCTGGTCGATCGAGTTATTCCTCGTGTGGAGAGGGCGACCTGCAAGACTCTCTCTAAAGCACTGTTGAATAGAGGTATCCAGCCTGATGTAGGTATTGAATCTCTGCGAAGGCAATGCAGACTTTACAATTCTAACTTATTGTCTGATGTGGGTCAGCGTGACAATCACCCTTCGGAATTGTTAGGTATCCAACGCCCTGATAGCCTCTCGGAAACTAATCCACCTCGTGATAGTTTTGTACCTTCTTCTCCGCCCACTCAGGCTGTGACAATGATAAATACTAATGTTTCCAACGATTTAATTATTACACCGGTTCGTAGAAATTTAGATAGACCCAATCCTACAGTTAACCAATCACACATCATACATTCAGTAAATTTTAGTTCATGGCCAGTTCAACATTATTCCGGTGTCGAGGATGTTAGGGATTTTTTTTTGAGATTGGAGGAAATTTCCAGAGCTCGAAATTTTCCAGTGGAAAACCTAGGCCCCGCCTTGCCTGAATTTTTGGAGGGAAAAGCACTCACCTTCTACCGGACATTTTATAACAGTGTTAAAACTTGGACACAGCTTAAACAATCGTTTATCAAGCGCTTCGATTTGCCTGATGCTGAAGGCAACAGACGATTGGAAATCTTAACTGCATCACAGCAACCTTTGGAGAGTGCTAGTGATTACATTTCACGTATAACCCTTTTGAATCAGTCCTTACAGTCTCCATTGCGTATGTCAGATATCCTAAAGGCCATCAGAAAGGGATTAGATAGCAGATATGCCAGTGTATTAATTAGTGTCCAGGCGACCGAACTCAATTGCTGAGCTGGATGAAGTTTGCACGGAGTTGGAGTGTGTTTCGGTTGCAGTTCCAACCCGCTCTCCCTCTAAAGTTAAGATAGTAAGGAGACACCCTGTTCAATCAATTTCTTCTCAACAGCCTTCTGCTCCTATGCTTAAATGTTTTCACTGCGGACGTATAGATCACATTGCTCGTAATTGCTACTCTAAGTCAGGGCCCAGTGCCAAAAATGTTCATTCATTTCAGTTTAGGAAACCCTTCAATCCTGTGCCACGCCAACGCTTACCTGACGTGAGCAAACCGCCTCCCCCACTTAGTAATTAAAAAAACGAATAATGAATCCTGCAATTTTCCCGAGCCCAGAGACCTCAGCTCGCGAGAGATTGTCGTGGATTCAGAGTGTTAAATTGTTCTTTTCAACATTGCAGGTCAATAAAGTTTCCGTAATGAACGAGAGAGATCGACGGCCTTATTTGCTATTTTCTATCTCTCAAATACAACTCCGAGCCTTGCTTGACACCGGATCAGCTTGTAATGTTCTAGGGGGTCAGTTATATCGGTCTTTTGTCGAAATAGGGTTCCGTCCTGAATATTGTCAGCAAAATATTCGTGGGGTTGACAATAATTCCATAAGATCTATAGGTACCATAGTTTTGCCATTATGTTACAACAATAAAATTCAGCATGTTAAATTTGTTATTGTTCCTTCCATTCCTGACCAATTCATTTTGGGGTCACCCTTTCTGGAAAAGTCAGGAATAATTCCTCGTTTGTTCCCCACTAAAACCCATGTTACTGTAGCATCCATATCTGATCAACAGTCGTCAAATGTAGAATCAGCTCCAAAATGTCTTAACTCCATAAACGATTTGACAGTGTCGCAGAGGAAAATTTTGGATGACCTGAAGAATGAATTCGAGAATATTTCTTTTGAGAAGATGGGTTTGGGTAGGACGAATGTAGTTTCTCATGTCATTGATACAGGCGATAGTTTGCCCGTTAAACAGAGATTATATCCAGCATCCCATGTACGACGAATTCAGATGTGTAAAGAGGTCGATAAAATGTTAGCTTTAAAAATAATAGAACCTTCACGTTCCCCTTGGTTAAATTCCTGCTTCTGTGTACCAAAATCTGATGGCACAGCTAGATTCGTTCTCGATCCTAGAAGATTGAATGAGGTCACAGTCTCAGACTCTTATAGACTCCCAAATATCAACCATATGTTGGATAATCTGAGAGACACCAAGTTCTTAACCACCTTAGACTTGAGTTACGGCTTCTGGCAAATTCCTTTGAGTCCAGAAAGCAGACCTAAAACAGCCTTCTATGTAGAATCCAAAGGGATGTACCATTTTGTTACCTGCCCGTTCGGCCTTAAAAACGTGCCCGCCGAAATGCAGAGAATTATGGATAGGCTTTTCTCCGATTTGGGACAACGAGTATTCAGTTTCCTGGATGATGTTTTGATTTGTAGTTCAGATTTTGATTCCCATATTTCCACCTTACGAATTGTTCTCCAGCGCTTGAAAGAAGCCAACTTGACAATTAGGCTCAGTAAATCCGTGTTTTGTAAATCATCGCTTAAGTACCTCGGTCATATTATTGACAGGGAGGGAATTCATACGGACCCAGATAAGATTAGTGCTATGAAAGATTACCCAAGACCATCCACCAGTAAAGAAATCCGCTCATTCTTGGGCTTAATGTCTTATTACAGGCGTTTCATTAAGGACTTTTCCAAGATTGCTTCTCCCTTGACTCGCCTCACGAGTAATAAATTTAACGGTAAAAAATTCGAATGGTCAAATGAAGCTGAACTTGCCTTCCTAGCCTTGAAACAAGCAATGATTTCCGCTCCAATCCTTAAACCACCAGACTATTCCCTTCCGTATACATTGACGTGTGATGCAAGTGGAGTTTCTTTGGGCAGCTTCTTGTCCCAAAAAGACTCAAATGGAGTTGAATATATAATTGCTTATCATTCACGTAAATTGTCCGGTCCAGAACGAAATTATAGTACCACGGAGAGAGAACTTCTCGCCATAGTAGATTCTATACAACACTTTAAAGGCTATTTAGACGGAGTACACTTTACAGTAGTCAGTGATCACGGATGTTTAAAATATCTAAACTCAATTTCTTCACCTTCTGGTAGGTTAGCCAGATGGGCTTGCCGACTTTCACAGTTTGATTTCACTTTTGTATTTAAGCGTGGCTGCGAAAACAACTTGGCCGACGGATTGAGCCGTATTCCTGTCTCTAGTCTATCTGTTCCAGAACCGTTTGAAAATATTATAGACCCCTGGTATAAAAAAGTGTACAATTCTTGTCTTCAAAAACCCCAATCGTTCACTAATTTTATGATAAATGATGGACACTTGTATCGTTATTCTAGGTATAAAAAAGATTCCTTGTCTAACTCTCCCACTCACCTTTGGAAATTGGTTGTCCCTGCGTGTAAGATAGAAAGTCTCATATTGGACTACCATAAGGGAAACTGTCATTCTGGAATGGAAAAAACCTACGAATTTATTTCCCGTACATACTTCTGTAAACGATTATTACCTCTGGTTAGACAGGTTGTGAATGAGTGTGAAATATGCAAGGCCTACAAGTATAATAACCAAATGCCCCATGGTCTTATGAAATACCCTAAAAAAATCGAACGTCCCATGGAAAGTATATCTATGGATTTCATAGGTCCCCTACCGCTGAGTCATAAGCGTAACCGTTACATTTTCACTGTAGTTTGTAATTTTAGTAAAATAACTTGGGCATTTCCTCTCCGAGCCGCAAATACCAGTAGTATAATTCAAATCTTAGAAGAAAGAATCTTTAAAGTCTTTGGAATCCCTCGACAGATTGTTTTAGACAACGGGAAACAGTTTGTTTCTCGACAGTTTAAAGAATTCTTACACTCCCACGGAATAAATGATCTTAGAT
Organism: Mystacides longicornis; assembly: GCA_963576905.1. NCBI lineage: Eukaryota > Metazoa > Arthropoda > Insecta > Trichoptera > Leptoceridae > Mystacides > Mystacides longicornis. The sequence continues at coordinate 9,315,413 of OY756436.1, forward strand.
ATAACGCATATTTTCATCCCCAGCATAATGTCTCCGAAAGATATAATCAGTCTCTAGTAACCTTGTTGGCAATATTAGTAGAGGAGGACCAGCGTAATTGGTGTAAACATCTTCCAAAAATCTGTTCTTGTTTAAATTCTATGACTAACATTGCTACCGGATATTCTCCACATTTTTTGATGTTCGGTAGAGAATACATTCCCCACGCCTCTTTTTATAAGCCACTACAGATAAATCATGATTCCCCGTCTGAAACATTTGATCCCTTGAAACAAAGATTGAATGACATTTCCACCTTAGAAAATCTATATAATAAAGTCTCACAAACGTTGGTACAAGCTTTTAATAAAAATAAGGACCGTTATAATTTGCGTCGTAAAGACATATCCTTGTCTATTGGTCAGCTGGTATGGAGACGATCCCATTATCTCTCAAATGCTTCCCAATATTTTTCAAAAAAATTAGCTCCTCGCTTCATTAAGTCTCAGGTAATACGTAAAATATCAAGAACAATTTTTGAACTAAAGGATTGTGATGGTGGATCCATCGGTAGGTTCCATACGAAGGATATAATAAAGTTGTAGTTTAAGTTCTATCATATCTTGATTTATGGTTAAAGGGCTCCTGAGGACCCGTTCCCATACGTTTATTATCTTTTAACACCCTGACTAGTCTCGTACAGTCAGAATCATAAGTCAAATTGGGCTCACCCCCAATACATATGAATTTTTGTTTAACAAAAGAAATTCTAATCGAAGTATATTCAGAAATCCTAAGAGTGCCTCCTGGAACCCAACCTTCTGTTGGCTATTCATTTGGGAGGAGCAGGGCGAGAATTCCAAGTATACGATGCTACTTGGCATCTCTCTTCCTTGTGGTCCAGTATAATAGCTTACTTCTTGCTTCAGGCTATCATATTGGGACAACCCACGTTTAAATACTGTTTTACCCGGTAAGAAGCATGATCTCCACCTTTGTTATTAATTTTTTTTTGTTGCACTAAGTGTAACTTCATGTTTTTATTAATTATTTTCTTTTCGTCTAACGACTTGAACTCGGTACGCCTTCTCATTAGATTACCGTGTTCCATGTCCGAGGATGTAGGCTAAGCCATTAAAGACTTCTTTTAATTATAAGAATTCCAATAACGTATCTTCTATACCACCCACATCCCTGTAGGTTGTCGAGTGATTTTTATAATTAAAATTATCTCAAATAATTTGTAGAAGAATTACGTTCTAAGTTCCTTTTCGTGACGGTGGTAAATGAAATGCTTCCCAGAATATCTTAATAAATGAATGTTGCGACAGTGCGTTACGCCGCTCCGATTTTCATATTGTAACTTCACATCACTAAACAAAAATGTGTGCTCCCCCCTTCATTAATTATTGGTTTTTCACTCACTAATCGTGTTGCGCTCTCGACACACAGCCCCCACAGGCCATCGAGTAAGCGAGATGTCATGATTAAAACCTGCGCGAGAGTGAAACAGACGTATGTTTCCTTCAATGTTTCTTCAAGCGGCTGCTGTGTGTTAGACTGCGCTACGCTCCGCCCTGACCGCGCTCCGCTCTGATGTTACTGACCTGTGACAATAATTGTGCTCCCTCCACCCCGAGTAAGCGAGGAATTATATTCTACGCGCGCGACACATTATATCGGCACTATTCATCAATTCCGTTGTTTAGAAATGCGGTGGTGACTGGACAGTATGCATCTGCGTATTTCAAATATTTTCTGGTGTAATTTCAAACACTGTGGATATTCTGAGTGTGTGTCTTTCTCAACTAACCTGTTCCTTTTGTTGAAGCACTTTAAGTGTAATCATGAATTATCCATATGGAACAATTTCATTCTTCATGATATTACGATAATCGTAGTAATACCTTATATATTGTTTTGTTTCATACAGGGTCAATATTAATTATTCTCTTCTTTTTTTTTTGGAATGCTCTATTCAGATCTCCTTGATCTAATCGCAACCGTTAAGAAAATTTGTGCGAATGATAAACTTGGTACACTCTCAACCTTCCTAATTTTTTTTTTGAGAGCTGTAAATGAGCAATGCACACTTATGAGAATGTGTGTTGAAAGAATTTTTTTTTGTACATTTCTGGTTATGCCAGGCTTGTAAATCTGTGCTATGATAAGCGCAATAATAAACTTTGGTACACTCTCAACCTTCCTAATTTTTTTTGAGAGCTGTAAATGAGCAATGCACCCTTATGATAATGTGTGTTGAATGGAATTTTTTTTGGTACATTTCTGGTTATGCCAGGCTTGTAAATCTGTGCAATGATAAGCGCGCTATCTGATGTATAAATGACATCTTTCGTCACAGCATTGTTGGCTTAGAGCAAACATCAATTTCAATGAATCTTTTTTTTGTGTGTTCCTAATTAAGGCCACAAATCTTCTTAATTATTAGTTAATATTTTAGTCGACTCATAACGTTAGTCTACTGATAATTTGTAGTTACTACTTCTCTAATAATCTTAGACAATTTTTTTTTTGAGTTGCAACTCGTTTTTTTTTATTTAAGTATATTCTTAACTTTTCTATTCGATTGAAAAGAGGACGCTCGGATCAGTCTTATACAACTTTGGCATACTCAAATCTTTCTCTCTTGTCAAGAGGTAGGAATTTTTTTTTTTGTTGTTTTGTTATTATTGGAATTTTCCTAGTTTATTCCACGTATGCTTCCCAAACTAGGTGGCGCTCCAAAACTTAGTATTGTGTCCTAATTACCAGGACAATAGCTAGCATGAAGTTTAACATCTCTTCTTACTCGTCGATCCGTAATCCTTGGGCAACGGATACCTTTTTTTTATATATATATATATTTTTTTTTGAAAGTGGAATTTCTTTTTTTTGCAGGATACTCTTATGCAATTGTAAATAATATAATAATTTTTTTTTGTAAAAACACCAGAACATCTAAATTAGTTCTCTCCAAATCCTTGAGCTACAAGCTAACCTTAGGAGTGCTCTTAAACTAATCAGTGAACAGTGAACCTAAATCAGTGGACATTTCTCACTTTGAGAAATGTTATGGGCATTTTAAAATCAAAATTAATAATAATCTAAGTGAGCACACAGGTATTGTTAATAGAGGTCCTTGATGAAGGAAAAATATTGTACGATATATTTTTTTTAATTTTATGTTTATGTTTACTATTCTGTCACTCTCTACTTCTTGACAGTTGGATTGTTAATTGTATTAATTAATTTTCTTAATTTAGTTTTTTTTATTGTGGAATTATTGGATTACGGTCTCTGCTTTGAACCATAATTTAATAAATTATTTTTTTTGTGTTGTTTGTCTAACCGTGTGATAGTAATTATTGATGAATAAATCTAGGAGTGAGAGGTTATGAATGAAGGCCGTTAGGGATGGATGAATAGGTAAGAAAGGGTGACAAACAATTTACCAATCTAGGTTCTACTCTTCATGAGGGTTGTCCCATACTTCCACAATCAAATTTTCTTCTCATGCCATGGTTTAACTCCTTATCTATATGTATGAGAATATAATATTTTTTTTTTGTTTTATACCTAATTACTAAACTAGGGTATCTATCTTTGGTATACCCCTTACCACTTTGGAACTCTTGAAGTTAAATGTTCAAGGATTATTCTAAATTCCTTGATCCTACCTTATTGGATCAGTTACTCCTTAAGAGATTTTTATGTACTCAAAATCTTCTTTTTTTATCTTTTTTTTCTTTTAATAACTAAAAATCGATTTGTAGCATGTATTTTTTTTTTGTTATGAAGCTTCACCCGTCTCATAGTACGAAATAATCTTTATAAATTTCAAATATTGCTATGCATACCCACCCCTATACTAACAGGTATGCATCTATATATAATTTGGTTTCTGTTGATCGTGCGCTCAAGCACGTAGGCCACAGGTGCTGTTGCCAAATATTAATATTATTGCACTGGTGCAAGTGGGATGGATGCCTATGCATTTCACTCACTCACTTTCTCCCTACCCCGTTCTAATTATTTACAACGTAGATTATATTCCCAGGTTGTCAGACTTTGGCTAATGAGTATGGTGAATGTGAGAGGCAGATATCTTCCATCTCTCTCACCCATGGTCACATGATTCAGGACCTGCTGACTCCTGCAGAAACGACCGTTAAGCTTTTTTTTTCCTTTGTTTCAAAGAGCATTCTATAAACTCACTTGGTGGGAATCAGACGTATAAATTTTGGAGTACTCCCTGATAGTTGGAGAAACTCACTTTTACCGCGATTATCTTAGAATCCAACCAATTATATTCATAGATACGATAAGTGATTATTATTGTTGTTATAAAGATTAAACAAACTTTCTATAATTAATTGTAGACTTGATACAATTACTGTTGTGAATTACGTGATATATTTGAACTTTTGTATATTTTCCAATTTCCTGTTAAACGCAATAAACAAGTGTCTCTTAAATTATCAAACAACATCTTTGATTAAATATCATCATCTCCTCCTGGATCGAACTTCCAAAGACCAGAGAGTTCGGAGTCCGCTCTACCAACACTAGCCGAGGCAAGTATTCATGGTTAAAAGAAGAAGAGAAGCTGAAGCAGATTCCAATCCACTCTGACTAAGAAGACCGTTATAACCGTGGAAACAAAAATATTGAGACAGTTATTTTGAAGGACTGCCGTCTTGTCAGACGACGGGCCGCTCCCTAAGAACCAAGTGCATTATCACTTTAGGAACAACGAACGCCAATAAGTGGTCAAAAATATCAAAATGAATGCGTTGAATTCCTTTCTTATGATTCGATAGAATTTTGTGAAAAAATCAAGGGTGTTTTTTTAAAAGTTCAACAAACGAGTATTCACTATTTGAATAGGCAAATCTAAGGTATTTTTTTGAGTTTAGGTTGGACAAATTTTATTTGCTTGGACAAAACTGCTTCGGCAATAAACCTCATAAAGTGGTTTGTAGACCAGCGGTTCAGTTGAAGGCTTTCCCACTCACCTATTATAACGTTCTGTAGGTCGTGGATGTGTATCCCCGTGCTGGCCATTTCCATTCCAAGAAATATGTGTAAAAGTGTATTATTTGTGTTCACTTCGTGTGAGTCCAATATATTAAAAAATAAAATCCCGAAACTACATCGTACTGTTTTATAACTAATTGATAGCTCCATAACTATATTAAACAGCAAAATATTGTTAACTAGCTTATACCCGTCATGCTTTACGTTTTTGATTCCGATTGTCAGGCTTGATCGGTAGGTAATTAAACAGGTTCTAATCTAGCTTCCTATTGCTTAACAGACCTCTATAACTGACATGAGCACAGAAAAAGAAGAATAACACTTTTACAATTTTTGTTTTACCGACCTCATAATATAATACGAACCTACCGACATAATTTGCAAGTTTTCATAGAGAGAGAGCTCTGTGGTTTGAATCTTAGCTACATTCCTTACACCCTCTAATGTGTGATAATTAATTAGGCATTCCACCCATAGAGGGTGATTTGTGCCTGTCAAACTTCAAAATGGAGGAATCATTTTGCAAATTTTTTCATTAAATCTTTATTTATTGAGAATAATAAGATTTGAATAACAGGGTGGGCGGTGCATTAAGACCTATAATGAGAAACAACAACGTCTCACTACAAGCAAAGAAACTAGTGCATAACGCAATCCTGCTACCATCGATGATGTATGGTTGTGAAACGTGGACATGGACGAAAAAAGAAGAATGTAGTATAAATGCAGTAGAGATGAAATCTCTACGAAGAATATGTGGAAAAACTTTATGGGATATGGAAAGGAATGAAAATATTAGGAAAGAATGTGGTATGGAAGTAAGTGTTGTGACAAAGATGAAAGTTAATAAGTTGAGATGGTTTGGGCATGTGGAAAGAATGGATGCAAACAGAATGACAAAGAAAATTCATAAGGCTGAAAGGAATGGTGTAAGAAAGCGTGGGCGACCGAGAATGACGTGGATCGAACACATCGATTCCGTCCTCAAGGAAGGCCAGGTAAGAAGTAAGAGAAATAGGAGAAGCTGTATGAGAAATGGTATGTCGGTGGAAGAAGCGAAAGAAGTATGCTTGGATAGAAAAGAGTGGAGGTCCGTTCTCTCTGCCTACCCCTTACGGGACACGGCGTGATGGGTAAAAAAAAAAAAAAAAAAAAAAAAAAAAAAAAAAAAAAAAAAAAATAAAAAAATAACATTTATAATATGTATAACAAATCAATCTACAATTATTTTATTACATTTTCATACCGTAATACAAAGATTCCATTCAACGTTTACATGAGTAATTTTGTTTCCAAAAGATGACTTACTGTCTTTTTGAGAAATTTGTATGAAGATCCTAAAAAATATAGTTTTTTAAATAGCTCTAAATATATTAAAGTTAATGCAGCAAATTGTATTTAAGAACCTTCTCAAGCAGTTTGCACGGCTCTGCGCAGATTCATATCTGACGTAGCATTTGTATTTTGAGCGTGATGCTCACATATACGGTAAAAGTCAAACAAACATTTCTGAATTATTATGTAGATTTTTACAGACGCTATCAAAAGTTTTCTATTACGTAGACGTAGTAGGTAGGTACATAGTGCATAAGTTATATTGTTAAAAAAAGGTTATATTTTTTTCTGTAAAAAAGTTCTGTAGTGAGTAACAAAATCTGATTTGATGATATCTTGGAATTTGGGAGTTGTGTGGCAGTGAACTTTCAGCAACATTTTATTTTTCTATCTGATGTCAACGTGTATATAGAACCATCCAGAATAAAGAGCCATCTAGCGGAATACGACGAATACATCTCGTATTTTATCAACAATGTAGATTCATCACCGTCTGTACCAAGTCAACTAACTTAGGATATTTCACACCAGAGGGAGAACACACCACCTATTTTGGAAAAAAGAGCTTGCGTGAATAACCCTAGTATAAAAGCTTTTTCAGTATACAATTTTATCACTCTTTCCTTCAGAACCTACCAGTGCATATTATTGTAATTAGTTTTTAAGTTAAAATATATTTTTCTGTGATACTTTATTTGAATTCTCTAATATAGTGTTTGTGTTTTTAATAATATAAAATCGAGTTTCTTTTTGGTAGTTAGTCGAGTTCCTCCTTTACTATTTAATCTAGTTCATAAAGAAATAGTGAAACTTGGTGAGTACTCCAGATATTCTTAATCCTGCCAAAACTCATAAGAGAGTTTCTCATCTTCTGATAAAGACCATTTTTCCCCAATATCTTTTGACCTTGAGAAAAGAAATCAGTACTCCTTCTTCATCTCAATCTCATCTCATCTTATGGATCAGATCTAACAAATCTGGAGGCTGTGTGGCAGTGAACTTTCAGCAACATTTTATTTTTCTATCTGATGTCAACGTGTATATAGAACCATCCAGAATAAAGAGCCATCTAGCGGAATACGACGAATACATCTCGTATTTTATCAACAATGTAGATTCATCACCGTCTGTACCAAGTCAACTAACTTAGGATATTTCACACCAGAGGGAGAACACACCACCTATTTTGGAAAAAAGAGCTTGCGTGAATAACCCTAGTATAAAAGCTTTTTCAGTATACAATTTTATCACTCTTTCCTTCAGAACCTACCAGTGCATATTATTGTAATTAGTTTTTAAGTTAAAATATATTTTTCTGTGATACTTTATTTGAATTCTCTAATATAGTGTTTGTGTTTTTAATAATATAAAATCGAGTTTCTTTTTGGTAGTTAGTCGAGTTCCTCCTTTACTATTTAATCTAGTTCATAAAGAAATAGTGAAACTTGGTGAGTACTCCAGATATTCTTAATCCTGCCAAAACTCATAAGAGAGTTTCTCATCTTCTGATAAAGACCATTTTTCCCCAATATCTTTTGACCTTGAGAAAAGAAATCAGTACTCCTTCTTCATCTCAATCTCATCTCATCTTATGGATCAGATCTAACAAATCTGAAAGCCATAGTTGTTTGTCGTGACAATAAGAAATTGGTTCTAACCATTATAACGATAATCCTAACTTATTTTTACCCAAAGAATGTTCGTGAAATTTGTACAAAAGAATACAAAAATACCAGTCTCCTATGGTATACCATAGGAGACTGGTATTTTTTTGGTACACTTTTATAAAAGTGTCAGTAAACCGGTGTCGATCTATTCAAAGCCACAAACACTCTGTACGTTTTTAGCTAGAGTTGATTTTTTTAGAGGCGGTGCAACCAATTGTGTGGGTGATAAGCCTCGGACACTAACTAGAGTTGATATAGCTAGATCTTGAGTCTAGAAGTGAAAACAGCAATTAGAGCGCACAATTGCGCAAACTCAAGATATAAGCAGAGAGCGAAAAAAATGAAGTGTCCACTGGAACATAATATACTTAAACACTTATTAAAACCAAACAAAGACACTTAAATATAAAAAATATAAAGTGGACCGTTAATTTTCTTCCTACTCTACATTGTCGAAAAAATCGTTCTCAAAATGCAAATAGTCTAGGGCCCCAGGACGAAAGTTGGCGTTTTAAACACCAGGCTACCAATCAATTCAGAATAGGGTTATTGATTAGACATGGCGTTAGAATATGAAAAAAGCCGATTGCACATAAAAAATACGGACCGACATACAATTGTAGATTTTTGAGAATAAGATTTTATTATACTGAAGGGATTTTGAGATAACATTGAAAGAAAATAAAAGATGGGCGAATGAATACTTTGTGTAAGATTTGTTGGAATGACAGAATCCTTGTTGAAGGTCGCGGGGACAACGCCTCGAAGGGCTGGATCACCTGAGCGCGGCGCAGGTGGGATCAACTTTTTAACGACATTTTCTGATATATTATTCAACCGCATCGAACAAACAAAGAACTCGCTCTTTTTAAGTTGAAGTTTTTATTTCATACCTTGATATTTCTTTACCAGATAAGCTGTTTTTTTTTTGTATTATTTTTCAGAAGTTTTTACTCGAATAAAAATGATTTGACAAAAATCTGTATAACAAAAAAAGCATCGTAGATTTTTTTTTCAAATGACAAGTTACTAACTTTACAATAATATTGTGCCAAATTTATAATAGTATATTAAAACCAGTACTGGCAGTATGACCGTCTTTTTCTGTTAATCCATAGGCTGGCTTATGGTCTGTTTTCCTAGGAATACGGTGCCGCTATTGTGTCCATTTAGTACATTGTCTATTATCTCAGTGACAGAAAACCATAAATAGCCGTCTTGTCAGACGACGAACCGTTTTCTAGGAAACCATTGCATTAGTGTGTTCACTTTACATTGACAATCTTCATTATTAGGTTGTCAAATTTCAAATCATAAACGCATCATGAGTATTACCAACAAGCCAAACAAAGTGAAAAATCCAATGCCTCCGGTTGGTTTCAAACCTAAAATAATCTGAAGACAAAATAAAATATTCTTAAAATAACAAGTACTTGTAAACTTTTCGGTAAACGGTATTCAAAGTAACCATTTCATTAAGATTTGCAATTTTTGGCAAAAAGACCAATTTTTTTTAATGCGTGTTCCTTTAAAGACTTACACCGCAAAAAGAACTCAATACGTACTAGAACAGACATTCGGAACAAAACAATTTTTAGGTAACATGCCGTAAAAATAGCTTACTGTAATTTACAGAGTACATAGCTTAATAAATTGGAATGTTTGTGAAAATATTAAGAAAAAAAAAATGTGAATATTCTTTATAATTCGTAGGTCATCAATGTTTTTGTAAAATTTAAATAATCCCTTATTTTGAGATTCATCATTTTTTGTTGGCACGATAGTATCAGATAGAGCCATAATTGTTTTTGTATCTGTTAGGTATGCTATTCAGCTATTCCAGAATAAAAAAATATGCATATTCCTCAAAAATTGGTGTCTCTGTAAACATTTACATCCTGTAAGTCAGGGTCAAAAAATACTTAAATAATTGTAACTCGAAAACTATAAAAATTCGCCATCGCAATAATATATTGAGGTACATATTTGGATAGCCTTTAAGGTGTTATATGTAGGGTTTGGGTCTATCACCGGAATTTCGTTTAGTCGTACATTCTGGAACACCTGTATAGAACACACATAAAAATTCAAAACTCCGTCGAAAAGTGACGTTTTTTTCATCAGGCAACTTAAGGATAAATAACAGAAAGGAAGATTTCATCATAATCTCACTTTTTACTGCCAAACACAAAACAACATACAAAACATACGAACAGTCTTTAGTTTAGAACAGTGTTTTGTGTAATATGTTTTATTTTGTAAACGTTATGTTATCTTTGTAAAGTTTGACATCCCCAAGTGCCCTTAAGTGGGTCTATGGTGGACGAATAAAAGAATAAAATAAAGAAAAAAAATATTCATCATTCTTTATTTAACAATTTTAGAAATGCTTTGCTTTTATTTTCTTTTGTACTCGAATAATATATTATTATTTTTAACGTCTCTTCCTTTGAATAAAATAATACTTTTTTTTTTTTAGTTTTATAACATTTTGAAAATGAAAGAATAACATTTGCGTAACGAATAGTTTTTTCGTTTCCTGGAATCACAACCCGCATATTATTATTAATAATGTTTTATTTAAATCATATGATAATTTTGAAAATGTAAAATTAATGATTGTATTCGTTAAAGATGAAACGCCCACAGTAGGAAATAAAAAACGATATTTAAAATATATTTTGGAATGAATAGTACTTATGTATGCTTTAGTCTAGTCAGTAAGAATGTGACCAATTGAGATAGCATAATTTTTTATTTACTAATTTTATTTTACATACATATACGAGTAGAAAAAACAGGATGCCTATTATTAGAGAATGACCAAATTCCATGAATGCCAAAGCCTAATAAGAAATATCAAAGTCTATGAATTTTATTTTTAGTCTCAATTAAAGGCAGATAGTTGCACTTTTGTCTTGTCAGATGTCAGGTATGGGTATCCGATAAGCAGGCGTGATCCGCCTTTACATGCGCAAAAAAAGTCATCAAATTCATATACGTTTTGGGGTCTATCTATCTGGAACAGAGTGTGTAAAAATAAGTTATAATTACATACATTACAAAGTGCTGTGCAATGGTGGAATTACGTATCTGCTCAAAGCCGATTTTCTAACGTTCAACCATTAAACGAAAAAAATTATAATAAAAAAGACACACACAATATCTAAAACTGATGAATAGAAAAAAATGGGATGGGATTTTAAGGATTCTTGATGCATTTGAGGACAATAAATGCTTTTTGAATGTAGTGCTTCCTCAAGTCTCATAGTATATTTTCATATTAAAACATAAAAGATTTCGTATTTCAATATTCTTGGTAATAGATATTCAATAATAGTTAATTATTTGTTAACTTTACCATATACCTAAAATTGTCGATACTTAAGCTAACTCCAGGGCAGTAAATCAATGAATATTTATGAGATATCCTGCTTGAATCTCGAAGTAATAAACGGTTAACCGAATTTATGGTTTATGACAGTGTTCCGCAAACTTTTTGTGTTCAAGCTACATTTATCAAATCAAGAAATTTCAGAGTTACACCAATGAAAAATAGAGACCGTTCAAGTATTACGTAACTCAATTTTAGAGATTTAAAATCCCCCCACCCTTCCCTTTCCCTAAAAATGCACGTGGCTATTGTGTATACCTGAAAATTACTATTATTATGTAATTTGCGCTAGATACGGAAATCTCACTTAAACAGCATGCTTTGAATTCAGGAAAACTTAGGCTCATGGCTAGCCGTATTCCAGATTTATTTTTTATTTTAATGTTTACTCAGAATTTTTATTTAAATATCTAAAATAGCAGTTCATTTTTCTGCTAATAACTCCCAGTATTTCATTATCAATGCCTGCACTATTCTCTGAATTGGCAGGCATGACGTTCTTGAAAACATTTAAAAAGGAACCTATTACCTACCATTGACAGCGAGCTTGATCTATACCAACAGCGTAAGAGCTTTCAGCTTTTGTCCAGAGACGTTAAAATATTAGAATTCCTGCCTTGCGTTTTTCTGTTGAATTCATTTAAATTATTGAACATGGCCGGCAGATAAATATGTTTTACTACCCATTCTTTTCTTTTGAAATCACAAGTCAAATCTGAACCACGAGCTTCTAAAAACACTTGGGTCTCATTTTTTCGCGGCACACCAGCTGATGACCACGGTACACCAGTGTGCCGCGGCACACGCTTTGCGGAACATTTGGTGATATTAAATTGTGAATATCATAGCAAAACTTTGGCGAATTTGTTCAACAATATCAATAAAATCGAGTAATGGCTGAAATTCCGTACAAAGAACTTACTCTTTATACATTTTATTTGTACCTCAAGCAAGGTTGACCACCTCACGTCCTTAAATCTCGACTGGTCAGAAAAGGCACAATGAGACTCGGACGCCTTCGAGCGCAATGGACAGCTCTTGATGCCTCCCTATGCTCCCAAGTGGGGCTTAGGCACCCCGCATTGCGAGTTGGTTTGGAGGTGGTTCGCGGCGGGGTTGATTCGTCCGGGGCCGGCTTTTTTTTATTGCTTCGATCGAGCTAGAGGTTCGGTTTCGTGCAGGTCGGTTTGCTTCTGATTGGTCTCCTCCGGACTGGCTTGCGGTGTGCGGGGGGCCTTTAAGGGAGAATGTATGTATGTATGTATGTATGTATGTAATGTTTTGAATAAATTTCGCTAGTTTTGCTAGGCTCGGTACTCACTTGCACCGCGAACGTGTATCGTTACATCAATTTTATCAAAAAGATGCATGTGTTCCGCTTGCGTTCGCTTTTCGAATCACGTATACACTTAACCTTTCGATTCAATTAATGCAAAGTCACACGTTCGCGGCACAAGTGAGTACTAGGCCTTAGAGGCAGGTTATCGAAATTCTGACAAGGATAGTTTTAGTTAGGTTAACCACTGAAACTGGTAACTGGTTAGCGAAGACAATCAGACAAAGAATAATATTATATATCCAGGCAAAAGTAGACTTATAGTACACATTCTTACTATGTACCTAAACCTAATACTCTCATTTAAAAAAAAAAGTAAACATATTCATAAATTTTTCCTTAAATTGAATACTCCTCATTTGACTTATTAAAAATCAAACTTATTTTTTTAAATTTTATGTATAAAAATGGACAGCTATTTCCCGATGTCATCGCATCACGCCTAAACCGCTGGACCATTTTCGCTAATTCCTTTTTTGTCGTGTAAGCTTTTATCAGGAGATGGTTGTTTTAGAAGAAAAAAATTAAGAAAAATGCATGGAAAATTAGAAAATTAAAGAAAACTCTACGTAGGCAATCTTATTAGTACTTTACCATACAATTTTTATTCCAATTGTGAAATTTTGACAGGAACTGTCAGCTGTTAAATAGTTGGTGCGATTGACATAATACGGATGGAATATCTATGATTTAAAACAGATGCATCAGTCGGAATTACATTGGTCAAATGATAATTAATTCATCACCATATAAATACGAATTCAATATTCATAGTTAGGAACACAGGACAACGTCTGCCGGGAAAGCTAGTATCTTATAAATATTGCATTATTATGTGAATTAAAAACAAAATTAAACTTTAAAAAATGTCAAACGAAATGAAACGCTGTGATATAATTGTTGCATAAACAAAGGAGCAGGAAATTTCTTCAAAATGACGTAATACATAATTTCGCTAGATGATTCTTTGAAATGTTTCGTAAAGAAATTTTCTTGCACGTCAGTATTAGATAATTTGTAATCAAGCATATTGCTTGAGGCGATTTTTTTCAAGTGGAAGAGCTCCTAAGACGGCCAGGAATCGAATTTAAAGACACCCGAAGTTCATCAATTTGTGGAAATAGTTCCGACATTTATGATTAAACCTAATTTTACTAAAGCAAATTAATGAAAAAGGAAAATAATCGCAAAGGAAGTGATAAATCTTCCTATAACGTTATTATATTATTCTAGTGCAAGACTGTTTCAGGTTTCCAAAGTGAAACATATAACGTTTCAGGCTGCGGCCTGTAATGGGATCGTCCTGTCGGGTTTGCAACCCCAACTCACCCGCCTCCCCACCTGCCCCAGATGCAAGATGACGTCAGAGGGTTGCGCCAAACGTACCCCCACAGAATCTTCCTGCATCTACACCAACATGCACTCGTTCTACATGGAATTTAGGGCGGATAAATTGACTCGAGTGGACCGCTATGGACACCTGGGAAAATGTGACTTAACTTAATATAAATTCAAATACTAATTGGTTAAAAAGAAAATACAGTTGCATTTTCACAGCATTAATCAGAATCTCGAAGGCTTTTAAGACTAAAAAATGGTTCAGGATCACACTCCAACTTTCTTAATGAATTTTGTGGGTTAAATTCCCGGCGTGGACGCGGATCTACTTCCTTTTTATCACAACAAAAGCTATGCCTCTGTGAAAGATTTTGAAAGGGTATTTTCTCGTTCTTCTTGGATGAGTTTCGTGAGATTGTCACTTCTTTCATTACCTTTGGAGAGGAGATGGACTTGTCAGGGTCAAAAAGGGAGTATCGAATTGGATGATTATGTTCGGAGACGGTACTGTTATTTACATAATATGATTGAATCAAATAGGGTCATCTCAAACAGAATCCACGCAGACCATGAACAATGTGTCCAAATGCTCTATATGGCACATGCGAGATTCTTCAGCCTGAGATTTCGAAGAGTCGATGCAGCATGTTGTGGAAGATTGTCTCCTCTGAGAGTATTTCCTGGACCATATGCTGATACCCACAATGGCACTTGGATGTTGCTCTATAGCTTGGCCTAGATTTGATTGATTAACTGGCAAGTTAATATTATATTAAAATAGCAATTGAATGTTACTAAATTCTTAGATGCAACTTGGAAATTGACTATAGTACCGCTATTTTCCAAATCTCCAGCTATGTGGAAGTACTGTATTAAGTACTGGGTATATCTCCTACTTCTATATTGTCTACAGGGGTGCCGATATCTACAGTCAGAGCTGGGGAAATAAGAGTCTATCCCTATAGAACCCCGCATGATAGGGTTAGGTTATAAGTCACCCTTAAGTTTACTGGTATCAAGTAGTCGTCATAAGTTGAAAAGTTTCTGGACTATTGCAAAATATACACCAGTTTTTGTTAGAAAAACTACATACTGTATTGTGCTCATTTGCAGTGAACAATACGTTTGTATCAGGTAGTGTCTGTACCTACTTAAGTACGGATGTACATTTTGTACCTACTGTTTCTTAATGAAAGTTGTGGGTTCGATCCCATATGTCAATTTATTTTTCTCTTTCACGACACAAGCACTCTTAGTAGCTTAATGTGAAAGAGTCAAAGAGTGCACTTGTGTTCACTTTGAGTGAGCACAGATTCATTTAATAAAGTAAAATTAAGTTTTTACAACATAGGTACCATATTATTATTACGTGTAGAATTCTTTATCATAACTAAGTAACCATGAGATATTTATAGACCCATGAGAGAGGTCACAGGCTGTATGAATTAACGTCAGGCTTTATGTTGCAGCGGATATTAGTTGCACGTCCTTGGCGCCAGGAGCTGAATGGACGCCCGGGTTACCACGTAAATAGGGTAAGCGTCGTACGTATCCTTGCTGCCGTAGAAGCTTGCACCAGGAAAACACAATAATAAAATATGTTCGTACACACTTTTTTTGCAGTTGTTGTTATATATTTTTCTACCGCATATTTTACAAACTCGATTTTATGTTTCCGCATTTGACCAGTACAAATATTGATTTCTATAGATTTTTAACATTTATTTATTTTAAATTCAAGATTAACAAAGTAGGTTTTGTGTTGTGTATCAATAAAACATAACACAAAATATGACAATTATAAATAACTATTCTCTTTCGAAGCCCGTGTTCGACATACCCATGATGCTACATTCGGAGATTTCATACAAGGACTGCATCATTTCAACTATCTTCAGAGGTATACCATACAAAGCTATTTAATATTACCTGCCTACATATTAATAAACACTAGTCAAATATAATAAAATTAACCAACTCGTGAACATGCATTTCTTGATGGATATATTTGAAAATAATCTATAATAATAAAGGAAAGTGCCTGACTGACTGACTGATTGACTGACTCATCAACGCACAGCCCAAACGGCTAATCCTAGAGAAGTGAAATTTGGAAATCAGGTAGGTCTCAATACAAAACCTTCCACTAAGAAAGGATTTTTGGAAATTCCACCCCTAAGGGGGTGAAAATAAGGGTTGAATGTTTTTCAAAGTATGCGAATATCTCGGAAACTAGACATGGTACGAACTTGAGATTTGGCATATGAATTCTTCTATAGAAATGAGTGTTAGCGTATTTGGCAATTTTTCCAAAATTTAACTAAAAGGGACGAAAAAGGGCACATATAAAAAGGGATGATTTTTAAGTACCTCCTAAAAAGTTTAAAACTGGTTTTATCGAAATTTCAAAAAAATGATTTCTTCAGAAAGAGTCAAATTATACTATTTCGTTTTCAAAAGATATCATTAATTAGAGGATAGGGGGTGAGGGGCACTTTTCCAACGTGTATGTGTGTGTATCCGTCCCCTCTTTATAACTTTTGATTCGCTTGATGCACAGATCCTAAAATTTCAGAAACTATTGAATACTTTAAGCATACAAAATTTGTATACTCAGAATTTTGAATTTTTTTTTCAGTCAGGGGTTATCAACCTTTGAATTTTTATTTAATTTTTCCATATATCTCGAAAACCATAAAATCTAGAACCCTAAAATTGTGTATGTATATAGAAAAATACAATATCTAAAATATAATTTAATGAAGAAGTTCCAGCATTTCTCAAACTTTTTTTATAAAGAAAAATATTTTTTTTATGACAAATTTACGAGTTTCAGTGCCTATATTTCAGAATTTTATAAAAATATCGAAAAACGCCGAAACGCTACAACTAGATAATTTATTTTTCTATAAAAAAATACATACATCATAGCAGTACATCTCAAACTTTTCTTAACAATTTTTGTAAAAATTTAATTTATTGACGACATCGTTTCATACAATAAACATACATACACCGCGAGCTGGTCCGGTGCAGCGTGTATGAATATATACGTAGGGAGGTATACCCAACCCAACCTACTTTCTCCAATACACGTGACGAAACTATTGCGTAATCTATAATAATAATAATATAGTTTTGAACTAGCCGACCCGTCAAACTTCGTCCCGCCTTGGAATATAAATAATATGTTCGAGATTTTATGTATAACTTTAAGTTGATTTCAGTTTAAAGTTATTTAACACAGACGACGACGTGGTCCTTATATTATTGAATTTGAATTAGTATAATGATACATTTCATTATTACCTTTTTAACTACTGTAACCGCTGCATCTGTTATAAAACATATCATTATATTATTTACTATAAGCATTCCGTGAATCGTATCATTCATCAAACAACTGATTCCTGTCAAACGCCTGATTTAATTTCAAAATTAGAAAAAATCTAATAATAATATGGAAGTTTTATTTTTATTCGTTAGAAAAGGCACAATGAGCCTCGGACGACTTCGAGCGCAATGGAGAGTTCTTTATGCCTAACCTATTCTCCTGAGTGGGTCCAAGGCCTCCCGTATTATGGGGTGGTTTGGGGGGAACCGCCACGGGCTTGATTTGTGTGCGGCTGGCTTTTTGGCAATCGGGCTAGGGTTTGGCTTTGTGCGGATCGGGTTTGCTGCGGTTTAGTTTCCTCCGGGCTGGCTTGCGGTGAGCGGGGGGGCTTAAAAGGGAGAATATTACGTTATTATAAAAATGGAGACCTACTTTACGTGGTCATCGCATCACGCCTGGAGGCCAAGTCGAAATATTAACGACAGCTCCAACGTTAACAATTTGTTGTTATTTCCATAGAGATAACGTAAAAACTGTTGTTCAACGTGCGTTAAACAATGCTGTTCCAAATTCCGAGTCAAAAAAATAATTCTGTCAGTTATTCAAAATTAACGTTAAACGTTACCTCAAAATCTTTGGAAGTATTACGACGCTGCTATTATATTGAAGACGAAACGCATTTTTTTTTGTTTGGGAACCATTTTCAATTTGGTAAACGTTAACGTTCGGAACGTTAACAGTTTTCACGTTTAACGTTATTTATTTCGACCTGAACGGCTGGACCGATATCGTTTATTCTTTTTATGTCGTGTTTGCTCAGTATAAGATGAACTAAATTTCGAACCTACGACCAGACAAACTAAGTGTTTTAAAGATCACTAATTTCATTGCTTTTCGAGACCTGAATATTTTTTTATTCATATCCAGCAATATAAAAATTGATTTCAAATAACGTCATTTGATGGAATAAAAGTTATTCGAGTTATTTTTTGGGATTCTCATAGAACAATGTCAGTCAAGTTAGCGAAATTTTTAAGTTCGCGGGCTGATTCTATTTGTATAAGAAGCACATATTTTTTAAATACAGATTAATAACGACAAATATAAATAAAAATATAGTAATTTAATGGAAATTTTAGAATATATATTTAAAAAAAGAAATGTTGATGATGTTTCTTATTATTATTAATTTTGATGCGAATATAATTAATTCTGCATTGTTTAGGAAGAGAAAGCAAATACAGTAACACGTGAGCGAAGCCACGGGTAACTAGCTAGTGTTCAAATAAAACAATGTTTAACTTATCCACAAATTTTTATTTTCCCTTATATAAAAATTTGTAGATAAGTTAAACATTGTTTTATTTGAACACTAGTCAAATAATTAGAATATTTTTTCGAAAAGAACTTTTCCTTAGATAGGTACATCTTCTTTACTCATATACATACAATTTAGGTACATTCCTCTTGTATAACAAAGAGAAAACCGTCAGATCTGTATGGATAAATTCGATTAGCGAAAAATTTGAAAATAATATTGAATAGTTATTAGGTACTTTAAGCCAAAAAAGAAAAACCCTTTAAGTCGTTTCATGACACATTTGAACTAAATGAGGAGGAAGAAAATCATCGGAAAAGTGATATAAACATTCTTTATTGACAACGATAGTCTAGTTGCTTAATAGTGAACTTCTGATAGAAAGTTTCCGGTTCAATTCACGCTGTGTCGCAAGGGGGAGAGGGTTTTGTGAGATAATCAAGGAGGATATTAATTTATCGATCAACGGACGATCTTTCTTAACCGAAAAGCTACGCGTAGCCTTGTGGAATGTCTAAATTAAATTCATATTTACTTACTATACTTACCTTTTTATGTATTTCGAATTCTCTTCTTCTTCTCAACCTATTATACACGTCCACTCCTGGACCAAGGCCTTCTCCATCTCCTCCCGCTCTATTTGGGGTCTCTGGACCCAGTTGACCCGACGTGTTTTACGAGATCGTTTTTCCACCATAGTGGTGATCTTCCCACGCTCCTGGTAGACATTTCGAATTCAGTACCTACCTATATTTTGTGGGTGTGAGAAGACGTAGTTCACCGAAAATGACGTGGATCTAAAACATCGATAAAAGATATGGGAAATGTTGCATGAGTAATGTAATATCGGTGTAAGAAGTGAAATAAGTGTGATAGGATAGAATTTTTCACCCCTTTAGGGACATGGTGTGATGGGTAAATAAAATAATATGAAGTATCAACTTTGTACCATAAAATAAATACACGTGATATTTTTAACATAACGTATAACTGTATGTCCGAATTTCCCGAGTAATCCTAGAACATTCGTAAAAGTATTGATTTCAGTTAAACTCCGCATTCCGTTCCAGTCAGTTAGGAATATTTCCAATTCCAGGGTAGCGTAGAGAAGGCTTCCCCATTAGCCATTGCACTCTACGACCCGTTTCTTGGCACAAGTCACGCTGCTGCAGCTGCCAATTCTGCTTCCAATTAATGTCTCCGAATCGCCAAATGCATTATATTGCACTGGGGGGCATAGCATAACACACCTAACTATATGACTGCAATTCTGATTTGTTAGATTTTTTTTCTTTCTTTCTCTTCTTTTTTTATTTAAAAAATAAAAATAATACAACATAATAAACAATAAGATACATAATACACACAAAATAAAGAAATATACAACTATACATAGAGAACAACAATTGCAGCAAGTGAAATGGGCCCCATTAAGCCATTTAAACGGCTTGTCAATAGGACCCATTCACCCCACCGTTCGTCTACATAACGAACAGACACATAATTATCGTCGTTTTATCCAATGAATTAAATGTACCTACTAGAAGAAGCATCTACGCATAGATTGCGACCATCATTAGGTAGCTCCTTGGTCATCCTTGGTGTTTGTTCCATTAACAAAAACAACATATTTTTTTTCTAGGATATTTTCATTTAGATTGATTTTTCAAGTCTCCGGGAAATACAAATTAATTTTTTATTATTTGCTATCCAGGTTGTCACAATAATTTAAAACAAGATGGAAAAAGACAAGAACCGTTCAAATAAATATAGTTCCGCCTTATTTTTTTTTGCATAAAATTTCCACTTGCCTAGCAGTAGATTAATCTATTACTAATTAAAACTATTTGAGTGGTGATTTTTGACGTAGTAACTAAAAATAAAAGCCTCATAAACCAAAATATGACAAGAAATTTTAAAATTTTTGATCTGAATTTCTCTTCTAGTACGTATAACATATACCTATGTATTTAATTTAATGTTTTTTTTTTCACACAACATTTCTTTTAGGAAGACAGAGAGGTAAAAATGCAGTATTTTTTTTAAAAATTAATTTGCTATCGACAAACTTACGTATTACTATGATCTAGTGGTCGACCAGTGCTCGAAATTCGACCATAACTAATTTAAATTGTATGTTTGAACATTATTGAGGTTCCATTGCCAAATATTGAACGAGCGCTATTTCACAATTTTCTTTCCATAACAATGACAATATGGATACCTACGTCAAATTTGAAATATTGATCTGTTCAAAGTTTTTTCTATTATAAGACAAACAACATAAATCTATTCTCAATTTGACCACAGATAAACAAAATAATAGTCTAATACATCTGAGAGTGTGTGAGTACAGTGGTGCTCGCAACACCACCTATATAAGAAGGCCTTAGTGCTGGCGGCCATTTTTGGCCTCTCGCGTCACGGCCGCCGGCGTGTAGACAGATATCATAGTGTACAGGTAAGTATGTACATACAGATATAGACAAGCGAACTGTGGGCCTCCCGATGTGACGCCTTATATAGGTGGTGTTGGGTGCTCGTAATGTTTTTTTAATTGATTTGACGTTTTTTATGCATTTAGCGTTTGCCACTCCATTTCTATATAAATATACAAAGTGTGCGAAATTTCATACTCCTCCGTCCGCGCAATTTTCGTGAAAATGGTCACAAAGTTTTTCCTTCACGTATTAATAGATAAGTACCTACCTACTTACACAAATAGTAGGTACACAAGCTTTCAAAATGATGTCGAAAGATCTGAAGTAAGGGAACTATACGTTTCTCATACCAGATTTTCCCATTTCCTTCAAATTCATCTAGACCTCATTCGGAAAATAAATAAAATTATTATAGTAAAGGTCAGTCAGTAACGCTGAGAGTGCCGCAATTTCAAATCGTTATTGATCTCAATTCAATTTCAGGTTATACCTAATGGTGGATGGATTGAGATAATGAACGCTAATGGCTTGAATATGAGAGTTTAGCGCTTGAAGCTTATTATTAAGGTTGTTTATACCGTTACAAGCGCGTGTAAAATCTCCACTTGATCACGTTTTTGAGCTTTCCGTAACTCGGAGTATTTATTAAGTCGTTCCATATATTGTAGATTTAAGATAATATTTAAAAAAACAATTCTTCACTAATATACACGAATAATAATTTTATTTCAGGGGTGGTAAAATGGAGTTGATATAATATGTTAGAAAAACATTAAATTTGTAAATGTATTTTCATATGTGGTTTCTTTGATTTGAACTTTATAAGTGAGATTCAAGATTATTATTTAAAATGTATGATTTTTTTAAAAATTAAATGAATCTGTGCTCGCTCAAAGGGAACACAAGAACACACTTTGCCTCAAGTAAGCTACTTAAAGCCTGTAACATGAGAGAAGAAGATGGTCGTAATTTAGGTTATAAGTTTGAACATTATTATGATTCCTTTGTCAAAAAACTGAGCCAACGCTATTTCACAATTTTCTTTTAAAAATAATGACAAGTACATAATATACGTCAAATTTGAAATGTTGATATGTACAAATCTTTTTTCTGTGGTTATTTAATACAAAAAATATTAATCTATTCTCAATTTAACCATAGATGAACAAAAAAGATCTGTGTCAAATACATCGAAGCGTGTGTGAGTATGAAATCCATAACATTACAGTAGTGCGCGTAGTGTTTTTTTTATTCATTTAATCTACTTTTATGCATAATTAAAAAAAAATTGTATAGTGGAAATAAAATACGCACTAAACGCCAAAAACTTGATTTTGAGATAATCTAATAAAACTGATTTTTGCCCCATACAGACATAGTACTATGATGATTTTTGGATCTGTTTTTTACTCCTTTAGATCATCGATATGGACTTTTTAGGCTATTGACAATGGTTTATCTTAGAACATTACCTCATACTCAACTCATTTTTTTTTCATTTTTGGCGTTTAGTGCGTATTTTATTTCCACTATACTTATCATTCGCAACCCCTTCTCTATATAAACTACTAGCTAGTTACCCGTGGCTTCGGTCACGTGTTACTGTATTTGCTTTCTCTTCCTAAACAATGCAGAATTAATTATATTCGCATCAAAATTAATAATAATAAGAAACATCATCAACATTTCTTTTTTTAAATATATATTCTAAAATTTCCATTAAATTACTATATTTTTATTTATATTTGTCGTTATTAATCTGTATTTAAAAAATATGTGCTTCTTATACAAATAGAATCAGCCCGCGAACTTAAAAAGTTCGCTAACTTGACTGACATTGTTCTATGAGAATCCCAAAAAATAACTCGAATAACTTTTATTCCATCAAATGACGTTATTTGAAATCAATTTTTATATTGCTGGATATGAATAAAAAAATATTCAGGTCTCGAAAAGCAATGAAATTAGTGATCTTTAAAACACTTATTTCTATCTGCTTTGGGCATTTTTCAAGCTACAGACGTTTTTTTAACATTTCAATTTATATCTTTCACGTTGATTTGTTGTTGTTTGTCTGGTCGTAGGTTCGAAATTTAGTTCATAAATATCTTATCCTGAGCAAACACGACATAAAAAGAATAAACGATATCGGTCCAGCCGTTCACAAAACTGTTAACGTTCCGAACGTTAACGTTTACCAAATTGAAAATGGTTTCCAAACAAAAAAAAATGCGTTTCGTCTTCAATATAATAGCAGCGTCGTAATACTTCCAAAGATTTTGAGGTAACGTTTAACGTTAATTTTGAATAACTGACAGAATTATTTTTTTGACTCAGAATTTGGAACAGCATTGTTTAACGCACGTTGAACAACAGTTTTTACGTTATCTCTATGGAAATAACAACAAATTGTTAACGTTGGAGCTGTCGTTAATATTTCGACTTGGCCTCCAGGCGTGATGCGATGATCACGTAAAGTAGGTCTCCATTTTTATAATAACGTAATATTCTCCCTTTTAAGCCCCCCCGCTCACCGCAAGCCAGCCCGGAGGAAATTAAATTTGCCCGATTGCCAAAAAGCCAGCCGCACACAAATCAAGCCCGTGGCGGTTCCCCCCAAACCACCCCATAATACGGGAGGCCTTGGACCCACTCAGGAGAATAGGTTAGGCATAAAGAACTCTCCATTGCGCTCGAAGTCGTCCGAGGCTCATTGTGCCTTTTCTAAACGGTTGAGGTTTAAGGAAGTGAGGTGGTCAACTCGGTATTCTAATGGTATAAGTAATTGGCGTTCGACTATAAACGAATTTTCGACAATATAGAGTAGGAAGAAAATTAACTGTCCACTGTTTATATTTTTTATTAGATGAAACGGATATCGGCAACTATCCGATATCCGGTCTATCCGGCGGCGTAAATAATATCCTGCCGGATACCGGATAGTAAAAAGAGACATGTTTGGATAACTCATTGATTTGTTTATTAAAGTATCACTTAAGAAATACACCTTATAATCACAAAATAAATTCTACAACTTAGAAAATTGATTATCAAGCATAAGGTAAATTATGGAGAGTAATTCTATATAATATTTCGTTATATAGACTATTAGACTATATAGAGGAAAACAGCAGCTTTGCTGGTCTTCGTAAGTAAGGAAAGTTTAATAAAACAACGTTTCGTCATATATCATCCTGGCTGAAGATGCAGATAGTTTCCGCGATTTTTGGAACAATAACGTTCCGGCAACGGAGTCAGTCCAATTGGTATATACCGCCTACGTAAGCGTAATTCATGCGTTGTACCCATGGTAATTTACGCACTGGCCGGGCTCTAGTAAGGACTTATTTAGCATTCTACGAATTTTATAAATTTTTGAAAATAAAAACACCGATATTTTAAGGGGAGCGCTTTTCTTCCTCCCGCAAGGGTTCCGAAGACAAAGAAGATCTTCTCATACCGAAAGGGTCTTCCTCGTGTTCTGCTCCTTCGAAGCAGAGCTGAGGGATCTGGAAATGGTGTGTGAGGAGGTCATAATATCCGGCTAACTGCTATCCCTTTCGTCTCTATTTTTTATACGTTCCAGTGGACAGTTAATTTTTTCGCACTATACAGTGACGAAATGATATGGTCATTGACTTGCCAGTGTTTTCAAAACAATTATTTACGATCTATCCTAAAATGATGTGAGGATTTTGTAGATAATTTTAAAATTTAATATTTTGCACTTTTACTACATTTGATATAAAATAATTTACCTATTGACTTCATAATACTATTTACCTTTTTTCAACATAATATTATATCAACTTGCTATTCATGGTTTACGCAATAAATTCAAAGCAAGATTACTCACATAGTTTTTTTTTTTGCTAGTGTTTTTACGAAATGGCTTCAAATATTTTAATATACAGATCAAGACATAA
Organism: Mystacides longicornis; assembly: GCA_963576905.1. Classification (NCBI taxonomy): domain Eukaryota; kingdom Metazoa; phylum Arthropoda; class Insecta; order Trichoptera; family Leptoceridae; genus Mystacides; species Mystacides longicornis. Next base: position 9,340,518 of record OY756436.1, read on the forward strand.
AGAATTGCAATACAATCCAGATTCTTTTCGTGAACTTACCGTAAATTATTTTAGTAGAGATAATAAATTACTAAAATAGGTAGGTACCTACATAATGATGTTAATGTCGATCGTAAAAAAAACAATTCAGAATCGCTGTACAGGATGCATGGTACGAAAAATATATTGAAGTAGGTAGGTACGTAAAGTGTTTCTCTGAATTCACGGAAAGTGTATTATCTCTTATATAAAAATGGAACGCTAATTTGCGCGGTCATCGTATGGGTAAGAACACGTTGAAAGCCGATTACAATCCGCGCCGACCAGCTCAAAGATTGTTGTCTATGGTTTCCATGCATTTAAATGGGCATGTCGGAAAGCGGGTTCCTGCTTTTTCTGTGGGTTTCCCCATTCAAATGCATAGTAACATTCTTTGCGCCGGTTGGCGCTAGTCAGAATCGGCATTCTACGTGTTTCTTACCCTATGAGAACAGCTGAACTTATATCGCCCATTTTTTTGTCGGGTTTGCTTTTGTCTGAAGGGTCTTATGAAAGAAAAAAGTTGCACGGAATAAAAATAAAACTTCCATATTATTATTAGATTTTTTCTAATTTTGAAATTAAATCAGGCGTTTGACAGGAATCAGTTGTTTGATGAATGATACGATTCACGGAATGCTGATAGTAAATAATATAATGATATGTTTTATAACAGATGCAGCGGTTACAGTAGTTAAAAAGGTAATAATGAATGTATCATTATACTAATTCAAATTCAATAATATAAGGACCACGTCGTCGTCTGTGTTAAATAACTTTAAACTGAAATCAACTTAAAGTTATACATAAAATCTCGAACATTTTATTTATATTCCAAGGCGGGACGAAGTTTGACGGGTCGGCTAGTTCAAAACTATATTATTATTATAGATTACGCAATAGTTTCGACACGTGTATTGGAGAAAGTAGGTTGGGTTGGTTAGGTACCTACCTACGTATATATTCATACACGCTGCACCGGACCAGCTCGCGGTGTATGTATGTTTATTGTATGAAACGATGTCGTCAATAAATTAAATTTTTACAAAAGTTGTTAAGAAAAGTTCGAGATGTACTGCTATGATGTATGTATTTTTTATAGAAAAATAAATTATCTAGTTGTAGCGTTTCAGCGTTTTTCGATATTAGGCACTGAAACTCGTAAATTTGTCATAAAAAAAATATTTTTCTTTATAAAAAAAGTTTGAGAAATGCTGGAACTTCTTCATTAAATTATATTTTAGATATTGTATTTTTCTATATACATACACAATTTTAGGGTTCTAGATTTTATGGTTTTCGAGATATATGGAAAAATTAAATAAAAATTCAAAGGTTGATAACCCCTGACTGAAAAAAAAATTCAAAATTCTGAGTATAAAAATTTTGTATGCTTAAAGTATTCAATATTTTCTGAAATTTTAGGATCTGTGCATCAAGCGAATCAAAAGTTATTAACTTCGATAAAACCAGTTTTAAACTTTTTAGGAGGCACTTAAAAATCATCCCTTTTTATATGTGCCCTTTTTCGTCCCTTTTAGTTAAATTTTGGAAAAATTGCCGAATACGCTAACACTCATTTCTATAGAAGAATTCATATGCCAAATCTCAAGTTCGTACCATGTCTAGTTTCCGAGATATTCGCATACTTTGAAAAACATTCAACCCTATTTTTCACCCCCTTAGGGGTGGAATTTCCAAAAATCCTTTCTTAATGAAAGGTTTTGTATTGAGACCTACCTGATTTCTAAATTTCACTTCTCTACGATTAGCCGTTTGGGCTGTGCGTTGATGAGTCAGTCAGTCAGTCAGGCACTTTCCTTTATTATTATAGATAAGTGTGCGAAATTTCATACTCCTCCGTCCGCGCAATATTCGTGAAAATAGTCACAAAGTTTTTCCACACGTATATATATAGATTATTTAGTTTTTAACTAATTAGTAATGTATTGATGTTGAACAAATAAAATCTTTTACATTATTATGCATTCGTGTGTTTTTACAGAAATACTTTTACACATGATACACATTTTTTTACAAACCATTTTCAATAATTTGGATTATGTAGGATTATTTTCTTCGTCTTTCGAATCTCGTATAAAATTCTATTTGCTCCTCTTTCAGATTCTTTGTTGGGATTTACAAATATGTTTCCCTGGGACTTGTATCGCTACAGAATGTGATAAAGTGTGAAAATAAGATACGTTTCGGAGCCATTTCCAGGTAAGAGGGAAAATTTTATGAATATTGTATCAAAGGATCTTTTTTATCAAATATCTATATAATTTATTTATTGTGCGCGATAAAAATCAAATAGCGAATATTTTTCATGTTGACTTTTACGCTACTATAGCTATTAAAGAATTTCATCTGAGGAGGAAAGCGGTGGCTTTGCACGACAAACCGGTTAATATAGTTAAAATAAAAGTGGTATTACAAAATTGAAAGTCATTTTTTAATTTCTTATAATATAGCGAATAAATAATACCAAGCACATTCGGTCCAAAAATAGAAAAAAAAAACATAATTTTTATTTAGCAAATAATTAACTCGATTCCTAAGACAAAGAAAATTTGATCTAAATTATTATGTGTTCCGTTCCTTCGCAGCAGAATTGGCGGATTTTGAGTTGAGAAGGATCGATTAGTATTGTGCAAAATTGACAGCAGAAGAAAAGCATTTTTGTTTTTTCCCCGTAACCCCTGAGAAAGATCATAACAAAAAGACAAACCACTTGAGCAGAAAATAAGGTAAATAGTTTGAGTTTTGGTTGATTTAAACATATATACATTATCCCTGTAAATCCGATTTAGGGACATAGGGAGGCAGAAAGATCTCTCCATTGCGCTCGATCTTGCGCAATGTTCATGACCTCCTAGGTAGATTTACAGGAAAAAAATCCACATAAGGAAAAATGGAAGGAAATGGCTGTATTAACACTCAATTGATCAGTTTTTTAATGACAAATTTTTTGGTATAGTTAAAAAAATCTTATTCCATAAAAAAATTCATATGAGATAGATAGTTAGACGAAATAACTCATAAAAAAAACATTAAATATATTCGTTTAATGTTTTGTATTCAGATATGAGAGTTTTTTGAACTGTTTTGGCAACACTCTACTACATATTTCAGAGGGACTAGGTACATGACTTACCTATTTATAGCTTCGGTCCCTAGAGGTAAGCGACTATGAAAAGAAGAGGAAGAAGACTAAAATCAAAACAATAAAATCAAAATATAGGAAATCACAAACGAACAACAAAGTAACATAATCGAATAAAATCACATTCGACATGAATTAATACTGCATTCTCTTTAAAAAAAAAAACATTTCATACTTTGGTGACATGGCTGTTTCATGTCTTATGATAATCGGTAGTTGGCCTGGTTTAATTCGTCTTTTTTGCATTTCGCTATAAACAGGGCTCCTGTGCTGGAGCGTGTGACATGCCAGGGTGTAGCACCAGCAGGGACGACCTTCGGAAAAACGAGTAACACAATGCGGCACCGTTTTATGTCGATCTTTATAATATCTGCAATACATCAAACTTACAGGGAGGCATTCAACAACCCTGTTTCACGTTGATCCCTTATTTATACCTACTTACTTATTTAACCATTTCAGATTACTGCTGAACAAAAACCTTCCATGGAACTCTCCGATCATAACTGTTCTTTACCCTCTGTAATAATAGGTAATCATACATTTTCATACTTTCTTCTGAGCATCGTGTCAATCGTCTAGATTGTAATAGCATATTTTTCTATTATAGAAAAGGGCAATGCCAGCAAAAGCTTATCTAAATCAAAGACACACTTCGCAGAGAGTCCTCGCTTATTCAGATTGTCACAATTATCGACACAGGTACGAATAACGGTCAAAACATTAGGCTAATGAAGCACAGGTTATCAAGATTCTCATAGAGTTTCATGTACATGATTAACTACTATACTTAAAATACATAAATCACATTTTTAAGAGGATTATTATAGGAGAGTATCTCGTAGGAAAATCTTTTGACTCTATTAACAACATGCTGTCAAAAGGTGGACACACAAAGACGACATCGTATTTCAACATAACCCAAGTAAGTAGGAGCAGAGGCGTCAAAAGAAGTACGTAATACGTTTTTAAAAGATGGAAGAATAAACTCAACGTTCAGAAACAGACCCACTTATTCATTTACAATCATCGTCAACGTTCACAAAACTTTATAAAAAGCTATACATTTAATTGGATAAAAAAACAGAAATTGTTTCATATTATGTTATTATTTAAAAAAACGATTATCTCTTAACCTTAAGGTTAACTTATTTTGCTTTGTGTCAATCAGTGAATACGAACAAAATAATTTACAACATCGAAATTATAATTTATTATATTTATTAAATCCTCTTAGATCACGCAATCAATTATGTTTGTTTTTGTCATAAATTTCAATAATGCTATATTGTTTTCATTAGCTTTGTTTTGTTTAGACATGATTCCATGCCAAACTGGGTGGTGTACATTCGTGTAAAATACCGTGAGATGCAAAACATTATAATGTTCGATTAAGAAACTGATTCGTATTTATAATACCTAGTGCAAAAATTTGTATACTTTTTCTTGATCTTTTCCCCTGTTTTGCAAGTCATTTCATGGTGTTGCCCCATGTAATCTTAAGATATACAAGAATGTCAGGTTAGGTCGAACACGCACTTATAAGTCGAGATCGGCTGAACAGACTTTTATCATTTTTGGTTAATTGGATTCTTCTCCGCTCCGGATAACAAAATAACTAATAAAACATCAAAAAATTGATAGAAAATAGTATAAAATATAATATTAAAGTTAGTATGAAAGCAACAACGCCATCTATGAAAAATTCTATAGAAATACAAATATTATTTACCTGTCAACCATTGACATTAAAAATATTGGAACAAAATTTTTTTATAGAAAAATTTTCAAGCTTTTTTCTAATTTGTTAACAAGGAAGCGCATTTTTTATTAATTAGGTAAAACGCGAAAAGTGAATAAATCTTATCTTGTACTCAAATTTTTGTTTGGCACAAACTGTCAGTTGTTTGATTGTTTGTGCGATTGACAGAATTCGGATTGAAAATATGTGGTTTAAAACAGATGCATCACTCGGAATGACATCGGTTAAAAGTTATTTTTATCATTCTTTCAAATTCGATTTCAATATTCATGATTTGATCACAGGACAACGTCTGTCGGGAAAGGTATTTATTTTGTATCATAAAAGCAATGTTCCGAAAAAGCACGCTATCAAATAGGTACCTGCTCAATAAAGACTCTACATTTTGATGAACACACGGTGTACATCTTTTGATTTTCGATTCGATGCGTAAATTATGGATGTCCGAGTAGTTACCTAAAGTTCTTAGCTGCGCAAGAATTTTTTTTGTATCTACACAAAGAAATCGTTTTCTACCACCGTTTACATATTTAGCGTGTATCCATCCACTTCAAACAACAGAAATAACGCACCACTACATAGGTGTGCGTATGTTTAGGACGCAGATATGACGTCATAGCATCGATCAGTGTTCTTGCTACGGCAGAAAAGGGGAACTCTTAGAAGTATAATATATCTAATAAGTAAATATAAACCATTAATTATTGTAATTCATAATACGTGAGTAATGTAGGTAGGTAGGTATGTGTTGCGTTCATTTTGGAGATATAATCTATTGTGCGAAAATTTATGAGGCGCTGTATGCTGTATACATTAGCATACATTCCCATAATTTCCTCTCTGGCAACATTTCATAATATAGGGCTGTAAATCATTCTTTAATTTGGTGCCACACATCTCATATTTATCGTGTATAAAGCAGTGTATGAGATTCAATTAATTTTGTAAAAGAATTTTTTTTTAATTACATACTTTGCGCTCGCAAGCATTCGTTCTAAAAGCATTTGCCCGAGCGATAAAATGAGAAATTCCCACCTTCTAAGAATATAAGTAGGTACTACATAAAACTTTGGATTATGATGTTTGTTAGGGTGTTACATTTTATGCATCACAATTTAGAAAAATCGAAAAAAAAATTGAAAGTGTGATTGACTCATTAATTTTAGAAAAAAAAAAAACATGAAGGTGCGTCATTTGTGATAACCGAAACCGTGATAATTACATAAACCGTTTACGCAGAAAGAGAATATTGAGTTCATATAATATAGATACCATTATACGTTTTATGTAAAATCTTATATTATGTAATAATGGAGACCTATTTTTCGTGGTCATCGCATCACGCCTAAATGACTGAACCTATTTCGCTAATTCTATTTTGGCGTGTAGGCTTTTATCACTATTCACTTTTATCTAATTAAAGAAAAAATTAAGAAAGTTGCGTGGAAAATTTGAAAATTAAAGAAAACTCTCAGTAAGTAAACTCTAAATAAGAAAACTCTAACTTTTTTTACTACTTTTTAAACTAAATTTTTTATTCCAAATTTGAAAAATTGAAATTACATTAAAGTTTGACATGAATTGTCAATTGTTTGATAGTTGGTGGTTTTGACAGAATGTCGATGGAAAATATTCGGTTTGAAACAGATCGATCGATCGATTACATTGGTTAAAAGTTAATAAGCTTATCATTGTACAAATTCGAATTCAATATTCATAATAAGGACTACAGGACAACGTCTGTCGGGAATGCTAGTAAAATATAAAATTGAAGTTATAAGAATGTTTTTTAACAATACATTTCATGATTAATTAATTAATTTGTGGGAAGCAAATAATCAATCAATCAAATCAATTAATTCTTTAAATTATTTCTTGCTTAAAAATTTAGTGGTTAAATTTTAAATATAGATCTATCTCAGTGAGAGGTGGTTAGAAATATAAAAAAAACGACAAAATTATTCTAACGTCTATCTCACCCAAGGTGTGGCGGCAAACTGATTCAAAATAATATGGGTATGCCATATTAATTGTCTGTTTGTCTCGAATCACGCTCTTGATGTCGACCTATAAGTGTGTAAGTGCTTGGTTTACTTTCCTTTTATTCATCACTCATGTTAGTTTTAGTCCAAACATTTACTAGACAAATGGACTTTATGAAAAATAATTATTATTATTATCTTTCGAAAATTGGCGCAGAGGTTCAGGCTTTTACAAAAGGCTCAAAACTTTTGTAATTAAAACTTGCCTTTGTAAAATGTTGATGAAACGGAGGGATCACAGAGAGATAACCTTACCAAGGAGTGTGGAGGGTTCACAACGACTAGTATATTGTTTGTTTTTGTCATCATAAAAGAAGAAAACAACTGAATAATCTTACAATGCCATCATCCAACCAAGATACCAGCTAATAAGGCCGTCTTGCTGTACGGGAAGAAAGTGTAGAATAATCAAACTGTATGTATCCTTTCGGATTTAATACTGGATTTTTCTGAATTTTCTAGATTCTAAACAAATTATTGGGAAAAGATTGGATGAACATACGATAGCTCGAAAAAAATAGTTACTTTCATAGCGTCAGTATTATCGAAAAAAAAAACCAAAACAAAACGATAAAGATCCCCAGTAAATCGAAATAAAAAACAATATAGGTACCTATTGAGATCAGTGCATGCCGCTAGCCGAGTCCTTTAACCAAAAATAAATTGACGAAAATGTAATAACTACTTAATGGCTCTAACAATTATTCATTACTTTTTTTTTTTTTTTTTTTTTTTTTTTTTACCCATCACGCCGTGTCCCGTAAGGGGTAGGCAGAGAGAACGGACCTCCACTCTTTTCTATCCAAGCATACTTCTTTCGCTTCATCCACCGACATAATATTTCTCATACACCCTCTCCTATTTCTCTTACTTCTTACATGGCCTTCCTTGAGGACGGAATCGATGTGTTCGATCCACGTCATTCTCGGTCGGCCACGCTTTCTTACACCTTTCCTTTCAGCCTTATGAATTCTCTTTGTCATTCTGTCTGCATCCATTCTTTCCACATGTCCAAACCATCTCAACTTATTAACTTTCATCTTTGTCACAACACTTACTTCCATACCACATTCCTTCCTAATATTTTCATTCCTTTCCATATCCCATAAAGTTTTTCCACATATTCTTCGTAGAGATTTCATCTCTACTGCATTTATACTACATTCTTCTTTTTTCGTCCATGTCCACGTTTCACAACCATACATCATCGATGGTAACAGGATTGCGTTATGCACTAGTTTCTTTGCTTGTAGTGAGACGTTGTTGTTTCTCATTATAGGTCTTAGTGCACCGCCCACCCTGCAACCAGCAACTTTCCTACGCTCGATTTCTTTTTCACACTTTCCATCCCGACTAAACATGCTTCCTAAATACACATACTCATTCACTTGCTCAAGATATTCATTTTCTACCGTTATTTTGCAATTCGTTCTTGCTTCATCCCTTTCAAATACCAAAACCTTTGTTTTGCTGACATTCATTTTTAGACCGTTTTTTGCACAATTTTCAAACACACTTGACACAAGTTCTTGCAAATCATTTTCACACTCAGCCATAAGTACTAAATCATCGGCATACATAAGCGCACATACTTTTATTCCATTCAATTATTCATTACTGATGTTCGATTTTTAAATGGAACAAACCACTACCGGCTTACGACCGTCTTCTAATGTTATTTCAAAGGCTGGATTAGTGTGTGATCACTTTACGTTAACAACGTTCGCCATTAGTTGGTTTTGTTCAAGTCTCCGAAACTCCTAATCATGAGAATTCTCGACATGTTCAACATGTCGAAAAATCCCATGGATACAACAAGTAGATATTTAATAATTAATGATATATAGAGATAAAAGTTGGAAATTATTGAGAACAAGAGGGCAACCAAATTAAAAGACTGGGACTGCTGTCATGTATTTGGCGCCAGGATATGACTATATCCATTTTTGTCTCATCTTTATTGCCTATTGGCAAAAATAAATTATTGTTCCTACCATAAAATTAAATGAAGTAGTAGGAATAATTATTCAATAGATGCCCTTAGCATATACGTAGAAGATCGTAAAAATGTGTACCTACTCAGTTTAGTTGTTTGCAAAAAGCTATGATAAGTTTCAACAAAGTGACATTAAATTTGTAATTCGGGCGAATAGTGAATCCTGTATAAATATAAAAGGATTCTTTGCCATATTATGCTGAGCTTAAAAAATATATCAACCTTCAACTCTGCTGCTAAGATCTGAAAGACTCAATTCTCTGTTCCCAATCCCAATCCAAAAAAATCCCAATCCATTTGTTTGAATGATAAAACTAACACTACTTTCTTAAGGATTGAGTACCTACTTACCTTCTTTAAGTGTCCGGTTTACATTTTGCCACACCAGTAAGGAGCGACAGTCATCGCCTTGTCATTCACCAGAAAAAGGTCTTGTTGATTGCAGATTTCCCCATTCAAGAAAAAAACTTTGAATATAAGATTGGTTTCTTTTTCCCTTTGGTCATACGTGGGAGATTCTTGCAAACAACCTACCCCTTTTCTTGCAAACAAAAAATATATTCAGTTATTGGGTTATTCATACCCACCTAATATCTAAATCCCTTATTCCCGCATTAGTTCCAGGCGTTGAAATAATGTATAAGTTTGTGGGCAGTTTTACGATCCCAATTTTAATTTTCCACGAAGGAAATTCTAGGAGAAAGAATTTGGTATTTTCAATACCAAAAAGAGCAAATAATTTGAATGTAAAAAATGAATGTTTAATTTGTCTATTTTGTAAGTCATGGGAAAAGGCAAATTTCATAGTTGGCGAACATTCGAAAGGGCTGAAGAATGTCAAGGAGCTTTTCAAGCTTTTCTGATTCCTAGTGGTAGTCGACGTCAAAAATACCCGAGACGACACATCAAGAAGATGATGGATCAGAAAACTTTACTCCGTCCAATTTTCTTGCTTCTTGTTGCAGAATTCGGCAGGATCATACAAATTTGGTTGGGAGCATCAATAACCTACCCATTACTGTTTATTTTTATCTGACAATTTCAACATTTTGACGCAGTGCGGCAATATAATAATATCTTTTCCCTCATGTTTGGCCATCCTCATAACTTCGATAATTTGCATTTTTCTACTTCATTAATATTCTTCTAGGCTTCGAAGTTAAGATTTCGCCATCAATAAACAAACAACAGTTGAATTATCATAATATAATATTTGAAATTGTTTCGCAATAAAACAAAGCCCATAATAATCTAAAAGAATGTGAATAAGATAGCCCTGTATTGTTGGGACATAAGAAGAAGCTATCTTAAATCTTCTCATTGTCCTCTTTTATTACGAAACTTGGTTACATTATTATGATGTCACAATGCCATTGTTTTGCCTTATTCTAAATATTAAGGTGTCTGCTTTATTTACTTTGTGTTACAACTTATGGACTTAACTGTCTTTAAAGTTTGTCTTAAATAATAAATTAATTATTGTAAAACGCTTGGATATTAAAATATTTTGTTAATAAACGCCATAGCAATTATCTTTCTCCTATTTATCCATATTATTTATCTTTGTATTTCTGGTTTCAGTCATCAAAAATGTGGGTTTGCAGAGAAGTACTGCATCTCTTTTGAACTCTATTCAATTTATTTACGCTCCATCTGAAATATTTTCAAAAAATCGTAGTAGGTACCTATCTCAAAATAATTTTGGCTAGTAGGTACTTTTTTTTTCTTCTGACTTTCACCCGAATAGTACGTACTTAAACTACTTATAGTTTTATACGTAATGTCACATTTTTTTAAACGAATCTGTGCTCACCCAATGTGAACAAACCTTCGACTTCTTTTACACATAGCAAAACTTGTGTTGTGAAAGTGGAAAAGATGGGCACCGGAATTCAAACCCACAACCTTCAGAACGCTGTACGTACGAAAGCCGTCGACTGATACTGCTGGTCTACCAATCACTTCGATCTAAAATAAACAATAATATCCTGGCGCCAAATACATGACAGCAGTCGTAGTCTTTAAATTTGGTTGCTTTCTTGTTCTCAATAATTTCCAACTTTTCTCTCTATATCTCATTAATTATTATTAAAATATCTATTTTTTGTTGCATGGGAGTGTGTTGATTTCTATAACAGGGTGTGTGTGTGTGTTTACCCGTTTCAAACAACAGAACTCGCGCATCACTACATAGAGAGCGCCGGGCTATTTTAATGTGGATTAATTCATAAATATGTAAATATAAAAATGTTTTGTTTTTACGAAATATTCAAGGAGATTTTCGCTGATTAATTAATCTCACTAAAGCCAATAACAAATATAAATACCTATTAGCTATCAAAATACAACACTTAATTAATACAAACACTAATAATATAAAAACTAATTATGAAAATATTTGATCCTGAGCTTTTTATATGTTTAAATTATCCTTGCGCGTGTAAATTCACGTAATCTAATTCAAAAAATCATTTTTATTATGTACTAGCTTCAATGTGCGGTTATGTAAGCTGAAATTTAACCAAAGAGAAAAAACAAAATGAAGATAATATTTGAAATCCCCATGGAAATAGAACGAAAATTTCATAATTCAAGGACAAAGCCCAAAGCCCTTGAATATCCGACTCGCTAACTGTATTATATTTTTATTAGTGTGCCATCTACCTGCAAACTTAGTAAGCATTTTTTGTATCAGAAAAATCAATAGATGGCATACAACTCTTCTTATGCGTGTTATCTCTAATCACACAAATATTGGCGTTTTGAATTTTTTGTTTTTCATTCTTGAAACTCATGTTTCTTTGATGTGATCGGCAATATTATTTACGAATATGCTGCCGTACTCCTGTTTCCCCCTTTAAGCTTTTTCATAGGGTTGATTTTTTATTTTCATTACGATAATTTTTTATTATCCTGACTAGTTTCGTAGGCATACGTCCTACATGGTCACAGGAGACTAAGAAACAGTTTCTTGGTCTCCTTTATTTTCAAATAAACTCCACCAAGAAATGCATGCTCATTTAGTAAATTTTATTAATTTATATACCTATACTTTACTGTACATTGTTAGAGTAACACATATAAACTTAACATAAGAAAAACATCACAGAATCGACATCAGTTTATTGAACACAAAACACTATAAGTACGAACATTTTCTGCCGGTAAATTTCTTATTTTTAGATACGTGCCTAAATCTAGAATACCACTTTCTTTTAGGATAATTGATTGATTCAAAATAACGTTAACCAAATGTTGACAGTTCAACTCATGCATAATGCTATATAGTTTTTGTATACTTACTCTGGGATTTGGAATTTGATAGACAGAAAAAAATAAAAAATTAAAGTTTTTTTACGGTAAATACTGAGAATAAAATGCTATCTCTTCATTTACGTGAGAGAGTACAAGAGTGAACTGTGCATAGTGCAATCCCCAATTACCTACCGTGGTTAAATAGTGAAATGTTGAATTATTTTTATAAAAGATACGGTTCCGTTTCGCGTATTGCGCAAACCGGACTCTCAAAAAGCTTTTGATAGTGACATACCCACAAGATTGATTGGAATATTAAAAAAATAAAGCTACTTGTAGAGTTTTTTGGCTGCCACATGCTCCAATTAGCGAACCAGAGTGGATTAAGTAAGAAAGTGTCAGAATTAATAATAAAAATTGGAACAAAAAATATTATTTTCCCCTTGAAATAAAATAAGTAAGTAAGGATACTGTTTTAATACGAAACAAAATTTTGCTTCGAATGACCCTTATTAAATTTTAATATTCACCTAGAGACACAATTTCTAATTTGCATATTAATTTTTAATAACAACTTCGCATCTTTTCATTATTAAATTGTACATATAGGTACTTTCGTGAAAGACCGATATAAATAATCCAACAAAACACTCTCTGGAGAGGGCACACGGCGTATTAACATGGGTTAGAATGGGGGGACGAATACCAAGTCTCAATACCCTGGAGTGCCATGATATAAAAAGGGCCCCTCAATTAAAGATATGTTTTTATACGACCAATTAGTCAGTATTTTTTTTTCATTTAAATGAATCTGTGTTCACTCAAAGTGAATAGGTATACTCCAACCACCAAAATTGAGAACCACATTTGCAGATAATTCCAGATATAATTCCAAGTTCCAACGAACAAAAACCTATCTCGAAGTATATTGGACGTCTTGTTACTAGATGGCTCCTACAAAAGGGCAGAGAGGAGTCAGAGAACGAACTAATGTTTGTGTTAAGATAAAACGCTCAAACCCACTTATTCATCGTCTACCTCACCTCACAGCCTGCATCCACCTAGTTAAACAATAGCCTATCTCATGTCCTATTTAACATATTAGGTATATTCCGCGAAGCGCATGGAATAAATAAATAAATAAAATACACTCTTTGACTCTTTCACAGTAAGGTACTTAAAGCTTGCGTCTTTAAAAAGGAAGATGGTTGGCACCTGGGATCGAATCCCTTAGCCGCTGGACTACCAACTATTATGGGGATGAACTAAACATCAATTTCATTTAGACTTTAAAGCTGCATTGCTATCCAAAAACTTGTTCAGCCGTACTAAGACAACGCTATTAGTCGAATATGCGCGGAACAAGCTAATTAATCTTCCACAATAGCATCCCAACTGGAATGTCAAATTATCATGTTGGTAGACTAGCGGTTGTGTGTATTCGCATATATCCAGTCCTGTTGCTAACTCGCTTGTTTGAAATTCAAAAATGATTTTGCCCTGTACTTTGGTCGGCCAGTGGTCACACCAAAACAGAAAGAAATAAAATATATTTCCTCTCTAAGAATTTCTTAACTGTGTTCATATTAAAGGCGGATATTCTCTCGAAAGCAAAACAACAACAGTTTTATTTATAAGTTTAGTAGATTGCATACAGCTTGAAAGCCGAAGATGGAAAATGCTTCTGTTTTAAAAGAATAAAAAAAGTTATTAACAGAAGGAAGCAGAGCCGTAGCAAGGGTCGGGCGAATGGATTCACTTGCCTCGAGTGCTCAATACGTGCGATAAAATATTAAACTAAAAAATCAAATTCTTTCAATAATACTTAAGTAGGTACCTATTATTTTTCTGTGATGAAATTGCTTGTACTTCGAAATTGTAGAAAATAATGGATAACTAATTACCGCGGGAACGGCGACAGTGATTGACATTTTAAAGAAGAAGTTAAGTGAAACTAATGTGAGCGTGTTAAGCAAAACTTCATCAAAACATAGTTTTTGCTGGAAATATTATGGACAATTAGTTATAGACAAGATGTTAGACACCTTGACTTTTTTAGCAACAATAGTGATTTTGAAATGTTCTAATATAAACCTATTAATACTTTGTGTGTTACTTGTTGATTTTTATTTAATTTTATCTCTTTTTGTAAATAATTAAAAAAAAAACTGTGGTTGAGCAGAAAATAACGCATTTTATTGATTTTCTTATAAAAATCTGCCTTTCGGAAAGCGGGTTCCTGGTTTTGCTGTGCGTATCCCCATTCAAATGCATAGAACCATTATTCACGCCGGTCGGCGCGGTTTGGAATCGGCTTTCTACGTGTTCGTACCTAAAGTCGCGCCGCCGAAACGCCGCCGCCGCCGTCAAATAATAGTCGATCGGCGCTCATATCTTATGGTGAGGCACGGTCTTCCTCTTCTTCTTGTGCCGCCCGGCTTGTAAAATAGGCTGGCTTGGCCAACGCTTTCGGGAGACATACGGAGGACGTGCCCGAGCCAACTCAGAAAAAAATAAATTAAAATAAATAAATAAATCAAACATCGAAAATCTGTTCGGCCGATCTAGAGTTATAAATGTTCGCACTAACCCGACTTTCTTTTATATTAGAGATATTCGAGGTTAATTGAGATGTCGTTTAAACATTATGCGTGTAAATTAAAGGCAAGTAAGAAATAAAAATACGGTGTCTTAAACTAAAGAAAATGTAAAATGGAATGGGGGCGGGGCGAGCGCACTAGGCGCATTTTGCCCTCGTCACGTCTCTGCAAGGAAGAAACAAAAAGTTTTGAAAATATGCAAAGCTATGAAATGTATTATTATTAAGTCAGTATGTTAAATTATTCATAGCCAACCGATTTAATTACTGACTCATTTACATAACGACCCTTTGAGAATGAAGGGAGGGACCACAATACTTACCTACATTCCTTTGTCTGCCTTCTGACCTTAATATATTCCTATGCGCTGCTAATTACATTTAACAATGTTACATTTCTTTTTCTTTTCTAACTTATTAAAACGACTTCTTAGCACGTAATTTTTGCAACGCAATAGCATTTTTGCAATTAACCGCCATATTTTATTTTTAATAACCTCTAACGATTTTCAGTTTGCGGAATACCTGTAACGAAATTAAACTTGAGTGAAGACTTGCCTGTTAAAACAAGCAATAGAGAATGTAACACTATATCATAAAGGATATATTGTAACAACTAATGACTCTAACAATTCATTACTAATGTTCGATTTTTAAATGGAACAAACCACTACGGGCTTACTACCGTTTTCTACTGTTATTTCGAAGGCTGGCTGGCTTAGTGTGATCATGTTACGTTAACAACGTTCGCCATTAGGTGGTAATGTTTAAGTCTCCGAAACTCTAATCATGAGAATTATCAACATGTTCAACATGTCGTAAAATCTCATGTATGCAACAAGTAGATATTTAATAATTATTAATGAAATATAGAGTATAAAGTTGGAAATTATTGAGAACAAGAGGGCAACCAAATTTAAAGACTGCGACTGCTGTCATGTATTTGGCGTCAGGATAAAAAGAGACTATACCTTTTTTCAAGTTATATGGTGAACTATAGCGTTGCCGGCTTATAATGTAGCGGCAGTCCCGTGTTATCAAAATATGGAGGCGACTAAGGCGGAGATATGGGAACTGACGCTTCAGTCGCATGCCTGAAGATAGAAAACTAAATATGATCAGAGATAATTAATATTGGCCGAGCGCCGGAAAATTTTGGCAGTCCACGTCACACGAGGAAAATAGTTTAGATGCAAAACAAAACAGGTCATCAGGCTTTTTGAAGAAATATATGAAAATGATCTATGTAAGCACTTATATTAAAAGTTGTAAAAAGAAACAAGAAAAGGGAGTAAGAAACTTGTATGAGATTTAAATATATTTCGAAAATGTTGTGTGCGCTATAAAGACCCTATTAATCGTGCGGTGTGCTGATTGCTGGGGTAAATATATTTCATAGAAAATGTCATAATATAGTAATTGCGCAGAATCTAGCGCAACAGAGAGTTCGTGTTGCCTCTCTATGTCTTTGAGTAGATATTGATATAGATATCTCTGAGTAGATGGATAATATGGGTTCCTGCCTACTTAAACATTTTCAAGAATATCTCTACTATCGTTAAATTCTATTTATAGACATTTAAAAAAACTCTAGTAGTTAAGACGGATATAAAAAACACATTGGGAAAGTTTTCCAATAAAAACAAGAAATAAATTTTATTCATTAGGTAGGTACATTACTAGGATAGATTTAAAATGGTCGAGTCGTTACTGCGATTTATGAACCATGAAATCTATTCTGCCGGGGGGTATTTTTGATATCATTCCGCGAGAGAGCTAAAAAATTCGAAGATATATTTTAGTTTTTAATACCATAATGATGACTTTCGGATTCTTGATAGGTACTTTTCGGGTTCTTTGGACATGAAGAGAATAGGTTCTTGCGACAGATTATGGGGATATGTCATTTAAGTAGGTACCTAAGAAGTGAGCTTTTGGCTACTGGCTATTATCAGAACAAGAGCTAGGGTTAAGGGTTGTGCCCTCCCATGCCCCTGGATGTTTCAGGAACTTAAGTTCTCATTTCATCCAGACTTTATAAGCAAAAAAAAAAGATGTTACAAAAAGTAGACGAAAAATTGCAAGATTTTAGATTAAAGTCGGAAGGACTTCATCTGACGTGCCAAGAAGAAAAAAAAAAAGAAATCTTTGCAACTAATTATTTATTTAAGTGTAAATAAAATATAATCTTAATGATTAAATTTCAATTATAATTAAATTGAATTGCGGAAATTTTGAGTTTAATAATTTGAATTATGTATAACTAGCTTTACCCGTCCCTTTATTACAAATTGGGATGACAAATCATCAAAAAATAATTTAATATCTATAATTTCTAGTCTACTTTTTCTGCTGTTAATGTTTTCGAGCATTTAAAAATAACTGAATTATTATTATAAAATAAAATAAAAAGACGCATTTTGTTATTCGTCCGATTCCTAAGCATAATGGATTTACGTGATCGTTTTCATGTTGTTCTTTGGTTCATAATGTTATAAGACTTATAATAAAATTGCGTAACTTTAAGTAGATTTATTGATACATGTTGTTAATACACCTCTATCTATACTATACGATTTTTTTTTAATACATCTCTATATAATATTATACCTATGATTATTTTTCTGTAAAAGGCCTACTGGCCGTGAAATAAATAAATAAATGTTCTTGTATTAATAATTATTAATTGTATGTAATACCTACTCATTTTTCACTCTTATGGCAATAAAAAGTAATATAATTAACGAAACCGAATTACACGCCACGTATGCTAACTAATACGAAACATCAAAATCTTTGGCTAAAGGTTCACACCAAGCCATCAGCTGTCAGTGACTAAAAAAAAACATCAAATTCTATGATGATCAAATGCGTCTGTGCACAGTAATATACGTTGACATTGACATTTAAACGATCCTACGTTTTGTCACAAACTACGAAATGTTGTTGTTATGCTATTAGATATGGATGTAAATCTTTTACAGTATATCTATGAAAAGATGTAAATCTACCTTATAATGTTAAGAATTGCTTGGAGAGACGTTGTAACGAATACTGAGGTATTACGTAGAACAAATGCTAATAGGTAATTGCTTAACACAGTCAAGCTCTGTAAACTATCATATTATTATTTTGGTCATGTACTCAAAGGAGAAAAATACACCATTCTCCACCTGTTATGAAGGGGAAGATAGAGTCGCTTTCCTGGTTTCAAAACATTCCGGAATGGACCAAAATCAGAACTGTGGGGGAGTTGTTTTGCACTGTCCAGAACCGAGATGATCGACAGAACATGTAAAGAAGTAAAATGAATTATAATTATTGTTTATATAGGACGTTTGATTGATATTGTAAAAAACACAGCTGGTCTAGGACATCCTGATATTACTCATATTGCATTACTTTACATAATAAATAGAACTTTGTATAATGTACATGGAATTTTAGTAAATACCTTACAAAATTGTTTTGGGTCTACAAAGGAATAAATCTCGGAGAGGAAGAGGGGCTTATTAATATGGAGATCTATTCACAATCTACTCACTGTCCACACTATATCGTAGAAGTCTTTTCATAACCAGGTTTAAAAATAAAACAATTTATTTTTATTACCAACATAATATCTTTAATGTAAATAGTGAGTAAACATATTATTTTATGCAAACGCAAATTTGGTGAAGTTTCAAGACAAATATACACAGCTCAGTAATAAAAATTGTGTCAAACCAAGTTCTGTGTTTGCCTGTTGGTCCGCGGGAGGTATTTTATTTTCCTCCTACCCTGCATATTATCAGCCGAGCATTCCCCTATCCGCCACCTGGGGACGCGTCCAATAGCGGTTATCAGGCTCCGCGAAGGATCATTCATCTCTTTCATAAATCGTCTCTCAGTAATCATCTCTTAAGAATATAACAAAAATTTTGTTGGTTTACTGAATAATTACATAACAATATTACTTTTATAGCTATGTTACAGAAACATTTTAGCAAACAGAAAAAAAATAAAAAATCGTAATACAAATTCTTAAATAAATTTAAGGAAGTTATTATTTATTCAGTTAAACAGTTTATCCAATTTGTAATAAAGAAGATAGGTACATTTATAGAAAGAAAGTTTTTAAACATTTCTAGCAGTTGTAGTATTTTGTAAAAAGTATTAAAAATTAAAATCCATAATTTTATTGAAGAATGAAATCGAGTGCCAATTATATTCCAAGCAAACATGACACAACCCGAAAAAATCTATTACTTCGTTGTAAAAGCCTTAGAAACAGTTGTAGTATTTTTTGTTTAATATTTTCAAAGGGTTAATAAGAGGAGAACTTTTTTTTGAATGAATTTATAATTATATATATATAGCATATCATTAATTATATTATATCATTAAAAAATAATAATATGTATTTGGAAGGATTTTAGTTTGAAACAAATTTCATGATTGAATATTTATATATTCAAATAAAACAGAGAAAAACATGGATTTCTTAAGTCCACTCCGATTTAATATAAGTAATATGTGAATTGTTAATCCAACAGAGAAGATGTAGAATCAATTTCAAAAAGTAATTTATATTCAAATAAAACAGAGAAAAACATGGATTTCTTAAGTCCACTCCGATTTAATATAAGTAATATGTGAATTGTTAATCCAACAGAGAAGATGTAGAATCAATTTCAAAAAGTAATTTATATTCAAATAAAACAGAGAAAAACGTGGATTTCTTAAGTCCACTCCGATTTAATATAAGTAATATGTCAATTGTTAATCCAACAGAGAAGATGTAGAATAAATTTCAAAAAGTAAATGTTAGGCAAGGTAAAATTAACCATGTTAAAAGGAAGAGTCAAGCACAATGGGTGATTTGGTAATTAACATTTACACACATACACCTAAGTCATATTAATTATAAGAGTCTATATAAGAATGGTCTCATTTAAAATGATCTATCCGACAATGCAAATACAGTCAATAAGTAGGTAAGATTTGTAATTTAGTGATTACTAACATAAAGGAGCTTGCACAAAAAAAAGAAGTTGAACACATCTTTTAATGCAGTAAATTAAAAAATTTATATGGATGTTCAAATACCATTATGTAAAATGTTGAAATGAAATAGTGGAAATAAATGTTATTAATACAGATTATTTGTGGTAGTTTAATATATTAAAAAATCTGAAAGAATGGGTGCACGGAGACGTGGCCAACATAGAATGACATGAACCGATTATATTGGTGCCGAATCAAAGGAGGGCAAGGTTAAGGGTAAAAGGAATAGAAGCACATGTATGCAAAACATTATGCATTTGAAAGAAACTAAAGAGGTTTGTTTGGATAGGAAAGACGGAAGTCTGTACACCTACGGGAAACAGCATGAAATTATTAAAATAAAATAATGATATATTATATTAAATAGGAATATTATTATTCTACAGAGAGTATATTACATACATACCTTATTTCTAAGAATGACACACGCTACGTAGTGCCTCTTGATAAACAATATTTTTGGTAGACATTGAATCATTTTCTAACAGAACGTACAAATTTTGATTGCTACTAACTCTAGAGCAGGCTACATATAATTGGCCGTGAGAAAAACATGGATTTCTTAAGTCCACTCCGACTACAGACAGCGTTTGACCCTGGGATTTGTTTATCGTAATAGCGAAACTCAACCGTATAGGGAATTGTAATCGTTTAAACTCGTAGATACTATCCGACGGAATAAGGGGAATTCTAGGAATAAAAACTTTATCCCCTTCAGAACATCCTGTCATAATGATGCCCTCAATAATATTGGGCTTTAATTGCGAAATTTTTAACCTTGTACCGTTGCACAATCGCGGAGGATCAATGTTTCTGAGGAGTATAACAATAGAACCGATTTTAAGTTTCAAAATATGGGGAGGTAATTCTGGAATATCGAGTGAATTTAAAAATTCTATAGGAAAATCTACCGATTGATTCTCATCAATATTCGTATCTATTGATGTATATACAACTTCGTTTGAACTAAAATGTTTCAATATATATTCATTTATATCTCTAACTGCATCATTTCTTGGGGCGAGAATGGCCCGTTCTCTCCACCAAGAAGTAGGTTTGTTATTCAAGTTAAGGAGGTCAGGATAAACGCGTTTGACTAAGTCATCTATGCTATTAACTACAGTGCAAAGGGATTGTGGAATACTAATATTACTATTGCTTGTTATAGGTAACTCACCATTACCTATATCAAGTAATATTTTTGAGAAAGCTTCCGAACCTTCATCTCCGTATAACTGAGCTCGCAAATTGGTCGATAATTTTAAAACCGATACGTGATCCCAAACGTGGGATGACTTTAGGCAGGCATTTATTTCGTCAGCTCTGGAACCTTTGGGTACAACGGGTAAAGTTTGACGGAAATCGCCCGAGAACACGAAAGTTATTGGTCCCATCAGTTTTGTAACATCATTATATAAATCTTGCAACGTTCTGCTAACTGCCTCAAGAGCCGTCTTATGAGACATCGTACATTCATCCCATACTACTAAATTACACTTTAATAAAATTTTTGCCGTTAAACTATTCCTAGATATATTACATGTGGGAGAATCTGTCGCGGATAAATTAATAGGCAATTTAAAAGTGCTATGAGCGGTGCGACCACCTTGCAATAAGGTGGCAGCAATACCAGACGACGCTACAGCTAGAGCTGTTTTACCCTGACTTCGAATCTTAGCTAAAATCAAATTTATTAAAAATGTTTTACCTGTCCCTCCAGGTGCATCTAGAAAAAATAATTTACCTAAATTATTAGCAGAGCTTTCCATTATCGAATCGTACACTATTTTCTGTTCCGCCGTTAATTTACATTCGTTATCATCTACATATGTCATTAAATTCTCAGCATTATCATCTTTTTCGTTGCAGTGCATTTCGAAATCTACCTCGCGCTGCGGATCAGGTAAATGATATGCACTCAACGACCGTCCTCCCATATTTTTTACAATATCCTCTAATAAACATAAGGTTTTATTAAATATTTCCGAAGTAAATTGTAAATCATGATTGTCTGCAGACATTCTAGCATCGTGCAGTAAATCTTCAGACAAATGTTCCTTATACTTCACCCACAGCTCCTTAGGATCACTCAAACAACATTCATGCAACATTATGGCAAACAAATATCTCAACGATTTAGAAGACTTAAAAAGTGAGGCTTCTTCTAAGGTATCATGCCAAAGTTGGTCATTTTCTAATAAACCCAACGCCATGCACGCTGCTTGGTATGTGGGATGAATAACTCCATTTACTGTACGTAAATAAGCAAAAGATGTTGGTCCCTTTACTTTATGCAACAACATTCTCAAATAATAACATTCACTATTGCTTGGATGAATAGTGTACACTCGCCCCAAAGTGTCACACTTTTTCACTCCAAACTCAGACAAAAGTGTACCTTGCTTGCGTCGAACAAATCGCTTCTGCTGGTTAAAGGTGTAATAATGAGGAACTTCATGATAGAGTAATGTTTTGGCGAAGCAATCCGTATTGCATAGATCAAAGAAAGCTGTTAAGGTAGTCTTAGGTGGTGAGTCTAGATTTGGTATATTGTCATCCCTGAAATAAACTCTTTCACCATTTTCTAGATGAACTTGTAAATGAAAAACTGGGGGATATCTTTCATGAATGGGAAAATCTAAAAGTCTCCAAACCGCTTCTGAAGAACTAACGTACCTCGCATTTTGATAGACCTGAACTTCATCAGTATCGTTAATTGAAAAAGTAGCTTGGTCAGAGCCTTTATTAATATATTTACACACGTATTTAATAGATTTAACCGAGTGACAGGATTCTACATTAATGTGCGCTTGGAACATTCTAGAGAGAACGGGACAATACGGAACAACCCACCTATTATCTATCTGAATTTCACCCGACCGACTTGTTATAGAAGCTGTGAAACCGCCGTTTTCCACACTACGTCTTTTATATAAAGGATAACCGTCCCTATCTAATTGAGTGTCATTTACAAACTTTTTTGGGTAATGTTTCGAACACTTACCATTAACCATACACGGAGACTGAATATTTAAAGATCCGCACGGGCCATGAATCATACTACTTTTAACAATGTCGTGTAATAACGGGTCGTCTTCACGATTGGGAATTTCGGCAGATATAATTTTATCAATGTCCGTCAAGCGAATTCTATTTTCTAACCAAAGCAACACATGGATATGTGGAAGACCACGCTTCTGCCATTCTACACTGTACATATAACATTTATGAGCACCGAAAATGTGAGCCTTAGTTAGCATTTGCATCAATGCTTTTACTTTAAGTCTGAAGACTCTCGCAACTATATCAGGTCTATCGTGAGGATTTTGTGTAGAATCAATGGCCTGAGTTATCTCTTCCCACTTGGGATTCGTAGTAAAAGTAATAAACAAATCCGGTCTGCCAAAATTACGAACATATGTCATGGCGTCTTGAGTTCTTTCGTGCATGTACCTTGGACCACCTGTAAAGGTAGCAGGTAATATGACTAACTTTCCCATATTTTCTACATTGCCATCTGTACGTATCGCGTCCTGCAAATGAACATAATTGTCAACCCGCAATTTAGTTTGATTTAGTTTAATATAAATAAGGCGTTCGGTCTCTACTTTGACATACATGTCAACCAAAAACTGTTGATATAAGGCACGGCTATTATGTAAATGACTCTCGGAATCCCTAACTTGTATTAAATATGCATAAAATTGCATACAGCTAACTTTTTTATTAGTGAATTCACCGTTATTAGGGTTGATTTGTTTCCAAGAAAAGTGATATCCGTCTTCCCCGCGACAAAATAAAATTGGATATTGCAGACAGTCGTATGCTCTGTGCGTTTCTGCAATTCGTTGTAATGCGTTGTCTTTAGCTCTCAAAATAATGTCTCTTTTATTTTGAGTCTCACCGACTACCAAAGCAGCTATTTCCGAAGTAGATGGAGCGTTATATCTTCCAGGATGGTCATCAGCTGGCTTTTTATCTGCGTGAATTACAATTTCAAATTCAATATTATCTACATGAGTTTCAAGGGTATTTTTGAATTTATTGACATAAAAGTTATGGGTGTGCAATGTTGTTTGAATTTGGGAAACAATATTTTTATTTAAATCTTTGAAATTGTTGCATCTAATGTCTATTTCATTTCTGTCGTTTCCGACAAAATAAATTTGTAGGAATTTAGGGTCAACGCCTGAAACAGGTAAAAGAGATCCAATCTTATGGTAAACCTGGCCTTGGATTTTAAAAGAAGGTGAGAAACCAGATTCTCTTACCTCCTTAGCACCGAATGAAGTCATTTGAAAAGCGGCATTATATTTTCTAATATTTTTCAAAAATTGCTTGGACTCTACCGAACCAGAAAAGAAAAGTGAATAAAGGCTTTCAGGTGGTTTTTCTAATAATGGTAATTTAATTTTGCCAGCTGAACAACACATACCTGGAGTTTCGCCAGAAAATTTTAATGCTTTGCAATATTTACAAACTAATGATAATGTACCTACACTATTTTTATAATTGATATTAATATTATAATTTAATGCACACAACTTGAAATCATTGAATTCTAGAGATCTATGTTCAGACATCCGCAAACACATATCTGCCACCCGTATATCTCTACATTCCTCACTTTCGTTCAATCTGGACGTAGTGACCCTATTACGCATATCCGCCACCCGTATATCTCTGCATTCCTCACTTTCATTCAATCTGGACGTAGTGGCCCTATTACTCAAATCTGCCAACCGTATCTTTCTACATTCCTCACTTTCATTTAATCTGGACGTAGTGGCCTTATCTCGCATTTTTTCTAACCTTGCGTTCCTGCTTTTTGGACTTTCGTTTGATAAAGCAGCATTCATTACCTCTCGTGCCTCTTCCAATCTTTTTTTGCGTTGATCGTCCGTTTCATTTTCTCTTCGACGTTTTTGAGCTTCTGCTGCGTTAGATTTCCTTCCAAGAGAAGATTTTTTTCTAGCTGGCATACTGAAAACAGAGTTGAGTAAATAAATTTGGTCAAATATTAAATATTCGATTAAAAATCAGTAAAATATTCAAAAATTTTCGCAGAGGCGGTAGTAGCGATAAGCGAATATTTTCAAATATGGCGCAATATGGCGTCATCCGTGAAAATTTCAAGGATATTTGACAGGTAAATTTTCATTTCCCTCCATTTTGACTATTGTCATCTATGATTTTTGACCAATCTCATAGCTCCCAAATGCAACCATATGTCGTAAATTTCTTAAACAGCAATTAAAATAAGATAATAAGATTTAAAAAAAAACAAATATTTTTATTTGAATAGTATTAATGCAAATTTATTTATTTATTTTATTTATTTATTGATTGATTCAACGCAACAATGTTGCTTTTACAAAACATATTAGGTATGTATATAAACATTTAAACATTAACATTATTACAGAGAATAATAAAATTTGTACAAAATTGAATGTGTCAGAAGAAATTGAAACAAATTGATGCATACAACAACACAATCATAATACTCATTAGTACCCACCCACACAAACAATAAAAACAATGAGTGGAAGGCTAATAAATAAAAAATAACAGTAATAATAAAAAGAATCCACCACTATTGCTCACACACACATTCACACGCACTAACATTAAACATAAACGGAAAAAAAATTATTTCACACAAAAATCACCTTAAATGTAAAAAAAATATATATAAATAAAACATTCAATAAATTATAAAAAAAATCTTGTTTCTTTTTTTGTTTTCTCGTGATAAAAATCTATGAATTATAAAGGTGATCTATGGCCATAGATTCTGACAGCTGTGCTGACAGCTCATACAAAACGAAACCGTCTAACCAAGGATGGAAGCAAATGGAAGTGATGGAATTCGAAAATCAAAATTTTGTAAGTTTTTTAATATTATTGAAATATATATTTTTCTAAGTAGGTACCTAAGTTATATTTAATTTAATTACTAAGATTTATTAGACTATTCATTTACCTATCGTGAATTGTAAAGATATAGGGACATAAAATATGATACTTTTTGAATTTGTCCCTGTAACTAAACTTTGACAGATTTTGATGTTTATTTTTTAAAATATTGTTTTCTAGGCATGGAGTTGCAGTCTATCTGAAATAATAATACCTGATACATTATGCAGTCTAAATGGATTTAATGAAGATCTTAAAAAGGTATAAAAGCTACAATTTTAAACAAATAATACTATGAAAGATTCCAAATGAAGGTTTTATGCAGAGCATATATCAAATATGTATCTAGCAGTTGATTGTTTTATTCTAATTTGAAGTTCATAAGTAGTTTGATATACTTTCTAAATCCTTAATATTGATTCTAATCAAATTCTCATAACATGTATTTTTAAAACAAATCCCTGAAAAAGCAAAATTTTCTAATGTCGTCTTATATATTTCCAACCATGGCCATGTAATCACTGTATTTTGCTTTCATATATTAATAGAATTGTTTTTTTTCTAGGTCAGAACACTCAGAACCTTGCAGGGATTTTGGATATATCAAGAAATGCTGCCAAACTTTTACGGAATGCTTCAACATACAACAACATGCTGTGTTTATTTAAAATATTACCTACCTTGTTTTGTGATGAATATAACATTAAATAAAATAAATTAAAGGTAAGAGAACATAAGTTTGCATTTATCTACATAAGAATTTTGAGCTCGATATAGTTTCGTGATAAATATTATCTAATATATGTTATCTTTGAAGAAGTTTTACGCGTACCTGCATTATATTGCTTAATTTTTATGTGGATAAATCAAGTGAATTTTATTACCAAAATACCTACATATCTGATTCTTTTCCAAAATAAACAGGAAGTTTTGTTTGCTGTCAAATTCATTCTGGTAATGTTTTGAGATTAGATGTGGGTAAGTACCTGTTTTACTGTTCAATTCTTGCTATTTTACACAGTATTACTTAATTATTATGATGTGTGTAAAACCAAATATATTTTTTGACTATAAACATACACACATACCTGACAAATCCATTATCTTGTAAAATAGGAATGTCATCACTTCCTGTCAGATTGGCTCTCTTTCAGCGTTCTGTTTTACCGATCAAATCTACTAAAGAATATTCATACTCATTTCAATTTACAAATATCATTTTTTCTCTAAAATCTTTATGAAAGAACAATTTTTAGATTGAAATGTATTATGAATTTAATTTAATGTATTTTTATTATTTTTTACCAAAATTTAATATGATTTTATCAGGTAGCTACATAATTACTCGTATAATGGCTACGACAGTTTGACACAAAATGTGGCCATAAATTTTTAAAATGTGTCAGATTTCAAAATGGAGGTATTATTTTTCCAAAATTTTTCATTAAATCTTTATTTATTGAGAATAATAAGATTTGAATAACATTTATATGTATAACAAATCAATCTCCAATTATTTTATTACATTTTCATACAGTAATACCAAGATTCCATTCTACGTTTACATGAGTAATTTTGTTTCCAAAAGATGGCTTACTGTCTTTTGTGTAAAATTTGTATGAAGATCTTAAAAAAATAAAG
Source organism: Mystacides longicornis (assembly GCA_963576905.1). Classification (NCBI taxonomy): domain Eukaryota; kingdom Metazoa; phylum Arthropoda; class Insecta; order Trichoptera; family Leptoceridae; genus Mystacides; species Mystacides longicornis. The sequence continues at coordinate 9,367,962 of OY756436.1, forward strand.
TTTTTTAAATAGCTCTAAATATATTAAAGTTAATTTATCAAAGAGTATTTAAGAACGCTCTCTGGAATTTTGCACGGCTTTTCGCATATTAATATCTGACCTTTACGTTTATTTTCTATGATTGATGCTCTTACAAAAATATATATAAATAAACGGACTAAAATATTATGTAGATAACCGTTAATGATTCTTCCCAATAACAGTACTAAACCACAAGCAAATCCCACCAAAAAACAAGCTACAACACATACCTACTTATACCAAAACTAGACCCATCACCATCTGTTACCAGATTAAGCTCACGCCGCATAAAAAAAGAACAACAGCAAAAATATGCACTCGTAATAAAAGATCAAAGCCCAATGTACAACTTTAAAGATTTACGTAAGAGTGTGTCCGAATAGGCAAAGTAATGATACATAGGTAATGAATTTTCAAGCAGGCAACTTAACGAGACTACGAGACTGGTGCTTCGTTGACAGGCTGTATCAAGTTCTCCCATTGTTCTCTCCAGTTTTCCGCGAAGGCACAAAAATACTTTAAGTTCGTGGGATTCAGAAAAATCTCCACAAAACAAATCGGCTACGCTGTGAACAAATAAGCGAGGTACAGAAAATACTTTTTGAAATCTGTAAAATAACGGTTTCGGTTTCATAAAAATAAAGGAGACTTTAAACTTCCTTTAAAAAATAACGGGTTTCATAACAACAAAACGACATTTAAACCGACTTTTAGCTAAAGTACCGTTATTGATTATTATTTTTCTTATTTTTAGTTAAAGTCGACTTTATGTAGTTCAAATTTTTACCACCGGAGTACATCGAAAATTTCGTGGCTCTTTCTCTGTCACAAAGATAAATATTTTGTATGCGGTGACACTATGGACAAAAATGACTTAAATAGGGCGGAAAATATAGCAAAACGGGAAGAATATTATTGTTTACAGATTTCGTTTACTAATTAAACCATAATAATAAATTAACACAAAAAACGGCGGTTTGATGCTCTATTGAGAAATGAAATTGACAGATCAACAGAAATTTCGCGAAAATATTCGCGTATAAACAACCTATGCATTCCATAGATTTCCATGGTAACACTACTGACTGCTACCAACTTTAAAATATTTTTTTGACATTTCAAATTTTAGCTGGAATATTTTTTATGAAACGCGTCAGCTTAAAGGAGTCTTTAAATTTTTAAACGAACTTTAACTAAAGTGTTCTTTTGTAGCTTTGTATGAAACCGGCTAAAGTTTTAAATGTCGTTTTGTTGTTATGAAACCCGTTATTTTTTAAAGGGAGTTTAAAGTCTTTTTTATTTTTTATGAAACCGGCCGTAACTGTTTTGCATGGACGTATGGAGCTGTTTTGTTACTTGTTACTGTTAAACTTGTATTTTTTGTGTTAGTGCGTTTATTTTTCTATGGATTTCACAGCAAAAAAATATGTAAATTCAATGGAGAAAACGTCGGAAAAAAGGTTATTATTGTACGATTTGTTCCATTCAGTAACAGATTTATAGTTTCTCAAATAGAGACGATAAAGGAATGTGTTTTTGTTTGTAGTGACTTATAAATCCAAGTTCCGTTTATTTATTATCCGATTTCTTTTCGCAGGAGAGAAATAGATGTATCAACACAGAACGTGTAAAAGTTGTGAAGAATGAGATAGATATAGGGAGCTTAACTTGAAGTCGGCGCGGTTGGCAATGGGTGGAGGATGTGGTATGGGGTGAGTGTTTATGTAGGAGGGGGGGAGGGGGGGGGTCCATGCAGCAACAAGCGGATTTACCGTCACGTGATCGTGGAAGCGAGTAGAACTAGAAACGGCCTTTCAATGCAGAGGATTACGATCATTAGCTGCAAACCAATAGCGTAGATTCGGGATTAACTATAATTATTAATTGTCAAGTTGAAGGAAAATGAAATGCAGCAGTTCTAAAAAAATCAATCTACTTTTTAATATTATATACCTACTTAAGTGTCTATTTTCAGGACATGGATTTTTTGAACCCTTAACTTCAAGTGGTGCCCATAAATTTGTTTGCTGATCCTTAAAAGAGTATGAACAAAGGTTTCTTCTTCTTCTTCCTCTTTCACAAGGCCCGCTTGCATGTTGTTGCTGCTGCATTATCATCTTGGGAAGATGAATTTCAGTTATCTTTGGTCGTTATGGAGGTCGGTTTTTCTGCGGTATTTTAACCCAAGCAATTTTGCTTTTGTCTAAAATAGCCATAAGAGCGTCACGGAAGCTCCAGTGAGTAAAACATAGTTACTTAGTTCTGAATATTATGTTATCCCAAATGTCTAGTCTTTCTATACGGTCCTGATAGCATAGCATTTGCCGTAAAACATTTTTGAGGTTATTTTGTCTCAATTTTCCTCATCGCCGTTCTTCTGTTCTCAGAATTCCTCGGTCCTTTGAGGATAGACTAATAATGCCAGGATAATAACCATTCGTGGAAGTTTCATCTGCAAAGTATCCAGGCAAGAGTATCAAATAAGGGCGACCTTTTGGTCACAATTCGAAGTCTACAAGACTACAAGGATAACAAGGTTACAACAATTATCGGTTTGAGACCTTTAAATTGGGAAAAATATCTTATATTATAAAACGTTACATTAATTATTTGAGTTCCTTTAAATTTTGACTCATTTTATGATTAGAAGCAGGGCTCACAACAAAGTTTAAATTTAGAACTTGTCAAAAATTTGAAACTGAATGGTACTTTGCACCAAAATGAATTTTAATTAAATAGTTTAGCTGGCTTAAATAGGTTACTTTTTGAGTTTTTTTTTGGAACGCCTCTCAAATTTTTTCTCGATCCATAACTTCAAAAATTTAATATTTATAGATACGTAAGTTTAGGAAAATTGCGAAGATTAATTTTAATAATAATTATTGGAATTTGTCTCATTTACCTTAAAAAATATTTTTTCAGCGTTGTAATTACCCTTAAGTAAAAGAATACGTTTAGTTAGAACTAAAATTTCCCAGCTCAGTAGCCTAGTTGTACTAGCGTGGACTTTAGATTCGAGGTCCCGGGTTCGATTCCCGGTCGGGTCAGAGTTTTTCTAAGTGTTTTTTCACTTGAAATTTCTACCCGGGGTTGGCCTGTCTCAGATTGGACAGGAGCGGTTGACTGAAAAAATTTGCCTCAGGCAATAAGTTCCGCCGGCTATATTTGACACCTTTGTATAGAAAAGTGTTATATTATTATTATTTTTGGTGAATGATCATGCTGATTGACATTTTCTAGAAAGTGATATGATTCTGTACGTTCGCGATACTATTCCATCGTATTTCTACTCGCGGTTATATTCGTTGTTAGCCTTCGCGAATTCTCCGGCCTCGGTGGATCCACTCCTAGGGAGAAGCTATTCTTAGTCGCCCCAGACAACCTTTTAACCCGTGAACTCATCACCCACAACCACACAATAATATATCAGTATTGTTTGTGTCTCGCTTACGTCAACTTTTTACGCTCTAGCTTATTGCAGTTTTCAGTTATGATATTTTATAAATGAGGTTTATGACATAGAGCAGGGGCGGTAAACATTTTTTTCTTTATTTCCAAATAGTTCATTATAATACATTAATGTGTACATATATAAATACAAATTAAGATAATGGAATGTATCACCCCACTAGACAAAAGCCCAATTATTTATTTTAATAATAATAATTGGATAACTTTTATGGCGCCGTTTAGTGAAATACTTTTCACCTCAAGGGCGTCTCACATAAAAAAAGAGTCAATCACCAATAGGTTCGTCAAAAAACAGTAAAATAACAAAAATGGCAATAATCTCACAAGGTTCGTCATGTTGTAAAATAGTGAAATATGTGAAATCATAATAGATACTTGTAAACAGTCAGTAGGTCATCAAATCAATACGGACTGGAAGAATGCAAATTTAATATAAAACATCAGTGAGACATAAAAAGGGTTTTAAGAGTTTCTTAAATTTGTCAACTGTTTCAGCTTGCCTTAAGCTCAGTGGGGGAGCATTCCATAGTTTGGGCCCCACCACGCACAAAGCCCGATAACCGTAGAGCGTAGGGTCTGCGTAGATATAATTCATTGCTTTGTAAACCAGCACACATACTCTTGAATATTACTTTGAACTTGAATATCACTTTTTTCATAATTAAATTTGGCGGGTTTTATAATTTTGATTATTTATTTATTACATCAACGGGTAAAGCCTTTTCCAATCCAAACTCCCTTTAGATCCCACTTAGGGGCATAGGGAGGCAACAAGAGCTCTCCATTGCGCTCGATCTTGCGCAACGTCAATGACCTCCTCCTACACCATGTCCAGATTCCTCAGCTCTGCTTCGAAGGAGCGGAACACAGTATGAGAGGGTCTTCCTCGTCTCCGGGACCCTGATGGGAGGAAGAACAGCGCTGGCCGAGGAGAGCGCTGTTCTTCCTCCCAAAGCATTTTACATAACTTAAAACGATATAAATCATATTAAACAAATGTATAACAAGTGTAATAACAAACAAAATCATTGAGCTCTAAACAAGAAAAGAAAGAACAAACAAAAATAAAAGATATAAAAACAATATGCATTGATAAAAACTCGTAGTAATATGTCGATAAGTTATTTACATTAATATAGTAGACACAATATTAGAATTTCCAAATAAAGCTCAAACAAAACAATGGAAATAATTATCTAAATAACATGAAACTAAACCATTTTACAATAATAATACAACAGATAGGAAACAAATACATACTATTAAAATTAATATTATGTATTGTAACAAAAAAAAAAATATATATATATATATATATAATACCTAAAATATAATATGTACAGATGGACTGCCGTGGAACAGGTGACAATATTCAGATATCTAGATATGGAAAAAGTGGGTGTAAATACTGTAAATTCCAAACAGAAAATTTAAACTGCCACATAGGGATCATCGTACAAACAAAAGCAATATAACCTTCTATTGAAACACTTTTTGTTTTATCATCGAGTTATCGGATATTGACCACCGACAGTGGAAGGTTATGAAGGGCTTTGTTCATGTTCATCTCAAAAAATAATTTTTTTCTTTCATCTTCTTTCATCACTTAACAGTTTATACAGGGGTTAGGACTTGAAAATATACCAACTTAGTTATTAGTTCACCATAAATATTTTTTTGAATTATAATAAATTGTCTATGGATCGAGCATGCGCCTTATTGGTTGATGCTGACAAGCGGACAGCCAATCGGAGAAGACAAATTCAAACGAGCTCCATGTTCCAAGCAAGTTCCAAGTAACATGGTCGCCGGAAACTGCCGAACCAACCCGAAGTGTAACGAAGACGACTGTATGATTGCATTGGAGTACAATGATAATAATTTTTGATTCTATTATTTGTATTAATTAAAAAAAAATTCGGGGGAAATGCTTAATATTTTTAATAAAAATAAACTTGTTTTATAATTATTTGGTTAAAAAAAACGTTAATCATAAAAATATCATCAGATTTCTTTTTAGACGCATACAATTAGGTGTGAACTAAGATTAGGAACGTTTTGACAGATAAACGCACTAAAATTGACTTAAATACGAAATTCGAATACCAAAATGAACTAATTTCAAACTATAATCTAATTAAGAACAAATTGGAACGTTATAAAATTTCTCGAATACCAATCCGGCTAATTGAAATTGGAACGTTCTTATATTTTAGTTTAGTGCGTAGGTACTTAATTTGAATTGGAATAGGGGGTATTATTTTTCGATGCAGGCGTGCATAATTGAATGGAGTCTGTTTGAGAAGGATTCAGACTCTACACGAATGTGGTCGGATGGTATTTTGTTCCATTTTTGGCAAAGAGTAATCTTTAATGCGTTCACCTTCTCAATTTTTTAGTTGAAGCTTTGACCTCCAGAAAAGATCATATGGAAAGTTCATTGAGTTTAAGTCCAGGGAATGTGGTGGCCATTGTTGTAACGAAATGAAACTGGGAACTTTTTCTTGAAATAAAAGTTGGATCTGCCGAAATGAAGCTGGGAATTTTTTCTTGTAAATGGTGCCGAATCTTGTTGAAACGGCCCTTGATTTCCACCAAACCGTTTACGTGCCCAAGAAAACAGAACATCATGGTGGATTTGTTGATTTACCTTAACGCCCTGTTCAATGAAAACGAGTGAGGAGCAATTAAAATGTATTTGTATTCACGTGAGTGAGCCCAGATTCATCAAAAAATATACTGTTAAAAACTTTTGACAATGAGGTCTGTGGAGTGTGGAGGCAGCTAGTTGTAAATCTTCGTTGCACTTATAATTTGAGTCATATTTTAACATACGTATAGTCCACACATATGTAGTTAGAAAAATGCACTTAAATCAACATACACTTAAGACTACATTTATATAAACCGTTTTCTTGATTACCTACTTACGAGGTGGTAGAGCAATATCACTAGATAGGTGGGTACTTCTTACAAACTTTCTAACTCTTCTAGAGAAGGTTCTATGGCATCCGTTAAGCCTTTCTAAGTGATGTCTTAATCCACTCTACTTTCTTCTTTCACACGTCACAATCATTAAAGACCTCCATCTAGCCGCTCATTGAGAAACACGATATAGCTCTTAATTCACTCGTCCATTATCCCAACATATATGTAGGTGCATATTGTGATCTTTCATCTACTGGAAATATCAGAAACTTAACAAAGTATACTATACTGGCTTTCCCAACAGACGTTGTCCCGTAGTCCTTACTATGAATATTGATTTCGAATTTGTAATTTTTATACAAAAAATACGTTTAAAATAGGTATATTGTTTGAATGTTAAAAAAAAATATTTCTGAAAGCTTGAAAGAAATTCTATCAAAAATCTGCGTAGCAATGTTTTGAAAGTCGATGGTTGTCAAGTAATTATAAACAAGGACGGACGTATTATTACAAACAAGATCGGTATGTTGAAATATTATCCCAAATGGTGGACAACTCAATTTAATTTATTTTGATAAATTACCTACATTTATTATTCACGTTATAACTTCACAGGTAGCTCACCAATACTGGAATTAACAAAATCGATAAATCCGTAATTAAATTAACAAAAAAAATTCCTAGAATTGCTTCAAACAAGGACGAGTATTCCGATTTGTTGTAAACTATAAAATTTATAGAAACTCGATTGTTTATATATTTTATGTTATAGGTACTAGCTTTACCGACAGACGTTGTCCTGTGGACCCTTTGGTCCTAACCAGAGGCTGAGTGTGAAAATGATTTGCAAGAACTTGTGTCAAGTGTGTTTTAAAATTGTGCAAAGAATGGTCTAAAAATGAATATAAGCAAAACAAAGGTTTTGGTATTTGAAAGGGATGAAGCAAGAACGAACTCCAAAGTAACCGTAGAAAATGAATGTCTTGAGCAAGTGAATGAGTATGTGTATTTAGGGAGCATGTTTAGTCGTGATGGAAAGTGTGAAAAAGAAATCGAACGTAGGAAAGTTGCTGGTTGCAGGGTGGGCGGTGACCTATAATGAGAAACAATAACGTCTCACTACAAGCAAAGAAACTAGTGCATAACGCAATCCTGCTACCATCGATGATGTATGGTTGTGAAACGTGGACATGGACGAAAAAAGAAGAATGTAGTATAAATGCAGTAGAGATGAAATCTCTACCAAGAATATGTGGAAAAACTTTATGGGATATGGAAAGGAATGAAAATATTAGGAAAGAATGGAGTATGGAAGTAAGTCATGTGACAAAGATGAAAGTTAATAAGTTGAGATGGTTTGGGCATGTGGAAAGAATGGATGCAAATAAAGATAATTCATAAGGCTGAAAGGAAAGGTGTAAGAAAGCGTGGGCGATCGAGAATGACCTGGATCGAACACATCGATTCCGTCCTCAAGGAAGGCCAGGTAAGAAGTAAGAGAAATAGGAGAAGCTGTATGAGAAATGGTATGTCGGTGGAAGAAGCGAAAGAAGTATGCTTGGATAGAAAATAGTGGAGGTCCGTTCTCTCTGCCTATCCCGTACGGGACACGGCGTGATGGGTAAAAAAAAAAAATGAAAAATTTCTAAAACGCCCGAAACAGTGGAGTAAGTAGTGAAATGGGCTACTGTAAGAGTGACAATTACGTATGCGAGAATGAGAGGGTGCAGGTGCAGAAGACAATTTGGAAAGTATCACACAATTGATTTAAGTGACCGGGATAACTGATTCGGCTCACTGCGCACTCGGGTGCTTCGGGTCGCTTCAAAGTGGTCATGACGACTAATTCTACTTGTATACCCACCAAGTCCACCAAGCATGAGGACCACAACACTCAAAAGAGAGGAAGACTGTTAATTGTTATGGTATGATGCTGTAAAGTAAGGTTTGAGTAGGCAAATAATTTTTTAACATTCCCTAACTCTTTTTCTTTTGGTATCGTGAAATATTTTCCATCATATCTATTGGAAAACAACTTAAATTTAGAAGTAGGTACCTATGTACCTTTGTTTAAAATTATAACGTTAAAAATAATATTGATCAATTATTCATGACCAGCTGACCTGACCGTCGAATTTCGACCCAACCCAGAGTAAAAATAATCATTTTGATAATATGAATACCTACAGTTTGCAACATAAAAACTGAATTAAATTTAGCTAATAATTTATTGCATTATTGTTGCTTCGGATTCGGAATGAAGTTCGACGGGTCATAACTCATGTGTTTGTAATAAAAATAATAAATTACTCTATAATTGCGTAGCTTTAAAAAAAATCCAAGAGATGGCGGTGCAGTAGGCAATAAGTCGCATGTGGAACACAGTACGTTGTTGTATATTATGTTGTTTGCGAGAATGGGTTCCATTAAAATCAAATTTTCCCGAATCAATATGTTAAGATTTCTCTATATAACCAAATTTAAAACGTAAATGTAATAGGAAGTTACCTAAATAATGTCAGTAATAAAGTTTAGATTTAGGGACCCTTTGGTGTAAGGAATATGTGGCGGAAATAAACGGGCGATTTATTTGAAATCGTATAAAAACGATCGTGAAGAGATAAGAGTGCGAAGGGATGACTCACAAATTTCCAAAAGTTGGGTTGGACCCTCGTTAGACCCTAATACTTTTAACACTAATAAAATCCCAAAGATTAATTCACACTTCGTTTGATAAAATATAATACTACCCGAGTCTTGATGGGGGTGGGACAAGCTTTTACCCTCAATCAATTTCAACGTTTTTTTTTAAATTTAAAATTAAACTATATTTCTTTTATTCTTCTTTTCTTTCATTCTATATTTTCCTTCAGTCAGCTACGAGGTCTCTTTAGGCCTAGACAAATTTTATTTGGCGATCGACTATACACGAATAGAGTAGGAAGAAAATTAACTTACGGTTAGCTGCGTACACTTTTAACTCGATTGGCAGAACAGATTTTTTGATGTTTGATTTATTGGATTCTTCTCTGCTCCGGATAACAGAATAACTATAAAAAGTTGAAAAACTGGGTAAGAAATAATATAAAATATAATATTTAAGTTAGTATGGAACGGATTACCTGCGACGCGCCAACGCCATTGCGGGTAGTTACCTCTCATTCTCGCATACGTGATTGCCGCTATTACAGTAGCCCACTTACTCCACCGCAAAGTCAACAAAATTATCGGGTAGGATGTGTACGCGCGCATATTATATTCTCACGTTGTCCCCCCGCCTGTGCTTTGAATACGAATGAAATATGGATGTTTTAGAAATATTTTAACATTATTATTTTATTCACATATGGCGCAGTGCACATATGAACGGGTCGCCTCTGGTTAGGACTACAGAACAACGTCTGTCGGGAAAGCTAGTTTTAATATTATGTAAGATTTCTCGTACACCGACGATATTGGAAAATCAAAATAATATTAATTATTTTTGTAGCTTTTCGAAGGATTATTAAAAAAATGCTTTTTAGTTACTTTTTGGGTTTCTTGTGTAAAATATCGACTGTGTAAATCGTAATTAACAATATTTCTTGACTTTTTATTGAAAATTTTGAATTGTTGGTAATAAAAATGCGACATAAGTACCTACCTTCCACTTTCTTGTTTAGGTTTACTACGTACCTTTTCTACTCTTCGTACCAAGCACATTATATTAATTTCGATATGGATAAGCCAGGAACTAGTAAAAAACGCAAGGTTAGAAGATGAAAATCAGCAGTTTCAAGATATTTGGACCGAGAAATACTTTTGTGTTTCATCGCGTAATAATATTGTGTGTTTAATATGCAATAGCTCTATTGCCATTCCAAAAGAATATAATGTAAAAAGGCACTATGAAACACAACATCGTACTTTTACAAAACTAACCGGTGATATACGCAATCAAAAAATGAAAACTTTTAGTACGGCCCGTCCTTGGCTCATAATCTTCCCCAGTGGCCCCTGCTCCCTATAAGTCTGTGCATCCCTGCTTTAAATAGTTGCTTATGGAGGAATACTGTGTCTTGTGTTGTTTAATTGATTATTGTATTTTTTTATTTATTTATTTGTAACGCATGAACAGACAACAGTTATGATAAAGTACAATATCTGGACGAACACAATATTCAGTCAACTGTCACCCAGTTACTCATGCATCCTTGGAAGTCTTTACTTTTCGGCATTTACTAATATCCTTAATCATTCGTCCTCAATCACCATTCACCATATTACATATATGAGAGAAAAAAAAAGTAGCTATATACATATAAAACAAAAAAAATGTATATTTATTAAATAAAAATAAAAAAATAGTATAATAATTAATCTATAATATAAAAGAAAGTCAGGTTAGTGCGAACACTTATAACTCAAGATCGGCTGAACAGATTCTTCCGATGTTTGATTTATTGGATTCTTCTCCGCTCTGGATAATAGAATAACTATTAAAAAGTTGATAAATGCGTAAGATATAATATAAAATATAATATTAGTATGGAACAGATTTCCTGCGACACCAACGGCAACTATAAAAAGTTCTATTACAACTAAATTATTGTTTACTTGCCAACCACTGATTGACATTAAAAATATTGGTACCCACTTTTTTAATGAATTTTTTTTCAAGCTTTCAGAAATATTTTTTTTTAAATTTCAAACATATTTTTCTATAAATTACAAATTTGAAATCAATAGGATTACATGATTTCCAATTTGTACCTAATTTATAGTAAGGATTACAGGACAAAATCTGTCGGGAAAGTTAGTACATAATAAAAAAGTAATATTAAGTTAATTGCATACTCGAATAGGTTAGGCAAAGCAGCTTCTTAGGATCCGCTAAAATTGATCGAAAAGCGAGTAAAGGTATACCTACTGTGAAAAAATGCGAAACTATTCGTTATTTTTTCTAAGATTAAGTGGGTTTTCACAGAATCAACACCAATTTAGGTACGTTACCTTCTGATATAGGTACTTTTTCACTTTCTCAAAATAATAAGTCAAAAATCTAACTACATGACATAGAGTAAAATGGCGTTTGGCAGACTTTTCACATACACAAGTAAAAAGTTTTTGTGTGAAATTCTAAAAGAGTTCTCTCCTTTCTGTTTTTCTTTCTAAGTTTCACCTTATCAGCCATAGGTGGCTGAAAAGGAGAGAAAGGAAACCTTAATTTATTGCGACACCCCATTGTGCCGAAGAAAAAAAAACAGGTTTCTTTGTTAAATATGTGATAGATCTTTTCTTTAAAAAGAAAACTGGTTTATTTAAAGAGGTCGGGATTTATTGGTATTTCTTTCAGCTTTTTGGATCGAAAGTTTTGTTAAAAAAATGTATAAATTAGAATGAAATCAGAACTAATCAAGAGAATGGAGTTGAAAGCGAATGGATTTGTGCAAAACGTTTTCGAAATTCAATACCTAAAAAGAATATGATCCGAAAATTCTGTAAGTCTAAAGATGGAAGTAAAAATGTACATGGATGTACTACGACGAGAGTTGATAAACATTAATTATTTATCAACTCTCGTCCTTAGGCTTCTTTAGAGCACTTAGAGTCGTCAAAGTTTGTACATTTTTTATTTAAATATTTAATAAAAATAACAAAAATACAAAAAGAAGAAAAACAAACACAAAACAAATCAAAAGATAAAGCAAAGCAATAAGTTAAGCAAAACAAACCAGAATCAAAATCAATTGGCGAGGTTGAAATGTGTAAAGGGCCTTTTTAGAGTTGTCTAAAACCGTACCATCGGGAAACATTAATTTTTACACTATTACTGTTTTTCCATTCGCATCATGTCAATATTTAAAAATTTTACACAATATAGGTGACTGTAACTATATTTCCATATCCGTTTTTGGTGGTCCAGATTTATTACCATTTTGATGGAACACACCATTACATAATATATTTAAAAAAATATTGAGCCTTTCTCATGTATACTGAATACGCCGGCGCACCCAGCGTGAGTCCATCACCTCTACTATTATGTGGAGGAGATGGACTCGGCTGGGACATGTGTTAAGGATGCCGAATGACAGTTGGCCGAGGAGAGCGCTGTTTTTCCTCCCATCAGGGTCCCGGAGACGAGGAAGACCCTCTCATACTGTGTTCCGCTCCTTCGAGGCAGAGCTGAGGAATCTGGACATGGTGTGGGAGGAGGTCATTAACGTTGCGCAAGATCGAGCGCAATGGAGAGCTCTTGTTGCCTCCCTATGCCCCTAAGTGGGGTCTAAAGGGAGTTTGGATTTGGATTGGATACTGAATTACGAACATCTTATATCATTGTATCGAAGGCTGGCTTATGTTGGTCACTTTTACGATAACAATGTTCTCCACAATTGGTCAAACTTGGAATCTTCCTTCTTCTGATTTCTGATATTTGATTCTACCCCATCACACAAAAGCTAGATTTCGTCCAAATTCATAAATCCAGAGCATCCATTAATTTCTTTCTAAGGGTGTGTTTACTCCAAATGAGCATACAGAGCTGCTAATTACTAAGCATTCACTTTTTTTACCGCTGCCGTTTACATTAAGTAAACAACAGCAAGTTAGAACTAGGACTCTGGCACGAAAAATCTGTCATCGCTCATTAAAACTGTAAAGTAGTTGGTAACCTAGTGGTTTCGACACCGGCTTTCGTACTCTATTATCATTCGGTAGTCATGAGTGGTGGTGTTCGTAAATGAGAGACGCCGTGGCGTATTGAAGATGTTCATTTCACGAGGTGAGGCAGCAAAAAGAGAACGAGAACGCTTGGGTGGGAACCGACCTGCGTAGTTAAATATATGCATCTCTGTCTATTCACAGAGGTGCATACTTGCATCCTTGTCTCGCCTAGCTAGTCAATGCAACTACGCTTGTCGCTTGTCAAACCAGTGTTGACAGCCAACAAAAATTTATCCATTCTCCCACCTGAAATACCTACCCAAGGTATTTCACCCAAGTGTCAGAGAAAACAAAGCAAGGCAGCATGCAACACCACCTATATAAGAAGGCCTTAGTGCTGGCGGCCATTTTTGGCCTCTCGCGTCACGGCTGCCCGTGTGTAGACAGATATCATAGCGTACAGGTAAGTACATACAGATATAGAAGAGTGAATGCTGGGCCTCCCGCTGTGACGTAGCGCTAAGGCCTTCTTATATAGGTGGTGTTGGGCAGCATGTAACCCAGGAGAGCCATTATAGCATACTGAAAAGCTATTCAATTAGAAAATGAATTTAAACAAATAGAAAACATTCGTCACCCAAGGTCCTCGTTGATACAAAATATATTATGTAATAAGATTATTCCAACAATTGTACAAAATTAAATTGTTTTCATCATTTTTTTTTCAAATCCAAACTGCATCACTCGATCCACATTTCGGGTGCAAGTCAGTAAAAAACAAAAAAAAAGACGAAATAAGTGTTATTTAATTTGAAATGAAAATTGTTTCTGACAATAAACACTACTTGATGCAAGCCATTGTTAAATTGGATAGGTACATATTAACCCTGGAGGCCAACCATACTTAAACTGGATACATATTTTATGTCGGAAAATTTCAAAGCAATTTGTTCAATTCAATAAAACATTTTTAGTATTCGAGTAAGTAAATAATAATTTAGAGCACTTTCATATCGATACCACAGAGGTGGATCTCACACTCATGTGGCTTTAATCGGTCGCATTCGTTTTCGGTCGTTACCGATAAAGGGAAAACGGTTCTTCTGTTTCTATTCAGAGCACTTTCACATCGATACGTAAATACTTATTGTACCGATAGTTTTCGTGTTTGTTCGATTGTGACAAAAATAGGAAACGGTTTTCCGTTTATATAAAACGTGTTCGGCTCCATTCGGTCGTTTCCGTTTTCGGTCACCGCCTTGAAAATAATATGAAACGGTTCTTCTTAGAGAACATAGATAAAAATAAATCAGGCTGCCTCATAGAATCACTAGTCTCCGCCTTTTTTCAAATTTTCAATCCTACTGTCACAGCGGTGTGTTGTTGTTTTGGTGCTGTTTTTAAACTCTATTTTCGTTATTAACGACGAATAATATGTGCGAATAAAAAATAATTTTGCGCCCCAAATTGTTCCAATAGGGTAATATACGGTTTACGAGTTGGTTCAACGATTGAATGTGGCAGCCATCCCTTTGTTAAGCGTTTGATCGCTCCGTATGAGTCTGCTAGAATATATTATATCTAGGTACTTTAGTTCTACTGCTTGTTCTCAGATTTTTGTTTACATTTGTTGGCAGTGACCGAAAACGTACTCGAACCGGATGAAACCGTATTGTGTGAATCAGCCCTAAGTGGAATTCGCGTGACAGAAATGGTTCGTACAATTTTTATAAAAAAGCATGCTATTAAACTAAACCATCATCGCGTCAAATTAAATCGGTACACGTATTATTATTATTATTTTTTACGAGTCTAAACGTAAATTTTTATCAGATGTAGAATAAAAGTTCAAATGCTAGAAATACTTTGATCGAAATTACTGATTTTTATTCGTACAGAAATGTACCTACTTAAAAAACAACATATAAATGCGTTCAATGTTCATATAAGAGTTACTCAATCAACTTTTTTAAAACATATACAAATGAGAGAGGTAATGTAAGTAGCAAAAATGTTGATTGCTGTAACAGTTGAGCAACAGAATAATTATGTTCGAGAACAAATTTATGCGTATCCACCATGGTTTTTTCAATAAGGACCTTCAAACTTTCACAGTTAACAGCGGCCATATTATTGAAGTGAGATCTGTATCAAATTAGTTTTCTTTATCCTTTTAACTTTGCAAAATAAATTTAAATGAAAAAAATGTGTGCAACTTTAATCCTAATAATGGATATTCTTTTCGTCCCTCCTGTACACAGTCGCTTTTAGTTGTTTTTCGATATCTGTACACCATGTGGTCTGTGGACGACTTCTAGCACCTAGGTGGTATAGATATTTAGGGCCATTTTTCGTCCACGTGATCGTTCCTTCTTCTATTATCAGTTCTTTGGGGGCCGTCCATTAATCACGTGATGTGTTTTTGCATTTTTTAGACCCCACTCTCCTTTTGTGATATTCAAGTGCATTAAGATGAACATCGATAATAAAGTAAGATAATCAGTATCTTAATCTAATGGTATTTATCACACCGATGTCTCGACGATATATAATGGCGTCGTTGTAGACCATGTTGACAAAGCGATGCGGTTCCACTAACACCATCAAATTCATAATTCGCCATAATGCGTTTTTGTTGTTTTAGTATCGGACTTTGTGGAGGACGCTGAACATTGGACGTTGTTTTGTTCCTTTTTATCACCACCGGCACTCTGGCGGGGTCGTTCTGTACCACCCCTGAGTGTTACATCAGGGATGAAATAAATGCGCTCTTTACGTTTTAAGATAATAATATTTTAAAGAAATTCACGCACCTAAATATGAAATTCTATGAACATACGTTTTTAAGATCTCTTGTCCACACAGATTTGTGAACTGTTCCCGATAAATTTATACTAATGGTCGCCCAGAGGTCAAAATTCGACCATAAGTAAGTAGGTGATATTGAGATTTCATATTAGATAGATTTCTTTAAAAAACAATGACATGGATACTAGGGCGGGCCGATTTCCTTTTCTCCCGATATTGCTGACGTAATAGTTATATTTTAGTGCTAAATGCTGTTTAAAATACGTATGCAAAATATTTTTCAATTTGAAAGATATCTTCTGTCTCCGAATTGAGCTCAAAGTTTCAAAAAATTGTTAAATTTATCGTATTTTGAAGCAGGTATAAAGAAATTAAAAATATCTTTAACATAATATTTTTTATGATTGTATGTCATAAAAATGACGGTATAATCAATTCTGTATGATATAAAGCATAATAATGCAAATGTAGGGGTCAAAAAATTACATAGAGCGCCGCGAAAAACAAGAGGAAATCTCATGAAATGAGAAAAGGGTTACAAATACCAGTATTGTATTTTGATGGCCGTAAAGCCAAAATTTTAAGGCTAGTGATGACAAAAGGTGGAAAAAAATACAGATGATCAATAATAATGGAGAAAGTTAAAGGAAGAATTCTAAATTTATGGAAAATTTGGAACACCGAAACCGATAGAGAGATCGATTACAGATTTCTTTTCAAAAAGCAATATTTCATTTGATCTTTTACTTGTCGTCTGATGTGATGAAAAAAAAGTGTACAAAATACCGGAAAACATGATTGAATAATTAGTTTGCAGGAGAAAAGACTAATAAAACGATTAGAAGAATTATTTTCTCATTGCAAACGACAGTGTGAGTAAGTAACAGTAACTATAAGTGTGCGAAATTTCATACTTCTCCGTCCGCGAATTTCGAAAAAATGGTCACAAAGTTTTTCATTTATCCACGTATATTATTACGTATCCATTTATCCACAATAATACGTGGATAGTCGCTGATGAGCAAATTGCCGCTTGACCGTACACAAGTCATACAATCTCTTTACCATAAAGTCACCAATGCACCTAGAACCTCATGCTATGCATCGATGGTTAAAAGACGAAATAAGAGGATGAAGTACACGAGGACTGAAGTCGAAATGATTTCAAAAAAAGCAAAAAATTACCTACTTTGATGGATTTGTGCGTGGGGAAAATGTTCAAAGGGCACGAGGGGTTTAGGAATGGCAGAAGTGCCCATCTTGAACCATTCCAAACTCATTGAAAAAAAAAAAACACAAATGAAGACAAAAAAAAAGGATCACTCAATAAGACTTACAATGAAGAGAAAGTTGCTCATAATAATATGTAGAAAAGGTTGCTTGAACAAAAGACTTCTGAAAAAATGTAAATATCATGATTACATAATTTTATTATTAGGTTAAAAGTGTTCTATGATACATTAAGCAGGTTGTGTAGTCAGAAATATTCGTCCGCATTCTAACATCATGAGAGACAACGTCAATGCGGACTTGAAATCGATTCGTGACCTATCAGATGTTATCTCTGCTAACTTACCTACACACCTACCACTCACACTGCTGTATTCATATTTCTATCATGATACCATGAGCGTAGCGTTTCAAAGCACGCTATGCCTAACAGTATTACCTGAATAAGATGGGGCTATCTATCTAAGCATGAAAGTACAGATTGTTTTGAATGCGACGTTCTTTGTAAGTTTAGTAAATTTTTCTCAATCACCAACTTTGCCACCAGACGCTCTCCTGTGGTCTTAACTGTGAATATTGAATTCGAATTTGTATAATGATAATTTTTTTTAACCCATCACGCCGTTTCTCGAAGGGGGTAGGCAGAGAGTACGGATTTCCATTCTTTCCTATCTAAACAAACCTCTTTCGCTTCTTCCAAACGCATAACATTCCGCATACATGCTTTTCTATTTCTTTTGCTCCTGACTTGGCCCTGATATAATCGGACCATGTCATTCGAGGTCGACCTCATCTACGTGTACCCATTCTTCCAGATTTATATGACAAATTATTATTTATCATTTAACCAATGTAATTCCGACCGATCAGGGTTTCGAAAAGACGAGGAAGACCCTATCATACTGTGTTCCGCTCCTTCGAAGTAGAGCTGAGGAATTTGGACATGGTGTGGGAGGAGGTCATAAACATTGCGCAAGATCGAGAGCAATGGAGAGCTCTTGTTGCCTCCCTATGCCCCTAAATGGTGCGTAAAGGGAGTTTGGATTGGAAATCAGCAGATAGAATACCTTTAGGACTATCTAAATACCTGTAGGGCTATTCTCGTAATCAATCGCTTTTAAAAATCACTTAAAGATAAGATTAAGACACGATCGCAAGCAGTCGTATTCACAAAACTATCGGAATCTAATCTTAAATCATATCTTGAACTGGATCATTTTCATACTGATATTTCAAACATAACGAATTTTTAAGATATCTACTAGATATCTTGTTTTGTGAATACCAATCCGCCATTTTATGATTGTCAATCAAGATAAGAGCGTATTAAGACCGCTACGAGAATAAGGGCACTGAACATATGTTAAGCAAATTTTTATATCTTTCGAGTTATAATAATTATTTTAATACTTTTTTCGTCAAACCTTGACTTACAGGATAATAATGGTTAAAGAGACCTTAATTTTTGAGTTACACGCATGTTTTTTTTTCTAAAATAGCTAAATAGTATACTTTGCAGATACAAAATGAATTATGGGTCTATCTGATACCAAACTGCCAACAAAAAAATGTTGAATCTCAAGGAAATTTAAAATTTTCAAAATATTTTTGAAATCGATTAAAAGAAAATAAACAAATAAATATTTCCCAGAATTTTATTTTATTTATACAGGATATAATATAACCTCTATTGAATGCCTGAAGAAGATAATGTACACGTAAAATTATACGTTATTATGTAGGTATAATATACCTAAATTAGTGCCATCCCCTATATAATTTTCACATCCAACACCATGTTCAAAGCCTCAAATTAGTAGCAGATAATTTATGGAAATATCTTTAGTGAATTGAATACATTATTATATGGACAACATATTATTAGTAGGCCAATTTATAGTAATAAATAGCAATTGACTTATATTGATCGTAATAAAATGTTTAATAATATAAAAATGGTTGAATAACGTACATAGTACTTAGGTACATATTTATTATTGAGTAATTTGTATACATGTACAAATAGTAAAATAAAGTCAAGTAATGTACAAACTTTTTATTTACATAAATTAGTTATGGTCGAATTTCGAGCAGTGGTCGACCAATAGTAGGTATTTCATTAATAGGTTTGTTTATTTTTCAAATTTTTCAATAAATCAAAATTCTTTCAAGTCGACTGAGAAAAAAAAAACTGCGCATAACCCTTTTCAAAATAAAGCTTTAACTTTGAATTTTGACCAAGGAATTTGGAAATTATTTCCGAAGCTTTTCTCCTCCACTCTGTTAACAAAATATTTATCAAGTTCCAGATACTTCCAGCTTGTTATTGAACAATGGGAAGGGGTTTGGGGAATCTTCAAACTAACTTTTCCAGGTTTATATTGAGCTAAAGATTTTATGAGGATTTTGAGATATCCAATTTCAAAATGATTGAAATCTCTGTTGGAACTTTTTGCTACCTTTTTTGTCACAAAGTCCATATTTTAACCCAAAGTAAACACAAAAATACACTTTCGACATCTTTCACATAAAGCAAAGCTGAAAAATACAATTGAGAATGGTCGGCACCGGATTCGATCCCACGAACTTCAAAACGCTGTAGGTACTCACGAAAGCTGCCGACTGAAAACATTGGGCTACCAACCACCTCTTTGTCATTGGCCCTTTTCATTCTGTCGTTTTGCAGTTTTGAGTGCTTTCTTGCGTTATGTTGTTCCTCTGTAGAATGCAATTGTGTCGCATAATCCAAGAGCCCTAGACAATTTCAATTTTTCTAACAAATACAAACGAATTTTTAGACAATGTAGAGTAGGACGATTTTAACTATCCCCTTTTTATATTGGTGTCTTTGTTTGGTTTAAATAATCTTATACTATAAAATTTAAGTACCGACTTTCATTTAATGAAAGTCGGGTTAGTGCGAACACTTATAACTCGAGATCGGTTGAACAGATTCTTCCGATGTGTGATTATTGGATTCTTCTCTGCTGCGGATAACAGAATAACTAATAAAAAGTTGAAAAAAAAAATAGATAAGAAATAATATAAAATATAATATTTAAGTTAGTATGGAACGGATTTCCTGCTACGCCATCTATGAAAAATCTAACAACAAAATTAATTATTGTCTACTGCATCTGATAGTAGTTCCCTCTCATTCTCGCATACGTAATTGCCTCTCTTACAGTAGCCCATCCCCCTTACTCCACCCTTTCGAGCGTTTTAGAAAATTTTCATACAAAGTCAACAAAATTGCGCGCATATTATTATATTCTCGCGTTGTTCCCGCCTGAGCTTTGAATACGAATGAAATATGGACTTTTCATAAATATTTTAATGTTTTAGTTATTTTATTAGTTTATTTTTGTTTCTGGGGGTGCAGTCTCTGGTTAGGACCACAGGACAACGTCTGTCGGGAAAGCTAGTTGTTTATATTTTCCAGTGGACACTTTATTTTTTCGCACTCTAATACACTGTAGAATTTTACGGATGATATTTTCATTTTTTTTTTTAAATGTATCTGTGCTCACTCAAAGTGAACACAAATACACTCATTGACTCTTTCACAGTAAGCTACTTAAAGCTTGTGTCGTGAAAGAGGAAGATGGTCGGCACCTGGGATCGAACCCACGGCCTCCGCACGAAACAGTGCGAAAGCCGGCGTCGTAATCGCTAGACCACCAACCACTTCAACCAATTTCTTTTCTTTATACTAAAATTTTACTCGCGCTTACCAACTACCTATGTATTCCAATTTCTACGCTTTCGTAGCTAAGATTTTCTACATATTCCAGCATTTGGAGCTAAGATTTTCTACATAATCCAGCATTTGGAGCTAAGATTTTTCTGTAAGATTTTCTACATATTCCAGCATTTGGAGCTAAGATTTTATACATATTCCAGCATTTGGAGCCATTAATGACTGAGAGTTTGATTATATTTCTCCTAACCTATAGTTATATTCACATTTTTGTCATATATAAATCCGGTTGCAGATTTAAACATAATGCATCCAGCTTATATAATATCTCAGAAATGCGGATTTTGCCTTTTACCAATATTGCTTTCGATTCTAACTGTCTTTTCTTGGTAGACAATTCAAACTCGAATATCCTGTTAAAGACTTTTTTTTTAAATATAATTACAGGCTGATTGTTTAGCGCTAAGCAATGTCACCCCTCATTAGTTTTCTCCATACAAAGTTATGCAATAAAATACATTGTAACTCCTAGGTACCTACTATTACTACAACATACATTAACATAAGGAACAACGGTTTGTACTATGTACTTACTTGCCCGTATGTATGTGTCTGAATTCTATGCTTTGTACTTACGCAATGACATAGCTTGGTTTATAAGAACCTAGGAGTCGGTTTGTCCCAGTTAATAAGCATCTACTGTTCGTACTACAGTAGGAGGTTACAATAGTGCTTTCCAGCTGTACCAAACATTTTTCGTAGCCGGTAAATTCATTGCGAACAATTATTCATCGACAGTACAATTCATCGGGAGTACATTTTAGAATGTAATTCGATTCCGAGTTCTGGGTTTTTGTATATAACTTTGTAATTATTTTTGGTAAAACTTCAGTTTAGTCACTCCTAATGATTTCGAGGTTATTTTATATTTTAGATATTTTTTCACACCTTGGGTTACATTATTGGAGTTTAAGTAAGGATCCCATTTTTTTTTGAAAATTAAATATAGCCTATGTTCACCGGGGATAGTGTAGCTTCCCAAAAGTGAAAGAATTTTTCAAATCGGTTCAGTAGTTTCGGAGCCTATTCAATGCAAACAAACAATCAAAATAGTCTTTCCTCTTTGTATATTAGTAAAGATAATGATTTATTTATTATTACTGATGTTTCATTTGAATTAGTAATCTGTAATTGTTGATATGTTTTTTCTTTTTTATTTCTCAAAAAAATTATTATTGTTGATTTTATATATTTTTATTATTGTATTTTAAATTATTGCGTATTTTTATCATTCTTTTTTTTTCATAACTTTTAATTAACACATAAGTCAAGATTTTTGTGCCACATTTTCCAATACAAATACGTTGAAATATTCTGTAAAACTATTTTGTTAAAATTAAAGGGTGTTGGAATGAGCTAATATTTTTGACTTAGATCGAATTAAGACCAAAAACCGCACTAAGCCAGTCTTCGAAATAACAGTAGAAGACGTTCGTAAGCCCGCAGTGGTTTGTTCCATTTAAAAATCGAACATCAGTAATGAATTGTTAGTCATTACATAGTCTTTAAGACCAATAGGTAATCAATGAATACCTCTTGAACCAACGATCGGCAATGAACGATTACAGTTTTTTTTTCTAATTCTGTTGGTTAGAAATTCTCTTTGAGTGTGCAACCCCTGGTTTAAAGTAACGTCTTTTCTTCAATCTTCATTATAGCTTCCAACAGAGAGTCTCGTTCTAGAATCTTCCTTATTACTGGAATTATCTTCTTTCAGCACATTCACACCCAGACGAACACATTCACCCTATAATATACCTAGTATACATACCTATACATCATATATAATATTATACGCCAGAACACCCAGACAGCTAAAACCTCTATATTGACTTATGTAGACATCTAACTTTATTAAAACTAGTGGTCGACCAGTGCTCATAAATCGACCATAACTAATTTAAATTATAAGTTGGAACATTATTGAGGTTCCATTGTCAAAGATTGAGCGAGCACTATTTCACAATTTTCTTTCCAAAACAATGACATAGATACGTTAAATTTGAAATGTTGATACGTACTTACCTACAAAGTTTTTTCCATTATTATTAAATACAAACAATATTAATCTATTCTCAATTTGACCACAGAAAAAAAAAGAATTTATGCGTCTGTGTCAATGTCAAGTACATCGGAGTGTGTGAGTATCAAATACATTATAGTAGTGTGCGCAATGTTTTTTTATTCATTTAATATATTTTTATGCAAAATTACAAAAAAAGTATTAGCATTCGCCTCTCCTTCTCTGTATGAACTATAAGGCCCATCGCGCACTAGGCAGCCTGGCTGCGCAGCCATGCGAACTTATTATCGTTTACCTATCTCGTAAAAACGCAAAACAAAAAAAGACACTGGATTCATCATCTTTTTCTAGAAATGCACTCAAAAGGCTTATTCCAAACCCATCTCAGGATGTTTTGCATTCCCAGACCGGTTTTTAAATGTATTCTGTATTCTTCTGATGTTATATCCCAAATTGCTTTACGACTTTCAATTTCCCGAATGAATTTCTCTCTATCGAAAGTCATTTTTTAAAAGTTCGGAACCCAAAATACACCTGGCTGCTTCAACTAGTGCGCGGAGACCGACGGCAGCCACATACATTCGTCTACACACGCTCTGGCTGCCGTGCAAGCAGACGCGTTGTTTTGGCTGCCGCAGCCGGGAGATCGTGGCTGCCTAGTGCGCGGGCTCCCATACAACGTCATATGTTTTACTGGCTGCCTAGTGCGCGATGGGCCTAAGTGTGGTCATAATGGTCACAAAGTTTTTGCTTCACGTATTGATGTATATATTTATACTAACTTTCCCGACAGTCGTTGTCCTGTAGACCCTTTGGTCCTAACTAACTATATAATGACATTAAAATTGTATTAATTCTAAAACGTCCATATTTCATTCGTTCAGACGAGATCAATGCGAGAATATAATTATATGCGCGCAGTTTGATTGAATTTGTATGAAAAATTTCTAAAACGCCAGAAACGGTGGAGTAAGTGAAATGGGCTACTGTAAGAGTGCCAATTATGTATGCGAGAATGAGAGGACGCAGGTGCAGAAGACAATAATTTTGTTGTTAGATTATTTCAAAGATGGCGTCGCATGGAATTCGTTCCATACAAATTTTAATATCATACTTTATATTATTTCTTATTAATTTTTCAACTTTTTATTAGTTATTCTGTTATCCGGAGTGGAGAAGAGTCCAATAAATCACACATCGGAAGAATCTGTTGAGCCAATCTCGAGTTATAAGTTTTCGCACTAACCCGACTCTAATTTATATATTTATATAACTAGCAGAAAAGTCTCTGAGGAGTACCTATGTAAGTACCGGTCGGATTATGGTCATATACAGTTGCTCCTTTGACTTTCTTGAGAGCAGCTTAGATCTTAAGAGCTTTTGAAGACCAAAATAGAATCTATTGGCTGAGACAATAATTATTTGGCTGATTTCATTAGCATCTGTTATTATCAGTGACCCCAGATAGGTGAATCTGTCCCCTCTCTCAAATGTGTAACTTCCGACAGAGATGGAGTCAAGAGTAGGTCGTGTAAGAATATGATTATAATATTAGAACTAGTGATATTAATAATATATTCTCATTTTGTAATCAACTTCAGAGACCCGCCCAGTAAGGGAGCGCCACGTTTCTCCATAGTTCATAATTGATTAACCTACTATGTTGCTTGTTTCATTCACCCTAGAAAAAAAAAAACAAAACATAGATTAGTCTTTCATGAATAATTTTATACCTAAGTCTTATTGTTCACCTGACAACCATGATAAGCATGATCGAGGTCCATGGGAGGAATTAGCCACCGAAAGAGGGCCTTCCATGTCAAACGAACCTTCTTGCCAAAATTCAGGCAAAAATAAAACTCCGAAGGTCCGAGACTGGCCCAATTTCGATGCGACCTCACGCCTCGAACAGGTACCAAAAAGGGGCCGAAATTCGGCTATCAGATATAGTGTATATAGACAAACGGAAAAGGTTCCTGATGGTGTACAGACTACCGGGGCTGAAAGCTATATTTTAACTATCTAACTCTTGACTCTAAATATCTAAACGTACTTCCGGCAGAGACTCAAAATAGGACAGGATTTTACTACGCGAAAATTATGCCACGACTAGCTGCAGTCAAAACGATCCTGCCTATTAACAATAATTTTAATGTCTATCTCGCGTGCATTTAATTATTATCGATCTCAATATCAAAATAAACGTTCAATTACTTTATAAACGAACAAATCAACCTTCTAGTCAAATTACATACGGGCTGTCATTAAACCGCAAGTTTTCCTCAGTGGAGTTCCAAATTGCTCAACTGCTTCGGTCTTGGCCCGCGACCTTTTCGCCAGTGAACCTCATGAACTGAGCTGAAAAGCGTCCAAATCAGCCACAGCCCATTCTCTTGGAGAGTCATGTGGGGAAGGTCTTCAGCTTGCGCCAACAGCCCTCCTATACATACCGGTTTTATAACTTTACGTTTATCACGGCGGCGAAAACTAAAATACAAACTCTATCTGTGCGCGGACAGACGCGAACTTTTAGTAAACTCATTCATAGCTCGACTGAATAAAATTGCTCTCACGGGGAACAAACACACCAACGTACCTACTTTTACAAATGAAAATTCTACACTAAGTTTACTAGAAGGTTCTAAATATGAAATTCCTAACCGGATTCAAAAATAAACATTAAAGATAGGTCACACCACTGGTATCGGAAAATGGGGGTAACCCGCGAATGACAGATAACAATTCGCGACGTGTGTTTGACAGGTGACGTGTGAAAACAATACAGGTAGGTACATGCTGCAATACAATAAATCCATTGGCACACAGAGATCAGAAATATTAATAAATATGCCGTATCGCGTCGGCCATATATCTCTCATCTAAAACCACATCGAGCAACTTGCCCATAAGCATGCTTGGCGGGGGGAAACCAAGCAACAAACAAAATACAACATAAAAATATATCTCTGTGCCCTATCATCGTCCTGGGGGTAGCTGCCAGCGACGAAACAAAAACACTCTAATAAAAATATGGCCACTCACCCGAAATTCAGCATACCTTCAAATATTTAACACCATGCACAAAAAGAAAATAAACACGTCACATTCGCACATATGAGGTATGGTGTGTCACTTGTCCCTTTCTACCTCGAACCTCGCCACCCGCTCAGATCGGGAATCTTCAATTTATAATAAACCATAATTAAACGGAAGGTTTAATCAACAAACGCGAGACTCTAAACAAAACAACTCTAAATATGTGACACACCATAACTCAATCGTCAAACACTTCCCAATGACTACAGAAACTATAAAACGCGACGGAAATTATAAATTGATTAACAAGGAAACAAAATCGCGATAAACTATGGAGAGATGTTTTCTGAACGAGATCTGATATTGAACTGAAGTAAAAAAAAATCAAAGCATTCATCTCAAAACAGGATAATTTACCTTCTATACTAATCGCTGTAAACAATAAAACATTTAAATGGTTTCCTGGACATCCATTCAGTGCGTAAAAATACCCAACTATCTAATCCGCCATAAACAAATAAGCAACTGTTTTTCAAACTCTTTACCATCGCGTTTCCAAACTTTCAAATAATGACTTAACAATATTTTGAATAATAACATACTATAAATAAATCCCTCACATCAACCATTGTCATTAAACGTATTGGTACGCAGATTTTTGATGGAATTTTTTTCGAGCTTTCAGAAATAATTTGTTAACATTCAAACATAATATTATTTTAAACGTCTTTTTGTATGAATAACAAATTCGAAATCAATATTCATAGTAAGGACTACTTAGAGGACAAAGTCTGTCGGGACAGCTAGTTTGAAATACATTTTAAACAGCAAAGTTAGTGCAAATTGATTCTCTGCCAGAATAGAATACACATTGCTTATGCTTCATTATTAATTTTCAAGTTGATAACTTGGGATCCTTCTAATTATTTTCTTTCTAAGTAAGAGCATGTGCTGCTGCGGGACTTGGTGGGGCTTAGAGAGTTCAGACAGGAGTGGATCTACATAAAGTCCCCGATGAAGTTTCCCATACGGTAATAAAATACGTGACTAGACTCAACACAACTTGCCACAACAAATTGAACAGCCCCAGACGAACGAGTACCCACTCACTGTAGTGCCAGACTTATATTAGGGTTGTCAACTTTACCAAACTATATTATAATAATATAATTATGAACTGAGTCATCTCAATATAAGTTTCTTCATTTTACGGTTGTTCAAAATTTGATCTCCAGATATCTCTGTATTTTCATCGCAATATCGATTCAATTCCAATCTCAATAACGCTTTGGGTTGTAGTTTGTTTGCAGTGATAGAGGGTTTTGTATTAACGGAAGGTTTTATTGTAGAAAGAACATATTATTATTATACAGGATGAAGAAGATACTACTGAGCGGGCGTCGAGTGGCGCGTTTCGAGACTGATGGTGGGTGTTCTTTGTTGACTCTATGCAGACTTGTTAAAGACTGATAATTTGTTGTGGTGCATTTTACGGTGTGGCAGGCTGCTAACGGATGACGACATCATGGAGAAACGCTATTGGTGGATGATGTCGTCATACGAAACATGGCCGCTACAACACTGACAATTTTGTAATTATAGGTAGGTATTTAATTAATTGCCTCAGGAGAATTTTGAGTGAAAGATGGTACCACCGCTTCACGAACGTCGCTATACGTCGGCGCACCCAGCGTGAGCCCATCACTTCTACCATTATGGGGAGGAGATAGATTTGGCTGGGACATGTGATTAGGATGCTGAATGACAGTTGGCCGAGGAGAGCGCTGTTCTTCCTCCCATCAGGATCCCGAAAATGAGGAAGAACCTCTCATACTATGTGCCGCTCCTTCGAAGTAGAGCTGAGGAATCTGGGCATGGTGTGGTAGGAGGTCATAAATATTGCACAAGTTCGAGCGCAATAAAGAGCTCTTGTTGCCTCGTATACGTTCCCAATATAATGAGTCGCCGGTAATCTAGAAAAATATTGTTGAGCAGAAAAAACATTGTAAAAACAAGGTGAATGAATGAAAAACATAGGAATGATTTTTCTATAATAAGTCTATTTTTTATATTCTTTCATAAATAGTATAAAAAAATAAAGAAAAAAAATACTTTTTTCAATTAATTGATAAAAACTTGATTTATAAACATGTTTAGATGTTACAAACAGCAATATTTCAGATTACATATTATGTAATATTTTAGGAACACGAATACCCCAATTTCATATTAGATCCGCTAAAATTTAGCATCAACTAAAAGTTTGAATTTCGCGGGCAATTCCATGTGATTTCAACCAATCCAAGCGATACTCCTTATGAAATCGATCGAATTGAATATTGCTGCAAAAGATTTCAAACGAATAATTTCCTCATGTCAAAATTATCATCATACATACATAGTCCCTTTAAGGCCCCCGCACAACGCAAGCCAGCCCGGAGGAGACCAAGTCCGCCGCGGATCCCCTCCAGACCAACCCACAATGCGGGAAGCCTAAACCCCACTCAGGAGCATAGGGAGGCAACAAGAGCTCTCCATTGCGCTCGAAGGTGTCCGAGGCTCATTGTGCTTTTTCTGACCAGTTGAGGTTTAAGGACGTGAGGTGGTCAATCTCACGGTCCCGATCTGATTTTTCGATTTCCTGCCTCTTACAGGATGCTCGAAAAACCAGCAAAAAGAGCAGAGGTGTTATTCTTAGCCGGCAGCCCTATTGTGTATTTTGTAACGAAAGTTCTTAAAAACTTACTCTGATGTATTCTCTTAAAAATAAACTCAAGAAATATCAAAAATCATAAAAATAATACTTCGAAAAATCATTCAACTCAAATCAACATCTCTAATAAATTAAGCAGAAAAAAATGATCGATAGGATAAACAAAAGCTTTCGACTCGTAAAAAAAAAAAACGAAAAAATACTGTGAGCTTTTTATCTCTCACGATAGATTTATTTTTATGTTTGGTTTTTCCACAAAGAAAGTCTTTTGTCTGTGGTAAGTTTTTACTGTAGGTAACATATTTTGTTAGTTTTCCCATTTCTTTAAATTGACTGTCAAAAACTTTTACGTCAGATGAGGACATTCTCTTATTCGAACCAAAAAATAGGATTTCAGAAACAAATATCCAGTATTTATGTGTTTTTATTTAATATAACACAATACAAACTTTATGTTTTTTCTCAGATATCTATATATTAATACGTGGAGGAAAAACTTAGTGACCATTTGAGAAAATTGCGCGGACGGAGGAGTATGAAATTTCGCACACTTATAGTTTATATTATAGAGAAAGAGTGGAGAATTCTAATACATTTTTTTTAAATTATGCAAAAAAATTAAATCAATAAAAAAACATTACGCCCACTACTCACAGATCACAGATCTTTTGTTTATCTGTGGTCAAATTGAAAATAGATTAATATTTTTTGTATCTATTAAAAATAACCATAGAAAAAACTTTTTACATAAGAACATTTCAAATTTCCATGTCATTATTTATTTTGTGAAAGAATATTAGAAATAGCGCTTGCTCAGTCTTTGACAATGGAACCTCAAACTTGTAATTTAAATTAGTCATGGTCGAATTTCGAGCACTGGCCGACCACTAGTAGATATTGAACGTCAAATGCTGTCAAAAACATATAATAAAATCACTATAGAACTTAATTTGAGACGCATCTACTTTTTACCAACAAAAAAATATTGTTTATATTTTTTAATACTTTGATGTCGTAGGTATTTAGATTTTTAGTGCCTGGAATTCCGCTGATTTGTGACCAAACGTCTTCTTCAGGCTACCTGATGTTAATTGAGTGAGAGCTAACTTTAAATAACATGAAACAGTAGACGTTCGTCTTCGAAATCCAGATAGCAACAGCCGGTTTCTTAAAAAGCTTCAAAAGAACACTTTAGAAGTTCGTTTTAAAATTTAAAGACTCCTTTAAGCTGACGCGTTTCATAAAAAAATATTCCAGCTAAAATTTGAAATGTCAAAAAAATATTGTAAAGTTGGTAGCAGTTGGTAGTGTTACCATGGAAATCTATGGTAAACATAGGTTGTTTACTAATATTTTCGCGGAATTTCTGTTGATCTGTCAATTTCATTTCTCAATAGAGCATCAAAGTGCCGTTTTTGTGTTAATGTATTATTATGGTTTATGAATTAGTAAACGAAATCTGTAAATCGAAATCTGTTTTGCTATGTTTTCCATCCTATCTTAGTCATTTTTGTCCACAGTGTCACCGCATACACTGTTTATCTTTGTGACAGAGAAAGCGCCACGAAATTTTCTATGACCTCCGGTGGTAAAAATTTGAACTACCTAAAGTCGACTTTAACTAAAAATAATAATCAATAACGGCACTTTATCTAAAAGTCGGTTTTAAATGTCGTTTTGTTGTTATGAAACCCGTTATTTTTTAAAGTGAGTTTAAAGTCTCCTTTATTTTTTATGAAACCGGCCGTAGTATTAAAATTGTAGATAAAACTTAATATGTTGTTTTTAAATTTTATTAAGTCCCAATAATTATTGTATAATTTACTGAAAGTTTAACAGTATAGATAATAAAATATCTTCATAATTTTGTCAAGTTCATCTTTACAAACTATCTTTCTAGTCCTCTCTATTACTTTCTTTTCAATATTTCTAAGTGCTTACAGTTTTATTAGATCTCGTCCCAAACTTGAGTAATTTCGTTCAACTTCTCTAGACAACTTTTTTATTTTTTCATTTCATCAAGTGCGTGTCCCTTCTTCCGTACGAAGTACATACATCTTAAATATTTTTATATTTTCGTTGGAGTAAGGCAAACTTTTATTTTTTTTGATAGTTTTGTTTAAATAATATCTAGACTTTGATTCTGCTTATAAGAATCTAAAATATTCTTTAACATAGCATTATTCCTGAGAGAGAAAAAAATAATGATATACAGGTACCTATTCGCACAATTTTGTCAATTTTCTAAATGCTATTTGTTTTCTCCTTAAATGGAGAGTAATAAAATCATCGTCATCCAGATTGGACATTGGGACCCTCTTTCAACATCCACTATTCACTGGTACAAAATAACAATTGTTAATTGGTTAATTGAGAACTCAAAAGGGGTGTTGGTATACATGCGCGTAAATAGTCATTCTCTGAAGAAACACACTATAGTTAATTTTTATATTAAGATAAGATTAAGATAAATATTTAAGCTAAAGTTGTAAGTCTCAAGCTATGAGAAGAGAACAAATTGGTGTGGCTTTTTAAGGGGGATGTACATAATATGTATCTCACCGATAGGTTCGAGGCTTCGACAAAACAAGACTTTAAATCCTTCATCATTCGTCACTGTCTTGTCTTGGGGGAGACAAATTGAATCCGCAGCATCTTGATACATCGATCCATGTTAAACTTTTCATCCGTGATGGATGCTTTTAGAATCTAATTATTTCCTCGTTTCCACTATGAAAATGTTATTTATACAAACTATAATCACAATATTATACTTTGTATACAAAGTGTTTGTGAAACTTTGATCAAATGAATTGAATTGTGCGAATAATAGACTAAAAAAAAACGATGATAGTGCAAGCTTCTTCTTATAAAGGCTCTTATATTTTTGTGATGTTTAAAAGTACATTCTCTTGATTTTGATTAACTTATTCTCAAAGGGCAAAAAAAGGGAACAATTTATATATTATGCAAGCATATCTGGTGCATGAGAAAAGATGGGCATATTTGAGTTGAAGAAAGAACTGAGTTAAGGGTTTTTGTTGCATTTTTTTACCTATTTATGGGTTAAAAACTAAGTGAACACGCCGACAAGTCTTCTGTCGAGACTTGGCGTGACACAATAGCGTAAATGTAAACCTATATGATATTATCTTTAACTAGTTTTTGAAAGGCTCCCGTGGCGCCCACTTACGTTTTTTTGCAAACTCTTCTTCCGTATGGCTGGATTCGCATGCGAGTCTTAAAAAAGCACACGGTTGATTGAACTATTTATGCAAACCTAAAAAACAACTAAAGCTTTTTATTACAAACTAAGCAATCCAATGGCTTTAAGTATGTCATTGTAATTTAAATTATTTGATTGATTAAACTTTTTATTACAAATATTGCATTCGTTTGGCTTTTTTTCAGCCATGCATTTGCATCCGAGTCTTTAATTAAATAACCCGGGTATGTAAAATTGTTTTTCTGCACAATAAAACCTTTAAAAAAGTGCTCAGCCACCAGTCATATTATATTACTGTCAGCCACATTAGTAGAACAAAATTTCTCTTTAGTTGTGAGTAGCGCCATCTTCTTGTAAACGCAGAAACTAACAGCGTTAATGACATCAGTCAGTCAGTGACAATTTTTTTTTTCTTTGAAAACCAAAAACATATTACATGGATTATTTAGAATTACAAAAATATATATGTATATATACACAAACGTACAAAATAAAAAACAACAATCGTTTACTCTCTCAAAAGAACAAGTCTTGTGTCGAGAGAGTGAGCTCTATAGATTTATAACAGAAAAAAATAAGTAGTTAAAAAAAATAGTAAACGAAAACAATTATTAATTAAGTACATGAAAAACAAAGAGAAAAAAATACAAACAAAAATACTCCCCTCAAAAAGGCAGTATCCAATAAATAAAACATAATGTGCATATTATATTAAGTATGCCAGATATATATTAAACGCACACAGGCATTTTAGACACCAAAAATCTACACCTTCGTAGTAGGTATGTATCTATATTAATAATAATATTTTATTTACACCTCCACACGCAGAACTACAATATACTACATAGGTACGACCCTAGTACATCGCAATATATATTAGCTAAAAAAATGGATAGTTTTCTAACTATCCCCTGTAGATTTACAGGCAAACAAAGAAAACACAAAGATAATCCTGTGAATAGAAAAAAGTGAACAATATTAAGAAAACTCATCAAATTCCTGTAGGAAATATTGATGATTATTTTAATTTGATGTTAGCGCTGTTTTGATTAAAATATGTACCTAATACGACCGATGTATCTGAGTTAAGAAAAATATAGAGATGCAAACGATCTTAGCAAGTTTTTATACAGAACAAAGAAATATTTCACGTATAAAAGAACCGCTTTAAGTAACAAGGGAGAAAATTTGGTCATTTTTCACTTTTCAACTCAATTTCAAACATCATTTCCCTGGCTAATATTATTCAGTCTGATGTGAAATAGGTACTAAGGTATATCTACCTCATTTTTTAGGTTTAAAAAAGCTTTTCACACTACATTTTCTCGATAATTGTTATTAAAATTATATAAAATTAATAAAATAAATAAAAAATAAATTCATTATGAAATAATTTATTATAAATGAAAAAATTACAAAATTACATTGTACCTATATCTTTGGTCTTTTTGCTGGTTTTTCGAGCATCTTGTAAGACGCAGGAAATCGAAAAATCAGATCGTGAGATGATCAGATGCTTCTGCTCTGTGATCTGCTTCAATCTAGCTAGGGGGTCGGTTTAGTGCGGGTCGAGCTTTCTGCGGATTTTTCTCCTCCGGGCTGACTTGCGGTGTGCGGGGGGGCTTAAAGGGAAAATGTATGTATGTTTGTAATAAGTGATGAGTTGTGTATTATAAATATCAAAATAGGTTAGTAGGTACTTATAAGTTTATTAAGTAGAGATGAAGGTATGAAAAGGAGATTTAAAGAAGAAAACTGGCTGGTAGCAGGGTTGGTGGTGCACTTTGTCCTCTAATCAATAGGTATAATAATTATGTTGTGATGTCACAGACCTAACGTTAGATTTTTTCTTCACTGAGTCGTGCAAAACTTTTCCAACTGTTGAAAGCTGATATAATTTATTGCAATGAAATTATATTTAATGATTTTAAGAAATCTTCATCGCAGCTAATATTCAATAATACAGCTAGCCATATTAAAAAAAAAGACTCATTGAAATGTTGCATGAAAATGAATATTAATGATGTGAAAATGTAATTAAAACATTGAAGATAGATTTACAATACAATTTAATGTAATATAGATCTAACAATCCATATTTAATTAGATGAAAATAAATAAATAGTTATCCAATTTAGAAATTCCATATCTTATTCCTATTACATCAAATTCGGTCGATAATAAAATAGGTACCTATATGTAAAAATTCTTTGTCGAAGCTAATGTAACTGAAGCTTGGTAGAACCAGCTTATAAAGTAAGAAATAATTAAGTTCAAGTGTTGTAAGGTTTGACAAGACGGAAAGTTACGTCAAAGTTCATCCCTCTTTCTCGATACACCGATTTAATTTTCTATCCGAGTTTCTCTCCTGAGATTTGCATCAATTAACCAGACAAAGTTGTTCCTCGGTAACTATTAAAATAAAATCCAAGGGTTTTGACATAACCCGGGGTTCCCAGGCCGACACTTTACAAACTACGTTGCTGATTAGAACTTTATGGTTCAAAATATATTAAACAAATGCACGTCAATGTAAAAGAATGAACTAATTATGGTTTGATTGGACGGCGATCGCGTGATGTTTAACTGAACACGAAGTAGTGTTAATGAGAGGCTAGGTTAAAACTGACTGAAAGTAAGCTAAGAACACAATACATTTGTACAAATAGACGAAACACATTATTACATATATCAATATGTGAAGGAAGAACTGACTATTTTTACGAAAAATTTGTGAACAAAGGAGTATACTATTTCGCACTTTTATAGCTTATATAGAGAAGGGGTGGCGAATGCTAATATTTTTTGTGAATTATGCATAAAAAAGATAAAATCAATAAAATTAAACACTAAGCACACTACTGTTATGTTATTAATTTCATATTCATACATAGTTCGATGTATTTGATATTATTTTTGACACAAATACTTTGTTTATCTGTGGTCATATTGAGAATAGATTAATATTTATTTTGTTTGTATTCAATCATTACATAAATTTTTTTGAATATATATCAATATTTCAAATTTGACGTATCCATGTTATTATTTTTGAAAGAAAATTGTGAAATAGCGCTCGCTCAATTTTTGACAAAGCAATCTTAGTAATGTTCAAATTTATATTCTTTATTAGTTATGGTCGGATTCCGAGCACGGCCGACCACTAGTTTTTAATATTTCATATTATTTTTTCTTAAACATTTTAAGATTTTTTTCTTACATTTTCTTAATACTATGGAAGTAAAGTAGATAAAAAAAACTTTGTAAAATCTACGAATACAATATGAAAAATAATAATTGCTTTCTTAAAAATCCTACAAAGTCATCATTTAAAATTTAAATATATCCTTAAAATAGCTCTTATTCCACGTTTAAAAAACCTCCAAAATGTTAAATAAACATCAAACTTCTTTTCTTTTTAACATTTCGTCGGATTTCTGAAGCACTCTTTGAAAGCAAGAGGAGGAAATATTTACATGATTGTCCCCCCCTCCCCCCTGTCAGAAATGGTGTCGAGGGTTGAAATGTTATTTGGTTACACAGCCCCGGGAGACGAATGCCTGATGCTGTGACGTCAATTAGCTACCCTCTAAGAAACATCAGATGAGGACCATTTCGTCAAATATTTTTATCAGAAATCTGTTACTTTTATTGTATATAATAAGGCAAGTTGTCAAAATGTGTAAGAAAGAGACACATAATTGTGGAAGGCTTGCGTTGGTGGGATAGCTGAAAAGATTACAGACTTAAATGATAGAACAAGACGGATATTTAGACGATTGAGAGCGAATCAGAATTAGTCAAGATCTTTTTTACTCGAACATTTTACCACCGAGGGAACATCAGACATTTAGACAGATATAAAAGTCTCCTGGAAAGAAAATTGAAAAAAAAAAACTTAAAAAAAAAAGTTATTTTAGAGATCACAATATTTTTGCAATTACCCAGTTAGTTTTTTAAACTCTATATGAAAATGCAAAAATATTGTATATATTCAAATGATAGCAAAAAAAGTATTGAAATACCCTTTGATGAGATAAATATAGCCTTTGTACGTGGGATAAATAGGAATATCACAATACACGCAACCCTAACCAGCTATGGAGCGCCTTGGTTTAGGCAACATCTTGAGCACACGAAAAAATAATTTTGATTTATTTAGAAAATGTAACGATTGCATCAAATACTTAGTTTGTTTCGTATGTTAAATTTTTTTTGTTACTACTGAAATTTTTTTCCAAGTAATAAATGTGCAGATCGTGTAAAGTAGGTACCTACGATTAAATACTTTGATTCCCTTTGAAATTTAAAAAAAAAATCATGGTTTGTTGAACAAATTTACAAGTTGTTTGAAGGTGGATTGAGTTCGACATCTCATCGACAGAGATAATTTTGTAAAGGGTTTTAAAGCTTACTAGATTTTTAACTAACAATCAAAGATCTACCTATCCACAATTACAATAGACTAAATCAAAAATAATTTACCTACTTAGGTACACGACAACAAAATAAATAAATCATTATATTGATTTATTCGGTACAATGAAGATTTAAGCAGCTGCTAACAAAATTAATATTATTTTTTTTATTAAAAATTGTATTTTCTAAACGAGTTATTTTAAACGAACAATATCCAAAATCAATTAGGTAATTGTTCACCCTGGATGGATCATAGCTGTCTCCCAACGTCTCTCGCTGGCAACACCCTCAATTTTCGAGATTCATGGTATGGTATAAAAACTTTGATCACGTAAGTTTATTTAAAACTATGATTACGCTGCATAAAATCAATACCATTGCAGAAAGATTATCTCACTCTTTGTCAGCGGAAGTCAAACTAGTGAGTTAACACTTCTTGTGCTAGGTTGCTCACAAAATATACGTGCTACAAAAATTCGTTCGTAAAAATAAAATGGTGCAACTTCCGTTTCGTAAGCGGACCGGATATACGATAAATCGCAATAAGCTTCAGTTTCCTTATATGGGTCAAGCGTTCAAAAAAGGGTAACCGTTCTTATTGTAGGTATGTATGTATATAGGTACTCATCGTTTTCGCTTCGCACAGAATGCTCTAGAAAATTCATTTTTTGCAACGGTTAACAAAAAACTTCTATGCTCGTAAATATGTCTGTCGTTCTAAGATTGTTTAATGCATAAGAGGCAGGTACAAAGTTAGTTTTATGTACTGAATTCTGGTTAGATAATAGGTAGGTACCTACCCCTTGTATGAATTTTCGATAATTGAATTTCGAAAAAAATCCACGCGAATCGATCAACTCATTCGATTCTTTGATTTTAGAACACTGTAAGCTCTTATATTGTTCATCAAAAAATAAATAAATTAGGGACTGTTTTTTATAAGCATCTAATTATATTTACTAATAGGTACATACCATTATAAAAATATACTAGATAAGAAATACGTTGTATCACCTACTAACAATAAAAAATATATAGATCCTTCATTTTTATTTTCTTTAATTATTGTGATGCATCTGCCAGTCAAGAGACACTTTGTATGCAAAACTAAATTATTATTTATTCTATTGTCCTCGCAATTTTCACGTAATTTCTCATGTTTGCTTAAAAAACCAGAGTTGGAATTATTCATTTTTCTTAATTCAGGCCTTGTGGTCTGTAATTCAAGTGGTGAGTTAGGTGAGAATATTAGTTCTTGGATTTTTGCGAGATACACACAGAGTTATTTATTTTATATTAATATAGGTATATAACATTTTAATAAATTGAAATAGTACTTATCCTGGTTCCAACAAAAGTGTAAAATATGAATTATTTAACAGTGTAAATGTCTAAATAATTGTCATTGAAATGACAAGCTGATGTAGACTGTCACGCGCTTTGGTTATTATGCGGATAAAAGTGGTACTAGAGAAGGGCGCGTCGCTATTAATTTATGAGCACGGTGTTAACTCTCCCAGCACAATATGTAAAGTTAACATTATCTACATAGATATACTGCATAAGCTGAATAATACAGTATTAGCGATGTGCGAACTACAATAGAGTTGAATATGATTCATCATTATCAACAACTGCTATTGATGCTTTTTTTAATGTGCGTTTTGGGACATCAATTTACTTGTATTTCATTTATAATATAGGTAACTACTATCTAATATAATTATTAAATAAAATATATCAGTGCTCGTTACACCACTTATAGCTCGAGAGCGGCTGAACCAATTTTCATGGTGTTTGGTTTGTTGAATTTGGTTTAGTATTAAAATATCTCCCATAAATAAGTATTTGAATCGTTCGGTTTATACTTTCCCTTAATGAATTAACCTACGATGTAAGGTTGGCTTAATTATTATCAGTGTTATTGCTTCGATCTGAAAATTCGTCCATTTCCGTATCTCACAGACACATCAATACTGTCTGATCAATGTGTCACATCAAAAACTATTCTTCTTCTTCTTTCTGTGTCGTGTCAGGTCGCCCCAACGTTGACTATCACTCGGGAGAATGCATCGCGGTCCTGTGCGGCACGAAATAGTTCCTCCACACTCGTGATCCCCGTCACTCACGAATATTTCGGAGCCAGGATATTTGCCGTCGGCCCACCCCTCGTCGACCCTCTATTTTTCTCTTAACAATTAAGTGCAGTAAATTGTATTTTCCCCTCTAAGTAGATGCCACAAGTAGGACACCTTCCGGACCTTGATATTAGTCAGCAACTCTCTATCAACCCTAGGCCTTTGCAGAACTCTTGTGTTGCTGACCATGTCTGTCCTTGTATGCGGAGGATTCTCCGGTGTACCCACATCTAAAACGCTTCCAATCGGTTCATTGTTGTAACTTTGAGAGTCCAAGATTCAACTCCATATAAGATACTATCCGATTTCCGATTTTGATATTTTTCATTCACTAAAAAGATTACCTTCATAAAACGTCACATTTGAAACACTAAATGCATCTCATTCTAAGCACAATAATATAGAAACATTCCATAGTACCTACTCTACATTATTTGACTTCTTTTTCATATCTCAAAAGAAGATTTTAAAACTTTTTGAAATTTTAATAAAGTGCCTCTTTCTACTTATTTGCTTTACGATGCTCTCTATTTTAATATTCAAACTCAGAAATAAGAAGCATCAAATTTATATTGTAGCTGTCTTTGTTGAAGGATTCACACAGTGAATTCAATTTCATATATTTGAATTTTCAGAAAAGCCAAATTAAGTCGGCATATGAAAATATCACAGCATGCAAGGCAGAACGTAAGACAAACTGATATGATATATTCTAGAGATGACAATTTGGAACATTTTGTGTGTGTACGAAGAATGTATATAGGGTGTTCTCTTGTTTAAGGATAGTTTACTTAACTTTACCTTCAGCGTTACCTAAGGTTTAAAATTTTCAATGTTTTTGCTTGCACAAAAGTTATGTTACACATAACAAACTACTCCCTTTTTGACTCCACTTAGGGTCAGAGGAAGGCACAAAGAGCCTCCACCGCGCTCGATGCACGGATTCAATGCTTTCCTACCACACCATGTCTAAATTCCGCAACCCTGCTTCGAATAAAAGGAAATAAGGTGTGAGAGGGTCTTTCTCATATTCGGAACCCTGATGGAAGGAGGAACAGCTCTCTCTTCGGGCAACTATCATTCGTCATTCTAAACTCATGTTCCATCCAAGTCCATAACCTCTCCTTTCTAGAAGTGATGGGCCACCGCTTGGTGGAACCATTTATACCCAAAAAAGTATGGAAATAGGTGATTTTTTCCTCCTCTTTATGAACCTATGGATTGAAAAAAATATTCCTACAAAATTTAGAATGAATAAATTCGAGAACAGTATTGGAAATGAAATACAAAATTAATATTCCAAACTTTGGTAATGAATAGTTTTTATTATTTAAAAATGTACTCTTTTGTTCTCGTTGTTCCGGGTTATTTGCGGAAATTTATTGTCGAATATTTCTTTTTTTTTACTTTTTTATTATAAGTAAAAATCATCTATCATTTATTATTGTTTGAACTTAGTTAACATTTTATGATCCTGCTATATTATACAAAGTCATATAATTCAGTGCTGAGCAAACTTTTCTCACCAAAGCGCATCTCAGTTTGTGACACTACTTAACACCTGTTTGTAGGGCTAGTACGAATTTTGTCGAGAGTTTATTATTCGCCAATATGTGCTTACTAGCGTGCTAATAGTGTTCTCATATCAAACGATCGAATCGTTCGATCATTTTGTATTGATTTTTTTGATGATCGTATCGGTATTCGATAATACTATAGGTTTACTGCTACATTGTAATTCCAAACATACCTGTGTTTGTTTTTTTTTCCATAATAACTGATATTAGTATAATTGCCATTGTGGCAACTTAATAAGGCTCACCAATTTCAAGCCAACTTATGCCAGCATTTTATTCTAGCAATATAAGTGTCCAAATACCACATATTATTCGTTTCGAGTCTTTCCACTTTGCTATATTTTTTGGGAGCATGGCACCTCTAAAATGAAGAACGTGTAGTTTTCCTCTCACGTGTGAATATTATTCTGGACGCTAGAGGAAACTAGGATTTAGAATATTGTGATGGAGTAAGAATATTAGTAAACTTTGGTCTTAGTGTGTGTTCTAATTGGAAAGCGGACGAACCGTTCAAACAGAGAACATCGACGCTCGGACGCGCGATTACTTTTCAATCAGGACAGGGCCTTATGAGGAGTTATTTGAATTATACATTTGTTGCTTGTACGCTATGCTTGATTGTACACACCTAATGAGGCTCAGTACGCACTGGTTGCGAAGCACTGATTTAATAAGTACATTTCATTATGAAATCATCCAGAATAATACGAAAAGCAATCGTATTATTTATAAAACAGACACTCAGTACTCCCCAAAGGACAATTACTAACTTAAGTGGGTACCTACTTTATATACGTTTGAATAAGGGGAGAAAAGTACAATAGGGTTGCTGAATATGTCTTAGATTAGAATTTTTTTTACTAAATCTTCTATATTTGCCATTGTCCAGTATGTGAATCCCACGAAATATTTCCAAACCTCCACATTAAATGTTGTAGCGATTCCATATAGTCAATACAGTTTAAGCCAACATAGCTAGAAAAGGATTTTACATTATGCTGATAGAGCGTAAAGAAGGTAATCTAGTCACAGCTTTTTCGATGTCAATAATTTAATTTGATGAATTTCTTTTAATTTTTTTCCTGGCACATCGATTAAGTTCTTTCGACTTCTATCTCAAACCTTGCAACTACTTTAATATATATATTGGATTATTAAGTCTGGATAAAATGAAAGTTAAGGTTCCCTAAACATTCATGGGTATCGGAGAACGTCACTCCTAAATGATTCTAGCTCTATCTCTACTCTAAAAATGGCCTAACAATCCCCCTTATACATTGATGAAATGCCAAAAAGGAGAAAAACAAACCATTCTAGATTGTAAATACGCTGCATGCTTGCTTTTCTCTAGCTTGAACCTTATGGTGCGATTGTAGGTACTCCAAAATTTGTAGTTTGAACCCTCTCCATATAGTCCTCTTGCTTTGACATCCCATGGTCTTTGGTCCTTCGAACCGGATCTCAGCTATCTTTTTCGTCTTCATGCACCATGTCAGGATCCCCGACGTCGGCTACCACTTCTCTGCCCAGGGCTATCCTTAAGATTTCTTCCACCAGGCCATTGCTTGATATTTCTCAGTCAGAACCTCGACATCTATCAATTTTCTCCTTCATTATTATGAATTTGGTGTTACGAAGTCTTAGTATTTGGCCCTAGTAGGACATTGTCCTTCTCTTGATGATGATGGCCAAGAATTATCTATTTATTTGAGTTCTTCGACACTGCAAATTCTGCCGTGGAGCCACACAACTCCAATTTTTCTATACGGTTCACCAAACATACTATTTGATCATTCTCTGACTTACTTTAAATTACTACTAGCTTTCCCAACAGACGTTGTCTTGTGGTTCTAGCCTGAAGTGGCCCATTAATATGTACATAATGTGCACTGCGCCCCCATAAAACAATACAAAATTAATTCGATTGAGTTAAGCTAATAGAATAGTAACATTAAACTATTTCTGAAACATCCATATTTCATTCGTATTCAAAGCTCTGGCGGGAAGAACTTGAGAATAATGCGCTCGCGCATACACCCTACCTCACCTATTACCAACACGAATGTGCCCGATAGTATTGTTGACTTTGTATGAAAATTTTCTAACGCTCGAATCGGTGCGGTGGAGTAAGTGGGATGGGCTACTGTAGGAGCGTATGCGAGAATTAGAGGGAACTACCCGCGATGGCGTGGGCGCGTCATAGGTAACCGTTCCATACAAACTTAAATATTATTGTATTTTACATCATTTCTTATCCAGTTTTTAAACATTTTATTAGTTATTCTGTTATCCGGAGCGGAGAAGAATCCAATAAAACAAACATCAGAAGATTCTGTTGAGCCGATCGCCGAGTTATAAGTGTTCACACTAACCCGACTTTAATTTATATTAGAGATTATCATCGCAGAAGAATGAAGTCGTGGTATAAAATGGAGCTCCCGCAAAATCTACGATGCATTTCATCTCTTTTTCGGGTGATGTTGTCTGCTATCACACTTTCGAGTTTTTTTTTGATAATTTTCAAATCAAAATATGCTTTTAACCAATCAAATATGATGTTTTAAATACCTCTTTTGAATTAAAAACGTTCTAATTGATTAGTAGGTATAATGTTCATTTTGATTTAAAAAAAGACCAGTTTGGAGTACAAAAATTACTTAAATTGCAGCTATGCTAGATCAGCTGATCTCTATAGAGCTTTGCATGATTCCTGCTATAGTGTTTTACGATCCAAACCTGTAAACGTTACAAGAAGTTCCAAAATTGATTATGTTTTCAATTTTTGTATAAAAAAATTGGTTTTGAAAATTTGCAAAACCCTGACTATTATCTTGTAAGGATGCGGGGTATCTCACATTTCCATTCCATTAAATATGCTAATGAAGTGAGTGACACTCGAGGACTTGAGATGAGCTATTTTCAGACCTCTAAACTCATTTTGAGCTCACCGACTTATCCATATTCTGTCTTTTCATCTTTGCTTTTAACGTCGCCGTCTTTCTCTCTCTCTTCTTCTCTGTCTCTTTTTGGAATTCTTATTATCTTTGGTACCTTGAAATATTTTTAGCCTGAATAGGTATATTGTATCGCAACTGAAAATATTATTTGTAAAGAATTTGGATTGGCTGTGAGAGATCCCTCGAGATTGACCTGACCTTTAATTAAATCCATTGTGTTTTCAGTTTCAAGTGTAGACATAATTAACCAATACCTTTTGGTTTATTTATTTACGTATTTTGACGATGTATAGGTACATAGTCAATTAATAAATACCTATTAAACTAAACGATAACACAGGTAATTTATATTAACGATCATGTAACAACTAATGACTCCAAAAATTCATTACTGGTGTTCGATTTTTAAATGGAACAATCCATTTCGGGCTTACGACCGTCTTTTACTGTTATTTCGAAGGCTGGCTTAGTGTGATCACTTTACGTTAACAACGTTCGCCATTAGGTGGTAATATTTAAGTCTCCGAAACTCCCAATCATGAGAATTCTCTACATGTTCAACATGTCGAAAAATCTCATGTATACAACAAGTAGAAATTCAATAATAATAATTAATGATTAGAGATAAAAGTTGGAAATTATTTAGAACGAGAGAGCAACCAAATTTAAAAACTGCGACTGCTGTCATGTATTTATATTAAACCTTATTATATCGATAATTTGAATAATGTCAATCATTGATGTATCATGAAATTAATGTAACAAATTAAATGTCCGTAAGATGAAAAGCCATGCCAAAAATCTAAACAAAAGCTCTTTCTTTATTTCAATCCATTCAACCAAGGAAATGATAACTCCGTTTGAGCAGCAAATAATTCAATAAAACCAAACATCAAATAACGTGTGATCCCTTTTTATTTTTGATCTGTTATTACTTATAGACTAGTTGGTGCCCGGACAACTGATGCTGACAGAGAAATAATCCTACAATTTTTTTTTCTTAAATGAATCTGTGCTCACTCAAAGTGAACACAAATACACTCCTTGACTCTTTCACAGTAAGCTACTGAAAGCTTGTGTCGTGAAAGAGGAAGATGGTCGGCACCTGGGATCGAACCACGACGTCCGCAGTACGAAAGCCGGCGTTGTAACCGCTGGGTCACCAACCACTTCGTTGAAAAATGCGAAGAGTTAAGAACTTGTTCTACACTATACTAAAATTCTTTGGCGAGCTACATATTATGTTGATGGTCCTGTGGAGGTCCATGCACATTTTTTTCTGTACATTTTGGCTAACTGCAGAATAATGATTTTCGGAATGAAATAAATTAATCGGTGTAGGTGCCATGATCAGTAGTTTTTTGTCATCTGGTCTCAATCAAAGCGATCGTAAATACACTTTCGACATCTTTCATCACAAAAACCAAAGT
This sequence comes from Mystacides longicornis, assembly GCA_963576905.1. Lineage (NCBI taxonomy): Eukaryota > Metazoa > Arthropoda > Insecta > Trichoptera > Leptoceridae > Mystacides > Mystacides longicornis. The sequence continues at coordinate 9,412,350 of OY756436.1, forward strand.
TTGTGTTGTGAAAACGGTAATGGTCGGCACCGGGGAACGAACCTACGACCTTATGCTGATGCAGACGTGAAAGTCGTCGACTGATACCGCTGGACTACCAACCACCTCAATACATATATTGGATGTATTATATAGACATATTGGGCAAAACATTCTTAGTATGTTGATTCTTGTGTTTGTGGTATGTTCATTGTTCATACCATTTATCGAACTGTATTAGTGAGTCATTAGTTGTTGATAATATATTCGTTATTGGGAACGACTTCTGAGGCCTGAAGAAGATGTAAAAAAAGCTTCCACGCTGACGGTTCAACGTGAAAAACTGTCAACTTCATATCTTTTTTTTTTTTTTTATAATTAATTAGGCATTCCACCACTTCATATCTTTTGAAACAATATTGCGTAATTCACGATATCACCATGGAGATTACATTTTAGGATTTAGTGGTTGTTTGCAGAGATGGAGAATAGACGATTTTGTATGGTTAATGGTTTTATTGTAGAAATTCCATGTTACAAGGAATGAAGAAAATATTGATGCGCGGGCGCCGAGTGGCGCGTCGCGAGAGAAACGCTATTGGTAGATGATGTCGTCATGCGAAATATGGTCGCTAAAACATCAAAAAGTTAACGTTTGTTGCTGGAGGCAACCATTTTTTAATACCAATAATTAGGGTGGCACGATCCTCAAAATATAGCTGTAAGTAGCTTGTGAATATGAAGCGATAGACAGATAACTATCAGGAGAAATCTGTAACTCGGCAGAACCCACCTATTTGTCAACAAGGCATGGGCAGTGAAATAAATAATATGAATCAAACTAGGTTTTATGAATGAGAACTTATGTACCTACCTACGTTTAATCTTTTTGAAAACGGTATGATAAACGGGATGAAATAAGAACAATCAACTTTAGATTTTTTAATATAAGATAGGTTCACGTAAACAGGTACATATAGGGAGGCTAAAAGTAAGCACCCACTACTAACCATTTTAATATCAACAATCCAATGATAAAAGAAGAGACATTCCTTTGCAAGGAGTTCTTTTATCTCATTCACGGTTGGAATGATAATAATAAGAATGTATCGAGGTTCCAAATCTTATGTGAGTGAGTGACGGTATTATTGATTTCTTTTTTCAGCGTCAAATCACATGAAAATCTTATAAAGACAGCACTGCAAGACGAACAACACTGTAAAAGAGCTTTTATATCCTATATTTTTATTTACGACTAGCTTTAAGACGTCCTGTAGTCCTTACTATGGATATTGATTTAAAAATTGACAAAAATACATTTAAAATATGTATGAATGTAAAAAAATATATTAATGAAAGCTCAAAAAAATCTGCTTACCAATGCTTTGAAACTTAATGGTTGTCAAGTAAAAACAAATTTTGTTGTCGTGGAATTTTTCACAATGACATAATGGCGTTGTTTTTGGCAAATCCGTTCCATACTAATTTTAATATTATAATTTTCTATCAATTTTTCGAATTTTTCATAATTATTATTCTGTTATCCGGAGCGGAGAAGAATCCAATAAACCAATAAATTTATAAAAAAATCTGTTCAGCCGATTTAGATTTATAAGTGTTCGCATTTACCCGACATTCTTTAATATAATAAAGATTCAACGTTTCTCAAAATACATTATATTATTAGTGCACTTTTTTTAATTAAGATTTCAGTACATTGGTTCGACTTTCAACTCTTCACTTTGTCAAGACGATAAAGGACGGTTTTATAAACGGCAAACTGTAAGTTAAATCGTAACTATGGATTTGGCCAGCACACTCCACTAAGAAATAAAAGAAAAAAATTTAAAAAATTTAAAAATCCGTCCAAATTATTGTATGCATATTGCTTTAAATGCCGCCCGTCTTCGACGATGACTGTTACAAAGCTGGACAGGGAGCCAGTAGGAACAGGTAGTCTCTCCAAGTTTCCCTCAGTTGTGCAATTATTTGGAGACAATGATTCCTTGACCCTTCTCAGCACCTCGTGATTGGTGATATGCTCTGTCCAGTTAACTCCAGTATTTCAAACTCAGACTGACGACGACGTCCCGTTTCTTTTTGCTGATAATCCACGTTTCGCAGCCATACATCACCACTGTTTGGATGGATAACCTAGTCATATCCTGGCGCCAACTATATGACAGCAGTGTAGATATCTATAAAAAGTTGGTTGCTCTAGTTATTCTCAAAAAATTCCAAAAGATGGCTCTATATCTCATTAAAATTAGCTACTTGTTATATACACGTTGAAGGAATCAGCGTCGGGGCAGTTGGCCCAGTGGTTACCATCTCTGCACGGTACGACTAGGGATGCAGGTTCGAATCCTGCCCGGAGCATGGGATTTTTCCACATGTTCAATTTTCTCATAATATTCGGGAATTTGAACATTAATACCGAATGGCGAACATTGTTAACGTGAAGTGATCACACTAAGCCAGCCTTCAAATAACAGTCGTAAGCCCGTAGTGATTTATTCATACCATTTAAAAATCGAAAAGTCATCAGTTGTTAATATATTCGTTAAGATCTAGTCCTAAAAATGGACAAAAGAATCTAGACAAACTTAGAACGTTGTGTAACATTAAAAAGTTGGGGTAGGTATGAGCGCTTAGTTGCATACGACAGTTAATTATAAATCTGGTACTAGCAATACTAGTGTCTGAATGCGTTTATTTTTCAAAGTTAATGTTAAAGTTAGAGACGAAAAATAATGAATACCAACGCAATATCTGGTTACAAAAAATAATATCATTTCATGGATATTAAATGAGTTTAATAGGCACTTGAAATCTGTCGTTACAAAAATGTTCCGCTCCACAAAATTGGAATAATGTTTAACGCTCAACTTTGTACCAACTTGATTTTTAATGTTTCCAACAAAACCCCCCAGTTCGACGACAAACCATTTCGTTACACAAAGTATCACGTTGTTATTATTATTATAATATCAGCTCTCAATGATAGTACCTACTTATTATTATTTTGTTGATGGAAATAATATCTGAACTTTGTTGTGTCATCTTAAATTTAACGATGGCTATCTTAACTTTGACTTTTAAGATACTGAAGACATTCACAAAATAAATTCATTTATTTTATTTTTCATACTAACAGCACAACTTATGAATTGCAACGTACTACAAATTAATAAATAATAAAGCGGTAAATGTGTCAATGTAGTCCCAGGAACCCAGTGCACACTGCACAAGGCCCTGTCCTAGCTGGTCGCATGATCGCACCACCGTGCGATTGCAATGATCGCATGAACGCATAAACAAATTTGTGAACGCACGATTAATTTGTGTGTCCTAACTGCCATTGCATGATCGCGCGTCCACTATCCTTGACAAGGCAAACAAATAAATATGATGTTAGTGTGTAAGAACTTTTGGCAAGTAGGTGTCGTATTAATAATTATCGATACAACAGAGCAATACAAGCGACGCGCGATCTTTTCAAACAAGGCACCGATCGGACGATCGAATTTACGTCTATATCTGTCTGCCCAGTTAGAACGCGTTCATACAATGTTATATTATGTTTGAACAGGGCGTCCGCGTTCATGCGATCATCGCAAACGCACGATCATGCGACCAGCTAGGACAGGGCCTAAGCCACCCTTCGAAAAAGCAGAAGCATATAGTTGTTCGAATTTGTATAATTTTTTTTTAGGTATATTATACCTAATAAAATCGAACACTAATTGATTAAATAATTGCCATCAAATAATTGGTGGTAAGTATGGGTAAATCTTATTGACCTTTACGTAAATCCTAAATGGATTAGATGAAAATATTAATACGATATAAGCAATGAACAAATACGATTCTTAAAAAAATAATCCGATACTATACCTAATCCTATTAGAAGGAAAAGGCTTATTGTACATAGACAAAGCTCTTTGAGAGGCTTAAAATACAGTTGATTATGTCTTTAAATAAATATTCTACGATATTTTCCGTTTTTACCCTTTTGCCATTTTTTGTGAAAACTTTTCTGAGAACTTCATGAAACGTTCTTCTTCTTCTTCATCAGCTTATCGCCGTCCACTCCTGGACGAAAGCCTCCTCCATGTTCCTCCATGTCGATCTCTCCTGCGCAGTCTGCATCGATAGCACCCCAGCGTGTCGCTCCAGGTCATCCCTCCATCTCATCTGTGGTCTTCCTACACTTCTTCTCGTGTCTCTCGGTCTCCAATTCAGCAGTATTTTGGTCCATCTTTCGTCAGTAGCTCTAGCAACATGTCCTGCCCATTTCCATTTTAGAGTCATCACCCGGTGGATCACGTCTGTAACTCTAGTTTTATCCCTCACCGTTTCGTTCCTGACTCTATCTCTAAGGGACAGTCCTAGCATAGCTCTTTCCATCGCTCGTTGCATGACTCTTAGTCTCTCTGCGCTATGCTTTATCAGAGTGACAGTTTCGAGACCATATGTACTTACTGGCAGAACACAAAACATGAAACGTTCATTACTTGAAAAAAAAAACAATGGAATTAGTACATTTTTTATCAAGTATAATTAGTTAGGTATGTACTTGTTTAATCTTGTGAATGTCATTTTGTCATATAAATGTCACAATGACATTCGTACCAACTTGTTACAAAAGTGAATACTTAATCTACTTCGAATTGAGCAATAAAACATCTCACTATTTTTTACCGTATCACAAGTTCGGAAGTACAGCGGATGCATAAAGCAGAAAGTTGTGATGAAGGAAGTGGAAGAGATAGAAGTCGAGCGTTCTGTGAATGTCTGAATTTTATGGCTCATTTTCAGAATATGAAATGAGTTGAAATTGATGCATTTATTACATAGATAAAATAAAATTAAATTCACGATTTTTTATGTAGTTTTTTTTTTCATTTGATGCATGTTGTCCCGAACCGCATCTGCAACAAGGCAATAGATGACAACTGATGACTTTTAATAAAACAATATAGATCAAATGGCAAAATGGATTAGTTATTATTAAGTCATTTATTTCTTTAACAGACAGTAGGTAAGCCTTTTTCAAAATACATAAAATAATTTTTGATGGATAACGATGTTTTTGTTTTCTCTTTTTCAATCAATATTATTTTATCAATTTCACCCTGTTATGTAATTTCAAATCTTATCTCTTTGAATTGTTTGGTATTATAAATTTTCCTTTTGAACCACATTTACAACTGTATTTATCATTGTTTTTTTAAAGGCATTTGCATAATTCATAAATAAATTATGTATAATAATATAAATAGATAATTCAAATTTCTTTAAGTGTAATTTAAATGTAAATTTATAAAAAAATATCTCATCTAAGTTGATAAATCGATTTAAATTACACGAAAACGTTTTTGTAGGGATAATGTGAATAGGATGTGGAAAATAGAATAGGTGCCGAAAATTGTCCCCACATAAATTCCTGAGTGTATCAAACAAGAGGAAAATCACCAAACCGCTAGAGCAAGGAGCTGGTCGTCGATATCTTAAAAGACACCTTACCATCTCGTGTAAACAAGTCATGGCTATCAATAGGCCTACCCCCTCTCCTTCCAATCATTCCTGTCCTGAGTCTCTCTCATCCATGTGCGGCCTGCAACCTTTGCGATGTCGTCCGCCCATCTGGTCTGGGGTCTGCCGACATTTCTTCTGCCTTGTCGGGTATTCCTTTAAGAGACAAGAGAACAAACACACGGATACGAGAGAAGACCAGGGTTGTTGATGTGGTGGAGAGAGTCGCCACCCTGAAGTGGGTGTGGGCGGGCCATGTGGCCAGATGCCCGGACGACAGATGGACCAAAAGAGTAGTGGAGTGGCAGCCTAGATCCAGTTTAATTTCATAGTATTACTTATCACTTTATATGAGCGTCATCTGAGAGCCAATAAGTGAGTATATTTATTCAAATATTAAACTTTATTGAAGTAATGTGCAAATATTCGTATTCACAATTCAAACAATGTTATTTTCATCAAGTTAAATGGGTCCTGGGGTCATGCATAGAAAATGCCAATACTCGACTTCACAGAGTGAGTATATGCCCGGGTTTTACCGGAATTTGGCTTACTTTGTGACCTACATAATGTGAAACATTACATTCTGTTGGATTGTTCAAATATTACTTTGCGGGTTATGGAAGGTGTACTTGATCGCATGTCCGTTGTACACTGTGTTGCCGAAACGTTGTTATCATTTAACGTATAAGAATTAGTATTTTACATTTCGTCACACGCAGGGCGCTTCACCGCTGCTTGAGGTGCATTTTTTTTAAATTAGTTAATAAATATTTGAAATATCTTCATTAATATCAATTACGATTAATTTTAGATAATATATCTGTTTTATTTTATTTTGAAGGAGACATTATAAGCTACTAATTTGTGTTCAATATTATTCAATTTGCTTTGCCTAACGAGAAGGCTAGTTAGTCCCTGTGTGTTCGGTTCTAGCATATTCTGTTTTTTTCTCATTATTATGTACTAGCAGTCTGTCCCAGCTTCACACGAGTACATAGATAGGTATTTAAAAAAAACAGTTTTCTTATGATCTTTAAAGATCCCTAACTTTATCAAAATATTCTATAGGCTATGTTAATCTGGAATAATGTAACATTCTAATGGTCCCCTCCCGTCCGGCTCGTACCCGAATGACGCCTATCTCTGCCGCATTTCAATGAATTTTTTTGAATAAATGAACACTTACTTATTGTGGCATAATTATAATAGTTAGACGTATGCTGTCGCGACACTTTTTGTAGATAATTATGTCTAATCGTACATTATTTTATTCTATCAACAATAGTTTTCACAGCGCACGCGATGTATAGAATATTTTAGGTAGGTATTTTTTTTACACCTTGGGTTACATTATTAGAGTTTTAGTAAGGATCCCAAATATTTTTGAAAATTAAATATAGCCTATGTTCACCGGGGATAGTGTAGCTTCCCAAAAGTGAAAGAATTTTTCAAATCAGTTCAGTAGTTTCAGAGCCTATTCAATGCAAACAAACAATCAAATCTTTCCTCTTTATATATTAGTATAGAGTATAGATATGGAAGTATAGATTTGATTTGAAAAAAGTATTTTAATGGCCTTGGTAGCAGTGCCGAAGCGTCCATAGAAGCGACTTACAGATTTACCAAAAAAAAATAACACGATTTTTGTCATTGTTTTCTATATGAGTACTGATAAACTTTTTCACTACACATACATACATACATTCTCCCTTTAAGGCCCCCCGCACACAGCAAGCCAGCCCGGAGGAGAATAATCCACAGCACACCCGATCCGCACGAAACCGACCCCCCAGCTCGATCGAAGCAATCAAACCAGAAGGCCGGCCCCGGACAGACCAAGCCCGCCGCGAACAACCCCCAAACCAACCAGCAATGCGGGGGGCCTAAGCCCCACTTGGGAGCATAGGGAGGCATCAAGAGCTCTCCATTGCGCTCGAGGCGTCCGAGGCTCATTGTGCCTTTTCTGACCAGTTGAGATTTAAGGACGTGAGGTGGTCAATCTCACGGTCCCGATCTGATTTTTCGATTTCCTGTCTCTTACAGGATGCTCGAAAAACCAGCAAAAAGAGCAGAGGTGCTATTCTTAGCCGGCAACCCCACGGCAAATTCACTACAGCTTTACTAAAAATATTCTCAGTGTTAGCCACTGTTTGGTAGCTTAGTTAACTACTAAGACAACATACTCATTATGGAGAGGTGCCTTGTTTGACTCCCATTCGGGTCATAATTTCCCTGTACGCTTGAAATTTGAAGCTGACAGGAGTTTGCTTCACTTAAATTGGATGGAATTGGTTGACAAATCTAATGAAAACAGTTCAACAGTTGTTTCTACAGTCAAAAAACCATTTTCCCAAAAAGGATTAATAGGATCTCAAAGTGTAACGATATTTTACAATTTCTTATCTCTAATAATACATACAGTAGATCCTTATGTACAATATAAAGGAATAAGGATCCGTTACTAAAGGACGAGATATTATTACTTATATTGCGTGTAGATCCTCCCCATATTATCCTTGGAATCAGTTTTATTATCCTGAAATAGAAGAAATGTAAGACATGTTATATGGCCCACTAGAGGACAATAATATTACCGTAATTTAACCACTTCGGCTCAAGGATTATCTTTGCTGTTTCAAGGACAACCCATTTATGAGACGAACGTAGAATTTGTCCTTTGATTTCGTTTAAGACACGAGTAGAAATTGACGGTTGGTTTTTTTTTTTTTTTTTTTTTTTTTTTATTCACTTTATATTAATTTGAACTGAAAATTTCAACAGGATATTGTGAGAAATGTGCCAGGGTGAAGATATTGATGAACGAGGTAAGCAAATATTAAGAAAATAATGGTAACAGAAAGTGAGGAAAATGAATTGAAATAGTCTTTCTCAAATATTGCATTTCATGTTCAACTTGAAAGATGACTCTCAGACAGTATCAGAAAATGACAATAGGTAGTTGTGCAATCCAAACAATTTCTTTTTTTGGGACAGGCCATTCAAAAGTCTAGTCTCATAAAAAATCAGGGTTAGTTTCTTGACAATAACTTTTAATATATATTATTTTATGTTCATACTGCAAAATATAATGTATATAGTACGTGAAAGGTTGTAAAAATATGGATACTTATTTGATGTTTTTTTTTTAATATCCCTGTTAAGGTTTCGTAAGAAATTAAATACAATCTTAATAATTATAACGGTGTTGTAAAAATTTAACTGTTTTCCAGAAACTCATAAAGTTGAATAACGATCTTTCATAAAACTGTTTTGAAATCATTTGGTCTTAAAATTGTAAGATGCCATTTAATCGAATAAAAAACCATTTAATAGAAGCATTTTATAGTCTCGTTGCTTGGGTTTGTTCCTGATTCTATATAATTGTAATTCATTACATCCATTATCTTCAGACATTTCGTAATAAATGAGTGGTAATTGGGTTTAACCCATATCTTCCCAGTGTTCCATTATTGGAACGGTTTAGTTAACATTTTTTATTATTTTTTTGGAAATGCGCAACTCGTTTCTTTTTATGTGCTTAAAATCTTCGATTAATAGGCTATAGTTAGAGATATTGTTGCACGATATTCGCATCTGCTTTTTTCTGTTATGAAGCATTCTTTATAGCAGATTTTGTGGAAAAACATTGCTCGTTGTAAAATGTCCGTATATTTTTTGTTTGTTATAATTAACATTCAAATAATACGTTACCAGTTTTATTGCAGTCTCTTTTGTCATTATAAAAAATAATAAAAATAAAGATGACTATAAGTAGGTATTTTCATGTCCATTTTCCTAACCGTTCCATTTTTGGAACACTGGGATAATATGCCAATGTAAATTTTTTGTACTATTTTCATGCAAAAAAAATATTTATTGTTGGAAATTTATTTTTTTGGTCATAGTTTAATAGTGTACTAAATATTTTAACATCTAGAAACGAAAAAAGTATTTTATGTAAAGAAAATATACGGACACAGCTGGTACAACTGAACCTTACACAGTAAGAAAACGTTGTTTGTATGGTTACTTTGAAGGTGAATGACGTCGATTTTCAAAAAGGATCTGCAAAATCATCTTAACCATCGGATTCCACCTAAGGTCTGCTACGCTCAAAAACAGAAAAAAATTAATTCATTGGACTTGATGAGTGACAATACTACCAGGATGCGGTGATATTTTTTTTTGGTCAAGAACGCTATGAATAACATTGAAGCAGATGTTATATCTCTAAAACAGGAGAAAATCCTGCATCAGCAAGCTATTGAAGTGCTTTGCTTTACAGTCAATAGCGAAGTAACCTTCTAGCCTGATTAGTAAGGTCACAGGTTGATAAAGCTGCCGCAGAAGCAGTCTGCTTGAAAGATGTCATAATATGGAGAAACAATGCTATGAGGACAGACAGAAGGTTCGTATCTATAAAACACATGGAATTTTATTCAGGGCAGACACTGTCAAAACAAAAAGCATGCTTAGAACATCTAAAATGAAAACACTCCATGGTTAATCTCTGCGTGATCGAATTAGAAACACAGTAATTTGAAAGATCTAATAAGTCGAACAACGTGGTCAGGTGGGTACGTTATAATTTGTTATTATATGTTTTGTTGGCACTAACATGTATTGAGAAGTTAAATAAAAGTAAGAATACTATATCTTGCCCTGCATGAGGGTACTAAAAGGGCTGCGCCGATCAAAAATACTCTTCAAGCGATGGTAAGAAACCTGGAACAAGGCAAGTCAAGATGATAACCCTGATAAAACAGACTCCCGTGTCTATAAAAGAGAAGAAGAAGAAGATTTTTTATTGTATTATTTTATACAAGGCTTATAAATTATAAATTGTGGATTAAAATTTTAAAATCTCTTCATAAAGTACTTTACTGCGCACTATATCGTTTTTGATTTCCCATACAAAAGCCCAAATGTTACATGTATGTATCTTCCCAGTGTTCCATTATTGGAACGGTTCTATAACTAAAATTCCGAAAATCCAAAAAAAATTTTGACACTTATTTATCACTACATAGACCGTAAATAGTCCCTGGTATGATTTTCATGAAAATCTAACGGCTATTTCTATGTCTGGGAAGATATGGGTTAAATATTGGGGGTTACATATTTGATGGTGTTCCGCGTATACGGAAAGTAAGTAATTATCTTGATGCAGATGATCCGCCTCCAAGTTATCTGAAATCCCGGCATATGTACTGACTAGCTGCTATTGTGTAAGTGTAAGTGCAGATTGATCGATGACAGACAGATAAAGTCAACTATAATCCGCATCGTCAGTAAGTAACCAGAACCTAGTAGCAAACTAGACAAAAAATGCCTGGATTAATACAAACCAGAACCATATGGTAAAGAGTAAACCGAAAAGAGGAGCTGCAGGTCTTGCACGCACTGACGGATGATTCGTTCTATCGACTTTGGTCCCTAGAGGTTAAATTGTGACCAAAAGAAGAAGAAACCTCGATTTGGCCACATCTCTTAAATAATAACGGTTATAAAAGGATAAGTCTTTGTATTTCCTTTGCGGAGCCTGTTAACCGCTATAGGACGGGTCCCCAGGTGGCGGATAGGGGAATGCTCGGCAGATATGCAGGGTAGGAGGGAAATAAAATACCTCCCGTGGACCAACAAGTAGTAGCGTCTGACCCAGAGTGGGCGGCTGCAAACAGCGTCTGCTCCCTATGTTAAGCGCGGCTGATATTCAAAACCCACCAACCCGTCTGGCAAGCGTGGTGTTTAAATGCCAAACTCCTTCCAAATGAACCCGAATTCCAAAACAAGACTACCCCAGGTTAATAGAACGCAGCGTCCAAAATCCCGCACTGCCCCACGGGGGGCAACTTTAAAGAGTATAAAGTGGGATGTGCTAGGCATATGCGAGACAAGACAGAGAGGAGAAGATGCCATAACCTTACCATCTGGACACCTCCTGTATAGAAACAATGAAAACTCCTCAATAGGAGGAATAGCAATCTCAAATAATAAAAAGCTGAAAAGTCGAGTTTAAAAAATGAATAGTATATCCCACAGAGTTATATACATTTTGATTAAGCTTAACCAACAGTTTACTATACAGATCATCCACGCATATGCTCCTACAAGCGCCTCTGATGACCTCTTGGTCGAGAAACTGTATGAAGATATTACCAAAGCCAAAAAACCCGAAAAAGAAAAGCTAGTTATTATAAGTGGTGTCTTCAATGCCAAAATTGGTGAGAAGAACCAAGGAGATCCACATAATAAAGGAAAATTTGGTCTAGGCAGAAGAAACGAAAGGGGAGAAATGTTGTTGGACTATTTAATTACTCTTTTTAATCTGTCACGATGTTCCTTTACTTGAGTGTGTATTGTATCGTTTTCCCTTTGTGGTTTTCAAGAAGAAGGCTGTTTCTATGGACACTACTCGACACAGGCTATGCCTAGTGAGGGTGTCCAAGACTGCACTTGAATGTGTTTATTTATCTTAAATGATTTTGATTTTGTTTGTATTGTTTTTCATGTGCCATATTTGTTTGTAATAAAGTTTATTATTATTTATTATTATTATTATTTAAGCAGAGAGGAACTATACTGCTTAAACACTTTCTATAAAAAACAAAAACAAAGAAGATGGACCAGGAGAAGCCCAGATGGCAAAACCAAAAATGAGATTGATTATATATTATATACTCACAGATGATAAGAAATACTGTAAGGGTGTCTCAGTGTTAAACAATTTTGACACAGGAAGCGATCATAGATTGGTTAGGGCACTTTTTAAAATAAATACCAAAATTGAAAGAAAAACTCTGATTGAAAGAAAAGTTCATAAAATACCTACATTGGATATAATAACCACAAATATTTTTTTTCCAGAAAACGGTAGAAAATAAGTTAGAAGGGAAAAACGTACTCAATCAAATGGATTTAAATACTCTTAATGACAAAATCACCAAAACTCTTAATACCACTGTTAAAAAGATCTCATATAGACTAGGGAAAAATAATTCTAAACTATCAAACGACACTCTCTAACAGTGGCGTGCGGTGGTTTTATTTTCTCAAAAAATTGGGCAAGCCGACACAAAAAAGAAGAAGAAGAATATCACCAAAAAAAATTCGTCGCTTGTTCCGCATTTCTATCCATGAATCATCAATGTATGTACTATGTAGGTAGCTATCTACTGTTAAATTTTATTTATTTTCTAAAAAAAATTTTTTTTTTTTTAATAAATAAAAAATAAAATTTAACAGTAGATAACTACCTACAAACATTGATGATTCATGGATAAAAATGCGGAACAAGCGAAAATTTTTTTTGGAAAAATTCTTCTTCTTCTTTTTTATTACTGTTATATCTATTTGTCTAATATTTGTCTTGAACACTGCCTCACTGACTGATGTCATTAACGCTGTAGTTCCTGCGTTTCCCAGAAGATCGCAACTAAAGACAAATTTTGTTCTAGTAATATGGCTGACAGTAACATATTATTATATTATGACTGGTGGCTGAGCACTTTTTTAAAGGTCTTGATGTGGAGAAAAATAATTTTTCGGGTCATTTAAAGACTCACATGCGAAGTCAGCCATAAGAAAGCATAGTTTAACAAATCAGGAAACTTTTACGCACAGCGCGACTTCTAGCGAAGTAAAGCCTTACTAATGCAATGTGTGCAATAAGAAGTTTGCGGACTCGAGTAATTTAAAGAGTCACATGCGAACTCATAGCTGAGAAAAGCCATACGAATGCAATAATTGCAATAAAAAGTTTAATCAATCAAGTAATTAATCACTCTCATGATAAAAGCCATTTGAATGCACACTTTGTTATAAAAAGTTAAAGATTTTTTTGAATTTTCATAAAGAGTTCTATTATCAAGTGCTTTAAAGTCTCACATATGAATTCGGCCATAATAAAGCAAAAGTTTGCATAAAAAAGTTTACCAAATCCGGAATCTTTTACGCACAGCCGGACTTCAAAGCGAAGAAAAGCCTTACTAATGCAATGCGTGGAATAAAAAGTTTGCGGACTCAAGTAATTTAAATTATCACATGCGAACTCATAGCGGGGAAAAGCCATTCGAATGCAATAACTGCAATAAAAAAGTTTAATCAATCAAATAATAGCTCATGATAAAAGCCATTTGAATGCACACTTTGTTATAAAAAGTTAAAGATGTTTTTTGAGTTTTCATGAAGAGTTCAATTATTAATCAAGTGATTTAAAGTCTCACATATGAATTCAGCTATAAGAAAGCAAAATTTGAAAGAAAAGGCCATGGGAGCACTTAAAAAAACTAGTATTCTGAGATTAATTAAAGGTTTACTGTTAAACATTCTAAGATTATTCATTTAAAAACATATTGCGAAATTAAACATACCTTGACGTCAGTAATATTCTTGATAATGACTGGACACAGAAAACATGATTAAATCATGATCAGGTTAAACAGCAACAACTGTATTATTTTATTAAAAATGTTTGTTTGATGTTTTTTTTTAAACCTTTCATTGATAAACTTTCTAAGGCCGGCTGCCCTAAAAGGCCAACAGGTTTTGAATCGTCGAGACACTAAATTACCTAAGTATGTAAGTAATTACCACATTAAATGACAAAAAAACTATATTATAAATTTAAAACCGATATAATAAACAATGACCCTTTACCTTCAGTTTAAAAACACCGTGTTAAAATACATTTTGACAGTTTATATTACCGATTAAATTGCCATAATACAAAAATAAAATAAATCGAAATAATGTGAACTTACTGTTGTTATAGTAACCGATAAAATATGTATGGGTTAATCTGCTCCGTGATACATTCATTGTTTATTATTAAAAAAGCAAATAACAGGATATTTTGTATGCAATCCTCATTAATTTCTGAATTATATAAAGTAATTCCAATAATTTCATTACGTGATTTTGTTTGAGAGTTGGCAACTCTGATTAATCCCGGATTAAATTTCCTTTGGAAAAAATGACCCGTTGTGGGCCAATTGATATTGACGACGGTGTCGACAAAATTAAAGGGAAGGGATCGGCCTGCAAAATGCTAGTGCGAAAGGGACGCACTGAGCCTTGACTAAGGAGTGCTTCAGGAACGTTAGAGGAGATGAAAGCAGTACTTTCTCGTTATTTTTGGTCCATAGAATATAAAAATACTGTTATACCATGGCAACCAGGGGTCATGTGAGAATATTTTTTTGACGTGCATCAAAAGTTTTTTTAATTTTTCGTCAGAGTTATAGCAATCTTTGAAATGTTTTTATTTTTATATTCTTCTCAAAAATTCTAGGGTAAGCCAGGATTATTGGCTTGTACCAGCCGCTCGTCACTGCTCTCTAATTACTTGATGAACGCAAAACCCTCGATAGAGATTCAGATGAATATAAAATCCTCAACAAAACTATTAGAATAGAGATAAGAAAAGATATTAGAAAGTATAATACAAAACTAATTACTGAAACAATAGAAAATAACAAAAATATGAAAGTCTCGAAACGAATAGGATCCCGCGGGAACCACTACATGACTAAAATAAAGAAAAAAAAAAAAAATAACAACTAATGAATCTAACAATTCATTACTAATGTTCGATTTTTAAATGGAACAAACCACTACGGGCTTACGACCGTCTTCTACTGTTATTTCGAAGGCTGACTTAGTGTGATCACTTTACGTTAACAACGTTCGCCATTAGGTGGTAATGTTTGTCTCCGAAACTCCTAATCATGAGAATTCTCAACATGTTCAACATGTCGAAAAATCTCATGTATACAACAAGTAGAAAATTAATAATAAAATGAAAAATAGAGATAAAAGTTGAAAATTGTTGAGAACAAGAGAGCAACCAAATTTAAAGACTGCGACTGCTGTCATGTATTAGGCGCCAGGACAGGTTCGGAGACAAACATTAGCACCTAATGGCGAACGTTGTTAACGTAAAGTGATCACACTAAGCCAGCCTTCGAAATAACAGTAGAAGACGGTCGTAAGCCCGTAGTGGTTTGTTCCATTTAAAAATCGAACATTAGTAATGAATTGTTAGAGTCATTAGATGTTATTTTTTCTTTAAGATCTAGTCCTGAAAAGGTCACAAGAATCTAAACATAATTAGAACGTTGTAAAATAAAAGATCCAAATGGGACTGTTGTAAGGGACAAACATTCTATTTGCAAAATAGTTGAAAACTTCTACTCAAAACTCAACACATCACAAAATATACCATATCGGGGAAAACCAAAAATGTATACTGAACGTAGGCTCAGAAGATTTGCCGGAAGTTGAAGTGAACGAAATAGAAAATGCTTTAAAGCAAATGAAAAATAATAAAGCTCCAGGTGAAGATTTGGTCACGAGTGATATGAAGGCTAAAAAAAAGAAGAAGAAGAAGTCTTTGTAACTTGTAAAAGAGAATGTGTGGCAAAGGACTGTTTACCACGATTGTGGAAACATCTCTAGTAGGTACCTACATGAAAGTATCCAAGATGATCATACTCCCCATGGAAACGCTCAAAAGACAAAAGGTGTTGGTGTAAAATATATCCTATATATCCGAAAAGAAAAATGAACCTACCTGACTGACATCTTGTCTGACAACTGAACACCCTCTTAAACGACAGAAACCCACAAATATGACATTTTAACAAAGAAGGTGAATCCCTAAAGACCTGATTATGGCAAATAATAACAAGCCGGTATCTGTTTCTGAATATTGTATGAAGGTATGATCGATTTGGGTGCTAAAAATGAAACAAATTAATCAATCTTCCTTTGAACGCCACGCAGGCGGAGGCAACAAGAGTTCTCTATTACGCAATGCTTAAGTAACCTCCTCCCATACCATGTCAAACTTCTTCAACTCTGCCTCGAGGGAACGGTACACAAGGTTCTCCTGAGGCAAATTGTTTCAAATGCAGATATTTTTTGTGCCTGGCCTTTGGTCTGATTGTCTAAGGGTCATCAAATCATTCAAAATTTGCGGACCAAAACATAGATTAGAACAGAAGTCTTAATCATGATCTGGTCATATTGTGCAATATTGTAAGATATCCACACATATTCGGATCAATGCTACGACTTTTAAAGCAGCCTTTGTAAGGCTTACACGTTATTTGATTACAGCCAAATTGTAAATTAGATTTCTATTGTTGGAATAAAAGGGGTTTCAATATTCAATTGAATTCCTTTATGTTCCTACAACAAGGGGTAGTTTTATATGTAGGAGAGAAGGTTAACCAAGCTTCAAGGCAACCCTCCAGCCATTTTGTTACAAAAAAATAATATAATGTTCCAGTTCTCCTCGTTTTATTTTGTATTATTTATCTTGTTTCAAAGAAATATTTGTATTTTTATTTTTAAGGAAATAAATCTCTTTATCCAGTTATTCTAAGAAATAAAAATAATTAGATACATTTTTTGATGTTTTGCGCCATGTTATTCTATATGAACGTAAGTATTTGGTAGGTACCTATCGTTTTTCTTCTACATAATATGTTCAGTTTATTTCATCTTTTATCTTTTTTGAGCCGAATTTCTTGATCTATCTTTTTCATCATCATCATAAAATCAAAATCATCTTTCAGATCTGGAGGAAGAACAGACGTTTCTCTCTCTCTCTCTCTCTCTCTCTCTCTTCTTCGTTTCCTCATTACTGTGGGTCGTGACCCATGGAACTACTCATGGATGCCTGTTGTGAGCACCAAACGCCTCCAATCCTCTCTGTCTTCCGCCACCCGCATCACCGAGTACAAGTAAGAACAGACGTTTAAGAGTCCTTAATTTGTGAGTCAAGGATTTATGAGTCAATATGCTCCATTTAGGTAAAGGACGTGCTGTTTTGAGGGATTCAATAAGAAACGCAGTTTTAGATGATTCCTGCAAATCCGAAGTCATTTTCAAGACAGAAAACTGCTGTTTGAGCCTTTTTTAAAAGACGATGCTATATCTCCGTAGGTTCAGACCCAAAAGTTGATGCAACCAAAAGAGATGGAAATTGATGCACGATATCTCAAGAATTATCTCTACAATAAAGCAAGTCGATACACATTAGGACAAAGAAGAACTTACATATTATTTTCCAGAAAAAATAACAACAAATGACTAACAATTCATTACTAATGTTCGATTTTTAAATGGAAAAAACCACTACGGGCTTACGACCGTCTTCTACTGTTATTTCGAAGGCTGGCTTAGTGTGATCACTTTACGTATATTATTTTCCATTTGTCCTAGATTTTTTTCTACATAATATAGGTAATCACATTGGCACAAATTTTATACAAATTTTATAAAAGATCAGCACGCTTCTTTCTATAATTTGGAATAATATAATAAATTTATAGAATATCTTTATTATGTAATCCAGAAATATTTTTACGAAACCACCACCTCTGCAATAAAAGAATGGCTCGCGTGCATAGAGAGCATTCAAACGTTAACTGAATAAAATATGACGAAGGAGATCCAACCCAACCTTATTTGGGTAGCACGAAAACTACCCTTGGACAATAATATTGAGGAAAAGTAATGCGTCAAATTGAAAATGCTGCTGCTATAAGGAAATTGTATTTTTATATTTAGGTAACAAGATTATGTTTGCTTTTATCATGTACGGAGGTGAAGGGACGGGGGAGGAGTCGAGAATTTGTCCCAATAATGAGGCGGAGCAATGTTTATTAGAACAGTATTTTGTTATATTGTTGTTTCAAATAGTTATATTCGAAAAAGTAAAAAAAATCATCGTCTTCTTATTTCTTTGTTTCTTACCTTATCCATAAGAGTAAGGCCCACAATGGAGCGCAGATTTCGCATTCCTTCAGTTCTTTATAAGTTCATAGTATCTGCTTTAAATTCGACAAAATTGGAGTGAATAACAGTAAACAGCATATTATCATGCCGTACTCCGTATTTTTGCCAAATATTTTCCCCTTACCTTTGCAAGCATCCTACCACACCTACAACAAAAATTATTTAATAGGTACCAATCCAAGGTATTTTATTTCACTGTTTTTTTTTAAATTCTATTTATTCAATTTGCATGCACCTGACATTTTTCAACTGGTTGCTTCATATAGGTACGAAAAAATATTGCTGGTGAATGATCGATATTATTATTTAAACATATAAAAGAAAGTCGAGTTTGTTCGAATACTTATAGCTCGAAATCGGTTGAACAGATTTTTGGTTTATTGGATTCTTCCCCGCTCGAAAAATGTGTATTTAATAATACAAAATATAATATTAAAGCTAGTATGGAAGGAATATCGATAGAACAACGCCATCTGTGAAAAAAATCTATGGAAACACAATTTTTGTTTACCTGAAAACCATTCATATTAAAAACATTGGCACGGAGATTGATGAAGGATTTTTTTTCAAGCTTTTTATCAGATTTTTTTTAAGATTGAAGCACATTTTTTTATAAATTAATATTCGAATATTGAATAAATCTAATTTTAAAATCAAATTGTCGTTTGACACAAACTGTCAGTTGTTTGATAGTTGGTCCGATTGACAGAATTCAGATGGAAAATATGTGGCTTAGAACAGATGCATCGGTCGGAATGACATTGGTTGAGTCGTTTTTATCATTCTTTAATTCGAATTCAATATTCATAGTTAGATAACAGGACAACGTCTGTCGGAAAAGCAAGTTCACACAAAAATCATTCTTAAGTGAAACAAATTTCTTCAGTATGGGAATAAAATTCTTGGCATGAATAGGGTGTGTGCCAGGTCCGTTATAGAGAGGTCTACAAAGAATCTTCTAGGCAGTAAGACCAAGACATCGACTGATGGACAAATTCGCTCGGTATCTCGACGTGCTAGGTGTGGGAGATCAATAGGAGCCGACTTGGAAAAACATTGCTCAGAAGCCCAAAGCACTGCAAAAGTTGTACGGTCATCGGAAGTGAATATGTAGTATAAGAATAAAAACAAACATGATATTTTACTACTAAGTGTGTTATGAAGAGTTTGCTTTCTAAAAATACAAAAAATATACAGAATAATGTAATAAAATATTGTAACACAGCGGTGTAATATAATTCTGGTACATTACTTATAAGACTGTCATATAAATATGAAAAACAAAAATTATGTAACCTTCTGAGTCCATATCAATACTAGGAGAGATCCCCTTCTAGAAGTTATGTCCTTCTATTTAAACAATCACAATAATACGAATTATATTTTTTATCAAAAGCATTTATTAAATCTATCAAAGGTCTATATTATTGTCTGAAATGGTCTACTATTACCGTTCCCCCTCTCTATGCGTTGGTGAGTTTATAAACGAAATAGACAACTTATTGTCATCTGCTGTTGAGTCTAGCCAAAGCGATTTTTATTATTTGGTCGGGGACATCAATATTAACGTTTGGGATGAGTCGATACTTGATTTTAATGCAAATTGTTACCTCAATACACTATATTTGAAGGGATTTACTTCACTGATAAACGGAGTTACGAGAGTGAATCCAGGTGGCAATAACAGTTGTTTGGATCACACAATGTTTAAATCGATATTACCAGTACAGATTCGCGCTGCGTCGTTCACTACTGATATAACTGATCATTTCCCAACTTATGTCAAAATAATCATTCCACCTACTGACCAGATGACGTCTAGTAATAAAACTGGACAGAATGAGATGAATACTACAATTGTTGATATGGAAGAGCTCAGGAATCGGTTGTCGCAGGAAAGTTGGGCGGATGTATTTTTATCATCCGACCCAAACCAAGCGATGCAGGTATTTTATGATATATTAAATCGATATATTGACGAATGTAGGGTGTTGAGGCGAGTAAAAAGGAAGAGATATCAGAAGATAAAACCGTGGATCACCCATGGTATAATTGTGTCGATTCATAAGCGAAACACGCTTTATCATCATTGGAGGAAATATGAGGATCGGTGTAGGAGGACTGGGCTGAGTGTATGCGATGGACTTAAGACTAACTACATTACTTACAGAAACATGCTGAACTCTTTAATCAAGCGGTGCAAAAGAGAGTATTATGAGAATCAGGTAAAGCTTTCAAGTGGATGCGCTAAGAAATTATGGAATGTGGTTAACCAGATAACATCAAGAAGGGAGCCCAAGTATACAGAAATTGGTAGATTGGAGGAGAATGGAGAGATGGTAACCGATAAATCGAGGATTCCCACTATACTTAATGAATATTTTGTCGGCATCGCAAACAGCTTAATAGACCAAATGGGAAATCCTTCATCCATTCATCCCCATGGAGAGATAGGAGGCACAACGCTTGTTGATATGGGAGAGTGGGACAATGTCACAGATTCTGAGGTCGGCTTATTGATAGATGAACTTAAAAACTCATCAGCAGTGGGCCCTGACGGAATCAAGGCGGAAACACTTAAATCAATTAAACAATTTGTTATTAAGCCGTTATGTCATATAATTAACCTTGCAATGAAGACTGGAGTATTCCCTTCAAGCTTGAAAGACTCGATAGTTGTACCTGTACACAAGGGAGGCACTCCACTACTGATGAACAACTATAGACCTATTTCACTCGTGTCCCAGCTGGCTAAGGTGTTCGAGAAAGCCATAAAGCGTAGGTTACTGGGCTTTATTACTAATAGAGACATCTTGGAAGAAAATCAGTATGGGTTTAGAACGGGGATGGGAACGGAAGATGCCCTATATAAACTAACGTCTTTGGTGAGTGAACGACTGGACCAGGGAGACAACGTGTTGACAGTGTTTCTAGACCTGCGTAAAGCCTTTGACACGGTCAACCATGATATACTTCTGAGGAAAATAAAACAGCATGGAATCGGGGGAAAATGCATTGCACTGTTGGCCGATTACTTGACCGACAGAACACAGCGGACCAGAGTCAATGGTGAACATAGTCCAGTATTGACGGTAGAGCACGGTGTCCCTCAGGGGACCGTTCTGGGACCAGTATTGTTCCTCTTATACATAAACGACCTGTGTGGATTGGATATACCGGGACAGATCGTAACCTTCGCGGACGACACGTCTATTACGGTCTGTGGCCAGGACTGGACGGAGGTGTATGAAAAGGGCTCAGAATGCCTTAAAAGAGTGAATTCGTGGTTGAAGAAGAACTTGCTATCACTAAATTGTGAAAAAACTGTATATGTGCCCTACTCTTTGGACAAACGCAAATCTCCAAGAGAGTCCGTTGCTATAAGGATACACGATGAACTTTGTGGCAATCATTGCATGAATTGCCCAGAGGTGAAAAGGGTCCAACACGTAAAATACCTGGGTATTTATATCGACTCGCATTTAAAGTGGTCCAAGTATGTCGATTACGTGACAAGAAGGTTAAGAGGACAGCAGTATATTTATAAAAGACTGATAGATGTGGTGGGGCTGGATGTTGTCAAAATGGTATACTATAGCCTTACCCAATCCATAATAACTTATGGTGTCTTGGTATGGGGAGGAGCTTTTGACAACCACATATCTACGTTGAATATTGTTCAAAGGATTATTATAAAGATAATTTATAGGAAGCCTATGAGATATGATACTATCAAATTGTATGACTTGAGTGGCTTCTTCGAACAGCGTAAGCTATATCTACTGCAAAATCTAAAATTCATCTATAAAAAGCCAGAATTATTTGTACGTTCATCGAATTGCAGAAGGAGTACAAGGCTAGGGAATGTCTTTACATTACCCAATTGTAGAACAAGACAGAGGCAAAGACACCCAGAGTATGTAGCACCAAAATTGTTCAACAAAGTACCAGATGAAATCAGGAATACTGCAAGTATGGCGACATTCTTGAGATATATTAAATTATGGCTTACTGGTGTAGATGCTTCCTCTTTTCTGTTGTAGCCCCCCTATTCATTTACATGTAGTTTAAAATAATTCGGATATGCTTTTTTTTTCTTTCTTTTTTCTTTCCCTTTCCTTTTGCAAGGTGTTTGATATTGATTGAATGTGACTGAACCTGTATAATGAAGAATGATAATAATTGAACCGGTATGATGATTAATGATCTTTTTTTTTTGTTTTGTGTGTGTGGTGCTCTGATTGCCTGTTGCGATATTTTGGTCGCATGCCATTTGGAATGATTTAAGTACCATTTTTTACTTTACCTAATGAAAAATGATTTGATTTTTGTGCTTTTTTATATTATATATTATTTATTTTTTATTTCTAATTTTTTTATTTTTTTTTTTTTAATTGTTTTTCCTTTTTTCTCGTTGTTCATTTTTTGTGTTTTTATTGACTATTTATTTATTTATTTTTATTTATTTTATTTATGCAAAAATTGTACACATACAGGCGAGTATAGATACACTTTTTTTTATACAGATAGATTTTATTCGTATTTTGTTACATTGACATTAAATGACAATCAAGAGGAATTATTATTGACTCGTTATAATGTGGAATGATTTTATCTTTTTTATGTTTTGACTAGCTTACCGACATGCTTAACTAACTCATTGACATGCTTAATTAACTCACCATTCATTCATGTCTTTCTTAATATACATAAATTATTATTCTTGTATTGTTATTAAATCTCCTATTTATTTGTATTTTTTATATATTGTTTTTATTTATTTATGTACTTTTTTTTATAACTCATCTATTGCTAACTTTTTCTAGTGCCTTTGAGCTTATTTATATATGATTTTTTTTATATTTTTGATCATCTATATTTTTGACAGTTTCTTATTTGAACATTTTATTTTATATTGAATCATTTGTTAAATTATTCACTTTGACATCGATGTTTTACTTCTATGTGTTACCCCACTTACAGGCCCTGCCTCGTGGGATTTTCGATTTTATTTCAAATGTATATATTTCAAGTTTTGTAATTGTTTGTGATTTTCTTACTGTATTGTTTTTTCATTACTTATCGAAAATAAACTTTATTATTATTATTATTATTATTATTATTCATATTCAATGAACTTTGTAATATTTTATTTAATGACTGGAAGTTTTTTTGAATAAAAAAAAATAAAAAAAAAATAAAAAATAGGTAGCGATTCGTTCAAATCTGAGTAAGAAATAATACTTATAAGCCAATTTTACACTACATACATGAAGATATTGTATAAAAATGTGTGTCATTACCGTGTTTTGAAAATGTATTGAAAGATTTGGATGCAAATTTGGTCATTTTCTTGAAAAAAAAAAAAGGTATTTGTTGAGTTGAAAATATGGTATAGCATTTGTTTGAAAAGAAAAGACGTAGAACGGAAATATTCATAATCCTATTTGAAATGTTGAGGTAGAAGATTACTTTTACTTTCTACTTTCCTAAGTCTGTCGCAGAAGGTAAGTAGTAATTAATTAACGTAGGTAAGTAATACTTATACGCTCAAAGAACGGTAGCAAAATGAGCACGTACATTTCTAATAAGCCCGCAGACAAAGTGTGCCCTTCGCATTCGACGTCGTAACGTCAGCGTATAATATTTTATACATATAGAACGATAGCAATAATACGACCACGTATGTAAATAATGTTTAACCAAGTCCGCAGACAAAATAAATTATTCGCATACGGCGTCTCAACGTTAGCGTATCGTAGTACGCTCGTAGAACGAGAGCAATACGAGCATAATATTATATCAAACGAGTTCGCAGGCGAACCTCATTGTATAAATAGGCAGACTTGTTTAAACATTTTACTAGTACGTCCTCGTATAACTTTCGTACTATATTATACGCTCGTATAGATACGCTCGTCGCTCACGTTAAGACGACGTGGGCGAATGGCCTTAGTTTGTGGTTGTTGACTAAAAACTAATATCATATAACTTTGAGACTGATTTGAAAGGGAGTTAGTTGAACAACTCCCCAGGAAAACTATTTTAAACAAAATAATCAAAGTTGTCTATCAGAGTTTTGTTGATTTGACTCCTTCTACGATAGTTACACACAGCTACTCAGATTTCATTGAAATGTGTGATATTATGACAACTCTATGAAAACTTTAAGGAAAGCGAGTCAGTTTTCATATTAAGAAATAATATCTGTGGTGGCATGGTAAAAGGCATTAAGTCGCGTTTTTCAGCATTTTGAGTTATATGCGCTACATCATACATTATCACAAACAGAACAAAGTTCAAAAACATAAGTTTAAAAAAATCCACTTATAAAGGATTTAAAAGCATTTTTTCATTCCGGCATAACTCAATATTAATTTTATTTGGCAAGGTAAAACGACGCGCGTCGAATTTTGTCTACCACGAAGTAAAACGGTGTTGTCTATGATAGAGCTGCCGTGCGAAGCCGTTCTTTTAAAAGTGAACCTTTTTAAAATGTGTTTAAATAATGTATTTTGTGAACTTTGTGGCAGGTGTCTTCCTTATCTGTCGACCAATTTGTTTACAACTTTCATTGTTTTTATTGTTAAGCTATAGACAATAGATCGGTAATACTATCTGCATATTATTATTTTTTTAAATATTTTTTCATTGCTATTTTAATACTATTATTAATATAATTTAAAGAAAGTCGTGCTAGTGCGAACTATTATATCAACAACTGATGACTAATTATACAGTTCGATTTTAAAATAGTATGAACAAACCACTACGGGCTTACGACCATCTTCTAATGTTATTTCGAAGGTTGGATTAGTGTGATCACTTTACGTTAACAACGTTCGCCATTAGGTCGTAATGTTCAAATTTCCGAATATTCATCTGGTTTGCAATGGTTTGATGTTGGAACCTCCCCTGCGCATGATTTTGTGCAGCTTGTATGACCTCTTCCCAAACCGTGTATAAATTCCTCAGCTCTGCTTTGAAGGATCGGTACATTGTGAGAGAGGGTTATCTTAACAAAGGTAATAATACCTATAATTAACTTATTTCACTTTATTATTCAAAGAATATTCTTCATTTATTACTGAACAATATTACATTCTGAGCAAAAAAAAAAAATATCTACTGATGTTCTGGGAATGCTATGCTAGAAAATAACAATAGGTAAGCTAAAAAATAACTAATATTTATGAAGAATAAAATGTAAGTGTTGAAAAATAATGAATTAGCATGTGATGGAGAGTAACTGGGTATATTTCCTTGTAAAATTTGACCTAAGTACAAAATTTTTCAACCTATGAGCCAAAATTGTCAAGGTAAAAAGACACGCATTATAAATAAAGCATATAAACAAAGAAATATTGAAGAAATAAATATGAGTTATCGTATAGTGAACCCTTTTTAACGAAATAAATGCATCAAAGTTCTTCTATTTTATTTATATTAAATAATATTTGACAAAAATGAAACCTCTTAAAATACTGACAAGTAAATCCGCCATACTGAGAAATGTCATCCCACTGACTTAATGCCTTTTACCATGCCACCACAGATATTTCATTCGAATCAATAGGTACACATTTTTTTTAAATGTAAAGACATTTTTTTATTATTTTATTAATACAATATAGACCCCGTTTCTAAAGCGAAAAGACGCTTGTGTATATCTAGTTTTTGTGCCCATTTTTAAGGACTAGATCAGTGGTTCCCAAACTTTTAATTTCGCGTACCACACGAAATTATAAATAAGTAGCGTACCACTGAACTGTAACCGTTAAAAGAAACCTTCAAAATGGTAAAGTAATAAAAACTGCTAAAACTGTATGACAACATTATCATTTATTAATAATAGGAAAAAATACAATAGTCTTGGTGCGAAAAATTGTGCTGCATGTTCGAGACAAGATAGGAAATATCTGGCTCAATTGTACTTGATTTTAAGCGCAAATTGGGGTCTACTTTAAGCTTATCACATACGATATTAATTTCGTTTTTTATTTTCAACATATCATAAATTCCGCTCTCACAGAGATACATGGTTGTAAATGGAATCAGAAACAGTATAATGGTTTTCTGGACAGCGATGGATATTCATTTGTAACTTTCAGCTGAAATTCACACAGCTCTACTTCGTTGAATTTCGGTTGCAAATCTCCATCGCAAGATAGTTCTATCAGAGATTCCTTTTCACTCCCACTTAAATATTCACCAACACTATCCAGATCCGAAAGGAATGGGTTCCTTATCCAATTGAACTCCGAATAATCTTAAGTTCATTTACCGACCTCTGTTGCTTAGTTCTAGGGGTGCTGACTTCTAGTCAAGAGGTCCTGTGTTTGATGTTCCGGCAGGAAGGTTACTTTTAAAACTCAATATAAATCCTTATTTTATACCTTTTTTTTCTTAAAGAAATTCTGCATTTAAATTAGACCTACAATTGTTTTTTCCATGCATAGCAACCAAAATCTTACTGTCATATTGAAACCTTTATTAAGATTGAAATGAGATCGGTATTGCGATGAAAATGCACGGTAACCCCCTAAGGTCACGTGTTTCTTTGTGTTTTTTTTTCATCTCAAGTATTTTATTCTCGCAGTTGGAATCTTGTCTCACCGGTTGACTGGAAGAAAACGCTTTAAGCGAATTCCGCCGAGTAGGTATAATGACTATGTACTTATATATAGCAGAGTGTTATTTATTTATTATTCATTTATGATTGAGTTCTCTACGCAGCCCATAGGATTCTTAGCACGCGACGACACCAGCAACGAAATTCAAAAGTATCAATGATTATTGTTCTATGATTGGCTTCTTGGTGATAAGTAATATTTCCTATAGGCTAAATGATAGACTAAGTAAATAAGTATTTTATATACCTACTTCTTACTTAAAATGTTTTTTTTTTATAAGAACAACCATTGACCGCATTTCTTTTTATATTTTCGGATATTTTTATGAGGGCCTCGGTAGGTACCTGCTTACATATATTGAACCATCGCGATAATTCGGTTATTTATGGAAGAAAAACAAATGGAATTCGAATAATGATATTTCATTGAGTTATTTTGTGGGATTTGTTCATAATAATGTCGCGACAGAATTACCCATAAATTTTCTAGAATACCTTTGTATATTCTATCCAACCATGTAAACACTAGTTCGAGCCTGCGCCCTTTCCCTCCCAAACAGAATAAATTTTTATATATATATATATATAAATGAATCTGTGCTCACTCAAAGTGAACATAAATACACTCCTTTACTCTTTCACAGTAAGCTACTGAAAGCTTGTGTCGTGAAAGAGGAAGATGGTCGGCACCTGGGATCGAACCACGACGTCCGCAGTACGAAAGCCGACGTTGTAACCGCTGGGTCACCAACCACTTCGAATAAATTACATAGTAGTACTTAGCCCATTTTATATACCATTCACACACTCTCAGATTCACAATTTGAATCGAGTCAATAAAGCCAATAGGCAATAAAGATGAGACATCAACAAAAATGGATATAGTCATATCCTGGCGCCAAATACATAACAGCAATCGCAGTCTTTATATTTGGTTGCTCTTTTGCCCTCAATAATTTCCAACTTTTTCTCTATATTTCATTAATAATTATTAAATATCTACTTGTTGTAAACATGTGATTTTTCGACATGTTGAACATGTCGAGAATTCTCATGATTAGGAGTTTCGGAGACTTAAATATTACCGCCAACGTTGTCAACGTAAAGTGATCACACTAAGCCAGCCTTCGAAATAACCGTAGAAGACGGTCGTAAGTCCGTGGTGGTTTGTTCCATTTAAAAATCGAACATTAGTAATGAATTGTTAGAGTCATTAGTTGTTTATGTTCGTTAATACGTAATCGGTTTATCATCTCAAAACGTATAGATACACAGTTTTATTAATAATGACTGCAATAGACAGAAAGTATTGCATTTCATTAATAAATAACCTATGGAATCTAAGCCGGCAGAATCATTCATTGCACAACACAGAACCGTGTATGGAATATTATTTGTAGATTTGTAGAAGAAGAATCTTATATTTGCGATGTAATAAATATCAAACCTTTTATTTTCTTTGGAAAAGGGTTTATTCGATGTTATTTAAACACTAAATCTTTTTTATTGGGCTTCTTAACAGACCAAAAACAACTAAATAGGGCAGGTCGTTAATCGTTTACAAAAACCATAGAGATTCCCCACAAGACAAATCCCATTTGTTAATGGGTCAATTATTATCGTAGATGTTGGGTCTGTTAGTGGTGGCAGCCATTTGTGGACATCTTTACGACCTACATCAACACACACTCACATGACGTTCAGACACAAAAACAACCCCATCGGAGGGATGAACTAATTTCGACTTGATTTCCCAAAGCCCTAATCAAACACAAAACAGATTGCTCGCGTAAAACGGCCAAGTTATGGATGCAATTGTAAATTCGTTATTTTCTGAAGCTTCTATATTTTTTTAGTCAGCCGATGACATATTAAAGTTAGATAATAAAAATTAACAATGTCACGTTCGCATTATACTTATAATTTTAGTCATTTTAATGTTAAAGGCAGTTTACACTCGTATTGTATCAAGCTTAGAAAGGACTTCGATCCCACATCTGAGTCCCAAATCTGGTTTAAAAATATAAAAATGAACTCATTCAATGTTCCACAACAAGGATTATTTTAAACTATATTCATATTAGCTTTCCCGACAGACGTTCTCCTGTAGTCCTTTCTATGAATATTGATTTCGAACTTGATTTCGAAATTTATACAAAAAATACGTTTTAAATATGTTTGAATTTAAAAAAAATATTTCTGAAAGCTTGAAAGAAGTTCTATAAAAAATCTGCGTGGCAATGTTTTGAAACTCAATGGTTGTCGAGTAAATAAAAATTGTGATGTAATGGAATTTTCACAGATGGCGTTGTTGTCAGTAAATACGTTCTATACCTACTAACTTCAATATCATATTTAATATTATTTTCTATCGCAATATTAGAAACTTGAAAAATTAAACATCTATCATTTGCATTTCAATACATTTATTATAAACATAATAATTCGATTATTTATTACCTTAAGTGAAGTATTGTTTTGATGGATATTTCTAATAATGCACACCAAATTTAGAGAGGATCTCCCACAGAATTTCTCTATTGACTGTGTCAAAGGCCTTTGTTAAATCGACAAAAGCCGCATAAAAATGTCTATGCTGTTCCTTGCACTTTTCTTGTAGCTGTCTCAGAGTGAAAATCATATCCACTGTACTACGAGATGAGCGAAAGCCGGCCTGTGACTCTGGAATAATCCCATCCAATATTGATGTCAGCCTGTTCAGCAAGATTTTACTGACAATCTTTCCAGCCACTGAGAGAAGTGCGATTCCACGGTAGTTTCCGCAGTTCGACTTAACCCCTTTTTCTTGTAGATGTTTATTTTTTTGGAAACACGGAACACGTCCGGGATCTCCTCATTGCGCCAGATATGTAATACTAATCGGCGAACAGCCTGATGCACTGAGATACCTCCATACTTAAAAATCTACCAAGAAACACCATCGATTCCTCCTGTTTTATTGTTTTTTAGATCCATAACTGCCATCGTCATTTCCTCAATGGTAGGCTCCTCATCATGTCTCAGATCAGTCTGCTACTGGGGAATTTCATCTATAATGTTAGAGTCCGCTGGTCTGGACTGATTTAGAAGCTCCGCGTAGTACTCTTTCCACCTTTCTCTTTTGTCGTTTTCATTGGTAAGCAGTTCGCCGCTTTTGCTCTTTATGGTCAGAACAGAGGAGCAACTCGGACCAGAAACAACCTTCAGCGCATCAGAAAATGCCTTCTGATCATTCATGTCCGCAAAACGTTGAATCTCCTCCGCCTTGGTTTTCCACCAATTATCTTTAAGCTCCCTTACCCTTTTCTGCAATTCATCCTTCTTGGTTATATAAGTGACCTTATGCACCGGGTTTAAGAGATGTGTAAATTCATTGTGTTTATTTTTTTTCTTTTTTAATATTTTAACAATTTAACCTTTTTAAGCAATTGTGTACATGTAGGTATATGCATGTTTGTTTTTTATCTTTTTATAATATACTTTGACATTTTTAATTTTTTTTATATATATTGACATTTTCAACTGTAACAAATACTATTTATTTTAATATTCTTGGAAGCGCGAAGGAGATCCTCGACTCCGAGGCCCAGCAACAACCAACCTTAAGTGAATAGGTACAAAACTTCTACCTTTTCTTCATCATTCCCGCTATGTTCTTAGTTGAGAGTTGACACGTAACATTACAGGAAATTCTGTAAAATGTCCTAATTTGGAAGATTGTCTGTGTCACAAAGCCATAATAACGAGAAAATACACACGAGTCAATTTGATTTTTTCCCGATCTACAGAATGTGAAGTAGCGCTTTACGCTTACCTACGTCAATTAATTCTCGTTTTATTCAATTCAGGTCTATTTCGATGGAAATCCTATCGATTTTGTGAGCCAAACAAACGTTTTTTCTTGTATAAGGTATTATTATCATACCAGCAAAGTGATAGGATTGTATTATCAAATCCTTGAACTTTTCAACTCTGGTAAAGCTAGAAATCCAACGATGAGGACTTAAAATTCTGCAAAACTCAAAAGCTCTTCGACAAATTGTGGTATAGGGTCAATCTAAGGCAAGCTACGCCACAGCTAATTACTAGCTGTAGTAGGTCTGGTGCTTATTTTCGCTATTTTCAAAAATAGGACAGCCAAATATACCAACAATAGACACGAAAGATCGAAAATGAGGTTGGAGCAAAGGACATACCGATGAACAGGCCGCTGGCTCAATAAAATGCGTACAGAAACTGCACAGATCGTTTATGATTTAATTGTTTTATTTATTTATTTATTTTTACAACAATACAATATAATAATTACAACAGATTTTTTTTTATATAATGGGAAATAAATATATGACAAAAGCATCCTCCTATGCAGCAGTTCGCTGGTATGAAGGAGGACCCTGAACCTCAGATAGCACAGCGAAGTATAACCGAGCTGCACATATTACCGGTAAGATATTTCTGGTAAGTTTCGGGAGGCATGAAACAATTGTTATGTGACATTAGATGGATTTCGGGAATTGAACCGGTATCCACAGCTGTTGTGCGACAAAATATCGTTTTGAAGAGCCACAAAAATCATGTATACATATAAATTAAAAAAAAAAGCATTCGCCACCATAGCAAACAGGCTTCATATACTCGACGTCTTAATTTGTTAAGTAGGTACTGTCTTGTGTCTTGAGACCTAGGAAAACGGGATGTTTTTTTTCTATGGGAAGTAAGCGAAAATAAATAGTATAGTGTCTGACTGAAACTGTAGTATGTGAACTTAACAATTTTTGTAATAAAAAAAAATGAAAAAGTCTTGTATGGTTCTATCACAAAATTTATTGTTCAAACATGAACCGGTTTTTGGAGACTACTGTCATTATTCAGACAAATTTTTAAGACTCACTTTCAAATGTTTAAGCCACAATTCAACTCAACAATCTTAATTAAATATTTGAGATTAGAGACAGTGGTTTCCGAAAAATCGGATTAAATTAAAAGATAACAAAAGACTCTTACAATCACCAAACACCTGCCCAAAAAAATCATTTTTAATATAACTAGCTTTCCCGACAGACTTTGTTCTGTGGTCCTAGCCAGAAGTGGCCCGTTCATATGTGCAGAATGTGCACTACTCCCCCAGAAACAAAAATACACAACTAATTCGATCGAGTTAAACTAATAAAATAATAACATTAAAATATCTAAAACATCCATATTTCATTCGTATTCAAAGCTCAGGCAGGAACATCGCGAGAATATATGCGCGCAGACATTCTACCTCGCCTATGAAGTACTGCTGCTGCGTGTGCACATTTGAAAGTGCCCGAGAATTTTGTTTATTTTGTATGAAAATTTCTTAAACGCTGGAAACGTTGAAGTGAGAGGGATGGGCTACTCTAATCGCGGCAATAATTACGTATGCGAGAATGAGAGGGAACTACCATCGGATGGTGGAGTAAACAATAATTTGGTTGTTATAGATTTTTTCATCTTTCGCGATGTACATGTTACGCGTGTAATGTAAATTGTATCCGTGGCTTTTCATAAATTGGGTGCACCGCCTTTTAAAAAAAACGCATCCATTTTTCAAACTTATTATTAGTTATTCTGTTCTCCGGAGCGGAGAAGAATTAATCCAATAAATCAAACATCGGAAGAATCTATTCAGCCAATCTCGAGTTATAAGTGTTCGCACTAACCCGACTTTCTTTTATATCTATAGATAACTTATTAATAAACTAAATACTATTTTAGTATTTTATAATCAGGTGTAGTTTATAAACAGGAACTCTTAATTGATACATATCGTGACGTTTTTGGCCTCGTGCACCCACACACCCATCATTTCACTAAAGCTAACAATAACACTACAGTTATAAATTCTTAATAGACATTTGGGTAATTCGGGGCAATCGTGAGGAAACGATAGTTAATTGATCGCTTAGGACAATTGTTGGCAATAATCTTATATAAAAAAGTATATTAGTCCAGGGAAGTTTTAAAATGTGATTAAATGTGGAATAATTGCGAGAAAAATAGAAAAAAAAAACAATCGTTGTGTTTTTTATACGGTGTGCTCTTACCAGTTAAATGTGACACAACGTTATTTTAGTAGGGATCGTTATTTTTTTGGTAACGGGTGAAGTTAGCTTAGGATACTTAGATACGTTTACTGAGTCACCTCTCTATATACATATAAAACTGATTGTTTGTGAGGGTGTGTGTGTACTCGATATATTTAAAGACCACTGAACGTTTTTCAATGAAACTTTGGTAATCTGTTCTACTAATGTCCGGGAAGGCTTAAGCTGAGTTTGAGTTCAATACCATTCCTTTGAGGGTAGTTATAAGTAGAAAGGGTTAAAATGTTACAAATGTAATAAACAGCAGTAATTTTTTTTCTATTCTGGGCTAGGTCGACGGGCGGGTCAGCTAGTGTAAAATAAAAAGATTATATTCTTCACACACATCATTATTTGTAACTTTGTTATACTTAGTCATTATACATATTTATAAATAAAACAAACTTTGCAGTATTAGTATAGTAGATTATATTTTTTTTCGAAATATATTTTCGGCCGACTATGCGACCATCTTCAGTGGAGAGTTTTTTTAGACTAACAAATATTGTATTTTTATTTTTAAATCTACTATAGTAATTCTGCAAAGTTTGTTTTATTTACAATTATGTAGGTATAAATAAAGATTCTATTGTACCCATCCACTCCTGAAAGTATGCAAACTCTATGTCTCTTCACTCCAGCTCTGATTTCCTAGGATAGAAATGCGGTCATAATATTGTTAAGAATGACTTAGATGATTGGAATGTCCACTATACGACAGCGCCGTTGTCCTAAGAAACCATTGCTTTACACCTTCTGCGTACATGAATCATTGATCTGCCTTATGCATCTTAAGATAATTAACTTTTATTGGAGCATTGGAGATGTTTTTGTTTCACTACTTACTTTCCGCCATATTAGTAGAAGTGACTAGGACTTTGAGTAGGTACCTTGAACATGAGAACCTGTTTATGAGGTCCCTCTAGATCTAGAATAAAACAAAAAGTCTTTAATAGGACAATTATAAATATTTTAACAATATTTGACAATTTATTATTATTGCCAGCAAAAGTGGTCAATTTATTTGTCTAGTGTAAAATAGTAAAGTTGAGTGTACATACGAATGTTTGTTTGTTTGTTTACAAACTATTGTGTGATTTGTTACCGATACATGCGATGTTATCGTCACAAAGTTCAAGTCATGTATTAAAACGTTCCAATATATTAACTCAATCGTTACTTATTATTACATTTAACTAACCAAAAGTGGCTTTTAGTCTTTTAGTGTAATAGATTGATCAATAAGTTCATGAAAATCTGTATTATAATTTTCTTCTATTCGTGTGTATATGACAACATCTTCAAATTTACCTGAAATCATTGTTATGAAGTTTTTTTTTATGTTTTTTAATGTTTTTTTTAAATTTCAAACAATTTATTTTGGGTCTCACGTACTGCAGTTTTGAAAACTCACTTTTTTATCACCTTAAGAGAAGAACGTTCGTCATTAGATGGATAAGTTTCAGAGAAAAATTAGAAACGATGTGTAAACTCTAATTCCAATTCTTCACCAACCTCGGTAGCCTAGTGGCAAAGGCTCCGACTTCAGATTAAGAGTTCCCGGGTTCGATTCCTGGTCGGGTCGGAAATTCTCTATGTATTTTTTCACTTAAAATTTCTACTCGGGGTTGGAATCCTGTCTCAGATTAGACGGGACCGGTTGACTGGTAGACAATGCTTCAAGCATTAAGTTCCGCCGGCTATACTGACACCTATGTATAAAAGAGTGTTATTTATTTATTTATTTAAACTCTAATTCTTTGTGTTGCCAGTTTTCTTTATAGGTTTAAGTTAAGGAAAAGAGTATCCGCCTGGTATGGAAACACTACATCACAAACAACGCTTTGGGTCGGCGCGCGTGACTCAGGACCATCATTTCTATCATAATGAAAACAAAATGGACTCGGTTGGGACATATTGTGTTAAATGTGCCGAAAGACAGTTGGTTGAAGAGTGTGCTAGTCTTTCTCTTCCAAAAACGAGGAAAACCCTGTCACGTATTCTGTTCTTTCGAAGCAGAGCTGAGTGTTCTGGGTGTAGTGTGGGAGGTGGATATTCATATATGAAAGATCCAACAATCTAATTCTTTCATTAAATCAATTAGTGTTCGTTTTAAAGAGGTGAATTTTATACAAATTTGAACCCCTACGGGCTTACGACCGTTTTCTTCTGCTGTTTTGAAGGCTGGTTTAGTGTGATCACTTTAAGTTAACAACGTTCGTCACATAGAAGAAGAAATTCGCCTTAGTGAGTTCACAAAGGATGTACTATAGTGAGTTCACAAAGGATGTTCACAAAGGATGTCTATATGAATTTTCATAGGTAAATATATAAATGCGAAAATCGGCTAAAAAAATATTGTTATATCTGTGTATAGGAATATCAAGCCTTTTCGATGTTTTCATTGGGTCATGTTTCCTGGGTTACTAAGTACCTTAGATCCAACTCCGTTGATACTTCGCAAAACCGATAATGGTATTGTTTTCTTAAACTTTAAATTAGATATACAAATACCTATTATCGTATATTCTTATTAAAATTCTTGGAACACCATATTACATAGATTGTAGTATGTAATCTCATGTCATATTCACCATCAAGATAGGAGTTGTTTCTGAGATAACCGAGAATTTCCTTGAGAGCAATCATTTTTTCCAATAAGCTTTTAAAACGAATTTTCTCTTACAACCAAATATAAATGTTTCTCACTTCTAATATTTTTTTTGGATTTTTAACGTTAAGAATTTTGTACCTTATTTGAATCCCAGCCGACTTTAAAGTTGTTTTGGGTTCTCCACCTGGGTACTTTCCGCTTTGATGATTTTCTGCTGATGTTTGTATAGACTGGAAAAAGTGTCATAGAGTTAGATTCCATGGAATATTTTAATAGCCTATGTTGACATTCTTTTGATTTTTTTCAGCTCTCTCATGTCCATTTATTGAACATATTCCACTCCATCCGGATCCATCTGCTCCCAGCAATCTTTCTTGAGTCATTTGTCACTTTGCCAACGCTTCTCCAAATAGTTCTTAATGATCATTTTCGAACCATATCAGTCTTCTGTCATGTTCACTTTGCAAATCGAAATATATTTGAAATAGTTGAACCATTTCCTAATTTCGTCCAATTTCAAAACCTCTTTCTTCCCTTTTTGCTTAATTCCTTAGATTTACGCCAATTATAAACCACAATCATGAGTAAAGAGTCTATTGCCTCGTATTAGAAATGATAGGTCCTTGAATGAATCAAACCTTTTTCATTTATGCTACTTACTTGTTGGATTTAATTAATTTTTTACCTAGTTTTTTTTCTATCTATCCGTCTTTGCTCCCTTTATAAGCACTTAAAGTAGCATAAGAAGTCATCTAAAAAACCCCTCCTGTGTTAGATATTGTCTGAAGTCAATAATGTTCCAAATAAATCCAATTTATTTTTCTTTTTACTAGCTGTTTTAACAATCAACATTATAATATATTATTATTTACGATGTAAACATAAAACATTTATACATATATAGCAAATGTGTCAAGTCAACATTATTTTGATGTTTTAACTTCCAAATTAGCTGCGCAAACAATATAGTATAAAGGTATCTGATTGTATTTTGTAAACCGATTGATCTTTTAGTAATTATTTGTATTTGTATAGGTTAGGTGAGTGTTGATTTTATTGGAATACTCTGTGATTGTTCGTCTATTCGTATACATTGAATTCTTGTTAATGCGATTTCGAAAATACGAGGTATTTCTTAGAATGTTGTAATAAAATAAATATTTTATTAATCATCACTAAATAATATAATATTTTTTTTTTTTTTTTTTTTTAGCTCTGCACTCGTTTTCGAGTAAATAATATAATATCATGTACAAAATTGTTGGATAGTTCGATCGTCCGTGAGGCGGTATTTTCGTTGAAGTGCTAAAAACATTGTTAATTATTCGTCTGTAAGTTGATGTTTTCCATGAAAATAATAACAGGTGTCCATGGAAAAATACTGTTTATACATTCAACCCTTTTTGAACAAGTATACAATTGATGATTCTTTTCTGACATTTCATCAATTTAATCGAAAGGTTAATTGTATACGTGATTCGAAAAAACGAACGCGAGTGAAACACATGGATCTTTTTGATAAAATTGATATAACGATACACGTTCGCGGCGCAAGTGAGTACCGAGCTTAACTATAACATTTTTAATTTTCAGATAACTTTCTGAAAAATAAGATTGGAGAACACCACTATGAGTTTTCCAAATCAACAGACCTTTTGGACGATTTTTTGAAGATGGAAAGAAAAGGCATGATAATTTCTAAGAAAAAAGGAAAAAAAGATCTAATAAAAAGAACATTTGGATAAAAAAATTTACCATTTTTTTAACATATATTTTCTGTTATTTTGTTATCTATAGTTTTTTTTTAAAATCGCGTGCCTTATTTGAAATTTTCTTATCAAAATCGAGTCAACCACCTTGTCATATTCTTGCAGTCGTATAGACTAAATTTTTTTATTTGATATTAACTTGAATTTCTGTCTTGAATAGGACGAAATTGATTGAAAGATAATTTGTAAAATTTAACTTCTTTGTTCCAACTTGAAAAGTAAGTACAGTATTACTTATTTGACGTTATGCAAGCACATTACAAAAGCGCGTAAAACGAGGACTATTTATTCGTAGGTATGTGTACAAGATCCTGTCGATGTGATACTGTCAATACGCCCGATACAACAATATTGACAAGGCATGGGTCACTATTCCATTTGGAACTAAGTCTATAGACGGCATCTACTCTAGAAATTGTTTAGCAGATAATCAATTAGTTCTCTATTGAATTGTGTATTTTATTAAGTATCTAGTAGTTTCATAAAAAATATTGAGTTATGTGTAAGTTTATTGCAAGAAAAATAATACTCCGTGTCAATAAAGGCCGATAGGGAGGTAACAAGAGCACTCCATCACCTCGATCTTGCGAGGCCCCAGTGATCTTCTACCATACCGTGCAACTCGGCTGAGAAGGAACCAAACACGGTATGAGAGGGTCTTCGTCTTGTCTCGTCTTCAGGACCCTGTTGGGAGGAGAAACAGCAGTCATGGTTTACGAATGGGTCTTTTAATTGAATAAGACCCTCCACCACCCGAGTGTTAAAGGAATTTTGAGAACCCTTTGTACTCATATAAAGCCAAGACGGAGAGTCTTATACAGTGAAAGCTAGCAACTAGCAACTCTTGAACAGAGCAATTCCAAAATTCCAGTTGTTCTCTCAACGAGAAATATTTCGAAAAAGGAGTAAGTAGGACATTCGTGTTTCGCAGAAAAGGAATGTCCAGTTTGAAAGCCGCAATATTCGCGCATTTTCATAAATTAATGTTGAAGTGCTGGTTCCGCTTACCTATGTTTCCAAATGTGTATTAAGGAATTACTCTATTTTTCATGCACAAAGTTAGACGTTAAACAAATAAACAACTGACAGTTATATCAAACTTCAAAAACAGAAAAGTTTATATTGTCAAAAGCACTTAAATCACCTACGATAATTTTTTTCAATTAGGTATCTAAAGTTCCGCGCGGTTTGACTTATTTTTTCATTCCATAAGAACCTTCCTATAATTAGCGAAATTGGTCCAGCCGTTCTTGCGTGTTTCCGTGACCAAGGTATTCATTTTTATATAAATTCATGCATTAGACAAGGTATTTTCTGAACTAAAACGAGTTACAGTTGGCGTAAAGTTTAGCAGATTTGATAATAATATTATGTGATTAGAATACTTATAGTATTGTAGGTTAGGTTCTTAGTATGTAATTACTAGAATGTTATGATTAATAAAGTCGTGGTAGAAAGTAATATTGGATGTACGTGCATCGCCGTACAGGGGCGCTCACAGGGAGATCAGGCTCCGGCGCTAGGCGCTGGGTAGTGTAACGTAGTAAACGACGGAATTAGAACGGGGACAGGGGCGGCGCGTCCCCCCATACCCCCCAGGCCACGCGGACTCTGCAATGCGTCGCGGCGACCCGCGCATGCGTCCCGACAAACCGCCTGAAGCCTCAAACGAAATTCACTCTATAAACCATCCAGGTTCTCACACACAAATTACAACGATGCGCCATTCTAGTTTCCAGCATTCACTCGCCAGATGTCACTAGTAATACATACAAATTGAATTAAAAAAATATATTTTCATCATTCTAATTTAAAAAAAACAATTCAAAATTGTTTGATTTGGAATGTTTGTTTAAAGTGTTCTTTTTTTGAATTCATTTAAAATGTTCCATGCTAACTCTTTGTTTTTTTTTTTATTATAAATAGCTATAGATATATTAATTTTTATTGCTTTTAAATATTTTATGAAAATTAAAAAAAATATTTTGAATTGATTTACACGAGTGTAAATGTAAATGGCGTTCCTATTGCTTTATAAAGGGAAATACGTCTGTGGACTGATATATAGCGTGAAGCATAGGCTGAAGCCTACATAGCAGTCGTGCAACCCCAGTAATCCTAATATACCATTACAAGACCTATGTTGGAATAACGTCGCATAGACATATTATCATTTATTTATTATTTTATACCAACCCCGTGTATGAAAGCCGGAATAATACTTTGAATTATTCATTATTGGCAAACATCACGAATGTGTAAATAAACAAAAATGCCGGCACGTCAAATCCCAGAGAAATCTGTTTCAATACGCAGATGCAAAGGGTTGATCTATGGAAATATTACATCGCTGGCACGAACGGGTTATAAAGGGTAGCTACCTTGCTGCAATAGACAAAGAGATTTGAATTTCGAAAATGGAATGGTTTCGAATTTATTTTGTTTTATTTGAAATTTTGAATATCGATATTTGAATTTAGAATTTGGACAGGATATCATTCGTATTATTGATAGCTTCTAAAACCTTTTCCGAATATAGAATAGTATGCCTTTTACAAAATACATGTATATATTTTGCTTTTACCTTATCTGAGACTTATTTTCCATTTTTTTACATCGTATTTTTTCATTTTTTTATTTTTTGAGGATAAAACAATTATGCAATATTTTGAACGATGATTTAAGCTATGATCGATCTTTAATATCTTATGAAAGTGACACTTTTCAATACATTGATTCATTTTACCGCAAATTGTCAGTCTGTCATCAAAGTAGAAAATAATTACAAACATGATTGATAATAAAAAAATATTTTAAAAATCTTTTAATATTTTATGCCTAAAAAATTCCCAAACTTTAAACAAAGAGCAAAATTGAGTATCCTAATTATTTTAAAGAGCATTATTTCTCCTTTGTGTTAACTTTAAAAACATGAGGTGGTTGATAGTCCAGTGGTATCAATCCGCCGCTTTCGTACGTAGAGCGTAGGTATTGGAGGTCATGGGCTCGAATACCAGCGGTGCAGACCATTTCCGCTTTCACGACACAAGCCGTTGCTTTGTGTGATTGATGTGTTCAGTTAGAGTGAGCACAGTTACATTTTTATTTAAAAAAAAATGAAACTATGAGTCATAATATAATAATAATTACATGGGAACGTGTAGCAAGTTGTGCCATTTTCCCCTAAAAGCTTCGTAGTGGAATATATGTAGATTCCCTTGACCCCAGAGCGACTCTGGATAGGCTACATATACCTACATACACACTAAGTAACTTTTGTATATACATTGCGCGCCTATGCAAATATAAGGCATTCGTTATATACATATTGAAATGTTGGATCATTTTAAAGTATGAACGAATATACTATCTCTATATATAAAAATGGAGCCCTATTTTTCGTGGTCATCGCAACACGCGCGAACTACTGAACCGATTTCGCAAATTCTTTTATAGTGTTTGCGATTATCTAGAGAAGGTTGTAACGAAACAATATAATATTAAACATTTGAAAATTTAAGAAAAAAATAACTTAAAGCTAACTTTCTTAGTGAATTTTAGTATAAATTTTAATTCTGATTTTGAAATTAAATTGGCGTTTAACAGAAACTGTCAGTTGTTTGATAGTTGGTGCGATTCACAGAATGCGGATGGAAAATATATCTATGGTTTAAAACAGAATATTGCTTAAAAGGCAAATAATTTTTCATAATTCAAATTCAATAATAATAGTTAGGACCACATGGCAACGTTTATTGGGAAAGCTAGTAGACTATCTTTTCCTATACACATCGAGTTTGTTACGGTTAAATCTGCTCCAAAATAATTTTCAGGGTGCGGGGGCCTAAAGAAGTGAATCGGAGAAAATCCCATCAGATATTTTTACAACATCAAAAATGATTATATTATGACCTACAACCAGGATCCTTCAGTCAATCAATCAATCCAGGACCGGCCTCGGTAGCCTAGTGGCAAAGGCTCAAACTTCAGATCAAGAGATCCCAGGTTCGATTCCCGGTCGGGTCAGAAATTATCATTGTGTTTTTTCACTTGAAATTTCTACTCGGGGTTGGAATCTTGTCTTAGATTGGACGGGACCGGTTGACTGGTAGAGAATGCTTCAAGCATTAAGTTCCGCCGGCAATGCTAACACCTATGTAAGTATAGAAGAGTTTTATTTATTTATTTTTCCTTTTTGATTTTTTTTATGAAGTAGGTACATCAATGCATCAAAGTTAGGTTTGAGACGAAAAATGCAATGAAAATATCAATTTCCGTATACAGTCAGTTAAGACAAAACTGCAATAAGAGTGAAAAAAGGTTTATGTGTCAAATATTAAAAATGAATAACAAAGGAGTAGGTAAATTGACTTGGTCTTGTCTTAGGGAAGAAATAAATATACAATTCTTATAAATAGAAATATGCGTGACATTCCGTATTTTTAAAAACCAATAAATTTATTATTAGAAATTCACTGTTGAGATAGCAAAGCCATTGTTTTTTCTACCTTTGTGTACTATATTATAGATTGTATAACAGTAGTGATCAATATTTTAAGAATGATATGTTGATGCATACCCAAATGTTGAATTCAATTAATTCTGATTTCTGAACGACCATTCCTTTCTTATATAATACAATAAATTTGTATGCGCGTTTTTCATACACTTCTGATAGTTGAGAATGAATGCCAAACCAACACCGAGCATCGGCCGGGCGTGAATGTGGAAGGGCAAAACCAATATACGATCCAGTGTGTTGATAATATAATTATCGTAAAAGATGTTTGTCAATGGCCCACAAAAGAGGAAGTGACTTTTGTATGTAGAAGCACTTCCCTTGGTGTCGGTCATGGCGTGATGTTATAAAATATGTGCATCTAATGTAATCAAATAAAATCAGTGTTCAATTATAACATTATGTTTTATTAACAATTATTGCCGGATTTTCCATCCGGAAAGTGTTTAACCCGTACATCTGACAGAAGACAGGATACCTGGAGAGCAATGGCCAGAACAAGAAGGCATTTTGATCTCGGTTGTAAAGGCAACGACTGCTTGAAAAACCCTATCTTGCAGAGAAGATTATTGGCGTTAATTTGCTTGTCTATGTTTACCTTTAATGCAGGAATATCCTACTTTCCCAGATAATTTAGCTAGGTTTAAAATAATTTCTCGATCATTTCGATAGATGTCTTGAAGGAGATTTACTTGAATAAGTTTATATAAGATCAATTCGAATCAAACTGTATCCAGCTGTGGTTACCAGCGGTGAGTTTCTACACACATCGTAGGATCATTGGTTCAAAGCCTGCCTCTGACAACGCTGGAGAACCTAATGGTGAATTGTTTCTATAGTGTATAGTGATCATTCTAAACAAGTCGCTAATGCGAGGGTCATAAACCCCAATGGTTCCCATCTTCAAATATTTGAGTTCTAATGTTGGAAAAAAGGTACATCATAAACAAGAACGATCTTTAGTCATGTAGATAAAAATCTATATCATTATTTGGCGAATAATTTTCAGCATTGATAATACATAAGTGTTGTGTACAATTTGCAAAGAAAACATACAGTTATTGTTAAAGAAAACGCACCTATGTATATAGGTACATTTAAAAAATTTTAAAATGATTCGCAATCTCACCATATAATATTTCAATGAGTAGGTACGCGGTAATGTTTGAAAATGAGCGACACGGTCAGTATGAAGATTTTTATTGCACGTCGTTGAAGCAGCAAAAGAGAACGAAAGAGCTCGGGTGTGTACCAATACGCGAAAACAAAATATATGCATGCATCACTCTCTGTCTACATAATACATACAGTTGCATACTTCCATCTTTGTCCCACCCATAGTCAATGCAGTCCCACTTGTCAAACAACTAGTGTTGACAGCACACAAAAATTTATCCAGCACGTACTCAACATCTAATGGTGTTTGTAAGAGTAGATATAGGTAATATAGAAAAATATGAACCCAATAACATAGGCGATAAATGTGATATTGTGAGTGAGATGGTTTCGGATGGGAATTATTGTAATAAACATCAGGCAATAGATAATATCATAAACATTAAAACAGCACCCCGAAGGAAACGTAACGACACAAAAACCCTCATAAAAATATCGATATCCCGAGTAATTGCCTCTCCAACCCATCCCTGAATAAAGGCTGCAAGGATAACACCCGCTACTAAACCACCTCTACATATTCCATGCAGCATTCTTGTCTGTTTCTTCTCACAGGAAAGGAAGTATAGTATAAAGAAAACTGAATTTTTGCGAAGTACAAAAGCTATGCATTTTCTTTCCTCATCAATTATTTACGATTTCACCTTTTTTTTATCACAAAGTGTCACCCCTAACTAAGTAGAATCGTTGCTCACCCTACGTTATCGACCTCAGTAGTCCAGTGTCTAGACGCCAGACTTCTGTATATAAAAAGAGGAAGTTTCCGGTTTGACTAGAAATTATTTAAACGCAATGCTTCATGGGGTCAGAACTTTATAGGCATATTATTATTGCTTTGATAACTTTTTAACATTGCTTTCAGATAAATTATTGAGATGACGGAGAATCTGTATATATACTTTAATTAAATATATGTAGATTACTTTTACGTAAGTGTTCGGCCCATGTATTTGAATGATTTTGTTGCATTTTTTTAAATAATCTGTACTCACTCGAAGTGAATATAAATACACTTTTTTTAAATCTTTTACACTAAGCAAAAGCTTGTGTCGTGAATGCGGAAATGGTCGGCCCCGTCGGGATTCGAGCCCACGACCTCCAATCCGCTGTACGTACGAAAGCCGCCGATTAATACCACTGGACTACCAACCACCTCTTATTTGGATCCTACTATAACATTAATAGTTAAAAATTCTGACATCAACCAAAAATTGAAAAATTTTCACTATTTTCCATTGCGATGACGTCAAGAATGTTGTATTTTATAAAATT
This sequence comes from Mystacides longicornis, assembly GCA_963576905.1. Classification (NCBI taxonomy): domain Eukaryota; kingdom Metazoa; phylum Arthropoda; class Insecta; order Trichoptera; family Leptoceridae; genus Mystacides; species Mystacides longicornis. The sequence continues at coordinate 9,456,769 of OY756436.1, forward strand.
GTATATCATATTTTTATATCTACATATTACCTACATTTGTTGTTGTTATAATTATTCTGATAATCATCCTATATTACAATTAGAAAGTTCGTCTGTAACTCGTTTTTTTTTGACAATAGAAATATTTTTAATATTAGGTCTGTAAGTAGATATTCGTCGCTGTTACAATAATAACAATCTAAGGTGACCACGGGAAATATTATATCGACGAAATAAAATAATATGATAGTTACTCATATACAACTGTAGCTATGTGAAGAAATGTCAAATTGTCTACAGCTCCCGTGGTAAAATTTCATTGGGACACTTAAAACTCATTTATAGGACAATTACAAACTTTTTCTATGCCTGTCGTTCGACAGGTTCGCTGCTAGTTCTTGAATAAAACAGTGATTTTTTTACATTAATGATCTTACATTGTTATGCGCTTAACAAAGCTTGATAAAATTAAAATAAAGTGTGAAGTAATGTTGCTCTAATTCTGTGAAGCCATGTCGGATGAAATGAGCGAGTCTTGAATACATGTGATGGATTAGTTTTTAAAAATTTCAATCGTGAAAAATAATATAGTAAAAAAGTGTATATAGATTATAGATGAGAAGGTCGATATTAAAACTTGGCTTCCTTCATTAATTTTATTCTGTGCCTTAAGCAAATCAATCATTCTCGCTGTAGGAGCAAGAATAATCGTTAATATATACCTACCGAAAAAACACAATCTTTTCCTCAACTCATACCTCCAAGTTTCGCATACGGTACAATGCCAGCTATACACGATCAAACTTATCCATCAAGACTACAGCGGGCATGACGCGTCGTCCAATTTGCAATTCGTTCAAATAGACCACACACTTTCAAATTATTCCAAGTTTGCATGATGGTGTATCAGTTAAAAAAATGTAACCAGTAATAGACGACGACGCTTCAATCATCCTAGGCTTATTATTTTATCTCTATATTTCATTGATTATTATAAATATCTACTTGTTGCATACATGAGATTTTTCGACATGTTGAACATGTTGAGAATTCTCATGATTAGAGTTTCGGAGACTTAAATAATATCACCTAATGGCGAACGTTGTTAACGTAAAGTGATCACACTGATGCAGTGGGTTCCTAGGGAGCGGCCGTCTTCGACGTCCGTACCGCAGCTTACGACGGTGGTCTTTACGGTGACATTTGAAAATTTCCGTGCCAGTACTCTCCGTTTTTTTAATAACAAACGTCAATTTGTGCATTGTGTCGGAACGTGAAAAAATGAACGATTTTGATTTTGCTTTAGTTATTTGTTTGGAGGATGACCAGGCATCAGAGGAGGATGAATATCGTATGGGAGAAGACAATTTATAACAATTTCGTAGCACAGAAGGTGATTTTTTTAATATTATGTAATAATTCAGTGCTATCAATGAAAGCGTTCACGAATCATCTGACACTGACAAGACGGCGGCCGTTTTTGAAAATAACGAAAATGTTTCTTGTAACTACGGTACCAAAATAAATAACTTTCTAGTGACGCCGTTCTCTGAAACGTCGCATTCTTAGGAAAACAACCCATAAGCCAGCCTTCTAAATAACAGTAGAGGACGGTCGTAAGCCCGTAGTGGTTTGTTCTATTCAAAAATCGAACATTAGTAATGAATTTTTAGAGTCATTAGTTGTTAAATATTATTCTTCTAGGCTTATTACTCGCAATATTCTTTCAGGGTGAAAAAAACTGGTTATTGACTTGAAAAAAAGGTTATTTCATATAAATTTTCTTAAAGAATAGATAATAGAGAATATATATATTGGATTATTTTTTCAAGCAGAAAACAAATTAAAACTCTTTCCTAATTCGACAGAAATTACGATTTTTCTTATTTTTACGACATATTTCTTGGTCATTTTTTGTTTGCTTGAAAAACAATTATACCAACTTACTGAAAAAAAATCAAAATAGTATGTAGGTACTTTTATTGATTTTCAAAATCTTATGAAGAAATAAATATGTGATGGGAAGAACACGACGTTGTAAAAATTTTAACAATTTTAATTTCTGACAATTGTGTCTTCGTACAACTGTTTTTCGAACAATTATTGTTAGTCCAACAATTATTGTCATTCGAAAAATTGATCTTTTAACAATAATTCGCACCTTTAGTGCAAGACTATAACATCCAAAAAAAGCATTTTTTTTCAAAAAAGGTTACAATCATATTTATTTATTTATTTATTATTATTGAAATCCTCAACGAATATTTAATCAAAATATTACATTTCTATTATCAATTTCTGATTTTTCACACTGATTTAAAAACTAAATATGCGTTTTTCTCAAAACCACTATTTTTCGATGTAATAGTCTTGCACTGAGGGTGCGAATTTTGCTTTCGGATAATTGTTTTTCGAACAATTTCCCTGTCACCCATATATATTATGTGTCATAAATTTTCAGCAATACATAAAATCGTCTCACGCTTATTTTCTGTAAAAATAATTGACTTTTAACTGGACAACTTATATGGCGCCGTTAAGTAAACAATTTTACCTCAAAGGCGCCATTTTCTATTCCCCGCAGTATTTAACGACGTGTCGCTTATCATAATATGTAATATGTGCATGTGCGCGTCTTCGCGTCCCGATGCAGACTACGGTCAGGTACCTGATGCTACGAAACTTATCAAGCTAGCAGAATTTCTGTCAGTCAGCATGATGGGTAGGCTTGTCGTGACAATGATTATAGCCGCGCACCATCAAGTATAACTGATGACTCTTCAAGCTCGCTGGAGGCATGACGATAGGCTTGATCGTGTATAGCCGACGTTACATGAATGTTTCAAATTATTAATTGTATTATTGCTAATTTCATTTTGTAAATAAATAATAATACAATCTTAAGGAAAACTCAACTCTTGCGTGCTTGCTTGCTGTTCTGAAATAATTATGTTATATCCGCAGTCTAAATTATAATGTTATTGTTAACTAGCTGATACCCGTCTTGCTGTAATACGTTGACAAGGATATTTACATAGGTCAAAAGACTATAAAGCTGATCTCCAGGGCATAGGTGTTGAATAAGTTAGAAGTAAGCACACCAAACACTGATTTTTATGATGTTTTAGAGGTAGTTTTTCTGCACCATAAAGATAAACTGGTTAAAGTTTGATAATTAAATACTAGTTTTCCCGACAGACGTTGTCCTGTGTTCCTAACTACTAATATTGAATTCGAACTTGGACAATGATATTAAGCTTAAATAACCAATGTAATTTAGATCGATGCATATGTTTCAAAACGTATATTTTCCATCGACATTCTGTCGCAATCGCACCAACTGTCAAACAACTGCCAGTTCCTGTCAAACTTTTATTTAATTTCAATTTTTCAAATTTGGAATAAAAATTATATTGTTAAAAGTACTAAGAAGGTTACCTACTTAGACTTTTCTTAGAGAGAAGGTTACCAACTTAGATTGAAGAGGTTGATAGACCAGCGGTTACGACGCCGGCTTTCTCACTGTTTCGTGCGGAGGTCGTGGGTTCGAGTCCCGGCCGTGTCGACCATTTTCCGCTTTCACGACACAAGCATTTGCTTACCGTGAAAGATGTCATAAAGTGTATTTGTGTTCACTTCGAGTGAGCACAGATTCATTTATATAAAAAAAAAAGTTTTCTAATTTTCCACGCAACTTTCTTAATTTTTTCATTCATAAGAACCTTCTCCTGATAAAAGCCAACACGATAAAAACAAAAAGAATTAGTGAAATCAATCCAACCGTTTAGGCGTGGTGTGATGGTCACAGTAAATATCTCTCCATTTTTATATATAAGAAGATTTGTATGAAGTGTTTTTATTTTTTTTCAAAAAGCAGTATGTAAGGGATAGGTAAAGGAGTTTATTCAGTTTTTGAATGAGTATATTATCATAGGTAGATAGTTACTTCAAGTGTATATGTCATTGTACATTGTACAAACATAAAGTAAAAGCAATATAATAAAGATAACCTTTTCGATACTAACTGATGATAAAGAGGGGTTCCAACCATCTCCCATACAATAATTATAATCTTCCTTGTAAGAAAGTGGAAGAAGGATCCTGTGAGTTCTTGTTATCCGTATAGAAAGGCTGTGATGCATGCCCAATAGAATCAGAGATCAAGATAAAAAATAAATAATGGTTAGGCAAGTTATTCATTAAAAAAAAAACGATTAGTTAATTAATTATTGTGAAACATAATAATATTCTAAACGCGCATGTACACACATTTCATTGATTTAATCGAATGAAACTCAACACTGATTACTAGCAACTAAGCCATACCAACATACTTATGGGTACAAGTGGATTATGTCTAGATTACATAACTCCACGTTTTGTTATAGGTAGGTACCTATTTATAAGCCGCCGTCCTCCGGCTCCTCAGTCCAGTGACATCTACCTACATATGTGTTTACACCGTCCATCCACCGTAGCTTGGGTTTTCCTGCTCTTCTAAGAGCTTCGGGATACGTGAGGGTTAAGTTCCTGGTCTGGGTTTCTTCGTTCATTCTTATAATGTGCCCAGCCCAGCGTTATTTTGCTAATTTGTTTTGTATGACGTCGTGAACTCGTGATCCTTGTAGAGATCAAACAGTTCTTGGCTTTATCGCCGACGATATATTCCTACCTCATTTACTGGTCCAAAGAATTTTCGGAGGGTCCTCCACTCGAAGATCGCATGCAGCTCGTTCATATTACTGAGCATCCAGTTTCCAGGAAGCATATTATGTCAACACTGGTCGTATGAGTGTTTTGTACAGCACTTATTTAATATTTGTAGTTTGTACTAAGGTTCCTTGACTAAAATTGTCCCTTTACACCACTTTGCTATTAATTCCTTCAAATATTTGCTTTTATTTTACCTATTTATCGTAAAACAATTGTTTCCCAACTGCCTCATGAGGGGTTTATGGGGGTGAAATAAAGAAAGAGTAAACGATATTGCTTAAGTCGGATATATAAAAATTATTTTCGCACAAGCTTGTTTGTAAAGTATGAATTTAATATGATATTTTGATACGGAAGAAGTACAATAATATAAGAGGCTCTACACTTTCCCATTATGGGGATGAGATTATTAATTATTCAATCAATCAACACACACCCCTGTGGTCCATTGTGGGTTCTGGGTTCATCCCTCAACTCATAATCAAGTACTCGCCCACGCCCTCTCAAACATCCCTTGGAGAAATTATAATATTTTATTTATTTTTCTGAAGTGAACCTTCGTTTACAAGGCAGATCTTTTGCTATATAAAGATAGAGTGCCCCACTTTAAAGGTTTCAGAAAGCGATTTGCATCATCCATTGGTAGGTTTCAGGAAGTCAGAAATTTGATGAAGCATTTCATTTAATTGCGTGTTAAAAAAAATCTTCTAAAAATGATATTTTTGTTTCTATAAATGAAAGCGGAGGTTCATCATAAAGCTATATTTTCGATACGTTAAATACTGCATAGTTTAATACTACTATATTTTAAGACTCAATTAACTTACTAAAGTATAATGTAATAAGTTTGACTAAAATTTTCATAAAAGTCTTATTTTATGTTTACTAAAATTTATGTGAGTCGAATTTTGTATGAAACTAAAAAATATTGTTATTTGGTATGAAAATATTAATATTTACCGTTATGTGAAGTGTACCGGTTGGCTGCAGTTTATATTTAAACGAAAAAAAAAACGACAGAAAAATAAAAAGAAAAACGTTGGCGTATTTTTAAAACGGGAGCATTTGAAAGTGGGTCAGTAAACTCGACGGTTTTCAGAAGCTTAAATACTCGTTTTTTTTATTAAAACATAAAGCCTTCTAAAAATGTTTCCACTCTATAAAACTCAGAAAGAATACATTCTGGTAATGACTGTGTCGGTTTTCCGTAATAATACTATACTTACCTATAAATATACTCATAATAATATTACACACCATATTATGGTGAATGTGGTGCCAGGTACTCATTTTGTTAAAATATGGGCCAATATATAGTCAAATTGTTATAAGCTAGGAAGTCATCCGTTACCACATGGTGAGGATTTATTTTAAGGAAATCTTAATTCGAATTCACTATACTAGCAAATTTTATATGGCATTATTTTTGTAATAACATTCTCTCGTTTCCAGGGTAGTTTCCAGCCACCAATGCCTGTAGGAAACTACCATAAGTTCTTGTATATAGAAAGTGGGCATCTAACTGACGCGGTACCTGTATGGGGTATGTGTATTTATTTTCATACAAAATAACTCATGCACACTACACAATACATTGATGCATGTGTGACGGTAGGCGCTGTTAGTTGATCAGTTTGTTAATCAACCAGTCAATGTATTATTATTATATAGACTAGCAGATACCCGGTGTGTGCTACTACGATCATACGTCACGATCGACTCGATAACCACAGACACCTGATGTTAGAACTTTTTGATCGACAATCTGTGTTTCAAGCCAAATACACTAATAGAAACGTGATATGTGAATAATTATATTTCTTTTCGCGAGAGTGATTCCACGTTTTGAAGAGGTTTTGAACAACCTATACCTGGCGTATGTCAATAGATATGTACGCTATGAAAATTCTCATATTTCATTGTTTCAGTGGTCTAAAACCATAATTGTTTCAGTGGTCTGAAACCATAATTGTTTCAGTGGTCTTAAACAATAATTGTTCCGGTGGTCTAAAACCATTATTAACATTCTATTTAAAATGGTTTGGAGCGTATCCATTAAAATATTTCAAAGTATTAAACGAACTTATTCACAAAACTTTAATACATAATAATAATAACAAACGCGTCAAAAAGTTCAGCTGTCAATAATTTATTTTGATGAAAATTTCTTTCACCGATATTTCGAATTGGTTTTAACCTTCATACATAATAATAATTATTATTTCTACGCTGTACATAATATCCGGTCGGTAGCTACGGTCAAATCCCATTTGGTTTTTATAAAATTCTCAATTTCCTTTTTTTAACAGGAAGCCAATTTCGTTCGATAATTCAAATATTTTCCTGTTTTGAATCGACTCTCTATACATTCATAATCTAGTATCGATAAATTCTTTCATGCTGACGCAACGAATTTCATGTAACGGATAGAACAAATAAAATTGCGATGAAATGGTTGTGAAACATTATTAGGGTGCGCTGCTGCTACCCGGATGCTGAGCCGGGAAATAGAGTATATATTCATGATCGTTGATATTGGACACCATGGAAACAACAACTAATTAATGGGCGATGATTCTCGTGGCTATTTTCTTGGTGACCATATTATCAACGATCAAGTAAAAATATACTTAATTTTCCAGCTCTGGCTCTATGTTCGTTTGATGTAATCGCACCCTTAGAGATATGACATGCGTAAGGATCTGAAATCATAATAGGTGGTAATTATTAGTTCCGTCTCTGTTTATTGTTTCGGAGTTTTGAAGATCGTGAATTCGAACCCCGAAGACGATCATTTCCTCTTCTTCAACACAAACTTTTATTAGGATTAAAGCAGTCAGAAGTTAAATTTAAAATAATTCTGACTTACTTAATACTTAACGATGGTTTATATAACCTGCTTAAGACCAGTCATGGCATATGTTACGGAAACCATAGCCAATACTAAGAGAATAAAGAGTCTGTCGAAAACGACCAAGATGAAATTTAACTATCCCATCGTGGATTGTAAGGAACTCCTAAATTAAAATTTATTATATTTCGAGGATGTCGTGCGATAGGATAGAAGTGGAGAAATCATGTCTCAACAAAATAGGAGGGTAACTCTTGAAAATCAAAACCCGATCTAAATGTCGATCGTCAATACTTTTAGTACTATAAATACTAAATCCTTATTTGTACATTTTGCTTGTATGCAAATACCAATTTCAAAATATACCTATATAGGTACGTGAAACTATTGTTATGGTTAACAACCAAAATCTAAATGTAATGGTGACATCGTTATTAAGATTGGACGCCCACCAAAAAATTAAGCAACAGTTAGACATCCGCGTCTAAGGAATAAGAAAGCAGAGAATAAAGAAGACTTAGTCCTACATCAAGAAGAAAAAGAAGTATATGTTATTTGCTTTAACGTCAACTTCATAAAAGGGGCAGCCAGATTTCATCGATGGGCATTATCAAGATATTAATTGCTTGTAGAACGATCTGTTCCCTTTTTTACAGTTCTTACAGTTGGCGGATTTTACGGTTCGAAAGCATCTCTCTTATGCTACATGCTACATTTACATGCTTGCCATGGCTTGATAAGCCACTACAAATTCCGAGCATTCCCAAACGCTTGGGCGCCATTTACACGTTGGCGTGCACGTCGGTATTTTAATACGTTTTCATACGGCAAAACCTTTGATCTGTGTCGAAAAACCGACACTCGCCCGATCGGGAACAAGCATTGACAAGCTCACACAAGCCTCGGCAAACACCCCATATACACGTTGGTATTTGTGGTGGCTTGCCAAACCGTGGCAAGCATGTAAATGTAGCATTAGGACTATTTAAAAATTTGTAAACACGGAGGTTTCGAAGATTCTTACACTGTTGTTATGATCGGTTTAGGCGCTCAAAATCTGTTCTAAGAAATCTTACAGGTGGTGGTGAAAGCTCCGAAAGATAAGAAACAATAGATAGAGTTTTTACATAGTGATGTCATGGCGGCAGGTTGTCGCTTGCAAAGTCTTTGTTTATTTTTAAATCTATAGGATTCACAATATTCTAGTGAAATTGGGTTTTTTGGATGCTTCGAAGTAGGGTAGATAAGAATAGCTCTTTAGTGCATGGTATTGTTTTTCGGATTGGACTAATGGAAAAAAAACCCTTTTAATAATAAAATATATAATGTAATAAAAGGTTTTATGGCAAATATAATTGTTTAGATTGTATTGTATTTTTATTATCAAATTATGTTCCTATGTAGTTGTAACTGTAAATTAACATAAGTAGGTATGTTGTTTGAATGTACATAATAGACTTATGGTTTATAATATCGTAGACTTAAATACTGAATACATAATGTGTAGAGATTATAATATTTTTTTGAAACGATAAATTATAACACATATGCTTAAGATATTATAAGACTATAAGATTAATTATGGATTAAGGCATGTTAGCTTAATTACTGATAAGCGTCTTAATTAAGAAGCAATGTACCTATGTGTAGGTTAAGAATTACCAAAGATTTTATGTACAATAAGTTAAGATGAAAAATCATGTAAAGAATAGATTTATTGATTAGGTATGAAAAATTCATCATTTCATTATAAGTTGTTCGCGCGTAGACATAATTACTTTGTCTCATTCACACACACACCCACGGCTGGCTTCCCCACCAATAAGAATATCCTTTGACTCCATTTTTTCCCCTTCCTTGTCCTAACTCCGCCTCCCCAGATTGTTCATAAGAAGAAATGCATCGCCATGCGAGCTCATAACTTGCTAATATACGTAGTTGCACGCATATATACTCACTCCGCTAACTGTTGCCTGAGTAGAGTTGTGACGTAGTGTTATTTCGATCGTATTCGTAATTGTAAAATAATTAGTGTCGGTGGCAGAGTAATTTCGGTTTCAAAATAAGCGTAGAGTGGTGTCGGGTGTATCATAATCACGTATTGACGTAAAGTAAATTAGTATAGACAAATAGTTATACCTAGTGATTGAATGTGTTTGGTATTAGTGTTTAAATAAATAATAATTGTTGTGTAGTGATACCTACTGGGATTAATTGGCTGGTTGCAGTAGAGGTTTGAGTATCTTAGGTTACTAACCATAAAATTTGTTCATACCCAAGTTCGTATTATATGAGGATTTAAATTTTACTTGTTTTGTGTTGCTAGTTACACAGTCGACAATTAAATTAAATTCATTAGAAGAGCCTTTGAAAGGATTATAGTCAGAGGGGTCGGGGAGGGAACTCCTCACACAATACCTACCACGGGTTTTAGTATAGGTACTAACCAAAGTAGTTTGAAATTTTTCAGTTTGTTCTGCTTATAGGTATTTCGTAATATTTTCATATTTTTGTCTCCCAAGCCCTTTAGGCATAACACTGTAAGTACCGCAAGTATTAGATCAAACGACAATAATTATTTTAAAATGCACCTTATGAGCCCCTAAGTGATGATCCAACAATAATTCCATACGACGACCAGTATGAAAATCACACTCGGGGTACAGATTCCTCTCATAGTTAACTATTACAAAAGAGACATAGCCACAAACAACAAGGAAAGTAAATCTCTTCCGAAATAACTTCATGTGTACATTATTAGGGACACACTACAAATATTCTGCGTGTTTCAGTTGGTGGGATTCCGCTTGTGTCTGCTCCCAAGGAACCGCTGAGACCGTGCGAATTCGAAAAGTTTTTTCTATCCCAAGAATCTTTATAGTTTCGTGGAAGTGTCTTAAGCAATTCTAAATGAATACTTACAGATATAGAAACGAATATTAACCCTTATTATAGTTCCCTAAACTACTAGTTCTATTGCAGCTTGAAATGTTCAAAATAGAACGAGACTATTAATGATAATAAAAAACACAACTTTGCAAAGTATCACTTTTATTTTTTATAAAAACCAAAATATTTTCAACCACAATGTGGCCATCTTCAGTGGTGATTTAAATTAAACTTTTTTAAAAAAATTTAAAAGTTTAATTTAAATCACCACTGAAGATGGCCACATTGTGGTTGAAAATATTTTGGTTTTTATAAAAAATAAAAGTGATACTTTGCAAAGTTGTGTTTTTTATTATCATTATGGAAAAGTACCACAAAGTTGATAAAAATACTTTAAATAAATCGAGACTATTAATTTTTTCCGTCTGCAAGGAAATTTGGGCTGAACACGATAATAACGCGTAAAATGTGTTTGGAAAAGAAAAATATTTTTAATGCAAACATTAAAATGGGCGGTACATTTGATGAAGCTAATAGAACAAGTGCATATTTTTACCACTTGGGTTCCTGGCTGAATGACAAGCGTAATCTAGACTCTGGAAAAAACGGCATTCGTATGGCGAGGTCCACCTTCTACAAAATGCAATCGCGATTCAAATTTGAACACTCGATAGAAGGCTATGAAAGCGTATGTTCTATCAGTATGGTGTGGTGATCAGAATCAAATATTCCTACTGACTGGTCAAAAATCCCAAGGTCGCCAAGATTGTCCACAGATTTCGTGATGAAAAATGTTCCCTCTCACAACTCATACATAAGAATACGGCATCTAAAGCTGGCGCAAGATCGTTAGAAGTGATGGTGGTCAAACTCCGTTATGAGAGGCACATGAAGGAGATTAAATGAATTGCCCTATAGTTGTTAGTTTAGTTGTATTTTAAACGAACTAGTTGACCTTTTAGTCAATCGAAAATAGTAGGATTGCGTAACTGGATTATCAGAGTTAATATAGATTATTTTGGTGAAGTCAGCTAGTCTGAAGCTTTGACGTAGCAACATATACGTCATAATTACAACATATTACAATAACGATTGTATGTTAACATTTTCAGTGCTGAGTGTCAATATAATATCGACTCGCACGCTATCTGCTTAAAATGCGGAGAGTCGCGAAACTAAATCTTGTACAGAAAGGTTAGAAAAATATATTTTATACTTTGTTTATAAAAGTTCGAAATTTTTGATGTATTTTGTCAGCTTTTTTCCCTTGAAGAAGTATTGTGTTATATAGTTTGCAGTGAAAAAGGAGTAACACGTTCATTACGCATGATTGTTCACGTGCTTAAGTTGTATAGGTTATAAACAGTTTGTGAAAAGAAAAAAATAATGCTAATGCGTTTTTAATTCTTTTAAATGAATTAAAAAACAATGCTTATTATTAATTTTGAGAAGGATAGAACAAAATTCTTAAATACCAAATTAAAGGAATAATTGTTTTTTATTATTTGTAGGTAGATTCTAAGTATTTTTGCATAAAATTTACAAAAAACGCAGCACTAATTTATAATTCCTTTGACCATGTACCTATGTATCGTTTGAGCCTGAAAAACTTGTCTGGATTATTAAAATTTTAAATTTAAATAAAAACATAGTTTTTTATGGAACGAAGATTTTACCATACTTCATAGAAAATGATGTGCCTATAATCTAAAAACCCCACTACTAGTGAAGATTGTATCCATGTTCATGTATGTTCTTGTTTTCTAGTGAGAAACGTATAACTGTCGACAAATAATGTATTATCAAAACACCCGTCTCACCATATTACCCTTACACTGTTTACTATCGAGGATCAGGGAGATATATTTATGCGGAGCCTACCCCATCTGTAAGAGTATGTATCGTGGCGTCTAGATAGATCCTTCAGTAGGGTGGAGGTTGTTTTCCGTCACACAAAAAAAAAACTATTGCGAAATGTCTAACGAATGTAATGTGTTTGGGTGTTTGTAAGATTTTCTTGTCTGACACCTATTGTCAGATGTTATATACAATAATGAAAATACTACGAGATAAAATCCCATGAAATATCAATGCAAGATCGACGACAATGAAAATTGAGGTCATGGGTGATTTATCACATGGAAAAACCATGTGCCCAATTATGTTTTTTTTTTGCGAATCACGCACAAACAAACGGACCTGAAGACCAATGACTGTCGGAATTCGACACTCCCGAACTTCTATCTATCCTCAATTACCGTGTTCTGGTCTTCACCAGATCAATTGATATTTTCGGTTGTCTGCACCAAGACAATCGTAGGTTTGAGGGAGCCCCTGCATCGTATTCTTTGCCTGTAGTTTTCTCTAAAAAATATATTAGGCAGCCCTCATTATGTCTTCGAGAAACAAATTTCCAGTGATATTTTAAGCAATTTAACTAATTAACGATAGCTTGTTAATTGTTTTATTTCCACCAACCTTCCTCCCTTCCTTTCCTCCTTATTTTTCTTGCACACCACTTTCGTATATTTTATTTTGTGATCTTTCTCTGTATTCGTATTACACTTATGGTAAGAGTTTATCTTTTAGTACCTACCTAGTTTTATTTGAACGGGTACCTGGAAATCAATATAATAATAACATACGTACCTATGTGACACGTTCTCCATTAAAGTAAATTATAGAGGAATTGTTCCCGCAACCGAATCAACGATAATTATTATTACATAATACAATAAATCATAAGCTAAATTTGATCAATTTTTTATGTCGTTCACTGCATTTTATTCATATTTCACTCAAAATTATTTTTTTATTCTGAGTTAGGTCGAAGGTCGACTGGCGGGCCAGCTAGTTTAAGATAACGCCTGAAAAGCTGAAAAGTGGAATCCTTTAGAAAAAAGTTGTCCATATATTTTTACTGATTAATAACACAATACGATTAAATTTAATTAAATTTCTTTTTTTTATTTTAAGAATTAACATTCCACAATATTTCGACGACATTTCAAAAAAAAGCTTTCTCTTTTGTTTTTTTATGTTCTTGTAAAATTCGAGAGTAAAACGTTGTTGTGTAGAGACGACGTGGGATAAAATTTCCCTTTTGTGTTTTAAGTTGATGGCCGTGTTTTTAGGCTCGGTAATTAAGAGAGCTGTTGCTTGGAAACATGAATTCATGTGGAATATGGAATAGAAAGAGGATGCCGGGGATGAAACGATCTTCCGAGAATACTTCAAAATGTTACTTTGTACCTACGCTTTTTTTGCTCCATAAAAGAAACGTAGCACAAATTACTTAATTCGACTATCAAATCGGATTAAACGAAATTGAATTACCCAGGTACTTAAAAGATTTTTTATAGACAGTCTTAATTTAATAAATTAATAAGGTTTCTGTTTTTAACAAGAACCGAACAATCCTTCATACTCGTATGGTCTACCATACGTTTACCAAGCGTTTTAACGCTTAGCCAAATGAAGATTTTTTTTGTTTTACTGCATAAGTTGGTGGTTACGCTACACGGCTTCATCAAGTTGTGATTGCCAAGCGTTGTGATTATATTGAAGTTCTGTTTTTGCCTTTCTCTCCTGTTAGCATCGACACTATCCCGATGAAACTGTTTCCAATATTTTTCACCACTGCCTGGCGGTTATCCTTGGATAATAATGATTTGTTTTTCTAGAAAATATGTTGAAGCGACCGTAACACTATAAGAACGCATTATCTTTGATACAAGTACAAAGCATTATCTATTTATCTCTTTCATTTCCGGCAGAAAAATAATGAAAGTGGGAAAGAAATAGTGCAATCGTGAAACTTATTGACATTGAGCGTATCTTAGATACCGCAATCAACAAGATTGCCCACTGAAATAAAATATACGAACTTGGTAAAAAGGTCAAATTAAAAAATACGGCCGTTAAATTGTAGGTCCACTTTTCTTGAAAACCATTGCATTACAACGATCACCCTTGCGTCTATTTCCGATTTGAATATTCGCAGAATTTTTGAAAGCCATTATGTTGGAGGTTTATTATTTCTTTTTACTAAGTATGTATAAATGTGTTGTAATAATTGTATGTAGGTACCTACACACTTCATCGAAATGTAAATATTATTATGAAATTATCTTGCTCTTTCGTGTATAATTAATTGCTTGGAGAATCTTTTAAGGTGGGGACCTTACTATATAACATAGTACACCCGAGAAGCTATATATAGTTTTTGTAATTAGAATTAACACAATAATAATAATAATATGAATGAAAAAATATCTACCTACCTAATATATCTACCCAGATTGTATGTATTATTATTGTATTCATTCATGTTATTGGTATGGGAAATAAAATAAATAAAAAATTATAATACACTAGCTTATACCCGTCTTGCTTTACGTTTTTGATTCCGATTGTCAGGCTTGATCGGTAGGTAATTAAACAGATTCTAGTCTAGCATCCCATTGCTTAACATACCACTTTAACTGACATAAGCACAGAAAAAGAAGAATGACACTTTTACAATTTTTGTTTTACCGACCTCATAATATTATACGAACCTATTCAAACCACAGAGCTCTCTCTATGAAAACTTGCAAATTATGTCCACAGATAATATAAATATACTGATTATGTCGGTAGGTTGGTATAATATTTTTTTTTTTTTTGGAGGTCTATAATAATAAAAAAAATATTATACGAACCTACCGACATAATTTGCAAGTTTTCATAGAGAGAGCTCTGTGGTTTGAATCTTAGCTACATACATTGCCTGCTTTGATATTAATTGGGCAACCCACCCATAGAGGGTGATTTGTATCTGTCAAACTTCAAAATCAAACTGCAAATTTTTTCATTAAATATTTATTTATTGAGAATAATAAGCTTTTAATAACATTTATATGTATAACAAATCAATCTACAATTATTTTATTACATTTTCATACCGTAATACCAAGATCCCATTCAACGTTTACATGAGTAATTTTGTTTCCAAAAGATGACTTACTGTCTTTTTGAGAAATTTGTATGAAGATCCTAAAAAATACAGTTTTTTTAAATAGCTCTAAATATATTAAAGTTAATGCAGCAAATTGTATTTAAGAACCTTCTCCAGCATTTTATACTGCTCTGGGCATATTAATATCTATCTTAGCATTTGTATTTTGAGCGTGATGTTCACATATACGGTTAAAGTATTGTCAAAGGCAAATAAAAAAACATTTCTAAATTATTATATAGATTATCTTATCGTTTCGGGAAATCTCAACAGATGTCGTTACTTGTGGGTACTCAAAAATATCATCAAAGACTATGATTACCCATAATTATATAAGAGAACGCTTTTAGAAGACCCTCTCATACTGTGTTCCATTCCTACAAAGCAGAGCCAAGAAATCTGGATATGGTGTGTCATCGTAACTGCGCGAGATTGAGGAGATCACCGACCTCGGATGCCTAGTGACAAAAGCGCCGACTTCAGACCACGAGGTCCCGAGTTCGATTATTGGTCGGGTCAGAAATTTTCAATGCGTTTTTTTCACATTGCGGAAGATCGAGCGTAATGGAGAGCCTTTGTTGCCTCCCTACACCCTTAAATTGGGTGTAAAGTGAGTTTGGATTGACACAAATATTCGTACACTATCTTGTTGGTGAATTCTCGTAATGTTATATCACATTGTTCTCTTTTCATGTTTGTTAGTTAGAGTTTACGATACATCCGCCTTCTGTGTGCCTACTATTATTAACGTACACAGACAAACATTATAGTATGTACAATCGTAGCAAAGCGTTTCTGCAAATATTTGTACAAGATCTAATAAAAGTTTATTACTTTTAATAATATGGCGTTGCTCTTTGGGAGCAGTTGGGTAAACAACATTCAGTAATACCTTTTTAATGTTTATGTTTTAAAATGGGGTATTATTGCTTAAATCGATAAAATGTTATGTTAATAATTATTACATAATTGCAATAATTATTACATAATTGCATATCTCAACCTCATCGGAAGGGGTATTTACTATAAAGTTTAGTTCGAACCAATAATACCTGTTCACAGAAAAATAAAAATAATGTAATGTAAAACGTACTGTGCTAACTTATGGGTGCGAGGCACTAAGAGTAAGGATGGCACATATGCTGGACATCTTTGAAAGGAAGGTTCTGCGTCGAATCTGTGGACCAGTGAGAGAGGGCGATCAGTGGCGCATTAGAACCAATGAAGCTCCTTAGATGCAGCACAAATAAATCATCCAGGTAGCGAGTTGGAAAACGACGGCAGAGGACAGGACTTGTTGGAGGCGAATGCTACGGGAGGCCAAGGCTCGATATGGGCTGTAGCGCCATTGGAGGAGAGAGATGTTATATTGAGCAAGGAGACATATTATCCAAGTTAAGTTGTGATATTTTAGCTAACATATGAATTAAAATACAAATGCATTTTAATGGTTGATTAACGTTAAGCGAAAAAGTGCATTCGTGTATGTTAAACCACCTACTAATGATTTTTTTATTGCATTTTAACGTAAATTTTTCTTCATTAGATGCGAGTACAATACATAGATACCTGAATAACAGGCATTTTATCTATGACCCATTATAATGTAGTTAGGACTGTGTCGCACTCCTCATGCGGTCGCCTTGATAACGAGCTCATTGTGGATTTTTTCTTATCTAATCAATACCTACAGATACGCATACTCCACATTATACCTGAGCCTGCGAGTATATAGCATTACGTAAATAATCGCTCAGGAATTTGCGGTTTGCGACTAAACACTACATTAACTCGTAGGTACACACTTTACTCGTTTCTAAAAACACAAGTGGTGGACCAGTGCTCGAAATTCGACCATAACTTATTTAAATTATAAGTTTGAACATTATTAAAGTTCCACTGTCAAAAAATGGACATGCGCTATTTCAAAATTTGAAATGTTTATATGAACAAAGTTTTTTCTATTATTATCAAAGACAAACAATATTACTAAAATCTCAATTTATATCCCGCCATTTCAAGCTCTACCTTCCATTTGAATATACCGCCTTCAAAAAGCTTTCTGCGCCCATTATGAGGCGCTTTTATTTCATTTTCCATTTGTTTCTATGAAGTTGAAGATCTTTATAAGTAGTCTGTGGAAGTGTGTGTGAGTATCAAATACATAACATTACAGTAGTATTTGTAATGTTTTTTTTTTATTGATTTAATCTTTGTTTATGCATCATTTAAAAAAAATATTAGAATTCGCCACTCCTCTATAGAAACTATAAGTATGCGATATTTCATACTCCTCCGTCAGCGCAGTTTTCGTAAAAATGGTCACAAAATTTTTCATGCACGTATTAATATATATATAACTTTATGAAACGAACACACATAATAATGCAGTATAAATAATACCTACACTACCTATACCGATATAAACATATTACGAAAATATATTGTAGGTACCTGTGTGAGAATAATAATTTTTATTATTGTCATGCCTTCTTCTTCTCAGCCCGTCCACTCTTGAACGTATGCCTCTTCCATGTTCTTCCACTCCTGTCTATCTGGCGTCTTCTGCATACATGTGCCACCCGCCAACCTCACCAGGTCATCTCTTCATAGAAGTTTCGGTAAATCGGGCTACGGTCATAACAGGAGTACAGGACATTGTCAAGTTGCCACACTAAAATGGCGCTGGGCTCGTCATATTGCCCGCAGCCCAAACAACAAATGGACGAAGCGCCTCTTGTGCTGGCACCCTAGATCATCCCAGAGAAAACATTAGAAAACAGATTTTAAGTTTAGTAAGAGCTCCAATCACGTATGCGTGAATGAGAGGGAACTACCCGGATGGCGTTGGCGCGTCCCAGGTGATCCGTTCCATACTAACTTAAATATTGTATTTAATATCATTTCTTACCCATTTTTTTTTCAACTTTTTATTAGTTAGGTATTCTGTTATCCGAAGCAGAGAAGAATCCAATAAATCAAACATTGAAAGGATCTGCTCACCCGATCTCGAGTTATAAATGTTCGCACTAACCCGACTTTAATTTATATTAGAGATTCTGTGTTTTTCTCTCTTTATTAACTAGTTCTGATTTAACTTACCTTATTAGAAAAGGAATGCAAAAGAGCATACCTAATATAATCGTACCTAAGTAAATACTTGGGTTCGTTCTGTTAGAAAGAAAATAATTAGCTTTAAAAAGTAGATGAAGATATTGGACACTATTCAGCTTCAAAGGTCACAGCTTATCTACATTCTGCGGATAACGAGTAATAATTTCATATCTACTTATTTATAATCTACATGAGTTTGCTACCTGCATACTTTGACGGTGACGACAAGAATTCATGTACATCTAAATTTTATTTATTTATTTATTTATTTTATTCCCAAAAAATAAAAAAAAAACAAAAATTTTACAATGTGTGTATATATATATATATATATATATATATAGGGTTTATTACCTCACTAGACGAGAGTCTGTGCTGAGGCAATACTACTTAATGTAAAAAGAAAAAGAAACCATGCACAATCATTCTGAACACAAGATTTTTTTTCTATTGAATGGCTATTTTCACATTTGATTGCTGTATAGCATTTGTTAGCTTTGGAAAGTCATTGCACGGCTATCTGCATGATTTAAATTACATAAAGAAGGTACCTGTTTAAAGGCTCAGCGACGAATCGACACGCTTTGGTCTTCGATTGAAATGATTCAATGCCAGTAAGATGAAGTTCATGGCGAACGTCTGCGGCTTGATATTAATTGTAGTCATCGACAATCACCTTGACAATCAGGCTTATGGCAAGTGACGCATTTAACAGCATAACCAAGGTATGGAAAAGTCGGCGTTTAGTGTTGAGACGAAATGTAAACTCCTAGACGGGTGGAAGTGAAAACCCAGGATTTGTCACGAAATGCATGTGAACAACATGCACCCCGAAAGACAAAAAGGGATAGTCAGCTTTTCACAGGAAACAATATGAAGATGGAAGGTTTACTCCTTTTCACTGTGATGAATTCAGCAGAGACTGTGCTACTGCACTTGCATATGGTAAAGGAGTAAACCTTCCATCTTCATATTGTTTCCTGTGAAAAGCTGACTATCCCTTTTTGTCTTTCGAGGTGCATGTTATTCACATGCATTTCGTGACAAATCCTGGGTTTTCACTTCCATTCATGTTATGCGGCACTCCCCGCTTTCATCGGATTCCATGACGTGTCGGCCATTTTGAGAGATGGTCCTGATGAGACACATGCGCACAATGTCGAAACACACTATCTTTTTGACGAATCCAATCGCATATTCTGGTGATGGGCACAGCCTCGTCCCATATGCAAGTGCAGTAGCACAGTCTCTGCCGAATTCATCACAGCGTAAATGAGTAAACCTTCCATCTTCCTAGACGGGTGTTTGAGTCCATGAACCTGACCATAGACCATGCAGAAAAATTCTCCGATTTCGAAACCAAGTGCCTCATAAGAGAAGCACCGCATTACGAACGACTTTAAAGGATAAGGTACCCAGTACAGGATGGAGACGAGATAGACATGGCTAGGAGATGTGTCAAGAAACAGAGCTGAGTGATTTGGACTTGGTGTGGGAGAAACTGATGGATAGTGCGCAAGATCGAGCGTAGGAGAGGGATCTTATTGCCCCACTATCTCACAAAGGAAGAATAATGAAGTGTATCTACTCATAGCAAAATTCTTTTGTGATAGCACTGAATGATTTTGAAGTTACTATTAAAACATCTTAACTTTAGATCAAAAATTAGTTTTAATTCTTATCCACAGTCTGCACGTTATCATAACATACTGACTCTAGAAAACAGACGAACTGTAATAGACCTGGTGTATTTATTCAAGATTGTAAACGGATTTGTCGACTCCAGCGATCTTCTTGGGGGAATAAGTTTTAATTGTCCTTCTAGATCCACAAGATCGCCACCAATATTCAGAATGCCTAGATGTAGTACAAACTATGCTCAAAGCTCTTTCTTTCAAAGATCTTGCACAAATTTTAATGCTTTTTTCAAGGACGTCAACCTGTACAATTCTTCCCAGCAGGTTTTTAAGAGGTCTGTGATTGAACATTTGCTATCGCATTAAGAGTCCGACCAGTGCGGGCAAACTTATTTGAAATTGCTCCTACTCTTTCTCAAAACAAGCAGAAACAATACATTACCTTTACCCTGTCCTCTTTTCCCCTTTTCCCTTTCCCAGTATCTGAGCCGAGTACTTAAAATTTAGGTACTTTGTATTTTTACATTTAATGTGTATACTTCATTGGTGTATAAGTTTAAATGTAGGTATATACTTAACTGGTGTGTGTTTCGTAATTGTTTATGTACCTACTGTCTTATTTTTGTATCAATTTCACTGTCTGTATATTAATGTTAAAATAAATAAATAAATTAATTAATTAAAATACGCGAGTGTTTTCAGCTAGTATGTAACATTCTAATCAAGGTGAAAATTTTGTCGGTGTGCTAGTACGAATGCAAATAGCGTCGTTATGCGGTAATAAAAGTATGTACCTAATTAAGCTTAGAAAGTGTAATTAGTTCAACTGTATGTAAGTAGGTTTTAGAATATTATAATTAATCATATCTACACACTAAAATGTAATTTTACACGATATTATTTTATAAAATTGCGGCATAATTAGGTATAATTTAGAAGTTTCAAACAACCCATTAGCGATTTTTCCTCTTTTCAATAGGTAGGTATACTTGTTTTGACGCATGAAATTTACTGAAGACATGCTTTTCAATAGAATTTCTTCACAAAGACCCCAAGAAACAGCTTCCTACTAGTTGTAGCCCAAGAAACAGCTTAACTAGGTGTTTCTTTTAATCGTTGGGTCTATAAAGACACTAATGCACAGTGCATTGCTGAAGTTGATCTATATAGAGATATTTATTTTCAGGCTCGAAATAGTATGAATAGAAGTTAGAGTTCTCTAGCAGAAACTGCTCAAGATCTGTGTAGGCAGAGTTCTAGTTTTGCAATATTGTAGAACTATAAAGTAAGTACAGGATGTTTCACTCCAGGTGGAGCTCTCTTTTGAATAAATACTGTACGCGTGTTGTGTATACTCAGTGTATGACAAACACTCTAGGTATCTACGCCCTATATAAATCTAGGTGTTCTAATTAGAGAAAAACGCTCTGCAATATACAAATAGTTCTAGTGCATTATTAATTTATATTTTTTATTTATTAAGAACAATATATTTAGATAAATTAATTATCGATACAACAGAGCAATACAAGTGATGTGCGATCATTGGCACCGATCGGACGATCGAATTTATGTCTGTCCGTCGCCCAGTTAGGACATACATTTCATACAATGTTATAATATGTTTGAACAGGGCGTCCGCGTTCATGCGATCATCGCAATCGCACGATCGTGCAACTACCTAAGTAGGGCCTAACATTTCGTCTTCAGTTTGGAAGCCTGCAAAAGACATCTTCGTCTACGAATTCGGCGCACACACAACAGCAATAGCCTTTCAATTCAAGCAACATCACTCTCTACGGTTTATCGGCACCTTCGCGTTTCGTTCAACTTGGAGACCTACAAGAAACATCTTCAAGTCCAATTATTGGGGAAAAAACAGCGCCTGGACAGGTATGAATGGCTAAACCAAAGTTCTAAACATGAATAAAAAAATCCAACTAAGATTATTACTTGATTTTGATTAAAGAAGTAGTTATTTTGAAATGTACACTATAAATATCCTAACAATATATTATTAACACAAAAGGTTCCAGTAAAATGTATAGGGGTGCAAAAGCGTTTAGAAGTTCAAAAAAGCTAACTTGTGTATCTGTTTACGAAATAATAGATTCTTAACTATCGGGCAGGCCAACACAGTAAGTTTGTAGTAAAAACCCTTGTTCGTTACATTAGGGAGTTCCTAACAAGCAACTGGAGGCCATAGTTCCCTCTGGATACAACCCTCATCCCCTAAAGAGCAAAGTTTTAATTGATTTAAACATCATCGAACCCGATACAGTTTCATTAAAATCTCCAACCGATAATGAACGAATAAATTATAATGTTCAGCGTACAATCCGGCTCCCAAATGTTTCACCAAATAAACATATTTGTTTAGGCCGGTTTTTTTAACGAATTTCCTAATGAAATGATTGTTTCGTTATTCTTTGAATTCTTGAACGTTTGTATGAACACTGAACAGGTAATGCTGAATTTGTATTCGTGGTTCAGTTGAAGCTATCCGATTTTTTTTGGGGGGTTTATCAAACTGATCCAAACTCTCCAAATTTAACTCATATATAAAATACCTAACCAGTCTATTTAGGCCATTTAGGGTTTCGATGACTAAGCTACAAACAATGTTCTGGAAGATCTAGCCCATTAAAATACTGTGAACCGCTAAGTTAAATAATTAATAACATCAGAAATACTTTTAGTTAGTCCCACAATAGGTTTACGAAATCACGCCGTGGTGCATCAAAACCACGAAAAATCTTAAGGACTTTGCTGTGATAATTCAATTGCAACGTCCTTGAAGAGGAATAGTGTTGCATGAGCGTGACATTTTTGGCCATAAAACAAGCAGTTACGATCCTGCTGGCCTAGAATCGTAGGCCAGCAGGGCGCGAATCGTAAATTCGAATCGACAAAGCGAATTCTTCGATAACGAAGTACGGTTTCGTAGACAAACACACTTCGTTTCTATATCGCCGTGGCGATAAGACGCAAAGCGTCGATTCGACACATGACGTCAGACAGCGTCGTTTTTTTCTATGATTTTTAATTGTTACGTTGGCAGCCATTTCATTTATTGTCGTTGATCTATGGTCGATATGTCATTATATTCTTCTTCTTCTTTAATTTAGCATATTACTCCTAAAAATAGGGTGTTCATGCCATGATCTCTTGTATATTAATTATGACAAATATCAAAATCTTTGTTTATAGTAATTGCTGTGTTTATATTTTATTAAAGTTAGATTTAGAAAAATACGTACAGAATAAGATGCGTAACTATTTAATATTGGCCTTAATGCAAGATAATAAAATTTTAAGAAGGATTGTATTGTCGGTTGATAAAAGAATAGAAATATTAGATCGGAATTCTACGCGGCATCTTCATTCAATAATGGGCCCATTGATGGGGGAAGTTGTTGCCTGCAATACTTTGTCCTGGCAAACGACAAGGCGATGACTGTCGCTGCTTACTGTTGTGGCAAAGTATAGATCGGATTCGAAAAAAAACAATAATGGGAACCTGTCAGGAATTATTATTGGATATTCAAATAAATAAATGATTAAGGTCTTCGGTACCACCGCACTAGCAATACAATATTCATTCAATATAATCTTCAGGTTTTCATTTACCGATGTTGAAGGATTTTCTAGTGCTTTTATCTTGTGAGATTGTGAAAAAAATCATTAAATATGGACGGTTGTGATATTTTTGTGAAATATGGACTCAACCATGAAATATGGAAAATAATAATATGTATTTACATATTAATCCTGGCCCTACTTATCACGAATCATAGACTAATTAATTCATTAGAAACGATATCTCATGACGTCACCATATTTTTCGACGCGCGCCGACGCCATATAAATTATGAAATCATATATGTAATGCCTAGACAAACCCATTTAATTTTGACAGTTCGGCGAATTCTTCGTCAATATTTGTCGAATTCTTCGACTTCGCCGCCATCTTTTTGACGATAAGAAATCTTTGTAGAAAACGAAGAAAAATAATTCGTTTGTTAAAAATTCGACACTTTGAAAGGAAATTTTCTAAAATAAAATATTTACTAACATTTTAATTATGTTTTACAATAAAATAAAGGTAATAAATTATACACCCCATTGTTCAGAAATTCCACCCCATCGCCTGGACCCCACCAGGGGGGGGGGGGTTCAGGTAGCTCGTTTCCCCCAGAAATGACCCCGGATCGTTTAAAGAACAAGGGCGTAATGATCGGAGCCCTGAATATCCGCATTCCGCACTCATTCCGGCCGGGGAGCTTGTTGCTGCCAAGTTGGTGAGAGACTATGGACTGGGTATCCTGGGGCTGAGCTAGGCATGCAACCTAGGGCGGGGCAGAGAGACGCTGGCAATTATGTCATGCTGCACTCTGGTCACCGAACTGCACGGATGCGTGGCGTCGCTCTACTTTTAAGTAAATATGCTTTCACTCGCCTTCTTGATTGGGAACCTGTTTCTGACCGCCTGATGAGTGCGTCCTTCAAGATGACAGGCGAAACACTGACGGTCCTGACGACCCCCAGTATGGACCAGGCGTCATGGGGTAATACATAATAACGGAAGCCGTCTGATTGCTTTCGCCACGGTCCATCGACTCTTTATAGGTGGAATCCTGTTCTATTCCAAAGAGCTAAAGATAGAAGTTCACAAACAGAACATGTAGGAGGAACAATGAACACTTTGCTAATTCTTTTAAAAGCGACACTTAAGAGATAATAATTAATGTTCTTGAAAATCAAAACAGTTGTAAAATGATTAATAAATGAACTAGGAACAACTAATCCATTTATGATGCTGTTCTCTATTTTGTTTCACAAGAACATCTGTTATTTTCTTGAAAGATGTTGATAGCATACCTATGTATGTATTAAATTGCGTAAATGTCTATAGTTGTTTTCGCTAAATATCCAGGTGCGCCATTTTCCATTCATATTCCCTTCTATTCCTATCTTATTATAATTGCAAGCTACGGTTTTCCACTGTCGCAAACTTGTTGTTAGCCCTATCAAAATCTGAAAAGCTTCTAGACCTTCTTCGAAAACCTCTTGGATGCACAGATATATTGTTTCTTATGCTTATTAATGTACAGTAAAGAATCAAAAAAATAAATAAAACAATTAGATAATGTTCTATAGCTTTATTATTGTGTTGTGTTTACTAATATTGTACATATTGAATTTGAAATAAATAAAATGATCACAGAAGAGCACATGGATGTGGTATTGACTGATCTGCAAAATAAGAAGAAAATATTATTGTACAGAAAATGCTTACAACCTTGATCTGGCTCAATTCTGACGGACATTGGAAGTGGAAATGTTTAATAAATTCCAATTTATCCGTTGTCTTTGGATGGCCCGATTTTATTGATTGTTCCATTTAGCATTCTAATGCACCACGTAAAAAGTGACATTGTTTTTGTAAAAATACATAATTTTGCTGGTTGTTTTCGTCATATCGAAATTATTTTTCATATTGAACGGAATTTTCAACAATATCAATTTAAATAAAAATCCAAACACTAACCGTCTTACTTCTGAAAAAATGGTTCATCGTAAGATTACGTATAAATCACTGATAAGTTTTTACTTCAATTATAAAAAAAATATTGAATCTGCGTTTGTTTTGTATGAAGATGACATTTCATACAAAATTTTGTAAACAAACAAATAGTAGCTCGGCAACGCGAGTGGTACCAACGTAAGAATCAAAAAAAATTTCAGAAAAACGACGATGTCTGACGTAATGTGTCGAATCGACGCTGCCGATGCATCGCCAAAGAGAAAAATTCGAAAGTAGATAACGAAGTCTGTTTGTCTACGAAACTGTACTTCGTTTTCGAAGATTTCGTCGTGGCGATAATAATTTACTCAATTTCTAATATTGCCAAGGAAACAAAGCGTTCGCTGATAAACAAATTCCATGCGAAATGAAAGTATTTATATATAAAAATATATGGTGACTCTCGACAATGGTGCATATTATGTCAGGAATGTTATATTTATAAAAATTAAAATTAAGTAAATATAAATAAGTACACCGTTGACATCTTTCATCTCTTAATCAGGGTTGCCAGGTGTTCGGCATTTTATTGAATTTTTTCGGTATTTTAGAACCATGTTCGGCGTTCGCTATGAAGAAAATTTTACGGTATATTTTTCCAAGTAATTTTCCAACCAGTCCTTTCCGAAATTTTCGGAATAACGTTTTTCTTTTTTTACTGAATTTTCATCTTTCTGGAGATACCAAATCTTGAGAATCACTTTTTTATGGTGAACTTTCATTCTTTTCAGATACCAAGTGGGAACACTGGTTCGCTATTTTTTGGGAAAAAAACCTGATAACCCTGATTTTATCCAACAATATGTTATTGATGATTCACGACGAGTTCTTTGAAAATCATTTCATGATTATAAGCCAGGATGAAGTTCGATGGGTCAGCTAGTTGTGGATTAAAACTACTAAGTATATAGTAAATGCCAAAAAAATACAAACTGACGTTATTTTTTTTAATAAAGCGTCGATAAATGGAAGTATAAAATATAAATTATATATTATTACATATTTTCAATTTAAAAGAATTTAATAAATATGTCTCGAATGCTGAAAAAACAACTAATTATTTTTCTACAAATAATTTTTATCGTCGCAAAGATGGCGGCGATTTGTCGAAGATTTCGCCAAAGTGTCAAAATAAATGTGTTTGTCTACGAAGAACGTACAAAATGTATGGCGTCGTCGAGCGTCGAAAGAAATCGTGACGTCATGGAAGCGAAATCGAAATATCGTTTCTAATGAACTGTCATTATGTGGTTTTGTCTACCAAATTGACCCATTGGCGTAAAGTTCGTTTGTAGTCGATCGCCAAATGCGATTTTGTCTAGGCCCACTGAATTCCTCGTAAGACAGAGATGAACAGTTGCCAATAATACCCTACCAACATTAATATGTAGGTAGGGGTATTATTTTAAATATCATTAATATTAGAAACGTTCACCCAAATTTTTCAGGCCCCTAGTAAGAATTAACCCTGCGTCCTTTAGACCCCTACTCGGGACGAAAATCATCTAGTCCATATACTTTTTTAACAACCTTTCATGCTGACATAAAGGTAGGTAATTGTGTTCGATTTTCAATGGTTATGATTTATGTAAATACCCCATATTCTGCACTTGGTTAGAAAGTTTAGTTTTGTATGATTACTTAATTTTTTAGGATATTTATTAGGAAATCCAATCTTATCCAAATTCCCTTTACGCCCCACAGGCAACAAGAGCTCTCCAATGCGCTCGATCTTGCGTAATGTTTATGACCTCCTCCCACACCATATTGGCAACATTGCCAAAGAATCATTTGAAATTAACGTCAACAAGATTAATTATTATTATAGATTTTACCTAACCATCCGCCGTGGGGTTGCCGGCTAAAAATAGCACATCTGCTCTTTTTGCTGGTTTTTCGAGTATCCTGTAAGAGGCAGGAAATAGAAAAGATCGGGGACGTGAGGTTGACTACCTTCTACACTTCCTTAAGCTCCAACAGGTCAGGAAGAAAGAAATAAACCTCCTGGATATAGACGCCCATCAAAGGTGGGTTCAGGCATTTAGTGTACCTCCCCCTGTGATGGCGCAAATTAAGCGCAATGGAGAGCTTTTGTTGCCTTCCTATACCCCTAAATGGGATTTTAAGGGAGAATTGTAGGTATGTACCTAACCATCGCATTCGTCTGTTTTCTTTTTAACCCCTTGAAAGTTGCAATAATTATTTAAGTTAACAAACCAATCCGTTCTATATTCAGAATGTAAAGTCGAAAGCTCTAATCAACACGTTTCTAAGCTGAATATCGACTCAATCAGAAGGAATGAAGTCTGAAAGGGGTTATTTAATAAGAAATTAAACAGTTGTTCCACATCAAAAGGTTAATTTACCTGATATTCTAAAACGTTTATCTATTGTAATGGAGTCATATCGCGTGTAAGGGTAGTTACAACGAGACAGTCATGCAACCCAGCTTCTCAAACTTTGCTGGCGTATATTTTTATTGCATCACTGATTCTACTGCACATCATCTTACAACATCACAGAATCTATAGAGTTTTGGAGGGAAGATATTGCTGTCTAAGGCCCTGGCCTAATTGAAAAGTGATCGCGCGTCCAAGCATCGTGGGATCATACAATGTTCTCAATTTGAACGTTGAGTATTTTTACTTACAAAAATTAGGACACACACTGACGATAAAATGTTACCATAGGAAGCTGTCTGCCAGCCATCCTTTCAACGTTGGTCAACCTGCGAGGTTTTTTTTGCTCTGTAGGTACCTACTTGTACCTATCTTTATTTCAGAAATTTTATCCTCATCTTGAACATCTTTCGAATACAATTAGAATTTGTTTTAAATTCAAAAAGAGAACACAGTTTGAATATCTCTTCCATAGAATGAAATATTATAGTTTCTAATGAGTTGGCATAGACAAAAGTACCCTAGCAAGCCGCACCGCATTATTCACCAGCGATCACGACTAATCTATTGATTATTATCTCTGGTTTCGCCGTTAATATCAAACTATTATAATATGTTTAATTAACCTAATTTCGCGTGCCTTTATTAATGAATCGCTATTAATAATAATAATAATCATCATTTTCACACTCCATATATATTTACCTATTCCACAATTAATTATTTTACTACAAATTTTGTCATTCAATTGACTGATATTAATTAACTCAATCATCACGATTTGGCGCCCTTAAGGCTTGAACACGGCTATAAATTTTATGTTGTTAATGTTAATAGTGTCCATATTATGACGTCAAAACAATTAATTCACTTCGAAAGAACTCGTCGGTTTTCGGACATATTCGTTAATCTTACTAATTTCTTAAAGGTACCTATAGGTACCTTTAAGAAATTCGGTTAAATAAGGTCTTGAACTATAGTTCAAAAGATTTTATGAGAGAGTTGGTTTGTGGCCAGCGGATTAGTCGACGATTTTTGTACGTAAGTACCTACAGCGTACTGAATAATCAAAGTGGAATCTCTAAAAGATTCTCAGTTTTGCTCTTGATTCCGTAATAATATTCTTTTATTCTGCTTTGTACAAAACATCGAACTGTGTTTTACTTTAGTAAATTTTAACGAAGATTAGATCAATGCGAATGAATATCTATATCTATACGAATGAAAATTTTAAAAGGTTTAAACTTTCATCTTCACAGGTAATTAATACGCCTAGATATTTCGCAATTATGGAACGAAAAAAGCGTACCTCTCACCAAATTATCAAAATACCTGATGATTTTTTTTGCTGCCCCTCGTCCGCACCGGAGGTAAGGCTCGTAAAGATAAAAAGATTATTTCATTAGTAGAACTGAGGGTAGATTATAATTAATTCTACAAATAAATTATTCAAATATTTCATGAGTCTTTTTTCCGACCCCTCAGGTAATTTAACAACCTTGTATGTATCAAACAGAGGCGCGTCTTTTTTTTTCAGAAAATTATACTTAGACAGTTAATTTTTTTTATTACCTAACAAAGTGTTTTCTTTGTGTGTAATATCAGGTTCCTCTGATTCTGAGCAGCTCTAAAAAAATCTTTTTCGTTGTAAAGTCAAAGAATGTTTAAATGCTAGTAAAGGTAGACGATTTCTCAAAATAAACCTGAAAGGTGGACGTTGAAGGTGAAAATGGTGAAGCAAGTTGAGATTTTTTGGGAGATAATTGAAGTATGTACATAGCAATGTCATAAATTTGGAGGTTCTAAGGTAAGCGTATATTGATAGAGAATTTGGAAAGCTCAGGCAGGCATATTTTTGAAAATAAAGCATTCTCAACCGGCTTAAAAAGAAAAACCTTTGAGTCCTGCATACTGCCTGTAATGACACACCGTCTGAAGATAATGACTTAAACCGGAAAAAACGTCAAGGAGCTGAGATTCACGCTAGAATCCATGAATAGGCGCATTTTCGGAGTCAGTCTTCAAGAAAAAATAATGTACATAGAAATTAGACGCTAAACATATTTAACTCAAGTGGCAATAGGCGAGTCAAGTGGCAATAGGCGAGTCAAGTGGCAAGACAGTAGGGCTATTCTCGTAATCAATCGCTTTTAAAAATCACTTAACGATAAGATTAAGACACGATCGCAAGCAGTCATATTCACAAAACTATCGGAATCTAATCTTAATCCTATCTTGAACTGGATCACTTTCATACTGATATTTCAAACATAACGAATTTTTAAGATATCTACTAGATATCTTGTTTTGTGAATACCAATCCGCCATTTTATGATTGTCAAT
Organism: Mystacides longicornis; assembly: GCA_963576905.1. Classification (NCBI taxonomy): domain Eukaryota; kingdom Metazoa; phylum Arthropoda; class Insecta; order Trichoptera; family Leptoceridae; genus Mystacides; species Mystacides longicornis. The sequence goes on from OY756436.1 coordinate 9,487,280, forward strand.
CAAGATGAGAGCGTATTAAGACCGCTACAAGAATAAGGGCACTGGACGGTGACAGATGAACTCGGTTATACCTAACTCAAACTCAGCCTTTTTCCACAGTTTCTACTATAATAAAATCGGAGAAACGTTGGTTGTCCTCAGAAGAGATGGAAAGAAGGCATTGCTGTCGTGGTTGGACAAGAGGGGCTGCAATCGGCAAAAGAATAGAGAAGAATGGAGGAAATTTGAAGACTCGTATGTCCGGGATTGGACCAAAAAGCTGAAAAAGAATAAGACAGAGATCTATTATTGCTGACGAATACTAAATTCCATAAGATTTAGGAGAGTCTTGGATAAAAGGTAATCTCTATAGATTGGGATAACAGAAACCACATACTTAACCAAACTAGTTGATCTGATCTGAACAAAACTTGCGCGTGAGAAAGTATTTTACATAACTTTTTCTTGCATCTGCCTTCGTTCCTCCATTGTTCCTATAAAAATGTATGACTTCTTTGCTCCGATTAGGCTCAAAAAGAAAGGAAAAGTTTGACCAATGAATTGTCATTTATAAGGATCCTAATATGTTGTAAGTGTTCATAGAAAATGTCTTATGATTGAACCATTTATAGGTATATCTTTTGTTTATTTATTCACTTTGACAGCGATGTCGTATTTTTATGTATTACCCAACTTACAAGCACTGCCTTGTGAGATTTCCAATATCATTGTTTTATCTTGTAAGTATATACTTTTATCAATCTTTATAGTTGTTTTTCCTTACTGTAGTTTTATTATTCATCGAAAATAAACGTTATTATTATTATCTTTTAATATTTCGTTAATAATAATTATTGTTGTGTACCTATATTGTATGATAAGCATATAGGAACTTACGTGTGTGTCGTTAACTTGATCAATTCAATTTAATCTAGTCTGTTAATTTTAATTCACTACTTTATCTTTTAAAAACTACATAATACAATTTTTCCATATAAATTTATAATTACAGTTAAAAATCTTGAGTGTTCTATGAAGAGCTCGCAAATTAGGACATTCTGAAATATTCACATTGCCATCATCAAAATGTAGCCTACCTATCTCTCCCTTCTCAACAAATGGGGGTATAATTCAAGCAATCACATACCGCAATGAATAATAATTTGCAATTAATGGAAATAGCTTCATTTACATCTATGTTGGATGCTTCTATCCCGAATTATACAATAATAATAATTATTATTTTAATCTTGACCTGTTTTGAAATTAAAACTAAAATAATAATATGTCTTGTTAGTGATGTTAATAATATTACAACCTATTTAAGAAGAATACATTATTATATTTATGGTCCTTTGAGCCGGATATTATATTTATGGTCCTTCGAGCAGGATATTATTTTACAAATGCAAAGATAGTAGAATTGTTGAGTGAACAAATCATCATCGTACCTATGATGATCACGCGGATATTTACTTATACCACCACGCCAGCGCCCCGGCACTATTACGTTTTTATGGAGGAACTCAGTTCTCGTCAGCAGTACCCCACAGACAGCCCATCAGTAATATCAATCACTCTGAGGCATCAGTTTCTGGGAACATGAATGTTTTTGAGATACTTACCTACTGACAATAGGTGTTCGCGTCTCTATATAACTTGTATCATCTCTGTTCAAAACTTCAAACTAAAATACATAGACAAAAGAGGCAAACGAACATAATTTTCAAATCTATTCGAATCTTCTATGTTTTAAACTTTTACGGTTAGGAATGAAAAAAATTCAAATCGTAATAAATAATAATGTGGTAGTCACGACATTTTAAAAATACAACATCCGTCGGGGGTGCAGTAGTCGGAAGTTCAGCGCGCCATTTGTCTACGGTGTAGTGTTGCCATAACAAAAATAATTTACGGCATAACCCTACATAATAATAATAATAAATAACAATCACGTTACATCACTATGGCGGTGTTGCCGCAGTGCTAAAATACTATAAAGTAATTAAATGTAGTATCCTACATAGGTACTGATGGGTAGGTGCCGGTACAAAAAGGTTACTACATTTATATTTCAACAGAGTGAAAACGAAGGAGAATTTGTAGCTTTCCCGTACTATAATAATTTCTACATTATCATGGCGTGAGTATGCAAACAGCCCTCCATTTATATGTATTTGTGAACGCGTGTAGACGTTTTGTTGTTCTTTGTTGCAAAGAACAAAGAAAGTGCCTGGCTGTGCTAGAATACCTTCATATTATTATTAATGTAGAACACTTTTGTACGTATACGAGAGTGTTCGTAGACTATACGAAAATAACACACGTAATAATAATATTCTGCTTTGAGTATGATGAATTGTATATTTTATTTAAGTGCACGGTTTACTTAGGTTCGTGCGGATTTATGTCGGGCTACTTTAGATTAAATTTACCTAGGTCAGCGGTGTTCAACAAAGATTAATAATAGGTACTGTTGAATATTTTAACAAGAAGTATTAAGTTTAAAAAAATTTACACAAAACTCTTAGTCGAATCCTGAGGATAATGTGGTTTACAGTGTGTCCAATAAAACCGTTCAATCACGACCAATGCAACCATTTGTTATCGAAGGCTGGCGACCATCTGCGAAAGAGCTTCGCGATCTGGGGCAAGTCAAGGCAAGGCAAATCAGCAATGATTTTAATATCAATATTAGCATCCGCATTAATTTTGCTAATATGTATTTAGTTTGTATCCTGTCCATTTCAGACGGGGCTCAGCAGTATATTCGCATTCTCTCGCGAGCATTTTTGTGCAATCAAAGATCAAAAAAATAATATTTTATTTTACACACGCAAAAAAGCTGCTTTAAAATTCAATGGCGTTGTACAAAAATTACAGATACACGTATATAAATACAAACAGCGAAATATCTAGCTTAATGGAAATATCTAGCAGAATATTGTGGTAATATCTAGCTTACCCTGGGGGTTGGGCCTTTAAACCAAGCCAAACTCAAACTTGAATTAAGTAGGTACCTACAGACTCAATAATAATGAAATTCCTCTCTCAATGACACTTTTTCAAGAACTTGTTATAGGGGTAATAATTATATTTGTACCGAATTATGGTATAATTAAAAAAAAATATCATTCCTCTGGAGACTATCTGTCTTCTTTATTATTTTTTTGTGATGTGTTGTATATTTGTCTGGAATCATAATATTATGTTGTATATTTATATTGTTTGAAAAGATATTTGTATTTATTTCTACATAATGTGATATCCCTCCCTAAGTGGGCTTGACTGGGTCTATGGTGGGCGACTCGAAAATAAACAAATAAATCCATACATTAGTTATTTATCAATCAATCAATCAATTCTCCCTTTTACACCCCACTCAGGGGCATAGGGAGGCAACAAGAGCTCTCCATTGCGCTCGATCTTGCGCAATGTTTATGACCTCCTCCCACACCATGTCCATGTCCCTCAGCTCTGCTTCGAAGGAGCGGAACACAGTGTGAGAGGGTCTTCCTCGTCTTCGGGACCCTGATGGGAGGAAGAACAGCGCTCAGTTATTTATACCTGAAGGAAAAACTTTGTGACTATTTTTTGCGAAAATTGCGCGGACGGAGGAGTATGAAATCTCGAACACTTGTATTTTATATAGAGAAGGAGTATGTAGCGAGTGCTAATAAAATATATTTTTTTGATTATGCATAAAAAATATATTATTAAAATAATAAAAAAAAATATTATAAAAACTACTGTAATGTTATGTATTTGATATTCACACACACTTCGATGTATTTGACATTGACACAGACGCATATATTCTTTTGTTTATCTGTGGTCAAATAGAGAATATTGTTTGTCTTTAATAACAATAGAAATACTTTGTATATATCAACATTTCCAATTTGACGTAGGTATCCAATATCCATGCCATTCTTTTTTAAAGAAAATTGTGAAATAGCGCTCGCTCAGTCTTTGACAATGGAAGCTTAATAATAACAAACTCATAATAAAATTTACCAACTGATGAACATGCATTTCTTGGTGGAGTTTATTTGAAAATGAAGTTCAAATAAAAAATTGTACCTATAACTTTACTTTTCCACAAATTTTTATTATCCTGACTAGTTTCGTAGGCACACGTCCTACATGGTCACAGGCGACTAATAAACTGTGACCATGTAGGACGTGTGCCTACGAAACTAGTCAGGATAATAAAAATTTGTGGAAAAGTTATACCTACATTTTTTTTTACTTTGAACTTTATTTAACAAACTTATATTTTAAATAAGTTATGTTAGAATTGCGAGCTTTTTTTTTTTTTTTACCCATCACGCCGTTTCCCGAAGGGGGTAGGCAGAGAGTACGGATTTCCACTCTTTCCTATCCAAACAAACCTCTTTCGCTTCTTCCAAACGCATAACATTCCGCATACATGCTATTCTATTCCTTTTACTCCTGACTTGGCCCTCCTCTAAGACGGCACCGATATGATCGGACCATGTCATTCGAGGTCAGCCTCGTCTGCGTGCACCCATTCTTTCAGATGGCGTGATGGGTAAAAAAAAAATTGCGAGCACTGGTCGACCACTAGAATAATATTTAAGTTCCTGAAGTAAATATTATGTGATTAGCTACACAGAAAGATTTTTCAAAATATGGCGGCCTAAAATTGTCTACATTATCATGAAGAAATATTTTCATAATATTATTGTCTCTAATCTGTAGTAGGTAGTAGACGGATAGTAATTACGTTGTAATGTACACAAATATTAAATATTATACGATTATTATCATTTCCTAGGTGGCACTTTTGTTGGAGTATGAATTTATGTGTAAGAGGCCATAGATAACGCAAACAACTGCGGTTTTCTACCATAGAAGGAAAATGGTTGAAGGTCTACATAGGTAGGTAGGTTCCTACCTCCTTCTATATATACCTACACACAGCGGAAATGACCAAAATGTGACGTTGAATTTGAGAGATAAAACACGTGTATGCTAGGGTGAGTGTATATCGCCCTAACAAACACGTGTTTACTCATTTTTTCACAATATTGATTTAATAGGAAAAATTCAGACGACAGTTTTGGAATTTCTTGTTGTCCATACTTATCTAGAGTGAACTTTGAATGATATACACGAGACATTTTCTAAATAAAACAATAATTATTTAAACAAAGAGTTTGTGACAAGATCAATCCAAACATTGAACAAATGACTTGATTATGAAATGTTACAGAGAAAAGGCATATTATGCCTTTACCTTTGAAGGTTTTGCCACCGCGTGCTCTAAATAGCGGTGCATAATCATAATAATTATTGTCCAGTTAAAATCTTCAGCAGCGCAAAACCTCCAATCTGGTCATGTATCGTATTGCACTGCCATCGAAATAGAGAAAATGTCTTTTATCTAACCACAATCATGACATTTTTCTATAAAATATGGTATTTTAATTTAATTAAATAAAGCAAGTAGTTTTGTTTTTTTTTCTTTCTTATTTCTACTGTTGATTGATGTTTGTTGGGTCGAGGGGTGTTGTGACTGTGGGGATATGCTTTGTTTGTGGACTGTACGCAGTTGAGTTGGTGGTTTTGCTGTGGTTCGTGTTTGTATGTTCCTTTGGATATTCTTTTTTTATGAACTGTTAAGATGTTGGCCCTAGTACAGACTTGGCCTATTTGGGCAGCATTTCCATTTGTTGTCTGTTGTCACTGTTAATATTTTGTATGAATAAAATAAATAAAGAAATAAATTCAAACAATATTAGACACTTTTGAAACATGAATGTAAGTAAAGACATTGAAAATTATCCGTTCTCCTAGGGGACTCTTCAACGTATACCTTCTGAAGCACTGAAAATGACCCTTTTACCCTGTACATACTTTAGAAAAATCCTTGAACCCTAAATTTTAAATATGAAATTCCACAGATTTTCTCACCCATTCTTTGAAACATAGCTCAGCTGGATAAAAATAAATTTACCAGGGAGGCGAAGCATTTAAACAAAAAAAAACAATAGCAATATTTTCCTATATTTTAATAAAAATAAAATGATGTTTTTAAATGGAATAATAGTAATAATCATAATAACCCTTTTAATGAAATTTTCTCGCCTTAATCTGCTGTATAAAACACGGCACATAGAATAATTTCTAATTTCCCTTACCCCCTGGGGGTGTTCTCCGTTGAAAATCCCTAGATACATAAATTAAATTATGTTTTCAAAATATTATCATGTTTTAAGTGGAATATATTTTATTATTTGACACAACGCTATTATTCTAGTACGGTGCTGGTCTACACATAATTTCAGCGGTAAGCGGATCTTTCTCCTTTAACAATTTGTCCTGAATTCTTTTATCATTACAAATAGATCAAGAGTAATTAACAGTTTTGATAGTAATAATATAAAGCGGAATACTGATAATGGATAATTAAGTATTGTTGAAATGTCATTGATCTGAATATCCGCCCATGCGCCTTCATGAAGACCAAATGGAAATGAATATAAGTAAAGTAAACCACTACCAAAAAGATCTATTTATAGGTGAAGACATTGTATGGATAGCTTACAGATCTTGGATGCAAAGGTAAAGAGAAAAAAGCTATGAAAGAAGTCTCAAAACTCCTAATTAGGTATGTGGACAAGAAATTCAGTGATATTTTTTTTTTTTTTTTTTAATAAAAATGAATCTGTGCTCACTCGAAGTGAACACAAATACACTTTTGACATCTTTCACAGTAAGCAAATGCTTGTGTCGTGAAAGCGGAAAATGGCGACACGGCCGGGATTCGAACCCACAACCTCCGCACGAAACAGTGCGAAAGCCGGCGTCGTAACCGCTGGTCTATCAACCACCTCAAATATGCCCTTCAAATTAAGGTGTTTATGTTCGTTATCTTCTTTGACCCACATAACATATTTATCTCCAATTGTCAGAGAAAAAGCCTTCTAAAAAAGAACAATAAGTAATGCTGGGCTAACCTTGGGCTAATAATAGATGTAGTGGTATTTGCATCTCTAAGATTGGGCTAGATCAGATGATCAAGGGGGTTACTCTTGAAACTCACTCTCGATCCCAATGTCGACCTTCAATATTTTTAATAACATCTATTATAAAAAAGCGTAAATAATACGTATGTATATAATTTCTGGATATAAAATAGACCTACGTGTGATAATGACATCCTTATTTAGATTAAAAATGGATCGGTATTGTGGCTGAAATGCCAAGTGACCCCTCTTACATATTTTAGATTAGAAAATTTAAAAGAAATTTTTTTACGTACCTGTATAATAATTTAAATTTCGTTATTTACTTATACGACATAAATTTCTATAGATCAAGACCCACAAAAGCTTATTAAACTTAGTAGAGGAATACCAATAAATAAAAAAAATTTATGTATATTATATACGGTGAACGTTCGGCACTATCAAAATATTAAAAAACAAAACTTAAATAATCTTTCCCCAATATGATGTGAAGCGTGGTCGCCCGACAGTAGGTTACGTCTTTTTAACCCTTACATTGATACCATCAATCTTCGTAAGTAGGGTGACATTTATATAACTGGCCTCCGGGACCCCGACATGTTGCGGTCTTCTGCTACATCATATTTTATTCCAGGACACACGCTCTGTGGGTGTCTGCTCTCGCAAGTGTCGGGATTATAAATTGAAAAAGAATCGCTCATAAAACGTCTGGAAATTATAACAAAAAAATCACATTTTAATATTTATCTCTTTTTATTACCATGCCTATGTAAGAACACCATGACATTTGTAAATTAAGACACTCATAAATATAAACATCAATATAAACCTGTGTCGCCAGAAGTTCAAATATAAATTTATTTATGTATCTTTTTATTTATTTATTTATTTATTAGATCAACGGCTAAAGCCTTTTACAGAAATGGTTATGAATATAGTTAGCAATTAGTATCAGGTACAAATTTCAAAACAATTATAAACATTAACATCCATCCTCCAAACAATAACAATAAACGAATGGATTTTTTTATGGTTACATAACAGCTAGGAAACAATATTATAAAAATAATTAGCACTTTATTATCTGACGACACGACTTACGTAAACAAGTATAAACATACATACATTATCCCTTTAAGGCCCCCCGCTCACCGCAAGCCAGCCTGGAGGAGACCAATCCGCAGCAAACTAACCCGCACAAAACCAACCCCCTAGTTCGATCGAAGCAATCAAACCAGAAAGCAGGCCCCACACAAATCAAGCAAGCCGCTGATACCCCTCCTAAACCAATCCGCAATGCGAGAGGCCTAAAACCCACTTAGGGGCATAGAGAGGCATCAAGAGCTCTCGAATGCGTCCGAGGCTCATTGTGCCTTATCTGACCGATGGAGGCTTAAGGACGTGAGGTGGTCAACCTCACGGTCCCGATCTGATTTTTCGAATTCCTGCCTCTTACAGGATGCTCGAAAAACCAGCAAAAAGAGCAGAGGTTCTATTCTTAGCCGGCAACCCTACGGTAAACAAGTATAAACAGAACTATATAATTGTAATGTTTCGATTCATTATATGACTAAAATTGTATTGTGCTTGGAGCTGAATTCTGATTCTCGTTCATTTTTTTTGTGTTTTAATTACTATAATTTTAATGATGAATTTCTTTTTCTTTTAATTAACTTAATACTTGTAGTTGTCTGTTGTGATTTTTTTGATGTCGATTTACAGTATTTACTTTAATTATATTTTGTATATAATATAACTGATTGTATCTGTCATATTTGTACTATATACCTTGTTTTTTTACATGTAAATGGCCTTGCCGTATATGTATCAAATAAATATCACAATAAAAAAGAGAAAGAAAGAAAAATAACTACAAAATAAAAAATAGCAATTAGATTCAATTATTATTTTCTTATCGAAAAATGTTAGTACAGGTACATTATTTCATTACAATGAACTTAATGAATAAATAACAAAACAACCAAACAATATTCACTTACATTTTATATGGAAGCAATAACGCATAAGTTACCGTTAAAGTGAGACGTTACAGTAATAAAGAGAAGAATTATTATTATAGTAGCATAACTTCTGAGCGGCTTTATGGATGAATCTACAAGATTGGTATATGAGCACGTGATCACTGCCAACAGCCACTATGGTGTACTCTGTACATATGTGTCGAAGATGTGTAAAAAATCTCGAGAATCGGTAATATTTGCCTCTAGAGATTAACAAGACGACGTCATTATTGAGAGTTTAGCAAGAATATGTCGTAATATGTTTCAAAATTCAAAATGACAGTTGCGTAATAGTGGGGGAGAATGATGACCATTTGACAGAAATAAAGTCTTACATTGACAACTCGAATTTCTTCAACACTATTAATTCTGGGGCTGTACTCATTACAATTTGGTGCAGAACCAGGATATTTTCTACGCGCCGACATTCCTCCGTCTATTAAACCTTGGATGATCAGATCTAGTTTCTGCTACCGTTTACCTTATAATCAAGGCAAGAATAGGCTTTTTTTGGAAGCTGAAATATGACAGCGAATTTCTTATATTTCCAGTTTTTGGGGAGAGCGGGGTCTAAAGTAACGCGGGTCGGAAGTAACAACGTCCATATTTTCTACCGTGTACATGTGAACTTAAAATGAACCAACTCTAACAAACCGCTACACACGTTCCCTAACCATGCAGGATCACGGCAATCATCGTGCAGTCAGGGCGAGTGCGCTGTCACCTTTTGTGTTTTTTGACATCAAAAGTATTTTTTTAGTGTTGAACCATTTTTGTGAAAACATACTCAAAATTCGTTTAACTAGTCTACGTAAGTATTTATTTTTTATCATCTTAGATGTTATTTTCGATATCTATATTTAGATTTGACTTAAACGTAGTAGTTTATAAATATTTTGGTATTAATTCTAAAAAATGTGTTTGGGGTCCAAAGTAACAAAAATCACGGGGTCCAATGTAACTGTTACTTTGGACCCCAATATATTTTCTTACTACAAAAACTGGTCAATATGGTCATAAGTAGATTGTAAGCGAATTCGCTTGTCAAGCAAAGGTTCGATACCTGCTGCTGGCTATTACTTCAAGGTACCAGTTTTTTGTAGTATCTCTAAATTTTGGTTACCACTCGACTTTATTAGGTTTTAAATTATTTGAATTTTGGCAATTTATTTTGTAATAATTACAAAACAAATATATAGGCAAACATATTTATATTACATTTGTGATTATTTATTTTAGAATGCCTAAAATAAACCCTGAAAATCTACGAGAGGCCTTGCTGAACAATCAGTGTACGAAGTCGCCAATCTAGATCATATTGATAATAAAATAAGCGTAAGAGAAGCGGCAAAGAATGTGCATTATGTCATTTCAGTTGGGTGGATATGCTTGTGCTCGTTTCAAGTTCCTCTGATCGAACAGCTCCTGAATCTTGCTCTATGCCCGTACTCATTTCAAGTCCACCTGATTAACAACCTCACTCTTCGGCTCCCACCCAGCCATCTCAAAGCAAATCGATACAATAAATACATTAGACGAACCGGGACCAAGTGGATCATAATAATTTTCGCCTGTGCTGGTTCTTGCCCAAAATCAAGCCCTAAACTTCAAGCAAATAGTGGAAGGAAAAAGAGAAAATCCGCGATCACACCCCTGAAAAACTGGCTATTGAGGAATAAAGTATGAATAGCAAAGATAAAAGACAAGTGTTGGAGTTTAAAACGACACAGAAAAAGATAAAAATTAAACAAATATGAAAATCTGAAATAAACAAGCCCCAAGAAGATTCTACTGATGATATTGAAGATGAATGGTTGTGCATAGTGTGCATGGAGTCATTCACAACATGTTGTTCAGGAAAACAATGGGTACAATGTCATGATTGTTAACATTGGGCCCATTAGCAATGTACCCCAGTATTATGATAATGGTTTTCATAGATTTTAGGTGGTTTTTTATAATCAAAATGGTTTCAAATCCTGGTATTCTATCCATTTGTACAACTGTTACTTTCGACCCCAATAGGTGTTACAACCGACCCTGCTAGCGGGGTCGGAAGTAACAGTTGAGGCATCTTTGTAAATCCTCCATAATTCTTAAATGTGCATTATTAAACACACAAAACTTATCTGGAATTATAGGCAAATGTGTAAGCTAATAAATGAAATAAAAAAATGTATCATTACGCTGTTGATTTTCTCACAATGAACTCAAATGTAAAAATTGTTACTTTGGACCCCGCTCTCCCCTACTCATAAGAAAAATATAAGGTTTCCAAATTCAATATCAAACAATGTATTACCTACTTTATTCTGTTTGAATAAAAATAGGGAGATATGTTTTGGAGAACGTGTAAAGGCCTCCCACTCCTGCCCACAGTCATCCTGAAACAACACGCCTCATTTACAAAAAAAAAATACCATTACATACATTTTACTTATTTCATATTACTTTTTTTTAATGACTTAACATTTTCATGGTTTGAATGGTTCGAAAACAATGTAACAAGTAACCTTTTGTGCCCACATAAAATATATTGGAAAAACTAATATATATATATTTTTCTCATCATCAATCAAATCGGTCAAGTTCGTCTGTTACTCTGTATTTTTGTTAAAACATTCCAACCAACATACATGAAATATTTTTCATTAAATTTTTTTTTTCAAAATTATGGCAAATCAATCCAACAGAAATATTTTTCATACTTCTTCTTTTTCCCTCTATTTTATTAGACCTGCTGGTCTGTTGTTTCTGCTGTGTTATCTTCTTGGGAAGCTGACTACCAACTATCTCTTCAGCGCTTTGGTGGTCATCTTGGAGGTATGTTTTCTTTCTGGATATTTTTGCGGCTCTTATACCCTCCCTTATATATATATATATATATATATATATATATATATATATATATATATGTTAATATAAAGCTTTTCGCGACGCGGAATATGTAAATTATTGTTTCGGATACAGTCGCGTTGTGGGTTGTTCCCGATGTTGTTTGGAACATGATTGAAGGTGTTAGTTTGTTGGTTTGATGGTATATATTTCGGAGCCATCAGAGACTCCATCTTCAGCCTTTCGTCGTATTACAGAAGTAATAACGCCGAAAAATTAATCTACAGTAACGAGACAAGGGTGTTATTCGTTGACTCGCTAAGCAGATTATGACGTATTTTGTCTCGTGGAACGCGCGCTATTGCGAGATGTGTTTGTAGGTATACTGTCTGTTAGGGTACTTGTGGATGGATTTGAGTCAGTGGTGGAACTTGTAGTTGAATTGGAGGTTGTGGTGTTTGATTGGAGCTGTGTTTGTGGGGTGTGGGCGGTAGTGTTTGTATGTGTGGGGTGGGTGGGTGGAATTTGGTCTATGATGTGGAGGTACGGGGGGTAAATTTTTAAACTCTCATCGCGTTCATTAAGTGTATGTGATCTTCTTGCAATATTAATTGCTTCATATAGTATGCGGTGTGATTCGCGGTTTGTTTTATGTAGTGTTGTTGTGTTTTCAAAGTCTATTTTGTGGCCTTCGGTCATTGTGTGTAGCGCGAGGGTGGATGAAGGTTTTTTGTTTTTGACATCATTTTTGTGTTCTTCGGTTCTGACCGAGACTTTCCTATTCGTTTTGCCTATGTACACTTTGGGACAATCTTTGCAAGGGATTTGGTATACACCTTGGTGTTCGTTGGGGATCTTATCAGTAGGTAGAGGTAAGGTTGTGCAAACTTTTTTGTTTGCTGAGAAGACAGGGCGAATATGTTTTTTCCTGAGTATGCGGCCGATCTTTTCAGATACGCCTCTGACATAAGGGATATTGCAAGTGCCGAGGTACCTGTCGTTAGGTGGTGTTGACAGATTAGGGGTGGATGCGTGTGTTTTAGCTGCACTCAGCTGTTTGTTGGAGTACCCATTTTGTTTTAGGATTTTGGTAAGAACGCGTTCTTCATCTTCTCTTTGTGTGTTATCTGTCAGGGATACAGTCCTGTGGAACAAAGATGTGGCGACCGCTTGCAGTTGGGAGGGGTGATGATGAGAGTCTGCTTGGAGGTATCTCGAAGTGGAGGTTGCTTTTCGGTAGATTTTATGTCCTAGTGTGCCGTCAGGGTTTCTGCGAATGAGTGTGTCGAGGAAGGGCAGTTGGCAGTCGGTCTCTATTTCCATCGTGAATTTGATGGTTGGATGTAGGTTATTTAGGTAGATTAAGAATTCATCTAATTTTTCTTTTCCGTGGGACCAGATGACAAAGGTGTCGTCTACGTATCGTTTGTATAGTGTGGGCTTATATTGAGCTTGGTTAAGTGCTCGTTCTTCGAAGTCTAGTAAGAACAAGTCGGCAAGTATTGGGGATAGGGATGAACCCATACTGGCACCTGATACTTGTTTGTATATTGTGCTTTTGTATGAGAAGAAAGTGTTGGACATGCAATGGGCTATCATGTCAATAAACATTTTTGGTATTTTGAAGCGATCTTTTAAGATTGTAAGTGTCTCATCTATGGGAATGTTTGTGAAGAGGGATACGATGTCAAAGCTTACTAACAGGTCTGTTTCGTTGGTTTTTATTGTTTTGATCAACTCTATGAAGTCAAAGGAGTTTTTTATGTATGAGTCGCGTTGTATAGAATCGGGATAAAGAAAGTTTGATAGGTATTTAGAGAGGTTGTATGTTGGGGTGTTTAGTTGTGAGACAATGGGTCTTAGAGTTAATGGATTTTTGTGGATTTTGGGAAGTGCGTAGAACTTGGCTATCGCCGAGGATTTTTCTCTCGGAATTAGGCGTTTCTTTACTTCATTGGAAAGGGTAGATTTAGTGATGATTGCTTTCGTGGTTTTTTCTAGGTATGTGGTGGGGTTTGTCGGATGGACTTTGTACACGGAGTCGTCTTGCAACAGGACTTGAACCATGTTGTCATATTCAATCGAGTTCATTACCACGGTGGCATTGCCTTTATCGGCTGGGAGGATGACAATGTTGGGGTTTTGTTTAAGTTTTTTGAGGGCTTCACGCTCAGCGTGCGTGGTGTTGGACTTGGGGGCCTTGGATTTACGTAGTATAGTGCAGACTTCCTGTCTGATTTCTTCAGCTGTCTTGTCTGGGATAGTTTGCAAGGAAGTTTCTAGGTTGACTATGATTTTCTCTTTCGGTATGTGTGAGGGAGATATGGCAAAGTTGAAGCCTTTCGACAGGATTGAGAGGGCATTTTTGTCAAGGGTTTCATTGGATAAGTTGTGCACTGTGTGTGCGAGTGTAGGGAGGGGGTTTTGGTTGTCGCTGTTTGGTGTATGTGATCGTGGTTGTAGGTGTTTAGTGAGATTATTGAACTTCCTGATGTGTGTATTTTTAATGGTTGTGTTTTCTGTGTCGAGTCGTTCTTGTATTATGTCATCAAACTGATTCCATAATAGAGGGTGAATGAGGGAAGACAGTTTAAGATGTTGGTAGTATAAGTTTTCACTTATCTGATCTAGTAGGCGGCGTTTCTCAGCAATCTCCGCTCGCACCAGTCCTAGGCTTGCTTTGTGTAGAATACGATTGGTATGTGTATTCTGCTTGTAATACCTGAGACGGAACGATGTCGGTATCACTTTATTGTCACGGCACCTCACTAAGAACGTAATATCGTTCAAACACTTCACTCGTTTTAGCTTGCAATTCTCGAAACGGTCAAGATCTTGTTTGACGCCACTCCCGTAAAGTGATATTATGTTAATATAAAGCTTTTCGCGACGCGGAATATGTAAATTATTGTTTCGGATACAGTCGCGTTGTGGGTTGTTCCCGATGTTGTTTGGAACATGATTGAAGGTGTTAGTTTGTTGGTTTGATGGTATATATTTCGGAGCCATCAGAGACTCCATCTTCAGCCTTTCGTCGTATTACAGAAGTAATAACGCCGAAAAATTAATCTACAGTAACGAGACAAGGGTGTTATTCGTTGACTCGCTAAGCAGATTATGACGTATTTTGTCTCGTGGAACGCGCGCTATTGCGAGATGTGTTTGTAGGTATACTGTCTGTTAGGGTACTTGTGGATGGATTTGAGTCAGTGGTGGAACTTGTAGTTGAATTGGAGGTTGTGGTGTTTGATTGGAGCTGTGTTTGTGGGGTGTGGGCGGTAGTGTTTGTATGTGTGGGGTGGGTGGGTGGAATTTGGTCTATGATGTGGAGGTACGGGGGGTAAATTTTTAAACTCTCATCGCGTTCATTAAGTGTATGTGATCTTCTTGCAATATTAATTGCTTCATATAGTATGCGGTGTGATTCGCGGTTTGTTTTATGTAGTGTTGTTGTGTTTTCAAAGTCTATTTTGTGGCCTTCGGTCATTGTGTGTAGCGCGAGGGTGGATGAAGGTTTTTTGTTTTTGACATCATTTTTGTGTTCTTCGGTTCTGACCGAGACTTTCCTATTCGTTTTGCCTATGTACACTTTGGGACAATCTTTGCAAGGGATTTGGTATACACCTTGGTGTTCGTTGGGGATCTTATCAGTAGGTAGAGGTAAGGTTGTGCAAACTTTTTTGTTTGCTGAGAAGACAGGGCGAATATGTTTTTTCCTGAGTATGCGGCCGATCTTTTCAGATACGCCTCTGACATAAGGGATATTGCAAGTGCCGAGGTACCTGTCGTTAGGTGGTGTTGACAGATTAGGGGTGGATGCGTGTGTTTTAGCTGCACTCAGCTGTTTGTTGGAGTACCCATTTTGTTTTAGGATTTTGGTAAGAACGCGTTCTTCATCTTCTCTTTGTGTGTTATCTGTCAGGGATACAGTCCTGTGGAACAAAGATGTGGCGACCGCTTGCAGTTGGGAGGGGTGATGATGAGAGTCTGCTTGGAGGTATCTCGAAGTGGAGGTTGCTTTTCGGTAGATTTTATGTCCTAGTGTGCCGTCAGGGTTTCTGCGAATGAGTGTGTCGAGGAAGGGCAGTTGGCAGTCGGTCTCTATTTCCATCGTGAATTTGATGGTTGGATGTAGGTTATTTAGGTAGATTAAGAATTCATCTAATTTTTCTTTTCCGTGGGACCAGATGACAAAGGTGTCGTCTACGTATCGTTTGTATAGTGTGGGCTTATATTGAGCTTGGTTAAGTGCTCGTTCTTCGAAGTCTAGTAAGAACAAGTCGGCAAGTATTGGGGATAGGGATGAACCCATACTGGCACCTGATACTTGTTTGTATATTGTGCTTTTGTATGAGAAGAAAGTGTTGGACATGCAATGGGCTATCATGTCAATAAACATTTTTGGTATTTTGAAGCGATCTTTTAAGATTGTAAGTGTCTCATCTATGGGAATGTTTGTGAAGAGGGATACGATGTCAAAGCTTACTAACAGGTCTGTTTCGTTGGTTTTTATTGTTTTGATCAACTCTATGAAGTCAAAGGAGTTTTTTATGTATGAGTCGCGTTGTATAGAATCGGGATAAAGAAAGTTTGATAGGTATTTAGAGAGGTTGTATGTTGGGGTGTTTAGTTGTGAGACAATGGGTCTTAGAGTTAATGGATTTTTGTGGATTTTGGGAAGTGCGTAGAACTTGGCTATCGCCGAGGATTTTTCTCTCGGAATTAGGCGTTTCTTTACTTCATTGGAAAGGGTAGATTTAGTGATGATTGCTTTCGTGGTTTTTTCTAGGTATGTGGTGGGGTTTGTCGGATGGACTTTGTACACGGAGTCGTCTTGCAACAGGACTTGAACCATGTTGTCATATTCAATCGAGTTCATTACCACGGTGGCATTGCCTTTATCGGCTGGGAGGATGACAATGTTGGGGTTTTGTTTAAGTTTTTTGAGGGCTTCACGCTCAGCGTGCGTGGTGTTGGACTTGGGGGCCTTGGATTTACGTAGTATAGTGCAGACTTCCTGTCTGATTTCTTCAGCTGTCTTGTCTGGGATAGTTTGCAAGGAAGTTTCTAGGTTGACTATGATTTTCTCTTTCGGTATGTGTGAGGGAGATATGGCAAAGTTGAAGCCTTTCGACAGGATTGAGAGGGCATTTTTGTCAAGGGTTTCATTGGATAAGTTGTGCACTGTGTGTGCGAGTGTAGGGAGGGGGTTTTGGTTGTCGCTGTTTGGTGTATGTGATCGTGGTTGTAGGTGTTTAGTGAGATTATTGAACTTCCTGATGTGTGTATTTTTAATGGTTGTGTTTTCTGTGTCGAGTCGTTCTTGTATTATGTCATCAAACTGATTCCATAATAGAGGGTGAATGAGGGAAGACAGTTTAAGATGTTGGTAGTATAAGTTTTCACTTATCTGATCTAGTAGGCGGCGTTTCTCAGCAATCTCCGCTCGCACCAGTCCTAGGCTTGCTTTGTGTAGAATACGATTGGTATGTGTATTCTGCTTGTAATACCTGAGACGGAACGATGTCGGTATCACTTTATTGTCACGGCACCTCACTAAGAACGTAATATCGTTCAAACACTTCACTCGTTTTAGCACCCTTGTCTCGTTACTGTAGATTAATTTTTCGGCGTTATTACTTCTGTAATACGACGAAAGGCTGAAGATGGAGTCTCTGATGGCTCCGAAATATATACCATCAAACCAACAAACTAACACCTTCAATCATGTTCCAAACAACATCGGGAACAACCCACAACGCGACTGTATCCGAAACAATAATTTACATATATATATATATATATATATATATACGAAAAAAAACCGTTATAAAAAAAATATATATATATATATATATATATATATATTTTTTTTTTTTTTTATAACGGTTTTTTTTTCGGGAAATATCGTATCGAATAAAAATGAGATACTTGATCAGAGGCTTCTACATACATATCGTCGGGTCCGTAGAAAAAATGCCTATGTGACTTTTGTCCATTTTACAGGAGAGCAGTTTAAAGATTCCAATACACATTTTTTGAGATTCCTTCATAACTATTTGAGCAATATTCTTCAAACTTAAAATTTGTAATAGAAATAAAACTATTTAATATTAAGCATCTTAAAAAATTCCCTAAAGTGTATACTTTTCTAGAAAAATCACATAGGCAGTTATTCTAGGGAAAATTTTCAGCCTATGTGAAGATGTTCCTTTTTTCTACGGACTTCGTCTCGTAAATCTCGTTCCTATGTTACGACGTACCTTTATTCTACGGAAATATTTGTTTATTTGTTCAGTCCTAAGTACAACAATCATCGTTTTCTTTAAAATAAACATAAAATATCGTACTTTCAATAATACTCACATTATGATTTGGTTATTTTTTATCAAACGCGCATATAAAATAGCAAAAAATATATATGTATTCAAATAAAATGATGCAACACATAATATACCATATCACTTTTATAAGCATGTTATTTTTAGAAAAATATCAGGTTTTAAATGTGTGTTAATTTTAGAAAAGTCTTCTTCTTCTTTTTTTGGAACCTGGTAATCTGTTGGTTTGTTTAGATAACCCCTTCGCGGATATAGACTACCTAATAGATTGGTTTCTACATTTTCAAAAGGTAAAATATTATAAATAAATAAATATAAATTACTCAATTGTGAGTGGAATTGCAGAAATTAAAAAAAATATAATAAAGTTAACACGAGAACCATTAAAGATAAAAACGTATTATAAATGTAGGTACTTTATTTCAAGTATATGTATTTTCCTCGATGCTATCCAATGGATATGAATGGTGGAATACCAGTTATGGTACCAGTAATGCTTTCAGGATGTCAAACACAAGTTATTTTTTTATTAATAATACAATAAATAAATATATTGCATTAATTAGGGGCTTATTCATGTTCAAAAAATGTGTCTAGCTATTATCGTTATATATACTTTCAAGTTGTAATTAATATTTTAAATGTATGGAATCTAATTATTCTCTTTCTGTTCATACAGTGTACATATTTGGTCCATTTTATAAGATTTTTTTTTATTTCTGGTGTTAAGTATCTACTTTATCTGCATATGATTCTGAAAAACATAGGAATTTATATTTAATTACTGAATCTACACCTTTTGCTTTTGGAAAGGGTGATTTGGCACACTGCTTTCAACAGGAATGAGGACTCATGGTGAAAACTATCACCTCATCGAACAGTTTAGGGATATGGAATCTAATTATTCTCTTTCTGTTCATACAGTGTACATATTTGGTCCATTTTATAAGACTTTTTTTTTATTTCTGGTGTTAAGTATCTACTTTATCTGCATATGATTCTGAAAAACATAGGAATTTATATTGAATTACTGAATCTACACCTTTTGCTTTTGGAAAGGGTGATTTGGCACACTGCTTTCAACAGGAATGAGGACTCATGGTGAAAACTGTCACCTCATCGTTATGATATTGGAAGGAAAACAATAAAGTATATGACTTAAGTCATAACTCTTTGGAACCTTATTTACTAAAGAATCACGTCATATTAACATCAGCAACACTCTAAATTACGTACTTCTTGTTTCACAAAGCTTTTCCACATGAAATGTGTATTATGATGAATCCTTTTGCATATTTACAAATTTTGTAAATATTTTATGTTAACAGTAAGGTTTAAAGCTATGTTCGCGTAGATAGTTTACAATTGAGATGCAATATATTATCTAAGTACTCTTATTTAATCAGTGATGTGCTTAATTTAGATTTTCTCCTCCATAGGATATTTTTATTTTGGTGTTTCTGCACCATTTATGAAAGTTAGCATTTATATGGAAACTATTTTAGTGTTTAGATTTGAATTAATTCTAACGATTATTTGATTCATCAGTCACTGTACAAATTAAACATTTCCAGACTGCTAATACTTCTTATACTTATTCGAATAAAATATGATGTAATTTTTTGATTAAACTGTGTTTTCAAAAGGATTTATGTATTTATAGGACCAGTTGTAATTTCACAATATACTCATATTATTTTTCTACTTCTGATGCATTTTTCAAGCCCTAGTTTTAGGTATTGTTTATATTTCAAGCATTTTAAATAAATTTAGCTTTTCGTGGAATGTTTTAAGAAATATTTATTCTAAAATAACATATTAAAAAAAAAACAAAACGTATAACATTAAATTTAATTAAAATTATTAAAGTAAGTGTCTTAAAAACTACCACGTATTCATACAAATTAACTTAGGCTTATGTTAGTACCTTTTTATGAACCGTATATATATATTCAAATGTATTTAGTAGCTTAATAGCACATATTTACGAAATTTTAGTTGCAGCATCATACGAGTGATTTGTTTCATAAAATATTGTATATAAATTATAAAATATATTAAATGCGTTTGAATTTGTAAAAAAAAGTTTATCTCAATGAAACACCCCACCAATATACAAGTTTTAATATAAAAACATTCTTAAAAATATATATAATAACGGAAATAGTTAGTAGAAAAAAGGTGTATGTTAAAATGTGTCCGTAGAAAAAAGGTCGTTATGAAGATAGGACTATGAAAATGGAAAACAATTCCGTAGAACAAAGGAACATCTACACATTGGGTAGTGGGGTATCCCTAGAAAAACGGGTCATCTGCACTTAGGACATAAAAATTGCAAAAAATATATAATTCTCCAGCGGTAAAAATATTACGATATTTTCAATCAAAACAATGAATACAACTCAAAAAAGGTGGATAACGATGTTTTTAAAAAATACACATTTTAATCATCCTATGTGCACAACGGAAGTTTTTGAATGGAATATTGTTAAAATAAATTATAACTTCACAAATTTTGGTTAAATTTTAATTATTTGAAATAGTTTATAAAATAATGTTTAATTTCTACTTCTCCAATCAATTTTTAACTTGATTCTCATCTGAAGTTAATAATTATCAATACTTTAGTCGGTTTCGCTGAACCAATCCTTTGTACCAAAATAGTATTCATAGGACATTTATAATACAAATTTTGTTTTCTTTTATATCTTAAAATATCGCAAGTGTAACTAACATTGTAAACTCTGATAAATATTTAAAAAAATGTGGATACAAAACAAGTTTGCGTTAAAAAGATTCATGAGAAATATATGAGCGTTCGCATCGTATAGACTCCGACGAACAAGTGCGCATGTGTACATGGGTCGCACAGTTATGCATCGTTGGTATGAAAATGAGCACAATAAAACTGCTTAAGTGCACATGTCACTTTTTTCTTCGGAGATTTTTTCACATAGGACGTTTTATAAAAAAATATCTCAGAAACTATTAGCGATAGAAAAAAACTAAAAATACAGTTTTGTAGAGCTTTTAATACTTAATTAAACTGCATTAAAAACTCATTTTCGACCTATGATCACATGGACCTTTTTTCTACGGGCACGGCGATATAACCGTTTCTATGGGAAAAAATGTCAAATCATACGATGTTTTCAAAGTGGTAAAATAATTGCGACCCTTTAAGAAACGACATAGCTGATCTATATATTGTATAACAAACTGTCAAGACAAAAAACTGTTTGATGCGTGTGTGTTGCCCAATATCTATCTGTCTGTATGGGTGTGAGTCCTGGCACCTGAACAAAGCAAAGGCACAAAAAGTCTCCGCGTTTGAAATGAAATGCCTCAGCAGAAATTTGGGTAAAATATGATACCACCCCATCACTTCTACCATTTTGGAGAGGAGATGGCTTGGCTGGGACATGAGTTAATTATGCCAAATGACAGTTTGCCGAGGAGATCACTGTTCTTCCTCCCATCAGGGTCCCGAAGACGAGGAATACCGTCTCGTACCTTCAAAGCAGATCTGAGGGATTTGGACATGGCAAAGGAGGAGGTTATAAACACTGCGCAGGATCGACTTGTTGCCTCTCTATGCCCCTAAGTGGGATGTAAGGGGAGATTTTGATTGATATCTAATTTATCAAACAATCAATGACCCTTTTCTGTATCACACGTCCGAAAGATTTTTCTGCTAGTATAACAGCTATATTCGTCGATTTCAAATTCTACCACCTACATACGTTTTAAAGGTTACGTTGTTAAACTTCAAGTTTTCTTCTCATATAAACGATTAATTTTTGATGGAAGAACATTATCTTCGGGAAGTATTCGATCTTATTCTTCCTTTACAACAACATTTCGAAGTGAGCCGTATAGTCTCCACTCTCCTGTCTTTGTAGTATTCACTATACATCATTTTACGACTTTATATGCAAGCAGCTTCTCTTCTTACCTATCCTTTATCCCTCCAATCCGTGACTCCTGCTTATTCCTTTGTTCATGGACACTGGTGGTGTTTAAGATATTGCTGTAATGAGTGCTGTCAACGAACTTCGACAGAGTGCCCCGCGGTCGTGACACTCCGCTACGCACCGATCTACAGTTAACATCGAATTTCATTGTCTCCGTCAGTTTAGTTTTTAGAGCCTCGTTTGCCTTTTTTATATTCCGTGTTTATTAATATAATATTATGTGTTTATAATTATTTATTTAAAAAGAACTTTTATTTCAAACAAGAAGAACCAAAGCTCCTGCATTACAATTGCTGTATCCCCTATTCCGTATTTTGCCCATTACCGCTAATGAGAAACTCACGAAAAACATTGTATGGACTTCAGAGCTTTTTTAAGTGTTCTGTAGGGGCACTATATACCTACACGTTTGAATAGACGCCAGTGTACATTTCACGGGAGTTCAGAATAGGGGTACATACAGCAATTTGTATTACCGACGCCTTTTGGTAACAATTTTCTGACTTCCATATTCATTAAGAAGTATATTTGAGTATTTTTGACGGTATAATCTTTACTATTTTATTTTTTATTTTAATGACGTTTGAAAACTGTCAGCTGACTGATGGTTGGTGTGATTATCAGAGTGTGCCCCGTAAGCACCGCTTAAAAAAGACCCATCGATCGGAATTATATTGGTTAAATAGGAATGTAATTAATTTATCATTATACAAATTAGAATTCATTAGAAAACTAGTCCTCAGTAAAAAATACTCATTCTCATGCACAAGACATTCATTTTCTACGGTCATTTTACTTTCGAACGCCAAACCCTTTTGTATTGTTGACATTGTCATGTAATGATAGTACATGACCAAAGAGAATATAATACCTTACGGATAAGAGACGCAACTCCATAGATGAAAAAAAATCTGGAAAATGTACTGAATGGTTTGTTTAGCCAACATTGAAACAAAATTATTATTATGGTGATGTTGCCTTTCTGGTACTTGACAGCTCGGTGACAGCGGGCAGTCATTGTCATAGCCCACAGAATTCTATACAATAACCTAGAATCCCGACTCGCATTCAAAAGTGAGGCCGAAATATTGCAGCTTTTGACAGTTCGGTTCCAAAAAGATCGTGGTACGGCGTATATTTATTCAGTTGTTTTCTCGTGTTTTTTACACTAAAACGCATTTTTACGTTGAAATAAGTGATATTAGATCATTTTTAAGTTTCTTTATAAACGTTAACATCATTTTTTACGTTCCGTTTTGCCTACCGTACTGTCAAAATTGCCGTCCAAATCGGCTTCACTTTTTTATTATGAAGAGATATAAGAGTACTCCATCTAGGTAGTTATATATAAAAATCTATGTCATAGCCAAGCAATTTTAAATTTCTCATAAGTCATTGGTTAAAAAAAAAGTATTTAATTTAATGATAGCTTTATTGCAGTTTTACAAAAATTTACACAAGAGTATCTATCTATACACCTACTAGATATTTATAACACTTTTGACAAAAGTTTTAATACATAATATTTGTTGTACACATATTTTTAATACATAATATTTGTTGTACACATATTTTTAATACATAATATTTGAAATTTTTGATAAAAGTGATAAAAAAATCATCACAAAAGTCAAAAAAATAAACATCACAATTGGTGTTTTTCTCATCACTTTTGTGACAAATGACACACCTTTTGCGCATTATGATTATCTTTGAATATCAACAAAATGACCTCAATACTCAATCCGTAGGTTTTGTATTCTCTTCGAAAATAATACAATAACACAACAGACCGCTAAAAATGGCGTTAAGATTTCAGTTTAGTTTGATGTTTTTCAAACATAAACAGTCGCGTCGCAATAACAAGTTTGCAATTCATGATATTATTTTTGTTTTCAATGTTGGTACCTAAAACCAGTCGCCATCCATACAAAAAGTGCTTTGTATGACGGTTTCGACCCACTGGACAAGCTAACCTAACCTCATTGCCATATGAGAAATGTCATGTAAACCTGTCACTCTCCTTCCATAGAGAATAATTAAAAGATTTGGGGGTTGGCGTTCCTGCGTTTTTCCTTTCCATGGCGAGCCTCCGGAAATTCGCGCCATCTTCCGGGACGCCTTCGAGATGAGAAGACGGCCTTTGTTGTGATCTCGGCATTTGTGATTTCAAGTTTTTGATGCCTGTTCTGGGGCTCGTGAATATTTTTTTCCTTGATTAAAATCCTCGCCGATAGGCGGTGCTTGTGATATAAACTGTTTTTAGTTGCGAGCGCCATCAATTCCTACGACCGTATTATTCCCTGCATGGTGAGTTCGTTTCGGGAGGCCACTCACACTAAGATTTCCAGAGGCTGCAATTATACCGAGGGAATCCTGACAGTGAAGCATTGCTACTTCCGTGACAGCAATCCGAACCTTCTAGCGTCACCGGATGCCATACCGTGAAAATCCAATCTCTGTTTCAACCCCGAATACTACTGGAGGCTTCCGTTTCTGTACAACTATTTGGATGATTACTGAAGCACACCTGTACCTGTGTTTGTCAAGAATATATTTTAGTTTATGTTACACCAGATTTTGTTTTACTTGTCCATCACACAATCCTTAGCGCGGCTGAAGAAAGGCCACCACCAGGGGAAGACCCCGCCCGCTATTAAATTCAACCCTAAGTGTCTCACGCATATGACGAGTGGAGGTTATAACCTCAAACATTCGTAGTCAAGTCCACCTGACAGTTACATAACCTCTTGTATCTCTGACAACATATAAATTCATTCATCTTGATATGTTACATATTTTTAGAAGAAATAATATTGAGATAAAAAAATGCTTTTGGTGTGAGAAAACACCCTCCTCTCGCATCCAATAAAAAGGATAACACCCTTTCAATGTTGATAGGTTGGGGGCTTTTTATATTCAAAGACACGCTGCTTTTAAACGGATAGACCCGAGGAAATAAGCGGGATGTCATGTGTAAACGTTCCCATGTCCCACATGCCACCGAATTACTTTACATTCGTACAAAACTAGCCCGTACATACCCAATCTACCCTACATCAGCTGCTTAGAGCAATTTAGTGGCCGAACTACAAATATAATGGCATTTTGAAAATGATAAAAATCTGTTAAGCCAATCTTGATTATAAGTGTTCGCACTAATCTGACTTTTATTTATATCTTAAGATAAATTAATGTTCTGATACACATAGTCACTTGCGTTTATCATTTTTTGGTTGATTGGATTCTTCTCAACTCCGGATAACAGAATAACTAGTCAAAAGTTGAAAAATGGATAGCAAATAATATGAAATAGGTATAATTTCATAGTTATTATAGAACGAATTTCGGTACAACAACGCAATCTGTGAAATATTTATTATAAACACGATTTTTTTATCTGAGAACCATTGACATTAAAAATACTAACACGCAGATTTTTGATAGATTTATTTTCCAAGCTTTTTTATAATTGAAGCGCATTTTTTTATAAATTAAAACACGGAATGATTAATCTAATTTTTAAATCAAATTGTCGTTTGAAACAAACTGTCAGTTGGTGCGATTGACAGAAGTCGGTTGGAGAATATATGGTTTGATACAGATGCATCGGTCGGATTGACATGGTTAAAAATAATTTTTATCATTCTTTTAAATTCTTATTCAATATTCAGACCACAGGACAACGTCTGTCGGAAAAGCTAGTTATTTTTTATTTATACCTTATATTATTATTGTGAAAGAGTTAAGATGTTGATAAAACTATTCATGTCCCGTAAGGGGTAGGCAGAGAGAACGGACCTCCACTCTTTTCTATCCAAGCATGCTTCTTTCGCTTCTTCCACCGACATAACATTTCTCATACACCCTCTCCTATTTCTCTTACTTCTTACCTGGCCTTCCTTGAGGACGGAATCGATGTGTTCGATCCACGTCATTCTCGGTCGGCCACGATTTCTTTCTCATAAACAAATTTTGATGAATGTGTGTGAAATGCCTTTAATTTAGCATAAATATTTCAAAATTGCACACTTTTTTAAGCTTTTTAGCATCTTTAATTTTCTTCCATGATTTCGGAGTTGGGTCATTATTGTTCTAAGCAGGCGATATATTCATTTCACGCAAAATAGAAGTAATATGGAAATGTTTGTCCACAAAACATTGCATAGACCTAAAATGCAAAATTTTTATTCTACATACTGAAGATAATACACCAAAACTTTGAAAATATCATACCAGTTTCTCACTCGGTTATGTTAAAATTTATTAAAGCCTGATTTTACTTGCGTTTATGATGATACTTGAATCGTATTTTGTGTGTTACGACGGCAATTCAACTTTCAACACAATGTTAGTGTTTTCTTTTTCTCAATAAAGTTCTATTGACTCCACAATAATTTTCATAATTTACACATCATTACAAAAAAACTTTAAAAAAAATCTCAAGTACTTACTGTAATTTTTATAATAATTTTATAATTAATAATCATTATTTAGAGAAAGCTTCAGCTTGTTTTTGGTACGTTTGTGTAACCTATTCTACTGTATAAAATGATGGTATCACCGCATCACGAACTTTGCTCTCCGTTTACACCAAAGTTCAAACGTAAGGGTTGACTTTCAGTTACATATTTGACCGCACCGACCACCAGCTTTCCCGACAGACGGTGTCATGTGGTTCTAACTTTGAATATTGATTTCAAATTTGTATAATGATAAATTAAATACCTTTAACCAATGTAATTCCGACCGATGCATCTGTTTTAAAAGCATTATATTATTTTCCATCCGTATTCTTAAATCGATTTAATTGCGATGGTACGGGCAATACGGGTGGGTATGTGAGCAGGAGACCGCCAGAATATATTGGCAACAGGGCACAAGCTCTTGACGTCCCTGGTAGGAGGTCACGAGGGAGACCCAAACGAAGATGGCGTGAAGTTGTGTGTCAAGACATGAGGAGCTGTGGAGCTACCCCCGAGGATGCACAAGACAGAGCTGAGTGGCGGCGTAAAACGCAAAAGGCAGACCCCGCCATCATGTGGGAGTAATATAATTGCCCGGGAGAAGAAGAAGAATTCTTAAATCGCACCAACTGTAAAAAAATGATTTTTCTGTCAAACTCCAATTTAATTTCTAAATGAGATTTAAATTATATAGCAAAACAACTAGGTAATAATGTTACCCATTTTAAGTTTTCTTAAATGTACTTATGTTCCACGCAACTTTATATTTTTTTTTCTTTCAAGAAAACATTCCATTGACGATAGCAAACACTACAAAAAAATAAGTCGAAATTGATCCATTCACGCGGGATGCGATGACCACTAGATTTTTCATAATATCATAAACATAACCTATCCTATTGGTAAGGACGATCTGGACATACCTTGAGACAATAATTGTCTTAGACCAGCAGTAGCCCTAGTATAAGTTTTCGATGATCGAATATCGAAACGATCATCGAAAGAGTTTCGAAAAATTTTCATACTAAAATGATCGAATGATTCGATCGTTTGATTTAAAACACTATTTGCACGCTAATACGCGCATATTTGCGTGCAATAAGCTTTCGACAAAACTCGTACTAGCACCACAGGTCTGAAGGAAGGCCAGATTAAAAGAAAAAGAAATAGGAGATCTGCATAAAATGGCTGTAAATAACGGCCCTGGATAGTACTCTCTACCATCATTATTATTTATTACTAGCTTTCCCGACAGACGTTGTCCTATAGTCCTTACTATGTGTATGGATATCGAAATTGTTATTTTTATACAAAAATACGTTTAAAATATTATGTTTGAATGTTAAAAAAAATATTTCTGAAAGCTCAAAAGAAATTTTAGAAAAAAACTGCGTACCTACCTACCAATGTTTTGAAACTCAGTGGTTCACTCAAGTAAATAAAAATTGTGTTTTTATGGAATTAATTTGTCACAGATGGCGTTGTTGTCGGTTAATCCGTTTCATACTAACTTTAATATTCTATTACGTATTTCCTATCAATTTTTCGTTTTTTTTTTAATAATAATTATTCTTTTTTTTATTTTTGGCATTGCATCCATTTGGATGATTCATGCCACCAACAAATGAGTTATCCGAGAAGAATCTATTAAACCAAGCATCATAAAAATCTGTTCAGCCGATCTCGAGTTACAAGTGTAAGCACTAACCCGACTTTCTTTTATATTACAGATTATATGTGTATGTTTGCGTATTGTTCCCAATCCCCGTAAAATCTTTTACGTTGAAACGTGTTTTAAAAGCATGCTCGTAAAACGGTTGTGTAATATACGACTGGCTGTAGTACAACGCGTGTATTTTGATCTGCCTACCTTTCTTATTTACGGCCAGTTTTATTATTTTCGGGTTTTATGTTTGAGTCTCTAATCTAAACCTTTTATTTTATTTATTTACCCCGGAACAGAAAGTATCCATGAGTTAGGCCTATTTCACACACATTCGGTTCGGTTCATTTCCGATCAATGCCGACAACCGTACTGCTGTAAAAGAACCCAACCGTATGGAACCGCATTTATGAGAAACGGTTGTTCTGCACTTGATTCATTTCCTTATTCTGCTTATTCCTTCTAGCTTTTCTTCTTTGTTTTAGTTCAATATGGATTGATTTCATTTAAATCAACACGTGATTTCCAAAAACGTTTTTACACATCACGACTTATTCCAATGAGAAAAGCAAATAGAAAACGGACCTAAGTCTATTCTTTTCATACATTACATACTGTATAGGTAATGTTTAAAAATGTTTTATTTTTGGGTTTAATTTGAATAATAATATAGGTACCTTAACTGTAAAAACAATTAAAATTATAAATTTAGGTATACAAGTGCGCTCAGGAAACATTGATTGTACCTGCCTTACTCTGCACAATATAGCTATGCGGGAGATACCTGTTATTGGAGAACTGAAGATTCAATGTTCTTGTGGCATGTTCCGTTGATGTCCCTAATCTTAACCAGGGTGAGGAAACTTCATACATATTTCTTCGTACAAAGTTGTAGTTCCCAAATATTACACTCGAAGCGCTAAATACCTTTGCGTCATATCGCTGTCTCTTTTTCGCGTATGACGCGAGTCCTAGTATATGCGGTCCTGCTCACACGCACGCTCTTTGGATTTGATGACGTTTGACGTTTTGTATTGTCTGTTGGAGTGTGAGGTGTTTCACATAATACGTTTATTTTATTACTTTTCTGTTTAAAAACTTTGTTTAATACAGTTTAATTTGTTCGTGTTATTTTGTGAATGATGTTTGGAACACTATGGAAAATGCAAACACTTTGTTTCTTCTGCTGACATAATAATAAGGTGTATAAGAACAATCCAATTAGAATAATGTTGAATTGTGCGAGTGACGTTTTAAAAACACGAATCTGATGTAAATTTGCCAACTTGGAATATATCCGGAGGTATGTGGAAATCATATTTATTATTTCAATTCCTCTATTTAAGAACACACAATTAATTGTTTTAAATTGTCTGCCTTTCTCTCTTTAATGACTGATGTTTGGATTTGACTCATGTTTACGTGTCCCGTATTTATCGAGTACAATAGCATATTTTAACACATCTCTTGAAATCTCATTATGTAACCAATATTATAATATCGTGCAATTATCAATAATACTGTTTTATTTGTTCAAGGTTTATGAGGAGGTAAGGAGTGTCGAATGAGATGAACCAACCTTTTGCAGTACAAGACCGAGGTGGTGTTATATATGTGAACAAATTGATTATAATTATTAGTGTATACAATACATTTTTTTGCAATAAAGGTTTGCTTATTTGATGCGAAGTATATTTTGGTTTTATTTTCAATATTTTCCTGAATATTATGAGGAAATATGGAGGGAGGGAGGATTGAGGAATGCACGAGGAGGGTTTCGTTGATTCAATAGTACACTAAATACGTCGATAGAGGGAGTAGTAGTCATGTTCACAATGACGAAGAAAGTGGCGGGAGTTTCGTATCTATAACAGTATATTATTATATTATCTAGGATCTTAACATAATAACGGTTTAAATGGGTCAATTCTTTCGACGTATCTATACAATAGGCAAACATACATCACATGTTATGTACTTCCTACTACACCGCCATCTATTGGATTTTTTTA
This sequence comes from Mystacides longicornis, assembly GCA_963576905.1. NCBI lineage: Eukaryota > Metazoa > Arthropoda > Insecta > Trichoptera > Leptoceridae > Mystacides > Mystacides longicornis. Next base: position 9,517,569 of record OY756436.1, read on the forward strand.
AAAAGTAAAGCAATTATAGAGGAATTGTTTTGATTTCAAGCTTATGTCCCATCGAACGTCATCCTTCACCCGAATCAACGATAACTATAACATAATTCAATAAATTATTAGCTAAAATTAATTAAGTTTTAACATCGTAAATTGCATTTTATCTACATAATAATTCAGAAATGTTTTTTTATTTGCTTTTTACCGTATGCATCGCATCACGCCTAAACGGCTGAACCGATTTCACTAATTCTTTAACCCCTCCCCCCTTTATGTCAGTTATAGAGGTCTGCAAAGCAATGGGAAGCTAGACTAGAACCCGTTTAATTACCTACCGATCAAGCCTGACAATCGGAATTAAAAACGTAAAGCAAGACGGGTATAAGCTAGTATAATATAAACTACACAATACTACCAACATTATTATGAATTAAATAACACACAGTTGCACTTTCACAAAATTTATATTGAATCTCGAGCGCTTTCGTCCAACTCACGCAGACATTGTCAAGACATTGTCGAGAGTCTCTTGACAATGTCTGCGTGAGTTGGACGAAAGCGCTCGAGATTCAATATAAATTTTGTGAAAGTGCAACTGTGTGTTATTTAATTCATAATAATGAACTTTCACTACGTAAATACACAAACCCTCCAAATATTACATCTACCAACATTAGTTCATCTTTGTAATTCACTTCAGATTCTGGTCTTCCTTGAGGACGATATTCATGAGACCGATTCACGTAATTCATAGACAACCGCTATTACTTTCAATTTTTGGCGACCCGACAAATATATTTATTTTCTATGAGCATTCATTCTTCAATAGGTCCAAACCAGTCCAAAACTTAACTTGCATCAACCTTACGCCCCATGCAAACCAAATTCTGTCCTTACACACTCCCCTTTCCTTCCCGTATTCCTACAGATTTTACTTGGGAAACGCTCTCACCTCTCCTTTATATTTTGTGAACTACATAGGTACAATTAATACCTACATTTTTGTCCATCTCTACATTTCACTTCGGCACACTGTGTTATCGTTACATTGATTTTTGCCAAGTAAACTCCCAGTCATCAGTCAGAAAAGAAGTCATGTGTTTGATTCCCGGGCGGGTTATAATATTGATTCACAATATTGAATTTCCATGTCCAGTGTATAAAACAACCCTGGGTGAAGGTCTGTTGTTGTTTACATTCAGCCGTCTAAATCCGGACGGCTCTACAAGTCTACACCAAGCTTTTTATTAATATGCTATAACTGATTTTATCAAATGCCTTTGAGAAGTCCGTCTATACAGCAACAAAGTTGATGGACGGGTAGGAATCCATGATACTGAGAACAAAATCCGTAAATTCATCAGTTTAGACACCACGGATCTTCTGGAGAAAAACATGTTGATTAGGCATTACGAAACTTTTTATTGCCGGCATAATTTGCTCCAATGTTTTACTCCATAGTTTTAATTTAGGTCTGTAGTTTTCGACACAGAGTAAGTCACCTGATTTGTGTATATGGGGATAATGAATGATTTTTTCCATCAGTTCTGTCAACGAAAGATCTCAGAGTCTTCATTTCGGATTTTATTGTGATTCTTTGCTTCCAATGGTGTCTGATCTACATAGCTTCCACACCGTAGGACGTAGATTATGATGAAAATTAATTATAAGTTGAACATTAAAAATAGTAATGTACCTATGCATCTAAAAGTTGATAGTTAACTAACCATTACAGAATAAGTGCTTATTGAAAAGATATCCAAGAAAGCTTGCAAGATCAAGTTTTAAAATCCGCAAACTTACAATCCAGAATCAACTTCTCTCCCGAAATATAAAACTTAGTATAGATACCTATTGTTAGACACAAAAGAGTAAGATGAACAATACGTAGTTGCTGCATATAAAATGTGGGACATGTGTAAAATTAAGCGCATGCAGAATAAGAATTAAATTGACACATGTGCCATATTTCGTGTGTTGCTGCGATATTATGATGAATCTCGCTCCAGTTATATTCTCACGAGCTTGCAAAGCTCTGTCTATTTACTCAAAAGCTTTCGCTTACATCTTCTATTTGTGGAATGACGGCAGATAGAACGAATGTGAATCTAGTATGGAACTTCACAGCCAAGATACACAAAGGCTTGAAATTTCAGAACACATTCACAATCTTATATAACTCTAAAGACAAGCTTTGTATGTCAGCTTTTAAATATTACAAAAAAAACGAGTAGGTAATTTGAGAATGGTTTGCTTGGATACCTATACTGTACTATGAAAATGTATGTATCAGCATACTTGCACCGATCTCGGTAGCCATGTTCATCTTGGTGCCGATTTCTGAATAACTACTAATCTGGGATTCAATACCATCAGTTCCGGTCAAAATGTTTTGATGCTCTATCCTTAAAGTAAGAATAACATAGAGGGAATGATAACTCATTCAATTTTGTTCAATAACGTTCCATTAATAAGGTCTTCAAAGTGGGCCAGATCAGAAGGAAGAGACAGAGGAGGTTGTATAAGAAATTTAATATCGCCGGAAGAGCCGAAATAAGAGTGAAGATTCTGCTTTCTACGTGATGGGTTAAAAATGTATTTAGTTATACGAGCATCTTACTTAATTATATTTTGGATATTGCATCTTACAATGACATCTTCTTTTTTACCATCCACTGTCAATACTCCTTTGTGTACTTACCATCCACTCCTTCGCACATCAAAAATTCTATTTCCAACAAGATTTGTGTCAGGGCTGTTGGCATAACATAGCGGATTGGCAAGAGCTTTATTCCGAACGACGCAAAAACTGTGATAACGTAAGAAGAGGTCTGTCATTGTCATGTCTAAGTTCAAAGCATTCTATGTTTATCTCTTTCTCTGCCGGAAGTAAAATAATGCAAGCGCGAAAGAGACAGTTCAAGTTGCATGTGCTGTGCAATTGAGCGTAACTTGGATACCGCAGTAAACAATACGCCCACTGAAATAAAATGTATGAATTAAAAAATCGAACATCAGTACCTAATGAATTGAGTTGTTACATACCTATTCGTTAAGAACAAGTCCTGAAAAATGGTCACAAGAATCTAGACATAATTAGAAAGTTGTGCACCAACAAAGCCAGTAGGCAATAAATATGAGACATTAACAAAAATGGATATATTCATATCCTGGCGCCAAATACATGACAGCAGTCGCAGTCTTTAAATTTGATTGCTCTCTTGTTTTCACTAATTTCCAACTTTTATCTCTATATTTCATTTTTTTTTAAATATCTACTTGTTGTAGGTATAGGTACATGAGATTTTTCGACATGTTTAACATTTATTATTTATTTATTTATTTATTTTCGATTTACTAAAATATTTTTTAAGATCTCGAGAATCCTCATGATTAGGAGTTGCGGAGACTTAAACATTACCACCTAATGGCGGACGTTGTTAACGTAAAGTGATCACACTAAGCCAGCCTTCGAAATAACAGTAGAAGACGGTCGTAAGCCGGTAGTGGTTTGTTCCATTAAAAAATCGAACATCAGTAATGATTTTTTTAGAGTTATTAGTTGTTACATATTCTTTAAAATGTATGAACTAAGTATAAAGGTTAAATTCAAAAACTTTTGCAATATTAATTACCTAGTTATATTGAAAATTATAAAATTAAGAAGACGTTGGTAAGCCTAGAGGTTCAATGTCCAACAAAACTTGGTAGATATTATCAGAATCTGTATGTTATTATATTATAGTATACCTACATTTTATTTAGTAGGTGCTTACATACACTGTTTTACTTCAACCATAAAGTACAAAGTCACTCATAGGTAATTAGTAAGTAGGTAAATATAATATGTCTGTTGTAAAATAACTAGAAATTTAACAGAGAACGGTTAAGGGAAACACAAAGCGGTCTCTTTCATGACTTGAAAGGATTGCCGTTGGCCTCAGGCAATGCGAATGTTTCACAATATAAAATATCTACCTACAGTACCTACCTAGTACCAACACACAGATTTTAGCACTGAAAGTGTGGTTAGTAGGTTTAAGTACTTGGGTAGGTAAATATTAAGCTGAAAGTCAAATTATCAGAGGTATGGTAACAGGTTTCATACACACATCACTATACTAGGTTGGTGCATGGTAATAGTACCTAATATTTAATACGAAATTATTAATTTGTGACAATGACAACCATAGAGGTAAAATAATCCTTTTACTGGGACCGTTCGCCAGGTGGCGTCGTTGCCGCAAACCCCATAATTATAATCATTACTATTATCCTAGGCAGGCACCTATGTAATTATTATTTTTTTGTCTTTGTTGTCTATTACGCGTCTGTCGTATTATTTTTTTAGTCTATGGCTAGTTTAAAATTTCGAATTCAAACTGTTCTTTGTTCATTATTGTTTAGGTATGTATCTCTCTACATACATTTTGAATACAAACGCTTTCAGTGAAAAAAATAAGAATGTTTCACACACCCCAACAGATGTCGTTATTATTGAACGATGTACCTACGTAAAAAAATTACCTATTTACGTCGTACGTGTTTAATAGTGCTATCTACCTACTACTAAACAGAACGATGACATAATATATAATATCTAAGGCTACGTCATTTTCGCAAATTAAGCGAGATCACTACACGGTGCTAAAATTCACATAGAATGCATAGAAAACAAAATATTTTACTCAACATATGTACCTATGTATTTAGTAGGTATCTACCTAATAGGTAAAATATTACCCATGAATTTACTTAAATAAGATTCAATTTCAATATCAAACGTCAGAGGACGAACGTATTTAATAACAAACAGGTTTTTTTCTAAATAAAAAAAAAAAAACAAAATAGTGCGTCACTGATGAACAAAAAACATAACAATAATTTATGTGACATTACAGTCACATTCCTTGCGTACCTCTCCGTATTATGTAATGCCGATTGATTGGCGCATCTATATAATTCTGCAGGCCCACTGTTGTATCAACAGAGAAACCATTGTGCTAGGCCCCTATCGCATTTGTTTATCTATATTGCAAATTCCTAGTTGCAAATATGTGTTAAAAAAAAAACAAAATGATAAAAATACTTATAAAATGATTTGCAGAAATCTTTCATGATCTAAGTAGGTATATCTACTGTTACCGGCGAAAATCTGCCAGCTTAAACTACTTCATGAGAGTTAGAAGGCATTTTGAATGCACAATGCACATCACTGTATGATTAGTCCGTTATTAGGTACCTACCTAATAGCAAATCTACCAAATGTCAAGAACAGAACATTGGGAAGTTTGTGAATTAGGTAGGTATACCTACCTAATAATTGCTATGCATCAAAGTGAAAAACAATATCCTTCAAAGAAATTAATAGGCTGTTAGCACACCTCCGCCGCGAATCACGGAACACGAAACTGCAGAAAGCGAAATCGCAGGTAGTGTTAGTACACTAGCGGGTAAACGAGTAGCGAAAGAGAAAAATACACATAATTAAGTATTCTATGGTTATGTTTTGTTGGGAAATATAAATAATTAAAACCGCAATATTATTTCACATTTCATATATATTTTTAAATATTACAACATCAACAACGTTTTTACTTACAATTTAGAAAATATGCACATCCAACTTCTGCAAACCATCCCATAACAAAACGCAATTAACGTTTTCCATCTTTGATTTCTATGGAAAACATGACGTTCGCTTCAATTTCGCTCCAAGATTCTATCGATTTTGACAACTTCAAAAGCGGGCGGAATGCGAAACACACGGATCCGCGAAATATCAGGCGGAGGTGTGAATACAATTTGAAGTAATCTATGGCGAAACACCGCAAGAGAGAGATGAATGTATAGAAAACAGTACGGGTTTGAGCATGCTATCTCACTCTCAACATGGCGCGCAGAAACTGACAGATGTGACCGTCGTCGCTTCGGCTAATCCGCAGCGGAGGTGTGCTAACGGGGATAAAGGTAAGATCTTCGATGTTTTGGGCAGAAGGTGCTTGGTGATAGTCCATTTCAAAATAAAAATGAAAGAGTCTTGTACCTATAGTTCTATCACAAAATTTATTGTTCAAACATGAACCGGTTTTCGGAGACTACCGTCTCCAAAGTATGTATTATCACAGACATCAGCACCGAAATCATAATACGTTATAGGTAAATACAGGGGTAGGTATCTATCTATCGATCAAAATTCCAAAATATTCACATTTGGAAGAAATTCATTCGTTGTTGAATATTGTCATAAAGCTAAAAAATGGCATAGAAAAAATAAGGAAATAATGTAAGTACCTATGTATATAAGCTTTATTTATAGTTGCTACACGATTTTTCAAAGCATTAATAGTACCAAGGGCGTGGCCAGCCCAAGGCCCAGGGGGGGGGGCAATTTAACCAATGCATAGAGAGTTTTTAGGATTTATCGGAAAAGCACGGTCTTAGAACTTTGGTTGCTTTGCAGTTGGATACATTTGATCTCTCTAGGGGGGGCAGTGGCGAAGCCCTTGAATAGTAGGTACTTACCTATATCATCACATCAACAATCAGCATAGACTCTTCCATAAACCCCTTACACAAAAATATGTACCTACTATACAAATGTTATCTAATATTCTTTGTATTTTGAGAAATTAATTGATAATTAAATATATTATAATGTTCACCATTTTGTTTTTATTACCTATCTACTTGTGGGTTATGTAAACATAGCTACTCTAGAAAAATTATAGTAGGTATTTTAAAGATTGGAAACATTACCTATACCTAATTTTGATATTCTTCCATCAATTGTAGGGTAGGTAGGTATAGTAAAATACCAAAATAATATTTCGAAGGTACCTACCTACAATCTGTATACGTTGCGATAAAAAAAGAAAATTGAAATTGCATAGACACACGCATAATACATAACAATTGTTGAAATAATGGATGCAAACAGAATGATAAAGAGAATTTATAAGGCTGAAAGAAAAAGTGCAAGAAAGCGGGAGCGACCGATAATGACGTGGATCGTATACACGATTACGTCCTCAAGAATGTCCAGGTCAGAAGCAAAAGGAATGGGATAGGTTTGGCGGTCGAAGAAGCGAAAGAAGTGTGCTGGATATAGAAAAGAGTGGAGGTCCGTTCTCTCTGCCCGCCTACCCCTTAAGATACATGGCGAGATAGGTATTTTTTCGGAAAGTCGGTACATTTTTGTGTAATAATAATTAATGTCCATGGTAGTTAATTAGGTACATTATGTACCGTACATACATTGTATATATTATTTATGTATGTAATCAAAATAATAATACTTAGGTAATTCTCATCTATGAATTATTATTGTCTATGAAAATAACTTGAATATAATAAATCGAATGAGATACCTAATTGAATGTAAGAAACTTCCTTTGTAAAGGAAAACGTTTGTAAAACTAATTTTCGTGCATCATGAAATCAAGACGTCTGCAGTAGGTATGTACGTAACTGGCTGGGCAATATGGTAATGTAAAATGTACGTAGGTATATTATTATATGGGGGTGCCTACACTGTTACAATGTTTCTTTTCTTACTGAACACATTGCAGTCTATTATTTTTTGTTTAATGATAGATGGTGCAGGCAACATGCGGATAATGTACACACAATAACATAACACAATCCTACAATAATACAGTACAAGCCAGTAGCAATGCGCCTCACGATGCAACCTACCACCGACCTATTGTTGAATTTGCCGCATAATTTAGTGAACGTTACAAGTTTGTCAGAAAATCCGTTAGATGGAGCCACCAGACGGACGCGTAAATGTTCAGTAGACTTGCCGCCATTTTTATCACCGTTACTAGCTTGACGCATTGCAGGTGCGCGACAGCCAATCAGAGCCCGAGTTCCGCAGAGGAAGTCTTGTAAACAAGCCGCACCCAATTCGAATATTACAATTTTCCCGACTAAATGAGTCGCAGTTTTCATGTAAATACAATATTTACGCTCTCGAAAGTCTGAACTACGATAGAATTTAAAATAAATAATGAAATCGTTGTGAAGAAGAAATGATAAGCAATTGAATTTAAACCGTATTTCAAAAGTAGTTCCTGCGCTTTGGCGGAGTAGCGCAGTGATAAGGTATCAAAAAGAGGCGCGCGGAGTAGGGAGTGTGACAGTGGCTGCTAAACCGAGCTCAGTCAGCGAACAGAGCGCCAGTAGTGTTTTGCTCGTCGGTCCGTCAAGTAGGTCCGGTGTCGCGTATTGCGAATATTATTTTAGTGTAGCTCCGGTGTTATCCATCATAATCAACAATGGTGAGTGTTATTTTTCGCCATCTGTGTTAAAAGAGTGTTTTTGGAGATCATCCTCACAGGATAGGAGGAATATTTGTCCATTTTCTGGTGATATTGTTGTGTGTCAGGGAGATCGTACAAACCGACTATAGTTTGCCGCAATGCGGGGCATTATATACCGTTGTCTGGATGCGAGAACTATGTCGCTAATTTGTCTCTCACTAGCCATTTCAATTAGATGAGATCTAATATGAATGAAAAGAATATCGTGTTTAGCGGTGACATTTATAATGGAACTGTCCAACGGACATTGATTGCTGGGCTTACCTTCTTGAGAGAAGCGGTTTTATGTACCGGTATAAAATGCGAAATGACGTTGGCTCGTCGGATCATCTCATTGTTTCGCAATGACGCATACTCTTATTCATATTGTATTGTAATGTCATCCGCAAATTAATTATTTACACGCTTGTATATTATTATCGACATCTCGAGCTATTTAGTTACGTTATGTCAAAATAAAAAGTAGGCGTCCTCCATTGCTTTACTTTTTTCGCCTCGCAAACTTCCAAACGGTATTACTAATGTCAAAATAAATTAATATTAAACGTTTTAGTTGAAAGAAATCTATTACTATCGATTATGATAGTTTATGTTTTATAGTTTTCCCTAGAATTCTGTTCCAGAAACATCTGTAAATCCAACCAACTGTTGTAATATCGTAATAGGTATGTCGAATATCGATTTTTTTCGACTGTATGTAGTAAACAGCATTTAGATTCTGGGAATCACCCACAAATAAGCATATTACGCATCAATTTACCTGTTAATTGATTCAAATCGATATCTTAGTTGTAATAAGACTCGTTTTGAATGAGATATTCGTGTACTATCCATTTGAGAGGCATTGAGGGCTACGCAAAGAATTACAATTAGTAGGTCAATAGTATAGGAAGGGCGTAGAAAGTACAATACACTTGAATATCGCATTAGGTAATACATACACTCGAGATTATCGTATTTAGTGGATAGCCTTGTGTTAATTGAGAGATGAAAGATAAAATTGCCATGTGTAATTTGATTAGAATAATTAGCTGACATGATATTTACATTTATTTTATCATTATTAATCTAAAACGAATGGTAAGTCTTTTTTTATTGTATGTATTACATATTATTTATATCCTGAAAAGAGTTTTTTTTTACCTATTTATAATTTCAAACCTACTTGTATTAGATTTTATCTTGCACTGACATCTTGTATGGATTAAAAGTGAGGTTATTAAAAACAGATGACCATTTCAATGAATTCACACCTCAATGAATTTAATCCTATTTCAATATAAATAATGTAGTTTCTTACATTAAAAATAACAAAAAAATGGGTGTATTTTTTCCTGTTTTGTAATAATATAACGAAATGTCATTTTTGGGCCACCATATTTTGTATTATGATGTATTGTTACAAATAGAATATTTTGTATTATTGTAAATTTTTGAAGAATTTCAATATAAAACATTCAATTTTCACCTTTTATTACCACAAGTATTGTTAAGTGCAAAGGATATAGACATAGCAATTAAATTTCAATTGTGTTAAATATTCAAGTTATTATTTTTTCAAGATGGGCTTAACTTCTTTTTTTCAATTGGTTTATCGTTCACAGGTATGAAGTTATTATTGAATCACATTTTTCTTACCTGTTTCTTACTGAAACTTTTAGATCAATTATTATTTCTGAGTTTATAGCTACAGGTAGGTACAATTTCATATTGATTTTATTCAAATAACGTGAGTCATCAAGAATCTTAATATATTTTACTGAAAAAGTAGATATTATTTTAATATGGGTTGATCATAATATAAAGTGTGTTTGTTCGAATGGTAGTTTTTAAGTCTGTAAAACTATACAATGAATAGAATGATTGTGGAAGTCTTAAAAACCTTTCTATTTAACCCTCGAGCAATGTGGAACAATTTTACTTATAATGACGTACAGTGTAACAGTGATAATACTTTTAGGTTATATTTCAAAACTCTTAACTTATTGTCAAGTTAGATTCTTAAAGTCAGTTTTTTTCTCTTTCTGTTGATTTACTACCCTTAATTTGAGTCTTCCCATTTGTTTCTGTTTTAATGAAATTTTCATTCAGTGTTTTTTTTTTTTTTTTTGAAAAATCGCTTAAGGGAATCTGCAAAACTTTCCTGGTTTAGTAGGGTCGGGTCATCCCATCCATCTTCTACATTTTCAAACTGTCTATTTCGTAATTTTTTTTGCAATGTATTTTATCTATAAAAAGGTGTCTATAAAAGTCAGCGAAACATTTTGACTGAGGCAATTTTTTTTCTTGTTTGATCCCATTTTGTAACGTAATCTAGTAAGAATTGAATGGGGTGTTGATAAGAAGTCTAAGAGGGTGGGTCATGTACTGTATAAGATAAAAATTAAAAGTAATCCATAAGCAATTTGTAATCCATTTGAAAAAAAAAATGTTGAAAGAGGCTTACACTACCTGGTCATATCTTATCTTTAGAATCAATAAAACTTCTTGAAGGCGGGTGCGTTAGTATGTATTGATAAAAAATATCAGCATTGCAGCTATGATGTCATCGCTTCCTCCATCACTCATCTATCTGTTAATGGACTCAAGATTAAAACTATTAGCATGACAATGGGAAGTGGCTAACTGGTGGCGTCTTCAATTAGTATTTATGCTATAATTATCTCATCTTTACTAGACAAAAAAACTAGCTTCTAGCGAACACTTGTTGCTTTTAAATAATATACTGTTTTATTATTGGTAGGTAGTTGGTGCGTGTTAATTATTATAGTGTTTCCCTTAAGAGGATATACTTAGAGACTTTCCGTCTGATTTATAAAAAAATCGTTAATCGTTGGATTACATATAATTCACTGATCAGTTTTTACTTTATTGTAAAAAAAATATTTGATCCGCGTTTGTTATGTATGAAGATGACATTTCACACGAAATTTTGTAAACAAACAAAATAGTAGCCCGGCAACGCGACTGCTTACAGCCGAGATGCGCTATGTCAGATTTGAATGATTTCGAGTAGGTGCAGAATAGGTTCCAGACCTTATTTTTTATTTTATATTATCAAAATATTGTTGTCCTTATAAAATCACACGAAACCTTTATGTTTTGCCCAAAATGAACTAATTTATGTTAATTTTAATATTTGTACCTACTTTAAAAGTACTCTGAATATTTTCTTCAAAACCTCATTATATTTATCATAAATTTAGTTGGTGCATCATGGTTGTAAGACCTCGATGATTATGGGAATGCAATAATTTGCTTTATTTGTTTAAAATTTCTATTATCAAAATGGTAAACTAAAACAAAATGGACCAAAATATGAAGGGAGCTCCTAATTGGACGGGAAAAAAACTTAAAAACAGTATATTGATTACAGAAAGCGTTGTACACTCAAAACCATTGTCAGTTGACATAAAATCCAACATGTCGGATTAAAATCTACAGAGATCAGCTCGTAATCAATCGATATGGGTTAAACTACCTCGACTACGGCTTGATCGCAAATTTTCTACCGCTGAACTCTTTTTTTCCACTGATCAGAGTTTTTAAACAAAGCAGTTTGTGTTTAGACTTTCCGAATTCAAAAAATAAATTGGTGTTTTTAATTTTGAATTATTGACCCACCCGATACAATTTTAACATTCATCACCCACTATCAAGTAGTATCTTGATTTGTAAATAATATCTTTTTGTTTATGGTTTATAATTTTGTAGTTGTTACGTAAAAAGATCTGGATTTCGGCGTTGATCACTCGCTCGAGAGTGAATTGCCACATTCAAAAAAGAAAAAGAATTTACAATTGCTAACTTGGTCTTGAATTGGAAAGAACTTATTTAAAAAATATGTTTCTTGTTTGGTTTAACTCATTTATTTGAATTTCTTTGCACATCGTCACGATTGGGCAGCAAAAATTTTTGTGTACGTCACTCATGACTAAATTCTGAAACAGTTTTGTTTAGCAACCGAAAGTGAATTATTCCAACCATCCAGCTATGATTAGCCTCTTAAAATTTATTTTGCAAATTGCAGTGTTAAAAAATAAAATGAATGGTATTCCAAACATGTCTAGGTGTGTCATTGATTAGTCATTACTATTGTATGTCCACTTATTTCTCTCTTCTCCATTACCATCAGCATTCTTACAACTTAGGAAGTCATCAATCGTCTTCTATTCCTTACAACTGACTTCTTTAACACATCAGTCAACAACGTAAGCAGGATAATGTAATATATCCACGTATTTAGTTTTTTCATCAGACAACCCTTTGGTGCTGAGGATCGCAACTGTTATTCACTTTCTCAAAATCTCTCCCATCCAACCCCTCCAATCTGATAGACTCAAGAATAAACCGACCTCGGTAGCCTAGTTGTACTGGCGTGGACTTCAGATCCGAGGTCCCAGGTTTGATTCCCAGTCGGGTTGGACTTCAGATCCGAGGTCCCAGGTTTGATTCCCGGTCATGTCTTTCTATGTTTTTTCACTTGAAATTTCTACCCGGAGTTGGTCTGTCTCAGATTGGGCGGGACCGGTTGACTGGAAAAAATTACCTCAGGTAATAAGTTCCGCACGCTATACTGACACCTTTGTATAGAAAATTGTTATTATTATAATAATGTGATCTTTTCCAACCAGAGGTGTAGAATAGCTAGCATAGCATATTTATTAAGGCAATTTTTTGTAGTCAACCGGTCCGGTCTGATCGGAGACAGGTAAACCCTGGGTAGATTTTCAAGTGAAAACACCTAGAAAACTTCTGACTCGACTGAGAAAGAATGCAAGACCTCTTGATCAGAAGTCTGTCCATACCACTAAAATTTGTTATTCTCTAAGAATTTCTTGTCTATAATGTGATTAAGTTAACAATATTAGGTGAAAAATTTTAATCTCTTTTTCTTCTACACAAACAAACCTATCGCAATTGCATTTTATTTTAATTTTCAATGTCTTTTTCATTATCAGATTCATTTTTATCTAGTTTATGAGCTATGGCATAGTGTATTGTCTGGGTTAGGAATGTAGGTAAATACCTGTTCAACGATAAAGGCAAGGCGCTCTGAATAAAAATGTATTTAAACATAACTATCTGATATCACTCTAGTGTTCTGAGTAAAATATAAATGAGTAGTGGTACAATATATTTGATCACACCTTAAAATAGACATTCCTTTCCTTTTAGAATAAAAGGTAAAAGTTGGGAATGCCATGACCGCCATTGACTTCACTCACGTCGGTTTGATCAGTTTTGAGTGATGAGTTGATACCGTATGATACCTCCAGCACATCTCATTGAAGATGTAAATGTTTATGTAGATTTTTATAATCTGTTTATTGATTGCATGGATGAGTTCAACACACGCCAATGTCTGTTTTTTTTTTATAATTTTCGAGGAATTTTTTCTGTTTCAATTTCTATGAATTGTGGAACAAAATAATTCTAGTTTTTTTTTGGCAATGTTCAAATGTAATTTTAATAATAGCTTGAGTAATAATTTCTGGTTATAACAATGAATACACAAAGGAATGTTTTGATTAAAGTTTTGTCACTCCTTCGAATTTAAAATGGTGGTCTTTTCAGTTTGTTTAGAGGAAAATACAAGCATTTTAATCTGATAATTAATTATCTTATTCAATTTAAAAAAAACACTACTTGTCGATCATTTTGAATGAAAAAAATCTAGTGTATCATAATATAAAAAAACGTCAAAATCATTGAGGAGTGGTAGAACTGGATTATTAGCCAATTGAAAGATTCCCATCTCTGCTTCTTCCTCAATCGGTCTCTCAATGTGAAGGATTATGACCACTGTCCCCTCTCACCAACTTCTTTCATTCCTCCTTATCCTCAGCTAATTATCAACCCTTTGTTTATTTGATGTGCTTGGCAATCTTCTGCTTTAAAGGAATTTCACATCATAAGAAGGTCTTCCTCATCTTGATTGGCGCAAGTTCCGTATCTTGTCTTGGTCTATTCATGTAGTTCTGTCGCTCTGGAACTATATGGACGACCAGAACATTCATAAATTGGAAACAAAAATTAAAGTTAATGATTTTAACATAGGCTCTTTTTGACCTAACATGCCGTCGGACACATGAAGTCAAGTTTAACAATATGGTGATTATTTTTATACACAATGTGTTTTCATTATAAATATTCGGACAGTGGATGTTCAAATAAATGTCTAAAGTTAGAATCATGCCGTTTTGCCACAAGTTCATCTATGTTTGCTTATTCAACACTATATTTGAAATTCTCCTGATTTTATTATTAAACATTGTTTACTTTGTAGCTTGTACCAACAAAAGTCTAAAATTATATATTTTTTATGTAACTTATTCGAACGTTGATACAAATGCATTTCAATTGACCTGTTGTTAGAGTGATTTTATTATTCTCTACTTGCCGATACCCGTCTAGCTTTGCATCTTCGAAAGATGAATTATTTTCAAAGCATATCTATCTCTTTAACTAAAACCACCTTACCCTTACTATGTAGATTCTGTTATTTTAGAAAGGTAAAAAGTATAAATTTTATCTAAGGGAGCGTTCAAGTATTACGTAACGCAAAAGGGGGGGAGGGGGGGTATACTTGTAAAACGTTACTACTCTATTACCGGCGCCACAATAAAGGTATTTAGTTACTATCCAGTAATAATCGTGATTTGAGGCATACATAGTTGTAATATGTGCGTTAGGCAACATTTAGAGAATGGGAAGAGGGGTAACAATGAGCGTTACGGTGCATCTCGGGGGGGGGGGGTCAATAATGTAAAAATATGCGTTACGTAATACTTGAACGGTCCCTAACATTATGACTATTAAATCTGCAAGGATCGACAATGTTTAAATTGAATGTTAAGTCTGCTGTTATTGCATGATGTGATAAGAAAATAAGTACAAAACTGAGTTATTATGTACATAAGTCTTTCTCTCCTATGTTTTTGCTTCATCATCAAAGAATCGTCAGTTCTTGAATTTCATCATTTTGGTGGTTTTATTGACATAAGTCTCAATACTAAAATTGTACAAGGTGTATGACTTCACCGTCTTCTGATTTCTTCCTTTGGAAGTCTTGAAAATATCTGCTCATCCATTAACCATTGATTTTCTGACTAAATTGATCAGTATTGTTTTCTTCATCCCTTATGATATAACCACTAGAGCAAATAAGACAACATAACTGTAATAATAAATGATGTACTATTTCGTAAATAACTTAATGATTTGCGAGTTAATAATATAGGTTGTTCGGTCAATTTTTTTTTGTCATTTTAATAGTTTTTGTTTTAAAATATTGTGTATTGTTGTGATTCTAGGCCGACCAGCTCACCGAAGAACAAATTGCAGAATTCAAAGAAGCCTTCTCTTTATTCGACAAGGACGGAGATGGCACAATTACAACCAAAGAATTAGGCACAGTTATGCGATCGCTAGGTCAAAATCCAACCGAAGCGGAATTACAGGATATGATCAATGAAGTAGACGCCGATGGTGAGGACCCTTCTTACTATTTATCATTACACTAAGTCATTTCAATTTCAACATTGAAATTCTCTTTATTAAGCTGTGAATTTTCCCCCCAATAGTGCATACAAAATAATGTATTGAAGCATCCTAAGTATATTATACTAAATGAAGTTCATCCATAACTCAGTATTTTAGTTATTATTATTTTCATATAGTTGATATATTCATTGCTATGATAATAATAACATACATTGGTGTATGCTGGAAATATGATATCGACGAAATACATGATACTTGATCAGAGGTTTGTATATGGTGCTACGGGAAAAAACATCAAATTGTAAACTTTTTTATGTCTGTCGTCTGACACGCCTCTATCCTAAGGAAGTATAAGGTCATATGGATCTAAAGTAATGGACGAAAATAATATATGATAGAAGCTATAATATGACATAGTGGGTTCACTGCACATGACTACATAAGACATTATTTACTAACAAAGTTCATTGTATAAAAGCATTTAAGGATGATTTCTCCCTTTCTGGCTACAATCCTAGGATTTGTCTGCACCAAGCATGAATACTCTGTTCTTCCATGTCACTTGGATTACATGTTCCCGAACACCTGGTCTTTATAGATATCACTTGAGTTGGCCTCTGTGGTTTTTGTCTTCAAATCATTCCTTCGAAGATTGTAAACCGTGGACTCGGGTGCCTGACGTTACGGCCTATCCATGTAACACGTTGTTGGAAAACTCTTTTATAGGATTTGCCTTGTTTCCCATAATACTTGGTATCTCGTCATTTGTGGTATGATCCTACCAATGGATCCCTAGCATGTATAGCACCATAGATCCATAGCACCACAATTCACAAGCTGCTAGTCGATCTGTTCCACAAGGTATACATTTCGCTGCCATAAAGCAGTAGGTACACCCCAGTTGAGAATCTTAATCAAATTCTGAGGGTTTGAATATTTTTGATCTTTCTAGTTTTGAAAAATGCACATCTTCATGTAGGTACATTTGGTATAGTGAAATTAAATTTTATGTCTCCACTATTTAAATCAATAGTTTTCTTTTTTTTTCGTTGTAATTATTTGTTACGCTAGTTCCATTATCATTAAATGAGAATTGTTTTCTATTAGCCTCTATTATGCTAATTGCACAAAAAGTTCTTAATGTGGAAAAGCATTTAGTCTAATTAGTTCTATGGGGCCAGCAGGGATACCTTGAACAAAAAAATTAACCTTAAAATTACATATTTTTTTGTGTTTATCTGTTGTAGCCTTCCACTAAGTCTACGAATATATTTTCAAACGAAATAATTTTAAATTTAGAATAATGAATTCACCGTCTTTTGTTTACTGTCGTCACACTCTTAAAGAGATGTTAAATTATGCATTCCCGGTGTATGGTGTATTGTCTAGATTGTTCTAGCCGATCGGTTAGTCTTAAGTCTCCATCTTGTAATTTATTGTTTTGGGTAATACCAAACCGAGTAAGTTTGTCATAACAATTTTTTTATATTCAGGTACATACTATCTGTCAGATGGTCAATAATAACCAAACCAAAAAGTAAAAACCCAGTAAACCAAAAAGGTCGTTCATTATTGCTGCCCTTAAAGGATCCCAATTTAACTTTACAACAGTTGTATATAGGCACCTCCAATCAAGTATCACTTGTTTCTTCTATCTAATATTTCCCGCAGATATCCATTACTTTACTATCCATCGTCATAGCAACTATCGACTTAAAGACGAGTAATGTATGAAAAATATTTCCGATTGTTGGATTGGTTTTTTTCATGTGTATGTTTCAAGAAAATACTGTGCTACGAACGAACTTATCAATTATTATGTGGGATGAATTTAGGTTGGAAGTCATTTAAAACAAATAATAAAGAAACATGACAAAACTGAAACTACAAAATTTTCAGTATACCTATAACAAAATACATCCGCAATTCGTTCACACAATTTTTACTGAAACATTGGTATTTCTTTCATGTTTGAAACTTACAAGGAAAGTTAAACTTAATGAATAAATATAAAAATTACCTAATTCTTTTTTTCCCTTGGTCACGTAAAACGAAAGCTAGTACCTAATTTAAAAATTAGGTTATGTTTTCTTTTCCAATTTCTCTTTGTACTTCTCTAGCTACTTTAGTGCGCTAAAAAACATTAGTTTCTTAAGGTCTAGCAAAAGTTTTGAAAGTTTCATTTGAACTGTATTTCCAAGTCTTGAACTACAGTTTTAGACAATCGAAAGTGTTTCTCTTCTCTTTAACCCTAAGGAAACCCGGATTCATTTGTTATAAAAAAAAATTACAACTTTCTACAATAAAATAACTTTCATCTCTCCTAACTGTTTCATTGATGCTCTTGTCTGGCTTGGCCTTTTAATGTCATTTGTTAACGCAGCCTGGATTACAATAATTATTGTGCAGTTGTGTGTGGGTTCCCTTGAATACAAAAGTTGCATGTAGCAGTGTATAGTGTGCATAATAATATTATGGTTTGTGAATCAACCCACTGTGGAGTATTATAACCCAGACCTTGTCGTATATGCGTCTGTATACAGCCAACCATTTACCTACCCCAATGTCTAATATTATGAAATGATAGATTGTTTTGTGATGTTTATAATTCTGCACTATTTTTTTTATGCCTATTACAGGGCAAATTCCATCAAAATGTCCGAGCACTTCTCCACTCAGCCAATAATTTGCTCTAAAATGTAGCTGCTGCAACAGTATTATTGGTACTCAGTATGGACACGACTTTAAAACTTTGCTTAGTGTGAGAGTTGACGATTATTATCTATTAACTAGGCCTGCCGCCTCCAGGGAGGCCGTTGTCACTGCGTCCTATAATGGAACTTTTGTGACTCTGAGAGTTGTCGATAGTTTATTTGTGAAAATAATTATGAATTAAATAACACACAGTTGCACTTTCGAAAATAATTACATTTTGAGAAAACGCAGATTCGATTAAAAAAAAAAATTGTTGATATTCTCTCAACACTCCGTGGTCTATTTATCTAGGTCGAGGGCCGGCAGGCATCTGGCTCTTTGGTTCCTTTGTTTATCTTGTTTCCTTAAAGATTTGGCT
The DNA here is from genome assembly GCA_963576905.1 of Mystacides longicornis. NCBI lineage: Eukaryota > Metazoa > Arthropoda > Insecta > Trichoptera > Leptoceridae > Mystacides > Mystacides longicornis. Next base: position 9,536,463 of record OY756436.1, read on the forward strand.
CTTCTGACATGACAAATTGCCGACTGTAGGTGACTAATGTTTGAACCTTACTGTTTTTATCTGAAATTTCTTTATGAGGTTGAAATCCTCTGAAGTTTTCACATCACAGATTTATTTTTGGCTATTTGTTCTCAGTATTTAAATAATACTAAAGGGAATCAACTCTATTGCCTTTTTGAAGTCTTCTGTGGATTTTTTAAGCATCTACCACCTCACTGAATATTTGTTTTGACTGTAATATTTGTGATAATATACAGAAAAATTCCATTCAACATGTTTGATTGTATTCTGGTAGTATAGTATTTCTCTTTGTCCCTCACCCACGTCTGCCATCTCCGGATCAGCTATGTCTAGCCACAGTTTTACGACACTACAAAGTAACACACGCTGGCTACTCTTGGAGTCATTTTATTGCACACAGTTCCATTATCATGTTTTCTTGGAAGCGGTATTATTTGTGCAACTATTTTATTATTGTGCTTGTCCAATTTTATGCACAATCTTGTTATTGTTTCTGCTCCATATAAACTGCAGGCGTGCATCGTCCACTTTTGACACTGTCCTATTGTTTTGTCGTTGTCTATGTTGTTCTAGACATGTCCTTGTTTCTTATGTTGAGGTTATTTCCATTACCATCTTCATTTGTCTCTTACTGCTGAAGATAACCATCATCAGTTATCCCTCAACCGATTGACAAGTTGCCCTCTGAGACTCTCTTCCAGTATGCAGCTATCTCATCAAACTCCTTATGCTTTTTCTTTAAAGAATTGTCTTTAAAATCTTATAACATTACCTTGGTACCAATTTCTGATCAAAACGTTTCAAGTTTGATCTCCTTTGGTGCCAGAATTTATTTATGTGTTTTTAGCTTGAAATTTCCTTCCGTAGTCAGTTGACTAGAGAAAAATTGCCTTTGGCAAGCTGCAGTGGCAATATTTTTTGGGAGACTTTAAATCTGTTTCTTTTTATGTCAAATCATCACTAAATTGAAACAGGTAAGACGATCTGACATATAGCGGGCACTGAGACAACTTATCTTCCACGTATTATAATAATGTGCGGATTGATAAAATAGATATTCTGATGGTAGAATACAGATAGTTTCTTCCCCTGACCTAGTTAGTGTGCATGTGGGCTCCATTTTTCATGTGTGTAATTTGAATAATCCCCACTGTATGAGGGAATTAATGTAAACGGTGGTGTGTGTGTACTCCGCTATGGTACCTCTCTGCAGATGCTTAGCGTTAAAAGTGAACGGTGTCAAGTGTGAGGGTATATCCTGTTAGTGCTCACTTGAAGGGCTTCCTCTAGTTTGCGCCATTAGGTGACTGGCGCATACCTGTGATGCAATCTCCGTCTGTCTCTTTGAAACTCTCTCCATAACAATACGGCAAAAGACGCTTCGTATGTTTGTATTCTTAACTGCATCCATTGAACCTTTGTAGGTTCTGTCTTTTTTTTTTGGCTTAATTCAAAAGTTACTACAGCATGTCGTGTATTACAAAAGGCAGGTTCGAATCCTGCTGGCGTGGATGAAATTTTAGCCATGTTCTACATGTGGAAGATTTTCATAATGTGGGGTATTGTAAATTCATCCATGTTACAAGGAGTGGTTGATTAAATTTTGAAAATAAAAGCGTAATATTTGCACAAAAAAGTTCAGTGTAACATTGTTGAATTTGCAACATAATTAACAAAAAATGTTAGGTTTTATTATGATTTCATTCCAATTTAACCAGTAGTTCCACAAAATTCCATATTTTTTCTCCATTGAAAATTAATCAAAATTAGCCAAATCGGTCCTACCTTTTCTGATTTTTAGTAAGACACGCACAGCTAATCATTTTTATATGTAAGATTAAGATTCTCATTTTATTGACCTAATAAGGGTGATTGTTTTCTTCCTCACCTCGACTGCATTGCATCTACATGTAAAGTCACATTGAGAGTGCCTCTGGCTCTGTTTCCGTAGCCTCCGCAGCACCACTAATCTCACTTACCGATGATTGATGTGATCAGTGAACAAAATATGATCATGCCATGGGCGCAATGCACGACCCGGGGACGTTCTAGTTTGTATCGAGAATCAGATTACCCGTGTTACTATGTATGAGGTATTTTATTTCTCATTGCGCCGGCTCATATGACCCAAACTAGACCCTGTTACCCAGATCTTTTTATATTAATTTTTTTTAAATGGCACTGTAATCTACAAGTTATAATAATCTTCTGATCTCTTTAGATGTCTTTAAAAAAAGTTGAGGCCATTATAGTATGTTTCCTTTTCTTCTGGCTCTAAGTCTGGTCATATGGACTTGAAAAGGGTCCCAAATTCTCACTGGAGATCAATGAAGATCACCTGTTTAATGATACAGATGTAATTCTAATGATAAAAGATATATTTCTTCTAATATATTGGGTTTAAAAATAAAATATGGGATAAAATAACTCTGGAACAATCTGTAAAGTGTGTGTGTGTGCACATAGGAAGTTTGTGTGGTTTCATGAAGATATAAAATAAATTATCAGTTGTGGCCAATGGAATTTTTTTCGGTCATAATGTGGTCAAAAATATTTTTTCCTTATCAGAATGTAACAATTAGTTAAGTTCGTCCGTAGAAACACTAACTGCGTGCATTTCATTATTTATAATTTTCGTAATTGGTAGGTAAGAAAATAAATATATCATGCTTTGAAACGTATTTTTGTATGAAAAAAAATTGTTATAATAAAATATGATTTAAAAAAAAAAAGTAGAAAACATGATTCATAATCGGCTTGTGTGTGGATACATAAATTATTTTAGTCTCAACTGATCATATACCAGTTTTTTTATGATTAAATCAGTCACCTGTATGCCTAGTCTAGTAATACCTGGGTCAGGGGCAGGCCGGCTGAGGTGATCAACTATGTGAGTCTGTATGTGCCTGGCGTTTTGTAATGCCATCCATATGTCTGTCTCTACACTACATCTTACACACACACACACATCAATACAAGTCTGTTTGTTCGTGAGATCTGATTTACGTCAAGTGCAAAATAACAGAGTTTATCTCACTTTATATACTGTACTGGAAAAAGTTGACTTGGAACTTTCTCTCCATAATTATGTACAGTACAACCTGTGAGTTACTATTGATTAGCAGCAAAACCTGTCCAACTACAGGCCTAGAAAAAGGTCATTAATAATGAAATTGTTGTATTATTGTCCTGTAAATCAGTTGCATCGTCCCTTAAAGGACCAATTATTTTACTTGACGTTTCTTCCTTTAGCAACACTTTTATGTAGAATTTAGGTACTGCAGACACTATTATTATTATATCAACAAATATCAACTTACATACAAATTATATATTTTTCATGGTTGAATTGTTTTATTATTTATTCAACAATATATGACATTTTATACAAGTACATAATTTACATTGTTTTAATCTCTATAGTAAACATAAAAAGTACCTATACATTGCTAAAAATAATTATTTATATGATTCTTAATCAAAACATAACATCATTAGATGCACCCACAGTTCATGTATGTAAAATATTTCACAGTTTGGGAATAACTGGGTCGAGTGTTTCAATGAAAATACGGAATTATGAACAAACTTGTACAAAATTGTTAAACAGGATTGATGCAGATTATTTTCTTTGTATGCTAACCTCTAAAATGAAATTGATTATCTGGACTTGGGACTAATTGATATCGATTTCTTTCAGGTAATGGAACAATTGACTTCCCAGAGTTTCTAACGATGATGGCGCGTAAAATGAAGGATACAGATAGTGAGGAGGAGATCCGTGAGGCATTCCGTGTTTTCGATAAGGATGGTAATGGCTTCATCTCGGCGGCGGAACTCCGTCATGTCATGACCAACCTGGGGGAGAAACTGACCGACGAAGAAGTAGACGAGATGATTAGGGAAGCAGATATTGATGGTGATGGTCAAGTAAACTATGAAGGTTAGTACACCCACTCCACTCGCTTCTACGTCTATCTTGTTACACCCCTGCGTCCCAACGGAGGTGGCACCAACTTACTAGTGTGTTGTGGTAGACCATTACTGTTCGTATACGCTTCAGTGTGTTGTGCATGATGGCTGAATATCAATCACTACGCATCACGACCATTCTAACATTTTCTTCACTTTAACCTTCGTCTCACTGTTTGAGCAATTGGTCCACAAGTAAATAATGTGGAATGTGTTAATAGTAAATCAGCTTGAGCTATCAAAGAGATTTGGAGTATTTACCCATCAATCACACGGCTCGCACACGTGGATGTTGTTTATTGCACGGAGCTTGCATATCCACCTAGTGGCGTTCGTCTCTCGTTGTTTACACGACGTGCAGCGGGGACGTGTAAACATTTTTAGTTAATTAAACTATCATACGGACACATTACTCCTTCAGATACAGTAGTGTGCGAATCAATGTGAACGAATACTGGTAAAAAAAACAGAAAAATGGCTTTTAGAAAAAAAATTCATATTTTTATTTAATTTTTGATTCATAACTTAGAATCTTTTTTGCATGGTTTTTTTTCATGCTTTCATCTCAATACCAAAGTGGAATTGACCGCTTCCATCACATTTCTTCAATTATTTTGAATTCTAATTTCCGTATTCTTCCTTTGTTTGTTGTCTGTAGGGTTCAAACCAAGCAATTTTTTAGGCCGATCAAACACATTTATTTAATTTCTGCAAAAAGATTTTGAAAGAATGGGGATATTTTGCCAACAATGATATTGAAAATTTAGCTACAAAAGTTAAAGATTATTAAAGCAAACAATTCAATAATATTGTTTAAAAAATTATAAAATTCATGCCAAAAAGTTTGTAAAGACTAAAATTATGCAGTAAAACAAACATGAAAAAAAATGTGGTTTTTTTTTTCATAAAAATTTGGTGTTTTATCTAAAAGCTGTTTTTCTCGTTTTGTTTACACATGTTCACATTAATTGGCAAACTAGTGTATATTGAATCATTGAACACTAGCAGTCAACGAACGTCTGATGTGCATTTATTTTATTTTGTAAGCGGATTGTTTTCTCCTTTTTGTCTCTCGAGGTGACTCACACTGTGTTATCTTTGAATGCACGCGCATCTAATATGTCATTGTACGATTAACCGAGTGTCGCTCTTAGACGCGGCGTCTTTCTATTCTTAGAGCCGCTAACTTTTCAAGAACAGTCTCCGGGGGCAGCATGATGTTATTTCTCTGAAACGACGACAATAAAGAAGCATTTCTCCTGGGAAATGAGAAGTTTGCAATGTCCCAAATGTGATGCGTTGCATTGTAGCCACTAAAATCGTAATAATTGTGAGACGTGTTGTTTGTAAATAGTTGATGTGTATCTGCGGTGAAGTATGGATGTGTCTAGGTGTTGGCAGTGCGCCAGAGAGATAGTTACATTTCTACAACAATACGTGTGTTATTTGATCATATTATTATTTTCACCACCACTCATATTAATTACAAACTATTTTTATTACAAAGCAAGATGGTTCTATCATTTTTATTCGCATTTCTTTGGCTTGCACCTCTGTTTTAATTATTCTACGTGTTGTGTTATTATTTGTTTTATTTATCAATACAATTAATCTACGCCGTCAATGCACATCCTGCAGAGTGGGGTTGCTAATTGACAACATGAATAAAATAATAAAATCATTGGGTTGTTTATTTTTCTTTGTGTGACTGCATCTCAAATATGGGCCATAACTCAATTTCAGCGGAAATTTTACCAATCCAAAAAATAGTATGTTTATTTTCAGTACATACATGTAGGTTTTATTGATATCTCAGAATTTGAGATGAAATTACTCGTATTGTTTAACTGGACTTTGACAGTCACTGCCTCCTGAAGCTTACCCCCCCAACACTAGCAACATTGACCTCACAGCCACAAGCGTAGTGATTGTACCATGTATGATTTGATTCCTCTTCTTGCAGATTTCCACGCTCTAGCTCGGTTAATACTGTATCGCTGTGGCAACAGCCAGTGTTAGCTGTGGTCGCCCGTTGATAGGAATGTAGATTTACATACAAAAAGGCATGACCTTTTTAGGTACTGTCAACAACACACTTGGTTATGTCCATTGCCTGATGTGTACTATTTTGTCCCTAGCTGGCATTCCTAACCTCAAACTGTACCATCATCCACGTCTGTGTCTGTACCTACTGGACTCTTATTTACATTCATTCTGAGACGAGTGCAAGGAATAATTCTCTCTCCTCCTACACTGCACATGATACACATAATTACTATTAGATCAAAAATAAACTTACTCGCACATGTACCTACCGTAATTTCTTTCTCATTTCCCTCCGAGATTGTTTTATCTTAGTCTTTTTTCATAGATTCGATTAGTGTTTACCAAATTAAGAAACTATTCCTTCCAAGTCTACACAATATTTTTAGGACGGCAATGATTATTAGGTATTGCTCTACATACTGTATAGAGTGCATGTTACGAATCCTTAGATTCTTCATTCCTGACCGCAGTTTTTTTTTATTTGTAGTAGAATATCAATATTTTTTTTTCACATTCTCAATACTTGCTACTTACCGATTAACTGGAAAATTGTTTTGTCCGACATTAAAAAATCACATTGTTCAGCTTGGAAGTTTGCCTATTGTATTGTATCGCGAACAAGAGGAGGAATCAAGATCATGACTGGAGAAATTACTTCTCGAGAAATATTTTTTTTTTGTATAGTATTTTATTTTTGTATAATATTTTGTTGTATCGTTATTTGTTTTTTTTTTTTTTTTTTTTTTACTAATATAAAATTTCTTTTTTTTTTCGGAGAAATATTTCTCTACTTTGTAGCAGCATGCTTGTTACTTCTGTGTCGACAATTTTCAACCAAACGTAAATTTTACATATACTTACTGTCTTGTCTAGTTTTTGTGTAGAAAGTAATGGACATAAACATTATTTATTTTGTTAAATTCATCTTTTATAATGGACTTGGTCTGGTTTGAAAACTGTCAACGCATTTGTCATTGTCGTATACTTTGTGTAAATTTTATATTTATGTGATTTAGTTTATCCGACGATCTGACTAATTTTGGGTGTGTATTTTTTTGTCTGTTGCAGAATTCGTTACCATGATGACATCAAAGTGAATGGTGTTCACATGCATGGCTGTATTAAAAGATATAATTACATTTTTCATGACACACAACATCATATTAATTAATAACGGAGCTGCATTTCTCTAACTAAATGAATGGTACGGGAGAAACCTTTACAAATACAGAAAACATATAGTGCCAGCCATCTCTTCCTAACATATATTCATATATATATATTTATTCAATTTAATTTATACTCATAATAAATCCCTTTATATATATGTATGATATATTGTTCCTTCACAAAGTGACCGGAGTTGTTTTAGACGCTTTTGTGTTATAGTTCCCCTTTCTCCCATTTTGGTTCTACTTGATGGATGGTCTACTCTCTTCCTTCGGATCTGATGGATTCTGTCTTCTTTTTTTCGTCGTCGGTGACGTATATATATGAATATTTATATATATTCTGATTCTGAAATAAGAGCTGTCTCCGTGTATTTGGACTATACTCAGTGTAGAGTGCGAGTGTGCGCGCCTGTCTACTTAGTACGTTGTATGTGTATATTAGATATATTATTACTACTACTATAATATATTATATATTTATATATATACCTACTACTGATGATAATGAAAAAATATAAGAATGTACGCACGTTTCTCCCTTATTGTCTGTTTGGATGGTTTGAGTGATTTTTAATATTTATATATATATTTATGAAACACTACTTTATATCGATATAATATATATGCGTATATCTATGTATGTATATATATTAAGGTAATTTTAATTATTTTAACACCATTAATAATTGTTAAGTTGGTGTCTCTATAAAATGTGGAAATGATAATTACTAGGATGAGAGCCACTTTGCGGATTATGGCCGTTTGCCGGAAGGGCGTGCAGGACGATACAAAGAATCCAATTGGTATGGTTGATTTGAAGGAAATGTGTTTTATTCTTAATAAAAGAAATACTTAACGATAAATCATTATATGTATCTATATTTATATACATATATATATTATATTATGATATAACACTTACTATAATAAAAAAAAATCAATCCATCAAAACAAAAAAATCATCTTTTATTAATTATTGTGTAAATTTTTTGTAAGATAATATTATATTGTGTTTCCATTGGGTCGGGCGAGAGTGGAGACTGGTGGGGGGCGTTAGGGGGGCAGCCCCCCCTTGTGCCCCCCTGCCCCCCCCTGGCCGGCCCAATTAATTATTAACTTAATATTATTATTATTATGATGATTATTCCCAATGTATTCCTTTATGTGATGGTTTCATTTCATGTTGCCCCCCCCCCCATCATGTATAGCATTACAAAGCCTCTTTCTTACCTCTTTAATTATTAACTTACTGTGTAACCCAACTTATATTGTATTATTCATTGTAAACTTTTATATATATATATAATATATATATCTGCATACGTGTATGCTAATTTATCATTATCATTGTCTTTTACAAATATCAAGTAGTTTGTTTCTCCTTTTTTTTAATAAAAAAAAATAATAATTATCCAGAGAACGTAAATTTTATTCAATGCAGAGGTCGGTCAGTTTTATTCTGTTTTGCGATAGAAAAGAACAATTCACCTTTGTTGCATTTTAAATTAACTTAATTTACAAAGAGAGAAATTCTGATTTGAAGTTACATTATTTAATTAATAATTTTAATTAATTAATTAATTATACCTACACCGATGCGGGTCAGGTTTGTGGTGTGTGAAAGTTGAAAATTTGAAATGTTTAAAATAAAATAAAAAAATACATAGTTAAAAGTAAAAATGAAAAGAAACTCTATATTTACTGATTTTTCATTTTATATTTTTAAAAGAAGTACATAAATAGTCCTCTCTATATAGTTTGTGGATTAATAAAATACAGAATGAATCAAATAGCAAATTGCATTATCTAAGTGTACACTATTTAATATATATTATTATTATATATATATATACATAAAAATATAATGAAACGTTGGTGAATTTAGTGTATTTCTCTAAAAAGTTGAGCTAATGTGTTTATCTTACCCATATTATTATTATTATTATAAAATTCTGTTAATGGATACAAAAAGACATGCAGAAATAAATGTTTCTTCATTTTTAGGTCAATACTTGTGTTTTATTTAATCTCTTTGAATTTTCCTTACATTATGTTGAGCCACTAAGCAACACTGCTTGTGTACGAATCTAGGGCTCTCATTGATAAAAGATATTGTCAACTTGCTGAACATCTATATAATAATATACACTAGCTTTCCCGACAGACGTCCTGTAGTCCTCACTATGAATATTGATTTCGAATTTGTACTTTATACAAAAATACGTTTAAAATATGTTTGAATGTTAACATATTATTTCTGAATGCTCGAAAAAAAATTTATAAAAAATCTGCATACCAATAATTTTAATGTCAACGGTTGTCAGGTAAACAATAATTTTGTAGTTATAGAATTTTTCATACATAGTGTTAGCGTCGCAGGAAATCGTTCCATACTAACTTTAATATTATATATTCTATTATCCAGAGTGGAGAAAAATCCAATAAATCAAACATCGGAAGAATATGTTCAGCCGATCTCAAGTTAGAAGTTTTCTAACTAACCCGACTCGTTTATATTATAAGATGTATTACGAGAGAATTAGCATTGGCCCAGTGGTTAACATCTTTGCAAAGGGCAACTAGAGATGCAGGTTCGAATCTTGCCAGGGGCATGGGATTTTTAAACATGTTGAATATTCTCATAACTAGGAGTTTCAGGGCTTTGATTATGAGTGGTTTCTTCATATCATTTAAAATTGAACATTATTAGTAAATTTTTGGAATCATTGGTTGCAAATTGATTTGATGTGCCATCGGTCCATTCCCGCAGACTCAATGTACTTTATCTTCAAGAGAGAGAATCCAAAATTCTTCCAATGATTTATGGTCATGGAGCAGATATAGGATGTTGCCTTTATCAGATCTGTACCAGCTTTGTTTTTTTTTTGCAATTAAACATTTACTTCTGAGAAAGATGTCACAAGTGTATTTGGGTGAGCCCAGATTCAAGCTCTTACTAAACTAATACCATCAGGCAACGAAAAGGCCGATGAGCTAGCAAGGGCCGACGCTAAGAGTAATTTTTATGGACCTGAACCATTCTTTGGTATTCCTCATAGCACGAAACGCAAAACTTTAGCGTACATATACAATGAACGCTCTTTTAAACTCTGAACTGAAACCCAGGGACAAAAACATTCTAAGGCGTTAATTAATGCAATCAAACAATCAAGAATCCGTAAGGGACCTATTATCCCTTAGCAGGAACAATCTATGCACCATCACAAGGTCCCTAACTGGTCACTGCAGGCTGAACAGGCATATATGTACCATAGGGATACTGGACTCAGGCGTGTGCAGGATGTGTGGGGAATCACTCGAGACCCCAATGCACCTCCTATGCGAATGCATACCAATGATGCATAATAGACATAAAAATCTGGGCAAATTCCTAATGTGCCCAGATGACATCAAAGAGTTGTACGCCAACAAAAAATCCTGCACTTCCTCCAGGAGGCCGGGTTGAGCGATGAACTCTAGACACAGGGCCAGTCACAAAAGTTCCATTATGGGACGCAATGACGGCGGCCTCCATGGAGGCGGCAGGCTAGTATACAAATAATAATAAACTAATAACATCTCCAATACTTCCTCTCAGGAGTAAATAACTTCCTCTCAATAAAATTAAGAGATATTATAGTTAACTATGAAGAGCAATTTTCTTCCTCACAGAGTCTTGAAGACATGGAGGACCTCACAAACTATTCCAGTCCTTCAAAGCAAAGTTGAGGTATTTGAGTATGGTGTGGGAGAAAGTTATTGACGCTGCAAGATCGAGAGCAGTGGAGAAATTTTATACCTTAAGTGGTGTCACAAAGGAAGACTTACTAGTTGGAAGATAAGTGAGACCAACACTTAACTAAGCAAGCACAACTGGCAAAGTGCAATCAAAAACAACCATAAGCTAATTTAAGTACATGACTCCTTAGTAACCGATAGCTGTTTGATCAATTCCAATAACTCGTAGAATCTATTGAAGTTAGTTGTTTCTGGAGGTATATAATAATATGGAACAGGGATGTTGCGAATATCAGCATCCACATTAATCGATGTTTCAGTTTGTGTCTTGTTCGCTTAAGACGGGACTTGTGCTTGTCGAATATTCTCGCGAGAATTTTTGATCAATCAAACGTGTAAAATAACATGAAGGTAATATTTTGTGCACTATCTTGCAAGTACCTGGCACCCCCATCGGCTATATTTCCCAGCAAACAATAATTGTTTAGTTGTGCAGTACCTATTTTTTATTACATATTTGGTTATCAATATGAGACACAAAAGGAACACTGAACGACACAAACATATAAAATCTTCAGGGCTCCAATAACAGGTACCTACCGCATACATTTATGAAGCTGCGCGTAACATATTAAATCCTGAAAATACTTCCAAGCTGTTATTCTTAAAATATAGTAGCCTTTAATAAAACATAAATTCTGATTATTTCTATGTACCTAACAACGAGAGAGGTGAAATATTGTGTTTAATTATCTAATCTCGCTTTAAATTTCATTGTTGAATATACTATAGTAATTCAATAAATACGCTTTTAAAAAGGGATTGCAGGACTTGCATGCACTGATGGATGATTTGATCTAACATGGAATCGCGACTGACAGGTCAAATTTTGAGTGACCATAAGATGTAAAGAATATCAGCATCAGCTGATATTAATTTTACAAAATCAGCGTCCGCTGATGTTGAAAAAACCTACATCAACAACCTGATATGGAAGATTTATAGTGTTTCTCATAACCCAGTCATTTTTAAGATGGATCGGAAATAAACGATACACTAGCAACTTGCCTAAGGTTTTCCATGAGATCGACCAATGTAAAAACAACTATTATGATTGACAGATTTTCATTGAAACAAGGTAGTCTTTCCGTGGTCCGTTCCTTAGAGGAGATCTCTTGTTGCCTCTCTATGCCCCTAAGTGGGTTGAAAAAGGGAGTATGATATTTTACAGTGGTTCAAAGCTGAAAAAATTCTTTATTTTATTGCAAAAATAAACAGTGATGGCCCATTTATACAAGTTTGTTACCTGTTCCATAAAATAATGTCAAAGCAATAATTGAGGTAGGTACTTTGGAATCCCAAAAAGTTCAACATCTCATTATTAAATAGTTTCTAGGTCCAAGATCCACTGGGATTTATAAAATTGAAATTTCTGCAAAAGATATTTACCTATATATCATAAGATTTTGTATTCTGGAGTGGTTTGTAACCTACGATCCTCACTAGAGCATAGCAGCTCGAGGGTTTGAATCCCTGTGCTAACCATTTCCACTTTCTAAACCCAATCTGAATTGAACAATTTTGTCTTGGTTAAATTAATCTGATTTAGAATGTTCTGCATATTTCATACTTGATTATTACAAAGTGGGAAGCAAATGATTTTGATTTATGATAAATTGCATCATTTGGGGCATTTCTATAGGACGAATGATGACAGCAACTTATATAAAATTTAAATGATAATGGATAGTAGCTAATTAGTAATCTAAAGGAATTTTTTTTGTTTTTAAGAGGATTGCAACGAGTTTTGGAGAAAGCTGAGGGAATTTAAAAGGAAAAAAATCAAATTGTTCATGCAGCACCTGTTGTGGTTTCTGTAAAGTAAGTAGGAAGGTAACTATTGACATAATATAAAATGTTTTGGAAAATTCGCAATAGATGGCAGTAAACATTTAGTTTATAATGTCATTGTTTCAATAATCAGATGGCGCTATTTTTAATACGCGCACGAAATTTATTTAGTTAAAATATTTTTTTTAAACAATAATCAGTGGCGTAACGTGGATTTTCGCCGCCCGGGGCGGGATTAACATTTGGCGCCCCCCCCCCCACCTACCTAAAAAAGTTCCCCCCCCCCCCCACATAAATTGAAAAAAAATCAAAATGAAAAAGTTTGCATATTTATTATTACTAGTGGTCCAGTTCATTGGTCGAAATTCGACCATAATTAATTTAAACTATAATATATTACAATAGTGTGCGTAGAGTTTTTTTTATTGATTTAATCTATTTTTAAGTATGATTTTAAAAAAAATATCAGCAATTGCCACCCCTTCTCGATAAAAACTGTAAGTGTGCGAAATTTCATACTCCTCCGTCCGCTCCTTTTTCGTAAAAAGGGGCACAAAGTTTTCCCTTCACGTCTATAGATACTTACAGCACTACAATATAGTACAAAATTCAATTTTTGGGTAGTGGGAGAGAGCTAACTTCTGACACAGATTTTTCTACTTACCTGCGGAATCATCGGAAAAGTTTTTTTTAAGACCTTAACCCGAAATTACTTAAAGAAGAAAAAAAGGAACTTTTTTGTACTAGCTTACGCCGAGACAGGTTAAAAGGAAAAAAATCTTTATTTTATCAATTTTAAGAATTTTAGTGATTTTTTTTCTCATTTATTTTCCCTTCACAAGCTCGGGGCCCCGATTTTTTTCTCATTTATTTTCCCTTCACAAACTCGGGGCCCCAATTTTTTTTCTCATTTATTTTCCCTTTACAAACTCGGGGCCCTGAGTTTTTTTCTCATTTATTGTCCCTACACAAGCTCAGGGCCCCGAATTATTTGTCATTAAATTTCGGGGCCCGATTTTTTATCTCATTTTATTTCGGGACCCCTCACGAGCTCGGGGCCCCCCGCGGCCGCTTAGTCCGCGTACCGTTAGATCCGCCACTGATTGGTACCTTATGAAATGTTTCCAACCGTCATGTCTGCCGGTTAAGGCAACAGTGCCGACATTGATAGTGAATCACTTGGAGGTATTAGTAGAAAAAATGAACTGTTACTTTCCTAAGTGTGACCTGCAACCTATGGACTGAGCATGAAATAAATTCTCGTACCTATACTATTTAAATTTTGTGTTTTTTACCAAGTTTTTTTTATTTGTCGGGTCATTTTGCCGCCCCCTGAAAAGTGCCGCCCGGGGCGGACCGCCCCCTCCGCCCCCCCCTAGTTACGCCACTGACAATAATATAACACTTTTGTATACAAATTTTGTATAGCCGGCGGAACTTATTGTCTGAGGCAATTTTTTTCCCGTCAACTGGTCCCGTGTAATCTGAGACAGGCCAACCCCGGCTAGAAGTTTCAAGTGAACAAAAAAAACACGGGACCTCGTGATCTGAAGTCCACGCCAGTACAACTAGGCTATCGAGGTCGGTTGAATGTACCTAAATAATAAAAAAGTCCATTTGTTATATATTTTTTTTTAAATAAAAGATAATACCTACCCCTCACGCTATGTCCCGTAAGGGGTAGGCAGAGAGAACGGACCTCCACTCTTTTCTGTCCAAGTACGCTTCTTCCACCGACATACCATTTCTCACACGACTTCTCCTATTTCTCTTACTTCTAACTTGGCCTACTTCGAGGGCGGAATCGAAGTGATCAATAAACGTCATTTTCTGGCGCCCACACCTTTCCTTTCAGCCTTATACTTAAATTATCTTTGTTACGCTGTTTGCATCATTGCATCCATTCATTTAACTCACCTATTTACTTTCATCTTTGCAACAACACTTCCATAGCACTTTCCTTTTGATCTCCCACATAATTTTCTTCTTATCTCAATTCTCAACTGCATTTATACTACATTCTTCCACATTTCACATCATTACTCGTCATTTTTTGACTTTTCCAAATCCACGAATACACAGAAAACTTCTCCATAGGTAGAAACCTAATCATTTGCAATGCGAAGATCTGATCAGCGCATCCCTTCCCATTCCGTTTATGCCCTTGTGCATCCCAAACTTTAAATAAGTAGATAGATATACTTTATATTATACAGGTGTAAAAGTATTCTCTACAAGTCAACCGGTCCCGTCCAATCAGAGATAGATTCCAACCCACAGTAGAAATTTCATGTGAAAAACACACATACCTACCTAAATTCTCAGCGGATTGGGAATGAAAACTGGGACCTTTGATTTAATTCTAAATCTACTTAGTCTCTGACTTAAGTCGGCTCCTACCTAACACTTGGCTACTGAGTTCGGCATAGCCTACTATTGTAATATTTTTTTTGGAAATAAAAAATATTATTTTTGTTACCTATATGAAAATAATATACCTACGGCTTTGGCGGGTACCTACCTGTTGAATTGGTCGCTCCGGTCTGTTGACATATTGATTAGATTGCGGAGGACTCATAAAGCGCGGTATGCTGCTTCTACGTGGCAACGCTTGCGCTGTGTCCTATTCTATCCTATTTAACTTTTCATTTTCACACTCTTTTGTTTTATAGTGTCATTTTTTTTTAATCTGGGGGGCTATATTCATGAAACGGTCTTAAAACGATCGAGTTACTTAGTTACCTTTGCGCTCTTTCTACCCACTGTTGAACAATAGCAGGTGAACATTGATGCAATAAAAAATACCTACAACTAGTGGTCGACCAGTGCTCGAAATTCGACCATAACTTATTTAAATTATAAGTTTGGACATTATTAAGGTTCCATTGTCAAAGACTGAGCGAGCGCTATTTCAAAATTTTCTTTCAAAAACAATGACATGGATACGTCAAATTTGAAATTTTGATAATATGTACAAAGTTTTTTCTATTATTAAAGACAAACAATATTAATCTATTCTTAATTTGACCACAGATAAACAAAATAATGTAATCTGTGTCAAACAAATTTATTCAAACAAAATTTAATCAGTGTCAATGTCAAATACCTACATCGAAGTGTGTGTGAGTATCAAATACATAACATTTCAGTAGTGTGCGTAATGTTTTTTTTAATTGATTTAATCCATTTTTATGCAAAAATATTAGTATTCGCCACTCCTTCTCTATATTCTACATAATAATTCAGTAATGTATGTATATTTATTTATTTATTTATTTATTTATTTGTTTCACTCCAACTGTATGTAAGAGCATCACGCTAAAACCGTAGGTTCTGCGTTGAATATTTTTCTTCGCAGTTTTTCGCAAATACAATTGTGGTAATCTGAGATACAAATATTTACATTTCATTAAATATATTTTAAATTATTTACAAATTTCTAAAAATTTAAAATCTTCATACAAAAATGAGAAAGTCATGTTTTAAAAGTAAAATTATACGTCTAAATTTTGTGTAGAACTGTAGCATTACGGTATGAAAATGTACAAAATCAATCGAAGTTTGATTTGAAATACAAAAAATATAAGTAGAAGTCTTTTAATTCTTATTTTATAAAGATTTTCACCGAAACTTCTTATAAAATATGTACGCCATGACAGATGACTAAAGCCGGTAAAGCAGTGTTCGCTTGCACCCTCTCTCTCCTAAGGTACCTCATTAAATGTATCACTACGTCATAAGTAGGTCAAACTAACTATACATAATATAATACTAGGTAGGTAGGTACCTATATCTACAAACAGGTTTTCATTAGGAACAACTACACGTATTATATAATACTAGGTAGGTAGGTACCTATGTATAACTACATTCTTCTTTTAATTTTTTCGCGTATTCAACAGTGAGTATTAATTTTTCCTCATCTTCTATTTTTTTTATACTTAAATATTGAAAGTGACATTAGTTTTTCAAACTTTTCGCATATTTAGCAGTGACTCTTATTTTTTCCTTTTTTGAAACATTAGCTGGGTACACATTCTAAATCTTAGCGTGAAATGCCGCCGTAGACAAATTCAAATTGGCGTTCGACTACAAACAAAGATATCGCTAATGTATAGTGCGAAAAAATTAACTGTCCACTGGAACATATAAACATTTATTCAAACCAAACAATGATCCTTATAATATAACATATAAAAAGTGGACAGTTAATTTTCTTCCTACTCTACATTGTCGAAGTAGTTTGTAGTCTATTGCCAAATGCATTTTGTCTAGGCCTACTGGTCCTGAGAAGGGGAAAGCTGCATACAAAACCTGTTCAATAACCTACGGCTCAAGTCTGACTAGCCAAATCAACAACGTAAAGCAAGACTGGTATCAGCTAGTAAACTATAAGTGTGCGAAATTTCATACTGCTCCTTCCGCGCAATTTTCGTTAAATTGGTCACAAAGTTTTTCCATCACGTATGGATTCATTGGTTCCACGTTCTTCGCGTCAACTTTGGTGATGAATATCACGAGAACGAAAAGAGTTAAACAAACATTGTTAGACTTAATTTGCAGAAAAAAATATTAAATCCAATAACGCATACAAAAAAAGTCTACTTTAACGACTTGATTCAAAAGTTACCAGATCAAAAATATACAAAAATAAACTTTTTTTTTCACAACTTTTCAATCTCATAATATTTTTTTATCAAGATTCCGTTTGCTCTCCTAACATTTGTTTATTTTCACGGATAAATTAATTTTCTGGTTTTTAACTGAGCTCAATTTGAAGAAAATTATGCTGCTTACTTATGTACCTACTTGAGATATTTAATAAAAACACTATGTATGAATTTTTCAATTAAATAAACTTTAAAAGCTCCTATAAAAGAATATGAAGAAATTTTCCCAAATATTTTTGTCTTTTATTCGTGCAATTCGTTTGATGAAGATTCGAAATAAACACATTTTACCTATAGCGCAATGCTAGGGATCCATTGGTAGGAAAACAACACAAAAATGACGAGATACTGAGTAGAGCCAGGAAAAAAAGGCAGCTCTTAAAAATAGTTGCCCGACAACGTGATAAATGGATAGGCCATAACATCAGGCACTCGGGTCTGCTCTTTCTCATCATCGAAGGAGTGACTGAGGGCAGAAATCATAGAGTTCGTCCCAGAGATAATTATATAGACCAGGTGATCAGGGGATGAAGATGCTGGCTGGTGACAGGGAGGAATAGAGAAACAGAGTCGGCATGCTTGATACAGACCAATCTTATAGGATTGTGACTCGGGAGAAAAGAAAAGCGCAATGCTTATTCCCATCCATGCCAAAAACTCACAACTCTATTTAGATAAGTTTTTTTTCTTGAAACGCCCCTGCGCTCGATCTCAAAAGTAACAACATTCTTATTTTTCTTCCATGTCCGCTCCACAATTCCTAGCCATCTTGCCCTGTTCGCTGCAATCCTCACTGCTTCATCCCAGTCGACACATGTGGGGCTAGTACGAGCTTTATCGAAAGCTAGTTGCACACTAATAAGCGCTTATAAGCATGCAAATAGTGTTCTAAAATCAAATGATCAGATCATTCGATCGTTTTTGTATGGAAATTTTTCGAAACTCTTTTGGTTTCGATCATCGAAAACTTATACTAGGGCTACTGCAACTCCCCGAAAATCCATTTCGTATATACCTAATCTTCTAATAGTTTGGAGAGGTCTACCATGCCTTCTGTTGCCTCCAGGGTAGTATTTAGAGGGTAAGAAGGGCTAAGTTTTCAGTGGGTTTCCTCAAAACATAGCCCAGCCAGGTTAGCCTGTTAAATCTCTCATGGTTGTTTTCGGCACAAAATCATACCACCGGATGCCCAGCATTCGTCGGAGGTAGGTACTTACTTGCTCTCAAAACATGCTCGGCGTTTGTTTTGTGCATAGGTACGTTAGGTGCAAGAAATTTAATTAAATCTCTAATATAAAAGAAAGTCGGGTTAGTGCGAACACTAACAGCTCGAGATCGGCTGAACAGATTCTTCCGATGTTTGATTTATTGGGCTCTTCTCCGCTCCGGATAACAGAATAACTAAAAAAAAATGCATTAGAATTACTATAAAATATAATATTAAAGTTAGTCTGGAACGAATTTTTGCGACGCCAACGCCATCTATGAAAATTTTTATACCAACAAAATAATAATTGTTTTATTGATAACCATTGACATTAAAAATATTGGTACGCAGATTGTTGATGGCGAGGTATAGGATGTGTGCGCGCGCATATATTCTAAAGTTGTTCCCACCTGAGCTTTGAATACGAATAGGATATGGATATTTTAGAAATACATATTTTAATGTTATTATTTTATTTGTTTAACTCGATAGCATTTTATGTATTTTTGTTTCTGGGGGCGCAGTGCACATACATATGAACGGGTTGCCTCTGGTTACGACTACAGGACGTCTGTCGGAAAAGCTAGTTGTCAAATTTAAAACAATTGTAAGTACCTACGAGTAGCTAGGTAATTAATTATGAAATTTACTTCTTATATTAATGTAGGTAAACTTTACCCCAACAGTGAGAGTGTTAACAAGTCTCAATAATAATCTTCAGATATTTAACATACTTAGATACTTTAACATTAAAATGCGCTTATGAAACGGGACTCCGTTGCATAATCCAGGGCCCCCACATGCCCGGTGCTACCGATGCTACGGCAACGGGGCCCGTGGGCCAAGGGGGCCCGCAAGGACGGGGGAATAAATTAAAAAGTAGAACCTTTTTAATAAATCATAGAAATAAAACCAAAATAAAATCACTAGGACTAGATTTATGTGTATCAATGCTTATAATTTAGAACATTATGATTAATTGTGAGGCGGTACGAAGTGTGGGCATGGTCAGTTCGTTAATAAATAAATGTAACCATGGTTCGTAATCTATGGTTAGGTATTAATCCATGGTTTATAATGTAACCACCAATTTCCTACGAGAGTTATTATTTTATATGTGTGAATAATCAAGCAAAATACTTAAGATTTTATTTATTCAATTGTGTTTTTACCAGTATTTAAAATAAATTTATGATGTGTTTTAAATGTGTGAAAAATTTGATGAAAAATAATTGTAATAAAAGTTGAAAAATGTATATTGTAAAAAAGGGTCGAAAATTCTTTTTTTGGTAGTGAGAGGGGGGGCCATCATGACTTATAGGTCGACAACTATAATAATACCACTCCTAACACTAAAATATGTAGGTGCGGAATCAGGGGGACGAAGTAAGGGTAGCCGGAGACGGGCTAAAAAGTCGCTACTGATGCAGGTATACGGCATTTATACATTTTAGCTGGGATACTCGTAATACTTAAAGTTTACTTACAGTTACAGGTAAATTCTAAGAAAGTTTATTATGCTCATCTCAATTAGACACCATTTTAACGGGTTAATTTAAAAAAAAATAGTAGGTACATAGGTTTGTAAAATTTCTAATGGGTTGAAGGTTGGCTCTAAGAAATTGTATGTTGGCTACTCCTCCGTTTGTCATATTCTTCGTAATAGGTATGTTTTCTTTTAATTTGTTATTATGATCCTGTGATATAAAAATATATAAGGTTGATAATTGTTGATAGAACATTTAAAGAATTCGTTTTTAGGTTGGTACCTACTTAATAATATGTTTTCTGAATTGGTCTTTTAGAATCTTCTCCATTTATCAATTTCTTTTTATGCTTTGTGTTTATTATAACATATATTTTATCATGTCAGAGAAAAAATAATTAAATCTGTTATATCTACCTAATATTAAAGGGAAGAATCGAAATCGTAGGTATTTATTTTGAAATGTAGATTTACCCGCTGCTACTTTTTGTTTGAGCTACTTTACATTACCTAATATATTGCATAACATGTAAAACGATTAAATTTGCACTACTATTTAATCGTTTGAAGTCGGTACTAATTTTGCTTGTTTGCAGACACCTTTATAAATGATAAAATACAAAAAAGCGTTAGGCCCCAACTCAGACGTCCTTCCCGTTGCGAAGGCGGCGGGAAACTGAAATACCCGCACGTGATTCGTCCTAGCGCTGTCAGCTACCCCCTGTTACCACCAGTCCCCAGTGCATTTTTAGTGTATGGAATGGTATTTTTATAGTTGTCGACCTATAGCAACGGGGCCCAGGAAATAATGTGGGGGGCCTGGCATAATCCAAACTATTATGCAACACCCAGTCTTGCTTCTCAATTTAGCTAAACTTTCTGAGCTCTGAGCCATTGCGGTGGAGGGAACATGTCTATCCCCTGATTCCCATGGTACTTATCATTCTCGTTACTGCAAATTTCGAATAAGATGGAGTGCATGCCGTTGGTAAACTCCTTGATAAGTATGATAGGCTTCAACTATCTATTTTTACAAGTTGATTATAGAAACTTTTTTCTAATACTGTGCCAAAAATCTAGAGCACACGATTTACAAACTGAAAATAATTCTTTGAAGTAAAAAAAATATGTACCTAAGCGATGTAGCATGATATTTATATTATGTAAGTAGGTAGGTATGTGACCAATAATAATATAATAATAATAATATAACACTTTTCTATACAAAGGTGTCAGTATAGCCGGCGGAACTTATTGCCTGAGGCAATTTTTTCCAGTCAACCGGTCCCGTCCAATCTGAGACAGGCCAACCCCGGGTAGAAATTTCAAGTGAAAAAACACTTAGAAAAACTCTGACCCGACCGGGAATCGAACCCGGGACCTCGGATCTGAAGTCCACGCTAGTACAACTAGGCTACCGAGGTCGGTTACGACCATGAATAATGACCATGATGACCAAAGCCCAGACACAAAAAGCGCTTTCGAAACGAAGTGCCTCAGGAGAATTTTGGGTATAAGATGGTATAAGTACCATCGCATCACGAACATCGTAGCGCACCCAGCGTAAGCCCATCACTTCTAACATTATGGAGAGAAGATGGATTTGGCTGGGACATGTGTTAAGGATGCCGAATGACAGTTGGCTGAGGAGAACGGTGTGTTTCCTCTCATCAGAGTCCCGAAGACGAGGAAGACCCTCTCACACCGTGTTCCGCTCATTCAAGACGGAGTTGAGGGATTTGGAGATGGTTTTAGAAGAGATCGTAAACATTGGGTAGGATCGAGTTCAATGGAGAGCTCTTATTGGCTCCCTGTGCCCCTAAGTGGGGCGTAAAGGGAGTTTGGATTATTGTTTTTAATCGCACTAGACGAAAAGGAGTAAAGAAAAAATAACAACTAATGACTCTAAAAATTCATTACTAATGTTCGATTTTTAAATGGAACAAACCACTACGGGCTTACGACCGTCTTCTACTTTTATTTCGAAGGCTGGCTTAGTGTGATCACTTTACGTTAACAACGTTCGCCATTAGGTGGTAATATTTGTCTCCGAAACTCCTAATCATGAGAATTCTCAACATGTTCAACATGTCAAAAATCTCATGTATGGAACAAGTAGAAATTTAATAAAACCTCACTGTGAGGTCACAAGAATCTAGACATAATTAGAACGTTGTGCACCAACAAAGCCAATAGGCAATAAAGATGAGACAGTTACCAAAATGGATATAGTCATATCCTGGCGCCAAATACATGACAGCAGTCGTAGTCTTTAATTTGGTTGCTCTCTTGTTCTCAATAATTTACAACTTTTATCTCTATATTTCATTTTTTATGAGTTTTAGTTGTTATTTTTTCTTTCAGATCTAGTCCTGAAAAAAGGTCACAAGAATCTAGAAAAGGAGTATTATGCTGAGTACAATATTTTTTATTAAAGTGAAATAAAGAAATAAAAATCTTTGGCGCTTAGAACAGTTCTGCAATACATGGACGAATGATTCATATAGAGTTTTAGAGCACATAAGTTATATTATTATTTTGTATGCAACGACGAAAAATTCACAGTCTAACTTGTGGTTCTTCAAAAACGTTTACTCAAAACAACACCCTGTATGATAACAGGTGTGAAGAATCATGAATCTGCTTAGTGATGAATAGGGCGAAGGGGTGTGGGTGGGGAGTGGATTAAGCAACAGCTTTCTGTAATAATTCATCACCCCTTACGCAGGGTTCAAGTGTGCTGCCAACAAATATCCGCTACTTGTTGATATCCGATGAATAGTTCAGAGAATTCCACTCAAATACCGATAATTATCGGTTTCTCACTACACAATATTAGCTGGTTAGATTTAGAAGGTATTGGTATTTCGGTATTTCCTGTAATAGTTGATGATTTAACAATTAGTAGAGATGGCCAAAATGCCGTAAAGTCGGCACTTTATTGCCAACAGGAAAAAGAGGAAATTTCAGAGTGCAACCATATTTCAATTTATGAATCAGGTACATGTTTTTTTATAACGTTCAATGCCACATACTAAAGTGGGAAAGAAGAGTTAATAAAATATTATTTATTTATAAGCCACCAGAGGCAAATTATTGGAAAAGTTTAAGCCTCTGCTAAATCGGGATGCAAACGGTTTGCATGGTGCTACTTTGACCAAACAGATACTTCGAAGCAAAACGAGCCATTTCTGGGAATCTCGAGTAGTTTCGGTGTTCCCCACAATGGACAATCACTTATGGGTATGACTACTATCGGCATTGCCGATTGTTCGTCACACCTGGAATTTAGATTCACTTACAAGATATGGAACTATGATACATACCTATAATATATTTACGAACTTTTTTCAACTGTTTGAAGGTTGTTTTTTTATTGTATATTTTCTTCATACCTAATATTGTTGTGTATTTTATTTACTTCAACAGTAGACGCATAACAAAAAATAAAAAAATTCTTCGTAGTAATTGACAGGACAGAATAGGGCGCTTTATTACAAAAATTGTTTCCGTTATTTTATTTTAATTAAATACTCGGTGTATATAGGTGACTGGCTACACTAAAAAATCACAAAAAGGAACTATGCGTTTCTGTAGTAATCAAATTATAAATTGAAAATAATCAAATTGAAATCACACAGTATTTTTTCTGTCTTAAAAAATATGATTAAACGTTAGTTTTTTTTGTTTATCTGTGTGGCTGAGGGTGGCAACAGTTGGAGTCTTTACTCTTTAAAATGACTGGAAAAATTCAAATTTTCTTGATTTATAAAAGGAAATTTTTCACTTTTACAAAATGACAAAGCGATTTTATTTGTGATGATAGCATACAAAAATATTAACCCTAGATAACAAACCTTATTTTTAGAGCCGTTATCGCAAACCTTCCTCATTTTGACTACGCCACTTACCTACAATTTGGCGATAAAAAAAACATTTGGACAGTATTATTATTATTTACTTATCCCGAAGGATCACTGCCTGTCAACTCAGCTTGCAAATGCTTTTTGAGTATTTTTTCTGGCACGTCTCTCAAATATTTTATCGATCCATAACGTAAAAAAATGTTTATAGAAACGCAAGATTCGATACCTAAAAATATTTTTTTAGCGTTTTAATGACCCTTAAGTAAAATAATAAGATAATAAGTCTTGAGTGTGCCTGAAAAGCCTCAACGAAAGGTTTAGTCTATCTGGAAGAATCTATTTATCCTCTGAGAGCCATCTAGTTTAGCAGAATGTGGTTATATTATGCTTCTCCGTGCAATTTGTGCTTGAAAGTTCTCCAAATAACCGCTTACAACAAACATAATTTAATAATATGACCAACGATTTTATATCAATGCTATAGTAATACTGTCAGAACATATTATAATATTTTGTCGCACGCAAGGTTATGAATCGCATACTGTACTAGATAGCTGCGGTTTTCGCGTGCTATGATTTGCGTGTTTTATATCCAAAAGCAACCAGATAGTATAACAAATCATGTTTTTTGTAACTGCGGCTAAAACACATAACCTTCAACATTTTTTTTTTCAAATTTAATATTAATGCTCTATGTTCAAGATGTGCAATTTAAATATTTGTAAACATAATAAATGCTCATGATGACAATGAACAAGCAATGAACTAAACAGCCGCAATATGTGGCTGCCTCAAAAATGTTCCTTTGGGGAAACAAGCATATTGTGAATAGAGATGGGCAATGGGCATTATAACGCGAGTACTGATGAAAATATTAGATAAATAAAAATACCTCCTCTTAACGTTTTATTCATATTTAATGATACCTATTTGTAAATATTAGTTTAATAAAAATAATAGCCTTCACTCATTTATATGATAGGTAATATTAGTTGAATTAAAATATTAGGCTCGCGATGGACGCTTTACTCAATGATATTTTTTTGGAGGACATTTAACCAAATTCATTCAGGTGTGTAAAATAAAAAAGCCTTAAGCTTTTAAAAATAAGGTTATTTACAATTCATGGATTTTAGACGTTGTTTCCACCTCTAATTGTGAAGGTAGAGAGCAGTGTGAGTGTGAAGCCAATTATATGACCAACACAAATAGATCTAAAACTTTGCTCAGAACATCTTAAATGAAGACCCCGCGTGCTGTCATTCTGGGAAGATCAGTGATGGATAGAATTCTCAATATTGCAATCAGAGAGACCTGCAACGCAGAAGATATTGTTAGATGGGGTAGGATAAAGAGACGCATCTGGAGCAACCACGTGGATAGGACGGACAATTCCATAATCTCCAAAGTGTCTGTAGATAGTTTGTAAAATATAACACCTCCATTGTCATAAAAACTTTGACTTACGTAAATATGAAAAATAATTCCGGTTTATTCACCAATCAAACAACATGAATTTCCGTTTGATTTTTTTGCGTGGGGTTAGGGTGTTTGGAGCTACGGACGTACTTCCCAATTATACTTATACAAAGTAGATAGAGCTTAAAGCTTAAGTCACACTTGCTACTTAATAACTGCTTCCTATGCAGTTGTCACATTCATTCCTTGGGGTTTTAACTTAGAAGTTTCTTTTAAATTTCATTTTTGTCCTCGTCTTCTCTGCGAATACATAGTGTGGAAAATGTCACCAAATGAAGACAATAATCTCATTTTAAATTAAACCTCTAGATATTGAGATATGTAACGGGCGTTTGTGAAGATTTTTACATAATATTATTATATCTAGACGATGGAAAAAGAAGCGCTCCGGATTTGGAAATGGTTCGAAAGAAGGCATTATATAAAGAACTTTCAATAGAGAATCCTAAATTTAACCAAAATATTATTATTATAAATTGGCCGTTGAAAACTGATAGTTCTATTCCAACAATATCATAGAGGAAATGCGCTACTGCTCGTAGCTACACATGAGTAGCCAGGAGTGACACAGGCTTAATTAATTTAGCTGGTTATCCCACAGTGATTACTGTGAAGTAGAATAATATATCTTTGTGGTCAGATGGATGGAAGAAAGCGTAAAGGCCAGTACACATCTGATCACGCGCGGCATCGTTGCATTGAATACGTTGCCGCGTGCGTTTAGATGTGTACAGAATCTTATATTTACGATAAAACCTTTTTTAAGCAATTTCGTAGAACTATAAAAATTTTATCCCATAAAAAACTGCAGCAATTACACACATATTATGAAAATTCACACATTTCAAAAAAGGTGTTGGGCCAGATATGATAAAGACCAACCTCGGGGATGGAAAAAAATAATATTTGGAGTGTTTTAGGGGATGAACGGAAACTTAAAGGGTGGCAACTTGGCACTCCTCCAGCTCGGGGGATGGAACAAAGCCTGCTAAGTGTGGTGGTAATTTAACAATGTGCTATCCTCTTTCTTCTCTGTCTGTCTCCTCCACTTTACTTCAAACTCCTAGCTTTTAAATTAACTTATGACAGGAAGAGAGGGTAGTAATAAATATTCATTGGGTTCACTTTATAATATGAAGCTACCAGCGAATGGGCATGCTTTCAAGCATGACGCCTGTAAAAGTGATCAAAAATAATATATGCTTGTTAATCGGCGCACCCAGCGTGAGCCCATCACCTCTACCATTGTGGGGAGGTGATGGACTTGGCTGGGACATGTGTTAAGGATTCCGAATGACAGTTGGCCGAGGAGAGCGCTGTTCTTCCTCCCATCAGGGTCCCGAAGACGAGGAAGACCCTCTCACACTGTGTTCCGCTCCTTCGAAGCAGAGCTGAGGGATTTGGACATGGTGTGGGAGGAGGTCATAAACATTGATCAAGATCGAGCGCCTCCCTATGCCCCTCAGTGGGGTGTAAAAGGGAGTATTGATTGATTGATTGATAATCAGTCATCTGTTATAGCTTTTGTATACCTAATGTAGCTGATACATCTATCTTATACATTTTTGTTAGAAGAGTTGAAAATGTTTATGAAAATGTTGAGACTCTTCTATGGGTTCACTCACCCAAAGTGAACACAAATACACTTGACATGTTTCATAGAAAGCATGGATTGTGTTGTGAAATTCAATAGGAGGACGGTCGGCATCTATCATGCTTCTATACATGATAATAATAATTACCAATGGTTATTATTATTATCATCATTTTTTTAAATTATCCAAGTACATATCTATGTTATTCCATTTTTGTGTATTTTTATATTATTCATTAAAAGAAATGTTATATCAAATGCATACTAATATTAAAAAAGTACTTGTATAAATCCTTGTTTATAGCATTTTTTACCAAAGCAGTAAAGGATTCAACATCGTGGAACTATTTTCATACTTAACAACTAAACAAAATCTAAATGTCATAATGACTATTATTCTGAAATGAAAAACAGACGATTGAGTTGCGTCGTATCCAATTTTTATTGACATTTTTGACATTTCTTTATTCTGAAAATCTTTTATTCAATACATTAGATGCGTAACTATTATATAGCAACCGATTACGTTCTAAGCAAGAGCTTCTTGCGTTGAGTTGGAACGTGAATTTGAGAATACCAGTCAATGATATCGTCTATGAGTTAAAAAGGTCATTATACCATTCCACTTTCACAACACAAGCTTTGTTTTATGTGAAAGATGTTGAAAGTGTATTTGTGTTAACTTTAGGTGAGCCCAGATTCATTAAAAAAAACATGAATTGATGCATTTGTATGGGTTAAAATCAATTGTGTCAAGTAGTAGCTGACTTTTTTTTTGTTTTATTAGTTTCATTCGTTTAATAAACCAGCCCCATTTTTTTATGAAACTGTTTTGTCTATAATATAAGCACGCCATCCAGAGAGTTATTAAATCTGATTCGAAAATGCCTACATCGGAATAGATTTATGAATAAACTTCACCCATTTTATAGTCAAAACATTTATTCTGTATAATAACTTATAACTATTATTGTAAGCCTGATCTATATATTATGATCTGATGTATCGAAAAAGGCTTATTTCCGTGTTGCAAGTATACAAATTGTGTGATAAAATTGAGAATTTTATGTATATTTTTTGTTTTTGTTTTAACGAAATAATTGTTAAATGGCATAGAAGAGAGATCGCACACAGAGATAGTGACTCTACGTATACGGTTACAGGAAGAATGATCAAAAAGTTTACGAATCCTTAATAATGATTATATAAAATATTTATATTTTGTCACACCTATCAGGGGACATGTAAATAGGTGTGCGTTGTCCAGAACAGAGCCACACTCACAGGTGTCGTCATCTCTATAACCCCATTTCTTGAGGTTACTGTAACATCGGGAGACACCCGTTCTTAATCTGTTCTGGTGGCAGAAGGATTAGCTGGCTTTCAGCCGTTTCCAGATATAAACTATAAGTGTGCGAAATTTCATACTCCTCCGTCCGTGCACTTTTCGTAAAAAGGGGTAAACAGTTTTCTTTCAGTATTAATATATAGATTTTTGCATCAAAAACCAACGAAAAGATGTAATAATATCTATTGACAACAGATGTCCACGGGTATTCCCGGAACTGCAAAAAAAAAAGACCGTCATAAAAGAAGCAGAATTATGTGAGAACTTTTGGATCAAACATTCCGCCACAATAACTCTGGATATCCACATTAATTACTATTTTGTTTAGTTGTACTGTACTGCGCATCTAACATCCCTGAAGTGTGAGGTGCTGTGTATAGAATATCCTGTGTCCACTTTGTAACTAAATAATTAAAATACCATAAGACTACATTATTACTAGTTTTAGAAAGGCGCCCACTATTGTTTTTTTCGCAAATTTTGTTTTTGTATCGCTTAATTTGAAAGTGAGTCTTTAAAGCACTTGGTTGATTAAACTCTTTGTTGCAAACTTGGCATTCAAATGGCTTTTAGCATTTATTTGATTTATTAAGCTTTTTATTACAAACAAGCTTTCCCGACAGACGTTGTCCTGTAGTCATTACCTACTATGAATATTGATTACGAATTTGTTATTTATACAAAAAATACGATGTTTGAATGAAAAACATATTTTGAAAGCTGCGTATCAATAATTTTAATATCAATGGTTGTCAGGTAAAGAATAATTTTGTTAAAGAAAAAATAACAACTAATGACTATAACAATAATTCATTACTAATGTTCGATTTTTAAATGGAACAAACCACTACGGGCTTACGGCCGTCTTCTACTGTTATTTCGAAGGCTGGCTTAGTGTGATCACTTTACGTTAACAACGTTCGCCATTAGGTGGTAATGTTCATCTCCGAAACTCCTAATCATGAGAATTCTCAACATGTTCAACATGTCGAAAAATCTCATGTATGCAACAAGTAGAAATTTAATAATAAAATGAAAAATAGAGATAAAAGTTGGAAATTGTTGAGAACAAATCCAATAATTTTGTTGCCATAGATTTTTCATGCGTTGTTATTGCATGAAATCCGGTTCATACTAACTTTAATATTACATTTTTATATTAGCTTTTAATATTTCTTCGTATTCTATATTCGATTTTTAAGTATTCGCACTAACCCGAATTTCTTTTATATTACAGATAGGTACTGTATTCGTTTGGCTTTTCTCAGCTATGAATTTGCTTGTGGGTTTTTATCCGAGTAAAATTGTTTTTCTCCACATCAAGACCATCGAATGGACCTAAGGATGATAAAATACAATAAACAATTAAAAAATGGCTCAACCACATTAGTAGAACAAAATTTCTCTTAAGTTGCGAGTGGCGCTATATCGTGGTAAAATCAGGAACTCACATCAAGACTTTAAATAAAAAGTGCTCAACCACATTAGTAGAACAAAATTTCTCTTAAGTTGCGAGTGGCGCTATATCGTGGTAAAATCAGGAACTCACATCAAGACTTTAAATAAAAAGTGCTCAACCACATTAGTAGAACAAAATTTCTCTTAAGTTGCGAGTGGCGCTATATCGTGGTAAAATCAGGAACTCACATCAAGACTTTAAATAAAAAGTGCTCAACCACATTAGTAGAACAAAATTTCTCTTAAGTTGCGAGTGGCGCTATATCGTGGTAAAATCAGGAACTCACATCAAGACTTTAAATAAAAAGTGCTCAACCACATTAGTAGAACAAAATTTCTCTTAAGTTGCGAGTGGCGCTATATCGTGGTAAAATCAGGAACTCACATCAAGACTTTAAATAAAAAGTGCTCAACCACTTTAGTAGAACAAAATTGAGTGATGCGGTAACAAGGAAAATTATATAACAGATTATATTACCGCTCATATGCATTTTTTATCAATCTACGTTATGTGCCTACAGCTTTTTGCCAAAACTCTCGATATATTATACCTATATGTATTAAAAATTATTGAAAAAAATTGCCTTTTATTGTAAGAAAATTAAGAAATTGAAAACCATCGATCATAATATTATGATAAACAAATTAATTTGAGTATTTTACAAAATGTATATTAGATCAGATTCAATATTATTAATACGTAGGGAATCAATAGTTCACCTGAAACATACCCTAACAGCATTATAATGGTATGCGCTAGAATTATTGAGATGTTTGTATGCTGTATGGTTGAGTTCACAGATGAAAACTCTTGTTAGACATAATGTTATAAACACAGACAATAGCTGCATCATTCGGCCGTGCACAGAGTAAAAATATTTTCCTTGCAATACTAAAAACCTGCGTATTTTATTTCACTTTGTTACAAAGTGTCGGCAATTTCCCCGGCTATTTCTGTTCCTCGTGCAACCTTTCTTTATCACAAAAACCGATTCGGTTTTCAGCGTTTCAGTCGGGTAGCGTTGCTGGTCGGCGGCGGACGTGCGTCGCGATGCGCTTTTGAGAGGAACAAAAAATAACCATATCAATAAAATTTCATAACTTAATCAGTGAAATATAAAATGAGTTAAATTATGTACTTAAAAAAATAGTAATTTATTTAATAAAAATAATATAATGCCGCAGTTTTTTGAAGAATGTTTTTGTGAGCGTTTTTCGTAACGTTTTGTCCATGACCATAGTCAACATCTCTGAACTTTACCAATGAAACTAAACAGAAATAACACAATCATTATTTGCTGCACTTTGTTATATTAATTTTTTGAAAATAAACAAAAAAGCGGCAAAATGTCGGAGAGGAGACATCACAGGGTATCACCGGGCCGCAGTGGAAAGGGCCCCCAGTACGGTTACATACCTTGCCCTAGGTCTGAAGAAGTTGGCACTGAAATTCTGGCTATGATGGCAATGGGAGCAGCACAACATGATGGTAAGTCTTCTTTGATAAACCAAATAACAAACCTCAATTGTTTGTTTTTTTTAAATAAACGCTATGAATATTTTTTAAAAACAGTATGACACAACAACTTTATAATACCGATTTGGAATCTTCCCATATTTGGAATAGTCCTGTTAGATATCTACTAACAATACAGCCTTTTTCACACACACACGGTACCATTTATTGTTCGATTTCTTTTCCGGTTGCTACCGGCAAACTTGAAATAGTTTATCCGTTCGGTACAAACCGGTAGCGACCGAAAAAATTAACACACTCGATTCTTTCGATCTGTTATTGTTATGACAGTATAATATTGTAATGAAAATGTACAACAAATAATATTTCAAATCCTATATAATAATTTGTAAGTTCGTCCGTAGCTCGGTCGTTGAAACATTTGAACCCGATGCGTAATATTTTTTCATACATATGACGAAACCATAATCCAACCACGAGAAATAATAATTTTCAATACTTATTTCATTCAAATACTCGTACAAAGTCCATGGAAAATATTATATTATCGAAGAAAAGTTTTAGTGTGGTTGGTAGCCTGGCTGCTACGACGCCGGCTTTTCATAATTTTTCATGCGGAGATCGTGGGTTCGATTCCATGCATTAGATGCCAACCATTTTTCTCTTTCACGACAGAAACTTTAAGTAGGTAGCTTACTGTCAAAGATCCAAAGAGTGTATTTTTGTATTCATTTTGAGTGAAAAATTTTGTTTTTGTATTGAAAAATAATGTGATTAGCTGATGTGTTTACATACAGCTGTTGCTATGGAAAAAAAACAAATGGTCTGCAGTTCTCAACGTGGTAACGAAAAAATTAGGAGAACAGAATTATAGGATAATCAAACTATTATTAACCATCCTTTTCTATGTCTGTCTTCCGACAGGTTTTGCAGCTAGTCAAGTATAACAAAACATATCAAAAATCACGCCACCGGGTAATTCTTTGTTTCAATACAATAACATAACATACCATACTGTGTGACTGTAGAGAATGAAACAATATAGGTAGGTAGATAATAAAACCACCCTTATTTAAGTTTTTTTTTTACTTCAAATTGAATATTTTCAAATCAAATGAACATTTTAACATTTTGGTTTGAGTTTTAATCGTTCTATTTGGAATGTCAATCAAATAGAACGTTTAAAATAATTCAAACGGAATTTTAAATTGGACTTATTACAAGCCAAATTGGATGCAATATTATTTTATTTAAATTTGAACTACAAGCTACAAGCTTAGAGTTATTTTTTTTTTAACTTTCTTTGATGATTGGCATAGTGTGTTCACGTAAGTGGATTGGATGTGACCCTACTTTGTCCAATTTGTTTTCTTTTATTATTATGATAGTCCAGTGGTATAAATCGGCGGCTTTCGCTCGTACAGCGAAATGGAGGTCGTAAGCTCGAATCCCGGCCGTGCCGACCATTTCCGCTTTCATGACACAAGTATTTGCTTAGTGTGAACATCGTTAAAAGTGTATTTCTGTGCTCACTCGAAGTGAGCACAGATTCATTTTTTTTTTAAATAAAAAATAAATTAAATTGTATAAAAATTGGGTTTGAAATTTATTTGAATTTTAATCTATCTTTTTGATTTTAAAAATTGACCAATTTGATGTATAAAACATGTAGAAATTTAATAACTCAAGGAAATCTCGTAAAAATATTTTGTGTAGTCCTTTATTTGCTCTATTTTATTTCACATATTTCCTTCTCTCCTTTAATTTGTGACTATCACTAACAACTACCTACTTCATTTTAATTTTAATATATTTTTTTTATTGCCAACAAAAATAATTCAGATATCGACTTTATTGAATCAAATCATAATTTAATATTGTTAATTTTATACCTTATAATATGAGTGTATACGCCACGTGGACAATAATAATATTATTGTAAATAAATTCAATGCATTTCCCAGGAACCGAAATGAGTCATGTGTCAAAATCTCGCCGACCTCATTCTACTCGATCGGAATTCTCGAATCACACTTCTTGATGAATTGTCGGGATTTTAAAGTCAGTGCACTATACTTGATGCAGACATTGTAAAATGACTTATTGATACTTTGAAATATCCGTGGGTAGGTAACTTGTTTTTTATTGTAGGTACCTACCTATTGTTGGAAATGTAGTGTGTCTTAATGTTTCTTGTATGTTGCATCCTTAGATACATGTCTAGGGCATTTACATTAAATAAACATACAGCTGAATCTAGAAACACAGCATATTTTCTTTTACGGTTGATATTCATGGAAAAATAACAATCAATAACAACTAATGAGTAAGCGATAACGGTTCTTTCTCCTTGTTATTTCCTTGGTGATCATATCAACAAAATAAAACTCTATTAACAAGCTCTGATTTTATGATCGTTTAGTTTGAATGCACCCTCAAAATGTAAACGAAGTGGTAGAGATTGATTTAAACATACCTAAACCAAAAATGAAAAAAGAAAATCATTTATCTGCTCACATTGAATGTTGGATATTTGTTTTTAGACTATCTGTATTGTGTGCGAATAACAGAAGAAAAAATACACATTGATAATCTTGCTTTTTTTTTAAACAGTGTTTTTGCTTCTTCTCAAATGGAAGAAATTAATTTCTGTAGGTAAGTTATTAAAAAAATTCATACCTACTTTTTATCTCTTTGAGAAGGTGGTCTTTCTTTTCTCGTTTACCCTGTTTGAAAGCCAGGAAGTGCGGACTCTGAGAAAATAAGTAATTTATATTTGTGTATCATGTGTTCTCTTTGAAAGTACATTTACATTTTTATAATATTATAACGTAGCCTTTTTATATATATTTTTTGTTTATTTTGATTAGAATACCACCCATATTGTTTCGTATATCGTACACGTAGTTGCTGCAAGATCTCAACACGCCGTATGTAGAGAATAAGTCACCTCTCCCGAATTAATTCCACTGGGACAGTCTACGTAGATGCCGCCCGATTGATAAGAGTTCAATAATACGCATTCACTCTAGTCTTGTGTTATGTAGACCATTGGTTCCCGATTAGTGCTCCGCGGAACCCTAGGGTTCTGCGGACTATCCATAAGTTAAAAAAAATGCGAAATGGGCAAAGTCAAAACGTTGCTTGAGCACTTATCTCGATATAACAATTGTTTTGGTTTTACACGTTATTTAAAGCCCTTTTTATTTTAAATAATTTAAAGCAACATACATTAAATAATCGAAAGTAAATTTGACAAATATAGCTGATATATTTCGGCTGCCTACAACTCTGAGAGTTTTTAAGTCCTTATTTAATTTATCAGATATGTATGTACAATGTATATACATCGGGTTTTAGAAAAGATAATCCCGGATTTCAAGGTCTATGATGGTGAGGGTTCAGATCAGACTGACCCCCCCCCCCCTCTTCCATATTTATTTATACGTTTTTTACCAAATATCTATAAAAGAAAATATAAAAAACTTAAAAAGTCTGATGTGAATTTAATTTTCGCAACTAAAAATACAAATCATAATTTTCGCAAGGCCATTCTCTTTTTCACATAAGGGTTCTGTGAGGAAAATTATGCTCAATTAGGGTTCCGTGGCAAAATAAAATTGGGAACCCCAGATGTAGACGACAGTGCGATGCACCGGTACACTTAATTTTAGTTTGGACTACATCCCAACACTCATGCTCCACTATCAAAAATCATAATAATATACACAGTGCATGGCTTACATGCAAACTACATTATTTTATATGCGTAACTACTTACCACACCATTTTACTTCTTCATTAATTCATTCATTCTCCCATTAAACCCCACTTCAGGGGCTTAGGGAGACACCAAGAGCTCTTCATTGCGCTCGATCTTGCGCAATTTTATCACTTCTTAATACGATAAAAAAAATTATTCTTACCAAGACCTTTGGAAAAAATGAGCATGTAACGATCAGATATAGTAGATCCTTTTTTAGACTAGATGCCCTGGTAAACTTCACACAACCTTGGTACATTATAAAGCTATCTACTTCATCTCCAGTCACTCATGACCGAAAAAATAAACCTCTTTTGTTATTACAAATTCATCTGTAATAGCTATGCGGGAGATACCTATTATTGTTTTTTTTTTACCCATCACGCCGTTTCCCGGAGGGGGTAGGCAGAGAGTACGAATTTCCATTCTTTCCTATCCAAACACACCTCTTTCGCTTCCTCCAAACGCATAACATTCCGATACATGCTCTTCTATTCCTTTTGCTCCTGACTTGGCCCTCCTCTAAGACTGAACCGATATGATCATATCGATATGCCATTCGAGGTCGGCCTCGTCTGCGTGCACCCATTCTTTCAGATTTATATATCCTTTTTGTCATTCTCTCTACATGCCCAAACCACCTTAATTTATTCACTTTCATTCTAGTCACTACTCTAACATCCACTCCACATTCCTTTATAAATATTATCATTCCTCACCTCATCAATCAGTCTCTTTCCGCATATCCTACGCAGTGATCTCTAAAAAAACTTCTTTATTAGTTGCAGTCTTAACTTCTTTATTAGGTAGATTTTTTGGAAGTTAATATTAGATTACTTAATTTTTCTGCAAATGAATAATTTTTTCCATTGTCATTTCGTTCTCGAGATATTCAACATCAACGGTGATGCGAACAACGCGAAATGTGTTTATTGGATACGATGATCAACAAACTGTTGGTTGGTAGTACGCAAAGATAACAAATTCCGTAATTCAACACAATTAGTAAATAACATTATTTGTTGTTTGAATACATTAATCAGATTGTGAGTTTTTGATTTAGAGTGTATGTTGTATAATTTTTGGAAATTGTCAACCAACCAAACCTGAACACGGTAGAAATAATAATTAAATATATCCCGATTTAGATATATATTATCTAGATTATTTTTTCCCGAATTCGTCCAAATAATCTTTTTATCAATTGATTCGTTGGCTAAGTTTAACCTACGAGGGTAGCACAAAGTATTCTCGATATTTTTTTTTACCCATCACGCCGTTTCCCGAAGGGGATAGACAGAGAATATGGACTTCCATTCATTCCTATCAAAAAAAAAACTCTTTCGCTTTCTCCGAACGCGTAACATTCCGCATACCTACATGCTCTTCTATTCCTTTTGCTCCTGACTTGGCCCTTCTGTAAGACGGCACCGATATGGTTGGTCAATGCTTTCGTAATAAAATGCAGACGGTATTTGAGTATTTATGGCACTGAAGATGGTCGTATGATCGAAAGGCGTTTGCCAATTAAAATACATAAGTGAAATTAACAGAGTTTTATTTAAAAACAAATAAAATTAACAGAGTTTTATTTAAAAACAAATAAAATGAATCTTCACCGAATCACCGAAAATTATTATTATTATTCGTATGGCTTCGGCTTTATTAGTTTTTTTTTTCTTTTCTATTATAAATTTGTATATTTTTAACTCTAAATGTTGAGGTTAACCTCTGTCAACCATCGAACCGCCCCCGGTGTTGACTTATGGATGTCAATCCAATCCCCATGGTATCTCCGAAAAGGGCATTCCTCCACCATAATATGCTGTACAGTCTGTATGGCGGCTCCACAATCGCACTCAGGCGAGTCTCTTTTACCCCACTTCCACATCAGGTAATTACAGCGCCCTTGTACCGTCCGTATCCTATTTTGCTGAACCCAGACCTTTCGAGAGAGACTGTAGCCCGGGACTCTTAGTGTAGGGTCTTCTAAAATATATTTGTTCCCAAAATGTTCGGAGTTATTCCATCTCTCTCTCCAGGTCCGAGACAATTCAAAATTATTTGAATCTACGGTTTTCGAGACTTGAGACGCTGCTGTGGGGGTTGAAAGATGTCTCTGAAAGCGGGGATCTCTGGGTTACTCTTTATCTTTTCCAGTACTCTGGCTGTAGCCTGACTTCTGCGTAGGTCTGGTGGGGGTAATATTAGACAAAACAGGCAGCCAATGAGTCAAAGTAGATCTCACACATCCGGTAATTGACGGTAATCGAAAATATAAGTAAATTGTCGCCGCTTAAAACCGCAAAAATATTAAAAAAAAATACTATTCAATGTGGTATCGTATGAAATGTTTTGTAGAGGTTATTTAAACGAATTTAATAACGAACTGTACCAGCGATGGCATTAAAAACGAGATGGAAAAAAATCTACGCAAAACGAGTCAAAAAACAAGAGATAATAAGATAATAATATAATGGGTGCTGTAATCCACAAAATGGTGCTTACAACTGCTTACTATTCTATGGCCGAATTTCAATCATATAAATGTCATGTTTAAACATAACCTATAATTTATTTGTAAGTGAATATTATAGGAATATACAAAAAAAAAATATGTCGGAAAAATATCCAAATTAGTAAAAGGTACTTAATTTTTTTTTAAATGAATTGGATGTTGTATTTTTACCAGTTAGAATTGCTGTCCATTCGTAAACATTTATAATGTCAGACAACAACCTATGTTCAGTGTTGCCAAAGTGATAACATTTTAGTTCATCAATAATTAATTTCTACTCTTTTTAGCCAGACTGTAAATAACTACATTGAACCATAAAAACAAAAAGTTTACTCATTACGAACAAAAAGTAGCCATACCGAGAATACATTGATCTGCCCACGTACGTATATTGGATAAGAAAAAAATCTTTGAACGTGAGATAGAAAAATAATTACCCCAAGAGAATTACAATATATTTCTCACCCTGTGGAAATATCGCAAATTCGCTTATTACGTGTTCTATCTATTATTGGCCTGTGAGGCGAGGTAGAGAGATTTTTACGAGTATCAGCAAGAGTAATATCATTAGTTGCTTATTTCATTGTTTCATCTTCTAAAAACCGGTGCCGACCACTTTCACGACACAGCCCTTTGCTTACCGTGAAAGATAAAGATGTCTATAATGTTTAATTTGTGTTATTTGTGTTCACTTTGATTGAGCGAGATTCATATTTGTTATAAAAAAAATTAAAAAAAAACACACAAGTTTCTTCATATTTTTTTTCTTGCTGATTTGACAGAAAGTTTGACCATGACTAGGATGCCCACAATGATAGTGAATGGGGTAACGCTGCCAAATAGTGACTCCTTTAAGTATCTCGGATCACTCATCCAAAATTACGGAAGCCCTGCGGCAGACGTAACACACAGAATAAATGTAGGATGAATGCAGTTTAGATCAGTGTCGGGAGTTCTATGTGATCCAAAAATGCCAATCAAATTGAAAGAGAAAGTCTATCAGTCAATTGTCAGACCCGCACTCCTGTATGGCTCCGAATGTTGGACAATGTACAAGACCTATAATAGACAATTAGAGACAGCAGAAATGCGTATGCGTAGATGGTCCACTGGTGTGTCCCTAAGAGATAAAATCAAAAGTGCTCAAATTCGTGGAAGCCTAGGGGTGACAGACATCAATAGTAAACTAGAGGAAAGGCAGTTGAGATGGTATAGACACATAGAACGACGACCACGGGAGCATATCGTACAACAGGCAATAAACCTGAATGTTCCACGTTCTGTGACTAGAGGGAGGCCAAAGAATTCCTGGGTGACGCAAAGGCGCGAGCAGATGCAAAGATGTGGGGTGGGGTAGTAGTGCAGCAGAGGAGAGTCTACAGCCTGAGGACGAGGAGAGCTGACCCTAGCAGTCTTCATAGACGTTAAGCTGGCTTAAGTAGAGAGATGTGTCTTTGTGATTTCGTTGTTTCATTTACTTTTTAGATAGGCAGCATCTGAGATCGAACCCTCGACCTTTTTCAATACTTAAAAAAGTATCCCTTAAAAAGAAGATACATTGTAGCCTGGCGGTTCAGTC
This sequence comes from Mystacides longicornis, assembly GCA_963576905.1. Classification (NCBI taxonomy): domain Eukaryota; kingdom Metazoa; phylum Arthropoda; class Insecta; order Trichoptera; family Leptoceridae; genus Mystacides; species Mystacides longicornis. The sequence goes on from OY756436.1 coordinate 9,575,708, forward strand.
CTCGACTTGCGTAACGGAGGTCGACGGTTCGATTCCGAGTGCCGATTTTCTTCCTCTTTTGCAACACAAGCTTTAAGTATTTTATGGTATATTTGTGTTCATTTTGGGTGCGTACAGATTCACGTAAAAAAGGTCCTTTCAGAATATTCCTAGAATTTTTCAATGGGACCACATCTCAACTCAAAAGCTTTCCGTCTTTTTAATCTCATATAAATAGGCACAAAATACTAGTGTCAATATTTTAAACCCTTTCCCTTCGATTCTCTAAAACAGAATAATATGCTGTTTAGCCAAACATTATTTAGCTAACTTGGTAAAGATACACGCTTGTCTCCTACATAAGCTTCAAACAGATTATCTCTTAGCTAGTTGACTGTACGTACCTTTGGGAATATTTTATAGGAAGCATTACTGAATTGACAATGCGGTCAGAGCTTTGTGGGCAATTTGACTGCACTGCGCAGCTGCTTTGAGTGCAATTATTGGTTTTAAAATAGTTACAGTAATATTTATACTGAACAATGAAAATAATATATCTAGGTACATACATGATTACTTCCTAATGTTGGGTTAAAAATATTTATAGACGATTGGTATTGGCGTAAATATTACCCGTACGTACCTACCCGTGGCGTACCCTTATTATTGTTTCCGATGGTATTGTTAAGCCGAATTGTTGAAATATTCTAAAAGAACGTTGCAAAGCCTGTAATTGTTTACGTGCGGTCTTCAAAATTAAATCGAATTGGGTAAATACGAAGATTAATCAATTAATTTGTAAATGTGTGACTTAGCATATTATGATACTTCTTGAAGAAGACCTCGTTGCCTTGTTTTTGGAATTGAATTTTATTTATTTAATATTATGTTCGTTCGTTTCCGTTTCCGGTACATCAAATCTGAAACCCCCAGTAACTGGCCACCCGCATTCCATTATCTCTTATATAAATTAAAGTCGGGTTAGTGCGAACACTTATAACTCGAGATTGGCTCAACAGATTCTTCCGATGTGTGATTTATTGGATTCTTCTCCACTCGGGATAACAGAATAACTAATAAAAAGTTGAAACAATGGATAAGAAATGATGTAAAATACAATATTTAAGTTAGTATAGAACGGTTGCCTGCGACGCGCCCACGCCATCGCGGGTAGTTCCCTCTCATTTTCGCATACGTGATGGTAGTAAAGTAGCCCATCCCACTTACTCCACCGCACCGTTTCGAGCGTTTTAGAAAATTTTCATACAAAGTCAACAATATAATCGGGCACATTTTTGTAGTGGTACCTACTTCATAGGCGAGGTAGGGTGTGTGCGCGAGCGCATTATTCTTACGTTGTTCTCGCCAGAGCTTTGAATACGAATGAAATATGGATGTTTCAGAAATATTTTAATGTTATTATTTTATTAGCTTGACTCAATCGAATTAATTTTGTATTGTTTTATGGGGGCGAAGTGCATATAATGTAAATATTAACGAGCCACTTCGGGCTAGAACCACATGACAACGTCTGTCGGGAAAGCTAGTTTATATTATCTATCATTATGTAAGTTTACTAAGTTGAAGTTCATGTCTAAGGCAGAAGTCATAAAAAACCAAATTTGAAAAAAAAAAAACGTAAAGTTATAAGAAAATCAATCTAACCAAATTCTAATGAAAGGTATGTTCTAGCGCATTTTTTACTTAATATGAATTTTTGTTACTAACATAGAGCCGATCGTTTGGTGCGTTTACACCAAATGAACATAGAGCCGAATCTTGAAACAGAGCATACTTTCTTTTAAGGTTGGTACTGGACACCATGGAAACAATAAAGAGCAAAAAGTACCTACAAAATGAATGTGCGATGACAGATTAGTGTCCAGTCCATACCAACGATCAAAAAAATATATTCTACTGCCTTCTCTTGCACGTACCCTAAGATCGATGATAAAAAAATGAAACATCAGAGAGAGCTCTTGTTGCCTCCCTATGCCCCTGAGTGGGGTGTAAGAGGGAGTATTGATTGATTGATTGATTTTATGAAGTTAAAGAGTCCTTAGGTTTATTATTGTTACCTATGGAATTATATAATAGTAACTTTGCTTTAAGACTGATTTTTTCATTTGCTCATATTCGTGCAATCGATTTTCATGTTAACGTGATTTTATTAAACAAAATAAACAATAAGCGGTAAAATATATTAACAATTATACGTTTTTCAATGCAGTTTTACATAATATTTCAAGTCTATTTAACAGGAAAATAAATAAATTTATCATGCATGATTCTCTGCATGATAGGAAAAACACTATTAACGGGGATTTTAATAGTTATACTAAAAGTTTTTGAACATGCAGTGCAAAACACTTAACAGTTCTATAATATAGCTATAGGTATATTTTTATTTAATCCTCAAAAACGTTTTATTTCGAAAACTGGTTAGCGTAATCCAAATGTGTGGCGAACATCAATTTTTTGCACTTTCATTTGGAAAATCATGTTCCATCAACCAGTTACGATCGAAGGATATAAAAAGAAATCTCTTGTTTTTTTAAGTATAAGTCTTAAAGTTTATTGCAAACAACCAATCTTGAACAAATGTTCAATTCCGAATTCTATAAGACTTCAAAAAAAAAATAAGCAAATTACGCCTTAAAAAACACACTGGCTTGGTTTATGGCGATATTAAAAAGTGAAAAAAAGATTCGTAACTTGTTCCGACGTCCCGCGATGAAACGATTTGAGGAGAGGCCGAAAACACAAATAAAGTCGCTGAAGCAGTAAAAAATACCGCATTGGCATAAAGAAGCTGAATCGCTTGTTGAATAATTGATAGGGGAAGTATCGGATTCTGGTGTATTCTTGCTCTGTGGATCTAAGCCAGGCGTGTGCAAGTTGAATTTTTCTTACTTATTATGTTCGCTAAGCTACAAATAAAATTTTAATATACCTACCATACATAATATAGGATGATTTTTAGAGATATTCATTTTAAAAATGAAAAAAAAAATCTTACCATAAAATTTTATCATAATAGTTTGGAAAAATTTGATTTTAATGGAGCCTATTCTCGCAAAAAACATATACCATATACGGACCGTGTTTCACATGCGACTTATTTCTTATTACTCTTGAATTTTTTACGCAACTATAGAGAAATTAATTAATTGTTTTTATTACAAACTTATGACCCGTCGAACTTCATCCCGCATCCGAATCAACAATAATCAGTTTTTAGTAGGTACATAATGAAATAAGTTAGCTAAATTTTATCAAATTTTTATGTTGTAAACTGTATTCATGTCAAAATTATTATTTTTATTCTGGATAAGGTCGAAATTCGATGAGCAGGTCAGCTAGTACCAAATAAAAATACTAAATTTTTATTGAAATGTTACTTATTTGATTTAATTTGAATATTATATTTCATGCAATCTGTTTTTAAAAATGTTTGGTCGTCAATAAGGCTGGCTTAAATACAGGGTAATCGGGATGCCCAATTTTCGGCCTCTTTTTTTAACAACTGGGGTCGTATCATATCGCCAATAACACTGCGAATGTTGGCTTCAAGTGGTCAAACGCCTCCGTATTATCTGCGCAAACGTGTGACTTTATATAATATCCCTAAAACACAAATCTATCACGATCGAGGAGCCCGCACTTTCCATGGTTATCCGAATAACTTGCTCGTGTAAAACCGTAAAATATGGACTAAGAAAGCTCGACCGTAAAATATGGATTAAGAGAGCTCGACCGTAAAATATGGATTAAGAGAGCTCGACCGTAAAATTTGGAGTAAGAGAGCTCGACCGTAAAATATGGACTAAGAGAGCTCGACCGTAAAATATGGACTAAGAGGGCGGTATATTTTGTCGAACTTAACCACAATTTCTAATGATTTGCAAAAATTTTAAGCGTTGTTCTTAACTAAGTCTTTTAAATAAATCAAATAATATGTTAACAAAATTTATTTTCATTTCAAAGTTATATACCTCTATAAAAAACGCACGTTACATTTAGCAGGAATGGAAAGTGTGAAAAAGAAATCAAACATAGGAAAGTTGTTGATAGCAGGGTAAGCTTAGCAATAAGACCTTTTATGAGAAACAACAATGTCCTGTAACTATCAATTGAAGGAACTGTGGCAATTGAAGAAAGAAGAATTACAAAAGGAATTTAAGGCTGGAAGAAAAGGTCTATATAAAGAAATGATATGTCGGTGGAAGAAGTGATAGGAGTGTGCTTGGATAAAATAAACGGAGGTCCGTTTACTGGCTTATCGGCTTACTCCTTAATTGTAAAAAAAAAAACATGTCGACTGATTGAGTTTTTATTCGATAGACGAATTTTAAATTTAAACATATCTGAATTCTTGCGAGTATACAAGTAATTAGTAACTAATTGAATACAATACCGATTCGCCTTATATTTGAGGTTCTGCTCAATGATTGATAGACTTTTCAAGAAACCTAGCCAAGTTCCACGACTACGAACGGCTTATTTGGTTCGAAAAAAAAACACTTAATAAAAAACCAATCGTATTCGCTTTGCTCAAATCCTGGTTTTCCATTCTGTTCCTGGCGATTATTTTGTTGGCAACGCCTGATCTATGTAGGATTCTTCACAAACAAGGGCATGTTACATACTCTTGAATAATCTGTGTATACCTACGCGAATAAAACATTTTAAGAGATTTGTGATAGGTACAATTTGTTGTTAGTTTATTCAACCTAGAATATCTTAATATTTTTTTGAAATAAATACAAGATGACTTATTAAAAAATTCAATTCACGTAAAAATGCAAAATGTCGGCGTAGATACATGATAATTATTTTAAAATTTATTTATTATTTCGTATACTGTAGACCACTGATATTTATATATATTCGAATACTGTAGACCACATATTTCACGACAAAACTTTCAAATTTTTCAAATGTTCGCAAACATACAGTTTTTTAATATCTAGGTACATAATAACCAATACACGAAAAAATACAACACATAAACCAGCAAAATGCCTTTTAATAACAATTTCATAATATCTTTTATAACTTTATTAAATAACTTATAACACAATTTTGTTATATTTGAAAGAAGATAAAATGCATAGCAAAGTGGCTGGTAGCTGGGTGATTGATACACTATGATTTATTATTAAAAACAATAACGTCTCACTACAAGCAAAAAAACTAGTGCATAACGCAATTCTCTTACCATCAATGATGTATGGGTGTGAAACGTGGTACGAAATGTGAAACAAAAGTAGATCAGGGCTCAACGAAAAATGCGGAAAGACTCTGTATAGGATATGGAATGTGGAATGAAAGTTAGTATTGAAGAAAATGTATAAGGCTGAAAGGAAAGGTGTAAAAAGGATTGGCTGACCGAGAATGACGTGGATCGACCACATTGATTCCGTACTCTAGAAGAGACAGGTAAAAAGTAAGAGAAATATAAGAGGTTGTATGAGAAATGTTATGTCGGTGGAAGAAGCGCAAGAAGTGTGCTTGGACAGAATAGTGTGGGGGTCCGTTTTCTCTGCCTACTCCTTACGGGAGACGGCGTGATGGGTAAAAAAACATTAATGAATAAGCTTACCAAAAGTATTACAAAACTATTAAAAGGATAAAGTTTTCCCTTGAAGAATAAAATTCCATTTATATCCATACTTTTGATATCAATTAGTTGATTCTTTGGGGTTTCCTTCAGCGAACATTTTTATTCTTATAACGACTTGACTTCTGACCGCGATAATAATGTAACATTCCTGAAGAGTTCAAAGTTCTTATTAACGATCTGGTTAACTATTTGGTAAGAGTTTCGTGAAACGGTTGTTAAATAAACCAATATATTCAATAAAATTTAATCACGGTTAGAGGCATAAAAGTTAATTTTGTGAGTAAAACCACCGTTCACCTGCTGAAACCTTGTGATGTAGTCAATCATTTATTTATTTATTTTTAAAAGGTTTGATTATTTACGTTATGAAAGTTCTTTAAGGTGAACTTGAAGGACATAGTTGCGCTTTCACAAGCACGTGTGTCATAAAAAAATGACAAAATACTCCAGACCTTCATGTAAATGGCGACGCCGTTTGTAAAAACCATTGCCTTTGTTTCTGCGTGCACGCCCATGCTCCTGTTAATCCCTCAAGCTAATCTCAGCCAACCCATAGGTCCAGCAACGGCAAGTTATCTTTTGTGACCAAGTGCTCTCTGATGTGTGCCGTTTCTGAAACAACGGCACGCCGCATTGACAAAGGTTTGTTAAAAGGGCACTTTTTTCCCTAATAATTCATTTTTTGAATTGTAAAATCTTTCATTTTTTATAATAGATACGATGAGACAATGACCAAGAGGAAAATCCTTTTTATAACCTATTTATTTTGTGTAAAACATAGGTTCATACCAATGTATTGGGAAACAATCACAACAGACAATGAGTCCATCAGATCTTGGACAACAGAGCTGTGGGCTTACAACCATGCCAGGTTAAAAGCGCTTTCCACTCCTAGGAAACATTAGCTGTTCTCTGTTGCCAATAATTGTCATTTCGTTGAAACTTGTATATGCAGTGAGTGGGGAAATATTTCAAATTTTTGAGATTTTCGAGGCAAGTGATACTACCGGTGCGTGGATCGATACAATACCTACTTGGACTGATTCTATTAGGCTTTTTTACCTTCTAGAGTTCTATGTGAGTGCCATCTTTGGAATGTAGTGGAAACAATTTATCAACGGAAAATCCAACTTTTGTTTCTTTTTTTCTTCAATAGATGTTGTTGGATATACTTTGATGTTTCGTTATCTGACGAGAAATTTATTTCCCAACACGCCTATGTTACTAGGAAAAATCCATGCTTGAATCCGCGAGGATATAAACAAGACATTAGGTTCATGTTTAAATGACCGATTCGAAAAGTTCCGACCGACCAGTTCGAAGACCGAAAAAAGTAATATGAACGTTTAAAAAAAAACTACTTGTTACAATAAACGAATAAAAAAATATTATATTTTATGTAATCAAAGCATTTCAATTCTTGTTCAAAATGTGGCGTAGTCAATGTGACGAAGGTTTGTGATAATGGAGAAAAAAATGAGTTTTGTGATCTAGGGTTAAAACTATGTTTCAAACAATTTTAAATTATTAAAATTTAAAAATTATATTATTAGGTAATAAATTTATTTATTTAATTCTGTACGCATATTTTATTACAAAATTAAGGTAAGTACAATACATAAAAAAGCGATATGTGTAACCAAGTGTGCACAAGCAGAATTTATTATTCTCACAGCGATTTGCTAATCAAATGTAGAAATTAATAATCATATTAATTTTTTAACTCGACTTATTCTAATTTTGAAATCATTGACAACAATTCGCAGACTTTCTCTTTTCTTATCTATATAATCCAGTTTTACATTTAAAATTTAAACATTCAAAATTAGAACATTAAAAGATTTCACAATTCCTTCTTTATTTTTAGTGTTAGCAATAACATTTTTGCAACATTATTATGATAGAAAAGATATGACTTAAATCCAAGAGATGTTATACTAATTAAAATCACTTTTGAATTCTTGAGATTGTCATTCGATAACAATAACTCAGATTGTTTTGACGTTTGTTTCATAAAATGATTCTTATTAAGTTTCTGTCACCGTTACAACTCGAATGAAACCTCGTTTTCGTTATTCTTAGAAACTCAAACAGTCTGCTGAAATATAATATGTATTTAATTACAAATAAACAAAACAGATAAAACCACTTGTATCACAAAATTAATAAACGAGTGTTACTTCTTACAAACAACGATAGGTACGTCGTGGGCTCGAAAAGTTCCAACAACATTAATATGGAATAGAAAATTGTTTGAAATTGGAACGTTGTATTCAATCTAGCCAATAAACAATAACGATATATCAACAACAACTGATGACTGACTAATAGGTATTGTTCGATTTTTAAATGGCAGGTTTGTTCATACCATTTAAAAATCGAACAGTATTATTTAGTTCAAAATAGGACACAAGAATCTAGACAAACTTAGAACGTTGTGTATAAATATAGGCAGATTAAAATGGATATAGTTATTATCCTACCGTCATCTATTGATTCAATAAATTAATAAAGAGTATACTACCAACAATGCTGATGTAACCGTAGGTATACCTACCCGTTTTACGAAGGTATTATCGTCAGGTCGGTTGGCCCGGTGGCTAGCGTTTCTGCTTAAGATGACTAGGGTGCGAGTTCGAGTCCTGCAGGACTCATAGGAATCTTCGATGTGTTGAAAATGTCAAAGATTTCCATGATTATGAATTTTAGGGTTTCGACGAATTCGGACACTTTGATGGCAAGTAAAATAACAATAATAGGCATTTGCCTAGAATCATAGTAAAAATATCATTCATAGGTTAGCTAGAATTATAATTAAATATACACTTTTCTTTACAAAGGTGTCAGTATGGCCGGTGAAATTTATTGCCTGAGGCAATTTTTTTCCAGTCAACCGGTCACGTCCAATCTGAGACAGAAATTTCATGTAATAAAACACCAAGATAAACTCTGGCCCAATCGATCTGAACTTCACGCCTATACCATAAGGTTACCGAGGCCATTATCTCATACCATAATAATTCGGTAAAATTTGGATTTAATGGAGTCTGCTCTTGCAATAAGATATGTACAATAACGTACCATGTTGCACATGCGACTTATTTCCTACTACACCACCATCTCTGCAAGTTATGCAACTTTAGAGGAATTATTGTTTTTATTACAAACTTATGGTCATGACCTGTCGAATTCATCCCGCATCCAAATCAACAATAATTATTACATAATACAATACATTTTTTAGCTAATTTAATTTAGTTTTAATGTCCTAAACTGTATTTAATTCGTGTAATATGTCAAAATTATTTTTTTTATTCTGGGTTGCATCGAAGTTCGATGGGCGGGTCAGCTAGTTAAGAATAAAGGAATATTATTTTAATATTTTTATAACTGGAACTTTCTGATCGCGCTCTTTGACTCTATAACCACTGCCGCAGCGTTCTATCACGGCGCGTAAATCTTGGCAATAATCGAGCTAACCTCCAACTCACGTTTGCTTACCCCAATTATGTTATTCATAATTCATGTATCGGAAAACAATATCTAAACGTTTTCATAAGTATTTCTGCTGCAATTATGGATTAGTAGCGTACTTATTTCTATCCGTTGGTACCAATTTCCGCTGTAACCAGCGATAAGTGGAAAAGTAAACATATATACTTCAGATATTGTCATTTTTTTCGCTTTTTCTTCTTCGGTGCAGCAAGCGTGAAAATCTCCAACTCCACTCCTATCGATTCTCTTCAGTTCGATGTATGCACTGTGTTACATATCCTGGCGTATCTGTTCCAAATGTTCCTGATGCGGACGTCCTTTAATACGCTTATGGTCTGTTTTCCTACGAATACGGCGCTACTATGAACAGCGGCGAGTAGGTATGTCAGTTTAGAACATTGTCAATATTGTTACCGTAGTAACAAAAAACATTAAAATGTATTTTGAAAGACTACTGTCTTGTAAGATGACGGACCGCCCCGTTGCATTACTGCATTACTGACGACAGACCTCGTTCAAAGTACACGTAGGACAAACACTCCTGAATATATGCAACATTATGTTCAGGGAAGGTAAGTTTAAGGATTTTCACGAATATCTTACAACTAAAAACTCTAAGAATTCATAACTGATGTTTGATTTTTAAATAGAACAAACCATTACGGGCTTACGACCGTCTTCTACTGTTATTTCGAAGGCTGGCTTAGTGTGATCACTTTACGTTAACAACGTTCGCCATTAGGTGGTAATGTTTAAGTCTCCGAAACTCCTTACCATGAGAATTCTCAACATGTTCAACATGTCGAAAAATCTCATGTATGCAACAAGTAGATATTAAATAATTCACGAAATAAAGAGATAAAAGTTGGAAATTATTGAGGACAACAGAGAAACCAAATTTAAAGACTGCGACTGCTGTCATGTATTTGGCGCCAGGATATGACTATATCCACTTTTGTGAATGTCTCATTTTATTGCCTATTGGCTTTGTTGGTGCACCACGTTCTAATTACGTCTAGATTCTTGTGACCTATTTCAAAGGATTAAGGATTTTCATCTACCTATCTGTTATAACTAGTCGACCAGTGCACGAAATTCGATCATAACTTATTTAAATTATAAGTTTAAACATCATAAAGGTTCCATTAATTGTCATAGCGAGCGCTAATTCATAAACTTATTGCAAAAACAATTACATGAATACTTCAAATTTGAAATATAGATGTGTACAAAGTTTTTTCTATTATTATTAAAGACAAAAAATATTTATCTATACTCAATTTGAGCATAGATAAACAAAATTAAATGCGTTAATGTCAAATTCATCGAAGTGTGTGTGAGTGTTAAATATGTCTTTACAATAGTGTTTTTTAATGTGTTTTTCTATTGGTTTTAATGTTTTTATACATAATTTCAAAAAAACATTAGCATTCGCCACTCCTTCTCTATATAAACTGTGTGCAAAATATCATACTCCTTCAAAAAAATCTAAAAAGATTACAAAGTATTAGTATCACATATTAATATATAGATAGTTTACCTTTATACCAACCAATTTTAAATAAATATTCATAGTTATAAAAACAGAAGAACGTATGTGGGGTCATCTAGTAATTTTAATATTTCAATAAATTTATTACGAAACCTTCATTTATTTGACGCATGAAACGTTCATTTAAAATTATAAATATGATATAAGGGTTAAAACATCATAATAATATTATAACCTTTACTTGATTTATTAAGATATTGTCACATAAAATATCTTTATTGCCTTTTCAAGTGATATATACGTATTATAGTCCGACGAATTTATGATGACATTGAAACACTCTCCTCGGTTTTAAAATTATATCCCAGTGATTTCAACACAAAACAACTTGACCCTCTTCAAAAGGCGCTGCTGTTGACAAAATGGTTCAAACTTCAAATGTCACTCAAAGTATATTTCATTTCATTATCAAAGAAATAATGTTACATTTCTTTTTTTATTCTTTTTCTAATTTGTAGCCGAAATATGAAACGAGTGATGTAGCTGAATTTCATTTATGTATAGAGTAAAAATTCAACATTTGTGATTTTTTGTCATCTTTTATGTTAATGGCCTATGGCCGTATAATATGATTTAATTAATAAATACAGTTTTTAAATAATATGATTCATACCAAGTTCCTTCATCTTAAAAAAATCATCTCAATAGGCATTTAAAGTGTGGTTCTATCGACGAATACTCAAAACACCTTTGACAGACGCAATCACCATTACAAAACCCCTCTTCCGAATTTAACTCACGAAAATATTGTATGGGCTGCGGAGTTTTCGAAAAGAAGCGCAATATACGTTTCCATACCAATATTTGTTATTTCAGGCTAGCGCAAATGTCACAGAAACTTAGAATAGGGGTACAGAAGTCTTGAAAAGAGATTTTCTCAATCATCAAAGTCTGGGACATAAAAAGTAAAAAACACTTTCTGTACCTGTTGAAATAAATAGCGTAAGATAAGCCGTTAAATAAATATATTGGTAGTGCCCTTAAATAAACCATTTTTTCGTTATATAGTGATTTTAGTCTATTGCTGAATAATGTCCTCCTTTGCATGGTACTTGTGAACATTGAGAAAGAAATGTAAATATAATTCAAATTGATATCTAAGTTTCTGGAACAATTTTAAGGCAACTGCCTTCTTAATTAATACCTATTATTGTCCCAGCAATCACTTTCATGCTATTGAGGTAAAAAAATGATCGGATGACAATACGCAAATGTCTAAAAATTCTATCATAAGAATTTCTTCAATAAGCTGATTTTCATAATCATTGAAATCTCATATATCTTTATATAAAAATGCAGCCTTATTTCTCTTGGTCATTGCATCACGCGCGAACAACTAGACGATAACTTACTTATTATTACTTACTTAGCTTACTCTTTTTTTGTTGTGTTTAATATTATCTATCAAGAAGAGCTTTTTATGTAAGAAAAAACTACGAAAATGGGCGGAACATTAGAATATTTAAGAGAACTCGCCTTCTTAGTGCTTTTGAAAAAATAATAAACAATAATTTTTTTCTTTTGTTTTCTTTTTTTTTAATTTTTTGGCGTTTGATATCTCTTTGATAGTTGGTGTGATTGACAGAATGCAGATGAAAAATATTTGGTTTAAAACAGATGCATCAGTCAGAATTACATTGGTTAAAAAGTAACAAACGTATCATTAGGTATACAATATCGAATTCAATATTCATAGTGTGATAGTAGGTAATTTTATACTGGGTACTAGGTACTTAACTGTTGAAATCATATAATATATTTTTGTCAGCGTCAATGAGACTTGTTATAACTGTCAAAATTCACTGTTGAATATTTTATTAAACCGAATAAACATACATAACCAGAGGCTATGATTCACGTTGGGACCACATTGTAATCCAATATGGATGAAATAATTCAACCACGTCCATTTCATATTTCCACGTTTGACAGCTTAATCTCAGGGGGATGGTTTGAGGGCCGTGTTTATGGGCGGCTGTATCTCAATCACGTGGCTTTGCAAATATGGAAATCCCCGTAGGTATACGTATGTTTGGCCAATCTGAAATCATGACATGTTTATTATTGTTGGTGGTAATATTTTGTCATTTTTTCGCAAATTTAAAATGATGCAAACATTTCAAAATGTTTTTTACATACCAATCTGGATTCATCCAAAGTGAACACAAATATACTATTAACATCTTTCACAGAAATCAATGCTTGCGTTGTGAAGGAGGAAGATGATGGGAACACGAGATCGAACTTACCATCCATGCTACGAATGTTGGCGTTTGAACTCCAAGGCTTCAAATGGCTTTCCTGACAAACGGTTATGTTTTTATATTCCGCAATTATATAAAGTGCATTTATATTGAGAATGACAAACACACTCGTGAATTATTCTTCGATCGATATATCAAAGCACTATCTCATTATTTTAAATTACAGTTGTTAATCTTTCCATTACCTATATAGAGATGTGTACAATAGAAATCTTATGAACATAGAAAGATAAATTGTGAGTGAAGTTAAAACAGAGTATTTTACACATTTTACATTGATAATGGACAGATTCATTCCATTCATATCATCAACATCATATCCAGTGAAATATCCTTAACTTCATTCAAGGATATTACGTTCCGCATATTATATCTCCTATTCCTTTTACTCCTGACTCGGCCCTCCTCTAAGACGGCAGCGATATGGTCGGCCCACATCAATCTACATAGGTCGGCTACGTGCATTAGGCTGGGCCGTTCTAGTATGGAAGTTAAAAAAGTGCTTCTAATCTTAATGTAATAGTGATAATTTGTTGCCTTATGATGTATTATAACTATCTACATATTTCATAACAAAAAAAAACAACATCTTCTGCCTCCGAATTGACCTTGAAGTTTTGTATGGGACGAAAATATCCCATACTAACTGATATTTTTATAATAATCATGTAAAATGATTCGACCTTGTTTTTTTATTCATTTTATTTTATTATACCACAGATGATTCAAGTACATACTTCTATCTATTCAATTTCACAAAAATAATAAATAAAACTTTAATATTTTTTTATGTAAAGTAAGTATATGAAATTATGTTATTTTGCAGTGATTGTTTTTGATAAATTGGGTTTGATATCTTTTTTACTCGGTGCTTTCTAAGCTTTTACATAATCTTCTCTTGATAAATTTCCGCGTTGGTGAAGCTTCTTTGACAATTTCACAGATCGTCAAACTCCTTGGATATGACAAAGAAAATTCAGGAAACTGTATTTATTCATCTTCGCCATTGTATGTAATGAATGCCGTAAAAGCTTCGTCGGATACTTGTCGATTGGTGTTTCTGTTACATTTTGCTGTCTGTCTATAACGTAGTTCTTGTAAAAGATGCTTAAAATTTACTTTCGGTACTTCAAGGATCAAAGGTGCGTGTTTTTGGGTGATTAGAGCTTTCACATAGCTCTGTCATTGGTAACTAAATGTGTTCTTCGTGTAGACCCATTCCTTGTTCTAACCATCCTATTTCTCTCCACGTGTGACCTATCTATTAATTTGGAACCATTTTTATCTATGAAGAATTATGAAATAAAATTCTTCTACCAGTTGAATTTCAAAATTAAAACAAGATGTTTTTGGACTTGTTTGTTTTTTTGCTGCTGCCATTAGACGTCAATAAAAAATTATTTGAGAAATTTGTTGATAAAACTAGCAGAATCGGCCGATCTGGAAGCCATCGTCACCAGTGTTTAATCCGGCTCGAAGAACCATGTTTGAGCTGAGGATTGAGAAATATTTTCTGGTTTTAAATCAGAATGCGTGGAGCGATTCGAACACACATATTACTTTATTTTTACATGGCTGAAGAAGGGAGGATGCGAAAGTTACAAAAACATAGATAAAGAACGCGGCGTAGCGCTGTCCGGATTCGAACGAGTCTACGACGCTGAAATCCTTGTGTCAACCACCAGCATGGGAAGTTCACACACATATCCCTCATATACAATAATGCTCACCGCCTTTCCTGGGGTCCTGTCAGCGTTCGCACTTCCATTGTAGAATGCAAAAATTTTTGAAAATAAGTACTTATGTATTGTTTTTACGTTTTTCTTTCTTTTCCCCTATTTCCCTATCAAATCCGCTAAATCTTAGAAAATCCGACAAAAAAATATATGAAAAATGTATAATTTAACTAACTGTCCCACTTGAATGATAATTAATAAGTAATTCCTCTAAAATGACCCGATATTCGATCAATTTAAGAGGCACCTTAGAAAGACTAGCCAAATTTTAGAAAAACCGCTTTTATGTCAAAACTACTCTTTTTTTTTCTCAGATGCATCTCTCTTAAAAACAACAATTAAAAAAGCTATGAAGAAGTCCACGCTAGTACAACTAGGCTACCGAGGTCGGTAATTGTACCTAAGTTATTGAAACTTGTCACCTTCTGTGATACTTAACTGTAAGTATAATATTATTCTCGTTGTCCGTCAACTTCACAAGGTCTCACTTGCAGGAGTACTTCATAGGTAAACACATGCAATATGCAAGCTCTTGAGCCGAGAAACACTCTCAGCTTGCGTTGAAGGTTAGCCATTGTGTTGCGAGTTATTTATAAGAGCAACGCAGCACGTCGCCGATGTGAGAAAACCACTTCTGCTTCAACAACACGTATTCTTTTTCTTTGCTTTAAGAATACAACAATGCGATTATTTATTTATATTCACCTGCGTGTGTAGAGTTTCATAAAATAATGTTGAGAATCTATGTATTTTACCTCACCAACCTCGGTAGTGCAGTGGTATAGGCGGTAGCTCCAAATCAAGAGGTCCCAGGTTCCCTTTTGTGTGTGTTTTTTTTTCTTTTCTAGAAATTTCTACTTTCTGTTGGCTTAGCTCGGTTGGACGGGGCCGGTTGACAAGAAAATATTGCCGCACGTTATGTGATCTGCGGGTTCTACAAAGTTTTGTATAGGAAAGTGTTAATTATTAAATTTATTAATGAAAGTATATGAAACAGTAAGGATTGAAACTTGCGAAGGAACTCGAACTCGTGGTTGGTGTTCACCTTGAGTGAGTATAGCCACAGATAAGATATAGAGTAGGTATAACTTGAAAAAATCATATCTATTTGTATTATAATAAAACGTATTTTTCCTGCATCTAAACAAAATATTTTAATCATATAATTTGACGAATTTCATTAATTCAGACTTATTTCTTTTATACAGGTGAAAGATATTTTGGTGATAAGTTTGATTTCCGAACTCAGGGAGTTCTCACTTGGGGTGACAAAAGTTAACCAACAACAAACTTTCTAAAAGTCCGCCGTTACAATATTTTATATTTTATTCCTGTTGATTTTTTTACGGATGTCAATAATGTGATTTGTATTGTTTAGAAACAACAATAACATCATACGTAGGTAGATATTATTAGCTTCTTCTTCTTTTTTTATTTAGACGGCAAAGCACCCGATATCGAGTGAATCATGCCCATATTTACACATGTGTTTGTTAAGCCGCGTACAAGTACAATTCAATAGAAAAGGGAAAGAAAACCAAAAGAACACAAACAAAAAATCAACAGAAAACAGGCGGGAGACAGAGAAGAAATACCCAACCCAAAAATGCCATTCAAGCTACCCACCTACGAACATAACTATAATAATATTGAAATCACAAAATAATATTGTAGTCACCACTAAATACATTCCATCACCATCATTATAGTTGCAAGTATAAACCAATTACTAATACAGTTTCACGGGAAAAGGAGCAGGGCCGCAATTTATCCACTATAAAATACTTCGACCTTTATATAAATATATTTTTTTATTAGGTTTTTGTGTTTTTTTCCTTTTTCCTTTTTAATTATTTTATTGTTTTTTTTTTTTTAATTTTATTATTTTTTTATTTAATGTATATATCTATATATATACATACTCCCACTCGCATCATAGTTTTTTATCATACTTTTTAAGATGGTTAACTAAAATCACATTAATTTTTAAATCGTTTAGGGCTAAAAGGGATATTATTTTGATGGGGAAAGTGAAACAGAACTTTGATATGTCCTTTAGATATTATTAGCATTCGACAAAATTATTTCCATAAGATAAAACAGTATCAGACAAACTAATATGCCTAGGCATCATTGAAAAACAAATTTTATTAAATATACCTACCTCAATTTTTGCTGCTACCTTATTTTGGGAAGCTAATATTGAGGTGTTAATTATTTCAAGAACAATAACCTGGTTGTGAGCTTTTTTTAATTATCTGCAATTCTACTTACAATTGAGTGAAAGTTGATTTGTTAAACATGACAAAATAACACACTAAGAAACGCATTTAAATTATGGTTTTCTCAAAATAATCGACTAATAAATAAAGTTTTTTTTTCTATTTACCGTCACTGATTTTACAACACATTTTCGCTCCAAATTAACCAACAACCTTATATGAATTCAAATTTTATGATTTACGCAATACCTACTATAACATATATGCTTATTATTCATAGTTTTATACATTCTATAAAACGTTTTTAAGTTATACTTAATGCAATTTTTATAGAATAGTATGACTTTACATACAGATACAAAATGACAATTCTAAAACGACCTTTTTAAAAAAATCACAAAGTTAGTTCTTTTTTTGAAATTGTCCAATTAAGATAATGTTGTTTGTTTTGGAATTATTCACTGCTACTGCTATTTCCAGTGACAAGTAATAAAGTCGGATGGGTGGCGAATCCGTGTCGGGTTGCGCAGTGTCCTTGACCTCCTGTGATGTTATATCCTCCTGTCTCGACTCCTGGTACCGGCCCATTCCGCAGACCTGGAATATTCGCAATATAAATACATTATGTACTATAAAATTGGGAATTAGGTATGTAAATACATTACTATGTACATATTGATAATTTAAAACGGTACATAATAATATAGGTACGTATATATTATTACCTAATACATGACCCAGTAAACTTTTTCAGCCGTACCTACTAATACAACTTTATTCTTCGAATACATGCAGAGTACGCAAAAGTGCTATTAAAAGGGAATAAGCTATCCTATAACAAATATAATTACCATGCAAACTTTATTCCTAGCTATACCACCACGTTTCACTCTTCATATTTACCAAATCGGCTCAGCCGTTCTGGAGTTTTAGCGAGACTCAGGAACAGCGACCCAAAGTTGACAAAACTCGAACGTGTTTTTTTCCTTTCTACATAAACGGGCGTGGGTACCTCGGGAAAGAAGTTTTGAATGAATGCTTTGATGTATTTTGAGCCAACTTGGAAACGAGCCCGGGACCTCTTCATAATGAATATATTTTTTAATGAATCCGCGCTCACTCAAAACGAACACAAATACACCGTTTGATTCTTTCACATTAAGCTATACCTATGCATAGTTTATCTCGTGAAAGAAACACCCTATACACTTTTGACATCTATCACACTAACCAAAGCGTTGTGTTGTGAAGGTGGAAATGGGGAATCGAACCCACGACCTTCAATACGATGTACGTACAAAAGCCGTCAATTGATGCCACCGGTTAACCCAACCACTTTATAACTTTCATTTCTCTTTAGATAACTTTACTACGTTACCGAGCTGGGTGGATTTTCTTGGTGGTTTCAAGCTCAGAAGAATAAAAAATGAGCGATCTTAAGTAATTTAGTACCTACATAGTACATACCTATATATTACCCATGTAAACCTGTCTCTATAGTATCAAGCTCTAGAAACACCAGTAAAAACTAGGGTTTGAAAATGATGTGACTTGTAGATTCTTTATAGAAGGAGCTAAAATAACTCACCACGTTCTAATTTTAGAAAACTCAATAATCACAGAGCCTAGAGGTGGACAAAATTCTCGTCAGTCCCTGCAAGTGTGAGACTTTCTGAAATGTCTGTAATAGAGGAAGCTCGTCTTACAGGAAAACACTATAAGCAATTAGGGGAAGCACAAAAGATATGCCAGAAAAATTGAAACAACAAAACTAACTTACATTTTTTATCTTACTGCTTGTTCAACACAATCACTTTTGTTATCAAATTTGTTTTAACAGAGTTTACCTTAACCGCAGAGTTTTACAAAAGATAAACCCTTTTCCACAACCATTCCGTTACATTATGTCGTGATCATAAACAATATTAAGCACAGGTCCCTTTCTAACCAACTAATCCCCTATATCCTGCGATAATCCTCCGTCCTTTTCTTCCGCAATTCAAGAGGGTCTTTTGTAAAGTATCTTTGGCTCTTTTGAATGACCGAAAGCATAAATCTTACTATCTCTCTCACATTAATAACTACTCTTTATAGCAAAAGTCTTAATTGATACAATCTTTTCTTTCTACTCCATTTGATTCAATTCTCTTCTAATCCATTTCCATCAATGAGTTCACACTACATTTCCTGGATATTATTTTGTCCTCTTGCCAAACTAAAATAATCACTAGATGGAACTCTTCCAACGTTTTTTTTTTTTGAGAATTGAAATAAACTTTAATCTTTGAAATATTTGAACCTTTAATGCCTGGTCAAATCCTATCCTAAAAATTCCAAACCATAGTTACTACTTTACCATTATCGGCGTTTCAGGAAGCAACGATAGCCACAGAATAATAATAATAATAATAATAAACACTTTATTGGCATGAATATACAAAAATAACAAACCAAAATTGGCGGGCTTATTGCCTGGGGCAATTTCTTCCAACCAACCTATTACAAATAACATTTTAATTGAAGTTGCTTTTTCTATATATACAAAAAATACATACACATACAAAGACACATACATACATAAAACAATCAAATATATAAATATATCATATATACACATACAAACAAAATATATACATATCTACATGAAAAAAAAAAAAAAAAAAAGTAAACCATATTATAATTCAATACAAAGTCAAGCATAGCGAGGAAGAAAAGGATCAGGAGATAGGAGCAGGAGTAGCAGAAAGGAAATGACGCTTCAATCTGTTTTTGAAAGAGAATAACGTTGGAGCGAGTCTGATGTCATCAGGTAGTTGGTTCCATAACCTGGCCGCCTGTGCAGTGAAAGATGAAGTGAAAAATGAAGAACGATGTGTAGGGATTTGCAGGATGCCACGTGCAGCAGACCGCAGAGGAAGGCCATGAGATGCTAATGGAGTGAATAGAGACCTCAGATAGTTAGGAGCGTTGGGGTTAGAGAGTACCGAGAAAAGTAATGTGAGAATGTGTAAGTCTCGTCGTTGTGACATAGTTAGCCATTTAAGTTCCGTTCTGAACTGAGATACTCTGTCAAATTTTCTGAGGCCAAAGATGAAACGAATACAGACATTCTGCAGACGTTCCAACCTTAGTAGTTGCTCTTGTGTAATATCCAAGTAAACAACGTCGGCATAATCCAATATTGGATGTAAGAGAGATTGACATAGAAGAATTTTAGTGGATATGGGTAGAAGGTTTTGATGCTTTCTCAAAACGTGAAATTGATAGAAGAGTTTGCGGCTGACTTCACTGATCTGTGGGTGCCAAGCAAGGTGTTTATCCAACACGATGCCGAGATTTTTCACTTGGGAACTTAGTTTGACTTCAGATCCATTCAGACGCAAAGTAGGGAGAGTGGATGTCTCGATTTTGGAAAGTAAACGTGAACTGCCAATTAAAATTGCTTGTGTTTTACTAGGATTAAGCATCAGTCCATTCTGCTGAGCCCATTGTGATATGCGATCCAGCTCAGAATTCATGTGATAAATAGCACCCGCTGCCTGTTGATAGTTAAAATGAGAATAAATTTGTAAATCATCAGCATAAAGGTGATGTGGGACATTAAGGCAGTGAACCACTGGGTTGATGAATACCGAAAAGAGAAGTGGGGAAAGAATTCCACCCTGAGGGACTCCCGCACTTAGTGGTAACCAATCCGAAGCATTGCATTTAACCTTAACACACTGTGTTCGATCTCTCAGATATGATTCGAACCATTCAATAGCAGTACTGGATAGATTAAGATATTTGAGCTTTGCTAACAATATATCAAAATCAACTGTATTGAAGGCGCTACTGAAATCTAATAATACGAGGAGAGTGATTTTTCTGTCCTCCATTGCATTTCGAATGTCTTCAGTGATTTTTACCAAAGCTGTTGTTGTGCTGTGGCCTGAACGAAAACCAGATTGGTATTGAGAGAGAATATTGTGATTTTCCAAGAAACTAGAAAGCTGAGAGTGTACCACCTTCTCAATTATTTTTGAAAGTACTGGTAGAATAGAAATTGGTCGATAGTCGCTCTCAGCACTCGGGTTCGGTTTCTTTGGGAGAGGGATGACATATGCATTCTTCCAGATGGAGGGAAAAGATTCTGAAGTTAGTGAATAATTGATTAGGTGAGTAATTGATGGAATTGTGTATTCTGTAATTAGTTTTATGAATGATAGATTGATATTGTCTGCTCCGACAGAAGTTGATTTGATGGATTTTAATAGATTTAACACAGCGGTCTCAGTAACAGGGATAAAATTTAGAACAGGCAAACCACTAGGCGGCTGATCGTTAATATGACTTAGGGCTGAGCTTCTCACAGACTCATTCATTTCAAAGGGTGGCGTAGCAAAATGTTGATTCAACTTATCAAGATCAGGCATCATGAGTGCATCGTGACTGTCATCGCGTGATCGAAAATCCATTGCATTAAGGCTCTTCCAGATATCTGCTGAAGAACGATTTGTAAATATGCTTCTGAAATGTGCACGTTTAGCATCCCTGCACAAGCGGTTACACTTATTACGGAGGGACCGATAAGCCTCCCGATTGGAGTCCGTGGCAAGTCTCATGAATTTAACCCTAGCGCGGTCGCGTTTCTTCATCAGCGATCGGATCCCCCGAGACAACCATTCGGCCGGAGGCCGTCTGACTCTAGTCAATTTGACTGGCACGTGCTTGTCAAACAGACTTTCAACAAATGAATTAAAAGATAGCACCTTGCTGTCCATATTTGGCGCCTCGAGCACATCCGCCCATCTGATTCGTCCAGCGTCCGCGAGAAGGTCATCCACGATAATGCCTCGGAAGCTTCGCAATGGAATTAGCTTAGTTTTGAATTTGGGACACTTCACTTTATAGGAAGTGTAAATGAGATCATGATGTGAGAAAGAGGGAGCTGGAAATTGTCCACTTTGTATAATTTTGTTGAGGTTTGAAGTTAAAATGAGATCCAGTAGTGAGGACGTATCACCAGAGTAATGGGTAGGCTGAAGTGGGAGGTAGCTGATATTCAACGAATGTAATATAGCTCGAAGTGTGGAGCAGCGGGTATCATTCTTTAAGAGACATGTATTGAAATCACCCATGATGATAACATCCTCGAAATCTGGGAGCAGAGTTTGTAACACGCACTCAAACTTGTCAAAGTAGTTGATGGTCGGTGGGCAGTATATCACCCCAAGAAGAAGAGAAATATTCTTAATCATGATTTTTAAGAAAATGTACTCAGGGTCACCTGCGTGATTGGATAAAGATTTTTCCAGAAGTTGAAATTTAATGTCTTCACGCAGGTATATACAAACTCCACCACCCCTCCTTTCGGTTCTGTCATTTCTGATCAACCGAAAACCAGGTAAAGAATAGTGTGAGGACGGTAAGGAGGGTTTGAGCCAAGATTCACTGATCAGGAGTGCGTGTAGATTAGTGTCAGTAAAGTGTAAACAAAGGTCGTCATAATGCGCAGGAATACTCTGCGCATTTATATGACACACGTTTAGAGATTGGCTTGGTTTGTTCACAAATACTGACTTAAGGTTTTCCTGAAGATTTGGACAATCTCTGAAAGAAGAAACATCAGATTCTATCGAAGATGATGAGAAGTTGAATGAAACGTCAGGACAGTCGGGGGAGGAAGGAAAAGAGTAGAAGGATTCTGTGTCAGAGGGAGACATGTTCGCTATGCTTTGAATACAATAAAAAATATGATAATGTAAATAAAATATATAAAAACAATAAATATACAGATATAAAATAAGAGAAAAAAAAAAAATTAAGTTGAGAAAAAAAAAGAACAGGAGATCACGTAAAAGATCACACTGAGTGAGCTCGTAAATAAAGTTATAAAAAAAAATACGACAAGATACAGATATAGTGTAAATAAATAAAATATGCTAAATTTATAGGTACCTATAACGAATAAAACTCAGAAATGGAAAATAGTTAGAGAATTCAGGAAACAAAGATTCAGAGCCGCACGCCGGCCGTGACAACCACACATAGTTTGTTATACATGCATCTAGCTAGGTGCATAAGTTTAGTGTAGGTATCAGACGGCCGCGCTAGACACAACGCGGCCAGCCGCAACTCTCAAAAGGTGCAGCGCGTCGGGTATGTCGCCTTTCGATTTTTATTGGTAGTCTATCTATGTTACGCATGCGCGTCGCGCGGAACACCGATTACTTGGAACAAACTTCATTGTTGTTTATTAGCGGGCGTGCGGGCGATTTAACGAAAAGAAATAAAAACAGACGGATAAAAAGAAAACATAATATTCAAAAGACAGTGAGATGCTTAAAATAAAGTTAGTTATTTAATGATAGTAAAACTACTGTGTGTGATGTGCTATTGTGAGTGCTTCTTCGGCCGCTGTCGCAACTTCATGGTTTTGGCATTCCTCTCTTCCGGCATAGAGTTCAGGTCAGTCAGTGTAGATAATTTATTGACGACATTTTCTTTATTTTTAAAAAAGATATTACCATTTAGAGTCCATACACTTCTGTCACCAAACTTCTCTCTTGCACCCCTCAAGAGCCGCAACGCTAGCGGCGTTAACGACTCCGTCAACAGCCATTTTGTCCCCTTTAACCTTGACTTGCTCTTCCAGACCTCTGTCTTTCCCTCGAACGTATTAAATTTAATGAGAATTGGCCTAGGTCTATCTCCCTTTCTTCCGATCCGATATCTTTCGCAGATAGCTGCAGTTTGAATATTTAGTGGCGTCTCCCGAATCGCTGCGTCCTCTGACAAGTTCTCCAGTGCACCGTGTAATAATACCATTTTTCGCCTTCGAGAACGCTCCACTTGTTCCAATCTCTCCTCCAGTCCCAGTAACTTGGTCTCTAGAGCCCGGATTCTCCCAAGGAATTCTGTTTTGAGAGCCACAATATCGTCGGCTATGTGGGCGGGGGTAGCTCCGCACTTACACTCGCTGACTTGGCTCTCCAGGGCTGTCATTCTTGTCTGGAACATGTCCTTCAAAGCTTCAACACTATCTACGTTCATTTTTAATAGAATTTGAGCCACTCGCGTGTGAAAATTTATTTAAATTATAAAAACATCTACCAGCGAGAAAAAACGCGTATTGTCGCAACTTGAGTGATTAGTAAAAATGAAAAAATGAATGAAAAATATGAAGTAAAAATGAATGAAAAATAATCAATTTCAGTTGACCTAAGTGGAAGGTCCTCCTGTAGAGGTGTGAGTACTGGCACCTGACTAAAGCCCAGGCACAAAAAAGAATCTTGGATATAAAATGGTACCACCTCATCATGAACGACGCTATACGCTGGTATACCCACCGCAGGTCCATCACTTCTACCATTCTGGAGAGGAGATGGACTTGCTGGCACATATTATGTTAAGGATGCCGAATGACAGCTGTTGTTCGAGAAGGGTGTTTTTCTTCCTCCCACCAGTGTCTCGAAGACTTGGAAGACCCTTTCATATCGTGTTTAGTTCCTTTGTGGCAGAGCTGAGAGAGTCGGACATGGTGTGGGAGGAGGAAATAAGCAGTGCACAAGATCGAACGCAATGGAGAACTCTTGCTACCTCCTTATACCCCTGGAATGACTTCCTCGTTTGCAAAGTACTCATAGATCAAAATGGGGCCTTTTACGTTTTAGAATGGATGATGAAGAAATATGTAGTTACCTTTATGTATTGTATACATATCTCCAACATTAAGATTCTTCTCGAGGTTTTGTTGATAGGTACAAAAATTATCCATTTTGCTGGCTTCTACCCAATTTAAGCGACCTCCCTCAAGCTCTTAAGTATGATTTAAAAAAAAAAACATGTTAAAATGGTCTGATTCAACTCGGAATCGTGTTAGTAGAAATGAGACAGAGTGCACTTCTGAACATAATCTAGTCATGGGAATGGAACCCGGAATCTCTCGCTTAGAAGTACCTAGATACCCAGGCACCTCTACTAACCAGCATGTATTAACAGTAACATGATTTATATTTTTCAAGTAGGTACCTATACAAGTGTAGGCGTGTATGGGTGTTAAGGTGCAAAGGTACACACTGGTACAAAATAACTTTTAGATTAAATTATATCTCCATATACTTAACAGTATACGTAAAAATATTACTTATATTGTTTGTATTAGGTACACTAGCTGATACCCGTCTTGCTTTACGTGCGGTTGATTCGGATAATCAGACTTGAGCTAGCAGTAGGTTATTGAACAGGTTTTGTTCTTGTTTCCCCCGGCTTAAGATACAAAGAGGGCTCGCGGAGTAAATCTTCACAAGAATATAGCAATAGTTATAAAAAAGAGAATAAAGGAAAAAAGAATTACGGGTCACTGCAGTATACAGTATACAGAAAAAAGACAAAAAAAGAATGTCACTTTCAATTTAAGTAGGTACAAAAAATATATGAAATAATAATTATCCTTTCGCTGTTATAGTCCAAGCGGGTACTGTTTTACCGACCACCTCTATGATGAGAATGTCAAATTTACAAAATAACGTAAAGGTGCCCGTTTTTTCAAACCTTTCTGTGAAAATATTTATAAGTAAAATAAGAATTACCTACCAACATAATATAAGACATGTAGTAGGTAAGTAAATTTTTCTTATTTGAAATTAATCATCTTTTTTTAACATTTTAATAGCATAAAACTACGGTTCCACACAAAACTTACATCAATAGTTTTTCATTCACCCCATTCTTTCGTTACCATAAAAATGTAGATACTTGAAAGGATCAACGACGATTAAAATCAAACCTAGAGTCTGCGGCTTTAAGAAAATTAATAAAAACATAACAGAATTATTATTTAGATTTAGATATTAAGAATATCATATCATATTAGCCCGTAACTATCCACTGCAGGACATAGGCCTTCTCACGCTCACGCCACTCCTCTCTGTCCCTAGTCATCCCCATAAGAATATCTACATAATATTTTAGAAATGTTTGTATTTTTATTTGCCTTTGACAATACTTTACCGTTATGTCCGAGCATCACGCTCAAAATACAAATGCTACGTCAGATATTAATATGCCCAGAGCCGTACGAAATGCTGGAGAAGGTTCTTAAATACAATTTGCTGCATTAACTTTAATATATTTAGAGCTATTTAAAAAAATCTATTTTTTTAGGATCTTCATACAAATTTCTCAAAAAGACTTTTGGAAACAAAATTACTCATGTAAACGTTGAATGGAATCTTGGTATTACGGTATGAAAATGTAATAAAATAATCGTAGATTGATTTGTTACACATATAAATGTTATTCAAATCTTATTATTCTCAATAAATAAAGATTTAATGAAAAAATTTGAAGTTTGATTTTGAAGTTTGACAGGTACAAATTGAATATACACATATTAGCATCGCCATCTGTTGAAAAGATACATAAATGTGTTATGAATTATTGATATTGAGTGTTTTGGCGTTGGTCCCACAGATGGCGGTGGTGACTTGAATTATTGATATTGAGTGTTTTGGCGTTGGTTCCACAGATGGCGGTGGTGACTTGAATTTTTGGTATTATCAGTTATAGAGGTCTGTTAAGCAATGGGAAGCTAGACTAGAACCTGTTTAGTTACCTACCGATAAAGCCTGACAATCGGAATCAAAAACGTAAAGCAAAACGGGTATAAGCTAGTTAATAATATTATTAAGAATATTAAATACATATTTAGAACAATTCAAGCAAACCTTTTTTTAACAATTTAAGTACCTCGGAGTTTATGAACACCTGATGGCGGAATAGAGAAGGAGTTATCAGTGAGAATCACTTTGGCGGGATCCACTTTTAACAACATAAGAAATATATGGAGATCGACTAACTTCTCAGTAAAAACCAAATGTCGTCTTTTCAATGCTTGTGTAATACCAGTGCTGTTATATAGATGTGAGTCGTGGCACTTAACAAAAACAAACTTCTAAGCATTGAAAATGAATTTCTTAGACGAATCCTATGGATAAAATGGTTCGACTTTATAACAAACGAAACCGTCCGATCACGAACGATGCAACCTCCAGTCACAACGGTTATCCTGAATCGTAAACTGAGCTGGCTCGGTCATGTCCTACGTATATCCCCCGAGTCCATAGATTATGGAAGCTTATTCTACACACCGGGTGGTACAAGAAGACGTGGCAGACCAAGACTCACCATCATGAGTGTTTACGATGAAGATCTTCGGGATACCGGCTTAAGTTGGAATGACGCCCTGGATCTGGCCCAGGATAGAGATGCTTGGCGAGGCTTTGTGGCGACCACATGCTCCACCTAGGAAGCGAAAGTGGATTATGTGAGTAAGTAAGAACATCCTATTTTATTAAACATGTGTATAAAAAAACCCAAATTTTTCCAACAAACTACTCTACTATAAGCGTAAAATGCATATTTTAAAAACAAATTACCTTTACCTATTAACAGAAATGGACGCACCTGCATACCATAACAGATAATACAAAAATCAATTGTTACCATTTTAATATGTACCTATCGTAAGGCCATATTGCGCGAAGCACATTATAATCAATTACTCCAAAAGCGTTGCAAAACATGACTTAATTAACTAGTGTAGTAGGAATCTGGTGCAAGTGTTATTATATAGCAAACATGTCAAATACCTGCAATATTCTGAAAAACACTGCAATATACTGGATGCAATCTCTATATATAAAAATAAAATCCTATAGCGGAACGGCTCGATCAATCAATTTCGCTTATTCTTTTTATGTGGTCTTTAGGAGTGGATTTTTATGAAAGAAAAAAATAATAAAGTTGTGTTGAGCAAATTCAACATAAGTAGCCTTCTTAGTACTTTTGACAATATATAGGTACTATTCTATTTTCGAATTTTAATTGGCATTTGACACCTGTCAGTTGTTTGATGGTTTGTGCGATTGTGAGATGTGACCTAAAAACATCGTTTAAACAGATGCATCAATCGGAATTGTATTATTTAAAAAGGTAATTAATTTATCATTCTTCTTCTGTTGTTTCATCGTGTGGATCGGTTTGAAATAAGCGTGAACATCTCCTTCTCCACTCCTCTCGGTTCTCCACTGTTCTCTTCAGTTCGATGTATGAACTGCACTCCATGTCGGAGTATGACTCGGGCGTCATCTACCAAATTAATCAAAAATACTATAGGCGCAAATTCTAATTCATTATTCGACGCAAAGACGGGACAACGGCTGTAGGAAAAGCTAGTCTAAAATATTTTTTTTTTAAATATGAAGTTGTGCTCACTCGAAGTGAACACAAAAACATTTTTCACACTAAGCAAAGGCTTGTGTCGTGCAAGCCGAAAATGGTCGGCACGGCCGGGATTCGAACCTACGACCTCCAATACGCTGTGCGCATGAAAGCCGCCGATTGATACCACTGGACTACCCACCACCTCGTAAAACAAAGACTAAATTTTTATCTACAATATGACAATTCGTTAAAACATTTTCCCGTACCTATTGTATTTACACATGTTTTAATCACACATTTCTAACATTCGCCACATCTTGGTTTTAAAGGGTGGTCATTAGGACATTAACTACCTGTTTATGGCATGGAAGATTAGCCAAGAACATCTTCAAACAGCTTCATGAGAGAGAAGGAACGTATGTGAAATCAGCTTGTATTATTATTTGTGGATTAACTTCATCTGAAGAACTTCTATGTTAACTGACATCGCTTGGAGAGCTTTGGAAAGTTTCAACTTGAAATGTCTGTGAACTCCCATTAAATATCTATTCAGGTTCTATTTTTCTCTAAATCTCGCTATCTTGATCCATATATAATCCTTATTTATTTATTTATACATTCATTCATTTACGAATTCAAAAGTCCTTAGTCGAGCTGGGGCATGGTGTGAACTCCTGTCGCAAGTAAATGTTCGTAAAATTTCATATCTGGGACACCATGCGTGGGGAGAAATATCGACTGATCCACCTGATACTAAAAGGAAAGATCGAGGGTCGCAGAGGGACTGGAAGAAGGCAGATGTCCTGGCTGGGCAATATACGAGAATGGACGGGTTTTAAGTACTGTAAAACAAAGGTTCCGGGTGGGCCAGGACAGATAAGGATTCGCCGCGGTGATCGCCGACGTTATGACTACCTGACATGGCATAAAAAAAACGATAGACTCATCGGGTTACAATATGTAATGCAATGATTTTTTCAACTGTTTCAAGACTGTCTTGGGAAAATGTTTTTAAAATAGTTACAAAGAAGACAAAATCAGTAAAATAGGTAAAAACAAAAAAAAACAAATCAACTAACGTCACTCAAACAAATAGGTTTAAAGATAAATCTATAATATCAACAAAGTCGGGTTAGTGCAAACACTGATAACTCGAGATCCTGAATAGATTTTTATGATACATGGTTTATTGGATTCTTCTACGCTCCAGATAACAGATTAATAATTAAAAATTTGAGAAATGGATAGCAAATAATATACCTAATATTAAAGTTAGTATGGAACGGATTTTCTGACAACAACGCCATCTGTCAAAATTCCACAACAATACCTACAAATTTTATTTACTTGACAACCATTGAGTTTCCAAACATTGTTACGCAGATTTTTGATAGAATTTCTTTCTAGCTTTCAGAAATGTTTTTTTAACATCCAAACATATTATTTTAAACCTATTTTTGTATAAATTTTTACAAATTTGAAATCAATATTCATAGTAAGGACTACAAGACAACGTCTGTCAGGAAGGCTAGTGAAAAATAAATACGAAAAATACCACGATAATCCAACGAGAAACAAACTTAATTAAAATACATATAATCACATATGAATTTCATTTTGATTTACAATGTTCATTTATTGCTCAGTTTAAAAAATTTTATATTTTTCGACCAATAAAATAAATGAGCGTTATTTTGACATGAATGCTTTGACCCACAATATGATAAAACTTTATCATAGAAACTATCTTACTCCATAAAAATCTAGCCGTTTTCTTTGTTACCTAACTCCTCCTTTATTACTGGACGGATTTCGATGAAAAAAATTGGAATGTCGAGGGTTACCCAAGGATGGTTTAGATGAAAACAGGGGCTTTCTAGATACAATATTTATGTTTTAATTAATGTTTTTAGTTTTTGCGTTTTTTGCTCCCATTTCAACTTTTATGTCAAAACACCTTCGAGTATAACAACTACGTTCGTAAAAAGGATGATTTTATTTCTAAAGAGCGTACATAAGACCTAAGAATCGTTTGTGTTTTTTTTTTAAACGTCATAAAATTGTCGTTCGTTTTCTAAGCAGGTATTATGGACTATGGTAAGGTTTTTTCTTCATATTGAGAGAAAGATATAGGTAGGTGTGTACAAGAAACGGGGATCGCGTAAAGTACGGTTGGCTATTTAGATAAATAATACATCGATGTGCGTTGCATCGGAAATATACATCGATGTTATCCGATGCATCTGATAGAAACATGACGGGACAACTTTAAAAATTAAGAGCGCTCTTAAATTATTATTTATTTATTACATTTACATAATAAATCAGTTACGTTCTAATTTTCTTATGTCATCACTTCACGCATTTACCGCAGACTTAGTATTTGATTTCAATCATCGCTAAGCCTTGCAATGCAGTAATGTTAGATAGAAAAAGTTCTGTTTTCTGGAATATTATTAAAGTCTTTAAGAAATAATTTACATATCTAAAATGATGGGATCTTCATAGTAAAATTTCAATTCAAGATAAAGCCAACTTTTGAAGATGTACGGAAAGACGGGTACCAGCTAGTTAACTATAACGAATAATAATTGTTTGGCAACAAAAAAAGTTCTCGGTTTCTTTCATATATGTATGTATGTATATATGTTGGTGTTTTATAATATTATGAAAATCATTATGTTTTACTTTTGAAAAGTTTAATTTATTTAGATTATTCATACAGACACGCAAGAATGACTGGTTTAGTCGAAGAATTAAAAGTTACTCTTAAGTAAAGCTTAACTAGGCTTCGTTTTTAAGTAGTTAGATACTATTTTAAATACTAAGAAGTAGTGTAAACTGTTAGTTTGGTCGGCGTTTAAAATCGATTGACGCATTCTAGCTCCAATGCGTGTTTATGATATTATTTAGAACTGTTATATAATGCATATTAACAGGTTGAATTAGAGAGAAAACCTTCATATCACACAAACAAAAGAATTTCATTGAAAATTTTATTTCATTAAATATCTTCTTCTTCTTCTTCTTCGCCCTCGCCTTTGTCCCATTATTTGGGGTCGGCTCTCCTTGTCCCGGGAGAAAAAGATACTAATATATTATATTTTACCCAATATATTTATTGCAATAAATATATTGGGTAAAATTAAATGGAATAATTTATGTGCAGTTATATATGAGGATTTTATAAGTTATCATGGCTGAGTGTGAAAATGAATTACAAGAACTTGTATCAAGTGTGTTCTGAAAATTGTGCCAAAAAACGGTCTTAAGATTAATGTCAACAAAACAAAGATTGTGTTATTTGAAAGGGATCAAGTTAGAACAAATATTATAAAATGTTATAACCATAGAAAATGAGTATCTTGAGAAAGTGAACGAGTATGTTTATTTAGAAAGTAAGTTTAGTGGGGATGTAAAGTGTGAAAAGGAAACGAAAGAAGGAAGGAAGTAAGCACCAGGATGAATGGTGCCCTATGACCTGTTATGAAAAACAATAAAGTCTCTCTCCAAGCTAAAAACTAGTACTGTACAACCAAAGTTCAAACACTTCAATATTGCCTCAGTACGGGCTACATTTTCTGAAATCCTTTTCATTCAACCGAACTTTGTAAAGAAGGTCTACCATTTTTATGCCTTACACTATCGAAAGATTTTCATAATCAAGAGAGCACATTTAAACGTCAGTTTTTTGGTCAAAATTCAAAAAACACTAGAATAATGCTTCATTACTTATAGGCTATATATGATTCTTATATCCTTTCTTACCGAAATCTGTATAGAAGGACTTATACACTTTATCATGTTTTACGCTATGGATCTTTTCATGATCAATTAAACTCGTATAATCTTCTTTCTGTTAGTCAAAACATTTTAGAGTCTGCCTTGAATGGAAAAAGTGCCTCTTTAATACCGAATTCGTTAACATAACTTCAAATCAAATATAACACCATTTTCAAATTACGTTAGATAAATTTTTCAAAAAAAAAACATGTGTGTAATAATAATTGACTTAACAGCTTTTCTTGCTAATTTACGTTGATTGTTACAAGGTAAAAATTATTTGATTCCTTAACTGTTGAAAATTTTAACCTACCTAAGTAATTAAGGATTTACCACCTAATGGATTCTAAGCATGAATTATATTTTTGGTAACGAGCTACTTTCTGTTTTTAGAAACGCTTTGGAATTTGATTTCATTAAACTGATTTGGCTATGTTATAAATCTAAATGCTAGCAAATATTAAATTATCTTAACGTAATAAAGGTTTTAAAATACATTTGGCGCTCTCTCTGTCACAAATGATGAACATTTTGTGTACGGTGACCAAAAATGACTAAAATAGGGTGGATAACATGGTAAAATGGGAAGAATATTATTGTTTATAGATTTCGTTTACTAATTCATTAACCATAATAACAAATTTACAACAATAACGGCATAATATTGATGCTCTATTGAGAAATGAAATTGACAAACTAACAGAAATTCCTGGAAATATTAATAAACAACCTATGTTTTCCATAGATTTCCATTGTTAACTCTGCCAACTGCTACCAAATTTCAAATATTTTTTTGACATTTCAAATTTTAGCTTAAGTAAGCGGGAATATTTTTAAAGAGTTCTTTAGTAGCTTTTTTTGATACCGGCCGTAAGCCACTATCAACTTCTGGTCCCAATTTTACAGGAACTGAATCCTTTTTTGTATACTATCGCATCGTGTCTCTTAAGATTTAGGCAGGGAAAAGACACCGCTCTTCTTTCCTTGAGGACGGAATCGATGTGTTTGTTCCGCGTCAATCTAGACAATCACGTCTTTTTTGCATTCATTGTTTTAAATCATCTCAACTTATTAAATTTCATATTTTCAACAACTCGCTCTTCTATACCACATTCTTTATACACATAGTCTTTCCACATATTTCTCGTAGAGCTCTCATCTCAACTGCATTTATATACTCTACTTTGTCCATGTCCACGATTAACAGCCACATTCATACTATTATACACAGCTTACATTTATTCAGTATTCTTATTTTTCGTTACAATAATTCCTCGCCAAAAAATGGAAATCCTTAAACAGTAGAGATGCTTCTAATAATTTCTAGCTCTAAAATACTATGTTCAAAACATTGGAATTAATTTAAAGCTCAAATGCATCGTTAAAGGTTTGAGAAACTTGTTAAGTGTTAAATTGTTTGTCAAACTTTCATAATACTAAAGTTTTTGTTCATTATAACTTGAAAGCATGGTCATGACTGAAAATGCCACAGGACATTTCAATGAAACTTTTGCAGGTGTTTTTACAATACTCTCTATAGTGTGATTCGAAAAACATGGTCATCCAGGTAACTGCTACCCAAACTTTTGAATATTGTATAGGTTGTTATTGTTTTTTACTATTGCTGTTGAAAATTGAAAATTTTTGACCGAAACCTGTTTTGATAATTGAGAATTATTTATAAGTAGTGACTGTGAAGTATAAAAACCAACATCACAAAATATAGGTTTTAATGAAATTAAAGTCCTGTGAATTATTGTTTTCAAATATTTTTCTGTGACATAGCGACATAAATTTGACTGAGAATGGCGCAGGACAATTAAATGAATAACATTTCTTCCGTTGTCTATTTTTCTTCTTCTTTATCGTGTACCTACCTACCTCTTCTAACGGAGGTTGGAGAACATCACTCCCAACATTATTTATTTGTTTTTTTGTCTGTGCAGGAAAGGTTGATTTTACATTTCAAATTATACCCATTTCATAATCGTACGCTTTGAAAAGTTTTAAACAATATGAACCAATAAAAACCACAAAAATACGAGATTAACCAAAATGAAACACTGTATGAAACGTCTCACAATCTTGGGCTAGATAGTGGCTTGGAATCTCAAACCACTGTCTAAGATTCTTAAGCCATGAGATCTTCTTCCGCCCAATAGAATTTCTTACCTATATTGTGCCTTGAATGATTAATTATAGGAGGTACTATTTTTCGTCATGGAATATGTGGTCAAAATACGCGGCCTTACGTCTTTTGTCTATGTTGTTAGGAGCTCCCTTTCTTTTTGTCGTATCCAGGACTTTATCACAAGTCACTACGCTTGTGACCTACAAAATGCGCAGCATTCTTCTACATACCTCATACCTATTTTAGCAAGCATACAAAATTTTCGCTGACTGTTCTATTTAAAACTTTGAATAACCATTTGATATTTATTTTTATTTATTTAAAAGAGACACGGACAGAACACTGAACAACACAAACAAAAAAATCTGAAACAATCACATCAAATCTTCAGTGTTCCAAAAACAGGTATCTCCCGCATAGCTTTTGTGCATAGTTTAACAAAAAAGACATATCTTTTGTCATTTTTATCATTGAGATACCGTTCATGAGATCAGTTACCATTCAAGTTCTGTGTTTTTTTTAATAAGATTCACTTAAATGATGAAAATGTATCCAATAAAATATATATAATTAAAATATTCTTTCTTTATTGAAAAAGACCCTCAAAAACTGGCCGCTTTGGTGTCTGAGTACAGGGAGCTGAGCCGCAAGGTGAAGCACTCTGTACGAACAGATAAAAGAAGACACCTGGACTCTCAGATACGGCGAGCACAGTCTGATGCACTCGGTAATGACTCAAGGACACTCTTCAAAATCACCCGGGAGGTCGGGGGCAGGGGTCAAAAAAGACCCGTGACGGCAATACGAGACTCTCGTGGAGCCACTGTCACTGCCCCCGAACTGATTAAAGGGAGATGGAGGGAGTACTTTGAGTCAATATTGAACCACCCCGAACCCTCCTCACCTTACAACTTTGAGGGGGAGTTGGCGGGTCTGAATATACCTCAGGCGACTGGGATATGTGAAGATCCGCCGACCCACAGCGAGATGGTGCTGGCCGTGATGAGATTGAAAAACAACAAAGCGCCAGGAGACGATGGAATCCACGCAGAGCTCCTCAAACAAGGCATAGACACCCTTGGCCAACCACTTCTTCATATATTTAAAATGGCGTGGGAAGAGGAGAACAAAGCCAATAGGCAATAAATACCAGACATTAACAAAAATGGATATAGTCATATCCTGGAGCCAAATACATGACAGCGGTCGCAGTCTTTAAATTTGGTTGCTCTCTTGTTCTCAACAATTTCCAACTTTTATCTCTATTTTTCATTTTATTATTAAATTTCTACTTGTTGCATACATGAGATTTTTCGACATGTTGAACATGTTGAGAATTCTCATGATTAGGAGTTTCGGAGACAAACATTACCACCTAATGGCGAACGTTGTTAACGTAAAGTGATCACACTAAGCCAGCCTTCGAAATAACAGTAGAAGACGGTCGTAAGCCCGTAGTGGTTTGTTCCATTTAAAAATCGAACATTAGTAATGAATTGTTAGAGTCATTAGTTGTTATTTTTTTCCTTAAGAGGAGAGGTGCCCAAAAGATTGGCGGAATTATTATTATTTATTACAGTAAAAATAAACATCACTCATCATAACAGCTTTCGCCTTTGCGATGAGTGATGACAAAACAAACAACAAAATAAAACAAAAATCATATCATAAATAGATAAAAACTAGAAAACAATAAATAATTACCTATTAATAGTAATAAATTTATATAATTAACAATATAAATATACACACATAAAATAACAAATATAAAAATGCATTGAGGCATCATAAAATAAAAACAATTTCGCCAAAACAAAATTACATTTTACATGGTTGCAACACCGCGTCCGATAGAACGCACTGTGTAGTGTGTAAGTAGTGAGTGTGCATCGCAGTACCAAACATAAACCATCGATACATCGACGATCCACGCCCGGCACCGCGATACAAGTCAGTGCGTATTATACGAATTAAGTCATGATAAAAAACAATCTTAACCAAATGAAAAAAAAAAATATATAGGTACATAAAGTTTTTTTTTTTTGCATTTGTAAAATTTACTTGCATTAAAATTAAATAGACAACAAATCAATAAATAAAATCAACAACTCAACTTCACGCACGGCTACATGCAATAGAGTACTAATTTAATAAAAGTTGAATCATTTGGGTAAATTGATTATAACCTACATGAAATATATCGATATGTTCAGACAAATAATTAAGGATTTGGATGGATCTAGCGACTGGAGAATTAGCAAGTATGTTGGTTCTGCTTCGAGGGGGGTAGAAAAGAATATGATGTCGAGATCTAGTATAGGAGTCTGGAATGTAAAATTTCAATTCTTGTAGAATATCAGGGTTGTGAATTATTCCGTGTAACAATTTAAAAAAGTGTCTACATAAATATTCGTCCCTACGTTTCTGCAATGTAGACATTCCCAAACATCCCAATACAAAAAGTGATGGAAATAGATATGGATAATACCCGTATGTAACTCTATAAAGATGTCTAGCGAATCTCTTTTGGATCTTTTCAATCATTTGTATATATGAAGCTTCATACGGTGCCCATATTATAGACGCGGATTCTAAAATAGACCGTACAAGGGACTCAAATGGATCCATCGTCGCAATATTTAAAAAGGGGGACCCCCTTGAATGCGGAAACTACCGTGGAATTACTCTACTGAGTGTTCCCGGTAAGGTATTATCCCAGATATTACTACACCGCATTCGGGGGCCTATCATGGCTGTCCTGAGAGAGCAACAATGCGGCTTTGTACCTGGCAAGTCCTGCACGGACCCAATTTTCTGTTCCAGGTGCATCTTTCAGCAGTGTAAAGAGTTTAACTCTCCAGTC
The DNA here is from genome assembly GCA_963576905.1 of Mystacides longicornis. Lineage (NCBI taxonomy): Eukaryota > Metazoa > Arthropoda > Insecta > Trichoptera > Leptoceridae > Mystacides > Mystacides longicornis. The sequence goes on from OY756436.1 coordinate 9,612,567, forward strand.
GCTTGTTGCTTCATAGATTTTCGAGTAATGCCTGCCCCGATAAACAGCTACCGATAACCATCGACGGTCACCAGGTCTCCCGGGTGGATAAATTTAAATACCTGGGAGCAACCATTACCTAACAACTTTCGGAACTACAGATCATATTCAAACTCTACGCCTACTTATTGAAAAATCTACAGAATATAATATAGAAATACATTTGACATTTATAGATTATAAGAAAGCTTTCGACTCCATAGAGAAATGGGCAATAGAGGAAGCACTGAATGATGCAAGAATTGATTCCAGATAAACGAGACTGATTAAATTTATTTACGATCATGCCACTCTAGATGTAAGAATCGACGATGACACAAAAACGGAAAAAATCCAAATCAAAAAGGGAGTTAGACAAGGTGACACTATTTCACCTAAATTATTCACTCTAACCCTAGAAAATATCTTTAAGACTTTGGATTGGGATCAAAAGGGAATTAAGATTGATGGTATGTTTCTGAGTCACCTTCGTTTCGCAGATGATATTGTTCTCATTAGCGGAGACCGGGAAGAATTGAATGATATGATAAAAGAACTGCATGACGCTTCCCTAAAAGTGGGTCTAGAAATGAATATCTCCAAAACTAAAATACTGAGTCCAAACAACAGTACCTTGAAAATAAGCAACAAGACAGTTGAAGCTGTTGAAGAATACATATATTTGGGATATAAAATTAGATTGGGGAAAGAAAACCAAACAGGAGATATACCTAGAAGAATCGGATTGGGCTGGGCAGCCTTCGGCAAACTGGACCATATCTTTAAAGACAAGGACATCCCAATGAACCTGAAAAGGAAAGTCTTCGAAACATGCATCCTCCCGGTGATGACATATGGAATGGAAACAGTGTCACTTACAGCCAACACAATACGTAAATTAAGATGCGCACAAAGAGCTATGGAGCGACAAATGTTAGGAATAAGTCTTAGAGACAAAATAAGAAATGAAGAGATAAGACGACGAACAAAAGTCGCAGACATAGTTGACCGTGTGGCGAGACAGAAATGGCAATGGGTAGGACATGTGGCGAGACAGGGAAATGAAAGATGAACACCCAGAATTACAAAATGGCGCCCATATGAAAATAAAAGAACAATTGGGAGACCGCAAAAGAGATGGGTCGATGATGTGGTTCCTGTCGCGGGGAAAAACTGATTGAAAACTGCGCGGGACAGAAAGAGGTGGAAAACTTTGGAAGAGGCCTACATCCAGCAGTGGAGGGACGGTTGACAAAGAAGAAGAAGAACCATTACCACCTCTGGTGACCTCGGGGCTGAGCTCCCGATACGTATCGGTATGGCAAGTGGCGCCTTTAACAACATGACCAAGATTTGGAAAGCGTCGGCGTTTAGTGTCGAGACGAAATGTAAACTGTTTGATGCGTGTGTGTTGCCCATTCTCCTCTATGGGTGTGAGTCCTAGCACCTGACCAAGGCCCAGGCACAAAAAGTCTCAGTTTTTGAAATGAAGTGCCTAAGGAGAATTCTGGGTGTAAGATGGTACCACCGCATCACGAACGACGCTATACGCCAGCGCACCCAGCGTGAGCCCATCACTTCTACCATTGTGGGGAGGAGACGGACTTGGCTGGGACATGTGTTAAGGATGCCGAATGACAGTTGGCCGAGGAGAGGGCTGTTCTTCCTCCCATCAGGGTCCCGAAGACGAGGAAGACCCTCTCACACTGTGTTCCGCTCCTTCGAAGCAGAGCTGAGGGACATGGACATGGTGTGGGAGGTCATAAACATTGCGCAAGATCGAGCGCAATGGAGAGCTCTTGTTGCCTCCCTATGCCCCTGAGTGGGGTGTAAAAGGGAGAATTGTATTGTATTGTATTGTTTATCTCTTTATATTTACTGTGTATGGCCATGCTTGCGTACCACCTTGATAATTGTGGTACGCGTACCACTGGTGGTACGCATTTGTTTCTTTAAATCAGGGATGCACAAACTTTTAGGGAACAGGGGCCACTGGGAAAGATTATAAGTCAAGGACGGGCCGCTTCATGGAAAATAAACACTTCTTCTTCTCCCGGGAAATTTATTATTCCCACGTGATGGTGGGGTCTGCATTTTGTATTTTACGCCGCCTTTCTGCTCTGTCAGCTGTCTTGTGCATCCTCGTGGGTAGCTCCGCAACTCCTCATATCTAGACACACAACTATTTATTTATGTATTGTCACGGCAGTACGCCCTGTAGGGATGATGTGTCATTAATACCAAGCTTTACTAAAAAAAAAAAAACAACAATCAATGGCATGTTACAAATTACTTAATACTCAAATTAACTATGATTTTTTTTACATGACGATAGAACAAAAATATTAAAACAACATTGTTTAGGAAAAACTTACTTACTTCCGATGGCCATATAACTCCGGCAGAGTTTTGGCCTCCTGAACAATGTTTCTCCAAGCCGTCCTGTCCTACATAATGGACTCCCACTGATCTCCTACATCCAGCACGTCCAGGTCCCGGGCAACGTTGTCCATAAGCCGCTGCCTTGGTCTTCCAGGTGGTCTTCTACCTGTGGGCCTGCTATTCAGAAGACTCTTAGGAAAAAAGATAATATTATTATCACAACACTAAACACAGAAATCTTGTGGATTCATTATTAGATACACTTTAATGGATAATTTAATAATTTCAAATGTCGCACAGAACATCAATTTTAACATCACAAAAATCCAAAAAAAATATGACAGAATCTGGCGTCTTCCCGGTGCGGCGTAGGTAAACGTACAAAAATTATCAACCTACTCAAACGTATTTTAAAATATATTCTTTAGTTTTCCCAATATTTTAATTCGTCGGCGGGCCGCAAAAAGACTGACGAGGGGCCGCAGTTTGTGCGTCGCTGCTTTAAATTTACTGATTCACTGAAATTTTTGCGGCATATGATACTCTCGTATGGTTTTTCACAATTACGTGTTCGCATATGTCTCTTTAAATGTCCTGATTTACTGAAAATTTTGCGGCAAATATTACACTTGTATGGTTTTTCACCACTATGTGTTCGCATATGATGCCTTAAAGTTCCTGATTGATTCAACTTTTTGCGGCATATATTACACTCGTTTGGTTTTTCACCACTATGTGTTCGCATATGTAATCTATAAATGTTCTGATTCACTGAACTTTTTGCGGCATATATTACACTCTTATGGTTTTTCACCACATGTGTTCGCATACGATACCTTAAAGTTCTTGATTAATTGAACTTTTTGCGGCATATTTTTTTTTATTTATTTATACGTTTATTAAGTTGCAAAAAATCAGTCATACATTACATTGAATCAACCCACTAGGACAAGCCTGTCTCGTTATGTTATATATATGTTATACTCGTATGGTTTATCACCACTGTGTTCGCATATGTATGTTTAAATGTTCTGATCTATAAAAAATATTGCGCAATACATTTCACGGGTATTCACCGCCATGTATTCGCAAATGTATCATTAAATTTACTGATTCACTGAAATTTTTGCGGCATATACTACATTCGTATGGTTTTTCTCCACTATGTGTTCGCATATGTGTCTTTAAATTTCCTGAATGATTGAACTTTTTGCGGCATATGTTACACTCGTGTGGTTTTTCACCAATATGTATTCGCATATGTTTCTTTAAATATCCTGAATCACCGAACTTTTTGCGGCATATACTACATTCGTATGGTTTTTCTCCACTATGTGTTCGCATATGTGTCTTTAAATTTCCTGAATGATTGAACTTTTTGCGGCATATATTACACTCGTATGGTTTTTCACCACTATGTGTTCGCATATGTATCTTTAAATGTTCTGATCTATTGAACTTTTTGCGGCATATGTTACACTCGTGTGGTTTTTCACCAATATGTATTCGCATATGTTTCTTTAAATATCCTGAATCACCGAACTTTTTGCGGCATATATTACACTCGTATGGTTTTTCAACACTATGTGTTCGCATATGTCTCTTTAAATCTTCCGACCTTTTGAACTTTTTGCGGCATATGTTACACTCGTGTGGTTTTTCACCACTATGTGTTCGCATATGTTTCTTTAAATGTTCTGATCTATTGAACTTTTTGCTGCATATGTTACACTCGTATGGTTTTTCACCAATATGTATTCGCATATTATGTTTCTTTAAATATCCTGAATCACTGAACTTTTTGCGGCATATATTACACTCGTATGGTTTTTCAACACTATGTGTTCGCATACGCCTCTTTAAATCTTCCGACCTATTTAACTTTTTGTGGCATATGTTACACTCGTGTGGTTTTTCACCACTATATGTTCGCATATGTTTCGTTGTTCCTGATTCACTGACCTTTTTGCGGCGTATATTACATTCGTATTGTTTTTCGTCACTATGTGTTTTTAAAGTTCCTGATGCATCGAACTTTTTGCTGCATATATTACACTCGTATGTTTTTTCTCCACTCTGATTTTGCATATTGATTTGTTTTTTTATAATACCAATAATAGTTCCTTTGTCATTATAACTATCGCTTGGCTTTGAAAGGGCATTTATTAAGAACATTTCTATTTCATTATCATCTAATTTATAAATGATTATATTATCACTCTCAGATAAGTAATTATCATTTAAAGATTTAGGATCCATTGTTTCAGATATTGAAAAAGCAAAAGTAAAAACTTAGCAAGTATACAATAGATACTTAACGCCAACAGTCTGATGCAAGAATGAAAGCCACCTGGCCACAGAACACAATGACATATACTCTCTGATGAAAGCGGTTCCAAGAAGACTTATTGGAAGGTGTTAGTCAATGTATAGAGACATCTACAGCCGCGTTCCACGAAGCTATCTGACATTTTAAATCCCATACTAATGAAATTGGATTTTTAGGTATTTTTTTTTAAACATAAACGACGTTTTTAAGATATGTTATTGCCCGCGTTTGATTTCAGTAGAATGATTAGCAATAATCCTTTTTTTTGTTTCTCTGAGAAACAATTTTTTTATGGAACTGATTCCATTTTGTCTGAAAGAGTCTGACATATTGTCTGAAAGAGTGAAAGGCCTGGAGGGGAGATTGGTTGATGTGGAGCAGCGAAGTAGGTCAAGGAATGTAGAGATACAGTTACTTCCTGAGATTGAGGGTGAAGATACGTTGGAGTTGGTGACTACGATTGGAGCGGCAGTATCATATAACATAAGAAGGGAACGTGTCGTAGCCTGTCGGAGAATATCTGGAAGAACAAATAGCGATAATCGTCCTAGAAACATTGTCGTCCATTTTAGTACAGAACAGGCTTGAAGGGAGGACCTTCCTATGTGTGTGAGCACCTTGCTGCGTCACTTAAGGATCTCCATCTAGCAACAAGAATAGTAGCCAAGGCAAAAGGTTGGAAGTTTGTCTGGGTTCGAAACGGCAGAATTTTGCTGAAAAAGAATGAGGAGTCTCCAGTTATAGTTATGACTGATCGTGCGAATCTTGAACGTCTGTAGGACGGTCTTTGTCTGTGTTTTTTTTTCTATTCTTTTTGGTGTTTGTTTTTTGTTTATTTTTGTCCTTTATTTCTTGTATGGTTGGGTGTTCACTTTTCCTTTTTGGATCCCTTTTCGTTTTTTTTGTGTCTGTTTAGCGTAGTGACTATGGCATCAGCACGATGCCAGTTGATATTCAGTTGCTAAAGGAATTTGATTCGTTCCGGCACATTGAGGAAGCGGTTGAGATAGAACTGCCGTCTATGTGTGAAGGCCTGATCCGCAGCAAATTGGCCATAAAAATTCTACACATGAATATTAGATCAATAAACCATAATTTCGATGCATTTCAGGTAATGCTTGAGGATCTCCAGATCGTTTTTTATGTGATCGTGCTAATGGAATGTTGGTTGAACGAGGCATATAGTTCCAAGGAAATTGATGGATACAGTACATACCAAACTAGTAAACATCATAATCAGAATTATGGCATTGTTGTGTATGTTAAAAAGTCAGCACTCTGCAGTCGTGCAGGAGATGAGCCTTGTGCTAAAAAAAAGTCCAGGGGGAGGGGGGGTTATGAACCACAATAACTTGTAATTATAATAGAAAAGTAGGTATTTTTTTAAAGAAATGTAAGTACTGTACTTCAAATTAAAGGCCTGGACCCAGCCCAGGGGGGGGGGGGTCATGACCCCCCTGGATCCGCGCTTAGTTTCAGCAGCCTCACTAAGTTGCCCTGTATCGAGGCATGCTGCGTTAGAGAGATATAAATCAGTGGTTCCCAAACATCACTTTAAAAGTGTATATGTTGAGAGTAATGGCTCTTTCCTCGATCAGGGTTTTCAGCCCGATTCTTTGGTTGATGTTGGTCATATTGAAATAGGGAATGATGATGTGTCGCGAGCGATTCGTGGTCTGAAAGCCTCCGGTTCGAGTGGCCCGGATGGTATCCCAAATGACTTTATTAAGGGTTGTTCACATGTGCTCTCTCCAGTGTTGGCTTCGATTTTTAATCTGTCTGTTGATTCTGGGCACTTCCCGTTGGCCTGGAAGTCCAGTTTTCTTACACCAATTTTTAAGAAGGGAGACAAATCTTCGGTTATCAACTATAGACCTGTATGTGTGTTGTCTTCTATACCGAAACTCTTTGAATCCATTGTACTTTCCAAGATAGGTAGATGTTTTTATAGTGCTATATGCCCCAACCAACATGGCTTCATGCCATCCAGATCAACGCTGTCGAACCTGTCTCTGTATCAAAACTACATTATTGAGGAGGTGTCGAGGGGTGGTCAAGTGGATTCAGTATATACTGATTTTACAAAGGCCTTCGACAGGGTTCCTCACGAATTGCTATTAATGAAACTGAAACGATATGGAATACAGGATTGCCTTCTAAACTGGTTTCGCAGCTATCTGGTGGATAGGAGTTTGATTGTCCGTTTGGAGAACTGTAGGTCTGCTCCATTTGTGGCCACAAGTGGAGTGCCTCAGGGCTCCCATTTGGGACCGGTTCTCTTCAATATTTTTATCAATGACATTATACGGGTTTTCCGAAGTGCGAACGTTTTAATGTTTGCCGATGACATGAAAATTTACAACAAAGTTCGTTCTACGGAGGATTGCCACTTATTGCAAACGGATCTGAATGGCATGTATACGTGGTGCATCAACAATGGTTTAGATCTCAACGCATCCAAATGCCAGGTGATTAGGTTCCATAAGTCTAAGTCTGTCATCCAATGCGAATATAGTCTTGGTGGAGTCGCTCTGGAACAGGTCCAGAGTATTAGAGACCTAGGCGTCACCTTTTGTGGAGATTGTTCTTCGCTTCAACATATTAGAGACAGGGCGGATGGAGCTGTTAGGAGGCTTGGCTTTTTGCTTAGATTGTCTCGTGACTTGAATATAACATCTCTGAGAACACTATATGTTTCAATCGTTAGACCTCTAGTGGAGTACAATACGCCTATTTGGACACCACATTACATCACACATATTAATATTATTGAGAGAATTCAACGTAAGTTTCTCAGGTTTATCAATTATAAGAAGGGAATTCCTGTTAGGGATATTGATTACGGTGTTTTGATGAGGGAGCTGGGATTGCTGTCACTGAGTGATCGTCGAACTATCTGTTTTTGTATAAATTGTTAAATAGTGGAATCGATTGCCCTGATTTGATCCGACTTATCCAATATAGGGTTCCCCAACGCGATACAAGAGCGGATTCGGTTTTCCATGTCGTCGGCTCTAGAACTAACTATCATCAACAGTCTCTGATGCCCAGGATCCACCGCTTGGGGAATAATTATGGGTCCGTGGTGGACATTTTTTACGACAGTGTGCACGCAATTAAGCAGAAGTTGTTCTCGTTTTTCGTTGAGCGTCAATAGGTTGTTTGTTTTTGCCTAAGTTTTTGTTAATGCATAATGTGCTTTTTTTTTATTTTCAATCAAACTTAGTGTATATTATCAATCAATCCCCAACTGTTCAGCCAATTTTTACTTTTTGTTGTTCTTATCGTTTTTAATTATGTTATCTTGTATTTTACTATTTTAAATCATTGTAACTCTGTCAAAGCATAATGTATAGTTTTCACTCAATTTCCTATTATCAGGTTTTTGCCTTGATTATTTTATTTATACGCCATTTTGCACATATATTTTATATCGTTTTCAATGTTTTTTTGTTTGTATTTTACTGTGAATTGTAATTCTAATTGTTTGTGAATTGTAATTCTGTCAATGGATAATGTGTACTCTCATTCAATTTCCAATTTCCATTGTCTATGTACATTTTACTTTTGATTTTTCTATTTATATGCCGTTTTGTACACACATTTTAAATCGTTTTCAATGTTTTTATTTGTGTTTTACTATTGTATATTCTGTCAATGCATATTGTATACTCTCATTCAATTTCCAATTTCCATTATCTACACTTTACTTTTGATTTCGCCATTTATATGCCATTTTGTACATACATTTTATATAGTTTTCAATGTTTTTATTTGTGTTTTTCTATTTTAAAGTTGTAATTTGATTTTGACAATGCATAATGTATGCTTTCATTTAATTTCCAATTTCTGTATTCTACATTTTAACTTTTTTTTTATTTATGTGACGTTTTGTGCATGCATTTTGTTTTTAATTATTTCATTTTGCATGCCCTATCCATTTGTCATGTATCCATCACACCAAAAATTTGGAATTTGATTAGTGTTATTTGTGGTTTTTGTTGTGATTTATACTTTGATTTAAGTTTTGAGGAATATACTTGCATTTTATAAATTTTTAGGAGTTTACCAGTTTGTGTAGTGTGTTTGATTTGTTTTTTAACATGTAATAGGCGTTTTTGTCGCCGTATATTGTATTAAATAAATAAATAAAAAATTTAATTAATGTTCTCTGTTTGCAACACTGGCTTGATTCTTCTTTTTTTTCTTTTATCCGATTTATTTTTTTTCTTCCCACTAAGTTGGAGTGGGGTGTAACGTGTCAAAATTTGGAAGAGTTCAATTTAAAAAAAATAAGAGGGATGGCCTCAACAATAGACCAAACTAGCCTTAAAAATTTAAAATTCAGCCAATCGGGTGGCGACACATGATGTTCATAAATTTGACAGTTGTTGTATGCACCGTTTTTCGCCTACGCGGGAATTCGGCGCGTCACTTCTAGAATCTTCCTCTCCGCGGCAAGCAGCGAGCCTGTGTATGGTGATATATGGATATTATAATAGAATCTCTTATATTGATTTGGCAATTTGTCGATAAAGTGTAAAAAAACCAGACTGTGAAACACGTGTAACGAATTTTGATTCACATTGTTTTAATGGTTTTCTGTTTAATAAACTCAGTAAAAGTTAAACGTGTTTTTCTAACTAGACTTATATACCTGTGTATTAAGAATAATAGTGGAACTGTGTCAGACCAGCAATTTCTCAACGACCCATATGGCCCTGAGATCTTATTGAGTGATGCTCTATATCTGAGTTGCCCGGCAAAGGAATTCTTTCCAAAGGACCAGTCTCTTTTCCAACCAGCTAATACTAGAGTACCAAGGCGCCCAAATTCCCTGAGATGTTCAAAAGAAAAAGCTCCTGGTCTAATGGTAAGTGGCAGAGTAAGAGGTTATCCCGTTAAGAAGAATCGTGTTCCTGTTCTTGTTCCTGAGAGGACACCAAGAGGTTTAATCATTTTACCGGTGCGGCGTAGGTAAACGTACAAAAATCATCAACCTACTCAAACGTATTTTAAAATATATTCTTTAGTTTTCCCAATATTCTGTTTAATTCGTCGGCGGGCCGCAAAAAGACTGACGAGGGGCCGCAGTTTGTGCATCGCTGCTTTAAATTTACTGATTCACTGAAATTTTTGCGGCATATGATACTCTCGTATGGTTTTTCACAATTACGTGTTCGCATATGTCTCTTTAAATGTCCTGATTTACTGAAAATTTTGCGGCAAATATTACACTTGTATGGTTTTTCACCACTATGTGTTCGCATATGATGCCTTAAAGTTCCTGATTGATTCAACTTTTTGCGGCATATATTACACTCGTTTGGTTTTTCACCACTATGTGTTCGCATATGTAATCTATAAATGTTCTGATTCACTGAACTTTTTGCGGCATATATTACACTCTTATGGTTTTTCACCACTTAAGCGCCCTTGAGGTGGTGTTACACCACAAAACGGCGTTATATAATAATAATAATAATATAACACTTTATTGGTAAAATATAAAAGAATAATGAACCAAAATTGGCGGGCTTATTGCCTGGGGCAATTTCTTCCAACCAACCTATTGTATATAACATTTTAACTGTTGCATTTTATATATAAAAAAACCAATACACATACATAGACAAAAACATACATAATAGGATCAAATTCATACACACACACAAACATTATATATATACATAAAAAATAATAAAGTAAACCATATAAAATGTACCTAATACAAAGTCAAGCATAGCGAGGAAGGAAGGATCAGGAGACAGGAGCAGGAGTAGTTGAAAGGAAATGACGTTTCAATCTGTTTTTGAAAGAAAATAACGTTGGAGCGAGTCTGATGTCATCAGGTAGTTGGTTCCATAACCTGGCCGCTTGTGCAGTGAAAGATGAAGCGAAAAATGTAGAACGATGTGTTGGGATTTGCAGGATGCCACGTGCAGCAGACCGCAGAGGAAGGCCATGAGATGCTAATGGAGTGAATAGAGACCTCAGATAGTTAGGAGCGTTGGGGTTAGAGAGTACCGAGAAAAGTAATGTGAGAATGTGTGAGTCTCGTCGTTGTGACATAGTTAACCATTTGAGTTCCGCTCTGAACTGAGATACTCTGTCAAATTTTCTGAGGCCAAAGATGAAACGAATACAAACGTTTTGCAGACGTTCCAACCTTTGTAGTTGCTCTTGTGTAATATCCAAGTAAACAACGTCAGCATAGTCCAATATTGGATGTAAGAGAGATTGACATAAAAGAATTTTAGTGGAAATGGGTAAAAGGTTTTGATGCTTCCTCAAAACATGAAATTGGTAGAATAGTTTGCGGCTGACTTCACTGATCTGTGGGTGCCAAGCAAGGTGTTTATCCAACACGATGCCGAGATTTTTTACTTGGGAACTTAGTTTGACTTCTGATCCATTCAGACGCAAAGTAGGGAGAGTGGATGGCTCTATTTTGGATAGTAAACGTGAACTGCCAATTAAAATTGCTTGTGTTTTACTAGGATTAAGCATCAGTCCATTCAGCTGAGCCCATTGTGATATGCGATCCAGCTCAGAATTCATGTGACAAATAGCACTCGCTGCCTGCTGATAGTTAAAATGCGAATAAATTTGTAAATCATCAGCATAAAGGTGATGTGGAACATTAAGGCAGTGAACCACTGGGTTGATGAATACCGAAAAGAGGAGTGGGGAAAGAATTCCACCCTGAGGGACTCCCGCCCTTAGTGGTAACCAATCCGAAGTATTGCATTTAACCTTAACACACTGTGTTCGATCTCTGAGATATGATTCGAACCATTCAATAGCAGTACTGGACAGATTAAGATATTTGAGCCTTGCTAACAATATATCAAAATCTACTGTATTGAAGGCGCTACTGAAATCTAATAGTACGAGGAGAGTGATTTTTCTATCCTCCATTGCATTTCGAATGTCTTCAGTGATTTTTACCAAAGCTGTTGTTGTGCTATGGCCTGAACAAAAACCAGATTGGTATTGAGAGAGAATATTATGATTTTCCAAGAAACTAGAAAGCTGAGAGTGTACCACCTTCTCAATTATTTTTTAAAGTACTGGGAGAATAGAAATTGGTCGGTAGTCGCTCTCAGCCATCGGGCTCGGTTTCTTTGGGAGAAGGATGACATATGCATTCTTCCAGATGGAGGGAAAAGATCCTGAGGTTAGTGAATAATTGACTAAGTGAGTAATTGATGGAATTGTGTATTCTGTAATTAATTTTATATGAAAGATAGATTGATATTGTCTGCTCCAACAGAAGTTGATTTGATGGATTTTATTAGATTTAACACAGCGGTTTCAGTAACAGGGACAAAATTTAGAACAGGAAAACCACTAGGCGAATGGTCGAGCGGTATTATTATTGAGCGGCGGACGTATCTTATGCTTTGAAAATATTCGCTAATCGATTAATTTGTTTTATTTCGGCATTTGTTTATATTTCTTTTCGAAGTTAGCAAAATCCGAAGTGTTGTGTTTTTCTGAGTTTATTTTCGTATATAACTTTGCATATAAGATAAGACTTTATTTTACATTTCATTATTAAAAATAATTTTGTACATTTTTTTCAATTAATATTTTTGTAATAGTGTAACAATAATATAAGGCTGCAGTCACACGATTCTTGTTAGGCCCGCTCTCACGGAACGGGCTATCGGCAGGCTATCGGTTACACAGAGGTGGCACGTTATTCAGGATTTGGTGAAACCAATTTATTTATTTTTTCTTTCTTTTTTTTTTTTGTTTACTTTATTAAAAGGTTTTTTTTTCTGTTTTCATTTCACGGTAAAGGTGTTTTTTTTTTTTTTTTTTTTTTTTTTTTTTTTTAGTTTAATATTAGTAAGATTGCCGAATCACTCGAAAACGAGTGCAGGGCTTAAAAAAAAAAAAAAAAAAAAAATATTAGTAAGATATTTATTATACTTGTTTTTTTTTTTTATTTATTACATATATTTTATTTGTTGATTGTATGTCATCATAGCCCATGATGGGTGATCCGCCGGAGCGGGGTGATCCCCCGGATAAGATCTCATCTGCTGCTAAAAAGCAAAAACTAGATTTTGAGTCAACCATTGAGCCCACACGACAAAATGATATAAATAATGAACCTGAATACTCTCTTTCGGCACTTCCACCTTACATAGTGGTTGTGGAAAGCCTTGAAAAAGGCAAAAACATCCACCCCATGGTTTTGGGCGGCATACTGTCCAAATCAAGGATGGAGGGAATAGTCCCTGGCGGTGTAAGAGCTGATGGAGGTCGGCGCACCATTGTTACCTTTTCAACAGCCAAACATGCCAACAATTTTATTCACTCAAATATTCTTTCTTCAAATGGCCTTAAGGCCTATATACCTAACTATAGGTTATACAAGTATGGTCTAATCAGACGCATACCCTTGGAACTGACCGATGAGGATATTCTCGAAAATGTACAGGTGCCTTACTCATACGGAAAAATTGTAAGATTGCGGAGACTGAATAGACGAATGAACGTTGACGGGAAGATCGAATGGAAAGCATCTACGACAATTCTGGTAACATTCGAGGGGCAAAAACTGCCTGAGCATATTTACCTATACTATAACTCAATCAACGTTGATTTATACATACCCTCCTACATTTGCCACAAATGTCTTAAATACGGCCACACGCATAACAAATGCACCAATTCGCCGAGGTGTGCGAAATGTGGGGAAAGTCATGAATCAAACTCTTGCGCTAAAACTGAGACTATTGTTAGCTGTGTAAACTGTAAAGGTGAACACATGCCTACCAGTAATTCCTGTCCCGAGCTGCATAGACAGCGCGACATTAGACGCATTATGGCAACGGAGGGTGTTTCATTCGTTGAAGCATCTAAGAAATCCATGACCCCTAAAAAAACATTTAGTGAGGTGGTTGCCACTTCATCAACTCCTAAAAAATCGTTTGGTAGGGTGGATGCAAATCCATCTTCTAAAAAAATTGTTAGAAAAAATATCGATTATAAAGCGATTAATTCTCTTCTGTCTTACTCTAACGGTCAACCACTAAACCAAAGAAACGGATGTGCCCTCCCCTCTGAACCGAAAGATAAACCTTCCGTTCCGTCCTCTCCTTATCCCTCCTCTTCCCTCTCTACAAATCATTCTATTTCTGAGTCGCCACAGAATTCAAACAATATTAAACTGATGTTCCAGATTTTTACCTACTTATTGTCAAACATTAATGACGAATCTGTCCTTACTCAAATGTCTTCGCTCCTACAAGAATCTTCAGATTAAATTACCTCAAATTATTTCTCACTATCAATTACTACTCACAGCTGTATTCGAATTTACACACGAATATCGCTTATAATAATAAAAATGTCAATAAGGAAAATAGGTACTGATTCTCTTAAAAATATTACAGTATTACAATGGAATGCTCGCAGTGCTGTGAGTAATAGATCAGATCTAATTTATCTGCTTAATCATCATAGGATTAATCTTGCCGCCATTAGCGAAACTTGGATCCGTCCTCACTACACATATAACATCCCTGGTTATTTTTGTATAAGGTGTGATAGGCAGGAGGGTAGGGGCGGGGGCACAGCTTTGCTGGTCAACTCCTCTCTCCCTTTCTCACAGATTGATTTGCCATTTAACCCCTTTTTGGAGGTAGTGGCAATCAAGATTGGTGATATAGCTTTCGTATCAACGTATATACCCCCGGATACAGGCTTTGATATTGGATTTTGGAATGCAATAATACCTCTTCTTCCTACTTCATATTTCATCTTAGGCGATTTTAATGCTCATAGTCAGTCCTGGGGTTGCCAAAGAACAGATAGAGCAGGAAATCAACTATTGAGTTTTATCGATAACCATAATATTTGTATTTTGAATGATGGATCGGCAACAAGGCTTTCGCCGGCGGGTCAGGGTCGCAGTGCCTTAGACTTATCTCTGTGCACTGGGGATCTGGCCGGCTCGGTGAATTGGACTGTTTCCCATGATCCACATTCCAGTGACCACTTCCCAATTATTTTCACCTTTAATTATAATACCAATTTACATTTACCTCACAACCAAAGAAACTTATATAACACTCGCAAAGCGGACTGGACCAAATTCAGGGAAATAATTGAAGATACCGTGAATGTGAGAGGAAACTTATACAATAACAATGCATCTGTACAGGAAAATTACAATTCTTTTTTTCAAATATTGCAAGACGCTGCAGATGAATCCATTCCTAAGAAGAAGAAAGGCGGTAAAAGGCCAAAAAAATACACCCCTTGGTGGGATGAAGAATGCGACATTCTTGTAGAGGAACGTAAAAAGGCCATGCAAAAATACAAAAATGACATGTCTGATGAAAATTTTTTAGCCGCCAAGGCTTGTCAAGCTAAAACAAAGAAGGCTCTTAGACTAAAAAAGCGTAATGGCTGGTTTAAGTTCTGTTCTTCTCTGTCACCAAACTCTCCTCCATCGTATGTCTGGGACATGATTAAACGTTTTAGAGGTTCGATGGTTCCTCCTCGCAGATTGCAACACATGCAATTATGGCTCTCTGACTTTGTTAGTTCCTTGGCTCCCTCATATGTCCCCAACATAACTCAAATACCTTTTTATAACCAGTTTTCGGCTCCTAATGCAAACTCACAACTAAGTCAACCGTTTTCTTTGGAGGAACTCAAAATATCATTGTCCAGAACCAGGGATTCCTCCCCGGGCTTGGATATGATCCCATACTCTTTTCTTAGAAAACTTCCTGAATCGTTTCTTCCTTTCTTGCTTAGTATTTATAATCAAGTTTTGCATGAAGGCTTCATTCCCGAGGAATGGAAGTTCCAACTGATAATTCCAATCCCAAAGCCGGGCAGGGATATGACTCTGGGAGCGTCATATCGACCAATCGCCTTATCATCATGTGTATTGAAATTGCTAGAACATCTCATCAAAACTCGACTGGAATGGTTCTTGGAACATAATGTCTTACTCCCCAAAAACCAGTTTGGGTTCAGAAGATCCCTTGGGTGTATGGACAACCTAAGTACTCTTGTCACTGATGTACAATTGGCTTTCTCAAATAAACAGTTTCTAGTCGCCTCCTTCCTTGATATTGATGCAGCCTATGACAATGTTTGTCTTCACACACTGTACAACAAACTCATCAGACTGGGCATCCCCAGTTCTCTAACGAGAGTAATTTTTAATCTTCTTGCTGAAAGAAGAATAACCGTATATAACGATGGGGAGGAAATTTCTAGAACATTATGGAAGGGGCTACCGCAGGGTTCTGTGATATCCCCCCTTCTTTTTAATGTATACATTTGTGACGCTGAATCTGCTTTGTCTGAGGATTGTAAAATATTGAAATACGCTGATGACATTGCACTCTACACTGTACATAAAGATATAGACAGGGCTGAAAGGACGCTTTCTGAATCTCTTTCTAACCTAAATAAATGGTTACTAACTCATTCGCTTCAAATATCACCTGCAAAGTCAAAAATTATGGTTTTCTCCAGAAAACACCGGAATCCTGAGATTTCGGTTCGCCTCAATGATTACGAGATTCCCATGGTTGACGAAACTAAATTTCTAGGAGTTATTCTAGACAGAAAATTGGCATGGAATTCTTTTATTGATATTACAACTTCTAAATGCGAACGGAATACGAACATATTAAGAGCAGTGGCTGGAGTATCATGGGGATCTCATCCATCTACTATGAGAAACATGTACAATGCTTTAGTTCGGTCCCATCTCGATTACGCTTCTTTTCTTTTGAATCCCCTGCCAATCCATCTGGAGACTAAGCTTGAGAGAGTTCAGTCCAAATGCCTTAGACTGATCGTGGGTGCTATGCAATCAACTCCAATAAACGCCCTTCAAGTTGAGTGTTCAGAAATGCCTTTAGTTATAAGGCGAAAATATCTTGCAGAGAGATTTTTATACTCAAACGTTTCGGCTTCTCCAGTCACCCTCTTTTCAACAATATTATTAAACTGAATCATTCATATCATTCTAACAGATATTGGCTCAAAAAAACCTTCCCTCCTTTATGCACTGCTTACACTACTATAGAAAGTGTGTACAGAGCCCCCAAAAATTCACAACCTTTTTTTTTTTTTTTTTAAAAATGAATCTGTGCTCACTCAAAGTGAACACAAATACACTCCTTGACTCTTTCACAGTAAGCTACCGAAAGCTTGTGTCGTGAAAGAGGAAGATGGTCGGCACCTGGGATCGAACCACGACGTCCGCAGTACGAAACCCGACGTTGTAACCGCTGGGTCACCAACCTTCATCAATCTTTAACTTACCTCTTAAAGCCTTTCAAACACTGCCCAAAATCATACAAAACATTGGCTTAAACAAGATATCCAACCAATATTTTGATAACTACAACCAAAAATTCCTTTCATGTGTGGGTGAAAAATGGCCCAATCATTTGAAGATTTACACTGACGGTTCGAAATTTTCTCCTAACGGATCAAGTGGATCCGCGTTCGTTATCCCAAAGCTCAATATAGATGAAGGTTTCAGATTACCTTCCGAGGCCTCGGTGTATTCGGCCGAGTGTTTCGCGTTAAGGGAAGCATTACGAAAATGTTTAACATTAACCGAACATAATATAATTATTTTCTCTGATTCGCTTTCCTTGGTGGGGTGTCTGGCATCTCCAAATTCATTATTTTCACGTAATCAACTTATTACTGATATTAGAATGCTCCTCCTTGAATTACAGGAAGTGGATAAGGATGTGGTGATCGCTTGGATACCAGCGCACTGCGGAATCCTCGGAAATGAAAGAGCAGATTTATTGGCCAAGGAGGCTGCCCTCCACGGCAGACCACCCGATAATTTTGTTCTACCCGAATGTGATGAATTGAAAAAATTAGAACAAAACAATTTAAAAGAATGGTATACATGCTGGCAAAGTAGCCCAAAGGGAGCACATTATAAAAAAATACAGTTATCCATACCATCACATCCTTGGTTCCATGGGAAAAAATTATCGAGGCAACATATTGTCTGCATTTCTAGACTGCGTCTTGGCCACATGCGTCTGGATGCACATCTATTTAAAATTGGTCTCGTTGAATCTCCCTACTGCGAATGCGGTTGGGACGAGGAGACTCCAGACCATGTCATCCTGGGTTGCCCAATAAGAGACGCAATTGATATTTATTTCTTGCTAGAGAACGTAGAGTACCCAATAAGTATTGTCTATCTCCTTGGACTGAACTCTCATCAGGTCAACGAACTTATATTCCAAAGTGTCCAGAAGAACATGATCCTAATATATTTTAATGTTTGTTAAATTTAATATTGTTTCATTTTCCGTTTTTTTTTCTTTTCTTATGAATGTATGATTTTCGTGATTTAATAAGGCCATAACATCCAGTTGGATGAGCCACCAAAAAAAAAAAAAAAAAAAAAAAAAAAAAAAAAAAAAAAAAAAAAAAAAAAAAAAAAAAAAACCACTAGGCGGCTGATCGTTAATACGAACTAGGGCTGAGCTTCTCACAGACTCAGTCATTTCAAAGGGTGGCGTAGCAAAATGTTGGTTCAACTTATCAAGTTCAGGCATCATGAGTGCATCGTGACTGTCATCACATATCATCATATAAATCATCTTATATTATTATTTCAAATCATTTATTCATTAAATCACAATATATCATATGAAGTATACATCATTGTAAAAAAAATTAATAAAAATAAATTAAAATTAAATACAATGCTATATACTAAATATAAAAATATCGGTATTATCTCTCATGATACATCACGATGTAATGTAATCATGAGAGATCTTCGAACTACAGAGAAAGGAACCTTCTTAACATCCTACATGAGGACAACAGAACTGCCTTTTGGATGGCATATCTGAGACCACAACAGATGCCAAGTTTCCCTAGATTGTCTTTAAGAGACTTAGGAATAACTCCATTCGTCGATATCACTATAGGTATTATGTGCGTGGTTGGTGTATGCCACATATCCTTGATTTCGTAAGCAAGATCAAGATATTTAATTATCTTATCTTGCTCGGCTTTTTTCAAATTTAATTTCGCGTACCACAGATGAAATTAGAAATCAGAGGCGTACCACCGAACTGTAACCGTTAAAAAAAATCAAAATGGTAAAGTAATACTGCAACGACTGTTTATGACAATATTATTATTTATTAATTATAGGAACAAAATACAATATTCTTAGTGCGAAAAATAGTGCTGCATGTTCGAGACAAGATAGAAAAATAAAATAAAAACGTTGCCGTGGGGTTGCCGGCTTAGAATAGCACCTCTGCTCTTTTTGCTGGTTTTTTCGAGCATCCTGTAAGAGGCAGGAAATCGAAAAATCAGATCGGGACCGTAGGGTTGACCACCTCACGTCCTTAAAACAATCGGTCAGAAAAGGCAACAGAATTAAGCCTCGGACGCCTGGACCCCATCAGGGGGGGGGGGGGTTCAGGCAGCTGGTGTCCCCCCTGTATTGACCACGGCTCGATTATGGAACAAGAGCTTAAAAATCGGGACTCTGAATGTCCGCACTCTGAGGGCGGGCGGGGAGCTTGTTGCTGCCAAGTTGGCGGGAGATTATGGACTAGATATCCTGGGGCTGAGTGAGGCACGCGTCCCAGGTTCGGGGCAGAGTGACGCTGGCAATTATGTCATGCTTCACTCTGGCCACCGGACTGCACGGATGCGTGGCGTCGCTCTACTTTTAAGTAAATATGCCTTCTCTCGCCTTCTTGGTTGGGAACCTGTTTCTGACCGCCTGATGAGTGCGTCCTTTAAGATGAGTGGCGAAACACTGACGGTCCTTCTATGTTATGTCCCCACTGAGGATGGGGATGCGGCTGCTAAGGACTGTTTCTATGACAGTCTGGATGCAGTTGTGTCCCATGTTCCGAGGCGCCACCGCTTAATTGTACTGGGGGACTTAAATGCCAAGGTTGGCAGCGACCCCCAGAATGGACCAGGCGTCATGGTTACGCATGGCTTAGGAGTGATGAATGATAACGGAAGCCGTCTCATTGGATTCGCCACGCTCCATGGACTCTTAATAGGGGGAACTCTTTTCCCCCACAAGGATATCCATAAATACACCTGGACCTCGCCTGACAGAAGAACGAAAAACCAGATAGACCATCTCCTGGTAAGGACTAGCAGCCGAACTGACCTGCCGGATGTCCGCACCTGCAGCTAAAATGGCGTGGGAAGAGGAGAGGTGCCCAAAAGATTGGCGGAATGGATCCATCGTCACAATATTTAAAAAGGGGGACCCCCTTGAATGCGGAAACTACCGTGGAATTACTCTACTGAGTGTTCCCGGTAAGGTATTATCCCAGATATTACTACACCGCATTCGGGGGCCTATCATGGCTGTCCTGAGAGAGCAACAATGCGGCTTTGTACCTCGCAAGTCCTGCACGGACCCAATTTTCTGTGCCAGGTGCATCTTTCAGCAGTGTAAAGAGTTTAACTCTCCAGTCGCTTGTTGCTTCATAGATTTTCGAGTAATGCCTGCCCCGATAAACAGCTACCGATAACCATCGACGGTCACCAGGTCTCCCGGGTGGATAAATTTAAATACCTGGGAGCAACCATTACCACCTCTGGTGACCTCGGGGCTGAGCTCCCGATACGTATCGGTATGGCAAGTGGCGCCTTTAACAACATGACCAAGATTTGGAAAGCGTCGGCGTTTAGTGTCGAGACGAAATGTAAACTGTTTGAAGCGTGTGTGTTGCCCATTCTCCTCTGCGGGTGTGAGTCCTGGCACCTGACCAAGGCCCAGGCACCAAAAGTCTCAGCTTTTGAAATTAAGTGCCTAAGGAGAATTCTGGGTGTAAGATGGTACCACCGCATCACGAACGACGCTATACGCCGGCGCACTGTGGAATATGGTAGAACAGTCGCAAATATTTAATGATTTTTTAGGTACACATTTTCCACATATTTTTAATTGCATTTGATAAAATAAATGTTAACCATTATAATGATATCAAATTTCTACATTTTTAACATTTATTTGTATATAATATACGAATCAAAAATTCATTACTTGTAGAATCACAACTAAACAAGTATATTTTGTTACATTTCAAATTCAAATATCTTATCTATTGCTAACAACTAATGGTATGTGTTATATATTTTCGAAAACCTTATTTTATATAGATAAATGTTTGTCCAAAAAAAAATTAGTATTTTATTTATTATAAGTAATTTCTTAATAATATTGTAAAATCATAAAAAATATCAATTCCATGAGTTTGACGAAGGTTTTCACTTTTACCGACGTCTCCCGACGCGCCGAAATTTATGTTAGATTATAGCCTAGGTATATATCCTTAACATATCAAAAAATTGGCTGCTCGTTTTTGCTCATTTAGAAGTTATGAATAAAAAAGTACACTCGGTACAAGTAGAGTGTCGCAGATAATCCTATTGCGAAAACCGGTGCTGGCTTTACTAAAATCTATAACTCTTTTATTTTTTAAGATATCGTTTTCGAATTTTGCACAATAATAGCAGAATATTTATTTATTATGATTGTATACATATTTTTAAGTTTTTGTGTACAGTTATTTTTATTAAAATATATGAAAATTGTTTTTTGTAAATAATAATCATACTCACTTAATAATATATTTACTGAACTTTAATTCGATTTTAAATTAAGTAAAAATAATTTTCATATATAAAAATAGATAAAATAAACTAAAAAAATAAAAGAGAATATTCTATTCAGGGTGAAACGTGATAAACATTTCAAACAATTAATTTTAATATTACTGAAAAACTACAATGGTAAATATGCTGAAAACAATAGGTATTATCCTTTAACCCTTTTATCATGCTTTTACATTACACTTCATGATCAATATATACAATTAAAATAATAATAATAATATTTTTCCACAATTACTTTCTTTATGCTATTATAGAAGATAGGTTTATTTTATACTCTTCTTCATGCTCCAGATCCTATAATAACATAATACTATTGGGAATCCATAGGTAGGTAACTTAAAAAATGAACGAATTTGATGAAGTAGGTACTCTGTATCTACTTTTTTGATCCTGAAGGTCATGAAATCTAATACGCACACGCTTATATTTATATGTCCATCAAAAATATATGCTTTTAAATAGTTATTTTGAATAAAATCGAAACAATATATTATTTTAATTTTATTTAATTTATTAATCGTTTACATGGTTCAACGTTTAACCATAAAAATAAGTTTTGTGATAGTCAGCCCTGGTTTTAGCAATATGATTTTCTTTGGCACTCTACTATTACTGGGTGTAATTTTATCATTCATAACTTCTAAAAGAGCATAACCGAGCAGCCAATTTTTTGATATGTTAAGGATATATATCTAGGCTATAATTTAACATAAATTTCAACGCGTCGGAAGACGTTGGTAAACGTGAAAACCTTCGACAAACTTATGGAAGATATTATTTTTAAATAATTTTACAGTATTATTAAGAAAAAACTTACAACAAATAGAATACCAAAAAAAAATATGGCTGAAATTTATCTATATAAAATAAGGTTTCCAAAAATATGTAACACATACCTACCATTAGTTGTTAGCAATAGATAAGATATTTGAATTTGAAATGTAACAAAATATACTTGCTTAGTTGTGATTCTACAAGTAAAGTATCTTTGATTTGTTATATTATACACCCTGTATAGGTCATTTTTATTTTGATTTTTAGTTCATTTTATCTGTCTTTTATGTACAAAACTACTTTTACGTACTCTAAAATCGAATTAAAAGTCAATAAATAGACTATTAAGTGAGTATGATTTTTATTTACAAAAGTCAGTTTTCAAATGTTTTTAAAAAAATAACTGTACATTAAAACTTATTTATTTTCATATCAGCATAATAAACAAACCTTCTGCTTTTGAGAGTAAAAATTTGAAAAGAATATCTTTACAAATAAAGGAGTTATAGATTTTAGTAGAGCCAGACCCGGTTATTGTCCACAGTGCGGCGCACCCATCAGCGTGAGCCCATCACTTCTACCATTGTGGGGAGGAGATGGACTTGGCTGGGACATGTGTTAAGGATGCCGAATGACAGTTGGCCGAGGAGAGCGCTGTTCTTCCTCCCATCAGGGTCCCGAAGACGAGGAAGACCCTCTCACACTGTGTTCCGCTCCTTCGAAGCAGAGCTGAGGGACATGGACATGGTGTGGGAGGAGGTCATAAACATTGCGCAAGATCGAGCGCAATGAAGAGCTCTTGTTGCCTCCCTATGCCCCTGAGTGGGGTGTAAAAGGGAGAATTGTATTGTATTGTTCTTTATTGGCAAATTTATTTTATATTTCTCACTGATATTTTGTATAAAAATACACAATCATTGTTTCCATTTCTAGAATAATAAGACCTTTTGCAATCAAATGAACAATGGCTGATTGAACACAATATTTAAAAATAATCATTCAAGAATTTCAAAAGATTTTATTTTGCTTTTACTGAAATAGAAATAAAAATGATATCTTAAATATGAATCTATACTGGGAAAATAATTGATACCGAAAAGCATGTTCTGAGAAAATGAGAAAATTTATTAATAAAAAAACTTATTTCAATAAAAATTTACATTAATTAATTAATTAATCAATTAATTAATTCTAATTATTAATTATTATAATTTTTATTCTAATTAATTCTTTAATTCTCATTATTTCAATCTTTAGTTTTGTTCTAACATAACTAATTACACAAGAGTCAGTATTTATTTATTTTATTCCCAAAAAGTACAAAAAAACATAAGCATTTTACAATGTGTGTATATATATAATTTGTATAAAGGGTTTATTACCTCACTAGACGAGAGTCTGTGCTGAGGCAATACTACTTAATGTAAAAAGAAAAAGAAACCATGCACCCATCAACCATATATGAAGTTTTCAACGTGCATTAGAAAATCGCAAATACAGAATAAGCACGCACACAAAATAGAACACACATACATTCATAAAGTCTTTTCAGCACATTTCACAAGCATCATCCATCACCAATTTAACCATTCATAACTGAAAAAACAACGTCGTCCAACTCAGAAGTCCCTATCTTAAAATTTGCATTAGCGCACTCTCTGATTCGTCAATTCCAACCCGCATCAGCCATTGGTTAACTAGCCTCTTCAAATTCGTTCCCCCGGCGTTCAGAGACTCAGAGATATCCGGCATAATTTTATTGTAAATTCTAGGTATAGTATAGAACATAATTTGAGTTAATTTTTCTTGACAACTGGTCCTGTTTAATCTAAGATATGATACCAACTCCGGATGAAAAATTAATACACAGATCATGACCAAATGGAAAAATTCATACACAGAACATGACCAAATGAAAAAATCATACACAGAACATGACCAAATGGAAAAATTCATACACAAAACATGACCAAATGGAAAAATTCATACACAGAACATGACCAAATGGAAAAATTCATACACAGGACATGACCAAATGGAAAAATTCATACACAGAACATGACCAAATGGAAAAATTCATATACAGAACATGACCAAATGGACAAATTCATATACAGAACATGACCAAATGGAAAAATTCATACACAGAACATGACCAAATGGTAAAATTCATACACAGAACATAACCAAATGGAAAAATTCATACACAGAACATGACCAAATGGAAAAATTCATACACAGAACATGACCAAATGAAAAAAATCATACACAGAACATGACCAAATGAAAAAAATCATACACAGAACATGACCAAATGGAAAAATTCATACACAAAACATGACCAAATGGAAAAATTCATATACAGAACATGACCAAATGGAAAAATTCATACACAGGACATGACCAAATGGAAAAATTCATACACAGAACATGACCAAATGGAAAAATTCATACACAGAACATGACCAAATGGTAAAATTCATACACAGAACATAACCAAATGGAAGAATTCATACACAGAACATGACCAAATGGAAAAATTCATATACAGAACATGACCAAATGGAAAAATTCATACACAGAACATGACCAAATGGAAAAATTCATACACAGAACATAACCAAATGGAAAAATTCATACACAGAACATAACCAAATGGAAAAATTCATATACAGAACATGACCAAATGGAAAAATTCATATACAGAACATGACCAAATGGAAAAATTCATACACAGAACATGACCAAATGGTAAAATTCATACACAGAACATAACCAAATGGAAAAATTCATACACAGAACATGACCAAATGGAAAAATTCATACACAGAACATAACCAAATGGAAAAAAGCATACAAAGGAAATCAATAGAGGAACGAGAAGTTCAGATTTTTGAGTCCATAAAATTTTTCTATTTCTCTACATGGTTACTAAATAAAAACAAACAATTATTTATTTCGATGTTTTTCGATATATAATAATATCAAAGACAATTAATTGAAATGTCAGGTAGTTACTTAAAGCTCAATTTGTTCCGCTGTCATTTGTCACACTTTGATGGAGGTTCTTGGGACAACTTTTTATCCCTTGAATTACTTACTTAAGGGTTGTTTTTATGTCGTCGTTTTGTCGTAAATAATGGATCACGGTTAATCGAATGGAAAAAATCAAATTGTAATTTACCTATATATTTTTTTCTTACAAATATTCTCCCGTTGTGAATTAATCATTCAAGTTGATTGACATCGGGATTCTCTTAGCGCATTTTTAAAAATAGGTAATTTTTAACAATTTAGACTATATTTTTATTCCGTGTTATAGTATGAGGGAAGTGTATGGTAATGAAAAAGTGGTAGTTAGACTAGTGATTACAATACCGGCTTTCGTACTGTTCCGTGCAAAAGTCGTGGGTTCGATCCCAGGTGCCGACCATCTTCCTCTTTCACGACACAAGCTTTCAGTAGCTTACTGTGAAAGAGTTAAAGAGTGTATTTGTGTTCACTTTGAGTGAGCACAGATTCATTTAAAAAAAAAAAAGTATCTTACTGTGAAAGAGTCCAAGAGTGTATTTGTGTTCAATTCACAGATTTATTTATCGAACGTATTGTTTGACAGCTGACATAGTTTTATTTTATTCAATCTTACAGGAACATACCTACTGTTCTTCTATAATATACGAATAATAATAATTAGTAATTGCCAATGATAAACCAGCGAGTTCCTTCAATTAGGTACTCAACAATGTAGATACCTACCTACATACAGTAAAAAAAACACAAAAAAAAATTAATAAAAAAAACTATAGAAATATGAAAAAGCGTTTACTGCATACTAAAAATACATAGGTAAACATTTTTTTATTTTTTATTACAAGAAAAAAAACACAGTTAGGTACATGCAGCTTAGTATGATAATCACCCGTTTTTTAGTTGGGTACAAGTCGAGTCACCCTGGTATTCTATTTATCCCGGTATTGTCTTACACTCGTACTGTACCATTGTACTGTACCGATTACATTGATAATTCATCATAAAGGTTAGGAAATTAATAAAGTTGTGATATTGGTTGTATATAATATCTAGCTAGATTACCTGACAAAATGCTGCTCGGAGCTCTTTACACTGCAATCAGCATTGCTCTTGTATGATGTTCTGTTGACTGTTCTCTGCTTCTGTATAAACTATAAATAATTATTTTCCATTTAGGTATGTCTATGCTTTTTCTTGGTTTAATCTTTTTTTATTGGATAAATGATGTTCAAGTGACGATTCCAAGTGTTTGAATGGACCTAAGGATGATAAAATACAATAAACAACAAATCGAGTCAAGTCTGGTCTTTCCTCAACAAGCTTTCTCCACGATCAAATTACCCATATCTCATACAACATCATAACGAAATAATATACCTACATTTGAAATTTTTCAGTAAGAGAACGAAATGTCCACACCGCGTATCTCGTTTCAAATACACACCATTCAATAATTTAGACTTTTATAGCCTTCATAATACTGGAAGTGTACGTAGCGAGTAGCGACGATACATCACTATTAAACGGAATTATTATGACTTAACGATTTCCATCAGCTGCGGCTAGCGGGAAGTAATAACGGAAATGGTTGGCAGAGCTTAACGGAAATGTGAAAATTGACCGTTTAAGTGGTTTTTATTTAGTGATACACGTTTGCAATTTTTCGGAATTTTCTCTTTTTTATTGTAATACCTTAGTAATAACACGCTAATGGTCTACGAACAAATGTATAGTATTATGAAACTGATATACGATATTCGTCTTATGCTGAGCTATTTCAAAGAATCGTTTAGTTTGAAATCAAATAACCGGTTGAGCCCCCATTCACATCAAATGGATGTTGGCCACATGTGAATTTTGGAGTTTGAGTTTTTTTTTTCAATCATAACGAAATGCTCCCTCTACTGCATTAAATTGTTATTTGTTCAATGTTTTGCCTATTTATTAGCAAGTGTTATACCTTTTTGAATAGTTAAAAAACACGAAAAAGTTTTTGAAATTATCTGCAGAATAAGTTCTATGACTTTTTTTTCAAAAAAGCGCTTCGAAGTTGAAAACACTTAGTGATTTATTTTTTTAAATTCTAACCTATGTCGAGCTATATTTGTTGTTTGTAGTCGAGCAGTGTTTCAAGACTCTGCGATGAAACAGCACGCCTTGGCCTTCAAGTCAATGCCAGTAAGACGGAGCTCATGGCGAATAATGCCTGCCCCGATAAAAAGCTACCGATAACCATCGATGGTCACCAGGTCTCCCGGGTGGATAAATTCAAATACCTGGGAGCAACCATTACCACCACTGGTGACCTCGGGGCCGAGCTCCCGAATCGTATCTGTATGGCAAGTGGCGCCTTCAACAACATGACCAAGATATGGAAGGCGTCGGCGTTTATATCTTAGTCATATTGTTGAAGGCACCACTTGGCATAGTGTGTCGAGACGGAATGTAAACTGTTTGATGCGTATGCGTTGCCCATTCTCCTGTATGGGTGTGAGTCCTGGCAACTGAGCAAAGCCCAGGCACAAACAGTCTCAGCTTCCGAAATGAAGTGCCTCAGGAGAATTCTGGGTGTAAGATGGTACCGCAGCATCACGAACGACGCTATACGCCGGCGCACCCAGCGTGAGCCCATCATTTCTACCATTATGTGGAGGAGATGGACTTGGCTGGGACATGTGTTAAGGATGCCGAATGACAGTTGTCCGAGGAGAACGCTGTTCTTCCTCCCATCAGGGTCCCGAAGACGAGGAAGATCCTCTCATACTATGTTCCGCTCCTTCGAATTAGAGCTGAGGAATCTAGACATGGTGTGGGAGGAGGTCATAAACATTGCGCAAGATCGAGCGCAATGGAGAGCTCTTGTTGCCTCCCTATGCCCCTAAGTAGGGCGTAAAGGGGGTTTGGATTTGGATTTGATATTGAGCAATATTTTTAAGCTGTTAAATGTTTCAGCTTTTGGTAATCATTTTTATTAATTGACATGTTCTCTAACTATATAATACATCAAAAAGGACCCTAAGAGCCCTAATACGAAAGAAATTGATAAAAAGTAAAAAAAATAAAGGATTGTTTAAAATAATCTATAAAAGGTAATACCTCCGTACGGTCAGGTTTCGGGCACCATATTGTGGGATCAAATCCATCAGAAATACTCTGAATAATAACGTCCTTTAATATTACACACGACTTTCTCTGTAACCCTGTATAAATAAAAAAATGAAATATTTAACAACAATGACTAGCGCTAACCTTTCAAAGTAAATATACATATTATAATAAGTGTAAAAGCCATTTTCTTTATTTTCCATTTCTTCTCATTTCTCATTGTTCATTTTTCGTATGCCTTCTCTTCACTCGCGTCTCATTTCTTTCTGCCCTTTGTATCGGAGTAAGATTGTGTTATACTTCGTCCCGTTGAATACCGTATTATGTGTAGCAAGAAACAAAACAAGAACGACGAGATGGAAGGTTTTTCTTTCCGTATGGACAAAAATAAGTACAGCCTTAAGCCACATTCCACCGTAGGGTATTTGTATTATTCTACTATCTAAAAATTTTGAAGAAATTCCTCAAAAAGTGTCTTTAAGACACATAGGAATAACTTTATTCGTCCATATCACTATTGCCACTATATGTGGGTGTTCAGTGTATGTTTGATTTCATGAGCAAGATCATTTAATTGTCTTTTCCTGCTCTGCTTTTTTTTTCAAATTTTCATTATGCGGTACAGTGATATCCTCGAGATATGTTATTCCGTACCTACGATCAACCAACACAATGTCCGGACGATTTACATATGTTAATCTTTCTGCCATCTGTATCTTATAATATATTTGTCTTTGTCACTGACTCATAGCCTGACTGACTGATGTTATTAACGCTCTCGCCACTCGCAACTAAAGACAAATTTTGTCCTACTAATGTATCAATTAAGGGAATATTATTTATTTCCATACCCGCATCTAGGTGTACTTAAAATATGATCGAGTAAACCATGGGCAAGTTTCTGATAAACACTGTTCTTGCCACATTGTTATGTAAGTATGAATGTGCAGACATTAATTACTTTTTTATTAAAAATCGGCGTAAAGGGCTTTTGAATGGTAATTACATAGAAATGAGCAACAACGTAACAAATTACAATAAAAACATAATAAAAATAGTAGTGAAATGAAATTACTCTCTCGAATCTGACAACAGAAAAAAATGTAGAAAACTTATTCCGCCAAAAAACAGGTAGGTACTTTCACATTTTTATACTCAAGACCTTCCGTGTGAATTTGTCTTTACTATAAAAGTCTGTAGATATTATACTGGTAGGTAGATAATTCTGTTTTGTTGTATTATTTGTATTTTTTTTTTGAGAAGAGAGGTTTGACTTTTGTCGTATGATTTTTTTCCTTATTTGAAAAACTTTATAAGAATTGTTTTTACGTTTATTTATTTTTATTTCAATCCATTTATCAACCCTCTACCGCCTTCATCCGAAAGAAGTTTGATTGATTGGTGAATAAACACCTAGATGAATATTTTATATCTTTTATCATAACACGATTATTATATTCTTTTCCGCAAGTTAACACCCACTCATCGATGAGGAGGAAGAGCGGGGTTCTGGGGGCCCTGTCCTTTGCATCCGATATATTTTTTTCAAGTGAAATGTGGCAGTTATTATATGACAAAAAAACATCCACAGCTCTAGAAAGTTTGGACCGGTACAAGAATCAGATTTTTCCTACCTACTATTTGAGGGTTTACATTACCTATTATCTTTTACCCTTAGAATCACAACCGTCGCCAAAAGTTCTTTGAAAGAAGCGGTGTTCTAGCTCTGAACTAGAGCAACATTGCTACCACCACACGGACTACCTCCATAAGTAATGCAGGTGATGACCATCTCTAGATTGATCTCGACATTACGTCATTACGACATTAATCAAAAGTGGGTTTTTGGCCAGGTCTATTTACTGGGAAGGGATTGACGGGGCCCCTTCATGTATACAGGGTGACTCGTAATTCGATACATTCCTTGAAATGGGTTATACTAGAGCAAATTTACAACAATTTTGTTCCCATTAACCGGATGTCAAATGCCAGTGGTTTTCGAGTTATTTAACTTTTTAGAGATTTTTTTTTCAATTTTCCACCTTTTGATCTAAAATTGAAAATTGAACAAAGTACCCCATTTAGGAAAGTAAAAATACATTTTTCCAGTACCTAGCTGAAGAATAAAGAAATGGTTGAAGTAAAAATCAAGAAGAAAATTTCAAAAACTTCAGAAATACAACGTTTTAAAATCACAAGTCAGATTTTTTTCATTTTATTAATTTCGATTTTTCTAAAGGAGTTACTCCAAAAAAGTAGTATAGTATACTTGGTGTACAAACCACAGGAAACACTTCCCCAAATAATTAGCTTTCCGAAAATATATATATGTTTTCATTTTTCCTACAGTTTTGGAAAATAATCAATATTCATTTATTGTTTATTGTATTTTATCATCCTTAGGTCCATTCCGACACTTCTTGGAATCATTTATCTAATAAAAACATAGAAAACAAGACAAAACCAAGAAAAAGCATAGACAGAAATATATATACATGGAAAATAATAATTAAGTTTATACAGAGGCAGAGAACTGTCAACAGAACATCATACAAGAGCAATGCTGGTTGCAGTGTAAAGAGCTCCGACCAGCATTTTGTAAGGTAGTCTATTTACAAAAAATATCACTCTTAAGGTATATAATATAGTATAATGTGTTATTTTTGGTAACTATTTTCCGAAAAGTTCGTTTAAGAACGGTGTCCCCATGAAACTAAATGCTTTTCAATGTTATGAAACAGTATTACCTTTTCAGCGTGTTGCATTGATATTCTCGACGGACGGTCTGCATGAATGTTAAGTAGATCCACTCGCTGAAGGTTGTTGTCGCTCGTTGTTTGCGACTTGGCTAAAGTATTTCCTTTCCATTTTATATCTCACAACTTTACATTTCCGCTTTGGGATTTACCTAGCATTTCCGCCATGCAATTTATGTCCAAGTCATGCCTACCAACTTCTCTACTAGGTACCTACTTCAAGTAGAAACCAGGCGTTTTTAAGTTTTAAATCTTCTTCTTCTCATTTTTCTTCTAGATCTTGGCATCTGTTTTGTTGAGACAATCCTTCCGCGGACACCGACTGCCAGCTGTCTTGCCACCTCTTGGGCGGTCTGCCTGGCAATCTTCTGCCTTGTGGGAATCCGTCAGCCACCACCTTGGCTATGCGGTCGTTTCTCATTCTACCGACATGATCCCTCCTGCTTCTTCTCCATCTCACGACGTCGTCTACATTGCACGTATCCCTAATAGTGCTGTTTTTTTTTAAATCTTCTTCCTAATCTTAATTTAGGTCTTGTGGCCGGTAATTCAAGAATGAGCGTTGGGCTCTTGCGAGATCGATTTTGATCTTAGCGGCTTCAATGTCCTCCTTCCACATCATGTCTTTAAGCATTCGGCATTCTGTACATCATAATTGTCCCATCCAAGTCCATCTCTCCATAATGGTAGAACTGATGGCTCTCCCCTGGGTGCGCCGACCGGCGTACAGCTCCGTTCGTCATGCGAAAATTCTATTTTTTATCTAAAATTCTCCTAAGACACTTCATTTCAAACCCAGAGACTTTGTGCCTGGGCTGTGGTCAGGTGACAGGACTCACGCCCATACAGGAGAATGGGCAACACTATTGCATGCAGTTATAAAACGATGAATACTACTACGCACACTTTAATACTATTCTTTATTCTCATTACCTACTAGTTTCAATGCAAACAAAATGGATTTTATTTAGCGCAGAAACTTTATTTTAGTTTAACGGGTTAGACAATAAGCCAATTAATGTGCCAAAGACTTGAGAAAAATAAATAATGAATGGTGCAAGGGATTTTTCTTCACGAATTATATAAAAAAAAAAATAAAAACAACACATAAAACTAACTGTATTATAATAATATATAGATAAGTTTACTTATTCTGAAGAAGGACAGGTAGAAAGATTGCATTGAAATGTAAAGTTTTTCTTTGAATAACATTTACATACATTTGGTTTACATATGCATATGTTTACATACCCCCATGCAGGACGAATCCAATTTCACCGACTTCATTGTGACAATGTATGAAACAACTACAAACATAATATTATTATAACACCCTACGGTATTACTATGCATGAAAACAATGTACCTAATATTTGTGTATTGAAATGTAAAGTATAAAATTGATACTCGTACGATTCGAATTTTCAATTCAATTTGTAAAAGTTTTACCTATACCTAAACAGACTGGAACTATTATAGAAAAAAATAGATGTCTTTTGAGAGTGAATGAGGTCTCGCTAAGGTTGAAACTCAAACTCTCTTTGAGAAGGATTCTTCTAAATATTGCACTGCAGAGCCTTGAAATAAGTATCCTACCCTTAAAATTTTGTGAAAATTTGACTTTAATGAAAAATTTAAGAAAACATATTTTTTAAACAAAGGCTATCGGGTGCTGACTAACAAAGATGACATAACATTATGGGCAGTATTGAAATAATCGCAGAAAAAAAATTTGGCTACAATTAGATATTTTAGTCTGTAATCCGGATTTTATTCAAAATTCACAAAAACGTGAATAACTATTGAACCACCCAATATCGCTGAACATACATAAGGGTTAAAATTGATGTATTGAGGTCCTCTACCTTCCTGATTCGGGTTATCCACTACCTACTGATGTTACACCGTGTATTGTACTTATTATCATTAAAAAAAAACACATTTTTTATGATTTTTTTTTCAAAGTCAAATTAATAGTTGAATCTGAGAGAGAATACAAATTTCAATAGATACACAATTTTCACGTTGATTCTGACCCGATCGGAAACCTATGTATTAATACGTGCAGGAAAAACTTTGTGATTATTTTTACGAAAATGGCGCGAACGGATGAGTATAAAATTTTGCACACTACTTATCTTACAATATAAAAGAAAGTCGGTTTAGTGCGAACAATTATAACTCGAGATCGGCTGAACAATTTATTCCGATGTGTGATTTATTGGTTTCTTCTCCGCTCCGGATAACAGAATAACTAATAAAAAGTTGAAAAAATGGATATGAAATAAAATATAATATTAAAGTTAGCATGGAACGGTTTCCTGCGACGCTATCGCCATCTATGAAAAAATCTATAACAACAAAATCATTGTATTAGAAATGAAAAAACGAGTCTAAATTTTGTAATACCACGTTTTATTTGTAATTACCATTAACCGAATGGTAATTACAAATAAAACGTGGTATTACAAAATTTAGACTAGTTTTTTTTTTCATTTTTAATACAATGAATAAATACCACCAAGCACCTTCGGCCCAAACAATCGAACATAACAAAATCATTGCTTTCTTGACAACCATTAACTTGGTACGCAGTTTTTATATGGATTTTTCGAGCTTTCGAGAAATAATTTTTAACATTCTAACATTTTAAAACGTATTTTTTATTGAAATCAATAGTCATAGTAAGGACTACTTACAGGATAACGTCTGTCGGGAAAGCTATAGTATTTATTATAGAGAAGGAGTGGCGAATTCTAATTTTTTTTTTAAACTATGCATAAAAAAGATAATATCAATAAAAAAAACACTACTGTTATGTTTTGATACTCACACACACTTCGACAGACTACTTATAAAGATCACCAACTTCATAGAAACAAGTTATGGTCGCATTTCGAGCACTGGTCGACCACTAGTTTCAATAGATACACAAATTTCACGTTGATTCTGACCCGATCGGAAATATATAATCTGAAATCAATAGTCAGTTACCTACATACCTTAAATGTTTGAATGTGTCATTTAATCAACTTTACGATCCCGGTCTGTCTTTTCGTTTATTCTTTATGGTCGTGTATTTGCTTCTACCGCGCTATTACAATTAGCAAGTCCATAAAAGAGTTTCCGTTGTAACGAAAAAACACATAAAATTTAAAAGAATCCCTTGTTATTGTCATTTTGTAACAAAGTTAGGTACTAGTACTGTGAGCTAGAAGTTTTAATTTTAAGGTTATAAAAAAACACGACAATTATTGTCTTTTTTTGTTTTCTAGTGAAACTACATATAACCGATAATTGGATTTTCGGTTCAATCAGCGATAGAATGGCACCCCACACCAAACTTATGCTCCAAACAATTTTTAGTTTTCACATCAGCTGCTAGATTAAAATTGGTGCCTTACCTGGGAATTTTGTTTTAGAATGCTTATTATTGGATTTTCTTTTTCTCTTAATATCATAATATAGAACGACTTCATGATGATGCATTAGTCCAATGAATTTTTGAAATTATTTAAAAAAATGCATTTTGATAATAGGATATGATAGGGAAGTTTCATGTTTTGAATATGGTAGGTACATTTAACTTAATGTTTACTTTGTGTATGTAACTTCTTGTTGAATAATAAATAATACCCTTATGGCAAGAAGTCTCCCCTGAACCACCTCTTGGCGTGTCACTTCCAAAGGTTTTGCCTTGTCTAAATCTGTATCCTGGAACATGGCCAGCGTAGTTGTTATCAGCATGCCTATGTTATTGTGGTATATTTCATGGATATAAAATTTTTTAAACTTTAATTTTTAAATGGGGCAAGCCAGGATCATTTCAAATTTTAGTTTAACGCACCAGTGAGGCTAGTATGAGTTTAATCAAATGCTATTTGCACGCTAATAAGCACTTATTAGCGTGCATTATATAGTGTTCGAAAATCAAACGATCGAATCATTCGAATGGAATATTGAAATATGGAATATTTTTCGAAGCTCATTTCGATATTCGATCATCGAAAACTTATACTAGTGGTACAGTAAGGGTATTCATGAAACAGTCTAAGTATGATCAGTTGCAAATGGCTTGGAATTCAACACATACCAGAGTGCTCAAAAATTGCTTGTTCTAAACTAAGTACTTAAATCAATTATTATGAACCTAACAAATTGGAAGTCATGGGGCAGTAAATTACATAAAGTGTATAAGTTTCTTTTCCTATGCATATTATCATATTTATTTTATTAATTGTTAGTTATTTATTAGTTTTATATACGGAGGTATATTATTATTTTGGAATTACGTCATTTCATTTAAACAAACTAACCCTGTTTAACAGCGTTGATCCATGGGGAAAACTGGAAGAACTTGGCCCATGGGAAATGGCTTTTAGAAACCGCTTGTCAACGTGGCATTGTTATTCCATTAACCCCTGGCAAATATCATGCTCAACTGGCAAATACCTGGACATTTATTATGTAAGATATGTATATACGAGGTTGTCAGTTGTGCAAAAGTAAAAATAAGTAGTTTAAAAAATTGTACATAAAAAAATGGGAACATGTAAAATAACACTAATGGATTGGTGTATGTTTTAGTTTATCTATTGGTTGTTGTTATTTTGACATTTAAATTTATCCTAGAGACATGTATAATTTATCAAAATGCGGCAGTCACATCTCAAAAGGTTTCTTGTATATTATTAATAATAAAGCCTTTTATCTCAATTCAGGTAAAGTCCCATTTTATCGAATCACGATATAACGAATCACGATATAACGAATTCAAGGTTTAACGGAATTTCAATACAAGATAATGTTCTTACCCTATTTTAAAGACATGGATAAACTCAGAAACCAGTTGTCACATGAAAGCTGGAGGGATGTTTTTTCATCAGGCGACCCAAATCAAGCAATGCAGATCTTTTATGATATTTTGAATGGGCATATGGATGAATGCAGAGTTATTAGGCGAACAAAAAAAAAGAAATATCAGAAGATAAGGCCATGGATCACACATGGTATAATCGTGTCAATACATAGGCGGAATACACTTTACCAACATTGGAGAAAATATGAAGACAGATGTAAGAGGAAGGGTCTGAGTGTGTGCGATGGACTTAAAACTAACTATATCACGTACAGAAATATGCTGAACACCCTAATCAGAAGATGCAAGAAGCAATATTATGAGAATCAACTGAGACTTTCGGGTGGGTGTGCTAAGAAATTATGGAATGTGGTTAACCAGATAACATCATGAAAAGCCCCCAAGCTCACGGAGATTAATAGATTGGAAGAAGAAAATGGTAGGATAGAAACGGATGGATTGAGGATTTCCACTATGTTTAATGAATATTTCGTCGGCATTGCAAACAATTTGATAGAACAAATGAATTCTGCATCCATACAATCCCGTGAAGAG
Source organism: Mystacides longicornis (assembly GCA_963576905.1). Classification (NCBI taxonomy): domain Eukaryota; kingdom Metazoa; phylum Arthropoda; class Insecta; order Trichoptera; family Leptoceridae; genus Mystacides; species Mystacides longicornis. The sequence goes on from OY756436.1 coordinate 9,649,075, forward strand.
ATGATGGGTGCATCGCTCGTGGACATGGAAGTGTGGGAAAGCATTACAGATGCTGAAGTTGGTTTATTGATAAATGAGCTAAAAAACTCATCAGCTGTGGGGCCTGACGGAATCAAGGCCGAAACACTTAAATCCATAAGACAATATATTGTTAATCCGGTATGTTACATAATTAACCTTACAATGAATACAGGTGTATTCCCCGCAAGCTTGAAGGATTCTATAGTTGTGCCTGTTCATAAGGGAGGCTCACCGCTCCTAATGAATAACTATAGACCAATATCACTCGTCTCCCAGCTAGCAAAGATATTTGAATAGGCCATTAAGCGGCGATTATTGGGCTATATAACTAATAAGGACATATTAGAAAATAATCAGTATGGTTTTAGAACTGGGATGGGGACGGAGGATGCTCTCTATAGACTAACGTCGTTGGTTAGTGAGCGGCTGGACGTGGGAGACAATGTCTTATCAGTGTTCTTGGACCTCCGTAAGGCATTCGACACAGTGAACCATGGTATTCTCCTAAGAAAGATGGAGCATCGAGGGATCGGTGGAGATTGCTTGGCACTTTTGGCTAATTACTTGAGCGACAGAACACAGAGAACCAGAGTCAATGGACAGTACAGTTCTATAATGACAGTAGAGCATGGAGTGCCACAGGGAACCGTATTGGGACCAGTATTGTTCCTTCTATATATAAACGACCTTTGTGGCATGGACGTTCCAGGACAGATTATCACCTTTGCAGACGACACGTCCATTACTGTCTATGGCCAAAACTGGAATGCAGTTTATAATAATGCTTCAGAATGCCTTAAACGTGTGAAGACCTGGTTAAGAAACAATTTATTATCACTTAATTATGAAAAGACAGTTTATGTGCCATATTCTTTGAACAAACGTAAGTCACCACGAGATTGCTTGCCTGTTAGGATTCATAATGAACGTTGTGACGAAAATTGTACGGATTGCCCAGAGGTATGTAGGGTTCAACACGTAAAATATTTGGGTGTCTATATCGACGAGCATTTAAAATGGTCCAAACATGTAGATTATGTAACAAGGCGATTAAGAAGTCAACAGTATATTTACAGAAGACTAATTGAGGTTGTTGGACTGGATGTTGTCAGATTGGTCTATTATAGCCTTGCTCAGTCCGTTCTAACATACGGGATCTTGGTATGAGCATTTGATAACCACTTATCTGCGATGAATGTTGTCCAGAGGTTGATAATAAAAATAATTTATAGGAAGCCAATCAGATTTGATACCAATCAATTGTATGACCTGAGTGGCTTCTTGGAATTGAGGAAGTTATATTTGCTACAAATTCTGAAATTTATTTATAAGAAGCCAGAGATATTTGTAAGCTCATCGAATAGAAGAACGAGTGGCAGATTAAGGAATGTATTTACATTACCTAATTGTAGAACACGGCAGAGGCTAAGACACCCAGCGTATGTGGCACCAAAACTGTTTAACACAGTACCCGAAGATATCAGGAAAAGTGGAAGTATAGCGGCTTTCTCAAGATGTGTCAAGCTTTGGCTGCCTGGTGTGGATGCTTCCTCTTTCCTTCTGTAGCTCCCCGCATTCGTAATGAGATTTTACTTCACTGTGGAGTACAGAGTTTAGATTGTGTTGTAGTGATGTTGATGGGTTTGTCGAGTGATAGTTTTCAACTACTGGGGTGTTTTATAGTTTGGAATGGGTGTTTCATATGTGGCATGTTTGTGAGTTGTGTGCCGCATGATATGTTTGCCTGCCTTTGAATGAAAGGGGTATCAATGGGTATATAGCTTATTATTCATTTATCTTTTATCTTATTATCTACTATTTATCTTACTCTTATCCAACTTGATTTGCTGTATACTTAGTTTGCTTCTGTCTTTTATCTTATTTACTATTTTATCCTCTATATAATTAACAATTCTGATTTGAAGTGTGTATTAATGTAAATTATTGCAATGTTAATCATTAGTACCCGTATGCTCTACCTATTTAACTATCTTTTTCAATTTATTTGTTTTATTTTAATTTTATTTTTTCTATATTTGTATTATAAATCTTATTATTTATTTATTAGCAATTTTATTCAGTTCTATTTTTCTTTTAATCTTTTGTTATTATTATTTATGTATTCTTATGTGTTTTATTCTTATTTTCATTTTCTCCTTTTAAAGGATTATTTTATTGCTAATATTATATATTACTTTCTACATGCTATAACCTCAAACTCACTATTATCATTTACTACCTATTCATGATGTATTTATCTAATTCACTTTTTTTATGTAAAATGCGTATGGTGTAAGTATGAAGTATATGCTGGATCTGTTTTACTATCTGTTTCATTATTATTTGTTTTATTATCTGAGTAATATTTATTGTTGTTTTTACTATTGATTATATATTGGTCCTTTTTTATCAATTTCGTACTTTTTATTCTGTATTTTAGTTGTATGTGTTTTATTGTTTTTGTTTTCCTTTTCTTATTCTAATGAATTATTTTATTGCTAATGTTGAATATGTATGGATACCTTCAAATTCTCTATTATTATTGATATTTACTATTAATTAGATTTGAATTTATCTAATTGATGATTTATCATTTATGTAATCTTATTCTTTTTGTAAAACATGTAAACTATTTATTTCATTTGAAATGTGTATTTATGGGAAATCTGTCCAACTATGCTGGATATAACTCTACTATCATTTTTATCATTATTATTTTCCATATTTTATTATTGTTTTTACTAATTGTATATTGTTTTTACTAAGTACTTTTTATTGTTTTGATTTTTTATTTTATTTTATTTTATTTTATTCACACTGACTTTTATGGCTTATTTTAATGTATACCCCCACACACAGGCACTGCCTTGTGGGATTTTCGATTAATTGTTTTAAATACTTGTATTTGCTTTTTGTTTTAATTGTATGCTTGTTTTTTATACTGAATTTTTATATATCGAAAATAAATCTGATTTATTATTATTATTATTATTATTATAGAAAATATTTTTATTTATTAGTAATATATCTATAACTTGGCAACCTCACCTGTCGTTTGTGGTGGGGAACCTATGAATAAATGTTACAATTTAATATGTATCAATTTTTAGTGTCAATTAGTAAAACGTGTACTTGAATAGTCAATTGCTGTGTTTTTAATATCGATAAAATTTCCACACCCTATTCAATATAAAGTTTGATGCGTGTGTGTTGCCCATTCTCTTATATGGGTGTGAGTCCTGGCACCTGACCAAGGCCCAGGCACAAAAAGTCTCCGCCTTTGAAATGAAGTGCCTAAGGAGAATTCTGGGCGTAAGATGGTACCACCGCATCGAGGAGATGGACTTGGCTGGGACATGTGTTAAGGATGCCGAATGACAGTTGGCCGAGGATAGCGCTGTTCTTCCTCCCATCAGGGTCCCGAAGACGAGGAAGACCCTCTCACACTGTGTTCCGCTCTTTAAAAAACTTAGCCTAAAATAGAGAGCCTCAGAAACGCATAGATAAATAATAAGAAACAGTTAAAATAATTATAACCGTTGAAAAACTGTCAATAAAAATTCTTGCTATGTGAATAAAAATAAAATAGAATTACCGGCTTTTATGGGTTACCATCAAATAAAATAACGAAAAATTGTAACATTTTTCGACTATGGGTAACTCGAAATATATCGTTAATAACAACGCAACAAACCGTCAATGTAACGAAATAGATTACTTAGAATAGCGTTATATAGAGAAACGGGATAGCGTTATATAGAGAAACGGAATAGCGTTATATAGAGAAACGGAATAGCGTTATATAGAGAAACGGAATAGCGTTATATAGAGAAACGGAATAGCGTTATATATAGAAACGGAATAGCGTTATATAGAGAAACGGAATAGCGTTATATAGAGAAACGGAATAGCGTTATATAGAGAAACGGAATAGCGTTGCTTGCTTATGAGTAGGGAGGGATGATAATATTATGCTTATGTAGAACAGTACATTTGATATCGAAATGTCAATTAGTTCTATCTGTCTGATTAGAGAAACCACTGATAAATGGTACCTTTCTGTGCTCATTTCGAATGATAAATTAGTTGTTATTATGACAATTATTATTGAAAGTGATGAAACTGTCTACATTTCGTCTCTAGGCTAATCTTATTTCATTATTATCTCACTGAAGGATTAATAAACCATAATATTTTGTAATTTTCATATTTTATGTACAGGTATCTTGTTTTTCTCTTGAGTTCCTGTAAAACATATAACTACAATCATATTGTGTTTCATATTTCATATATAAGTTATTGAAAGGCCTCAATAAAATTAACTTATATATATAAGTTATAAAAGACGTATGTACAGTTAACTGGTATACGTACCTACTGTCGTAAAAATGTTTCAAAATGGTTATTAAAAATAGAGTCTGAATCTTTATCAAGGGGGACACCAGCAGCCTGACGTGGTGCCGGCGTCCGAGGTATGATTATATCATTAATAGATAATATACCTACCATTTTCTGTTAGTATATTGATGTTTAAAAAGAAAATTAAAAAACAGTAGATTGTAAAATTGAGTAAAAAAGCAAAAATTCGCATATTATTTTAATTTAATTTAACTAACTTGATATTTATCTAGTAGGGTATTATTTGACAACACAAAGTTTCACGGGAAAATAAATGTTAAACCAGCTCAAAACTATCTATACCTACTTAATATAACTTTATCTGCTGTCCCCCATAGGCAATAATTTTAAATTGGCGTTCGACTACAAACGAAGATTTCGTCAATATAGAGTACAAAATGAACTGTCCACTGGAACATATAAACAATTATTTTAAAACAAAATAAATATATGTAAAAAAATGTAAAAAGTGGACAGTTAATTTTCTGCCTACTCTACATTGTCGAAAAATTCGTTTGTAGTCGATCGCCAAATGGAATTGGTCTAGGGCTGCTGATTTTCACTAAAAAACTCATACCTTTTGAAACGCTTTTCAAATTATATTATTATGTAATACAATATGTGGACAGATGAATTATTAAAGTTTACTCATAAAAAATATATAATATAAACGAAAAGCAAGTCATTTTTGTCCGAAGTGTATTTGGAACAAAAACCTTTTAAAAATAAACTTTTACATTCTCTCACAAATGGTATACACATGTAAATTTTCAAAATCCGAAGACTTTTTTCATTCGAAACACAATAACACAAACTTTTTATGAGTTTTCTGTCCGAAGCACTGAAAGAAAATTTTGTTAAGAGTATTATTAAATTCCATTGAATTGTATTCCCGGCGGAGACTACTACTGACATCTATCGAAAACAGCTCTAACTATCACAACAATCAAACGCTGAAAACTACAAATTTCAGGAAACTTTGTAATTCGTTTTTCTCTAGTTCCATTATCCAACATTCTGCTAAAAAAGTGGTTTTTAACAATACTTGCGTTTGTTTTTTTTATTATTTCAACGTTCCTTCGTATTTTTATTGTCTATGCACGTTTTATTCGGCTCACGTGAAAAGTTTATACAATTGTGTTTTAAAATACAAATGTTGCACGTTTTAAAACTGACTTTCGTTTCGAACCAAATAATCGCATTATACGATTGGACTGTTCGTCCGTAACTTGATTTATTTGTAGGTATACAACCTAATCATAATGCATTTTTCCACATATTTTCAAAAAAAAATACTACCTACGGAAATATTTTTCATATTTCGTCAGTATGACGATGGTTTCTATGGCAATCAATAATTACATGTATCCGCGACAGAGTTATATTATATCAGAGGTTTTCTACACCTACATACAAAGGCGAGAAATGACAAATTTTCCGCAGTTTTCAACGTGATGAAGTAAAACTGGAGCCCTTCAAAGGACAATTTAAGAAGAATTTTTCTCAACCATCATGCACATACTCACATTGCGTTAACAACCTTCAGTGGTCAAATTTGCGAATCATCTCGAAAAATTTAATGCTCCCTACAGAACTAGGAATTTGTAATTGCATTTGGGATTTCGCACAAAGCCAGCAGTAGAAGACGGTCGTGAGCCCGAAGTGCTTCAAATTTGTAAAAAAAAATCAGCTTTCACAATCGAACGCCAACTGATTTGTGCAAACATTTTAATCATCCTTTAGGTGGTGAAATTCCCATACCCAAAATTCGCATCACAAGGAACTTCGTCATGTTCAACTTGTAGAAAAATCCCATGCCCTAACCTGTATGCCAAGCTATCTCATAGTTATACGCTGTCCAGTGTCCATTGGCCAACCCTTCTAACCAATCTGCTTCGTTATTGTGTCTTAATAAAGCTTGTTGCTGATAGATAGTTTTTAAGTCGGTACCTACTTTTCTTATTTTCAATGACTGAAAGCCTATGCTCTCTTTTTTTTTAATATCCCAGCTTGATGGTTTTCCAATTTCCCCGTGGAGTTAGCAAAGAGAACCAATAACCATTCTTTCGTGTCCAGAGATACACCTTCTTTAGCGTCTTACATCATCTTTTCATTCTACTTCTATTTCGATAGATATAAGACATTCTTCAGGGTGGAATTGAATTTTTAATCAACACAAAACAATTCCAAATCAACAATGCAATGGATGGAGCATGCTAAGAAGAATATATAAAGATCTAAGCAAAGAAAGAAAGTTCCTCCCTAGTATTTTCATTATTTTCCATTTTTCCAATGTTTACTCGCATCTTTAACATATTTTTTCTTTATAAATTCAATAAATAACTAGTTTGTAATATAACCATAAAGTATTTATAAAATAAAGTTTCCTTTGATGTGAGAAGATTGTAAACATTGTCGCTAAACCCTGATAGATGCTGGCCATTAAGCATTGCGGTGAAATACATAATTTCCACATTAATTACATTTAACGGACTGTTCATCGTTTGTACCTACCATATTCTTTTCTGCTATATATGTAGGTACAGTCTTTACTATATTCATAATAGGTATTTGTGTTTACAGAGAAAATAATAGTATAGCAGTCAGCTGTATTGAGGCGAATTAGGACAAAATACAATGCAATGAACTTTATTTAGTGATGTGTGTGTTTATTTATTTTTCATATTAGGATCTACAATCTTTTTTTAAATATATGAATCTGTACTCACTCAAAGTGAACACAAATACACTCTTTGACTGATTCACAATAAGCTACTTGTGTAGTGCAGAGGAATATGGTCGGCACCATCTCTACTTACTCTATCCAATGTGTGTTTCCTCGACACTTGATCAAACGAAATATACTTATAAAGGGCGGAGCAAAATGGACTCCCTATTTTCAAACACTTCTGTAGAGCACGCAGATGGGTTAGCGGAGTAAGATTAGTGGAGGAAACGACGTCTATTATGCCCCACCCTGTACCATACAGATTTAGACGTCACCTTTTTCAAATACATTTATTCACATAATTATTATTAACGCATGCTCATCATAACTCTTCAGATTCGTGCAACATTTCACACGAAAGATCGCAGTGCGTAGCCGAGTTCCGCTGGCAGATCGTTTAACAACTTCAATCCCTTGTAGGTATACAAATATTTTTTATTAAGTTAAGTTTTATTAATATCTATTTTCTCAGATAGTTAGACGTTCTTGCTTTTTAAAATATATATATATATATATATAAAATTCAAGGCCCCTATTAAAAAATAACGAGAAATTTCCAAAAACTATCCATTCTTATCGAAAAGTTTTCTTCTATTCTTCGCACATGTTGTTTGATCAAGTGTCTAGAAAACCCATTTAATAGAGTAAAAGGATATTGAATATGGAGACAATACATTTTAAATGTTCATCAAATCGTATAATTTTGGTTTATCTTTCTTTATATTTATAGCTAGGAGTCACCCGGTCACAATGTGACAATTATAATTTCGAATCGACGCGTAAATGATAGCCGGAGGCAGCTTAGGTTCTTGTTCTTGTCTTCACAAAATTGACAACTGAACTGGAGCCTAAGCCAAATGTACTAAAATAACCGCCAACGATATCGTCCAGTCGGTTTTCCCATAGTGACAACGTAAAAACGGCAGCTTTTTACGTTGTCACTATGTGAAACACAGACCAGCCGACACGGTTTGCTGCAATATTGTTACACTTGGATTAGGCCCCTGACGCGATCTCAATATCAGTTATGCGCGTGTATCCGCCCGTTTCAAACAACAACATAAATCTCACGCACCGCTACATAAATGTGAGTATGTGTGGCTCGTGGGGAATGCCTCGAGTAGGCGGCGTGCGTTAGTCAATCACTCAGCGTTCTTGGCCATTCTAACATTATGTTCAGCGGAATGTATTGTATGTAGCCGTTACTTCAAGTCAACTGGAGCCGTCCGATTTTCTATCTATCAACCACAGTTTCCAAAATTATGAGTCAACCGGTAGTCGAACCAAAACTTTGGTTACCTTTTTGAACAGCAGTCCAATTAATGCAGAGTTTATTGTTCCCGCGGAATAATACACAGCGGCGTCGAAGAAAACAACACATAAAATATAAGGTGCAGTCTAATGATTTGGAAAAGCTTATTATTATTTTTAACATCAAAATATTATATTATCTACGTCACTGTTATGAAGCATTTTCGTATTGAATATTTAAGAGAAACGGTAGAGAAAATGGCAAAATTTTCGATTGTACAATCCTAAAATTTCACATCGAAATATCTGTAATATAAAAGAAAGGCTGGTTAATGCGAACACTTATAGCTCGAGATCGGCTGAACAGATTTTTTACATTTTTTGTTTACCTATTGGATTCTTCTCCGCTCCGGATAACGGAATAACAAATAAAAAATTGATAACAAATAATATAAAATCTTATAATATAAAATATGAAAGTTGGATTACTGCGAAAAGTTATAACTAGAGATCGGCTGAACGGATTCTTTCGATGTTAGATTTATCGGATTCTACTCCGCTCCCGATAACAGCATAACTAATAAAAAATGAAAATCGGATAAGAAATAATATAAAATATCAAAGTTAGCATGGAACGGATTTCCTGGGACGCCACTACAACAAAATTATTGTTTACTGCACATGATGGTAGTTCCCTCTCATTCTCGCAAACGTAATTGCCGCACTTAGGTACAGTAGGCCATCCCACTTACTCCAATTTTCATACAAAATTATCGGGCACTTTCATAATAATCTGCACAATACAGCATCGGCCCTTCACAGGCAAGGTAGAATGTCAGCGCGCGCATATATTCTCGCGTTGTTCCCGTCTGAGCTTTGACTACGAATGAAATATGGATGTTTTGAAAATATTTTAATATTATTATTTTATTAGTTTAACATGTGCACTTCGCCCCCAAAACATTTTAATCGAATTAATAATGTTTTAAGGGCGAAGTGCACATTATGCACATGTGAACATGAACGGGCCGCCTCGGTTTACGGTTTAACCACAGGACGTCTGTCGGGAAAACTAGTTTATATTAAAAAAAAAAACTACTAAAACTAACACGTGGCGTCGTGTATGATATAATCATATCAAGAGTCCCATAGCATCATATTTTGCATCATAGAATCTAATCTTGATTCCTCATAACGGTCATAACTTGTTTTTAAGACTGTATTGACAGTTCTATGAATCTAACGTGTAACCTACCCTATCTTTCCTCTTTCCTCCTCAGCCCGCATGACATATTATTATGATGGATCTCTATTTTTTGTTACTTGCTTAATCGGATCACACCATCTCGCGAGTGCCCTGCATCGGCTCCTTTTGCTCAAAACGCTTACTGTCATTACTAGCTGACTCGTCCGTCGACCTTCGACCTAGCCCAGAATACATGAATAAAATGAAATTTACAATATAAAAACTTAATTAAATTTATCTAATAATTTATTGCACTATGTAATAGTTTTCGTTGATTTAGATGCGGGATGAAGTTTGATGGGTCATAAGTTTGAAATCAAAACAATTCCTTTATAATTTACTTTTTTTTAAATCCAAGAGATGGCGGTGTAGTAGGAAGTAAATCACATGTGAAATCTGTTACCGTATTGTTTATATCCACCCTCTCATACCGTGTTCCGTTCCTTCGAGACAGAGCTGAGGGAAATGGACTTGGTGTGGGAGGAGGTCCTAAGCATTGCGTAAGATCGAGCGCAATGGAGAGCTCTTGGTGCCTCCCTATGCTCCTAATGCGGTGTTCATACGAGGCGATATAAGGCCAGACGATTTCGCTTGCATAAAAAAAATATCGCTCGGTCGCCCATTGATCGTGTGATGTGTTCACACGAGTCCACCGACATACATTCAATCTGTCAGGTAGTTTTAAAAATGGCGGACTTCACGGTAGAAGTCGCTGAGTGTTTGGGGTTAGTTGAAAATGTTGTTTTACTCCTAATTAAGGAAAAATCGAGAAAAAACGCAGATATTCGGTGCGAAATTGAATTCTAAGGAGAAAAAAATTTGGATCACTGCTGTCATTTGTCAAGAAACAGCAGCCCGATTCACGGAAAAGTTTAAGTCTAAGTTTAGTTCGAAGTTCGAACGAAGTTCGATTCAAACTTTTCCGTGAATAGGGCTGCTGGTAATAATAATTGTAGGCGGCGACTATCTACAGTCTATGTACCTATTCACGGAGGGTTTGAATCGAACTTCGTTCGAACTTCGAACTAAACTTAGACTTAAACTTTTTCGTGAATCGGGCTGCAGGTCCTATAAGTTATAAGTATAAACAGAAGTTAACCATAGATACGGACGCCGCGCGTATCTGCGCATGCGTGCATCGTTCCACCAGAAACAAAAGTTGAAAGGTGGTCAACTTGAGGCGATATCGCTTTCAATCATTTTTATCGCTTCAGATTTATCGACAATCTGTTCACACGGTTCAATTGGCTGGCGATATTTTGGTGTCCTGGCGATATTCGCCTCGTGTGAACACCGCATAAGTGGAGTTCAAAGGGAGATTTGATTGATTGATTGTATATATCATTGAAAGAATAGACAATATTATTATCCTTCTCTTGATAACGTCTACATGAGATAGACGAAAGCGCTCGAGACTCAATAAAATATCGTGAAAGTGCAACTGTGTTTATTTAAATTCATAATAATGAACTTTCACTACGTACCTACCTACATAAATACACAAACCTTACAAAAAACAAATGAACATAAAAAAAATTTAATGTTACACAAATGTATGTACCTACGTATACAAAAAGATATTGATGACTATGAAGTAATAACAGTTATGTAAACTGTTCAAAACGATTTATTGACAAAATTGTTGGCAGAAGGTGAAGTAAAATAATAGTATTGATAAATTTATGTAACACAAACTTTTTTTTTTATAAAAAGCGTAAGTGACGATCAAACGTTGGAAAATAAACACAGTGTTGAGAATTTACAAGATATATTTTTATAGTTAAAATGGCCATAGTAGATTCAGTGGGCGGCTGGGACACATGTCGGCGTAAAAATAAATACACCTTATTATTTATTATTGTTGTGTGTCTCTTAAGATGTTATTTCTGATTTCAAATTATTTATATTCAGTTCAGAAATAACATCATATAAATTTTACACAGTATTAAAACAGACTGTGAACAAATTTATAACCTTCAGGGTTATAGACGAAAAAAACTAGTTCGAACTTTACTATTTTTCATTATTAAGAGACGAGTTACAACCACGCCTTTTTGTTATAACACTGAACCCATACGAAATTGAAATTTACGTTTTACTGTAGAAAGAAGTTTACCAAGGCAGTTAGGTAGTTTTTTTACCCTAATCTATGCTCACTCAAAGTGAACACAAATACACTTTAAATCTTTCACAGTAAGCTACTTAAAGCTTTTGTCGTGAAAGAGGTAGATGGTCAGCGCCTGGGATCGAACCCACGATCTCAGCATGAAACACTACGAAAACCGGCGTCGTAATCGCTGGGATACCAAGCACTTCTTTTAAATAGAATTGATTTTAGAGATTTTTCTTTTTACCTTCTTGTATTCAAACTTTAAATAAATAAAAAAACTCTGTGTATACAATTAGGTAAGTATAGTAAGTACCTTTTAATTCATTAAGTTATTAATTATTTCACTATATGCATCTTGAAAACGTTATCAGTTGTTCAATCAACTCCTATGAAAATATGGGCATCAAAACAACCTAATTCTAGAAGAAACAAACTTGAATTTGAATCTTGTAAAGTGTTACCAGTTTAATAAAAACACTCAAATAAAACAACGAAATTCGCGTTTTTTGTTTTTTTTTTTTTAGTTTTTCATTGGTAATATTAATTCTGTCACTGTCTGTATAAATCCAGCGGTCTTTAGATTTGTTATGAATTAAGTAGGTATTCCTATTTCCCTCAAAAATAAAGCGAACAGTGGTAGATTAGTTTGTCTTGAGAGTTGCGGCGCGTAAAACGTCTGCGTAATTTTAGCGGTCTTAACCTCGACAATCGTTTCATATTTCGTTAAGGATAATCTAATCACTGTGAGATATTTCACAGGCAAATTTTATAAAAAGTGTTTTATTTATCTTCAAAAAAATATTTGATAATAATTAGGTAAATTAATATGAACTTTTTGGATAAGATAGTTGTGAATTTCTTGTACTTTATTAATTACAATTAAAATAATGAGATGTTGTAAAAATAGGTATTATTAGATTTTTTTTTTAATATTTATATATTAAATTGTGCTGATCCAAAAAATATATAAAATGTTATGTGATGACCCAGACTTCAAATTATAATAATCTTCCCTTTCCGTACAAAAATGAATAAGTATAATTTTTATTTGATTTTTTTACGAATCAAATGATCGATCAAATGTTTACTACAGAAAATTTTTGAGGTTACCTATTGTAAAATATTTTTGTAAGTGCCCATCTTAATTTCACTATCTTTTATCGAGAGGTTCTTCTCCATCCATGTCAAAAACGTTAAGCGATTTAATGCGCCCTGCAGAATCCGAACTCTACCCCAAATACTATAACGGTAACCAGGCTCATGTTTTTCACCTCATTGTCAACTTTATGTAATTTTATGAACACATGTTTAACTGACAAAGCGTCTGTCACCTGATTAGCGTACCTACCCGTATGTATCACGCACGCTGTTGTAAAGTGTATTTTTGTCCCGGTCTGTTTTGAAGAATAAAGGCCTGTTCACACACGACGACTTATTGGCGTGAAAGAAGACGCTCGCCTCGCCTCAACCGGTTATACAAAATATGATCTACTGTTGTACTATTATTCTTATCTCATTCTGCCGCAATCGCAAAATAAATGAATGATCATAATTATAAAAAAGCGGTAACAAAAACACGTTGCCTGAAACAACAAAATTGAGAATCATTTGGGTAAAGTTGAAATATAAAGAAAGGTAAAACTTTGTCAATTCACAATATCACGCGGTTCATTGATTGTGTCACAGAACGTAAGCAAAATATATAGTTTGATAAATGCGTGGCCTTTATGAATACAGAAAACTTTGGAACCGAGGACACTTGATGTAAATAGAACCTTCAACAGATTGACATGAATCTTACAAAGTGACAGATCGCTTTCTGCTATAGTTTACATATAGAATGAACGCAAAACGTCTGTATAAGTTTATACATTAAAAAAGATTTTTTAACGTAATGGTGATTGTGGCATATGTAATGTTTGATAGGATGAGAGCTGCAAGATGGCTCGTATGCATTACGTATTATAAAGTCACAATACATAATAAGCTGCACTGCACTTATTTAACTGACTAGGGCCCCGCTCCACCATCATACTTGCAGTTTTTCAAATTATAGCATCGTTTTTTTTTTCTGACAAACAGTTTTGTTTCGCCATAGACACTATTCATTAAAAAAACATTACTTTGCGAATCGATTGAAAAAAAAACTATATTGACGTTTCAAATTTACGTTATAAAGTTGTTGTTTCAACACACACCACCCTAGATAGGTATCAATTTACTATTAAAAAGAGTTTTCAAATGATATAGACGCTGCAAAGCGAATATTAGTTTTCATGGAACAAGATTGCGTCGCGCTAGGCGATTTTCGCATAATGCAATGTTTCTATATGCAAGGAATGATAGTGGAACGGAGACCAGCACGCATGCTAGCTCGCCCTGTGTAACCAGACCCTAACATACATAGAACGGGTATGTGTGTATTATCAATCGGACGCTGCGTCCATGACGTCGGATCCCGCGGGACGCTACTCTGTAATTTGATGGGAGTTTTTACACGCGTTTCATAATCAAACGCGCCAAAATAAAAGTTTGCTCAAACGAAACTGACAGCTCGAAACGACGTTTCCGGTACCATAGACAAAAAATATACACTGGTATCATTTTTAATTCTATACTGATAAAGTAACAATAGAATAACTATGTACAATAGCTATGCGGGAGATACCTGTTATTGGAGCGCTGGATATTCTATGTGTTTGTTTCGTGTTTTTATTTTGTTTGTGTTGTTCAGTGTTCTGTTGGTGTCTCTATGAAATAAATAAATAAATACAAGAAGTAGGTACTATTGGTCTTCAACCTCTTCTGAAAAAATATAATGTTCCTACGTGGAGTAATTGTTCTTTATGGTCCTCAATCATTGCTAGAGACGACATGTTGCCAAAACAATAGTCATCAAAAATATAAGCACTACTAACTAGACTAGGTACTTCAATGACATTTTTTCCATAAAACGTGGTGTTATTTTTCTGGTAGACGGATGCCCTTTAAATGTCACGGCGAAATATTAAGGGATGGAAGAGTGGGGATAATAATATCCATTTAAAAAAATGGTAGAGCGTAATTTATGTAAAAATAATAAAGACAAGCTGATTTTGTGGGTTTGGGTATTCACTATATGAGGATTTTACAAGAAACAGTTTCAAAATTTATAAATCTGAAAGTGCAACTATAGTATATTTTCTTGATCGTTGATATGGAAGTCATCGCCCATTAATTAGTTCTTGATTTTTGAAGCCATAGTGTCCAATATCAACCATAAAAGAAAATACCTATGCTCTTTTTCTTGATTCGGCTCTAAAGACACGCTGTTTTTGTGGTATTTGAGTATTCACTATATATGAGGAGTTTACAGGAAATAGTTTCAAAATTTATAACTCTGAAAGTGCAACTATACTTTAATTTTCTTGATCATTGATATGGACACTAATCTGTCATTGTACATTAATTGGTTCTTGTTTATTGTTTCTTTTTTTTATACAAACGTACAAACGTATTTATAGAATCTTGGCTCAAATGCTGCTAGCCAAGCTATCTTCGCAGTTTCCTATTGTGTCTTGGATTTTCCTTATGAATTTTCTTCCTTGGCACTCCACATCCACGTGCTACTCCGTCTGCCCATCCAACTGCCTAGGATTATCCCTATCCCTCTTTTTCAGAGTAAGGAAATCACAGCATCTGAGTGCCGCATTTATCCCTAGAGATCTTTTTCATTTTCAATGTTGCTAATTATGGATATGCAGGCACTTTCTTGAAGTATTTGACCAAAAATAATGATATCCGATTTTAAAGGTGCGACTTTGTAGTATTTTTCCAACTCTGTGATTACATTGGCACCCAACGTGTGTGCTCAAAAGTAAGCTGGCTGTGAGATCGAATACAGGAATTCCACTTTACCGAATGATAATATAAGGAACACGAAAAACTAACTGCATATTGTCACCACCATCATTTCGCTTTCTCAACTGACCTGGCTAGAATGTGTTGATTAGGACCATGAAAGACTGAACCCAACTTAGCATCAACTACCAACTAAAAAGCAACAAAAGACTAAGTAGATCTCATGATGGTATAAAGATTAGACTGCAGAAGACAGCGGTATAAATAGCTATAACTATATGGAGATTGGATAAGGAAGAAAAAGATACCCCATATGGGTCAACATAATGTTTTCACTTACCATAGGTGTAATTTTGCGTATAGGAGTTGCGTAATGATCCTATATTATAACTGAAAAGTCCGTCCGTAGCTCGGTATTTTCGTAATATTTTCCTACATTATGGAAAAACCAATCCAACTACGGGAAAATATGTATTTTTCATACTTATATCATTATACATCTGCTAGTAGATACCTGCTTTGGCAATTAATAGTAAAAGGTTACCGCTGGAAATATTATATCGACAAATTACAACAATATGATACACTAGCTGACCCGTCCGTTTAAAATATTTTTTTTGACTTATTATGTACATTAATTAAATACAGTTTATGGCATAAAAACTGAATTAAATTTATCTTTTAATATAGTGCATTATGAAGGCAATAATTATTATTGTTGATTGGGGTGCGGGATGAAGTTCGACGGGTCATAAGTTTGTAACAAAATATCGTCAAAAAATAGCCTCTATAGTTGCATAACTTAAAAAAAATCCAATAGTGAAGTGTGTTACATTTTTTTATATGTTGTTGGATGAATATTGAATACACTCCATTAAAACCGAATTTTACCGAATGGGGGGTTTTCTAGGGATATTCCGACTATTCCCACCAGATGGCAGCACACCTAATTAGGGTCTAACATCAAATGTCATTCCATATGTCATTCATTCTTTTCGAAAGCGTATAGTTGGTGTCTTGCTGAATTTTCTCAGTTTTGTTGTATAGTATATCTTATATACCTAAATATATTCAAAATGAACAGGGACTATGGCAACTAAGTTATTACAACAATTCCTACACGAATTTTGTAAACAATTATTGTCATGTGGTTATAGCCAAGTGTGGTTATAGCAAAACCTAAATTTGACATTTCTATCAGTGTTGCCAACGGCTCATGGCCTAATATCGCCGATTTTCATGCAAAAAGTAGCCCAATTGAAAATTTAGTATCTGGAAAGATGAAATTTGGTATATGAAAAGATGAAAAGTGAGGTGAAAGTTCACTAAAAAAAAATTTCATTCCGAAAATTTTGGTATCCGGGGAGAGGTGAATATTAACTAAAAAAAAGTCATTTAGTATCCGGAAAGGTGTGAAAATTCGCTAAAAGGGAAGTAGGCCAATTGGCGGCCAGTCTCCTTTTAGATTTTTTCGTCGCCGATTGTCATTCGGAGTAGCCCAAATGACGATAAATCGCCCACGTTGGCAACACTGATTTTTATTAGACCCTGTTTGTCAGTGCTGCCCCGGTGGCGAAAAGAGTAAAGAAAACAACCTATTATTATGGAAAGATAATCAGAGGTTCCTACTTACAACTGTTGCTACGGGAAAAGGTTCTATTTATACGCAGTTTATTTATTCTTACATAATATTAACAGTGATAACAGACAACAAAATAAATGGAAATGCTGCCTAAATAGGCCAAGCCTGTACTAGGGCAAACATCTTAACAGTTCATAAAAAAATAATATCTAAAGGAACATACAAACACGAATCACAACGCAAGCACCAACTCAACTACGATGACTAATTATTAATGACCCTTTTATATGACTGTTGTCCGTCAGGCTTTGCTGCTAGTTCTTATATTTAATGTAAGATTGCACGATAATTCGTTTACTTCCTACGGACACATAGGACGGCTAACAGAGTAGGTAGCTCTTCCACGTGTGGTCGAAGCAGCCTTAACTACGTTGATCGCAGCCTTTTAAGTAGGCCGGTCATCTATTCAAATTAGGAACGCTCTTATCACAGTCGATATATCAAACTGGGCAATCTATTCCTTTAATACTTCGTACAATTCATACTACCTACTTTAACATAAACGTGCGTAGCTCTTTGTACGTATAATTATACGTACAAAGAAGCAACCATTTTATATTTTACCCTACCGTATCCTTGATGTTTTAGAAACCTCAATTCTGATTTTTAATTAATAAAACTGTACAAACATACCTAAATATTTTAATTTTAAATTTGACAGAAAGATGCAAAAAATTACTTGACGGCAGACCAAATTCGAAAATTTCGGGAAATAAAAAAAAACTGTCTGGTGAAAAAAATCGGACTGACTCTTTTTTTGTTTTTTTTTACCACCTGTGTCTAATGAGACAATCCGTTATTCTTATTAAATGTTTGAAAAATTGATAAGGTGTATTTTACGGTCAAGGTGGGTTTTATAAACAAAATTAAATTTATCGTACGTTATTATTTATTGCATGCTTTTTTGTTACACTTATGATTTTTTAAAGTATGAAATTCAAGGAATATGTAACAACTAACGACTCCAACAATTCATTACTGATGTTCTATTTTTAAATAGAACAAACCACTACGGGCTTACGACCGTCTACTGTTATTTCGAAGGCTGGCTTTGTGTGATTACTTTACGTTAACAACGTTCGCCATTAGATGGTAATATTTAAGTCTCCGAATCTACCAATCATGAGGATTCTCAACATGTTGAACATGTCGAAAAATCTCATGTGTGCAACAAGTAGACATTTAATAATCGATGAAATATACCTAGAGATAAAAGTTGGAAATTATTGAGAACATGAGAGTAACCAAATTTAAAGACTGCGACTGCTGTCATGCATTTGAAATATGAAATTCATTTCCTTCGTCTATTTTTAAATCTTCAAAAAAGTGAGTTATTACGTTTATTGAGAAATTTTCTCCTATGTTTTTCTACGTATCTTTACACCTATCTTTTAACGTATATGGTGCTTACTCGTAGTAAGAAGATATCAGAAGAAGACGGTTGTAAGCCCGAAGTGGTTTAAATTTGTAAATATTTACATCTTCAAATCGAACACAATGATTGCATAAAAAATAATGGTCGTTTCTCTATGGGAATTCAGTATTCTTGTCCATATACTAATTCTTTCCACATCCTCATCTTCACCACACTTAATTTCAAACCACATTCTCTTTTTTTTCTTGTCCATTTTTCTCTCTATAAAATAAAATTAAACCATAGTAATTTTTAGGTGATCTTTCTGCTCAAAAAATGCACCTCAATTTTGAGGAAAATCCATAAAACAATGCAATCTCTATTGAATCTTATTGTATGCGCTGCGCTCTTCAACTAACTAAGTGCTGTCAATTTTATCAATGGTTTGGAGTTGTTTTCAACACAGCGTGTCTTCAGAACTGGAGGACTCTCCACATGCACCTCTTGATCATGCTTGACGCTGGAGTGCTGTATTTTTTGAGGTCAAGTCATTCTCTAGTGGCACCGATAAAAATTATTAAAACCACCTTTATGGTCTCTAAAATCTATTCAAATTTTGAACAAAACTATGAATTAAAACATTCTGTGTGATTTGTTAAATAAAATATGTTGACAAAAAAACATACAAATCACCTGACAATAGTGGTCCAACTCTTTTGGGTAGAAGGTGAACGACTGGACCAATTTTGGCAATTTTTTGGTGGTGTCAGCTACTTTCAGGAAAAGGTTATTAGCTACGAAAGAAAGCTTGAGAAAATTGAGGGGAACATTATGAAGTTTAAGAAAACAAAGCTGACCTTCTTTATGCGTTTGACAGCATAAACTTTTATTTTTTATTTTTGACTTTTATTTGGCGTTTGACATATTATGTTGTTATCCGATAGTTTATAGATATTATGACAGATGTGATCGGCAGAATTTGCCCTATAAACATTGTTTAAAACCGATGCAATAGTCGGAATCATATTAGTTAAATAGGTAATTAGTTTATCATTATACATGTTCGAATTCAATATTCATAATAAAGCCAGGACAACGTCTGTCGGGAACGCTAGTTCGTTATCAATCAATCAATCAATTCTCCCTTTTCCACCCCACTCAGGGGCATAGGGAGGCAACAAGAGCTCTCCATTGCGCTCGATCTTGCGCAATGTTTATGACCTCCTCCCACACCATGTCCATGTCCCTCAGCTCTGCTTCGAAGGAGCGGAACACAGTGTGAGAGGGTCTTCCTCGTCTTCGGGACCCTGATGGGAGGAAGAACAGCGCTCTCCTCGGCCAACTGTCATTCGGCATCCTTAACACATGTCCCAGCCAAGTCCATCTCAAAATGAAAAATCTCAAATCTTTCTACCACAAATTTTATGATACAAATATGAAGCCATTATCGGAGAGTACCGTCTCCGAAAATGAGTTTATGTTTATATAGTAAATTAAGAAAAATTGTGACCCATCAACCGCAATTGAACCCCGGATTTCTCGATATTCAGTTTAGCACCTAATAGGTACAACTTAACAATCTAAAATTGGATGAAAAAATAAAAATCCATATTATTATATTATTGCCCTCAAAAATAGATTGCATACCTATAAATAGCTTTTACAAAAATAGCAGTCATGGTTTATAATACAAGATTAAATTTAGGTATTTCTGAATGTGATAGAGTTCAGGTACGTAAAGGAAGCGATCGCCAAGACATTTATCATGAAAATGGTGTAAGCACGTAACTAAAATAAGTCCAGTCATGAAGATAATCATGCGTCATGATTTATTATCGTGACGTCACCGTGGCGCTTGTCAAGAAAATCAAGAAGAAAATAGGAGAATTATCCGTGTTTACAAATCGACCTTTTTACACAAATGGGAACTTTACCAGGATTTTTCTTACGGTTTAGCTGATATACCGACAACCTTTATTACGGTCTAGAGTCCATTTTCATACATTTGAAGTTTATTTCTAGAGAAAATGTATCGAATACCTTGGGACCGACATCGGTAGCCTAGTCTCAAAGGTGCCGACTTCTGACCAAGAGGTCTCGGATTCGATTCTCGGTTGGTTCAGAGAATTTCTTGTGTTTGTATTGTGTTTTTGTGGAAGTTGGAATTTCTACTTGGTGCTGGAATCCTGTATCAGATTGGGCAGGACTGGTTGACTGGTAGAGAATGCTTCAAGTATTAAGTTCCGCCGGCTATACCTACTACTATGACCTATATATGTTTAGAAGAGTGTTATATTTTTAATTATTTTATAAACGTGCTGGACAGTGGACATACAATTGTCACATTAATTTTTTCTCCCTTTAAACCCCACTAAGGGGCATAGGGAGGCAACAAGCCACAACAATAATGAATGTTTCTTAATTGCCAACATTTAACCAACAATCATCAGGAAAGATACTTAGAGAAAGGATGGATTTATTCTCAATTGGCTTTTTCTCCAATTTTTTATACAAATATTACATTAACCAGCAACAAAACCCGTTGGGACGACAGGCATAGAAAAAAGTAGTTAATCGTTTGATTATTCTATAGGTAAATCAGTTATATTTTCCTACGGATAATTTGACATTTATTCCCATAAATACAGTAAGTTGTATGATGTAGAGATCTCTGATCAAATATCACATATTTCGTAGATATAATATTATTTCTCGCTGACACCTGCTATTATTAATTGCCATCGCTAAGAATATCGACTAACACACGAATATTATAATCATAATTGTATTGATTTTGTCTCATGTATGAAAAATATTTCGCAAGTGTTTCAACGAACTTACCAAGTTACGAACGAACTTAACCAGTTATAATATTTGATGATAACGATTTATTTTGAATTGAAGCCTCTGCTTGATGATCTGTATTATATTATAACAATACCTGCAACTGAATAATATTTTATTAACATAAACTAGTTGACGAGATCGACTGCCCCCATCCTCAAAAAGACAAAAGCTTAACATTTCTACAAAAAAATACTAGATTCTTTCAAAATCATGAAGGCTTACTATACAGAGGGTAGTTTTTTTTTAAATGTATCAATGCAATTGAAAATTAATTTGTATAATCAAATTTTATAAAGTATGATGATAATGTTCATTATTTTTACGCTGATTCGACTATTTTTTAAAGGCATTTGACGTACATTTTTAATAAATAAATAAACAGTTTTAATAAATAAATAAGTCGTTTACAAAACATAATAAAAATCTTAACAATATACTAGTAAGTGGACCAACAAAAAATAAAAAAAATTAAAAAATAAGATATTCGAAAATCCATGACAACTATCTGCATGATAAACATTCTTAATGACTTTTATTATAAGCGGTATATTATTTATCACTAACTTTTTCTTTCATAATGAAACACAACTTCGACTTATATAGGCACATTCATCATATTGTAGAAATCGTCACGGTATGGGAACCCAGGAAACAATCAGCATGAAACCCTAACATACAGGCGTAAAAGCTGCCAACAATAAATAAAGACATCATTATAAAATAAAATAAATATTCGAAGCATATTTTATAGTACCGACATTAGTGGCTTGAAAATTTACCACTTATGTACGCATATAAACATGATATTGACGGCTATTCTGAAATGAAAAACAGACGATTGAGTTGCGTCGTATCCTATTTTTATTGAGACTTTTGACATTTCTGTATTCTGAAAATGTTTCATCCGATACATTAGTTACGTAACTACTGGCAACCGATTGAGTTCTAAGCAAGAGCTTCTTGCGTTGAGTTGTAACGTGAGTTTGAGAATACCAGTCATTATCTAAGGTTCACATATGTTAGAAATCAAAAGTGACGTCGTTTTCATAAAAAATATGAGTTATATACATAAATTTTATTGATCAAAAATTAAGACATACGTGTTGATTTTAAAAACTGAGACGCAACGAGAACGCTATATTTAAATGAAGATTCTAATGCCAGAATGTAGAATTTTAGGGTCATTCACTTTCCCGATGTTATGCTGATTTTTAGTCTATTGGGTACTATTTAAGTCCCTCAATTATTGCGAACGAACTTATTTTATTTTTTATTTTTATTTACTAATCAACTCTCCTAACAAGGCTTCTTTTTATCACTAGGAGTCATCAAAGATTTTAGGTACATTCTTACAAATATTTATTATAAAAATTTTCAAAAATACAATTATAGAAATTAAAAAAAAAAAACATAAAAATAAATCGAAAGATAAAGCAAAGTATGTTTTTCATAAAAAAAATAATAATTACATTGCATAGTTTCAATGAATGTAGAATTTGAAAGACTCTGCAATGAAAAAAGTTTTAAGTAAATCGTAAGCTGTCGATTGTGTTGAGGCTTGAGGCCCTTTCGTAAATGTCCCTTTCATAGATGTAAAACACCAAATTTTTCCAAATATTTTAGTATATTTTTATATAGCTTAAAATGTTCTATAGGAATTTCTCAACGTTTATAAAACTTATAGGGGGTCATGATTTCTCATTGGGTCATATTAACTCTTTGTATGTTGCTTAAGACGCCATTGTTTGGTGGATTTTTGGTCTCAAGAATCCTCCCGCACCTCCTCGACGTTGGTCACCCATGGAAACTATACAATATGTTATAATATACCCACTGAGGTTGGTTAACCGATGGATAGTGCGGACTCATGGGCCAACGTGGGAGGGCGTTCTTATCAACCCCCTTGGCAATCGTGACGTTGTAATGGAAATAGTGTCTCCCATATATCACGTTCAATATCTACATAATAATTCAGAATTGTTTGTCTGCTTTCTATCGTATATGTGAACATCACGCTCAAAATACAAATGCTACGTCAGATATGAATCTGCGCAGAGCGGTGCAATTTGCTTGAGAAGGTTCTTAAATACAATTTGCTGCATTAACTTTAATATATTTAGAGCTATTTAAAAAACTCTATTTTTTAGGATCTTCATACAAATTTCTCAAAAAGACAGTAAGCCATCTTTTGGAAACAAAATTACTCATGTAAACGTTGAATGGAATCTTGGTATTAGGTACGGTATGAAAATGTAATAAAATAATTGTAGATTGATTTGTTATACATATAAATGTTATTCAAATCTTATTATTCTCAATAAATAAAGATTTAATGAAAAAATTTGCAAAATGATTCCTCCATTTTGAAGTTTGACAGATAGCACAAATCACCCTCTATGGGTGGAATGCCTAATTAATTATCACACATTAGGGAATGTAGCTAAGATTCAAACCACAGAGCTCTTTCTCTATGAAAACTTGCAAATTATGTCGGTAGGTTCGTATTATTACATAAATATGGCATTCCGTCCCGATGAGGAATCGTATAATATTATGAGGTCGGTAAAACAAAAATTGTAAAAGTGTTCTTCTTTTTCTGTGCTTATGTCAGTTATAGAGGTCTGTTAAGCAATGGGAAGCTAGACTAGAACCTGTTTAATTACCTATCGATCAAGCCTGACAATCGGAATCAAAAACGTAAAGCAAGACGGGTATAAGCTAGTAATATAATATGCGAGGGAGGCTATCTTTCTGAAGTGGACGATTAAGGCTCAAAAGAAACAATAATAATAATAATATAAAGCCTTTATTGATAATATATACAAATATAAAAATAACATGCTTACAGATAATAATTATTAACAACTAAAATATACAAACAAGATACCTCCCGAAAATGAGTATATACTCGTGCTTCGGGAGGGAGAAATAAGCCCTGAATTTTCCTGCAATAAAGTACCTAGGTACATTTTGCGTGAAGTAAAATTTACACATGACTCGTATTAAGTGTGAAAAGGTGATATTATGTTGTGTGTCAACAATGGGTACCTAACTGACCTCCACATTTGAAAATACAGCCTATGTGGCAGCGTAATGATATGAAAAAATCAATGGAATCTGTTAGTAGCCCCCATACAACTAGTGGCTAACATAACATTCGGCCATATTCATTAAAGGTGTTTTTAAAATATTGCGTGTTTATTATTATTACTTATAGCATTTCACATAATTTTGGAGTTTAGTTTATTTCAGCCATTCTTATTTTTATGTATTTATGTTAATACTAGCTGACCCGCCCGTCGAACTTCGACCTAACCCAGAATAAAAAAAAATATTATACGAAATCTTCGTTTGTAGTCGAACGCCAATTTCAAATTCTCTAGGAGGGGGGGGGGGTCGAACCCACGACCTCCGAACGATACAGTACGAAAGCCGGCTTCGTAGCCGCTAGGCTATCAACCACTTCAAGTAAGTGAATATAAGTT
The DNA here is from genome assembly GCA_963576905.1 of Mystacides longicornis. Lineage (NCBI taxonomy): Eukaryota > Metazoa > Arthropoda > Insecta > Trichoptera > Leptoceridae > Mystacides > Mystacides longicornis. The sequence goes on from OY756436.1 coordinate 9,673,997, forward strand.
TTTTCAGTGACACAATCTTTTATCTTGTGTTTTTTTCCGTGTCTTGCACAGTACGGTACCGCTCTCTGCCTGAAATTTGTATCACCTCAACACATCCTGTCATCTAGTGAGGCTTTAAATTCCAATACTATTCAATTAAATGGGTATTTTTTATATTATATTTGCATACTTTGAAAAACATTCAACCCTATTTTTCACCCCCTTAGGGATGGAATTTCCAAAAATCCTTTCTTAGTGGAAGGTTTTGTATTAAAACCTACCTGCTTTCCAAATTTCACTTCTCTACGATTAGCCGTTTGGGCTGTGCGTGCGTTGATGAGTGAATATGTCAGTCAGTCAGTCAGTCAGTCAGTCAGTCAGGCACTTTCCTTTATTATTATAGATTGTACTTACATTTTATAATTTTATATTGTCGTGAAATATAAATAGGCAATGTAGCTCCGTTTTCTCTTGATAATGATTCTCAAACATACAGCTCAAATGATTTATCAAAATTTTAGAACCGGTGTTTATATGAAAATTAATTCGATTACATCAAATCATTGCCTATAACAAATACATAATTAACTTTATTAAGTGATTTTCTTCAAGCATCATTCCTAATTAATAATCTAAATAGCTGCTATATTAAATCTCCCTAATGAAATTAAAGTCCCTTGTTTTATTTCATTGATGAATACGGACACTTTGTAATATTGGGGGCTGTTAGCTGAAGTATTGTACGGTATACTTATATAATGTAGTAGCACATAGCTGTAATGTTATACTTAGTTATAAGGCCTTTCAAGTTCACAAGGTTTTGGCCTAATCAGTCAGTCTGTGGCGGGCAGTGTATGTAGTATCGCTTGTGTATTCCTACTCTTATAAACATTTTCACGGATTATCTATGGTGGACAATAGTAAATCGCGGTTTGACATTTGGAACTAATTTGAATCATTGACACAGTGATTTTTTTTTTAAATATCGTTCTATTATCTTCAGTTTCCAAATTTGAATTAAATCTCTATGTCTCGTTTATGAAAACTTGAAATAATATTATTCTTTTCGGTAAAAAAGTGTGGTGATAAGAATTTGTTTATTTTAATAAATTTACTTAGGTATCCCAAAATAATAAAATTATTTAATGTCTTTTTCTAAATAGTCTTTGACTTATTTTTACTACAGGTACCTACTTGAGTGTATAAATTTATAAATATTTATTAAACTAATAATAATGCTTAAAACTAATATGATAGGTATTATATTATTATCATATAGCAAAATCTATTCAATAGTAGGTATATAGTAGGTATCTAAGGAATATGTTATTTTTAATTCAAACTAGCTGACCCGTCAGACTTCATTCAACATCTTCGTACGATTCTTCTTTCAAAAATATCTACTTACTTTCTGTATCATAGTGGTATACAAAAATTCGCAAATGAAACAAAAAAAATAAAATTTTCGATGACAATCGCCATAACCTCACAACATAATATTAATTAAACTTAATTCACTTTTTGAGATCCAATTTTTAATCAAACTAAAATCATATCTTTTTATTCACTTTCTGATGCATTTTAATTGATACAAAATAGCTTAATTTGATAATAATTTCGCTAATTCTTTTTTTGTCGTGTCGGCTTTTATCAGGTTCTCATATTCTTTATTCTTTATTCTGTAATATCTCCCCTAGGTCTCATTCGAGACACTTGGGTTCATCCTTTTTACAACAATATCAATAAATACAACTTCAATAGTTACAATAAATTAACAAAAGAAAAATAAAATTAAGGGACGACAAACACAACAATAAACCATAATTATCAATAGTCAATAGGAAGGAAGTAAAAAGGTATTAAAAATATTAAATACCAGAAGAATGTAAAGGGTTCTTCTGGCATTGCGTCAGATACATATTATATAGTCAACAACGAGAACGGAAGTAATACAGAGATATTAGGGAAGCAGTAAGCGAGACAAGAACAAAGTCCATAACGGTCATCTACACATATGTACGTACAGGTTAATTTTATTAGTATAGTAGTATCAATTGTAAGTAAATTTGATGCTAGACGGTATCACCGTTTAGCATCTCGTCAGTAGAGTAAAATGTATTATCAACAAGATACTTTTTCACCTCTCTCCGGAAGGCAATCGTTGTCAAGGATTTCATGTTTTCCGGGAGTCTATTAAATAGACGTACACTCATACACACAAAACTTTTGGACATTTTGGCCAGACGATGTCCTATAGGTCTGACGAGATTCTTTTTTCGTGTGTCATGGCTGTGGTGGTCGGAATTTAGAGGCGTATTTTTTATGTTTTTATGGGCGTAAATAACGCATTCAAAAATAAACAAACTGGGCTGCGTAAGAATACCTTGCTCTTTAAAAAAAGATCTGCAAGACTCTCTTGGGCTCAAGTCAAGTAGGGTTCTAAGTGCCCTCTTTTGAAGCACAAACACCCTGGATGACTCTGACCCCATTCCCCAAAACATTACACCATATGATAATAATGAATGAAAATAGGCGTAATAAATTGATTTAGCTGTGTTATTTCCACATATTTGCTTTACCTTTTTTATAGCGTAAATGGCTGAATTCAGTTTCTTACATAGTTGGTCGATATGTGTTCCCCATTGTAATCCCCTGTCCACAGTAATCCCCAAGAATTTACATTGGTTGACAACTTTCATGCCTCTTTCAGATAGAGCGTTTGTGATTGTGTCAGAACAACACTGTCCTCCCAGAGAGAAGCTCATAGTATTTGTTTTCGTTATATTTAGTGCCAGCGCATTATCGAGAAACCACCTCTCCAATTGGACTATCTCCTGCAAAGTACTCTCCACCGTGCTTGCCTCATTTCTTTTTGCCTTCAAAATCAGTGAAGTATCATCGGCAAACATGACAACTTCAGCAGTTTTATTTAAGGAGTGAGGCAAATCATTTACATAAATAAGAAAAAGTAATGGCCCGAGTATGGATCCCTGCGGTACTCCACATCTCATCTCAACAGCATTGGATCTAGTATTATTTAATTCGACTATTTGCCGCCCATTTTGTAAATAGGACCGAAAAAAACTGTTTGCTACTCCCTTAACACCATAGCAATCCAATTTACGTAAGAGGATGTCATGGTTTACGCAATCGAATGCTTTTGAGAGATCACAGAATATTCCACAAGCATTATTTCTTTTGTCCAGTGATTCCAATACTATTCGAAGAAGAGAAGCGATTGCGTCAGACGTATTTTTCCCCTTTTGGAACCCAAACTGGTTACAGTGAATTATTTGGTTGGTGGTTAAAAATTTGGTCATAAAAGAAAAAGTGAAGAAAATTGCGTGGTAAATTAGAAAATTAAAGAAAACTCTTAAGTAGGTAATCTTTTTAGTACTTTTAACAATATAGATTTTATTCCAAATTTGAAAATACGAAATTAAAGTTTGACAGGAACTGTCAGTTGTTTGATAGTTGGTGCGTTTGAATTTCGATGGAAAATAAATGGTTTGAAACAGATGCATTATATTGCTTAAAAGGTAATAAGCTTATCATTATATTAATTAGAATTCAATATTCATAATTATTAGGACCTCAGGACAACGTATGTCGGGAAAGCTAGTAAATAATAAAATAGGTATATGCACGATCATTCATAGCTCAATTTAATATCTGCTAGAATAATCATGGTAAGTCATGTAGTAGTTCATAGTATAAAACATAGGTATGTGAGCGAACAAAATAATAAATAAGGAAATTACTTTAATTAATAGTGGGTTGGCATTTCGAATGCCCCTGAAAAAGTAAAGTAGGTACCCTACAGCGAGGAAAAGTTTTATAATCTCCAATAGTTCAAGGGAAACAATACAATACCAGGTAAGTACATTGTTAAAATAATAATTATCAGATAACAGATAGCCACAACGTTTGACACGAACTGCTACAATTATTTACTTGTAAATTCATGTACTTGTGCACACTACCCCCTTGTACTTTTACCTTTTCGACCGCTAAGTTTGTACCCCTGAAACTATCACGAATACTAATGGATCAGGTTCGTCGGTAACTCTGTATAATTGTTGAAAAACTAGTCTCACCGTTCCAACTTCATACGGGAAATATTTTTCATACGTACTTACTTATATAAATTTCGCATGATACAATCGATAGTTGCTACACGACAATAATAATTAATAAAATCAGGTTTCCGCTTGAATATCATATCGACGAAATAATATTGAAAGAGTGGATTAGATGTTCCTAATAATACAATGCTGCTACGGAAATAAATGTCAAATTGTCAGCCGTTCTCGAAGTGATAAAGTAAAATAGGACCCTTTAAGGGTGATATAATAATTAATGACCATAGCACCTCTGCTCTTTTTGCTGGTTTTCCGAGCATCCTGTAAGAGGCAGGAAATCGAAAAATCCGTGAGGTTGACCACCTCACGTCCTTAAACCTCAACCGGTCAGAAAAGGCATGCACCATAAGCCTCGGACGCCTTTGAGCGCAATGGAGAGCTCTTGGTGCCTCCCTATGCCTCCTGCATTGCGGGTTGGTTTGGGAGGGGGGGATCTGCGGCGGGCTTGATTTGTGTGGAATCGGCTTTTTGGTTTGATTGCTTCGATCGAACTAGAGGGCTGGTTTTGTGCGGGTTGGGTTTGCTGCGAATTTGTCTCCTCCGGACTGGCTTGCGGTGTGCTGGGGGCCTTAAAGGGAGAATGTATGTATGTATATATATGCACGTCGTCCGACTGGTTTTGCCGCTAGTCACTTAAAAATATGCAAACGTATCCCATTTTTTTAGAGACCTTAGTTCATTATTTTGATCAGATGCGAACTTTGCTCGAACCCCAGTAGCGACTTATAAAAGGATAATAATATACTTTTTTTATTGTACCTACGTATTTTCATTTTCAGTGCTAACTTCGAAGTATCATAATACTATGTTTGCTTGTTTATTTTGGCGGGAACGAGTGTATGAATTTGTTTATTATAATAGGTATGAATCCTTTTTTGGCTTACTCATAGTGATTACACTCTTTAACTCTTTCACATAAAGCTACTTAAAGTTTGTATCGTGAAAAATGAAGATGATCACCACCTGGGATCGAACTCACGACCTCAGTACGAAACTAGGTATACAAAAGTCGGCATCGCAACCATCAGTCTACGAACCTAGTGGTTATGAGTATATGAGTACGTGTATTTAAGTGGTTAAGAGTGTATGTAGGTATATATAAACCATTTAAGTTTGGTTAAAGTCAAAATAACAATTGAAAAAATAAGTTTTATATCATGCCTCTTTACCTACATAATATAAAATGTTGGGTATATCAGTAAATCCGATAAAAATTTAGCCAAGACATTATCCAATCTATACAGTCCCATCCCATCCCATATATAAAGGAAATTTCATGTCAGTAATTTTCAACCGTGTAAAATTCTAACCGATCCTTAGACATCATACACAGGCCAATAATAATTATGAAAGCCCTTTTTTTACATTTTCATAAATTAATAATATACAAAACATATGATTATGTGTACAGTAATATATTAGAAGCTTATTCATTGGGTGTAATTAAAATTGTTCAAAAATTATTACTTGACACTTTTTAATTACACTTACGAGATATAAAAAATTCATTACTTACATGAAAATATAACACTGTTTACATTATTTGTCTTCTACAAATTAACGTAAAACTGCTAATTAACAAAATGTTCATAATATGATTACGTTAATAATATACCTACTGGTAGCATTACCTATATTTGAGCATTGTGAATACGTATTCATTTTCGATTCAGATTTTTCCGATGTTTCCGATTAACCTCAAAAAATGGCGGTAGCTATACCTTATTTAATTGGTTATTTTCTTTTTTTGTTTATCCGCACGACATTGACTATTTTTCTGAAATGAAAAACAGACGATTGAGTTGCATCGTATCCAATTTTTATTGAGACTTTTGACATTTCTGTATTCTGAAAATGTTTTATCCAATACATTGGTTGCGTAACTACTGGCAACCGATTAAGTTCGAAGCAAGAGCTTCTTGCGTTGAGTTGGAACGTGAATTTGAGAATACCGGTCAATCAAGTTTAGAAATTCGGAAAATTCGGGAATGTGCTGTATGTATTAATACTTTTTTTATCTTATATAGATTATAAAAAAATCTATAGATGTCATTCACACACATTTAACTCCTGAGATTCCTTTGTGAGGAAAGTTCTAGACCATCAATCATAGACAGGCGAGATAACAAATCGGCTGTCAGCCATCTTATTTACGACACACTCTACTAACTTGCGACTTGTAAAAATGATGGTCTTTCGCGCTCCGAGCTTACGAATACTTTGTATGAAATCTACATACGCCGTGTTTCCCATTATTCATTATCACACTAAATGTATAAAGTTAAAGCTATTTTTCATATTCGTAAACTTTGAAGAAATTTATACGCTGTGCGTGATAGCAAATGAATTTTAAATACTGCTGTAGATAAATCGTTGTTAAGGTATCTTCCAAGAAGATAATACAGCTAGAGTTTTTAATCTAGCTAGGCTAGCGCTGTTTATTTTGAGTCTATTAAAATGTAAACAGCACTATAGGTAAATTTCTAGATCCTTTGGGTAGATAAAAACAGCTCTGGATTGCGCAAACGCAATTGTTGGATAGTTTATGTAGGTAAATAGTGCCCATTCTAACTAGATAACTATTTAATATTTTACCGGTACTTTAAGCCTCATAGCTGAGTGCAGAGTTTCAAACAATTATCTCTGTCCTGTGCTAGCCGGAGAAAATCTTCATCCCTACGTATTCTTACCCATTTCCTTGTGTTTCGTATAGCTTAAACATTTACATCATTATCAATTATTACACGTTTATTCAAAGTTGCATTCGGTAGTTATACATTATTGCCTGACGCTAAGTTTCCCTTCCACAAACGAAGAGTAAAAATTTTTAAGAAATTTTTTGACTCAACTAGAAATCGAATTTAGATCTCTTAATAAGAAGTCTGTCGAACATAGTGTAAAAAATTTACTTACGGAAAAATATTTTTATGGTGTTTTCACATTATTGCAATTATTTTTAATTGAAAAGGGCTCTTCAACATCACTATTGCTGTAATTGGAATAAAATTGAGAAAAAATAGGAAGGAAAACGCCCACGGGTCATCAGAGTAATAAATATTTTGTATTCAAAGTTCAATTAAATTGATATTATGTTTGAATTATTTTCCATTTCAATACTTTCGGAATTTATAAGTAAAATTTCATAATTTATATGCAAAATGTTATGCTTGGAAGAATATAATGTGAAAAAGAGCTTTTTATCAACTTTTTCATCATTCTATTCAAAATATTTAAATATAACACGCTATAGACAAAACATTTTCTTGGTCTAGGTACGATTGCCTTAAAAATAAGTACCTACCTACCTAATGAAAAACACCAAAGTTTAATTTCAAGGTTCGCGTCGAGACTTCATATTATTTAAGTTAATCAAACTCTATAAAAAAGCTACTTTTACCAACCACCTTAAACACGTACACTACTACATATCAAAAATATGACATTTACGTGAGTTTATTATATTACCGAAAACTAAGTAATTTGACTCTGCAAGCATATTATGGTAAGAAAACGCTGCATTAGTACGTAGGTACGTAATAATATATTGGATCATACCCAGGATTACAAAGCACTCAGAATGAATAATGCTTTAAATTATTAAATTTTTTAAGTCATATTTTACTATAAAACAACATAAATTTATGGACTCACTATTATTTAAATATATTCCATCTATAATATAAAAGAATGTCGGGTTAGTGCGAACATTTATAACTCTAGATTATTGGATTGTTATCCTCCCCGGATAACAGAATAACTAATAAAAAGTTGAAAAATGCATATGATGTTAAAGTAAGAATGGAACGTATTTCCTGCGATGCCAACGCCATTTATTTATTAATACTTTTCTCTACATTGGTAGTATGAGTACCTACCACCAAATTTCACATAACAAAGACATCACAGAATACAGAAGGCGAGACAAGGGCGGATCCAGCTATTGGCGTCAGGGGGGGTCACAAAGTAAAAAAAGGTCATTTCCAAAATTTGGTATCTAGAAACTTAACATTTCCTAAAAAAAGGTCATTTCCAAAATTTGTCATATGGAACTTTTGATCCAGGGGGGAGGGGTCATGGCCCACAAGAAATTATAATTATACTAGAAAAGTAGATATTTTATTAATAAATGTCACTAGGTACTTACTGTACTTTAGAATACATAGCCAATGACCCCCCCCCCTGACCCCCCCCTTGATCCGCGCTTGGGGCGAGACTAATGATTGATAATAAGTAATGATAATATTAGAAAGGAATGTGGAGAGGATGTTAGCGTAGTGACTAGTGACTAGAATGAAAGTGAATAAACTATGGTGGTTTGGGCATGCAGAGAGAATGAACGACGAGAGAATGACTAAAAGGATATATAAATGGTAAATCAAATAAAAAGGTATATCAAATCTAGCCACACGCTCGCCGAATCTAGACGGTATTTTGTTTCGTAATAATATTTCGCACGAAAGCAAAAATTGTTTTAATATTCATAACTAAATGAAAGCTTTTTGAACACGACAAATATACATTTCTCTACGACTCAACACCACTATTCCTATTGCGAGACCAGTCTAGACTTTTTTGTTTTAAAACTACTTTTTTATAAATGAATCTGTGCTCAATCAAAGTGAACACAAAAATACACTCTTTGATAGTAAGCTTGTATTGTGAAAGAGGAAGACAGTTGGCACATGGGATCGAATCCACGAACCCCAGTACAAAACAGTACGAAAGCCGGCGTCGAAATAACTAGGCCACCAACAACCCCAAAGCTATGTCGATAATGTGCATAAAATTAGAATGAATAACAAAAGGATAAGTTTATCGATATATTATAAACAAACCGAACTGATAAATTCTTTGAAATTGATAGATTAATTCTTGAAATGTCATCAAAAAGCTGTTTCATACAAAATAATTTATGAGATACATTCGTTATTTTTATCGATTTCCCAAATTTTCCAAAGTTCCTAGTTATTCCGTTATGGGCGGAAACAAATTCAAAAAACCAAAAATCATACAAACCAGTCTCAATTATGCGACTACACAGTTTTGTTTTAAGTCAAATTTTATAGAACATTATTTATTATCCTACATTATACTTGCTATGTTCGTTCCTAATTCATTAATTTCATTGAACCAACACTCTAGCCCAACGTGAAATATTTTCAAACTTAAAGTATTTTTGTCTGTATCTAAATTGATTATGGTTATTATTAGTTTCCGAGAGAAATATTATATCGACGAAATAATATGTGATACTTGATCAAAGGTTCCTACTTACAACAGAACTGTTGCAACGTGAAGAAATTTCAAATATGCCCATTCTTCAACGTGGTGATGTAAAATTGGGACCCTGTATGGAACCATTTTACTGATTCATATGACAATAAAAAAAATAGTGCTTCTTTCTTTACCTTTCATCGGACAAGTTTTTCTGCTAGTTAAATAATGAACTACCTTCATACATACATGATTAAGGAAATGTTGTTATCTGTATGGATGTGAAACGTGGACATGAACGATAAAATAAGAAAGTACCTATACTATAAATGCAGTAGAGACGAGACCTCTACGAAGAATATGTGGAAAAACTTTGTGGGAAATGGAAAGGAATGAGAATATTAGGAAAGAATGCGATATGGAAGTTTGTGTTGGGACAAAGATGAAAGTCAATAAGTTGAGATGATTTGGACATGAAGAAAGAATGGAAGGAAATAAAATGACAAACAAAATTTATAAGATTTAAAGGAGAGATGTAAGAAAGCGTGGCCAACCGAAAATGACATGGATTGAACACATCGATTCCGTGCTCAAAGAAGGCCAAGGGGGTTGATCTTGATACTCAACCTCGATCTCGATGTCTTCCGTTAATTACTTTTAATACAAGAAATACTTGTATAAATCCTTATTTATATATATATTTTTTTTTTCAAAAACCAAATCCGGATTAAAAATAGACTTAATACGTGGAACTATTATAAAGCTTAGCAACCAAAATCTGTGTGATAATGACAGCGTTATTAAGATTGAAACTGGATCTATTGTGATTGAAATGCATAGAAACCCCCCAGTTCAGAAGCAAAAAAAAAGATCTATGTCGGTGGAAGAAGCGAAACAAGTGTGCTTGGATTAAAACAGTGGAAGCCCGCTCTCTCTCTGTACCCCTTACGGGACGGGAAAGTTATATAGAATTACATTATTAGGTAGGTACACAGTTCACAAATAATTCTTTCTCGATTTGTTGCCTAAGAAGAATATCACACAGTTTATCTATACTTATGTATATAAATAAGTGAAGGAAAAACTTTGTGACCATTTTTACGAAAATTGCCCGGACAGTAGAGAATGAAATGTCTGAGGAGTTGCGAATGCTAATAATAATAATAATAATACCTATAGTGATATCGACGAATGGAGTTATTCCTAAGTCTCTTAAAGACAATCTAGGGAAACTTGGCATCTGTTGTGGTCTCAGATATGCCATCCAAAAGGCAGTTCTGTTGTCCTCATGTAGGATGTTAAGAAGGTTCCTTTCTCTATAGTTCGAAGATCTCTCATGATTACATTACATCGTGATGTATCATGAGAGATAATACCGATATTTTTATATTTAGTATATAGCATTGTATTTAATTTTAATTTATTTTTATTAATTTTTTTTTACAATGATGTATACTTCATATGATATATTGTGATTTAATGAATAAATGATTTGAAATAATAATAATAATAATTTATTCAGAAAAAATAGTTACAAAAATGATGTGATTCGAAATACAATTACATTAACAATGTAGAAACAAATGCTACCTTCCCAATTGAGCAGAGCTCGTGTTAGGGAAGGGAGTACCAAACAGCCACAACACTACTACTTCTCGAAATCAACATTAAAACATATTTCTAAAGTCAAAAACACAGAGATAAACTGTATAGTGCAGTATTTAAAATATTAGTAGTTAAGTCCACTTAGTCATAAAATAAAATATAACAAAAAATAATAACAAATAAATAATATATACATATTAAAAAGATATATTTTGAGAATTAGGAAGTGATTTGGTAATATTTAGAGTGTTAATTAATGTTTTTATAAAATTATGCATTAAAAATACAGTCATGTTATGCATTTTATACTCACACATACACACACTTCGATGTATTTGACACTGACAAAGACGATTTTTTTTCTGTTTATCTGTGGTCAAATTGAGAAAAGATTAATAATTGTCTTTAATAATAATAGAAAACACTTTGTACATAATATCAACATTTCAAATTTGACGAATCCATGTCATTTTTTTTTTTTTTGAAAGTAAATTTTAAATTAGCGCCCGCTCAGACTTTGACAATGGAACCTTAATAATATTCAAAATTATAGTTTAAATAAGTTATGGTCGAATTTCGAGTACTGGTTGACCACTAGTATAACACTTAAATGCAGATGAAACGAGGGAGTCCTCCTCTGAAAATAACATTCTTTCAGCGTCGATGAAAGCAGCAAGCTATAATAATAATCTCCCAAAGACGTCACGCGTTACGCAATGACACCAAACACCTCTGGCACCAATCGTCTGCATCATAACTCTAATATCATTATTAATTAATTGTATTATCAACAAGATAGAATATATTTAATAATATGATTTCGTTATTAAAATGGAACGGCTAAGAATACACAAGTGTCTGTAGGAGTCGAATCATAATTTTAGTAGTCATCGGTTAGTGAACTTATATTCCTATTTTTTTCCCAAATTCCCAAAATAACCGAATATAAATATAATCGGTCATTATGTGACGCGCTTATAATGTCGGTTCGACTAGTAAAAAATGATGACTGTATGTATGTTTCGAAGGATCTGCAGCCCTATTCACGGAAAAGTTTAAGTCTAAGTTTAGTTCGAGGTTCGAACGAAGTTCGATTCAAACTTTTCCGTGAATAGGGCTGCTGGTAATAATAATTGTAGGCGGCGACTATCTACAGTCTATGTACCTATTCACGGAAAAGTTTGAATCGAACTTCGTTCGAACTTCGAACTAAACTTAGCCTTAAACTTTTCCGTGAATAGGGCTGCTGTCTACATAAAATTATTGACAACAGAACTGACTCAGTACTAGTATGGGGGTATATGTGTGTGTATCCTCCCGTTTCAAACAACACAACTCACTTCAATACGTTTTCAGGGCCATTATTTTATAGATTTATTGTAAACTAGCTGACCGCCCGTCAAACTTCGACCTAACACAGAATAAAAAAATTACTTATTACATAAACCTACAGTTTGTGACATAAAAACTATAGGTATTCAATTTAAAAGAATATGTAACAACCAATGACTCTAAAAATTCATTACTGATGTTCGATTTTAAATGGAACACACCACTACGGGCTTACGACCGTCTTCTACTGTTATTTCGAAGGCTGGCTTAGTGTGATCACTTTACGTTAACAACGTTCGCCATTGGGTGGTAATGTTAAAGTCTTCGAAATTCCTAATCATGAGAATTCTCAACATGTTCAACATGTCGAATAATCTCATATATGCAACAGATAGAAATTTGATAATAAATGAAAATATAGAGATAAAAGTTGGAAATTATTGAGAACAAGAGAGCAACCAAATTTAAAGACTTCAATTCATTTTAGCTAATAATTTACCTATTGCATCGTGTAATAGCTATCGTTGATTCGGATGCGGGATGTAATTCGAAGGGTCATAAGTTTGTAATAAAAACAATTTCTCTATAGTTGCGTAACTTAAAAAAATCCAAGAGATGGCGGTGTAGTAGGAAATAAGTCACATATGAAGCGTGTGTTACATTATTGTACATGTTGTTGGATGAATAGACTCCAATAAACCCAAATTTTACCGAATTATTTTGGTAAGATAAGTTCAAATTTCGTTTTAACAAATACATTATAATATTATTTTGGTAAAATACTTTTATACAATAATATACTGATGGAGTCTATAGACTTCAATACCTATATCGGCGCCCCATTTAAAAAAAATGGTTTAAATTAAGAGTGTCCAAAAATTAAAATATATTTTTTATTTGGTGATGATTGATTATAATATGGTTATGAGTAGGTGTGAATAGGTTAAAGGGGTTTGAGCATTCTAACAATTTGAATAGATCACACTATTATAGCTAGCAGCAAAACCTGTCGGGCAACAGGTATTGAAAAGGGTCATTGATTGTCCTATAAATCAATTATAATATCTTCCTTTAAGGATCCTATTATAATTTTACCATTATTCCACGTTGAAAAATGCAGACAAATTGACATTTCTTCCCGTAGATACATTTGTATGTAGGAACTTCTTATCAAGTAGGTATCATAATCATTATATTATTATTTCGATGAGACAATATTTTTTCACCGTTATTAATAATTATTATTGTCAACGAATATCTTAACTAACAGACGAACATTATAAAAATATGAAAAATATTTCGCGTGGGGCTATAATATAGTACTTCAACAAAAATGCCGATCGACCGTTCGATCAACCATATTTTCTTTTTACAACACATATTTTATATATGTATTTATATATAAACATATTTGTATTCATTTTGGGTAAGACTAATTCGTTTAGAAAAAGGTTTTATCTGTGGAAAGTAGTTTAAAGTTGTTTCGAATTCCTTTTACAATAACACCCTTTTGTGATCTTATTGTTTATTTGTAATAATAGTTTTATCATTGTAGATAACTTTATTACGAAAAGAAATGTGGCGAATTACAATTCTCACCTCGTGTTTCGCCCGAACGAACGATACAGAGAAAACGAATTGGCAGAGACGTATGAAGGAAATAATAAATTAAATTAGTTTTCCCCAGTGGCGTAACCTTCAGTTAAATCGTGCGAAGAAATAATTACCACACTATCTCTAAATACACCTTATATCAATTTTTTTAATATTTTTTTCTCATATTCAAATCTTTCAAGTTGACCAGTGACGCATTCGATTAAATTTTTAATGCGGTAATAACTAAATATGTGTCAACAAAGTTTAATTTTTTAAATTAATTAATACAAATTTGGAACATCCAATATGTCGTCAAAATATCAATGAACATAATTTCAAATTTGGAAACAAGACACAAGCCTATAACCATGTTTCGGTCTAAATCATCATAGCAAGGATTCAAGGAATATTACTAATAAGTGTTAGCGAGATTTCTTACGTCGGGGGTGACCCAATATAAAGAAGGTGTATATTATTTGTCTCAAATATCTCGCCTGAACAAACTTAAATCATAATAATATCATAGAATTTTCTCTTGTTTCATCATTGCGTGTCATTAAGAAATAGACTTTTCCCTTAGACTTTCATAGCACCCATAGGTAATATATCTACCCCAAGTAACCTCATATTGCCTGTGATCTCTTAACAATTCTTACCCGCCGATTCGGTATCAATAATTTCAAATATGCGAAAAACCAAGCATTACGTAGGTATGTTTGACAACCTTTTGCAGAAATTATTGTAGAATTTGTTAACTCCGGTTTTCTGTAATATTTTAATAGAGTGATGGAAAAATCATACGTATATATAACAATAAGTGTAGGTATCTATAATGTACATCGTACGCCATATTTTAACATGATTTTTTCATTTCATGGAAGATGAAAGAATACCTACTCCCTTTTATAACCCCACAAAGGATATAAGGAAGCATCAAGAGCTCTCCGCCGCGCTCGATGCCGCGTAGTTTCAATGACCTCCTTACACAATAATATATGTGCAAATCCCTCAACCCTACCTCGAAATAACGGTATGAGAGGGTCTTTCGAGTTTTCGATACCCTGATGGTAGAAAGAACAGCGTTCTCTTGGGCCATCCTTTTTGTGTTAACATTTTCTTTCTTTTATTGGTTGTTAATTATTAACAAAAATATGAAAATTAAATATTCTTTTGTTTTCTATTCTTTACTTTGTTCAAGTTAGAAAATTATATTTTAGAAGACCAATAATGCGTGTAGTAAAAAATATGTTCTAGACACCAATAAAATCGTTTTGTCTCAATATGTTTCATCAAACTGTTCCAAAAATAACCTATCAAATAGCAATTTAAAGAAAAGTTTTATACTTCTTATTAAAAATTTTATTCTAATCCATCTCTGTTCTAAAGAAGTCTTTAAAATTATTATTTTAGTTTTCACAAACACACTATATTATCCAGTCTGCGACAGGTCGCTCTTAGGGATAGTCGCAGTCGAGTTTCACATAACTTTGAGATATAGGCGCGAAAATAATTAATATTTAAACATTATCAAATAAAAAGTTTATTTGTTTATAAGTACTTTTATAATGTAGGTTGTATTTTATTTTTAATAATTAGTTTTAAATAATGCTACATTGAGTAAGAAACTAAGAAAAATGAATATTTTTGCGTGAATACATTTTTTTTTTATTTTTCTATTATTTGATTATGTGGATGTGATAAAGTTTGATATTTGTTCAAAATATCTTTATACAGTATAAACACCAAGTGATTTTTTTTTTGTCATTTTATTTCTTTGAATTTTTCGCCCTTGATGAAAGAATAGGTAGTGCAAAAACTGTCTAATTATCTATGGAATCGCATTCATTCGAATGACAAGTTGTGGTGATAAATTATCATTTGTGCCTTAATGTACGAGTATATACGGAAGCTGTCAAGGTTCTTGCTTTGACACTTTTGTTAATAATTAATCAAAATAAACCTGTAAGTCCGCGCGAGCACCATCTCTCGAGTTTTTCCGAAAGTAAATCTGTACTCATAGATCGTTCGTGTAGTAAAGAAAACTTTCAACGATCTTCTTTAAAGTTACAATAATTAAACATCTTATTTTTTCATTGCTGCTTTCTGTTTTATCGACACTGCCTATTTTTAAACATGATTTTTCAAATTAATAAATCGACTTTTCTATTATCTATCAATATAGAATATTTTACCTACGTCTACTATAACTTAAAATGATTTCAGTGCAATAAAAACAATTTAAAAAAGTGAAAAATTTATGTAGATTAAAGACATGTGAATATTTTGACAAAATTGAGATTAAAAAATAAATTTGTAAAAATTTTGA
This sequence comes from Mystacides longicornis, assembly GCA_963576905.1. Classification (NCBI taxonomy): domain Eukaryota; kingdom Metazoa; phylum Arthropoda; class Insecta; order Trichoptera; family Leptoceridae; genus Mystacides; species Mystacides longicornis. The sequence goes on from OY756436.1 coordinate 9,690,191, forward strand.
CAAAACTCTGAATTTACAAAATTTTTCACTTGTTCAATTCTATGTGGGACATGTTCGTAAAAAATATAAAAACTCCATTTTTAGTTAAAGTGTTCGATATTTAAAAAAGTGGTTCGTAGTTTTGTTCAAAACGATCTACAAAATGACTTAAAAACTATTTTAAACAATTTATATATGTAAGGAAAAAATACTTTTATATACTCGTCTATACTTATACTATAAAAAGTCCATAAGAGTTTTTATGTTTATAAGTGTTTTTATATAAATTAGTGTGAGTATAAGAAAACAGCATCAATCATGAATTTGATGTTTCGGAAGAACTTCAGGCCGGAGAGGTCTTCTTGCGGGGGTGGTGGGGGAGGCGGAGGGGGCGGGAGGGCCGCTAGGACAGCCAATCGCCGCCCCCGAGACCAAACGTCCCCACGTGCCTACTCTCCTATGGACGACCACCACTACAGGACGCACATCTTCTTCGGAGCGGCTCCCAGAAGCAGTTGCACACTTGGAGAAGGTCTGACAAAGTACCTATCTATTTTTGAACATATTTTTTGTGGTTGCAACACTGTTTTCAATTCAAAACTTTGTTTTTAAATAGTCACACCGGTACATAACACACTGTGATTCACTTTGTAACAGTACGTAGTGAATTTTGAATGTCGAACCATTTTTTAAAACACAGAATAGAACATCATTTGACACACCTTAGTACAGAACACACTGTGATTCAGTTTGTTGCAATACCTGTGTAGTGAATTTTGAATTAAGAACTTATTAAATATATTTTGACAAATCCTTTCGAAGCGCACTGTGATATGTACTGTTGCAGTATGAAGTGAGTTTTAAAATAATTGGAACATTTTTAAAATTAGAACATAACATAACACTGTGATTTAATTTCAAGTGCATTTTGAATATAGAATCTTAAATAAAACCGAATAGAATATCAATTGACAAACATACAAGACACTGTGATTCAACTTGTTGTAGTTTGTAATAAAAATTGAATTTGGAACATGTTTTAAAAACAGAATTGATTAATATTATTTAACACACTGTTTCATAATATTATACTGTCAATTATTTTGAGTAGATACTTATGTCATGAGTTTTTGAATTTGGATTACCTACTTAGGTATTATTAAAAAAACAATAGGTATAATTTATCATTTTAATCCTATCATATTGAATATAATATTACAGCATATTGTGTAGGTACCTACCTACCAATTCATAGTACCTACCTACTTCATAATATTTTTACTCAAACACTCTGTTTTGTTTTTTATTTCTAAATTCGTTACATTTCACTAATTCAAATTGTATTTTATAAATCATGGATAATTTTACTATACATATACCTATGTTTAGTTAAAGAGTTAATTTTATTTTCGTGTACCTATAAGGTAATCATCATTATTTCAAATCGCTAATAGCAACAAAAAACTCTTTTTTTTAAGCCCTGCACTCCGGCCGCTTAAATATTGTCAATATTATAAAATGCAGTACACAACATATTGACGATATGCTCCATCAGACATTTTGATTTGCTAAACATTTCTGTATAATTCCAAAAGAATTAATTGTAAATTTAGTATGTAAACTTTCAGCTTATATAGTTTCGTGAAGAATAATTAGATATCAAAATTTTTAGATAGTTGCTTAAATTTTGAAAATGTCAAAATTAATGACGTGTATCTACAATAAACCTAATACAGAGTTCATGTTGGCAGGTAGTCATCTTAATGGTTTAAAAATAATTGACTATTGAGTACTCTGGTGCTTGTTTAGTCTATGGTTATAAAAATATTTTTTACTACGGTACACTATTGTTTGAAATTCGAATGTTTACAATATCGCTACGTTAACGCAATATTGTCTCATCTAAATATTGGCTTTAAAAAAAAACGATCAAAGTATTTATTTATTTATTATTTATTTTATAATTTTATTAAGTTATATAATAAATTCACAAAATAGCTTATAACAATATAAGTATTGTGCTTTGAGTTAACTTGAAATGACGTCTCACAGTGGTCCCACAAAGAAATTTAGGGCGCCAAAATTCTGATTTTTGGTGTATGGGGGTTTTTCGAGGCGCTGAATCCGATTTTGGACTTATTTTTTCGAAAAAACCAAATGGGGTGCCAGGGGGAGGGGGGCAAATCTTAATATATTGAAATTTTTCGTGTGGGGTATCAAAATATATGTTTTTTGTATCGCTGAATCGTTTTTGGACTTATTTTTTCGAAAAAACCAATTGGGGTGCCAGGGGGAGGGGGGCAAATCTTAATATATTGAAATTTTTCGTGTGGGGTATCAAAATATATGTTTTTGGTACCGCTGAATCCGTTTTTGGGCTTATTTTTTTGAAAAAACCAAATGGGGTGCCAGGGAGAGGGGGGCAAATCTTAATATATTGAAATTTTTCGTGTGGGGTATCAAAATATATGTTTTTTGTATCGCTGAATCCGTTTTTGGACTTATTTTTTCGAAAAAACCAAATGGGGTGCCAGGGGGAGGGGGGCAAATCTTAATATATTGAAATTTTTCGTGTGGGGTATCAAAATATATGTTTTTTGTATCGCTGAATCCGTTTTTGGACTTATTTTTTTGAAAAAACCAAATGGGGCGCCAGGGGAGGGGGGCAAATCTTAATATATTGAAATTTTTCGTGCGGGGGTATCAAAATATATGTTTTTTGTATCGCTGAGTCCATTTTTGGACTTATTTTTGCGAAAAAACCAAATTAGGTGCCAAGGGAAAGGGGGCAAATCTTAATGTTTTGGAATTTTTCATGTGGAGTATCAAAATATATGTTTTTTTGTATCGCTGAGTCCATTTTTAGACTTATTTTTGCAAAAAACCTAAATTGGGTGCCAAGGGGAGGGGGGGGGGGGCAATTTAAAAATTTTATAATTTTTCGTGTGGGATATAAATTTTTTTAGGCGCTGAGTCCATTTTTTGATATATTTTTGAAAAAAATGTGACCAAGGAAGGGGAGCAAATCTTTCATTTTGAAATTTTCTGGGGGATTGAAATGTTTTTCAAAGTGATGAGTTCATTTATAAACTTAAATTATACAAATTGAAAAAAATGGGTGAAATAAAACAACTTATAATTTTACAAATATATGCACGCATAGAAACATTTTAAACCGAGTCAGATTCCTCGGATGTGGTTAGATGATATACATCTGAGTCTGTACTTTCGTCTGAGCTTTCTTCTGGCTCCACTTCTTCATTATTGTTTTTGGGGTGAAAGATACAGTTAGACTTTTCAATTTTTCGCATGTTGTTCCTAAGTGGAAGATACAGATAGTACAAGAAACATGCAAGTAAAAGAGATGGAGAGTAAACTATTGTATTCTGTTATCAGGTGACAAATTAGAAAGGATAGCACCCCTATTTATGATGGACAGTTTTTTAATAAAATTTGTATGGCGTTGCAAGTCTAAAATATCTCTGGTTGTGGGAAATAAGTTCCATTATCTATTAATTACATTTCCTGAGAAGTAAAATCAAAATACAAAGAAGAATCAAATTATTCTTTTAGCAAGTTTTATTTAACTGAATTTATTGATTTATATAAGAGGCACCAACAGAGCACTGAACAACAAAAACAAAGAAACCATGAAACAAAAACATATAATCTCCAGTGCTCCAATAACAGGTATCTCCCGCAAGGCTATTGTGCATAGTTAGGTAGGTACAACCAACGTCTCCTGAGCATTCAAATTAAATTTCTATAATAAAAAACATGATTGCTTGAAGAACTAAAATTTACACAATACTAATCACTAATTTAGTAGTATAAATCAAATTTTAAGGATTTGGGGGGAAAACGGGGGAAATGTAAGTGATGTAGGTGATAGTACTGGCTTTAAGGAGAAACTTTTATCTGAAAAGTTTTTATGGGAAAGGATGGGAAAATTTTGTAACACTACATATAGCCAGTTAAAAGTGACTAAAAAGTACTTACTTCAAATGTAAATTTCCAGAATACCGATTAAATTACAGTAATGAACGAGCACAGATTCGTATTCAGCGAGAAAAATTCAATAAAACACCATGTTTATTAATTTTAAAATACCGGAACAAGGCACTGTAAAACGCGCTTGAAAAACACACACAAATTGACAATACCAGTTGCTCTAGATAACCACCATCTTATGGCGTCTCCATAGCAACGAGACGTACCTCGAGCGAGTTGTCATATGCGGTACTAGAAGCCTTCAAGGTCACAGTACATCAGATCATAGCTAGCTTTTCTCTCTGGTACATTTCATTTTTTTAATTTTGGCGCCCTAAATTTCTTTGTGGGACCACTGTGCGTCTGGTGTATTATCTATAACAACTTTTAAAACCTTTAAAACGAGTGGAAAACGAAAATACTGCACGTATCATTGTTACTTGTAGGAATCATACTAAAAAAGTGCCCTTGATCACGCCAACATGCGTGAACGGCTGGACCAATTTCGCTAATATTTTGTTGAGTTTGCTATTGTCAGGAAAGGTTATTATGAAAAATATTTTTTTTGGGTAATTTTTAGAAAATTCAATCCTAGTATTCTTGAGAATATAAAGTTTTCTATTTGTGAATTAAATTTGCAGATTGATATACGTAAACTCAATCAGTTTTTGATAGTCGGTACGATTGACAGAATGCGCTCTGCAAACACTATTCAAAACTGCTTTTATGTATGAGGGGAAATCCTCCAAGGATATAGTTTAAAACGGATGCATCGGACGGAATTTCATATTATATCGTATAGTGGATAGGTATAATTAATTAAAAGCGTTTATCAAATTCGATATCAACACACTTACTTAGGACTGATGGTCAACGTCTGTTGGAAAAGCTAGTTAATCATAAACATAACTAAGTTAAGTTTTTTTTTTTTTTTTGGTAAGCCTTTACACTCGTTGTCGAGTGATTTCGGTTTTCCTAAGTTGAATTAAAATACGATGCTAGAAATGTCTGCGAAACAGTGTAAGCATTAGAAAAGAATATCACCTTTATTCTTCAAAAAATAATTTGTTGTTTTCAGAATGCGCGGTACCAAATAAGAACATAGTATAGGTTTAAAAAATCGTATCGTAGGTATTTCTAGATCTTCCTCTCTTTTATTGTCGAGATACCATGTGCCTAAAACATTATTTAGCAAAAAAAAACTAATTTAATTAGTTAGTGTTATGTTTCATTGAGACAGCGATATTGAAGAATCATTCCAAATTCAAAATAAAATGTGATGAAAGAGAACGCTTTTAATTGTCATGATACCTAGTTGCGAGCACTGTTTTATAACAACTAGGGATTGCAATCCGGAAAACCGGATCCGGTATTACGGCGGATCCGGCATCAAAATGCTTATATCGGATCCGGCAAAAATTAACGGATCCGGAGATGGGATCCGGTTAATCATATCAAGGGATTTTTCGACATATTTAACACGGACCGGACTCGAATCCGTATCCCTAGCAATTCCACAGGGCCATTGTAGGTAAAATTGTAGGTACCCATAAAGGTACGAAGAGAAGAGGAGGCAAATGCGTAACACTGAGCGCAGTGGAAAGCTGCTTTTGCCTCCCTATGCCCAAGGTGGGGTTTTAAAGGGAGGGTTGACTGATCGTATTGACTATCGAATGAAAAGACATTTCTTGAATGAAAAGAAATGGTGAGTGCAATAAGCAATAAAATTAGCCCACAAAAAATATAGTAACCTATTTAAAAGCAAAACTATTGGGATTATTGTCTGCTATTCTCGATATAAGAGTGTCTCTGATTACTCCCGGTTATAGGTATTACTCCTGGGACGCAGATGTCCAACTGCACATCCATCACTTTGGTGCTCGTCCAAGGGTCTATGGTTGATGTGATTTCATCCTATTATAATTACCAGAATCACCGGATCCGTTCTGTTGACGTGATTTTTCTAGTAATGCCTTATATTGCTACCCCATTGCCTGACGTTCTCGATATCGCAGAGGCTCCGAATCCGGAGTTTCTAACTCTGCTTCGAATGGTTTATTCCACAATGGATTGGGAAGTTTTCAAGAATCTTTCTTTTTCGTGGTATGGGTTCTGGTTTGCACATCGTAAATCATGATCAATCAAGAAGGTATATTTACGTTAAATTTAAATTTGACTTTTATAATAATACGTAATCTAAATTGTAATTTTATTTCTTTTGAAACTAAATTTTTTATAGTTTTTTTTACCATTAGTCATACCCTAATTAAATTAATTTCGTACATGTGCTGTTTCAATTGCCGGATTCAAAATGAGACCGGATTGCAATCCCTATTTATAACATCGTTAGTGTCTTTATTACGCCAGTATAGAAGGATAGGTATGTGAAACGGACAGATAACACCGGCTTACAGTGTTCGTCAATCAATAACTAATTAATACCCTGGGGAACGATTGTTATTTTCAATTTGCGACACTTTTTTCCCGCCCATTTCAACCGTGCCAAGAAGAGATTGTGTAAAACTTCGTTAGAGTTTATAATATCGCATTATATTGACTCTTCTCTTAACCTCGTCAAAATTGACAGAAATAAATGTCAACTAAAAATTTTCAAAACATTTTCCGATGTTTCAGCATTTGTGCAATCTGTCGTTTCTATATATTCAATATAATTGCTTATAGTCGCGTGCTTATAGTCGTGGTTACACGATAAATGCACATGTTAGATCGAAGAGTTCAACAGCCGGTTGGCCTATAACTCGGTCACAGAAATGTCTGAGAGAAAACCCAAAACAGGGTTTTCCAGGCTTGTTTCATACTTTTCAAGATTTTTAAGTCTTCTTTCGATAAATGTTTTCTAATTTATTTTTTCGAAGTAAATATGAATGTCACTTTCGCTATTCATTCATAAGAGAAAAATTTCATTGCGATACACATTAAAACTGCAGAATGACTGTGAATCTGATATCTGACTTCTTATACTTATCTGACGAATGGTAAGCATTGAATGTAAACCAAAAAATGCAAAATCCGCCTATTCAGGGCTTCATTAATAATGTCAAACACGGGTAGCTTCATGGTCTTAAGGCATAGATACAGAAACGCATTCACTCATAAACAAAAATGCAAAACGCCCCTTTTCAAAACTAACTTTGATAATGTCAAACATGTGTAACTTCATGATCTTAAGGCTTAGATACAGAAACGCATTCACTTTTAAACAAAAATGCAAAATGCGCCTAGGTATACAAAATGAACTTTAATAATGTCAAACATGGGTAACTCCAGTTTTAAACAACATACAGAAACGCATTCACTTTTAAACAAAAATGCAAAATGCGCCTAGGTACACAAAATGAACTTTAATAATGTCAAACATGGGTAACTTCATAGTTTTAAATAACATACAGAAACGCATTCACTTTTAAACAAAAATGCAAAATGCGCCTAGGTATACAAAATGAACTTTAATAATGTCAAACATGGGTAACTTCATAGTTTTAAACAACATACAGAAACGCATTCACTTTTAAACAAAAATGCGCCTAGGTATACAAAATGAACTTTAATAATGTCAAACATGGGTAATTTCATAGTTTTAAACAACATACAGACAGCACGATGACGAGAAATTGGAATCATGACGATTGTCCATTACATGTAGAACGAATTATTATGCAAATAACTAGAAGTTTATTTTGAACGTCAAGATAAGCGCTTGGGTTAATAGACGAACAGACATAAGCTGGCAATGTGACAGCTCCTAACCTGACTTACTTCATACAAAGAAGTCCCCTTGTTTGCAACATTTTAATGCATGAGCTCTATCAAGTGATTTGACAATCTATAGCTGTATAAGAGACCGTAATTTATTGATTACAAACGACTCCAACACAACAACCGACCTCCTGGGTCCCGGGTTCGATTCCCGGTCGGGTCAGAAATTTTCAATGTGTTTTTTCACATGAAATTTCTACTCGGGGTTGGAATCCTGTCTCAGATTGGATGGGACCGGTTGACTGGTAGAAAATGCTTCAAGCATTAAGTTCCGCTGGCTATACTGACATCTATAGAAGAGTGTTATTTATTTATTTTATTTATAACAACTCAAAACCGTCTATCTTCCTCTTCTCCCTAGAACGTTTGAATTTGTACACGTCATCAAATAGAGTTACAAACGAAGATGGTCTCATAATTTGCCCACCTCTATAGTTTGTTAAGAACTTTGTCAACAATTATTACTCAGTAAGATAAGTAAATGGACTGTCTTGCTTTTTATATGGTCAGTTCTAAGGCAAAAAGATTTCATAAGAAAAGCGAAAGAGGTACGCGAGGGTAAAGAAAATCAACGTACGTTTTTTACATTCCCGTACGAAAAAAATCGGTAAACAGTTAGTAGATCTCTGACAATAACTCCGTCTTTATTGTTGATGCATGTAAGTGATTCAGTCGCTATGTTTAGTTCTGAAAGTCGTGGGTTCTATACTTTGTTATTTTTGAAAATAGTAAGTTTAAGTAAAGGCTCAAATGCAATCATCTCTGGTAGACCGTCCATATGAATGCCATTCGAGGCTATTTTCCTCCGATATTTGCAATATTACAGCGGCGTGAATATTTTGGTCCTTCGATCCAAATACTCGTTTTGTACCTTTACGTTTTATCTAAAAGTTACCAGTTATACTAATGTACTTTTGAAGAATCACCACCAACTAACTGTCAGTCGATCAGAATTCGTCATTTTTCACCAAGTCAAATAAATTTTTGTGAATAGTATAATAATCTCTGATATAAATGAAAGTTAGGTTAGTGCGAACACTTATATCTCGATATCGGCTAAACAGATTTTTTCGATGTTTCATTTAGTAGATCCTTCTCCGCTCCGAATAACAGAATAACTAATAAAAGTTGAAAAATGGATAAGAAATGATATAAAATATAATATTATAGTTAGTATGGAACGGATCACCTGCAACGCGCCAACGCCATCGCAGGTAATTCCCTCTCATTCTCGCATACGTGATTGCTGCTCTTACAGTAGCCCATCCCATTACTCCACCGCACCGTTTCGAGCGTTTTAGAAAATTTCCATACAAAGTCAACAAAATTATCGGGCACATTCGTTTTGGTTCTGCATAGGCGAGGTAGAATGTGTACGCGCACATATATTCTCACGTTGTTCCCGCCTGAGCTTTGAATACGAATGAAATATGGATGTTAAAGAAATATTTTAATATTATTATTTTATTTCTTTAACTCAATATGTATTTTTGTTTCTGGGGGCGCCGTGCACATATGAACGGGGCACCTCTGGTTAGGACTACAGGACAACGTCTGTCGGGAAAGCTAGCACTAATAATAATTATTAGTACTAGCTTTCCCGACAGACGTTACTTACTTTCCGAATCCGGATCGTCAGACCAAGAATCTCCAGTGGTTGGCCACACGTATGGCCCTGTCATTGGAATCAGCAAGGTCCTCCTGTGTACACCCCCCCTCCAACATTCGGGCACTTCAGAAGGTGATCATGGTCCTGCACTTCCCCACACTCACAAGTGTCGACCTCTCTATATCCCCATTTTTTGAGGTTACTATAACAGCTCAACACTCCTGTTCTCAGCCTGTTTAGGGTTCTCCATGTGGGGTACGGCAGATTGGAGCCAGCGACCATCTCCTTCGGTTGAGCATGCACACAGTCGGACTAGTCAACACAACTCAACTCGGCGTGCCTCCGGCTTGCCAGCCAACGCAGAAGTCGTTTCAACGAAACCTTTTCTGGACTTCAATCGGGACAATTGGACTTCGCGGCTGAACATGGGATATCTGTGGTCGAACTGTTGTTTATGTCTTTCTGACTCAGCTGCCACCTTTCTTCTGATCACAGGAGGAGCAATACCGACAATCGGGTAAATCTCCTTGAGTGGCGTCGGCTTGAGGCATCCAGACACGGCACGGACCGTCTCGTTCACGGCAACGTCAACATTCCTCGCGTGCACGGAGTTATACCATGCATACTCAGCCGCCGAGAAACGAAGCGCAAAAAAAAACTAATAATTATAAAATGTGCAGAGACTTGCCACATCATTGAATGACAAATAGACATTTTGATGGAAAGCGATATTGTTGTGCGTCAGTAATATTATATCTTACGTTTGGTAATAAAACATGTGCCATGTAGTTTTACAGCTTTTACTGAAATATTCTCTGGCAGTTTAAATTTTGAACTGGTTGTGGAATGAGGTTTGGTGTCGGCACGAATAATTATCATTCTTTAATATTGCAATGTGAAGAAAATGAACTTGTTACAGTTGTATTTAAATATATGTTAGTGTTGTATTGTTTTATATTGGTGTGTGTGTATGTGTGTGTGTGTTTTAGATAAGTAAATGCATTTGTTTCTTCATGTTTCATAAATACTTATTGTTTCCGTTAGAATGTGTTTGTCCATATTTTGAATTTGTTACCAAGTGGGAATTCTTGACAAATTATGTAGTTGCGATTGTTATAGTCATGATTATCATAAAATAAAGAGTGGAGACCGAAATAAACTTATGCTGTTAACATTGAACCATGTGTGCCAAGCAAATGCAGAATGCTGTTTTGCCAGATTTATCAACAGCTAAAATCGTAAAGTCAGTTCATTAATATCGTATTTTTTATATTTGCGCTGTGAACGTTTTCAATTATTGCTACTTTTTCTTAATTTGGGCGTTGTGGCCTGTAATTCAAGAGGTGGAATTAGTCTATTGCGAGGTCGAATTCCAGGTGTCCCTACACCACTTTGGTGATATGCCCGGGAGCCGTATCCCATAGAGTTGGCCGTGTAATGCCATTTAAGGAAGTCTGGATGAATACATTTTTCTCACGTTAAATATAATCTGCACAATTTAAAATCGCACAAACCACTCCAACAGGATGAAATACCGTTAACAAAAAATAATAATTTTAAAATTGACATAAACCACTAAGGATTTGCAATAGATATTTTCTTCTTCACCCTCACCTTTGTCTCGTTGTTTGATTCGCCTAGTCCGTCTTCGTCATGAATCTGTCAAGTACCAGCTCCGGTTCCATTAAGGTCGCTCTTCATGCTCGACAACCATCTGGCGGGTGGTCTGCCTAGTCTCCTAGTTGAAGTTTCGATTACCATAGTTCTGGGTCATGTTGTACTGTGGTCTTCTCAAACGTGCCCATACCATCTTAGTATGTTTTCTGTAATCTTTTCCGTTATGGAAGCGATCTTGAAGCTTTCTCTGACATGGACAATTCTAGCTCTGTCATGTCTAGTTACTCCTCCAGCCTATCTGAGCATCTTCATCTCTGGAGTGGTCATGCTTTGTTGCTGTTTCAATAATTTGCAATACTTAAACTTACATATTAGGGTAAGTCTTTGATTGGTTGGATATGACCATTTTATGTACCTAAGCTGTCATCAGGACATATTGTATCAATCTGCAACCACAAACCGAAAACATTACTCGGCTCAGAAAGAGAAATTAATGGATCACAGAAAAGAGCAAGTTTTTAAACTAATACAAATGGACCAATATAATCCAGGAGTAGATGCGAAATAAGTCATAGGAACCAAAGTAGATGGTCTGATGGCATTCATATAATGGCCATAAATCATTTGCAAAAGAAGCTAATGTCCATCAACGACGAATGTTGATGAACTAAAGACATTTCATAATTTGGAATCAATAAATTCTTAGCTATTTTGCCAAACATTTCCTCTAAAATAATGTCGTGCGCGGCAATACTCTCTCCACCGTTACAGGCACGAATGTTTATTATTTCGGCCCGTCTAGCCACCAAATAAACATACATTAGCACGTCTAATAATAATATCAGGAAAGTCATTAGTGGAACTGATGATTATTTTCATCTATTGATATTATTATGTTCATCTATTACAAACAATAATTATTACAACACTATGCCATAGTTATGATTTTTAGGCATCTTATGAGTCTGATAATCTTTTAATCAAACAAGTCAAGTGATTGTATTCTGTTCGTTTCCTTTGCCATCATCCCTCCAGTAATCAAACTCCTTGTCTTATTGATAATAGGTACGCATATTGTTATCAGAACACTCTTTTCATCAATTTCTACTCCATCGTATGTATCTAAAATGTCTTCAGCTTCAGATGACTCACTTTTTTGGTTGTATCTCGTACAATCTCACAGAGATTTGCCTTCCTTTCTGAGGGTCCAAGAGACAAACATTACCACCTAATGGCGAACGTTGTTAACGTAAAGTGATCACACCAAGCCAGCCTTCGAAATAACAGTAGAAGACGGTCGTAAGCCCGTAGTGGTTTGTTCCATTTAAAAATCGAACATTAGTCATGAATTATTAGAGTCATTAGTTGTTATTTTTTCTTTAAGATCTAGTCCTGAAAAGGTCACAAGAATCTAAACATAATTAGAACGTTGTGCACCAACAAAGCCAATAGGCAATAAATATGAGACAGTAACAAAAATGGATATAGTCATATCCTGGCGCCAAATATATGACAGCAGTCGCAGTCTTTAAATTTGGTTGCTCTCTTGTTCTCAATAATTTCCAACTTTTCTTCTCTATTTTTCATTTAATTATTAAATTTCTACTTGTTTCATACATGAGAGTTTTCGACATGTTGAACATGTTGAGAATTCTCATGATTAAGAGTTTCGGAGACAAACATTACCACCTAATGGCGAACGTTGTTAACGTAAAGTGATCACACTAAGCCAGCCTTCGAAATAACAGTAGAAGACGGTCGTAAGCCCGTAGTGGTTTGTTCCATTTAAAAATCGAACATTAGTCATGAATTATTAGTCATTAGTTGTTATTTTTTCATATGTTTTATTCCTGGTCTTAACGGATCTGCTTTCGGGATCAATATAGGGTTTTCGTTTAACTTATTCCGGTGTTTATCGTATTCGTAAGTACCTATGATTCCTTATGTATGTTTTTGTCAGCTGTATAGTCCGAAGTGTTTTCCTTACTGAAGGTTAAAACATTTGTTTTGCCTCGGGCCTTATCTGAACTACTTTCTTCAACGTGCTGACGTCATCTTACGCATGCCTTTTAAATTTTCAATACCTATATCCACATAAAAATCAATATCAGTTTTAAAAGCTTAGTACAATTTTTTTGTGCAATATGGGAGTTACACTTATGGTAACCTTAACTTTGAATTCAGGTTACAATCTGATTACAGTGTTTTGTGAAAGGTTACTATCTGATTACAAAATTTAATATAGGGGTCAATCTAATTACAGTATTTCAGTATTATATTCTTATGCAAAAATAACAAAATTTGCTTCAGCATGATCCCAATCGATGCTCGTCTGGAAATATGCGTCAACACTTTCTTGACACATGCGCATACATGTAATAATAATATGTGCGAACGATGATGAGTGAGAATCTGTTCCAGACACTATAAATAACGCTGGTGGAAGCTACATAATAATATTTTGACGCGGTGTTGTTGCATATGCACGCACTGTCACATTTCTGAAACATTACTAACACTTCAATAATATTTATTTTATTTCACTGAAACTAACTGAAACATCCTTAATTACTACTATTAGTAATTAAGGATGTTTCAGTTAGTTTCAGTTATTACGAGTTGAAATATTTTGGGCAATTTGAAAGAAGATTTAAGCTAATTGAAAAAACTAAGACAATATATAAAGTTAATAAGAAAAGATGTGAGAAAGCGTGATCGATTGAGAATGACGTGAGTCGAAAACTCGGAAAGAAACAAAGAAATAGTAAATGTATCAAAATATGATAGGTAACAGTGGAAGACTATTCTCTCTGCGTACTCCCAAGCGACTGAGCGTGTTGGGTACAATTGGGTCATCTTTTCCATCAAGAATAAGCCTTACACAGTTCAACCTGTGTTTTTTTTTTCTCTTACCCTTCACGCCGTATCTCGGAGAGGGTAGGCAGAGAGTACGAAACTCCGTTGATTCCTATGCAGACAAACTTCTTTTGCTTCATTCAAAGGCATATTTTTTTTAAATTTTTAATTGTTTTTATCTACACCTACTTAGGGTACTATTTTTGTATCGTATATTATGACATGTATGTAATCTTCTCTCCCACTGCTAACCGAAAAGGTCAAATGGTGAGCAGTGTTCATCTTTAAAATGAATAAATAAAAAAAATATAAGGTTCCGCATATATTGTCTCACATTCCTTTTACATATTATTCCGATTGCACCGATATGATCGACTCACGTCAATCTAAGTCGGCCACGTTTGAGTGCACTCATTCATTCTGATTTGAGGATTTGTAACCATATCGATTTATTAACTGTCATTCTCTTCCCATCACTAACAGTTATTTCACATTCCTTTCTAATATCATCACACCTCACATTATCATAATGTTTATATCGCAGTAAGCATACATAATTATAAGTTAATTTTGAAGAAGAATTATTTTGGTCGATGCGCGAAGCATTTTTTCTCAGTACGAGATAAACTTCGGCTGGGTGGAGTATTTTGTGGTTTAATAAGTCGTTCTTTTGAATCAGCCTAGGTGTTTTGAGTGTCAGTATTTATGTTACTAATGATGATTACCTTCCAAAGCTTAGGGGGTGCCTTACCAATTGTAATTATCCTGCATACCGAATGCACTAATCGCACTAATTCAATTGTTTTATTACTATCTCACTTCAAACAATCGTTCAATGCAACAAGATGGAAAGAAACAGATGAATGATAAAGAAACCGTTCAAATAAATTTGACACCGCCCCTGATCCTGATCTCAATATATAAAGCAATGTGTCCTGACTGACATACTCACTCATCAACGCACAGTCCAAACGGCTAATCGTAGAGAAGCGATATTTGGAAGTCGTGTAGGTTTTAATATAAAACCTTCCAATACGAATTTTTTTTTGGGAATTCCACCCCTAAGGGGGTGAAAAATAGTGTTGAGTGTTTTTAAAAGTATACAAATATTTTGGAAACTAGACGTACGAACTTGAGATTTGGCATATAAATTCTCTTATAGGGTATTTGCCCAATTTACAAAGTTTTACTAAAAGGGATGAAAAAGGGTACATAGAAAAATTGATGATTTTTAAGTGTCTGCTAATAAGATTTAAAACAGGTTTTATCAAAATTTAAAAAAAAAAATGATTTCATCATAAAGAGTCATAAATTATTGTATTATTCCGTTTTCAAAAGACAACAATAATTCGGGGTAAAGGGGTGGGGGTAGTTTTTATTAAACAACCATTTCTGGTAAACAATATTTTATTTATACTTTTACAATTTACTTAAAAAATAATTATTATTTTTATCTGCAAAGATTTTTTTGACGTTGTCACTATTTTTCTTCCCCTCGACTACTCTCTATCTCTGTACCTCACAAACAATAAAAATGTGACATAATATTTTGAATTTTTTTTTTGCTCTGCATATTTTGAATTTAGAATGTATTTAGTGTTAAAATCAATGGAGTCTATGAGGATATCCCCCACGCATAAAAACAAAAAGATATAGCTAACCATTTTGCTAGAAAACATTTTTCAAGAACCGCGAGTGTAATTATTGATGAAGAGATAATAATTATTATTGCCGTATCGCTTGGAAAATAATCGTAGTTTCGTAGATACTTCGGTTAGGCTTCGGTGGAAAAAATGGCCAACAGGAAATAGATTACGGCTAAGCCTTCTTATTATTTGTTTTCTTTTAAGTAAAACCCGAATTGTAACAACATTACGATAATATAGTGTTTTGTTATAATAAATTTAACAAGTATTGATTATTGCCGACACGCTATCGGGAGCCATTTTAAATATCAACCACACCATATTCATTTGATTATGCCTCTTGTGAAACTCGAGGACTCTACGGCCGACATTTAACACTCGGTCACACGCAGGGCAGTGAAAATCTGCTCGCGGCGCATTTTTATAAATATCTTGATAAATTTTTGAAATATCTTCCCCACCTTCCATGATAATGTGGACATCACAACATTCAATCGAAACATATTACAGAAAAAAAATATGGTAAATTTTGGATAATTTTTGTGATAATTTCTTACGCCTGCAGGATGGCTCATATAGAAGCGTGCCTTACATACAAAGCGTATACGCTAACGGTATGTTGCACAGATGGATTGTTTTATTTACTGAAATTTCGATTAGTTTTAGATATGTGCAATTAATTGTTGGATTTGTTGGTCTTATTTTGAAGTAGATATTTGAAGCTACAAATAAATATATGATTTTTTATATTTATACTTTGAAAATGTTGAATCAAAGCAATAATAAAAAAAGTTTGAAATTCACCAATACTGCGGGTGACCAAGGGTTAACAATACTTTTGACGTTATATTATATTTAAAATTAAACTTATATATACATACTTGTTGTATTAATCTGTAGTACATTTTGATTCATTAATTGTGCTGTAAGTAAGAATAATAAATAAAATAAACAATAGTATGTAAGTGCGATATTTAGACAGAAGTCAAAATTTGAGATTTTTAAATTTAAATTAACTAACATTTATTTATTATTATTTATTTATTTCCTGTCAAAATTAAGCATTGCTCACCATTACAGAGTAATCCTTCGCGGTGAATAATACGAAAAATATTTAAAAAAGGAAATGGTGCCTAAAAAACTTGTCCCTATAATATATTTTTGGAAAAAGAAATTAGTTTCCTTAATAAATTTAAAAAAAAAATATATAAAAAAAATCTGAAAGAGTGTCAGGGAAACAGAATTCCATCCCCGGGTAGAAATTCTTGATCATTCATTCAAAAGTCGAAGTTAGCATAATATAATCCAAACAAACGAGACCATTGCGTTAAATATCTTTGGTGCAAAATATTCACTGAACTCGACCGTTTATAAAGAAAAATGTATTCGCATTAAGTTGCGTGTGAAATTGAATTGGGTATGAGGTAATACTTTTACATTTTTGTAGTAAAATAGTTATTATGATATTATATATTATGTATATTATGTCCCAGTAGGTAAGCGGTGCTGTAGATTAGAATAATAGATCTTCGTGACAAAGCTTTGTAAAAAGCCCTCCATTTGAATGTCAATGTCACGCCTAGTTACAAAAAAAATGTCAGTAAAGTAGACATGACAGGGGGTGAAACTTTACACTGATGTAGGTATCTATTTTACACTTCTAGATGACGCTGTTAAATTCCTAGGTAGTATGTAGTTCATTTCCAGTCAATCAAAACTACAAAAGAATGATATTTTTATGACACTCTGACAGGCAGGAAGACTTTATATGGATAAACAAAATGGTTATTTTTCTATTTTCTTCACAATTATTCCATTACTTTTCACCGCTGAAAAATACCCCGAGCTTATCCTTACATTTCGAAACCAGAATTAGCTAAATCAGTCCGGCCGTTCTTGAGTTTTAACGAGGCACAGTTATTTTTTTTTTTTTTAATTATAAGTCCATTGACCATCTGAGTGAATACTAGCTGATCCAGCAAACGTTGTTCTGCCTTATAAAATCGTTCAATTTATTCCCGTGAACGTGACACGAATCATGGCAACATTTAAGACGCGCATGTATCGACACTCTGTGGCCATAAGCGTCATTGAAAATATGGCGTTGCGCGGCGTGTGGTTTTTCTTCGTAATTAATTTACAAATTATGTCTCTAAGATTCGTAACGTAATTTTAAATATGCATAAAGCCTTTCTCAAGAAATAGGATAGCAAATTCAAAAAAATAATAATCTGATGCAAATTTTGTGAGAAAATAGTGTTCACATATAAAAATGGTTAGGTACAGTTTTATTAGTAGGTATAGATATTCATGATAGGCACCGGCTGAAACATATTCTGAAAAAAATAAACGTTTGAATCTACCAGCTCCTTCCCGAATTTCTACCTAATTACTTTTTCTTCCAACTAACCTATCGAATATTTTGCAATAATACGCCAAATTCAACAACTTATAGATAACAATTTTACCATAATAAAACACACATTATGAAAGTCAAAAAATATTCATAGCGTTTAATCCATACTACATATATTTGTAATTATTAAACTATATTTTAATATATTCAGGCACAATTTTATATTTCATTACCTTATTCAATTTCCAATAATTATAATGCAAAAGTTTCTTTATATTTTTCTCTATCAAATTTGTATTTATAATATGTATAATATTGTTGTAAAATGTAGCTGACAGATATTTTTTTAATAAATTCTTTATACTTTTTATAATGTACAAAACCATTCTACTCGTAAGATTAGCGTTTTTTTTTCAATAATTTATATTTTAATACTAAACTTTAAGAAGTCTTACTTTATTTTGAATACATCGTGTTTGCACGTAAAATATGAATCATGTGTGAATTTGAGTGCATCCAAAAATTTAATACACATTGCTTAGAATTGTTCTCAGGTTGTTAAGATTTCCACCTTTATTGTTTGATTTTATATAGATACCTACCTACACTTAATTTACACATGACTCTTATATTATGTGCATTGCATAAAAAATTCCTTTATTTTTTTGTAAATACCTACTAGTGGCCTAACCATAGATCCTGACAAAAACCATGATTCAAATTTCTGAGTATATTATCTAATAATTGACATCTTCAAAATTCCCTTATATCCGGCAGATCAGCGGCAACAGAAGGTTTGGAAAAGATCCAATCATGCCAGCGGTGGCTTGCGTGATCCTCACAAAAAGCATGGTCTGTAGTCCGACATTCTTATCATGTATCTAAAACAATCAATGTCTTAACATTGTCTTTTGTGAGGTGTTTAATATTTTTATTTGTTATTTTCATGTGTCGTTAATTTCATCTTATTTTTATTTTAAATTATTGGTATCATTTATAAAATAAGAAAAATTATGTTGATCTCACAACCAAGATTTTTAAAACCATAACACAAATATACCCCACCATCAACAATAACGGAACATTACTATTAATTACTACTGTATCAGCTGAATACCAATACCAAACTCATATTGTCAACTACATCCAAAACAAATTAACCTTATTGTATTCTACATCTGACACAGCTGAATACCATAACCGGACTCACATTTTTACCTATCTCCAAAACAAATGAACCTCATTGTCTGACTCATATTGTATTCTACATCTGACAGAGCTGAATACCATGCATAACCCGACTCACATTTTTTCCTATATCCAAATAAATGAACCTCATTGTCTGACTCATATTATATTCTACATCTGACAGAGCTGAATACCATAACCCGACTCACATTTTTTCCTATATCCAAATAAATGAACCTCATTGTCTGACTCATATTGTATTCTACATCTGACAGAGCTGAATACCATGCATAACCCGACTCACATTTTTTCCTATATCCAAATAAATGAACCTCATTGTCTGACTCATATTATATTCTACATCTGACAGAGCTGAATACCATAACCCGACTCACATTTTTTCCTATATCCAAATAAATGAACCTCATTGTCTGACTCATATTGTATTCTACATCTGACAGAGCTGAATACCATGCATAACCCGACTCACATTTTTTCCTATATCCAAATAAATTAACCTCATTGTCTGACTCATATTATATTCTACATCTGACAGAGCTGAATACCATAACCCGACTCACATTTTTTCCTATATCCAAATAAATGAACCTCATTGTCTGACTCATATTGTATTCTACATCTGACAGAGCTGAATACCATGCATAACCCGACTCACATTTTTTCCTATATCCAAATAAATGAACCTCATTGTCTGACTCATATTATATTCTACATCTGACAGAGCTGAATACCATAACCCGACTCACATTTTTTCCTATATCCAAATAAATGAACCTCATTGTCTGACTCATATTGTATTCTACATCTGACAGAGCTGAATACCATGCATAACCCGACTCACATTTTTTCCTATATCCAAATAAATGAACCTCATTGTCTGACTCATATTATATTCTACATCTGACAGAGCTGAATACCATAACCCGACTCACATTTTTTCCTATATCCAAATAAATGAACCTCATTGTCTGACTCATATTGTATTCTACATCTGACAGAGCTGAATACCATGCATAACCCGACTCACATTTTTTCCTATATCCAAATAAATGAACCTCATTGTCTGACTCATATTATATTCTACATCTGACAGAGCTGAATACCATAACCCGACTCACATTTTTTCCTATATCCAAATAAATGAACCTCATTGTCTGACTCATATTATATTCTACATCTGACAGAGCTGAATACCATAACCCGACTCACATTTTTTCCTATATCCAAATAAATGAACCTCATTGTCTGACTCATATTGTATTCTACATCTGACAGAGCTGAATACCATGCATAACCCGACTCACATTTTTTCCTATATCCAAATAAATGAACCTCATTGTCTGACTCATATTATATTCTACATCTGACAGAGCTGAATACCATAACCCGACTCACATTTTTTCCTATATCCAAATAAATGAACCTCATACCATACCATACCCTGACTCATGTTATCTTCTATTCCTAAAACAGCTGAATACCATAGTTTGACAGATGTCTAAAAACTGATTTGAATACCATTTCCTAACTCGTACTGCTCACCATATCCAATTTATACTGAGATCATAATTTATGAAGAATTCTAAAAATGTTTAATATTGTATTTTTATCCCTTTGACATTTCAACCGAATAACAATAATAATTATGGACCAACTTACATAATTAAAATTTTCAAAAAAACTTATAAATGATACCACCGTTGTTTTCAATTGGTTTCTAATTATTTTTTTAATAAACTACGTGTCTGTTGTCGTTTTTCTGTTTAATTAGAATTTTCTTTTTTTTTTTTTTTTTCAAGGACAAATTTAAAACCCCTTATTTATAACTAGAAATTTGTTCTTTATATAGTTTTGTTTTTAATTTTACAAACTTATTTGTGTTACCTACCTATATGTTATTTTTTATAATTTAACAATGATTTATTTTATGTTTTTAGCTGTAGAGTGTAACTAAGTAAATATTCATAAAATATATACCAACCTACCTATATATAATTCTATATCCACACAACATAAAAAAAACACATTTTTATATGAATAATAATTTTAAGTCAATATATTATGTAATTAAATAATTACTTGTCTTTTTTTTAAAAACGATACATTTGCATAATATTAAAAAAGTAATTTCATGTGTTTTTCTTGGAGTAAAAATAAAAAAAGCTCAATTAATAGGCGCGGAAGTTTCGTTTTACTACTCCTAAGAAACTTTTAAATTGTTCCAAAAATCTTTGACCTTTGAGAGAAAACTTCAAATGTGTCATAGGTCATAGGAGTAGCTACAGTCACCCGATCCAAAAATCAAAAAGTTCCTATCAAATAGGTAATAATATTGCTTTACGAGTCTGGATTTAGATCCTGCCTTTCCAGTTAAGGAGGCGATAGAGGTTGCCTTCTCAATAGCCATGACTAGTGTATTTAGAGTACATCCTTCCTTCCAGGAGGGCCTAAAGCAGATGTAACAAAATGGCTGCCTCTCTGACGGTTCAACATGACAACTGTCAAATTTATATATTCTTTTGATTCGAAATTTGAAATAACATCGCGTAATCAGAATATTACCGTGGAAGTGCCATCAAAAGTTTGACGGTGACATCCATTTTGTAACATCTGACGTAAGCGCCAGAAAATAGTTTGAAAGATATTTCGTTAAAATTAAAGGGTGTCAGAAGAGCTAATATTTGAATTAGATGGCAACTAGAACGTTTTATGAACAGTTTTTCTACAGTCTCATTATTTATGATAACCTTTCAAACTATTTTCATGAGCTTAGGTCAGATGTAACAAAATGGCTGTCACCGTCAAAACTTTAATATTAATATCCTGATTACGCAATGTTATTTCAAATTTCGAATCAAAAGATATAAATTTGACAGTTTATATTTTTGTAAAGACAATAAAAAAAATACATGCAAATCTACAAAAAAAAACAAAAAACAACAAATCTTCACCATCAGACAATTCCAACATTGTTTTAATAACTACTGTTATGCATGTTTGTTAGTTGTGATCACTGTATAGGCGTTATAATATATAACATAATTTATGTTGTGTCCTAGATGATTTACACTCTGTATAACAAATAGCAAATTAGTGCTATTCAGATAATGTACCAAAATGCTTAGTTTTAAATTATTTATTGTGTAGTTTAAAGATCGTTGTAAATATGGCATTAACTTTTATTTTATGTATAAGTTAAGAATCCCTAGAAACATAGAAAATGAGTCAAACCTAACAAAATTTATAATAATATAATCAGTTTCTTGAAAAATAACGTGTTTATTTACTGTATTTTTAACAGAAAAAGTCCAAAATGTCCGTAGAAAATAATTTAAAGTTCAATATAGCTTTTGACTTTATGACACTTTGGCACAAATCTAGCCAATACTTCTTGTACTATGCTTGAAGTGCACGCGTGTTGTGGGGTAGGTAGAGGATGTACATAACTCTGAAAAGGTAGAGGATGTACATAACTCTGAAAAGGTTCTAACTCACATTTTTGCTAAAATGAGTTTTTGAATAGAATAAAAAAAAATATCAGTTTGAAACTTTTCAAAGTATGATAACGATGTAGATAAATGAATTGTAGTTTTAGAAACTGATCCAAATTTTTGTACTGTCCACATTATGCACATCTAGAAATAAAGTTTTTTAGTTTTGATAAATTTTGAAGGTTTCGATTCTTTTTCTATAAAATTTATCACAACCAAAGCTTTTTGTGTGAAATGTTCGTATCATAAAAAGAATTTTAGATTGATTTAGACAAATTTAAGGATGACTGTAAGTAAAACATAAATGCTAGTAGTTTTTGCCTAATTGTTGATTCAACGAGAATCCTCGACGAAAAATTTCAGTTACCAAAACGCTAACTAAAGTGAAAAGTTAGTATAATTTTTTTTTTCTTTTCTCATCAACTTTCTCAGAATCTTTCTATGATATGAAAATTTAAATCACAACCTCAAAAATTTATTTTTATACCTAGTTTTAAATTCCATTACTTGTTCAGCTCATAACGGCCCTTCGAATACAAATCATTCCGTAACAGTATTTCATATAGATTTAAAAAAACTTGTTAATTCCTGATGTAACGAAATTGACGGGTTTGAAGATGAATGTTTCGAACGTTATATTGAAAAGTTGTTATTAAATGCGAATATTGTTATAAAATGTCTCGCCTATAGGCATAAAGTATGACGTATGTGTGTAATACAAATACTTGCATAGTTTAAATATTGAATAAAACATTTTTTCTGACAAATCTCTAGCGTATGTGACATAATGTCTGAAAAAAAAATGTATTGAATTCCATTCTAATATTTCGTTATATTGTCTATGGACCGAGACAAATCGAAGGTTCATTTGACTGATAATTTCGTTGCTTCAGTATTAGTTATATAACAAGATAATAATTTTATGACTATGTGAATTAATTAAAGTTTATTATTAAATTGATTATAGTGTTTACTGTTTAAATGAATTTTTTATAAAGTGTTGCAAAGTTTCGTCTAAAAAAGGTGCACGAAATAGACCATAACAGCATTTTAAAGATTAGTTTGTGTTATTTTTGCAGAGAAATGCGGTCCGGTCAGCAGCGCCTTGGGTCTGTCGAATATTGGAGACTTGGAACCACCTCAACCCTTAGTGACGAGGCGGCCATCTTCGGTCAACTTACCAAGATGGACTCCCACGCCCATGACAGGAGTGACTGGTGGAAATAATAACGCAAACAATAACAATAATAACAACAACATTGGAAGTATCGTCCAGCCCGCCAGACTGCAGCCATTGTCTCTAGCCACCTTAGATAGAGATTGTTTTATCATTCCCGTGCATAGTCTCGACCGATTCCTGCCCGATGGAGTACCTGTAAGTTCTTTTGCTTGTACCTTTGATTCAAATATACTTAAATTATATCATTGATAAAAAAACACTGAAAAACCCTCAAGATTAAGTAAGCTTACATACGTAATGTAACTTTCTCATAAAATGGCATTAAAATTGGATGAAAATATTTCGTTATATTGAAAGAAATACTGTTATAACGAAATATTCTTCAGTCTTTTGTTCAATATGAATTATGAATTTCGTTATGTTGAGAACTACATTAGATATAACGAGTCACGGGACCGAGAAAATAATTTTGTTATACTAAGATAAGAGTTGGCTGTAATAGATCCTTTGAGATAAGTCTGCCCTTTAATTTTTTTTTTTTGTAATTAAACTTTTATTAATAAATAAATATACACAAGCAAACAGAAAGAAACAATAAGAAACTTATTTACACAATATTTTACACAGAAACAGTGCAACAAATGAGCGGAACCCGTTAACCCGTTTACGATTGTCATGGTATTAAGGAATATATTATTTTTTTTATACATTGTTATGACGAAATATCCTTTAGTAATTTTGAATAAAAAAATTTACGTGGAAAAACTGAAAATATATTACATCCAGATATTTGTTATACTTATTGTTCATTTTATAATAACCTGATAATGTTTATACTTATATCAAATCCTGTTACAACGAAATTCAAGGGACCGAGAAATTCGTTTTATCTGATTTCGTTTAGATAGAAGGTAATATTGAAACTACGTTGATTTGAAATTTAAATCGAATTCGATTTTTCGTTATATTGAGATAGACTTTCTTGTAACGATATATTATGTGTCTGTATATTTTGTATGAGAGTTTCAACTTTGGTATTATTCGTTACAAATGATTTTACCAGTATTCAGGATTTCTATATAAAATTAATTTTGTTACATCATGTTATATTAAAAATTTCGTTATAACCTGAAACAGTTTTATTGACAATTCCGTTACGTGTCAGTACTAATTATAACGAGATAAGACCTGTTCTTCTAATATTTATAAATTGTTTTTTTATTTCAGTTTCCAGTTCCACCTCCACCGCCCCCAGACAAAGCAACACCAAACAAAGCGATCGTTCCATCGCACACCCTTAGCGTTCTTGAAGTAGCCGACCCAAAACTATGTATACTAGCACACTTGATGAGTCCATTAGAAGCCATAGACCCAATATTAGAATCTCCTTTAGCCAGACCACTTCTTCGACAACGAGCTGCAGCAAGCGAACTGCTTTCAGATGTAGCCCAAGCTAATACAGCAGTCGGAGGAATGCTTCTAGCAAATATGGAAAAGAATGCAGAGTTTCCTTTTATAGCTTATTATGTTATCAATAGTACCCAAACAGATCCATTAGCTTTTTATAATAACATGCGAGGTGCGTCCTTAACGAAATTTGATCCGAGATCTATGCGATACACGGCTGCCCACACTCTGGATCTTTACAGCGAAGTAGCCACAATTTGTAGACCACCATTCCAAGACTTGACGGGGGGAGTGAAGAAATCTCACACTCCGACCACAGGATACATCATTAGTGTATATAAGGTGAACAATTTTTATAATCAGCACTACAAACTTTAAAATTTCAAACATTACATTTCAAAGACTGGCGTATAGTGTGATCACTTTAATAAACAATAATTTTGCTTTTTCTTCTAGGTTTTTGAAGGTGACGATGGTGAAAGATTTGAAAGAAATTGGTTATATTGGACGGGAGCAAGAATGCTATACAGGCATCTTCCAAGAGCAGCCGGTTTAAGAAGAATAGCGTTACACAAGTAAGACTAGAAGTATTTTGATCTGGAACAGAGAAACGTCTTTTTTATAGGGACCTCCACTCTATTCTTTTTTATTCAATCAGTCCAGTGACATATCATTATTTATTTTCTTTGGTGGTACATGAAGATGTATGTGATAAAAGATATGAGAGAAGTCTCATATTATTATCTTTTATTTCTGACCTAGTCTTTCTTAAGGACTGAACTGATCCACGTTCCACATTCCACGATCCAGAAACATTATTCAATCAGTCCAGTGACATAACATTATTAATTTTCTTTGGTGGTAGGTACACCTTCTCTCATATCTTTTATTTCTGACCTAGTCTTTCTTAAGGACTGAACTGATCCACGTTCCACATTCCACGATCCAGAAACATTATTCAATCAGTCCAGTGACATAACATTATTAATTTTCTTTGGTGGTAGGTACACCTTCTCTCATATCTTTTATTTCTGACCTAGTCTTTCTTAAGGACTGAACTGATTCATGTTCCACATTATTTTCAGTCAATCCCTATCACACCTTTCCTTGCAAGCGCTCTTATTCTTTCAACTTGTTATTAATTTTCTTCATTGTCTCTGCTATTCTAAATTCTTTCGGTCCCCCACACAGTCTTTCCACATATAACTCTTTCCGTTTATAACACATTCTTCTTTTTTGTCTATGCCCATGTTTCACTTCTTAACACCATTAGTGTTAACATGATTGCCAGCTTGTAGAGATACTTTGCTGTTTTTCGTGTTTTCTTAATAAGTAAAATTAAAGTTGATTATAAAATGCATAAAATTTTGAATGTTTGATTTCAGATCAGTGGCAACAAAAGGTGACCGCATGTACCTTCTGGTTTGTGAATGTGGAACTCTTCTACAAGACATGTCAGCGGCTGCCATTTTAGTTCCTGCCCTGAGGGCTAGATTATGTGGTTATACGGGTCTATACAGACCCATAGAAGCCTTTTAACAAGTTTTAAGCAATGTATAAAAATATTGTAAAATGTGTTTATTACAGTATACGAACTCAAATCTATTCCTAAATCTATGTTTGAGAAGGCCATTTGTATACCTATCCTCAAATTTCTCTTTTTAAATTTTTATGTATCTTCCTAATTTCATATTTCTGATTCTACACTTCTCTCTTTATAAGACAAACCATTGTCGGTTCTATATTGGCTTCTACCTTCTCACATTATTCTGATCTGCATATTTCCTGAATTTTCACATTGCCGCTTCATCATCTCATTCAATATGTCATCCATACCTGAAGTCTTTTGTTTCTTTAACATCCTGTATTGTGAAATGCCATTTCTTCCGATTCTGCAATATTACCTAGTTTGATCTTCAAAATGTCTTTACCCGTCATTTATTTTCACCACAGATATTTGTAAATAGATTTACAACATTTACTTATTATTTTCATAGTTATCTTTTTTTGTTGATATTTCCACAATTTAAAACATTATTGAAATGTGCCAAAAAACCAATGTTAAAGTTATGAGACCAATAATTATTAATAATAATAGTAGTAATAAAAAATGGCCTTTTTCCAAATCAATTCATAATGCCTTACATTTGTAAAATCTACTTTTTTTTTAGACAGACCAATATTTTTTTTTTAGTTTCACATCAATACATGGGTCTAGAATTAAAAAGTGATATAATGTTTGGTTGAAATCATTCTAAAAAGTTGATTGACAACTCTAAAAATTCAATAAATAAACAATAATAATTATCCTTGGGTAGAAAAATTAAAAAAATTGTAGAAAATTATGTACAGTAAATTGGAAAATATTTCTTGTAAAAAAATATATATTTAGGATTAAGTAGAAATTTTATACAAAATGTAAATTTTTAAAATTATTGCAACATAAATTTTAATAGGTTCTTGAACATATCTAACAGTTAAAAGCGGGAAATAAAATTTAGAAATAATACTACAGTAGGTACATAACAATTTTCCCACATATCGATTTTAATGATTTTATTGTAGATTAGTTGTTTTTTTAATTATAATTTCTCAAAACCCAGTTTTTCATGTTTATGAATTTTACTTACTTTCCTGCATATAAAATTGAACTCATATTTTTTCAATTTATTTTGAAAAACTTAATACAAAATATTTTTAATCACAGATTTTTCTATGATTCAAAAGGTATGCATACAAAAAAAAATAGCTAAAACTGTTTTAACATTTGTTCGATTTTGAACTCTCACTCTATTTTCAGTCGAGAACAAATTTTATCGATATCCTAGTTGTTTAAGACATAGACTCCGCATTGACAAATTCCAGGTTCAATTCCTGGTTGGCTCAGAATTATTGTGTTTTTCACTTGACTGAAGTTTTTTTTATTTATGAAAAAAAAAACAGTTAAAAAATTATAACAAGCATAAAGCGTCATGATAGAATATAAAATTTAAAATAAAATAATAAAACTTATACAAGTCTTGATAACATATTATTTATAGTGGTACATAACCAAACCTATTATTTAAATAATTTCATAATATGTTAGTAAAATTAATATAACAATTGTGATATATTAAAAATATTATTAGGAATTTAAATGCGGGAAACACCTTAAAAAATGATATTATGAAAACTGAATAAGTGTTCAATATCTTTTGATTTTCACCGAAATTGTTCCATACTTTGCCTCTCTGGCGTAAGTATACAAAATAGTGAGGACATTTCTAACAAGTTTACTTAAAAAAATTCATATAAACATCATATTTTTACATTACACGATTTCCAATTGGGTCAGAACTTACTACTAAAATATTTGTCACTGAAAATTTCAACCCGAGGTTAGCCTGCTTCAAATTAGACGGGACTGGTTGAAAAGAAAATATTGCCTCAGGCAATTAGTTTAATAAACCTTACTAACAGGTATTACCAGCCATGGTCAAACCATAGAAAAATTTTAAGAAACACATACCTAAATTAATAATCATGCAACTCAAATGATTCAATTATTCTACGATCTCAAATGTAATTTTTACAATATGATTGGAATATATTAATATGTATTTGTCTAAAAATGCAAAAGGTTGTGAAAAACTCTAAAAATAATAATTCTAACGCCACTTATGTAAAAACAATGAAAGATTTAGATTTTAGAACGATAGTAGATTAGTCAATAATTTTGAGACCAATATTTTGTAATATTATTACGTATTACAAATTTTAAAATTTAATTAATTCCGCTTGTGTCTACTTTTAATTATTAAATTAAAATTTGATTTTAAATTTATATGTGTAGTCTAAATTAAATTAAATAAAATAAAAAACACTGTTTACTTTTTTTTAATACACATTATTATATAACTTTACGACCTACCTATTCATAGACAATAAATAAATTATCCAGTTATTTTTATTTATAAAATATATGAATTTGCTTGTTGGCTTGATATAGGCAAAAAATTGCTTGCATACAAGAAAATTAAATTAAAATACATATCAAAAAATTTTTTTCTTGAAATTGGACTTCCATATTTTTGAATATTAGTGAAATTTTAATTATAACTGAAATAATTAAAAAAAATATATATATATAATTAAGATTTCCTTTCCCTTTCATAGTTTTAAATAAATAAAAAAATGTGTAAATATCAATAAATAAATAAATAAGCACTCGAATGTTTGACTATTTTTTTTTTTTTTTGACAATATGCCTTTGATGCACTGGTTTATTGAAAAAAAAAATATTAAGTTCACTTGTGTATAAATAATACTCTAGTCATGTGTTAAAATAAAATGTGTTTAAAGATCCATCCCCACCCACCACAATACACAAAGTGTACACCATTTAAAAAAAAGATTTACTTAAATACATTTTTTTTTAAATAATGTACACATTTGTGTATGGTGGGCGGAAATGGGTTAAAAAATAACTCCCTATTTGCCAATTATTTGTCATTAATTATGGTAGTATACAGTTTTTACAATACCTAATCAATTTACAATTTTACAAATCGCTTTATGCCACACGCTGGTTTGTAGAAGATATTTTGACGATTACGCAAATGCAATTATTATCACAAATCATTTTCATCTCAAATCAAAAAAGATTGATTTACTTTACAGGAAACAAATTGTTTTGTATTTTTTGATATTGATTGAATTGTTTTATATTATAAAAATATTATTTAATTCACTCAAATGTTTAGAAAAATCAACGCATCATGTTGAAAATAAAATTTTATCTTAAAATACTGAAAATATTAAGTGACAATGTCTGAATCATAAAATAAGATCAATTAAAAAAACAGATTGAAATTTATTTCACCTTCTTTATTTGTGAGAATTAGAATATATTATTTTGACGAAGTGTGGCCGTAAAAATTCAATACCCATTTCATAATAATTGTACCTACACGTTTTGTGCCTAACGGGATATCATGCAAGTACCTAATATTGATAATAATAATTGTGAGTTACTTGCTTCCTTTACGCACCAGCTAAAAAACATTGTATTAAAAATCTGATAGTAATTGAGGCCGAAAATAAAGATTTTGCTAGTTATCTATGAAAATATTGTTATTTCTATAGCACCTACAAATTGTTTTATAAAAATAAAGAAAAAAATACAACAAGTATCTGTTTTCATAATAATATTAAGAAAATCTTGTTACAAAATAAGACAGATCGAATTTGTTGCCTATGGTACTATGATCATCAACGCAGTTTTCAGAACACAAATTCAAAATTTTATGTAACATATTTTGTTTATGAGGTATGGATGAGAAGGAACGTCAAGCGAAATGAGAAAAAGTGATTGCGTCAAAAGATCATCACAAAACGTCTAATTAGTAACATGGAACTAACTTTTTCATGTATCATTAAAACAATAATTAGTATTCGATTTGAAGGGGTAAATTTTACTAGGTTCTGTTACAAGGCTGGCTTAGTGTGATCACTTTACAATGTTTGCCATTCACATTCGTCGAAATCCCCTAAATTCCAAGTTCTGAAGGGGCATGAGATTTTTTCCAAATTTCCCATGATCTGATAAGAATCCATAAATATTTGGAACGTTATGTTAATTCATAAACATTACTATGCTAGATAAGCAAGTGTCCTTTCGTAGAAAATATAATAAGGTGGAGCTTATTTTTTAAAGGGTTTTTTGTCTCTTTCCATCTAGTTTTTTTTAAAGGATTTTCACAAGCAAGATAGCAAATACCAAAATATATTTATTTATAAAGACTTTAGAAAGAGGTATGTAAATAAAAAGTATACCAGAAAGAGTACACTTAACATGTAACAACCAATTCCTGAAAGTTTGATTGATTTAAAAGTAGGTTAACCAAAAAAAGGGGCCCCTAGTAGAAAAGGAAACAGCACTAGTTATTTATTAAAGGTATTAAACTGATAAGAACTAATCTAAGCTGCCATGAAACATGATTTTTATTCTTTCATGACCATAAAATTGATGGCTGTCTAAAAACACAGTAGAATTTAAGCATTTCTGAACAAAAAATAAAGTGACATTACTCATTAATGATCATGAGATAAAACATTATTCACTTAGATAATGATTCTCCATAAAATATTTTTAATAATGCACCACTTTTAAAAAAATCCTAAACAAATACATGCCTTTCTTTATCATCATAGAATTGAACAATTTCTGAACAAAAAAGCTACATTAGTCACTTCACAAGATTTCTTCAGTTGTGATTCACAACAGAAAAAATCTCCAGTTTTTTTTAAAATGGCAACACTCAAATAAAAATTATCCTAAACACACAATATTATTATGTTTTTTCAACACTCCCAATTGTAATCTAGTAGTATGTAGTAGAGGGGGTATACTTACTTATAAACAACATGATAACATGTGATAAGATAATAGATGTACATAACTAAACATTCTAAATTAAAGATATCTCTACCTGTAATATTAACACTCCTTATGTCAGGTAAAATGAGTCAGAGAATTCAATACTGCAACATTTTTAAAGAAGTTATGTTTTTTAAAACATAAAAGTATTATTTGAAAAAAATAAGTGTTAAAAAATCATAATGGAACAAAATATCAGTTCTCAACCAAGATCAAGAGAAAATAATAATTTAAATATTGATAATGTGGTTTCGTCTCACCCGGAGTTAGGACCAACTCCACCTGATGGCGGCTACGGTTGGATCATTTTGCTTTGTGGCATTGCAACTCAAATAGTCATACCATCGATCGTCTACGCTTATGGTGTTATACTTTTATTTTTGAATCTTTCTGATGGCTACGAAGAAAATCAAGTGTTTAGAATTTACGATTCCTACATTATACTAGTTCCTATCATGATGACAGTGTTCAGCTTGTTGTATAAAGAATGGGGTAGAACGCTGGTGTTGATTTCCAACAGACCGAGAATCGTGTCAATTTGTGGGGTTTTCCTTATGTGTGGTGGATTGTTGCTGTCAAACTTTGGTGCAAATGAGGACAATGATATAATCATAACAATAGCGTCTGGACTAGTTGTCGGTATGATATTATTTATTTGACAGTCAAAATTATATAAATTTCATAAAAATATTGCATTCATATAAATACCTCATTCAGTTATTCTTTCACGCCATCCTTCGCCGTTCACAGTTGACTATCTTGTATCCATCTCTTCTTGATGTTCATCTCTTAACGGAGGTTGGCAAACATCACTCCAAACTGCTCACGATCTTGAGCCCTCCTCATCATTGATGATGCATCCCGATTTCCATTTTTTTGCATCACGCCCGGAATAATTACCATTACCTATCAAAATACTTTTATGAAGACAATATTTTTAACAATTTCTTAAAATTACTTTCACAATTGCTTTTGATTTTAGGAATCGGAGCGTCATTAACATCTCAACAAACAGAAATTCTGATACGACATTATTTCAGAAATAAATTAAGCTTTGTTCTCTCAATTTACAAATCAAGTGTTATATTTGGACAGATCATAGTTCCTCTGCTGATAGCTGGTTTGTTAACATCTCATGGTGCCAGTACAACACTCGTAGTGTACTCGGGAATAGTACTGCAACTCTGCATCGCAATGCTCTTCTTCACCAGGCCTATTTACATCGTAAAAGCTTTGAATCAGAACTACAAAGCACTTGAAGAAGAAGACGATGATGATGAAACAATATACTCTCATGCACAAAGAAATACTAACAACGTAAGTGAAACACAAAATGTAGCTGAAAAAAATGACAATGAAATCGCAAGCAGAGCCAACGTCACAAATGACGATCTAGACGATGAGTATGTTATTGCGTCTTTCGGAAAAGGAAAGGAAGCAGACGGAGAATCTTCAGCAGGACCTACACCTAATTTAGTAAGATTTGAGAGTGATAATAGAATAGAAACAAATGAAAATCCATTTGGATCTAATTTTCACGTAAGCTTTGATCACATTGAGAGAAGACAAGATCCGCAGACATTATACAGAGCAACTACGGTGGCTAGCGATACAAACAATGATTTCACATTTTCCGTAGATCCTCCGACATCAGGTACCTTAAGAAGAACGGCAAACACCAAGAAAAATTTAACGGTTATGCTGTCCATATTGAGAGATTGGAAATTCTACGCTTACACGCATATTCTAACATGTTCTAATTTATCGACTTTGGTTCTGGGAGCACTCTTACCGGCATTTGTGTCCCAGCAGCTTCCCACCATGGATATGATGTCCGTCGTAGGGATGGTGGTTGTTATACACATGGGCGCTATGAGCTTGACATTACTAAGTGTTTACTTAGCTTTCTTTAAATACAAGATGGTAATAAGATTTGCTAGTATCATAGCGGCAGTAAGTTTCTTAGGTAAGCAAACTAGGGTTTTTTTTTACATCTTTTCTATAAAAGCACTCTTCTTTCGCTTCTTCCAATGACATTACGTTCCTCATATAACCTCTCCTAACCTGGCCTTCGTTGAGGACAGAATCGATAGTAATAATTTATTTACCAATCCCTGGGCTCTTAAGGGCATTTAGTGGGGTCAAAATAGTTAGGTACAGCAATTAAAATGTATTTCCATATTTGGGCATGAAAAAATTACATATCAGGTACTTAAAACTGTACTTCAAGATAATAGAAGTGAAAAAGACAAAATTTCTTAAAAATGACAAGGTAGATCAATGCTGGTAGGTGTAAATGGCCCATCAGCATATCGTCCAGTATAATATATGGACTTGGTCTTAGATATATTCGATCCACAACATTCTCGGTCGAAATTGTTAACAGCTTTTCTTTCAGTTGTATAAATTTTCTTTGTTATTCTGTTTTCATCCATTCTTACAACATGCGCAAACCATCTCAACTTATCAACATTCATTTTCATAACACTAACTTCCATACCACAATCGTTTCTAATATTCTCATTGTGCATTAGTTTTTTAGCTTGTAGTGAGACATTGTTTCTCATAATTGGTCTTAATGCACCGCCCATCCTACTACCAGCCCCTTTCCTAGGTTTGATTTCTTTTTCAAAATTTTCATCCCTACTAAACATACCCATTCACTTACTTAAGGTATTCATTCAGGCTAGTTAGTTCTAATACATAAATTTAGTCCTAAAGCAAAAAAACTTAATTACATTTTTTTTTCAGGATTGTCAACTAGTTCATCCAAGAGTTGGATAACAATTTGGGGTTTGCTTTCAGTATTCGCCACCAGCTCCGTACAAATAGCCCTAAGACCTATCTATAACAGAACTTCAACGGAATTCGAATCCACCGCCATATCGCAGGCATCTAGTATATTGGCAGGAAGCATTATATTTGTTATAATGATAGCGCACAATCATACATACAGCCTTTGCTTTAAGATAACCTCACTTTTCCATTTGATCGTTCCAGTTTTCATGTATAGATATTAATTATTATTGAAATATGAGATGTCAAATATCAATGGAAACACTTAATGACCAATCATAGATAAGATAAATATTTCAAATATAAAATAGTATTTTATACATATTTAGGCTGTAAATAAATTAAGTATTAATATGCACGTACACTGATGTAGTTTTTTTCTGGTACCCTCTCGATATTTATAACTATAACCTTTAAAATAAATGGTATTAAGCCAAAGTTTTATACTCACACGAACCCTGTTGATCTTCTACGTATTAGACTCGTCACTCTTTTGTAGTCCTCTGTATTTGCTAGT
The DNA here is from genome assembly GCA_963576905.1 of Mystacides longicornis. NCBI lineage: Eukaryota > Metazoa > Arthropoda > Insecta > Trichoptera > Leptoceridae > Mystacides > Mystacides longicornis. The sequence goes on from OY756436.1 coordinate 9,725,042, forward strand.
CATCTTAGTCAGTATCTACCATTTATGGGACTGTTTCAATGAGACTCCGAGCTATCTTAAATCCCGGCATCCGTACTGGCTAGCTGCTGCTACAGTGCACATTGCTTGATGGAAGATATGGACCGGCATAGTGATATAGGCTGCACCGCTTCAAGCACATATAAATGGGGATGGATGGACTCACCAGCATGCACATGTGGGAAGACACAAACAATCAATCATGTGATAAAACGAGTGCCCCGTGTAGGCAGGTCTTGCACCCACTGACGGATTGTGCGATCCAATGCGATCTCTTGGAGGTCAAATACCATAAAAAGGTGAAGAATATTTACCAAGCTGGGAGTTGGGTTAAAAAATGTTGAATATGAGGAGAGGATCCGGATTCTGGGATTGACACTTTTGTCAGACAGAAGGACGAGAGGTGACATGATAGAAACATATTAAATACTCCATGGCCACTATAGCTGTCCGGAATTGCTAGCAATGTTCAGGTACAACCGGAATGTTCACTTAAGGGATCATGGATATAAACTAGATGGCTACAGGTTAAAGCAGAATCCATTGGAGCATTGTTTCTTTAATAGAGTGGTCGACCATTGGAATGGTTTGCGGCCTGAGCTGGTTGATTCTTCGAATGTGAACGCTTTCAAAAATTTGTATGACTCATTGATGTTGTGATTTTGCTGTGCCTGACTGCTGTTATTGTTGTGACAGTAGTGTTGAGATCAGATCAGCTTAGCTGCCTGTCTGATAACCAACTATAATAATAATAATATGACATTTCTTTTCAAAAGATATAAATTCCTGATACTTGGAATATTGAGATTGAAGAAATATCGTATTTAAGTAACTGTGAAATAAAGTTGAAAATGAAATTAAAACAATATGTTTACATAGTCACTTTCAAAATATAATAATACCTAGTTCACTTTGAATATACAATTTCATATGACATAATTTTTACTCTTATGTATTTCATATCACAATATATTTTTATTATTATTCACACAAATTTATTACAATTATTGTAATGGAATGGCTGATGTAATATTCATTTAAATACTAAATTAGATACTATTTATAGAAATAAACATATTTTTTTATCATTCAATATTATTTTACATATAAATTCAATAGAATAATACTTTAATTTCGGACATGTAATTTTCCATTTAAAAAATGCACACGTAGGAGATATATGAAGTTTGGAGTGAAATCATTTTTTTGGAAAAATATTTTTTTTTCTCTGTGTTCACTCAAAGTGAACACAAATACACTCTTTGACTCTTTCAAAGTAAGCTACTTAAAGCTTGTGTCATGAAAGAGGAAGATGATCGACACCTAGGATACGGGGTTGTAGCCAATAGACTACCAACCACTTCAGTATCATTTAACAAAGCCATTGGTTATAAATACTGTAAAAAGCTGTATCAGTCGTTAGAAAAAAAATCATAAAATTTCTTAGATTCATAACAGAAAAGATTTTTAACTAAAACATCAATTTTGTCACACTAGTATAAATTGACTTGACCAGTTTTTCCCTCCACTTTTCATACATTTTTAGAATATAAAACCATAATTTAAAAGTAGAAACATATTTCTAAAATAAAAAAAAACTAACTATAGTAATGGAAAATGTGTTAAAATTTAGCAATTAAATTTTAAAATGAAAAGCCTACCTAACTAAAATTCCCCGTTTCACACAAGCGACTATTCGCTTTGGAAACGGGCTCTATATTGTTTTAATAAATAAATAAAAAAAAATAAAGTATAAAGATTGTGCTAAAAATATATGACTAAAAAAAATCTGAATTTAATATGTGAGATCTCTGCCCTTAGCATGAACTAATTATTGTGATGAATTATAAGTATAAATTTAGTATAGATATAATTACTAAAAAAAAAATTGATAAACCTATAGCCCATACAAAAATAACATTTTGCTTTTCACCAATGGCGAACCGTCCATACAAATGGATTGCTTATAGCCTTTTATCAATTATTTTTCATATTTTCAGAAGATAGTGATGAAATGCACAGGAATCATGCAAAACTTGCTTACTTTTTTTTCCTGGCTGTACCATTGAAAATTTTCGCTGTTAGCCACTTGTTCTAACTTCAATTAGTGATTGATATTCATACTTACATTTTTTTTTAGTTTACATTTAATTTTAGGTGAAAGAGTGATCAAATTGATGAGTATCTTTCATAAAGAAAATAAATGCAATTTCTTTTAGAAAAAATATTATAAAACATAAAATGATTCCAAATGCTTCTCTTTGTACAATACTGTTTTGATTAAAAAACAGTAGGTACATTATCAACTGTAAAATATTAACTAGACATTTCATGAAATTATGACAAAAATAAGCAAAGCAGTAATTTAAAATAAACATTGACGCAATAAAAAAAAACATGAATTTTTTGCTAAATAATGTGTGTACATAACGATAAATATCAGAATTTCAGAAAAATTACAGGCTGAATAGATCACAGGTTAAAAAACTACATAGTTTGATAATTTATCTTCCCTTTGCAAGTGCCAGCACTAAATTTCTTAAAAAAGATATTGAAAAAAATTTACATAAAATTTTCAAGCTATCAAAAATATTCCGCATATCTGCATTAGAAATTAAAAAAAAACAGGTCATCAATTATTGTGATTCCATTTACAAAAAAAAAAATTAAAGATTTGTGTTTTCATTTTGACATTTTGAGTAAAAATGAACTACCTACTGTACTATCAATAACCCTCGCCACAGCTATACCATTTTAAATCCCAATTTATCGAAATTAACGAGTTCAATAATTATGAGAAAAATTTTTGTTGTGATGAAAATTCATTACACTACTAAATAGCAGGTTACATATTATTTTAATCTTTACAGACAAATCTTTACACCCTCTAAAAATTTATTTAAATTGAAATCAATACTGTGAAAAAAAAATTTAGAGGTTTCTGTATCACAAAATTTTGTCACTACAATTTTTTAAATGACCAACCAGGAACAATAATTGAAGTTAGCATGACGAAAGAATTTGTTACTTTGGCTTTTGTTAAAATGAGATATGTGCTGTATAAGTATATAAAGAATATAAATGTTTTTTATTTAATCAATAAAATTATTATTAATGATGCAGATAAATAAATAAAGATCAAATGATAAAATTTTAAATTGAAAACATTAAGAAAATTTCATTTAGATCGAAGTTATTTGGTGTTTAATCTTACCATAATAATATCGTAAAATTTGGGTTTAATGGAGTCTATTCATCCAACAACATATACAATAATGTAACAAGCATCACATGTGACTTATTTCCTACTACACCGCCATCTCTACGTTAGTTACGCAATTGTAGAGGAATTGTTTTTATTACAAACTTATGGCCCGTCATATTTCATCCCGCATTCGCATCAACAATAATTTTTACATAATGCAATACTACAAGTTAAATTTACCTCAGTTTTAATGTCATAAACTGTATTTAATTCATGTAATAAGTCAAAATTATTTTTTTTATTCTGGGTTAGGTTGAAGTTCGACGGGCGTGTCAGCTAGTTTAGAATAACTTTTAAAGTTAAGGAAATATTTTTATCCCAACAAATCCATTATATCGTTATTTGGGTTTTGATTGGGGGATGAGAGTAAGGGCTGCTGGGTAGGAGACTTCTTTTGTGTATTAATCTGCGAGGACATCAGAGTGTCGAGCGAACTCCAATTATTATTTTTTGGCGTGCTGTTTTGATTCTGGGGCAGAAGACTTTGCTTAAATTGAGATTCGTTTCCGAAATTCATCAAATAGGAATTATTAGAGGATGAGTTCATGTTGGAATTCCACTGAGAATTTTGGACGTTACCCCAATTCTTAATGTTATTTTGAGGAGACGTTAAAGAATTCATTTGATTGGAATTGCTAAATTGATTTGTAGGAGAACTCAACATCATGTTGTTATATTGATTTGTTGTGGAGCCCATGATCGCATTCTGTTGTTGAAAAGGCATTTTACTAAGCTGATTGCCGAAATTTCCTTGTGGACTCAGAGGAGAAGTAACACCCATAGATTTTTGCGGGGTGATCATTTGATTAAAGTTGCTCTGCATTAAGTTGGACGTCAGATCAATAGGCTTGGGTGGCGATGTTGGATTGTTCATCTTGGGTTGTAAAGGTGTGCTGATTTGCTGCTGATTGAATCTTTGATACGTTTCTTGCTGTTGAGCAAGCCTGCAAAATTGAAAAATATACAATTTTCCATATTGTATCTATACAAAAGTTTTTCTAATGTTTTAACAAATACCCTGTATAATATATAAAAATGGATCCCAAAAAAAACATTTATTAGAATAGATACACTGCCATAAGGTTGCCAGCTAAGAAAAGCACCTCTGCTCATTTCGCTTGGTTTTATGGAGGTCATAAACATTGCGCAAGATCGAGCCCAACGGAGAGCTCTTGTTGCCTCCCTATGACCCTAATCGGGGTTTAAAGGGAGAATGAATAAATGAAAATACTTTCTAAGACAGGAGCTATGAGCAGCATGAGAAGAGCAGAGAAATGGTCCAGCTTCTTAACGAAAATGCAGACTTTCCAACAGATAGACAATCGACTATCCAAAGGCTTTTGACACTGATTTGTACAGTACCTACTGATCTGGATTGGAATGTCACACTGTAACTAGCGTAAGATAGAGCTGCTTGTAAGGACGTTATGGCTACATGGATTAAAGGAAGGTTTTTTTTTTTTAATATATTTATGGCAATGCATGAAGCTTATTTCACAACCAGAACAAGAACATTAGTTTTAAAAAACTTAGTCAATATTCAGATTTTAAGAAAATTGTGTTAAAATATTGAAGACATTAATATTGGTTACCTCTGTTTGTCCTGTATTGAAAGAGATTGTGTGCTGTTTGTGATACTATTTAGAGAATTATTGGACGTTTCTTTCTCTTTACTGACACATTCCATAGCAAGACCGGAAAATATGTCTGCGCTCTGTGAGTTGGAAGACGGGACTAATGGACCAATTGTGGCGGCCAAGTTAGCTTCAAATTGTCTGGAAATACACAAAATAAATCAATATCATGTTACAGATAGTAACATAACAGTAATGGTCCGTTTTCCTAGAATGGACGGACCGCTCCCTAGGAACCCAGTGCATAACACTATACACCATCTGTTTTTGAAAACTTTTCACCTACTTAGGATATTCTATTTCTATTTTAACATACCTACGGCCGGTTTCAAAAAAAGCGACTAAAGAATTCTTTAGCTAAAGGAACCTTTAAATTTTAAAGTATCCTTTAGGTAGACGCGTTTCATAAAAAATATTCCCGCTTACTTTAGCTAAATTTTGAAATGTCATAAAAATATTTGAAAGTTGGTAGCAGTTGGTAGTGTTACCATGGAAATCTATGGAAAACATAGGTTGTTTTTATTTTCGCGGAATTTCTGTTGATCTGTCAATTTCATATCTCAATAGAGCATCAAAGTGCCGTTTTTTTCTGTTAATTTATTATTATGGTTTATGAATTAGTAAAAAAAATCCGTAAAGAATAATATTCTTCCCGTTTTGCCATGTTTTCCACCCTATTTTGGTCATTATTGTCCATAGTGTCACCGTATACAAATATTCATCATTTGTGACAGTTAAAGCGCCACGTTATTTTCTATAAACTCCGGTGTTAAAAGATTGAACTACACTAAAGTCGAATTTAGTGCCAATAACAGGACTTTAACATAAAGTGTAATTATGTTGTTATGAATCGTGTTATTTTTTTAAGAAAACTTAAAGTCTCCTCTTTTTTTATGAAACCGGCTGCTAGTTATAAAAGTAGAACATACAAAGTTTTTAAAATATTTCCTATTATGTTAATTATTATTTCGTTCTAAAAAGTTCCTCATGATTCACAGTTTCACATGTTCATAAATTCACTGGTTGGAACTCCAAATATATACAAAAATTGGAGAGTATAAGAAATGGAAATAAAGAAGGGACAGCATAAGAAATTATATTGTTTTGAAACATTATATTGAACCTTTTTTATCTGAAGTTTATGGAAGAATCAATTCCAGTTCCAGAGGGGAAAGAACCAGATTTCTTGACTTCATAATTTGAGGAGTACAATGTCAGATCATCAGAAAACACTATGAGTGTGGCTTGAATGATCACATAACTTCACTGCACTTGAAAAATATATCATTTTAAAATAATAAAAGTTCCTTACTTGGAGTCTTGCTGAATTGAATTCAGTTGCTCTAGCTTTGTTCTGTGATCACTTTCCACTCGGGATATCATATCTTTGACAAGAGCCATCAAAGCGTTGAACTGATTTAAGGTCAAGCCATTCTCGACACAGAGGGGTATCAGGAATGGAAGAACCTTGGTGGCCATCACTTCTTTTGTAATTCCTAATTTCTTATGACTCATGGCTAACTTATAAACACCTGTTAATTAAAACAAAATTCAGTTAAAATGTCCTTGTAAAACTTATAGTTATGTATTTGAAATACACAGATAAGTACCTAATATTCCCATTAAAACAGCCGGCTCTCTCGAAGGAATCATGGGTAAAAGTGGCAGAACTTCGTCCAGAACCAACCACTTATCCAAGTGCTCCAGCAGTTTTCCCAAACAAAGCAAACAATTCACTCTAACGGAGAGATAGTTTGTGGACAAGCAGAGCTTTTTGATACGTGGCAGAAGAGCATTTTTCATAGCTGGAAAATCTATCAAAGAGGCAAACGTTGGTATAACTGTAAGACACAATTCTTGTATTTGCTGGGCGTCCGACTCTAAAGCTCTGTATAACATTGGTAAAATGTCTGTTTTTATTTCTTCAGCAGGAGTAAGCTTCAACAACAACTCCATTTTTTGCATGAATATCAAAAGAATTTGGATAGGGTCTTGAATAGTCATTACACTCTTCAATGAAGGTAAGATATGCTTCACAAACTCTTCTTTCGTAGAGTTTTCTGCTATGAGTAACACGTTTGGAAGGACGAATGGAACCATTGGAGTGTTGACAAACTCTTTAATTAAGCAGGGCAGGATACGGTACACGCACACGCGATGGGGCAACTTCTGAATAATTTGCGGTAAGCCTTTGAAGAACTGAGATTTTTGTAAATTGTCCCATTGGAACAATGAATCCACATAGTTCAATGTCTTCACACCGACATCTTCGAAATACGGAATCTAAAATAAACACAGTATTAGATAAAAACATTAAATTAATATAATAATGAAATCAGGGGTCTAAGTCAGATCTAGTAAAATGGCAACCATATTCAACATGTTGACGGTATCTCCGTGGTGATGTCCTGAACATGGAAATAAAAAAGGGAACAAGTGTCAAAAAACCAAAATCGATTTTATTTTACCTATCAGTAGAACATATGAGATTCTATGAAAGGGCCAAGTTACACCTACAATTTTCATAAATAGTGTGAAAATGGCCTAAAAAGCGTGAAACCCCATTAGCAGTTTGAGAAAAACTCATCATCTTCATTGGCACTACATCCCATTGTGAGCCTCCGCAGGAAGAAAGAGATAGAAAAACTCCGGAATACAACTTTTTTAACAGAGAAATTCTTTTTGAGTAATCTGGCACTTCATTTCATTTCCATTATTCAGTTATTCACCTCACATTCACGTTTTATTTGATTTGACTCGGGCCCCTGTTCTATTTCAATACAAACCTTTATAAATTGATGGGGATCAGGCCTCAAGTTAGGTGTCACATTGAGCATTAGCTTCACATACTCTCGCAGACCCTCACTAACAACACTCAACTTAGACGCTGGTAATGTTTTCAACGAAGACAAGAAACTCTTACACTTGGTAAAATTCTCCTGATAATTACCAAGAGATGTGTTCCCGGGAGAATGTAAACAATAAATGACCATTCCTAGAGAAAAGATATCACTAGCGGGAGAGTGAGAAGCAGCCAATATACATTCTGGTGCAATGTATTCTATGTTGGGTTGTGTGAAGGGATGCATGGCTTGGCAATATTCCGTGAAAGGCCACACTGGTTCTGGGTTATGCATGCTTTGATTCAGAACACAAAAATCAAACCCAAATATTTTCCAAGCCCCTTGTTGGTTAACTATTATAGACTCTGGGCAGATATTTTTGTGCAATAGTTTAGCATCACTATGGAGGAATGCTAGACCTTCGGCTACTTGCATTAAACCATATTTTATTTCAATCTCTAATAGCTTATAATTGGTCAAATGTGACGGTGTTGGTTGAGGCAAATTGTCAGTTTTCCCTAATATATTTGCGAGACTGGCAAATACAGGTTCCGTGGCGAATGCTAAGCTTTCTCTGCTTTCTTCTAGAGGATGTTGTAATGTCAATAATTGAGGATGTCGTAATTTTGTCAGCTGTGTAATGCCTCTTTTTAAAGTTTCTAACATAACTTCCCTGTCGCCTTTGTTCCATCGTTCCAAACTTCTTTTCTCAAAAACAAATATGGAAACCTCTTGTTTCGTAGTTTTCTTGAATCCTTTATAAATTTTCCATTGCAAACCTGAAATTTATTAGGAAATAAAAGAGGTTTTCAAAGAAATGTGAAAGAATATGGTATTAAATTGTTTTTTTTCATATTCACAGCTGTTGAATTCGGCGATTGTTTTAACCAACAAAGAACACAATAATAACTTGATAAAAATACACAAATTCAAAGAACAAACTTTATTTGAACATACGCGATATTTTCAGTGTATAATAATACTATAATATAGGTAAATTACCTGGCCCAGCACTCGCTACATGGTCGGTGGCTTCGAATTCTCTAGTTACAGGATTACCTGGCAATACACTTGATAGTTGTGAAACAGTACTTGTTACTGAAGAGTATAATTTGTTTATCACATCCATAGTCAATTACTATAAAACTAATCCAATCTAAATAAAGCGCAGACTAGAAAAACAAAAAAATTACAAACGAATGACAAATAATAATTTTGACATTTTAACAATAAATGAAGGAATCGGTGTTACCATACTAAAAAAATAATAATGACGTCAGTTTAGTAAAATCTTGGAGGAATTAATTTAGATTCATCCAAGAGTAAAATCAAATCAATCAACACTTTTCTCCTTCTTTTCTCACTATTTGTATTTTATGAAAATATGGACGCTCATCGGCTTATCCACTGTAAAAATATTTTAGTGACTTGCCAGCTTTAGATACGTATTAATTTTTCTTTAATAGGTATATAAAATAAATTTGAATTATAAATAACTTATATGATGATTTCCCTACAAAAAATTACAAAACAGTATTCCATTCGTTTGATAATTGTTATAGAATGTAGTTGTTCTAGTTTTGGTTTTAGTTATGTTGCGTTGCCGAATTTCGGTTTCTATATTTTCGATTTTATTGTTAAGATTTATTAAGGTGTAAAATTTGAATTTTTCGCTGCTTTGTTTTTAGCATCCTCTATCTTCTTATATATAAAAATGGAGACCTATTTCCCGATGTCATCGCATCACGCCTAAACGGCTGGACCGATTTCGCTAATTATTTTTTTTTGTCGTGTAGGCTTTTATCAGGAGAATGTCCTTTTAGAAGAAAAAAATGCATGGAAAATTAAAGAAAACTCTACGTAGACAACCTTATTAGTACTTTTTACCTTATAATTTTTATTCTTATTTTAAAATTTTGACAGAAATTGTCAATTGGTGCGATTGACAGAATATGGATGGAATATACATGGTTTAAAACAGACGCATCGTTCGGAATCACATTAGTCAAATAATAATTAATTCATCACCATACAAATTCGAATTCAATATTCATATTTAGGAACACAGGACAACGTCTGTCAGGAAAGCTAGTAATAAATAAATTATTTGCGTCTAGTTTTTTTACCATTTTTAATAATTTGATATATTTCGTTAGTCAATCAACCAAAAATAAACAAAAATTCGAATACTTGTAGCCATAAAACTTTTGGTGCACTCAACCAATAGAAGGACGAGAATTTTCTTTTGACAAGTAAAAAACATGGCCGTACTTATTTGATTTGCAGGAACGTTACAATATGAAAAGTGAAAGCTTATGCCCGCGAAACTATTTGGAAATTCATTTAATTACTCAATATCTTAATGCTTAACGTTCCATAACGATGGGTAATGATAATAGTCTTAATGAGGTGAACGCATCGCTATGCGCAACATGTGATATTGTTTCATAAATTGTGCAGTGTGGAAGGTGTATTATGTTGTTTCTATGTTGAAAAGTTTGTTTATTTAATTTTTTTACATTCTATACGAATGCGTTATTTTGTTCTTGTAAATTTATAAGCTTTAATAACGATGGAGGAAGATATTGCCGAACGTTTGCGGCAAGAAAATCCTGAACAGTTTTTAATTCTGGTTCGGATGCATTTATCTTTTCTAATTGACATGAACACGGATGAGTAAGTATCGTTTTAACTGTGAGTCTTCATGTTAAATAAAGACTCAGGTAGAATTAATGAAATATTTTGTTCTTTTAGGAATGATAGTCCTAATGATAAGCCAAAACCATTTAAATGGGGCTTTTCAAAGAAATTTAAGACTGGCAGTGGAGTAAATGAGACAAATTCTAAAGTAAATTCTGGTCCACCTAGAGTTCAAATATGTGTACCATTGACTGATGATAATATCAAACAGATATATCAACTTATAGATATTCTCTCCCTGGAGTCCAGTGAGTACCTGTCCACTAAGTATATGGTTAATAAACTCCTCGCCAATGTCGAAGACGGTCATAAAACATAACAATAATGATTCCTAAGTTGATAATAATTCTAGTGTTTTTTAAATGTTGATGACCTATTCTTGGTAATTGCAACTAATGCGGATTTATCTTTTATTTAAATTAATATCTTACCTTTTGTGATTGAAGATGAAGGAAAAATTAAATACAATACTTGAAAGTGCAAAATCAGAAACATATTTTTTAATATGAATATCAAGAAGAAGAATTTGAACAGGGATATTTTGATGCAAATTCGAACATAATTTTTTTCTGATTTATTGCCGTCTTTGACTTTTGCTAGTATTGGCTAATATAGTAAATGTTCTACAGTGATGTGAATTAACAGCAATTGTATATTTTAGATCTAATACAAGAAGGCATCTTCCGACGGACAGGTTCTCTTAGTAGGCAACAGCAATTACGTCGCATTCTAGCTTCTGGAGGTGTTTTGGATAGTGAAGTTACAAAAGCATTTAGTGCCCATGATATGGCGTCTGTATTGAAGGGAATTTTGGCCGACACCCCAGAACCTCTGTTTTTGAATCAACATCATCAAGCATATTGCCATTTGGCTGGTCAGTTTACTGTCTTCAATTGCATATGAGGGTTATCTTAAAAACCCTTATCTTGAATTAAAATCTATTTGAGTTCTTAAACTTAAGCCATTCCATTCACTATTACTCTATCCGTCCAAATGGAGAAATACAAGAACATTGAAACATAAATTTTAATACCTGCCTAAATTGTTCTAGTCGCAAAATGACTTGTGTAAACATCCCACCAATTACCTGTATAGGTCTACATTGAGATTACATACATTCTTTTTCTATGTATGAGGCAACATTACCCCCTATTCGGATTTTAGAACGTTCTTATTAAGAACGTTCCAAATTATATAGAATTAAGTTCACTCGAATTATGCCGTGTTCTAAAAACCAATATTAGTTCACCATAAATATTTTTTTGAATTATAATTGTCTATGGATCGAGCATGCACCTTATTGGTTGATGCTGACAAGCGGACAGCCAATCGGAGAAGACAAATTCAAACGAGCTCCATGTTCCAAGCAAGTGCCAAGTAACATGGTCGCCGGAAACTGCCGAACCAACTCGAAGTGTAACGAAGACGACTGTATGATTGTATTGGTGTTCAATGATAATAATTTTTGATGCTATTATTTGTATTACTTATAACAAATTCGGGGGAAATGCTTAATATTTTTAATAAAAATAAACTTGTTTTATAATTATTTGGTTAAAAAAAAACGTTTATCATAAAAATATCATCAGATATCTTTTTAGACGCATACAATTAGGTGTGAACTAAGATTAGGAACGTTTTGACAGATAAACGCACTAAAATTGACTTAAATACGAAATCCGAATACCAAAATGAACTAATTTCAAACTAAAGTCTAATTAGGAACAAATAGGAACGTTCTTATTTTAGTTTAGTGCGCACTTAATTTGAATTGGAATAGGGGGTATTGTCAACGATCTGCAATGAGGATAATAAAATTATATAATATTTTCAGGTGTATATTTTGTGGATAACCAACCAGTAGCGAGCAGTGAATCTAAGCTAATAGATGCCATCCGATTGTTGCTGTTACTTTTGCCCGCCTCCGCCAGGCAGCTTGTCAAAAAGCTGTTGCTCCTTCTTCACCAGGCTGCTTCCTACGAATCTTCAAATAGAATGTCTCCAAATGCCCTGGCCACTATGTTCACTCCACATCTTTTATGTCCAAGAAGGGTTAGAAGCAATGTTTTTTTTTTTGGTTCTTAAATCATGATTTCTTTGTTGGTTGACTAAAGCAACCTAGTCATAAATTTCATTGTTTATTTTTTATGTACCTATCTTTATTCAATGCTGTGCATAAACACACAAGTCAAATACTTACAGTGCGATTTGTGACTTTTGTGTTTTGGTCTGCTGACCCCAGTATTTTTATAAAATTGCAATTTATTAGGTAACTACATACTCGATTTGTTCTCTTCTTTTTATGACAAGTATTCGAAATGTTGATGATGTATGTTTTCTATGTTGTGAAGATTTTTTCTTTCCTTATCTTCATAGTAAATTCGTTCATAGGAACACTTAAGCAATTTAGTTCAATTTTTAAAAAGAGAAAATATGAAAACAAAATGTTATTCAAATTATCAAAGAGAATATAAGAGAATAACCTAGTTCATTTTAGTCAAAATATATTGTATTTGTGTTTATTTATGCACTCTACCTGTTTGACGAGTGATTTGTTTGTCAAATTGTCAATGTAAGTTTTTTCTTCGGTCCTTTGTCTGACAAGATAGCTGTCTTTGAAAATCGTGACAGTATTATTTGTCGCTAGGTCAACACACATAGACAATCTTCAACACTGACACATTCACCGTTGTTTATAGCAATACCGTATTCTTAGGAAAACATACCATTTTTTTTTTATAAAAATGAATCTGTGCTCACTCAAAGTGAACACAAATACACTCTTTGACTCTTTCACAGTAAGCTACTGAAAGCTTGTGTCGTGAAAGAGGAAGATGGTCGGCACCAGGGATCGAACCACGACGTCCGCAGTACGAAAGCCGGCGTTGTAACCGCTGGGTCACCAACCATTTCATTATATTGCAATTAATTTTTTAACATTTTTTTATGATCTTAATACTTATATTTTTTTTTTGATGTTTTGTAAAAGGCACCTGTGGCGTATGATTATGAAAAATAAAATAAATTTTGTAGATTCATATGCATCCAACTGAATGCAGATAATTCTACATAACTATTGCTTCAAACGATATTTGTAAAACAAAAGCGCTTTTCTAGATAAAATTGTCTTATTTTGCTAAAATGAATATTATTTTTTTCAAGCTGTCACCGGAAGCTCTTCACTCTGACTCGCAAGCTCTCTCTCCAGTTCTTGGATTCATGATCAAGAAAGCTTCTACATTATTTGTGACGCCTCCGCAATTGGCCACAGATGTTGCGGCCTATCTAGCCAAGAAACAACAGCAGAGATTGCTATCACCAAATGTATGTTTAGAATCAATCAATACTCCCTTCATGACCTAACTACCGACCTCGGTAGCCCAGTGGCAAAGGCTCCGACTTCAGATCAAGAGGTCCCGGGTTCGATTCCCAGTCGGGTCAGAAATTTTCAATGAGTTTTTCACATGAAATTTCTACTCGGAGTTGGAATCCTGTCTCAGATTGGACGGGACCGGTTGACTGGTAGAGAATGCTTCCAGCATTAAGTTCCGCGGGCTATACTTACACCTTATGTATAGAAGAGTGTTATTTATTTATTTATACTATCTCCTTTCTTTCATTAAAACTATCTGTCTTCCCATTTTGGTGCTACAATAAACAAAATAATGTCTATCAGAATTTTGTTATCTATCTTTCAAATTACCTTGAGCTATGAATTCAGCGATAAACCATTTCAATAACCTCTGTCTCTAGTAGTTTGTGACATTTGTGATTACTTTTAATCTTTTAAGTTGTATATTGTTTTGCTATCCCCTGATTCGACAGATTTTTTTTTTTAATATAGCGACGATTAAAGCCGTTTTCTTTTAAAAAAATCCATTTATAGCGATTTAGAATTGTTTACAGATACATTTTTTTACATTATACATTCATTGTTTTCAGGGCGAGGATTTGAACGAAAGTGTGTCGGAGCGCACTGCCGCCAGCACAGTGTTCACGTTTGTGGATCGACAGATGAGTGGTGTGGATGTCAAGGACGGAGGAGCCACAGACGCAGCTCTGGCCCAACTTTACGCGTACATACAATCACTACCAGAATCACACAATAAGAGAAGACTTATAAAACAATTTAATAGGGAAAATGGACATGGTATGATTCTTATTTTTTTTTCTCCCCATTAGTAAGATCTTTAATGCTCGTATCTGCCAGCCATTGTTTTCTGTCTTAAGTCTACATATTAGTGTGCATTTACGCAAAACAAACATACAGCTGGAGCCAGAAGTGGAGTATACTTTCTTTTATTGTTGATATTTTGACACCATGAAAACAACAAGCAAGAACTAATTAATGGGTGATGACAGATTAAGGTGCATTTATACCAAAGTAACAAACACCCAGAGCATGAGTATGTTTTCGTAATGGTTGATACTGAACACCATTGAGACAAAAACTTATTAGTAGGCGATGACAGTTTTTTCTGGTTATTATTTCCTTGGTGACCATATCAACGATTAGGAAAATATACTCTATTTTCAAGGTCTGGGTGTTTGTCCGTTTGGTATGAATGCACCTTTACGCGCGTCAGATTTCTGGTTCTTTCTTGCTGTTTGTTATTTCCTTGGTGACCATATCAACTATCGAGAAATTATACTCTGTTTTCCAGCTCTGGCTTTATGTCCACTTGGTATAAATGCATCTTATTTACAATAATGTTAAGCTGTGCGTGTCTTGCTAAAACTCGAGAACTGGCTTAGAAATATCTGTTTAAGCTCATGGTGTTTTTAAAAGGTGAGACAATATGTAAAAATTGCAAGAAAATAGCAAAATAACGATTTTCTTCTCCAATTCAAAGTCTTCCTGCCTGTCACAATGAAGGATTGTTATTTTATTTGGTGTGAGTGATGGAAATGAAGTAGATAAACTTAGGATATAGGTGATAAGACATTTACCTAGTCATCTCGTAGTTCACAGATTTATCATTTGGCCAGCTGACTTGACCCTGATATTATTGATAAACAATTTCTTCTGAATATAATTTTATGCCTTCGCTGTTGTTGCACAGGTACTCCGCTTCAGTTGCAACGGGCCCAGAAACAGAAATCGTTGGGAGAGTCCTTGAAGAAACACATATTTGCCAGAACTCTCATGAATAAAACCGGAAAGAAACCCGTTAATTTGAACGATCAAAGATTTGGTTATCAGCCCATCATAGAGGTCTGTACTTATTGATTTTAATTCAATTCATCATAAATAATTCTCAAATCATATTTTCTATTCAATACATTTTGTAATTGTGTGGTCTCTATACTGTTTACTACCTATCTTGGAAATTGACTCAAAATTAATCTTACTAAATCTACCAGAGAATAATGTCGTATTCCCTTACTAATTGTTATTGAATGTTTCTTTGTTTGTCATGTCCTGAATGTTAAACCGTTTTGCTTTGATCATCGTCTTGTCTAACACATTTGCTTGAGCATGCTTTCTATGTTTTAAATTGCAGAGTCACGTGGCTTTGAAGTCTAAATTGAAACAAAGCTCTTCCGACATGAGCTTAAACGAGCCAAAACCCTTGATAATGAGCAGTTCCGTAGGAAAACTAGACGATCCATCACATCATTCAACTGAAAAATCAGATGTGATCAAGGATCAGGATAGAGAAATGAAAGTAGAAAAAGATGAAACTGATGAAGAATTAGATGTGTTCTGTGATTCCACCGATGATAATTTGGATGACGCTAGTTTCTCATGCGACGAGAGCAACACTCCTTTGCAACGAGTCGAAAGACTGACACCAAAATATACCTCGGAACCCAATCTGAGCTTTCTTCCATCCAACCATGAAACTACTCCCAAATATACGAAGAGTAAAGGGTCAAAATTATTTAAACCAAAATCAACACTTCAATCAAACATCATGTCGAAAAAAGATCCTAAGAAACACGAAATACAAAAGTTACAAAAGACAAAGAGGAACTCGATAGATGAGAAAACCGTGAAGGATACAAGCGAGCATTCGTTGAACTTTAAATCGTGCGTGAAATGTACGACAGATTCATTTTCGGAAGCTGATTATTCCCACGCAGATTCCAAAGAAGCGCTGTCACCCAGATCGGAAATCACACCTCGTATAGTCAAAAGAGATTCTCTCAAATATATGAGACATAAACGCAACATGTCCAACCGGAGTAGTCTCTCCAACAAGGGAACTCCGGAAAACACAGAGTTATATTCTCAACCAAGCAACGTCGAAAACGATCTGTTCACTCCGAAAATTAATCCGTTCAAACAGAACTACCTGACCAGCACTCCGGCCGTGTGTAATATGTTATTGAACGCCGAGAAGAATTACGACAACTGCTCCACACCTATGTTTACAGGAGGACATATATTAAGAAGAGGTTCCATGTCGCCAATTACGAAATCAACACAAAAGATGCCCAAAGCCATGCAGGTTGGAACAAAATATCCAAGTAGAATAGTCCGTAGTTTAATGTTTTGCATGATCGCTTTTACCGTTGCCTTTTTGCCTTGTATGTTTGACGTATTCGTATTTGGAGCATGCTTGATAATTTTTCAGCTAACTTACTTGTGAATAACAATGCTGCTTTAGCTTTCTCATAACACATAGCTCATTAAAATCACTGTTACTGACTGACAAATTAATTATTAGTAAATTTTTTGCTTAAATAGTTGAGTAGTCATTTTTTTTTATGCACCCGGTTGCTTGAAGACTTCTGAACAAGGCAGGGCTCAATTCCTGGTCTTCCATTTTCTCCACTCAAATTAGAATGGAATAATTAATTTTGAAGTGGTTGATAGCCCTGAGATTAGCTGCCGACTATTGTGGGTTAGATCCCAGATCATCCCGACTATTGTGGGTTAGATCCCAGATCATCCCGACCATCTTCCTATTTCACGACACAAGGTTTGCTTTCTGTGAAAGATGTCAAAAGTTTATTTTGTGTGAGCTCAAAAAAATTTGCCTCAGCTTTCGACTTTACTGACACCTCACTATAGACAAGTGCCAATTTATTTATTATGGATTTGAAATGTTGACTTGGTTATTAAATTTATGATTGCACAGAGATGATGTATTTTTATACCGAAACATATCAATATTATCGTTGCACTTTAAATTTTATTGTATTTTTATACCGAAACATATCAATATTATCGTTGCTTTTTAAATTTTATTGCGTACAAAACATGCCTGTGTACGTTTTGCCCACAATAAAGTTTACACATGACTTATTTTGTGTTCAACATTGATATGTTTGAGTATTATTATTATATTTATTATTTTATACATATTTTATCTATTACCCAATTATGTATTTGTATTTTATTATTATTGCTATTTATTTATTTATTGTAAATCAATTTTTAATCACTGTAGGTATTATGCTTTTTTGTAAGATGATTGGTTGGTTACATGATTTGATTTGAAGTAGTATTGCCCCAGAACAGACTTTGTCTAGTGGGGCAGTAAATTCCAACAATTATATATGTAAACTGTTTGTTGTGTAATTGCTAATGGAAAATAAAATAAATAAAATCAGCACTTCAAATGTAGGATTTGGTTTAATTTAAAATAATTCAAATTTACTGCTATACGATGTGTTAATATTTAGTAGAAAATATTTATTTAGCAGGTTGTTCTTTCTTCAAATTTTTTTATTTTTACTTACTCTTGTATTAAGTTATGTTTTTTTCTATGCATACTTCTTTTTCTTTCTTTTTTTTTACAAACAACTTCACCTAATTTCAGGAATCTATTATGACTCCTCGGTCACGTAAACCTGTGATTTTCAATTGCGAGCCGGCGGCTTCTACAACAATACTGCCGTGCCACTCACACGTTCCATCACACCACTCCATCAACAACACAACTTCGGATTCAAGTAATGCAGACACCTTGTACGATACCACACCATCATCAATGAAAAACGATAGTGATTTCGTATCCACCGACGAAAGCTGTCCTTCCTCCAGTTACATAAAGTATACAAACATCGACAAAAAAGATGGTTCGTCTAAAGAAAGATCTCACAGTTCCAACGAACATTTTCCGTGTATCCCAGAGTCCGTTATCTCAGAGAGACGTTTTAAAAGTATACAAGAACGAAATTATCAAAGATTATTAGAAAAGAAAGTACCTGGCTCTAAGACTTATCACACAAATCAATCTACGTGCGGGTTGATCGATGACAAACATAGCGACAGTGAGTCGGACACGAGTGCCAATTCGAAAGTCATTAGCCTAGACCAAAATGCTTCTCTCACCGGTCCTTTCCGGGAGTATTTGTTAAATAGGTCTCTCTTGACTGGTTCCCCGGTGGATTTGTCTTTTGCTAGTGGTCCCGAAGACTATTACGACAGCAAAACTGTACGGAACATGGACAATCTTTCCGAAAGTAAAATGACGGAGAGTTTACTTTATTGTATGAATGGTAACGTTCCTGGTGACCTTACTATCAATTCCGATTTCGACAATTCCGATACCATTCCCTTGCTGAAACTTACTAATACTTCAAATTTGGGATATACAAATAGACAAATGATCGGGGAAACTGAAGATGCGAGCGCCGTGAAGAAATATAGAAAAATTCATATAAGCGATGACGTTTCAAGTTGCGATAAGAATGTATTGAATAAAGAAAATGTTAGTCCTGGAGTCAAAAGACCAGCCCAGAGCATAGGCAATGGTAGTGATCAAGATGTGATTGAAATTAAAAAAGTTAACGTTGAAGTAAAAAACGAAGATTCCACCGAGAATCAAAATGTCATGGTTAGAGGAACTCAACCGGATGATACGGAATTTTGGAATTATGAAAAATATGGTCCCTTATGGGAGACAAACTTATAACATCAGTCATCTCTCTGTATATAGTTTTTGTTCTTTCATATTATTTGGTACTACTCATTTTGATTTTCTTCTAATGTTTCTTGATCTATATTCTTCTCTTCGTAATATCAAATTCGTCCTGGAGGTCATGCAGACCATTTTCGTCTTTTACATCACAAGCTTTTAGTAGCTTACTATGAATGAATCAAAGAGTGTATTTGTGTTCACTTTGAGTGAGCACAGATTAAATTTTTCCATATCAAATAAAATATTCCGTTTTCTTATATGAGAACATATTGGTTACAATGAAATTTGAATGCCTCAGGCCTCAGTACATTTGTAAGACTTCAGTATTTTTGTTATAAGCTGTATTAACCTAAATTTAGTTGATAAAATAATTTGAGCAAATTAAAAGGGTATCAATATTTTTGTTCTATTTGACCATCAAAGTAAAGCAGTTCAAAGTAAATATTCTAGTCAGAAAACTAAAGAGCTATTCAGACACACCAATCTCAAAGAGGTCGAAGCATAGTATGTACTTTTGAAGGAACATAATGATTGTTAGTGAAACTGAAAAAAAGGACACAACTAGTGACTTTTTTGAGGTGCAAAGTCTTGCCTATGCCTAGTGACGTCAGTTCCAGTCCACAGTGTCATATTGCAGATATTTGACACCTGTGTTACCCGCCTCACATCAACTGCAGAAGCAAGTATAAATTACCTCTGAATGCACATCATCCAGATACAAGATCTTACGAACTCGCTGATCAATATTTGTCTTATTCAGCAAAGAGAATGTCGTGTATATCTTTTGCTTTGACTTTCACTCCAATATTCAGATTTTGTAATACATTTTTGAATGCAGCACCTGAATAGGCAGAGACAAATTCCACATCTAAAATCTAATCTATTTCTTGTTTTTTGTCGTGTTTTACTTGATCAAGTGCTTTCGCGTAATCAAACAATTTTCAATATTAGAAGTTCCACTATACTATCAAAGTTTGACCTCTCACAGATCCCACGTGTCCAAATGGCTCTTAAGTTGTATCACAAACTGTGTGAGTAACTTTTTTAATTATGATAATAATTCTTTTTCATCTAACGATCATTTTAGTTTTAGCCTACTGTCCAATTTTTATGAACACCCTTATGAATATTATTATGTTTTCTGTTCAAAATGTCTAATGTGATAGCAAAGTTTAAATCATTTATATGATGTATTATAATAATTTAGTATTATTTGAATATTTTGACTGCATTTTTGTTGTACTGTATAAAAACTTTAATATTCAATCTATATATTGTATACATTTTATAAAATTCTCGTTTTTTTTTTTGTTTAGTTAGTTAGAAATAATAAATATTATGTTTAATTTTTATTTGTCTTAAAATTTCCTCCTTTCAATAATCTAAAACATATATCTTAATAAAAAAATGTATCTACACTTGAAAGGCCACATGTTAGCAAAAAATGCAACTTTACAGGAGAGGTTTTATGTGAAAATTATCGTAACCGACAGTTATATCTCTCTCTTTTCAAGGTAAATGCTCTGTTTGGTCGCTTATGATAAGTAACTTTTTAGTGTAACTTATCAAATAATTTTGATACACGACAGATTCGTCAACAAATAATATTTTTAGCGTCGTTTGCGTATAAGTGTCAATTTTGTCAAAAGTGAGAAATAGCCTTTTAGGGTATCAATATATTTTATAGCATTTTCATTTTGTTCCTCTGTTTTGTATAAATAAGGAAAGAACCCATGGAACAATATTTATTCTGGACACACTGCTTTCTGGTGTAATTGTGGATGATCAGACACCTGTGTATCCAGTCTTAAGTAGAGATGGGAACTATAACGATAGCTGATAAAAATATTAGATATATAAAAATAACGCCTCTAACGTTATTTATATTTAACGGTATTTGTAAATAATAGTCAGCTAATATTAACCTAATAATGTAATTATAGGTGTTGTGACTGTGGGGTTATGTTTTGTTTGTGGACTGTATGTAGTTGAGTTGGTGGTTGTGCTGTGGTTCTTGTTTGTATATTCTTATTTGTATTTATGAACTGTTAAGATGACCCCTATTTATATGACAGGTAATATTAGTTGACTGATTAGGCTCGCGCTCATTATACTGAATGAAATTGTGGAAATGAGTAACGTTATTTTCAATTAACGAAACTGCCATAACGTTTTTGAATTTAAGCCGTTAGTCCCACCTCTAGTCTTAAGGTGCCAATAAAGGGAACAGTTTGCTTATTTATGTAGATGACACAGCTGACCCAGCATTATTTAGAACAATGCTACGTGTTTCGGAATGTCAAAAATTTCTAAATGTTTTTTCTTGTTTCTTAGCTCTTCACATCACCCTTAGATTTTATTGTGAAGACCCGAGTATCAAACCCTTTTTTTGGAGAACAAGGGTGCCAGAATTCTTTACTATGTGACTAACCTTTTAAAACCTGTACTGTTTCTCCTGTTTGATTTAAATGTTTCTATTGTTTTTGGACTATAATACCAAAGAAAATGTTTTAAGTCATGTTCAAAGGTCAATAATAAAAGATAACATCGAGTGTTTCAAAATTTTTTATTGAAAATACGAAACCACTTCATGATTTAAAAGAAAAAAATAAATATAATATAACAAACTAAACAAATATTATAAATCGGAAAACAATTTCTAGATTTTTTATGTTTCCTTATTAAGCTGATCACTCGAAAAAAGTACAGAATAAAATGTTACTTGAATGCTTCAAATCCATGTAAGTAAATATAATGAAACTTTGTATATATACATGAATGGAAAATGTTTATAAAGTAAAATAAAAAAATAATCCATACATAGTATTCAACCGATAAAATTAAAAAATAATATACACCGATTCCAACAGCTAGAATATAATATTAACCTATGAGTACGTAAAGTCAAAAAATAGAGCCAGTTTTCCTGTTTTCAGTTTTATGATTCTTGGTTTATTGGATTCTTCTCCACTCTGGATAACAGAATACTTAATAAAAAAATCGAAAAAGGATTGCAAAAAATGTAATATTAAAGATAGTATGGAACTAGTTTCGATAAAACAAACCCATCTGTGGAAATTCCATAACAACACAATTTTTATTTATCTGACAACCATTGAGTTTAAAAACACTGGTACGCAGATAATGTTCAATCACTTGTAAAATTAATTATGATAATGAGCAAAACTACACAGACTGGTTCTTGCAACCACACTAGGCCATCAGACTTTTAGCCATGTTAGTTTTAAGGGTAATTATTAAGTTCGCGGGCTGATCCGATTTTTGACAAACCCCTCTAAATGAATGTTTTAATATTATCAAAATGTAGTGTTTTCACTCAAGGAGGTGTCTAAGGAGTTATAGAGGGGGATGTTAACATCCCCCTCTATAACTATGCTACAACCTTAACCTAACTTATTCAAATCGCAGTGATATTGTTCGGGGATGTTATCAAATCCCTTAATCTATCCAAATTCACCAACTAAACGATAAAGACCAGCAACATCTTCATTTTCCTAACAAAAACACCAACTTGAGAATTGAAAGTCCATCTATTCAAAGAAAAGTTCATATGAAAAAAGGCAACTTTTAAAATTGATTTCAAATCAATCCATAACATGCTTATTTACCAATCTGTAAAAAAAATTGAAAAATCGTATCAACCCGCGAACTTAGTAATTATTGTTTTAAGTTTAGTCTATGACTGGATGAGCTGAATTCGGTTGCCAATTAATGAGATTTGAAAACAGTAAAATGTAACGAAACTGTTTTGTAGTAAACGCTCAAAATATAGAAGAAATTGAAGAATAACACCTACAGTTTCAGTTCCCTAATAATATATTGTCGACCAACTAGTCCGTTTAATGTTTTTAGTGATTCTGAAATCTATATTGAAAACAGAAGTCTGGAAATTAGCACTAAACTTTCTGGAATATTAACTCAACATTTTGAGAATAAACAATGACATTAAAACAAATCGTCATGACCCAACTCAGCAAGAATGTTCAGTCCCCTCTCCTTGAGGGCTTTGGACAAGAGTTTCTGTTGATCCACTCTGTTATCCTGTTCTTTTCTTTGAGCATCTAATATTTCATCTACAGACACTTCAGTCAGAGGTAAATTTTCTTCTTTTTCTTTATCCTAAAATGTTTTTAATGAATGAATAACTTGGTAGTAAAAATAATTAAGTGAAATCCCTGAATAATGCAACCTAGTATTGAATTACAAAACATAATGGTCTGAATGATGGTATTGCCATTGTAACAAACTACTTTATTAATCCAAATATACACAAATAAGTCAATTGTTTTGTCCACATTTTGCTCGCATTGCATAAGAATGAAGCCTTAAAATCTTAAAGCAATTCCGTATCTTCAAAACAAAGTGACCAGCATCGTCTTGAGATGACGAATGAAATGGAAGACATTATTATTTTTAAGGGCCAAAATTATAAAATTCCATTAGCTGTTTAAGTTACCAGAAGCCGAATCACTCAAAGACGAGTGCAGTGCTAAAAAACTGAACCATATATTACTCGTTGCTATAGTTATAATTTTATTTGCTTCTTTTAACAAATATATTTACAAAAAATCAATAAAGAAAATCAACACATGATAGTACTCATATTCATTGTCCGATCGTCATTATCAGTGGATCAATACAATACTTGGACTGATTCTATAAGGCTTGGTTCTATGCGAGTGTTGGAATGTAGTGGAAACAATTTTCCATTCTTTTATAAACAGTTTAGAAAAGGCTGAAATATATCTCTATTTGGTGTGGAATTTTGGACATGTGATAGAAATTAAAAGATTTAGAAGAGACACAGTTGAAAGTTATTGGTTTATTACATAGGCATACCAAAATGTAAACCCTGTTTTTCACCTCTACAGCAAAATAAGAACTTATTATGTTTGGAATGTTCAAGTAGTTTAATATTAAATAAGTCTGAACTTACAATTTCTCCAAGCAATACAACATTCTCTCCTCTGATGATAAAAATTCCTCTAGGAATATCACCATACTCTTTGCCTACATGAATTCTTTCTATGCTCTTATGCAGAACTAAGTTGGCAAATTGGTCCACACTACGAAGATATCCAATCAAAGTACGACCATCTCTCAGTAAAACCATTAACTTCTCTGAAAGGAAAACAAACATTTCGTAAATAAATTTAGAGGTTATAATATGGGAATTTTCAAAGAATAGTCTAAACAAGAAGAATATAGAACAATATAATAATTTCATCTATATTTATGGCAGTTATACGCTTAATATTATGATATAAATATTGTATTCTTACTATCAAGTTCATCCAAAAGATGTGCCGTGCCGGCTAAAGGATTAGCCGAATTTGCCATTTCGATATTCATGATTATTGATAAGTTGAACAGACAGATTTAGTTTTATTATAATGAAAAACAGTTGCACATTTTACAGAATACTAAAGTTTGTTAGCTTAACAATGTAAAGTATACTTTTTTCAAATTCGGAAATCTGCACCAGCAAAACTTCGGAAACCGAGGTTTAAACACAAACGTCAAAAACGTAAGTGTCAAAACACGACGTTAGTTTGCAGTATTGCCATTTAAATTATTTTACTTTGTCAAGGCCACACTGGCAGCTCAAATGAACAAGCAGTAGGTATTTAATTGTTGTAAAATTATTTTTTAATAACATTAAGGTTCTGTAAAATAGATAAAAAAACCTGTCCTACAAATAGTTTTTTTCCCTTTTCAAATATATAAGGCGGTATCAGAAGGATTTTATTGGTGGCGAATGCTTTAAGTCAGTGATTCCCTAACTATGGTACGCGTACCACCAGTGGTACGCGACAATTATTTAGGTGGTACGCAAGCAGCGATGGCCATAGGACATACACAGTAAATAATCAGATAAAACGTTTTTAAATTTCGGGCTCTGACACGATTTGTTTTCATTAATTAGCCGCGCGGGCGCGCTGTTGATAAAAAAAAACAAATATCCTATAAGCTTAACGTAGACCCCAATTTGCGCTTAAAATTAAGTACAACTGAGCCAGATATTTCCTATCTTATCTCGAACATGCAGCACCATTTTCGCACTTAGAATATTGTACTTATTTTATTCCTATAATCAATAAATGAAAGTGTTGTCAACAGTTGTTGCAGTTTTTATTACTATACCATTTTGAAGGGTTTTTTAACAGTTACAGTTCAGTGGTACGCTACTGATTTATAATTTCGTGTGTGGTACGCGAAATTAAAAGTTTGGAAACCTCTGCTTTAAGTTATAACTAGGCATATAAGATATATGTTCATAACGGATTTTTTTTCGTTTTTCACCTTGTTGAGCTGAGGATTGGGGAAATTTATTTTGAATTAAATAAAACTGCAAGGAGCGATATAAAACACGTATTATTCCATTACAATATGGCTGAAGAAGAGGAAACGGAAATACAAAAATTCATAGATTGACAATTCATATATTATTATAATGGATGCGACATAGAGTCATGCAACTCTACGGCGCTGTATCCCTTGTGCCAACACACCTAATATGTGAATTATTTTTTTTAAGTTTCTAAAATTCTATTACTCCGTGGATGATAGGTAGGTATATTTTTTTAATAAAAAATGAATTCATTTAAAGCGAACACAAACAATCTTTGAATCTTTCTCAGTAAGCTACTGAAAGCTTGTGCCGTGAAAGAGGAAGATGGTTAGCATCTAGCCTATTGGACTCACGGCCTCTATTATATGGGTTACCAACCGCTTCTGTTGTAGGTATATTGAAGGCCTCCGAAGGCTTTGAAAAGTACCCACATACAAAAGTGTCTCGTATTTTCATAAAATGTCGCCTTTTAGCGATATCATCATAGTGGAAGAAGATTTTTTTTATATTTCTCAGAACTAAAATCCAAGACCTTAGGCTAAAGGCTGTATTAAAGCTTTAAAGCTGGGTCAAAAAGTCGAGTTCTTGGAACGTTGACTATTGATTATTTTATGGGTTTCGATTAGGAATGCAGTTTAGATTGTAACAAGAGCTTCACAAACGTTGATATACCTGTAATAAGAACATGCATTCGTAGTAACACTAGTAACATATTGATGGTAAAGTTATAGCAATAGATGAGCCAGCGCCATTTAAAACGGTCGTGAAGAGGTGGAGACACTGTGAAGATAGGAAAAGCTTCGTCATTCAATTATTGTGGGAGGTTCAATTGTTACATTGTTAATCAATTCAAATACCACCGTTACGGTTATTAGCAATGATTGTATTTTTTTCAGTTTTCTAAAAAATTATGGGCTCGAAAATTGAAAGATCCTACGGAGAATATACGACCCTATAAATATTGGTCAAACTTGGTGTAAAAGATATAACACGTAGCCAGAGATGTGCAAAATGGGTACCCAAAACCATTTGAAATGCAAAATGGAAATGGGTCAAAACTTTTCCATTTGAAAATGCAAAATGTAAAATGGTTTTTTGAAAAGCATTTCAAATGCAAAATGGAAAATACCTATTTTCAAAATGCATTAAAAATGCAAAATGGTTTTTTAGGTCAAACATGAAAAGAGTAAAACAACAACCTTAATAATAATGAAATGTTTTATTATTGATGCAATAAAATATACAAAAATCAATCATTGAAATAATGTTACACAGACGTGGAATCTCACCATCTTCCCTTGTAATAAACTAACATAACTAAACAAGCAAAATAAATAAAACATTGTGATATAAAAGTAAAACTTGTATCAAAATACAAAAAAATAAACCATTGTCCATCATGTACCTTCTTATTACTTAGCATTACTTAGCAACCCCGGGATACCTGAGCTAACCATTGCCTTCCCCTCCTCCTCTCCTTAAGGCAATGATTCCCCTACCCTTATCCTAAGCCCAATCCCAACCCAAGCCAAGGTGTCAAGCGATCCGTGCCGAGGGCTGAATAGCACCAGGGTTAAATGGTGCTTCAAACGGAGCCTCCAGGATACCAGGTGACCTCCTGGAGTACTTAGCCTTACCACGTCAAGCGGGGCTCTGGCGTGGCGGACTCTATATTTCCCTAGCTACTCGTGGGAATCTTATGGGTAAGAATAAAGATAAAATAAAAAATTTTAAGCGGGATAACACCGCAAAAAAACCCTGTCCACCGGGTATTCCCCAGGGTCAGGAAAAACAGACTGCCGGGCTAAACAACGGTATTACATCAGTTGCGTCCACTTTTCATGGCTTGTCACATGGAAGAGGAGCAACAAATAAAAAGATCACTCTCCCCCCTCTAGGGCAACCTGGAGGCTTAGATGACCCTCTTAGGAAGGGTCTCAGCGGGTGCAAAGTCCGGTGGTATCTCCGGTACCTGGCTACTGGAATGTCACCGGAAGAAGCACGGAAGAAGGCTGCGGAAGGAAGGGAAAAACTTCAACCCCAAGCCGAAAAGAGGATGGCAACCCCACCACAGGAGCCATCCTCAAAAAGAATGAGGACAGTGGCTAAGGTTCCGGCTCGCACGGAATCTGAGCGGCAAAAGAGCAGCTATGCAGCTGCTCTTCAATCAATCTTCAAAGTGGCGATCCTTCCGAAAGAGTATCCAAAAGATACTCTTAGCTCTGAAGACCAGAGCAAACTGGAGGATCTGATCCTGGGTGAAGTAATGCCTGCCCATAAAAAGCTGGGGATTCATCTTCAGTTCAGGGGCATACGTTTCCGCCCAAGTATTTTAATCACCGAGTGCGCCACTGAGGAGACTGCTGAGTGGCTCATCTCGATGACACCCAATCTGAAGGGGTGGGACGGAGTGAAGCTCAGGGCGTGCTCGGAAGAGGACATCTTCGGATTTCTAGAGGCCCAAAACAAGGGGGTTAATACCACCCTGTGGAGGGTGCTCCACTCGAAAAAAGAGGGCACGGGCAAACTTCTGACCCTGTCCATTGATGAGGCTTCTTGCGAGGCCATTGAAAGAAGGGGATATTCACTAGAGAGGCTAACAGCCAAGATCACTCTCATAAGAAACACTAGGAAAACAGTTTGGGAGATTTTTGACACAAATCTCAAATCCAATCTGAAGCAAATAAACTCGAAAGTGAGAAATCACTACGAACTCGAGGAAGCAGTGGAGAACTTGAATGCGGCAATTAAGGACGCCTATGAATCCAGTTGTCCTATCAAGGAAAAAAGTAGTTGTAGGGATGTGCCATGGTGGAATAACCATCTGGCAGAATTATTAAGAACTTCGGTGCGGAAACTCTACAACCGCACCCGAAGGGATGGTGACTGGCAAAGATATACAGAATCACTCACAAACTACAACAAGGAAATACGGAAAGTACTCACGTTCTCTAACCTTAAAGAAATTAAAATTTTAAAAATTCTTTGTAATTCCGGGAGCAGTACCCCGTAATAAGTTCGTTTTTCCGAACCAATTTTTACAAAACAGACCACAGAAAAAAAAACAATATTTCTTTTCTATGCACTTATGAAACTTTTCTCTTCACCAAACTCTTTTCTCTCTTTGATCTTGAGCGTGAACAAATGACATTGACAGATTTTTTCATAATCTATGTTTTTTCTATGCACGACGAAAAAAAAGCATTTAGGTTCCAAAAAAAGCATTTAAAATGAAAATGTATTGAGAAAAGCATTTAAAATGTAAATGGAAATGGGTGAAAAACGAAACCATTTAAAATGCAAAATGGAAATGTACATTTTGCATTTCCATTTGAAATGCTTTTATTTGAAATGCATCACATCTCTGCACGTAGCTCTATATGATCTCTACCGGGATAGCAACATAGTCAGATTAATTAAGATTTACAGACTGCACTGGCTGGGTCACCCGCACCGTATGGAAGATCTGGAGCTCCCAAAAAGGGGGTTCTATAGTGACCTGACCGTTAGAAGAAGTGTCGCGGACTGTCGGGCTGGGCAGTATAATAATTGGAAAGTGACAAATCAGGAGGAAGAAGCTTTTTAAAGATAGTATAATAAAGAGGTTAATTTTAAAAGAACTTTGTTATGTTGACGAATTACTGGGCATGTCTGTTACCCAGTTTCATTATCCAAGCGTAATATAGAAGCTGTTATTTCTTTAGGAATAATATCAAACAAACTGGGCTCAGTGTGCCTGTCGCCATTTGCCTCTGTAGTCTGTATGTCAAGGACACGGCAAGGCGCCAATGCTCTATGCACGAGTGGGTGATGAGAACATTGTAACGTTACGATTGAATTCGATCTATTGACAAATCGTTCATATCGGCTTTAACGATCTACATGTCGTATTGTTATCCAAAAAGAATGTTGTAACACAAAGAGGATTCACAGGCACAGGAGAACGAAAAAAAAATAAATCGAAGTGTAGTCATCCACCAAAATACATAAATTTTTTTAAGACTATTTACACTCCTAAAAAAACAGCACGAAACAGCACGCCTCGGCCTTCGAGTCAATGCCAATAAGACGGAGCTCATGGCGAATAATGCCTGCCCCGATGACCATCGACGGTCACCAGGTCTCCCGGGTGGATAAATTAAAATACTTGGGAGCAATCATTACCACCACTGATGACCTCGAGGCCGAGCTCCCGATACGTATGGGTATGGCAAGTGGCGCCTTCAACAACATGACCAAGATATTGAAGGCGTCGGCGTTTAGTGTCGAGATGAAATGTAAACTGTTTGATGCGTGTGTGTTGCCCATTCTCCTGTATAGGGGCGTGGGTCCTGGCACTTGACAATATCGATATTGAACATCAGGTAATTTTAGTCATCTTTCACAAAATAGCAAAACTTGTGTCGTGAAAGAGGGATTCAAACCCACTACGTGACCACGAAAGTCGGCGACGAAATCACTACGCGACCTACCCTTCTCTTCTCTTCTCTTCAGTCGGTCCCTCGATGCCGAGGATCGCGACCGCCATGCATTCTCACCAACTCCCTCTTTCCCTCCCGATCTCCATCCACTATCACGGACCCATGTTAGGTTACCATTAAATACCTAGTATAAATTTATTTGAAAACAAGACTGGCGATTTGACTCGTTTGCTTCGATTTACTCCCTTTTTAGTGTAGTTAACCAAGAATATTGAATTTAATTTGTATTTTTTTTATTTTGATATAACACATTACAGAGGACAACTATACATTAACCGTCTTATTTATAAAAAAAATCAATCGTAAGATTACGTATAACTCACTGATCAGTTTTTACTTAATCCGCGTTTGTTATGTATGAAGATGACATTTCATACAAAATTTTGTAAACAAACAAAATAGTAGCCGGGCAAGGCGAGTGTTTACAACCAAGATGCGCTATGTCAGATTTGAATGATTTCGAGCTATTGATGCAGAATAGGTAATAATTTATTTTCTATCAAAATAGCACGGGAGCACATATTTGGACGAGGAAAAAACTTGAATACAGTGTATTTATTACAGGAAGCGTTCTTGTATACTCGAAACAACTGTCAGCTGACGTTAAATCCAATATGGCGGGTCAAAATTTACAGACATCAGCTCACAATCAAGCGATATGCGTTAAACTATCTCCATGACATCTTGATCGTAATATTTTCTATCGCTGAGCTATTTTTTCCACTGATCGTAGAATTTAAATAAAGCAGTTTAAAAGTAGAAACAATAGAAAGTTATACCGATAAATCAATACTTAATTGCGAGCGATGCATCTATTTTTAACGATGTTGACAGACCACATTCTGATAATCACACCAACTATCAAACAACTGACAGATGTTAAACGCCATTTAAAATTCAAAAGCTCTAAAAAGAAGGTTATCTACATACGTTAAGTTTTCTTGAATTTTCCAATGTTTCGCGCTACATACTTCATTGTTTTTTTTTTCAATCACATGAAACTTTTCCTAACAAAACAGAATGAGCGGAATTGATGAAACTAAAAAAAAGACATTGTCCAGCATCTGTACTTCTGGATGAAAGATTCAAAGATGAAAGATTTGTTTGTTTGCATGGAATACGTTCCGAAACTACTGAACCGATTTGAAAAATTCTTTCACTTTTGGGTAGTTACACTATTTTCGGTGAACATAGGCTATATCGATTTGATATAAAAAATTGGGATCCTTACTAAAACTCCAATAATGTAACCCAAGATGTAAAAAAAATTACCTTAATATTATTTACATCGCGTGCGCTGCGAAAACTACGCGTGTACTACGACTTTGTAGAACACATCATAATTTACAAAGTGTCGCGACAGCATAATTATGTCTAACTATTATAGTTATACCACAATAAGTGTTCTTTTATTTAAAAAAAAATGTAATTGAAATGCGGCAGAGATATAGGCGTCACTGGGGTACGAGCCGGACGGGAGGGGACCATTAGAATGCTACATTATTCCAGATTAACATAGCTGTACCGCACAGCTGCGGCACAAGGGACTGTAAAAAAAGGGTATTATTACAGCCGCGGGTGGAGCACCCAGTGCTCGGTACGATGGCCTCTCGTCTGCTTCTGCGCCCGGTGGCTCTCGCGTCTGCTTCTTCGCCCCGCGCCCACGACGAAACTATTCGTCTCACACGTCGGTCGTCAGCTGCGCTTTTCGTCCCCTGGCTTGTAGAGTCCCCAGACAGAGATCAAAGATCAGAGCTGGTTAGCCTCGTACACCAGGAATCTACTCAGAACACTTAAAGCTTCAGACGTCGGTGCGTACGTAGAATAGCCTCGGTCCAATGGTATCGGTCGTTGTCCAGGTCCACAGCAAAGGTCCAGTCCACGATCCAATCGTCCAGTCAGAGGGGTCACACAGGTCAGCGAAGGGGTTCCAGGTCCAGGTCAGGTCAGGCAGTTCCAGGTCAGATCAGGCAGGTAGGCAGGCAGGCAGGCAGGCAGGTAGGTAGGTAGAATAAAACACCAAGTGTATACGAGGAATGACGATTATATTGCACAAATATGGTCTCTTAAATTCTAGTCGAGGTGCGCTTGCGGCTATACAATACCGCGCGCTAGTGGAAAATGGTTCGGAGTACATCCCGTTCGCGCTACGGGGAATTGGCAACGTAAGTAAGCTCGCGAGTTACTTTCCCGCCAAAACTCACTTCCCGCCCAAACCATTACCACCAGCTCAGCGCACCTCGACATAGAGCTACACAATTTACAATATTACACATAATGTAGGTACATATTACATAATGTATGTACATATCTACCTGCCGGTAGATATGCACATAGGCCTACACTATTCTTATGAGAGCCGTGCTGCCACTCATGGCCACTGCCGCTCCAAGTTCGGCACCACCAGGGTCTCAAACCGCTGGTGTGCCTTTCCAACAGATATGTCCACCAGCAGGTAGACATATTGATACCACCAGGTATCGGCATGAGCCGCTACATGCTACATGCTCGGCACCACCAGGGTCTCAAACCTCTGGTGTGCCTTTCAATAGAACACAAGAGAAGCATGTGCTATGTTGCTTGGCCGTCTCATAGCCCAACCAGTCACAGCATGCTTTAGCCACACCAGAGTCCAATCATCTGGTGGGCTTTCAGTAGGTAGGTACCTACTTTTATCACCTTACAGTAGCGGCTTGTGCTGGGTTGCTTGGCCGTCTCTTGGCCCAACCTCAGCCACAGCACGCCTAGCCTCACCAGTGTCTAATCAACTGGTGAGCATTCGGGTGTACTATCAGTAGGTAGGTACCTCCTTTACTTCACCAACCAGGTGAGGCATGTGCTGGGTTGCTTGACCGTCTCACGGCCCAACCACAGCCACAGCATGCCTAGCCACGCCAGCGTCTACTCAGCTGGCGGGCTTTCAATGAGTACAACTCGTAAGTAGGTACTTTCTTTACAGTTCTACCTACAGAGATCTATACAGTGTTCACAAATATATACATGTCGTTGGTCCCCGCCTCGGCACAAGGGAGAAATCATCCTTTATTGATTGTCCGAGGTAGGGAACTCAACGATAATACAATTTCACATATTATGAACATGTCGATGTGTGTACCTATTCGTTAGGTACGTACCTAATCGTCAGGCATGGGGACACGAGGCGAGGTTCAACGCGACTCGACGGCCCGCGGTCATGCGGGGCCCCCCGAGACACACCAGTGCGGGGCGCCCCGTGGTGCACCACCGGGCGTGCATGCTCCGCGGTCGTCACTTAATTCGGGTCCTCGTGTTCCCATACCTGATAGGTATTTACATGACGTCATTCACTGCCGTTCGATACACATCTATCACTACATAATATTCACAACACTCTGGCGTTCGGTACACTCCCCTCTAAAATCTCGTAGGGGTTTTAAATTCACTTCCCGAACGTCAGTTGACCCCTCGGGTCATGGTTGGCACCTCCTTGACATCATGTTGGTGTACAGCGACATAACAAATCTCCCATCAGGGCGTTGTAGTTGCTCGTGCACTCTATCGATGTCGGAGCATGCCTTATGTGTTGTGCATTGTCCGAACTATTTGAGGGACTTCGCCCTCTCCTTTGGATGCGGCGGCCAACACGGGTGGGCGAGACATCCAGTCACAAGACTGGTACCCCCCGGTTGATACCCCGACCCGCATCCTGATGCAACGACGTCTCGCGTCGCGACGAATTGCGGCTCCTCCCCTCGTAGGTTCACCGCCGTGCTCGAAAGGGCGTGGCGAGCGGCGATCACGCCTAATGCTTCCACCACTTTCACATGCCCTCTCACTTCAGAGCACCTATTTGGCACATCAGTGCACACTGGCAAAGAACTTCTCAATTTCAAAAAAACTGTTTTTCTATTCGGCAACCAGCCTATGTTTCTTTGCCATTCTATTTGATCTGAGGGAACCTCCTTCTGAGTTTTGACCTTTGTCGACTCGAGAGGTTCTCCCCTCATTTGATTTGCACGCCTTCTGGCGTCCAATGGGTAGTGGTTGGCATTCATGCCCAATAATCCCACTCTTATATGCTGTGGGCTCTTTTTTGACACCCACTTGCTATGATAATCGTAGTTCATAGGTGGGAGCCTGTCTGACTCCCCCGTCACTGTGATTTTCAGTCTGACTCGTACCACCACAAGGTTCACAGTCAACTTGCACCCAGCCCTGTTCTCTCTTGGTTGAACAGGTTTCGTGCTGCGAGCAAGGTTTCTCCCTGCTCGCTTTCTTTCATTATTATCCCGCTCAGGTTGTAAGGCTGTTGCGGGCCTTCTAATGCTATCAGCTGTGGGTACACCCCAAACAATATTCGCCTCTCGAGAGCAGTTCTTCTGCTCTCGCTGTGACAACCAGTCACGTCTTGGAGGTATTTGCTTCAGCCAAGATGACTCCTTACGTCGCCCCAATTGCCAAGTCAGTTCTTCATATCTGCTTAACAAATGAATAGGGGTCACAACGCGTGTGGAGTCTTGTTTGACATTTCTTGGACGTATATCAGTCCACCAGTGCAAATATTTTGCCCGTGCAGTTTGTAAGGCTGACACGGGCCCTATGACGCTCTCTGCTATGGCACCTTCCGTCCATGCAGCTTTCGCCATCCGAGGGCAGATTCTCTGGCCTCGTTGTAACCGTGGCCGGTAATTCTGATTAACACCACTTTTGATCCGAGTCCGCTTCCGCGCGGGCCCGGTACACGCTCTCTTGACGTATAGTGCTGCAATCTTTCTAGGTAAGGCAGCTTCGGCCCTTCCCACTTGCCATGAAAGGCCACTTTTCGAACAGACTAAGACATTTTCAATCACATGTCCTAATCGCACAATTGGTTTTAGTTCACGTATCAAACACTGAGAACCCAATTGTTCACAAGGCTTTGTCATTGCCGCAGACGTCGTCTTCACAAAGACGCGCCCGCTAGGCAACTTTTCACAACCTTGCGAGAGCTCACAGCAGTGAAGCTCAACCTTTTCCACGAAACACTCTCTCCCCACATAAGGGAGCCACTGATTTCGCATAACTGGTTTTAAATCATGTAACAAACACTGATACTCCAATTGTTCACAATACACAATTGGTTTCAAATCATGTAACAAACACTGATAATCCAATTGTTCGCAATACACAATTGGTTTTAAATCATGTAACAAACACTGATAATCCAATTGTTCACAAGACTGAATCGTTGCCGCAGATGTCGTCTTCACAAAGACGCGCCCGCTAGGCAACTTTTCACAGCCTTTCGAGAGCTCACAACAGTGAACCTCGACACTTTTTACGAAACCTTCTCTCCCCACATACGGGAGGCACGGGTTTCGCGCAACTGGATTTAAATCACGTAACAAAAACTGATAATCCAGTTGTTCACAAGGCTGAATCGTTTCCGCAGATGTCGTCTTCACAAAGACGCGCCCGCTAGGCAACTTTTCACAGCCTTTCGAGAGCTCACAACAGCGAAGCTCGACACTTTTTACGAAACACTCTTTTTCCTCATACTGGAGGCACTGATTTCGTAATATGTCCTGTTTTTCGACAACACTTTGACACTTGTTGACTGATGAAGCCTGTCTAGACACCGCAAACGCTGCCAGATCACCGGCACGCTCGCTAGGTGTCTCATTATTACAGACTTCGAGGGCACATGACAGCTTCTGCTGTCCACTACCCGGTACCACACACATGTGGGGGGCGTTAACACACTGAACGCACTGCTCTGCAACAAGTTCATTGACAACACTTTGACACTTGTCGGCTGATGAAGCCTGTCTAGACACCGCAAGCGCTGCCAGATCACTGGCACGCTCGCTAGGTGTCTCATTACAGACTTCGAGGGCACATGACAGCTGCTGCTGTCCACTACCCGGTACCACACACATGTGGGGGGCGTTAACACACTGAACGCACTGTTTCTCAGCAAGTTCTATGACAACACTTTGACACTTGTCGACTGATGAAGCCTGTCTAGACACCGCAAACGCTGCCAGATCACTGGCACGCTCGCTAGATGTCTCATTACAGACATCGAGGGCACATGACAGCTTCTGCTGTCCACTAATGTCGTGTCTCTTAAACGACCCGACGATGTTGAGTATTTAATTGTACCTACCTATATAGTATATCTGCTCCTGCGCTGGTTTTAGTTTGCTTAAATGTCTACCTATACACCTTTCTTCATAGTCGTCCCCGTTTTCATGGTAACATGTCAGTAAACAAGCCCGCTCCTCGACTGGAAGCCCCCTGGTGTATTCATGTCCAATCACTGGTCGTGTTAATACTCTGGCCCTTTTGATAAATATGCATACCTTTGCACTACTCGCGCGCGTAGGCTATCCCCGCCCCTTGACTTCGGATCCATTCCATTTCGTCCTGTACAAGCACTCTTAATTTACGATCTCTACTAACAGGACGCGCTCCTGTCGTTACGACCATGTATCGAAATGGTTGTGATCGAGAAATTATATTTAAATCATCATGTGAATAAATCTATAATAACAGTGACGAAATTAATTAGTGAGCCGTGATATGTGCTTTATAATAACATTAATAA
Organism: Mystacides longicornis; assembly: GCA_963576905.1. Classification (NCBI taxonomy): domain Eukaryota; kingdom Metazoa; phylum Arthropoda; class Insecta; order Trichoptera; family Leptoceridae; genus Mystacides; species Mystacides longicornis. Next base: position 9,761,800 of record OY756436.1, read on the forward strand.
TCAATTTTTATTCTCACTTAATAAGTGCTGGCGTGGTCGTGTTTCCCGCCATATTGTTTTTGTTCCTGCTCTTTTGATTTAACCGTTAAGAAATACGAATTGAAATTCAACAGAACTCATAAACATCTCGTTCCGCACCTGTGACTCCTGTTTTCATTGTTCAGACAATTCAAAAGTGAACTACTAATATATTATACATTGACTATCCTTGTGCCGAAGACAAGTTCCTCTCGAATCTTACTAAACTTTTTCAACTTCGATACCAGCCGCTCCCAGAGCCTTTGATGGTCTTGGACAAGCAAAGTAAAGGATTACTTTACCGTCTACATGATGCCTACTCCGTTTCGAACCTGGTGACCGCCTCCTTCCATTCGAGTCTGGGCCCGAGCTTTGAACTCTTCGAAATCTACATCTATCCTGAGGACCACCTCTTCGTCAGGAATCTATCACGACGTACATACATACTATCGTTCCATAAAAGGCAGACACATCACCGGGAAATCTTCTCATCACATCATCCAAATTCATGTCATGTAAGCAACTATTTTATATCGAATTTTATTGTCTTTTTTACATTTAGTACAGAAGTGATGTTCCTATGAATGTACCCCTTGTCAATCAAAATCCAGAATAATATAATGATTGTGTGTAACATAACATTTAGCTTTTTGATTTGATATCGCCTATATTTTCCATTCCACATTTCAAGTACCTACTGAATGCCAAATAATGAAAGATTGCATCATCTAACCCTCTACACCAAGCAACTAGATGACTACTTATACATAAGAACGATCCGACCAGGATCTGCAAATCTATATATAAAACTTAGAAGAGTCCGAGTGACCTCACACGTTACTATCTATTGCAATGTAATATATCATTGGACATAAGAGTATATCACAGCAACCCCTCTCGGTTGTTTGTATTTTCCTCTCCCTACTGGACACCCTGAAGATCATAAGGGAAGATACTAATCTCTCCTATTTATTAAGAAGTCTCCGCTCATTAAGAGTCCTATACTTTCACATAGAGATGCTAGCCAGGCAGAAGTATAAACCCAACAGAAGTAGGTATATTTGTACAGTTTTTCCTTCCGAGGACTAATCTGATTTTCCCCTATTTTCTCCCTTTTCTTTTTTTTATTAACCAAATGCTGTTGTCCCCAAAAAGGACACGGCATTTTATGGCGCCCAACGTGGGGCTCGATTTTTGTCGCAGCCAAGCTGTGGAGCTCGATATTGTTTCACGGATGCCATAGCATTCATGGCACCCTTTCAATTAAAAGTTTCCGTTTGAAATTCCTTGCCCACTTTTGTCCAGTATTGTCCACATCCATTGCAATAGATAGGTGGATAACTTCTATTAATTTTCAAATGGTGAATTGGTATATGATGAGATCTAAGGTACAAGGTGGATGGAGATTTGGTGATTTAATATTGTAAAACATTTCAGAAAATATTGTATAATTGTTCAGATCCAACATTGAAAGAAAAAATAATTTAACAAAAAAATTTCTCTTTTGCACATCGCGAATCGTACACGGACGTTTCCGCTAGTATTCAACCACTCGTATTTGTGTGTGTTTGTGTATGTGTAGCGCGACGCTGGCCGCTTTCTCTCCACGTGCAGGAATAAACTTGCATAAAGAAAAAATAATAATAACAAGCCAACGGACACTCTTACCTTGAGATTTTGCACAGGAAACCGTAGTACCTACCTATACTTCGCGTCAGGGTATTTTTCTGATATACGTATGAGTTTGTCTGTGTGTGTGTAGCGGCAGTAGATTATTGTTCTACCTCGGCAGGAAATGCGACGTCGGAAATATTATGTATATACCTACTTAGCATCCAGTCTACTTATATAATATGGATATATTTGTTTTGTTCGCGACACGAGGCGAGGTCAAATCACATACCTGCATACTTAGAAAAAATATAACTCAATATTTCGTATGCCGAATTTTTGCAATGTTCAATCCTTTTTCTCCGTGATTAAATTCATTTTATTTCTCGATTATAATCTTTACGCTTGTTAATGAAGATTAAAATATGGAGCGTTTGTCCATGTACACAGTTCTGTGGAGACTATAAGCGAACGCGTTCATAGTTTTTTTTCTCTTCTTCTTTTTCCCTCCCGTAGAATTTTCATATTGTTCAATATGGATTTCTCACTGTATGGACCGATCCCCAATATTGAGCGAGCGAATAGCGCAAGTCTAGCCAAACAACTTCGCGAAAGAGGAATTCGTCCAGCCAGAGCTTTACAATCACTCCGAGCGCAAGCTCGTAATTTTAATGCAAATTTAAATCTTGCCCAATCGCCGTCAGTAGTAAGCACCCCTAGACGAATGCCAAATTACGAAAATTTATCTGAAGCTCCAGAGTTGACCGCAATTCCTGAGAACAGAATTTGCCAACAGATTTCCTTGCCACCTTTAGCTCATAACCAAGTACAAGAAAACTTCATTCCTTGCCCTCCCAATACTGTTTACGTTGTTCGAGACCAGTCATGTAGTGTAGCAAATTGGAGAATTACTTTTGACGGTTCTTCCGGTTCGAATGTTAGAAGCTTTTTGACAAGAATTGACGAGCTTTGCGAGTCTAGACGCTTCCCCAAAAACGAACTTCCCAGAGTTTTTACCGAACTGTTAAGTGGAGAAGCCTTGACGTGGTTTCGTCAGTCGTGTCGAAACATTTCGGATTGGAATTCCTTAAGAAAACTATTGATTGACAGATTTGACGACCCCTCGAGACAGTGGCATCGTAAACTCTCCATTGTAAATCTAAAACAAGGAACTAATGAGCCCGCTTCCTCTTATATTGGACGCGTCTTATACGAGAACGAAACCTTAAACAATCCTTTTCTCCCAGTTGATATTCTAACTACATTGCGCCAGGGTCTGTTACCGAAATATTCTCCCGCTGTTTTGGCAGCTGGATCAGATACCATAGAAGGTTTAGAAAAGGCTTGTAGAGAATTTGATCTTATTTATGGTACTACTTCACGTTCCCCCGTTCCGGCTAACAAACCATTTTACCGAGCAAGACGAAACACCGCGGTCGGAATCGTTTCTTCTACCAAGAACACTGCTAAACAGGATTCTGTTTGTTATAAATGTGGCAGGAAGGGTCATTTCCAAAGAGATTGTTATAGTCGAGTTCCCTCGACTCGCCCATCAGCTGTTATTCCCCGTAACACCTCAAATCCTCCGGTGGTAGTAGATGTCTCTCGTCCTCCACCCAATATTTCCAAATCTGCTAACAAACCGAAATTTGTAGGAAGCCGTCCGCCTGGTTCTAAGTCAGCTGGATTATCATCTATTTCTTTCACCCCCTCTGCCGAATCAGCTAAATCAGAACGCGAGAAATGGTTGAAAAGTGTAGCTCTTTTCTTCAACACACTAGAGGTACATAAACTCGATTCATCCTTAGGTAGAGACGGTCGACCATACATTGATTTTCGAATTTCCCAATTAACTTTCAGAGGATTATTAGATAGTGGAGCTGTTATCTCCGTGTTAGGGCGCCACGCCCACAAACATTTTCTTTCTCAGGGGGCGGAATTAATGCCTTCTCCCGTGCGCGTTGTTACCGCCGATGGTACCGTTCACAAAGCCGTCGGTCAAATAGAACTTGAGGTGACTTGCAACAATAAAACCGATACGATTTCCTTTGTAGTTCTTCCTTTAATTGAACCAGCCTTCATTTTGGGAGTTGATTTTTGGAAAGCATTCAATATAGCTCCCCAGTTATTTGGTCAATCAGGTCACCCTTCAAACAGATCGTTAGCCAGTATTTCCGTTCTTTCCGGTCCAGTCCCCTGTTTAAATGACATGTCCCATCTTTCAGAGTCACAGTTGAAGGAACTTCAAATAGTACAAGATAGTTTTGCTGAAATTTCTGCTGAAGCCGTAGGTCTAGGTAGAACTCCCCTCGTCTCTCACGAAATTATCACTCAGGGTGAGCCTGTAAAACAACGCACATACCCTCAATCCCTTCCAAAGAAATTAATAATTAATGCAGAAATAGATAAGATGCTCGAATTAGGTGTAATCGAAAAATCCAACAGCCCGTGGAACAACAATGTGCTGGTAGTTACCAAGAAATCAGGTGAACACAGATTTGTTCTCGACCCCCGATTGTTGAACTCTGTAACCCGTAGTGATTCGTATAGTCTTCCTTTCGTCAACCGTATTCTGGATCATTTACGTGATGCTAAATTCCTCACTTCCCTCGACCTTCATAAAGCCTTCTGGCAATTGCCTCTGCACCCCGATTCGAAGTGCAAGACTGCATTTTTCATCGAAGGAAAAGGAAAATTCCATTTCACCCGCTGTCCCTTCGGTCTCAAGAACATTCCTGCTCAATTACAACGCCTCATGGACACCCTATTCGGCTCAGAATTTGGAGGTAGAGTATTTTGTTTCATGGATGATATTTTGGTCGCAAGTCCCGATTTCCAAACTCATTTATCCGACCTGAGGAAAGTTCAGGCCATTCTGAAGGAAGCTAATCTAACCATTTCCCTGAAAAAGTCAGTATTTTGTAAGAAAAGTCTCCGTTTTCTTGGACATGTTATCGACGAGCACGGTCTTCGTTCTGATCCTGAAAAACTAACCGCCATGAAGCTTTTTCCTACTCCAAAATGTAAAAAGGATGTAAGATCATTTCTAGGTCTCACTGGATACTATCGTAGATTTATTAAAGATTATTCTAAAATTGCCGCTCCCTTATGTAAACTCACTGGAGGTAGTCGAAAGAACCAGTCTTCAACCCCTTTTGTATGGACCCCTGAAGCCCAAGAAGCGTTTGATTCCTTAAAGAAAGCCATGATTACTGCGCCATGTCTGAGACCTCCCGATTTTAAGGCGCCCTTCATTATCACATGCGACGCATCTGCTTACGCCATTGGCGGAGTGCTTAGCCAAGAAACTGATGGTCACAACCAACCCGTGGCGTATTTTTCCCGCAAACTTAACAAAGCCGAAATCAACTACTCTGTTACCGAAAGGGAACTGCTCGCTGTATTAGATGCTATTCACCACTTCAGAAGTTTCGTAGAATGTACCAAATTTACTGTGGAAACTGACCACTCTAGTCTTAAATGGTTGCGTACTCTGGACAATCCTAGTGGTAGATTGGCCAGATGGGCTACCCGATTAGCTCAGTATGACTTCGATCTAGTTTACCGTAAAGGCAGCGAAAATGTGGTCGCTGATTCCTTAAGTAGAAACCCAGTATCTTCTTTGAAATTCCCAGAACCCTTCATTGACGTTTCTGACCCCTGGTATAATAAAATATTTCACGGCTGTTCCGAAAATCCACAGTCATTCCCCAGCTATACCATCGTAAATGGACATTTGTATCGAAAACGAATAAACGATAAACGAAAACCCGATAATTACATTTGGTCGTTAGTAATTCCTGCTAGAGAAGTCCCGCAATTAGTTCTAGATTACCATGCTGACAAGGAATCGTGTCATTTTGGTGTAGTTAAAACATTTCATAATTTGGTAAAAAATTTCTATTGGAAAAATATGAAGAAAAGTATTAAGGATATTATTAGTAAATGTGAACTGTGCAAAGCGTATAAAGTAAGTAACTCAGGTGCCTTAGGTATATCTTCATGTCCAAAACGTCCTGTTGCCCCTTTCCATACGATTTCAATTGACATCGTAGGTCCCATGGTAACTTCTACTGAAGGTTTTGTTTATATGCTGACCGTGGTCGACGTATTTTCAAAATACCTATTCGTATGTCCCCTTAGAAAAGCTACTAGTGGGCACATTATAAAATTCCTTCGTGAATCGGTGTTTCTCAAATACAACATACCTCACACGATCATACTTGATAACGGGCCTCAATTTACCTCAAAGTTGTTCAAAGATTTTTGCGATTCATTTGGCGTGTCACAACTCTTTTACAATACTTTTTATACGCCCCAAAATAACCCAGTCGAAAGATATCATTTAACCCTAGTTACTGCTCTTGGTATATTGGTGGAAAACAACCATAGATTATGGGCTCAAAAGTTGCCAGCTATTGTTCATAACTTAAACACGTCTGTAAGCTTAGTAACGAATTATACTCCCCACTACCTAGTGCACGGTTTTGAGCATATACGGCATGGATCCTTCTACAAATCCCTCTCGGCCAATCCTTCATCAGAAGAAGAACCCTTGGCTAATAGATTAAAAACTTTCGATGAGTATGCTCGAATCCATGAAGAAGTCTCTGATGCTATAATAGCCGCTTTTAAAAAACATGCTGTTCGCTATAATTTGCGTCGTTCAGAAAGATTATTAAACGAACAAGACGTAGTATGGAGACGTAATTTCGCTCAGTCTGATAAGGCAGCGTACTTCTCAGCTAAGCTAGCCCCTAGATTTATAAAAAGTATAGTGTTACGCAAAATTTCTAACAATGCCTATTTGTTGGCTAATGAAGATGGAACTCAAGCTGGGAAGTTCCACATCAAAGATATATTAAAAACTAATTAGGAAACCCTTGCCTTATTGATCTCTCAGTTGAGGATCAATCGATCGTCTGTAACGTATTTTGTATGTAGTATATAGGTATAAAGCAAATATATTAGTTAAAATTTTTTTTGATAGCGATGACGTTGAAGTGCAAAAGAGAGAATAATACATTGTCTTTTATTAGGCTAATACATATTGCCGAAAATATGGTCATCGCTACCTACTATGTATATATTATTATTATTAAGATATTTCTATGTGTGTGTATATAAATGTATCACCCTCATAAGTATTGTGTTCCCCTAGAGTATAATAGTTCATTGGAAAGAGAATCTGTGTTTCCCCATCTGTTCATATTATTTAATTTCAATTTTACTATGTACCTTTTATGTTTCCGTCGACTTAGTATGATCAAGTTTGTATGTATGTTTATAGAATGTTTGCGAATGAATGACGTATGCCTTAGGCCGGCCTATGATTGGAAATAGAATAAATGTAGTAATGAGTGAAGTCGATCGAAGCATATATTTTTAAACTTATAATTAATTGCCTTGTGGAAAGCCCACGTTCTCTTTCCTAACGTCCGTCAAAAGACTATAATACTGTAAGTACTAAATAAGCTGTAATTATTATTCTAGTTGAAATCCTGTATCTAATAAATAGATAAGTATGATTCGATAAGTTGTTTATTGGTCAAAGGTTCTTCCCAGATTCTAAACCTGACCATACATTGTAACCATAGTACAAGAATCAAATAACAATTGTAGTTTAAATGAGAATCTGGGTGGCGTCTAATTAAATTAATTTTTTTTGTATAATGTCTCATAGTCTAGCCGAATTAAAAAAAAAAAAAAAAATAGAATATTAACAAATATAAAATGTTGAAAACTGCTGTTTGTAATATTCCATGCTCCGTGTACCTACCTAGGTATATTGGATATTCTATACCTATTGTGCCGAATATAGATTCAATAGGAGGTCATTAACTTACCTCACGGACGACCTTCGTCGTTTGTATCTAGGTCAAGGTATGACCGACTGTAAATATTCCGATGATGTTACGAATACTTTTGTTACCAACTAATATTCTTAGTTATTGAATATATAAAATGTTTCTTGATATATGCTGTGTTAAATTGAGCTCTTTTAAGATAATTAGTTTATAAAAAGCATATTTTAATTTCCATGGAAACTAGAAATAGTCATTGTGTTTATTATTACTGTTTATGTTATGTCATTTATTTTTTTTGTTTGTGCGAATGGATATCTGATCAATATCATTCGTACGGTGGAATTTTATTCCACGGACCAACGTTGAGTCGTTAGGTCACCGACTGTGAAGTCATGTTTTGTAAACCTGGTCTTTTTTGAATTCTACATTCAAAAGGGTCACACGCTATGCGTGATGCTGTAAGTTCTGCATGACAGAACTGGAAATAGATCTCTATGTCAACAGGAGACTAGCCTTATTGCCATGACCTCTCCGTTGTCAAATCTATGAGATACTCCAACGCTATATTTATTTTGTGTATCTTGTTCAGTTACTTTCGGTAACTATTTATGTAATTGCCATCACTGGACCTGTATACCTTAGAGTCATTTTATTTTGTAAACCTGTAACCTTTTAAGTGTATGTATGTGTTGCGCAACCCATAATGTGCGCTCTGCGCTCAGCTGTGATTGTATCTATGAATATGATCTGGATGTACCTCGTTACATTTCAATGTGTATTATAATCATTATTTATGTCCATATTAATTGTATCTATACGAGGTCTCCAAACTTAAAATTTTCTCTATTGTTTAATTGTCTTGGCCGTGTTATCGGAATTCACGAGAGCCGTGCTTCCTTTGTGCCGAGCCTATGACTTAATGTTATGTATTTTATAGTTAATTGTATATTGTAAAAATGTTGTAATATTTTTTGTTTGTGTCCCGTCTGTCATCTGACCCGAAATTGTCGTCTTCAGCAATCGCAGAAGCACTGAACTCGAGTCAGGCCTCAGCGGCTTAATTAATTAATTTTCTGTACTTAAATAATTAACTTTCTCTGTCATCCAATTCCCAACATATTGTATTAATTGTCTTGACCAATCTTTCGGAAGCCAGGTGTGAGCCTAGCCCTCCCAAACGTCAAGCCCCTTTTTCTATTATTGTAAATTTTCTCTGGGTATACAAAGTTACTACCTAACTACATTTTCTGTAATATGTATATTCATGCTTGTATGCCCTCTGTGGTCTGATCAGACCAGTGTCGTATTCCGCGCAAGCGTTTTACCTCTCATTACAGATCAGTCGCAGTGGTGTATGTATTCGTATGTATGTTTTCAAACAAATTCCCTTCATGCATATGTACAATGTACTTTGTATTTCAAATATTTTTCTTTTACTTAATAATCTTTGCCGAATAATATCGTTGTCTCCCTAAAGAGATCAACTCATTTCGAATCAGATTTTCTCACTTCTTTTTGTTAAATTGTAAAGTTCTTTACTGTTCATAATATTAAAAATCATTATTCCACTGTACTGTTAACTTCTATACTGATCTATTCGAGATCTATTTTAAACAATTTTTGTTAGACTTTCATAACATGCAAAATTGAGTGTCCATTTAATGTTCAAGTATTCACTGACACTCGTGAGATAATAATGTAGGTATTTCATATATGGCCCTTAACATCTGTAACTGGTATATAACCTTTGTTTGTATTATATATCGCTGCAGGGGAAATGTACTAGTAGTTGGCCCGTCAATATTTGGCGACTTGAAAAAAAAAAAAAAAAAATTTTTTTAATTTTTTTTTGTAACTTTCTATATGGAATCCACACTTGTTGATGTTATGTATGTCTGTTTGTATTCTTTCAGATGTGATGGTTGATTTCTGGGATGTGTCTCCTCATGCCTTCGTGATTGTCCTTTTCTTTCTTACTGAGATGTTCTTATGTTAAACTTGCTCACGCGAAGTTTAAATTTAGGAGGGGGGAAATGTCGTGTCTCTTAAACGACCCGACGATGTTGAGTATTTAATTGTACCTACCTATATAGTATATCTGCTCCTGCGCTGGTTTTAGTTTGCTTAAATGTCTACCTATACACCTTTCTTCATAGTCGTCCCCGTTTTCATGGTAACATGTCAGTAAACAAGCCCGCTCCTCGACTGGAAGCCCCCTGGTGTATTCATGTCCAATCACTGGTCGTGTTAATACTCTGGCCCTTTTGATAAATATGCATACCTTTGCACTACTCGCGCGCGTAGGCTATCCCCGCCCCTTGACTTCGGATCCATTCCATTTCGTCCTGTACAAGCACTCTTAATTTACGATCTCTACTAACAGGACGCGCTCCTGTCGTTACGACCATGTATCGAAATGGTTGTGATCGAGAAATTATATTTAAATCATCATGTGAATAAATCTATAATAACAGTGACGAAATTAATTAGTGAGCCGTGATATGTGCTTTATAATAACATTAATAATCAATTTTTATTCTCACTTAATAAGTGCTGGCGTGGTCGTGTTTCCCGCCATATTGTTTTTGTTCCTGCTCTTTTGATTTAACCGTTAAGAAATACGAATTGAAATTCAACAGAACTCATAAACATCTCGTTCCGCACCTGTGACTCCTGTTTTCATTGTTCAGACAATTCAAAAGTGAACTACTAATATATTATACATTGACTATCCTTGTGCCGAAGACAAGTTCCTCTCGAATCTTACTAAACTTTTTCAACTTCGATACCAGCCGCTCCCAGAGCCTTTGATGGTCTTGGACAAGCAAAGTAAAGGATTACTTTACCGTCTACATGATGCCTACTCCGTTTCGAACCTGGTGACCGCCTCCTTCCATTCGAGTCTGGGCCCGAGCTTTGAACTCTTCGAAATCTACATCTATCCTGAGGACCACCTCTTCGTCAGGAATCTATCACGACGTACATACATACTATCGTTCCATAAAAGGCAGACACATCACCGGGAAATCTTCTCATCACATCATCCAAATTCATGTCATGTAAGCAACTATTTTATATCGAATTTTATTGTCTTTTTTACATTTAGTACAGAAGTGATGTTCCTATGAATGTACCCCTTGTCAATCAAAATCCAGAATAATATAATGATTGTGTGTAACATAACATTTAGCTTTTTGATTTGATATCGCCTATATTTTCCATTCCACATTTCAAGTACCTACTGAATGCCAAATAATGAAAGATTGCATCATCTAACCCTCTACACCAAGCAACTAGATGACTACTTATACATAAGAACGATCCGACCAGGATCTGCAAATCTATATATAAAACTTAGAAGAGTCCGAGTGACCTCACACGTTACTATCTATTGCAATGTAATATATCATTGGACATAAGAGTATATCACAGCAACCCCTCTCGGTTGTTTGTATTTTCCTCTCCCTACTGGACACCCTGAAGATCATAAGGGAAGATACTAATCTCTCCTATTTATTAAGAAGTCTCCGCTCATTAAGAGTCCTATACTTTCACATAGAGATGCTAGCCAGGCAGAAGTATAAACCCAACAGAAGTAGGTATATTTGTACAGTTTTTCCTTCCGAGGACTAATCTGATTTTCCCCTATTTTCTCCCTTTTCTTTTTTTTATTAACCAAATGCTGTTGTCCCCAAAAAGGACACGGCACTACCCGGTACCACACACATGTGGAAGACGTCAACACAATTGAAGCACTGTTCTGCAACAAGTTCACAATGTCTATGTACTGTCATTATGTCAGCTGATCGATCCGTTTCACAGACACACATGCCTGCCGATCGATTCCTTTCGCGAATATGAAACAGCTTCTGCTGCTCGCTATCCGCTTTCAGAAGGTCGGTGGCGCCAGTAGTCGCCGAGACGCGGTACCTATCATCAATGGCGTCAATGGACGCCGCGATAAGGTACCTAGTGTCGTTAGGCGTCGCGACGATGTACCTAGCGTCGGTGGCGTCGTGAGACGCCGGGACGCGGTACATACCGTCTACAGGCGCCGTGACGCTGTACCTAGCGTCTAGGGCGTCGTCAGACGCCGGGACGCGGTACATGCCGTCTACAGGCGCCGCGACACGGGACACACGCTCACTGTTCACGACACTTTCGCCTCGGGGCACACGCACAACACTGTTCTGGGCGGGGGCCGCCATGCGGGCGGGCGCGGTGATGCCACCTTCGAGAGCAGCGGCTCTCGGAAAAACATTGTTCGACGGACCAGGAGGCCCCGCGGACATCACTTCTGCACTGTTCAACGGGCCAGGAGGCACCGCATTGTTCACTGACGGACCAGAGGGCTCCGTCTTGTTCACTTGCGAGTTATTCAACGAGCCAGGAGGCATCGCATAATTCACTGGTAAATTGTTCAGCGGGCCAGGAGGCACCGCAAAATTCACTTGAAAACTCGCGTCAGTGCTCGCGGGCACTGCTTCACAAGGGGCACTCGCGGGTGCCTGCTCGTGGTACACGGGTGCATAGGCTGCACGACGGGCAGCTAGCTCGGCCTGGCTAGCCGCCAGCGCCTTCCGCAGCTCTTCCATCTGTCTCAGCATTTGGTGCACCGTGTCATCAGTCCTCGATGTTCTAGAGCTGGATTCTGAAGAGGCATCGGAGTCTCGGCGTTCAGCAGCTTCACTCCGTCCGGCTTCAGATCTCAGCGACATGGGCATCGTAGGTTGCAGTGGGTGATCCGGCTCGACGAAGGACCAATTTGTACCGCACAGCTGCGGCACAAGGGACTGTAAAAAAAGGGTATTATTACAGCCGCGGGTGGAGCACCCAGTGCTCGGTACGATGGCCTCTCGTCTGCTTCTGCGCCCGGCGGCTCTCGCGTCTGCTTCTTCGCCCCGCGCCCACGACGAAACTATTCGTCTCACACGTCGGTCGTCAGCTGCGCTTTTCGTCCCCTGGCTTGTAGAGTCCCCAGACAGAGATCCCATGGGGACACGAGGCGAGGTTCAACGCGACTCGACGGCCCGCGGTCATGCGGGGCCCCCCGAGACACACCAGTGCGGGGCGCCCCGTGGTGCACCACCGGGCGTGCATGCTCCGCGGTCGTCACTTAATTCGGGTCCTCGTGTTCCCATACCTGATAGGTATTTACATGACGTCATTCACTGCCGTTCGATACACATCTATCACTACATAATATTCACAACACTCTGGCGTTCGGTACAATAGCCTATAGAATATTTTGATAAAGTTAGGGATCTACATATATTATAAAGATCAAAAGAAAACTGACTTTTTTTTAAATAACTACCTACCCGTGCGAAGCTGCGGGCAGCCCGCTAGTATATAATAAGATTCTATGCTCTATAGTCAAAATATTAAGATAGGTTCGAATCTGATCTCATTCTCATAGACAGCACCCACTCTTATTTAACTACATTTCTACAAGCGTTTCCTTATTAGGAAGAATCTATTTATTTAAAAATATTATGTTTCAATATTAGCTTACCTACTTCGCTTTTATTTGAGAGTTGTCCAAAGCGATTATCTATACAAGGAAACAAGATCTTCTAAACAAATGTAAACAGATTAAAATCTTTATTCTTTTACCATTTGTTTAAGACGTTATGTAAGATGCTTCCAAAAATGTTCAAACGTATTTTCATACGTTTTTTCGTTGACAATTTTTTTTTATCACCATCCTCAGCATTAGGTACAATTTTAGCTGCCTCCAAGAAACGTCTCCAAAGCTCCCTGTCGCCGGCTGCCAAATTTCAGTTTCTTTGCCCCAGAGCCTTACAGTCTGCAAAGACGTCATCCAACCATCGCGGCTTTAGCCTTCAACGCTTTCTCTTCAAACTGGATCATTAAATAGTACTTACTCTTTTTGGGAGCTTCAGGTCATCCATACGGAACAGATTCCCTAGCATTGTCTGTTAATCTTCATGAACTTGACTTACGCTGACATCCCGGTATAGACCATAGAACTCGCCCTCGTATCGTTCACCATCATAAAAAGGCTCAAAAGAAGTAAAAGTCTAACAAAGTGGGTTAAAATGTGGTTCTTGAGGAAGGATCTCCATCCCATGCAGCTTTTGAAAGAGATACGAGAAGAGAATTAGGTACTGAACTACTACTGTGATTGGTTGGTGATTGGTATAAATAGTTATCTTTCATCGTCACCGACGATCGATCTTCTCGTGTGTATTGCACCAAAGATAAATCGGACCAATTTATCGTTGAACGATTCGACCAATTTATCGTCGATCTTTTAGACACAACTCACGTGCATATTTATCGCTAAGATTTGGAAAATAGCTGCATATAAATGTAACGATTTATCTTTACGATTTGACCGATAATCGTAAAGATAAATCCTTACGTGTGTATCCAGCTATAGAGCCGAGATACACGAATTGTTACACTTTTTAAAATGTGTAGTAGTGTTATTGGCTATAATACCATTTAAAATGTTCGTCATTTACCAGAATACCTACCTGCTGGAAAGAATTTTCCTTCTTTCGAAAACAAACTCTTCTATCTTCTTTCAAAGCCTTTCTTATGTTTTTCAACTTAGCAGTTAACTTTTTGTTGCCTTATTGGACACTTACTTTGTCTTCTGCCATTCTAGACTTACTTTTCAGTCTATGATGACCGACAGCTTGATTTTTTTATCTGGCGATGGTTGTAAAAAATTGCTCAAGGCAATAAGCCCGCCAATTTGGTTTTTTTATCTATTATTAAAGGAAGAGGGTCTTCCTCGTGTATTAAAGAACGATGAAATATAGATTAATTTAATTTAAAAAAAAAACACTGTGATAATACCCCAACGTCTAGATTATTAGAACTATGATTTATTTCAAACATAACATTCTATTACGACCTGTCAAATTTGAAATTCGAACACTTTTATTTTTGGATAGCTTCGCTCTATCTATGAGTATGTAGTTTGTTCGATTCAGTAATCTATGGTGGCTAATGCAATCATTATTATAATTCATTGTCTACTTTCAGTGTGCTGTCAAAATATTGAATGCCTACACGTTACAGAAAACTTATCTTTGGCGAAAAGTTTCAACACTTCTGCAAAAACATCATTTAAGTTTCAAAATAATTTTTCCGTAATTGGATTGATAAAATTTTAAATAGAAATATGTTTTGGAATTACAGTAGGTACGGCAAAACGAAAATTCAACAAGAACAATGAATTGATTGATTAAATATGTCAATAACAGATAAGTTACAGCATTCATCTAATACCTACTCTTTTCTCAGATCACACACCGAAAATTTCATAAAAAAATAAAAACATTAGGTATACCTACATAGTTGTTTAGGAAGAGTTAATTTACATACGGACAAAAGAAATTTATATATAAAGATATTATAATGGTAGCATTAAGTTTCTACTCGTTTTAATTTGAATAAAATGTTGACAAATTTAATGTAAACATAATTAACACCTTTATAGATTTTATTCAGAATTAGGTAGGTAGGTACCTGCGTAAAATCATCAATTAAAATAATCAGCAAACCAGAAAAATAAAAAAAATATTTAAAATAAAGAGACCATTTCCTGTTTAATTTTTCAAATCTCGTTTGAATTTTACGATATCGTTAGTTTTTTTGTAATTCGAACGTCGAACACGTTCTTATAAATTATTTAAAATTAGTTATGTAATTAAGAGCACACTTGGGAATTTTATATCATCTTCTTCTAGATGACATTTTCCGAATATGATAATGTCGTTATTAATTACATACAGATTCAGGGTAATCGTGTTGTTTTTAAAGCCGTTTCTAGCTCAATGATCAAGGCCAAGAGAGTCGACGGGGGACCGGAATTGATCCCAAATAGGTATATATGTAGGTAATACACATATGCGTTGAAGATTAAAGGTTTTTAATTTTATTCTTAAAGATGTTGCCTTTTATAAACGGTAGAAAGTACGTACTTGTAATAATTATCATTTCCAAAATAGTAAATGTTTTTAGATTTTATGCAAATTTGTAACCCTTAAAAGCAATGAAATAATATACCTACAGGGTCACAGGGTAAGTCGTACGGAATATTAAAGGACGTTATTATTTAGGTCATTTCTGATGGATTTGATTCATAATATGGTGTCCGAAACTTAACCGTTATGGAGATATTGACTTTTAAAGGTTTTTTGAAAAATCCTTATTAAAGTACAAAAAATTACTTGATTTGTGTTTGTTTTTTAGTGTGGCAACTGTTAGTTAAAATAGTTTTGTCACTGTTATTTTTTCACTTTTTAAATTGTCTCTCTCTCTGGTAAAGTTAAATAAAGAAAGCTGTGTGTCTGAACTCCAAGTATTTTTATTGCAAAACATAATCCTGTCTTCAACAATCCTTTACTTTTTGACTTTTTTTTATCTATTTTTGGATTAAAGCTATTTGGGCTCTGATGTACCTATCTCGTAAGAGGACACCAAAAAAGAAAAGAAAACAGCGCTCTCCTCGGCCAACTGTCATTCGGCATCCTCAACACAAGTTCCAGCCATGCCCATTTAATGATGGGCCTGCGCTGAGTGCACCGGCGCTGCATATAGCGTCGTCCGTGATACGGTGGTACCATAATATGGCATGCATCGGGAGAATCTTGTGTGTAATATTAGGTATTATACGCAAGATTCTCCTGAGGCACTTCGTTTCAAATGCAGATACTTTTGGTATACCTACCTAATACAAGAGAAATAATGTGCTACTGCACAATGTGCACTGTGCAATGCACATGGTCCCAACAAGTACCTACCACGTGACTGCTGATAAACTCTGACGTTTGTCGGTAGCCGGTGACATTCGATCTTTTAATGGGTGACATTCCATTATTGATTTTTAATATTTTAGTGTTAACACGGAGAAATTTTATGTTTTAATCGTATAATTATTTAAAAGATGTACCTATGGGTTTTGTTGTGTTTTTTTACTGTTGATTAAATGTATCAGTCACCTGACTATTAGATAAAGGAACCAATTTTTTATTCTGCCCAACCACAAAAGCTCCCTAACAGTATTATTTGTACTCGGTCAATGAGATTTATACTAGAGATGCAATCGAGTCTAAAAAATGGCATGTAAAAAAGTGTGCCACCACCGAAAATGTGCCACGCTCGTGTTTTAGTCGTTGACAACAGCTCGAGCTTGACAGTTGTATCCGCGGTAATACGGTGTTCTTGAAAATGGTGGATTTTGTGGTGAAAAAAAGTCGTTCCTCAACAGAAATCAATATAGGAAAATCCTTTTATCAAAAAGGACGTATTTTATATATTTTAAGTGCATATTATTGTGATAAAATGTTTAAAATATAAAAATATATTTGACAATTATTTTTGTTTTATTAGTAAGGCCCACATCACACTACGGGTGCATACCGAGGGGGGTTTAGAAAAACCGCGTCTGTATGAAACGCGTAGATACATTTTTATTTGAATTTGTAACTCAGCGGTTCACTCGACGGCTTTCTTACTACAGCATACGTCATGGGCTCTAATCCCTGTGCCGACTATTTCCACTTTCACAACACAACTCTTCCATAGTGTGTGCAAGTTTCCAAATGCATTTGTGTTCACTTTTAATTAGCCTAAATTCATTTAAAAAGATACACCCGTACGCGGCGTATGCAACAGTGCATAGGTATATATTTCTAGAATTTTTTTTTATTCTATCAAGGTTTTTTTTTATCAATTTGTTTAGAAAAAAGAATACAACTTATATTTAAACAGAGTGCTCCCTAATTAAAATTATATATGGAATTTAAGGATGTTCTGCAAACAGAGGTTTTCCACTTTCAATGAAATTTTTTACGAAAGCCATCATACAACTGAGAAATCGCCAGCGGTTTTTCCCACAGTGCCGTATTTCTGACGGTTCTCGTTTAAGCTGTGTGTATGAGCCCTTACCTAGCCGGACGAAATTTAGAAGCAAGTACACTATAACTAGTGTTTTTATAAAAAGGGTCATTTTTGATTCGAATAAATAAATAATTTTTTCCATTTTCGAAAAATATTTTTATGAATGTGCTTTTAAACTGTTCGTTGTCTGCCTCGCATTAATAAAGACGAGAGATCTTTTTTAAAAGGTTCTTAGACATTTCTGACAAATTCATTCAAATCTCACGCACAAAAACAAATTTCTATTAATGTGTACCGGTAGAAGGTGACAGCACTTAGCCGTTTGGCGTATTATGTGTGACAAAGACAAAAATATTCGTCAGTAATGCTTGATTGCATATTTTTATTTAAGTTCAACTTCAAATTTACTCGTGATGCTACTTTCAAACTAAAAATTGTATGGAATTGCATCTCCAGTATAATATCTCATTGTACTCGGTACATAAAACAAATCACCCAATAGTGATCATATACATAGTAATACTAAATGCTAATAATTATCTTGAACGAAATGCGAAAGGTTTGATTCGCTTCCTAGTTCCAATGAAAAGATGGATCTGTCATGAAAATATGATGCGACCATTAATAGTTATTGCCGCTAATTACATTGTCAGAGCGACGTAGGAGGTATCTTGCCAATAAATCTCATGAAAGACCTTTGAATTCCTCTCAATTACAATCCTAATTAGAGAGAATTGACGTGGTGGCTGCCATAGAGTTCCGCTCAGTGATAAAGTGGATACTAAATCACTACTAATGGATAACATTTTAATTTGTTAAGCTTTACTTTTTATTATCCACACTACCTTCCAAATATTTATGGATTCTTGTGTCCCATTTCAGGACTAGATCATAACATACCTATTATAGAACCTATACAATTTGTTAATTTATCATTAGATTAATTAATCAAATTTAAATAAAAAACTTTTTAACTATTCCACAAATTTATGTTGCCTTCCCCATCTTACTATGTCCTCGACCTCGCATATTTCCCGTACCCTCGTATTTCTTACTCTATCTCTGAGGGTCTTCCCGGCTATGCTCCTGAGAGTTTTCATTTCTGAAACTCTCAGCGCATTTTTAGTCACAGTGGTATCGGCCCTGGACTCGATCCCGGTATGTTATGATGGGTCTAACGCAAGTTTTATAAATCTTTATCTTGCTGTTGATTTGCATATCAGGGTTCTTCCATACGGAGTTTTTAAGGCATTCTGATATTGAAGCAGTCTTGTTGATTTGACCCAACATTTCTGTCGGTAGATAAGTCTGCCCACACAAGTCCACTCCGAGGTATTTGAATGTAGTGACCTGCGAGGCTAGTACGAGTTTTATCGAATGCTAATTGCACGCAAATAAGCGCTTATTAGCGTGCAAATAGTGTTCTTAAATCAAACGATCGAATCATTCGATCATTTTAGTATGAAAATTTTTCGAAACTCTTTCGATCATCGAAAACTTATACTATGACTACGTTCCAGGGAGACACTTTCCATAGATACGCTGCAACCCACCGGAAACCGAGAGAGAACCATGCTCTTAGTCATCTAAAACTGACGGTTCGAATTCCTTGCACCACTCTTGCACCATTTGAACGCTCATGCACGCTTTCCCATATACTTCAGTTAGTTGAGAATGAAATGCATTCGCCGAATGGCCTTTTTTAACATGTTAACTTCCAACAAATTAAGACACAACATAATATTTCGGTTCAGGTATGAGAAATATTAGACTTCGATTCCTAGAAAACTTTAACTCAGTCAAACTTCTTTCTTAGATTGGCATCCTTTAGTGATATCTTCATAGCTTCATACACTTTTTATGACTTAAATATTAATTATGATCATCAGATACACAAATTGCCATCGATGTCTGCCAGATACATTAATAATAACACTAAAGTGGGCACATAACGTGTCTAATAAACAATAATTATTATTATAAATTATTTAAGCTTTGTCAGCGATAACGGTAAATCAATACACCTGCATATTTTTTCGTTACAGGAAATAAAATGCCGACATTATGACGGGGTTTGAAAAACGATGAGCAGTCATCTTTTGATCGATTCTCGTAAAATGTTTGTATTAGTTTCCTGTTTGAAAAGAGATAGATAGGTATTTGGCTAAAAACGCGGAAATGATCATTGGAATTTGCACATTTGGTAGTTAGGTACTCCCAGAATGGGGAATCAGTGGGCTAATCTAACACATCTTGTGTTCGCAATCTTGAAATCATGTTAGTTCCTGAAACTTCTTTATTCGCCTTCGGATTTTAGTATTCACTACTCTGTATCGAAGAGTTTTGCTAGTGATATTATTGTTTTCGTATTTTTTAGGTATTAAGATTATATTGCACTTATAATATTCTGAATTTGCATCTTACAGTAGAGCTGTGTCTATTAGTTTTTAGAACTATAGAACATATTATACTTATGTACTAGTATTTAAATTGCTAGGAAGGATCGAATACATACCTCGTTTTTTCCCCAACAAATTGATTCTTAAAATATGTAATTAATTTTAATGGATCGAAAAAAAAAAATCAGTAATTAATTATTTTAATAGGAAAAAAGTTTTTTGGAAAGACTAAAACCATAAAGATAATAACTAGGTATTTGATGCATAAAATTAGTGTTTAAAAACACGTAATATTCTGCATGTATGGTCAAAACTAACTTTTCTTTGTGTCAAGGTTGTACCACTGACTGCGTATTTTTGAAATTGCATTTCATAGCAATTGATTTATTATTGTAGTGAGCTTCATGTATCTATATATGTATTATCAAATTGGGAGGTGGCTCAATTAGAGACTCTGATAAAATATTAGATATAAAACTAATGCATTTAACGTTATTCATATTAAGCGATATTTTTTGTGAAAAATATTAGTTGAACAAGAATAATAGTCACGCTAATATTAAACAATAATAATAGCCTACCCCTATTTGCATGTCAGCTAGAAAGATCTATTAATATAGGCTCGCGCTCACTATACTGAATGACCTTTTTTTGGAAGAAATCGTACCATTTCGGATACCAAATTTTGGAAATGACTTTTTTTTTTAGGAAAATGTCAAGTTTCCAGTTACCTAAAAACAAAAAAAACCTTTTAATACCTACTAGCTTTCCCGACAGACGTTGTCCTGTGGACCCTTTGGTCCTAAGCAGAGGCGGCCCGTTCATTGTGCACTGCGCCTCCATCAGAAACAAAAATAAACTAACTAAATAATAACATTAAAATATTAATTCTAAAACGTCCATATTTCATTCGTATTTAAAGCTCAGATGGGATTAACGCGAGAATATAATTATATGCGCGCAATTTGGTTGACTGTATGAAAAATTTCTAAAACTCCAGAAACGGTGGAGTGAGTGAAATGGGCTACTGTAAGGGTAAGAACACGTAGAAAGATGATCCGACCCGCGCCGAGCGGCGCAAAGAACGTTGTCTATGGTTTCAATGCCGGAAAGCGGGTTCCTGCTTTTGCTGTGCGTATCCCCATTCGAATGCATAGAAACATTTTTTCGCGCATGTCGGCGCGGGTCAGAATCGGCTTTATACGTGTTCTTACCCTAAGAATGGACAATTACGTATGCGAGAATGAGAGGGTGCAGGTGCAGAAGACAATAATTTTGTTGTTGGATTATTTCAAGGACGGTGTCGCATCATATTCGTTCCATATAAACTTTAATATCATATTTTACATTATTTGTCATCCATTTTTCAACTTTTTATTAGTTATTCTGTTATCCGGAGCGGAGAAGAATCCAATAAATCACACATCGGAAGAATCTGTTGAGCCAATCTCGAGTTATAAGTGTTCGCACTAACCCGAGTTTAATTTATATTAGAGATTAACGTTATTTACAATTTTCGATCGTTTTTCTTTTCATGGAAAAAATTGCGTCCTTGAGATGACTGCTTTATAAATGATTGTCATTATTATTATAGCATAAGCCAGCCTTCAAACAAGCAGAAAAAGATGATCGTAGGTTCGTAGTGCTCCAAATTACGATTTAATCGGAACATACAAAAAGCTGCTAACCTATAGGGTAGCCCAGAACTCATAGTATATTATAACAGCCTTTTCGTGTAAAACATATCTTTGCATAAAAATTCATAATTTTACGATTAAAATGATTTTATCCTTGGAATTATTATAGAAACTTTAAAATGATATCGACTATTGGAGCTTTTTATTATCTGCTTTAGAACTACATATTCAATATTAATCGGTACTTTAAGGGGGACCCTCTAAAGTTACGGACCTCAAATTATACGTGCTTGTGTAGGAGCATAAGACCAACCCGTATACCAAATTTTATGAAAATCGAAGAATTGTTTTTATCTTTTTTAGCCCTTTTTCTAGAACAAGTGAAATTTTCTTTGGATACTTTAAGAGGGTTCACCTGAAGGTACAGATCTCAACATTTTACTGACTCATCTACATCGAGGGGCTAACCGTTCTACCAAATTTCAATCAAATCGGATAAGAATTACTATGAGTTATGGGTGCGCACACATTTTTGGCGAACGGGTACCTTCGCGGAAATTTAAAAAATTTTTTTTTTGCATATTTGAAATCTACACCCTCGAAAACGTCGAGAAAATTAATTTCAGCGAGATCTATTTTTTTTTTTTGAAATCCGATCACAAGACATGTATATTCCATATTATACTATGAGTAATTAATGATACCTATATTTATATAAAATATGTTTAATATAAAAAATATTTCACAATGTATTTACAAAAGTTAATTTATTATCACAATCAATGTTGTTAATAGATCATTGTTCTACCGAAATCTTCAGATCATTTTAGTAACAATGCGCGTTGATTTTAACCTTCAGTTCACACTTTGGTTTACATAGACCTTATCTGCATAATATTATGATGATTATTATAATCTTTAGGTTACCACGGACGACCCAGACTTTAGTAACAATGCGCCTCCATACATGAACCTCTCTTAATAACATTATTAATGAAACAAACCATGAATCTACATACCGAAATACATGCGCATACAGGTACATACACGAAATCTATATTGTATGCGCATACTTTACTAAATCGATTTTTTTAATGTCATGAGTTTAAAATGTCAGTGTACCTTACAACTAGAATCACGACTCGAAGCGCCGAACTATTCAGGGTGTAACATAAAACACCAACCACTTTTTTGTTTCAACAAAAATATTTTTCATTTTTTTTTATTATTAATCTGTACTCACTCGAAGTGAACTTTCACGCTAAGCAAAGGCTTGTGTCGTGAAAGCGGAAATGTTCGGCACAACTGGGATTCGAACCCACGACCACCAATAAAAAAAAATACGCTGTAGGTACCTACTTACGTATCAATCGGCGGATTTTGTACGCTTTCACGCCTTTGCTTAGTGTGAAAGATGTCAAAAGTGTATCATTAAAAAAAATACGTAACAAAATCTCTAATATAAATGAAAATCGGGTTAATGCGAACACTTATAACTATAACTCGAGATCGGCTGAACAGATTCTTTCAATGTTTCATTTATTGGATTCTTCTCCGCTCCGGATAAGGGAGAGTTCAAGTATTACGTAACGCAATATGGGGGGAGGGGGGGTTAGTCTTGTAAAACGTTACTATTGTATTACCGGCGCACTAACGAGCATTTTGACTCGAAAACCGGACAAAAGTGAAAAATACAAAGTACATTAATTGTCACTTAAAAAGTGATTTTTATATACATAAATAACCATTCTATCATAAACTTAACTAAGATAGAGTCTACCCTTCTTGCCGTGGCTCTCCAATCAGTTGGAAACTGCTCCTCGTTCACTAGGCGCTCATGCATCTTCGTTACGCTCTATTTTATTCAACTTGGGTTTGGTCTTTGACATTGTCTAATGTGAAAATGTTAAAAAAATTGTTATGGAATCTGAAGAACAAGGTATGTACCTTATTTTAATCTATAATATATTTAATTATATGACTATTTAACATTATCATGATCTAAAAAGGATATGAAAGAAAACATTCTTGTTTATTGTAAGTTATTTTTACAAATTGGTGTTTTTGTAAATGTTCCGAGTGAGATCGCCTTATTATTTTATTTTTGTAATAAAGCATAGAGATTCACCATATCATATCGTTCAAAACCTTTTCCACATCTTTCCACCAATTAAAAAAAAAGTAATTTTTATAACGCAGGAACTTTTTCAAAAATGTTGTTTTCTTATATGGATCCTTTTTTTATGTTTACAGATTTGACATCAAATCTTATAGATATACATGCTTTAACTTCATACATGCTTTTTTAAAGCAAAATTTATGGCAAAATCCCAATCCCAATTCCATTTTTTGTATGTTGTTTTGTAAGTTCGAATCAAATATAATATTGTTTCGACATTATGCATTTTGATTGATTTCCAATAATAAAATAGGTATAAATAAATTTAACGTTATGAACATCAAAAGAAGATGATCGTAAGCCGGTAGTGGTTAAAATTTAAAAAATACCTCTTTAAAATCGAATTGTTTCAATTATTGCACCAAATAATTTTGTCCGGTTATTGAGGTAAAATGCTCGTCAGTGCGGCGCTTCAATAAAGATATTTAGTGACTTTCCAGTAATAATTGATTAATGAGGCATACATAGCTGTAATATGCGCGTTAGGCAACGTTTAGAGAATGGGAAGAGGGGTAACAAAGAGCGTTACGGTGCATCTCGGGGGGGGGGGTCAATAATGTTAAAAAATTGCGTCACGTAATACTTGAACGGTCCCTAACAGAATAACTTAGTAGTATAATAAAAAGTTGAAAAAAAATGGGTAAGAAATGATATAAAATATAATATTTAAGTTAGTATAGAACTGATCACCTGCGACGCGCCAACGCCATCGCGGGTAGTTCTCTCTCATTCTTGCAAACGTAATTGCCGCTCTTACAATAGCCCATCCCACTTTGTCCACCGCATCGTTTCGAGCGTTTTAATTTTTTTTCATATAATAGGTGAGGTAGAATGTGTGCGCGAGCATATTATATTCTCACGTTGTTTTCGTCTGAGCTTCGAATACGAATGAAATATGGATGTTTTAGAAATATTTTAACATTATTATTTTATTAGTAACTTAATCGGATTAATTATGTATTTTTGTTTCTGGGGGCGCAGTGTACATATGAACGGGCCGTCTCTGGTTAGGACTACAGGACAACGTCTTTCGGGAAAGCTAGTAGGTAATGAATAAAGCTCAATTACTCATTGATACAATATGAGGAAAAAAAATAACAATACAGAGGGTAAAATTACCCCGAAGGATCTCTTCTAGTCAACTTATTAAATAGTTAATTAAATTATAGGTACAATAATTTGAAGAAATAGAAAAACAAGAAAACATTTCGTAACTCCAAGTTACAATTAATACATTATTAGCAAAATTTCCTTCAGTTTTTATGTCGTCAACTGTAGTTAATTCATGTAATAAGTCAAAAAATCCTTTTCTATTCTGACTAAGGTCGAAGTTCGACGGGCGGGTCAGCTAATAATATTTATATTTTTTAATTTATTAATGTTAGATTCATCGCCACTGTTGCACGCTGTATGAGAACGGCGTATTTTACTAGAGGCAAGGTCACAGAAACATCTCCTGACACATGAGCAGAGCTATTTGAATATCACAGCCATTCTAGATCAGGCTCTGCTGGTACTTATTTGACTTCGAATTCCTTCGAATAACCTTCCTACCAAGTCTGTGTACATTGCAGGCAGCTTCATCGACAACAACTATCTATCTACTATAACAATAATATCAATTAATAAACCTATCTATAAAGTTCTTGCACAATAACTGATAATGATTATTGATTGTATATTATATTATTTTCTGACACAATAATATTGTTATGATTTTTACTTTAAGACCTTTGATGTTGTTAAGCTTGATGGGTTTTACGAATACAGTTCTGTTTTATTGTTCAAATTTTAAAACTAAAACAAAGAAGGCATTTTTGAAGGCTGTTACTGTTGAAGAAATATTCAAGCGATTATTATTTAGATTAAAATGAAGTCGAATGATGAAATTCAAATTTAAAAATCGAACATCAGTAATGAATTGTTACAGTCATTAGTTGTCATAATATATTCGCTGATTCAATTTCCTGTCTAGTTTATCTCTTTTTTTATTTTTACTGTAAAAACCTCACAGTGACGATATAATGATTGAGAATCAATTGGAGAATTAAACGTGAATTTTTGATAAAGCTTGCCTTCAATAAAAAAAATGTAGGCACTTAAAATAATTTCCTAATTTTGAAGACCAATATCCGTCTTAACAAAAATAAATCAAGATTTGGTATACGGGTATACCTATATTGGAAATAAACATTAAATTTGTTATGGTATTCAAATAATAATATGCATCTGCGTGATCTGTGACCTTGATCCCCAAATGTTCTAAAGGTCATTAATCATTATTTTACCAAAATACATCTAATCGATTGCAATCATGGATCAAAAAGTTAAATTGATTTTGTTCACTTCCCAATAATTACCGTATCAACTTGATACGATGCAAATACTTCTCATAAAGTATTCACATTAACAAGAAATAAGTTTTTATAATATCATAAGCTTTAACTTATTCGGTTCAAACAAATCCTGTTTAAAGTACAATATTATGATCTTATCCATTCCAAACACCAAATAATTAACGGCTTCCTGGAATTGTTTGCAGTGAAAATTTCGATAGAAATGAACATCCTGTCCAGGTTCCCTAGTCTAGATCTAGCCGGGAATTACTTAGCTGTGGTGACCCCACTAGAGAGGTGATATCACAAAATGCACACATAGATAAAGCCGCAGCTGTCTCCGGATGTCTGAGGGACAAATATATGGAAAGTGAAATCTATATCCGCATTAATAAAACCACCATCCTTAAACATGGCATCGAAGCAAGGGCAGACAAGGTAAATACAAAAAGCATGCTAAGAATGGCTGGGATGAAAATGCTGCGATCAATAAATTGTTGGAAAGATTCTACGAAACCGAAAGTGTTACACGATAATCCAGGAAATCTGCAAGGTTGATTACGTTGTCTTATTTGATAGGGGCGACAGTGGTGTCGATGATGGAACCACCATGTCAAAAAATTTATAATCCAAGAATGCCACATTTGACATTGCTTGGTGTTCCAAATGGACAGTGACCGCCGGAAAGGTCATCGAAGTGGTGAAGGCAGAGCTAGAGTTCAGAATCCGAAGAGGCTACTCCGTAAATGAAAAGACTCTTGATTCTACGAATAGAATAGAAGATGGAGAAGAAGAATCAACAACATTTTAGTGATTGCAAAGAAGAAAGGATATTAATTGAAAAGACTTTTTAAATGTTATTATTATTTTTTTATTATAGACCTTCACCCGGACTCGAGTGATTTTGGTCTTGTATTTATAAGAAATATGTCAAAAAAGTGAATTATTGATTAAGCGTAAATATTAAAAAAAGGACAAATAAATTAAAAAATAAATAGGTAAATCAAACAAAATGTGCCAGCTGTTTGTAGATTTTCTGGGAATCTAATGACAGCAGGATCTGGTGGGGTACGTTGAACGGCCGTTCACAACCCTCCAAACTATCATAAAGATCCAGGTTGGACGAAATGGGACACCCGAAAAGGACATAGTCCAGGGTCTCCACATCCAGCCCACACCACAATACGGGTCAGGCAGTATGCCTATTTTGAAGAGATGGGAGGCAACCAAACAATGGCCTAGACGCATCCGGGGATGTTAGGGAAAAGGAAATTAATAATTTTGACTCTCTAAAGGAATGCTATAGGTATACGAAGATTGATTTGATCTTCATATTGAAATTCCCAGTTCCTTTTAAGTATCTGCTGACATTGCCACATCATCTTCCTAACTTCTCATGTCGGTTTTCCGCCCTTGTATCAAACTGTCAATTATTATGCATCGAATAAGTTACGTTCAAGTCAGAAATATCTAGGCATGCGAGGTAAGTCATCGTTCAGCAGTAGATAAGCCAAGAAAGAAGTTTAGGGTTAGCAAAAACATATTTTCTAAAAACTCTTTTAGGGATAAGCTAGAACTTAAGTTGTCAAGTAACTCAGTGCAACTCATAATCATGTTCATGAAGGTTCCACAAATGCACTAAAACCCTACAAAATGGTTGCTGGTTGCTTTGATTTATTGGATGGTCTAAAGTCTATCTTCATGTATTGCGATTTTGAACAGAGTATAGATGATCAGTGATAGATGATCAGTCCCAGATTTTCGATTTTTATCTGACAGCTGAATCTTTCCATATTACCTATTTTAAAAAGTTTCTCTAGCTTTTTTGGATTCCTTTTCAGAATATTTGACTGTTCATTAGTTCTCATTAAATTTTCAATAGATTGACTTTATATACTTATCAATTTCAAAATCGCATTATAAATAAATAAATTAGTTCAACGAAAAATAACGCGACCTTGGAAACGAACAATAATTATTATGTAATGTCAGCAGTAGGACTCCAATATAATAACACCACGTTAATCATCTAATATATAAAGCTGAAATGTTTTTGGGCGTATATCCTGAAGTACGAATGGTGTTTGACAAAACTTATGCATTATTCTCACCTTAGTTATTGACAAAGGCTTTTGAAAACCTCAAATTTTGTTCGTTTGTTTGGGCAGCGCACAGTCGTATTCCTTCCGTTGCAGTTTATCATGTAATCTTCCCTTATAGGCATCATCGAAACGTTCTCGTCATCATCGGATCATTTTCGCCCATTGTTGAACATACACCAACAAACCAACATAGATACGGCCTGCAATCTTGCGAATTTCTTCCGTTCATATTGCCTGGGTCCTGCCAACATTTTTCTTCCCTTGTCTGAGCTACCAACAGCACTAACTAATTCTCCTTTTTACAACCCAATCAGGGGAATAGAGAGGCAACAAGAGCTCTCCATGGCGCTCGATCTTGTGCAATGTTTATGTCCTCCTACCACACCATATCCAAATCCCTAGACTCTGCTTCAAAGGAGCGGAGCACAGTGTGAGAGGGTCTTCCTCATCTTCGGGACCCTGATGGGAGGAAGAACAGCGCTCTCCTCGGTCAACTGCCATTCGGCATCATTAATATATGCTCCAGCCAAGTCCATCTCCTCTCCACAATTGCCAACCAACCACACTACAATATTTTAATTGATCTATGGTTTGAGTGCCTATTTACCCCAATTTCAAAGTCTTGGTGTATTTGATATGTCAAGTAGGTACTACAGACGCATGCTCAAGATTAAAGGTGGGGCAACTACCCAATTCCTGAGAAATAACGCACGTTTACTAGCACAATGGAAAGTTCCCATAATATTAAACTTCCAGGAACTCGAATCAAATGCAAAAAAAGACACGAACGTGACGAAAACGTGGAGAAATGTCAGATTCATATTTTTGGACTCGGAATTTGACACAACGTATCGCATCTCACGACAACACCATGGAGATACCATTAACACGTTCACGTTTGTTGACGGCCATTTTAGCCTGCTCATCTACAAAGCAGAGGAAATAGTAATAGAGGGCAGAAATACAAAAATTCGACCAAGAAAAACCTACATTTACTTGGAATGGGTGATAGAGAACGTGGTCTGTAACATTTACGAAGAGATAGTCTGCGATCACCGATCGTAGCAAAAAAATTATTAACATAGAATTATTATTGAATGAGTTATTTATTCCTTTTGCGGGAGCATCGCGCTTGATCGCAGCTAGTACGGTGATAATACAACGTAGCTGATGGTATCAAGGTGTGATGCTTCTCCAATAATCAGCGGTTTTCTTCCTGGTTTTACAGACAAGACTATGAGATGATTTATACTTTGATGTTACCTGCATCTTGAGATTACACATTATCGTAATTATTTAGATTTATTGTGCGTGTTCATTACACAAAACCGATATTAATTTTATATTTGTTATTGATTATTATATGACACAATAAAATTACATATGAACATGGCAACGACAGAGAATAATTATTTATTATTGTACCTATTTCCTGTCTAGTTTATCCTTTATCCTCCTTTTCAGCCTGTTGTTAATTCTGAGGCTGTCTACTCCTTAACGTAGATCCTTCAACCCTCTCCATAGCAGATGGTTTTGCTGGACATTATTCACACAATAATATTTATCAATCGAAATTGAGATTATCGGACGTTTCTAAAAAATGTGCTTGGGTCCAAAATATTTTGGCATTGAGTACATCAGGATTTTCAAGAGGGTTGAAGGGAACCATCCTGTTTCTTTTGTCGGCTCTCTCATATCGATGTCTCTTTGTACTTCTTGTACATTTTATATACCTACATTCTTTCATCAGCTCATTCAAGTGGACAAATCTTTTGTCTCCTTTCATTCTTCCTCCAAATTTGTTTTTGTTTCTTCCAACGTCCTGCAACTGTTACTCTGTACTTGTATTTACATATTATATGAACCTTCTTTAGCTGGTATTTCACCTCTACTGCTTCCAAACATGATTCAATAATTTTTTTTTAAATCTCTCCCATTGGCCATTAATTCCATATACGTCCCTCCATCTATAGGACGGTTCTGCGCAATGTCGACCCCCATGAATTGATAAATTATTCAGTTTCTTTATATTATTATTTTACAGAATTACATATATTACCATCAGCACTTTTTTCGCCTTTGCATCTAACATTAAATATCATCTAAGCATAGGTACATTCATTATCGAGAGAAAAAAAAAACAAAAAATCGAACAAACACCTAAATTAAACACCACAAAAATACAATTGAAAAAAAAGTACTTAATATATAACAGGAGAATCCCATATCGGTTTTTTGTAGCCTTGCTCGTGAATAGCATCGTGTTTTTTAAAATCGGTTTTCTTGTTTAGTCTGTGTTAACTATCCGGCGTGTGCAGTTTGACAGACATCGGCGGCTAGATTCTCGTTTTCATACATCGCATCGTGCCGGCCATCTTGAATTCGTTTTTTTGTTCGTAAATTATACCGTGTGTTTTTTGTAGCCTTGCTCGTGAATAGCATCGTGTTTTTTAAAATCGGTTTTCTTGTTTAGTCTGTGTTAACTATCCGGCGTGTGCAGTTTGACAGACATCGGCGGCTAGATTCTCGTTTTCATACATCGCATCGTGCCGGCCATCTTGAATTCGTTTTTTTGTTCGTAAATTTTTTTTTTTTTTTTTTTTTTTTTTTTATTATTCCAACAACATAATATACATTTCAATTACAAATCAACACAATACATAATGGAATTTATTGCCTCACTAGACGCAGGTCTGTTCTGAGGCAATACTATAAATTAATTTTATTCTGTCTCATGCGCTTCGCGGAATATAAAATGACATGACATAGGCTATTGTTTAACTAGGTGGATGCAGGCTGTGAGGTGAGGTAGACGATGAATAAGTGGGTTTGAGCGTTTTATCTTAACACAAAGATTAGTTCGTTCTCTGATTCCTCTCTGCCCTTTTGTAAGAGCCATCTAGTAACAAGACGTCCAATATACTTCGGGATAGGGTTTTGTTCGTTGGAACTTGGAATAATATCTGGAATTATCCTGTTATAGATTCGAGGAGCCAGGAACATATATTGTCTCTGTGCAAATGTGGTTCTTAATTTTGGGGGTTGGAGTATAAGTCTATTTCGCGTGTCTGCTTTGAGTATGTACTGTGGAATGTATGGGGCAGGATTTTTGTGTAAGTGCTGGGCAATTGTTCTGATATACAGTTGCCTGACATCAAGAACTTCGATCTCTTTAAAAAGTTGCTCAGATGAATATCTATATGGCTTCCTACACATTACCCTCAACAGAGATTTTTGTACTATTTTCAGAGGGTACAGATTTGTCTTGGCAAGCCCTCCCCAACTAATTATCCCATATGACAACACTGATTGGCCCAGTGCATAATATATTGTTTTCAATATCTTGATGTCAAATATGTCTCTTAAATTTCGAAATATATAAGTTAGCTGTCTTATTCTTTTAGTGATGATCTCAATATGGTCCGTCCATCGCAAGTGATTGTCTATGGTAACACCTAGGTATTTATAGTTGGTTACTCTTACTAATTTCGGACAAGAACACGCATCAGTGCTTATGCAATTATGTATAACTATTTTTGTTTCAAGGTCGTTTGGCTGACGTCTATCATCTATACTAAACGTAATATATTTTGTCTTACTTACATTCAATGTAAGTAAGTTGTTGTCAAGCCAATGCTTTACTATATTAACGCCATGTTCTGCAATTTGATGCACGTTTTGCCAATCATCCGACTTAAACAATAATACTGTATCATCCGCGAAGGAGACAATAGTACCACCCACATTGAGTCTATTTAGGTCATTAATATAAATTAAAAACAAGGTTGGTCCCAATACGCTACCCTGAGGGACACCATATGTCACAGGAGCAAATGAGCTGATTATATCCCCAAGTTTGACCGCTTGTTCCCTATTGCAGAGATAGGACCTGAACCACGCCATCGACAGATCATCCAATCCAATATCTCTTAATTTATTAATCAATTTGCTGTGAGGGACCGAGTCAAAGGCCTTGGCCAGGTCCAAGAAGACCCCCAGGCATGCATTTTTGTTATCAATGGCTTTGGCAACATAATCAGTCACAAAATGTAAGGCATCATTGACTCCTTTATCCCGTCTAAAACCAAATTGTCTAGATGTCAATATATTATGTTTTTCTAGGTAATTTAACAATTGTTGATTGATTACCTTTTCCACCACTTTGGATATGGTATTCAAAAGTGCTATTGGTCGGTAATTCTTCGGGTCGTGGTGAAAACCATCTTTATATATTGGAATAATAATTGCTTTTTTAAGGTGATCTAGAAATATTCCCTGTGAAATACTGAGATTTATAATATGTGTGAGAGGTTTAGTAATTTCAATACAAGCAAGTTTTAGAAATTTTGATGATATTCCGTCCGGGCCAAGAGCACAGTCAGTTCTTAGAGATTTTAATATTTTGACAACATCATCCTCAGTGACGCAAACAATTGAGAATGTAGGTTTTATCGTTCGTCTCTCGTCGTGATATGATGCATGTAAAAGGTCATGTCTGGATCTAAGTGTTGCATGTGATGATTTTAAAATATTATCCGCTAACTTATTACCTATTGTTGCAAAATGTGTGTTAAGTTTTTCTGCTATATCACTAGGATTATTGTACATATATCCATCAGTTTCAAGTTTTTCTATACACGTTCTTTTTTGTGACTTGTTCAAGTTTTCTTTTGCTACATTCCATATTGTTTTTGTATTATAATTTTCACGCATTAGTTTATCCTGATAATATTGCTTTTTGACAAATTTAATTGTTTTGTGACATATCTTTTTGTATGTGTTGTAATATTGTACCAACTTTTCATTTAATGGAAATTTTTTAGTTTGCATATGCAGTTTGTCTCGTTTATGTAATGATTTAACAAGTGCTTCTGTAATCCATGGTTTCAACTTGCGTTTGGAATGAGTTATATTTTTTAATGTAGTATTATTTTCAATATGCTCATTCACAATCGTAATAAATTTATTTAATGCTATATTTACATCTAATTCATCAGTTATACATTTCCAGTTTTGTTTTTTAATACTTACTAATATTTGTTCATAGTTGACCATTTTAATAATTTTTAACCTATCTTTTTTACTCTGTTTAATATTGGCTTCGATAAAGACCACGGTTGCATAGTGGTCAGTGAAGCAAGTCCGCACTATAGCACTCTCCATCTGTGATCCAGTCTTTACAAAAATATGATCTATGCACGTGGCTGTCGTTGATGTTACCCTAGTAGGTTTATTGATGACTGATTGATAGCCATGTTCTGCTAGTAAACTTAAATACTTTTGTGAATTTGTATCTTTTTCTAGTATATTAATGTTAAAGTCGCCTGTTATAATATTGTGTTTATAATTTGGAATATTAACTAATACGTCATTTAACGACAAGAGGAATTCTTCCAAGTCTCTATTTGAAGGAGACCGGTATACAGCCAATATAGATATCTCATTACCAATCTGGATATTTAACGCATTCGCACCATACAGGTTTACTACATCACAAGTTGGTACAGGGCCACCCTGCCTGACATACACCACTACTCCCCCAGATCTATTCATATGTTCCTTTGATTGATAGTTCATATAATTTGAGATATGTGGGATTTCATCAAGATCATCCAGCCAACATTCTGTAAGAGTTATTAAATCAGGAAAGACGTTCGCACCTGTCATAAATAACATGAATTCATCAAAGTTTTTTCTAATGCTTCTAATGTTTAAGTTTAATATTTTTAGTCTATTGTTTCCCCCAAACCGTTCTCTATATTCCTCAGGTAATAGATATATTGGTTCCACAATATACCTTTCCAGTTCAGATTGAAAGGACTCACACATTTTGTAGCTTTGATATATTATTATTTTTTACTATATATTTGTAACCAACGTAGGTACTCGGAAATCCACCACAATCCACACAGAGAAGCAGACGCCGCATTACAAGAAAATTTTTTTTTACAAAATTAAATAGGTAAATGCAGTCAAGCATTGATGAATTAATATAACAATATTGGATAGTGTTGATATTTAGGTATTTAAGTGTTAATAATAAAAATCTATAATATACATACATACGCATACGCACACATGCGCATCCAAGTATTTTGATTGTATATAGGTATAAAAAAATAATGCCCACATACAATGAGTGCCATGCATCCAACCCAGAAACTCGATTTAGCAAAACAAAAGTAGAATTAAAGATATTCATACGATACATAGATAAGCAATATAAAAAGCATAACGTAATATTTCGATACAGACCTGCATCTAGCGAGCTAACTGTTTGACACTTGAGGTCGTACACGTAGATTGTATAAGTTCGACATCCGACACTGAGCGAATTCGTATAACTTTTGAATTTTCCTTTTCTCGCACAAATATTTTTCCCGACTTTATCCATGTATAGCGAAAATTTTCTTTTCTTGCCTTAGCTCTTGCCTCCTTATATAAGATCTTATTCTCCATAGTAAGATGATCATTAAAGAAGATATTTGTAGAGTCCTGATTGACAAGTAATTTTCTATTATCTCTTGTTTTTAGTTCCTTTAGGAATTTTTCCTTCATATTCCTGGTAGTCATTGCTAGTATGACGTTGGATGTTTTTCCATCAGACCTCAGGGCAGAGCGGCCAACATAGTCAATATCGTTCTCGTTGAGAGGAAAGTTGATTTTTTCTGCAAGTTTCTTGATGTATAAGTGTATATTTTCACCCGCCTCATACCTCAATCCCATTATTTCAATATTCTTTCCGTAACTTTCCTGTCTCAATTCGTTTTCTCTCTTCTCAAGGATTCTTAGTTTATTTTTCAAGCATACGACTTCATTATCAGTTGCCTCCTGTTGCTTAGCTTTAGCCTCCAATGCAACCACTCTTTCTCTAAGTTGACCATTTTCCTCCGCCAGGTAATTAAGTGATTGCTTCATTTCGACCAATGACGATGTTATCTCATTTTTTATAGCAATCATCTCAGTGGATATCACCTTTTTCAATCTTTTTGTGAGTTCTTCTACGATTCCATCGTATATATTTTCCCCACCGGACGTCTCCACCTTCGTGATATCGGACTCGCCTTCCTCACTTGACTGCGCTGATGCGTCGACAGCATTAGACACATCTGCAGCACCCTGATGGAGATGTTTACATTCCTTACACTTCCAAGATAGTTTTCTTACCCCCATCTTCCTGTAGCTCTTTTCAGTCATCCCACAGCAAAGGAAATGGGCAGACTTCTTACATACTGTGCATTTTAATGCATCACCATCAAAGATTATTTCTTTACAGTAGGTGCAATCCATGGTTGATATTATGTAGATGGGTTGAATAGTTACTGTATGTGAAAAAGATTATTATTATAATTGCATACAACAGAACATGCACCGTCCTTTAAAACAAAATAATGCACTTCCTGTAGTTGTGTTTGTTTACATTCAGTTCACTTCACTGCGCTTCTGTCAAAGTCTACTTGGTACTCGGTGGGTAGTTTGTATGAAGATGAATTGATAATATGTTATAGCAGCGGATAATTTTTTCCAGTCTCATCGGAGCATATATGTGTCGCGATGTTTTTTGTAGTATTTAATGTCCTCTTTCTAATGATGTATATCACTTCCTTATAAATTGTCCTATAAGAGCACCGTAACACTCGACACAATGTTTCATATGAAACTTTTTCAAAACTCTTTTAAACACAAAAAAACAGATATGTGTTAATCCGAATGGTAAAAACAGTTAGATATTCATGTAGATCGAAAAATTTTCATTTGATTGATGTACAATTTCACCACTTATAAACACTTCAAAAAGCCTTTTTTATTTAATTTAACGAAATTATACCGTGTGTTTTTTGTAGCCTTGCTCGTGAATAGCATCGTGTTTTTTAAAATCGGTTTTCTTGTTTAGTCTGTGTTAACTATCCGGCGTGTGCAGTTTGACAGACATCGGCGGCTAGATTCTCGTTTTCATACAT
This sequence comes from Mystacides longicornis, assembly GCA_963576905.1. Taxonomy (NCBI): domain Eukaryota; kingdom Metazoa; phylum Arthropoda; class Insecta; order Trichoptera; family Leptoceridae; genus Mystacides; species Mystacides longicornis. The sequence continues at coordinate 9,797,732 of OY756436.1, forward strand.
CGCATCGTGCCGGCCATCTTGAATTCGTTTTTTTGTTCGTAAATTATACCGTGTGTTTTTTGTAGCCTTGCTCGTGAATAGCATCGTGTTTTTTAAAATCGGTTTTCTTGTTTAGTCTGTGTTAACTATCCGGCGTGTGCAGTTTGACAGACATCGGCGGCTAGATTCTCGTTTTCATACATCGCATCGTGCCGGCCATCTTGAATTCGTTTTTTTGTTCGTAAATTATACCGTGTGTTTTTTGTAGCCTTGCTCGTGAATAGCATCGTGTTTTTTAAAATCGGTTTTCTTGTTTAGTCTGTGTTAACTATCCGGCGTGTGCAGTTTGACAGACATCGGCGGCTAGATTCTCGTTTTCATACATCGCATCGTGCCGGCCATCTTGAATTCGTTTTTTTGTTCGTAAATTATACCGTGTGTTTTTTGTAGCCTTGCTCGTGAATAGCATCGTGTTTTTTAAAATCGGTTTTCTTGTTTAGTCTGTGTTAACTATCCGGCGTGTGCAGTTTGACAGACATCGGCGGCTAGATTCTCGTTTTCATACATCGCATCGTGCCGGCCATCTTGAATTCGTTTTTTTGTTCGTAAATTATACCGTGTGTTTTTTGTAGCCTTGCTCGTGAATAGCATCGTGTTTTTTAAAATCGGTTTTCTTGTTTAGTCTGTGTTAACTATCCGGCGTGTGCAGTTTGACAGACATCGGCGGCTAGATTCTCGTTTTCATACATCGCATCGTGCCGGCCATCTTGAATTCGTTTTTTTGTTCGTAAATTATACCGTGTGTTTTTTGTAGCCTTGCTCGTGAATAGCATCGTGTTTTTTAAAATCGGTTTTCTTGTTTAGTCTGTGTTAACTATCCGGCGTGTGCAGTTTGACAGACATCGGCGGCTAGATTCTCGTTTTCATACATCGCATCGTGCCGGCCATCTTGAATTCGTTTTTTTGTTCGTAAATTATACCGTGTGTTTTTTGTAGCCTTGCTCGTGAATAGCATCGTGTTTTTTAAAATCGGTTTTCTTGTTTAGTCTGTGTTAACTATCCGGCGTGTGCAGTTTGACAGACATCGGCGGCTAGATTCTCGTTTTCATACATCGCATCGTGCCGGCCATCTTGAATTCGTTTTTTTGTTCGTAAATTATACCGTGTGTTTTTTGTAGCCTTGCTCGTGAATAGCATCGTGTTTTTTAAAATCGGTTTTCTTGTTTAGTCTGTGTTAACTATCCGGCGTGTGCAGTTTGACAGACATCGGCGGCTAGATTCTCGTTTTCATACATCGCATCGTGCCGGCCATCTTGAATTCGTTTTTTTGTTCGTAAATTATACCGTGTGTTTTTTGTAGCCTTGCTCGTGAATAGCATCGTGTTTTTTAAAATCGGTTTTCTTGTTTAGTCTGTGTTAACTATCCGGCGTGTGCAGTTTGACAGACATCGGCGGCTAGATTCTCGTTTTCATACATCGCATCGTGCCGGCCATCTTGAATTCGTTTTTTTGTTCGTAAATTATACCGTGTGTTTTTTGTAGCCTTGCTCGTGAATAGCATCGTGTTTTTTAAAATCGGTTTTCTTGTTTAGTCTGTGTTAACTATCCGGCGTGTGCAGTTTGACAGACATCGGCGGCTAGATTCTCGTTTTCATACATCGCATCGTGCCGGCCATCTTGAATTCGTTTTTTTGTTCGTAAATTATACCGTGTGTTTTTTGTAGCCTTGCTCGTGAATAGCATCGTGTTTTTTAAAATCGGTTTTCTTGTTTAGTCTGTGTTAACTATCCGGCGTGTGCAGTTTGACAGACATCGGCGGCTAGATTCTCGTTTTCATACATCGCATCGTGCCGGCCATCTTGAATTCGTTTTTTTGTTCGTAAATTATACCGTGTGTTTTTTGTAGCCTTGCTCGTGAATAGCATCGTGTTTTTTAAAATCGGTTTTCTTGTTTAGTCTGTGTTAACTATCCGGCGTGTGCAGTTTGACAGACATCGGCGGCTAGATTCTCGTTTTCATACATCGCATCGTGCCGGCCATCTTGAATTCGTTTTTTTGTTCGTAAATTATACCGTGTGTTTTTTGTAGCCTTGCTCGTGAATAGCATCGTGTTTTTTAAAATCGGTTTTCTTGTTTAGTCTGTGTTAACTATCCGGCGTGTGCAGTTTGACAGACATCGGCGGCTAGATTCTCGTTTTCATACATCGCATCGTGCCGGCCATCTTGAATTCGTTTTTTTGTTCGTAAATTATACCGTGTGTTTTTTGTAGCCTTGCTCGTGAATAGCATCGTGTTTTTTAAAATCGGTTTTCTTGTTTAGTCTGTGTTAACTATCCGGCGTGTGCAGTTTGACAGACATCGGCGGCTAGATTCTCGTTTTCATACATCGCATCGTGCCGGCCATCTTGAATTCGTTTTTTTGTTCGTAAATTATACCGTGTGTTTTTTGTAGCCTTGCTCGTGAATAGCATCGTGTTTTTTAAAATCGGTTTTCTTGTTTAGTCTGTGTTAACTATCCGGCGTGTGCAGTTTGACAGACATCGGCGGCTAGATTCTCGTTTTCATACATCGCATCGTGCCGGCCATCTTGAATTCGTTTTTTTGTTCGTAAATTATACCGTGTGTTTTTTGTAGCCTTGCTCGTGAATAGCATCGTGTTTTTTAAAATCGGTTTTCTTGTTTAGTCTGTGTTAACTATCCGGCGTGTGCAGTTTGACAGACATCGGCGGCTAGATTCTCGTTTTCATACATCGCATCGTGCCGGCCATCTTGAATTCGTTTTTTTGTTCGTAAATTATACCGTGTGTTTTTTGTAGCCTTGCTCGTGAATAGCATCGTGTTTTTTAAAATCGGTTTTCTTGTTTAGTCTGTGTTAACTATCCGGCGTGTGCAGTTTGACAGACATCGGCGGCTAGATTCTCGTTTTCATACATCGCATCGTGCCGGCCATCTTGAATTCGTTTTTTTGTTCGTAAATTATACCGTGTGTTTTTTGTAGCCTTGCTCGTGAATAGCATCGTGTTTTTTAAAATCGGTTTTCTTGTTTAGTCTGTGTTAACTATCCGGCGTGTGCAGTTTGACAGACATCGGCGGCTAGATTCTCGTTTTCATACATCGCATCGTGCCGGCCATCTTGAATTCGTTTTTTTGTTCGTAAATTATACCGTGTGTTTTTTGTAGCCTTGCTCGTGAATAGCATCGTGTTTTTTAAAATCGGTTTTCTTGTTTAGTCTGTGTTAACTATCCGGCGTGTGCAGTTTGACAGACATCGGCGGCTAGATTCTCGTTTTCATACATCGCATCGTGCCGGCCATCTTGAATTCGTTTTTTTGTTCGTAAATTATACCGTGTGTTTTTTGTAGCCTTGCTCGTGAATAGCATCGTGTTTTTTAAAATCGGTTTTCTTGTTTAGTCTGTGTTAACTATCCGGCGTGTGCAGTTTGACAGACATCGGCGGCTAGATTCTCGTTTTCATACATCGCATCGTGCCGGCCATCTTGAATTCGTTTTTTTGTTCGTAAATTATACCGTGTGTTTTTTGTAGCCTTGCTCGTGAATAGCATCGTGTTTTTTAAAATCGGTTTTCTTGTTTAGTCTGTGTTAACTATCCGGCGTGTGCAGTTTGACAGACATCGGCGGCTAGATTCTCGTTTTCATACATCGCATCGTGCCGGCCATCTTGAATTCGTTTTTTTGTTCGTAAATTATACCGTGTGTTTTTTGTAGCCTTGCTCGTGAATAGCATCGTGTTTTTTAAAATCGGTTTTCTTGTTTAGTCTGTGTTAACTATCCGGCGTGTGCAGTTTGACAGACATCGGCGGCTAGATTCTCGTTTTCATACATCGCATCGTGCCGGCCATCTTGAATTCGTTTTTTTGTTCGTAAATTATACCGTGTGTTTTTTGTAGCCTTGCTCGTGAATAGCATCGTGTTTTTTAAAATCGGTTTTCTTGTTTAGTCTGTGTTAACTATCCGGCGTGTGCAGTTTGACAGACATCGGCGGCTAGATTCTCGTTTTCATACATCGCATCGTGCCGGCCATCTTGAATTCGTTTTTTTGTTCGTAAATTATACCGTGTGTTTTTTGTAGCCTTGCTCGTGAATAGCATCGTGTTTTTTAAAATCGGTTTTCTTGTTTAGTCTGTGTTAACTATCCGGCGTGTGCAGTTTGACAGACATCGGCGGCTAGATTCTCGTTTTCATACATCGCATCGTGCCGGCCATCTTGAATTCGTTTTTTTGTTCGTAAATTATACCGTGTGTTTTTTGTAGCCTTGCTCGTGAATAGCATCGTGTTTTTTAAAATCGGTTTTCTTGTTTAGTCTGTGTTAACTATCCGGCGTGTGCAGTTTGACAGACATCGGCGGCTAGATTCTCGCAGGGCCACTTTTATCCTGACATGCCTGACCTTGACCTCCTGAGCAGGTTAGTTGCCAATTGTAGTTATAGTTAGTTTTAAGTTTAAGGTATGACGAATGTTTTTAGTTTGTAATTAGTCTCTAAGTAAACCCCGATTTGACAATCCCACCATCGGTGAGGCTCGCCACCCATCATGTCGTGTCAAATAGGGGAGGCGCAAAGAGGAGAGCGGACGAGTGTAGGTTTGGTGTGTGGAATATCAGGGGATGCATGGATGCTAAAATTAATGAAGTTATTGATATTATGAATGATAAAGGTCTGGATATTGTATGTCTGAATGAAACAAAGAAGAAAGGCTGTGGTATGATTGATAAAAATGGGTTGAATGTTTTGTGGTCTGGTGTGCCTGAGTCGGAGCATGCGAAACAAGGTGTGGGGGCTATTTTATCAAAAAGAATGAGTGAATGTATGAAAGATTTTAAATTTGTTAGTCCTAGGCTTATTTGGATCCGTTTCAGAATAGGCATTACGAGGATTTTCTTAGTAATAGGATATGCTCCTTGTGATGGCGTCTCTGATGCCGAAAAGGATGAGTTTTGGGAAAACGTTAGTGATATTGCAGAAAACCGAGGGGATAACGAAAGATTAATTTTAGCGGGTGATTTAAATGGGTGGGTTGGTGTTAGAAGACAGGGTTATGAAAGGGTTCTGGGTGCATATGGGGATGAACGGGTTAACGACAATGGAAATAGGATACTGGATTTATGTTTAGAAATGGATCTCTTTGTTGCAAACACCTTTTTTGCACACAAAAAGATCCACAGATACACGTGGCAAAGAAAGGATGAAAAAAGTATGATTGATTTAGTGTGCGTGGATTCTAGACTGAGGGGTTTGACCACGGATACTCGGGTTTTTCGAGGTGCTGAACTAGGGACGGACCATTTCCTTGTAGTTGCAAGAATTGATCTGTTCCGTGGTTGGCGATCGAGACCGAGAGAAGTGGGAAGCTCCAAAAGGATACGAATCGAAAAGTTAAATGAGGATAATTGTAAAGATGAATATGTAAGATTAATTGAAAGCACGTTGAACAACTTAGAATCAATCAATTATAGTTTAGAGGAACAATGGGAAATCATAAAACAATCTTTAGTAAATAGTGCGATTAAAGTATGCGGGGAATCTAAAACGGGTAGGAAAAAAGGTGATGCATGGTGGGACAAAGAAGTGAAAGCGGCTGTGGATAAAAAACAGAATGCGTGGAAGAATGTAGTTTGTGCGAAGAATGACTCCGACAAAACAGTTATGTATGATATTTATAAGAAAGAGAAGAATGCAGTTAAGAAACTTGTGTGCTTGAAAAAGAAAAAATTAGAGGATAATGAATGTAAAAAATTAAGTGCGAATGTGAATGGCAATTTAAAGCTTTTTTGGAAGGAAGTGAAAAGGAAAAGGTCTGGGAAGGATGAGAAAGTGAATTGTTTGAAAGATAAAAATGGATGTATGCTGACACAGGAAAAGGATATAGGTCTGAGATGGAAAGAGTATTTTGAAGAGTTGTTTGAAACCAAGGATGGATGCGGCAGTTTATGCCAAGTAAGTATAAATGGACAGGGTGATGAGAGTCAGCAAATCAGTATGAATGAACTTATGAATGCGCTTAAAAAAGCAAAAAATGGGAAAGCGTCAGGTTGCGATAGGGTAGCAACGGAGCTTATCAGGTATGGCGGCCGAGTGACGCTGCAGTGGTGCCTGGAGCTTTTCAACTTGTGCTGGACGGAAGGCCGTACCCCAGGTGACTGGAGGAAAGCCATTATCTGCCCTCTGTACAAGGGGAAGGGCTCCCGGTTGGACTGTGGCAACTATCGTGCAATCAGCTTGTTGAGCAACGTGGGTAAATTATACAGTAGAATTTTAGTAGAAAGGGTTAGAACAATAACTGAAAATAAAGTTTGGGATGCACAAGGGGCTTTTATGAATGGGAGGGGGTGTGCCGATCAGATCTACGCTCTGCGGATGATTACGGAGAAGCTTTTGAGTAAACATCAGAAGCTTTTCTATGCATTCGTAGATTTGGAAAAGGCATATGATAGGGTAGACAGGGGTAAATTATGGGAAGTTCTATCAATGTATGGAGTGAATAACCGGTTGATTCGTGCCATTGCTTCGCTATATTCGGAAAGTACTGCGTGTGTGAAGGTGAACAGTCACCTTTCACCGGAGTTCTATCTTACGAAAGGTGTGAAGCAAGGGTGCGTCATGTCACCCTGGTTGTTCAATTTGTTCTTTGATTTTTGCGTTAGTGGGTTAAAAGATATAAATATAGGGGTTGAATTGAATGGTATAAAGGTATGTGCGCTTATGTATGCAGATGATTTAGTACTTATGGCTGAGTGTGAAAATGATTTGCAAGAACTTGTGTCAAGTGTGTTTGAAAATTGTGCAAAAAATGGTCTAAAAATGAATGTAAGCAAAACAAAGGTGTTGGTATTTGAAAGGGATGAAGCAAGAACGAATTGCAAAGTAACCGTAGAAAATGAATGTCTTGAGCAAGTGAATGAGTATGTGTATTTAGGAAGCATGTTTAGTCGGGATGGAAAGTGTGAAAAAGAAATCGAACGTAGGAAAGTTGCTGGTCGCAGGGTGGGCGGTGCACTAAGACCTATAATGAGAAACAACAACGTCTCACTACAAGCAAAGAAACTAGTACATAACGCAATCCTGCTACCATCGATGATGTATGGTTGCGAAACGTGGACATGGACGAAAAAAGAAGAATGTAGTATAAATGCAGTAGAGATGAAATCTCTACGAAGAATATGTGGAAAAACTTTATGGGATATGGAAAGGAATGAAAATATTAGGAAAGAATGTGGTATGGAAGTAAGTGTTGTGACAAAGATGAAAGTTAATAAGTTGAGATGGTTTGGGCATGTGGAAAGAATGGATGCAAACAGAATGACAAAGAAAATTCATAAGGCTGAAAGGAATGGTGTAAGAAAGCGTGGGCGACCGAGAATGACGTGGATCGAACACATCGATTCCGTCCTCAAGGAAGGCCAGGTAAGAAGTATGAGAAATAGGAGAAGCTGTATGAGAAATGGTATGTCGGTGGAAGAAGCGAAAGAAGTATGCTTGGATAGAAAAGAGTGGAGGTCCGTTCTCTCTGCCTACCCCTTACGGGACACGGCGTGATGGGTAAAAAAAAAAAAAAAAAAAAAAAAAAAGAATCCCATATCTATAAAAATATTTCGGTTCCCTCTTGTAATTTCTCAGAACATTATCCACGTTTTTTAAATTTTGGGACTTCGTAACTTAATGTGGACGATATCCTACTTTTATGTCCATAAAAGATGATCTATTAGTGGTATATTGTAGGTATAATAAATGCTGGCACCAGAAAAAACCTCATTCGTTTTAATTGCGATGTCTGTAAGTTTTAAAACTAAATTTTTTTAAATAACTTGATGCCTGTAATAAAAACATAAATTAGATTTAATAAATCAAAGTTGATGGGTGTTGAAAACATTTTATTAATCGTCGAGTCTCTTTAGATAATATCTGGTATAAGTTATCCGTAGCCTTTATTAATTTGTAAGTCACACTTTTACAATCATTGTAATGGCTTGCCTTATTATAACGTGAACATTTCCTTAATTCCTCTTAACTAATAAACCACGAGTCTTTGATATGAGACATCATATTACCAAGTGATTCTTAGAACGTCAAGGCAACGCCATAACCGATTTTTTGACTAAAGAATTTACGAGATATATTGATGTAAATCATCTTGATTTCGATAGATAAAATCAGTTTTTTGTTGAGAGTGTCAATTAAACGATTAAAAATATAAAAAGTAACAGTTCTTCTTCAGCTTATCGCCGTCCACTCCTGGACGAAAGCCTCCTCCATGTTCCTCCATGTCGACCTCTCCTGCGCAGTCTGCATCCATAGCACCCCAGCGTGTCGCTCTAGGTCATCCCTCCATCTCATCTGTGGTCTTCCTACACTTCTTCTCGTGTCTCTCGGTCTCCAATTCAGCAGTATTTTGGTCCATCTTTCGTCAGTAGCTCTAGCGACGTGTCCTGCCCATTTCCATTTTAGAGTCATCACCCGGTAACAGTTAATATCCGCAAAACCTTAATGCACACATTCAACAAGAATCCAGGTTATCTTCAGAATTCAATGGGGGTGAAGTAGCATTAGACTTTTCAAAATTAAGGAAAGGCGAATGGCCGATTGTAAATTATTCTTATATCCAAACTTTTTCAGTATCCCGGTAGAAAATTTTTATAGAAAACAATAGATATAAATAACAGTTTTTTCTAAAGGCAGGTAAATTTTATTTTTTAACAATACAACTTTAGTTAAATAACTTATATAAATATTTGATTTATTGTTTAACGTATCACAATAAATCGATCATTATTTATTGATTAATATTAAATCTAATATAAACAAGCGAACTATGAATAGTATAATGTATGAACATACAAGTCTATTTGAGATGTGATCAAAATAATAAAATCGCGCTTCCCTGTTTTACATTCATAATTTTTTTTCATATTTATCTAAATTAAGTACCTACCTAGATTTTAATAATTAATATAACAAAATAAATGTATCAATTTAATAATGTATTGAACATACCTACTTTGTGATGAGTAAAACTAACTCTGTCTCTCTGTCATCCATTCAAATCCATTTTTTGTTCTGGTCTACCTGGAAGTCTGCAGCTGGATTAACTTTACGTATTGATATCTTCGACATTGCAAATTCTTAGCTACTGACTCTATGTCTAAACCTATTTCATTCGATGGGTCAGAGATTTTTAATTCCGTCGTTCTTGACCTCCCGTAGTCAACTTCTCCTGTCCTCTGCTGTGGTTCGCCAATCATCTGCAGAAGTTGTGCCGGATCTTCGTCTTTTCATTTAAGCTGAGTTCTTCCGACTCGTCATCTTCCGCCCGGTTAACCGTCGAGGATCTTCCTAGTGACCCGTGACGGTGGAATTCCCTGCTTTTATCCGACCCACCTCAGCCTAGCGGGTAAATATAACCTGGAAGCTTTGTTTGCCAATTTTCTCCAGGTTTCTCCATCATTCTCGGGCCTGGAAACTTTGCACAACACTCTCCTCTCAAAATGCATCCAGCATTCCAGCAGATTTTGCCATCACACTTGTTGTGTGAAAGATTATTTTAATCTTTTCTATCGATTTGAATAAGAGAGTAAAGAATGATATACCCAGTTTCGATCCTCCGTTTTGTATCCTAGTGCTCTTCGTTTTTTCTTTCATCCAAAGAACTTTTTACGCATTCGGACCACAAACTATTTTGCTTCTTTTCTTTTCTTCACCATTAATACGTACAAGTCTGTTTTCATCCCTTCTGCTAACATGTACATTCCAGTATCTCCTTTGCTTTCCTTCTTCCATATTATTTTCATTCCTATTTCGGTCTCTCAAAGTATTTCCAGCTAACAATCTTAATGTTTTTAGTTCTTGTGAACAGTTATCTACCCATATTATAATCAATACAATTCGAGTTCTAGCATTACATTCTGAACTCTTTGTATGATTTTGTCTTTGAATTTCCGTAAAGTATTATCCTTAATAAATTCCTTCATTTTATGACATTGATCATCCTTATATTCTTGAGGACATTCTCTTCTATAAGTGTGCACCAAAGCTAAATCTTCAGGCACATTATAAGATCCATTCAAATATTGTGTCGGGTTTTTATAATTGTCCAAAAACCTCGTATCATAAAATGACTTTGAGCTGAGTTTCGTCACGTTTTTTTCACGATAGACATTTTGAAGCATATGGAAATTTGTTGGAATATCTTTGGAGTATTCAGAAATTGGAGTCATTCTGTCCAGAAACAAAGCGTTATTCACGTTATACGATACAAACTGACTTTTGGATTCGTTTCTAGTAATTTTCTCAAGCAATTTGAACCAACTTGTTTCGTTTTTTGGCACAATAATTTCTCCAAAATCGAGAAAAAGTATGAATTTATATTTGTACATATTTCTGTAGAAGCAATTGTTAGAAACTATTGACAGACTATTGTCAGCTGATGTTTTATTCAATATAAGTGATGGAAAATTATATTGTTCTTGATAAAGTGGTGTAAATTTGGTTAAATCGACCATTTGAAGATTTTGATAATATTCCAAAACCTTTCTCAGGTCTGGATGCATTTTAAATTCGTACATGAAGACTTTATCAACCCCAAACATATTCAATGATTCTAACCACTCCGCTAATTTAAGGGGTGATATTTCATCGATTAAATAATCCAATCTTGGTACGCAAATTGCAAAATCTTCTTTCTTTTCACTTGGTACTTCGTAAATAATTTTCAAAACATTTTTGGCTTTAGAACATGGAGAAGTTACAATAGATACAGCTTCTGGATGTCCAGGGCTTTCTGTCAATTTACAATCTACAAATATTACCGTTGAATTTTGTACAGATTCATCAATACTTATTGTAATGTTTGCCTTTACTAAAACAGGTTGTTTGCGATCATTGTTCCATATTTGACAATAGACATTGTCTTTTTCAACAATATTTCTGTTCATCACTGCTAAAATTCTGACGAATCTTTCTTTGTTCCTAGAATCATAGTGTGCGCTATATAAATTAACCTTATGACCAGATAAATTATCTGTTTGCCAATTATCTTGAGAAATATTGAGATTCATTAAGTCCGGAAAAGGAGCGCACGAATCATTTTCAAAATGATATTGATCAAGGTTGTCTCTGACTTTAATCCAATAATCGATGGGAAGATTTGGGTGTTCTTTCACCAAATATAAAAGCATTTCTTGGTTGTGTTCATACGAAGCACGTGTCTCTGTTATTTGCTTCCATTTAAGGCTGCCATCGCTCAAGTAATAAAATATCATGGACACTAATGCAAGTATAAAACCAATGCTCACGAATATTGCGTGGTAAAATGCTGCATTTTTCTGAAATAGAAAATCATTAACTCATGAAAATGTATATAGTAAGAGAAGGTCATAAACAAGATCGACCGCAATGGAGAGCTCTTGGGTTGCCTCCCTATGCCCTTATGTGGAGTTTAAAGGAAGAATGAATGAATATAGGACTGATGTCTGCAAAATACTTCAAGAGGCAGAAACCTATTAAAAAAACAACAGACCTATAACAAGAGAAAGAAGAAGAAAAATGACTGAAATGTATATACAAACGTTATTTGTCATCAACTGGGTAAAGATATAAATGCCTACCAGGCAAAGTTTTTTTTGGGACAGTAATGCATTTTTTAAATATTTAACCAACCAGGATTAGAGGGCGTCCATTAATCACGTGATTTCCCCCTGGTGATATTTGGTGAGGTTTCAGAATATCCCCCCTCTCCCTCGAAATCACTTGTACTCTTTTTGGTACAAATAATAAATAATGTTATGATTTTTTTTTTCATTAATTTTTAATTTTTGAATGTGCAGCTGTGTTTATTTGAAAGCGTTAGAAAAAATAAATACAGGTGATTTTCTTACTAGCCCTCTCGCCCCCTACGTGATATTTTAGCGGAATCCCCCTCCCCAATTTTGAGCTCACGTGATTAATGGACGGCCCCTTAGGATATGATGCAGAATAAAATAAAATTATCAAAAACAGCATACCAAAAGCTTTCAACGAAATACTAAACAATAACAAAGTTATAAAAATCCACTGCACTTTACATAAAAACAATATCGGCAGTATGGCGCTGCAGAACCTTATTGACATAAAAGATAATTAAAGAAAGGAAGAGATTAAAGATAATGTCTGGATATAAAGAATACATAAAGCTCCATTTATTCTGCCTACAAAAATAATGGTGGCCAGTTACTGGGGGGTCACCGATTTCCCGATATGATGAACCGGAACCGAAAAGTATAAGTAAGTTATGGAAAAAAAAAACACTGCCGACCGATGCCCAGTAAGCAAAATTAAATTAGGCATGTTGTCTTATAAATTAACAAAATTTTAACTCACTCTTATAAACGATTTTTTCCACAGATCATAAATATCTTCAATCATTGTTCTGAGCACGTCAAAAAAAAAACAATAAATTTAAAGCAAATCAACGAAAAACACGTCCATTTACATAGTAATCCAACTAAATTTATCTCAAAGATTGTTCAAACTGTTGACACAGTTGCGATACTTGGGTTTGTCACGTAGCGCATATGGGCTACATTTGTCACGTCCAAGTGTGAGCAATAATATACTGCAAGAAGAAGTAGTGTCACGGTTTTGTAATGAAAATAGAAGTATTATTACTATATTAAAACTATCGATAAGATATTAAAAAAACTACCATTTTTGTTGTTCCTATTGTAACCTATCTTTGTAGAAGTAACGGCTCCGATGCTTAGCAAATCTCTAATTTCTGAACTTCAATCCATAGGTACTCGTAAAACTTTTCAACCGGAACTCAGATTTCTTCAGGAAACGGTAGTGGTGTATCTTATCATCAACAGATTGTACATTTATATAATTGGTAAGTTCGTGCGTAACTCGGTATTTTCGTCGAAACATTCTAACCCCATGTGAAATATTTTTCATACATATGTCAAAACTAATCCAATAACAAGATATATTTTTCATACATATGGCAAAACCAATCCAATTACAAGATATATTTTTCATACATATTGTCAAAACCAATCCAAGAACAAAATATATTTTTCATACATATGGCAAAACCAATCCAATTACGAGAAATATTTTTCATACATGTGTCAAAACCAATCCAATTACAAGATATATTTTTCATACATATGTCAAAACTAATCCAATAACAAGATATATTTTTCATACATATGGCAAAACCAATCCAATTACAAGGTATATTTTTCATACATATTGTCAAAACCAATCCAAGAACAAAATATATTTTTCATACATATGGCATAACCAATCCAATTACGAGAAATATTTTTCATACTAATGTTATTGGTCTGTAAGTCGAGGTTCGTTGTTATGACAATAATAACAGGCGTATAAGCAAAATAATATGTGATACTTGATCAGACGTTCCTACGGTATGAAATGTCAATTGTGTGATAAAGTAAAATTGGGATCCTTTATGGGGCGATATAAGTAACAGATTTTTAAAACAATTATACAAATTAATGAATTATACGAATGAAGAGGTTTTGCTGCTAGTTATGATATAATTAAATAAGACACAACTATACAGGGTAAACCAAGCAATTCTTACTGCATATAAAAAAACTATTAGTGTGAGTTTATATTCCAGAATACTCGCGCCTAATTTTTGGTTCTTTATCGTTTTTGTTTCTTTGGGGTCTGGTGGTGGTATCAATGATCAAGAAAATATTATGCTCTATTTTCAGCTCTAGAACTATGTTCGTTTAGTGTAAACACACCCTAAGAAATGCTATTCGAAGGCCAGTATTGGTGCTAGTCATGGGTAACAGATCACTTTGGAGTGATCTGATCTGTTCGTATCAGATCACTCCGATGATCTGATCTGTTCGTATCAGATCACTCCGATGATCTGATCTGATCGAACAGATCAGATCAGTGATCCGTGTCACGGATCTATCTGGTTGCGACCCAGCCCAGATATGATACATACACGGCTCACGGCTCTTTCCGGTTGCGGCATATTATGTACCTGTCTGTATCTTCGGATCAGATCTGTTTCCGGTGTAGATACATAGATCATTCTCTATGGTCGACTGTATCCTTCATACAGTACAGAGATTTTTACACATAGGTAATATCTGGACGGAGTAGATACTCAATATTTATAAGAATAATGTAGTCGAAACGTTCATTCATAAGTTGATGATAAAACTACGGTTCTATTGTTCGTAATCCGTAAAAAAAATATAATATTTATACACGCTTGGTTTTGTCGGAATGTATTTTTACCTTTAACCAGGGAAGTCCTGCGCATAATTATTGTAAAAAATAAGTTAACTCTTTTAGAAAGAGATAAAATATAAAACATATTATGTACATGTGTGAGAAAACGAAATATAATATGTATCACTATCCGACCTCAATCGTTAAGTACCTACCTACATGTTATGAGCGTAGACAATAGACATTTCTCGATATGCCAGCAAGTGTTGTCGGGCTATATTGTTATTATTACCTCCAAACGGGGAAGTCCAATATTTTAGGACAGTATGATGAACATGCGTCACGAACCCCGTCCCCTGCCCATAGGGATGTTGCTATAAATATCATAGATATAAGTATGTTGTATTATAACCGACCTCGGTAGCCTCACCGATCTCGGTAGCCTAGTGGCAAAGGCTCCGACTTCAGATCAAGGGGTCCCGGGTTCGATTCCCGTTCGGGTCAGAAATTTTCAATGTGTTTTTTCACTTGAAATTTCTACTCGGGGTTGGAATCCTGTCTCAGATTGGACGGGACCGGTTGACTGGTAGATAATGTTTCAAGCATTAAGTTCCGCCGGCTATACTGACACATGTGTATAAAAGAATGTTATTTATTTATGTTGGCATTAGGGAATTCAAGATAACACTCTGAATCGATGTTTAAGTTTTACATTGTTTTATCAATACTTAAGTAAATTTTTATTTTTATTGTATACTTAATATAAAAAAATATAAAAAGAATAGTTTTAATTTTTTTATAAATTTGGTTTTTATTTAAAACAGATTAAACTTCTTTTATTAAAAAATAAATATTTTGTGTCTAAACCAGAAACCTAACTCAAACAGATCTTTGGGTCCTCAATTCAACATAGATCCAACGAGTCCGCGATTCAAACAGATCATTACAGCTCACACAGATCCGTTGATTCATTGATCTGATTGATTCATTGATCTGATTGATTCATTGATCTGTTGAACCGTAGGACCCGTAAGTGTTCTGTAGATCAACAGATATCCAACGGGTCCGCAATTCAAACAGATCATCACAGCTCACACAGATCCGTTGATTCATTGATCTGATTGATCTGTTGATTCATTGAGCTGATTGATCTGTTGATTCATTGAGCTGATTGACCTGTTGAACCGTAGGATCCGCAAGTGATCTGTAGAACACAGATCAATTAAGAGTGATCCGTATCTTTGATTCAGATCAGATCTGAGTTACACATGACTAATTGGTGCTACAAAGTAAGCTGGTTCCGCTTAAAGACAATAATAATTAATGGCATCAAACGTGCAGCAGATTCATCTTGCATTCCGTTTTTGACTTGAAAAAAATATTGGATTGTACAGACTTACCAGCATGCACATCTAAAATGGCTCAATAATTATCGAGCAATACACGAATGCCCATCAGGGTACCTACCCAATTCTAGAAAACACAATTTGAAATGACGGATGGCGCGATCCAAAAGCTTTGGTTCTGAATGTCAAATTATGAACGAAAATGTGATAGAGGAAATGTTAGTTTAAAATTTTATCAAGTTTGAATAACAACGTATTTTTTCTGCGGTCTAGCACAACGTTTTTGAGATCACGTAATGTTTGAGAAAAGGTGGTGAAATTCTATAATATAAGTACATATTTTTTTTTATTTATTCATACATAATAATACAATGATAATGGATAACAAATTTAACTGCTGCCCAAATAGGCCAAGCCTGTACTAGGGCAAACATTATATACAGTTCATAAAAAAAAGAATATTAAAAGGAACATACAAACACGAACAACAGCACAACCACCAACTCAAATACGTACAGTCCACAAACAAAGCCTAACCCAACAGTCACAACACCCTTTGGTCCAACAAACATCAATCAACAGTATAAAGAAGAAAGAAGAGAGAAAAAAAAAACTGTCATCGCCCACTAATTAATTGTTATTTCCATGGTGTCCAATATAACGATGAAAGAAAATAAACTCTATGGTAATGTTCGTTATACACCCATATACTCTGTATAAATCGAACACCTGAATAAATAAATGATTCAAAGCAATTAATGTGAACACTATTAATTATTACATTCGCCTAACAAAAGATTCACTGACTGATTTCGTGTTGATCATAAATTTCATTGTGTCTGTGAATTATTGATGTATATCAACATTATCAACTGCTTTTCGTTGCCACTGTGTGGGCTCTAGTTGCCTCCCTATTACCCTGCCTATTGGCAAATATTTTTAGAGTTATTTTCTGGTCACTGCATAATTGTAGTTCTCACTTTGGAGGGTCCTCATCATTCCAATGTATTGGGAAACAATGGCAACAGACAATGAGTCTATCAGATCTTGGACAACAGAGCTGTGGGCTTTCGACAACCTAGGCCAGGTTAAAATCTCTTTTTATTCCTAGAAAACAGTCGCTGTTCTCTGTTGCCAATTGTCATTTTGTTGAAACCTGTACATATACAGTGTGTGGGGAAATATTTCAAATTTTAGCGATTTTCGAGGTTAGTGACATCTACCGGTGGATTGATCAATACTTGGACTGATTCTATAAGGCTTAGTTCTATGTGAGTGTTGGAATGTAGTGGAAACAATTTTCCATTCTATTATAAATAGTTTAGAAAAGGCTGGAATATATCTCTATTTGGTGTGGAACTTGTATATATACAGTGAATGGGGAGTTTCTACTACATCTCAACAGATGTCACTCACTTAGAACTCCAGTAGGTCCAAGTATTGTATCCATCCACGGATAGCTGATGTCACAAGCCTCGAAAATTGCTAAAATTCGAAATATTTCCCCAATACATTGGTTTGGTTACCTATTTTACTAGGATAAATTCAGTCTTCGATACGCGAAGATAAAAAAGATGGCGAGTTCTGTTGTGAAGGTTTGCCCGTCCGCGATTCACGATGGAAATTGACTGATGGTTTTGGGAAATAATTTCAAATTATACTGTGATACATTACATACTCTCTTTAAATATCCTGCAGATCTGCTACACTCTTAATAAAAAATATTTTTTTTTTACGTTTAAATATCCAAAAAACGCACGAAAAAGGCTGCCTTCTAGTACCTACAGAAAATGACGTCACAAGCAAGAATTCCTGCCAAAAAACGCAAACTAAAATCTAATTTCTTCTTGCAAATGACGTCGTCGAGGCACACGCTCATACAAGGGTTTTTGATGGGCGAATAGTTCAATAGAAATATTTCAAATTTCATTTTGTGTTTATGCAAAAAGTAAAAACATTTTAGCTGTAAAATAAAAGAATTACATAATGCTATTTTCATGTAGGATAACTACAAACTCCAGCTTATTTTTAATATTGTCAAACAGCCTATTCGGGCAGACAAGTGCATCATGATCAGCCTCAACGTCTTCCTATCTGTAGGTACTGTCCCAAACCATAATCAAATTTCCGAGACTCTCCTTGAATGCTGTATATTGCGTGACTGGAGTATGTAAGTAGGTATACATTCAAGCATATTGGCAATACTCTGAATGAAATGTCTTTTTCTCGTAGTACGAGCACAGCGGGGTTTGTTCTTCTTGCTGCCCACGATATTTTCAGAATTGTCTCCAGCACTATACACCTTGAAAGCGCACAAGACTCCACGACATGGGGAAGACCAAAGTACGAGATTTTTTTTAGTAATTATTGTGCATGTTTTCGTCCTTATTTTGAGACATTGAATCCGTGGATATGAATTTTAACCATATACGAGTATGTATACATGAACTATAGCCGGCATCGGTAGCCTAGTGGCCAAGGCGCTGACTTTAGATCAAGAGGTCCCGGGTTCGATTCCCGGTCGGGTCAGAAATTTTCAATGTGTTTTTTCACTTGAAATTTCTACTCGGGGTAACTATCTATACTACTCATTTACCTATACGTATCTTGTTTTTTATGTTATTAACCATGTTTGTATTTAAATTGTGTTTTTTTTTCAATAAAAGTTATAGGTACCCTTACTTATTACCTACTATTATTTTTTTGTCGTTTCCAAAGTAACAGCAGATTGTTCCTATAAAAATAAAAAAAAAAACATAACTGTGATTTTTGTTTTGTTGTAGAAGGTTATTGGTTCCTACTTTTCAATGTTTCAATACTGTATTTGGGGCCCTTACCTACATGATAAAAGACACTTTCTCTTACATATTTTCTTTACTAACCTTTTCTTACCAAACTTCATCATGTTAGTGCGAATAAAGTTTAAAGTTGTAATTACAATTATTAAGAGTTAGTATAGGAAGTCAATAAAACAGCGGTTTTTTTTTTTCATTTATGGAATAAATTCAGGTCCATTAAAACTTTATTGACATTTTCAATTAATGTGTCCTTATAGTGCCACAGTCTAGTATCTTTGATTGGATTCAACAAATAATCGTCGCATTTCACATCTGCTACGCAAGATTTCCTATAGTGATGCATGTAGCCATCTATTGGGTCAATATCGAAAGAGAATTTGGACCCTTTGCTGTGAGATATCGGCAGATGGTTGTGACAGCTGATCGTCTCTTTCGTATTAAAGAAGGACTTTACGTAATGTCCTGGCTTTGTGTAGTTTCTGGATCGGTAAACATGCTGCATCATATGCATATAAGTTGGAATATCTGCAAATGTCCCTTCGGGTGTCATGGAATCCAGGAAATAAGCATTACGTGCATTGTATGAAGCGTATCTTTGATTTGGATCAGTTTTTTCAAGAATTCTAGACATCAACCCGTGCCAGTCTTCATCCAGATTTGGAACAATCGCCTCGTCCACATCGAGGATGGCTATGTAATCGTAATTATACATATTTCTGTAAAAGCAGTCGTTGTATGGAACAATTTCTGTAAGCGCTTTCACGGAAGAATGCTCCGTCATATAAGTCTGTTGTATCAGCGGAACATTTGTGATTTTTGGGATGGTTGTTTCGCTAACCTCGACTTTTCCTAATTTCGTATAATGGTTTAGAACCTTCAAAATGTTTGGATGAACGTTGAATCTGTAGAAATATATCTTCTCAGCTCCCAACAATAGATTCAACTCAATCCACTCTATCATTTTGGCCGATAGATCCTCTTGCAAAAAATCCAAGCCCTTGACGCAAACCCCGAACTCTTTCTTTCCATATTCGGGTTGATTGTAAATTACTTTCAGCATATGCTTTGCGGAATCGCATGGATGTTCAACTAAAGAAACCACTTTTGGAAACTTATTCTTGTGAGATGCAGGAATTGGACAGTTGATTAGGTATGGACCGTACATTCCATTGTGATGTCTCTGCCAATACTCGTGCCAAATATAATTCACATCTTTGACTTTACTTATTAGAGGTTCATCCATGTCTTTAAACCAAATTTGACAAAACAGATTACTCTTCGCCGAGAAGGAGCTAACAGTTTTATTCACCATTCCTAGGACTCGCACGTATTGCTCCGATGGTTGTCGAGTATCGTAGAAAGCGCTGTAGAGCAAAACCGAAGTATGATCATTCAAGATCATTGTTTGCCAATAAAGATCAGTCGTGGTAAGTGTTCTTATATCAGGAAATCTCGCACATGAACTATTTCGAAAGTACAACTGCTTTTCTTTATGTTTCACGCTTAACCAATACTCAATAGGTACATTAGGGTAGTGTCTCGAAACACTTTGAGCCTCATTTTCAGTCGAAATTCTTTCATTTGTCCTCAAGAATGTGTGACTTTTATCCAAAATTTGTTCATGGTACTTAAAAATATAATTTCGTATGATCAAGCTTACGAGATAGGTATTACAAATAGATGCCACAATTGCCAGCAAGAGAACGACGTGCTTTCGCTGATTTCTTTGAGTCTGCAATAGAAAAAAATACACAATATTGTTTTAAACATATTAATTTGATTAATTCATCATTTTGGTGTAATAGTTTGTAACATGCTATTGAGATGTAACACTTTTCTATACAAAGGTGTCAGTATGGCCGGCGGAAATTATTGCCTGAGGATATTTTTTCCAGTCAACTGGTCCCGTCCAATCTGAGACAAGCCAACCCCGGATAGAAATTTCAAGTGTTAGAAAAACTTTGACCCGAGCGGGAATCGAACCCGAGACCTCAGATCCACGCCAGTACAACTAGGCTCCCGAGGTCGGTAGAAATAACTATCTTGAAAATGAAAATCAGCCGGCTCACTTAGAGTGATCAGAGATTCATTTTTATATTGAAAAAAAAAATGTTTCGAGTCTGATCGTCTTATATTTTTGTGAAAATTCAATAGATATAGGTATTTAAAAATTGGACGTAAAATTTACTTACGAATATGAACATTTTAATCAAAACAAAATAAAAAACACGTCAACCACAAATAAATAATGAAACCAGGGTTTGCTTCGATAATTATTTCTAAATAAGACATATTTGGTTTTTCTTTTCTTTAAATATAAAATGATACGTGATTATTCAATGATTTCGATTGTACTTACCTCTCACGAATTGGTGTACACATTCCCAAAATATCTGGTTTAGTGCTAACCAACGTGTCCCAAATGTAAACAAACAATTTGATGACCGATACTTTTTCAAAAAGAATTATTTGTTTACTAGTGGTCACCTGTCTCCAAACGAGGTTATCATAATTTCGATTCGACGTGTAAATCATGGTGTGGGTATCTTAACTTCTTGTTTACACAATTATGGTGGAATTTATCAATTGTAGACATACTTTTCCGACAGATTACTGTTCTCTTGTCTTAAAAATGAATATTGAATTCGAATTGGCATAATGATATTAAATTTATTACTACGTTCGTTTTAAACGATGAGATAAGAAACACCGAATTTCTCTTGTAAACTCCAATAGGAGTAACAGTAAGACAGGTAAGTAGGGGGTGACAGTAAGAAACACCGAAGTTCTCTTGTAAACTCCAATAGGAGTAACAGTAAGACAGGTAAGTAGGGGGTGACAGTAAGAAAAACCGAAGTTCTCTTGTAAACTCCAATAGGAGTAACAGTAAGACAGGTAAGTAGGGGGTGACAGTAAGAAACACCGAAGTTCTCTTGTAAACTCCAATAGGAGTAACAGTAAGACAGGTAAGTAGGGGGTGACAGTAAGAAACACCGAAGTTCTCTTGTAAACTCCAATAGGAGTAACAGTAAGACAGGTAAGTAGGGGGTGACAGTAAGAAACACCGAAGTTCTCTTGTAAACTCCAATAGGAGTAACAGTAAGACAGGTAAGTAGGGGGTGACAGTAAGAAACACCGAAGTTCTCTTGTAAACTCCAATAGGAGTAACAGTAAGACAGGTAAGTAGGGGGTGACAGTAAGAAACACCGAAGTTCTCTTGTAAACTCCAATAGGAGTAACAGTAAGACAGGTAAGTAGGGGGTGACAGTAAGAAACACCGAAGTTCTCTTGTAAACTCCAATAGGAGTAACAGTAAGACAGGTAAGTAGGGGGTGACAGTAAGAAACACCGAAGTTCTCTTGTAAACTCCAATAGGAGTAACAGTAAGACAGGTAAGTAGGGGGTGACAGTAAGAAACACCGAAGTTCTCTTGTAAACTCCAATAGGAGTAACAGTAAGACAGGTAAGTAGGGGGTGACAGTAAGAAACACCGAAGTTCTCTTGTAAACTCCAATAGGAGTAACAGTAAGACAGGTAAGTAGGGGGTGACAGTAAGAAACACCGAAGTTCTCTTGTAAACTCCAATAGGAGTAACAGTAAGACAGGTAAGTAGGGGGTGACAGTAAGAAACACCGAAGTTCTCTTGTAAACTCCAATAGGAGTAACAGTAAGACAGGTATAAGTAGGGGGTGACAATAAGAAACACCGAATTTCTCTTGTAAACTCCAATAGGAGTAACAGTAAGACAGGTATAAGTAGGGGGTGACAATAAGAAACACCGAATTTCTCTTGTAAACTCCAATAGGAGTAACAGTAAGACAGGTATAAGTAGGGGGTGACAATAAGAAACACCGAATTTCTCTTATAAACTCCAATAGGAGTAATAGTAAGACAGGTATAAGTAGGGAGTGACAGAAAAAGGGCATAATTTATATTGAACCAATAATAATTGACGTTTAGTACGAGTAGTATCATTAATCTCTCAAGAGTCTCGTTAAAGTACAATAAGAAACTGGTGTCAATATAATTTAGACAGTGAGTAATAATAATTCTTAGGTAGTACTTTAAATGATACAGTTATCATCTACTGCCCGCATTTTGTCGAACGGCTGTACTGTACGTCCTGTATCGTGAAAGCCATAACATTCGATTTTTATCACTCTACCTGCATTCCTAAGTCGTGAGTAAATACGGATACAATCACCCTTGTATTAGCGCTAATATAATAAACAGTCATTCTTCTTCCTTTATTTCGTCCACCGCTGAACAAGGGCCTTCCTTTTTTATGAAATCGAATAATATTTTATGAACATCTGGAGAATTTAGAAAAAGCACGTAATCTATACATAGAGATTATATAAAGTCGTTATAGAAAAGAAAATAAACCTCAAAAAAATGTCTCAGTGGATATCCAAAAACACGTGATCATCCTCCTATTCGCATTCGCATAATGCACGAACAAGGCCAACTCTGAACAAATCTATCATGTTAAACGCATCCTGGATATTTTTACTATGAAACTCTTGGACATTCTATTAGAATTATCGAACCACGGGTGTGAAGGTCAATCTCAGAATCAGTTCGAAACCAGAAAGCTACAAATTTCTACATTTCCGTTCTGAAACCTTTAGAAGATTGCTTTCGAGTAGACTAATCAGGAGGCGGGTCTTCCTGAAAACACCCGCTTTTAGCCACTGATTCGACCATTTCACTGCCATATATACCCTTATACCCGCCCAAAGAACTCCAAAAGAAGGAATCCTATTACTAAATTAAGGGGATTTAGTCCCATACCTTAATGATACGATTACCTCTGATGTTCGGTCGCCAAAAATAACCAACACCTACATAGATTGTATTGAATTGATGCAATCAAGGGTTCACCATTTTAATTTCATGAGGCCCCATAATTTTTACTGATATGGACCACTTTCAGGTGCTCGCAGACGTCGATATTGACAATAATTTTGGGAATCACTGGTATGCACGATAAACAGCGTTCCAGTGTATAGGTTACATTATATTATATAGGTTATATATTAAAGGCTAATTAACACATGTACAAAATAGTAATTAAAAACTATGTCAAGTCTTTATCGGCTTTTAATAAAGAAATAATAGTTTAGTTAAGATGGTTGACAGAGCCCATGTGACACCGAGTGCCATTTATAGGTACGACCATTGTTTTACTAATTTATTTAAGCTACTGTAACGGAGAATTATTAAAAAACCAGCTTTTCCGACAGACGTTGTCCTGTGTTCCTAACTATGAATATTGAATTCGAATTTGTATGGTGATGAATTAATATTATCATTTGACCAATGTGATTCCGAACGATGCGTCTGTTTTAAACCATGTATATTCCATCCGCATTCTGTCAATCGCACCAATTGACAATTTCTGTCAAAATTTCAAAATTGGAATAAAAATTATAGGGTAAAAAGTACTAATAAGGTTGTCTACGTAGAGTTTTCTTTAATTTTCTATGCATTTTTCTTAATTTTTTTCTTCTAAAAGGATATTCTCCTGGTAAAAGCCTACACGACAAAAAAAGAATAAGCGAAATCGGTTTAGCCGTTTAGGCGTGATGCGATGACATCGGGAAATAGCTCTCCATTTTTATATATAAGAAGATATACACCAATACTCCAATTCAGTCATTTTGAACACGTTGATACGACTTAGTTATTACCCTATATTAATATTATGTGAAGCAAAAACTTAACTTAATAAAAAATATATTGAATAAATAAACTACTGTAATGTTATATATTTGACACTCACGTACACTTTGATGTATTTGACATCGACAAACTTTTTTTTTTCATCGGTGAGGCTCGCCACCTACCATGTCGTGTCAAAAAGGGGAGGCGCAAAGAGGAGAGCGGACGAGTGTAGGTTTGGTGTGTGGAATATCAGGGGATGCACGGATGCTAAAATTAACGAAGTTATTGAAGTCATGAATGAAAAAGGTCTGGATATTGTATGTCTGAATAAAACAATGAAGAAAGGTTATTATTATTTAATTTTATTTGGGCAAGCACCCAAAACAAGGGTGAAGCAGCCCACCAAAAAGTAAAATACAGCACGAGTAATTCAAAATGCATAATCATCAAAATGAATTAGGAAATATTCTCAATCATATTTTTTGTTATCTACACCTGGAGCGTCAGCGATGTGATGCCGTCTAAAAATAGATTTAACGTTGTTGTCACTAACACCTAGGCGGTGCGAAGACTAAGGGAAACGGGGTTGGTCATGTAAACGGAAATTAAATTAAAAGTTGCGCATTAAATTCAAGTTGGAAATCATTTAATGTATTAAATCATCTTTTTATTTTTTATTAAATGTTTGGCAATTGTGGATATTATTCTTTTGTCATTTTGGGCTAATAGGAAATTCACTGACACAGGGAAAGTAGTTCCCTGCGCCAGAATGTCCAGTAGAAATTCTTCGTTATGAAGAAAGGTTGTGGTATGATTGAAAAAAAAAAAAAAAAAAAAAAAAAAAAAAAAAAAAAAAAAAAAAAAAAAAAAAAATGGGTTGAATGTTATGTGGTCTGGTGTGACTGAGTTGGAGCACGGGAAACGAGGAATAGGAGAGTTTGTATGAGAAATGGTATGTCATTGGAAGAAGTGAAAGAAGTATGCTTGGATAGAAAAGAGTGGAGGACCGTTCTCTCTGCCTACCCCTTACGGGACACGGCGTGATGGGTAAAAAAAAACTCTAAATCCTGGAATTAATTCTTTTTTTACGGTATTATCATTACTTTATTATTTCTTTTTGATGTTTCAGATGCCTGTATAATATAAAGAAGCCTCAAGTTTTTCTTGGCGTCCTCGTCCTCTCTATCACCCTTTTATGGATTTCCTTCCAGTTCGTCACATCTGGCTCAAAACTCTTACGTCAAAGGCAGAGAAATCTTGAAAAAGCATCAAGTATTTGGAATGAAAACGATTACGTCAAGAATGTTGCTGATCTGTATCCAAACTTACCCATTGAGTTTTGGATGCAAGTCCGAAACAAAACGTGGAACATGTTTCTGAAGAACCGGACTTGCGCTCTGTTTCCCGATGTTTTCACGCTTCATGTGGAAGAAAGCTATTGGCAGACATTGGATTTGTCCAATTCGACCACTTTACATTTGTATAGCGCTTATTATGATTGCAGAAACATTACGTTGCCCCAAAATTTCGTAAGAATTCTCGCAGTGGCTAATAAAACAAATGAAGATTTTCAAATTAACAAAAACCTATTTTGCCAGTTATGGTATGACACTGAAAATGAACCCGTCATATCGCCAATAGTTGAGAAGGATTATGGCTGGAGAGAATTTTGGAAAACTCATCAGAATGGAATGGAAGCTACATTTTTGTTGGGATGTATTGCTCCTGAGAAAAATAACACCATTCCTAGAGCTGTATCGCTGGTTGAAAGACCTTGTCATAGAGCAAAGAATCTATTGAATATTATCTATAACAAAGGTACTCGATCCAAAAACGTGGCTGTTTGTGTAAAAGGGTTAGATTTTCTTCAAACAGATATTTCCCTAAGGCTTTTAGAATGGATTGAGTTTATTTTGCTGATGGGCGTGGACGTTATATATTTTTACAAACTTGAACTACATCCAAACGCTGCAAAAGTTATCGACTACTATGTGAAATTGGGAAAAATAGACATAAGAGAGTCCACACTTCCTCCGGGACAACCGAATATCCCATTTTTGAGACATTCATTCTTATCCAACAACATTCAGAAATCCTTGAACGAAATCATTTTGTACAACGATTGTTTTTACAGGTTGTTATATACTTACAAATACGTTTGTCTTCTGGATATCGATGAAATAATTCTACCGATGCAGGATTCTAATTGGAACGATTTGATAGAGAGACTGGAAAAACAGCTGAAACCAAATGAAACAGCGGCTTCGTATAACGTGCGCAACTCATTCTTTTTGGACAACATGACTCCAGAAGGAGGCTATAGTGATATCCCTAATTACATGCACATGCTACAGCATGTACACAGGTCACAGAATTTCACCCCGCAGTTTGTTTACGTCAAGTCTTTTTTCAACACCGAAGAGGTCCTATTGTGTCACAACCATTTACCATTCATCAGCTCCAATAGGTCTCTCTTTGCATGGGAGGTGCCATTGAGTGACGCTCAAATGAATCATTACAGATCTGGTTTGAACAGCGATTTACAGGATAAGAGTTACGGAACGTTCATAACAAAAGACACAAGTTTGTGGAAGTATAAAGACTACCTCATTAGCAGAACAAACAAAGTTCTCAGTGAATTGAACCTGTGATAGAATATTTTGTAAGTTTTGGACGGTGTATTACCAAGGGCAGATCCAGGGGGGTCAGGGGGGTCATGACCCCCCCTTGGGCTGGGTCCAGGCCTTTAATTTGAAGTACAGTACTTACATTTATTAATAAAATACCTACTTTTCTATTATAATTATAAGTTATTGTGGTTCATGACCCCCCCCCCTGGATCATGGAAATGACCTTTTTTTAGGAAAAGTTTAGTTTCTAGATACCAAATTTTGGAAATGACCTTTTTTACTCTCATGACCCCCCCCCCTGGCGCCAATGCTGGATCCGCCCTTGTGTATTGGGGGCGTCCATTAATCACGTGAGCCCAAAAGGGGGAGGGGGGGTCTGGAAAAAAATCACGAAAGATCACGTAGGGGGAGGGGGGGTCTAGTGAGAAAATCACGTGCATTTATTTTTCTGATGAATTTGATAAAAAACAGTTGAATTTTCAGAAATTTTAAAAATTGTCGAAAAATAAAATCATAAGTTTCGTAATTCTTTGTACTAAAAAAGTACACGTGATTTTCGGGGGAGGGGGGGGGGGGTATCCTGAAACATCACCAAATGTCACCAGGGGGGAGGGGGGGTCTAAAAAATTGCAAAAAAACATCACGTGATTAATGGACGCCCCCATTACTTAGTGTTAAGGTCGATACTCACTTGCGCCGCGAACGTGTATCGTTACATCAATTTTATCAAAAGGATACATGTGTTCCGCTAGCGTTCGCTTTTCGAATCACGTATATACACTTAACCTTTCGATTAAATTGACGCAATGTCACACGTTCGAGGCGCGAGTGAGTACAGGGCTTTATAAAAACGTCCCTAGATGCTGGTCGAACGGTTTGGCAAAATCTATTTGTCTGTGTAAGGTGTCTATAGGTAAAAAATATGACTCCTCTTTGAGATATCCTGGGCATGTTACAGGGAACGATAAAGCACATCCAGGACAAATCCTATTTCCATTCATGTTATGAATGCACGAAAACAAACAAATCAATGATATAATTTCATTAATATTTCGTGTTCATGACCAACTGAAAAAGTTGTATCACAATTACTGTCGAGTCCTTTCGTCAATCTTACAATCAAAGAAACGGCTAGCTATATTTTGACAATGAATTCCAATGGAATTATCAACGTTTTAAAACATAATTTATTGGTTTTGTAAATAAAATAATTTTATAAATAAACGTCAAGTTTGACACACACCTACGAAGATTTTGATATTTGTTGTTGATTTTTGGATAAAATATGCTTATTGAAATACACAGAGAGTAAACGTACATACTACTTAGCAAAGCTTGTGTCGTGAAAGATGATAATTTAATCACCTTCGTGGTGCAGGGTTGAAATCCACGACTTTGAGTCAATACGAAAGTCTGCGACGGAATCACTAGGCTTACACACACTTCGTTTTATAAATATTAATTATCTTCTTTTAAGAACCTGTAGTTAAGCCAATCTTATTTTTTATTTTAGAAATATAACTTTAGTCTGTCGAACCAAACAAACTATGCGAACCGTAGGATGCGACCGGGAGGAGATGACGGTTTTCCAGACAGGCCACAAGCAATGTGGTTCAGTAATACAAAGGGAGCAACAGAAACCAGTAAAATTTTAGAAAAATAACATAAAAACTCAAAAGTTGAAGGCAGAGCCATAGGAATATTGTATTAGGTATATTGTATTCTCAGAAGATTCATGATTGAAATGCTTTGAAAGTATCATGAAAGAAGGTGCATTTTTCTAAATAACTTCTAATATCCGAATTAGTGACGGTATACAAATATATTTGGTTACCGTAACAAAAATTCCATTAAATTATATTCGTATGAAGGAGATCTCTGCTAAAATAAAGAAAATAAATTTCGTCCAAAGAATGAATTCGAAAACAAAACGAGTAAAATTTACGATATACTAAGAGGTATTTTATATTATTATAACATAGGGGGCGTCGATTAATCACATGATGTTTTTTTGCAACTTTTTAGACCCCCCCCCCCCCCAGAAAACACGTGTTCTTTTTTTAGTATAAACAATTAATAAAATTAGGTGTCATTTTTGTTTCTTTAAACTCTTCAATACAAAAATAAATACACGTGATTTTCTTACTAGACCCTCCTCCACCTACGTGATCTTTCATATTTTTTTATAGCCCCCCCCCCCTCCCCCCTGTTGAGCTCACGTGATTAATGGACGCCCCCATACTCCATAGCACTCGATCTCAGAAGCTACGTATAATGTTTGCAGGTAATGAAAATTATAATATATTATTATTATAACAATATATTCATAGATATATTTGAAATGGAATGACCCTAAGTGCTCTAGTAATAATTATTACACTCGTAGGTATGTAGTTTCTTAAGTAAATTAAAATAAAAGTTAATGGGTCTACTTATACACATATAAACAATTTGTGAACATGAAAATCTAAATATATAAGAGATATCGAGATATATTTTGAGAAAAAATCTTTAACATTATAATAATAATACTTTATAACCCTGGTTACATCAAGGAAGATTCATAAGATGAAGGTAAAACAAAAGATGAAGCCATAGCTCCTCTAAGACGTATTTTTTCACCAAGAAGGTAATTTGAGTCACATATATTTCTTGACGTTGAAACTAGTCTAAAGGAATTAGAACGTTGTGCACCAACAAAGCCAATAGGCAATTAAGATGAGACATTAACAAAAATGGATATAGTCATATCCTGGCGCCAAATACATGACAGCAGTCGCAGTCTTTAAATTTGGTTGCTCTCTTGTTCTCAACAATTTCCAACTTTTATCTCTATTTTTCATTTTATTATTAAATTTCTACTTGTTGCATACATGAGATTTTTCGACATGTTGAACATGTTGAGAATTCTCATGATTAGGAGTTTCGGAGACAAACATTACCACCTAATGGCGAACGTTCTTAACGTAAAGTTATCACAGTAAGCCATCATTCGAAATACCTAACTGTAGAAGACGGTCGTAAGCCCGTAGTGGTTTGTTCCATTTAAAAATCGAACATTACTAATGAATTGTTAGAGTCATTAGTTGTTATTTTTTTTTAAGATCTAGTCCTGAAAAGGTCACAAGAATCTAAACATACCTAATTAGAACGTTGTGCACCAACAAAGCCAATAGGCAATAAATATGAGACATTAACAAAAATGGATATAGTCATATCCTGGCGCCAAATACATGACAGCAGTCGCAGTCTTTAAATTTGGTTGCTCTCTTGTTCTCAACAATTTCCAACTTTTATCTCTATTTTTCATTTTATTATTAAATTTCTACTTGTTGCATACATGAGATTTTTCGACATGTTGAGAATTCTCATGATTAGGAGTTTCGGAGACAAACATTACCACCTAATGGCGAACGTTGTTAACGTAAAGTGATCACACTAAGCCAGCCTTCGAAATAAGAGTACAAGACGGTCGTAAGCCCGTAGTGGTTTGTTCCATTTAAAAATCGAACATTAGCAATGAATTGTTAGAGTCATTAGTTGTTATTTTTTCTAGTCTAAAGGGATATTAATTGAGTTTAATTTCCCTAAATATGTTTTTACTATTGGAGCTTTTTATTATCTGCTTTAGAACTACATATTCAATATTAATCGGTACTTTAAGGGGGACCCACTGAAGTTATGGACCTCAAATTTTATGTGCTTGTGTAGGAGCATAAGACCAACCCGTAGGTATACCAAATTTTAT
This sequence comes from Mystacides longicornis, assembly GCA_963576905.1. Taxonomy (NCBI): domain Eukaryota; kingdom Metazoa; phylum Arthropoda; class Insecta; order Trichoptera; family Leptoceridae; genus Mystacides; species Mystacides longicornis. The sequence continues at coordinate 9,828,114 of OY756436.1, forward strand.
GAAAATCGAAGAATTTTTTTTTTCTTTTATAGCCCTTTTTCTAGAACAAGTGAAATTTTCTTTGTATACTTTAAGAGGGTTCTCCTGAAGGTAGATATCTCAACATTTTACTGACTCGTCTACATCGAGGGGCTAACCGTTCTATCAAATTTCAATCAAATCGGATAAGAATTACTATGAGTTATGGGTGCGCACACATTTATGGCGTACGCGTAAATTTAATTTTTTTTTGCATTTTGGAATCTACACCCTCGAAAACGTCGAGAAAATTAATTTCAGCTAAATCTATTTTTTTTTTGAAATCCGATCACAAGACTCGTGTATATTGCATATACTATGAGTAAAAATATAGCACTATCTTATGGGTCCCGGGACATGTCGGGGTGAAGGGCAATAAAGAACAAGCAGATAGGCTTGCGAAAAGAGGTGCAGCAATACACTTAGTTGGACCAGAATATTTTTGCGGTCTAAGTAACAGATTCTTCCAAGAAAACATAAGAAGGAAGGGAAATTAATAAAAGAGAAGATCTTCTTGATGATTTAAACCCCCAGAAGGGCCAAAATATGTTTGAGCCTAAGTAAAATAGGTCTTAAAACCCTAACAGGCTTCTTAATGGGTCACAGTAGACTTTATTTATTTATTTATTTATTTTATTTAATACAATATACGGCGACAAAAACGCCTATTACATGTTAAAAAACAAATCAAACACACTACACAAACTGGTAAACTCCTAAAAATTTATAAAATGCAAGTATATTCCTCAAAACTTAAATCAAAGTATAATTCACAACAAAAACCACAAATAACACTAATCAAATTCCAAATTCCAAATAGGGAACACCTGAGGAAGCTGGGACTAGAAGATGATGGAATCTGTAGATTCTGCGGAGAAGGGGTAGAAACACCTCACCACCTCCTTACAGACTGCGATGCAGTAGGTTATGCGAGAGCAAGAAGTTTTGGTGAACACAGGGTGGAGGTGGAGGACTTCGCCGCCTTGGATCCCCTCCTAATTCTGGACTTTCTGAAGTGTCTGGGATTATTGGGGAAGCTCTGATTATTGGGAAACACTATCAGCAAGTGGGGGAAGCACATCAATAGACCACTGCAGGTCGGATCGCAAAACACCCCAGAAGGGGCTTGAAGAAGGTCTTTGCCAAGCAGTAGACATAAAAATACAGAAAAGAAGAAATTAAGATTGAGTAAAATGTCAAACGGTCAGGTCAGCTAGTTAATAGGTACGTAGGTGCATAATATAATAGAATCGTATTTTTTTTTTTAAATTTAAAATAACATGCCTCAGTCTTGTTTCTCTGTGATATGATTGTGTTCAATTGATCGTTATGGTGCATTTAATAATTTAATGACTTCAATCGCTAATTTCTCTAGAAATGTACGGACACGTTCATAGATAACTCAACCGTTGTTAAATTTAACGCTTGGTACTTAAACCTACGTTGTTGCATGAAACCAATCAATTGTTAGACCAGTGTAATTTATTTGTAGCACAATGATGCACATAGGAAGGAAGGAAGTTGGTGAATATAGAAACAGATGATTGAAACAAATGGCTGTAAGTTTGTTACATGACAATAAAATACATAATTCATCTTATGGTTACAACTTGTAGTGATCTTTTTCTATTAATTCTAGACTCACAGGGCATTCCGAGGAAAAAATCTATACGTTTCCATACTTTTGATTGGGATCATCTGTATTTGTATACAATTCGAAACACAAAACGTCCTGAAGAGTTTGTACAGAAGTTATAAAACACCCAAATATACAGGCGGACGATATCATCCCAAAGATACTTCCTACATTGACGCCCGTAAATACCCAAATCTGCCAATAGAATTTGTATCAGAAGTAAAGAATATCTCTCATAAAATGTTCTTGAAAAATATGTCATACTGTGCTCCTTTCCCAGATCTCAGACAAATACATTTGAGTAACTCGCTTTGGCAGTTGTTAAATGTTAAAACGAACACTCAAATACAGTTGTACAGCGCCTATTATGACACAAGACGGATAACACCAGGGATTGATGTTAGAATCCTAACAATGATCAACAGAACCAATGATATATTTCCACAAAACTACAAGTTATATTGTCAGGTTTGGTATGACAAACAGTTGAAACCATTAGTTGTTCCAATGAATAAGGTCGATTACATATGGTTTGCTGATTGGAATTATCACAAAGACGGCATATTTGCTCCTTACTTATTAGGGTGCAGCTTGCCTAAGTCTCACAAAAATAAAATACCACGTATGGTTTCGCTTGTTGAAAAACCTTGCGACAGAGCGGTTAATATGTTGAAAGTCATCTACAACAAACCAAACGTAACAAAAGAGTTTACAGTGTGTGTTAAAGGGTTGGATTTTCGAGAGGAAGACATGTCTTCTAGACTAGTCGAGTGGATGGAACTGGTTTACTTGATGGGAGTTGATAAAATATATTTTTACGAAATGCGAATCCATCCCAAAATGAAAAAAGTCCTAAATTATTATGAACGTTTAGGTAAAGCGGACGTTCGACTTATCACGCTACCTGATGGTCAACCAAATACTCCTATTCTCCAACATGAATTCTTAAAAAAGAACAAAGTCATGAAATGGATGGATGAACTCATTCCCTACAACGATTGTTTTTATAGAAATATATACGCTTACGAATACGTTTGCCTGCTGGATATAGACGAAATAATCGTTCCTGTACACGATGAAGATAAGAATTGGCACAATATGATGAAGAGAATTAAGAAATCCGTGAGCCCTGAACACCGATATAACTCTTTTTCCGCAAAACAAGTTTACTATCTGGAGTTCGCGCAGGAAAATGAGAATGCGACGACGGATATTCCAGAATACATGCACATCATGCGTCATGTTTTTAGATCGACTATCATAGCCCCGGGAAGATCCTACGCCAAGACATTCTTCAACACAAAGGAAGTTATTTCGTGTCACAATCATTGGCCAGTTACTTTTTCACCGAATTCCAGACCTCACGCTATCAGCCCAGACATAGCAAGAACTCAACACTACAGAAACTATTGCGCCAGCGAAATCGATTGTAGTGAACATTTGAAAAATCCAGTTAAAGATACAAGGCTTTGGATGTTTAAAGATGTGTTGATTCAACGTGTTACTGCTGTTCTGAACGAACTGGGACTTTTAATATCACTGGAAGATGAATAAGAACCGTCAGTGATGAGAATTTTTAGGATTAAATCTAGAAAATAAAAACATTTTTTTAATTAATTGGGTATTTTAATAAAAGCATTTAAAAAATGTATACTACATCATTCTTAAACGAATTTCCTATGCTGTGAACCATTTCAAAGAATATTAACACTCATCGCATTCATTTTTGTGAACGTTATTGTAGATAGAGAGTCACGTAGTAATGACAATTTCAAACATGTGCAGATGCCAATCATGAAATCAATGATTCGAGTTCGATTTTAAGAGTTTACTTCATGCAAATTTGAACCAGTGGGGCTAGTACAAGTTTTATCGAAAGCTAATTGCACGCTAATAAGCGTGCAAAGAGTGTTCTTAAATCAAACGATCGAATCATTCGATCATTTTTGTATGAACATTTTTCGAAACTGTTTCGACGATCGTTTCGATATTCGATCATCGAAAACTTATACTAGGGGTACAGCAGTAACGGTAACGACCGTCTTCTTACTGCTGTTTCAAAGGATAGTTTAGTATGATCACTTAAAGTATTAAAATTTGACGAAATCCCCGAAATTTCGAAATCATTGGATCTTCGACATGTTCAACATGCCCATGTCATCCACATCCTTAGCCGTTCTAAACCAGGGACGCTAGCCTCTGGGACAACACTTTCTTAATACGCGTACATAAGAAATGTCGTAGGTAGTAATGATAATATTATTTTTTAATTCAATGCAGGAACATCTGTAGGAAAGCGGTGAGAAAACTTTGGCACGACTTTTGTATTGCAGACATTCAGATGTCTGAAGTCATATCAATCCTACTTGATAAATAATTAAGGTTATCAGTTTGGCACAATCGAATTTAAGATATTGGGTGACTTAAATCACCATTATGTGGTTCTGGGATTCAAAATATATTGAAAACGAATTCTTTGAAACAATAGAAGATGAAAGAAACAAACTTGTTGTCTTCCTCTAAAAAGCTTCTCATTCTTAATATAACACCGGCTGTTACTTTTCAGTCATGTTGCCCCCGAGCCCGGTAGTCTGCAGCAACGTCATCCTTTCATCGTAGATTTGGACTTCAGAAACTATTTCTACTGATTTGGTCATTGCACAACACCCTTTTTGGGAGCTTCAGATCCATCATACGATGCAAGTGACTTAGCTAACGTAGACTATTAATCTTACGAACAATCCTTGTAGATTCTCATAGAGCTTGATGGTTTTGTACCTTCTACGCCACGTTTGACCGTTCATTAATAGATCCATATTATCTCGTATGTACATATATTCAGGGTAGGATTTTTCTCTCGAGTATTTTTTGTCATGCTTTGTCGGTATCATCGTGACAAAGTTATGTATTTAGTATATTTTATTAATTTCGTGATTGTTTTGTTTAGAAGCCATCGTTTTATAAGTAGTGTCATTAAGCCAGTCACCAGCGTTGGTCGGTATACTTATAAATCCATACTTCTATTTTTAGAAGTCAGGCTTGTAACAGATACAAATGAAGTTTTTTGCTTTATCTATTTTCGCTTTCTACTAATTATTATTACAACAGATTTATGAAATATCATTAATTTCTAAATATCTTCGTCGTGTTTCAAAATATTAAAACAGTTTATGGCATACTTTTTACAAGTGAATACAATGGAGATTATTTTTTAAACAGAAATATTAATTACTATTTGCAGAAACGTGCGTATGGAAGTCGTAACATAGCAATCGTGGTCAATGATAAAATACCAGCATGGAGTGTGTAAGTTTTTCTTTTGCTATTAACTATTATTATTATTTCAATAGATTATTTAAAAAAAAAACGTTGATATTCTGCCGGGTACACGAGATTTTTTAGTGTGTCTTACGGCCGGTTTCATAAAAAATAAAGGAGACTTTAAACTCCCTTTAAAAAACAACGGGTTTCATAACAACAAAATGACATTTAAAACCGACTTCTTGTTATTGATTACACTTTGGACAAAAATGACTAAAATAGGGCGGAAAACATAGCAAAACGGGAAGAATATTATTGTTAACAGATTTCGTTTACTAATTCATAAACCATAATAATAAATTAACAGAAAAACGGCACTTTGATGCTCTATTGAGATATGAAATTGACAGATCAACAGAAATTCCGCGAAAATATATCCATGGTAACACTACCAACTGCTACCAACTATAAACTATATTCGCTTATACTACGTCCACATTTCGAAAGCCTCCAGTTTTTTTCGTTCTCTTTCGCCGATACACCATAGTGTGAAACCTGCGGGTTTCACATCCATACTTACAGTAAAATGCTCCATAAATAGGTCTACATAATTATTGTTTATGAAGTTTAAGGTCTATATTGCTGGAATCAAAGATCTTAGATTTTTTGTTTAAGGTCTCGCTTTGTGGTTGCGTCTATCTATTTCTGTTCTTCCAACCATCCCATGTGATACTTCAATGAGATAAATAAACGTTTTTGTAATTCTGTGTATGGTCCCAGACATTGAAATATCCATCTCTTGCTCGATTTTTTTGCCCACTATCATTGTACCTATTCTTCTTCTTCTTCGATGGCGCTACAGCTCAAATCGAGCCTTGGCCTCCTGTAGACAACGCCTCCAACTCCTCCTGTCCTCCGCTGCGGTCCGCCAATCCGTCACCTGCAGGAGTTGTGCCGCATCCTTCCTAACTTCGTCTTCCCATCTGAGCCTAGGTCTTCCGACACGTCGTCTTCCGCCTGGGTGACCCTCGAGGATCCTTCTAGTGACCCGTGAGGATGGCATTCTCTGCAGATGCCCGGCCCATCTCAGCCTACTCAGTCTGGCATGTACAGAGAGCCTGGGAGACTTGTAGATGTTATATAGCTCTTCATTGAATCTAATTCTCCAGGTTTCTCAATCATTCACGGGCCCCAAGATTTTACGCAACACCCTCCTCTCAAATGTATCCAGCATCTCGGCAGATTTATCATTGTACCTATTATCAAAGTTATTTTACTCGATATGTTGAGTTTAGCGAGTTCTTTCACAAATAAAACTCTTATTGTAGGTACATATCTTTTATGTTTGTGTTTTTTTTTTTCAGATAAACCCCCGAAAATTGAAAAGAATTTTCATTCTCCTTGGACTGTTCGTGGTTATACCGATACTTGTCAACCTCACCATCCCGAATGATTTCTTTACGATTCCTCGATCTTTGAATCTATACCAATTTGAATATAATAAATTGAACGAAACTAAACAAAGGACTACTTCGAGTAGTCCATGGTATATTTTGAAAAGTGCTCCGGCAAATATGACTGATGATGAAATAATTCAAAATGTGTCCAAGGAGTATCCCAATATTCCAATTGATTTCTGGTATAAAACAAGACAAATTCAAGAGACAATGTTCTATAAGAACTCTTCTTGTGCAAAATTCCCAAATATTTTCAACATAGATTTGCATAATCTCTATTGGCAATTATTTTATATCCCTAACGTCATAATTCAAGTTTACAGCGCGCACTACGATGTCAGACCAATAGTCCAAAAAATGGTTCGCATATTAGCCATGACAAACAGAACGTACAGCAATTTTCCAGTAAACAGGACACTGCATTGCCAGCTATGGTACGAGGGAGAGACAGAACCGGTGGTTGTGCCTGTAAATAGTGTGGAATACCTGTGGTTTCCAGAATGGACTAGCCACAAAGACGGAAAGTTGGGCCCGTACTGTTTTGGATGTTCAGTACCGGAGAAATATTTCGAAAAAATACCAGCATTGGTTTCACTTGTTGACAAACCTTGCGACGCTGCTAAAAATATGCTGCGAGTTATATATGAAAAACCAAATGTCAAAAAAGAATTCACAGTGTGCGTCAAAGGTTTGGATTTCCCGCAGACAGATCTGTCATACAGATTGGTCGAATGGATCGAATTGATATTTCTGATGGGTGTTGATAAGATTTTCATGTATCAACTAGACGTCCATCCCAATATCAAAAAAGTATTGGATTTTTATATTAAATTAGGAAAAGTGGACTTGAGACTGATAACCTTGCCAGTTGGACAACCCACAATACCTTTCATTCAGCACACTTACATATCAAAACATGTGATCCAACAATCTTTGGACGAGATCATTCCGTACAACGACTGTTTCTATAGGAACATTTATTCGTACCAATATGTGTCTTTGCTGGACATTGATGAAATCATTATACCTCTTATGGACAAAGATTGGCACGGTTTATTGGAAAGAGCTGTAAGCCACGATATCCCAAATTTAATGTATAATGGTTTCGCGGCTAGACACATTTATTTCTTGGATGACATGACAGCTACCACAGAATCAGAGATTCCCAATCACATGCATATGCTACAACATGTCTATAGGTCCAAAAATTTCTCATTACCGGGAGAGTATGTAAAAACGATATTCAATACGAACTACACGATCGCTTGTCACAATCATTGGCCTAAATTAGCAGCAAGTAAAAGTATCACTCGTGAGCTGCGTCTGAGTGAGGCTCAAATGAGACACTATAGGAAGAAGTGCCATTACGAAGTCAATTGTACAAAATATAATGTTAATCCAGTTAAAGATGTCAAACTTTGGGAATACAAAGATTTGCTTATCCCTCGAGTTAGTAGAGTCCTCAAAGCTTTAGGGTTTGCAGAAAACTGAGTATTTTTATTAGTCATGGTCCTCGTTGATTTCCTAAGAATCTATATACTCTAGCCCTTTGTGATAAAGTCCAGTTAGAATTACATATCTAAACTTGATATGGATTACAGTTTTGATATGTACCTACTTAACCAAATATTTAAGTGAACATTTTTTTTATAGTTCAAGTGCATTTATGTTTAATTTTTAAGTTTTAACTATATAGTTAAATATTCAATTCATATATTTTTTTCTTCAGTCTTTGATTGCTTCTATGCAGAACAAAACCTACTCCTCCTCTCTTATTCCTTTTAAAAGTCCTCCCATCCATATTCGCCTAGTTCTATTATTCCGAAAGATGTAATCCTTCTGCCCAAAAAATCACGAATTCAATGGGTTACTATTATTCGACCCATGCCGAAGGATGCGTGACAGGTAGGTTAGTGACTTATAGCCTCTTCTAAATGCGGAACATTGTGGGAGCGGGCTCTTATTTCCCTAGCTCTGCATCTAGAATTGGAGGGTTCTCCTAGCACCTCCACAGAGACGACCTGATGTGGAAGATAACTCATAATTTCTAGACCAGTGGTCAAAGAGGACATTGGGTCCAATCCAATTGGGTCACATGACCAAAAATAATTGTTGCAACGGGGAGTTGGAAATGTAGATGGCAGTCTTCCGGAGGCATCAGAAAGACGGTTAAGGAGACTTCTTGTGGAGGACAGGAGCTGGGAAAAGATAGTGTCACTCTACAAGAAGCCTCTGAAGACGAGGCACAATAAGAGGCAGCGCTCCAAGAATGAATTGTCAAAATATATCTGTTTTGGTCGCAGTAACACGAGGGCAAATATGGGTTTTTGACCTTGGTTATAAAAAAGGTAACGATTTTCTATGCTTGTAATTACTTATACCCGGGATTGGTATCCAGCTTCTCATTCAGTAGGTGTTAATTTAGTAAACTCGGTGATAAACCACCCGAAAAGCCGTCAATTTATGATCAAAATTATTGATATCTCTTACGTAGGTGGCATGGTCTCATGTGTTGAAATGAATTCAATAGGTGGCGCTGAAGATCCCAGATGCCGACCATCTTCCACTTTCACGACACACGCTTTACTGTGAAATATTCAAATATTGTATCTGTGTTCAATTTAAGTGAGCGCAGATTCATTTAAAAAATAATGAGAGCAGACATTTCGAAGTACAAAATCATTCAAATTCAAGTATTTGCAGGGGGCGTAGTTAAAATTTCACTCAACGACTATCTGCAGACAGAAAACGACTACTGACAAACGATAGAAAACTCGTAGCTAATTTAGCTTTTTCTGTCACACAGAATTCTATGGCAGTCTCTCTGGGGGCGGATTTTATAAAGAAAATTTACTTTATCTTTTCAACATTTATCTATGACTAGTGGTCTACCCGTGCACGAAATTTGTCCATAACTTTTATTTAAATTATAAGTTTGAACATTTTTGAGGTTACATTTTCAAAGACTGAGCGAGCACTTTTCAAAATTTTCTTTAAAAACAATGACATGGATACTTATGTCAAATTTGAAATGTTGATATGTACAAATTTTTTTGTATCATATTAATCTATTCTAAATTTATATACCGCCTTCAAATTAAATTCTGCGCTCATTATGTGGCGCTTTTATAGTTTTACATTCGTTTCACGATCATTATAAGTAGTCTGTGGAAGTATGTGTGAGTATCAAATACATGACATTACATTAGTGTTTCTTATTGACTTCATCTATTTTTTATACATACTTTACAAAAAACATTAGCATTCGCCACCCCTTCTCTATATAAACTATAAGTGTGCTTAATTTCATACTCTGTCACAAAGTTTTTCCTTTACGTATTAATATATCGTCGCTTATCGAACAACACCGCCCAAGTCGAAAAATGACGATTTTGACTTTTGAATGCAGAAAGATAGAGCTACTTCTCCCGCGTGTACCCATAGGTCCAATTTATTAAAATTCAACCAATCAAAGGCCATAATTGAAAAATAGTAACAGCGCCCAAGTAATTTAGCCCTGTAACACCGCTCAAGTAATCACTCCGCCATACAATGTTCGTAAGTTTTGTGCCATTCGAGTGTTGATCGTTGTTTTTCGCGTGGTTTTTCTGTTTTTTTTTTGTGATATGAGCAGATTAACATATATGTAGATAACACATGTTAGATATTGATTTCCTTATAATATGCTTAGTTTCCTATTGCTATTGCATGTTATTCCAAGTTAAAGTCGAGTAAAATTGTTACCAAATACTTACGCGGTGTTGTCATTAACTTTTTTGGCCCAGTGAAATGACTTAGGCGGTGTTACATCAAGTTTTCTATAGGCGCTTGGAAATAAAATGTCCCATGGATATAAGGTCTTTGAAGTATAGGAATAAAGATGAAGAAATATATCAATTATTGCAAGATGCCGGACTAATTGATTGGTAGTCGTTGGTAGCCTAACAGTTCCGACAAGTTTCCTATTGTTTTGTACTGGAGATAGTGGGTTTGATCCCAGGTGCTGACAATCTTCCTCTTTCACGACACAAATTTTAAATAGCTTAAAGTGAAAGAGGCAAAAAAGTATTCGTGTTCAATTTAATTGAACACAGATTCATTCTTATAAAAAAAAACCACATTGCCATAAACTCCATTATAAATAGCACTTCAGTGACACTTTTTTGATCTACAGCCATCTCTCAAGAATCCCCAACTTCAACAGCCACCGCTTGATGACCAATTGGTGGAACCAATATTTTCATCAAAACCAATAATCAGCTCTTGATGATCCCCGGACACCTTACGTTCCACGAACAGGCAACAATCCACTAGCTTCCACTCTAAATTATACCATTCGAAACGAACTGTGGCACCTGAAGACTTTTAAATACACGTTTGCCGCTTCTGTAGCGCTCAACAATGTTGATGAGTCTCCAAAAGTTGTTATCCTTTGAATTTTCTTTCTTTAAATATATAAATTAATTAGTAAGGATGTAAGATGATTTTAAAGTTTGACGATGATGTAATTTGTCAATAATAATTAAATTACGAAATAAGGTGATGAAATCCCAACATTACATTGCCTTATGAGTGTAAAGCATGCTCTTTCATAAAACATACCATAGGTACATTAGATGAGAGTCGCACAGCATGCCATGGAAAGATCTATGATCAGAAGAAGGGTATTTTAATAAGATACCCAACCAGAAATACTGATATCCGAAGCTGCACATGAGTCAGCGATGTGGGTGATAAAATTGCCAAGCTCAAATGAAAGTACACTGGTCATGTACCTATTACTTGGAGACGACGAATAGTAGATTACAAGACCAACAGACTGAAGACAAGAGACTGGCATTAGAAGAGTAGATAGACAGCCGATGAGGTGGAGCGACGATATCATACGGGCCGTCAGTTCCAGATGGCCAGAGACATGAGCACTGAGTAGGCCTATGACCTGCAGTGGACGAGCACGGGGGTAATTTTATAAGATAACAAATGAACCCAGTAAGTACATATAAACGCAACATAAGAAAGAAAAGGGAATGAATGTTGAAGATTAAAGACGTGACGGAAAGGCGAAAGATAGCCGAAAGAATGGTAAAACATGGTGTCCATAAGCCAGATCGAAGCATGAAACCTCCATGAATAGAAGGAATCGAACTACAGCTAAGTGATGAACAATGAAAGCTCTTGTTTTGGAAGACCATGAATTCCATAGACGATAAATTTTTTTTTCTCTTGTGAACCAAATTCGACCGTCATAGGGAGCGGAGCTTAATTTTTTTAAGAGAAATCTACATAATAATTCAGAAATGTTTGCATATTTGCTTTTTATCGTATGTCGGAGCATCACGCTCAAAATACAAATGCTACGTCAGATAAGAATCTGCGCAGAGCCATGTAAAATGCCGGAGAAGGTTCTTAAATACAGTTTGCTGCATTAACTTTAATATATTTCGAGCTATTTAAAAAAAACTCAATTTTTTTAGGATCTTCATACAAATTTTTCAAAAAAGATAGTAAGCCATCTTTTGGAAACAAAATTACTCATGTAAACGTTGAATGGAATCTTGGTATTACGGTATAAAAATGTAATAAAATAATTGGAGATTGATTTGTTATACATATAAATGTTATTCAAATCTTATTATTCTCAATAAAAAATAAAGATTTAATGAAAAAATTTGCAAAAAAATTCCTCCTTTTTTAAGTTTGACATATTTTAGTGACATTTAAGGTCGGTAAAACAGCTGCCTTTATCACACATAGAGGATGTAGGGAATATAATAGAATAGAATAGAAAATATCTACATAATAATTCAGAAATGTATGTATATTTATTTATTTATTTATTTATTTGTTTCACTCCAACTGTATGTCAGAGCATCACGCTAAAACCGTAGGTTCTGCGTTGAATATTTTTCTTCGCAGTTTTTCGCAAATACAATTGTGGTGATCTGAGATACAAATATTTACATTTCATTAAATATATTTTAAATTATTTACAAATTTCTAAAAATTTAAAATCTTCATACAAAAATGAGAAAGTCATGTTTTAAAAGTAAAATTATACGTCTAAATTTTGTGTAGAACTGCAGCATTACGGTATGAAAATGTACAAAAAAAAATCGAAGTTTGATTTGAAATACAAAAAATGTAAGTAGAAGTCTTTTAATTCTTATTTTATAAAGATTTTCACCGAAACTTCTTATAAAATATGTACGCCATGACAGATGACTAAAGCCGGTAAAGCAGAGTTCGCTTGCACCCTCTCTCTCCTAAGGTACCTCATTAAATTTATCACTACAGTCATAAGTAGGTCAAACTAACTATACATAATATAATACTAGGTAGGTAGGTACCTATATCTACACACAGGTTTTCATTAGGAACAACTACACGTATTATAATACTAGGTAGGTAGGTACCTATGTATAACTACATTCTTCTTTTAATTTTTTCGCGTATTCAACAGTGAGTATTAATTTTTCCTCATCTTCTATTTTTTTTATAAATATTGAAAGTGACATTAGTTTTTCAAATTTTTCGCATATTTAGCAGTGACTCTTATTTTTTCCTTTTTTGAAACATTAGCTGGGTACACATTCTAAATCTTAGCGTGAAATGCCGCCGTAGACAAATTCAAATTGGCGTTCGACTACAAACAAAGATATCGCTAATGTATAGTGCGAAAAAATTAACTGTCCACTGGAACATATAAACATTTATTCAAACCAAACAATGATCCTTATAATATAAAATATAAAAAGTGGACATTTAATTTTCTTCCTACTCCACATTGTCGAAGTCATTTGTAGTCGATTGCCAAATGCATTTTGTCTAGGCCTACTGGTCCTGAGAAGGGGAAAGCTGCATACAAAACCTGTTCAACCTACGGCTCAAGTCTGACTAGCCAAATCAACAACGTAAAGCAAGACGGGTATCAGCTAGTAATATATATTTCTCACATTTTCAATACAATGTTCAAACAAACAAAATAAAGATGATAATAAAAAGAAACAATAATTCAGGACTTAGACACTGCTAAATCCCATAAGTTATATATACATAATATAAGATAAATAAGACCAAGAGTAGGTACATATAGGTAAAAGTAAAAAAGAAAATAAAAAAGAAAATAGAACATGTATTGTAAAGTATTCAAAACATGTGATACACAGCTCACGTGAGAAATCCCACCAGGCTTAGCCTGATTGTGGGTATTGCAACAAGATATTCATCAAACATTACCTCACTCATTCATCCATCACTGCACCAATCACATATATGTTAAAATAAAAAATAAATAAATAAATAAAAAAACGCATCCTCTTTTTAAACAAATAAACATGTACAATATACATACATACACACACATATCTTTCGCTCTACAACAGAAATGAATTAATATCCTTTTCTCTCAACCAAGATTTTACATACTTCAAAAATGTAGCTAAGATTCAAACCATAGAGAGAGTAAAACTTGCAAATTATGTAGGTAGGTTCGTATAATATTATTTGAGTTCGGTAAAACAGCTGCCTTCATCATTAGTCAATCACCTAAAATTTGTACCATTCCACACATAGAGGGATGTAGCTAAGATTCAAACCATAGAGAGAGTAACTAGCATAATATTATGTAGCTAGGTTCGATTGAGCAGTGAAATTGAATCAAGTGTGAGATGTAACATATTATGATACATACAGTTTTTTTTCATGTGAGTGGCAAACTATAATTTTTCTTCTTTATTTTTAATAAACATTAAAAGTGTCATTCTTCTCTCTTTTTATGAATTGTGAAAGTGTCATTCTTCTTTTTCTGTGCTTATGTCAGTTATAGAGCTCTGTTAAGCAATAGGAAGCTAGATTAGAACCTGTTTAATTACCTACCGATCAAGCTTGACAACGGAAAGCAAGACGGGTAAAAGCTAGTATATACATACATGCATACATACATTCTCCCATTAAGGCCCCCCGCACACCGCAAGCTAGCCCGGAGGAGACCAATCCGCAGCAAACCCGACCGTACGAAACAGACCTCCTAGCTTGATCAAAGCAATCAAACCACAAAGCCGGCCCCATATAGTATATACATACATACATTCTCCCTTTAAGGCTCCCCGCACACCGCAAGCCAACCCGGAGGAGACAAATCCGCAGCAAACCCGACCCGCATGAAACCCAAACGAAACAATCAAATCCAAAAGCCGGCTCCACACAAATCATGCGCGCCGCAGGTCCCCCCAAACCAACCCGCAATGCGGGGGGCCTGAACCCCACTTAGGGGCATAGGGAGGCATCAAGAGCTCTCCATTGCGCTCAAAGGCGACTGAGGGCTATGGTGCCTTTTCTGACCGGTTGAGGTTTAAGGACGTGAGGTGGTCAACCTCACGGTCCCGATACATAAGATATCAAATTTATTTTTGTAGGAATTTTGTATATAATTTATTATTATTATATAAATATAAGTATCTAAAACATTATTAATTTCGTTCCCATAATATAACCTGAAATGGTGGCAATTAGAATGAATAGTATGTGAGCGTTAGAAAAAACATTGAGAACATTTAGATTAATAATTAATGTTGAGAACTCATGTTTAAAAAAATGGTAAAAGCAATATATACCTACGTGTCTAAACACATGCCAAATCCTGATGACGTTAAGTGTGAAGAGATTTTCGTAAATAAACATAACCGGCAGAGTGATGGTCTGTATGTGGTACCCCTTACGGTAATCACTGAGAAGTTGAATCTCCGTGATTCTTATAACGTAGCCTTTCATCGATTACAAAACTTAGAACGTGAATTATCGAAAAGTCCTGCGGCAAAATGTCTAATCTAAACCTTATGACGGCAAAAGATTGATTGGGAGAGTCCCATTCCTGCAACAGTTGCAGAAGAGGGGGCTAAAATTGCTGGTAACCTTGGAATTCTGTCAGGCCTTCATATTCCTCGATATTTGAGCACCACAGAAAACACTCCGTGTTCATTAGTAGAGGTTTCGGATGCGTCTGAGCGCGGTTACGCCGCCGTAGTCTACATTGTTGTACATAGTTCTATTCCTAAAGTTCATCTTCTAATAGCTAAATCTAAGGGTGCTCCATTGAAAACCTTGACAATTCCACGTCTGGAATTGCAAGGAGCTATTCTTTTGTTAAAATTACACTACGTTCATTCTTCAGTCATTGGTTCTGTGAATATAAACAATGTCTGTTTATTCACAGATTCTACTATAGTTTTGTCATGGCTAAGGACTCCTCCTTATCTGCTAAAAATATTTGTAGCGAATCGTATAATCCAAATAAATGAAAACACCAACAACGCATCTTGACGTCATGTGGTGTCACATGATAATCCTGCTTCTAGAGGTTTGCTTACTGAGCATCTTACTGTTCACCACCCTTGCTTTTCTGGACCAACGTGGTTAAAACTTCCTATGCCAAACTGACCTTCCAACTCACCCAAAGTGATTCAAATGGAACAGGTTCCTGATACCAAAACCAGTTCACGTTAACATCGTATCTAAGCGTGAACCTGCAATTGATGTAATACTAAAGATAGATCAAAGTAAGCACTTTGATCATGATTTAAAGGCCATCCAGTTGGGTGCGAACTGTTCTCGTCAACTTCAAAAGTTATGCCCATTTATTGATGAATCGGGTGTATTGCGCGTCGGTGGGCGGTTGAAACAATCTAATCTTAAAGAAAGCCAGAAGCATCCTGTGCTTTTATCCAAGAAAAGCCATCTTACCGATATTTTAATAGATTATTATCACAAGAACTACCTTCATGCTGGACCAAGAGCTCGGCAATTCCTTATCCAGCAAAAGTTTTGGATCGTTTCAGCTCGATGTAGGACAAAGTCTCGTCTGTCATAGTGTCTGGTCTGTGCCAGACTGAGGGCATCTTCTATAACACCTTTAATGGGAAACCTTCCTTCGAATACAGTTTACCCCAGCCGTTCCTTTTCGCGTTTCGGCATTGACTTCGGGGGACCCTTTCTGCTCAACGTACATAAGCTTCGAGGAGATAAAACTACTAAACCCAAAATTGTCAATTAATGTTTTCACATGTAAAAGGTTCATGTTCTAGTTTTAAGTATACACTTATCGAAGTGTCTCTTATTTGTTTTCCTTGTTTGAATGATATTTCAAGTCTTATAGTATTGATGTGTTGTTTTATTTTCATTACGTTTTTGTTAATTTGCAAATAGTTGCTAGATGTTATATGCTACTTTTTACCGAGAACCAGTGAATGCTCGGTTGTCTTTCGCTTGTGAAGCATTGAGAACAGATTTTATTTCTTTCGTTTTCTTATACATTTATTTTTTTTGTTTGTGTTTCGATCAGCGTTTTGTATAGCGCTCTTATTATAGATTTTGATTATTTCTTTCTTTGGGGTTTTTCAGTTTATTTTCTTTTTTTTTTGTGTGGGAATTTTACTTCATATAATTGGTGGGCGGTGTGTTAGGGCATTTCTATTCCTATACCTACCCGTTTCCCGCACAGATAATGTTACCGCCAAAGTATTGTCACCACCGCACTACTGGAGGAGATGCAGACGTAAGAAAGACTTCAACTACAGTGGCCGGCCATAGTGCGTGACTTCTTGTTCTTGCTTCAAAG
Source organism: Mystacides longicornis (assembly GCA_963576905.1). Taxonomy (NCBI): domain Eukaryota; kingdom Metazoa; phylum Arthropoda; class Insecta; order Trichoptera; family Leptoceridae; genus Mystacides; species Mystacides longicornis. The sequence continues at coordinate 9,845,098 of OY756436.1, forward strand.
TGTTCAATGTGCTACTAAGTGACTTCAAGAGCAAAAGCCGGTGAGTACACAAGAATCATACATTTATCAGTGCATCCCTTCAAGTATATTGTACCCATAATTTCCTAGTTTTTCACCCTCTCCATACAGTTCACTTGTTCTAACATCCCTTCGTTTTTGGTATCAACGAAAATTATAATTATTGGAAAATGAGGAAGGGGGAGGGGTTTCTAGACAGAAGAGAATCCAATGACCGCATGTATTCAGGATTACAAAATATAAATTATGGTTAACATACATTTTACTTGAATTATTGGTCAATTAAAATTTCAATTAATATGTAGTGATTTTAGTAAAGATATACAGATTTTGATAACTGCATAGTGCATGTACATATTTTTTTAGACATTATATTGATAATGATGATATGATGGAATAGGTTTGAACAATTTGTTCATCAACTGCTGGTGGCAGATGGCGTTAGAAGATGCCAATGATTAAAGGCCGTGTCTTTTTAGTGCCATCATAGATACGTCTCTCGATACTGGATTGCCACATTAGAGAGATGAGAGATTTTATTGCCTACCACTTTTTTAAACACATTTAAATGCAGTAGAGATGAGAGCTCTACGAAGAATACGTGGAAAGACTCTGTGGGATATGGAAAAGACTAAGAATATGCTTAAGGAGTGTGGTATGAAAGTAAGTGTCGTGACAAAGATGAATGTTGAGATTGTTGGGCATGTGTAAAGAATGGATGCAAACAGAATGACAAAGAGAATTCATAAGGTGTAAGAAAGCGTAGCCGATCGAGAATGACGTGGATCGAACACATCGATTCCGTCCTCAAGGAAGGCCAGGTAAGCAGTACGTGAAATAGGAGAGGGTGTATGAGAAATGTTATGTTGGTGATATGAAAGAATTCTGCATATATAGAAAATAGTGGGGGTCCGTTCTGTCTGCCTAACCCTTACGGGACACGGTGTGATGGGTAAAATAAAATGAAACGAATTTACTGACAACAACACCATCTGCGAAAAATTCCTTAACAACACAATTTTTAAAATAAATTCTAATGCCGTTTTTCAGGACTATTTGTCAAAATTATTTGTCACATGGACTGTCTATTTTAATTATTTACCAAATTGACTATGTTTTTTTCTTTGATCAATTGTCGTAATTTGGATTGTATGTTGCAATGTTCGACATGGATTTGTTTGTTTTCTGCATATTTTATTGATTTTTAAGACTGTATTTCTTCTTCTATATTTACCTATTGTTGTGAATTATTTTTTGTTGTTTAACTATTAATGGGATTTACGACGTGTATGATGAATAAATAAATAAATGACCTTTGATTAAAAGTGACATTTTCATTTAAACACTTTAGTTAGAACTAAAATAATTAGCAAGTGTTTCGGCACCACTCGTTGAAAACGAATTGTATTTTTTATAGACGGATCTTTGTTATAATTTTCTCTATTTTCCGTACGAATTAGTCCGTAAATATCCAACAATAACAACGGCTGAAAAGGGGCATATTTTTGTATAGTGTAAATATAATTATAAACTACACAATATGTGTATGAGTGTCGTTACTAGATACTACACCCCGTTTTTTTTAATAATTAACGAATTAAGCTTATAAGTGTGCGTTTACACCAAATGAACTTAGAGCCGAATCTAGAAACAGAGCATACTATTAATACTACTAACCCCGATTCTGTTTCAATTTAAGTGCACTAACGAAAATAAGAACGTTCCAATTTTAGTTAGTGCGCATTGGTATTCTATAAACATTAAGAATGTTCCTTGTTAGACTAAAATTCAAATTAGTTCATTTTGGTATTCTACAACAATATTTTGGTCAATCTTTGTGCATTTACACGTCAAAACGTTCCTAATTTTAGTTTACACCTAAATCTACACAGCTTGAAAGATATCAGTAGGCCTAGAAAAATTGCATTTGGCGATCGACTACAAACGAATTCTTCGACAATGTAGAGTACGAAGAAAATTAACTGTCTACTTTGTATATTTTTATACCTATAAGTGTCTTTGTTTGATTTAAATAATTGTTTATATGTTCCAGTGAATTTTATTTTTTAAAACACAACACATTAAAGAATACGAATTTAATCCATGTGAACTTAATTCTTAAATTTTAGAACGTTTTTATTTTAGTTCGAACCAAAACATAATAGGGGGTAGGTACTACATTTTATGGTTGATATTGAACACCATAGAAACAATAACAAACAAGTACCTATGTACTAATTAATGGGAGATGACAGATAGCATAACACCATATCAACGATCAAGAAAATATACTCTACTTCCAGCTTTGGCTATACATACATATTATTTTCGTTTGGTATAAATGCACCCTGTCCCTCCATGTCGATTTTGCTGTAACCCTACTGTTGTTTCAACAAGGGTGTCAGAGATTTCATTTCCGTTGTCTTAACAAGGGTAGGTATTAATGAAACCCGCTAAATACGATATTATTCCAATTATTGCCCATTCTGACAACAATTTTTTTTTAATCTGTTCACGCTCAATTTTTTGCAAGTTACGCTTTTTGTATTAGTCATTTTTTATTCAATTTTTTTCTTCAAATTCATCATTTTTTTTAATAGACTCTCCTCCCCCTACGTGATTTGTGGTGATTTTTTTCCGGGCTCCCCAAACCCCTCTTCCGTTTGATCTCACATGATCTATGAACGGTCCCGAAAACAGCTGTAAGTACCTACAGACCTACATAGGTAATTTCTAATGTAACTCGTTCACCGTTAACGTAAAAAAAGCGAAAAATGTTTTCGTCAGCGCATGTGTTTAGAAAGACATACCAGCGAACAATTATTGTTAGTTAGTTGGTTTTTATATGTCAGATTGTAATTTTGTCAATAATTTGATGTGAATTATTATTATTGTGCCCGACATTAATATTTTGCTACCGTCTATCAGACAAGCACTGCGCGATCAAATGAGATTCCTAAAAGAAATGTTACATAAAATGTGTGATTAGTTGATGATACCAAGATTTCTCACAAACGTAAAGTGTTTTTGGACTGATTTGTTTTTTGGTTAAAATGATATTACGCAAATAAAACCGGATAGTGTTTTAAAACATTTTTAAAAATGAAACCTTTTTTGAAAAGTGTAAGTTTTACCTTACTAATTTTATAACTAGTTAAGTAATTGTACATTATGAAATAAATCGTTAGTAAATTTCATACAGACATCAGTCTTGTGGCGTACATCACATCCCAGAGGTTATGCTATGATGTGATGTAGGTACCTAATTATTACCATACGATAAATAAATTTAATTAAACAGATTAAAGTACCTATCAGGAAATAAAGTAAAGGATAAAAATGTATTCATCCAGTGATTGAAAATATTAGAAACATCCATATTGACGTAACGAGGGTTGCGTGTTCGAATCCTGGGGTCGAATATATTAAAATTTATGTATTTACTCCCAGTGTGCAAATGTTGCTTAAATATTGTATAAATCATAATAGTCTGTGAATGTGAATGTCACATACAAAATATTTTATCAAAAATAAGTACGTACACAAAAAAGTCAATTGAAATATTAAGAATATCACCCATTGGATTATCAAATCATTGAAATGAAAACAAATAATTTAAAAAGCTAAAATACATTTAAAAAATTTCAATACCTAAATCAAATTTATAAGAATGAAGCATACTAATTAGAGTTATATTGAATTTATTCTTATTGTTGTATGGATAAAATAAAGATAACATTTTTCACGTTTTTTTAACCTAATATTATGTATTTTTTGTTACAGTCTGTGAGCGCTTTGAATATTTTAATAATTTTGGGGATAGTTCTCATCATATCAATGATACATTTTATATCGACCAATAGCGAATATCAGAATCGAACAAAGTATTTGTCATTTCTATCGGAATATAAAATTTTTGCTGGTAACAAAGAGAAACAAAGCATAAATGAAATTGATAAAGATATACAAGAGGAGAATGAAAAAGAAATGAAAGGGGAAAATGAAAGAATACTCAAATTAATGCAAGTAGAAAGTTCTAAAGTAAAGAAAGATCCAAATAAGTATTCTTTTTCACGGTCAAAAATTCCGGAGAAAGTTGCCGTTAATATGAGTGCCATGATGTTTCCAAATATGCCCATAAAGTTTTGGAAAAGTGTCGAAGATAAACGAGATTCCATGTTCTTTTCATCTCCTTCGTGTTCTCCATTCCCAAATATTTATGAACTGGATGTGCATAATACGTATTGGCAAACTCTTATATTGTCTGATAAAACACTCATTCAACTGTACAGCGCTCATTATGATGACAGAGAAATATCCCCTGGAAAAGATGTCAGAGTTTTAGCCATGGTTAATAGAACATGTGATATCTTCACAATTAATAATTATACAATTTTTTGTCAGTTCTGGTTTGAGGATGAAGATCAACCCGTAGTTGTTCCAATGAACAAACTAGATTACCTTTGGATCCATGACTGGGGAATACATCAAGATGGAACTCTTGGTCCTTATCTCTTTGGGTGCTCGATTCCATATACGCATGAAGATCAAGTCCCAAAAGTAGTGTCGATCGTAGAAAAATACTGTAACCCAGCTAGAAATATGCTGGCTGTCACATATAAGCCATTAGAAGAAAAGAAGGAATTTGCCGTTTGTGTTAAAGGATTAGACTTTCTTCAAAATGACTTATCCTTTAGATTGGTCGAATGGATCGAGATTGTGCTGCGCATGGGAGTTGATAAAATATTCTTTTACAGGCTAGAGCTACATCCCAACATGACTAAGGTACTGAAATATTATGAGGACTTGGGAAAGGTGGAAGTAACGGATATCACATTGCCGAATGGAAATGTAAATCTTCCGTTTCTTCAACATGAATACCTTGTCCAGAATAACCACATCCAAATCTTGGATGAAATAATTCCTTACAATGATTGCTTATACAGAAATTTACATTCTTATGATTACATAGGTATATTTGATATTGATGAAATTATCATTCCTCTTGAGGATGACAATTGGCATGATCTGATCGAACGTGCAAAAGAACACGAAGAACCTGACACATTGATCAATGCTTTCATTGCGAGACATATGCTGTATTTGGACAGTATGGAAAGGGAAGGACCATATCCTGATCTTCCACCCTACATGCACATGATGCAGCATGTCTACAGATCAGAAAATTATACAGAAGCTGGCGCGTGTACTAAAACAATTTTCAGCACAAAATACACAATATCTTGCCATAACCATTGGCCGATTGCCTCAGCACCAGACACAATTTCGGTCGATTTTCATCTTGAAGACGCACGGGTTCAGCACTACAGACATTTTTGTCCAGTTGAATTGAACCAAGAAAATGAAGAAAAGGCGGCAGTTAAGGACCCTACTATATGGCGTTTTCGAGACTCTGTCGTGCCCGCGGTGAAAAAGACTCTTAAAACATTAGGATTTATCAAAAACTGATTATTTATTCATTCATACTTAGTGTTTATTTGAAAATAGCTCAGAAATATAAGCCGTTTTATGTGCGGTTACAACGTTTTGTGGTCAAACTTATATCAAACTGACTGAAAGAAATTTTCAAAGTCATCAACATTGTTTAGATACTCAAATATTGAAATACTAATTACTATATTATCAAATTATTAAATTGGTATTTTTGTAAGATTTGTTTGATGCATGTGTGTTACCCATTCTCGTGTATGGGTGTGAGTCCTGGCACCTGACCAAAGCCCAGGCACAAAAAGTATCTGCATTCGAAACGAAGTGCCTCAGGAGAATTTGGGGTATAAGATGGTACCAGCGCATCACGAACGACGCTATACGCCGGCGCACCCAGCGTGAGCTCATCACTTCTACTATTATGTGGAGGAGATAGACTTGGCTGGGACATGTGTTAAGGATGCCGAATGACAGTTGGCCGAGGAGAGCGCTGTTCTTCCTCCCATCAGGGTCCCGAGGACGAAGAAGACGCTGTGTTCCGCTCCTTCGAAGCAGAGCTGAGGAATCTGGACATGGTGTGGGAGGAGGTCATAAGCATTGCGCAAGATCGAGCCATATGGAAAGCTCTTGCCTCCCTATGCCCCTAAGTGGGGTCTTAAGAGAGTTTGGATTGGATTGACGAACAAGCCATAAATCTTCAAAATAATAGCAGTAGGGAAACAATAGCAGGAATTGGTTATTGTCTTACGGTGACACGTTTTATTAACCAATCTTGTAAATATCAAAGGGTTTTGCACAGGTACTTTGTCTTACTTCTTTGAGTTATCGGCAAATTACAAAAACCAAGATGTTTATCACGAATTTTATAAAAATACTAGCTGACCCGTCGAACTTCGTATCGAAATAAATAATATGGGTACTCTAGGTTTTATGCAACAGAGCTCAAATTCGTTTTTTAGTTATTTAACACGAATGACTATTTACTTGAATTAGCAAAACCTGCATACCACGCTGCATTCATTGGGTCTGAGCTTATTTTTACATCAAAAACTTATAACATATGTTAATATGATGTGGGAAGAGGTCATCATTGTGCAAGATCGAGTGCAATAGAGAGCTTTTATTGCCTCACTTTGCTCCTGAGTGCAGTTCAAAGGGAGTTTTAATTTTGATTGATTTGATGTTAATATGTAAAAAAAAAGAAATTAGGTATGTCATTATATTCGATATTTCAATAGTTATCTTGCTCAGTTAAAATAATATTGATTAATTAATCAAAGTACGATAAGGAACATCTCCGTACCGATTCAAAATACGCATTGAGGTGTCAATTTTTGCCCATCACGCTGATTCCCGAAGGGGGTAGGCAGAGAGTATGGACTTCCATTCTTTTCAATCCAAACTCATTCGCTTCCTCCAAACGCATAACATTCCGCATATATACATGCTCTTATATTCCTTTTGCTCCTGACTTGGCCCTCCCGTAAGACGGCACCGATATGGTCGGTCTATGTCATTCGTCGGCCTCGTCTGCGTGCACCTATTCTTTCAGATTTATATATCCCTTTAGTCATTCTCTCTTCGTTCATTTTCTTTACATGCCCAAACCTTCTTTCTTTATTCACTTTATTCTAGTCACTACACTAACATCCACTCCACATTCCTTTCTTATATTATCAATTCTCACGTTCTCAATAAGTCTCTTTCCGCATAACCTACGCAGTGATTTCATTTCCACAGCATTTATTCCAACTTCCAAATTTTTCGTCCATGTCCAAGTTTTACTCCCATAAATCATGGATGGTATCAGGATTGCATTGTGCATCAACTGTCGATTTCAGAGATATCTTCTTAGAGGTCTAAGTGCATCGTCAACCCTTCTCCCAGCCAATTTCCTTTTTTCAATCTCTTTTTCACACCTTGCATCTCTTCTAAGTAAATTACCTAAATAGACATACTTCCAAGTTCTTGACATTCACTTTCACACAACATTGCGTTCTTAAATCTTCTCAACATTGGAAATAATTAAAAATCTCATTTAATGCAGTATCTGTGATTTTTTTAACTTCTATTACAACATGGTGGAAGTGTAGCAATTTTTATTTTCAATAAAGAAACAAATGCTAGGTCATTAGCAAATAATATCCAGCTTTTTATACACATTAACGATGCAGATTATATTTACGTTATATGTATGTATATACTCATCCTCTCTAAAAATCAGCCCATAAACGAAGAATTAATTTTCAAACAAACAAAAAAAATCTACTTGTTCTTCAATATAATCATGTATTCCTTGTGTTAAAACTTATCAAAACTCCTTATAAAATGAACTTCAATTAAGTAGGTACAACTCCTTAATATCAATGTTATATCTACGATTCTATTTGCTGGCGGTTTTAAAAATCTCTGTAAATAAAGAAATATTTCAAAATCCTTACACTTCAATACAGTAATGTATTCCTTGTATTAAAACTTACCAAAACTCCTTATAAAAAATAACTGCAATGAATATTATATGACTTATCCAATCAATCTATTTCATACGATATATTTTACATTCGCATTCTATCAATTGCAACAACAATCAAACCACTGACAGTTCTTTCAAATGTCAATTAATTAAAATTCAAAAGTAGAACAGATTTATATTGTAAAAAGTACTATAAAGATTGCCTACTTAGAGTTTTCTTTAATTTTCTAATTATTATCCACGCAATTTTCATATTTTTTTTTGTTCCCTTACAACCTTCTCTTGATAAAAGCCTACATGACCATAAAATAATAAGCGAAATCGGTCCAGCCGTTTAAGTGCGATGCGATGACATTGGGAAATAGCTCTCAATTTTTAGTGTTCATAAATTTTCTAATTTTCAATGCATTTTTATTTAATTTTTTTCTTCTAAATCAACCTTCTCCCGATAAAAGCCTACACGACAAATAAAGAATTAGAGAAATCGGTCCAGCCGTTTAGGCGTGATGCGATGATATCGGGAAATAAATCTCCATTTTTATAGTGTTCTTAAATTTTCTAATTTTCCATGCATTTTTTTAATTTTTTTCTTCTAAATCAACCTTATCCCGATAAAAGCCTACACGACAAAAAAAGAATTAGCGAAATCCGTCAAGCCGTTTAGGCGTGATGCGATGATATCGGGAAATAAATCTCTATTTTTATAGTTTTCTTAAATTTTCTATTTTCCTATGCATTTTTCTTAATTTTTTTGTTATAAAAGGACACTCATGATAAAAGCCTACACGACAAAAAAAGAATTAGTGAAATCGGTCCAGCCGTTTAGGCGCCATCCGATGACAACGCGAAATAGCTCTCCATTTTTATATATAAGATTGATACCTTTCTCCAATCACTTTCTGTGTGCACCTAAATGAATTACAAGTACCTACATAATATAGATTGATTCTGAGAAGATGGGTATCATGGGACAAGAGCTAAAATTCTTCAATAGTTATCTCTCGGGCCGCAGGCAATCAGTCTTAATAAATGGAACAAGGTCTTCTTCGAGATTATTAACATTTGGTGTTCCTCAAGGAAGTGTTCTGGGACCAATATTATTCTCAATATAATTGAGAATAATATTGGTCCCAGAACATTTCCTGCAATGAACTGTCAAGAACTGCTCACATTATCCATCGAGGGAAGAGTGTTGTGTTTTGCTGATGATACGGCGCTTGTGTTTGTGGGAGAGGATTGGAGAACTGTATAAGACAGATGTCAAAGAGGTATCAGCTGTGTTAAGTCTTGGCTGGATGATTCATTGCTTTCTCTGAATGTTGAAAATACCAAATATTTTACGTCGAGTGTGGAAGGATGAGCCGGTCGATGTCTTCTTGAGAGAGCTAAGACGTTTGGCGTGGTTAGCTAATGTTTCATCAGAAAGCCTTCTGAAGAAGGCCTTTGTGGTGGGCTTACCCACGACGGTGTCGCGAGAGTTACGAGCCATGACCGGCATCGAGGACCTGCCCCTCGTCGACGTACTTGAAAGAGCGAGGGCTTTGATGGTAGAATTTTCTGAACATGCGCTTGCAGCCGCCGTGATCGTGCCGAAATCGAATGAAAGCGTTACCACGAACCGCGACGCAAACAAGCGCGTAGTTTCCGACAAGAGGGATATACGTGAGCTGAAACCAGCGGGGCTAGTACGAGTTTAATCGAAATCATTCGATCATTTTTGTATGGAAATTTTTCGAAACGCTTTCGATGATCGTTTCGATATTCGATAATCGAAAACTTATACTAGTGGTACTGGTGTTGTAAGAGGTTGTTACAGGTGTGGGGGGCCACACATGTTAAAAAAATGTGCTAGAATCAATATCCTGTCAGTTATATTCGTATTTATCTAGACCGATTCACGTAATGAATTTCCAATTAATGCTACGCCAATAACAATAACACAAGGGTGCATCCGTCATAAAAATAATCCTACCCTTTTCTATTGTATTATAGTTTGAATAGATTTAGCCAGTCGTCGAAATTCATCGAATAGAGAATAGTGCCGTTTTTCAGGACTAAATCTCAAAAAATTTAATGCAGTGTTGATTGGTTATTTATTGCATTGACTGTATTTTTTGATAATTTATCACATTTTAAATTATTTGTCACATGGAATGTCTATTTTAATAGTTAAACAACAAAAAATAATTCACAACAATAGGTAAATAGAATAAGAAATACAGTCTTTAAAATCAATAAAATATGCAGAAAACAATCAAATCCATGTCGAAAATTGCAACATACAATCCAAATTACGACAATTGATCAAAGAAAAAAACATAGTCAATTTGGTAAATAATTAATGGCATGATGAATAAATAAATAAATGACCTTTGATTAAAAGTGACATTTTCATTTAAACACTTTAGTTAGAACTAAAATAATTAGTAAGTGTTTTGGCAGCACTCGTTGAAAACGAATTGTATTTTTTATAGATGGATCTTTGTTATAATTTTCTCTATTTTCCATACGAATTAGTCCGTCGTGTATGAGTGTCGTTACTAGATACTACACCCAGTTTTTTGTAAATTTACGACTCAAGCTTATAAGTGTGCGTTTACACCAAATGAACATAGATCCGAATCTAGAAACAGAGTATAGAGTATTTAAATTTGTTTCTTCAAATTCATCAGAAAAAATAAATACACGTGATTTTCTTAATAGACTGCCCTCCCCTTAAGTTACGTGATTTGTCGTGATTTTTTCCGGACTTCCCAACCCCCTCCTCCTTTTGATCTCACGTGATCTATGAACGGCCCCGAATACAGCTACCTATAAAGGTCTCTGCCCACTACACCGTACCATACCATGACCGTGCTAAGAACGTGTCCGGCAAAAAAATATTCTTTGTATCGAAAAGTATGACACTACTCCCACTAGACCGTTCCGTCACCGACCAATACCGTCGCGTGCCATACACGGAGCGTCAACATTTGTCGGTGAGAATATTTTGCCGGTGCTGACACGCTGCGTGCATGATACGTGACGGTGCCTACCCGCTGCGCGCATGCGGCGAGCCGGTGAATATACGGGTTGTAGACGCGTATGATGACCGTTGTACATGCGTAAGTTCCATGGTTACTATGGAAATACTATCAAACTGTTCCTTTTCGCGGCCATTTTTTATTCACTCAGGCCCCTGTTGTCAGTTCAACAAAACGGGTTGCATACGGGTAACAAACGGGGTGCATACGGGCAACAAACGGGGTGCATACGGGCATCATACGGGTACCTACAGAACGCGGTCGATCCGTTTCCGTGGGCATAGTTAGAGATGTGACTAACGGTTTAAAATAAAAAACGTTATAGCCATTTCGTTAATTGAAAATAACGTTAATAATATTAAAAGCTGAAAGCTATTTAAAACATTTGGTATCTGGAAACATATCTTTTTCCTAAAAAAAAGGTCGTTTCCAAAATTTTGTATCTGGAAACATGACTTTTTCATGAAAGGTCCATTTCTCAGTTTCATACATATTACTATTTCATTCGGTTAATATTACACATAATAATGGGTAGGCTATTATTTACCTGACTATTATTTTTATTCAACTATTATTTAATAATATCGTTAAATATTAATAACGTTAGAGGCGTTATTTTTATTTACCTATCTAATATTTTTATCAGCTGTCGTTATAATGCCCATCTCTAGGCATAGTAGAGCGTACCGTGTTGCTTTTCGTGCCGGACACGTTCCTAGCACGGTCATGGTATGGTACGGTGTAGTGGGCAGAGACCTTATAACGTAAAAAAACGAAATAATCATTATGTTCTAGTCAGTGAATATCTTTAGAAAGACATACCAGGGAAGAGATGGGTTGGCTGGAAGAGATCCTGCGGGATAAGTCCGCCCTTTGATTCTCATGAATGAATTGTATCACGGCTGCATTTTTAGTAACAATAAAGCATTATTTATTTATTTACCAGCGAACAATTATTGTTAGTTAGTTGGTTTTTATATGTCAGATTGTAATTTTGTCAATAATTTGATGTGAATTATTATTATTGTGCCCGACATTAATATTTAGCTACCGTCGCACAGACAAGCACTGTGCGATCAAATGAGATTCCTAATAAAAATGTGTGATTAGTTGATTATTTCAAGATTTCTCACAAACGTAAAGTGTTTTTTGACTGATTTGTTTTTGGTTAAAATGATATTACGCAAATAAAACCGGATAGTTATACAAAAGATTTTTAAAAATGAAACCGTTTTTGAAAAGTGTAAGTTTTACCTCAATAATTTATTTTTAATTTTTTTTTTTTTTTTTATTAAATATAATATCATGTAATATACAATGATTGCACATTTGTGTCACGCCAAGTATCGACAGAAGACTTGTCGGCGTGTTCACTTTTATATACACACTTATAATTTTGAAATAACAATAATGAATCACTATACAACCACTTAACATATTATGACTATTTACACATTATATACAGGAATTGTATACATATATCAGTTATAAATAAATCCACACTTCTGCAACCATTCCTTGATAAGTTTCTTTAGTCCATCTTTGCTCGAGCACCTCATAACTAAATAAGTAATTATTGTACATTATGAAATAAATCGTTAGTAAATAATTTGATACAATTAGACATCAGTCTTGTGATGTTGAAAGTTAATAAAAATATTGCTTACTTAAATAGTTAATAAAAATATTGCTTACTTAAATAGTATACAAATCATATCTAATAGTCTTATTATGTGAATTTCACATTTCATGTAAGCGCATACAAAATATTATGTTAGCAAATAAGTAAGTACCTACACAAAAAGTCAATTGAAATATTAACAATATCACCCACTGGGTTATCAAATCATTAAAATGAAAACAAATAATTAAAAAAGCTAAAATAAATTTAAAAAATATTCAATACCTAAATCAAATTTATAAGAATGAAGCATACTAATTAGAGTTATATTGAATTTATTCTTGTATGGAAACAAAGATAATATTAATGTGTTTTCTAAATGAAGTTTTCACGGTTTTTAACATATGTATTTTTTTGTTTCAGTCTGTGACCGCTTTGAATATTTTAATCATTTTGGGGATACTTCTCATCATATCAATGATACATTTTATATCGACCAATAGCGAATATCAGAATCGAACAAAGTATTTGTCATTTCTATCGGAATATAAAATTTTTGCTGGTAACAAAGAGAAACAAAGCATAAATGAAATTGATAAAGATATACAAGAGGAGAATGAAAAAGAAATGAAAGGGGAAAATGAAAGAATACTCAAATTAATGCAAGTAGAAAGTTCTAAAGTAAAGAAAGATCCAAATAAGTATTCTTTTTCACGGTCAAAAATTCCGGAGAAAGTTGCCGTTAATATGAGTGCCATGATGTTTCCAAATATGCCCATAAAGTTTTGGAAAAGTGTCGAAGATAAACGAGATTCCATGTTCTTTTCATCTCCTTCGTGTTCTCCATTCCCAAATATTTATGAACTGGATGTGCATAATACGTATTGGCAAACTCTTATATTGTCTGATAAAACACTCATTCAACTGTACAGCGCTCATTATGATGACAGAGAAATATCCCCTGGAAAAGATGTCAGAGTTTTAGCCATGGTTAATAGAACATGTGATATCTTCACAATTAATAATTATACAATTTTTTGTCAGTTCTGGTTTGAGGATGAAGATCAACCCGTAGTTGTTCCAATGAACAAACTAGATTACCTTTGGATCCATGACTGGGGAATACATCAAGATGGAACTCTTGGTCCTTATCTCTTTGGGTGCTCGATTCCATATACGCATGAAGATCAAGTCCCAAAAGTAGTGTCGATCGTAGAAAAATACTGTAACCCAGCTAGAAATATGCTGGCTGTCACATATAAGCCATTAGAAGAAAAGAAGGAATTTGCCGTTTGTGTTAAAGGATTAGACTTTCTTCAAAATGACTTATCCTTTAGATTGGTCGAATGGATCGAGATTGTGCTGCGCATGGGAGTTGATAAAATATTCTTTTACAGGCTAGAGCTACATCCCAACATGACTAAGGTACTGAAATATTATGAGGACTTGGGAAAGGTGGAAGTAACGGATATCACATTGCCGAATGGAAATGTAAATCTTCCGTTTCTTCAACATGAATACCTTGTCCAGAATAACCACATCCAAATCTTGGATGAAATAATTCCATACAATGATTGCTTATACAGAAATTTACATTCTTATGATTACATAGGAATATTTGATATTGATGAAATTATCATTCCTCTTGAGGATGACAATTGGCATGATCTGATCGAACGTGCAAAAGAACACGAAGAACCTGACACATTGATCAATGCTTTCATTGCGAGACATATGCTGTATTTGGACAGTATGGAAAGGGAAGGACCATACCCTGATCTTCCACCCTACATGCACATGATGCAGCATGTCTACAGATCAGAAAATTATACAGAAGCTGACGCGTGTACTAAAACTATTTTCAGCACAAAATACACAATATCTTGCCATAACCATTGGCCGATTGACTCAGCACCAGACACAATTTCGGTCGAATTTCATCTTGAAGACGGACGGGTTCAGCACTACAGACATTTTTGTCCAGTTGAATTGAACCAAGAAAACGAAGAAAAGGCGGCAGTTAAGGACCCTACTATATGGCGTTTTCGAGACTCTGTCGTGCCCGCGGTTAAAAAGACTCTTAAAACATTAGGATTTATCAAAAACTGATTATTTATTCATTCATATTTAGTATTAATTTTAAAATAGCTCAGAATATAAGCCGTTTTATGTGCGGTTACAACGTTTTGTGGTTAAACTTATATGAAACTGACTGAAAGAAATTTGTCATCAACATTGTTTGGATACTCAAATATTGAAATACTTATTACTTACTATCAAATTATTAAATTGCTATTTTTGTAAGAATAATGTTTTTTATAATAGTGGTTGGTAGACTAGCGGTTACGACGCCGGCTTTCATTCTGTTTCGTTTGGAGGTCGTGGGTTCGATCCCAGGTGCCGACCATCTTCCTCTTTCACGACACAAGCTTTAAGTACCGTACTGTGAAAGAGTCCAACAATGTATTTGTGTTCACTTTGAGTGAGCACAGATTTATTTAAAAAAAAGTTCAACAGCCGTAATAATATAGCCGTATATGTAAAGATATACTGCATGCGATCATGCCTAGCGTTAATGGTTATTCAGTATCTAAATTAAAATGGACTGATAGAAACTTTAATACCGGAAAAAATCTGGCTCAAACTAGCAAGGCGAATGGGAAACTTGATAAAGTATGTATGAAGTTGAATGGGGGTCTAATGAATTCCTTTCAGAATGCAGATAAGGAGGAAAATTTCTTCATGGTCTCTCCATATTGTGTCTTAATGATAATAATTTTTTGTCAACTCTAATGCCATAATTAAATTTGTCTCTAGGTTAAATATGTTTGACCTTGTATGAGACTCAAGCGTCTCTGTTTTATGTTTGTACGTAAACCAGATTTATGTTAAGAGTGCACAAGTGCTTTGGAGGATTGAATATTTATAAATAACCACTTTTGTTTACATACGTTCTCATAAAACAATCGGCTTTATATTATGTTCTTCTCGCTATCAATAAATAATTTAAAAACATCAATCTTCCTAAATAAATGTTTTGATTAGGGAACTATGCAAATGATTCATTATTTACCCGTAATAAAAGGGTCGTATTTATTTGAAGAAATTGTGCGATAAACAATCTTTCAATGAGTTTTGAGACAAATACGATTTTGAAAACATCTTGGGTATAAAGTAACCAAGCAGAAGTAATCATGTTATCTGCCAAAAAACAAGAGGAAATACCTACCCAATCAAAAGACGCTTGATTTTCTTGGATAT
Source organism: Mystacides longicornis (assembly GCA_963576905.1). Lineage (NCBI taxonomy): Eukaryota > Metazoa > Arthropoda > Insecta > Trichoptera > Leptoceridae > Mystacides > Mystacides longicornis. The sequence goes on from OY756436.1 coordinate 9,860,942, forward strand.
ATATATATACCCAATTTATTCAAGAAATGAGATTTTGATTGCATTTGATTGTTTCGTTCTTCCCCTTGACAGTTATCATTCCCACATACCTGCATCTATCAAAATGTTTCCAATCATCCGACAGCAAGATTCCTTCGGGTTATTGTCCTAAAACGAGTAAAAGCAAAAGAAGTTTGTTGATAATTAAGTACCTACTGCCTCACTTCAACGGATGTTACAATATCATCACTTTCTCTTTTATAACCTAGAAATAATCACAAAAGACCTAACTGACTGAATCATTTTTTCATTATAATAGCCGGTAAAATGTTTGTTGATCTATTCACTAGGTGGCGTTTTTCGAATACCAGCTGACACAATAAACACCGAAGGTTTGAAAAACACTTCGTGTAATTCACACGTATGTAGCTACCTATTTTATTATTATGTTGTTTATTTCCTGCGATTATGAAAACTATTAATGCCCTTTTTTGTTATTATTTTTATTATTCGTATAGCTTCGGCTTTTCTTGTTTCATTTACTTATCATTTTTTGTTAATTTGTATTTTTTTTTATCCCTAAATGTTGTCCTCCTCTGTCAACCACGGTACCGCCTCCGGCGTTGACTTGTGGAATTGTGGATGTCAACCCAATCACCAGGGTATCTCCGTTAAGGGCATTCTTCCACCATATGATACGCTGCACTGTCTGTGTCGCACCTCTACATTCGCACTCAGGGGAGTCTTTTTTACCCCACTTCCGCATCAGGTAATTACAGCACCATTGTCCCTTCCGAATCCTATTCTGCTGAACCCAGACCGTTCGAGATAGAGAGAGTGTAGCCCGGTACTGTAGAGTCTTCTATAATATTGTTCCCGAAATGTTCCATTTCTCCCTCCAGGTCCGGGACAATTCAAAATTATTTGATTCTACGGTCCAAATAGGTTTTCGGGACTTAAGACGCTGCCGCACAGTGGTCCCACAAAAAAATTTAGGGCGCCAAAATTCAGATTTTTTGTGTATATGGGGTTTTTCGAGGGGGTGAGTCCATTTTTGGACTTATTTTTGCGAAAAAACCAAATGGGGTGCCAAGGGGAGGGGGGCAAATCATAACATCTTGGAATTTTTCGTGTGGGGTATCAAAATACATGTTTTTTGTGTCGCTGAGTTCATTTTAGGACTTATTTTTGCGAAAAAAAATCAAATGGGGTGCCAAGGGGAGGGGGACAAATCTTAATATTTTGGAATTTTTCGTGTGGGGTATCAAAATATATGCTTTTGTGTCGCCGAGTTCATTTTGGACTTATTTTTGCGAAAAAACCAAATGAGGTGCCAGGGGGAGGGAAGGGGGGGGGAATTCAAAATTTTGGAATTTTCGTGTGGGGTATCAATTTTTTGAGGCGCTGAGTGCTGAAAAAATGTGACCAGGAAAGGGGAGCAAACCTTTCATTTTGGAATTTTCTGGGGGATTGAAATGCATGTTTTTCAAAGTGATGAGTTCATTTATAAACTTAAATTATACAAAATGAAAATAAAACAACTTATAATTTTACAAATATATTATATGCACACATAGAAACATTTTAAACATGGTCCGAGTCAGATTCCTCGGATGTGGTTATTTGATATACATCTGAGTCTGTACTTTCGCCCGAGCTTTCTTCTGGCTCCACTTCTATTTCTGCCAGATGCGGCTCTGCTTCTTCCATCAACAGATGAAGCACCTCTTCCGACAAGGGTGCATTTTTTTGGTTTGTTTTTTTCTTATTGTGGAGATATAAGGATCTCTTGACATTAGTCATGAAACAAAAACCTATAATCTCCAGTGCTCCAATAACAGGTATCTCCCGTATAGATAGTGTGCATAGTTAGGTAGGTATAGCCAATGTCTCCTGAGCATTCAAATTAAATTTGAATAATAAAAAACATGATTGCTTGAAGAACTAAAATTTACACAACAGTAATCACTAATTTAGTAGTATAAATCACATTTTAAGGATTTGGGGGGAAAACGGGGGAAATGTATGTGATGTAGGTGATAGATCAGACTTTAAGGAGAAACTTTTATTTGAAAAGTTTTTATGGGAAAGGATGGGAAAATTTTGTAAGACTACATATAGCCAATTAAAAGTAACTATCAAGTACTTACTTCAAATGCAAATTTCCAGACTACCGATTAAATTACAGTAATGAACGAGCACAGATTCGTATTCAGCGAGAAAAAATCAATGAAACACCATGTTTATTAATTTTGAAATACAGGAAGAAGTCACTGTAAAACGCGCTTGAAAATCACACACAAATTGACAATACAAGTTGCTCTAGATAACCACCATCTTATAGCGTCTCCATAGCAACGAGACGTACCTACCTCGAGCGAGTTGTCATATGCGGTACTAGAAGCCTTCAAGGTCACAGTACATCAGATCATAGCTAGTTTGTCTCTCTGATATATTTCGTTTTTTTTAATTTTGGCGCCCTAAATTTCTTTGTGGGACCACTGTGTGCCGTGGGGGTTGAAAAATGTATCTTAAAGCGGGAATTTTTGGGTTCTTCTTAATCTTTTCCAGTTCTCTGGCTGAAGCTTGACTTCTGCGTAGGTCTGGTGGGGCAATGTTAGATAAAAAAAGGCAGCCAATGAGTTGGAGTGGATCTCACACATCCGGTAATTGTCCGCATTGTCCTGTTATGTTCCACATCGGCCCTTACAATGTGCGCTCTTTGTCTGCCGTTTGTTTGCTGTATAATACAAGAACGGTGCCGGTGGCCGATGTTCGCAATACTTTTGCGGAACTCTCCCATGTTGTGCCGGTTTTTTTTTGTAACATAAAAATTCTAACAATTTGCGTTGCTTTGAATTGTTGTGTTTTACTATGCCCTACATTACTTTTCTTATCCTCGCCTAAATTAACATCACTTTACGCTACTTTACTTTATTTATTTAATTCTATATGCACATATTAAAAATTAGTGTATAAAAATAACAGTGTATAAAGATAGCGGAGAATGGCGGGATTATTGCCGAAGCAATCTCTAACATCCAACCACATTTACTTTACTTTCGTGTACTTGCGTTAAATTCGTAAAAACGAGTATGGTTTTTATTAAATTCATATAATTATACTTATTTGTTAAATAAATGGGAGGTTTTCTGGGGAGCTTCCTACAATACACACTAGGTGGCAGAACTTCTAATCAGGTCTATTGTCAAATTATGACAGCAGCTGTCAAACATACCATCTAGCATTGACTGATGAATATTATGCTAATATATTTCCTCTCTTTTTTGTTTTCTCAATTAAACAATTTAACGTTTTAATTATTGATGATTGCAAAAGTGGCTTTTTTTACGAAATAAACCATGGAACCCACGTCCTTTTACACTATAAACAAACAAAATCACTAGGTAAGAATTTGTCTACAAGGGTGGATTTGCAGTAGTTCTTTGAGAATACGTTTCAGTTCTGTATCTTCTTGTTTTATTGTTTTCTGTTACGGTATTTTTTCATTTGTATTTAGGTAGGTATATAATATCTAAATAAAATAAGATAAACAATTATTTTATGTGTAATAGTATGTAAAAATAAATGTACAATGATCTAAACATATGGTTGAGGTTATAAATGTCAAAGTTCACCAGTGTTGCCAACGCAGTTTTTCAAACGCTAAGTAGCGCAACTGAAAATTTGGTATGCGGTCATTCCGAAAATTTTAGTATCCGAAGAGAGGTGGGAGTCTGGAAAGGTGAAAATTCGCTAAAAGGGAAGTAGCCGAAGTTGCTACCTGTCGCCTTTTAAATTTTTTTCGTAGCCGATTCTCGTTCCAAATAGGCCAAATGACAGTAAATTACCCCCTTTGGCAACACTGAATTTGACAATAGACCGGATTAGCTAGGGCGCCTCTAGCGGCACAAGATGGAAAAAAAACATCCCATTGTGATTGTTATTATTATATAGATTATAAGTAGGTACCTACCATAATGCAAACATAACAGCTAGTCCGCAATAAAACGATATTTTCGTCACGATAATATGAAGAACTCGTCAGTTTCAAAACCCACCTTCAACGAACTGATATTTTTTCTTTAATCATCAAACTAAAGCAGAGTAAACTAAACTAATAGGTACTTATGATTTATTTCGACATTTCATTCTCCAAAAGAGATTTGTGCCATACATTTGTTAAATTTAAAGTGGATATAATAAACTGAAATGATTTATACAATATTATTAGATAGACACGAAGTGCCTCAGGAGAATGTTGGGTATAAGATGGTACCACCGCATCACGAACGACGCTATACGCCGGCGCACCCAGCGTGAGCCCATCACTTCTACCATTATGTGGAGGAGATGGACTTGGCTGGGACATGTGTGCATTACTGTGCATGCATGCCGGATGCAAGATCGAGCGTAATGGAGAGCTCTTGTTGCCTCCCTATGCCCCTAAGTGGGGCCTTAAGGGAGTTTGGATTTGGATTGGATTCGATAGATTACATACTTACAATACAATATCATTTTATTTTGTGGATTTATCGGGGATCAATTTTATAGAATGCATACCTACATTGTTCATACTAAGCTTGATAGTTGCGTCAAAAAGGGGTCACTGCATTTATTTTAATCCACAGCGTGTCAGAAGTCAGGGAATGAAGAATTAGAAAATTGAATTGATTTCTAAAATTAATCGCTGTGAAAAATATTTGTGTGCTAGATGGTTTTGAATTTATTGTTCACTGCAGTTAACAGTTTTATTTGAATCCATATCGAGCATTTACACTCTTTTAATAGTTTTTTTAATTAGACATAGGGATCTTCATGGCATTTTACGTAGCGAAAATCATTGATGATTACAGAGAGAAAAAAAAAACGATTTGCATTAAGTACCGAGAAAATGTTTGTGTAAATTTTGAATTCAAAGACTGTGTTACTGTTGTGTGATATTATTTTGACGATGAATTTACAGATAGCAGAGACAACCAAATTGTCGCGTTTATTGATTTGGTTTATTTGTTTTTTATTTTTTATATGTTTGTATGTTTTGCTCTTTAAACATGCTACATCTTCATTGCTCTATATAGGAAACTCTGATAGAATTACACAGTTTTTCGAAAAAAATAAAACAGACCTAAAAAAATATGAAAACAGTTCTTCGGAAGACGACATTCTTCAAGTTGTCACTCCAGCAGATTATGTGTCAAATGAAGAAGAAATGGAAACAGTAGCTAAGCGGTATCCCAATATCCCATTACGTTTTTGGTTCAAAGTAAAAAATAACCAAAAGGACATGTTTTTGAAGAACTCTTCGTGCGCTCGATTCCCTGATATGTTCAGTTTAAATCTGAATAACGTCTATTGGCAAATGGTTCACATGACCAACCAAACATCGGTCCAGTTGTACAGTGCTTACTACGATACGAGAGAGATATCTGGTCGAATGGTACGAATCCTGTCAATGGTCAACAGGACGAAACAAAATTTTCCAGGCAACAGAACATTCTATTGTCAACTTTGGTTCGATGAAGAAGTCGAACCTGTCATTGCTCCAATGGACTCGGTGAATTATATGTGGCTTCATGAATGGAACTCTCATGGTGAGGGATCATTTGGACCGTATCTTCTCGGGTGCAGCATTCCAGAATCTCATTCAAACAAAACTCCCCAAGTTGTGTCCTTTGTTGAAAACCCATGTGATAACGCGTCTAACATGCTGCGTGTGGTATACGATGACGTAGAGAGGAAAGGTGATATTTCAGTGTGCGTAAAAGGCTTAGATTTTCTACAAGTCGATTTGTCATATCGACTTGTTGAATGGATCGAACTCGTATTTTTACTGGGTGCTGATAAGATCTATTTCTACGAATTTGAAGTTCATCATAAGATGAGGAGAGTTTTAGATTATTATCAAAAGTTGGGTAAGATTGATCTCAGACCTTTAAAACTACCCAGTGGTCATCCTTCTATTCCATTTCTAGAACATATTTTTATGTTACAAAACAATGTTGCACAATGTCTGGATGAGATCATTCCGTACAACGACTGCTTTTACAGAAACTTGTATTCCCACGACTATGTCGCTCATCTGGATATAGATGAAATGATTTTGCCAGTAAAAGATGGTACATGGCAAGAATTGATAAGAAGAGGAATGGCATCATCAGAACCAAACACCAGATTTAACGCTTTCACATCTCAGCATGTTTACTTTTTGGACCGTATGGATCCAGAAACTCCTCACCAAGGTATTCCACCATACATGCATATGCTGCAACATGTCTACAGATCCAGCAACTTCACTCCTTGGGACTTTTTCATAAAAACTTTATTCAATACGAAAGAAACAATATCTTGCCACAACCATTGGCCTATATCTTTTGCTCCTGGATCTCAAACGCACAGTTTCCCTTACGACGAGGCCCGAATGCATCATTACAGAAAAGATTGTTCATGGGAGGTCAAGTGTGAGGATTATGAGAAAGAGTTGGTGAAAGATACAAAAATATGGGAATACAGGGACTTGTTAATACCACGAGTAAACAGGGTATTGAGAAAAGTGGGCTTGCTGAAGAGCCACAAACATCACAATGAAAAGGAGGAATATAACAAATAAAGAATTTGGAACTGTATTTTTGAGAGTCGTGTCTTTGTAAGCATCAAGGCGTTTGTTTCATGAGTGCAGATAATTATTTGCTACTCTCATCTCAATGCACTTTATTATTAGGTAACGATTTTTTTTTAATTTGATTAAATTTATATTCGATTAAATTAGACATTAAACTTATGTACTGAGAATAAGAAAATCAGTCTATAGTCTCATAGCTCTACAGTTGTGACTTAAAATCGTTTATCATTTGAATTTAATTTTTATTATCTTGATCGATCGTTTTGAAAGTAATTGTTTAGCTCAATTCGATCCATTTCAATTCGAATGTGCACTAATTATTGTTCTTAATTTTCCAAATTAAATATGTGTTCTTAGAATCCAAATCAACTTTTGTCCAAAAATTTAAAGGTGTTAAATAAAAGCGATTTTTCAAAGGTATACCAACCTCTTATGAGGGTTTCGAAGAGTTCATCATGCTGCATTATTTACATTTTTTCTTAAAAACAGAGCTGAAATATTTAACTTTTTTAGGATATGTGTTAGATGGGGCCATTAACATGAATCTGGTAGTGGAAGTATTTTGTTGCCTCAATATGCCTCTTAATGGGAATAAAAATTGTTATATCAATAATTTTATTTAACCACGTACGTATATTGTGTACGCATTCAACAGTTTTTAAAAGCAATTGCTTTTTACTCCAACTTCAAGGTTTCGCATTATCAATAGAACACTATCGCGATTGTAAAACTGCAGTTGTAAAAAACTGTTTATAGGCACAAGACCTATATATCGCTGCTCCAGCTGAATACTGGGAGATCTCAAAATATACGAAATTTGAGATATTGGTATCGTTGGAAGCGTCTCGTTCCGTAGCATCTAAGACTTAAGATACAACAGAAAATGACGCCGCTATAGCAAAAAAAAAAAAACAAAAAATAAATTCTGAAAATTGAAAAATATTTTTAGAAAAATACTGTAATATTTTGAACAACTGAAAAATACTGTACGTTTTTATTTGGTCGACGTTCAGAAGAATACTGTAACAATCCAAAAATTTTGTAGCGCCGCCGCTCGGAAGAAAAACGTTGTTTATGACAGCTAGGCTTTTATTATTTATCTTCTACAGACTTTTCATTATTGTCACATTGTGTAGGTACTTATTAAAATTGCAGAAGCGGCTAAATAGTATATACCTATTTAATTCAAATCAATCAAAACTCCCTTTGAACTCCACTCAGGAGCATAGGGTGGCAACAAGAGCTCTCCACTGCGCTCGATCTTGCGCAATGCTTATGACCTCCTCACACACCATGTCCAACACCCTCAACTCTGCCTCGAAGGAACGGAACACGGTGTGAGAGGGTCTTTGACGTCTTCGAGACTCTGATGGGAGGAAAAATAGCGCTCTCCTCGGCCAAATGTCATTCGGCATCCTCAACACATGTCCCAGCCATGCCCATCTCCTCTCCGTAATGGTGGAGTGATGAGCCTGCGCTGGGTGCGCCGGCGTATAGCGTCGTTCCTGATGCGGTGGTACCATCTTATACCCGAAATTACCAATACCATAAAAATCATATGCCTACTACTAAAAAATAAATAACTTTTTGACATAAAAAAATATGATAATTTTAATATGTAAGAAATTACTATGTACTGGTTTGAATGAGATACTGAATACACATTATTGTAGTTAATAAGACGAGATATAAGATCAATGAGAAAGAATAAAAAAGAGCTTGGGCAACGATCGCTAGAGAATGTATCGAAAAGTACGATGAAACATAGCATACGGTGACTGGGTTTACGTCTGATTTATTAGATGGCACAGATACCAGTATTTTACCAGAAGATACGAAAATAAGAAATAATAAAGAAAATTGGATAAAAAATAAAGAAATAGCTCTTGAAAGAACAAGAAAATCGCACGAATATAACAAGAAAATATTCGACAGGAATAGAAAGAACCACCAGTTCAACACCGGAGATCGGGTATTATAGAAAATGGCATCATACTAAATAGAAAAAAAAATTGACGAATTGAGAATTGGACCTTATGAAATAATAGAAAACATATGGAATTTGCTATAGGTATAGAGTAAAAACTGTAAAACGAAAACATGGAAATGATATACCACGTAACCGAATTGCTACCGAATATCAAATAATAGAAATGAAGACTGAAAATTGTGAAAATTTTCACCTTGTGGTGGGAAGATGTAAGAAAGTACTACGTACTTTACTACTTAGCTTTGGCCTATTATAGATAGATGGCGTTGATCAAGACTGACAGCTAATGGCGACTCAAAAGAACGCGTTTGGATTTTGTTAATAAAAGTGATTATCATTGAATTAAACTAAATAAGAAATAACATCAATTATTGTCGTTTCTCTGTTTTCAGGTAGGATAAAGTGTATTTTATAATTATTGTGAAAACCTTTTATTTTAGTTTGTTTTCTTTAAGATTAATAAAATTTTTTTGAATTTCTGCTTTCAGCAATTCAGACGAAACAAAATTGTGTTTGCATACATACCCTACTGAACATTTCACCTAGAAATCATATTTATATTATATCAAACAAGGTGTAACTTTGGTAGAGGATAAACCGAAGCAGGAAGGTAGAGGACCTCAAAACCTATCGATTTTACCCCCATGTTAATTATGTTCAGCGATTTTGGGTTGTTCAAAAGTTAAGTATTTACCTTTTTGTGAAATTTGAATAATAACCGGATTTCTGACTAAACTACGTAACTGTGGCTAAACTGTTTAGATCGTGTTTTTTTTCTGGAAATAGTCCGATAGTGACCCTTACGCAAGGTATTAATGCTATGAGTGAGCACCCGATAGCTTATGTTCAAAAAAAAAATTAACAATAATTTTTATCCAAGAAATTTTTTTCTAAAATCTTTCAAAGACAAAAAAATTCACGGAGCATTTTTTTCTAAAAACTACCTTAAAAACTTCTACTATTAATGGAGAATAATTCCTGCAAATTTCATTTGGCTGGTATAATGGGATCATGCTAAAACTCTCTCATAACTAGTGCAAGTATCAATATTCAACATTTTTTATTAACACAGCCTTGTTATATGAGTGGTAAAAGCCAGTTTTTTTTTTTTTTTTTAATTATTTGTGGTACCTAAATGCATAATTATGAAATAAATTATTTATTGAAATAAAGATAAAAATATTGTTATACACTCTTAAAACTATAATTAAAATTGTAATACTTTAGAATAAACAGATGGTTCCTTTGTTTAGCCTGAAACCAATATTTCCCGTTATTGTTCAATAATATCAGGTATTACCTACTTTTTAATTAATTTCATTTATGCCATACTAAATTTTAATACAATACAGTAGTTTGAAATATTCATATCTATAAGATAAATACGGTAACATCTAAAAAAGATCCGTTCTCTCTGCCTACCCTTACGGGACACGGCGTGATGGGTAAAAAAAAAAAAAAACAGTAATATTGCTAAATGTCACATTCACAATAATATTCTTTTACTTTGAGATGAATACTGTAAGATCTCTAACTACTGTCAGTTTTTTTTAATAATATGAATATTTTATGAAAATTATAAAAAAACTAAATGAAATCTATTAAAGGAATAAATTAGTTTTTCAAAAAAGTTCTTACAAAATTCTAGATGATCCTAAAACAAAAGTTATCTCAAATTCAATTTCAACAAAAATTGAGATCTTACAGTATTCATCTAGAGCAGCGATATATGGTATGCACCTATATAGAGAACTAAATTAGGCAAAAATAAAAATGTAGGTACATGAGTTTTTCGCAACGGCTTCTCGCGGCGAACGGACGTGTCTCTGAGTCTCTGTCTCTGAGTGTGTTTACGTTCATTATTATATTTCTTGTGCAAAACCGCAGGTGTTCAGTTGTGACGTTATTTGTTTACATTGAATCATCGCTGGAAAAAAACAGATATTTATAGAACCTTATATTATTATTTTTTTATTTACTCACTTTAATAATATTATTGTTTTTTTTTTTCTTTAATATATTTTTTTTTCTATTTCACTTATTAGTGTTAAGTGGGTATAAGTACCCATATATTTTTTCTCTTTTTCATTTTAAATTTTGACTTTTTTTGTTGTTTTTTTTTTCAATACTAATGTAGCATCATGGGAGATCCTCCCAATAAAGATCCCGATAAAATAAGATTAGACGATGTAAACTCTAGCACCAAGAGAAGAAGAACGGATGATTCTTCTCTGATGTCCGCTTCTGGGACAATCATGGATGCTCAATTACCTTCATCAGTACCTTCTCCGAGTACCGAGGCCCAACCTAACCCCGAAGGAAAGGCTCCGGCCAGGTGCCCTCAATCTTCTCATGCTCCGTTTTTGGTCATAATAGAAAATAAAAACCCGGACAAACATCTTCATCTAATGGTATTTGGAGGTCTAGTGGCTAAGAATAGCGTGAAAGGCATCGTAAGTGGTGGCGTGCGTTCAGACGGTAGAAATAAAATAGCTGTGACTTTTTCATCTGTAAATTCAGCGAACTCATTCATTTCTAATGATATTTTATCTACATACAATTTGAATGCATTCATTCCAAGCTATAAATTGTATAAACATGGAATCATTCGCGGAATACCAACAGAGCTTAAAGACGAAGAAATCTTTGAGAATATTGAGGTTCCCTCTTCTTGTGGAAAGCTCAATGAACTTCGAAGGCTAAACAGAAGGATTACAGCTCCAGATGGGACTACTATATGGAAACCATCTACCACTATTTTGTTATCATTTGAGGGCCAATCCCTGCCTGAGCATATATATTTGTTCTATAACTCCATCAAAGTGGAGTTGTACGCTCGTCCATGTTATATTTGTCATCGTTGCCTTAGATTTGGACATACTAAAAAGAACTGTACCTCTTCCCCTAAATGCTTCCGTTGTGGTGAAAATCACCTTGGTGAATCTTGCCCAGATATGAAACTCCCTCCAAAGTGTTCCCATTGCAAGGGAGAACACTTGACGACAGACGTTTCTTGCCCTGAATTCATCAGGCAAAAGAAAATAAAATACATTATGGCATCTGAAAATATTTCTTTTGTTGAAGCCGTCAAACAAACTCCCCCTTCAAAAATTTTTTACAGTGAGGTGGTTTCGTCTTCACAAAAACAGTATGGTTCATCTACAAAAAATAAACCTACCACCCCTGTTACACGTTCTGTGGTAAAACCAAATCTAGATAAAAGAGCCACAGAGGCCCTTCTTTCATATTCCAATGGGCAATCCACAAATCTCCAAAATGGCTGCGCTCTAAAAAATATAGAAACCGTTCCTTCCACGCCATCATACAATTTAGAAAAAAAACAATTATATAAAATGCTTTCCCAGATTCTCTCACTAGTTATTTCTAATCCTAAAGATTCCTTTGATCCTCCCTATGCTTACAAAAGTATTTGAAAAGATGTCTGAGAGCGATAATGATGTGTACATCACATTAATCGATCGGTTTATACATTTATATTTCAATAAAATTATAATCATGTCAAATTTACAAGATAATATTAAAAACAAAAGAGATCATTTAAATTTATTACAGTGGAACAGCAGAAGTGCCGTATCAAATAAACACGAAATAATACAACTCCTCAATGACTTGGACATTGATATCGCATTGATCCAAGAGACATGGCTCCTTCCTCATTTCAATTTTAATGTTCCAGGTTATGTATGCTCGCGTTCAGATAGACTATATGGTAGAGGTGGCGGAGCTGCCATATTGGTTGATCATAGAATACCTCACTCTGTAATTAATTTACCACAAAACCCGTACTTGGAAATAGTGGCGATTCTTGTCGATGGGATCGCATATGTATCTGTTTATATTCCTCCCAACACCGGCTTCGACGTCGGATTCTTTGACGCTGTTGTCGCACTTCTTCCTTCATCTTTCGTTATCTTAGGAGACCTGAACTGTCACTCCTACGTATGGGGAGCTCTATCACAGATAGAGCAGGGAATTCTGTCCTTTCGTTTTTGGATTCTCATAACTTATGTATTGTCAACGATGGTTCCCCAACTAGAATGACCCCTCCAGGCCAGAACAAAAGCGCAGTAGATTTATCTATTTGTACCAATAACTTAATGGCTTCCCTCCACTGGTCGATTATGGATGACCCTCGATCCAGTGACCATTATCCGATTGTGATTCAACTTCATACTAAACCTATCAAAAATTCTCCTCACGGAAGACAATTATACAATTTGAACAAAGCAGATTGGAATGCCTTCTCTAGACATCTAGATAATAACGTTCCATCATTAATTTCAAAAGGAAACGAATGTTCAAATGTGGATGAAGAAAATACTGTGTTATTAGAGTTTATTTACTCAGCTGCGGATGAAAGAATTCCTAAAAAGGCATGTAATAATCGCCCTAGAAGAAATGCCCCTTGGTGGGATGAAGAATGTTCTGAGCTCATCAGAGATCGAAAGGAGGCTATGCGTAAAGTTCGGAAAATTTTTAGTTTGGATGCCTTCTTAACGGCTAAGTCTATCCAGGCTAAAGTCAAAAGAAGATTAAGACAAAAAAAGAGACAGGGATGGCAGAAATTCTGCTCTTCGCTGTCTCCCCATTCTCATTCGTCATACGTGTGGAGCATGATCAAGAGATTTAAGGGTTCTTTCTCTTCTTCCTGCCCTAAGGAAGGAGTAGAGACCTGGTTACCTAAATTTGTGAATCTCTTGGCTCCCCCATATGCGCCGCGTATTGATCAAATTTCTCCTCCTTGTTTAAATTACTCCAGCTCAGATTCTTCTCTCTTTTCTTATTTCACCCTTCGTAATGGGGGAACTAATATGCTGTCTGCAGCGTGTAAAGGACTCTGCTCCAGGTTTAGATTTGATCCCATATACATTTTTCCAAAAGGCCCCACCATCTTTCCTAGAATATTTTTTGTCTTTTGTAAATAAAATTCTCATATCTTCTTCTGTTCCAGAAAGTTGGAAAAAACAACTTATCATTCCAATACCTAAACCAAAAAAAGACCCTTCTTTAGGTTCTTCGTACAGACCTATCGCCCTCTCGTCCTGCACTTTGAAAATTCTGGAACACCTCCTAAAAAATAGAATTGATTGGTTAATTGAACATAAGTCAATCCTTCCCAAACCCCAATACGGTTTTCGTAAATCCCTTTCTTGTATTGATAACCTTAGCTTACTTATCTCCGACGTACATATAGCTCTTTCCAAAAAAGAGTTTACTATCGCAGTATTCCTCGATATCGATTCCGCATATGATAATGTTTGTCTTTCCACTCTTTATAAAAAAATGATAAATCTTTCCTTTCCGGAACCCTTTGGCAAATTAATTTTCAACATATTTTCTGAAAGAACCATCGTCGTCAATCATGGTGAGAAAAATGTGAGTAGAAGCGTGTGGAAGGGACTTCCTCAGGGATCCGTTTTTAGCCCAACTTTATTTAACCTGTACTGTTCTGATCTGGAATCTCTTATTCCACCTAACTGCTCTATTGTCCAATATGCTGATGACATCGCAATATATACGTCAAACAAAAATCTCTCCCTTGCTGAGGAGTGCATATCTTTTGCTTTTGATAAGATCAACAAATGGATGTTTGATAATTCCTTGAGACTTTCGGCCCATAAATCACAATCAATAGTATTCTCTAGAAAACATAACAACCCTTCAATCGTACTAAAATCTGAGGGTCTTCCAATTCCTCAAGTGGAGGAAGTTAAATTTTTAGGCCTTTTCATAAACAGGAAGCTATCATGGCATTCCCAAATTAATCATATATCTCAAAAATGTGAAATAGGTATCAATATGTTGAGGGCTCTGTGCAACATATCCTGGGGATCACACCCTTCCACATTAAAGCTACTTTATAATGCCTTAATCCGAAGTCATTTGGATTACGCGAGTTTCCTATTTGACCCTCTCCCAAAAACTTTGGAGTCTAAATTGGACAGTATTCAGACAAAGTCCCTGAGGTTGATTCTAGGAGCTATGCAATCTACTCCAAATAACGCCCTTCAGGTCGAATGTGCTGATATGCCGTTGAGAATTCGACGTCGGTATTTGTCGGATTGTTATTACTCGAAAAAGATAATGTACGAAGGACATCCTTTAACCAGCGGAATTGCTGTACTCAATAACATCGTAAGAAATGATAGATTTTGGTTGAAACGACAACCACCTAATCTGTGTGAAATTTTTTCGAGCATCAACTTCCATGTCGTACAAAAATACCCATTTCCCTCCCCTATATACAACCTCCCATTCGAAGCTTTAATCTTTAGACCTGATACCGTTCCACACATGGGTTTAGACAAATCTTGTTTGATGTCTGCCCAACAAATAAACAGTGAATTTCAGTTTCAAATTGACTTTAAATGGCCAAAGCATATTCAAGTTTACACTGATGGCTCCAAAATTACTTCTGAGGAATGCGTGGGTGCACTCAGTCCTTATCTCCTCTCTCGACATAAAAGTTCTAATCAAGTTACCTCCAGAAGCATCGATTTTCACGGCGGAGTGTGTTGCGTTGCTGAAGGCTCTTGACATCGTCAGTGATCTTAAATTCGATAAAACGGTTATATTCACAGATTCCCTCTCATTGGTCCAATCACTCTCTTTCTCAGACCCATTTCGTATGGCTAATGAGATATTATTACAAATTAAGAAGGAACTATTCGATCAAATAAATAACCACCAGGAGACAGTCATCACGTGGATCCCTTCACACAAGGGTATACAATATAATGAACAAGTTGATTCTCTAGTGAGATCAGCATCTATTTCTGGGACCATTCTTGGGGGATTTGTTCTTCCTATAAGTGACCGGAGGCGCATTATCGAGGAAGCAGCCTTTAAAAGATGGGAAAACTTCTGGGATAGAGAGAGCCTTACCAAGGAATCTCTATACAAAGCTATCAAAAATAGTATTTCCAAAAAACCCTGGTATCATAATTTGAATTTGACCCGACCTCAAATCGTTAACATTTGCCGAATGCGTTTTGGTCACCATAGACTGAACAGTCATTTGTTCAAAATTAATCTAGTCGACAGTCCATATTGCGAGTGCGAGCTGGATCTGGAGAACTTGGACCATGTGTTCTTTGACTGTCCTTTAAGAGACAGATACGAATTGTACAATAGAATGAATATTCAACTCCCTATCAATATGACCCATCTCTTGTCCACTCCTTCGAAGAGCATATACAAACATATTTTGGTGTACATAGAGAAAAATATGATTTTATTATAGATAGCTATTTTTTTTTCTCTCCATGTCTATTTTCCGTCTGTTCACTTAACGAGTCCGACCACCCATCCACTAGACCACTCCACTCCAATACTCGGCAGCCGCAACAGCATTGTCATTACCAATGATAAGGTCTTGAGTATCACACCTCACAGGCATATCTCGGCAAGCGAGGAGGTGTTCGTCATTTTGAGTCTCACCGCAGCTACAGGAGACATCCTCTTCCACACTAAAACCCCACCTGTGCATGTTTTCCTTTCATCTGGTGACACCCACTCGCAATCTGTTGAGTGTCTTCCAGGTTGGGTAAGGTAGTTGGTGTCCCGGTCCCAAGCTTTCCGACAGTTCTAGCTGGCTTCCATTATACTGTGTGTGCCAGAGATCTTTGATCTTTTTTTAGATCCGTCTGTGAGTAAGTCTTACTTTGCTGCCAGTTGGCACAAATCGTCCTTTACGTGACGTAATGCCATATTTATATAATAATAATAATAAAAATGTACATATACTTATCGACCTTCTTCGTATGATTTAAGATCTGTTATTAAGTGGTGGGGTTGCCTTTCAGCTGTCTTTCCATCTTTTGGATAGTCTAGCAGTTTGGACGAGTCCATTCTCCTCAAATTATTTGCATACCAGAATCATCTTCTTTGCCTTTGCTCTATTTTAGTTGGCAGATCCGTTTATCCACATAAATCAACACCGAGGTACCTAAATTTTGGCACGTGTTCCACGAAGACATGCACCATCAACAGATTAGGTAAACTTGATAAATATAACCTATAACTTCCTTGTACCGAGCTCGGTAGCCTAGAAATATAGGCGTGGATTTCAGATCATGAGGTCCCGGGTTCGATCCCGGTCGGGTCACAGTTTTTGTGTGTTTTTTTCACTTGAAAATTCTACCCGGGGTTGGCCTGTCTCAGATTTGACGGGACCGGTTGACTAGAAAAAAATTGCCTCAGGCAATAAGTTCGGCCGGCTATACTGACACCTTTGTACAGAAAAGTGTTAATTTATTTATTTATTTTAACTTCCATACTGATATTGAATATGGACTACTATTCTCAAATTCACCTTCCAACTCAACGCAATCAATGATTGCAATTGATTCCATGGCAATCACAATCCAATTGTTGATAAAATGTTTATTATGAACGATTTGTTATTGTATTTCTATGGTTAAAAAAAATTACAACAGCCTTGTCAAAAGGTGTATAGCCGGCGCAATCCTTTTTGGCTCTCGGTGGCCAATTTTGGAACTACATACAACGTTATCTATGTACAAAAGATCACTTCACATAACTAGACACTCACTTATCATAAAATACAAACTTGGATATGAACAAATTTTATGGTTAGCAGACTAAGATACTCAAACCTCTAACAGAATCAGCCAATTATTCCAATTAGGTTATCACTACACCAACAGCTATTATTTATTTAAACACTATTATCAAATACACTCAATCACTAGGTATAACTATTTGTATCTACTAATTTACTTGACGTCACTACGTGATTATAATACACCCGACACCACTCTACGCTTATTTCGAAACCAACATTACACTTCACCGAATAACTAATTATTTTACAATTAAACTGCAAATGCAGTCGAAAAACACTACGTCAAAACTCTATACAATCAAGTAACGTTAGCGGAATTAGTAACTATGCATGCAGCTATATTAGCGGGTTATGAGCGCGCATTACGGTACAACGGTTTTTAAGAACGGTGTGGAAGGTGGAGCCATGACAAGGAAGGAGTGTAATAAAATCCAAGGATGTTTCTTATTGGTGGAGACCCTAGTGGTGTTGTGTGCGAAAGAGACAGGGGAATTGTTTTAATGGCTTATACAAAATCTTTGCGCGTGAACTACAACTTATAATAAAATAATACGGTGAGCTTTTTCCTTATGAATCTTTCATACCCAGTAATTAATAAATTTATTCTTTGTATACGATTTTTTTAATCTTAACTCCTATGTTAGTCTTATGATATAATTTGTACAGAAACTTTATTTCACTACATATCTTAATCATAATCTTATGCTAAACTTAGTTCAATCTTCTTATCATTTACTTATTATAGCAATGCATATTTATCTCTTAAAACTTTTTTTTTTTTTTTACCCATCACGCCGTTTCTCGAAGGGGATAGGCAGAGAGTACGGACTTCCATTCCTTCCTATCCATACAAACCTCTTTCGCTTCCTCCAAACGCATTACATTCCGCATACATGCTCTTCTATTCCTTTTGCTCCTGACTTGGCGCTCCTTTAAGACGGCACCGATTTGATCGGACCATGTCATTCGAGGTCGGCCTCGTCTGTGTGCACCCATTCTTTCAGATTTATATATCCTTTTAGTCATTCTATCTTCGTTCATTCTCTCTACATGCCCGTCTCAAAACTAATTGCTCCCTTATTAATATAATTGTACACCAAAGTCTTATAACCTAGACATTGTTCAATAATTCTCTTAATAGTTATTATTATTCTTATTACTAATATTGGCCATTAATAAATCATATCTTAGGTTACTCTTAACCTACACATACATTGCTTCTTAATAAGAACGCTTATCAGTAAATAAGCTAACATGCCTTAATCCATAATTAATCTTATGTATGTATTATAATTTATACACGTCCTGAACATAGCTTATTTGTTAAATCTCGGTCAAAAACAATATTATAAAAATTTGCACATATTATTTAATCAAGATTTAAGTCTACATACAAGATTCTAGAAACCTTAATTTATTGTGCACTTTCAAAACAATATACCTAATTATGTTAATTTACAACTAGAACTACATACCTAGTTTGAATAACATGTTATATAATAATTCTATTTCTAGGTACAAAGTTTTATTACAAGGGTTTTTTTTCCATCAGCCTAAACTCAAGAACATGCACACAAAATATTATCTACCATCCTTTGAAGCGTCAAAAACCCGTTTAGCGAGAATTATTATGCAGCCTATTGACTTCAAAATAAACAAAAGCCATTGTTATGTTACCACAGCGGCGACAATCGTCTACGGCTAAAAACCCTGTACTGTTTTCTTATCTTTCGGATCTTATATCTATAAATGTATCCTTACACTTCTACCTGTTAGACTTCTCAGAACAAATTTTGAACGCTAAAACTAACCAAAACATACTGAACCGCTATAGTATTTTCACCGAAATCTGAGCACATCTTAAGGCAAAAATCTTGGCCCTGGAATTGAAGGCCCCTTTAGCATAGCCTTCAGCCTAACTGGTTCATCAAACAAAATGCAAAATACAAAAGCAGTGATTCCTCAAATGCCATAAGTAGCACCAGGATCTTGGCCATATGTGTTATGGGATTTTCAAATAGATATTTTTAGATTAATCTATAAAAATTACATATTATTTTCTAATTACTGATTTAAGCAAATAATATATATTATGTACTTGTATTTCATTTAGTTCTACACAGAAATTGATCGGAGAAAGGTATTAATATTTTATT
Organism: Mystacides longicornis; assembly: GCA_963576905.1. Taxonomy (NCBI): domain Eukaryota; kingdom Metazoa; phylum Arthropoda; class Insecta; order Trichoptera; family Leptoceridae; genus Mystacides; species Mystacides longicornis. The sequence goes on from OY756436.1 coordinate 9,880,297, forward strand.
AAAATTCGTGAAAAACATCTTGGTTTTTGTAATTTGCCGATAGCTCTAAGAAGTAAAAGAAAGTACCTGTGCAAAACCCTTGGATATTTACACGGTACGTGATTGGTTAATAACACGTGTCACCGTAAGACAATACCAATACCTGTTATTGTTTCACTTTTTTTAGGTTAACAATAACAGGTATTGGTAATTAAGATTTATGGCTTGTTCGTCAGATTTCGAAATATTCACAATAGGCTATCACTTAATTAAAATGTACCTACGGCCTACGCGTTTCAAACATACGCGGTTTTTAACCGCACTCGTTCTGCACCCGTCGTGTGATCTAGGCCTGACTAATAAAACAAAAATAATTGTATGAATATATTTTATATTATGAACATTTTATTATAATTTATTATACTTTTTATTTTTTTTTATTTCATTTATTTAAAACAACATAAATCAATACATACACAACAATATGAGAATGGACAAATTTAAATTATATGGCTGTAATTCTAACGATTCTTTCTTTTTCAAACCGTCTATCTAAATGTGCGCTGTATACTTGCACGTGTGTTTTGTTCGTCATGTAAATTTGTTGCCACAATTTGTTTTTTATATCAAGGTGCATCATGTCGGGAAAGGGAGCACACGACTGGTTTTGATAGTACATCTCGTACGATTTTTGCCTTTGTTTCATCCAGTAGACAACGGGAATATTGGGATATAACTTCTCAATTTCTTCAGCCATCTCATCATCACTTATACGGGGTGCTGGTGTGAAATTTTTTACAGGATTCCGTTTTGATTCGGGCACGTTTTGAAATAACGGCTTCAAATGTCTTTTTGATGGGCGAAACTTTACGAACTCGAAATATGTGGATATCGGAATAATGAAATATAATAAAAATAATATAAACAAAATAAAAAGATACCACCTATTCTTTATAGACATTTAGTTTTTAGAAAAAGGTTGAATTTAAGCACAAATAATTTGTTAAGGGAAATTAAAATAGAAGAACATTTAAGTGTTAACTTTGCTCTATTCCAATAATAATAATATATCCGACGCAACGACCGATAGAAATGTGAATGGGTAATGAAAATCATCCATTAAGATCATTTAATAATAATAATAATAATTTTTATTCAATAAAAAATAATACATTAAAAATAATACACAATTTAGTGACTCCCTCCACTAGGCTATGCCTGTCTTATTTGCCATTGTTCAAAAAAATTTCAAATCAGGAATGTAAGTAAATTTACACTTATCTATACAAAGGTGTCAGTATATCCGGCGGAACTTATTTCCTGAGAAAATTTTTTCAGTCAACCGGTCCCGTCTTATTTGAGACAGGCCAACCCCATGTAGAAATTTCAAGGGAAAAAAACACTTAGAAAAACTCCGATTCGACCGGAAATCCAACCTGAGACCTCATGGTCTGAAGTCCAAGCTTCTAATACTAGCCTATCGAGGTCGGTAAATTTAATGTCCTCCTTTTTTATTTAAATAATAAAAATGTCTTCCCAAATAATTGTTAGCAGTTTAATACGTCTTGATTTTATCCTAGAGCTAAGCATCTCGAAAGACAACTAAAGTCACAGATTTGAATCCTCTCAAGACATGGAGATTTTAAACAGGCAATAGATATTATTAACCTTAAAGTATATGAGACGTGCATTGTGCATAATACCGGTTGCAACGTATGAACTGTAAACAGTGAAACTGACCAAATTGAGCACAAAAAAGATAAGGGTTCCCCCAAGATCCATGGAAACGCCATCCGTGAGAGAAAAACATAAGTGAGGAACGAAACGATAAGCCACATGGCAGAAAACAAGTAACATATCAACTTATCGCATTTCTCAAATTGCGATGGACAGCCTGGAGACCCAGAATGACTACCAGGAGATTAGAGGACCACCATTACGGTGTAGAGATGACCTCATGAAATACGTTGGTGTCAACTGGCTTCAGAGAGCCATAGAGCGGCGTGGAAGTATCCATATACCATTATCAACATACTTTATAGGAGACCTAATTCAGGAATCCACGGGTATAGGCCGATAAAAAAGAACAAGAGGAAAGACAGAAGTGCCAACAATCTTCCACATTCACGACACAAGCTTTAAGTGGATACTGTGAAAGATTCAAAGAGTGTAGTTGATTTTTATTTTGATACATTGCGATTTATCCAGTGCAGTCACGAATATTTTGGGGCTATGATCACCCTATACATTATATCTATCAATAGTCACTATTCGTTCATCCTTATCTAAAGGTTCAATTCTTTGATTAACATAACTGACTGCACTTCATTTTATGACATGATAAAAGACGGTGGCAACAACTGTTTAAATCATTTTTTTAACTATCTGAGATTCTGTTTAGGTGTAGTTCATAGTCGCACACAGGGGACGATGGGGGAAAATATGCCACACAAAGAACAAGACTAATCATACTATGCTTCCCAGAGGTCAAGGAGAGTGATATGAACAAGTCCTCACAAGCTGTCTCCCAATGAGGCAAATGCAGGCAGTTAAATGTATGCGATGCTGCAACCAGGACACCACCACCATCCCGTTTATTCGTCAGTTCAAAATTCCTATCTTTACGGAAAGCGACAAAGTCGTCTCCGAACAACTCGGCGTCGTGAACACCGCAATTTAACCACGTTTCTGTTAGAACCACAATGTCGTAGCTGTTGACAGCCAGGCTTGATCTAAAAGTGTGTAGTGTGTATGTGCGTGCATAGATGATACAATAATATTATACTGATGTGCGTGCTGGCTAAGGTAATTATTATAAGATAACTAGCTGACCCGTCGAACTTCGTATCGAAATAAATAATATGGGTACTCTAGGTTTTATGCAACAGAGCTCAAATTCGTTTTTTAGTTATTTAACACGAATGACTATTTAGTGGCATTAGCAAAACCTGCATACCACGCAGCATTCATTGGCTCTGAGTTTATTTTTACATCAAAAACTTATAACATATGTTAATATGATGTGGGAAGACTTTTTCCTCGAGGACCAGAGACTCCTCATAATCTCCAGTACTCGAGAAAAGTCATGCACACAAATAAGCTGCCTGAATTAGGACTGAAGTCCTCTTTCAAACCGCTCGTTGTGGTCTGCCATCAGGAGAGAGGCTTAAGAGAGTGTGGTCTCATCCACAATAAATCTTCTAAAAGATTCTAGAATATTTACTTAATCACATTACCTTCATTATGTGATGCCCGGCTACTAAAATAAAATTCTCAACTATCAAGCATGTTTGATTTAAACTCTTTTCTCAAGATAGGGTTACGATGCAAGCCTACCAAATACCATTTCCTTTAGAGGGCAATTAGACAACACAACATGTTCAAATGAAAGAAGTAAATTAATAACAAAATGAACATCGTTTAATTCCAAGACCAAATCAAATAAATCTCCATAAACAAAACAAATATGATCAAATTTCATAAAAAATTCTCTACTGATTCTACAAATATTAACATTTTCTTAAAATTAATCATAAAAACATTCCAGTCGATAATTAACTCAAAGGACTTTCTTCAGTAGAAAGTAAATGTAACTTCCTCCAAATACTATCTTATAGACTGGTAGAATTTCTCAAATATCAAAATAAACTGCCTCGACTACAATTGAATATTACTTCAATTTCTTTCCTCGCCTTTAAGTACAGACGGTATTTCAACCGTTGCAAGTCAAACGTACAACCATAGGTACAAAAGAATATATAAAAAAAAAGGAAAAATTTTACAAGCGTATTCACAGCTTCATCAAACAAAATACTACAACGATTCGTGTGGTCACCAAACGCAAATACTACATAAATTAAGAAAACTTCAACTTAACTAAATTAATCCTGATTTGCCGCTACGCTCACCAGATTCAAATCCATGGTAGACTTTCAATACTTGAAATTACGATTCCCGCATCGCAAGAAGGAACCACCACTTTCCAAGTTTATTGACCCTCAAATCCGTGGACAGCTCGAGTTATACCTGGATCATCCCCAGATTCCCTCCTGTACAATTTGCCTCATCATGACTATACAAGACGGCATGATATACTTTACGATCCCAACCCATCAATTTAAATTTTCAAACGTAGTGACATCTTGCTCAAGTCAGCAATTATATATCCATACTTAAGCCTAGGTATTTCTACCTCAAGCCAGCGAAACCCAAACCTAGGTATTTTTATCCCAAGCCAGCGATAATTAAGCCCAGGTATTTTTATCCCAAGCCAGCGATACTCAATTCTACTCTCAGGAATTTCTATCCCAAGCCAGCGACCCGTATTCTGAAATAAGAATACAAATCGTGTCATGCTAGTTACCAAAAATCTTTAACGAAAATTAGTAATGTTGCGTATCAACTCTATGAAAAAAATAATTTAATCACAATCATTTATAAATTTCTCAACTACATACCTGCCAATTAATACGGGCTCGCGACACATTTGAAAACCATTAACAATTTATCCCACAATAACTAGTTTCACTTAAACTAAATGGTGATTAAAATTAACACAATAAAAGAATTACATTCTCGTCAGGGCGTCTGATCCTTTTCTCTCGCCGTTGCTATGTTCACCTCTAATATATAGTGTCCAGATACGACATGTTTAATACTTAGTATTGCCGCTCGGAGCGCTACCCATCCTGACGACGCATAGATGTGTACCTTAATTAGCATACACTGCTACTCGATATTAAACGTGAAAAATAACTGTTACAGGTCATCATTGCGCAAGATCGAGTGCAATGGAGAGCTCTTAAGCCTCACTTTGCTCCTGAGTGGAGTTCAAAGGGAGTTTTAATTTTGAGATTTGATGTTAATATGTAAAAAAAAGAATTTAGGTATGTCATTATATTCGATATTTTAATAGTTTTTTGCTCAGTTAAAATAATATTGATTGATTAATCAAAGTACGATAAGGAACATCTCCGTAACGATTCAAAATACGCATTGAGGTGTTAATACTTTTTTTGCCCATCACGCTGATTCGCGAAGGGGGTAGGCAGAGAGTATGGACTTCCATTCTTTCCAATCCAAACTTATTCGCTTCCTCCAAACGCATAACATTCCGCATACATGCTCTTATATTCCTCTTGCTCCTGACTTGGCCCTCACGAAAGACGGCACCGATATGGTCGGTCTATGTCATTGCAGGTCGGCCTCGTCTGCGTACACCAATTCTTTCAGATTTATAATCCTTTTAGTCATTCTCACATGCCCAAACCTTCTTTCTTTATTCACTTTCATTCTAGTCACTACACTAACATCCACTCCACATTCCTTTCTAATATTATCATTCCTCACCTTATCAATAATTCTCTTTCAGCATATCCTACGCCGTGATCTCATTTCCACAGAATTTATTCCAACTTCCAAATTTATCTTCCATGTCCAAGTTTCACTCCCATAAATCACGGATAGTATCAGGATTGCATTGTGCATCAACTGTCGATTTCAGAGATATCTTCTTAGAGGTCTTAATGCACCGCCAACCCTTCTCCCAGCCAATTTCCTTCTTTCAATCTCTTTTTCACACCTTGCATCTCTTCTAAATAAATTACCTAAATAGACAAACGTCCAAGTTCTCGACATTCACTTTCACACAAAATTGCGTTCTTAAATCTTCTCTTTCAAAACAGTGGAAATAAATAAAAAGCACATTTAATGCAGTATCTGTGATTTTTGTTCTATCTTCTATTACAACATGGTGGAAGTTGGAAGTGTAGCAATTTTTATTTTCAATAAAGAAACAAATGCTAGGTCATTAGCAAATAATATCCAGCTTTTTTTACATATCGCGGGCATCAAGCCAGAAGGGCGTATGAACGAAATGACTACTTTACAGGAGAGACAAAAAACTATTTATTTCCGTAACGAATGAATTTATCAATGTTATTATTTTTTATGAAATTAAGCAAAAAATTATCACAATCAAAGGGTGCCACCCAAATTCAATTTTTTTATTATTTACGCATAGATTCTGCACATACGCCCTTCTGGTTCGTTTATATACGTGAATATGGACTCAATATTTGTACATGAAATTATAAGAAAACTGAAGGGCGTAAAAACAAGTGTCGGAAACAGCTATATTTTATAGATAAAAATTATTGAGCTTATTTATTACTAATATTTAAGCCCCTTGATTCAGAAATTGAGCCAATTTTTCTAAAGCTTATATGATTTTTAATGTCTGTTCGCCCTTCTGGCTTGACAGATTTCAGTGTTACCGTGCCATTTTAACAGCAGGTCGTATATACTTTTTCTTATAATCTTCGTAATAATCACTCTCCAATTCAAAATAGTTGTAATTTTAAAATGATTTTTTTTACAAAATAGATTTTGATAATAAATTAAAATATATTACGATTAACAATTATTCCATAACCTAAAATGAAAAGACTAATAACATTTTAATGTTCCTAATTTCAAGTTCTATCAATGAGTATTCCTGAAATAAAACAGAATAAAGCCAACACGATCACACTTACAAGTGTCAATTTTGAATAAAATAATTATTTTATAGTAGAGACATAAAACAAGCACTCTCATTTACCTACAGTGTTTTTCTCTACGGCCATTAAGGGAATTTCAATAGGGAATCAATTAAAAAAGCACAAAATACTATTGGTACGCATAGTACCTACTCAAAACTTTATTTAAAAGAAATTTTAGTAGGTACATAATATTTGTAATAGGTAAAAAAACAAAAATGGATATGACATCAATTTTTTGAAAGTTTTACTTAAATAGTAAAAAAAAAATCATAATTAAACAAAACAGATTTAAAAACCTTTATATTTATTTACATAAAAAAACAAACAACTTCTTATTTTCTTCTGGAGACAATAAAACTCTTCACTATTTAAATTACCATTGTCATTCAGATCAACCGATAGGCTTTCGTTATAATTTTGATGACTCCTTGAATAGTCCCCCGTTGACACAAATTCCTGAAATCTTTATACTAGCTTTAATAGGCACCAATTTTTCTAAAATAAGCCTGATCGACGTTCCTGCAAGATCCAGATCGAGTTGTTATGCTCGATATTACCGCCTGCTTAAATTCCTACCAATAATTTGTTTTTGAAAAAAGTGAGTTTGGTTCATCTTTCTTAAAAGGTGGCTACCTCACATTGTTCCATTATTATATTTACGTGTGAATTACAAGCATTTGGGCATTTTAATATTCCAGAATATCTTAGTAATAGAAAGCTTTATGGTTCATAATTTTGAGCTTATCTTTAATCAAGGCATATCTTTACGTGCCAAACTGATTACATTATGTCAGTCCTTTGGTACATAAATTTTGGCATATTCGGATTCACGTTCAATTGTCTAATGCATTATGTCGCACTTCATGATTAAGCTATGGTCCAGTTCCAAAATTGTATGATCCAGGACATCTATTTCACAGTCTTGTGCAGCAATTATGTGGTGCAATATTGATACCATTACGGAATTTATTATTTCTTCAGAACACTAGTTAAGAAATTACAGCGCAGTGTTTCAAGACTCTGCGACGAAACAGCACGCTTTGACCTTCGAGTCAATGCCAGAAAGATGGAGCTCATGGCGAAAAATGCCTACCCTGATAAACAGCTACCGATAACCATCGACGGTCACCAGGTCTCCCGGGTAGATAAATTTAAAGAACTAGGAGCAAAAAATACCACCTCTGGTGACCTAGGGGCTAAGCTCCTGCTACGTATCGGTATGACAAGTGGCGCCATTAACAACATGACCAAGATATGGAAAATGTCAGCGTTTAGTGCCGAGACGAAATGCGTGTGTGTTCTCATTCTGGATGGGTGAGTGGTCCTGGCACTTGACCAAAGCCCTGGCTCAATAAATCTCCGCATCCAATTGAAGTACCTTTGGAGAATTTTGGGTATAAAATGATGCCATCGCACCACGAACGACGCTATACGCTGGATACGCTGGCACACCCATCGCGGGACCATCATCTCTACCATTGTGGAGAGGAGAGGGAAGTCCCTCTCATCCTGACCACATGACCCCGCCAACTGGCTGGGTCATGTCTCAGGATGATGAATGGCAGTTGGCCTAGGAGAGCGTTGTTCTTCCTCCCATCAGGGTCCCGAAGACAAGGAAGACTCTCTCACACTGTGTTCCGCTCCTTCAAAGCAGAGCTGAGGGATTTGGACATGGTGTAGGAGGAGGTCATAAACATTACGCAAGATTGATCGCAATGGAGAGCTCTTGTTGCCTCCATAAATGCCCCTGAGTGAGTGTAAAAGGGAGAGTTAGTTATTTAGCTAGGATTTAACCAGTGTAACCAACAAAAATACAAACGTCCGTTCGTTAGTAGGTTGATACGTATAGGTACTGAGATGGTGTTCGCCCGGTGTTTAGGAAAAATAATACATGCACGCATCAAAATTACAGGGCGTATGTACGTTCGCCTTTATGGAACGACAATATTACACAAACATATTCTGTTAAGGCTGCGGCGTATGTTCATACGCCCTTCTGGCTCGACAATATTACACAAACATATTCTCTCAAGTCCACGGCGTATGTTCATACGCCCTTCTGGCTCAACATGATCGACAATACCATAGCATATGCCCATAATTATTTTTTTCAAAATCTTAAAATATACTAAATGGAATGCTCTTATTTTTTTAGGAGAGGTGGAGATGATGTTCAGGCATCGAATGGCATTAAAAACGAAAAATCGCATTTTTGCATGTTCGCCCTTCTGGCTTGATGCCCGCGATATTAACGATGCAGATTATATTTACGTTATATGTAGGTATGTACTCATCCTCTGTAAAAATCAGCCCATAAACGAATGATTTTCAAACAAACAAAAAAAATATTCTACTTGTTCTTCAATATAATCATGTATTCCTTGTGTTAAAACTTATCAACACTCCTTATAAAATGAACTTCAATTAAGTATAACTCCTTAATAGCAATGTTATATTACACGATTCTGTTTGCTGGCGGTTTTAATATGTCTGTAAATAAAGAAAGTTTTCAAAACTCCTTACACTTCATTACAATAATGTATTCCTTGTGTTTAAACTTACCAAAACTCCTAAAAAAAAATAACTGCAATGAATAATATATGACTTATCCAATCAATCTATTTCATACGATATATTTTACATTCGCATTCTATCAGTTGCAACAACAATCAATCCACTGACAGTTCTTTCAAATGTCAATTAATAAAAATTCAAAAGTAGAACAAAATTATATTGTAAAAAGTACTAAAAATATTACCTACTTTCTGTGTTTTCTTAAATTTCCTAATTTTCCATGCATTTTTCTTAATTTCTTTCTTCTAATACAACCTCTTCTGATAAGAGCCTACACGCCAAAAAAAGAATTAGCGAAATCGGTCCAGCCATTTAGGCGCGATGCGATAACACCGGGAAATAGCTCTCCATTTTTATAGTGTTCTTAAATTTTCTAATTTTCCATGCATTTTTCTTAATTTTTTTCTTCTAAATCAACCTTCTCCCGATAAAAGCCTTCACGACAAAAAAGAATTAGCGAAATCGGTCCAGCCGTTTAGGCGTGATGCGATGATATCGGGAAATAAATCTCCATTTTTATAGTTTTCTTAAATTTTCTAATTTCACATGCATTTTTCTTAATTTTTTTGTTCTAAAAGTACACTCTCCTGATAAAAGCCTACACGACAAAAAAATAATTAACGAAATCAGTCCAGCCGTTTAGGCGTGATGCGATGATATCGGGAAATAAATCTCCATTTTTATAGTTTTCTTAAATTTTCTTATTTCCTATGCATTATTCTTAATTTTTTTGTTCTATAAGGACACTCTCCTGATAAAAGCCTACACGACAAAAAATAAATTAGCGAAATCGGTCCAGCCGTTTAGGCGCCATCCGATGACAACGCGAAATAGCTCTCCATTTTTATATATAAGAAAGATGTGCCATACCTATGCGACAGACACCTGTCATTAGAGCAAAGGAGATAAATGTTTATTTGTTATTTATGTATGTGCCTTGCTTATGTGCTGTCCTTTGTTCTGTTGGTGTCTTTTGAGAATAAATAAATAAATAAAAGCACCGGTTTTACTCTTAAGGCCTCTACAAATTTGGTAATATATCTTTAAAGCGCCCGCAATATATGAAAGACTATATTGTTGCAGCCATGGGTTGAGTATACAAACAAAAAAGGCATTCGCAGTGTTGCCTGCAATCTGTAGATTACTAAAATGACAAGTAAAAAATGGGTATAAAAGGGAATTGAAGGGTTAGGATATAGGTAGTTTGATTTGTGATTGATACTTACATGAACAGTTAAACAATTTTTAGGATGTCGTTTTTTGAACGAATTGCGAATGCAGGCTCGTTGACATCTTTGCGAACATATATCTTCATGTTTTCACCCAGGTGAATTTCCAATTCTTTGATCTGGATCTTGCGCGCGCCTCTTTGAAGAGCAATTTGTTTTTATGTGTGAGATGCTCCTGTATATAAATTCGTCGACCCCCGTCCACTATTCCGATATCGTCTGTTGTAGTGCCTCGCTTCAACTGCGCCACAGCTAAAAAAAGCTTCGCGGAGGCTCTGCTTGGTGAACTTGAGGATAATGTTTTTTGGGCGATTGTTCGCTGCTACCCCGTGTGAAATTCTATGAACAGTGGCTATATTTTCTTTGAGGAGTGGGACACCGATTTTATTGGCAAAGGCAGAAACTATGTTAACCAAACTCTCCCCTTTGCGTTCTGTGACGTTTTGGATTTCCAAGTTCAAAATACTATCATCTATTCTTGGCCTTTTTTCGGCACAAGTTCGGATAGTTCGGAGCATGTGTTGAGGCACTTTTGACGTGCCTCTGCGTAAGGGACGCCTTGTCGCATTAAATAGCGCAGCCTTTTTTGGCTGCACCACTAAGCTTATTCGGCTAATTAATTCCTTCAGCTCCTTGTTGAGCCTGTTCGGCATCATCCTGGAGCTGTGAGGAAGGAGGCTTGAAGGCCTCGTCTTCACTTACAGTTGGTGAACTGGCCACCAACTGTTCCACCTCCATGTCTTCAAATGGACCCAGCGAGTCATCCGAAGACACTTCGGTCCCGTCTATATCTTCAATCAATGTTAATGTTTTATCTATATAATCGTCCATAACAATTCCCACGAGTAATGAGGAAATAAGGGTCACTGTGCACAGAGCCTCTTGTGCACAGAAGGCTAAATACAAGGGGGTTTCGCCTGGTGCCCCCAGGGGATCGTTAGTGACACCAAAATTGGTGTCATTCAGTCCTCGGCACGATTCCTTCCACCTTGACTTAAGGCTGTGTTGACCATAGAATTACTAAACCTGGTATCACATCCACGCCCGTGGTATAAAGTGGATGTTATAAGCTTATTCCATGGCCTATACCGTAGATCTGTGGTATTCCTGGATTAGGTATTAATAGCATTTTTCTGAGACCATGGTATAAAACATTGTATAATTTTATACAAAAAATTTTAATAACACTGTAAGTGTGGCCCATTCTACGTGGTGGATCCTTTTTAGTATGCCATTTTTAGACCCGAATGCAACTCTAGTATGAATCACATTGCTTATGCATGCGAAATTGCGTATAAGGTAAACAATGAACCTTTCATCCCCTTCCCTCCCTCCACGCATTCTCCTAAGCAACTTCGTGCATACCTATTTCGGTCGCAGGAATACCATTCAAGGTATACAAATAAAATAATCAATCATACTAATTGAATACCTCGAACAATTTTCAAGTATCTGCCTGTGAACAAATGTGAAGTAATAAATATGTAATAATTAAACACTATGGGCCGAAATTACAATCTGTAGCTTATCCTGTAGCTTTAATGAGGAGGCTTAAAAGTTAAGTAGAGCTTACCGCTCACACGAGAATATCAATCAACATTCGACTGCGGCTTGGCTAAGCCGTATATTTGGTTAAGTTGGTAGTCCTACTTGTCTTTTATCGTGGTTTTATCTATGCATTACGCTCCACATCTGTCATGTTCACCGGGACGCGCGCCATTGTTTGTGTTGTTGTTTTGGTTTTATGGATGCTCGCTCTTGGATTCTGACTTGGTATTTATGTGTTACGACCCTTGCTTCGATTATTTAACTTAATTAAGATACAGCTACGGAAAGTGAAAGATGTGTTCAATAATAAACATAACCATATATCATACATTCAACTAGGTTAAAGCAAAACGATCTTGTAATTATTATCAAACAGAGCGAACAGTGTATATAAGTCAATGTGGTGGTCAAATAATCAAAGAAAGGGTCACGAATAAATCCAAATAGAATCGCTAGTGAAACAACCTAAGCAACAGCGAACAAATAAGTGTAATGAATCATAATTAATTAGACATTTCATCTTCAAAAAGCGTAATTATTGCGCGGCTATATAATGACATTTTAAATGTCAGTTTGTCCGTATAGTGACTTGTGGCGCCTCCTAGCGAGAAAAAAAATAACTGAGTTAAGCGAGCTTTACGCTGTTGAGGACACCCCAAGGTATCCCTTAACTTAACGAGTAGGATAAGCCCCAAATTCGTGCTAAGGAGACATTGTAATCTGCATAATTTTGTTAAGCGAAGCTTAATGTGCTCCTCACCGTTAAGGTGAACCTTAAGCCTGTATTGTAATTTTGGGCCTATAAAACAAAGATAAAAATAAGGTTATTTTAAACGTTATATTAAAAAAAACACGTTGTATGATATGTTATTAAAAACTACAGGAAAAATGAATCGCACTTTTTAGTCTTATTGTCAAAATGTGATGCGGCTTGAATCAAAGTTGGCGTTATAAAGTTATCAAGCCCATTTCGACCAATGCTTTGTTCACATTAGGCACAAGCTCATCTTTGAAGTCCCAGATCGAAGTGTCTTTGACGGTATCATTAATGGATTTTATACAATCCTCATCTTCATCGTGACAGCTGTTCCTGTAATGCTGCATTCGCGCTTCATCCAGAGAAAAATCTGCGCTTACTGTATTCGGCAAACATGTAATTGGAAAATGATTGAAGCAGCTTATAACACTGGCAGTTCTGAATATAGTTTTAACGTATGATCCATAAACTGTAAAGTTTCTCATTCTATAAACGTTCTGAGACATTAACATATACGAGGGAATGTCTGGATGAGATTCTGCATGATGTTGAATTTCATCCGTGAAATAGATATGTCTGGCTGTAAAGCTATTGATGATGTCATCTGGTGGGAACTGTTTCTTTGTTCTTTCTATCAAATCATGCCAATTTCTATCCTTCAGAGGAAAAATAATCTCATCCACATCCAATAATGCAATGTATTCGTATTCATTCACATTTCTGTAGAAACAATCATTGTATTGAATTATTTCGTGAAGTGTTTGGGTCGGGATATCTCCTTGCAAATAAACGTGTTGAATGAAAGGCATGGTAGGGAACGTATCCGAAAGTGTGATGTTTCTCAAATCCACTTTGCCCTTTTTTATGTAGTAATCTAACGCCATTCTCATTCGTGGATGAGATTCTAATTGATAAAAAACTATTTTGTCAACTCCCATCAGAATAAGAAATTCGATCCATTCTACGACTCTAAATGCTATATCCACCTGTAGAAAGTCTAATGCTTTAACACATACTGCGAATTCTTTCTTTTTTTCCGGTGGTTCATTATTTATCACTTTGAGCATGTTCTTTGCTTTGTCACAGGCGTTTTCCACAACGGACACTACAGCCGGCACTTTGTCAAAATGCGATTGAGGAAGGGAACATCCAAGAAGGTACGCTATATAGGATCCATCCTTGGGAAATCCCCATGATTCAAACCACAAGTATTCGGTTTTGTCCATTGGCGCAAGCACAGGTTCAGTAGAGTCATCAAACCACAATTGACAGTATAAGGTTTTAAATTTACCCAAAAAATTCGCAAAGGTCCTATTCACCATGGCTGTAATTCTAACGATTCTTTCTTTTTCAAACCGTCTATCTAAATGTGCGCTGTATACTTGCACGTGTGTTTTGTTCGTCATGTAAATTTGTTGCCACAATTTGTTTTTTATATCAAGGTGCATCATGTCGGGAAAGGGAGCACACGACTGGTTTTGATAGTACATCTCGTACGATTTTTGCCGATGTTTCATCCAGTAGACAACGGGAATATTGGGATATAACTTCTCAATTTCTTCAGCCATCTCATCATCACTTATACGGGGTGCTGGTGTGAAAATTTTTACAGGATTCCATTTTGATTCGGGTACGTTTTGAAATAACGGCTTCAAATGTCTTTTTACTGGGCGGAACTTTACGAACTCGGAAATCGGAATAATGAAATATAATAAAAATAATATGAACAAAATAAAAAGATACCACCTATTCTTTATAGACATTTAGTTTTTAGAAAAAGGTTGAATTTAAGCACAAATAATTTGTTAAGGGAAATTAAAATAGAAGAACATTTAAGTGTTAACTTTGCTCTATTCCAATAATAATAATATATCCGACGCAACGACCGATAGAAATGTGAATGGGTAATGAAAATCATCCATTAAGATCATTTAACTATGAAGTACGATGTGACGTATGCAAACAGGGCCGTCGCGTGATTTTTAGGCGCCTAAGGCAAGGCTTTAATCAGCGCCCCCCCCCCCATCCACCATAAAACTTGTAATTTTTATAATTCCAGTTTTGGTTCAAAACTGTAGACATGCTATTTATAAAATAACTAGTTTTTGAAAGGCGCACTAACTCAAAACCGCTTTTAAATTTATTGCAAACTTAAAAAAAAACAAGTAAACTTTTTATTACAAACTTGGCATTAGAATGGCTTTTCTACGCGATGATTTAGCATATGAGTGTTTATTAAACTTTTTATTGAAAATATTGCATTCGTATGGCTTTTCTCCGCTATGGAGTCGCTCGTTCCCTAGATAAGCGACGTCTCTTAACCAAAATTTCCTGTTGCTCGCTCGCTTTCAATGAAAATCAAGGATGAAATAAAACTTAGTTAAGAGTTTTTTTAAGATTTAAATTTAAAAACTGATTAAACTTTATATTGCAAATTTTGCATTCCTTTGTCTTTTCTCAGCTATGAGTTCGCATGTGAATTCCTGGACTATACCACAAACAAAATAGAATTTGTTTTACCCACGGCGGCGCTCTAGGCGACCGCCTCGGTCGCCCCACCCACGCGACGGCCCTGTATGCAAACATAAAGCTACGTCTACACTATGGCCCATGCTGGTCCAGGATGGGCAAATAGTGGCTCTGGCCAAGCATTGGCAAGTAGCAACATTTGGCAAATATACTTGTACACCTGTCTACACTATTGGCCCAACTCTGACAGCTTACACGAGGCTAGACAGCCACACAATGTTTCTATCACTGATTTATTGATTAATTCTTGCTTTTATTCATCATTTTACATTCCACTCTCCAATTATTCACTGTATACTCCTATCTGAGTGGGGAATTTTAAGAGAATTTATCTCCCTGGTCAAAAAGGATATTTTTAATATAATTTCCAATTCACAAATATACACAATAAAAACATTCACAATTTTATTAAACCTAACCTTCATTTTTTATTTATGTTTATTGTTTTGCAATAGGTATATATTTACCTAGCTCTTACAGGTTGATTTGGACTATAACATAAATGAAAATAAAAGTAAATCATAAAAAAACAAGAAACATGGGTTCATTTCATACATAGGAACTCGAGTGGTTTAAAAAAATTATCCACCACCGTCTTTGCCGTTTGCGTTTTTCATTATTTTCGATAACAGAGAAGCAGATGCCGCATGTATCACTGTATAGGATGCTGCAATAATTGCCATAATATGATATTATCATTGTCAACTTCCATTATTTTATTTGAATTATAAAAAAATGTACAAAACACTATGAAAATAACAACACGGAAGACATGACAGCTGTCAACATTTGTCCAATATTGGTGAATACTTGCGCACTCGATCGACAAGTAAACAAGTAACGGCCAATGTCAAATATTTGGCGATATTGGTCATTGGTGGAGCGGCCACACTATTTGCCAATGATGGGCCAGAGCCTCTATTTGGCCAGCATGGCCCATAGTCTAGCCGTGGCTTTAGGAAAAACATTTGTTTTATTGCAAACATTAGGAAAAACATTTGTTTTATTGCAAACATTATGCATAATCATTGATTTAGTATTGGGTTATTTGTGTATACAGCAGAGAGATATTTCGTTAAAATTCTACGATGTGTTTTCTTGGTCGTTTAGTTCAGGGTCCATTTTAGTGCGGTATTTTTTGATAAAGATTCTCGTTAACTTCTCATCAAGTATTATCTAATATAATATCTTCCAGAATAACTCGAGTCCGGGTGGACATCTATAAAATAAAAATAAAATAATTATCTAATATAAAACTTCAAAGTAAGAGCGACTTGACAAAGTACAAAAGGAAGAATAGTTCAATAAAAATTACATACAATATAATATAGGGATTTCCAAAATGGTTTCTGGAGTTTCTGTAAATAAGCTAGAAATTCATTGTAGTTGGTTGAAATAATTAATAAATTTTGACATATTATTTGCCATTGTTCAAAAAATTTCAAATCAGGAATGTAAGTAAATTTACACTTATCTATACAAAGGTGTCAGTATATCCGGCGGAACTTATTTCCTGAGAAATTTTTTTCAGTCAACCGGTCCCGTCTTATTTGAGACAGGCCAACCCCATGTAGAAATTTCAAGGGAAAAAAACACTTAGAAAAACTCCGATTCGACCGGAAATCCAACCTGAGACCTCATGGTCTGAAGTCCAAGCTTCTAATACTAGCCTATCGAGGTCGGTAAATTTAATGTCCTCCTTTTTTATTTAAATAATAAAAATGTCTTCCCAAATAATTGTTAGCAGTTTAATACGTCTTGATTTTATCCTAGAGCTAAGCATCTCGAAAGACAACTAAAGTCACAGATTTGAATCCTCTCAAGACATGGAGATTTTAAACAGGCAATAGATATTATGAACCTTAAAGTGTATGAGACGTGCATTGTGCATAATACCGGTTGCAACGTATGAACTGTAAACAGTGAAACTGACCAAATTGAGCACAAAAAAGATAAGGGTTCCCGCAAGATCCACGGAAACGCCATCCGTGAGAGAAGAACATAAGTGAGGAACGAAACGATAAGCCACATGGCAGAAAACAAGTAACATATCAACTTATCGCATTTCTCAAATTGCGATGAACAACCTGGAGACCCAGAATGACTACCAAGAGATTAGAGGACCACCATTACGGTGTAGAGATGACCTCATGAAATACATACGTTGGTGTCAACTGGCTTCAGAGAGCCATAGAGCGGCGTGGAAGTATCCATATACCATTATCAACATACTTTATAGGAGACCTAATTCAGGAATCCACGGGTATAGGCCGATAAAAAAGAACAAGAGGAAAGACAGAAGTGCCAACAATCTTCCACATTCACGACACAAGCTTTAAGTGGATACTGTGAAAGACTCAAAGAGTGTAGTTGATTTTTATTTTGATACATTGCGATTTATCCAGTGCAGTCACGAATATTTTGGGGTTATGATCACCCTATACATTATATCTATCAATAGTCACTATTCGTTCATCCTTATCTTAAGGTTCATTTCTTTGATTAACATAACTGACTGCACTTCATTTTATTACAACTTTTCTATCAATATGGAGACATTTTCAAATGCTATTGTTGTCAAATTGGAAAATTATCTCTTTTTGAACATATCCAAATGTAACTATTATCATTCTGTAGAAAAAGATCCACAGCTAAATACACCCACGTGTACCAGATTAACGGCGTAGATTTGGAGGGAGTGAATGAAATTCGGGATCTAGGTGTTATATTTGACAACAATTTATCCTTTATACCTCATATTAATAATATATCAGGCAGAGCAATACAAAAATTGGGATTTGTGCTTCGGACAGCCAGCGGATTTCGAAACGTTCACACTCTAACGCTTCTGTTCACCTTAATGGTGCGAAGCATTTTGGAGTATGCGTTTCCCATATTATGGTCTCCTAATTATGCCATTCATACAAGTAGACTAGAAAGAGTTCAAAGAAGATTCCTCCGACACATAAACTTTGTCTTGGGGATCCCCAGGGAGAGTATTAACTATAAATTTTTGTACGATCTTACTGGTCTTACACCTCTACAGGATCGTCGAATTGCAATTTGCAGCGACTTAACCTTTTTGTACAAAATAATGAATTCCATTTATGACGGCCCCGACCTATTGCGCGAGATAAGTCTGTGTGTACCTAGACGACATACCAGGAGTCGCGACACCTTTCATGTAGATATGCGGCTTCCACATTACTTGACCAACACAGTGATGCTGTCATCTCGCTAATCTATATCTGAGTACGGTTGACATTTTTAACACACCTTTGAATCCCTTTAAGGCAGCGGTAATGGAGTTGATTGGCCAACAGTGACCACGATCTTGATTATCACATTATAAAAATAAGAATCATACAACAGCTACTGTTATTTTTTAAATTTTAAGCTATTGTTTTTATCTATTAACTATTTGTATTCTATCGTTTTTATTATTATTATTTTTTTACTATTATATTGTAGTTATTGTGTCTTGACTATTTTGAACTTGTTCTTGGCATGAATGCACTGAATTGAGGATGTAGCACTGAATGAATTCGAATTGTTATGAATGTAATATGGTTGATAGGGTTTTAAATTGTTTTTAGTTTAAGTTATTTTTGGCTGAAGGTATATTGCATGAATATTATACCCATAATATTGCCACTTTTATTGCTTAAATTTTGATTCAGATTGTATTGTAATTGTACTGTTACATGATTTTATATTGTTTTACCATTGATTTTTTTATATATTTGTTTTAGAATTGCTAACTGTTTTATTATGATTTTAATGTAATTTGTTGCTCATTTCTATGTAATTATTGTTCAAAAGGCGTTTACGCCGTTTATGCTTGAATAAATAAATAAATAAATAAAAAAATGAAAGATGATGTAAGTTTCCATCAAAATGCAAACAGATTCACCACAGATGGCAAGTGGCGCCTTTAACAACATGACCAAAATATGGAAGGCGTCGGCGTTTAGTGTCGAGACGAAATGAAAGCTGTTTGATGCGTGTGTTGCCCATTCTCCTGTACGGGTGAGTCCTGGCACCTGACTAAATCCCAGGCACAAAAAGAATCTGCATTCGAAACGAAGTGCCTCAGGAGAATTTTGGGTGTAAGATGGTACAACCGCATCACGAACGACACTATACGTCGGCTCACCCAGCATGAGCCCATCACTTCTACTATTATGTCGAGGAGATGGACTTGGCTGGAACATGTGTTAAGGATGCCGAATGACAGTTGGCCGAGGAGAGCGTTGTTCTTCCTCCCATCAGGGTCCCGAGGACGAGGAAGACCCTCTCATACTGTGTTCCGCTCCTTCGAAGCAGAGCTGAGGAATCTGGACATAGTGCGGGAGGAGGTCATATACGTTGTGTAAGATCGAGCGCAATGGAGAGCTCTTGTTGCCTCCCTATGCCCCTGAGTTGGGTCTTAAGGGAGTTTGGGTTTGGATTGGATATATAAATCTCAAAGGCTCCACAAGAATCCGTCTAGATGGAGAACTCTCTAAGAATGTTCCAACACCAACCGGAGTTAGTTAGTCAGGGGGACAGTCTGAGCCCATTTCTTTTAAACTTGGTTATTGAAAGAATAATTGAAGAAGCCGCTGAATCTTACATACAAAATGAAGAATAACATGATCATCATCATAATATGCTGTGCAAATCTATATCAGAAGATGACAAGCAACGGATGCTACACCGGTTTCAGACTGCATCTAAAAATACAACATGTCTAGTTGTCTATCTATATCACAAAGACAAAATGTACGATCCTATCTAGAGGGCAGGTTGGAAGTAACGTGACAGTTGATGGATCTCCTATTGAACAGGTGACGAAATTAAATTTCAACAGAGACCTCAACGGTGAAGTCTTAGAGCAATTCCAAAAGGCAGTAGCCATTTCCGGATGCTTGAAAATACCATCTGACAAAATAAATATTTGAATATCCCAAGCAAGTTCAGAAAACACGAGTCCGCTCAATCGTGACATACCTACGACATTGAGTCGAAAGTACTCCGAAATATCGCTGGCAAAACCCTTCGAGACAGAGTACGGAACACGGATATCCGAAGGGTATGCGAAGTTAAAGTTATTGTTAGATGGGGATGACAGAGAAGAAGGCTCTGGAACAAACATGTGTCCAGGATGGAGAACATAAGATCTGTAGAAGCAGCTAGAGATGGGTTTCCACAACCTAGCAGGCTTCCAGGACGACCACCCATAAGATGGAATAATAGTTGGGAATCGACGTCACAAGAGGCAAACATAGCAGGAACATTACAGTCCAACTAACAGGCCTAGTGAAAGAAAAAGACGTAAGTACGCAGTATTCAGGTATTTGCAGATATTTTCCTCTTGTAGTGCTGTTCAGTGAACTACCTTTAGTTTTAAGGTATGAATAAAATTGTACGGTCTAAATACAATCTTATTCGATGCGTAACTTTTTTTTTTTTTTTTAGACACCATTTATCAAAACATTTTTTAGAGAATCAATTCAGGTGCGGTCAAACACACCACCGCCTTCCCCGTAATGCCGGTATTACGCCTGATTCTGTTTCAATTTTAGTGCGCACTAACTAAAATAAGAACGTTCCTTCTAATTTTAGTTAGAGCACATCGGTATTCAATAAAAATTAAGAGCAAAAGAGCAAAAAAAAAGAGAAAATTAAGAGAACAATATTGAAATTAGTTCATTTTGGTATTCTACAACACTATTTAAGACAATTTTAGTACGTATTCATGTCAAAATGTTCTTAATTTTAGTTCACACCTTAGGATTGGAATCGAGTTTCAAGAGTAGCCGTGCAGGACTTCTTTTTCCATGCACCTTAAAGGGTCGCATATTTGAAATATGTAAGTTCCCCATTATTCCTCAATTACTGCCTTCCGATTCTTTACGAAAAATCTTAAATCGATTTTTCAGATTTATTACCCTTACTAGCGGAATAGGGTAATTAATCATTTAAAACATAGACACCATATACACCGCCGTCTGACTTCTAACTAATCTATACTTAATATTTACAACTATTTCCTATTTACAACTACGACTCAATTAAATAAATATTTAGCTTAACTATACCTAATAACTAATATGTACAACTATAACCTAACTAAAACCTAATATATTTACATTGGGAAATCAACTTTTAATATAACTTTTATAAACTAAATTCTACACACCTAAATCTATATAAATAGACACCTAAATCTTTGTCTTAATCTATAATAATAAAGGAAAGTGCCTGACTGACTGACTGATTGACTGACTGACTGATTGACTGACTGACTGACTCATCAACGCACAGCCCAAACAGCTAATCGTAGAGAAGTGAAATTTGGAAATCAGGTAGGTCTCAATACAAAACCTTCCACTAAGAAAGGATTTTTGGAAATTCCACCCCTAAGGGGGTGAAAAATAGGGTTGAATGTTTTTCAAAGTTTTCGAATATCTCGGAAACTAGACATGGTACGAACTTGAGATTTGGCATATGAATTCTTCTATAGAAATGAGTGTTAGCATATTCGGCAATTTTTCCAAAATTTAACTAAAAGGGACGAAAAAGGGCACATATAAAAAGGGATGATTTTTAAGTGCCTCGTAAAAAGTTTAAAACTGGTTTTATCGAAATTTCAAAAAAATGATTTCTTCAGAAAGAGTCAAATTATACTATTTCGTTTTCAAAAGATATCATTAATTAGAGGGGAGGGGGTGAGGGGCACTTTTCCAACGTGTATGTGTGTGTATCCGTCCCCTCTTTATAACTTTTGATTCGCTTGATGCACAGATCCTAAAATTTCAGAAAACATTGAATACTTTAAGCATACAAAAATTGTATACTCAGAATTTTGAATTTTTTTTTCAGTCAGGGGTTATCAACCTTTGAATTTTTATTTAATTTTTCCATATATCTCGAAAACCATAAAATCTAGAACCCTAAAATTGTGTATTTATATAGAAAAATACAATATCTAAAATATAATTTAATGAAGAAGTTCCAGGATTTTTCAAACTTTTTTTATAAAGAAAAATATTTTTTTTATGACAAATTTACGAGTTTCAGTGCCTATATTTCAGAGTTTTATAAAAATATCGAAAAACGCCGAAACAACTAGATAATTTATTTTTCTATAAAAAATATCTACATCATAGCAGTACATCTCAAACTTTTCTTAACAATATTTGTAAAAATTTAATTTATTGACGACATCGTTTCATACAATAAACATACCGACTCAGGCCATCGACAGTTGGATCTCATTCGGCGAGCCGGGCCGGTGCTGTGCCGCGGTGTATGGCTAAGAACACGTAGAAAGCCGAATCCGACCCGCGCCGACCAGCGCAAAGAGTGTTACTATGCATTTGAATGGGGATACCCACAGAAAAGCAGGAACCCGCTTTCCGGCATGCTCATTTAAATTCATTGAAACCATAGGCAACAATCTATAAGCCGGTCGGCGCGTATCGGAATCCGCTTTCTACGTGTTCCTACCCAATGAATATATACGTAGGTAGGTACCTACCCAGCCCAACCTACTTTCTCCAATACACGTGTCAAAACTATTGCGTAATCTATAATAATATTAATATAGTTTTGAACTAGCCGACCCGTCAAACTTCGTCCCGTCTTGGAATATAAATAATATGTTCGAGATTTTATGTATAAATTTAAGTTGATTTCAGTTTAAAGTTATTTAACACAGACGACGACGTGGTCCTTATATTATTGAATATGAATTAGTATAATGATACATTCATTAATACCTTTTTAACTAGGTACTGTAACCGATGCATTTGTTATAAAACATATCATTATATTATTTTCTATCAGCATTCCGTGAATGGTATCATTTGATATAATAATAGCAAGTTCGCAAGTTGATATAATAATATGTTGAAAAAAGGTAAATAGTATTATGAAGTCAATTGGTAAATTATTTTATATCAAATGTAGTCAATGTGCAAAATATTAAATTTTAAAATTATCTACAAAACCTCACATCATTTTAGGACAGATCGTAAATAATTGTTTTGAAAACACTGGCAAGTCAATGACCACATCATTTCGTCACTGTATAGTGCGAAAAAATTAACTGTCCACTGGAACGTATAAAAAATAGAGACGAAAGGGATAGCAGTTAGCCGGATATTATGACCTCCTCACACACCATTTCCAGATCCCTCAGCTCTGCTTCGAAGGAGCAGAACACGAGGAAGACCCTCTCGGTATGAGAAGATCTTCTTTGTCTTCGGAACCCTTGCGGTAGGAAGAAAAGCGCTCCCCTTAAAATATCGGTGTTTTTATTTTCAAAAATTTATAAAATTCGCAGAATGCTAAAGAAGTCCTTACTAGAGCCCGGCCAGTGCGTAAATTACCATGGGTACAACGCATGAATTACGCTTACGTAGGCGGTATATACCAATTGGACTGACTCCGTTGCCGGAACGTTATTGTTCCAAAAATCGCGGAAACTATCTGCATCTTCAGCCAGGATGATATATGACGAAACGTTGTTTTATTAAACTTCCCTTACTTACGAAGACCAGCAAAGCTGCTGTTTTCCTCTATATAGTCTAATAGTCTATATAACGAAATATTATATAGAATTACTCTCCATAATTTACCTTATGCTTGATAATCAATTTTCTAAGTTGTAGAATTTATTTTGTGATTATAAGGTGTATTTCTTAAGTGATACTTTAATAAACAAATCAATGAGTTATCCAAACATGCCTCTTTTTACTATCCGGTATCCGGCAGGATATTATTTACGCCGCCGGATAGACCGGATATCGGATAGTTGCCGATATCCGTTTCATCTAATAAAAAATATAAACAGTGGACAGCTAATTTTCTTCCTACTCTACATTGTCGAAAATTCGTTTATAGTCGAACGCCAATTACTTATACCATTAGAATACTGAGGTTGACCACCTCACTTCCTTAAACCTCAACCGGTTAGAAAAGGCACAATGAGCCTCGGACGACTTCGAGCGCAATGGAGAGTTCTTTATGCCTAACCTATTCTCCTGAGTGGGTCCAAGGCCTCCCGTATTATGGGGTGGTTTGGGGGGAACCGCCACGGGCTTGATCTGTGTGCGGCTGGCTTTTTGGCAATCGGGCTAGGGTTTGGCTTTGTGCGGATCGGGTTTGCTGCAGTTTAGTTTCCTCCGGGCTGGTTTGCGGTGAGCGGGGGGGCTTAAAAGGGAGAATATTACGTTATTTTAAAAATGGTCATCGCATCACGCCTGGAGGCCAAGTCGAAATATTAACGACAGCTCCAACGTTAACAATTTGTTGTTATTTCCATAGAGATAACGTAAAAACTGTTGTTCAACGTGCGTTAAACAATGTTGTTCCAAATTCCGAGTCAAAAAAATAATTCTGTCAGTTATTCAAAATTAACGTTAAACGTTACCTCAAAATATTTGGAAGTATTACGACGCTGCTATTATATTGAAGACGAAACGCATTTTTTTTTGTTTGGAAACCATTTTCAATTTGGTAAACGTTAACGTTCGGAACGTTAACAGTTTTCACGTTTAACGTTATTTATTTCTACCTGAACGGCTGGACCGATATCGTTTATTCTTTTTATGTCGTGTTTGCTCAGGATAAGATATTTATGAACTAAATTTCGAACCTACGACCAGACAAACAACAACAAATCAACGTGAAAGATATAAATTGAAATGTTAAAAAAACGTCTGTAGCTTGAAAAATGCCCAAAGCAGATAGAAATAAGTGTTTTAAAGATCACTAATTTCATTGCTTTTCGAGACCTGAATATTTTTCTATTCATATCCAGCAATATAAAAATTGATTTCAAATAACGTCATTTGATGGAATAAAAGTTATTCGAGTTATTTTTTGGGATTCTCATAGAACAATGTCAGTCAAGTTAGCGAAATTTTTAAGTTCGCGGGCTGATTCTATTTGTATAAGAAGCACATATTTTTTAAATACAGATTAATAACGACAAATATAAATAAAAATATAGTAATTTAATGGAAATTTTAGAATATATATTTAAAAAAAGAAATGTTGATGATGTTTCTTATTATTATTAATTTTGATGCGAATATAATTAATTCTGCATTGTTTAGGAAGAGAAAGCAAATACAGTAACACGTGAGCGAAGCCACGGGTAACAAGCTAGTAATAATATAAACTGAATAAATACAATATCTACATAATAATTCAGAAATGTTTGTGTGCTTTCTATCGTATATGTGAACATCACGCTCAAAATACAAATGCTACGTCAGATATGAATCTGCGCAGAGCGGTGCAATTTGCTTGAGAAGGTTCTTAAATACAATTTGCTGCATTAACTTTAATATATTTAGAGCTATTTAAAAAACTCTATTTTTTAGGATCTTCATACAAATTTCTCAAAAAGACAGTAAGCCATCTTTTGGAAACAAAATTACTCATGTAAACGTTGAATGGAATCTTGGTATTACGGTATGAAAATGTAATAAAATAATTGTAGATTGATTTGTTATACATATAAATGTTATTCAAATCTAATTATTCTCAATAAATAAAGATTTAATGAAAAAATTTGCAAAATGATTCCTCCATTTTGAAGTTTGACAGATAGCGCAAATCACCCTCTATGGGTGATTTGCGCTCTAACGCCTAATTAATTATCATACATTAGGGAATGTAGCTAAGATTCAAACCACAGAGCTATCTCTCTCTATGAAAACTTGCAAATTATGTCGGTAGGTTCGTATAATATTATGAGGTCGGTAACACAAAAATTGTAAAAGTGTCATTCTTCTTTTTCTGTGCTTATGTCAGTTAGAGGTCTGTTAAGCAATGGGAAGCTAGATTAGAACCTGTTTAATTACCTACCGATCAAGCCTGACAATCGGAATCAAAAACGTAAAGCAAGACGGGTATAGATATAATTCTTTGCTTTAATACTAAAAATTACCTTAATAAAATAAAGTCTCTACAAAATCATTCAACGTACTACGCACGGCTTTCTGGTAAGCCACTGCACCCTCCGGACCGAAAACAGGTGCGACACAATAGCCACCATGAGCGCTAGTCGGCCTTCGCTCCCTCTTAAGTGTCTTTTCTCTAATCGTAAGCATACCTTTATAAGGTAGCTTGCATTTCCGATATCACCATGGTATCGGACCCTTTCGTCCGACAGCGTAGATCTGACGTCTACGTCAGTTACTGGAATATCTATATATTTATCGCCTTCCATTATTAGACGTTACTAACTAGTAATGTTTAAACAATCGTCACTACCGAAGCGAACGAGGAATTCCCGATAAAAGACTGTACGATATCTACCTCAAAGTTTACCTAATTTACTAAATCAAAAATTATGAATAATAAAATTCAAGCTGAAGTCACTCAAGGTCACCCTTTAAGCATATGTATAGTTAACACATTCATACCATCCACTCTCGATCACTGTTCAAGACACAGAGGCATGGAACATACAGCGTGCCAAATCAAAGTTAAAAAAAAAATATTTATTAATTATTACCCGACCGGATCCCTTGACACTGGGTAGGCTGGTTTTCGGTTCAAAATTACTCGGCGAGGCTAAGTCCAATCAGCACAGAAAGATCCCTGCAGACGGCACGAGTCCAGGTCACGAGCGGTTGAATGACCGATGACTTCAAAGTTCACCACTTCGTAAAAGCTGAAATCATTACAATTATTCTGAGTTTCTCATATAACAAAAGTGTTTTGAGAATACCAAAAAATTTCCTTAATTCACTATTGAATAAGAAAAAGATTTCAATTCATATTGATCTTGTCTCATAGATAATGTGGGTATACTATGTTGCAGGTTTATAAAAGTTCAACAGAAAAATTTACTACCCACCCCTTGACCTTTGAACTTTTAATGTGTAAATTGTACAAATAACAAACAAACATATTCAAGGGCATGTAAAAGGGTTAACTGAATGGTTTACCTTATAAACTAATGGGACACCTGCGTTGAAAATGGAAAGAGAAACATTATATAGTTATATACAAAAAAACATAAAAATCGTACATCGACCCCACAACTTGACAAGAGGAGATTCTCAGCAAAAAGCCCTTTTTCTGCTTTTCAAGACGGGCTGACCACTTTGGGCGCCAATTTATGTGACGGATTCTACTGATCTCAGAAGAGATGAGCAGAACCCTCACACTGAGGACCGTCTGCCAAGAGTCACCGACTCCAAGGCAAACGAACCTCTGTGGACACTCCCTCTGGAAAGTCGTAAACAAAGTCGTTGGTCTCATCCAACAAAAGAAAAGTAAATCTTTAATCAGCCCAGCTAAACTCAATTCCAGACTCTACTCAGGTCGTGGTTCATTAGCCAAAATGTCCTCTCATCAAGTGGGGAATTATCAAGAGATTTTTAGAAAAAGAATTGAGAATTACAACGAGTAAAATTTATTGAACCAAAATACAAATAAATAGATCCTTTTTGAACAAATTATAAAACTAATTGTGGATCTGATAGCTCTACATAAATTAACATAATAATTTACCTTAATATGGGCAAAATAAAATTTAAAATTTCAAACATTAAAACATATATCAGTTTTTAAAGTATAACGCTATTTATATTGTTTTTAAGAAGACATAGTAATACAAATATTAAATCAACTAGAACCCTGGTACGGTTCGAAATTATATAAAAAAAAATATTTTACTTCTTAAACTCTCATCAGATATTTTACAACAATTTTAGAGCCTCTATTCCAAACTTCTTAGATAAACATACAAATATAACAAATAGGCTTCATCACTCATCAATAAAATTTATCCCTTTATAGGTTATATATCAAAAAGAAAATTAATAAATTCAGATTTGTGTAGACAGGGTCGAAGGTTAAATTAGGATGGTGCATTTGCTTCCCATGTAAGAAGAATGAAAATGTGCCGGCGGTCGGTCTCACAAAATAAAACGTATGATTTGATATATCACTTAACTTAAGAGTCGATCCCCTAAATATTCTCGCGTTGATTTCTCCAAGAAATAATTTGGCTCCTCGAATGTCGAATAGATTCAGAGAATCCTTAGCTGGAGTTCTTACGCACAAGTGGACATCTCAGAACAACAATTTTAGCTACAGATGGCTCGATACAGACGTTTCCGTACTTCGACGTACGTAATTCGTGAAATGTCCCCAGATTAACCTCACTTTCCAAGTTCAGGCAATACGTTTGGAACGCGAAGGCTAGTTCCCGCACTTCTGTAATATGATAAAGAAATGCGTTACAATTAGGGCTTCGAAACATACCCACATAAAAAAATTAGAATTCACGACCGACATAGGGCCCCTTGCACCAAAGTGATTTAACCTTGGTTAGTGGAAAAGAAGACCAAATAACGAAATTTCGTCTTGCACAACCACTGACCAGAGATCAAACGACCAAATAAATAGCAAAAAGTTAAACCACCAAAATAGAACTGTTAACATCGCTAGTCGGGTACTAAGTTCGGTGCTTTCGAGTTGTCAACTGTCAAATACGTTATTATGTATAATCAGTGGCCGCGGTTTTTGGTAAAACTACAATATCAAAATGACGTGGACAATTGTTGAAGAGAAATTCGGATTGCAAATGAAGATAGTAAGTTTTAATAACATTTGATATTCAATCAATTCTTTTTTGTATTGTTCATAATATGTAGTTATTAGAAACGCAACAATGTCTTTCATGTGCATTACCACCTTCCCGGCCTCAGTGAAATGTTTACCGTATATTATATTACTAGCTTATACCCGTAAATATACTGATTATGTCGGTAGGTTGGTATAATATTTTATTTTTTTTGGAGGTCTATAATAATAAGAAAAATATTATACGAACCTACCGACATAATTTGCAAGTTTTCATAGAGCGAGAGCTCTGTGGTTTGAATCTTAGCTACATACATTGCCTGCTTTGATATTAATTGGGCAACCCACCCATAGAGGGTGATTTGTATCTGTCAAACTTCAAAATGGAGGAATCATTTTGCAAATTTTTTCATTAAATCTTTATTTATTGAGAATAATAAGCTTTTAATAACATTTATATGTATAACAAATCAATCTACAATTATTTTATTACATTTTCATACCGTAATACCAAGATCCCATTCAACGTTTACATGAGTAATTTTGTTTCCAAAAGTCTTTTTGAGAAATTTGTATGAAGATCCTAAAAAATACAGTTTTTTTAAATAGCTCTAAATATATTAAAGTTAATGCAGCAAATTGTATTTAAGAACCTTCTCCAGCATTTTATACTGCTCTGGGCATATTAATATCTATCTTAGCATTTGTATTTTGAGCGTGATGTTCACATATACGGTTAAAGTATTGTCAAAGGCAAATAAAAAAACATTTCTAAATTATTATATAGATAAATATACTGATTATGTCGGTAGGTTGGTATAATATTTTATTTTTTTTGGAGGTCTATAATAATAAGAAAAATATTATACGAACCTACCGACATAATTTGCAAGTTTTCATAGAGCGAGAGCTCTGTGGTTTGAATCTTAGCTACATACATTGCCTGCTTTGATATTAATTGGGCAACCCACCCATAGAGGGTGATTTGTATCTGTCAAACTTCAAAATGGAGGAATCATTTTGCAAATTTTTTCATTAAATCTTTATTTATTGAGAATAATAAGCTTTTAATAACATTTATATGTATAACAAATCAATCTACAATTATTTTATTACATTTTCATACCGTAATACCAAGATCCCATTCAACGTTTACATGAGTAATTTTGTTTCCAAAAGTCTTTTTGAGAAATTTGTATGAAGATCCTAAAAAATACAGTTTTTTTAAATAGCTCTAAATATATTAAAGTTAATGCAGCAAATTGTATTTAAGAACCTTCTCCAGCATTTTATACTGCTCTGGGCATATTAATATCTATCTTAGCATTTGTATTTTGAGCGTGATGTTCACATATACGGTTAAAGTATTGTCAAAGGCAAATAAAAAAACATTTCTAAATTATTATATAGATTATCTAGTATGTTTACAATAAATGGAACTAAATTCAATTCGGCAATACTCCAGTTTAGTCACTCCTAATGATTTCGAGGTTATCTTATATACGATTTGAATATAACCTAATGTTAAATCTTATTGTTGAATTTCAGAATACGCCGGCGGATATGGAGGAAGTGGCGATTATGTTGCTCAATACTCTGTGCCCCCACCAGCAACTGGGGTGAGTGCCCCAGGTGCCCACGGCGCCCCAGCTAGAATTGCTCCCAATGGAGAAAACAATTTAAGGTTTGTGTATTTTTGATTCTTTTTATTTACAAAATTGGTTTCTTTCTCGTAATTCGCTTAAAATACCATTGGAGGCTAGTATTTAAAATGTATAATTGACCTCCTACAGTGTGTTGGACAATTGATAGGCCTGAGTTGGCTCTCACATAGCTATCAGGCTTGAGAATTTGTTTCAGACATTTTCTCTCATGCAATATTGTTTCCTTGAAAAGTGTACCTACCAGTGCGACCAAAAGGTAATTTTCAAAATTACTAACTACTATTGCAAAAGTTTTTGAATTTAACAATTTGAAGTCGTGGTTCAGGGCATTTTATTTCTTTGTACATGTCTAAAAAAGACTTTGTTCGTAATGTTACAGTCGCTTTTCTAGAAAATCAATGCATTATTATCCTTTTATTATTGCCAATGGATGAATTACTGTTGGGCATACTTCCTCATATAAACATGATTTTTCAAGAGCAGACTACAACAACGGAGCTTATAATGTAACACCAACTGGCATAGGCTCCTAAGGACGCGCTAACTCTCGAGGGTACGGTGGTGCCAACACCAAGAAAGGACAGTCAGGTGACGGCCAGAATGGGTACGGGGCGCCTCTGAAGGCATAGGAGGGTACAGAAGGGCCAGTGGGGACAATGAGCGTGGGTATGGAGGGGACAAAATGGGTATATGGAAGTAATGAGAGACGAGTATACAGGGGAGGGGGCGGAGTAGGATATGTGTAAGTTTTCCTGCATCATATTTTATACACATAATACTCTTAACATGTCATGTTTCCCTGGTCAACTGATAACAAACTTATTTCAATAGCAACCTATTACATGCAAATGTATTTTTATTGAAATTGATGAAATTGAAATAAACTTACTATACTTACTTACTATTTACAGAAATGAAACTGAGAAATAAATCTAAATATTGAAGGGAGCAGTTTGCCGTGGAATTTGGTAAAATGCTACGATCTAGGAATATGCATCAGCCACTGCATTAAATAGCCTTAAATATCTCTTAATGATATAATAAACCCGAGACAATCAAGTGGAATCCTTAGAGGTCCAAATATCATCATCATTCTCCTTTTAAACTCCACGCGAAAATGAAAATGAACGTAATTATGTAGTATGTTCTTTAAAAGTCTTCTTCCATATATGTACAATGAAAAATCATCAGGATCAACTATTATTTATCATTTAGTAGCAGCGTGTAAAAGTTGGTTCAAGATTTTGTCTACCAGTCAACATCTGCAACTCCTTATACTTCACAAGGGATTTAAGACTATCACCAAGGAGATCATTTTTATTAAAATTAATTTATAGTAGGAGAGACCTGTTCAAATTTATTCATTTAAAGGAGAATCAAATATTAGTATCCTTAAAAATTAAATCTTGTAGGTATTGATAAAATTTGTATGAAATAGTATACTTATTTCACTATGTATGTTACAATTTTAGACATAACGTGACTAAAAAAACTTAGTAATGGGTTGTTTTCCTACGGATACGCTGCTACTATAAATAGCGGTGAATATGTCAGTTGAGAACATTGTCAATATTGTTTCCGTATTAACAAAAAACATTGACATATAATTTTGAAAGACGCCGTCTTGTCAGACGACGCACCGTTCCCTAGGAACTCACTGCATAAGGGATAGTTTTGGTCAAGTATGTGTACAATAATATGATCCATGGAGATCATTATACCCCTTATGATTGCCATATGATACCATAATATATTTGATTAACAAAACAATTAAGTAATATAAAAATTATAATAAGTACTAAGTAAGTATGTTAAGAGGTAAATAACAAGAAGTAAAGAATATGTAGAAAATATTCATATTCCTGTTCCTTGGTAAAAATGAGCAATAATTTCTCAAATTCTTTCATGAGCTAAGGAAATTTTTTTCCCTTTTACCTCCTTTTTAAGGACATCAATAGTAAACTATTTTATGCTATGCCCCTTGTGTTTTATTTCATTCAATTTGTATTGCCTTTTATTGGTTGCCATAATCTGTAAATAAACGAGAAATCCTACTGTGTTTTTGCTTTTATATCTAACGAACATAGATCCAGAGCTGGAAAATAGAGTTTTAATCGTTGATATGGACACCATGGAAACTACGAGCAAGAACCAATTAATGGGCGACGACAGTTCTTTGTCATTTTGTTTCTCGTTGTTAGTTTCTTGGTGACTATATCAACGATCAAGAACATATGCTCTATTTTCCAACTCTGGGTTTACATTCGTTTGGTATAAACACACCCGAAGAGATCTTCAATGCTTTGGGCAGAAGGTGCTTGCTGATAATCCATTTCAAAAAAAGAAAGTCTTGTGTAATTCTATCACACAATGTAATTTCAACTAATTTTCTGAGAATGCCATCTTCTTTATGAAATGTAAATGAGTTTCTTTTTTAAACTTATTCATATTATGCATAGCACTTATGTTTATTATTTTTGTAATTAAAGAAAATATAAAAAAAAAAACAGTAAATAGTTTCTTTTAAGCCATAGAGATGTTGACAAAGAAATGGTGTCGCACAATGGAATATAAAATGAAATATCTTCTAGTTAAAGCGTAGGTTCTCAACGGAGGTGCTAACATACTCCTGTGGGAATTTGGTACTTTCAAGAGGGTAGTAGAATACCCGGAGGAAATGAAATGGTAAGAGAGTTGATAAAATAAAGTTTAAAAAGGAAAAAATCACCCTTCTCAAGATAGCTAAGCACTTATGCATTTAATATTGATCTCATTGAAGCAGTTTACTATCTACTAAGAAATAGAAGTCTTTGTTGTCATCACTTATCGCAAAGGCGAAATTTGTTGATGAGAGGTGTTTATTTTAACTCTAATAAAGAAATAGGTGAGTGATCTAGGATCCGCTTCATGTTCCTAGATAAGCCAGTGATAGTATAGAGAAACTTCAAAGAATGTCAGGCGAGCACAAACATATGCAAACAAATAACGAGTCAGATAAGCCCAAAATACAGAATTAGCGTTCTTAACGCAACCACATTGAAGATTAGAAATCTAATATAACATGAGATATTTGAAAGATTCCGGCTTTCCAAGAAACAAAAATCATTTTGGAACTCGCATTATAACATAACTTGACAAACGTCAAATGGTTTTAAACAATAACAACGTTTGTGCGCATGCGCGCCTCTAGAGTGACCATAGTAAAATAATTATTTAAATTTAGGATATTATGCTGCCACGTTGGTCTCTAGAGATCATAAAATCACTTTTCGTGAGATTAATTGTCATTTAAAATATAAATATTTATTAAAACTTAATTAAGGTTAATTTTAAAATCGATAAAGTTTATGTTACCATAAGTATATTTTTCGATAAATCTCGAGAAGTAACCCATTTATCATTATACACCTGGCATCCCAGAAATAGTAAACCATAGATCAAAAATGGCTGGTGCAAGACAATTTTATTTGTGGACTAGATCTCTGGTTTACTAGTACTCCAGACTACGCCATATTTAGTCCGTCTGATGACGCAAGCGGGCCATAATAAAATAAGATTCTCACCTCGTTTAACTGCGGGGCAATATTTAGTTCACAAACGATCACTTAGATGATTTTACAAACTTCAAATTCCAATAAGAATATCTAACTTAATTATTAACAAACCACACAGGAAGGATAGTTTTCTCCCCTAACCCCCCTTTTAACACAGAGTGTTCCTTCAACGAATTCGCGAACGCAATATATAGTCCGCAGAATTTTTGACGTTTGCAGGCGACACGGCACACAACAGTATGGCGCCAACATAGCCGTTATATGATTGGATAGAATTTTTATCAAACGCACCCACGGAGTTGCGTTGATAATGTCCCGCGCGAAAGTACCTACCGACAATACGGCGAGATTTCTATTCAAACGGAGCCCGCGAACTACAATAAAAAGAATCCCAAAAACTGATCGTTACAACGTCACTACGCGATTACAATATACCCGACACCTCTCTACGCTTATTTCCAAATATAAACCAAAATCACTTACGGATACACTCGAAATAACACTAGATACGTCAAAACTCTACTCAGGCAACAGTTAGCAGCGTACGTTTATATGCGTGCAGCTACGTGTATTAGCGGGTTATGAGCTCGCGTTGCAATGCAATTTTTTTTTAAGAATAAGTCGGAGAGGCGGGGCCAGTAGAAGGAAGGGGTATACTAAAATCTAAGGATGTTTCTTATTGGTGGGGAAGACAGTGATGTCGTGTGCGAGGGAGATATTTCCTTATAAATCTTCATACCTAGTAAACAATAAATAATCTATTCTATATACATGATTTTTCACCTTAACGGATATGTTAGTCTTATGATCTACCTACTTTGTACCTAAACTTTACATTTCTTAATAATTATCTTATGCTTAATTCTATCTTCTCATCATTTTCTGCTTATTTATCTCTTAAACTTAATTACAGCCTTATGAATATAATTGTACATCGAAATCTTATATACTAGACGTGATCAATAATTCTCTTAATATGAATTATTATTAATCTTATTACTAATGTTGGCCATTAATCAATCATATCTTAGGTAATTCTTAACCTACACATAGGTACATTGCTTCTTAATTAAGACGATTATCAGTAATTAAGCTAACGTGTCTTAATCAATAATTAATCTAATAGTCTTATAATATCTTATATTACTCCTTAAGCATATGTGTTCCATAAGTATTGTTTCAAAACAATATTTATTTATTTATTTATTTATTCAAATCGCATACGGCCATTAGGCCAATTACAAAACAATAAAACAAAAATCATACACATGATAATTTAAGAAAAAAACAATAAACAATACAAAATATACAGCCAGATAAATATGCCAAAACATCATAAAAAATATAAAAAACAAATACTCTCTACACATTATTTAATCAAAATTTAAGTCATACATTCGAACAACATACCTACTCATGTTAATTTACAGTTAGAACTACATATGTAGGTACATAGTTTGATAATACACACAATACCATCTAAACAATTCTATTTGTCATAACAAACTTTTATTACAAAGGGTTTTTTTTCGTTTGTTATATATGATTTTAGAGTCCCCTTTGAACAGGGTTGCCAGGTTTTTTTCAAAAATATACCGAACTAAAACAAAAAGAATACTTAGACATTATATATTTAGTTTATTCTAAAGTACTACAATTTTAATTATAGGTTTAAGAGTGTATAACATTATTTTTTATCTTTATTTCAATAAATACTTAATTTATTTTATTTAAATATCACATCAAATTATGCATTTGGGTACCTCAAATAATTTAAAAACTGACTTTTACCACCCATATAACAAAGCTGTGTGTTAATGAAAAAATGTTGAATATTGATACTTGCGCAAGTTATGAGAGCGTTTTAGCATGATCCCCTTGTACCAGCCAAATGAAATTTGCAGGAATAATTCTCCATAAATAGTAAAAGTTTTGAAGATAGTTTCTTAAAAAAAATGTTCCGTGATTTTTTTTGTCTAGTGCCTTTGAAAGATTTTATAAAATTTGTGCTTGGAAAAAAATCTTGAAAAAAAATTTTTTGAACAAAAGCTATCGGGTGCTGACTCATAGCAATAATACCTTGCATAAAAGTCACTATCGGACTATATTTCAAAAAAAAAATCATGATCGTAATCTAAATAGTTTAGCCACAGATACGTAGTTTAGTCAGAAATCCGGTTTTTATTCAAATTTCACAAAAACATTAATAACTTTTGAACCACCCAATATCGCTTAACATACATGGGGGTCAAATCGAAAGGTATTGAGGTCTTCTACCTCCCTGCTTCGGATTATCCACTACCAACAACTAAGCACCGTGATAAAGATAATAGCTAGAAACATTTTTTGAACCCAGGCATAATAATAAATTAAGTAATTATGAATATGTCCTTAAATCTGAAATTAGCATAAAATACCATCCTCGAAAAATACAGTTTATTTTATGATTTCTTTGTCTGATGCATGTTCTCAGCTAAAACAGCCATCCAAAGATTTTTTTTTTTTTTTAAAAATGAATCTGTGCTCACTCAAAGTGAACACAAATACACTCCTTGACTCTTTCACAGTAAACTACTGAAAGCTTGTGTCGTAAAATAGGAAGATGGTCGGCACCAGGGATCGAACCACGACGTCCGCAGTACGAAAGCAGGCGTTGTAACCGGTGGGTCACCAACCACTTCAACGTCAACGTCAACTCGTCAACCAACTTGGATAAATTAAAAGAACTCACCAGCATTTGTAATTCAGGAATAAGCACCTAATTGATGAAATATATTTATTTATTGTATTATTACTAAAAAAATATCCTGTATTTGACATCCTGAAACCATTACTGGTACCATAACTGGTATGCAACCATTCATATCCATTGTATAGCATCGAGGGAATTATACGTAAAATAAAGTACCTCCATTTACAATACGTTAGTACTCGTGTTTACTTTATTATATTATTTTTTTTTCATTTCTGCAATTCCACTCACAATTGAGTAATTTATATTTATTTATTTATTATATTTTACCTTTTGAAAATTTAGAAACCCATCTAGTAAGTAGTATATATCCGGGAAGGGGTTATCTTAACAAAATAACATATCACCAGGTTCCAAAAGAAGAAGAAGAAGACTTTTCTAAAATTAACACACATTTAGAACCTAATATTTTTCAAAAAAATAACGTGCTTATGAAAGTGATATGGTAAATTATGTGTTGCATCATTATATTCGAATACATGTATATTTTTTGCTATTTTATATACGCGTTCGATAAAAAATGACCAAATCATAATGTGAGTATTATTAAAAGTACGATATTTTATGTTTATTTTGAAGAAAATGATTATTGTTGCACATAGGACTGAACAAATCAACCAATATTTCCGTAGAATAAAGGTACGTTGTATCATAGGAACGAGATTTACGAGACGAAGTCCGTAGAACAAACGAACATCTTCACTTAGGGTGAAAAATTTCCCTAGAATAACTGCCTATGTGATTTTTCTAGAAAAGTATACACGTAAGGGAATTTTTTAAGATGCATAATATTTAATGGTTTTATTTCTATTACAAATTTTAAGTTTGAAGAATATAGGTCAAATAGTTATGATGGAATCTCAAAAAAATGTGTATCGGAATCTTTAAACTGCTCTCCTGTAAAATGGACAAAAGTCACATACTTAGACCTTTATTCTACGGATCCGACGATAATGTATTTATCTTTGTCAAACATAATACGCTAAACGGCTGAAGTAGTTTTAACGGTACACATCAACATATTTTTTGTTTTTTGGGAATGGAATTTGAATATATTTGCCTGAATTGTGTTAGAACCTTTTAATAAAAATCATATACAGGGATATTTCGAATATCCCAGGATTTTGGGATATCCCGCATATTCCGGGTTATGCAGGGATGTCCCGTCAAGATACTCGAAGAACTTGGAGTTGTATGAAACGCACTCGAAAAAAGTTGTCACTTATTCATACAGACAATATTCATGTTTATCTTATTGTATTGTTCCATTTCAGTATGTGGCTGAATTTGACTATTTGGTCGTTTTCAATAAACAGTGGTTGTAATACAATGTTTCCTATTATAGTATTACGATCCCAATAAATAAAACGAATTTTGGTAGATTGCAATATTTTTATTAATGCGGAATATATTTTCGGCCGATTTAGTGACCATGCGGAGAGTTTTTGTGAAAAAAATATTTGAAACTTCTGATCCGCGT
The DNA here is from genome assembly GCA_963576905.1 of Mystacides longicornis. Classification (NCBI taxonomy): domain Eukaryota; kingdom Metazoa; phylum Arthropoda; class Insecta; order Trichoptera; family Leptoceridae; genus Mystacides; species Mystacides longicornis. The sequence goes on from OY756436.1 coordinate 9,918,504, forward strand.
TAGGTATGTAAATATCATTTTTGATTTTATTAAAACTATTACATAAATCTTCAGGGCCGATGCACGAGTAAAAGATGTCAACCGATTTTGATAAATATTTTTATGTGTCTATATAATTCGTATCTTTTCCACGCTATTATAACTTCAAAATAGCACTTTCAGGGTTTTCGATTTACCCTTATTTCCGTACACCGTATAGAACTCATCGATCGGAATATCCCTAGGACATCCAGAGGATATCCCGAAAATCCCGGGATATTGATGGACATTTGAATATCTAATACATTTATAAAAATATTTTTTCGCAAATGCAAATGAAATATATTTATCATAATTTAAAATGTCCCTTTTGATAAAATCACGTGCCCTATTATACATACGTGCTACTAAAATTATCGGTCCAGCCACGTAGACAAATTCAAATTGGCGTTCGACTACAAACGAAGATTTCGCCGTATAGTATAAAAAAATTAACTGTCCACTGGAACATATAAACAATTATTTTTAAACCAAATAAAGACAGTTAATTTTCTTCATACTCTATATTTTCGAAGAATTCGTTTGTAGTCGATCGCCAATGCAATTGGTCCAGGCCTAATACAATATTGAAACACGAAAATACACATGGTTTTTTCCATTTGTTTTTCTGCAAACCGCCAGACATCATTCCACGCTTAAAATGGTAAAATACCGTCCAGAATTTCTCAATTGCAAAAGGAAATTTCGTGAGAGCAGGGTTTTGAGAGTAGGTAGAACAACCAAAAATACCATGAGTAGGGGGCATTCTGTTCAAAATAATATAAGTTTTAATTTTTTTTTCTCATTGAATAATATACAATAATTTTCTTTATAATACATACATACATCCGTGGCACTACAATCCTGTGTAGGTCTTGGTCTCCTCCAAAATATATCTCCATGCCACCCTGTCCTCCGCCAATCGTCCACCCCCAGCAGTCCGAGGTCTCTCTCCGCTCCGTCCAGCCATCTCAGTCTGGGTCTTCCAATGCTCCTTCTTCCAGCAGGTCTCCCACAGAAAACTTCCTTGAGGACGGACCACCCAGCGGAGTCGGCTAAGCTTTATGAATTTTGCGACGTTGACATCATCATATATTTCATGAAGTTTGCGGTTATACCGAATGCGCCAGTGTTCTCCATCTCTGACTGGTCCGTAGATTCTTCGTAGTATTTTCCCTTCAATTTATAATACTACTATTATTAATTGGTACGTTTATGCATTTTTATAAATGAATCTTTTTATTTATTTATTTAGATATTTATGAACGAACGGCAAATTGCCTTTTAAAGAAAATAAAGATTACAAAAGAAAGCAGCAAAAATACAAAAAAGAACAAAAAAATACAATACACATAATTTCTTTCCATAAGCACTACAGTGATAAAAAGTACATGTCTGACATTTGTTCAGTAGGTATAGCAGGAGAATACAACAATATGAGAATAGGTACATTTAAAAGGCTATTGGATGATTGACGACAGTTGCCAGAGAGATGGTTAGAAATCTCAATTTAAAGTGACACAACAGAAGAGAAGTATTTGGAGTACTATAAGTGATTAAACAGGACTATAAGGGCATGATATATCCACAGAAGTATCTCAGGTCGCCGATTACATACTTTTTTGATAAGACGATTTATCTATCATGAGAATTATTGTTGAGGAATAACAAATTTTAACAACACAAGTCACCATTTTTTCAAAAACGCCGTATTAATGCAGGTAGAAAACACTAATACTGCATTTACATGCTTGCCACGGTTTGGCAAACCACCGCAAACACCAACGTATAAACGGGGTGTTTGCCTTGGCGTGTGTGAGCTTGCCAACGCTTGCGACAAGCGTCGGTTTTTACACAGATCAAAGGAATTTGCGGCAAATGTATGAAAATACCGACGCCTACGTGTAAACGGCGTCCAAGCGTTTGTGAAGGCTTGGAGCTTGTGGTGGTGTTGGTGCTTGGAGCAAGCGTGTAAGTGTAGCATAACAGTGTTATTTAAAAAAAAACACCTTATAACTGGTATAAACCCTATTTTTTTTTTTTTTGAAACCCTCTAGTGCTTTATTCACGTCAACTGTATTCGTTCATTGTGAATAGATTTGCTGTTAGAGGTCACCCCACAGTCCGATCTCGCGGATGAATTTTAGAATCTTTCGTGGGCTGGTTTCTTTGATTTGAGTTTGATCAGAGATGTGAGATCCAATTATTTTGTTTCTGGTCTGCATCAGTGGTCCGCAGTCACATAGCAGTTGTAGTGGCGTTTCATGTTCATCTAGGTAGAATCTGCATAGATGCATGTCCATCGGTTTCATTGTACTTAGATGTTTATTCAATCTGCAATGTCCAGTCAGTGCTCTGGTTAGAACTCTGATGTTTTCTCTATTTAAAGCAAGGATTTTGTTTGATCTCTTTTTTATAAAGCCGTCTATTAATGATTTGGCATGTTTCTCTCCGGGTATGTTTTCCCAGTTTTGCTTTGCTTTTTCCAGCATACTATTGTATAACATTGTTATTAGAACAGTGTTGGCTAAGAAGCAGTGGGGTTCTGGTCCAAATGTTTTGGTGCCAGCCCCCATGTTTGCAAGTTTGTCTGCTTCTTCATTACCTTTATGGTTTGAGTGTCCTGGCACCCATCTTAAAACAACTTTATTCTTCTTTTCTATTGTGAGTTTGTTAAGTGCTATAGTACAGTCTTGTACTGTAGATGAATTTATTTTACATGAGTCAAGGGCTTTGAGCGCTGCTTGACTGTCTGAGTAGATATTTATTTTGTATTATATTATCATAAATTGTTTTGTGCCTGTAGTTTCTTTTTAGATTTTCATAGACACATATTGTTATGGCACATATTTCTGCCTGAAAAATGGTTGTAGTCTGTCCGAGGTGTTTGTACATCTTGACTCTGGGTGTCAGTCCGTACACACCCGAACCAACTCCGTTTTCCTTTTTGGAGCCATCAGTGTACCATATTATTGCACCGTTGGTTTCCTGATACCAGGTGTCAGATGATTCGTTCCTGGTTTGGATTTCGATTTTATAAGAAGTTTTCTCCCAGCAGGTTTTTCGTAATGTATCTATTGGACAGCATATCTTTGATCCATTTTGTAATGGTGTTCAATACTTGTTTTCGTCGAAGTGCATTTAGTAGGACTTCTGTTGGGGCACCATCAAATGCTCCCTCTATGTCCAGGAAGAGGCAAAGTGCTACATCCCCGTTGTTTACTGAGTTCTGTATATTATTTATTAGTTCGATAAGTGCAGTTTCAGTTGATTTCCCTTCTTGATATGCATGTTGTTTAGCATGTATTGGGTGTTTACTAAATGTGTTGTCAATCAAGTATCTATGTATTATTTTTTCCACAGTTTTAAGCATAAATTATGTGACACTTATTGGTCTGTATGCTTTGGGAGTATTGTAGCATTCTTTGTTAGGTTTTGGTATGAATACCACCTTTACAGTTTTCCAGCTTTCAAGAACATATCCCCATGCTAAACTGGCTCTGTATATTTTTAGTAGTAGGGGCATTATAACCTTTATACTATTCTGAAGTAGGGCGGGAAAGATATTATCCTCTCCGCTACTTTTGTAGGATTTAAATGTATTTATGGCCCATTTTATCCTTGAAGGTCTGAAGATTTGTGATGCTAATTTCCAATCTTCGAGCTTTGGTCTGCAAACATTATTTTGTGGGATGTTGTCGCTTTGTATGACAGCCTCGCATCCCGGAAAGTGGGTGTTTGCAAGTCGGGTAAGTGTTGCTTTTCCTGTGGCAGTATAAGTGCCGTCTTGCTTCTTTAGAAGGTCAATGTCTGGACTTTTCTGTTTGGCAAGTAGTTTGCTTATTCTAGCTGTTTCTGCTGTCTTGTTTATTGTGCTGCAGAAGTTTTTCCAGGATGTTGGTTTAGCTTTCCTGATTTCTTTATGGTATTCTGGAGAGCCTTCCTATAGCTTTCCCACATTCCATGAGATTTCGCTTTGTTAAAGAGTTGTCTAGTGCTTGCTCTTAGTATTGCCATGTTCGGTGTCCACCAAGGGACTTCCTTAGCAACTCTCTTTTTTTTGATCGGACAGCTTTGTTCGTAGGCTGTGATGAGGTTTTTAGTTAAAAATTCTGTTGCAAGATCTATATTTTGTTGATCTTTAATTGGTCCGTAAGAGGTCCCCAAGATATCTTTTGTGATCTCTCCAAATATGGACCAGTTAGTTAGTTTTTTATTCCTGTATTCTACAGTTTTCTTTTCAGTATTTTTGATGCTGAATAATATTTGTTTATGGTCAGAGGCAGATTCTTCTGACGACACTTTCCAGTTTGTCAGTTCTGTACTGGCATTATCGATGCATAGAGTAAGATCTAAAACTTCTGATCTGGCTCTATTAACGAATGTTGGTATGTTGCCTTTGTTTGCAACATGTAGATTATGGGTGAGAATGAATTCTAAGAGTAATTCTCCCTTTGGTTGCAGTCAGTGCTGCCCCAGATTTCATGATGTGAATTGGCATCACAGCCTATTACCAATTGTGCATTGTTTCTTTTGGCGTATATGATCAGCTCTTCGAGAAGTGCCAAAGGTAGTGGTTCATCTCCTGCGAAGTATGCTGAGCATAATATTAAATTTCTGTTTTTAGAAGTAGAAGGGATCATTATTGCCACAAGATCTTCCTTACAAAATTCTAGAATGTTAAAGTAGTTCGTTGTTTTATTTACTACCATACAAGCCCTGGCCTTCTTACCATTGTTACAGGAAATCACCGTTCCAAATGAGTTGAAACCACAGATATTGTTTTTGTAGACCCAAGGTTCTGAGAACAGAATTCTTAAAACTATGTGGTGTAGCCGCAAATATGTCAGAGTACTGATCATTGTAGTTGCACTTCATTCTATGCAATGGGTTCCTACAACCAGCATTAGTTAAGTGTCGGTTTATTTGGAACGGTCTAAAATACCGTATTTGTGACGGCACGCACAGACCGACATCGGCCAACAATGTGGGCACGTCTACAACAGATGTACAAATCTTATGCAGCATACATGCATCGATGAGTTCACGTCTCTTATAGGGGCTCATAAAACCTGTCGATACAAAGCCGCGAAATTTATGTTCGCCAATACGAACGAACTTACGCTGAAATTTTTCAATCATGGATATATATCTGTCATAAAATGTATTCCAAATTGGTGAGCAGTATTCTATTTTGGATCGGATAAGTAGTAAACAGCTGCACTAATGATTGGTAATTTTTGAAGTCAGAAGATGCTCTAAGGATAAATCCTAATATCATGTTACAACTTTTAATCATTTCTTCAATGTGTGCGTCAAAATGTAATTTGCTGTCGAAAATCACCCCCAGGTCCCCTATTTGGGACAGGTGTGTCTGTTTGTAGCCATTTATTATGTAGGTATGTATGTTTAATGATGTTTTTATTTTTGGTGATTATAGCCAAATTATAGCAAAATATATGCCAAATTAAGTTATAGTTTGTTTTTATTACAGTAATCGTAGAGTCTTGTCAGGTCTTCGTTAAGTTTAACCGCATCAGTCTCACTATTTATGCGACGGAAAATTTTTAAGTCGTCAGCAAAAAGTAAAAATTTAGAGTTAAGAAAGCAACTCTTTATGTCATTTATAAACACGGCGAACAACAGAGGGCCAAGAACGGACCCCTGCGGCACTCCTGATGTCACCGTCACACAGTTTGAATTATACCCGTTTAATGCTACCGTCATTAGGCGATTAGTCAAGTAGGATTCAATCAGTCTTAGGAGGTCGCCATGGATTCCATGAAAGGCCATCTTATGCAGCAGTATATTGTGATCGACCTTATCGAAGGCCTTTTTAAAATCCGTATAAACGGAATCAACCTGCAGACGGGAGTCCATGGAGTCAAACAAAAAGTCAGAGTAGATCAACAGGTTTGTCAAAGTCGACTTACGTCTAAAGCCGTGTTGCTCGGGTAGGAATTGTGGTTCCAAGAAGTGTAACAAGTGGTCTTTAAGTATTGCCTCGAACACCTTAGAGATAGGCGACAGTATGGAAATAGGTCGATAGATGCTAATATCCGCCCTGCTACTACATTTGTGAATAGGCGTGATGTTAGCCGTCTTCCAAATGTTGGGAAAGCAGCCCTCCGAAACGCTTCTGTTAAAGATAATACGCAGTGGGTTTGCGAGATGGGTAGCACAACGTTTGAGGATCAGCGGTTACAACGCGTCGGGTCCAGTACCCTTGTTTACATCCAGATGATTAAGTTTGTTACATACTTCAAACACTTGTAATATTAACCGTGCACAATGAGGTAGATGCACTAGATTGTATGTGGGCATCTGTTTCTAGGTTACTAGATGAATCATTATTGAAAACCGATTGGAAAAAACTGCTGAAAATATCTGAAATTTTTTCGGGATCATTTGAATAACTACCGTTATAGTGCATATTTTTGGGATAGTTGTTGGAAGATTTAAGGTTATTCACATAGGCAAAAAAAGGTTTAATATTTTTCTGGAGGGACTGTTCAATGTTTTTTAAGTAAATACCATGGTCATTTTTTTGGACTGTTTTTAGCTCAGCTCTACGAATTGAAAATACAGCATAATCATGTGGATTCTTGAATTTCTTCTAAAGATTCCAATATTTCTTTTTCTTTTTCGCTAGTGCAATCGTCGGGTTCTTGTTCCAAATTGGGAATTTTTGTAATTTTTTCGGTGTAAACTGATCTATGATGGATAAAAAGATACTATAGAATGTCTCTACCGCACTGTTCACATCCCCATTAATAAGAACAATGTTCCAATCTATTTTGCCGAGCTTTTTATTGATTTCGCTGAAGTTAGATTTAAAAAAAAATTAAAAAAAAAATATATATATATATATTTCGGTTTATCGTTTTTGTCAAGTTTCGTTTCTACTACAAGAGGGATGTCGACCAATAGGGAAGGATGATGTCCATCCTCCGGCACCAAGGGAATGTCGCATCTGCTCACACAACAAAACAGATCATGTCTAAGATTGTATTTGTTTTATTATGTATCAGGTTAAATTGATTAAGGTTTAAAAACCCTATTGCCTCGGTAAAGGCTTGGGCAGTGACACCACTCTGCGATTCTATTTTAACAAACGGCATACTATCATGATAAGTCCATTTAATGGACGGAATATTGTAATCGCCTATTATGCAAATATGACCATTTCGATTCGTTTCTATTAGTCTATCTGAGATTCTGTTTAGGTGTAGTTCATAGTCGCACACAGGGGACGATGGGGGAAAATATGCCACACAAAGAACAAGACTAATCATACTATGCTTCCCAGAGGTCAAGGAGAGTGATATGAACAAGTCCTCACAAGCTGTCTCCCAATGAGGCAAATGCAGGCAGTTAAATGTATGCGATACTGCAACCAGGACACCACCACCATCCCGTTTATTCGTCAGTTCAAAATTCCTATCTTTACGGAAAGCGACAAAGTCGTCTCCGAACAACTCGGCGTCGTGAATACTGCAATTTAACGTAGTAATTGTCGTAGCTGTTGACAGCCAGGCTTGATCTAAAAGTGTGTAGTGTGTATGTACGTGCATAGATAATACAATAATATTATACTGATGTGCGTGCTGGCTAAGGTAATTATTATAAGATAATGTGCCATACCTATGCGACAGACACCTGTCATTAGAGCAAAGGAGATAAATGTGTATTTGTTATTTATGTATGTGCCTTGCTTATGTGCTGTCCTTTGTTCTGTTGGTGTCTTTTGAGAATAAATAAATAAATAAAAGCACCGGTTTTACTCTTAAGGCCTCTACAAATTTGGTAATATATCTTTAAAGCGCCCGCAATATATGAAAGACTATATTGTTGCAGCCATGGGTTGAGTATACAAACAAAAAAGGCATTCGCAGTGTTGCCTGCAATCTGTAGATTACTAAAATGACAAGTAAAAAATGGGTATAAAAGGGAATTGAAGGGTTAGGATATAGGTAGTTTGATTTGTGATTGATACTTACATGAACAGTTAAACAATTTTTAGGATGTCGTTTTTTGAACGAATTGCGAATGCAGGCTCGTTGACATCTTTGCGAACATATATCTTCATGTTTTCACCCAGGTGAATTTCCAATTCTTTGATCTGGATCTTGCGCGCGCCTCTTTGAAGAGCAATTTGTTTTTATGTGTGAGATGCTCCTGTATATAAATTCGTCGACCCCCGTCCACTATTCCGATATCGTCTGTTGTAGTGCCTCGCTTCAACTGCGCCACAGCTAAAAAAAGCTTCGCGGAGGCTCTGCTTGGTGAACTTGAGGATAATGTTTTTTGGGCGATTGTTCGCTGCTACCCCGTGTGAAATTCTATGAACAGTGGCTATATTTTCTTTGAGGAGTGGGACACCGATTTTATTGGCAAAGGCAGAAACTATGTTAACCAAACTCTCCCCTTTGCGTTCTGTGACGTTTTGGATTTCCAAGTTCAAAATACTATCATCTATTCTTGGCCTTTTTTCGGCACAAGTTCGGATAGTTCGGAGCATGTGTTGAGGCACTTTTGACGTGCCTCTGCGTAAGGGACGCCTTGTCGCATTAAATAGCGCAGCCTTTTTTGGCTGCACCACTAAGCTTATTCGGCTAATTAATTCCTTCAGCTCCTTGTTGAGCCTGTTCGGCATCATCCTGGAGCTGTGAGGAAGGAGGTTTGAAGGCCTCGTCTTCACTTACAGTTGGTGAACTGGCCACCAACTGTTCCACCTCCATGTCTTCAAATGGACCCAGCGAGTCATCCGAAGACACTTCGGTCCCGTCTATATCTTCAATTAATGTTAATGTTTTATCTATATAATCGTCCATAACAATTCCCACGAGTAATGAGGAAATAAGGGTCACTGTGCACAGAGCCTCTTGTGCACAGAGCCTCTTGTGCACAGAGCCTCTTGTGCACAGAAGGCTAAATACAAGGGGGTTTCGCCTGGTGCCCCCAGGGGATCGTTAGTGACACCAAAATTAAGCCCTTGGTGTCATTCAGTCCTCGGCACGATTCCTTCCACCTTGACTTAAGGCTGTGTTGACCATAGAATTACTAAACCTGGTATCACATCCACGCCCGTGGTATAACGTGGATGTTATAAGCTTATTCCATGGCTTATACCGTAGATCTGTGGTATTCCTGGATTAGGTATTAATAGCATTTTTCTGAGACCATGGTATAATTTTACATTGTATAATTTTATACCAAGATTTTTAATAACACTGTAAGTGTGGTCCATTCTACGTGGTGGATCCTTTTTAGTATGCCATTTTTAGACCCGAATGCATCTCTAGTATGAATCACATTGCTTATGCATGCGAAATTGCGTATAAGGTAAACAATGAACCTTTCATCCCCTTCCCTCCCTCCACGCATTCTCCTAAACAACTTCGTGCATACCTATTTCGGTCGCAGGAATACCATTCAAGGTATACAAAATAAATAATCAATCATACTAATTGAATACCTCGAACAATTTTCAAGTATCTGCCTGTGAACAAATGTGAAGTAATAAATATGTAATAATTAAACACTATAAAACAAAGATAAAAATAAGGTTATTTTAAACGTTATATTAAAAAAAATATATAAAAAACTACAAAATAAAAGATGTTTCATACTTTTTTAGTCTTATTGTCAAAATGCGATGCGACATGAATCACAGCTGGCGTTATAAAGTTATCAAGCCCATTTCGACCAATGCTTTTTTCACATTAGGCACAAGCTCATCTTTGAAGTCCCAGATCGAAGTGTCTTTGACGGTATCATTAATGGATTTTATACAATCCTTATCTGCATCGTGACAATTATTCCTGTAATGTTGCATTCGCGCTTCATCCAGAGAAAAATCTGCACTAACTGTATTCGGCAAACATTTAATTGGATAGTGATTGAAGCAGCTTATAACACTGGCAGTTCTGAATATAGTTTTAACGTATGATCCATAAACTGTAAAGTTTCTCATTCTATAAACGTTCTGAGACATTAACATATAGGAGGGAATATCTGGATGAGATTCTGAATGATGTTGAATTTCATTCGTGAAATAGATATGTCTGGCTGTAAAGCTATTGACGATTTGGTCTGCTGGGAACTGTTTCTTTGTTCTTTCTATCAAATCATGCCAATTTCTATCCTTCAGAGGAAAAATAATCTCATCCACATCCAATAATGCAATGTATTCGTATTCATTCACATTTCTGTAGAAACAATCATTGTATTGAATTATTTCGTGAAGTGTTTGGGTCGCGATATCTCCTTGCAAATAAACGTGTTGAATGAAAGGCATGGTAGGGAACGTATCCGAAAGTGTGATGTTTCTCAAATCCACTTTGCCCTTTTTTATGTAGTAATCTAACGCCATTCTCATTCGTGGATGAGATTCTAATTGATAAAAAACTATTTTGTCAACTCCCATCAGAATAAGAAATTCGATCCATTCTACGACTCTAAATGCTATATCCACCTGTAGAAAGTCTAATGCTTTAACACATACTGCGAATTCTTTCTTTTTTTCCGGTGGTTCATTATTTATCACTTTGAGCATGTTCTTTGCTTTGTCACAGGCGTTTTCCACAACGGACACTACAGCCGGCACTTTGTCAAAATGCGATTGAGGAAGGGAACATCCAAGAAGGTACGCTATATAGGATCCATCCTTGGGAAATCCCCATGATTCAAACCACAAGTATTCGGTTTTGTCCATTGGCGCAAGCACAGGTTCAGTAGAGTCATCAAACCACAATTGACAGTATAAGGTTTTAAATTTACCCAAAAAATTCGCAAAGGTCCTATTCACCATGGCTGTAATTCTAACGATTCTTTCTTTTTCAAACCGTCTATCTAAATGTGCGCTGTATACTTGCACGTGTGTTTTGTTCGTCATGTAAATTTGTTGCCACAATTTGTTTTTTATATCAAGGTGCATCATGTCGGGAAAGGGAGCACACGACTGGTTTTGATAGTACATCTCGTACGATTTTTGCCGATGTTTCATCCAGTAGACAACGGGAATATTGGGATACAACTCCTCAATTTCTTCAGCCATCTCATCATCACTTATACGGGGTGCTGGTGTGAAAATTTTTACAGGATTCCATTTTGATTCGGGCACGTTTTGAAATAACGACTTCAAATGTATTTTTACTGGGCGGAACTTTACGAACTCGAAATATGTGGATATCGGAATAATGAAATATAATAAAAAGAATATGAACAAAATAAAAAGATACCATCTACTCTTTATAGACATTTTGTTTTAAGAAAATTTTTGAATTAAATTACAAATAATTAGTTGAGGAAAATTACAATAGGAGCACATTTAAGCATTTACTTTGCTCTATTCCAATAATAATAATATATCCGACGCAACGACCGATAGAAATGTGAATGAGTAATGAAAATCATCCATTAAGATCATTTAACTATATTATCATTTAAGTACGATGTGACGTATGCAAACAGGGCCGTCGCGTGATTTTTAGGCGCCCAAGGCAAGGCTTTAATCAGCACCCCCCCCCCCCCCATCCACCATAAAACTTGTCATTTTGATCATTTTTTGGTTCAAAACTGTAGACATGCTATTTATAAAATAACTAGTTTTTGAAAGGCGCACTAACTCAAAACCGCTTTTAAATTTATTGCAAACTTAAAAAAACAAGTAAAACTTTTTATTACAAACTTGGCATTCGAATGGCTTTTCTACGCGATGATTTAGCATATAAGTGTTTATTAAACTTTATATTGAAAATATTGCATTCGTATGGCTTTTCTCCGCTATGAAGTCGCTCGTTCCCTAGATAAGCGACGTCTCTTAGCCAAAATTTCCTGTTGCTCGCTCGCTTTCAATGAAAATCAAGGATGAAATAAAACTTAGTTAAGAGTTTTTTTTTAAGATTTAAATTTAAAAACTGATTAAAATTTATATTGCAGATTTTGCAGTAGCAGTCAAAATAAAAGTAAGACATAATAAACTACTGTCGGAATTCTGTCTTTCATGTTATTTTTGGTTCGTTATTGCTATAATAATTTCACTTTCAATTTAGGATGCCGCCAAAGAGTTCTCGAAAATAGTAAACAATTCGAGTTATTGTGAATAATTTATGGTTCAGCCCTGTGTCCTGCGTTTCGTGTTGTGATAGATAGGCACCACCAAGATCTCCGGGGGTGGTTTACGATCCTCATACCTCACGCCAGGGTGTCATTCTCTAACACCAACAACAACAATAAATAAATAATATTGCGCGTCTCATGGTTATGGAGAAATATTTTATTCAGGCCAGGGGTGCAACACATTAGGGTAAGGTGTAATCAATTTATTTTCGACATGTGCTATTTTAAGTGCACGTAAAGATAGGCTTATCAAAAAATTTATTAAACCAAATGTATACTCGTAGAAGTGTCAACAGTTCGTCCCTTGTGTTCATATTAACTTAATTCTGAAAATTTTTAATCCAATGGCAAATTGTCACAAATTATTGTTTTTTTTCTTATTCTAAGTGCCAATGCTCTATCAGGTCACCCCGATGTTGGCGATCATCTTTTCAAAAACCTCGTTAACCTGTGCTGCCTTGAACACGACATCCCTTCGACTTAGAAGTAGGTACCTGTTTATTATCGAACTATTGTTAAGTCTATGTACCTAAATACTGTTAATATGGTGCTCCTAGCGTATATTTTCCACAACCACCTTAGACTGATATTTTGTCAATACGGCTGTGAAGAAGAAGAATACGCTGTACCTAAGCAACCAATATCACGTAAAAAATAAGGTAAATAAGTAAGATATTTTTATAATTGAAGAACTTTCGCTGTAGAAATACTGATGAAAAAACAAAAGCAAACCTAAACTATCATACTTAAAATACCCCCTCGATTCTCGAATCATTTTGCAGAAAAGTTGCTCGTGTAGAAATGGATGATAGACAAATGGTCAGTACTAAGTCTTCAAAGATTTGCTGTCTCTTTCACATAGGCAGGCCAGAAAGCAGCTTAGCTGTGACGTCACGCGTATAGGCGAGGCCATCGCGACTGGTTGTGCGAAAGAGACAGCCAATCGCGGAGCCCTCTGTATAGGTCGTATAGCGGGATGTCGTGATTGCAGTCTCTCTTACGCATCATTCTTTCCTATAAGCGGAAGAGAGACAACAATTATGCAGGAATCATAGATACACACAAAATTTACTATCTGTCTTTCGCATCAATCTTTCGTATATGAGAAATGTTCGTATGTCAGCAATCATAAGTCCTCACAAAATGTACCCTAATTTTTTGTTTCTTTCTTTTTGAATTATTTTAAGATTGTATATCTTCATAATATTAGAATAGAATAGAAAAAAAATATATTTCTCAAATTTTTGTAAAATTAACAACCAATACAATGTTCACATAAAAATAAAATATATTTGCTGTGTATTTTATTCACTTCAATAGTAAGTAAGAAACAATAAAAATATTCTTCAGAGTAATCAACAAGACAGGAGAGGACGCCTTATAAATGTCATAAAATATGATTAAATCATAATAATTCAATATTATTTCCGTTATTTTATTATATTTATATAAACATACGCCGTTAGCCTATTAAATGTTTAACAATTTTACAATATTTCATACATTACACAACTGTAGGTAATTGTGATTAATAAACAGTTCCTAAAAAAGACTACACCGCCTATGCGCGTGACGTCAGAGATCCTTCATTCCGGCCTGTCAATACTTACAAATGATAGCAACATCCAATCACGGAAGCCTCGGTACTGCGTGGTTGAAAGGCTAGTGTTTTCTGAGATACAAGTATTCAAACTCAAACTAAATGCAAATTATACAAAACCGTTGTAAAATAATAAGTGCTGAATGGAATAGGATGCCGGAAAATATTGAAAGAGCACGAAAAACTCAAACATGAAAATGTTGCGATGGGAAGGCGATGAAACACTCCAAGACAGGGTTCGCAATAAGCATATAAATAAATTCCAAAGCAAAATAAGATGGTTTGGTCATGTAAGGATGATACTAAATGATGACTATTCAATTAGTACCTGTTGGGTAAACTGGTGCTGGTATTTAAAAACAAATATTTCGATTTTTAGGACTGTATTCTGTAGATTTGATAATGTTTTATAATTCAATTTTTACATGACGTAAAATTGGTTCACACCTTGCTGGGACGATATTCTAGTTGCTTCTATTGAAAAAATAATACACACGGAAAATAAGTGAAGTTCGTATTTGGAACGTTTTAAAATTCAAATGAGAACAAATTATATTCTCAACATTGTTTACGCAGCGCTTATACCGCGTTGGTTGCACGGTTAGTGGATAGGTACCTACCCCACATTTTATTCTTTAAATAGGTACCTAATAATATTCTAAACAGTACCTATGGTGATAATTCTTCCAAAAGCCAAAAAGCAGAGAAAGAAATATTGCAGCTACATTATGCTCCACGATCGAGGAGTTGGCAACACAAAATGTCCCTGGAAAAACCTGGAGCTTGCATAAAATGAAATCCGACCCTGGATAATACATTCGAGACAAAGATAGCATCACCAAAATGTGATACTAAGTGATTAATTTTTTTATCTAAAAAATACGGCTTATCAACATTGATTATGTTGTAGATGACCTTGAAAATATATTAAGCTCCAGAGACCGAAATCATATCAATCAATCTTCGAACTCTACTCAGGAGCATGCGCAGGCAACAAGAGCTCTCCATTTTTTTTTAATATGAAATGAATCTGTGCTCACTCAAAGTGAACACAAATACACTCCTTGACTCTTTCACAGTAAGCTACCGAAAGCTTGTCTCGTGAAAGAGGAAGATGGTCGGCACCTGGGATCGAACCACGACGTCCGCAATACGAAAGCCGACGTTGTAACCGCTGGGTCACCAACCACTTCAAAACCACTTCATTACGCTCGATCTTGCGCAATGCTTATGACCTCCTCCCACAGCATGTCCAACACTCTTAGCTCTGTACAATACTGTACTCCCAAAACAAGAATATGTACCTACCTTAATTAAAAAAAAATAATTAAAGGTTTCATTTTACTTTTTATACTATCCTGACTTGTTTCGAAGGCACACGTCTTACACGGTCATAAAAGTGATTTGGAAATGTTCTTTCGCTAAGATTTTATAAAAATTAGGAAGAAGTATAATAAAATCGTTTATTTAAACTTAAATAAATAGACTCCTCAAGGAATCGAAGGAAGGCGTTCACGTTACCAAGTTCATCATAGCTAAGCCACCTTGTAATGTAAGGTTTAAAAATAATATTACAAAATAACTATAGAACGGCATCAGATATAACAAAAATGTTGAAAGATGAGTGGCAAGGTCACAGGTCGTAGAAAGTCTCGAAGAAGGCAGATGTCTAGTTGCTGAATGTAATATCAAGAGACAGGGATGCTTTCTAAGAAGTAATCGTCAACGTCGGGAAGACCTGATATCAAATGTTTCGAGTAGGTCAGAGTAAGGAAAAATTTGCCTAAGTTATTGCCAACTTTGTCCTTCGTCGAAAAAGTTGGTCTTTAATAAACTAAAAATGACCACAAACAGGTTTGTGTTTAAAATCAGTTGTGAACCTGTCCAATGGTTGTCCACACCCTCTGTTAACGAGCGACATCAGATCACAGACCAAGATTTCCAACGAATAAGGTCGAGTTATATCACGATAGATTTGTATTGAATCGCACAAAATAAAAGATACCCCCTTGATAAACCTAAAAAAAAAAACGTGAACGGGTCGTAATAGACATATCATGCATGAATAATAATTTTTCGTCGAGTCACAAGAGGGTAAAATCGGCTATCATACCAGATTTAACTGCCTGTATTTTTTTTACGAAATACACCATATTTTTCAAGCCTCCTCCATACTTTCCTTATTTGGACCATATTTATTCAGACACAAAAACTTCTTGCTTCTTAGAGTGAAATACCTCTTTTCTGGAATTACATTAAGAAAGGATCGATGTTATTCAACTTACACATCTTCTTACGAGCATTATTTCCCCAACGATTTTTGCGGTATTTGCGGAGCATTAGTCTCAGTGATTCTGAAGTCTTTGTGGTTTTTAACTACCTACTTCGAAATATGATGGATGGATTTTAAAGCAGGTCCAGGTGCGTTGAGTGAGAGAGGAGAGAAATGAATCCAGCGATGCTTTTCCAGAAAGGCAGATGTTCCAAGAAGTTCAGTCCCAGGATTGTTGCTAGTCTTCAGATAAGTCTTGATGTTCAGCGTAGTATTGAACTCTCCAGTACCTGTCACCTGATTCCAGCTTCTCATAGTCCAAATCGAAATTTATAAATATCTATGAAAAAAATAAAAAAATATATATATTTAGAATCATGCAAAAAACATGGATATTTGAAATTTAGGTGTAACATGTATGTAGGTTATGAGTGTGGTTGGCACAAAACACCTGAAAAGATTACAAAGTTATTTCAAATAAACAGTTATATCCTAGGCCATATTAGTATGAACCAGCGAAAAGCGATTCGAATTGCTTGAGAAAAGCGAATTTTTGCCTGTTTAGATCGGCCTTATCATTCGTAGACTCTAGCATACTCTGATGTAGCAGGATTTTCTTCCATTGTGATGTTCATGTTTTTTTTTATGGCCTCTAGCTCTAGATATCTGTGGAATCATAATATCCACTCCTTACTCTATGATTCGACTGTCTTCTTGTCTTAAGCTCATACTCTTCCTGGTTAAGTTTTTCCCATTTGCTGTATACGCTGTTCTCTCAAATGCTACCACGAATGTGTAAGGTCTTTAATTTTGTAAACATCAAGTTGAAATACACATTCATGCTGTTATATCTCAGATTGGAATGGTATGAATCTTACTTTATTGACCAGAAATTGTTCAGTTCAAAAATATTTATTACTCGTAAAATATTAAATCACAAAAAGGTTGGACTAAACCATTATATACTTATGTACTAAAAAGAATTTTGGAATTCGACCATTAGATAGATAATATCTCCAGTTCGGATGTAACCTGATATCCGATATGCGATCAACATATTATAAGGTTTTTCTATGACAAAATAACATTTAGAACCTAATAATAGAATAGAGAACTCCGCGAACTTTTATGACATTGGTTGATATGCTGTTTATTAGTTTGTTTTAAGACGCCTCTCGGGCAGATCACCAAAAAGTGGAAGAATATCTGATGGGTATCAACCTCGCAAGAGGATAACCCCACCTCTTGAATTATAGGCCACAGTGCCTAAATTTAAAAGACGAAGTAGCGTTTAGAAAATAAGATATTTTAGGTGTATGTCTCTTTCTTTAGTTTGTCCCAATTTAGTGTTGAAGTCAGCCGTTCTCGTCCTCAGGTTGTACGCTCTTCATTTCTGAACCATTTCCCTCCTCACACATATTTGCATCTGGTCTTAGCATTGCATCGCCCAAGAATTTCTAGGTAACCCTTAAATAGAAATCTATATATCATCCATGTTCATTACTTTTTTGATAATGAGCTCCTGCGGTCTCCGTTTTATGAGTCTATGCTACCTCAAGTATTGTCTTTACTCCAGTTAATTATTCATATCCAACGTTAGGACTGTATACAATTAAGTAAACGTTTAATTGATATAGTGCTATATTTAGAAAGAAAATGTTATGATTTTATAGAAATACGACACCAATAACATTGTGTTATTTTTGTTTCTTAGAAGCGAATGCAATAGCTTCCGCTAAACCCGATGCCCGCAACCAGACAACAAAAGACATATCTCTATACTGGGTGCAGATTATGCCTTCATATGTGATAGGACCTACATACGTAATGTGTCGGTAGGCCAACGAACAAGGCAGGCATTGTGTTTGAAAAGAAACACATCTAGGTAGATAATGTGTGTTATTACAAACATTATTGAGAGAGATTATTTGGCAAATATAAAGGAATGTACTATTATTGCTTCCTGGTAAATATAATCTGAATGCCTTCATTGTACGGCGACACCAACGCTGGGCTGTGGCCTTAACCTGTGCATCTCAAACTTTAAAGTGTATTATTTAAGATATCCTTTGATTATGTTGAATGAATTCAGAATTTCCGTACTGCGATTTAAAAAGCCGGAAACAATACTATTTTTTGAGACTGTTGCCATACCATGTATCTATTACGCCATCTAATTCTACAGTTCGTTCAAGACTTAATGCTAAAAAAGCAAGATTAACAACATAATATAGACATAAAATAAAATTGGGGAGAGAAAACCAAGCAGGGGTAATACCTAGAAGAATAGGATTAGGCTGCGCAGCCTTCGGCAAACTGGACCACATCATTAAGAGAAGGACATCCCAATAAACCTGAAAAGGAACGTCTTCGAAATATGCATTCTCTCGGTAAAGACATATGGAATGGAAACAAAGAATAAGAAATCAAGAGATAAGACGACAGGGAACGACGGAGACAGGGAAATGAAAGATTGCAAAATGGCGACCCTATGAGAATAATAGGCCAATTGAGAGACCCCATAAAAGATGGGTGGAATATGTGATTCCAGTTGGGGAAAATATGGTGGAAAACACCACAAAATAGAAAATGTTGGAAAACTTTAGAAGATGCCCACATCCAGCTGTGAAGGGACTACAAAGAAGAAGACACAGACTAAAAGCGAATGAAGAAAAACATTCAAATGGAACAGGGATGGATAGAAAAATGAAGGACGGTTAATTTGCTTCTCCAGTAGGCAATTGAAGGTCTTTCTTGTCACGAAACTGGTTGAGAATGATCACAGTTTCTGAATCCGAAAAATAAAACCACTGTCTAAGATTTTAATTCCAAGTGAGGTTTTCACATAATTTTCCCGACATCGTATTGAAGACAACTGGAGACAACTTTGGACCGCATCGTCAGAAAGTGATGAGAAAAAATAGTCATAAAGCCCATACAAAAACTGACAGCTTCAAAGAGGGACTGCAGAACATGCGCACCCACTAGGGGATGACGCGATCCAATTGCTTCAGTCTCTGGAGGTCAAAATGTGGGCGAAGACCATACCAAGTAAGCGCTACGTGAACACCATTATCATTATTGAGTGATTTATAGGTACGTCTGGTGTTGTAATCACCGATAGCTGATAAATTGATAACGCTGAAACAAATTCCACTATTTATTGATTCCTCATGATCCATTAAATAAACAACAATAGGACGACCATAATTAAGGCTTCAATTAATCCATTTAAAACTCAAAACTGTTAAGGAAATATTATATACTTAACCATGCGCCCTTGAGATGGAAATCCATTAAACGGCGCCAAACAAATCATCCATCATCATCATCATCATGAAAACTAAATTAAGGTAATAAATGAAGTTTTAGAACCTCTGTAAAACGTCGCACAAAGTTCCTGTTCAGCTTATAAAGTGTACCTACAAATAACCGCCTTCGGCCAACACAAGAAGCACAATTATTCACAAATCCACATCACATCCCTCCACACATAAGGTAGGTGCCTACCTAGGAATGGACCGGCTAATAATGGCCACTTTGACGTGTGATACCTCCGACATTTGCCTACTTTTTAATTTAAAAGAAAAAAACTCAGACCTAAGAATAACTATTTATTTTTCTTTTACACTACAATACAAGGATTAAAGCATATTGTAGTTGCCTGCAAACAACAATAACGGAATATTATTATGAATAACTTTATTTGAAAATAAAATAAATATAATAACCTAAATATTTTTAGTGTGTACCTACGGTTTTTTTACGGTAGGTACATTAAAATGTATTATCTAAATATAAAATGCCCATATTTCAATATTAAATATGAAATTACCCCTTTAATTGTGTATCTTATCTATAGCAATGTTGTCACTATTCAAATCTGTCAATCTTATCAAAACCAACGAAATACAAATGATTGTAATCTACAGTTCAGTGATAGATTTAGATAAACATTTCAATAAAAGAAAACAATATCTGATACATCAATATCTACAGATTTAAAAAAAAATGGGTGGCATGGTAATGTAGGTAGGTGGCTACTTACATAACATAAGTATGTAAGTAGGTAATTACCTACATAGTAAATTGTAGATTCCTACGTTACCGGCATGTCGCCTGGTACGTGGATTACTCACTGGCGCCAATGTTTTCTGTGCGCTAGTGGTTTTACATGTAGTCGTACATACAACTGCATGTTTTACAAGCTCCACCACTTCCCGCGTTTTCTTATTTATACGACGCGTATTAGTAGCGGGCTCATTATTGTGATTTGTTCATCTCAAACTTATCATATTATTTAATAAACATTTCCAATTTAACACGCTTGTTTTATGTAGCCTACCTTCTTAGTTGAATCTAATTTAATTCCTTATCAAATAAACGCTACATAATTGGTGACCCCCAGGAAGTGTTAATTTTCAAATCAGTTATAAGTTTTTTGTGAATATATTTTTTCTTTTGTGTGGTTAAATCAAATTTAAGTGAAACAGCCTTTTAAAATGTTGAACACCGAAGAAAATATGTCTGAAAATAGTGCGCAATCAATGGTGCCCGCGATTTCCTTGGGCTCAAAGATACCCGATTTCTGGCGAGATCAACCTCGCTTGTGGTTTCATCAGTTCGAGGCCATCTTACAACCTCAAAAAGAAAGTAACGAATCAAAATATTATCTTATAATCGCAAAGCTAGGGAAAGATGAGCTAATGCAAATAACAGATATTCTTCAAAAACCACCAGAAAAACAGAAGTATGAAGCAGTTAAGAGCAGACTACTTCAGGTTTACGAAGAGTCAGAGACGAGGAGATTACAAAAACTTTTAGAGGAAGTGGAACTAGGAGATCAACAACCGTCTCATCTGTTGAGACGCATGAAAGACCTAGCTGGAGGCAAAATAAATGATGAGACCTTAAAAATACTTTGGATGGGACGCTTACCTCAAACAGTCAGAACAGTGTTATCAGTCTGTGATGGCGAAGGCTTGGATAAGATGGCCACGATTGCAGATAAAATTACGGACTCAAACAGGAGTAATAATTCTGAGGTTGGTGAAATTAAATCTAGTACAATGGAATTATTAACGAAACAAATAGCAGCACTAAGCCTTAAGTTAGAGGCAATAGAAAATCAACCACAGCCCAGATATCGACCTGGAAGAAGCCCTTTCAGAGATCGCTCTCGAGAACGAAGTAATAGTAGAAATCAACAGACTACACGGGGAAATTGTTGGTACCACTTTAAATTCGGAAAAAAGGCAAATAAATGTGTAAAACCTTGCTCTTACGAGGCGGAAAACTAAATGCGACATCTGCAAACGGGATAAGCGATGTCGATATCACATCCCGATTAGAAGTGTTTGATAAAGTTACAAACCAAAAGTTTCTTGTGGACACAGGGGCCGATGTTTCGGTAATTCCACCCAGGAACAACCGAGAGAAACAACATAAGGACGAAAAATACACTCTTTACGCTGCAAATGCTACTAAAATTGATACATATGGGACGCGTACATTAACCTTAAATTTGGGACTACGCCGACCATACACATGGACATTTATCATAGCAAACGTTAAACATTCGATTATTGGTGCTGATTTCCTTAAAAACAATAAATTGCTAATAGACCTACATGGCAAGCGGCTTATTGACGAACTTACAAACATGTCAACCATTACTCATGTTACGCACGTTTCAGCACCTACAGTAAAACTGATCGACTCTAACGACATATATCATAACTTACTGGCAACTCACTACCCAGATTTACTACGATCGGAAAACTTTAAAAACACAACTAAACATAATGTAGTACATAACATCATAACAAACGGACGTCCTGTCTATGAAAAAGCTAGACCATTAAACAAGACAAAATTTTTAGCTGCAAAGAAAGAATTTGAAAAGATGATTAATCTTGGGATATGTCGACCATCAAAAAGTAATTGGCCAAATCCATTACATATCGTTTTGAAGAAATCTGGAGAAATTAGACCTTGCGGAGACTACAGGCGATTGAATGCCATCACAACTCCTGATAGATATCCATTACCACGTCTGACAGATTTTACAATGATTACAGCCGATAAAAAAATATTTTCAAAGATAGACGTGCTTATCACAATATACCAATTGCCGAGGAAGATATACCAAAAACAGCAATTATAACTCCTTTCGGGCTTTTTGAATTCACAAAAATGAACTTTGGTCTACGTTGTGCAGCTCAAACTTTTCAACGATTTTTAGACTCAATACTGCGAGAATTTAACTTTGTTTTTGCATACCTGGATGACATTTTGATCGCTTCAGCCAATAAAGAAGAACATACAAATCATCTCCATCAAATTCTGAAAAGACTAGACGAGTATGGGCTAACCATCAATGTGGACAAGTGCAATTTCGGCGAAGAAAAAATTCATTTTTTAGGTTATCATATCGATAAAAATGGTATCAAACCAAGTGAGGAAAAAGTTGAAAACATAATAAATTTTCCTAGACCAGAAAATATTGAACAGTTGCGAAGATTTCTGGGTATGGTAAATTTTTATAGAAGTTCGATAAAGAATGCAGCATATCATCAAAAAGAGTTGAATGCATATCTTCATAATTCAAAGAAAAAAGATAAAACGCCAATACAATGGACAGCAACATCGACAGATTCATTTGAAATGTGTAAGAATGGTTTGAAAAAAGCCGTTACACTTTCGCACCCAGCCACAAACGTACCCTTATCTCTCATGACCGATGCTTCAGGAACCTGCGCAGGAGCCGTTTTACAACAATGGGATACGAATGAATGGAAGCCATTAGGATTTTTTTCGAAGAAATTTAGCGACGCTCAACAAATCTATAGTACGTATGATAGAGAATTGACAGCAATATATCTCGCATTAAAACATTTTCGGTATCTTATTGAAGGAAGAGAGCTCACCGTTTTAACTGATCATAAACCATTAACATACGCATTAAGTAAAAAGGTGACACCATCTGACACACCACGAAGATTAAGACAGTTAGATTTTATATCACAGTTTACAACCCAAATACAACACATCAAGGGTGAAACCAACATCGTGGCTGACACATTGTCAAGGCTAGCAGAAATAAACGTTACACATAATTTTGACGACGATGAACTGTTTAAAGATCAGTTAAAAGATGAAGAGTTAACCGAATTGATGAAAAATAACAAAAACTTGAAATTCAAAACTATAAAAATGCCAAATACGAATAATCAACTTATTTTTGATGTGTCAACAAATCAAGCAAGAGTGTACCTACCAGAAAAATACAGGAAGAGTGCATACAATACAGTTCACAATACTTGTCATATGGGCGCAAAATCAACAAGTAAGTTAATGAGACAACGATAGGTATGGACCAACATGAACAAAGATGTAAATAGTTGGGTAAAACAATGTGTCAGCTGCCAAAAAGCAAAAGTTCACCGTCACACAATTTCACCGCTAGCAGACTACCATGTATCAGAAAGATTCGAACATGTCCATATTGATATTATAGGCCCATTACCACCATCAGAAGAAAATAGATACTGCATAACATTCATTGATCGAGCAACATCATGGCCAGAGGTTATTCCAACCAGAGATATGACGGCCGAAACGGTAGCTAAAGCATTAGTCACAAGCTGGATAGCGAGGTTTGGTGTACCGTCCAAAATAACAACAGATCAAGGACGCCAGTTTGAGTCTGATATATTCAACCAACTTGCTCATCTACTTGGAATAACGAAAACGAGGACAACAGCTTACAATCCGAGATGCAACGGAAAAATTGAAAGACTGCATAGAACACTGAAAGCAGCAATAATGGCCAAATGCAGCGATAACGCCAATTGGTATAATCATCTACCGTTGATTCTTTTGGGAATGAGATCAGTCCCAAAAGAAAATGACTACAGCCCAGCACAGATGACTTACGGCAAGACTATTAACCTGCCCGGAGACTATTTTACAACATCTACGACTAACATAAACCATTCTGACTATACAAGACAGTTAATAGATTCTTTTAAGGACTTAAAGCTGACCACGAGTTCACATAGCAGTAACAGACAAATTTTTTTACACCCACAATTAAAAACATGCACACATGTTTTTATCAGAAACGAAGTTAAAAGATCTCTGACAGCACCATACAAAGGACCTTTTAAAGTTCTAGAGCGCAACGAAAAGTTCTATAAAATAGACCTTGACAATAAAGACGTTAATATTACTATTGATAGGCTAAAACCAGCATTTTTAATGCAAACAAACACAAATGACGAGACTACAAATGTTACTACACAACCAACATCAATTCAAACAAAAATACAGACAGAACAAAACGCTGACCTATTGAAAAAGACAAAAAAAGTACAATTTTCAACACAGACATCAACTTTAAAAACTCGTTCAAGAAGGGCAGTACAACAACCTAAACGATACCAGTGAGAAGTAACCAAGAAATTAACTCACATCGTTTAAAAATTAAAATAAGATATTATTTTTATTAAATTTTTTAAAAATTTTAATGTGAATTGAAAGGTTGTCATTCTTATTCAAGTACATACATAGAATTAATCTTATTATAATTTATAAGATCATATTTTTATAATTTAGTAGATACATACAATATATGCAACTGTATACCTAATTTAAATTTGAAAATGTAAAAGAAAAACTCTGATAAATCACATACCAAATTTTAACTGTTTGTATAATGTTTAAAGGTTATTTAAAGGAGGATTAAGAATTTTTATTAGATCATATTAATATTATCATTAAATACATACAATTTGTGCAATAAGTACTACGTGTATAGTAGTTTTTAATTGCTTATATTTTTAATGTTTAAAGGTGTATACAATAATAAAATTTATTATTTTTTAATGTTCATTCTTCAGGGGGAGCAATGTAGGTGGCTACTTACATAACATAAGTATGTAAGTAGGTAATTACCTACATAGTAAATTGTAGATTCCTACGTTACCGGCATGTCGCCTGGTACGTGGATTACTCACTGGCGCCAATGTTTTCTGTGCGCTAGTGGTTTTACATGTAGTCGTACATACAACTGCATGTTTTACAAGCTCCACCACTTCCCGCGTTTTCTTGTTTATACGACGCGTATTAGTAGCGGGCTCATTATTGTGATTTGTTCATCCCAAACTTATCATATTATTTAATAAACATTTCCAATTTAACACGCTTGTTTTATGTAGCCTACCTTCTTAGTTGAATCTAATTTAATTCCTTATCAAATAAACGCTACATTATAACATAAATTACACTTTTGATTTTCACGATGTGTATTCTATTTTGATGCACTTTCAAGATATATTTCTTATTCTAGTTTTCAACAAACAATCTTCATTTTCTTCCTGTTCTTATAATATCATTGCGTGCATTTAGGTTTATTGCGTTATTGCCCCATGTATTTAGGATCTCTGTGTTTCAGTTCTTACCTTTCATTTCAATGGTCCGATGAAGATTTAGGATTCGCCGAGTCTACGGATGCATGAAGAAATTGGATGAGCGCGTAAATAAGTTTTCAACAGTCGAACCCTGCTGGATGTATTCACAGATTTAGCATCAAAACGGTGCTGCAGATTTGTAACCATAGTCCTCAGTCAAGATAGATTCGATTCAAACAAATAAATTAATAGAGCGTATTGAATAATCAATACTGCTAAGGACATCTATCAAATACTCGTGAAACATCATTGACAGATGATAGATAAGAAATAACTTAAAAAAAGATAAGGTATTTACCAAATATAACGCCATCTATCAAATGCACCGTAAAACACGTACAGTTTTCAGCGATAAAAAAAGATAGTCTACCAAATAATGTAGATATTAATATGTTAGTCATTTAAGGACTTCAAAACGAAAACGGTACAGAGAATTTGTTATCGAATGTAGATCGATGGGTTTTCTAATAGAATTTGTATGAATTTCGTATGTTTTTCTATGTAATAATTAGTACCTACTCATTCAGTACCTATTGTAAGAAAATCAATAATTATCGATTAAGCCATGTTTAGACAAAACCCTGCGTGAATGATGTCACAAATACTTTATACTACCACGACTTTAGAAACTATTATCGTTGTTCCGGATCTTTAGATATTTTATTTGCAATATTGATTTTTGCAAAAATAATAATGCATGATTGTGCAGGTATTACACAATCGGCCCCACACGAAAATATGATGATGATAATATTACAAAAATCGCGCTTGAATAGAAATGAATGGTAAAGCATTCTACAAATACATCAGGTAATATTATTTTAAGGGATTTACATGTAGAAATGATCGGAGCTGACAGCTCTATTTATGCCGTCAATTGGATTGATCAGAGTTTTGTACAATGTTATAGAAATCTGACATCAATATCATCGCGGAATACAATGCGAGCCTCATTATTATAAAATATTTTTTTGCCTATTAAAAAATTGCCAAACCAGGCAGGCATAATAATAAATAAAAATAAATTACTTAGTAAAAATAAAAAAATATTTTCTGCACAAAGTTTATTTTATTCTAGGAGTTAATGAACTTGTAAAAGAAACCTTGCTCTGAAAATATTTGAACAAAATGAAAATAGGTTTAGCGAATGATATTTCAATAAATGTAAATATAGGTATGAGTATAAATAGAATTTTGCATGTTATGGCTTTAGATGAAAAAGAGGAAATTACATAACGGGAAGCATATCAAACATTTGAAGTCATACTAATCTTTGGAGGAATTTGGAGGATCAACTTTTAAATAGTGTTTCATTCATCAGAGTTAAAACAACTTAATCCCGATCCCATTGTGGACCGTTAATATTTTTAAGAGGTGCCTACTATAAATACTTTTATGCATATCAACCAAAATAATAGTGTGACAGTGGAATCGTTTATACATAAGATTGAAATTGGATCGGTATTGGGATTGAAAACAGGAGTAACTCACCTGATCCTTCGACACCAACCATGATTATAAATTGTTATTCATAGAAAGACTACATACATACCTACCTATAACATTTCTTTTTATATTTGAATTTCGTTTTGAAATTCCAACCTGAAATAAGAGTGTGCAAAGCAAGAAAGTAATATTATGTAAGATTAAAATTACTTAAAGACAGTGTTTATTCAATTCCCTATGGCCTATACGATTCTGTTTTAATAAACATAAAAAATCATAAAAAAAACCTTTTGCACACTACCAAAATAATTCTATGAAAAGATATAATTTCTTTATAAATTTGATAGGTCATAACACATATAGAAAAGGATCCGTAAAATAAACACAAGGAAACAGAATATAATACCCAACTATTTGATACGTAGGTACGATATTATTATAAGAATATAATAAAAAATATTTCACGGAGAATTACGTTTAGAAATAACAACATGACTACGGCACGCCTAAGATCAACAATATAACACAAAGGTCCGCATGAGAGACAAGTCTGTTGAAAAAAAATCGTTAAATCGAATCCCAACGAACCAACAATAGAAATATGAAATAACATTCAAGGAGCTAAAGTAAATATTAATTTCATATTTTCGATACGGTTATCAAAAGCGTGGAATCGAAGTTTTCAGCTGCAACATTTGCACAACAATAGAAGGAAAGGAATGTTGGAAAATTTAAAATAAGGGGGGGGGGGGGGATAGGAAGTATAGCATCAGGAAAGAGATAATTTGTATCGGAAACGGAAGAGTTCGTTACCCCTACTGAATATCCAAATATGTATAGTTTAGGCACAGGTTTGATAACAGAGTCACGTGTAATTGTTACTGCACTCAAAAATAAAAACTAGAGTTTTATTTTCAACAATAATTATTGATGTATCACTCTCTATTTTGTACAAACTTACGCATAGGTAAGTATAATTTTATATCTTACACTAAAATTTACATACGAGTCATTTTTGTGCAACGACAGCCTTAGAATATCTAAAATATAAAATAAAGTCGGGTTAATGAGAACACTTATGACTCGAGATCGGCTGAACAGATTTTTATCATTTTTGGTTTATTGGATTCTTCTCCGCTTCGGATAACATAATAAATGATATAAAATATAATATTAAAGTTAGTATGGAATTTACTGATAATAACGCCTTCTGTGAAAAATTCCATAACAATAATTTTTTTTACAACCATTGAAATTCAAAACATCGTTAGGTACACATATTTAAGATAGAATCTCTTTCAAGCTTTCAGAAATTTTTTTTACCAATCAAACATATTTTTGTATAAATCATTCTTTTAAATTCAAAATCAATATTCATAGTAAGGACTACAGGACAACGTCTGTCAAAAAAGCTAGTCAAATATAATTATTGTTGTTATTGGTTAAGTTCAACAGTCACCCGGGTTTTTTAACCTCAGCGGAATAATTTTTCATACAATTGACAAAACCAATCCAACTACGGAATACATATATTTTTCACACTTTTAATTTTTGTGGCTACAAATATGCCAATTAATAATATCAGGCAACGGCAGGTGTCCGGTAAATATTATAGCAAAGAAATGTGCAATATTTGCTCAGAGGTTCTAATATGCAACTGTTGCAACGGGAAGAAATGCCAACTTATCCGAAATCTCAGTGTTAAAGAGGCGATATACTACTTAACAACTTATCCGAAATATCAGTGTTAAAGAGTCGATATACTTAACAAATTTATAGAACAATCAAAAAATTAATGACCTTTTTCTTTGCACATGTTAGCCGATAGGTTTTGCTGTTAGTTATCTCAATTAACTTGAAGAGTTTGAACATGTTGGTGCTTCGCATGCAATTGTTGGCGTGTCTGTCTAGCATACACAGAACAAACGACACTAAACAATAAGAATAAGAATAGCTAACAAGATAATTGTTGGGAAGGAGATTAGACGCAGGCAGATAGATGACAGCCACGGAACCCAGCCACGAGGGCACTTGTCACGGAATAATTGAATTGCGGGATGTGACCACTTGTGCCTTTTCATATAAATCAACAAACCGAATAGAATGAGCAATCCACAAGCCAGTCAACAGCATCTTTATACTTACTTAAATATCTTCTGTCCGTGTGTATGGAACTGAACTCATCCTAAAAAAGACATGAGGGTGATTTTAGAATAGTTTGGGGTTACAGCTAGATACGACAGAACAATTTTTAATTTGATGAAAGAATTTTTTTAAATATTTTGCCATCTGCTGACAATTAATTATTGTGTGAAATAGAAATTTCAAAAACATACTAAGCTAGAACCTACATTGTTTTATTTTAATAGCATAGTTGTGTGTAGTTTGAAAAACAATATAATAATACGCTCGTTTTAAGAACCTGCACACTGCACAGGTGGGGTATAAGTTTGGGGTAGAGCGTGAGATGTGACTGTAGAAGGTCCAGGATGACGAGCATCTGCTGGTGTGCAAAATTTGGATCAGAGGTGTGACCTGGATGACGATTGCCAATGCTACATATTGAATGGGAAATGCTTAGTTTTGAAAACTTGAAAAGTAAGGGACTAGTATAGTGTTTTAATTTACATTAAAAAAGTTGACAAAACATATAATTTACATGGAACTTCATTTAAACCACAAATTAGATTATCAAACCAGCATTCTGAGCTTTTAATAGATTTTCAATTTGAGCCACATTTGTGAGCATCATCAATCCATGTGATATATACAAATGAGAGTATAGTATAGAACATTTAACATAGAACAACACAGGTCAATCCCGGGTAGAAATTTCAAGTGAAAATTCTGACCCGACCGTTTGTGGAAACCGGGACTTCTTGATCAGAAGTAAGCGACTTAACCACAAGGCTACCGAGGTCGATAATAATCTTACTCGGCAGTCTAATACGGCAGGAAAATAGAGGGCCGCAGAGGAGTCGGTAGAAAACAACTCTCCTGGCTCCGAAACATTCGTCAGTGGACCGGACTGAGAACTGTGGCGGATTTGTTCAGAGCGGCTGAAGATAGGGAGGCCTTCTCTCAGGTGGTCGTCGATGTCGGGGGACCCGATAGGACACCGAAAGAAGAAGAAGAAGGCAGTCTAATAGCTCTACCAAGAAATTTACAAGACTCATCAATTTAATTACGTAGTTTAACATAATATTTACACACCGAACAAAAAGAACAAAAAAAATCATTTAATACAAATACATTTCTAATGGGCACTCCTAACAACACCTGACCTACAAAAAATCAATAAAAAGGCATTCTCTTCGACTGTAGAATCAAAAAACACATTAGTAGTGATACGAATAAAAATTGCAGAGTCATCCAGTTGCTTAAAAAACAATTCATTGGGATCTCAGGCATGGAACAAAGAGGCGCTCGTGATTCGGGTGCCGTAGACTTTGGGCAGGTAGGTGCTAAGGTGAGGACTTCAAAAGTGTTATACAACAACTGGATGGCGCTGATGGTTAGTGCGTATTGCAGTAGTGTAGAGATTCACACAGTGGTTGCTTATTAAACATTCAGTTCTAAGTTATCTGTTTGTGTCATTGTCAGTCACTCTATAAGCACTACATTTTGGGATTGCAGCTTAGATGTCTTTTGCTAACGATTCAGAGCGCGGGAGTCTGAAAGTCCTCTTTCTACCTCTATAAAAATTTCACAATGTCGTTTCCCGGCTTCGTGCAAAGAAATAATATACTAAAGCTTCAATGTTATTATCAACACATTTGTGTTAAAGAAACAAACGAAACAGCAGTAAAAACGATCAATAGAAATATTTATCAGTCTTAGGAGTAAAACTGAAATACAGGTACACAAAAAAATCCAAATTAGTTTTAAAAGTTTGTAAATGATTAGTATTTGCAGATTTTTCAACGACATTATTTTATCATCAATAAAACAAAGAAACTGGGGAACGTAGAGGTGTTTCCCAAGATGGAGAAATTGCCCAAATAGCATATTGACTCGTCGGTTCTTTAAAATAAGTACTAAAAAAACTTTTTAGACAAGATGTTCATTAAAAACAATTGTGCATTGTTTCTTTTGGCGTATATGATCAGCTCTTCGAGAAGTGCCAAAGGTAGTGGTTCATCTCCTGCGAAGTATGCTGAGCATAATATTAAATTTCTGTTTTTAGAACTAGAAGGGATCATTATTGCCACAAGATCTTCCTTACAAAATTCTAGAATGTTAAAGTAGTTCGTTGTTTTATTTACTACTATACAATCCCTGGCCTTCTTACCATTGTTACAGAAAATCACCGTTCCAAATGAGTTGAAACCACAGATATTGTTTTTGTAGACCCAAGGTTCTGAGAACAGAATTCTTAAAACTATGTGGTGTAGCCGCAAATATGTCAGAGTACTTATCATTGTAGTTGCACTTCATTCTATGCAATGGGTTCCTACAACCAGCATTAGTTAAGTGTCGGTTTATTTGGAACGGTCTAAAATACCGTATTTGTGACGGCACGCACAGACCGACATCGGCCAACAATGTGGGCACGTCTACAACAGATGTACAAATCTTATGCAGCATACATGCATCGATGAGTTCACGTCTCTTATAGGGGCTCATCAAACCTGTCGATACAAAGCCGCGAAATTTACGTTCGCCAATACGAACGAACTTACGCTGAAATTTTTCAATCATGGATATATATCTGTCATAAAATGTATTCCAAATTGGTGAGCAGTATTCTAGTTTGGATCGGATAAGTAGTAAACAGCTGCACTAATGATTGGTAATTTTTGAAGTCAGAAGATGCTCTAAGGATAAATCCTAATATCATGTTACAACTTTTAATCATTTCTTCAATGTGTGCGTCAAAATGTAATTTGCTGTCGAAAATCACCCCCAGGTCCCCTATTTGGGACAGGTGTGTCTGTTTGTAGCCATTTATTATGTAGGTATGTATGTTTAATGATGTTTTTATTTTTGGTGATTATAGCCAAATTATAGCAAAATATATGCCAAATTAAGTTATAGTTTGTTTTTATTACAGTAATCGTAGAGTCTTGTCAGGTCTTCGTTAAGTTTAACCGCATCAGTCTCACTATTTATGCGACGGAAAATTTTTAAGTCGTCAGCAAAAAGTAAAAATTTAGAGTTAAGAAAGCAACTCTTTATGTCATTTATAAACACGGCGAACAACAGAGGGCCAAGAACGGACCCCTACGGCACTCCTGATGTCACCGTCACACAGTTTGAATTATACCCGTTTAATGCTACCGTCATTAGGCGATTAGTCAAGTAGGATTCAATCAGTCTTAGGAGGTCGCCATGGATTCCATGAAAGGCCATCTTATGCAGCAGTATATTGTGATCGACCTTATCGAAGGCCTTTTTAAAATCCGTATAAACGGAATCAACCTGCAGACGGGAGTCCATGGAGTCAAACAAAAAGTCAGAGTAGATCAACAGGTTTGTCAAAGTCGACTTACGTCTAAAGCCGTGTTGCTCGGGTAGGAATTGTGGTTCCAAGAAGTGTAACAAGTGGTCTTTAAGTATTGCCTCGAACACCTTAGAGATAGGCGACAGTATGGAAATAGGTCGATAGATGCTAATATCCGCCCTGCTACTACATTTGTGAATAGGCGTGATGTTAGCCGTCTTCCAAATGTTGGGAAAGCAGCCCTCCGAAACGCTTCTGTTAAAGATAATTCGCAGTGGGTTTGCGAGATGGGTAGCACAACGTTTGAGGATCAGCGGTTACAACGCGTCGGGTCCAGTACCCTTGTTTACATCCAGATGATTAAGTTTGTTACATACTTCAAACACTTGTAATATTAACCGTGCACAATGAGGTAGATGCACTAGATTGTATGTGGGCATCTGTTTCTAGGTTACTAGATGAATCATTATTGAAAACCGATTGGAAAAAACTGCTGAACATATCTGAAATTTTTTCGGGATCATTTGAATAACTACCGTTATAGTGCATATTTTTGGGATAGTTGTTGGAAGATTTAAGGTTATTCACATAGGCAAAAAAAGGTTTAATATTTTTCTGGAGGGACTGTTCAATGTTTTTTAAGTAAATACCATGGTCATTTTTTTGGACTGTTTTTAGCTCAGCTCTACGAATTGAAAATACAGCATAATCATGTGGATTCTTGAATTTCTTCTAAAGATTCCAATATTTCTTTTTCTTTTTCGCTAGTGCAATCGTCGGGTTCTTGTTCCAAATTGGGAATTTTTGTAATTTTTTCGGTGTAAACTGATCTATGATGGATAAAAAGATACTATAGAATGTCTCTACCGCACTGTTCACATCCCCATTAATAAGAACAATGTTCCAATCTATTTTGCCGAGCTTTTTATTGATTTCGCTGAAGTTAGATTTAAAAAAAAATTAAAAAAAAAATATATATATATATATTTCGGTTTATCGTTTTTGTCAAGTTTCGTTTCTACTACAAGAGGGATGTCGACCAATAGGGAAGGATGATGTCCATCCTCCGGCACCAAGGGAATGTCGCATCTGCTCACACAACAAAACAGATCATGTCTAAGATTGTATTTGTTTTATTATGTATCAGGTTAAATTGATTAAGGTTTAAAAACCCTATTGCCTCGGTAAAGGCTTGGGCAGTGACACCACTCTGCGATTCTATTTTAACAAACGGCATACTATCATGATAAGTCCATTTAATGGACGGAATATTGTAATCGCCTATTATGCAAATATGACCATTTCGATTCGTTTCTATTAGTCTATCTGAGATTCTGTTTAGGTGTAGTTCATAGTCGCACACAGGGGACGATGGGGGAAAATATGCCACACAAAGAACAAGACTAATCATACTATGCTTCCCAGAGGTCAAGGAGAGTGATATGAACAAGTCCTCACAAGCTGTCTCCCAATGAGGCAAATGCAGGCAGTTAAATGTATGCGATACTGCAACCAGGACACCACCACCATCCCGTTTATTCGTCAGTTCAAAATTCCTATCTTTACGGAAAGCGACAAAGTCGTCTCCGAACAACTCGGCGTCGTGAATACTGCAATTTAACGTAGTAATTGTCGTAGCTGTTGACAGCCAGGCTTGATCTAAAAGTGTGTAGTGTGTATGTACGTGCATAGATAATACAATAATATTATACTGATGTGCGTGCTGGCTAAGGTAATTATTATAAGATAATGTGCCATACCTATGCGACAGACACCTGTCATTAGAGCAAAGGAGATAAATGTGTATTTGTTATTTATGTATGTGCCTTGCTTATGTGCTGTCCTTTGTTCTGTTGGTGTCTTTTGAGAATAAATAAATAAATAAAAGCACCGGTTTTACTCTTAAGGCCTCTACAAATTTGGTAATATATCTTTAAAGCGCCCGCAATATATGAAAGACTATATTGTTGCAGCCATGGGTTAAGTATACAAACAAAAAAGGCATTCGCAGTGTTGCCTGCAATCTGTAGATTACTAAAATGACAATTAGTAAGAAATGGGTATAAAGGGAATTGAAGGGTTAGGATATAGGTAGTTTGATTTGTGATTGATACTTACATGAACAGTTAAACAATTTTTAGGATGTCGTTTTTTGAACGAATTGCGAATGCAGGCTCGTTGACATCTTTGCGAACATATATCTTCATGTTTTTCACCCAGGTAAATTTCCAATTCTTTGATCTGGATCTTGCGCGCGCCTCTTTGAAGAGCAATTTGTTTTTATGTGTGAGATGCTCCTGTATATAAATCCGTCGACCCCCGTCCACTATTCCGATATCGTCTGTTGTAGTGCCTCGCTTCAACTGCGCCGCAGCTAAAAAAAGCTTCGCGGAGGCTCTGCTTGGTGAACTTGAGGATAATGTTTTTTGGGCGATTGTTCGCTGCTACCCCGTGTGAAATTCTATGAACAGTGGCTATATTTTCTTTGAGGAGTGGGACACCGATTTTATTGGCAAAGGCAGAAACTATGTTAACCAAACTCTCCCCTTTGCGTTCTGTGACGTTTTGGATTTCCAAGTTCAAAATACTGTCATCTATTCTTGACCTTTTTTCGGCACAAGTTGATAGTTCGGAGCATGTGTTGAGGCACTTTTGACGTGCCTCTTCGTAAGGGACGCCTTGTCGCATTAAATAGCGCAGCCTTTTTTGGCTGCACCACTAAGCTTATTCGGCTAATTAATTCCTTCAGCTCCTTGTTGAGCCTGTTCGGCATCATCCTGGAGCTGTGAGGAAGGAGGTTTGAAGGCCTCGTCTTCACTTACAGTTGGTGAACTGGCCACCAACTGTTCCACCTCCATGTCTTCAAATGGACCCAGCGAGTCATCCGAAGACACTTCGGTCCCGTCTATATCTTCAATCAATGTTAATGTTTTATCTATATAATCGTCCATAACAATTCCCACGAGTAATGAGGAAATAAGGGTCACTGTGCACACAGCCTCTTGTGCACAGAGCCTCTTGTGCACAGAAGGCTAAATACAAGGGGGTTTCGCCTGGTGCCCCCAGGGGATCGTTAGTGACACCTCCACGCATTCTCCTAAGCAACTTCGTGCATACCTATTACGGTCGCAGGAATACCATTCAAAGTATACAAATAATCAATCATACTAATTGAATACCTCGAACAATTTTCAAGTATCTGCCTGTGAACAAATGTGAAGTAATAAATATGTAATAATTAAACACTATAAAACAAAGATAAAAATAAGGTTATTTTAAACGTTATATTAAAAAAAAACACGTTGTATGATATGTTATTAAAAACTACAGGAAAAATGAATCGCACTTTTTAGTCTTATTGTCAAAATGTGATGCGGCTTGCATCAAAGTTGGCGTTATAAAGTTATCAAGCCCATTTCGACCAATGCTTTGTTCACATTAGGCACAAGCTCATCTTTGAAGTCCCAGATCGAAGTGTCTTTGACGGTATCATTAATGGATTTTATACAATCCTCATCTTCATCGTGACAGCTGTTCCTGTAATGCTGCATTCGCGCTTCATCCAGAGAAAAATCTGCGCTTACTGTATTTGGCAAACATGTAATTGGAAAATGATTGAAGCAGCTTATGACACTGGCAGTTCTGAATATAGTTTTAACGTATGATCCATAAACTGTAAAGTTTCTCATTCTATAAACGTTCTGAGACATTAACATATACGAGGGAATGTCTGGATGAGATTCTGAATGATGTTGAATTTCATCCGTGAAATAGATATGTCTGGCTGTAAAGCTATTGATGATGTCATCTGGTGGGAACTGTTTCTTTGTTCTTTCTATCAAATCATGCCAATTTCTATCCTTCAGAGGAAAAATAATCTCATCCACATCCAATAATGCAATGTATTCGTATTCATTCACATTTCTGTAGAAACAATCATTGTATTGAATTATTTCGTGAAGTGTTTGGGTCGCGATATCTCCTTGCAAATAAACGTGTTGAATGAAAGGCATGGTAGGGAACGTATCCGAAAGTGTGATGTTTCTCAAATCCACTTTGCCCTTTTTTATGTAGTAATCTAACGCCATTCTCATTCGTGGATGAGATTCTAATTGATAAAAAACTATTTTGTCAACTCCCATCAGAATAAGAAATTCGATCCATTCTACGACTCTAAATGCTATATCCACCTGTAGAAAGTCTAATGCTTTAACACATACTGCGAATTCTTTCTTTTTTTCCGGTGGTTCATTATTTATCACTTTGAGCATGTTCTTTGCTTTGTCACAGGCGTTTTCCACAACGGACACTACAGCCGGCACTTTGTCAAAATGCGATTGAGGAAGGGAACATCCAAGAAGGTACGCTATATATGATCCATCCTTGGGAAATCCCCATGATTCAAACCACAAGTATTCGGTTTTGTCCATTGGCGCAAGCACAGGTTCAGTAGAGTCATCAAACCACAATTGACAGTATAAGGTTTTAAATTTACCCAAAAAATTCGCAAAGGTCCTATTCACCATGGCTGTAATTCTAACGATTCTTTCTTTTTCAAACCGTCTATCTAAATGTGCGCTGTATACTTGCACGTGTGTTTTGTTCGTCATGTAAATTTGTTGCCACAATTTGTTTTTTATATCAAGGTGCATCATGTCGGGAAAGGGATTACACGACTGGTTTTGATAGTACATCTCGTACGATTTTTGCCGATGTTTCATCCAGTAGACAACGGGAATATTGGGATACAACTCCTCAATTTCTTCAGCCATCTCATCATCACTTATACGGGGTGCTGGTGTGAAAATTTTTACAGGATTCCATTTTGATTCGGGCACGTTTTGAAATAACGGCTTCAAATGTATTTTTACTGGGCGGAACTTTACGAACTCGGAAATCGGAATAATGAAATATAATAAAAATAATATGAACAAAATAAAAAGATACCACCTATTCTTTATAGACATTTAGTTTTTAGAAAAAGGTTGAATTTAAGCACAAATAATTTGTTAAGGGAAATTAAAATAGAAGAACATTTAAGTGTTAACTTTGCTCTATTCCAATAATAATAATATATCCGACGCAACGACCGATAGAAATGTGAATGAGTAATGAAAATCATCCATTAAGATCATTTAACTATGAAGTACGATGTGACGTATGCAAACAGGGCCGTCGCGTGATTTTTAGGCGCCCAAGACAAGGCTTTAATCAGCGCCCCCCCCCCCCCCCCATCCACCATAAAACTTGTAATTTTGATAATTCCAGTTTTGGTTCAAAACTGTAGACATGCTATTTATAAAATAACTAGTTTTTGAAAGGCGCACTAACTCAAAACCGCTTTTAAATTTATTGCAAACTTAAAAAAAAAACAAGTAAAACTTTTTATTACAAACTTGGCATTAGAATGGCTTTTCTACGCGATGATTTAGCATATGAGTGTTTATTAAACTTTTTATTGAAAATATTGCATTCGTATGGCTTTTCTCCGCTATGGAGTCGCTCGTTCCCTAGATAAGCGACGTCTCTTAGCCAAAATTTCCTGTTGCTCGCTCGCTTTCAATGAAAATCAAGGATGAAATAAAACTTAGTTAAGAGTTTTTTTAAGATTTAAATTTAAAAACTGATTAAACTTTATATTGCAAATTTTGCATTCCTTTGTCTTTTCTCAGCTATGAGTTCGCATGTGAATTCCTGGACTATACCACAAACAAAATAGAATTTGTTTTACCCACGGCGGCGCTCTAGGCGACCGCCTCGGTCGCCCCACCCACGCGACGGCCCTGTATGCAAACATAAAGCTACGGCTACACTATGGCCCATGCTGGTCCAGGATGGGCAAATAGTGGCTCTGGCCAAGCATTGGCAAGTAGCAACATTTGGCAAATATACTTGTACACCTGTCTACACTATTGGCCCAACTCTGACAGCTGACACGAGGCTAGACAGCCACACAATGTTTCTATCACTGATTTATTGATTAATTCTTGCTTTTATTCATCATTTTACATTCCACTCTCCAATTATTCACTGTATACTCCTATCTGAGTGGGGAATTTTAAGAGAATTTATCTCCCTGGTCAAAAAGGATACTTTTAATATAATTTCCAATTCACAAATATACACAATAAAAACATTCATAATTTTATTAAACCTAACCTTCATTTTTTATTTATGTTTCATTTGTTTTGGGTGCTTGCCCAAATAAAATTAAATAAATAAATAAATAATTGTTATGCAATAGGTATATATTTACCTAGCTCTTACAGGTTGATTTGGACTATAACATAAATGAAAATAAAAGTAAATCATAAAAAAACAAGAAACATGGGTTCATTTCATACATAGGTACTCGAGTGGTTTAAAAAAATTATCCACCACCGTCTTTGCCGTTTGCGTTTTCATTATTTTCGATAACAGAGAAGCAGATGCCGCATGTATCACTGTATAGGATGCTGCAATAATTGCCATAATATGATATTATCATTGTCAACTTCCATTATTTTATTTGAATTATAAAAAAATGTACAAAACACTATGAAAATAACAACACGGAAGGCATGACAGCTGTCAACATTTGTCCAATATTGGTGAATACTTGCGGACTCGATCGACAAGTAAACAAGTAACGGCCAATGTCAAATATTTGGCGATATTGGTCATTGGTGGAGCGGCCACACTATTTGCCAATGATGGGCCAGAGCCTCTATTTGGCCAGCATGGCCCATAGTCTAGCCGTGGCTTTAGGAAAAACATTTGTTTTATTGCAAACATTAGGAAAAACATTTGTTTTATTGCAAACATTATGCATAATCATTGATTTAGTATTGGGTTATTTGTGTATACAGCAGAGAGATATTTCGTTAAAATTCTACGATGTGTTTTCTTGGTCGTTTAGTTCAGGGTCCATTTTAGTGGGGTATTTTTTGATAAAGATTCTCGTTAACTTCTCATCAAGTATTATCTAATATTATATCTTCCAGAATAACTCGAGTCCGGGTGGACGTCTTTAAAATAAAAATAAAATAATTATCTAATATAAATCTTCTTCAAAGTAAGAGCGACTTGACAAAGTACAAAAGGAAGAATGGTTCAATAAAAATTACATACAATATAATATAGGGATTTCCAAAATGGTTTCTGGAGTTTCTGTAAATAAGCTAGAAATTCATTATAGTTGGTTGAAATAATTAATAAATACTGACATATTATTTGCCATTGTTCAAAAAATTTGCAAATCAGGAATGTAAGTAAATTTACACTTCTCTATACAAAGGTGTCAGTATATCCGGCGGAACTTATTTCCTGAGAAAATTTTTTCAGTCAATCGGTCCCGTCTTATATGAGACAGGCCAACCCCATGTAGAAATTTCAAGGGAAAAAAACACAACAAGTAACATATCAACTTATCGCATTTCTCAAATTGCCATAGACAACCTGGAGACCCAGAATGACTACCAAGAGATTAGAGGACCACCATTACGGTGTAGAGATGACCTCATGAAATACATACGTTGGTGTCAACTGGCTTCAGAGAGCCATAGAGCGGCGTGGAAGTATCCATATGCCATTATCAACATACTTTATAGGAGACCTAATTCAGGAATCCACGGGTATAGGCCGATAAAAAAGAACAAGACGAAAGACAGAAGTGCCAACAATCTTCCACATTCACGACACAAGCTTTAAGTGGATACTGTGAAAGACTCAAAGAGTGTAGTTGATTTTTATTTTGATACATTGCGATTTATCCAGTGCAGTCACGAATATTTTGGGGTTACGATCACCCTATACATTATATCTATCAATAGTCACTATTCGTTCATCCTTATCTTAAGGTTCATTTCTTTGATTAACATAACTGACTGCACTTCATTTTATGACATGATAAAAGACGGTGGCAACAACTGTTTAAATCATTTTTTTAACTTTTCTATCAATATGGAGACATTTTCAAACGCTATTGTTGTCAAATTGGAAAATTATCTCTTTTTGAACATATCCAAATGTAACTATATATCATTCTGTAGAAAAAGATCCACAGCTAAATACACCCACGTGTACCAGATTAACGGCGTAGATTTGGAGGGAGTGAATGAAATTCGGGATCTAGGTGTTATATTTGACAACAATTTATCCTTTATACCTCATATTAATAATATATCAGGCAGAGCAATACAAAAATTGGGATTTGTGCTTCGGACAGCCAGCGGATTTCGAAACGTTCACACTCTAACGCTTCTGTTCACCTCAATGGTGCGAAGCATTTTGAAGTATGCGTTTCCCATATGGTCTCCTAATTATGCCATTCATACAAGTAGACTAGAAAGAGTTCAAAGAAGATTCCTCCGACACATAAACTTTGTCTTGGGGATCCCCAGGGAGAGTATTAACTATAAATTTTTGTACGATCTTACTGGTCTTACACCTCTACAGGATCGTCGAATTGCAATTTGCAGCGACTTAACCTTTTTGTACAAAATAATGAATTCCATTTATGACGGCCCCGACCTATTGCGCGAGATAAGTCTGTGTGTACCTAGACGACATACCAGGAGTCGCGACACCTTTCATGTAGATATGCGGCTTCCACATTACTTGACCAACACAGTGATGCCACGGTGCTGTCATCTCGCTAATCTATATCTGAGTACGGTTGACATTTTTAACACACCTTTGAATCCCTTTAAGGCAGCGGTAATGGAGTTGATTGGCCAACAGTGACCACGATCTTGATTATCACATTATAAAAATAAGAATCATAAGTCTGTATCTAAATAATTGTCAATTGTTTTATAATGTTGTTACTCTTTTGTATTTAACACTAGCTTTCCCGACAGACTGTTGTCCTGTGGACCCTTTGGTCCTAACCAGAGGCGGCCCGTTCATATTATGTGCATAATGTGCACGCACCACAGCTACTGTTATTTTTTAAATTTTAAGCTATTGTTTTTATCTTTTAACTATTTTTATTCTATCGTTTTTATTATTATTTTTTTTTTACTATTATATTGTAGTTATTGTGTCTTGACTATTTTGAACTTGTTCTTGGCATGAATGCACTGAATTGAGGATGTAGCACTGAATGAATTCGAATTGTTATGAATGTAATATGGTTGATAGGGTTTTAAATTGTTTTTAGTTTAAGTTATTTTTGGCTGAAGGTATATTGCATGAATATTATACCCATAATATTGCCACTTTTATTGCTTAAATTTTGATTCAGATTGTATTGCAATTGTACTGTTACATGATTTTATATTGTTTTACCATTGATTTTTTATATATTTGTTTTAGAATTGCTAACTGTTTTATTATGATTTTAATGTAATTTGTTGCTCATTTCTATGTAATTATTGTTCAAAAGGCGTTTACGCCGTTTATGCTTGAATAAATAAATAAATAAATATATAAAAATATGAAAGATGATGTAAGTTTCCATCAAAATGCAAACAGATTCACCACAGATGGCAAGTGGCGCCTTTAACAACATGACCAAAATATGGAAGGCGTCGGCGTTTAGTGTCGAGACGAAATGAAAGCTGTTTGATGCGTGTGTTGTCCATTCTCCTGTATGGGTGAGTCCTGGCACCTGACTAAATCCCAGGCACAAAAAGAATCTGCATTCGAAACGAAGTGCCTCAGGAGAATTTTGGGTGTAAGATGGTACAACCGCATCACGAACGACACTATACGTCGGCTCACCCAGCGTGAGCCCATCACTTCTACTATTATGTCGAGGAGATGGACTTGGCTGGAACATATGTTAAGGATGCCGAATGACAGTTGGCCGAGGAGAGCGTTGTTTTTCCTCCCATCAGGGTCCCGAGGACGAGGAAGACCCTCTCATACTGTGTTCCGCTCCTTCGAAGCAGAGCTGAGGAATCTGGACATAGTGCGGGAGGAGGTCATATACGCTGTGTAAGATCGAGCGCAATGGAGAGCTCTTGTTGCCTCCCTATGCCCCTGAG
Organism: Mystacides longicornis; assembly: GCA_963576905.1. NCBI lineage: Eukaryota > Metazoa > Arthropoda > Insecta > Trichoptera > Leptoceridae > Mystacides > Mystacides longicornis. The sequence goes on from OY756436.1 coordinate 9,960,850, forward strand.
TTGGGTCTTAAGGGAGTTTGGGTTTGGATTGGATATATAAATCTCAAAGGCTCCACAAGAATCCGTCTAGATGGAGAACTCTCTAAGAATGTTCCAACACCAACCGGAGTTAGTTAGTCAGGGGGACAGTCTGAGCCCATTTCTTTTAAACTTGGTTATTGAAAGAATAATTGAAGAAGCCGCTGAATCTTACATACAAAATGAAGAATAACATGATCATCATCATAATATGCTGTGCAAATCTATATCAGAAGATGACAAGCAACGGATGCTACACCGGTTTCAGACTGCATCTAAAAATACAACATGTCTAGTTGTCTATCTATATCACAAAGACAAAATGCACGATCCTATCTAGAGGGCAGGTTGGAAGTAACGTGACAGTTGATGGATCTCCTATTGAACAGGTGACGAAATTAAATTTCAACAGATACCTCAACGGTGAAGTCTTAGAGCAATTCCAAAAGGCAGTAGCCATTTCCGGATGCTTGAAAATACCATCTGACAAAATAAATATTTGAATATCCCAAGCAAGTTCAGAAAACACGAGTCCGCTCAATCGTGACATACCTACGACATTGAGTCGAAAGTACTCCGAAATATCGCTGGCAAAACCCTTCGAGACAGAGTACGGAACACGGATATCCGAAGGGTATGCGAAGTTGAAGTTATTGTTAGATGGGGATGACAGAGAAGAAGGCTCTGGAACAAACATGTGTCCAGGATGGAGAACATAAGATCTGTAGAAGCAGCTAGAGATGGGTTTCCACAACCTAGCAGGCTTCCAGGACGACCACCCATAAGATGGAATAATAGTTGGGAATCGACGTCACAAGAGGCAAACATAGCAGGAACATTACAGTCCAACTAACAGGCCTAGTGAAAGAAAAAGACGTAAGTACGCAGTATTCAGGTATTTGCAGATATTTTCCTCTTGTAGTGCTGTTCAGTGAACTACCTTTAGTTTTAAGGTATGAATAAAATTGTACGGTCTAAATACAATCTTATTCGATGCGTAACTTTTTTTTTTTTTTTTAGACACCATTTATCAAAACATTTTTTAGAGAATCAATTCAGGTGCGGTCAAACACACCACCGCCTTCCCCGTAATGCCGGTATTACGCCTGATTCTGTTTCAATTTTAGTGCGCACTAACTAAAATAAGAACGTTCCTTCTAATTTTAGTTAGAGCACATCGGTATTCAATAAAAATTAAGAGCAAAAGAGCAAAAAAAAAGAGAAAATTAAGAGAACAATATTGAAATTAGTTCATTTTGGTATTCTACAACACTATTTAAGACAATTTTAGTACGTATTCATGTCAAAATGTTCTTAATTTTAGTTCACACCTTAGGATTGGAATCGAGTTTCAAGAGTAGCCGTGCAGGACTTCTTTTTCCATGCACCTTAAAGGGTCGCATATTTGAAATATGTAAGTTCCCCATTATTCCTCAATTACTGCCTTCCGATTCTTTACGAAAAATCTTAAATCGATTTTTCAGATTTATTACCCTTACTAGCGGAATAGGGTAATTAATCATTTAAAACATAGACACCATATACACCGCCGTCTGACTTCTAACTGATCTATACTTAATATTTACAACTATTTCCTATTTACAACTACGACTCAATTAAATAAATATTTAGCTTAACTATACCTAATAACTAATATGTACAACTATAACCTAACTAAAACCTAATATATTTACATTGGGAAATCAACTTTTAATATAACTTTTATAAACTAAATTCTACACACCTAAATCTATATAAATACACACCTAAATCTTTGTCTTAATAATAATATAAACTGAATAAATACAATATATACATATAATTCTTTGCTTTAATTTAAAACATAGACACCATATACACCGCCGTCTGACTTCTAACTAATCTATACTTAATATTTACAACTATTTCCTATTTACAACTACGACTCAATTAAATAAATATTTAGCTTAACTATACCTAATAACTAATATGTACAACTATAACCTAACTAAAACCTAATATATTTACATTGGGAAATCAACTTTTAATATAACTTTTATAAACTAAATTCTACACACCTAAATCTATATAAATACACACCTAAATCTTTGTCTTAATAATAATATAAACTGAATAAATACAATATCTACATAATAATTCAGAAATGTTTGTGTGATTTCTATCGTATATGTGAACATCACGCTCAAAATACAAATGCTACGTCAGATATGAATCTGCGCAGAGCGGTGCAATTTGCTTGAGAAGGTTCTTAAATACAATTTGCTGCATTAACTTTAATATATTTAGAGCTATTTAAAAAACTCTATTTTTTAGGATCTTCATACAAATTTCTCAAAAAGACAGTAAGCCATCTTTTGAAAACAAAATTACTCATGTAAACGTTGAATGGAATCTTGGTATTACGGTATGAAAATGTAATAAAATAATTGTAGATTGATTTGTTATACATATAAATGTTATTCAAATCTAATTATTCTCAATAAATAAAGATTTAATGAAAAAAATTGCAAAATGATTCCTCCATTTTGAAGTTTGACAGATAGCGCAAATCACCCTCTATGGGTGATTTGCGCTCTAACGCCTAATTAATTATCACACATTAGGGAATGTAGCTAAGATTCAAACCACAGAGCTATCTCTCTCTCTATGAAAACTTGCAAATGATGTCGGTAGGTTCGTATAATATTATGAGGTCGGTAACACAAAAATTGTAAAAGTGTCATTCTTCTTTTTCTGTGCTTATGTCAGTTAGAGGTCTGTTAAGCAATGGGAAGCTAGATTAGAACCTGTTTAATTACCTACCGATCAAGCCTGACAATCGGAATCAAAAACGTAAAGCAAGACGGGTATAGATATAATTCTTTGCTTTAATACTAAAAATTACCTTAATAAAATAAAGTCTCTACAAAATCATTCAACGTACTACGCACGGCTTTCTGGTAAGCCACTGCACCCTCCGGACCGAAAACAGGTGCGACACAATAGCCACCATGAGCGCTAGTCGGCCTTCGCTCCCTCTTAAGTGTCTTTTCTCTAATCGTAAGCATACCTTTATAAGGTAGCTTGCATTTCCGATATCACCATGGTATCGGACCCTTTCGTCCGACAGCGTAGATCTGACGTCTACGTCAGTTACTGGAATATCTATATATTTATCGCCTTCCATTATTAGACGTTACTAACTAGTAATGTTTAAACAATCACTACCGAAGCGAACGAGGAATTCCCGATAAAAGACTGTACGATATCTACCTCAAAGTTTACCTAATTTACTAAATCAAAAATTATGAATAATAAAATTCAAGCTGAAGTCACTCAAGGTCACCCTTTAAGCATATGTATAGTTAACACATTCATACCATCCACTCTCGATCACTGTTCAAGACACAGAGGCATGGAACATACAGCGTGCCAAATCAAAGTTAAAAAAAAAATATATTTATTAATTATTACCCGACCGGATCCCTTGACACTGGGTAGGCTGGTTTTCGGTTCAAAATTACTCGGCGAGGCTAAGTCCAACCAGCACAGAAAGATCCCTTCAGACGGCACGAGTCCAGGTCACGAGCGGTTGAATGACCGATGACTTCAAAGTTCACCACTTCGTAAAAGCTGAAATCATTACAATTATTCTGAGTTTCTCATATAACAAAAATTTTATACAAAAATCGAAGTGTTTTGAGAATACCAAAAAATTTCCTTAATTCACTATTGAATAAGAAAAAGATTTCAATTCATATTGATCTTGTCTCATAGATAATGTGGGTATACTATGTTGCAGGTTTATAAAAGTTCAACAGAAAAATTTACTACCCACCCCTTGACCTTTGAACTTTTAATGTGTAAATTGTACTAATAACAAACAAACATATTCAAGGGCATGTAAAAGGGTTAACTGAATGGTTTACCTTATAAACTAATGGGACACCTGCGTTGAAAATGGAAAGAGAAACATTATATAGTTATATACAAAAAAAATAAAAATCGTACATTGACCCCACAACTTGACAAGAGGAGATTCTCAGCAAAAAGCCCTTTTTCTGCTTTTCAAGACGGGCTGACCACTTTGGGCGCCAATTTATGTGACGGATTCTACTGATCTCAGAAGAGATGAGCAGAACCCTCACACTGAGGACCGTCTGCCAAGAGTCACCGACTCCAAGGCAAACGAACCTCTGTGGACACTCCCTCTGGAAAGTCGTAAACAAAGTCGTTGGTCTCATCCAACAAAAGAAAAGTAAATCTTTAATCAGCCCAGCTAAACTCAATTCCAGACTCTACTCAGGTCGTGGTTCATTAGCCAAAATGTCCTCTCATCAAGTGGGGAATTATCAAGAGATTTTTAGAAAAAGAATTGAGAATTACAACGAGTAAAATTTATTGAACCAAAATACAAATAAATAGATCCTTTTTGAACAAATTATAAAACTAATTGTGGATCTGATAGCTCTACATAAATTAACATAATAATTTACCTTAATATGGGCAAAATAAAATTTAAAATTTCAAACATTAAAACACATATCAGTTTTTAAAGTATAACGCTATTTATATTGTTTTTAAGAAGACATAGTAATACAAATATTAAATCAACTAGAACCCTGGTACGGTTCGAAATTATATAAAAAAAAATATTTTACTTCTTAAACTCTCATCAGATATTTTACAACAATTTTAGAGCCTCTATTCCAAACTTCTTAGATAAACATACAAATATAACAAATAGGCTTCATCACTCATCAATAAAATTTATCCCTTTATAGGTTATATATCAAAAAGAAAATTAATAAATTCAGATTTGTGTAGACAGGGTCGAAGGTTAAATTAGGATGGTGCATTTGCTTCCCATGTAAGAAGAATGAAAATGTGCCGGCGGTCGGTCTCACAAAATAAAACGTATGATTTGATATATCACTTAACTTAAGAGTCGATCCCCTAAATATTCTCGCGTTGATTTCTCCAAGAAATAATTTGGCTCCTCGAATGTCGAATAGATTCAGAGAATCCTTAGCTGGAGTTCTTACGCACAAGTGGACATCTCAGAACAACAATTTTAGCTACAGATGGCTCGATACAGACGTTTCCGTACTTCGACGTACGTAATTCGTGAAATGTCCCCAGATTAACCTCACTTTCCAAGTTCAGGCAATACGTTTGGAACGCGAAGGCTAGTTCCCGCACTTCTGTAATATGATAAAGAAATGCGTTACAATTAGGGCTTCGAAACATACCCACATAAAAAAATTAGAATTCACGACCGACATAGGGCCCCTTGCACCAAAGTGATTTAACCTTGGTTAGTGGAAAAGAAGACCAAATAACGAAATTTCGTCTTGCACAACCACTGACCAGAGATCAAACGACCAAATAAATAGCAAAAAGTTAAACCACCAAAATAGAACTGTTAACATCGCTAGTCGGGTACTAAGTTCGGTGCTTTCGAGTTGTCAACTGTCAAATACGTTATTATGTATAATCAGTGGCCGCGGTTTTTGGTAAAACTACAATATCAAAATGACGTGGACAATTGTTGAAGAGAAATTCGGATTGCAAATGAAGATAGTAAGTTTTAATAACATTTGATATTCAATCAATTCTTTTTTGTATTGTTCATAATATGTAGTTATTAGAAACGCAACAATGTCTTTCATGTGCATTACCACCTTCCCGGCCTCAGTGAAATGTTTACCGTATATTATATTACTAGCTTATACCCGTAAATATACTGATTATGTCGGTAGGTTGGTATAATATTTTATTTTTTTTGGAGGTCTATAATAATAAGAAAAATATTATACGAACCTACCGACATAATTTGCAAGTTTTCATAGAGCGAGAGCTCTGTGGTTTGAATCTTAGCTACATACATTGCCTGCTTTGATATTAATTGGGCAACCCACCCATAGAGGGTGATTTGTATCTGTCAAACTTCAAAATGGAGGAATCATTTTGCAAATTTTTTCATTAAATCTTTATTTATTGAGAATAATAAGCTTTTAATAACATTTATATGTATAACAAATCAATCTACAATTATTTTATTACATTTTCATACCGTAATACCAAGATCCCATTCAACGTTTACATGAGTAATTTTGTTTCCAAAAGTCTTTTTGAGAAATTTGTATGAAGATCCTAAAAAATACAGTTTTTTTAAATAGCTCTAAATATATTAAAGTTAATGCAGCAAATTGTATTTAAGAACCTTCTCCAGCATTTTATACTGCTCTGGGCATATTAATATCTATCTTAGCATTTGTATTTTGAGCGTGATGTTCACATATACGGTTAAAGTATTGTCAAAGGCAAATAAAAAAACATTTCTAAATTATTATATAGATAAATATACTGATTATGTCGGTAGGTTGGTATAATATTTTATTTTTTTTGGAGGTCTATAATAATAAGAAAAATATTATACGAACCTACCGACATAATTTGCAAGTTTTCATAGAGCGAGAGCTCTGTGGTTTGAATCTTAGCTACATACATTGCCTGCTTTGATATTAATTGGGCAACCCACCCATAGAGGGTGATTTGTATCTGTCAAACTTCAAAATGGAGGAATCATTTTGCAAATTTTTTCATTAAATCTTTATTTATTGAGAATAATAAGCTTTTAATAACATTTATATGTATAACAAATCAATCTACAATTATTTTATTACATTTTCATACCGTAATACCAAGATCCCATTCAACGTTTACATGAGTAATTTTGTTTCCAAAAGTCTTTTTGAGAAATTTGTATGAAGATCCTAAAAAATACAGTTTTTTTAAATAGCTCTAAATATATTAAAGTTAATGCAGCAAATTGTATTTAAGAACCTTCTCCAGCATTTTATACTGCTCTGGGCATATTAATATCTATCTTAGCATTTGTATTTTGAGCGTGATGTTCACATATACGGTTAAAGTATTGTCAAAGGCAAATAAAAAAACATTTCTAAATTATTATATAGATTATCTAGTATGTTTACAATAAATGGAACTAAATTCAATTCGGCAATACTCCAGTTTAGTCACTCCTAATGATTTCGAGGTTATCTTATATACGATTTGAATATAACCTAATGTTAAATCTTATTGTTGAATTTCAGAATACGCCGGCGGATATGGAGGAAGTGGCGATTATGTTGCTCAATACTCTGTGCCCCCACCAGCAACTGGGGTGAGTGCCCCAGGTGCCCACGGCGCCCCAGCTAGAATTGCTCCCAATGGAGAAAACAATTTAAGGTTTGTGTATTTTTGATTCTTTTTATTTACAAAATTGGTTTCTTTCTCGTAATTCGCTTAAAATACCATTGGAGGCTAGTATTTAAAATGTATAATTGACCTCCTACAGTGTGTTGGACAATTGATAGGCCTGAGTTGGCTCTCACATAGCTATCAGGCTTGAGAATTTGTTTCAGACATTTTCTCTCATGCAATATTGTTTCCTTGAAAAGTGTACCTACCAGTGCGACCAAAAGGTAATTTTCAAAATTACTAACTACTATTGCAAAAGTTTTTGAATTTAACAATTTGAAGTCGTGGTTCAGGGCATTTTATTTCTTTGTACATGTCTAAAAAAGACTTTGTTCGTAATGTTACAGTCGCTTTTCTAGAAAATCAATGCATTATTATCCTTTTATTATTGCCAATGGATGAATTACTGTTGGGCATACTTCCTCATATAAACATGATTTTTCAAGAGCAGACTACAACAACGGAGCTTATAATGTAACACCAACTGGCATAGGCTCCTAAGGACGCGCTAACTCTCGAGGGTACGGTGGTGCCAACACCAAGAAAGGACAGTCAGGTGACGGCCAGAATGGGTACGGGGCGCCTCTGAAGGCATAGGAGGGTACAGAAGGGCCAGTGGGGACAATGAGCGTGGGTATGGAGGGGACAAAATGGGTATATGGAAGTAATGAGAGACGAGTATACAGGGGAGGGGGCGGAGTAGGATATGTGTAAGTTTTCCTGCATCATATTTTATACACATAATACTCTTAACATGTCATGTTTCCCTGGTCAACTGATAACAAACTTATTTCAATAGCAACCTATTACATGCAAATGTATTTTTATTGAAATTGATGAAATTGAAATAAACTTACTATACTTACTTACTATTTACAGAAATGAAACTGAGAAATAAATCTAAATATTGAAGGGAGCAGTTTGCCGTGGAATTTGGTAAAATGCTACGATCTAGGAATATGCATCAGCCACTGCATTAAATAGCCTTAAATATCTCTTAATGATATAATAAACCCGAGACAATCAAGTGGAATCCTTAGAGGTCCAAATATCATCATCATTCTCCTTTTAAACTCCACGCGAAAATGAAAATGAACGTAATTATGTAGTATGTTCTTTAAAAGTCTTCTTCCATATATGTACAATGAAAAATCATCAGGATCAACTATTATTTATCATTTAGTAGCAGCGTGTAAAAGTTGGTTCAAGATTTTGTCTACCAGTCAACATCTGCAACTCCTTATACTTCACAAGGGATTTAAGACTATCACCAAGGAGATCATTTTTATTAAAATTAATTTATAGTAGGAGAGACCTGTTCAAATTTATTCATTTAAAGGAGAATCAAATATTAGTATCCTTAAAAATTAAATCTTGTAGGTATTGATAAAATTTGTATGAAATAGTATACTTATTTCACTATGTATGTTACAATTTTAGACATAACGTGACTAAAAAAACTTAGTAATGGGTTGTTTTCCTACGGATACGCTGCTACTATAAATAGCGGTGAATATGTCAGTTGAGAACATTGTCAATATTGTTTCCGTATTAACAAAAAACATTGACATATAATTTTGAAAGACGCCGTCTTGTCAGACGACGCACCGTTCCCTAGGAACTCACTGCATAAGGGATAGTTTTGGTCAAGTATGTGTACAATAATATGATCCATGGAGATCATTATACCCCTTATGATTGCCATATGATACCATAATATATTTGATTAACAAAACAATTAAGTAATATAAAAATTATAATAAGTACTAAGTAAGTATGTTAAGAGGTAAATAACAAGAAGTAAAGAATATGTAGAAAATATTCATATTCCTGTTCCTTGGTAAAAATGAGCAATAATTTCTCAAATTCTTTCATGAGCTAAGGAAATTTTTTTCCCTTTTACCTCCTTTTTAAGGACATCAATAGTAAACTATTTTATGCTATGCCCCTTGTGTTTTATTTCATTCAATTTGTATTGCCTTTTATTGGTTGCCATAATCTGTAAATAAACGAGAAATCCTACTGTGTTTTTGCTTTTATATCTAACGAACATAGATCCAGAGCTGGAAAATAGAGTTTTAATCGTTGATATGGACACCATGGAAACTACGAGCAAGAACCAATTAATGGGCGACGACAGTTCTTTGTCATTTTGTTTCTCGTTGTTAGTTTCTTGGTGACTATATCAACGATCAAGAACATATGCTCTATTTTCCAACTCTGGGTTTACATTCGTTTGGTATAAACACACCCGAAGAGATCTTCAATGCTTTGGGCAGAAGGTGCTTGCTGATAATCCATTTCAAAAAAAGAAAGTCTTGTGTAATTCTATCACACAATGTAATTTCAACTAATTTTCTGAGAATGCCATCTTCTTTATGAAATGTAAATGAGTTTCTTTTTTAAACTTATTCATATTATGCATAGCACTTATGTTTATTATTTTTGTAATTAAAGAAAATATAAAAAAAAAAACAGTAAATAGTTTCTTTTAAGCCATAGAGATGTTGACAAAGAAATGGTGTCGCACAATGGAATATAAAATGAAATATCTTCTAGTTAAAGCGTAGGTTCTCAACGGAGGTGCTAACATACTCCTGTGGGAATTTGGTACTTTCAAGAGGGTAGTAGAATACCCGGAGGAAATGAAATGGTAAGAGAGTTGATAAAATAAAGTTTAAAAAGGAAAAAATCACCCTTCTCAAGATAGCTAAGCACTTATGCATTTAATATTGATCTCATTGAAGCAGTTTACTATCTACTAAGAAATAGAAGTCTTTGTTGTCATCACTTATCGCAAAGGCGAAATTTGTTGATGAGAGGTGTTTATTTTAACTCTAATAAAGAAATAGGTGAGTGATCTAGGATCCGCTTCATGTTCCTAGATAAGCCAGTGATAGTATAGAGAAACTTCAAAGAATGTCAGGCGAGCACAAACATATGCAAACAAATAACGAGTCAGATAAGCCCAAAATACAGAATTAGCGTTCTTAACGCAACCACATTGAAGATTAGAAATCTAATATAACATGAGATATTTGAAAGATTCCGGCTTTCCAAGAAACAAAAATCATTTTGGAACTCGCATTATAACATAACTTGACAAACGTCAAATGGTTTTAAACAATAACAACGTTTGTGCGCATGCGCGCCTCTAGAGTGACCATAGTAAAATAATTATTTAAATTTAGGATATTATGCTGCCACGTTGGTCTCTAGAGATCATAAAATCACTTTTCGTGAGATTAATTGTCATTTAAAATATAAATATTTATTAAAACTTAATTAAGGTTAATTTTAAAATCGATAAAGTTTATGTTACCATAAGTATATTTTTCGATAAATCTCGAGAAGTAACCCATTTATCATTATACACCTGGCATCCCAGAAATAGTAAACCATAGATCAAAAATGGCTGGTGCAAGACAATTTTATTTGTGGACTAGATCTCTGGTTTACTAGTACTCCAGACTACGCCATATTTAGTCCGTCTGATGACGCAAGCGGGCCGTAATAAAATAAGATTCTCACCTCGTTTAACTGCGGGGCAATATTTAGTTCACAAACGACACATCACTTAGATGATTTTACAAACTTCAAATTCCAATAAGAATATCTAACTTAATTATTAACAAACCACACAGGAAGGATAGTTTTCTCCCCTAACCCCCCTTTTAACACAGAGTGTTCCTTCAACGAATTCGCGAACGCAATATATAGTCCGCAGAATTTTTGACGTTTGCAGGCGACACGGCACACAACAGTATGGCGCCAACATAGCCGTTATATGATTGGATAGAATTTTTATCAAACGCACCCACGGAGTTGCGTTGATAATGTCCCGCGCGAAAGTACCTACCGACAATACGGCGAGATTTCTATTCAAACGGAGCCCGCGAACTACAATAAAAAGAATCCCAAAAACTGATCGTTACAACGTCACTACGCGATTACAATATACCCGACACCTCTCTACGCTTATTTCCAAATATAAACCAAAATCACTTACGGATACACTCGAAATAACACTAGATACGTCAAAACTCTACTCAGGCAACAGTTAGCAGCGTACGTTTATATGCGTGCAGCTACGTGTATTAGCGGGTTATGAGCTCGCGTTGCAATGCAATTTTTTTTAAGAATAAGTCGGAGAGGCGGGGCCAGTAGAAGGAAGGGGTATACTAAAATCTAAGGATGTTTCTTATTGGTGGGGAAGACAGTGATGTCGTGTGCGAGGGAGATATTTCCTTATAAATCTTCATACCTAGTAAACAATAAATAATCTATTCTATATACATGATTTTTCACCTTAACGGATATGTTAGTCTTATGATCTACCTACTTTGTACCTAAACTTTACATTTCTTAATAATTATCTTATGCTTAATTCTATCTTCTCATCATTTTCTGCTTATTTATCTCTTAAACTTAATTACAGCCTTATGAATATAATTGTACATCGAAATCTTATATACTAGACGTGATCAATAATTCTCTTAATATGAATTATTATTAATCTTATTACTAATGTTGGCCATTAATCAATCATATCTTAGGTAATTCTTAACCTACACATAGGTACATTGCTTCTTAATTAAGACGATTATCAGTAATTAAGCTAACGTGTCTTAATCAATAATTAATCTAATAGTCTTATAATATCTTATATTACTCCTTAAGCATATGTGTTCCATAAGTATTGTTTCAAAACAATATTTATTTATTTATTTATTTATTCAAATCGCATACGGCCATTAGGCCAATTACAAAACAATAAAACAAAAATCATACACATGATAATTTAAGAAAAAAACAATAAACAATACAAAATATACAGCCAGATAAATATGCCAAAACATCATAAAAAATATAAAAAACAAATACTCTCTACACATTATTTAATCAAAATTTAAGTCATACATTCGAACAACATACCTACTCATGTTAATTTACAGTTAGAACTACATATGTAGATACATAGTTTGATAATACACACAATACCATCTAAACAATTCTATTTGTCATAACAAACTTTTATTACAAAGGGTTTTTTTTCGTTTGTTATATATGATTTTAGAGTCCCCTTTGAACAGGGTTGCCAGGTTTTTTTCAAAAATATACCGAACTAAAACAAAAATAATACTTAGACATTATATATTTAGTTTATTCTAAAGTACTACAATTTTAATTATAGGTTTAAGAGTGTATAACATTATTTTTTATCTTTATTTCAATAAATACTTAATTTATTTTATTTAAATATCACATCAAATTATGCATTTGGGTACCTCAAATAATTTAAAAACTGACTTTTACCACCCATATAACAAAGCTGTGTGTTAATGAAAAAATGTTGAATATTGATACTTGCGCAAGTTATGAGAGCGTTTTAGCATGATCCCCTTGTACCAGCCAAATGAAATTTGCAGGAATAATTCTCCATAAATAGTAAAAGTTTTGAAGATAGTTTCTTAAAAAAAATGTTCCGTGATTTTTTTTGTCTAGTGCCTTTGAAAGATTTTATAAAATTTGTGCTTGTAAAAAAATCTTGAAAAAAAATTTTTTGAACAAAAGCTATCGGGTGCTGACTCATAGCAATAATACCTTGCATAAAAGTCACTATCGGACTATATTTCAAAAAAAAAAATCATGATCGTAATCTAAATAGTTTAGCCACAGATACGTAGTTTAGTCAGAAATCCGGTTTTTATTCAAATTTCACAAAAACATTAATAACTTTTGAACCACCCAATATCGCTTACCATACATGGGGGTCAAATCGAAAGGTATTGAGGTCTTCTACCTCCCTGCTTCGGATTATCCACTACCAACAACTTAGCACCGTGATAAAGATAATAGCTAGAAACATTTTTTGAACCCAGGCATAATAATAAATTAAGTAATTATGAATATGTCCTTAAATCTGAAATTAGCATAAAATACCATCCTCGAAAAATACAGTTTATTTTATGATTTCTTTGTCTGATGCATGTTCTCAGCTAAAACAGCCATCCAAAGATTTTTTTTTTTTTTTTAAAATGAATCTGTGCTCACTCAAAGTGAACACAAATACACTCCTTGACTCTTTCACAGTAAACTACTGAAAGCTTGTGTCGTAAAATAGGAAGATGGTCGGCACCAGGGATCGAACCACGACGTCCGCAGTACGAAAGCAGGCGTTGTAACCGGTGGGTCACCAACCACTTCAACGTCAACGTCAACTCGTCAACCAACTTGGATAAATTAAAAGAACTCACCAGCATTTGTAATTCAGGAATAAGCACCTAATTGATGAAATATATTTATTTATTGTATTATTACTAAAAAAATATCCTGTATTTGACATCCTGAAACCATTACTGGTACCATAACTGGTATGCAACCATTCATATCCATTATATAGCATCGAGGGAATTATACGTAAAATAAAGTACCTCCATTTACAATACGTTAGTACTCGTGTTTACTTTATTATATTATTTTTTTTTCATTTCTGCAATTCCACTCACAATTGAGTAATTTATATTTATTTATTTATTATATTTTACCTTTTGAAAATTTAGAAACCCATCTAGTAAGTAGTATATATCCGGGAAGGGGTTATCTTAACAAAATAACATATCACCAGGTTCCAAAAGAAGAAGAAGAAGACTTTTCTAAAATTAACACACATTTAGAACCTAATATTTTTCAAAAAAATAACGTGCTTATGAAAGTGATATGGTAAATTATGTGTTGCATCATTATATTCGAATACATGTATATTTTTTGCTATTTTATATACGCGTTCGATAAAAAATGACCAAATCATAATGTGAGTATTATTAAAAGTACGATATTTTATGTTTATTTTGAAGAAAATGATTATTGTTGCACATAGGACTGAACAAATTAACCAATATTTCCGTAGAATAAAGGTACGTTGTATCATAGGAACGAGATTTACGAGACGAAGTCCGTAGAACAAACGAACATCTTCACTTAGGGTGAAAAATTTCCCTAGAATAACTGCCTATGTGATTTTTCTAGAAAAGTATACACGTAAGGGAATTTTTTAAGATGCATAATATTTAATGGTTTTATTTCTATTACAAATTTTAAGTTTGAAGAATATAGGTCAAATAGTTATGATGGAATCTCAAAAAAATGTGTATCGGAATCTTTAAACTGCTCTCCTGTAAAATGGACAAAAGTCACATACTTAGACCTTTATTCTACGGACCCGACGATAATGTATTTATCTTTGTCAAACATAATACGCTAAACGGCTGAAGTAGTTTTAACGGTACACATCAACATATTTTTTGTTTTTTGGGAATGGAATTTGAATATATTTGCCTGAATTGTGTTAGAACCTTTTAATAAAAATCATATACAGGGATATTTCGAATATCCCAGGATTTTGGGATATCCCGCATATTCCGGGTTATGCAGGGATGTCCCGTCAAGATACTCGAAGAACTTGGAGTTGTATGAAACGCACTCGAAAAAAGTTGTCACTTATTCATACAGACAATATTCATGTTTATCTTATTGTATTGTTCCATTTCAGTATGTGGCTGAATTTGACTATTTGGTCGTTTTCAATAAACAGTGGTTGTAATACAATGTTTCCTATTATAGTATTACGATCCCAATAAATAAAACGAATTTTGGTAGATTGCAATATTTTTATTAATGCGGAATATATTTTCGGCCGATTTAGTGACCATGCGGAGAGTTTTTGTGAAAAAAATATTTGAAACTTCTGATCCGCGTTAGGTATGTAAATATCATTTTTGATTTTATTAAAACTATTACATAAATCTTCAGGGCCGATGCACGAGTAAAAGATGTCAACCGATTTTGATAAATATTTTTATGTGTCTATATAATTCGTATCTTTTCCACGCTATTATAACTTCAAAATAGCACTTTCAGGGTTTTCGATTTACCCTTATTTCCGTACACCGTATAGAACTCATCGATCGGGATATCCCTAGGACATCCAGAGGATATCCCGAAAATCCCGGGATATTGATGGACATTTGAATATCTAATACATTTATAAAAATATTTTTTCGCAAATGCAAATGAAATATATTTATCATAATTTAAAATGTCCCTTTTGATAAAATCACGTGCCCTATTATACATACGTGCTACTAAAATTATCGGTCCAGCCACGTAGACAAATTCAAATTGGCGTTCGACTACAAACGAAGATTTCGCCGTATAGTATGAAAAAATTAACTGTCCACTGGAACATATAAACAATTATTTTTAAACCAAATAAAGACAGTTAATTTTCTTCATACTCTATATTTTCGAAGAATTCGTTTGTAGTCGATCGCCAATGCAATTGGTCCAGGCCTAATACAATATTGAAACACGAAAATACACATGGTTTTTTCCATTTGTTTTCCTGCAAACCGCCAGACATCATTCCACGCTTAAAATGGTAAAATACCGTCCAGAATTTCTCAATTGCAAAAGGAAATTTCGTGAGAGCAGGGTTTTGAGAGTAGGTAGAACAACCAAAAATACCATGAGTAGGGGGCATTCTGTTCAAAATAATATAAGTTTTAATTTTTTTTTCTCATTGAATAATATACAATAATTTTCTTTATAATACATACATACATCCGTGGCACTACAATCCTGTGTAGGTCTTGGTCTCCTCCAAAATATATCTCCATGCCACCCTGTCCTCCGCCAATCGTCCACCCCCAGCAGTCCGAGGTCTCTCTCCGCTCCGTCCAGCCATCTCAGTCTGGGTCTTCCAATGCTCCTTCTTCCAGCAGGTCTCCCACAGAAAACTTCCTTGAGGACGGACCACCCAGCGGAGTCGGCTAAGCTTTATGAATTTTGCGACGTTGACATCATCATATATTTCATGAAGTTTGCGGTTATACCGAATGCGCCAGTGTTCTCCATCTCTGACTGGTCCGTAGATTCTTCGTAGTATTTTCCCTTCAATTTATAATACTACTATTATTAATTGGTACGTTTATGCATTTTTATAAATGAATCTTTTTATTTATTTATTTAGATATTTATGAACGAACGGCAAATTGCCTTTTAAAGAAAATAAAGATTACAAAAGAAAGCAGCAAAAATACAAAAAAGAACAAAAAAATACAATACACATAATTTCTTTCCATAAGCACTACAGTGATAAAAAGTACATGTCTGACATTTGTTCAGTAGGTATAGCAGGAGAATACAACAATATGAGAATAGGTACATTTAAAAGGCTATTGGATGATTGACGACAGTTGCCAGAGAGATGGTTAGAAATCTCAATTTAAAGTGACACAACAGAAGAGAAGTATTTGGAGTACTATAAGTGATTAAACAGGACTATAAGGGCATGATATATCCACAGAAGTATCTCAGGTCGCCGATTACATACTTTTTTGATAAGACGATTTATCTATCATGAGAATTATTGTTGAGGAATAACAAATTTTAACAACACAAGTCACCATTTTTTCAAAAACGCCGTATTAATGCAGGTAGAAAACACTAATACTGCATTTACATGCTTGCCACGGTTTGGCAAACCACCGCAAACACCAACGTATAAACGGGGTGTTTGCCTTGGCGTGTGTGAGCTTGCCAACGCTTGCGACAAGCGTCGGTTTTTACACAGATCAAAGGAATTTGCGGCAAATGTATGAAAATACCGACGCCTACGTGTAAACGGCGTCCAAGCGTTTGTGAAGGCTTGGAGCTTGTGGTGGTGTTGGTGCTTGGAGCAAGCGTGTAAGTGTAGCATAACAGTGTTATTTAAAAAAAACCACCTTATAACTGGTATAAACCCTATTTTTTTTTTTTTGAAACCCTCTAGTGCTTTATTCACGTCAACTGTATTCGTTCATTGTGAATAGATTTGCTGTTAGAGGTCACCCCACAGTCCGATCTCGCGGATGAATTTTAGAATCTTTCGTGGGCTGGTTTCTTTGATTTGAGTTTGATCAGAGATGTGAGATCCAATTATTTTGTTTCTGGTCTGCATCAGTGGTCCGCAGTCACATAGCAGTTGTAGTGGCGTTTCATGTTCATCTAGGTAGAATCTGCATAGATGCATGTCCATCGGTTTCATTGTACTTAGATGTTTATTCAATCTGCAATGTCCAGTCAGTGCTCTGGTTAGAACTCTGATGTTTTCTCTATTTAAAGCAAGGATTTTGTTTGATCTCTTTTTTATAAAGCCGTCTATTAATGATTTGGCATGTTTCTCTCCGGGTATGTTTTCCCAGTTTTGCTTTGCTTTTTCCAGCATACTATTGTATAACATTGTTATTAGAACAGTGTTGGCTAAGAAGCAGTGGGGTTCTGGTCCAAATGTTTTGGTGCCAGCCCCCATGTTTGCAAGTTTGTCTGCTTCTTCATTACCTTTATGGTTTGAGTGTCCTGGCACCCATCTTAAAACAACTTTATTCTTCTTTTCTATTGTGAGTTTGTTAAGTGCTATAGTACAGTCTTGTACTGTAGATGAATTTATTTTACATGAGTCAAGGGCTTTGAGCGCTGCTTGACTGTCTGAGTAGATATTTATTTTGTATTATATTATCATAAATTGTTTTGTGCCTGTAGTTTCTTTTTAGATTTTCATAGACACATATTGTTATGGCACATATTTCTGCCTGAAAAATGGTTGTAGTCTGTCCGAGGTGTTTGTACATCTTGACTCTGGGTGTCAGTCCGTACACACCCGAACCAACTCCGTTTTCCTTTTTGGAGCCATCAGTGTACCATATTATTGCACCGTTGGTTTCCTGATACCAGGTGTCAGATGATTCGTTCCTGGTTTGGATTTCGATTTTATAAGAAGTTTTCTCCCAGCAGGTTTTTCGTAATGTATCTATTGGACAGCATATCTTTGATCCATTTTGTAATGGTGTTCAATACTTGTTTTCGTCGAAGTGCATTTAGTAGGACTTCTGTTGGGGCACCATCAAATGCTCCCTCTATGTCCAGGAAGAGGCAAAGTGCTACATCCCCGTTGTTTACTGAGTTCTGTATATTATTTATTAGTTCGATAAGTGCAGTTTCAGTTGATTTCCCTTCTTGATATGCATGTTGTTTAGCATGTATTGGGTGTTTACTAAATGTGTTGTCAATCAAGTATCTATGTATTATTTTTTCCACAGTTTTAAGCATAAATTATGTGACACTTATTGGTCTGTATGCTTTGGGAGTATTGTAGCATTCTTTGTTAGGTTTTGGTATGAATACCACCTTTACAGTTTTCCAGCTTTCAAGAACATATCCCCATGCTAAACTGGCTCTGTATATTTTTAGTAGTAGGGGCATTATAACCTTTATACTATTCTGAAGTAGGGCGGGAAAGATATTATCCTCTCCGCTACTTTTGTAGGATTTAAATGTATTTATGGCCCATTTTATCCTTGAAGGTCTGAAGATTTGTGATGCTAATTTCCAATCTTCGAGCTTTGGTCTGCAAACATTATTTTGTGGGATGTTGTCGCTTTGTATGACAGCCTCGCATCCCGGAAAGTGGGTGTTTACAAGTCGGGTAAGTGTTGCTTTTCCTGTGGCAGTATAAGTGCCGTCTTGCTTCTTTAGAAGGTCAATGTCTGGACTTTTCTGTTTGGCAAGTAGTTTGCTTATTCTAGCTGTTTCTGCTGTCTTGTTTATTGTGCTGCAGAAGTTTTTCCAGGATGTTGGTTTAGCTTTCCTGATTTCTTTATGGTATTCTGGAGAGCCTTCCTATAGCTTTCCCACATTCCATGAGATTTCGCTTTGTTAAAGAGTTGTCTAGTGCTTGCTCTTAGTATTGCCATGTTCGGTGTCCACCAAGGGACTTCCTTAGCAACTCTCTTTTTTTTGATCGGACAGCTTTGTTCGTAGGCTGTGATGAGGTTTTTAGTTAAAAATTCTGTTGCAAGATCTATATTTTGTTGATCTTTAATTGGTCCGTAAGAGGTCCCCAAGATATCTTTTGTGATCTCTCCAAATATGGACCAGTTAGTTAGTTTTTTATTCCTGTATTCTACAGTTTTCTTTTCAGTATTTTTGATGCTGAATAATATTTGTTTATGGTCAGAGGCAGATTCTTCTGACGACACTTTCCAGTTTGTCAGTTCTGTACTGGCATTATCGGTGCATAGAGTAAGATCTAAAACTTCTGATCTGGCTCTATTAACGAATGTTGGTATGTTGCCTTTGTTTGCAACATGTAGATTATGGGTGAGAATGAATTCTAAGAGTAATTCTCCCTTTGGTTGCAGTCAGTGCTGCCCCAGATTTCATGATGTGAATTGGCATCACAGCCTATTACCAATTGTGCATTGTTTCTTTTGGCGTATATGATCAGCTCTTCGAGAAGTGCCAAAGGTAGTGGTTCATCTCCTGCGAAGTATGCTGAGCATAATATTAAATTTCTGTTTTTAGAAGTAGAAGGGATCATTATTGCCACAAGATCTTCCTTACAAAATTCTAGAATGTTAAAGTAGTTCGTTGTTTTATTTACTACCATACAAGCCCTGGCCTTCTTACCATTGTTACAGGAAATTACCGTTCCAAATGAGTTGAAACCACAGATATTGTTTTTGTAGACCCAAGGTTCTGAGAACAGAATTCTTAAAACTATGTGGTGTAGCCGCAAATATGTCAGAGTACTGATCATTGTAGTTGCACTTCATTCTATGCAATGGGTTCCTACAACCAGCATTAGTTAAGTGTCGGTTTATTTGGAACGGTCTAAAATACCGTATTTGTGACGGCACGCACAGACCGACATCGGCCAACAATGTGGGCACGTCTACAACAGATGTACAAATCTTATGCAGCATACATGCATCGATGAGTTCACGTCTCTTATAGGGGCTCATAAAACCTGTCGATACAAAGCCGCGAAATTTATGTTCGCCAATACGAACGAACTTACGCTGAAATTTTTCAATCATGGATATATATCTGTCATAAAATGTATTCCAAATTGGTGAGCAGTATTCTATTTTGGATCGGATAAGTAGTAAACAGCTGCACTAATGATTGGTAATTTTTGAAGTCAGAAGATGCTCTAAGGATAAATCCTAATATCATGTTACAACTTTTAATCATTTCTTCAATGTGTGCGTCAAAATGTAATTTGCTGTCGAAAATCACCCCCAGGTCCCCTATTTGGGACAGGTGTGTCTGTTTGTAGCCATTTATTATGTAGGTATGTATGTTTAATGATGTTTTTATTTTTGGTGATTATAGCCAAATTATAGCAAAATATATGCCAAATTAAGTTATAGTTTGTTTTTATTACAGTAATCGTAGAGTCTTGTCAGGTCTTCGTTAAGTTTAACCGCATCAGTCTCACTATTTATGCGACGGAAAATTTTTAAGTCGTCAGCAAAAAGTAAAAATTTAGAGTTAAGAAAGCAACTCTTTATGTCATTTATAACCACGGCGAACAACAGAGGGCCAAGAACGGACCCCTGCGGCACTCCTGATGTCACCGTCACACAGTCTGAATTATACCCGTTTAATGCTACCGTCATTAGGCGATTAGTCAAGTAGGATTCAATCAGTCTTAGGAGGTCGCCATGGATTCCATGAAAGGCCATCTTATGCAGCAGTATATTGTGATCGACCTTATCGAAGGCCTTTTTAAAATCCGTATAAACGGAATCAACCTGCAGACGGGAGTCCATGGAGTCAAACAAAAAGTCAGAGTAGATCAACAGGTTTGTCAAAGTCGACTTACGTCTAAAGCCGTGTTGCTCGGGTAGGAATTGTGGTTCCAAGAAGTGTAACAAGTGGTCTTTAAGTATTGCCTCGAACACCTTAGAGATAGGCGACAGTATGGAAATAGGTCGATAGATGCTAATATCCGCCCTGCTACTACATTTGTGAATAGGCGTGATGTTAGCCGTCTTCCAAATGTTGGGAAAGCAGCCCTCCGAAACGCTTCTGTTAAAGATAATACGCAGTGGGTTTGCGAGATGGGTAGCACAACGTTTGAGGATCAGCGGTTACAACGCGTCGGGTCCAGTACCCTTGTTTACATCCAGATGATTAAGTTTGTTACATACTTCAAACACTTGTAATATTAACCGTGCACAATGAGGTAGATGCACTAGATTGTATGTGGGCATCTGTTTCTAGGTTACTAGATGAATCATTATTGAAAACCGATTGGAAAAAACTGCTGAACATATCTGAAATTTTTTCGGGATCATTTGAATAACTACCGTTATAGTGCATATTTTTGGGATAGTTGTTGGAAGATTTAAGGTTATTCACATAGGCAAAAAAAGGTTTAATATTTTTCTGGAGGGACTGTTCAATGTTTTTTAAGTAAATACCATGGTCATTTTTTTGGACTGTTTTTAGCTCAGCTCTACGAATTGAAAATACAGCATAATCATGTGGATTCTTGAATTTCTTCTAAAGATTCCAATATTTCTTTTTCTTTTTCGCTAGTGCAATCGTCGGGTTCTTGTTCCAAATTGGGAATTTTTGTAATTTTTTCGGTGTAAACTGATCTATGATGGATAAAAAGATACTATAGAATGTCTCTACCGCACTGTTCACATCCCCATTAATAAGAACAATGTTCCAATCTATTTTGCCGAGCTTTTTATTGATTTCGCTGAAGTTAGATTTAAAAAAAAATTAAAAAAAATATATATATATATATATATTTCGGTTTATCGTTTTTGTCAAGTTTCGTTTCTACTACAAGAGGGATGTCGACCAATAGGGAAGGATGATGTCCATCCTCCGGCACCAAGGGAATGTCGCATCTGCTCACACAACAAAACAGATCATGTCTAAGATTGTATTTGTTTTATTATGTATCAGGTTAAATTGATTAAGGTTTAAAAACCCTATTGCCTCGGTAAAGGCTTGGGCAGTGACACCACTCTGCGATTCTATTTTAACAAACGGCATACTATCATGATAAGTCCATTTAATGGACGGAATATTGTAATCGCCTATTATGCAAATATGACCATTTCGATTCGTTTCTATTAGTCTATCTGAGATTCTGTTTAGGTGTAGTTCATAGTCGCACACAGGGGACGATGGGGGAAAATATGCCACACAAAGAACAAGACTAATCATACTATGCTTCCCAGAGGTCAAGGAGAGTGATATGAACAAGTCCTCACAAGCTGTCTCCCAATGAGGCAAATGCAGGCAGTTAAATGTATGCGATACTGCAACCAGGACACCACCACCATCCCGTTTATTCGTCAGTTCAAAATTCCTATCTTTACGGAAAGCGACAAAGTCGTCTCCGAACAACTCGGCGTCGTGAATACTGCAATTTAACGTAGTAATTATCGTAGCTGTTGACAGCCAGGCTTGATCTAAAAGTGTGTAGTGTGTATGTACGTGCATAGATAATACAATAATATTATACTGATGTGCGTGCTGGCTAAGGTAATTATTATAAGATAATGTGCCATACCTATGCGACAGACACCTGTCATTAGAGCAAAGGAGATAAATGTGTATTTGTTATTTATGTATGTGCCTTGCTTATGTGCTGTCCTTTGTTCTGTTGGTGTCTTTTGAGAATAAATAAATAAATAAAAGCACCGGTTTTACTCTTAAGGCCTCTACAAATTTGGTAATATATCTTTAAAGCGCCCGCAATATATGAAAGACTATATTGTTGCAGCCATGGGTTAAGTATACAAACAAAAAAGGCATTCGCAGTGTTGCCTGCAATCTGTAGATTACTAAAATGACAATTAGTAAGAAATGGGTATGAAGGGAATTGAAGGGTTAGGATATAGGTAGTTTTGATTTGTGATTGATACTTACATGAACAGTTAAACAATTTTTAGGATGTCGTTTTTTGAACGAATTGCGAATGCAGGCTCGTTGACATCTTTGCGAACATATATCTTCATGTTTTTCACCCAGGTGAATTTCCAATTCTTTGATCTGGATCTTGCGCGCGCCTCTTTGAAGAGCAATTTGTTTTTATGTGTGAGATGCTCCTGTATATAAATCCGTCGACCCCCGTCCACTATTCCGATATCGTCTGTTGTAGTGCCTCGCTTCAACTGCGCCGCAGCTAAAAAAAGCTTCGCGGAGGCTCTGCTTGGTGAACTTGAGGATAATGTTTTTTGGGCGATTGTTCGCTGCTACCCCGTGTGAAATTCTATGAACAGTGGCTATATTTTCTTTGAGGAGTGGGACACCGATTTTATTGGCAAAGGCAGAAACTATGTTAACCAAACTCTCCCCTTTGCGTTCTGTGACGTTTTGGATTTCCAAGTTCAAAATACTATCATCTATTCTTGGCCTTTTTTCGGCACAAGTTGATAGTTCGGAGCATGTGTTGAGGCACTTTTGACGTGCCTCTGCGTAAGGGACGCCTTGTCGCATTAAATAGCGCAGCCTTTTTTGGCTGCACCACTAAGCTTATTCGGCTAATTAATTCCTTCAGCTCCTTGTTGAGCCTGTTCGGCATCATCCTGGAGCTGTGAGGAAGGAGGTTTGAAGGCCTCGTCTTCACTTACAGTTGGTGAACTGGCCACCAACTGTTCCACCTCCATGTCTTCAAATGGACCCAGCGAGTCATCCGAAGACACTTCGGTCCCGTCTATATCTTCAATTAATGTTAATGTTTTATCTATATAATCGTCCATAACAATTCCCACGAGTAATGAGGAAATAAGGGTCACTGTGCACAGAGCCTCTTGTGCACAGAGCCTCTTGTGCACAGAGCCTCTTGTGCACAGAAGGCTAAATACAAGGGGGTTTCGCCTGGTGCCCCCAGGGGATCGTTAGTGACACCAAAATTAAGCCCTTGGTGTCATTCAGTCCTCGGCACGATTCCTTCCACCTTGACTTAAGGCTGTGTTGACCATAGAATTACTAAACCTGGTATCACATCCACGCCCGTGGTATAACGTGGATGTTATAAGCTTATTCCATGGCTTATACCGTAGATCTGTGGTATTCCTGGATTAGGTATTAATAGCATTTTTCTGAGACCATGGTATAATTTTACATTGTATAATTTTATACCAAGATTTTTAATAACACTGTAAGTGTGGTCCATTCTACGTGGTGGATCCTTTTTAGTATGCCATTTTTAGACCCGAATGCATCTCTAGTATGAATCACATTGCTTATGCATGCGAAATTGCGTATAAGGTAAACAATGAACCTTTCATCCCCTTCCCTCCCTCCACGCATTCTCCTAAACAACTTCGTGCATACCTATTTCGGTCGCAGGAATACCATTCAAGGTATACAAAATAAATAATCAATCATACTAATTGAATACCTCGAACAATTTTCAAGTATCTGCCTGTGAACAAATGTGAAGTAATAAATTTGTAATAATTAAACACTATAAAACAAAGATAAAAATAAGGTTATTTTAAACGTTATATTAAAAAAAATATATAAAAAACTACAAAATAAAAGATGTTTCATACTTTTTTAGTCTTATTGTCAAAATGCGATGCGACATGAATCACAGCTGGCGTTATAAAGTTATCAAGCCCATTTCGACCAATGCTTTTTTCACATTAGGCACAAGCTCATCTTTGAAGTCCCAGATCGAAGTGTCTTTGACGGTATCATTAATGGATTTTATACAATCCTTATCTGCATCGTGACAATTATTCCTGTAATGTTGCATTCGCGCTTCATCCAGAGAAAAATCTGCACTAACTGTATTCGGCAAACATTTAATTGGATAGTGATTGAAGCAGCTTATAACACTGGCAGTTCTGAATATAGTTTTAACGTATGATCCATAAACTGTAAAGTTTCTCATTCTATAAACGTTCTGAGACATTGACATATAGGAGGGAATATCTGGATGAGATTCTGAATGATGTTGAATTTCATTCGTGAAATAGATATGTCTGGCTGTAAAGCTATTGACGATTTGGTCTGCTGGGAACTGTTTCTTTGTTCTTTCTATCAAATCATGCCAATTTCTATCCTTCAGAGGAAAAATAATCTCATCCACATCCAATAATGCAATGTATTCGTATTCATTCACATTTCTGTAGAAACAATCATTGTATTGAATTATTTCGTGAAGTGTTTGGGTCGCGATATCTCCTTGCAAATAAACGTGTTGAATGAAAGGCATGGTAGGGAACGTATCCGAAAGTGTGATGTTTCTCAAATCCACTTTGCCCTTTTTTATGTAGTAATCTAACGCCATTCTCATTCGTGGATGAGATTCTAATTGATAAAAAACTATTTTGTCAACTCCCATCAGAATAAGAAATTCGATCCATTCTACGACTCTAAATGCTATATCCACCTGTAGAAAGTCTAATGCTTTAACACATACTGCGAATTCTTTCTTTTTTTCCGGTGGTTCATTATTTATCACTTTGAGCATGTTCTTTGCTTTGTCACAGGCGTTTTCCACAACGGACACTACAGCCGGCACTTTGTCAAAATGCGATTGAGGAAGGGAACATCCAAGAAGGTACGCTATATAGGATCCATCCTTGGGAAATCCCCATGATTCAAACCACAAGTATTCGGTTTTGTCCATTGGCGCAAGCACAGGTTCAGTAGAGTCATCAAACCACAATTGACAGTATAAGGTTTTAAATTTACCCAAAAAATTCGCAAAGGTCCTATTCACCATGGCTGTAATTCTAACGATTCTTTCTTTTTCAAACCGTCTATCTAAATGTGCGCTGTATACTTGCACGTGTGTTTTGTTCGTCATGTAAATTTGTTGCCACAATTTGTTTTTTATATCAAGGTGCATCATGTCGGGAAAGGGAGCACACGACTGGTTTTGATAGTACATTTCGTACGATTTTTGCCGATGTTTCATCCAGTAGACAACGGGAATATTGGGATACAACTCCTCAATTTCTTCAGCCATCTCATCATCACTTATACGGGGTGCTGGTGTGAAAATTTTTACTGGATTCCATTTTGATTCGGGCACGTTTTGAAATAACGGCTTCAAATGTCTTTTTACTTGGCTGAACTTTACGAACTCGAAATATGTGGATATCGGAATAATGAAATATAATAAAAAGAATATGAACAAAATAAAAAGACACCATCTACTCTTTATAGACATTTTGTTATAACAAAATTTTTGAATTAAATTACAAATAATTTGTTGAGGAAAATTACAACAGGAGCACATTTAAGCGTTTACTTTGCTCTATTCCAATCATAATAATATATCCGACGCAACGACCGATAGAAATGTGAATGAGTAATGAAAATCATCCATTAAGATCATTTAACTATATTATCATTTAAGTACGATGTGACGTATGCAAACAGGGCCGTCGCGTGATATTTAGGCGCCCAAGGCAAGGCTTTAATCAGCACCCCCCCCCCCCCCCCATCCACCATAAAACTTGTAATTTTGATCATTTTTTGGTTCAAAACTGTAGACATGCTATTTATAAAATAACTAGTTTTTGAAAGGCGCACTAACTCAAAACCGCTTTTAAATTTATTGCAAACTTAAAAAAACAAGTAAAACTTTTTATTACAAACTTGGCATTCGAATGGCTTTTCTACGCGATGATTTAGCATATAAGTGTTTATTAAACTTTATATTGAAAATATTGCATTCGTATGGCTTTTCTCCGCTATGAAGTCGCTCGTTCCCTAGATAAGCGACGTCTCTTAGCCAAAATTTCCTGTTGCTCGCTCGTTTTCAATGAAAATCAAGGATGAAATAAAACTTAGTTAAGAGTTTTTTTTTAAGATTTAAATTTAAAAACTGATTAAAATTTATATTGCAGATTTTGCAGTAGCAGTCAAAATAAAAGTAAGACATAATAAACTACTGTCGGAATTCTGTCTTTCATGTTATTTTTGGTTCGTTATTTGCTATAATAATTTCACTTTCAATTTAGGATGCCGCCAAAGAGTTCTCGAAAATAGTAAACAATTCGAGTTATTGTGAATAATTTATGGTTCAGCCCTGTGTCCTGCGTTTCGTGTTGTGATAGATAGGCACCACCAAGATCTCCGGGGGTGGTTTACGATCCTCATACCTCACGCCAGGGTGTCATTCTCTAACACCAACAACAACAATAAATAAATAATATTGCGCGTCTCATGGTTATGGAGAAATATTTTATTCAGGCCAGGGGTGCAACACATTAGGGTAAGGTGTAATCAATTTATTTTCGACATGTGCTATTTTAAGTGCACGTAAAGATAGGCTTATCAAAAAATTTATTAAACCAAATGTATACTCGTAGAAGTGTCAACAGTTCGTCCCTTGTGTTCATATTAACTTAATTCTGAAAATTTTTAATCCAATGGCAAATTGTCACAAATTATTGTTTTTTTTCTTATTCTAAGTGCCAATGCTCTATCAGGTCACCCCGATGTTGGCGATCATCTTTTCAAAAACCTCGTTAACCTGTGCTGCCTTGAACACGATATCCCTTCGACTTAGAAGTAGGTACCTGTTTATTATCGAACTATTGTTAAGTCTATGTACCTAAATACTGTTAATATGGTGCTCCTAGCGTATATTTTCCACAACCACCTTAGACTGATATTTTGTCAATACGGCTGTGAAGAAGAAGAATACGCTGTACCTAAGCAACCAATATCACGTAAAAAATAAGGTAAATAAGTAAGATATTTTTATAATTGAAGAACTTTCGCTGTAGAAATACTGATGAAAAAACAAAAGCAAACCTAAACTATCATACTTAAAATACCCCCTCGATTCTCGAATCATTTTGCAGAAAAGTTGCTCGTGTAGAAATGGATGATAGACAAATGGTCAGTACTAAGTCTTCAAAGATTTGCTGTCTCTTTCACATAGGCAGGCCAGAAAGCAGCTTAGCTGTGACGTCACGCGTATAGGCGAGGCCATCGCGACTGGTTGTGCGAAAGAGACAGCCAATCGCGGAGCCCTCTGTATAGGTCGTATAGCGGGATGTCGTGATTGCAGTCTCTCTTACGCATCATTCTTTCCTATAAGCGGAAGAGAGACAACAATTATGCAGGAATCATAGATACACACAAAATTTACTATCTGTCTTTCGCATCAATCTTTCGTATATGAGAAATGTTCGTATGTCAGCAATCATAAGTCCTCACAAAATGTACCCTAATTTTTTGTTTCTTTCTTTTTGAATTATTTTAAGATTGTATATCTTCATAATATTAGAATAGAATAGAAAAAAAATATATTTCTCAAATTTTTGTAAAATTAACAACCAATACAATGTTCACATAAAAATAAAATATATTTGCTGTGTATTTTATTCACTTCAATAGTAAGTAAGAAACAATAAAAATATTCTTCAGAGTAATCAACAAGACAGGAGAGGACGCCTTATAAATGTCATAAAATATGATTAAATCATAATAATTCAATATTATTTCCGTTATATTATTATATTTATATAAACATACGCCGTTAGCCTATTAAATGTTTAACAATTTTACAATATTTCATACATTACACAACTGTAGGTAATTGTGATTAATAAACAGTTCCTAAAAAAGACTACACCGCCTATGCGCGTGACGTCAGAGATCCTTCATTCCGGCCTGTCAATACTTACAAATGATAGCAACATCCAATCACGGAAGCCTCGGTACTGCGTGGTTGAAAGGCTAGTGTTTTCTGAGATACAAGTATTCAAACTCAAACTAAATGCAAATTATACAAAACCGTTGTAAAATAATAAGTGCTGAATGGAATAGGATGCCGGAAAATATTGAAAGAGCACGAAAAACTCAAACATGAAAATGTTGCGATGGGAAGGCGATGAAACACTCCAAGACAGGGTTCGCAATAAGCATATAAATAAATTCCAAAGCAAAATAAGATGGTTTGGTCATGTAAGGATGATACTAAATGATGACTATTCAATTAGTACCTGTTGGGTAAACTGGTGCTGGTATTTAAAAACAAATATTTCGATTTTTAGGACTGTATTCTGTAGATTTGATAATGTTTTATAATTCAATTTTTACATGACGTAAAATTGGTTCACACCTTGCTGGGACGATATTCTAGTTGCTTCTATTGAAAAAATAATACACACGGAAAATAAGTGAAGTTCGTATTTGGAACGTTTTAAAATTCAAATGAGAACAAATTATATTCTCAACATTGTTTACGCAGCGCTTATACCGCGTTGGTTGCACGGTTAGTGGATAGGTACCTACCCCACATTTTATTCTTTAAATAGGTACCTAATAATATTCTAAACAGTACCTATGGTGATAATTCTTCCAAAAGCCAAAAAGCAGAGAAAGAAATATTGCAGCTACATTATGCTCCACGATCGAGGAGTTGGCAACACAAAATGTCCCTGGAAAAACCTGGAGCTTGCATAAAATGAAATCCGACCCTGGATAATACATTCGAGACAAAGATAGCATCACCAAAATGTGATACTAAGTGATTAATTTTTTTATCTAAAAAATACGGCTTATCAACATTGATTATGTTGTAGATAACCTTGAAAATATATTAAGCTCCAGAGACCGAAATCATATCAATCAATCTTCGAACTCTACTCAGGAGCATGCGCAGGCAACAAGAGCTCTCCATTTTTTTTAATATGAAATGAATCTGTGCTCACTCAAAGTGAACACAAATACACTCCTTGACTCTTTCACAGTAAGCTACCGAAAGCTTGTCTCGTGAAAGAGGAAGATGGTCGGCACCTGGGATCGAACCACGACGTCCGCAATACGAAAGCCGACGTTGTAACCGCTGGGTCACCAACCACTTCAAAACCACTTCATTACGCTCGATCTTGCGCAATGCTTATGACCTCCTCCCACAGCATGTCCAACACTCTTAGCTCTGTACAATACTGTACTCCCAAAACAAGAATATGTACCTACCTTAATTAAAAAAAAATAATTAAAGGTTTCATTTTACTTTTTATACTATCCTGACTTGTTTCGAAGGCACACGTCTTACACGGTCATAAAAGTGATTTGGAAATGTTCTTTCGCTAAGATTTTATAAAAATTAGGAAGAAGTATAATAAAATCGTTTATTTAAACTTAAATAAATAGACTCCTCAAGGAATCGAAGGAAGGCAAGTGTGTTCACGTTACCAAGTTCATCATAGCTAAGCCACCTTGTAATGTAAGGTTTAAAAATAATATTACAAAATAAGTATAGAACGGCATCAGATATAACAAAAATGTTGAAAGATGAGTGGCAAGGTCACAGGTCGTAGAAAGTCTCGAAGAAGGCAGATGTCTAGTTGCTGAATGTAATATCAAGAGACAGGGATGCTTTCTAAGAAGTAATCGTCAACGTCGGGAAGACCTGATATCAAATGTTTCGAGTAGGTCAGAGTAAGGAAAAATTTGCCTAAGTTATTGCCAACTTTGTCCTTCGTCGAAAAAGTTGGTCTTTAATAAACTAAAAATGACGACAAACAGGTTTGTGTTTAAAATCAGTTGTGAACCTGTCCAATGGTTGTCCACACCCTCTGTTAACGAGCGACATCAGATCACAGACCAAGATTTCCAACGAATAAGGTCGAGTTATATCACGATAGATTTGTATTGAATCGCACAAAATAAAAGATACCCCCTTGATAAACCTAAAAAAAAAACGTGAACGGGTCGTAATAGACATATCATGCATGAATAATAATTTTTCGTCGAGTCACAAGAGGGTAAAATCGGCTATCATACCAGATTTAACTGCCTGTATTTTTTTTACGAAATACACCATATTTTTCAAGCCTCCTCCATACTTTCCTTATTTGGACCATATTTATTCAGACACAAAAACTTCTTGCTTCTTAGAGTGAAATACCTCGTTTCTGGAATTACATTAAGAAAGGATCGATGTTATTCAACTTACACATCTTCTTACGAGCATTATTTCCCCAACGATTTTTGCGGTATTTGCGGAGCATTAGTCTCAGTGATTCTGAAGTCTTTGTGGTTTTTAACTACCTACTTCGAAATATGATGGATGGATTTTAAAGCAGGTCCAGGTGCGTTGAGTGAGAGAGGAGAGAAATGAATCCAGCGATGCTTTTCCAGAAAGGCAGATGTTCCAAGAAGTTCAGTCCCAGGATTGTTGCTAGTCTTCAGATAAGTCTTGATGTTCAGCGTAGTATTGAACTCTCCAGTACCTGTCACCTGATTCCAGCTTCTCATAGTCCAAATCGAAATTTATAAATATCTATGAAAAAAATAAAAAAATATATATATTTAGAATCATGCAAAAAACATGGATATTTGAAATTTAGGTGTAACATGTATGTAGGTTATGAGTGTGGTTGGCACAAAACACCTGAAAAGATTACAAAGTTATTTCAAATAAACAGTTATATCCTAGGCCATATTAGTATGAACCAGCGAAAAGCGATTCGAATTGCTTGAGAAAAGCGAATTTTTGCCTGTTTAGATCGGCCTTATCATTCGTAGACTCTAGCATACTCTGATGTAGCAGGATTTTCTTCCATTGTGATGTTCATGTTTTTTTTTATGGCCTCTAGCTCTAGATATCTGTGGAATCATAATATCCACTCCTTACTCTATGATTCGACTGTCTTCTTGTCTTAAGCTCATACTCTTCCTGGTTAAGTTTTTCCCATTTGCTGTATACGCTGTTCTCTCAAATGCTACCACGAATGTGTAAGGTCTTTAATTTTGTAAACATCAAGTTGAAACACACATTCATGCTGTTATATCTCAGATTGGAATGGTATGAATCTTACTTTATTGACCAGAAATTGTTCAGATGAAAAATATTTATTACTCGTAAAATATTAAATCACAAAAAGGTTGGACTAAACCATTATGTACTTATGTACTAAAAAGAATTTTGGAATTCGACCATTAGATAGATAATATCTCCAGTTCGGATGTAACCTGATATCCGATATGCGATCAACATATTATAAGGTTTTTCTATGACAAAATAACATTTAGAACCTAATAATAGAATAGAGAACTCCGCGAACTTTTATGACATTGGTTGTTATGCTGTTTATTAGTTTGTTTTAAGACGCCTCTCGGGCAGATCACCAAAAAGTGGAAGAATAGCTGATGGGTATCAACCTCGCAAGAGGATAACCCCACCTCTTGAATTATAGGCCACAGTGCCTAAATTTAAAAGACGAAGTAGCGTTTAGAAAATAAGATATTTTAGGAGTATGTCTCTTTCTTTAGTTTGTCCCAATTTAGTGTTGAAGTCAGCCGTTCTCGTCCTCAGGTTGTACGCTCTTCATTTCTGAACGATTTCCCTCCTCACACATATTTGCATCTGGTCTTAGCATTGCATCGCCCAAGAATTTCTAGGTAACCCTTAAATAGAAATCTATATATCATCCATGTTCATTACTTTTTTGATAATGAGCTCCTGCGGTCTCCGTTTTATGAGTCTATGCTACCTCAAGTATTGTCTTTACTCCAGTTAATTATTCATATCCAACGTTAGGACTGTATACAATTAAGTAAACGTTTAATTGATATAGTGCTATATTTAGAAAGAAAATGTTATGATTTTATAGAAATACGACACCAATAACATTGTGTTATTTTTGTTTCTTAGAAGCGAATGCAATAGCTTCCGCTAAACCCGATGCCCGCAACCAGACAACAAAAGACATATCTCTATACTGGGTGCAGATTATGCCTTCATATGTGATAGGACCTACATACGTAATGTGTCGGTAGGCCAACGAACAAGGCAGGCATTGTGTTTGAAAAGAAACACATCTAGGTAGATAATGTGTGTTATTACAAACATTATTGAGAGAGATTATTTGGCAAATATAAAGGAATGTACTATTATTGCTTCCTGGTAAATATAATCTGAATGCCTTCATTGTACGGCGACACCAACGCTGGGCTGTGGCCTTAACCTGTGCATCTCAAACTTTAAAGTGTATTATTTAAGATATCCTTTGATTATGTTGAATGAATTCAGAATTTCCGTACTGCGATTTAAAAAGCCGGAAACAATACTATTTTTTGAGACTGTTGCCATACCATGTATCTATTACGCCATCTAATTCTACAGTTCGTTCAAGACTTAATGCTAAAAAAGCAAGATTAACAACATAATATAGACATAAAATAAAATTGGGGAGAGAAAACCAAGCAGGGGTAATACCTAGAAGAATAGGATTAGGCTGCGCAGCCTTCGGCAAACTGGACCACATCATTAAGAGAAGGACATCCCAATAAACCTGAAAAGGAACGTCTTCGAAATATGCATTCTCTCGGTAAAGACATATGGAATGGAAACAAAGAATAAGAAATCAAGAGATAAGACGAAAGGGAACGACGGAGACAGGGAAATGAAAGATTGCAAAATGGCGACCCTATGAGAATAATAGGCCAATTGAGAGACCCCATAAAAGATGGGTGGAATATGTGATTCCAGTTGGGGAAAATATGGTGGAAAACACCACAAAATAGAAAATGTTGGAAAACTTTAGAAGATGCCCACATCCAGCTGTGAAGGGACTACAAAGAAGAAGACACAGACTAAAAGCGAATGAAGAAAAACATTCAAATGGAACAGGGATGGATAGAAAAATGAAGGACGGTTAATTTGCTTCTCCAGTAGGCAATTGAAGGTCTTTCTTGTCACGAAACTGGTTGAGAATGATCACAGTTTCTGAATCCGAAAAATAAAACCACTGTCTAAGATTTTAATTCCAAGTGAGGTTTTCACATAATTTTCCCGACATCGTATTGAAGACAACTGGAGACAACTTTGGACCGCATCGTCAGAAAGTGATGAGAAAAAATAGTCATAAAGCCCATACAAAAACTGACAGCTTCAAAGAGGGACTGCAGAACATGCGCACCCACTAGGGGATGACGCGATCCAATTGCTTCAGTCTCTGGAGGTCAAAATGTGGGCGAAGACCATACCAAGTAAGCGCTACGTGAACACCATTATCATTATTGAGTGATTTATAGGTACGTCTGGTGTTGTAATCACCGATAGCTGATAAATTGATAACGCTGAAACAAATTCCACTATTTATTGATTCCTCATGATCCATTAAATAAACAACAATAGGACGACCATAATTAAGGCTTCAATTAATCCATTTAAAACTCAAAACTGTTAAGGAAATATTATATACTTAACCATGCGCCCTTGAGATGGAAATCCATTAAACGGCGCCAAACAAATCATCCATCATCATCATCATCATGAAAACTAAATTAAGGTAATAAATGAAGTTTTAGAACCTCTGTAAAACGTCGCACAAAGTTCCTGTTCAGCTTATAAAGTGTACCTACAAATAACCGCCTTCGGCCAACACAAGAAGCACAATTATTCACAAATCCACATCACATCCCTCCACACATAAGGTAGGTGCCTACCTAGGAATGGACCGGCTAATAATGGCCACTTTGACGTGTGATACCTCCGACATTTGCCTACTTTTTAATTTAAAAGAAAAAAACTCAGACCTAAGAATAACTATTTATTTTTCTTTTACACTACAATACAAGGATTAAAGCATATTGTAGTTGCCTGCAAACAACAATAACGGAATATTATTATGAATAACTTTATTTGAAAATAAAATAAATATAATAACCTAAATATTTTTAGTGTGTACCTACGGTTTTTTTACGGTAGGTACATTAAAATGTATTATCTAAATATAAAATGCCCATATTTCAATATTAAATATGAAATTACCCCTTTAATTGTGTATCTTATCTATAGCAATGTTGTCACTATTCAAATCTGTCAATCTTATCAAAACCAACGAAATACAAATGATTGTAATCTACAGTTCAGTGATAGATTTAGATAAACATTTCAATAAAAGAAAACAATATCTGATACATCAATATCTACAGATTTAAAAAAAAATGGGTGGCATGGTAATGTAGGTAGGTGGCTACTTACATAACATAAGTATGTAAGTAGGTAATTACCTACATAGTAAATTGTAGATTCCTACGTTACCGGCATGTCGCCTGGTACGTGGATTACTCACTGGCGCCAATGTTTTCTGTGCGCTAGTGGTTTTACATGTAGTCGTACATACAACTGCATGTTTTACAAGCTCCACCACTTCCCGCGTTTTCTTATTTATACGACGCGTATTAGTAGCGGGCTCATTATTGTGATTTGTTCATCCCAAACTTATCATATTATTTAATAAACATTTCCAATTTAACACGCTTGTTTTATGTAGCCTACCTTCTTAGTTGAATCTAATTTAATTCCTTATCAAATAAACGCTACATAATTGGTGACCCCCAGGAAGTGTTAATTTTCAAATCAGTTATAAGTTTTTTGTGAATATATTTTTTCTTTTGTGTGGTTAAATCAAATTTAAGTGAAACAGCCTTTTAAAATGTTGAACACCGAAGAAAATATGTCTGAAAATAGTGCGCAATCAATGGTGCCCGCGATTTCCTTGGGCTCAAAGATACCCGATTTCTGGCGAGATCAACCTCGCTTGTGGTTTCATCAGTTCGAGGCCATCTTACAACCTCAAAAAGAAAGTAACGAATCAAAATATTATCTTATAATCGCAAAGCTAGGGAAAGATGAGCTAATGCAAATAACAGATATTCTTCAAAAACCACCAGAAAAACAGAAGTATGAAGCAGTTAAGAGCAGACTACTTCAGGTTTACGAAGAGTCAGAGACGAGGAGATTACAAAAACTTTTAGAGGAAGTGGAACTAGGAGATCAACAACCGTCTCATCTGTTGAGACGCATGAAAGACCTAGCTGGAGGCAAAATAAATGATGAGACCTTAAAAATACTTTGGATGGGACGCTTACCTCAAACAGTCAGAACAGTGTTATCAGTCTGTGATGGCGAAGGCTTGGATAAGATGGCCACGATTGCAGATAAAATTACGGACTCAAACAGGAGTAATAATTCTGAGGTTGGTGAAATTAAATCTAGTACAATGGAATTATTAACGAAACAAATAGCAGCACTAAGCCTTAAGTTAGAGGCAATAGAAAATCAACCACAGCCCAGATATCGACCTGGAAGAAGCCCTTTCAGAGATCGCTCTCGAGAACGAAGTAATAGTAGAAATCAACAGACTACACGGGGAAATTGTTGGTACCACTTTAAATTCGGAAAAAAGGCAAATAAATGTGTAAAACCTTGCTCTTACGAGGCGGAAAACTAAATGCGACATCTGCAAACGGGATAAGCGATGTCGATATCACATCCCGATTAGAAGTGTTTGATAAAGTTACAAACCAAAAGTTTCTTGTGGACACAGGGGCCGATGTTTCGGTAATTCCACCCAGGAACAACCGAGAGAAACAACATAAGGACGAAAAATACACTCTTTACGCTGCAAATGCTACTAAAATTGATACATATGGGACGCGTACATTAACCTTAAATTTGGGACTACGCCGACCATACACATGGACATTTATCATAGCAAACGTTAAACATTCGATTATTGGTGCTGATTTCCTTAAAAACAATAAATTGCTAATAGACCTACATGGCAAGCGGCTTATTGACGAACTTACAAACATGTCAACCATTACTCATGTTACGCACGTTTCAGCACCTACAGTAAAACTGATCGACTCTAACGACATATATCATAACTTACTGGCAACTCACTACCCAGATTTACTACGATCGGAAAACTTTAAAAACACAACTAAACATAATGTAGTACATAACATCATAACAAACGGACGTCCTGTCTATGAAAAAGCTAGACCATTAAACAAGACAAAATTTTTAGCTGCAAAGAAAGAATTTGAAAAGATGATTAATCTTGGGATATGTCGACCATCAAAAAGTAATTGGCCAAATCCATTACATATCGTTTTGAAGAAATCTGGAGAAATTAGACCTTGCGGAGACTACAGGCGATTGAATGCCATCACAACTCCTGATAGATATCCATTACCACGTCTGACAGATTTTACAATGATTACAGCCGATAAAAAAATATTTTCAAAGATAGACGTGCTTATCACAATATACCAATTGCCGAGGAAGATATACCAAAAACAGCAATTATAACTCCTTTCGGGCTTTTTGAATTCACAAAAATGAACTTTGGTCTACGTTGTGCAGCTCAAACTTTTCAACGATTTTTAGACTCAATACTGCGAGAATTTAACTTTGTTTTTGCATACCTGGATGACATTTTGATCGCTTCAGCCAATAAAGAAGAACATACAAATCATCTCCATCAAATTCTGAAAAGACTAGACGAGTATGGGCTAACCATCAATGTGGACAAGTGCAATTTCGGCGAAGAAAAAATTCATTTTTTAGGTTATCATATCGATAAAAATGGTATCAAACCAAGTGAGGAAAAAGTTGAAAACATAATAAATTTTCCTAGACCAGAAAATATTGAACAGTTGCGAAGATTTCTGGGTATGGTAAATTTTTATAGAAGTTCGATAAAGAATGCAGCATATCATCAAAAAGAGTTGAATGCATATCTTCATAATTCAAAGAAAAAAGATAAAACGCCAATACAATGGACAGCAACATCGACAGATTCATTTGAAATGTGTAAGAATGGTTTGAAAAAAGCCGTTACACTTTCGCACCCAGCCACAAACGTACCCTTATCTCTCATGACCGATGCTTCAGGAACCTGCGCAGGAGCCGTTTTACAACAATGGGATACGAATGAATGGAAGCCATTAGGATTTTTTTCGAAGAAATTTAGCGACGCTCAACAAATCTATAGTACGTATGATAGAGAATTGACAGCAATATATCTCGCATTAAAACATTTTCGGTATCTTATTGAAGGAAGAGAGCTCACCGTTTTAACTGATCATAAACCATTAACATACGCATTAAGTAAAAAGGTGACACCATCTGACACACCACGAAGATTAAGACAGTTAGATTTTATATCACAGTTTACAACCCAAATACAACACATCAAGGGTGAAACCAACATCGTGGCTGACACATTGTCAAGGCTAGCAGAAATAAACGTTACACATAATTTTGACGACGATGAACTGTTTAAAGATCAGTTAAAAGATGAAGAGTTAACCGAATTGATGAAAAATAACAAAAACTTGAAATTCAAAACTATAAAAATGCCAAATACGAATAATCAACTTATTTTTGATGTGTCAACAAATCAAGCAAGAGTGTACCTACCAGAAAAATACAGGAAGAGTGCATACAATACAGTTCACAATACTTGTCATATGGGCGCAAAATCAACAAGTAAGTTAATGAGACAACGATAGGTATGGACCAACATGAACAAAGATGTAAATAGTTGGGTAAAACAATGTGTCAGCTGCCAAAAAGCAAAAGTTCACCGTCACACAATTTCACCGCTAGCAGACTACCATGTATCAGAAAGATTCGAACATGTCCATATTGATATTATAGGCCCATTACCACCATCAGAAGAAAATAGATACTGCATAACATTCATTGATCGAGCAACATCATGGCCAGAGGTTATTCCAACCAGAGATATGACGGCCGAAACGGTAGCTAAAGCATTAGTCACAAGCTGGATAGCGAGGTTTGGTGTACCGTCCAAAATAACAACAGATCAAGGACGCCAGTTTGAGTCTGATATATTCAACCAACTTGCTCATCTACTTGGAATAACGAAAACGAGGACAACAGCTTACAATCCGAGATGCAACGGAAAAATTGAAAGACTGCATAGAACACTGAAAGCAGCAATAATGGCCAAATGCAGCGATAACGCCAATTGGTATAATCATCTACCGTTGATTCTTTTGGGAATGAGATCAGTCCCAAAAGAAAATGACTACAGCCCAGCACAGATGACTTACGGCAAGACTATTAACCTGCCCGGAGACTATTTTACAACATCTACGACTAACATAAACCATTCTGACTATACAAGACAGTTAATAGATTCTTTTAAGGACTTAAAGCTGACCACGAGTTCACATAGCAGTAACAGACAAATTTTTTTACACCCACAATTAAAAACATGCACACATGTTTTTATCAGAAACGAAGTTAAAAGATCTCTGACAGCACCATACAAAGGACCTTTTAAAGTTCTAGAGCGCAACGAAAAGTTCTATAAAATAGACCTTGACAATAAAGACGTTAATATTACTATTGATAGGCTAAAACCAGCATTTTTAATGCAAACAAACACAAATGACGAGACTACAAATGTTACTACACAACCAACATCAATTCAAACAAAAATACAGACAGAACAAAACGCTGACCTATTGAAAAAGACAAAAAAAGTACAATTTTCAACACAGACATCAACTTTAAAAACTCGTTCAAGAAGGGCAGTACAACAACCTAAACGATACCAGTGAGAAGTAACCAAGAAATTAACTCACATCGTTTAAAAATTAAAATAAGATATTATTTTTATTAAATTTTTTAAAAATTTTAATGTGAATTGAAAGGTTGTCATTCTTATTCAAGTACATACATAGAATTAATCTTATTATAATTTATAAGATCATATTTTTATAATTTAGTAGATACATACAATATATGCAACTGTATACCTAATTTAAATTTGAAAATGTAAAAGAAAAACTCTGATAAATCACATACCAAATTTTAACTGTTTGTATAATGTTTAAAGGTTATTTAAAGGAGGATTAAGAATTTTTATTAGATCATATTAATATTATCATTAAATACATACAATTTGTGCAATAAGTACTACGTGTATAGTAGTTTTTAATTGCTTATATTTTTAATGTTTAAAGGTGTATACAATAATAAAATTTATTATTTTTTAATGTTCATTCTTCAGGGGGAGCAATGTAGGTGGCTACTTACATAACATAAGTATGTAAGTAGGTAATTACCTACATAGTAAATTGTAGATTCCTACGTTACCGGCATGTCGCCTGGTACGTGGATTACTCACTGGCGCCAATGTTTTCTGTGCGCTAGTGGTTTTACATGTAGTCGTACATACAACTGCATGTTTTACAAGCTCCACCACTTCCCGCGTTTTCTTGTTTATACGACGCGTATTAGTAGCGGGCTCATTATTGTGATTTGTTCATCCCAAACTTATCATATTATTTAATAAACATTTCCAATTTAACACGCTTGTTTTATGTAGCCTACCTTCTTAGTTGAATCTAATTTAATTCCTTATCAAATAAACGCTACATTATAACATAAATTACACTTTTGATTTTCACGATGTGTATTCTATTTTGATGCACTTTCAAGATATATTTCTTATTCTAGTTTTCAACAAACAATCTTCATTTTCTTCCTGTTCTTATAATATCATTGCGTGCATTTAGGTTTATTGCGTTATTGCCCCATGTATTTAGGATCTCTGTGTTTCAGTTCTTACCTTTCATTTCAATGGTCCGATGAAGATTTAGGATTCGCCGAGTCTACGGATGCATGAAGAAATTGGATGAGCGCGTAAATAAGTTTTCAACAGTCGAACCCTGCTGGATGTATTCACAGATTTAGCATCAAAACGGTGCTGCAGATTTGTAACCATAGTCCTCAGTCAAGATAGATTCGATTCAAACAAATAAATTAATAGAGCGTATTGAATAATCAATACTGCTAAGGACATCTATCAAATACTCGTGAAACATCATTGACAGATGATAGATAAGAAATAACTTAAAAAAAGATAAGGTATTTACCAAATATAACGCCATCTATCAAATGCACCGTAAAACACGTACAGTTTTCAGCGATAAAAAAAGATAGTCTACCAAATAATGTAGATATTAATATGTTAGTCATTTAAGGACTTCAAAACGAAAACGGTACAGAGAATTTGTTATCGAATGTAGATCGATGGGTTTTCT
Source organism: Mystacides longicornis (assembly GCA_963576905.1). Lineage (NCBI taxonomy): Eukaryota > Metazoa > Arthropoda > Insecta > Trichoptera > Leptoceridae > Mystacides > Mystacides longicornis. The sequence goes on from OY756436.1 coordinate 10,001,836, forward strand.
AATAGAATTTGTATGAATTTCGTATGTTTTTCTATGTAATAATTAGTACCTACTCATTCAGTACCTATTGTAAGAAAATCAATAATTATCGATTAAGCCATGTTTAGACAAAACCCTGCGTGAATGATGTCACAAATACTTTATACTACCACGACTTTAGAAACTATTATCGTTGTTCCGGATCTTTAGATATTTTATTTGCAATATTGATTTTTGCAAAAATAATAATGCATGATTGTGCAGGTATTACACAATCGGCCCCACACGAAAATATGATGATGATAATATTACAAAAATCGCGCTTGAATAGAAATGAATGGTAAAGCATTCTACAAATACATCAGGTAATATTATTTTAAGGGATTTACATGTAGAAATGATCGGAGCTGACAGCTCTATTTATGCCGTCAATTGGATTGATCAGAGTTTTGTACAATGTTATAGAAATCTGACATCAATATCATCGCGGAATACAATGCGAGCCTCATTATTATAAAATATTTTTTTGCCTATTAAAAAATTGCCAAACCAGGCAGGCATAATAATAAATAAAAATAAATTACTTAGTAAAAATAAAAAAATATTTTCTGCACAAAGTTTATTTTATTCTAGGAGTTAATGAACTTGTAAAAGAAACCTTGCTCTGAAAATATTTGAACAAAATGAAAATAGGTTTAGCGAATGATATTTCAATAAATGTAAATATAGGTATGAGTATAAATAGAATTTTGCATGTTATGGCTTTAGATGAAAAAGAGGAAATTACATAACGGGAAGCATATCAAACATTTGAAGTCATACTAATCTTTGGAGGAATTTGGAGGATCAACTTTTAAATAGTGTTTCATTCATCAGAGTTAAAACAACTTAATCCCGATCCCATTGTGGACCGTTAATATTTTTAAGAGGTGCCTACTATAAATACTTTTATGCATATCAACCAAAATAATAGTGTGACAGTGGAATCGTTTATACATAAGATTGAAATTGGATCGGTATTGGGATTGAAAACAGGAGTAACTCACCTGATCCTTCGACACCAACCATGATTATAAATTGTTATTCATAGAAAGACTACATACATACCTACCTATAACATTTCTTTTTATATTTGAATTTCGTTTTGAAATTCCAACCTGAAATAAGAGTGTGCAAAGCAAGAAAGTAATATTATGTAAGATTAAAATTACTTAAAGACAGTGTTTATTCAATTCCCTATGGCCTATACGATTCTGTTTTAATAAACATAAAAAATCATAAAAAAAACCTTTTGCACACTACCAAAATAATTCTATGAAAAGATATAATTTCTTTATAAATTTGATAGGTCATAACACATATAGAAAAGGATCCGTAAAATAAACACAAGGAAACAGAATATAATACCCAACTATTTGATACGTAGGTACGATATTATTATAAGAATATAATAAAAAATATTTCACGGAGAATTACGTTTAGAAATAACAACATGACTACGGCACGCCTAAGATCAACAATATAACACAAAGGTCCGCATGAGAGACAAGTCTGTTGAAAAAAAATCGTTAAATCGAATCCCAACGAACCAACAATAGAAATATGAAATAACATTCAAGGAGCTAAAGTAAATATTAATTTCATATTTTCGATACGGTTATCAAAAGCGTGGAATCGAAGTTTTCAGCTGCAACATTTGCACAACAATAGAAGGAAAGGAATGTTGGAAAATTTAAAATAAGGGGGGGGGGGGGATAGGAAGTATAGCATCAGGAAAGAGATAATTTGTATCGGAAACGGAAGAGTTCGTTACCCCTACTGAATATCCAAATATGTATAGTTTAGGCACAGGTTTGATAACAGAGTCACGTGTAATTGTTACTGCACTCAAAAATAAAAACTAGAGTTTTATTTTCAACAATAATTATTGATGTATCACTCTCTATTTTGTACAAACTTACGCATAGGTAAGTATAATTTTATATCTTACACTAAAATTTACATACGAGTCATTTTTGTGCAACGACAGCCTTAGAATATCTAAAATATAAAATAAAGTCGGGTTAATGAGAACACTTATGACTCGAGATCGGCTGAACAGATTTTTATCATTTTTGGTTTATTGGATTCTTCTCCGCTTCGGATAACATAATAAATGATATAAAATATAATATTAAAGTTAGTATGGAATTTACTGATAATAACGCCTTCTGTGAAAAATTCCATAACAATAATTTTTTTTACAACCATTGAAATTCAAAACATCGTTAGGTACACATATTTAAGATAGAATCTCTTTCAAGCTTTCAGAAATTTTTTTTACCAATCAAACATATTTTTGTATAAATCATTCTTTTAAATTCAAAATCAATATTCATAGTAAGGACTACAGGACAACGTCTGTCAAAAAAGCTAGTCAAATATAATTATTGTTGTTATTGGTTAAGTTCAACAGTCACCCGGGTTTTTTAACCTCAGCGGAATAATTTTTCATACAATTGACAAAACCAATCCAACTACGGAATACATATATTTTTCACACTTTTAATTTTTGTGGCTACAAATATGCCAATTAATAATATCAGGCAACGGCAGGTGTCCGGTAAATATTATAGCAAAGAAATGTGCAATATTTGCTCAGAGGTTCTAATATGCAACTGTTGCAACGGGAAGAAATGCCAACTTATCCGAAATCTCAGTGTTAAAGAGGCGATATACTACTTAACAACTTATCCGAAATATCAGTGTTAAAGAGTCGATATACTTAACAAATTTATAGAACAATCAAAAAATTAATGACCTTTTTCTTTGCACATGTTAGCCGATAGGTTTTGCTGTTAGTTATCTCAATTAACTTGAAGAGTTTGAACATGTTGGTGCTTCGCATGCAATTGTTGGCGTGTCTGTCTAGCATACACAGAACAAACGACACTAAACAATAAGAATAAGAATAGCTAACAAGATAATTGTTGGGAAGGAGATTAGACGCAGGCAGATAGATGACAGCCACGGAACCCAGCCACGAGGGCACTTGTCACGGAATAATTGAATTGCGGGATGTGACCACTTGTGCCTTTTCATATAAATCAACAAACCGAATAGAATGAGCAATCCACAAGCCAGTCAACAGCATCTTTATACTTACTTAAATATCTTCTGTCCGTGTGTATGGAACTGAACTCATCCTAAAAAAGACATGAGGGTGATTTTAGAATAGTTTGGGGTTACAGCTAGATACGACAGAACAATTTTTAATTTGATGAAAGAATTTTTTTAAATATTTTGCCATCTGCTGACAATTAATTATTGTGTGAAATAGAAATTTCAAAAACATACTAAGCTAGAACCTACATTGTTTTATTTTAATAGCATAGTTGTGTGTAGTTTGAAAAACAATATAATAATACGCTCGTTTTAAGAACCTGCACACTGCACAGGTGGGGTATAAGTTTGGGGTAGAGCGTGAGATGTGACTGTAGAAGGTCCAGGATGACGAGCATCTGCTGGTGTGCAAAATTTGGATCAGAGGTGTGACCTGGATGACGATTGCCAATGCTACATATTGAATGGGAAATGCTTAGTGTTGGCGCTGGTTCGTTGATTTCGTGGACTGTAGATAGGATTTAGGATTGCTCTGGTAGATTGCGATCGATTGGTGAATAGAATTTGCGTGTTCTTCTCTCAATATGAAAAGAGTATGATACGCCTTAATGGCTTCGGTGTGAGATCACAAAGGAGGAGGAAAGATATATGGACTTACCCTTGTTTTTCTTGCTCTCCTCACACTAGTTTGAACTACACTTTTTAGTTTAATTTTATGGATTAATCCGGCACGAGCTCGTGTTTATTTTTATGATTATTTAAGTTTATTTATTTGATGCGATTGATAATATGATTTAATGATGATGCGTATGCGGTGAGTTATTCAATGGAACTGACTATTGCTCCAATATTGTCACAAGGGTAATTAAGGATTGGAACAATAATCAGGTAGGAAGTTATGACTTGATGGAACTTAAGGAAGGTTCACACCAAGCCACATAAAGGCGCATCCATGCCCCCGGGGTTGGAAGGCCATGCCTTTCTAAACAAATTAAGAGAAAATCAAAACCCCAAAAGGTCACAATCAATATCTAAATGTAATGAAGTAAAGACACTTCTTCTACAAACAAATGAACAAAACAAAGAAAAAGAAAAGGTATTATACCTGGGTTTCCTTAATGAAGGATTAAATAATAAAGAACTGCGCATGCCATAGAGATAATATTACTATAACAAAATCACTTAATCTATGTTCCTTAAACTAAATTGTAACGAAAAAAAAGGGGGTCATTGTGTGGGAAGCGGACATAAATTGGCCACCGATCGGCGATAGAGTCCTCTAGAAGTTCTCACATCAACGACCCTCACAACTCCATCTTTTCCGGGATAGAGATTATGAATGACACCCAATGGCCAATGGAAAGGAGGAGTGTTCCCTTTGAGGAGAACCACTACACCCTCGCGGACATTCTCACTTTGAGATGTCCATTTTTGTCTCATTTGTAAAGTGTGTAGGTATTCAGTCCTCCACCGATTCCAGAACGAATGAATTATTTGATCTAATAACAATTTTCGGTTATTCAAAGAGCGATCACTAATTGGAGTTATTGGTAGATTTGACACGGGCGTCAAATTAATAAAATGAGCTGGTGTTAAAGGCAATGGGGCAGAAGTGTCAGATGAGTCAAGCACAGAAAGGGGACGAGAGTTGAGCAATGCCTCAATCTGTACCAAAACTGTCTGCATCTCTTCGTAAGTTAGAAGTTGATTTCCTACAATTTTACTCAAATAAGATTTGACGCATTTGACGTTACTTTCCCAAATTCCGCCGAAGTGCGGAGAATAAGCGGGGTTGAACTTGCATTTTATTCTATTCTCGAGGAGGTATGCTTTAAATTCTTCATTGTAATCTGAAGAGTGGATTAAACCATAAAGTGCATCCAAATTTGACTTGGCTCCAATGAAATTAGTTCCTCGATCGGAATAAATGCAGCTTACGGGTCCACGTCGAGATATGAATCTCTTAAGAGCATTCAAAAATACTTCAGTGGACAGATCAGAGGCTAGCTCTAAATGAACTGCCTTTGTTACCAAACAAACAAATAGGCACAAGTAAGCCTTTTGACTATGTACTCCTCTTTTCCTGTATGGAATTATAGACAGAGGACCGGCGTAATCTACGCCTGTATGAGCGAACGCCTTTGCTTCTAGAACGCGGTGAGAGGGTAATTCTCCCATTAATGGAAAGTGTGGTTTAGGATTTGCCTTGAAACAAACATTACATTTGTGAACACATTTTCTTATCAAACTACGCGCTGACAGAATCCAATACTTTTGTCGCAATAATGACATTAATAAGTTTGGTCCTGTATGGAGATGAATTAGATGATAATGATTAATAATTAATTCAACAGTACGCTCATTGTGTGGTAATAAAACTGGATGTCTTCTGTCGAAATCAAGAATAGAATTCGACAGTCTACCACCTACTCGTAACAAACCCTCATGAATGAATGGCTGTAATTTTGCCATTGTTGGTGGCAGAGGTTTATTTTTCCTCAAGAGTTCTATTTCTTTTTGAAAATGGGTTTGTTGTATAATTGCGATTATTTTATTTTCTGCGAAAATATAATGATCAGGAGAAAGATTGCCTGGCAATAACTTTCCAAATCTACAAATGTAAATGACAATATGGAGTAATTTTCTCCACGACGATACTTTATGAACTAATGCGGGTAAAAAGGATTCAACCTTATCAACAATATTTACTAAGACATTGACCTTTGCTTCAGGTGCAATGGCGGATGCGACTGTATCCACTCTCTGTAGAGGCCATTGATCCACTGGCAACTTTGCGAAGGGTGGACCGTGAAACCACAAAGGGTGTGATAAAAGTTGCGATGGCAGTAGTCCTCTCGAGAGGCAATCTGCGGGGTTATCAGCACTTCTAATATGAAAGAATCTATCTGATGATATATTATTTTGTATTTTAGCGACACGATTGGCAACGAAGGTTTGCCATCGTGATGGTGGTGCATTTATCCATGACAGAGCAATTGTGCTATCACAGAAAGCGTAAATATTCTGTATGATGCATCGTGATTGATAAGCATCCAGAACGGTGCGCATTAAAGTTGAAAGTAATAATGCTGAGCATAACTCCAGTCGAGCTATGGACTCTGTTCTAACAGGACTGACCCGAGAACGCGCACATAATAGTTTTATTGCTGTTTGTCCCGTGTTAGGAAAGGAGATGTGCACATATATGACAGCTCCGTATGCTCTCTCACTTGCGTCAGAGCATCCCAATAAAGAGATAATACATTCGTTATGCACTCCTATATGTCTAGGCACTGATATTTGTTGTAATGAGGGAAGCTCATTTCTGAATTTTTCCCATAATGTTACAATGGCTGGAGGTGGTATTTCATCCCATCCAATACCGGCTTCCCATAAGGACTTTACAATTAATTTTGCTAAAAGAGTGACTGGAGCTACCAGTCCCATGACATCCCAGAGACGAGCTATTACTGAAAGAATGTTTCTTTTTGTACATTGACGTACGTCTTCTGAAACTACGAAGGTAAAACAGTCGGATGCTGGCATCCACCTAAGACCTAATACCTTCAAACCATCTGCTTCATTAAAATCTACAAAGTCTTGAGATGTATTTGTTATAGGTATCGACCTCATGAATTCTCGAGAATTGCTCGAAAACTTAACCAAGTCAAATCCTCCAGATTTGAACAAATCAATTAATTGTTTTGATTGCACTATTGCATCATCTACTGTTGAAAAACTCACAGCAAGGTCGTCCATATAAAATGATTCCTGTTCTATTATTGAAGAAGCTAAAGGAAATCGATCTCTCTCATCAATGGCTAGTTGTTTGATTGTTCTCATTGCTAAATATGGACTACAAGTCATGCCAAAAGTTACTCTATTAAATTCAAAAAGTTTAATTTCCTCATCTTCTCCAAATCTATAGAGGACGCGTTGGAATTTACGAAACTCTTCCTGTACAATTATTTGCAAGTACATTTGTTTGATATCAGCGCAGACGGCTAATCTAAATAAACGAAAGTTGAGTATTATTTTGAACAAATCAGATTGTAAGTTTTCACCTCGATGTAAAATATCATTCAAAGATACACCTGAGGATGTTTTCATACTTGCATTTAAAACCATTCGACATTTTGTTGTCTGTTTGTCGTCACGTATCACCATATGATGCGGAATAACATAAGCATTATTTATTTCATTATTTGATTCTACTATGGAGATGTATTTCTTTTCTAAATATTCTTTGAAAATAGCGTCATATTCAAGCTTTAATTTTGGTTGTTTTAATAAACGACGCTCTAATGACAAATATCTTTGTTTGGCAAACTTATATGATTCTCCTAACACCTCCGTATTGTTTTTGAAGGGCAAAGCGACTTGATACCGCCCCGTTGTATCGCGCGTAACTGTATGAACATATTTGTCTTCGCAGTCTTTTTCTTCCAATGTTAATGGTAGTTTGACAGATATGTCTTCTATTTGAAAGAATCGAGATAAGCACACCTCATCATTCTCTGCAAATGTGCAAAAAGTTTGTGCGACTTGTGATGAGTTACAAGAAGTAGGTATTTTACCCATTACAACATAACCGAAAGTGGTTTCAAACGCTACAGGCTCATTGAGAGAGCGGCGAATCCTTCCATCCAACACGACCTGTGCAAAGATGTCGCTTCCCAGAATCACGTCCACCTCCTTAGGTATGTTAAACGTGGGGTCAGCCAACCGATGCTCAAGCTCTGTAATATATCTAAGATTGTCTATTGGAATTAATGTTGTAGGTAATTTATCTGTGATGCGATTTACTATTAGGGGTTGTATTTCATAAACAGCATTTTTGTCAATACGAGAAGAGATACTTAAATTAATAAATCCATTAATGTTATTTTTAGAATTTCCTAATCCAGAAATTTGTGTGCCTGTGGACGAAAATGAGTTAAATCCAAGACGAGCACAGCAATTTTTAGTAATAATTTCACTCTGTGAGCCGCAGTCTAATAAAATATTAATTGTTTGAAAATGACCATAAACGTCCTTTGCTAGGATCGTAGCCGTACCGAGTAGAACGGTATTCGTCGGTACATGATTACTAGTTGAATACAGGGAGACTGGACTAATATTTGGTCTATGGCTATCAGATTGTTCCTGAGTGGGTGAGGCAATATCGACAGTTTCTTTTGGACGTGAGTCTGCATTGAAATGCAGCAATGAATGATGAGCTTTATTGCAAACTTTGCATCTGCTTTTTGACAAACAATCCTTTATCTTATGTCGGTCACTTAAGCAATTTATGCACAATGTGATTTTAGAGTTTTTAATACTGGCATATCTTTTTTCAGCGGTTTGGGATTTAAATTTCTCGCATTCATATATCCCATGATTATTCCCACATATTGGGCATTTATTAGCAAATGTATTGACAAATGTTTTTGGTACTGTATATTGTGATTTATTTTTTGAATTATTAATTGGACGATTCGACGTCATTGTATAAATGTCCGTTCTATTCTGTATTCTTTGTTGATCCCTCAAAAAACTAACAAATTTTTCAGTATCGGGAAATTTATCTTTTTCCTTCAGTGTGGCTTCGAACGCCGACACTGTAGAAGCATCAAGACATTTAAGACCTAAATGCACCAATATATACTCTAACAAGTTTTCAATTTTTAATTGCTTAATGGCACATATTAATGTTGAATATTTATCTACAAATGTTTCCAATGAGGAAGAAGAAGAAATTTTATTTAATTTACATAATTGATCTAAATATGATATGGCAAGAGCCCGATTATCATTATATTTATCACACAAAGTTTTCCATAGTGTCTGATAATTTTCACCAATGGGATTGATCCCTTGACATAATTTTAATGCCTTCCCAGATAATCTGCCTGTAAGGTATTGTACCCTCTCTGTATCGTTTAACTCAATATTTTCATGAATTGCATTTTTAAATGTTTCATAGAACCTAGGCCATTCTTCAATACTTCCATCAAAGGACGGAAGTTCTAATTTAGGTAATCTAACCCTACTAACTAACTTTAGTTCTTTAACCTCCTTAATATCTTTAACTTCTTTCAATGATTTAGGCTGTAACTCCTGAGTGAAGTCTTGCTCCGCTAATTTAATCAGAGCATACAATTCGTCGAATTGCCCAAGCAAACAGTAATCAACTTCACCAGGCGGTTCTAAAGACAGTTTTAATTCATTTAATGTTTCTAAATCTCTTATGAATTCCGTTCTTACTGTATTTAAAATTGAAGCCTTTGACAGGAACAATTTTCTTAATCTAGGGTTTTCCCCAATATTTTCTATAGTGTCTACTATTTTTTGAATATTTAAAAGGTTTGCTGACACTTTAGCTTCTAAATTTGTAATGCGTCTTTGAGACATTTTGAACGTATTTAGAAAACTTGTTCAAGTTATTTGTTATATATGAATGAAATATCAATATTACAAAATGTTGCAATATTAAGATTGAACGTAGTTTGATATAATGTTAATAAGAAGTAATATACCTTTAGATGGTATGCGATGTTGTGAAAATATATTGTAGAACTATAAATAATATTACAAATGTTGCAATATTAATATAGAATGTAGTTTAATATCTATAAATTAATAACAAGTAATGTATTTAAATGATATGAGTGCGGTATTTGTTATTAACCAAAGTTCGAATAACTTTAGTAATATTGTTGACATTGGCTGTCAACGTCAAGTTTGTTTACATGAAATGTCACTTTCACAACCATAGAACATAAGTATTTTTAATGTTCTACAATGTGATCCATAGACGATAATAATGAATGCTACAAATTAACACTTCTATGGCATGCGATACAATTCTTTTTTCCTAGCGGAAACACAATTATAGAATAAATTATTTTTATATTCTATCTATGATGATAAATTGTTAACAGTATTATTGTTAACAAAAATATTAATGATATTGATGTGACCTGCTCACCAACCCGTCACAATCCACAGAGATCCTTTTTTGATGCGGTTTATTCGATTGAATATGAAATTATACAATCGAGCTAAAATGATAAGATTTTCTAAGTTTATTACCAAATTTTTATGATCCGGCCGAAGTGATCAGATTTTATGTTGGCGCTGGTTCGTTGATTTCGTGGACTGTAGATAGGATTTAGGATTGCTCTGGTAGATTGCGATCGATTGGTGAATAGAATTTGCGTGTTCTTCTCTCAATATGAAAAGAGTATGATACGCCTTAATGGCTTCGGTGTGAGATCACAAAGGAGGAGGAAAGATATATGGACTTACCCTTGTTTTTCTTGCTCTCCTCACACTAGTTTGAACTACACTTTTTAGTTTAATTTTATGGATTAATCCGGCACGAGCTCGTGTTTATTTTTATGATTATTTAAGTTTATTTATTTGATGCGATTGATAATATGATTTAATGATGATGCGTATGCGGTGAGTTATTCAATGGAACTGACTATTGCTCCAATATTGTCACAAGGGTAATTAAGGATTGGAACAATAATCAGGTAGGAAGTTATGACTTGATGGAACTTAAGGAAGGTTCACACCAAGCCACATAAAGGCGCATCCACTTAGTTTTGAAAACTTGAAAAGTAAGGGACTAGTATAGTGTTTTAATTTACATTAAAAAAGTTGACAAAACATATAATTTACATGGAACTTCATTTAAACCACAAATTAGATTATCAAACCAGCATTCTGAGCTTTTAATAGATTTTCAATTTGAGCCACATTTGTGAGCATCATCAATCCATGTGATATATACAAATGAGAGTATAGTATAGAACATTTAACATAGAACAACACAGGTCAATCCCGGGTAGAAATTTCAAGTGAAAATTCTGACCCGACCGTTTGTGGAAACCGGGACTTCTTGATCAGAAGTAAGCGACTTAACCACAAGGCTACCGAGGTCGATAATAATCTTACTCGGCAGTCTAATACGGCAGGAAAATAGAGGGCCGCAGAGGAGTCGGTAGAAAACAACTCTCCTGGCTCCGAAACATTCGTCAGTGGACCGGACTGAGAACTGTGGCGGATTTGTTCAGAGCGGCTGAAGATAGGGAGGCCTTCTCTCAGGTGGTCGTCGATGTCGGGGGACCCGATAGGACACCGAAAGAAGAAGAAGAAGGCAGTCTAATAGCTCTACCAAGAAATTTACAAGACTCATCAATTTAATTACGTAGTTTAACATAATATTTACACACCGAACAAAAAGAACAAAAAAAATCATTTAATACAAATACATTTCTAATGGGCACTCCTAACAACACCTGACCTACAAAAAATCAATAAAAAGGCATTCTCTTCGACTGTAGAATCAAAAAACACATTAGTAGTGATACGAATAAAAATTGCAGAGTCATCCAGTTGCTTAAAAAACAATTCATTGGGATCTCAGGCATGGAACAAAGAGGCGCTCGTGATTCGGGTGCCGTAGACTTTGGGCAGGTAGGTGCTAAGGTGAGGACTTCAAAAGTGTTATACAACAACTGGATGGCGCTGATGGTTAGTGCGTATTGCAGTAGTGTAGAGATTCACACAGTGGTTGCTTATTAAACATTCAGTTCTAAGTTATCTGTTTGTGTCATTGTCAGTCACTCTATAAGCACTACATTTTGGGATTGCAGCTTAGATGTCTTTTGCTAACGATTCAGAGCGCGGGAGTCTGAAAGTCCTCTTTCTACCTCTATAAAAATTTCACAATGTCGTTTCCCGGCTTCGTGCAAAGAAATAATATACTAAAGCTTCAATGTTATTATCAACACATTTGTGTTAAAGAAACAAACGAAACAGCAGTAAAAACGATCAATAGAAATATTTATCAGTCTTAGGAGTAAAACTGAAATACAGGTACACAAAAAAATCCAAATTAGTTTTAAAAGTTTGTAAATGATTAGTATTTGCAGATTTTTCAACGACATTATTTTATCATCAATAAAACAAAGAAACTGGGGAACGTAGAGGTGTTTCCCAAGATGGAGAAATTGCCCAAATAGCATATTGACTCGTCGGTTCTTTAAAATAAGTACTAAAAAAACTTTTTAGACAAGATGTTCATTAAAAACAATTGTGCATTGTTTCTTTTGGCGTATATGATCAGCTCTTCGAGAAGTGCCAAAGGTAGTGGTTCATCTCCTGCGAAGTATGCTGAGCATAATATTAAATTTCTGTTTTTAGAACTAGAAGGGATCATTATTGCCACAAGATCTTCCTTACAAAATTCTAGAATGTTAAAGTAGTTCGTTGTTTTATTTACTACTATACAATCCCTGGCCTTCTTACCATTGTTACAGAAAATCACCGTTCCAAATGAGTTGAAACCACAGATATTGTTTTTGTAGACCCAAGGTTCTGAGAACAGAATTCTTAAAACTATGTGGTGTAGCCGCAAATATGTCAGAGTACTTATCATTGTAGTTGCACTTCATTCTATGCAATGGGTTCCTACAACCAGCATTAGTTAAGTGTCGGTTTATTTGGAACGGTCTAAAATACCGTATTTGTGACGGCACGCACAGACCGACATCGGCCAACAATGTGGGCACGTCTACAACAGATGTACAAATCTTATGCAGCATACATGCATCGATGAGTTCACGTCTCTTATAGGGGCTCATCAAACCTGTCGATACAAAGCCGCGAAATTTACGTTCGCCAATACGAACGAACTTACGCTGAAATTTTTCAATCATGGATATATATCTGTCATAAAATGTATTCCAAATTGGTGAGCAGTATTCTAGTTTGGATCGGATAAGTAGTAAACAGCTGCACTAATGATTGGTAATTTTTGAAGTCAGAAGATGCTCTAAGGATAAATCCTAATATCATGTTACAACTTTTAATCATTTCTTCAATGTGTGCGTCAAAATGTAATTTGCTGTCGAAAATCACCCCCAGGTCCCCTATTTGGGACAGGTGTGTCTGTTTGTAGCCATTTATTATGTAGGTATGTATGTTTAATGATGTTTTTATTTTTGGTGATTATAGCCAAATTATAGCAAAATATATGCCAAATTAAGTTATAGTTTGTTTTTATTACAGTAATCGTAGAGTCTTGTCAGGTCTTCGTTAAGTTTAACCGCATCAGTCTCACTATTTATGCGACGGAAAATTTTTAAGTCGTCAGCAAAAAGTAAAAATTTAGAGTTAAGAAAGCAACTCTTTATGTCATTTATAAACACGGCGAACAACAGAGGGCCAAGAACGGACCCCTACGGCACTCCTGATGTCACCGTCACACAGTTTGAATTATACCCGTTTAATGCTACCGTCATTAGGCGATTAGTCAAGTAGGATTCAATCAGTCTTAGGAGGTCGCCATGGATTCCATGAAAGGCCATCTTATGCAGCAGTATATTGTGATCGACCTTATCGAAGGCCTTTTTAAAATCCGTATAAACGGAATCAACCTGCAGACGGGAGTCCATGGAGTCAAACAAAAAGTCAGAGTAGATCAACAGGTTTGTCAAAGTCGACTTACGTCTAAAGCCGTGTTGCTCGGGTAGGAATTGTGGTTCCAAGAAGTGTAACAAGTGGTCTTTAAGTATTGCCTCGAACACCTTAGAGATAGGCGACAGTATGGAAATAGGTCGATAGATGCTAATATCCGCCCTGCTACTACATTTGTGAATAGGCGTGATGTTAGCCGTCTTCCAAATGTTGGGAAAGCAGCCCTCCGAAACGCTTCTGTTAAAGATAATTCGCAGTGGGTTTGCGAGATGGGTAGCACAACGTTTGAGGATCAGCGGTTACAACGCGTCGGGTCCAGTACCCTTGTTTACATCCAGATGATTAAGTTTGTTACATACTTCAAACACTTGTAATATTAACCGTGCACAATGAGGTAGATGCACTAGATTGTATGTGGGCATCTGTTTCTAGGTTACTAGATGAATCATTATTGAAAACCGATTGGAAAAAACTGCTGAACATATCTGAAATTTTTTCGGGATCATTTGAATAACTACCGTTATAGTGCATATTTTTGGGATAGTTGTTGGAAGATTTAAGGTTATTCACATAGGCAAAAAAAGGTTTAATATTTTTCTGGAGGGACTGTTCAATGTTTTTTAAGTAAATACCATGGTCATTTTTTTGGACTGTTTTTAGCTCAGCTCTACGAATTGAAAATACAGCATAATCATGTGGATTCTTGAATTTCTTCTAAAGATTCCAATATTTCTTTTTCTTTTTCGCTAGTGCAATCGTCGGGTTCTTGTTCCAAATTGGGAATTTTTGTAATTTTTTCGGTGTAAACTGATCTATGATGGATAAAAAGATACTATAGAATGTCTCTACCGCACTGTTCACATCCCCATTAATAAGAACAATGTTCCAATCTATTTTGCCGAGCTTTTTATTGATTTCGCTGAAGTTAGATTTAAAAAAAAATTAAAAAAAAAATATATATATATATATTTCGGTTTATCGTTTTTGTCAAGTTTCGTTTCTACTACAAGAGGGATGTCGACCAATAGGGAAGGATGATGTCCATCCTCCGGCACCAAGGGAATGTCGCATCTGCTCACACAACAAAACAGATCATGTCTAAGATTGTATTTGTTTTATTATGTATCAGGTTAAATTGATTAAGGTTTAAAAACCCTATTGCCTCGGTAAAGGCTTGGGCAGTGACACCACTCTGCGATTCTATTTTAACAAACGGCATACTATCATGATAAGTCCATTTAATGGACGGAATATTGTAATCGCCTATTATGCAAATATGACCATTTCGATTCGTTTCTATTAGTCTATCTGAGATTCTGTTTAGGTGTAGTTCATAGTCGCACACAGGGGACGATGGGGGAAAATATGCCACACAAAGAACAAGACTAATCATACTATGCTTCCCAGAGGTCAAGGAGAGTGATATGAACAAGTCCTCACAAGCTGTCTCCCAATGAGGCAAATGCAGGCAGTTAAATGTATGCGATACTGCAACCAGGACACCACCACCATCCCGTTTATTCGTCAGTTCAAAATTCCTATCTTTACGGAAAGCGACAAAGTCGTCTCCGAACAACTCGGCGTCGTGAATACTGCAATTTAACGTAGTAATTGTCGTAGCTGTTGACAGCCAGGCTTGATCTAAAAGTGTGTAGTGTGTATGTACGTGCATAGATAATACAATAATATTATACTGATGTGCGTGCTGGCTAAGGTAATTATTATAAGATAATGTGCCATACCTATGCGACAGACACCTGTCATTAGAGCAAAGGAGATAAATGTGTATTTGTTATTTATGTATGTGCCTTGCTTATGTGCTGTCCTTTGTTCTGTTGGTGTCTTTTGAGAATAAATAAATAAATAAAAGCACCGGTTTTACTCTTAAGGCCTCTACAAATTTGGTAATATATCTTTAAAGCGCCCGCAATATATGAAAGACTATATTGTTGCAGCCATGGGTTAAGTATACAAACAAAAAAGGCATTCGCAGTGTTGCCTGCAATCTGTAGATTACTAAAATGACAATTAGTAAGAAATGGGTATAAAGGGAATTGAAGGGTTAGGATATAGGTAGTTTGATTTGTGATTGATACTTACATGAACAGTTAAACAATTTTTAGGATGTCGTTTTTTGAACGAATTGCGAATGCAGGCTCGTTGACATCTTTGCGAACATATATCTTCATGTTTTTCACCCAGGTAAATTTCCAATTCTTTGATCTGGATCTTGCGCGCGCCTCTTTGAAGAGCAATTTGTTTTTATGTGTGAGATGCTCCTGTATATAAATCCGTCGACCCCCGTCCACTATTCCGATATCGTCTGTTGTAGTGCCTCGCTTCAACTGCGCCGCAGCTAAAAAAAGCTTCGCGGAGGCTCTGCTTGGTGAACTTGAGGATAATGTTTTTTGGGCGATTGTTCGCTGCTACCCCGTGTGAAATTCTATGAACAGTGGCTATATTTTCTTTGAGGAGTGGGACACCGATTTTATTGGCAAAGGCAGAAACTATGTTAACCAAACTCTCCCCTTTGCGTTCTGTGACGTTTTGGATTTCCAAGTTCAAAATACTGTCATCTATTCTTGACCTTTTTTCGGCACAAGTTGATAGTTCGGAGCATGTGTTGAGGCACTTTTGACGTGCCTCTTCGTAAGGGACGCCTTGTCGCATTAAATAGCGCAGCCTTTTTTGGCTGCACCACTAAGCTTATTCGGCTAATTAATTCCTTCAGCTCCTTGTTGAGCCTGTTCGGCATCATCCTGGAGCTGTGAGGAAGGAGGTTTGAAGGCCTCGTCTTCACTTACAGTTGGTGAACTGGCCACCAACTGTTCCACCTCCATGTCTTCAAATGGACCCAGCGAGTCATCCGAAGACACTTCGGTCCCGTCTATATCTTCAATCAATGTTAATGTTTTATCTATATAATCGTCCATAACAATTCCCACGAGTAATGAGGAAATAAGGGTCACTGTGCACACAGCCTCTTGTGCACAGAGCCTCTTGTGCACAGAAGGCTAAATACAAGGGGGTTTCGCCTGGTGCCCCCAGGGGATCGTTAGTGACACCTCCACGCATTCTCCTAAGCAACTTCGTGCATACCTATTACGGTCGCAGGAATACCATTCAAAGTATACAAATAATCAATCATACTAATTGAATACCTCGAACAATTTTCAAGTATCTGCCTGTGAACAAATGTGAAGTAATAAATATGTAATAATTAAACACTATAAAACAAAGATAAAAATAAGGTTATTTTAAACGTTATATTAAAAAAAAACACGTTGTATGATATGTTATTAAAAACTACAGGAAAAATGAATCGCACTTTTTAGTCTTATTGTCAAAATGTGATGCGGCTTGCATCAAAGTTGGCGTTATAAAGTTATCAAGCCCATTTCGACCAATGCTTTGTTCACATTAGGCACAAGCTCATCTTTGAAGTCCCAGATCGAAGTGTCTTTGACGGTATCATTAATGGATTTTATACAATCCTCATCTTCATCGTGACAGCTGTTCCTGTAATGCTGCATTCGCGCTTCATCCAGAGAAAAATCTGCGCTTACTGTATTTGGCAAACATGTAATTGGAAAATGATTGAAGCAGCTTATGACACTGGCAGTTCTGAATATAGTTTTAACGTATGATCCATAAACTGTAAAGTTTCTCATTCTATAAACGTTCTGAGACATTAACATATACGAGGGAATGTCTGGATGAGATTCTGAATGATGTTGAATTTCATCCGTGAAATAGATATGTCTGGCTGTAAAGCTATTGATGATGTCATCTGGTGGGAACTGTTTCTTTGTTCTTTCTATCAAATCATGCCAATTTCTATCCTTCAGAGGAAAAATAATCTCATCTACATCCAATAATGCAATGTATTCGTATTCATTCACATTTCTGTAGAAACAATCATTGTATTGAATTATTTCGTGAAGTGTTTGGGTCGCGATATCTCCTTGCAAATAAACGTGTTGAATGAAAGGCATGGTAGGGAACGTATCCGAAAGTGTGATGTTTCTCAAATCCACTTTGCCCTTTTTTATGTAGTAATCTAACGCCATTCTCATTCGTGGATGAGATTCTAATTGATAAAAAACTATTTTGTCAACTCCCATCAGAATAAGAAATTCGATCCATTCTACGACTCTAAATGCTATATCCACCTGTAGAAAGTCTAATGCTTTAACACATACTGCGAATTCTTTCTTTTTTTCCGGTGGTTCATTATTTATCACTTTGAGCATGTTCTTTGCTTTGTCACAGGCGTTTTCCACAACGGACACTACAGCCGGCACTTTGTCAAAATGTGATTGAGGAAGGGAACATCCAAGAAGGTACGCTATATAGGATCCATCCTCGGGAAATCCCCATGATTCAAACCACAAGTATTCGGTTTTGTCCATTGGCGCAAGCACAGGTTCAGTAGAGTCATCAAACCACAATTGACAGTATAAGGTTTTAAATTTACCCAAAAAATTCGCAAAGGTCCTATTCACCATGGCTGTAATTCTAACGATTCTTTCTTTTTCAAACCGTCTATCTAAATGTGCGCTGTATACTTGCACGTGTGTTTTGTTCGTCATGTAAATTTGTTGCCACAATTTGTTTTTTATATCAAGGTGCATCATGTCGGGAAAGGGAGCACACGACTCGTTTTGATAGTACATCTCGTAAGATTTTTGCCGATGTTTCATCCAGTAGACAACGGGAATATTGGGATGTAACTTCTCAATTTCTTCAGCCATCTCATCATCACTTATACGGGGTGCTGGTGTGAAAATTTTTACAGGATTCCATTTTGATTCGGGCACGTTTTGAAATAACGGCTTCAA
This sequence comes from Mystacides longicornis, assembly GCA_963576905.1. Classification (NCBI taxonomy): domain Eukaryota; kingdom Metazoa; phylum Arthropoda; class Insecta; order Trichoptera; family Leptoceridae; genus Mystacides; species Mystacides longicornis. The sequence continues at coordinate 10,020,228 of OY756436.1, forward strand.
ATGTCTTTTTACTGGGCGGAACTTTACGAACTCGAAATATGTGGATATCGGAATAATGAAATATAATAAAAAGAATATGAACAAAATAAAAAGACACCATCTACTCTTTATAGACATTTTGTTATAACAAAATTTTTGAATTAAATTACAAATAATTTGTTGAGGAAAATTACAACAGGAGCACATTTAAGCGTTTACTTTGCTCTATTCCAATCATAATATATCCGACGCAACGACCGATAGAAATGTGAATGAGTAATGAAAATCATCCATTAATATCATTTAACTATATTATCATTTAAGTACGATGTGACGTATGCAAACAGGGCCGTCGCGTGATTTTTAGGCGCCCAAGGCAAGGCTTTAATCAGCACCCCCCCCCCCCACCCATCCACCATAAAACTTGTAATTTTGATCATTTTTTGGTTCAAAACTGTAGACATGCTATTTATAAAATAACTAGTTTTTGAAAGGCGCACTAACTCAAAACCGCTTTTAAATTTATTGCAAACTTAAAAAAACAAGTAAAACTTTTTATTACAAACTTGGCATTCGAATGGCTTTTCTACGCGATGATTTAGCATATAAGTGTTTATTAAACTTTATATTGAAAATATTGCATTCGTATGGCTTTTCTCCGCTATGAAGTCGCTCGTTCCCTAGATAAGCGACGTCTCTTAGCCAAAATTTCCTGTTGCTCGCTCGCTTTCAATGAAAATCAAGGATGAAATAAAACTTAGTTAAGATTTTTTTTAAGATTTAAATTTAAAAACTGTAACTAAGAGTTGTATGAAACGCATTCGAAAAAAGTTGTCACTTATTGGTACACACAATATTCAAATTCATGGTCATCTTATTGTATGCCATGTAACGTTTCCTATCGTAGTATATAACGCTGGTGTATTTACACTAATCCCAATAAATAAAATGAATTTTGTAGAATTGCCAAAATTTTTTTATGCTGGAATATATATTTTCGGCCGACTTAGTGATCATCTTCAGCGGAGAGTTTTTGTGAAAATAATATTTTGAAACTACTGATTAGGTAAATATCATTTTCGATTTTATTTAAACTATTATAGTAATCCCGAATTTGGAAGTCTGTTGAGGTGCTTTGCTCTTCTAACACTAAGATTATCTCTTTCACACTCGGTAAAATAATGTAAAAAGGTTTAATATTTACCTGAATTCGGTAGATTCCAGGGATTGATAACATTTTCGTAAGTTGTCTTGATGATTTTGAGTAATATTAAAAAGTAAATAAATCAACACAATGACATGGTTACACATTTTGTATAAAAATATTTATTAGGAATAGAAGTAATATTAGATATATAAACACTTTCATGTCCGAGTCTTATTCAGACAAATCACTATCAGTGTCACTCCCACTAGAACTACCATTGTTTACATTTATTATTAAATTGTCCATAACACTTTCTGCATAACAATCACTCTCCCAATCTTCGAATATTTTCGTTTTCGTGCTATTAATTACACGACGCCAGTCTTCTTCCGTTATATGACTGACGGCTTCTTTTAACAAACGGAGGACACGCGTTGTTGAAAAAAAAATTAATGTCGATAGTGATGTAGATTTGCCGTCATACAGATCCGATTCTTTAAGCGATTTCAATAGTTTTTGTATTGTAGGATATTCACCTCTGGTATAATAGTCATGAATATGACGTCTTATGGCGTCGATTTCAAATGAGTCTTTTTTATTTACGGTTTTTGTGCGAAGTCTTTTTAATTTACCTTGTTTTTCACAATTTTGGACACACGAAACACTATGACACTCTTTTGATATTCTTTGCACAGTTTTTGTGCTAATTTTCAGCGCATTAGCGACTCGTTCACAAACATTCTGTACTGAAATTAAAGGCCCACCGTTTGCCTTTTCTTGTTCAAAATACTCGCGAAGACGTAATACAAACTGTCGCGTTTGTTCGTTTAGTACACTGCGTTTTTCCATTTTTAATGATGAACACGAATGAACTATCACTCAAGCCAGCCAAATGTAAACTAACTTAAAATAATGTTTACCCAAAAAAAATCGAAATTGACATTTCCAAGATTTCTATATTAATCAAGCTCACCCATCAGTCACAGAAAAACCCTTAACTAAAATAGTAGATTCTTGGAAAAAGTATTTAAATAGATATATCTTAAATGGCATTGCTTGGATTACAGGGACATAATGACTTGGTAATAACACACGGCCGCATGGCAATTGTTTTGATGTGTCCATGGTGTCCTTGCTATTGTTTGCTGGTGTATTGTTTACCTGGGTTTCGCGTAGGTACATCAAAGGGCTTTCGCTTGAAGTACATACTAAAAAATAGGTACCTACAATGTTATTATACGAGTATATTACCTATTACGTCTGTGATTAACCTTTACCTTACGTCTAAGAATATGAGGTTTAGTGAGAATAAAATAGTATAATCTAAATTATTAATATGAACTGTATTAATATTAATTGAAAATAAATAATAATGAAGTAAAACCACAAGGTTCCATATCTCTGCAAAGTTAGAGTGAGATATTCATACCCCAGCGGACTTCCTAATTCGGGATTACTATAAGTACATAAATCTTCAAGGCCGATGTGCGAGTAAAAGATGTCAACCGATTTTGATAATTATTTTTATTTGTCTATATGATCCGCAACTTTTCTGCGCTATACTTCAAAATAGCACCATGGGGTTTTTCGACTTACCCTTATTTACGTACACCGTATAGAATATTTACAATAATACTCTGTTTAAGGTCTTTCCTTAAAGGATAAGTTTTGTATCAGTAATTATTGTAAACTAGTTTTTTTAAGGCGCCCGTGGCGCCCACCTATGGCCTTTTTTATGCAAACTTTACTTTCTCATAGCATAGCTGTGAGCATTCACATGTGAGACTTCAAAATACTTGGTTGATTCAACTCTTTATGAAAACTCAAATACCTACAACTTAAACTTTTAATTACAAACTGTACATTCAAATAGCTTTTGGCATGTGGGTATTTACCGATTTGATTGATTAAACTTTTTCATATAAACTTTGCATTCGTATTGCCGAATTCTTATATGAGACTTTAAAACACTTGATTAATTGAATTCTTCATGAAAACTCAAAAAACAACGTGAACTCTTTATAACAAACTTTACATATGTTTGGCCTTTCAACGTTATGGAATTCACATGAAAATCTTTAAAAAATTACTCTAGGTGTGTAAACTTTTTATTGAAAACATGACATTCGTATGGTTTTTCTCCGTTATAATCTCGTGTGTGTGGATTAAAGATTCGTGATTTGGTAAACTTTTTCATGGAAACTTTGTTTTCTTATGGCCGAATTCATTTGTGTGACTGTAAAGCACTTGATATTTTTTTTATAACAAATTTTGAACCTTTTCTAACAAAATATGCATTTAAATGGCTTTTATCATGATTTATCATTTGATTGATTAAACTTTTTATCGCAATGGTTGCATTCGTATGGCTTTTCTGCGCTAGTGTGCATTTTTTTTTATTTCAAACATTGCATTAGTAAGGCTTTTTCTCTGCTATGATATTCATATGTCAGACTTTATACCACTTGATAATAGAACTCAATGAAAATTTAAAAAAAACTTGTACTTTTTATACCTAACAAACGTTGCATATGAATGGCTTTTCAACGCTACAAATTCACATGAAAATCTTTAAAAAATTACTCTAGGTGTGTAAACTTTTTATTGAAAACATGGCATTCGTATGGTTTTCCTCCGGTATGATCTCGTGTGTGTGGATTAAAGATTCGTGATTTGGTAAACTTTTTCGTGGAAACTTTGTTTTCTTATGGCCGAATTCATTTGTGTGACTGTAAAGCACTCGATGATAGATTATAACTAGAGACTGGAAAATAGTGGTGTTATTTTTTGTGAATTTCGGTGTTATTTTTGGAGAAATTCGGTGTTATTTTTGCTCTAAAACACGGAAATTCGCGTTATTTTTCAACGTTGATTAGTTCAAAATGAAGGTAGACGTTATAGCAAAACAAAGAATAATAGCAATTTTTAGAATTTATAGTATAATTAACAATATTTATAAACATACATTGCCAAAAAAAATGAAAAAATCTGATCAAAAGAAATAGTATAGGTAATACAAAAAAAAAATCAAATAAAACAAATTAAAAATCAATATTCAAATACAGAAAATTATACAATAATTGAAATAACGTTCAGAAATAATATTAAAAAAATATTGTTTTGTTGAAAGATTGTCTTAGTTAAGGTTTTTCCTTCGATTTGTTAGCACAAATCAGGGCATGTGAGCAGGAAAATTTCCCCTGCGCTCCAATCCATTTTACTGCTTTTTAAAAAATGCACTTTTCTTATCGATTGTATTATAATCTTTTGTGATGAACTGGCCATACGCTAAATAAATAAATATTATTTTTACAAAATCACATTATTTCTGTAAAATAGGTATGAAATTCGCATTTTTTCTCCAAAATTCACATTATTCGCGCTATTTGCGCAAAAACTTCGAAATTCGCGTTATTTGCACAAAAACCTCAAAATTCGCGAAAAAATTCGTTTTATCGCGATCGCGAAATTTTCCAGTCTCTAATTATAACTATTCATGATACTATAACTATTTATAAAACTGCAAAAAAAAACTTTTTATTACACACATTGTATTAGTAAGAGTTTTCTTGGCAATGAAATCGCGTCTGTGATTTAAAGATCTGATTTGGTAAACTTTTTCATACAAACCATTATGCTTTCTTTTGGCCGAATTGACTGACTCACACCTGCGCTGATTGCTTGTGATTGCTTGTAACGTGGAGTGCAGTGGACCCTTATTACTGGAATCTTGTTTTATTAGTCTTGTTATTTAGTAAAGACATTATTATTTGTACTTTTGTTTATTACTATTGTTTTTTTTTTCTTCACTGTAGGTATTATGCTTTTTTGTAAGATGATTGGTTGGTTACATGATTTGATTTGAAGTAGTATTGCCCCAGAACAGACTTTGTCTAGTGGGGCAGTAAATTCCAACAATTATATATGTAAACTGTTTGTTGTGTAATTGCTAATGGAAAATAAATAAAATAAATAAATAAAAATAAATAAAAAAATAAAAATTCATATGTCAGACTTTAAACAAATTTTGAACTTTTTCTAACAAAATATGCATTTAAATGGCTTTTATCATGATTTTATCATTTGATTGATTAAACTTTTTATCGCAATGGTTGCATTCGTATGGCTTTTCTCCGCTATGAGTACACAAACTTTTTATTGCACACATTGCATTAGTAAAGCGAAGTCCGGCTGTGCGTAAAGTTTCCTGATTTGTCAATTTTTTGGCCGAATTCGCAAGTGATACTTTACAGCACACGGTTGATTGAACTATTTATGCAAACTTAAAAATGAAAAAATTAAACTTTTTATTGCAAACTTACCATTCAAATAGCTTTTAGCATGTCATTGGTTGTTTAAATTATTTGATTGATTGAACTTTTTATTGCAATTATTACATTCGTATGGCTTTTCTCCGCTATGAGTTTTATTTTATTTTTTTTTATTTTTCGAAAATGTACGGCAAATGCCTTTATAAAACAATAAGCAATTCAAACAATATCATCATCAGCCATATAAAACACAAAATACAAAACAAAGTATCAAATCAAAAAACATCCTCATCAGTCATACAAAAGATAAAAAACAAAACAAAGTATTAAATTAATAAACATCATCATCAGCCATATAAAGAAAGTACAAAAAAGTATTCAACCAATAAAAATTCTCATCAGTCGTATAAAAAATAAAATATAAAACACAGTATTAAACAATAAAAATTCTCATCAGTCATGTATAAAAAAATGAAATATAAAACAAAGCATGAAACCAATAAATATCCTCATCATTCATATAAAAAAAAAAATAAAAAATAAACAAACTACAAGGTCAATAAATATCCTTATTACTTACACAAAAAACAAAATACAAAACAAAGCAATAAACATCCCATCAGTCATAATATTCAAAAAAACAATATATAAAACAAAGTATTCAATCAACAAATCTCCCCATCTATAATAATAGAAGAAAAAAAAACAATAAATACCTATCATTATCAGTCAAATAAAATATAAAACAAAGTAGGTATTAAACAATAAATATTCTCACCAGTCATACATAAAAAAAGACAAATATAAAATAAAGCATTAAACCAATAAATATCCACATCAGTCATACAAGAAATAAAATATAAAACAAAGTATTAAATTAGTAAACATCCACATCAACCACATCAAAAACAAAACAAACCATCAAGATAATAAATATTCCAATCAGTCATATAAAAAACAAAATATATAAAAAAGCAATAAATATCCTCATCAGTCATAATATGTAAAACAATAAAATATAAATAATAAAACAAAGTATTAAATTAATAAAGACCCTAATGAATCATATAAAAATAAAATATAAACAAACCAATAAGTTAATAAATATCCTAATCAGTCAAATAAAAAAAACAAAATATAAAACAAAGTAAAGCAATAAATATTCTCATCAGTCATAATATATAAATAAAATAAAATATAAAAACAAAGTATTAAATTAATAAATATTCTCATCAGTCATCAAAAAAAAAACAAAACAAAGTCAAAAATAAAACAAAAAAGCATCATGCATCAACTGTCATGTAAGCTATGTGTACTTATTCATGCACTGTGGTATAAGAGTGATAGGGTAAAATTTATAGGTAAGTCAATAGCAAATAAAATTAAAAAAATAAATAATAAGAAGATTAAAGTAAAAGCATCTTTCAAGATTTGTTAAAGCTGGACATAAAATGTTGAAATAATTTGGTCTTTATGACTTGATCGCTGTCAAAAAATATATCAATCAAGTCATTAAACCGATTGCCCACCATATGGAATCTTCTTATCGCCGAGAACTGACTGTAATTAGTCGTGGCATTAGACAAACTGAAAAGTACACGCTGTCTAGTCGGTCTGTTTGGAAAATGGAAACCAATAAGTTCTAGCAATTCGGGACAGCTAATTCCACCTACAATAATTCTTTTCAGCACTAACAAATCTGTCGCAACTCGTCGATCCGAGAGCCTACACAATCCCAGCTGCAAACGCAGTTGGTCATAGTTCAGGTCCTCCCAAGAAAGACCCAGACGATAATTAATATAACGAAGAAACCTATTCTGAATTACCTCCAATGCATCGCTGTGGTTTTTATAGTAAGGAGACCAAACAGGAGAAACATACTCCAACTGGCTTCTGACCATGGTCATGAATAATGTTCTCATGGTGGAAATATATTGAAAATCCGCGCAGACCCTTTTAACAACACCAAGCATTCTGTTAGCCTTGTCCATCAAACTGTACACGTGAGAAACAAATGCAAGTTTATCATCAAAGATGACTCCAAGGTCGTTGATCTCAGAAACCCTGCTCAGTGGGTCTCCATTAAGACAGTAGTCACCGATGACTTTACTTCTCTTACGGGAAAACGAAATAATGTTACACTTACTAGAGTTCAATTTTAAACTATTTTCAACACACCAGGTGTGTAAGAGATCTACGTTATCCTGCAGAATTCGACAGTCCGTCTCGTCTTTCACCACCCTAAACAATTTGAGGTCGTCAGCATAAAGCAGGTACTGTACGTCACCAAAGTTGTCTGCTATATTGTTAATGAACAAAATAAACAAGACCGGTCCCAAATGAGACCCCTGAGGAACTCCCGATGTAGGAACAAAGCTTTCCGAGCAAGCTCCATCCACTCTGACGCGTAACCTCCTAAAAGACAGGTAGCTACCAAACCAACCTAGCAAACTATTGCTAACCCCAACAAGTTCAATCTTCCTCAGGAGGACCCCATGGTCGACCGTGTCAAAGGCCTTCGAAAAGTCGGTATAGACACAGTCGACCTGAAGGCCCATAGAAAAAGCGTCGCCAATGTAGTCGCTGTACAACAGAAGATTAGAAAGGGTAGATCTACCGGCGACAAAACCGTGCTGTCGAGACGATATTAGGGGAGTAATATAGGGATTCAAGTAGTATAAAACGACCTTCTCAAATAATTTTGCAAATACGGATTGCACGCATATTGGTCGATAGTTCTCTACATTTCTCTACGTCGAGAGTTCGCATGTCACTCTTTAAATTACTTGAAACCGCAAACTTTTTATTGCACTCATGGCATTAGTAAGGCTTTTCTTCACTATGAAGTCCCGCTGTGCGTAAAAGTTTCCTAATTTGGTACACTTTGCTTTCTTATCGCTGACTTCGCATGTGAGTTTTTTAATAACCCAAAAAATTGTTTTTCTCTACGTCAAGACCTTTAAAAAAAGTGCTCAGCCACCAGGCATAATAATATCATTATGTTACTGTCAGTTGTCACTGCTGTCAGCCATATTGTATTAGAAGAATAATATTTTTATTTGTCTTTAGTTGCGAGTGGCGCGCCATCTAGCGGCGTTAATGACATCAGTCAGTCAGTCAGTCAGTGAGTTAGTGTTCAAGACAAATATTATATAGATAATACATTAATTGTTGTATGGATATGGATTGCAGTTTGCAGTATTATTGTCTTACTATTATTACTGGATTTGAGTACCTATTCAGAAAATATTCGTGCCTTTTTAGATTGATCGCTTCATCCACATGTTTAGAGTGGGCAGTTTTGTGTCATACCTACTGGCCATGCGTAAGATTCACAGTTCATTTTTTTTTATGTTTTAGGAGCTGTTGGTGACACATGCCGAAATTATTGATGTCATATGAAACTTGCTGCGTCACGCACCTCAACTGCCAAAATCAAAATTAACGTAAGAATTTGTTATTTATTTACATAATCAGATTTTAAATGAAAGAATTCTTATACTGCAGTAATGAATTGGTTGGTAGACTAGCGGTTACGACGCCGGCCGGCTTTCGTACTGTTTTATGTTGAGGTCGTGGGTTCGATCCCAGGTGCCGACCATCTTCCCCTTTCTTGACACAAACTTTAAGTAGCTTACCGTGAAAGAGTCAAATAGTGTATTTGTGTACATTTTAAGTAAGCACAGATTCATTTAAAATATATATATATAGATTCTATAATTGTAATTTTTAATTTTGTTGTTACAGACATTCTGAACCGGAAACTGAAGAGATAACATTTTTGACATTTTTGTTTTATTTTATTGTTTGTTTTGTCATCACTCATCGCAAAGGCGAAAGCTGTTATGATGAGTGGTGTTTATTTTTACTGTAATAAATAAATAAATAAATAATAATTTATTAATCTGAAATGCGAATATTAAAAAAAAAAACCTGACATCGAGTGACCATTATCACCATTGGTGAACTCGGGACTGAGCCTCCGATACGAATCGGTATGGAAAGAGGCGCCTTCAGCAACATGACGGATGACCAAGGTATGGAAAGAGGCGCCTTCAGCAACATGACGGATGACCAAAGTATGGAAAGAGGCGCCTTCAGCAACATGACGGATGACCAATTGACCAAAGTACAGAAAGTATCAGCGTTTATTGTCTAGCTAGACGACATGTGAACTGGTTCATAGGAGTATGTTGCCCATTATTCACAAAATACGTCATACGCCGCGACGGCTCGTATCATCATTTCTACAATCACGGAGACAAAAATTATAATTATTGTTTTACTATTCTTATGCTACTGGTTTTTATGAGTTTAATTTGAATGATCAGATGATGATTTTACCCACCTAACTATGCACAATAGCTATGCGGGAGATCCCTGTTATTGGAGCACTGGAGATTCTATGTGTTTGTTTCATGATTTTTTTTGTTTATATTATTCAGCGTTCTGTTGGTGTCTCTGTTAAATAAATATTGCTTACCTAATAATTAATACAAGGAGCACAGATAACAAACATGCAATAAATTTAAATACTTACCGAATATGTATATAAATAGACATTATTCCCAGAAAATCTTCAAACAGCTGGCACATTTGGTTAAGAGTAACCAATTGAAAATTTAGTTTTTTTTATCGATTTACCTATTTGTTTTTTTTAACTTCTCTTTTTTATCTTTACGCCTAATCAATCATTCAGTTTTCTTTGACGTATTTTGAATTTACGATCTTATAAATGCAATAGGTTTCCGAGACCAAAATCACTCGAGTCCGGGTGGAGGTCTATAATAAAAAAAAAATAGACATTATATAAACGTACATACATTCATTGAATATTCCTCTAATATTTTGATATCTGAGATTCAGGACTATATTATACAGTGGTATATGCAGGATATCCATGAGACGTCGCAGTGATATTGCGAGATTTGTGGGATATTCCTGCAATGCCTACGGGATATTCTGGATATGCAAGATATCCATGGGATGTCGTACGGATATCTCGCATATCCCGGGATATGCTTACCATCCTCCGACGCAAATTTAAGGCTACAGAAAGAGCCTACCATCGCGTAAAGAGTGGTCGTGTTATGGCGGATTCTCCCTTGGGTTTGCAATTGATGAGAAATCACAGGACAGCAAGACCATGTTATCAAAAGTCTTTAAGAGACGCAAAGTCTGCTGCTTGGAAAGAGTGGATCTCCGAGGTAGGAAATTCGGATCCATGGACGGTTTCTCGGACAGTAGTCAAAACAAAAAAGTCAGCTGGACACTATCTAACCACCATTGTTTCGGATGGTCATGAAACTATCAGCGTATTAGATACTCTCAAACTCGTTCTGGATGGGCTCATCCCCCTGGACACGGAGTCGAATGACATGCCCCTTCACACTCAACTGAGGGTTTCATCACGTCATCCTCCTACCGAGACGCAGGAAATGCAGCTTACGTTGACTTACAAATGAACTTGGTTCAATTATCAAAGGTCTGGGTCCGAGAAAGGCTCCGGGAATTGATAGGATCAACGGCGCTATCGTGAAGAGAGTCTGGGCATCCTGTCCACGACGGCTATTGGAAGTGATGAGCGCCTGTCTGGTAGAGGGAGTTTTTCCGAAGGTGTGGAAGCGAGGCTTACTCAGGGTGATACCTAAGGGGAACGATAAACGACTCAATGATCTAAAAGCCTACAGGCCAATTACATTGCTCCCCTCCTTTGGAAAGATCCTTGAAATATTAATTAGAGAACGACTTATGACATCGCTTTCAGCTGGAGATCCGAAGCAATTTGGGTTTAGCAGAGGATTATCCACCGAACATGCAATTCGTGCCTGTATGCTCTGGAGAGAAGAGTGTCCAGAAAATCTGATTCTGGGGGTATTCTTGGACATCGCGGGCGCATTCGACCATGCATGGTGGCCAATTATATTGGCGAGCTTAAGCAGCGAGGATGTCCTGCATCACTTTTTAAAATAGTGGGTAGTTATCTCTCACAAAGAACAGTAACTTTGGCATACTCTGGACAAATTGTTGAGAGAGAGATAAACATGGGCTGCCCACAGGGTTCAGTTCTGGGACCCTATTTGTGGAACGTATTATTTGACAGTCTTCTTAGGCTGCACCTGCCAACTGGCTGTACGATGTTCGCTTATGCGGATGATGCACTACTGCTCTTGTCTGGTAGATCTAGAGCAGTGATTGAGACGAAATTTAAAGAGGCGACAGAAATGATACTGGACTGGGGAAGGTTAAATCGCTTAACATTTGCACCGGCCAAGACATCTGCAATGTGGATGAAAGGCAACCTGGGATCAAATCGACATCCGACGTTGAAAATGAATGGACAACAGGTGAAAATGGTTGAGGAAACCCGCTATCTTGGTGTCATGTTGGATCGCCGCTTCTCATTCATGGCTCACGCCAGATATGTTTCCGAAAGAGCTAAGGTTTTCTTTAGCGAGATTCGACGTATTAGCAGGGCATCGTGGGGTTTACGCGCTCGCGCTGTGCAAATACTGTATAGGGCAACCTATATGGCACAGATCACTTATGCTTCTCGGGTATGGGCTCACAGACTTACATTGAGATCGACGGGCCTGGCAGTACTCCGTGGACAGAGAGTTCCGTTGTTGGCACTGACCGGAGCTTATAGCACAGCGGCAACTAGTGGCCTCCAGATTATAGCGGGTGTTTTACCGGCTGACTTGGAGGTGATGGAGAGTGCAGCCAGACGAGAGCTGAAAATGAATGGCACGGTCGTTTATATGGGAACTACATTTGATGCTCCTTCAGGATCGGGGACATTAGCATTGGAGGCGGCTTTCTCCGGTATGCGCGAGAAAACCATGGATTCCTGGCAACAGAGGTGGAACTCCGACTCAACCGGAAGACTGGTTTACAAATTCTTCCCTAGTGCTCGCGAGCGAGTTAATATGACATTTCTCCGATTGGATCACTACACTGTGCAGCTTATAACTGGACACGGTGAGTTTCGAGGGAAGCTTCATGACTTAGGTCTCGTTGACAACCCATGGTGTGCTTGCGGAGGCGGATTGCAGTACGCTGAGCACATATTGTGGAGCTGTCCAATAATGGCGGATGCCAGGGAGGTGATGATCTCTAGCATATCAATGGAGGTGCCAGGTCCAGTAAATTGTGTGGATCTTCTGAAAAACCCGACGAATATGAGAAGCTTCATAAGGTTTGCAAAGTCATGGACAGAAAGATGGGATTTGCTGAGGCGTCCGGGGGAACCACCAAATTAGGCTGTTTGTACAACATTTAGGTGCTTAATTTAACTCCAATTAAGGAGAGTGGAAAAAAAATAACATGTCCCCAACTGAATAATATCACGCGTTCCTGATGTATGAATGTAAGTAGGTGTGTGTGTTTGTGTGTGTATGTACATATTTGTCTGCGTCTCTGGCATTGGTGTCGGTCGCTTGGCCGGCGTGGCGTGAGTGTGGATTTTCGTGGGAGCTCCGAGACCTATTACTATTGGTTTTGATAGGTTAGGATCGGTTAGGTCGGGTCTAATAGATTAGGATGTATTTTGTTTAGGGAGTTCTGGTCCGTTCTCTCGCGGAGTTTGCATTTGCGCTCCGTGGTCTGAGCTGATGCGGCACCTGCTTGATGACGTGGCACCCTCAGATGATGCTTGTTTTGTTTTTGTTTGTTTTTTATATATATACTAACATAGTTGCTCACAACAGGTGATACACTAACACACTTGTAAAAAAAGAAAGAGAAAAGAAAATAAAAAAAAGATCCTAGTTGTGGGACATTGAATAAGTTTTGGCTATCTAAATTATCGGACGGGATTTTACTCCGATGTGGGACCCTTACGGCGATGTCGGAGTCCCGTCTTGGCTTCATATAATGCGAGTAAAAAGGAATATCCAAATTCCTGTAATACTCGGGTGGTGGAGGGTCTTATGCGGGATATCCCTGGGATGTCCCTGGAATATCGGGATATGCGAGATATCCGTGGGCAGTCGCTGGGATATCCCTAGGACGGACATTTGTATATCCCTGTCTGGGATGGTACTTACTTTCGAAAATTATAAAAATTTATAATTTATAAAAATATTTATTTCGCAATTGTAAATAAAATATATTTATCATAATTTAAATTGTCACTTTTGATAAAATAACGTGCTCTAATATACGTTCTACAATTTTTTTCGGTCCAGGTTAGGCCGCATTCACACGGTTTTTTCCGTTATTCTGCAAACGTCAGACATCATTCCACGGTTAAAATTATTGTGAAATACCGCCCAGAATTCTCAGTTGCAAAATTAAATCTCGTGAGAGCAGGTAGACCTTTGTATGTAGAACAACCAAAAATACCATTAGTAGGGGGCATTTTGTTTAAAATAATATATTAATTGTGCCACTTGGTTATTGATGTAAATGTATATATTATTATTTATGTATTTTTTAGCTTATAAGTCTAAACCATTATGTTCTTAATATAATGTAATTTTATTTTGTATATGTTGTCGAGTTATCCGTGCGAGTAAAGAGTAACACGAAAAATTTCTGTCCGAGCATCTTCCATAAATCGAAATATCGATGATTGGATTTCATCGATGTGTCGCGCTCACATTACTAGTTTAATAAACAGTATTATTATTAAGTGTCACTGCGCACTGTGATGATAATGATGTACCTATGTATGTATGCAACTGTAGTGAATAATGTCCAGGTGATTACCTGTGCCGGTGCATGTTGTCAGATCTATCGCGCACCAATAATACCAATAATTATTGTTTGTATCATAGACATAATAATGTACTTTTAACTACATACTTAGTAACTTTTTATAATGTCATAATAATACTGTTTTTTTTTTCATATTAGAATAATAATAATCAATCAATCAATTCTCCCTTTTCCACCCCACTCAGGGGCATAGGGAGGCAACAAGAGCTCTCCATTGCGCTCGATCTTGCGCAATGTTTATGACCTCCTCGCACACCATGTCCATGTCCTTCAGCTCTGCTTCGAAGGAGCGGAACACAGTGTGAGAGGGTCTTCCTCGTCTTCGGGACCCTGATGGGAGGAAGAACACCGCTCTCCTCGGCCAACTGTCATTCGGCATCCTTAACACATGTCCCAGCCAAGTCCATCTCCTCCCCATAATGGTAGAGGTGATGGGACCACACTGGGTGCGCCGGCGTATAGCGTCGTTCGTGATGCGGTGGTACCATCTTACGCCCAGAATTCTCCTTATAATAATAATAATAAATTTTATTTAATCCAAAATATAAATAATACAATATGTCAAAATATAAATACAATTAATATAAAAATGCTGCTAATTTACTGAACAATATGACCAATGCCCCTCTAACAGAGCTAGGCTCGAGTAGAGAGGGGCGTGGCCACCTTCATGACATCAAAAACAGTGCATAAAAACTCAGCTGCATGTACATTAATGCGACAATAATAATATTTAACACAAAACACACAAGTACAATAATCACACAATTTATATGAACAACTTTCTATTTTTTTTTTTTACATATTATTATTTTTTATTATTTTTACCAATGATTTATTGCCTGTATTTGTTTTTTATATACCTATATATTTTGTATTGTTTCTCATTATTCAGCGAAAAGGGTGCAAACCTGTTATGCTGAATTATGACTTTTTTTAGTTGTTAATAAAATAAAAAAAAAATAAAAAATAAGTTTTAATTTTTTTTCTTGTTATTCTGATTAAATTTATATACAGTAAGGCCCCGTTTGCACTGCAAAATGACGGTTTTTTTTCGCAATTCTGTAACAAATGTGTCTTATGGGAGTGTTCGCACTTGCGGTAAAAAAATCGTGCGGAAAAATATTCTGTGATTTGATACAAATTGTACGCGATTTTTAATTTCGATCACGGAATATATTCCGCACGAAATAAAAATCGTGCGGTGAAAAATCACAGTGCGGACAGGGCCTAAAATTCTTTATAATAGTGTTGGTTTGTACCTTTATCTTTGCTATGGTAACATTATTATCTATGATACCCTTCCGTTCTCTGTATAGTGAAATACGTATGATTTTGTGGTCCGATAATAAACGAAGAATTAAGCAAAGAAAGTGCATTTCATTTAATGAATCACCATTCATCAAGATTTACAAAACAAATAGGTAAATGCATTTTTTTTTAATGAATCTGGGCGCATTCAAAGTGAACACTATTTGAAATCTTTCTCACTATTGAATTGACTCGACTAAAGCTGCGGCTAAACTACTCGACCAAGTTTTAGGTCTTCACACGTGTTTTAGTACTAAATTACTTGCCACTCGACCAATCTGAACAAGGCGTAAGGAAGAGTTGTGTCATGCAAGTGGAAATGGTCGGCATTTGGATTCGAACCCAAGACCTTCAGTATGTCTTAGTAGGTACCTATATTTATTTATTTTATTTATTTATTTATTTATTAATCACATTAACGGCTAAAACCTTTTACATAAATATTAATAACAATATCATATAAGATAATTTCATCATCAAGAGCAATAAACCAACAAAAAAAGTCTTCGACTGAACCACTTTAATTTAAAATGTACGCGTTTTAAGCATACGCGGTTGTTTTTTACCGCGCTCGGTCGGCACCCGTAGTGCGATCTAGTCCTGTATAATAAAACATAAATAATTGTACAATATAATATATTATGAACATTTTATTATAATTATATGCACTAATGCTATATTAACACATCTTTTTTTTTGATAAAACAATTTTCCTATCATGAGTTCTATTGAGGGATAACAATTATTTTTAACAACATAAGTAACCATTTTCAAAAACACCGCAGTCAGAAAACACTAGACGTGGCCATTTCTAAGTGGTGGATCCTTTTTAACATGCGATGTTTTAGACCCGATTGCATCTCTAGTATGAATCACATTGCTTATGCACGCGAAATTGTGTATGATGTAAATAAAGAACCTTTTGTTTAATTCATAGGTAGGTGGGTGCCTACTCAATTAGATAAATGTAATATGTATTTAATTATTAGTTCTAAATTTGAATTTATTTTCCATTTTAAGTTTCATTTATTTTATCCTAGAAATTGTTGTATATTCGCACATCATGGAGTTGTGTTGCATTGTTGTATTATTTAAAAATATTAAACCATTTTATAATCCCGACACGATTTTGTTCTCATTTATTATTTAACATTTGGTCAATTCGAGCTGGATAGTTTTGTTATAGTTTATAGTGAGGCGTGTCGGGTAAGTGTTATAAGTGAATTATGGAAGCTAAAAAACATAAAAGGACGTCTGACGCATTTGCAGAAGAGTTTCGAAGAACAAAATGATAAGTTTAATCATCAAATATTGAATAATCGCTCTGAAGAGCTATTCAAGAAGTTGCAGGACGTCAATATTGAGTTGGAAGATGGCGAAGAAGACACAGAAGAGGGGATCCTTTTGGAAGAGGGATTCATAACATTTATAAGCAGTATTAGGAACAAAATTGGGAATTAAAAAATTTGAAAACCAGTACCAACACAGATGGACTACATTGCATGCAGCCCAAGATAAAACTCCCGACATTCAGTGGTGCATATACAGTGATTGGCAGCCGTTTAAGGACTTATATGTATTGTAGCATGTATTTTTGTTATGAAGCTTCACCCGCCTCATAGTACGAAATAATCTTTATAAAATTTCAATATATTGCTATACATACCCACCTCTATACGTAGAGGCATGCTTCTATATGTAAGTTAGTCCCTTTTGTTTGTGTGTCTCTGCACGAACGGCACGGGTGCTGTGTTGCCAAATATTAATATCATTGCACTAGTGCAAGTGGGATGGATGCCTGTGCATTTCACTCACTCACTTTCTCTCTACCCCGTTCTATTTATCCACGACGTAGATTATAATTGCCAGGTTGTCGGACTTTGGCTAATCAGTATGGTAAGTGTGAGAGGCTGATACCTTCCATCTCTCTCACCCATGGTCACATGATTTGGACCTGTTGAATCCTGCAAGTTTTTTTTTGTCTTGTTGCAATTTTTCGTAAAAAAAATTATTTTTGCATTTGGGTACTCTGTTTTGCCACAATAATTTTCCTTGAGAGAGGGTCTTGAATGTTGGATGGGTGAGTGAGGTCGAGATAAAACTTCGATAAATTTTAATTTTTTTTTTAACTTTCTTGTTGTCAAATACTCCCGACGGCAGTCAAAGTTTGAGATAGTCACACTCCGGTAGTTTTATTTGTTAATAATGTCATCCCTGGTCGATCGAGTTATTCCTCGTGTGGAGAGGGCGACCTGCAAAACTCTCTCTAAAGCACTGTTGAATAGAGGTATCCAGCCTGATGTAGGTATTGAATCTCTGCGAAGGCAATGCAGACTTTACAATTCTAACTTATTGACTGATGTGGGTCAGCGTAACAATCACCCCTCGGAATTGTTAGGTATTCAACGCCCTGATAGCCTCTCGGAAATTAATCCACCTCGTGATAGTTTTGTACCTTCTTCTCCGCCCACTCAGGCTGTGACAATGATAAATACTAATGTTTCCAACGATTTAATTATTACACCGGTCCGTAGAAATTTAGATAGGCCCAATCCTACAGTTAACCAATCACACATCATACATTCAGTCAATTTTAGTTCATGGCCAGTTCAACATTATTCCGGTGTCGAGGATGTGAGAGATTTTTTTTTGAGATTGGAGGAAATTGCCAGAGCTCGAAATTTTCCAGTGGAAAACCTAGGCCCCGCCTTGCCTGAATTTTTGGAGGGAAAAGCACTCACTTTCTACCGGACATTTTATAACAGTGTTAAAACTTGGATACAGCTCAAACAATCGTTTATCAAGCGCTTCGATTTGCCTGATGCTGAAGGCAACAGACGATTGGAAATCTTAACTTCATCCCAGCAACCTATTGAAAGTGCCAGCGATTACATTTCTCGAATAACCCTTTTGAACCAGTCCTTACAGTCTCCATTGCGTATGTCAGATATCCTTAGGGCCATTAGAAAAGGATTGGATAGTAGATATGCCAGTGTGTTAGTCTCCAGTAAGCCGACTTCGATTTCTGAATTGGATCAGGTCTGCACTGAGTTCGAGTATGTTTCGGTTGTTGTTCCAACCCGTTCTCCCGCTGTCTCCAAGATGTTAAAAAAACACCCTGTTCAATCAATTTCTTCTCAACAGCCTTCTGTTCCTATGCTTAAATGTTTTCACTGCGGACGTATAGGTCACATTGCTCGTAATTGCTACTCTAAGTCAGGGCCCAGTGCCAAAAATGTTCATTCATTTCAGTTTAGGAAACCCTTAAATCCTGTGCCACGCCAACGCTTACCTGACGTAAGTAAACCGCCTCCCCCACTTAGTAATTCAAAAAACGAATAAAGAATCTTGCAATTTTCCCGAGCCCAGAGACCTCAGCTCGTGAGAGATTGTCGTGGATTCAGAGTGTTAAATTGTTCTTTTCAACATTGCAGGTCAATAAAGTTTCCGTAATAAACGAGAGAGATCGACGGCCTTATTTGCTATTTTCTATCTCTCAAATACAACTCCGAGCCTTGCTTGACACCGGGTTGTAATGTTTTGGGGGGTCAGTTATATCGGTCTTTTGTCGAAATTGGGTTCCGTCCTGAATATTGTCAGCAAAATATTCGTGGGGTTGACAATAATTCCATAAGATCTATAGGTACCATAGTTTTGCCATTATGTTACAACAATAAAGTTCAGCATGTTAAATTTGTTATTGTTCCTTCCATTCCTGACCAATTCATTTTGGGATCACCCTTTCTGGAAAAGTCAGGAATAATTCCTCGTTTGTTCCCCACTAAAACCCATGTTACTGTAGCATCCATATCTGATCAACAGTCGTCTAATGTAGAATCAGCTCCAAAATGTCTTAACTCCATAAACGATTTGACAGTGTCGCAGAGGAAAATTTTGGATGACCTTAAGAATGAATTCGAGAATATTTCTTTTGAAAAGATGGGTTTGGGTAGGACGAATTTAGTTTCTCATGTCATTGATACAGGCGATAGTTTGCCCGTTAAACAGAGATTATATCCAGCGTCCCATGTACGACGAATTCAGATGTGTCAGGAGGTCGATAGAATGTTAGCTTTAAAAATAATAGAACCTTCACGTTCCCCTTGGTTAAATTCCTGCTTTTGTGTACCAAAATCTGATGGCACAGCTAGATTCGTTCTCGATCCTAGAAGATTGAATGAGGTCACAGTCTCGGACTCTTATAGACTCCCAAATATCAACCATATGTTGGATAATCTGAGAGACACCAAGTTCTTAACCACCTTAGACCTGAGTTACGGCTTCTGGCAAATTCCTTTGAGTCCAGAAAGCAGACCCAAAACAGCCTTCTATGTAGAATCTAAAGGGATGTACCATTTTGTCACCTCCCCTTTCGGCTTAAAAAACGTACCTGCTGAAATGCAGAGAATAATGGATAAGCTTTTCTCTGATCTGGCCCAACAAGTTTTCTGTTTCCTGGATGATGTTTTGATTTGCAGTTCAGATTTTAATTCCCATATTTCCACCCTACGAATTGTTCTCCAGCGCTTGAAAGAAGCCAACTTGACAATTAGGCTCAGTAAATCCGTGTTTTGTAAATCATCTCTTAAGTACCTCGGTCATATTATTGACAGGGAGGGGATAAAGGAGATAAAGTTAGTGCTATGAAAGATTACCCAAGACCATCCACCAGTAAGGAAGTCCGTTCATTCCTGGGCTTAATGTCTTATTACAGGCGTTTCATTAGGGACTTTTCCAGGATTGCTTCTTCTTTGACTCGCCTCACGAGTAATAAATTTAACGGTAAAAAATTCGAATGGTCTGATGAAGCTGAACTTGCCTTCCTAGCCTTGAAACAAGCAATGATTTCCGCTCCAATCCTTAAACCACCAGACTATTCCCTTCCGTATACATTGACGTGTGATGCAAGTGGAGTTTCCTTGGGCAGCTTCTTGTCCCAAAAGGACTCAAATGGAGTAGAATATATAATTGCTTATCATTCACGAAAATTGTCCGGTCCAGAACGAAATTATAGTACCACGGAGAGAGAACTTCTCGCCATAGTAGATTCTATACAACACTTTAAAAGCTACTTAGACGGAGTACATTTTACAGTGGTCAGTGATCACGGATGTTTAAAATATCTAAACTCAATTTCTTCACCTTCTGGTAGGTTAGCCAGATGGGCTTGCCGACTTTCACAGTTTGATTTCACTTTTGTATTTAAGCGTGGCTGCGAAAACAACTTGGCCGACGGATTGAGCCGTATTCCCGTCTCTAGTCTATCTGTTCCGGAACCGTTTGAAAATATTATAGACCCCTGGTATAAAAAGGTGTACAATTCTTGTCTTCAGAAACCCCAATCATTCACTAATTTTATGATAAATGATGGACACTTGTATCGTTATTCTAAGTATAAAAAAGATTCCTTGTCTAACTCCCCCACTCACCTTTGGAAATTGGTTGTCCCTGCGTGTAAGATAGAAAGTCTCATACTAGACTACCACAAGGGAAACTGTCATTCTGGAATGGAAAAAACCTACGAATTTATTTCCCGTACTTACTTCTGTAAACGATTACTACCTCTTGTTAGACAGGCTGTGAATGAGTGTGAAAAATGCAAGGCCTTCAAGCATAACAACCAAATGCCCCATGGTCTTATGAAATACCCTAAAAAGATCGAACGTCCCATGGAAAGTATATCTATGGATTTTATAGGTCCCTTACCGTTGAGTCATAAGCGTAACCGTTTCATTTTCACTGTAGTTTGTAATTTTAGTAAAATGACTTGGGCATTTCCTCTCCGAGCCGCAAATACCAGTAGTATAATTCAAATCTTAGAAGAAAGAATCTTTAAAATCTTTGGAATTCCTCGACAGATTGTTTTGGACAACGGGAAACAGTTTGTTTCTCGACAGTTTAAAGAATTCTTACACTCCCAAGGAATAAATGATCTTAGATATAACGCATATTTTCACCCCCAGCATAATGTCTCCGAAAGATATAATCAGTCTCTAGTAACCTTGTTGGCAATATTAGTAGAGGAAGACCAGCGTAATTGGTGTAAACATCTTCCAAAAATCTGTTCTTGTTTAAATTCTATGACTAACATTGCTACCGGATATTCTCCACATTTTTTGATGTTCGGTAGAGAATACATTCCCCACGCCTCTTTTTATAAGCCACTACAGATAAATCATGATTCCCCATCTGAAACAACTGATCCCTTGAAACAAAGATTGAATGACATTTCCACCTTAGAAAATCTATATAATAAAGTCTCACAAACGTTAGTACAAGCTTTTAATAAAAATAAGGACCGTTATAATTTGCGTCGTAAGGATATATCCTTGTCTATTGGTCAGCTGGTATGGAGACGATCTCATTATCTCTCAAATGCTTCCCAATATTTTTCAAAAAAATTAGCTCCTCGCTTCATTAAGTCTTAGGTAATACGTAAAATATCAAGAACAATTTTTGAACTGAAGGATTGTGATGGTGGATCCATCGGTAGGTTCCATACGAAAGATATAATAAAGTTGTAGTTTAAGTTCTACCATATCTTGATTTATGATTAAAGGGCTCCCGAGGACCCGTTCCCATACGTTTATCATCTTTTAACACCCTGACTAGTCTCGTACAGTCAGAATCATAAGTCAAATTGGGCTCACCCCAATACACATGAATTTTTTTAAAGAAATTCTAATCGAAGTATATTCAGATATCCTAAGTGTGCCTCCTGGAACCCAACCTTCTGTTGGCTATTCATTGGGGAGGAGCAGGGCGAGAATTCCAAGTACACGATGCTACTTGGCATCTCTCTTCCTTGTGGTCCAGTATAATAGCTTACTTCTTGCTTCAGGCTATGATATTGGGACAACCCACGTTTAAATACTGTTTTACCCGGTAAGAAGCATGATCTCCACCTTTGTTATTAATTTTTCTTTTTTTTGTTGCACTAAGTGTAACTTCATGTTTTATTAATTTTTTTTCCGTCTAACGACTTGAACTCGGTATGCCTTCTCATTAGATTACCGTGTTCCATGTCCGAGGATGTAGGCTAAGCCACTAAAGACTTCTTTTAATTATAAGAAACCTAATAACGTATCTTCTATACCACCCATATCCCTGTAGGTTGTCGAGTGATTTTTATAGTTAAAATTATCTCAAATAATTTGTAGAAGAATTACGTTCTAAGTTTTCTTTTTGTGACTGTGGTAAATGAAATGCTTCCCAGAGTATCTTAATGAATGAATGTTGCGACAGTGCCTTACGCCGCTCCGGTTTCATATTGTATCTTTACATCACTAACAAAAATGTGTGCTCCCCCCTTCATTAATTTATTGGTTTTTCACTCACTAATCGTGTTGCGCTCTCGACACACAGCCCCCACAGGCCATCGAGTAAGCGAGATGTCATGATTAAAACCTGCGCGAGAGTGAAACAGACGTATGTTTCCTTCAATGTTTCTTCAAGCGGCTGCTGTGTGTTAGACTGCGCTACGCTCCGCCCTGACCGCGCTCCGCTCTGATGTTACTGACCTGCGACAATAATTGTGCTCCCTCCACCCCGAGTAAGCGAGGAATTATATTCTACGCGCGCGACACATTATATCGGCACTATTCATCAATTCCGTTGTTTAGAAATGCGGTGGTGACTGGACAGTATGCATCTGCGTATTTCAAATATTTTCTGGTGTAATTTCAAACACTGTGGATATTCTGAGTGTGTGTCTTTCTCAACTGACCTGTTCCTTTTGTTGAAGCACTTTAAATGTAATCATGAATTATCCATATGGAACAATTTCATTCTTCATGATATTACGATAATCGTAGTAATACCTTATATATTGTTTTGTTTCATACAGGGTCAATATTAATTATTCTCTTCTTTTTTTTGGAATGCTCTATTCAGATCTCCTTGATCTAATCGCACCCGTTTAAAAATTTGTGCGAACAATAAACTTTGGTACACTCTCAACCTTCTTAATTTTTTTTTTTGAGAGCTGTAAATGAGCAAAGCACACTTATGATAATGTGTGTTGAAAGAATTTTTTTGGTACATTTCTGGTTATGCCAGGCTTGTAAATCTGTGCTATGATAAGCGCTATCGGATGTATAAATGACATCTTTCGTTACAGCATTGTTGGCTTAGAGCAAACATCAATCTTAATGAATCTTTTTGTGTTCCTAATTAAGGCCACAAATCTTCTTAATTATTAGTTAATATTTTAGTCGACTCATAACGTTAGTCTACTGATAATTTGTAGTTACTACTTCTCTAATAATCTTAGACATTTTTTTTTGAGTTGCAACTCGCCTTTTTTTTCAAATATATTCTTAAATTCTCTATTTGATTGAAATGAGGACGCTCGGATCAGTCTTATACAACTTTGGCATACCCAAATTTTTCTCTCTTGTCAAGGGGTAAGAATATTTTTTTTTGTTGTTTTGTTTATTATTGGAATTTTCCTAGTTTATTCCACGTATGTTTCCCAAACTAGGTGGCGCTCCAAAACTTAGTATTGTGTCCTAATTACCAGGACAATAGCTAGCATGAAGTTTAACATCTCTTCTTACTCTTCGATCCGTAATTCTTGGGCAACGGATACCTTTTTTTTATTTACACAGAAAGGTTGAATTTCTTTTTTTAACAGGATACCCTTATGCAATTGTGAATAATAAAATTAATTTTTTTTATGTAAAAACACCAGAACACTTAAATTAGTTCTCTTCAAATCTTTGAGCTACAAGCTAACCTTAGGAGTGCTTTTAAACTAATCAGTGAACAGTGAACCTAAATCAGTGGACATTTCTCACTTTGAGAAATGTTATGGGCATTTTAAAATCAAAATTAATAATAATCTAAGTAAGCACTATCAGGTATTGTTAAGAGATATCCTTGTTGAAGGAAGAATATTGTACGATATTTTTTTTTTGATAAATTTTATGTTTATGTTTACTATTCTGTCACTCTCTACCTCTTGACAGTTGGATTGTTGATTGTATTAATTAATTTTCTTAATTTAGTTTTTTTATTGTGGAATTATTGGATTACGGTCTCTGCTTTTGAACCATAATTTAATTTTTGTTGTTGTTTGTCTAACCGTGTGATAGTAATTATTGATGAATAAATCTAGGAGTGAGAGGTTATGAATGAAGGCCGTTAGGGATGGATGAATAGGTAAGAAAGGGTTACAAACAATTTACCAATCTAGGTTCTACTCTTCATGAGGGTTGTCCCATACTTCCACAATCAAATTTTCTTCTCATGCCATGGTTTAACTCCTTATCTATATGTATGAGAATATAATTTTTTTTGTTTTATACCTAATTACTATACTTGGGTATCTATCTTTGGTATACCTCTTACAACTTTGGAACTCTTGAAGTTAAATGTTCAAGAAATATTCTAAATTCCTTGATCCTACCTTATTGGATAGTTACTCCTTAAGAGACTTTTATGTACTCAAAATCTTCTTTTTTTTCTTTTTTTTTCTTTTAATAACTAAAAATCGATTTGTAGCATGTATTTTTGTTATGAAGCTTCACCCGCCTCATAGTACGAAATAATCTTTATAAATTTCAATATATTGCTATACATACCCACCTCTATACGTAGAGGCATGCTTCTATATGTAAGTTAGTCCCTTTTGTTTGTGTGTCTCTGCACGAACGGCACGGGTGCTGTGTTGCCAAATATTAATATCATTGCACTAGTGCAAGTGGGATGGATGCCTGTGCATTTCACTCACTCACTTTCTCTCTACCCCGTTCTATTTATCCACGACGTAGATTATATTGCCAGGTTGTCGGACTTTGGCTAATCAGTATGGTAAGTGTGAGAGGCTGATACCTTCCATCTCTCTCACCCATGGTCACATGATTTGGACCTGTTGAATCCTGCAAAAACCACCGTTATAAGTTTTTTCCTGTCTTTTCAAACGCATTCTAAAATCTCCCTTGGTGGAAATCAGACGTATAAAATTTGAGTACTCCCTTTTAGTTGGAGGAACTCACCTTTACCGCGATTTTCTTAGAATCCCACCAATTAAATTCACCAAGATAGGAAAAGTGATTATTATTGTTGTTATAAAGATAAAACAAACTTTCTATAATTGATTGTAGACTTGATACACTTACTGTTGTGAAATACGTGATATATTTGAACTTTTGTATGATTTCCAATTTCCTGTTAAACGCAATAAACGAGTGTCTGTTAAATTCTCAACAACATCTTTGATTAAATCTCATCATCTCATCCTGGATCGAACTTCCAAAGACCAGAGAGTTCGGAGTCCGCTCTACCAACACTAGCTGTAAAAAAAAACGCCTTTTGTTGGTCGTATTTTAATTATTATTATTTCACATCACTGCAGTATTATCTCACACCAGTGCAGTCGATCGCTCTATATGTAGGTACCTAATAATAATAAAAGGGTCTTTGATTTTTTTTGTCCATTGTTAGACACACAGTCTACAGGTAACACAATAGATATTTTTTGTATGTGTGAACTGACCGAATGCAGAGAAAGTGTGTTATATTTATAAACTCCGGAAGACGCGAGTGAACTATCAACCCGTGTATTTATACCATTCGGGATAAACGCGGAAGCGTTAATCGAATTCATATACCCTGATTTTGATATCAAATATTATAGACAACGCGGTGTGCGCATCTCACGATTTTTTATTGACCTTTGATATCGAATTTTATAGGCACTGCAGTGCGAGCATCTATTTCTTGGAAAGTTGACCCTTGAATCCTTGATTAAAAATTTAATTATATTGTTTTATTTTATTTTTGACACATCAAAATGATGTATTATCGCAGTATTTTGAAGATCACTATATAGCTGATCAATTTAGATATAAAAATGGATGTTTTTGATAGCTTAAACACCTTGTATCTACGTTACTAGTTTAAATATCACGTTAGATCGATTATCTGATTGTAAAATAATAAAATTCATGCTTTCGTGGCAAATTACGATCTATTTAGTCATTATTAATAGTTTAAAACATAAATACACGTATTTTAGGAAGTAAATTGAATTTACCTAAAAGAATTGAATACTGCGTAGTTTTTGGAATTAAAATGAGGCGCAATTATTAATTTACTACGCAGTTTCTTGGATCTGAGACAGTGATTGCCAACTGGTGAAATATGTTCAAAATATTGTATTATTATTTTTATTGTAATTTGTAAATAATGTACTTTAGTGGTTATAAACTAGGTTAAACTATCATTGTAACTCTGTTTTTCATAAATAAATAATAAAATGTATTAAATAATCCAAAATGACCAGAATAGAGTAACTATTGTAAGATCATGTATGTAAAACTTGATTTAATTGATAAACAAATTGTATAGCTCTGTTTGATTGTTCAATAAGAACATATTATATGCAAATTTACATCGAAATAATCAATTTCGAGATGCCATTTTTTTAGTAAAAATTTTGTGTTGGCACTCAAGGTTATTGAGTGGTCGATTCCTGGACGGAATCAATAAAATTGTGTTGCAGACGTCCGATCCGTTTCCTATTGTGGTCGATTTTTGTACCTATTATATAAATATTGCACGTTGAACTTTTGGTGTTCTTAATCAATTATCACGAATACCTGCAACATCTCATCGATAAATGCTTAATGTTCATATGCCCTAGTTATAGATACTTGATTGTTATATACTGATGACATTGTATCTTGTATAGTTTGTAAGATATTTAACTAAATGTACGAATTTCATAGTAAAAATTTTGGGTGAATTTTTAGAAAATGGAGGCCTGTGATTGGTCAAAATAAACAATGATTTTGATTGGTTTTCTGTTTTTGAGATTTAGTATAAATAAAGGCGCAGTTGTAAGGCAGATCATCAGTTCGAATTGTGAATTACTCGTCGGAACACTTTGGAACTCGTGATCTCGCCGGACATCTGCCTTCAGGAATACACCGCTAGTTTCATTTCTACCCTCTCATTTCCCTGGTGATCTGGAGCCTCTCTATTGGACCAGCTGCTGCCCTGAGTCAATCATCCATATTGGTCGTAGCCTTGTCGGTTACATTGTTGGTCCTTCGAGCCGGATTGATCAGTGGAAGACTGGATGCCAGGACCTCTGCGATCGGGAAAAATGAGAGGAACGGAACTAGCTGGTGTAGGCGATTGCCAACCTGAAGCCGCAGAAAGCCCTATTGAGGGTTCTGAGGTCCAAGAGTTAAATCGTAGTGAAAGTGAAAACCCGCGAGTCGTACAGTCTACCCCAGTGGGGGGCGCGAGTGAAGTTGTGTCACGTCGTGAACTAAACGATATCAGACGAGCTGATATGGACACTATGTTGTCTTACATTAATGACGCTTTTGAACGTTTGATGGAAAGCCAAAATCAATTAAGCCAGATGTTCCTCGAGAACAGGCAAGGAGCTGTTAAAAACAATTCGAAGTGCGAAAATGTCAGGGCAAGTGTTAATAGACAGCCTGAAGTTTCATTTAATTTGGCTGATCGGGTGTCGTCCGGTGTGACAGTTCCGAATATGTTACACCTCTTTTCACCTGGTGGGAGTTCCAGCACAGAGTATAATGATACGTGTATCGGTGAGCCCGGTAATAACACACTTCCTGAGCCCCGCGAAGAAAAAGTTCCGAAAACGGGTATTCAATTAAGTGCCCTAATGGCTAGGCAGACTGCAGCTCGAGATTTACCATACTTTGATGGAAATCCGCTAGAGTGGCCTGCGTTCAAGGCACAGTACGAAATTTCAACCAAGACCTGCGAATTATCTAACGCAGAAAACTTGATGAGGTTGCAAAGATCCCTGAAAGGGAAAGCTAAAGAATCTGTTAGCGGCCTATTGCTTTACCCCAGTGGCGTACGTGAGGCCATGGAAACGCTTGAAGAGCAGTATGGGCGCCCAGAAATAATAATTATGGGTATGCTTGAAAAAGTGAAGCGCCTTCCACGTTTGTCAGAATCTCCGGCAAGTGATGAGTTGAACAAGTTTTACGTCACAATTAAAAACTTTGTTTCTGTTGCCGGACGTATGAAGGCTGAATACCTAAATATCCCCGGCCTTCTTGGAGAACTGGTGAACAAGCTGCCATCACATATGAAGACATGGTGGATGTCATCACAACATGGAGCAGACGACAGGAGGAGCAGATCCATTGCAGATTTTTCCAGGTTCTTGAAGTCAGCGTGTGACTTACATCTATCGTGTGCGGCCGAAAAGTTTGTGAATTCGAAAAATATGTATAATAAGCATGTGGTTTATAATGTGCAAAGTGATATGAAAACAAATAAATGTGTGATTTGTGATCAACCACATAAGTTATTTAAGTGTAAGGATTTCCTTAAATTACCCATCAATGAACGATGGGCTGCAGTAAGAAAATTTAAATTATGTTTTAAATGTCTTGATTCTAAATATTCGATCAAACATAAATGTAAAATCACTTGTAATGTTTCAAATTGTTCGGGAGGGCATAATAGCTGTTTGCATAGAGACCTTTCGAAAAATAATTCAAATGATAATTTGAGTCAAAATTCATATGTTGCCAATACATACGCCAGTAGTTCAGTGGCTTTAAAAATTGTTCCGGTTCAAATCCGAGGGTCAAAAAGCACAGCATCTATTTTTGCTCTTTTGGATGAAGGATCAAACATAAGTTTGGTATGTAACTCGTTGGCAAACATTGTTGGACTTAACGGGGAATTACATCCATTAAAAATACACGGGGCTCGGGGTATGTGCGCGAGTGAAAATAAATCTAGGAAAGTTAATTTAACAATTAACAACAAATTTAATATAAGCGCGCATACAGTGAGCAAGCTTCAGTTGCCCGCTCAACAATGTTACGACAAGGAGTGTATCAAAATGGTTACACCTCAACTATTACTTGGTCAGGATAACGCATCCTTGATTGTAACCAGGGAAGTTAGAGGGGGTGGTGATTTGATTAATTCTAGAACATTACTAGGTTGGACATTGCATGGCCGGATTAATATTAATTATGAAAATAATCACTGTACCGTTGGTCTAGTGACACACATTCAAAGAACAACTGATGACAATAATATGTTGTGCGAATTGTTAAAGGCGCATTACGCAATCGATAGTTTAGGTATTTCTGGGCCTGCCAGAATTAGTAAAATAGATGTGCGCGCCGAAGAAATTCTCTCAAACACAACAAAACAGTTGAAGAATGGGCATTTTGAGACCGGTTTAATTTGGAAAAATGACTCTGTGGGTCTGCCGGACAATAGAAAATGTGCCTTAAACCGATTGTGGGGCTTAGAACGTAAGCTCGACAAAGATTCTCAGCTAGCAATGGCATATAGCGATAAAATTAATGAATACATTACGAAAGGCTACGCTAGGGAAATTTTAAATCACGAACTTAAAATACCTAATCCTAGAAGGTGGTACTTACCACATTTTCCTGTTTTTAATGTTAACAAACCGGGTAAATTGCGTATTGTTTTCGATGCAGCTAGCAAATGTCAAGGAATATCTCTGAATGAAACCTTGTTGTCAGGCCCTGACCTCTTAGCATCACTCGTTGGTTGCTTGATGCGTTTTAGAGAAGGCCCAATTGCGGTGTCTGCTGATATTAAAGAAATGTTTCTGAGGGTAAAAATAATACCACAGGATCAACAGTCGCAATTATTCCTTTGGCGAAACAGCAAAGAGCTAGATGTTAAAACGTTTGTTATGACGTCAATGATTTTTGGGTCAACCTGTTCCCCAAGCAGTGCACAGTACGTTCGCAATAAAATAGCGGAAAATGCACAACACACACAACCGAAAATAGCGTGTAGTATTCGTGAAAACTTTTACATGGACGATTACTTAGAATCATTTAGTTGTGTGTCCAGTGCGCGAAACACAGTCAAAGGGGTTTTCGATTTATTACAGAAAGGACAATTTGAATTAACTAATTGGGCCTCCAATGAGCCCACTGTACTTGATCAATTTCCCGAAACCTTAAAGGCGTCCGCCACAGTTGATATTATACGTGCACAAAATAGCGAAAAGGTGTTAGGAGTAACTTGGGATCCTAAATCAGACAACTTCATTTTAAAATTTGATAACAGATTGAAGTACATTGACGTTATACCTACGAAAAGACAGCTACTTAGCTCGGTAATGGAACTATTTGATCCGATCGGTTTTCTGACATGTGTAACTGTACGGGCTAAAATATTGTTACAAGAAGTTTTCCGCTCGAACATCAATTGGGATGAAAAAATTAGCGACACCCAACACATAAAGTGGCAAAATTATTTACAGCTCATTAGAGATTCATCTTGTTCTATTCCTAGATGTGTTGTGTCGGACAAACAAAAACCAGTCGTTTTACACTTGTTTTGCGATGCATCTGAGACAGCGTGTTGTACCATAGCGTATATGACTCAAAAAACTGACAATCAAACGCGAGTCAGTTTTATAGCGAGCAAAGGCAAGGTAGCGCCCTTGAAACCGCTATCAATACCGCGATTAGAATTGCAATCAGCCCTGATGGGAGCTAGATTAGCTAATACTATCAAGAAAGAAACAACTTGCATCATAGAACGAACTGTGTTTTGGACCGATTCAACAACTGTGCTACAATGGATCCGATCAGATCCCAGAAACCATACAAGTTTCGTAGCCAATCGTCTTGGGGAGATAGATGAACTATCTGAGACTTCCCAATGGAGATGGGTACCATCAAAATGGAATCCCGCTGATCTGGGTACTAGAGATGTATCTCCCCCAGATGTAAGCTGCGAAGGGCTATGGTTCCGAGGACCATCGTTTATATCGCTTGAGGAATCTAATTGGCCATCGCAAGCGGATAAGTTAAATAATAATAGTACTGTCGAGTTGAAAAACAATTGCGTAAACGTTAATGTTTACACCGATTCATCGAGAAGTTTACCTGATATAAACCGATTTTCCAAACTTTTGAGATTAGTTAGGGCCACAGCTTGGATGAGAAGATTCGCCAATAGATGTTTAAAAATAGGGCCGAATAGCCCTACACTGACTGCTGAAGAAATCAGGGAAGCTGAAAAGCTTTGGATACAGCAGTGTCAATTAGATTCGTTTTACGAAGACATTGAGAAGCTTAAAAATAACGTGTCGATATCGAAAAATAGTAAATTATTTAAACTTAATCCTATCTTAGAAAATAATTTGCTAGTTATGATGTCAAGACTTTATTCTTCTTCCTTTATACCTTCAAGTTCGCGAGCGCCCATAATTCTAGACGGGACGCATCCGTTTACGAAACTAGTTATCGAAAGAGCACACGAACAATGCCTTCATGGTGGCACTGAAAGGACTCTGTTTGAAGTGAGGAAGAGATTTTGGGTCACGCACCTGAGAACAAGCGTGCGAAGTATTGTTCATAAGTGTGTTCAATGTCGTTTAGCCAGGAAAACAGCCATCCCTCCTCAGATGGGAGAAATGCCTGAAGCGCGATTAGCTTGTTTCAAAAGGCCATTTAGTCAATGTGGTATCGATATGTTCGGTCCATTATTCGTGTCTATTGGCCGTCGAAGGGAAAAAAGATATGGGGTGTTAATGACATGCATGACCACTCGTGCTGTTCACTTGGAGTTGGCTGCTAATATAAATGCAGATAGTACCATTCTTGCGATTAGACGAATGAGCGCAAGAAGAGGGTGGCCTGATACTATGCATAGTGACCACGGAACAAATTTTCACGGCGCCGAAAAGGAAATACGCCAGGCAATACAAAAATTGCATTCTGATGAAGAATTTCAGAATGAACTGGCTAATAGAAACGTTAAATGGCACTACATAAGTGCTGCCAGTCCCCATAAAGGAGGTGCTTGGGAAAGGCTTATTAGAAGCGTAAAAAATGCACTACGAGTCATACTTAAAGATCGCTCACCTCGTGAAGAAACGTTACAAACAGTTTTTACAGAAGTAGAATATATTATAAATAGTCGACCGCTTACATATGTCACTTTAGACGGAAACAATGAGACAGCACTTACTTCTAATCATATTTTAATGGGGTCCAATTTTAATTTACCAGTGCATACCACTAGTTCAGAGGAACCGCCTTGTTTACGTTCCCAATGGAGGTTTGCGCAAACATTAGCAGATCAATTCTGGCGCAGATGGATTAGTGAATACCTACCAACATTAGCACAGAGACAAAAGTGGTATGAAAGGATTGATCCTTTACAAGTAGGTGACTTTGTCGCAATCGCTGATCCCAAACAGCAACGTAATTATTGGCCAAAGGGAATAATTACGGAGGCGATCTCGTCAAATGATGGCCAGGTTCGGACTGTTAGGGTAAAAACAGGGTCAGGAGAAATAACAAGGCCGTCTGTAAAAATTATTTTACTAAAAAGGCGTTAATAAATAGTAAAACTTTGTTTTACGGCGGGAGTGTAAAAAAAAAACGCCTTTTGTTGGTCGTATTTTAATTATTATTATTTCACATCACTGCAGTATTATCTCACACCAGTGCAGTCGATCGCTCTATATGTAGGTACCTAATAATAATAAAAGGGTCTTTGATTTTTTTTGTCCATTGTTAGACACACAGTCTACAGGTAACACAATAGATATTTTTTGTATGTGTGAACTGACCGAATGCAGAGAAAGTGTGTTATATTTATAAACTCCGGAAGACGCGAGTGAACTATCAACCCGTGTATTTATACCATTCGGGATAAACGCGGAAGCGTTAATCGAATTCATATACCCTGATTTTGATATCAAATATTATAGACAACGCGGTGTGCGCATCTCACGATTTTTTATTGACCTTTGATATCGAATTTTATAGGCACTGCAGTGCGAGCATCTATTTCTTGGAAAGTTGACCCTTGAATCCTTGATTAAAAATTTAATTATATTGTTTTATTTTATTTTTGACACATCAAAATGATGTATTATCGCAGTATTTTGAAGATCACTATATAGCTGATCAATTTAGATATAAAAATGGATGTTTTTGATAGCTTAAACACCTTGTATCTACGTTACTAGTTTAAATATCACGTTAGATCGATTATCTGATTGTAAAATAATAAAATTCATGCTTTCGTGGCAAATTACGATCTATTTAGTCATTATTAATAGTTTAAAACATAAATACACGTATTTTAGGAAGTAAATTGAATTTACCTAAAAGAATTGAATACTGCGTAGTTTTTGGAATTAAAATGAGGCGCAATTATTAATTTACTACGCAGTTTCTTGGATCTGAGACAGTGATTGCCAACTGGTGAAATATGTTCAAAATATTGTATTATTATTTTTATTGTAATTTGTAAATAATGTACTTTAGTGGTTATAAACTAGGTTAAACTATCATTGTAACTCTGTTTTTCATAAATAAATAATAAAATGTATTAAATAATCCAAAATGACCAGAATAGAGTAACTATTGTAAGATCATGTATGTAAAACTTGATTTAATTGATAAACAAATTGTATAGCTCTGTTTGATTGTTCAATAAGAACATATTATATGCAAATTTACATCGAAATAATCAATTTCGAGATGCCATTTTTTTAGTAAAAATTTTGTGTTGGCACTCAAGGTTATTGAGTGGTCGATTCCTGGACGGAATCAATAAAATTGTGTTGCAGACGTCCGATCCGTTTCCTATTGTGGTCGATTTTTGTACCTATTATATAAATATTGCACGTTGAACTTTTGGTGTTCTTAATCAATTATCACGAATACCTGCAACATCTCATCGATAAATGCTTAATGTTCATATGCCCTAGTTATAGATACTTGATTGTTATATACTGATGACATTGTATCTTGTATAGTTTGTAAGATATTTAACTAAATGTACGAATTTCATAGTAAAAATTTTGGGTGAATTTTTAGAAAATGGAGGCCTGTGATTGGTCAAAATAAACAATGATTTTGATTGGTTTTCTGTTTTTGAGATTTAGTATAAATAAAGGCGCAGTTGTAAGGCAGATCATCAGTTCGAATTGTGAATTACTCGTCGGAACACTTTGGAACTCGTGATCTCGCCGGACATCTGCCTTCAGGAATACACCGCTAGTTTCATTTCTACCCTCTCATTTCCCTGGTGATCTGGAGCCTCTCTATTGGACCAGCTGCTGCCCTGAGTCAATCATCCATATTGGTCGTAGCCTTGTCGGTTACACTAGCCGAGGCAAGTATTCATGGTTATAAGAAGAAGAGAAGCTGAAGCAGATTCCCATCCCCTCTGATAGTCTAGAGGCCCGCTACAGTATCTATGATTCATTCAAATATCCAATTAAAGGATGTAGAAAAGTTATATTACTAGAAAACTTGTTTGAGCGGGGAATCTGCGACAGTCATATCATCGTTGGAAATAACTGAGAAAATTACAGTGCTGCGTGGGATGCCCTACTGAAGAGATCAATCAATCAAATCAAATCTCCCTTTGAACTCCACTTAGAAGCATAGGGAGGCAACAAGAGCTTTCCATTGCGCTCGATCTTGCGCAATGCTTATGACCTCCTCCCACACCAAGTCCATTTCCCTCAGCTCTGCCTCGAAGGAACGGAACACGGTATGAGAGGGTCTTCCACGTCTTCGAGACCCTGATGGGAGGAAAAACAGCGCTCTCCTCGGCCAACTGTCATTCGGCATCCTCAACACATGTCCCAGCCATGCCCATCTCCTCTCCGTAATGGTGGAAGTGATGGGCCTGCGCCGGGTGCGCCGACGTATAGCGTCGTTCGTGATGCGGTGGTACCATCTTATACCCAAAATTCTCCTGAGGCACTTCGTTTCGAATGCAGATACTTTTTGTGCCTGGGCTTTAGTCAGGTGCCAGGACTCACACCCATACAGAAGAATGGGCAACACACACGCATCAAACAGTTTACATTTCGTCTCGACACTAAACGCCGACGCCTTCCATATCTTGGTCATGTTGTTGAAGGCGCCACTTGCCATACCGATACGTATCGGGAGCTCAGCCCCGAGGTCACCCTTGGTAGTAATGGTTGCTCCCAGGTACTTAAATTTATACACCCGGGAGACCTGGTGACCATCGATGGTTATCGGTAGCTGTTTATCGGGGCAGGCATTATTCTCCATGAGCTCCGTCTTACTGGCATTGACTCGAAGGCCGAGGCGTGCTTGCTGTTTCATCGCAGAGTCTTGAAACACTGCGCTGTAATTCCTCCACTGTCGTACTGAACAACGCTAGGTCGTCCGCGTACTCCAGATCGCACAGTTCGCCCATTAGACCACCTCTCTATGTTATCGGTATACCTCTTGCTCCTTGCATGGACTTTCTCAACAGGAAGTCCATGACTATTATAAATATAAAAGGAGCTAGTACGCAGCCCTGTCTGACTCTTGTGGTGATCCTAAAAGCTTCAGTAGGACCACCTGGCGTTTTCACGCTACATTCGTAGTTTTCATACAGGGGCTGCACCATTTTAACTATTTTCGGAGGTATACCATACAGAGCAAGTATTTTCCATATTGATGGTCTATGTGGGCTGTCGAAGGCCTTTTCAAAATCTATGAAGCAACAAGCGACTGGAGAGTTAAACTCTTTGCACTGCTGAAAGATGCACCTGGCACAGAAAATTGGGTCGGTGCATGACCTTCCAGGTACAAAGCCGCATTGTTGCTCTCTCTGGACAGCAATGACAGGCCCCCGAATGCGGTGTAGTAATATCTGAGATAATACCTTACCGGGAACACTCAGTAGAGTGATTCCACGGTAGTTTCCGCATTCAAGGGGGTCCCCCTTTTTAAATATTGCGACGATGGATCCATTCCGCCAATCTTTTGGGCACCTCTCCTCTTCCCACGCCATTTTAAATATATCTAATAGTGGTTGGCCAAGGGTGTCTATGCCTTGTTTGAGGAGCTCTGCGTGGATTCCATCGTCTCCTGGCGCTTTTATTTTTTTTTATTTATTTATTTACGGCTATGTGCCATTAACAATATAAAACATTTACAAAGAAAATTGATAAAAAATAACAAAATATCACAAAAAACAATACTCAAAAGAAACGTACCTACAATTTCATACAACTGAAAATAAAATATTGGGTTATCCAGTAAACGCTATATGGAGTATAGTGATAGGTATATAATATAGTTACACTCATTTAAAGCAGAAGAGAAGAGGAAATATATGTTGTTTGATCGACCTTGTGGTTAATTGTTTATTAGGAATTAAATGTCAATTGCAAAAATAAGAAATCCTATGCAAAAAATAAAAAAACAATAAAAATAGAGCCAGAGAAAAAACAATAAAAATAGAGCCAGAGCCAACCTAGAAGAGCTTTGTTATTCTTTAATCTCATCACGGCCAGCACCATCTCGCTGTGGGTCGGTGGATCTTCACATATATCCCAGTTGCCTGAGGTATATTCAGATCCTCCAACTTCTCCTCAAAGTTGTATTTAGAAAATGTTTCAAAAACATACGGACTGAGAAGCCTCTTATCTGATTTTCATTTAAATTATAATGCACTGTTGTCGCTGAATGTTGGCAATATGGCCGATTTACTGTTAATTAACATGTTGTCATCTAGGTTAGATTTTCTTTCTTTTAGAGACTTTTTGTTTCAACGTTCAACAGCAGATTTTCCCACTCTGAATGAATTTATCAGCTTTGTAACTCAGAGATGTCAGGAGCTGGAGGTAATATCTCTCGATGATCACAAATCTTTGACACAGAAAAGTACCTCCAATGTGGCTGTGAGCCCTGGTAAGAGTGATAGAGTCTTCAATAAAGGTAAGAAATGTGTATATTGTTATAAAAATAATCATTATATTTCTAGCTGCTTTAATTTTAAAAAATGCCAACCAGATGAAAGGCGTAGATCTGTAGAGAAATTGAAATTGTGTTTCTTGTGTTTGTCGTCCAATCACCGAGTGTCCGAATGCAGGCGAACGGATTTAGTATGCACTATTTGTCAGAAAAAACATAATTCTTTATTACATTTTGATGTTTCCAATGAATCAGTAGAAAAAAGGGACAATGAAGGGTCGAAGGTTTCTGTAGGTCCAGAACCTTCGGTATCATTATCCGTAAAAATAATGATGATATGTTGTGTCATGTGTCTTTACTACCTACTGCATTGGGGTATATCGACAGAACTAACATTTTGATCCATTCTCCTTTATGTAGAGTGGTCAGCATTTTTAATCAGTTGTCTCAGCACATTGACATCTTTCATATATCTTATAACAATTTTAAACAGGAGGTTGGCTATTTGTTGTTTGTTACGTGAAAATACTAGTGGTACAGTTTCTTGTTGGACCCGCGCGTCTGACAGCATCCTCTCTATTCAACACACACATTTCAATTCTTACTTTGCTCAGATAAAAAAATGGATCGTCCACCACATTTATAGATCCTGAATCTTTTTCTCGATATTTTTATGGCAGTCATTGATGTACTTTCTTAATCCACGATCGCTCCCAGTGTGGAGCATGTGGACGCCACGAAGTTCCTCCAAGCCTTTCTATCTTGCGCCAATTGCACAACTCCATCCCAGCTCAGTCCAGCATCTCGTAGAACCGCAGTGAATGCCCGCATCATTGTTAATTTCGGCCTGCCTAACCTTCTTGTCCCATCCGGATTGTAGTAAAGAGTTGCATATTCAAGACTCTCGGTGGACATGCGGAGAACATGGCCATGTCAACTCAATTTGCGATTCTGGATCACTGAGATGATTCGCTGTTATGACATAGTAGTACCATCTAATCCAACCTTCTGCTATATGGGCCTTCAGGTCGACAGCGTCTACACAGACTTTGCTAAGGCCTTTGACAAGGTACCACACCGTATTCTGCTCAATAAGCTAAGCGCTATTGGAATTAGTGGATTGTTGCATGGATGGTTGTCCAGCTTCCTGGAGGATCGTTATCTTTCTGTAAAAATTAAAGATTCTCTTTCCTCTCCCTTCGCGGCCACAAGTGGACTCCCCCTAGGTAGTCACCTGGGTCCAATCTTGTTCTTGGTTTTCATAAACGATATCGTGAAACAATTTACCGATATCAACGTTCTCCTTTTCGCGGACGATCTTAAGTTGTATTCGAAGGTTTCAAATGTTCAGGACTGTTTGACTATCCAGAGAAACTTAGACAATTTATACGGTTGGTGTGTCACGAACCAGCTATACCTGAACATAGAAAAGTGCCAATATATACAATTTGGAAGAGGGAAAAAAAGTTAAGCTTCGACTATACCATAAATGGGGAGAAACTGGAGAAAATCACAGAGGTGAGTGACTTAGGCGTGATCTTTGATGACAAATTGGCATTCATAGCACACATTAACGAAATTACCAGCTCAGCAATGAAGACTCTCGGTTTTGTTCTGCGAACTGTAAGAGATTTCAATAATGCTATCTTACTTCTTTTTGTCTCTCTTTTTCGCAGTAAGCTGGAATATGTCTCTCCCATATGGTCTCCTGAATACCAGGTCCACATAAATGCCATAGAACGCATACAAAATAAATTCCTCCGCTTTATAAATTACAAACTTAAGATACCTAAGAGCGATTTAAATTACAATCACTTGCGCGCTTTTCTCAATATAGAAAAACTGTCCGATAGACGCATACTCCATGACCTAACACTGCTATACAGACTAACCAATGACTGTTTCAACGACACTGATCTGACCCAGCTCATTCATTATCACGTCCCTGCGCGAAATTTGCGAAGTGCAGATGTTTTCCACTGCGATAATAAATTTACCGCTAACTACCTGAAAAATACAGTTGTGCCGCGTATCCATCGTCTGGGTAATAAATATTTGCAGTGCATAGATATATTTGACTGCAGTCACGAGGCACTCAAGTCTCATGTATTATCTGCATTCGCCCGGGTAGAATAGATCTACGTGTGTTGGATCCATCGTTTTGAAAGACCTCTCTCTCTTTTCGCCCCGTTGAAAGTTTAAAATGACATTTTTGTTCCTCTCAAAATAAATATACAATTAATTGATTAATATAATGCTATTTCTCGGTTTTTCAGGAAACGTATGTACCTGAAAACAGAAAACTTTTGTGGTTATTTCTGTTGTGGTGTGTGTCATGAGGTGTATTGTTGTTGTTTCTGTTGCTTCTGTTTTTGCTGCTGTTGTTGTTGTCATGTTGTGTAATTTTTATACCTGCTTATTATTGTCACTACTATAATTGTTATTTTTTGGTAAAGGCATTATCGCCGTATATTGTGAAATAAATAAATAATCCCCAAAATCTGTCGCAGAAATCTATTCTTAACACTAAGGATCTTCTTCTGTTAAAGCTTCGACAGATGCCAGGATTCACAACCATATAACGCCCATTGATGTACAGCGTTCTTTTATCCGACGAGATAGCGACACTATAAGTTCCTGGCTTATCCTGGTATTTTGTCGATCAATTTGGTTTCTGCATTAACTAACATTGCATCACGCACTAACCTTCTTTGACAATTTACTACGCTCGATACTGAATCCCATACCGTGGTAGAATCCCTAGAAAATGACATTGATTTTGTTCCGTTCCGATACAGGATTCACACAACACAAAATATAAATTCAAAACTAACTTAGTTGTAACATAAAAACTGAAAGTACAGCGAAAGTTGATAAATATTTCATTAATGAGGTTGTACAGGATCTAATAATAATCAGAACTTCATCTGCCTTTCTTATTGTTTATTATTTTTTCCTTTTCAGTCCCGCAAACGTGCGGGATCCCGCATGAGAAATCCCGCATTTCTGATCCCGCAAAAAAGGTGCGGGAATTTATTCTGGAAGAGGTGGAAGACTGACTATCTAAATAAATTACAAATGAGATATAAATGGTTTAAAGAAAAGCCTGGTTTGATGCTGAATTTGGTTGTTTTGTTGAAGGAGGAATCACCGCCTCATTCTAGGCCCTTGGGCAGAATTTTGGAATTGTTTCCTGGTAAAGATGGTCATGTAAGGGCTGTTTCTGTCAAAACAAAGACAGGCATTTATACAAGATCCATAACAAAGGTGATTCCATTGCCCTTTGATTGATTTAATTCAGCATTGAATCGTTAATTATTTAATAATATGTTTTTATTAATTAGAATATATTTTTTTCTGTTGAGATGTAAGATTTATAGTGTAAGTAAATAAATATTACTTTTATTGATTTGTCAAAACTATTTTTTTTTTCTTTTACTTGTATTTCTCCTTTTTTGTTCTGTTTGGTGGAGATTTTTTACTTGTATTGTATTTAGAATTTCTATGGGGGGGGGGGGGGGGTGTATGTTTAATTCATAGGTAGGTGGGTGCCTACTCAATTAGATAAATGTAATATGTATTTAATTATTAGTTCTAAATTTGAATTTATTTTCCATTTTAATTTTCATTTATTTTATTCTAGAAGTTATTATAATAGCGAATGCTCTTCATAGATGATGAAGTTTTGTTGTATTATTTAAAAGTAATAAAAATATTTATATATCCGACACGATATTGTTCTCACATTTATTATTTAACACCTTTCATCCCCTCCTGCCGCCGGCGAAGAGAACAACCCCAATCCAAGGTGTGAATGTACCGTGCCGAGGGATGCGTGACTGGGGGGATGCTCAGTCATTAACGGTCGCTCTCTGATACCTGGGCACCTCAGAGAGTACTCTATGCCCTTCAGCCAGTAAGGGACTCTGGCGGCTGTGACTTTTATTTCCCCATAATTCATGGGAAATGCATGGATAATTTAGATAAAAAAAACAATCAAAACTTTAAAATCTCGCGGGACGCTGAGTCGACACTGCGAAGTGATGTTCAGGTACCGGTAACAGGTACCAACATCAATACGAACAATGATGTGGAAATGGAGATCCCCAAAGCGGGCGAAAGCTCGCAGGGTAGATCAAACATTTCCACAAATGAATGCGCGAAGACTGGAAGGCCTAGGCTTTCTGGTTGTACACGCAAAAGATGTGCGCTGTATACTTGCACGTGTGTTTTGTTCATGTAAATTTGTTGACACAATTTGTTTTTTATATCAAGGTGCATCATGTCGGGAAAGGGAGCACACGACTGGTTTTGATAGTACATCTCGTACGATTTTTGCCGATGTTTCATCCAGTAGACAACGGGAATATTGGGATATAACTTCTCAATTTCTTCAGCCATCTCATCATCACTTATACGGGGTGCTGGTGTGAAAATTTTTACAGGATTCCATTTTGATTCGGGCACGTTTTGAAATAACGGCTTCAAATGTCTTTTTACTGGGCGGAACTTTACGAACTCGAAATATGTGGATATCGGAATAATGAAATATAATAAAAATAATATGAACAAAATAAAAAGATACCATCTACTCTTTATAGACATTTTGTTTTAAGAAAATTTTTGAATTAAATTACAAATAATTTGTTGAAAAAAAAATTACAACAGGAGCACATTTAAGCGTTCACTTTGCTCTATTCCTGAAAAATATCCGACGCAACGACCGATAGAAATGTGAATGAGTAATGAAAATCATCCATTAAGATCATATAACTATGAAGTACGATGTGACGTATGCAAACATTAGGAAAAACATTATGAATTAGTTTTATTGCAAACATTATGCAAAATCATTGAATTAGTAATAGGTTATTTGTGTATACAGCAGGTATTTCATTAAAATTCTACGATGTCTTTTCTTGGTCGTTTAGTTCAGGGTCCATTTTAGTGCAGTAATTTTTGATAGAGATATCAGATGCCACATATTCCTTGTCATAATAGTACTACGGTCTACAATTACATTCTTGTTAACTTCATATCAATCAAGCTTGTCAAGGTACAAAAGGAAGAAGAATTCAATAAGAAGATAAATGATAAACTCCAGTGCTATAGTCTAAAAATTACTATACTTTGGTGTAAATCCAGTGACAGTGTGCTCTGTATCATTATAGCTTTTTACACAGTTTTGTGTTATAGTTCTTTTGTCCATGCAATTTTTTCATTATTCTCGTTTATCTTACATTTGATCTTATTGACCCATTTAAGAAGGGCGAGTTCACTGCTGTAAAAACTATTGGTATATTGACTAATAATATAGTATGTATGCTTATGTGACATCTCCTCTCTAAGACAGGCTATGCCTAGTGGAGGGACAAGGACGTCGCGAAGGGGGCAGGTGCCCCCCCCCCCCCTAGAGATTAAAAAATGTAGGCAACTGCAGAGCAACCAAAGTTCTAAGACCGTGATATGCCGTTAAATCCTAGAAAAATCTTCATACTCTTGACTATACTTAAAATTCATATATTTCTCATCCTCTATAATATAGGATATACGGAAAATAGCCTATGACTGGGTTCAATTTCCCCCCCTCTAGGCCTCGGGCTGGCGACGCCCTTGTGGAGGGAGATATGAAAATGTATCTAATGTGATTTTTTTTCCAATGAATAAAGAAGTTATTATTATTATTATTCCTTTCATCCAAAAATCGTTTAACCTCCTAAGGCCCCG
Organism: Mystacides longicornis; assembly: GCA_963576905.1. Lineage (NCBI taxonomy): Eukaryota > Metazoa > Arthropoda > Insecta > Trichoptera > Leptoceridae > Mystacides > Mystacides longicornis. Next base: position 10,063,088 of record OY756436.1, read on the forward strand.
GGTACTATAAAAAGTACTAAATCAACATAGTCATTCAGACCCAATATAAAATTTTGCTGCCTGAAATAAACGCCCATGGTACTTCTTAAAGTACCAATTATATTATTGGTTCTAGCAAATTTAAATTTCCCTCCTAAAACTTAAATTCAGCAAAGAATGATGGATTATATACTTCTCATATGCCGGAAATACTCACTTTAATAAAAAAAATTATAAATCTGTATGTCATCTGTCAGTTGAAAGTCAGCGATCATGGAGTCGGGGCGCGTGTCATGCGAGTAATCTGTCTTTATCTTTAAAATCCTGCGTTTTGCTTACAAAAGTAATGATTTTTTAGGAATATAGTGAATTATAATACCTGTTTATGTTATAAATTTATAGTTTTGAGCTATGATTATAATAAATAAACATTTTTGTTAAATGTTTATGTTTTTGTTTCATTTTTACTAAACGAAGAAGAAATACTGATCACTTTAGACACAGATGTTGTTTAGATTCTTAAAAACGGAATTTGGTGGAATGCTAGTCGAAGAAAATGCGTATAATGCAGATATCATGGTATAAGTATCGATAGAATCAGAGGACATAATATAACGAAAAAGAGGACGACTTACAGTTGTTTCCTTGCCCTCAAAAATTTACAAGAACCCATGGAGCACACCATGAAATGCCTGAAATGGATTTGGTGTAAAACAAAAGTGTAAGAAAGAAGGCTGCAAAATGAAAACATACGTCAAATTTTCAACATGAAACCTGTTCCCGTGCCTCACAAAAAACAGAAACCGTGTTTTCCTTTTTATTATAACAAATTTGATCCAAATAAGAATGATTTTGAATGTTATTTTGAAACCCTAATTCCTTTCCTAAGGTAAAATGATATGACGAACTTACAGCATACAGACCCAAAGTCCTTTTTATAGGTAAAAACATTTTGGATTTTTTTCTTCACTAAAGTCTTACTTTAGTGCTTAGAATATCCCTTAGGAATTAATAAAATGCTCGCTTGACTATAAACCTAAAAAAAGATGGGTTGTTTGTCTGGGACTGAACGCATTTATTTATTTAGTACTATTTAAAGTACTCTGGGTCTTTATTACTTCTTTCATTTCATAAGCCTGGGCCTTAGGAGGTTAAAATCTCTATAATTGATACCTGGGTATTGATCTGAAAGAATCATGTCAATGTCCTCATGTTCATCACATTTTTTTATCAATTTTATAAAATAGCTTGCATTTTGAGTACTTGAATTTAAAATATATGCATATCTAGTAAAGTGATCCGATAGCAGATGCAGGTATCTTTTTGTTGACCTCGAGCCTCCAAAGCCTCCAATAGTATCAATAGAACATATCCCAAAAGGTTTTGTTGCGGGACCTAAGTGAGACATCAACCCATATTTATTTTGACCTCTTGATTTGTTCTTTATACTATGCAATTTTCACAGATTCTTTTTATATTTTTCGTCATATTTTCTGCAGTATATATTGAGCTGATCATTTTTTGCTTTTGTGTGACTCCTATAATATATGATCTGTATGCACATTTTTGATTAGTCCTTTACTGCATTTCTCTGATAGTATAATTTTATCTTTTTTATTTACTTTCTTGTAGTAAATATTGACTTTTTATAAACTTTTTTTTTCTGAATTGTTTTACTTTATTTCCATCTTGATCTCTTACAATTGTTATGGTCATTTTAAGCGCTCAAAATCTGTTCTGAGAAATCTTGAAAGTAGGGGATGTGTGTAGATCCCATTGTGGGTTCCGAGCGATAAGCAAACAATAATGCGGTGTTCACACGGGGCGATATAAGGCCAGACGATTTCGCTTGCATAAAAAAAATATCGGTCGGTCGCCCATTGATCGTCTGATGTGTTCACACGAGTCCACCGACATACATTCAATCTGTCAGGTGCGCTGATTGTTTTAAAAATGGCGGACGTCGAGGTAGAAGTCGCGGAGTAATTGGAGTTAGTTGAAAATATTGTTTTAGACGATATAAAAAGACTCCTAATTGAGGAAAAATAAAAAAAAAAGCGCAGATATTGGGTGCGGAATTGGATTCTAAGGAGATATAAATTTAGAGCAGTGCTGTCAACTGTCAAGAAACAGAACATACGGACGCCGCGCATATCTGCGCATGCGTGCATCGTTCCACCAGATACAAAAGTTGAAAGGCTTTCAACTTGAGACGATATCGCTTTCAATCATTTTTATCGCTTCAGATTTATCGACAATCTGTTCACACGGTTCAATTGGTTGGCGATATTTTAGTGTCCTGGCGATATTCGCCTCGTCTGAACACCGCATAACACGGCGACAGTGTGTCGCTAACATAGTATTTTGTCTATTTTTAAATCTATAGGATTTACAATATTCTCGCGAAACGGGTTTTTTTAGATGCTTCGAAGGAAGGTAGATAATAATATATTTATTGCATGGCATTGTTTTGAGGATTGGGCTAATGGAAAAAAAACCCTTGTAATGATAAATAGAATTGTTTAGATGGTTTTATGTTTATTATCAAACTATGTAGTTCTAACAAAATATAAATTAACATAATAAGTAGGTTTTAATGTACGTAATAAATTATGCTTTCTAGAATTCAGGACTTAAATTTTGATTAAATAATGTGTAGAGATTATGATATTGTTTTGAAACGATACTTAACAAATAAGCTATGTTTAAGAGGTGTTCAAATTATAACACATATGCTTAAGGAGTAATAATAAGATTTTATAAGACTATAAGATTAATTACGGATTAAGGCATGTTAGCTTAATTACTGATAAGCGTCTCAATTCTGATCGTTTTTGTTTGTATTTTTTTTTCTTTTTGTGTCTTTATGTCTTTCACAGTACAGTGCCGCAATAAGTACAAATTAGTATCACCTCAACACATGCTGTCGTCTAGTGAGGTGATAAATTCCAAATATGTTACTACTTACCAAAAATATCTATGTACCTATGTAAAAGTTGGAAAAAATAAATAAATAATTAAGAAGCAATATATGTGTAGGTTAAGAATTACCTAAGATATGATTACCCCATTTTCCGATACCAGTGGCGTGACCTATCTTTAATATTTATTTTTGAATCTGGTTAGGAATTTCATATTTAGAACCTTCTAGTAAGTTCAGTGTAGAATTTTTATTTGTAGAGGTACATTGGTGTGTTCCCCGTGAGAGTAATTTTATTCAGTCGAGCTATGAACGAATTTACTAAAGCTCGCGTCTGTCCGCGTACAGATAGAGTTTGTATTTTAGTTTTCGCCGCCGTGATAAATGTAAAGTTATAAAGCCGGTATGTGTAGGAGGGCTGTTGGCGCAAGCTGGAGACCTTCCTCACATGACTGTGTATGAGAATGGGCTGTTGCTGATTTGGACGCTTTTCAGCTCAGTTCATGAGGTTCACTGGCGAAAAGGTCGCGCGCAAAAACCGAAGCAGTTGAGCGATTTGGAATTCCAATCAGGAAGGTCTTGCGGTTTAATGACAGCCCGTACGTAATTCGACTAGAAGGTTGATTTGTTCTTCTATAAAGTAATTGAACGTTTATTTTGATATTGAGATAGATAATCATTCAATACACGCGAGATAGTCAGTGAAATTGTCAATAGGCAGGATCGAATTGTTTGTAGTTAGCCGTGGCATATTTTTCGCGTAGTAAAATTCTGTCTTATTTAGAGTCTCTGTTGGAAGTACGTTTAGTTGAAGTTGATGGAAATAATTCTAAAGACTACTTTCTAGTGAATGCTCTTACTAAAATCATACTCATCAATTCTTCATATCTTGAGAATTCTGAGAAAGAGCTCCTCTGAATCTACCGTCAGACCTTTTCTCCAATGTTATTTGATTGACCTCGCACAAGTAAACTCCCTTTAATCTTCCTCGCCTGGTCAATCTATATCATCATTAAGCATCTTGTACCCTAAACATTCACTGCTTTTAATGGCCTCTTTGAGTTTTCTTCCACTTTCCATACTTCGGCATTCGTATAGCAAATATCTCTCTATCAAATCTCTTCTATCAAAATAGACCGATTAGTCTGTGATCAGTCTCAGATTTGCAGAGATGACTATATTATTACTAGTTTTTTAAAGGCGCCCGTGGCGCCCAACTATGGGCTTTTCCTACAAACATTGCTTTCTAATAGCTGAATTCACATGACTTCAAAATACTTGGTTAATTCAACTCTTTATGAAAACTCAAATACCTACAACTTAAACTTTTAATTACAAACTTTCCATTCAAATAGCTTTTAGCATGTGGGTATTTTAACTATTTGATCGCGTGTGTGCGTTAGTTTTCTGATTTGGTAAACTTTTTCATGCAAACTTTGCATTTGTATGGCTTCTCCACGCTATTACTTCACATGAGAATCTTTAAAAAAATAATTTGTGTGTAAATTTTTTTTGCAAACATTGCATTCGTATGGCTTTTCTCCGCTATTAGCACTTGGTAATAGGACTCTATGAAAATTAAAAAAAAAAATTGAGCTTTAATCATGAGTTATTATTTGATTGATTAAACTTTTTATCGCAATTGTTGCATTCGTATGGCTTTTCTCTGCTATGAGTTTGTGTGTGATTCTTGAGTTTGCAAACTTTTTATTGCACACATTGCATTAGTAAGGCTTTTCTTCGCTATGAAGTCCCGCTGTGCGTAGGTTATGATTTGGTAAACTTTTTCATGCAAAATTTGCTTTCTAATGGCCGAATTCATATGTCAGACTTTAAAGCACTTGATAATAGAACTCTACGAAACTTAAAAATAAAACTTGAACTTTTTATAACAAACTTTGCATTCAAATGGCTTTAATCGTGAGTTATTATTTGATTGATTAAACTTTTTATCGCAATTGTTGCATTCGTATGTCTTTTCTCCGCGCATGTCATTCTTTAAATTACTCGAGACCGCAAACTTTTTATTGCACTCATTGCATTAGTACCTAAGGCTTTTCTTCACTATGGAGTCCCGCTGTGCGTAAAAGTTTCCTAATTTGGTACACTTTGCCTTCTTATGCCTAATATCGCATGTGAGTTTTTAAATAACCCGAAAAATTGTTTTTCTCTACATCAAGACCTTTAAAAAAAGTGCTCAGCCAACAGGCATAATAATATTATGTTACTGTCAGCTGTCAGCCGTATTAGTAGAACAAAATTTGTCTTTGTTGCGAGTGGCGCGCCATCTAGCGGCGTTAATGACATCAGTCAGTCAGTGAGTCAGTGTTCAAGGCAAATATTATATAGATTTTTAATACCTATCATAAATTTTGACAAATTTTCCATTGTTCAAACCAGAAACACTATTTACTAAAGGAATAAAAATATCCTTCCATATTACTTGGCGATTTCATACATCTTTCTGTTATCCTGAAGCTAAGCAGCATCTCGAAATAACACAGCTAAGGTTACAGTTTTGAATCCTCTCGGGACATGGGATTTTTAGACAGGTAAAAGACCTTATGAACCTTCTGCGCAGGGTATATGAGATTTACATTGGAGCACACTACTTGCGAACAGTGAAACTGACCAAACTGAGCGTAAACAATATCAAAATTACCTAAAAAATTATAAAAAGAGCCATTCAAAGAGAGATAGAGTGAGGAATGGAACGATATATCAGAAAAGAAGTGACAGACTCAGCGTATCGCATCTTTAAAATTTCAAATTGAAGTGGGCAGTTTAAATGGCGTGAGATTAAAAAGATGGTGAAATTTGGAGACCCAAAATGACTACAGAGAGCGTTGGAAACACGTCGTGAAAAACATTGTGGTCAACTAGTTTTATAGAGCCCGAAATAGAGTGGTGTGGAAGGAGAAGGTCTTTGTTCAAGAGTGGATGGGTATATAGACTGATAAGAACGAAAATACATCCATTATGGGTAGTTGATTTGTAATTTAATTCACCGCGATTTATCAAGTGCAGTCACGAATATTACGGGGTTATGACCACCCTATACATTATATCTATCAATAGTCACCATTCGTTCATTCTTATCTGAAGGTTGGTTTCTTTCACTAACATAATCGACTGCACTTAATTTTATGACACGATAAAAGACTGCAGCTCAACTTTGATAAACCTAACAAAGCTGAGGCATTTTCATTCGTTATTCTAAATCTAATAATATGAAGATGCATTACTGTGTGTCAATTTTGAGGTACCGGTGAACTTCGTTTCGGTCAAATATGCAAACATGACGTAAGTTCGTAGGTTTAAAGAAGTTATTCTAAATCTAATAATATGAAGATGCATTACTGTGTGTCAATTTTGAGGTACCGGTGAACTTCGTTTCGGTCAAATATGCAAACATGACGTAAGTTCGCAGGTTTAAAGAAGTTGTTTTTTGTTCTTTAGTAGTGCAGTTTTTAATATAATTTTTGTGTACAGTTTCTTGGCCAGCGATTTCAATTCTTCTCTTAAGAACATGTCCTCGAGTCTATCTTTCTAAGATCTCCTTTTTCTACCTTCTTTGGCGCTCCTTTCCTAACGCTTTGGAGGTTTTCGTGTAGGGTCATTTGTTGTACCTTAGGACAAATAAATTTTTTACACGTTCGATTTATTTTTTCTCTAAAACGAAACGAGATTTTGATATAATTCTTTTTTTATAAATAGCCTGAACATATTTCTTGTTTGTATTTTTTTTTGTCATTTCTTACACATTTATTTATTGACGAAATTTGCGTTTTACTAAAATCATACGTTTTGATTCAAATAATTAATTTAGATTTAACCATTGATATCTGATCTGGGCTGAATCCTTTTAACACCTTTTTTACTACGAGGCACTAAAAATAATTAATAAGATGGTGATGCAAATATGAATTACACACAATTTACAAAATTATAACAATATCTAGATAAATTCATAACAATTAAACTGTTCATTAATATTTATACTATTAGACAAAATATTGTTCTACCAACGATGACTATTCAAAAGGTTTTTGTACTTTTTGACGTGTCCAGAACACTGAGTACAAAAATTATAATGTCCAGAGGTATAACACGACAAAATATTTGACATAGACAGGAAATTTGGCGCGCAAAAAAAATTGGGCTTATGATAGCGGAAAACCAAAAATGTATTCACAAAGGTAAAACTTGTCAGATTTGCGATTCATATTGTTTACGCAACTCACAAATAAAAAAAACAGAATAAGAGAAACAATGTAAATGAGTAAAAAATTTACTTTTTGATAAAAAAATCTTCAAACTCTCATCCCAGACGAATCCCTTCACTTATGTTAAACCAAACACAAGAAAGTTGGCACAACACAAAAACATTAATTTTTTGTAAATTTGCAGACTTTTATATCTATGGCAACCTATTCAAATTGCAACTGTCCAAAGGTACAACAAATGCCCCTAACTCTGATAGCAATATTCCTGTTACATTCAGTATTAAACTTAAAATTCCTCGAAAAGTTGTTATCTTTCCAGCAATTGCAATAGTGTCATCGTCACAAGCATACTCCTAAGTTAACATTCTCCACCCTTGCTTTAATGCCACGACTAAGATTTTGTAAATGTGTAAAAATCTCAAATAGTTAAATCATAATTAGGAAAGAAGTAAAGTTAATTTATATTACAAGTTTTTGCAGTTGGCAGGCTTTTTTTTTGTTTTAATCTTTATTCGCTGAGAGGGGTAAGGCTCGGTTCGACTTTACATAATTTGTAATTTAAAATAGCTTAATACTAATTAAAACTAAAAAAAATAAACAAATATTAAAACAAAGAAGAAATAAAATGGAAGACAACTTATAACTAAACTTAAACTACTTAAAACTAATAATAAGAATAAAATAAAAACAAAACAAAAAAAATAGAAAAAAGAAGAAAAGAAACAAAAATGAAATAGAATATAATGAACATAATAAAACAAAAATATAATGGAAACAATTAAGAGATAAAATAGACTATCTATATAAAATAAAATTTAAAACAAAAATATAACAAAATACAGAATCCATAGCAAAGTAAAACATACTCGTAAGTCATGTCCCATGTAAAAAGTAAAACATATTCGCAAGTCATATCCCATTCACACAATACATATTATGTCACCGTTACGTTTGGTATGAAATCACGGCAGTAGGTTTGTCTGAGCTCCGATAAAAAACTACGCAGTGCTGCCTTGAACTTATGCAGAACTTTCAAGCCATTGTTCCTTTAATGATCAAATTGTGTGAACTAGGGCATACATATGCAACAGCAGCTCCCCGATGCACTCGATCCTCGACCAGAATCTCTGCTTCAAAGGAATGAAACAGAGTAGGTATGAGAGGGTCATTCTCGTTGTGGGATCCCTGATGGGAGGAAAAAAAGCGCTCTCCTCGACCAACTTTTTCAGTGTCCTTAATACATGCCCTGCCACTGTCCAGCCATATCGATCCTTCTCAGTTGGGGTCAACGATTAGTCTTGGAGAGTAATGATTCATAATCCTCATCCTCTGGCTTATTTAAGATATTACTTACGCATTATATCAATACGCAATCAGATCAATACCGTCGGAGCGGTCGTGTCGTGTCAGGTGGGAAACCTAACATTATTTAAGTTTTTTTTTTTATTTATTATTATTATTATAGAGATTAGTGTCCGTAATGGTTTAACAATCTTTCTAGTTTAATTGTTTTTTTTAAATTTTAACTAGTTTTCAACTGATTAAAAATATGAGTGATTCAAAAGAAACATTTTAAATTCATTGTGTAGAAAAGCTATACGAGTGTAGTAATTGTAACAAAAAGTTCTCTGTGTTATGTAAATTACGGAAACATTTACGAATATATTAGGTATTATAGTGGAGTAAAGCCATTTGAGTGTAGTAACTGTAACAAAAAGTTCACTTATTCAAGTGATTTAAAGAATCATTTACGAACACATAGTGGAGAAAAGCCATACGAGTGTAGTATATGTAACAAAAAGTTCACTTATTCAGGTAGCTTAAACAAACATTTACGAATACATAGTGAAGAAAAGCTACACGAGTGTAGTATCTGTAACAAAACATTTTCTTCGTCAGGTAATTTAAAGTTACATTTACGTAAACATAGTTGAGTAAAGCCATACGAGTGTAATATCTGTATCAAAAAATTCACTTATTCATGTGAGTTAAATAAACATTTACGAATACACAGTGGAGTAAAGCCATTTGAGTGTAGTAACTGTAACAAAAAGTTCACTTATTCAAGTGATTTAAAGAATCATTTACGAACACATAGTGGAGAAAAGCTATACGAGTGTAGTATATGTAACAAAAAGTTCACTTATTCAGGTAGCTTAAAAAAAACATTTACGAATACATAGTGAAGAAAAGCTACACGAGTGTAGTATCTGTAACAAAACATTTTCTTCGTCAGGTAATTTAAAGTTACATTTACGTAAACATAGTTGAGTAAAGCCATACGAGTGTAATATCTGTATCAAAAAATTCACTTATTCATTGAGTTAAATAAACATTTACGAATACACAGTGGAGTAAAGCCATATGAGTGTAGTAACTGTAACAAAAAGTTCACTTATTCAAGTGATATAAAGAATAATTTACGAATACATAGTGGAGAAAAGCCATACGAGTGTAGTATATGTAACAAAAAGTTCACTTATTCAGGTAGCTTAAACAAACATTTACGAATACATACTGAAGAAAAGCTACACGAGTGTAGTATCTGTAACAAAACATTTTCTTCGTCAGGCACATTGGGTCGTTGTCGCTGGCCGTATGTATAAATAGGTATACATAATAACACATCAATTATTTCTAATGTGTGATCTTAAATTATATATGTGTGGGTGTGATATATTTAATAATCAAAATAAGAAATATTGTGTATTAGTTGTGTCTGTGGTGTCTTTTGTTTACAAATTAACGAACACAAGATTTTCGTAGTGCTGCAGTGGTGGTGCACATGTGTTAAAAAATATTTAACAAAAGGCAAGAATCAGTGACGGTACTAGTATTATAACAAAGCAGGTACTATCCCGAGAACGACACGTATCATTATATGTAAAATACAAAATGTCTACTCTATCTCAATGTGAAATAATTAACCCAGCATCAACAGCTGAAATACTGGAAAAATTAAAGAATCATATTCAATCCATAAAAGGATCAATCAATGACGGCAAAGGGAAGATACCTGTTGCTACCAGAGATGCAGTAGGCCGTAATATTGACAGTATACATGATAAGAATTGAGATCGCTCCGACCTATAATACATACTATGACACGAGACATAAATGACGTGAAAGTATGCTTGTCAGATAATATTAAAGGAGTGAATGAGGCACGTGGTACTCTGCACCAAAATATAGAATCAGACCACAAACATAAGCGTGAAGCTATAGTAATAGTGACACCCACAAATAAAGAAGAAATACATAGTCAGACGACCGATATGATAAAGAATATCTTGAACCCAATACATGTGGGAGCAACAGGTCTCTCTAAAAGAAAAAATGGAGGAATCGTAATAAAATGCCAAAATAAAGAGGGTACGGAGAGGGTTCAGAAAGAAATTCTTGAGAAAACCGGGAATACCTACAATGTAAATATACCCAAGAGACCAAAAGCTACAATTAAAATTGTGGGGATAACGGAAAAGTTGACACCAGAGGAAATAACAGAAAGAATAAAAAAACAAAATGACTTTGTCCTCGAAGAGGACAAAATTAACATCATATTCATAAAACAAATAAATCGGGGTGTACAGACAACATACACCGCATTTGCGGAAGTATGTGATAAGTTATACCAAAACTGCCTCAAGAAGGAAAGAATAAATATTGGATGGAGTAAATGCAGAGTTTACAATAACGTTACACTAAATACATGTTATAAGTGTAACGGATATCAACACAAGGCGAAAGACTGCAAAAATAAAAAGGCATGTGCTAAATGTGCAGAAGAACACGGTGAAAAGGAATGTAATGTCGGCCCTGATGCATATAAATGCATCAACTGTCTTGCGGCTAATAAAAAATTAGACCTGAATCTGGACATGAAACATGCAGCCTGGGATAGAACATGTGCAGTGTACACAAAGAAACTATCGGTCCTTCAAAGCCGGGTAGATTTTTTATAAACAAGAAACAAAAAACCATATATAACATGAATGTGGCTAGCTTACTAGCCCATCATGAAGAAATAAGTCAAAAACTTGTAGAATTACAACCCGAGATGCTGATGGTATGTGAAACATGTGTCACGGAAGAAATAAGCGATGTAGAAATATCGTTCCCAGGATACCAGACAATCAGGTGTGATTCTACTAGTAGACATACGGGAGGTGTAGCAATAATATTAAAAGATAAAATTACCTTTAGAACAATGTACACTAATGTTCTGGAAGAAAAAAACGCATGGTTCTTAACTATTGAAGTAAAAAATGGGATGAAAAAGGGAATTTATACGGTACTCTATCACTCACCAAATCAAAGCCACGTCAAATTTTTAGATTTCTTTGAAAAATATTGTGATAAGATTAAGAAAGATAATAAGTTTATGTATATATATGGTGACTTCAACATTGACATGAAGAATAAAAATACATATAGTAATAAGCTGACACTCATTCTAAACGAAATAGGATTTAAACAACACGTAACAGACTATACTAGAGTAACTGAAAATTCAAAAACCATAATAGACTTAATTATATCTAATGATTATTATCTGATAGTAAATGTGGATGATAATTTTAAGATATCAGACCACGAAACTTTAAAAACATGTTTAGAGAGTCCATCAAACGTTACAAGCTATGAAAGAGTTACATATAGAAATATGAAGGGATATTCAAAAGAAATCCTTTGCAGTGAGCTACGGAGCACAAATTGGAATCTAAATGGAGATGTCAATGAAAAAGCCAAAAAAGTTATAGATAATTTTACAACTGTCATTAATAAAGTAATACCAGAAACGACGATTACGATAAAGCAATCATGCAAGTGGTATACAAAGCATCTAGAAAATCTGCGTAAAGAAAGAGATAATGCGTATAAGGCTTGTAAATATGTGAATAATAGCGAATTATGGATGAAGTACAAAACAATAAGAAATAAGTACTCTAAAGATATTAAAATTCAAAAAAATAAATATGTTAAAGATAAGATTGAAGGATCTAAGCACGATAGCAAAAAAATGTGGACAGCATTAAAAAGTCTAGTGTTAAACAACAACAGGAAAGCTAATAATATCGTGGAATTTCCAGATGGAGAAGAAGAGAATAAAAAACAAATTGCTGAAAAATTTAATAAGAACTTTTTGTCAAGTATTGAAAAAATACACGAAAGTATTCCGATAGGTATTGAAACTAGAGATAAGGAAGAAAGAAACACCGACACCTGCTTTCAGTTCACACCATTAAATATAGATACTCTTCTAAATAATTACGTCAGCAAAATCAAATCAAAACCATCATCAGATGGTATTACAATACAATTTATATCGGATACTTTTGAAGTTGTAGGCTTTTACATGCTTGAGGTAATCAATGATTCGTTGCAAACTGGTAGGTTCCCAGAAACATGGAAAACCTCAGTTATAACCCCAGTTCCAAAAATATTGCACCCTAAAATGTTTGATGAATACAGACCAATCAATTGTTTACCTAAATATGAGCAACTCTTAGAATACATTGTTAAAGACCAACTTGTAACATATATTGAAAAAAATAAAATATTGGTACAGCAGCAATCTGGTTTCAGAAATAATTACTCATGCGAAACAGCACTAAATTGGATTATTAATAGATGGAAAAATGGAATCGATGAGAAAAAAATTGTAATATCCGTGTTCCTCGACTTTAAAAGGGCATTTGAAACCATAGACAGAAATAGACTGATAATAAAACTGGAAAACATTGGAATAAAAGGAATTGCAAAGGAATGGTTTGTAGATTACCTTACAAACAGAAAACAAGTAACAAAATTTGAAGGAAATTTTTCGACGGAGGAAACAGTAATAAGAGGAGTACCTCAAGGATCTGTTCTGGGACCACTCTTATTTATAATATACATAAATGACATTGTGAAGTGTGTTACAAACTGTGAAATAAAATTATTTGCTGATGATACCCTAATATATGTTATATGTGATGAGTTACAAAATGGACTTTTAAATATACAGAATGAACTCAATGAAATATCTAATTGGTTGTGTGTAAATAAATTGAAGTTAAATGTCAAAAAAACTAAGTGCATGATAATAGGCAAAACATCTTCTAACACAAAGTATGAACTAAAAATAGACGGAGATAATATTGACCTAGTCGACAATATCAAATATTTAGGAGTAACGGTTGACAATAAATTGAACTTTAAAGCCAATTTTGAGAATATCATTAAAAAAATTAGTAAAAAAATAGGTTTCCTAAATAGGGTAAAGAAAGGAATGGACGTGAGGTGCAGAAGAATGGTTTATAACTCTATAGTATTACCGCATTTTAATTACTGCGCTTCAATTCTCTTCTTATCGAACCAAACAGATTTCAATAAATTGCAAAAATTGCAAAACAGAGGAATGAGAACAATATTAGGATTTGGAAGATATCATCGAGTAAAACTTATGTTAGATAAATTACAATTCTTGAGTGCCAAAAAATTAATTTATTTTCAGACAATGACTTTTATATATAAAATGAAACAGGGAATGCTGCCTAATTACATGTGTGATAGTATTAAATATAATCAGGATATTCATGGCTATCCAACGAGAAATCGAGACCAATTCCGCCTTCAAAGATATAGACTTGCAGCAACTGAAAAAGGGATTTATTATAATGGGCTTAAGTTTTTTAACAAATTACCCAAGGAAGTTAGTGGGGCAAAATCATTAGCGATTTTTCGAAGGAAATGTTATGAACATATAAAGACCATGGATAGTTTTTGACAAAAAAAAAACAATATTTAAGTATTATGTTAGAGTAGGTATATAATAGATTGAGTTGGGGAGATAGTTTGAAGATATCATAAATGATTGCTTACATCAAATAATGTACCTATATGATTAGATGATTGAAATTTTCTAACAACCTTTTCAAGTGAAAGTGAATTTTTTCTTGTAAGTTACTGTTGGATTTTATCAATAAATTTTCTGTTAGATATGCTACCTACCTAAGCAGAACCGAACCTTTTCTATTGGTCTTTTGATATCAATTATTGTTTTTTCGCATTATTATTAAAGTATATTATTTAATAGAATATAAGAGTTTGTATATAATTGTAAGGTTATTATAAGTTGTAAAATTTATTGTATTTTTACGACTTAATAAAATAAATAAATAAAATAAATAAATTATATTCTGTCTAAAGAAAAAAAAATTGTCTACCATCATTCGAATCACGCTGTCCAATATGAAGCAATTTTAATCCATCAAATGGTACCGAATACATAATTCAAACAAATTTCCGACATTTTCTACCGTTGCGTTGTTTCGAAGTTAGGTTTCATGAGAAAAACATTAGACTCTTCATATGGGCTTCATCAAAGGTAGTTCAAAATATCATATAATGGACGATAATATTCGACTTTGTTTTTACATTGATGAAGTTTTTTTTTCCCTTTTCGATTTTTTTTTACTGTTATGTATTATTTAATAAACTACCATATAATTTAATGTAATATTGCATATTTCGATGCAGTATTCCATTTGAAGTCAAAGTATTGAATTTATTCAAGATGCGACTTCTTGATTTTGGAAATTAACATTAATTTGGCATCTCATGTCTAAAGTCTCTTAAACATTCCCGAAAATGTGCCGATTGCTTATATATTATCGACTCTTGCACATTCTTGTTTTGGTTCTTTTAATTTGATGGATGCTCTTTATATTATCATGTTTTCTTTTCATTTTGCTTTCAGAGTCAAAACATCAGTCAACTTCACAAGATTTAAAATAATTCTAGGAATACTTTTTATCACATTGACTATATATTTGTTTATAAATTTAGCATCGTTATATTCCATTACAGAATTTGTACAACACAAAATAAAACATAAAGCTCAAGTCTTTAAGGAATCACTTAGAACAGAGAAATACATTGAAGAAGAAATAGAACCGGCAAAATATGTCACTCTCAGAGATTTTATACAAGGAAATATAAAAAAGTTCACACCAGCACCAAATATTTTAGATGAAGAGGCATCAGCCGAGGTTGAGAAGCTATACCCGAATATTCCCATACAGTATTGGCTTAAGGTTCGAGATAAAATGACGGAAATGCGTCTCAATGACACTTGCAATGCGACGTTTCCCGATATGTACGCACTGGATATAAAAAATACATTCTGGCAACAAATTTTCATGACAAACAAAACGGCTCTCCAGCTATACAGCGCTTACTATGATAGAAGAAAAGATTCTGAGAAAGTGGTTAGGATACTCACAATGGTAAACAGAACAAAAGATAATTTTCTAGGCTTTTATAAAACTCTGTATTGTCAACTATGGTTTGATGGAGAAGATGAGCCTCTTTTAACTCCTATGGATAAAACAAAATACATGTGGTTTGACGCCTGGAAAATTCACGAAGATGGAACATTCGGACCATACCTTCTGGGTTGTTCGATTCCTCAATCGTACATTGATAAAGTTCCAATAGTCGTGTCAGTAGTTGAAAATGCCTGCGATAAAGCGAGAAATATGCTTAGAGTTGTAAACGAAATTCCTCAGGTAAAAAAAGAATTCGCCGTTTGTGTCAAGGGGTTGGATTTTTTGCAAACTGATGTCTCTTTAAGACTCGTAGAATGGATGGAATTTAATTTCCTTATGGGAGTTGACAAAATTTTCTTTTATAAGTTCGAACTACATCCTAAAGTTCAAAAGGTTATTGACTACTATATAAGAAAAGGCAGAGCAGATGTCAGAGATATAACTCTTTCAAGTGGAAACCCCTTCATGCGTTTTGTTCAGCATCTTTTCATAGAAGAAAACGTCGTTGTTCAAATGTTGAACGAAATCATACCCTACAATGATTGTTTTTACAGAAACGTGAACAAATATGATTTCATATCCCTGTTAGACATAGACGAAATCATATTTCCTTTAAAAGATCGGAACTGGCACGATTTGATACAAAGAACAAAAAAATATTATAAAAAAGCCAAAGTTTATAATTCATTTACAGCAGAGCACATATATTTCATGGACATAATTCAGCGGGAAGAAAAGTTTCCAGACATTCCTCCTTATCTCCATATGATGCAAAGTGTTTATAGGTCAAAAAAATTCAGTCGAGATGGGGAGTATGGGAAAACTATTTATGTTTCAAACGACACCATTGTTCTTCACAATCATTTGCCGCTTTGGTCAAATCCTGGATCAGTGATACAAGTTTTTAAAAAAGAAGACGCAAGAGTGCATCATTATAGGAAAGGCTGTCACTCGACTGAAAATAATTGTACCGAATTCACCAATGACCCTGTGAAGGATATATCTATTTGGAAATTTAAGGAAGAACTATTGCCTCGCATTGACAAAGCTCTCCTCGAAATAGGACTGCTTCGAGATGATGATGAACGATCTTTGTAGAAGAAGAAGATAGTAAATAACATTCATTCGTAAGTTTGTGATTAATAAACATTGAACAAATATCGGTCTGATATTTTTTATTTGTTTATTGTTCACATATAATATAAAATATATAAGTTACAAAAACAAACAAACAAATAAAATAAAACAACAATTGAATATGATTTGCTCTTTTTTATCCCACTATCTCTCTGCTAGAATCATGTCTCGGTCCATGAAGTCGGTACTGTAATCTTTGCAATTCACTTCTAGATAATTTATTTATTTATTTCACAATATACGGCGATAATGCCCTTTACAAAAAAATAACAATTATAGTAGTGACAATAATAAGCAGGTATAAAAATTACACAAAATGACAACAACAACAGCAGCAAAAACAAAATCTTTGCAATTCACTTCTAGATAATTTATTTATTTATTTATTTCACAATATACGGCGATAATGCCCTTTACAAAAAAAAATAACAATTATAGTAGTGACAATAATAAGCAGGTATAAAAATTACACAACATGACAACAACAACAGCAGCAAAAACAGAAGCAACAGAAACAACAACAATACACCTCATAACACACACCACAACAGAAATAACCACAAAAGTTTTCTGTCTTCAGGTACATACGTTTCCTGAAAAACCGAGAAATAGCATTATAATAATTAATTAATTGTATATTTATTTTGAGAGGAACAAAAATGACATTTTAAACTTTCAACGGGGCGAAAAAAGAGAGAGGTCTTTCAAAACGATAATTGTGGTATCTTTACATAAAATGCGAAGAATATTTCGCATATTATCCTCACGCTTGCCAAGAAAGGCCAAGAATGTTCACTCAATGTTTAATAATTGGCATGATTTCCAAGAGATAACAAAATTGAGGAGTTGCTTATAAAATTAATAGGAAGTTGATATCAAATCAATCCTTGATAAATATACAAAAGAAGGGAGTTCTCTGCTCCACACATCGAGATGATATTTTTATTTAATTTATTTCAAATAAGATGGTCAATAGAAAAACATAAAGACTCAATAAATAATTAATTCACATCAGTCTGTTCTTCTCATAAACTTCAATACTTGGTAAACGACAAACCTTTACTGCGTTTAAAATACGATCGTGTTCTTTCTATAGAAGAAGAAAGTAGAACAGAATGACTTCAAGGCTTCTCATTTGCGATTCATGATACTCGTTGTTGGAATAACCTTCCATCACAAAATGATACTCGAGGAATCACCGCATTATTTCAAGAGATTAGAAGCACTTTAATGTTCTCAATTAGAGCATGAATCCTTCGTGCTCTAATTGAGAACATTTCTTTCAACTTCCTATAACTCGAGATATAAGTGTTCGCACTTATAAAAAGTTGAATGAATGAATAAGAAATGATATAAAATATAAACAAGATTAAATCAAAAATTAAATATTATTTTAAAAAAGAACGGGAAAAAACAACGACAACGAACCACACCAACATGTTCAACTGTATGGTTAAATTATTATTTATACTGTGGATATTATGGTATTATTATTATTTCAAATCATTTATTCACTAAATCACAATATATCATATTAATGTTATCTTTTGAAAACGAAATAGTATTGTTGAAATACGCTCTGTTGACTTTATACTGTAACGATAGGGTATTGGTCACATCCTTGTATTGATGACAGCTATATATGTGATTGTCAATTGTCATTTTTTATGCTGCTTAACCTTTCTTCTTGTCTTTGCTCGCTCTCTTATATTTTGCTCGTTGGTGAGTACACTTGTGTGATTTTGTTACTCTCAATAATAAAGTGAATCCTTATAACAAAAGCTACTATATTATTTCACAACCAATCCTCCATCATTCTGCTACAAATTCTACAGGTTATTGGCCCAGGTTTTTGGAGGATTGGTTAATATTGAAATTAAACTTTTGTTATCAAGAAGTAGTGACCTCGTGGTCAACATGGAAAACAGGAAAGTTTACCAGGTGGAGAAGTTTAATGGATCGAACTTCCAATTATGGAAGTACCAGCTAAGTATAATACTAAAAGCTGAAGGCCTCGTGGGCGCTGTCGCACCACCAGACACTGTTACGGCAGTAACTGAAGACGTGAAAAAAGTGAAAGAGCAGGAAAATATACGAGCAATGTTGCTGATTTCTACAGCAATGGAGTTTGAGCAGCTACAGACGGTGATGAACTGCAATACTGCCCATCAAATGTGGGAGAGGCTAAAACTCATTCATGAGCAGAGATCAAGTGTGAACAAAGTTAACCTCAAACAGAAGTTCTTCAATTACTCTATGAAAGAAAATGATAACATCGCACAGCATGTAGCTAAAATAGAGGCCATGGCGTTAGCCTTAAGTGACGTGGGGGACCCAGTGAGTGATTTAGATAAAATTGCCAAGACATTAGGTAGCCTACCACCCAAATACGGCGCCTTTATTACATCGTGGGACTCATACGATGAAAGCAGGCAGACCTTCGACAATCTAACAGCAAGGTTGCTGAAGGAGGAGCAACGTCTGAACGACGTAGAGGAGACATCCACAGCCTTTGCAGCAGTAAAAGTAAAGTCGTCGTCATCCAAGAAGAATATAATTTGTTTTTTCTGCAACAAACCTGGACACTATAAATCTGAGTGCAGAAAGCGAATAAGTAAAATAAAAAATAAAAACTACAATGTTAAGAGCCCTGCAGCACAAGCTCTTAGTGCAGAACAAAAGAATCTCTCAGCAATAGGATGTGACGAGTGTTGGTTAGCTGATAGTGCAGCATCGAGACACATGACTTTTCATCGGGACTGGTTTGATACATTATCTCAGTTACCAGATACATCAGTACAAATCAGCGATAACAGCTGTTTAACAGCAGAAGGAGTGGGAACAATTTTGGTTAATGCACTTGTCAATGGCAAGTGGGAGCCTAGAAGATTAGAAAATGTGTTGTATGTCCCAGGCCTAAGAAAGAATCTCTTTTCAATCGGAGCATGTACCGGTAAGGGACTAAACGTCAAGTTTGACAATACTAATGTCAATGTTTATGGGCGCAACTTGTTGGCTGTAGGCTTAAAACAATATAATCAGTGTTATAAAATGTTATTCAAACCAGTTATGAATCAAGCAAATGCAACAGTAATGACATGGCATGAACGGTTGGGTCACATTAACTTTAATACACTGAAACAAATAGCAGATCTTGGAAAGATTCCTTTGAAGATGACAACAGTTGAAGGATTGTTTTGTGGTGCGTGTCAAATGGGCAAACAATGCATCAAACCATTCAAAAGTATAGTAAATCAAGACATCTACAAAGCGGGAGAATTTATCCACGCCGACGTTTGTGGCAAGATGCCTCAACAATCCTTGGGAGGTGCCAATTATTTTGTAATCTTTAAAGATAACTTCAGTGGTTATAACTTTGTCTATTTTATAAAAAATAAGAGTGATGTGTATTCTGTGTTTTTACAATTAGAGAAATTGATTGAAAGACAAACAAACAATAAGATCAAAGTGTTTAGAAGTGACAACGGACTCTAGTTTAAAAACGAGTTAATGAACAGACATTTTATGAACAATGGTATTATTCATGAAACAAGTGCCCCTTATACAGCTCCGCAAAATGGCAAAGCAGAACGGGAACTAAGGTCTATTGTTGAAAGTGCTAGAGCAATGCTTAACAAAACAAACCTACCACAAAGCCTGTGGACAGAAGCCGTCAACACCTCAGTGTATGTACTGAATCGTCGGCCTTATAAGTCTAGTGAGGGTGTGACACGTTATGAAAAATGGACAGGCAAAGTACCTAACCTCAATCATCTCAGAATATTTGGTGCAGAAGCATATGTTCATCAGGCTAAGCAGTTTAGAACGAAATTCCAACCAAAATCAAAGAAGATGATCATGATAGGATATGAAGGTAATAGTTCAAACTACAGACTTTATGATCCAGTAACCAAGAAAATAGTTGTTTCAAGAAATGTTTCATTTAATGAAAATTGTACAGACTTACCAATCAATGATAAAAATTACTCAACTCTTGTATCATTTGAGGAAGAAACCAGTACACCAGATGAATCATTCAACTTACCAGATGAGACTTCAATCTTATCAGACAGGTCGTCTAATTTACCAGAAGAATCTTCGAATATACAAGATGAATCCTTTGAATCAATTATGTCAGATAATCCAGAATCTTCAGAGCCGGCCCAGGCATCAACATACATGTTAAGAGATCGAAATACTATTCAACGTCCAAGAATATTCGATGATTATGCCTGTGCTGCAATAATTGATGAGCCGCAGACCTTCGATGAAGCAATGGCTAGTGAAAATTCAGAAAAGTGGTTGCAAGCAGTAAACGAGGAGTTAAACTCGTTAAAAGAGAATGGAACCTGGCAATTAGTTCCACTACCGATCAATCGCTCTACTATCGGATGCAAATGGGTGTTCAAAACAAAGTACAATCCAGATGGAAGCATAAGTCGTTTTAAAGCCAGACTTTGTGCCAAGGGCTATTCACAGAAGAAAGGTATAGACTACAAGGAAACCTTTTCACCAGTAGTAAGGTACGAGTCCATAAGAATCCTATGTGCCATAGCAGCAGCAAACAATATGTGTATAAAACAGTTTGATGTCAAGACAGCGTTTTTAAATGGCATTCTAGAGGAAGAAATATATATGGATCCACCCCAGGGTCTACCAGGTGACAATTCCAACTTAGTATGTAAGTTACAAAAAAGTTTATACGGTCTTAAGCAAGCACCTAGAGTGTGGAACAAAGAATTTAATAATTTTATGTGTAAATTTAATTTCAAACAATCTATTTCTCATCCATGTGTCTTCACAAGTATGAATAATGATATAGTTTACCTTGCTATTTATGTAGATGATGGTCTCATTATTAGTAAAAATGTAAATGTAATTAATAGTATGATTAAGGAGCTCAACTCATGCTTTGAACTCTCAACTTGTGGGGATGCTAAATATTTTGTAGGTTTTGAAATTCATGTACATGATGATAATGTTTTTATTAATCAGGAGGCATATCTGAAAAGAATGCTGGATAAATTCAATATGCAGGACTGCAGACCAGTCTCCACTCCAATGGATGTGACAAATGGTAATCAGGCAGATGACAATGTTCCTTGTAATGAATCTATTCCATATAGAGAGGCAGTTGGAAGCCTCATGTATGCTTCAATTATAACTCGGCCTGATATATCCTTTGCAGTGGGACAGGTCAGCCGTCATTTTAATAATCCATGTATGAAGGACTGGAAAGCAGTCAAAAGGATTTTTCGGTATCTCAAAGGAACTATAAAACTGGGTTTGAGATATCGTAGAATCCACATTCCTAATTTGTGTGTATACTCGGATGCGGACTTTGCTGGTGATATTACTAGCAGACGTTCGACTACTGGGTATGTCAGTATGTTAAATGGTGGTCCTATTACTTGGGCATCACAACTGCAAAGATGTGTGGCTAGATCCACAACAGAAGCAGAATACATAGCTGCTTCTAACGCAACACAAGAAATATCTTGGTTGCACTCAGTTCTTTCAGAGTTATATGTTAATCATAATAAGCCAACAAAACTGTATATTGATAATCAAAGTACTATAAGGCTCATATGTACTCAAGATCATCACAAACGAACCAAACACATTGATGTTCGTTACCATTACATCAGGGAACAACATGACAAGGGTGAAATTTTTCCAACATATGTAAGCTCAGATGAGCAGTTGGCTGATATGTTTACCAAAGCTTTGACTAAGCAACTCTTTGAAACAAACAGAGATAAGTTAATGACATAACCTTTTTTTTTTATTATCTTTGTTTTTCTTTCTCTTTTGAAATATGACAAACTTGTGTAACTGTTTTATTATGTATTAATGTTCTCACTACATACAGAAGGTTAAATTTATTGATGTATGTAATTTATGTATTCAATGTTATAATTGGTAGCAAATAAATTGGAATATAAGAATTTGTTGGTACCTAGTTTCATAATATGATGGGAGATGCATATTTGTTATGTATACCTAACTATCCATCATTAACTTATTGTTTTACTGGTAGATATGTAAATGATTACTGAAAATATTTTTGATATGTTTTTGTATGCAAAGATTGAAGTTGTATTGCATATTATGTTCTTTTTGTTGGTAAATACCAAGGTGAAATGAAATGTATATTTGGTTTGTTGATAACTTTTTATTTATTTATTTTTGCATACAGGTTCAATTGTGGGATGTTTATGGATAACAATATTGTAATTTAGTCAACAAAGAGTGGGAGTGTTGAAATACGCTCTGTTGACTTTATACTGTAACGATAGGGTATTGGTCACATCCTTGTATTGATGACAGCTATATATGTGATTGTCAATTGTCATTTTTTATGCTGCTTAACCTTTCTTCTTGTCTTTGCTCGCTCTCTTATGTTTTGCTCGTTGGTGAGTACACTTGTGTGATTTTGTTACTCTTAATAATAAAGTGAATCCTTATAACAAAAGCTACTATATTATTTCACAACCAATCCTCCATCATTCTGCTACAAATTCTACAAGTATAATTTGACTCTTTTTGTAGAAACTCTTTTTTTGAAATTTTGATAAAACCGGTTTTAAACTTTTTAGGAGCCACTTAAAAATCATCCCTAATTATATGTGCCCTTTTTCGTCCCTTTTAGTGAAAATTTGGAAACACTGTTCAAGAAAACTACTACTCATTTCTATAGGAGAATTCATATGCCAAATCTCAAGTTCGTACCATGTCTAGTTTCCGAGATATTCGCATAGGTACTTTGAAAAACATTCAACCCTATTTTTCACCCCCTTAGGGGTGGAATTTCCAAAAATCCTTTCTTGGTGGAAGGTTTTGTATTAAAACCTACCTGCTTTCCACATTTCACTTCTCTACGATTAGCCGTTTGGGCTGTGCGTTGATGAGTGAGTATGTCAGCAAATCAGTCAGTCAGTCAGGCACTTTCCTTTATTATTATAGATAAAGCAAACATCATTGTAAAAAAAAAATTAAATTAAATACAATGCTATATACTAAAATATATAAAAATATCTGAGACCACAACAGATGCCAAGTTTCCCTAGATTGTCTATAAGAGACTTAGGAATAACTCCATTCGTTCACATCACTATAGGTATTATGTGTGTGGTTGGTGTATGCCACATATCTTTGATTTCGTGAGCAAGATCAAGATATTGAATTATCTTGTCTTGCTCGGCTTTTTTCAAATTTTCGTCATACGGTACAGTGATATCCACGAGATACGTTATCCCGTTCCTACGATTAACCAATACAATGTCCGGACGATTTGCGTTAATGGTTCGGTCAGTTTGTATTGGTATATCCCAATATAACTTTGTATTATTGTTTTGCATTACCGAAATTGGGGTATACCTATAATAAGGTACTTCAAAATCGAGTAAACCATATTTCAAGACAAGTTTTTGATGAACTATTTTAGCCACATCGTTATGTCTGTGCAGATACTCAGAACCACACAGGATAGAACACCCAGACAAAATATGTCTGAGTGTTTCTCCCGTTTGGCCACATGCACGACATTTATCAATTTATAGTGTCAGGTGTTTTAATAATATATTTTTTATAATTATTGGTTACGATGACCTGGGAGCCTATTTTCATATCGTGCGATAAAATATCGCACACTTTCAAAGTATGCGATAATTTATCTATCACTTTTTTTTCTATCACAAAATCCGTATTTTCGAACGTCGTAGATAATCTCAAACCATGCGATATCCGTACCAACATAACAACGCAAAAAAAAAAACATTCATATGGTAACCCATGCGTACAATCCACAGATTACAGAAATTTTGTTTGAAATCTGTCAGTTTGTTTCGTGGTGTTGTTGCGTTTTGCTTTACTCATTCTGAAAATTGTTTATAATCTAGAATCCGGCTTGTTTTTTGGACTTTTCTTTGTTTTTGTGTATCGATATCCTTTGTTGACCCCGGCTTTCTTATTGGACTTTTCTGTTTTTTCATACCGAAACTGTTTTATATAGTATTACTGACCCGGCTTTCTTTTTGGACCTCCATTGTTTTTTTCATAAACATACTGTTATCTGCATAAGTGGCTCTTACAATGGGCGAAAACAGTAGCGTCTGTACCCCTCGCAGAGTGGGCTATGTCACCAGTGAGCAGAAGAAGATGTTGGCAGACCTTGTCACGTCCGACATAGAGTTGATGGGTGGAAAGATCACTCAAAAATTCTCCTACAAGGTGGCGCAGAGGAGATGGCAGGAGATTGCCTTGAAAGTTAACGCATGTGGAGGAGGCCCATGCAAGGATTGGAAGCAATGGCGGAAAGTAAGTTTTATTCTGTCTTCAATTTTTTATTCATAATCGGTGAAATAAAGTTCACATAAGACTCAATTCATGATGCATGCTAAACCATCAGTGAACACTATGGTTCAGTTTGGTAATCACAATGATTGTATTAAAATACATTGTTAATTTGACAGCATAGCTCACAATTACAATTATTATAACTAACATTAATTATTTCTAAATATATACTCAAAATTTTTAGGTTTTGTTATACACAAAACCATCACATTATAATTATAACATTACTTATTTATTGAAATACAGTCCAAGCAGTCTGCTGTCTGTTTTCCAACGAACCTAAGACTCAGTCTCACTAAAACCTCGACAAACAAATGGAGGAAAGTACCAATTATTTGTCTCCATACAATTTTCACACAGTTAAGTAATGGTAAAAACAAATGTGTGCAGCCACATCTATCTCTCTCCTACCTTCATGTTCTCCGGCTTCCAAATGCTATTTACTTACTTTTTTTTCCTCGATTGATAACAATACTTGCAGATAAGTCCTAATAAGAAATTTGTTGCCTTGTACCCAATACTTATCAATTTGTAATTGTTATTAGGTATGACAAATACTTTAATTGGTGGTAATAAATAGAGAATATTAATAAAAAACACTTCTCTATACAAAGCTGTCAGTATAGCCGGCGGAACTTATTGCCTGAGGCAATCTTTTCCAGTCAACCGGTCCCGTCCAATCTGAGACAGGCCAACCCCAGGTAGAAATTTCAAGTGAAAAAACACTTTGAAAATCTTTGACCCGACCGGGAATCGAACCCGGGACCCCTGATCAGAAGGCCAAGCCTATACCAACTAGGCTATCGAGGTCGGTAGAAATAGAATTATGTATTGTTCGAAAGTTTTGAAAATGACTACTAGGTTTATAGTAAGCTTACTTTTTAGGTTGCTAAATACCCCTATTGGGCATCAAACCCTAGACTCACTATTTATTCCCTATATCAATTTACTGTGTATTGTTAACTTTATATATTTCTTTGCAATTTCAGTGCTGGCAAGACTCAAAGGCCAAAATGAAAGGCAAACAAGCCAACATAAACCGCCATGCCAGAGCAACTGGGGGAGGACCGCCTCTAGAAGAAAATTTGACGGAGGAAGAAGCAAAGATAATGGCAGTTATAGCCCCAGCCTTAATTAGTGGACATTCTGGGGCATCTGAATCGATTGTGTCCTTCACAATGGAGGACAACGAGATCCAATCCCCGCCATCTAACATTGATGAAGGTGCTACTTCATCAACAAGCTCTGCCTCGACAAATGCCGACATAGCTATATCTTTCAATGAGGAATTATCAAAATCGGACAATGAGTGTGAGGAAGAGAAGGGGAAGAAAAAGACAACAAAAGGGAGCATGATGGCTGCGATGGCTATGGTAAAAAATTCAGAGGAGTTTTTAAATATTGAGAAAAAAAAATTGGCTCTCAAAGAAATCAAACTGAATATCGAAAAAGAAAGGTTAGAGTTAGAAAGAGGAAACCAGAAAATGTTGAAAGAAATGAATGAAAGTTTAAAAAAAATCATTAAATTTATGGAGGAGAAAACATATAAATAATGAATGAACATATAAACATTGTATAATAACATGAATGTGTATTTAGTGTATAATATTTTGTTGTAGTAAAAAAAAATAAAAAAAATAAAATATATATATATATATATAAAAAAGAAAAAAAATGGAAAATTCCTATCATTTTAATTAAATTGTATTGAATTTTAATCAACAAGAGTATATGAAGAAGAATTCCCTCCAGAAGCACGAGTTATAAACTCATTTTCTGGAGGTACCTTGTTAAAAATTATGTTAAATAGTTTATTATATAATAATGTTTGTGTATATTTATATTGTGTGTTTTTTGTTTATCAATAAAGGTTTATTATTATTAATGATGATAGGTGATAAAAACAGAACATTATTATCTTTGTAATTGATATTTTATTTTATTGGTAAATGATAACTAAATTATTCTAAAAAAAAACTCTGTGATCACTGTTAAATGATTAATTAATGACTAAATAAATTGTATTCAATAATATTTTTGTTTCATTCCAAAAATTTATATATCTCCTTATTGATGTAGGTATTGTACAATACCTGGCATCAGACTGATCTTACCCTGGAAAGATGAAGGACTATTAAACAATTTCTATAGAATTAACTCACTCAATCCTTGAGGATGTTGGCATTTACTATTCTACATCCATATGGAAAGTATTTGCTCTGTATGGTATACCTCCGAAGATAGTTAAAATGGTGCAGTCCCTGTATGAAGAGTCAGAGTGTAGCGTGAAAACGCCAGGTGGTCCTAGTGGAGCTTGCAGGATCACCACGGGAGTCAGCTAGGGCTGCGTACTGGCTCCGTTTATTTATTGATATTTTAAATGCCATCAAGCAGGCAGCTTGGAGCTGATGTGCTTGATATCCCACACTTGTGCCACACTATTAACTGTCAAGTCCATTCTTAAATGCATTGGTGTTCTTTGCAACAACTAGCTGGGCAGGCGACCGTTCCACTCATCCACAGCTCTATTCGTAAGGAAATGTCTGCGAGGACCGCACACGATTTTGGGCGGTTTCAATGACCTCCTCCCACACCATGTCCAAATCCCTCAGCTCTGCTTCGAAAGAGCGGAACACAGTATGAGAGGGTCTTCCTCGTCCTCGGGACCCTGATGGGAGGAAGAACAGCGCTCGCCTCGGCCATACTTTACAGTCATACTCTTTTTTTTACTATATGCTTGAAAGATTAGGTTTATAAAACAAAATCAAGAAATTAGGGTTAATATTTAATAATTTTTAGATACATGTGATAATGGTTAAAATAGATTGTTAATTATGCAATATTTACCAAGTTAATACCTCGTTTAATAAATTACTTTCATCTTAAAAATACTTAACTAACATCTTACAATATACAAAATGAAGTACACATAATAGTGTAATATGGACAATATTGATGAATATTTTCTTCTGAAAGACTCTTGTCTCCATTTGGTGTGGTTGGTTATTTTTTTATTTATTCAACATGTACACGGCACTGATGTGCCTTTATAGAATTAATTACAATTAATAGCAACACAAAAGAAAATATATATAAAAAAAAAACAGTATAATAATATGATACAAAACAACACAAATCAACTCGAGCATGTATAAAGTCAACACTGTGTAGGATATTTTTTTAAATTAAAATAGCATAATAAAATTAAAAAAATTAATAATTAATTTCGGGTAAAAATTTAGTTCATTGATAAGAAAATAAAAAAAGAAGAGGTACTGGAGAAAACATAACACACCATGAACATTTTAAGCAGGACAGAAAAAAAACGATAGCAAAGGAAGAATAAAGTAAATAAAAAAAAATAGAACTATATCAAAAATACATAAATGCGTACGATATAACAGTTAATCACAGTTATGATAGAGATATATTGCTCAACAGCTCATATCCAACATATTCCATCACCAATCACCTCCTGAAATAATTATTAACGACTCTTTGTTGAAGCGCCCTACCAGCAAGCAAGTCCACATTTGTGGATGTGGAAGCGCCCTCGGCATCATTAATTGATTCCATAGAACCAAAATCGAATACGCATTCTTCTTCGAATTCGTTACTTTCGTTATTTAATATACACATGTTGTGTAAGACAACGCAAGCATTTATTATTTTTGTAGCTTTCTCAGGCTTATAATGAAGGCATCTGTGTTTGAGTAGGCATCTGAACCTCATTTTTAAAACGCCATTACACCTCTCAATCGTTTCTCGTACTCTTCTAAACACTATGTTATGCCGATCTTCAGGTGTATGAGATTCAGCATTTGGTATGGGTGTTAATATCCATGGTCGTAAATAATACCCAGAATCTCCTGCAAAGACAAATAGTAATAAAATTATAATCAATTTACTACATCAGTCGGAGCAAAAATTGCACTCCTGATTTCTGCAATGTATATTTAGGACAGAAATAATTTTTATTTTCTGCAACATATTTACATTTCTTCTTCACTAGTTTGTTTCTGTTTCCATATTTGAGCAATTTGAAAAATGAAATGGGTATATTATATAACATAAGATAATGGATTTATTACCTATAACATAGAATCCTTGATGTCCCCTTCTGTACAAGCTTTCTAATAAGGGATCTACACTGGAATTTCTCCAAATAAACGAATCATGTGTGCTTCCAGGAAAGAGCGCGTTTACATGAATTATTCTTAATCGCGCATCACAAATCTAAAACACATTTAAATCAATAATATTTTTAATTATTTAACAAAAGGCATTCAAGATGTAAGTATAATCATATTGGGTTTGCATTTATATCACGAATCAGCAAAAAAAGACTCGACAAGACTCATTTTTCAAAGAAATAAAGGATACCAATTGTAATGGTCTACAACTCTGTTTTTATATTTCTCTATGTAATAACTTATTTAATGACTATAATTTTGTTCGATCTAAAATAAAATAAATAAGTAAACATGATGGGTAGAAAAATTCCAAGTACTCACCAACTGTACGTTATTAATAGAATGGTAATGTTTTCTATTAACATATGCACGTTCATCATGTGTTCTGTTTGATGGGGGGACTATTGCCACATGCGTGCAATGTACACAGCCAACAACACCAGGATATCCATATTTAATATAAAATCTGTAATAAATGGGAAATAAATTAACAATTATTATGTCACAACAAATACTTTTTTATTTTGGAGAGATTTTCAAAAAAATATACACTTACGCATTTCTGTTAGCCTCTAACTCCGCTATTGTGGATGGAAACTTAACCCATTCATTAAAAACTGAAGGGTGATTCAATGCATCGACAACTTCGCTGATGGCTTTTGACACAGTGGCTTGTGATACTGCCATATTCAAATTGCAGCCAACGGGATTTTGATATGAACCAGTGCCAAAAAAGTTCAATGCAAGCAAGATCTAGAAAGTATTACATAAATCAGTTAACATATATTATGTTACAAATTTTATTGACCATTGTCAATTACAAATTGTCACATACATGACATTACATTATAAAAGGGCATGTCACAAATTGCTTTGAGCATTTCATATCTGCTATTCTATGGGTTAATTTTTTTAAAGAGTCTGATAGTCCTCTTGACATAACTATATATTTATAGCAAAATTTCCTATTCATTAGTCTTAAGTCCTTACCTTTGTTTTGATATCTACAGAATTCGATCTAGAAGATTCTGTCATAAAAGGCGTTAAAGTTTCCATTAGTCTAAGGACTAAATTTTTCGATAATCTAAACATTTTTATGAATTGACTATCACTCAAATTGAAAGCATCATTCCTTTGAAACGTTCTCCTTTGCGGCCTCTCTTCTCTTTCCAAATTTTCCACTTCTTCTAAGAACATGATGTCTTCGACGCTTATCATCTTAAATTGCTAAAAATATGGACACATGCTGATTAAATTACAGACACAAATAATACACAAGACGTTTCATAATCAAACAGAGTAAACAGTTAGTTACTTATAAACCAAACTGAATTAATAAATACCTTTGTAATATCACTTATTCGCTGAGAAACGACAACGAAAACCGTGCATCTGTCAAACACTGACTATTTCTATCACTTTTCTCAATTATCGACTACAAATATCAATAGATAATTATCGCTCAAAATGTGATAGATAATTATCGACGACAAATACCAAAATACGCTTTTCGACGCAAAAAGTCGTAGATAATGACATTCCATAGAAAGTGATAGAAAATCCATAGAAATATCGCACGAAATAAATTATCGCACGATATGAAAATAGGCCCCCTGGTCTTCTATTGCACAGACAAAACCTTCTGTTTCGCTAAATAGTTCACCAAACCTCAACCATCCAGTCGAATCTTCAAGACTTACATGTGATGAATTTAAAGTTTCGAAGAATCGACCGCGGAGAGACTTGCCTTTCCATATCTTGTACCCCAATTAGCGGTGGTGAAACAGGATTTGATAAATTCAAGGGCGTGTCGTGTACTTCAAATCACACGAAATGAGGTCTCCATAACCCAATTTATTCCTTGATGAGATAAAGTAAGATTGGAGGAGGTTTATCTCTTTGTTATTCATGTTTTTGATGTTTAACATGCGTCAACCATCAATTTTCCTTGGTAAATATAATCTCATCAAGGAACATCTTGGATGATACATCCTATATTGCGTGAGCAAACAACAACATCTATTTGTCTAGTTCCGTTTGGCTCCACTTAATGATTCCAAAAGAATACAAAATTTTCGGTACAACCTTGAATTAATGGCCTTAATTTTATTTCTCCCTGAAAGAAAACTTTTCAAACCTTTTTTTAATATTTTAATAAATTCATTTTTAATGTTATTTTTAATAATTTTGTGGTCAAAAACTAGATTTTGTTGAAAGCCAAGATATTTGTAATTTTGATTATCTAAAAGAGGAATGTTTGTAACAGACGAAGAACTATTTTGATGATTGTTTCGGATTATTCCTTTTTGAACATTAATTTTTGCACATTTTTCTAAGCCAAATTCCATAATTATATCATCACTAAATTTTTATTGTGACTTTGATTAATTTTTCTAATTCAACTAAATTTTTACCAAATAATTTTAAATCGTCCATATAAAGTAAATGACTAAATTTAATACCAGACCTTTTTAATTCATTGCCACAATTTGAGGATTCCAATAATTAACTCAGAGGATTTAGAGCTAAGCAGAACCAAAGCGGACTAAGACTATCTCCTTGAAAAATACCTCTTTTGGTATGGATTGATTCAGTAATATATTTTCCAGATGTTTGAGAAACAGATATTTTTGTTCTCCATTTTGACATCAAAAATTTTAGAAATTCTATGAGTTTGTTATTAATTTTATATATTTCCAATACTTTTATTAGCCAAGAATGTGGGACTGAATCATATGCTTTTTTTAATCAATCCATGCCATAGAGATATTTTTCTTTTTGTGTTGAACTTGCTCACAAATACTATCTATTAAGAGCCACCAGCCTTTTGTGCCACGAGATCCCATTTTACATCCATTTTGCCTGATGCATAAAATATCATTTTCGATTAAGTAAGAATGTATTTTGTTTGAAATTATAGATGTCAAAAGTTTATAAATTGTTGGTAAGTATGCATGTAATTGGTCTAAAGTTATTTGGAGTTGAAGCATTATTGATTTTTGGGTTAACGTGGGTTATACCTTCTGTTAAGAATTTTGGAAGGTCCAAATTCTCAATTGCAGATTGAAACTGTCTGGCCAAAATTATATATGAATTTGTAAATTTTTTAATCCAAAAGTTTTGTAGACCATCTTTTCCCGGAGATTTCCAATTTTGTATTTTTTTTAATGCAGTTTTAACATCAATCAAATTTATATTGAAATTTTGCATTTCTGGATATTCAGAATTAATTTCTTCTAACCAATCTCTATTAGTATTATGGGATATAGAATTCAACCAAAGATTTTTCCATAAATTTTCCATATCATCTTTATTAGGTAAATTATTTGTTTTGAAATTAGAATCTTCCAGATTTGTAAAACATTGTTTTTTGATTAAAGGAGAAGAGATCGTTCTGTTTTCTCCTTTGAACCCTTTCTTTAAATCTTCTTATCCGTTTAGCTAACGCCAAGACTCGTTGTTTAAAAAAGTCATTTTTTTCTATTATTTTTATTAAAGTTATCAATTGAATATATTATATTATCGATATCAAAAACTTTCTCAACAAATAATTTTAATCTTGGTCTATGGTTTCCAGAATTAAATGATGTAAGTTTTCCAATTATTGAACGAAATTTAGTAATTCTATTTTCTATTCTTTTTTGCCAACGTAACGTGGGGTACTTGAATGGTCAATGATATTTTGATTTTGATTTCGATTAAATTTAATTTTTGCTATGGTTATGCAAGTAGCCGCTGCGCAGTAAAGAATAGAATGAACTTCTTGTAAATTTTGACAGGAGTTTAAATCCTCTACAATAATGTTACTAACCCGACAAATAATTTTTTCAATAAATGGAAAAGTTTTGAATTTTGGCAATAAAGTTCGAAGAAAGGGTTCTTGATTACGAAACAACACTTAAGCATCTCTTCATATTTGCTCTTAATAGTGTCATAATCAGGGATATTAAAATATTCAAAGTTCTCGTTTGAAGCATCAGAATTTGTAAGATTTATATGAATGTCATCAGAACTTGTGTTTTGATGATTATGTTGTGAATTTGTAATATTTGTATGGCTGTCATCATTCATCTGAACTTTCCAAAATCGTGTTATGATGATTCATCGGAGAACTTAAATATTCCGATCTAAGAACATCTAGTTCAGATTCTGATAAAAATTTGTTTCTAATTATTACCCGAACCTGATCGGACAATCTTTGGGTACTTACGTCTATCGTGGGCTCCAGAAGTAGCCATTCCTGGGACAGCCTTTGTCTGTATCCTGTTAAGAAAGTTCCCCCCTCTGTAGCCCTGAAGTACGCCCGCATGACATTCCGGTTCATTTCCGTCGTCCATCTCATCCTGCGGCGCACTTGACCACCTGCAGCGGGGCCTGCTGAACTTCGAGGGTTCACTCGGCCCAAGCATGCTTCCCTTATTATTATTATTGTTATTCAGTGGACAAACACCGCTTACAAACCAGGTGATATTGTATAGATACCTACATTCATAAATAAATGCAGTTAAGTATTATTATTTTGATGATTGAAATATTTTATGGAGTTTGAAACTATTTTGTGTTTTGGATTGTTTTTTTTTTATGCTCCCCTCCCTTTACACAAGTATTATTTTTTTAAGGGAGGGTATTCATGTAACGTTTTTATTTTTATTATTATGAAAATAGTTTATAAGAAGAAATATTGTAATATTTCTTCTTATAAACTGTTAAGTTTAAAAAATTATGTACATATTATGAAAAATAAAAAAATAATAATACTAAAGTTAGTATGGATCGGATATTCAAACCGGTACTAACACCGCCATCTGTTGGGGAAATAGGGAGATATCTGGTAGATTGATATTTTGGTAGAAAGATTCTATAGATCAATGTTTTCCCAATCATTCCACAGATGGTGGTAGTGTTGCCGACATTGTAATTGTATATTACAACCACGTAACTTTTGATTTTTTCACAATGAGAAGTCATGTAGGTATGTTAGCTATATTATGCTACCCAGCAATTTTTTATTGACTTTAAGGCGGGACGAAGTTCGATGGTTCAGCTAGTACAACTTTATAAAATATTGTGGTTTTTTTGATCTCGGTTGTATAGAGTTGGGATGTAAGAGATTTACGTTAAATCGATAATCCCGAAACCTCAATGTTATGTGAAAAAAGAACATTATACCGCCGCATAAAATTATACTATGGTAGAAAATGGATTACATGAAATAGCGACTATATCGTTCAGATTTTGGTTATTATCGTTCAGATTTCATACACACATGCAATATATATCATTTGAAAGAGGATACTTCAGAAAAGTTTTGGTGTTATATTAAGAACTCAACCATTTTTCTAAATATATTTAAAATTGACTTAAAAAATAACTTCATTTTTTTCTCAGAGCGTTTTTTGGATTTTGTCGGATCATATATTTTTCTAGCGTTGATGTTTCAAACAGTTTTCATGTTTTTCTGAATAAACATGTATTTGAGATAATATTAAAATTATTAAATGAATCTGATTTGTTGATAAATAAAAAAGTTGTAGACACTATTAAGTAAAATTTTGAGAATTTTCAAAAAATTTTTTAGAAAATCCTAGAAAAAAAAGTAACACCCTATATACATTTTGATGTATGGAAACTATGTTGAAAAAATATAAATTATAAAAAAAAAATACCACTAAACGATCAAAGATCTAATCATCACCTTCAGCGTTAGGCACAACCCGTGGTGGCTATTAGCTGCCTCTAAGATGCTTCTTCATCCTGATCTTTCAACGGGTGCCACTTTCCAGTTATGCTGCCCTAGAGCCCAACAGTCCGCGACAACGCCATCCAGCCATCGTTAACCAAAAATGAACTCTTTGAATCTTTCGTATACCATTTTTTACTGAACAATCAACAAACGCTTGTATCTTTGATTGTTTTAATTATGGCAAGACTTGAAACTTTACCTTCAGGTTTCAATATAACCAGGAGACCACGACATTGCTAGTAAAGTGTTAATGAAGTTTAGTTGTCGACCCATAACTTGAAGAATCGAGGACGCACTGTCGCGTAATGTGAATATCAATAATTGCATACGTCAATGTATGGACAGGTGTTACGCTGAAACATTTTGTATCAGCATCGGCACTGGTAGAGAAACCGTAGTTTGTCAATCTTGGACAGCTCCAACAGCATTATCAGTGGAAACACAATCCAACAATACGTGAATCATTGATAACGCAATCACGTATCTCGTTTTTCCAGTGGCGTGGAATCATTACAACAGCTGTTTTTTTTATTATTAATTTTAATAATCATCTATGCATCGCCGTAGGTTCTATGAAACCTCTTATGTGTTCGGGCACAAATTTTACAGGAGGCGCGAAAAACCATTTAAAGCTTAAAAGTTAGCCTCACATAGGATATTATTTTTTTCATCGTAGCATTTTTAATATATTATTATGTAACCTTAACACATAAGATATTTCATTGATGTATGCAGCTCGATGAAACGAAAAATTTGACACCAAAAACTCGTTTAGCAAAAATTGACACATGGGTGTGGGGGATCAGTGGGAGTCCATTGCGCAGTACGGCTTGAAAAAACATTGTTCAGGTGACCAAAACTCTGCAGGAGTTGTATGCCCATCGGATGTAAGTAAGTTAAGACGCTATGCTGAAAATAATATTGATTGATTGCCAGGAGAACGATTATTATTTGTATACTGCATCAAAGACAAATTTTAGTCTGTTTGTCTCGAGTAATTGCTCAAATACTGCGGTCAGGAATCTCACGCGAGAATAACTTCGAATAATTAGATGATCAGGGAATAATATCGAAAACTTGGTCTGACCAACAGTGAATCTCGTGGTCTTTTTGAGCACGCAGTAGTCTAATGGTCACTTTCACCAACGGTTCCTAACTTTTACGTAGCTCTTAGCGTCCTCCAGAATATACAAAACGCTACGCTAAGAGCTCCCTAAAATTCAGGAACCATTGGTGAAAGTCACCATAAGAGGATCTGTAATTAACACACAGGTCTATGTTTTAAAATATATAATTTTGCCAATATTAATTATTATCACCAAGTAATTATCTTTTTATCTTATAATTATATAAACGTTTCTGTCACTGACTGACTGATGTCATTAACCAGTCATTAACGCCGTTAGTTCCTGCGTTTCCCAAAAGATGGCGCCACTCGCATCTAAAGAGAAATTTTGTTCTATCTACTAAACATAGATAATATATTATATTATACTGTTATAGATACGAATCTCCCGCCACTTTCTTCGTCATTGTAAAACATGACTACTACTGCCTCTATCGACGTTTTCGGTTTACTATTGAATCAACGAAATCCTCCTCCCTCCCTCCATATATCCTCATAATATTCAGGAAAATATTGAAATTAAAACCAAAATATACTTCACATCAAATAAGCAAATCTTTATTGCAAAAAAAAAACAAAGTTCAAATGGTTAAAAAAAATATATGCACTAATAATAATTATCAATTTGTTCACATAACACCACCACGGTCTTGTACTGCAGAAGGTTAGTTTATCTCATTTGACACTTCTTACTTCCTCATAAACCTTGAACAAATAAAACAGTATTATTGATAATTGTACGATATTATATTGGTTACACAACGGGATTTGAAGAGACGTGTTAAAATATTATGCTATTGTACTCAGTAAAAACGAGACATGTAAACATGAGTCAAATCCAAACATCAGTCGTTAGAGAGAAATGAGAATGACAGATAATTTAAAACAATTAATTGTGTGTGTGAATTGAAATAATAAATATGATTTCCACATACCTCCGGATATATTCCAAGTTGGCAAATTTACATCAGATTCGTACTTTTTAAACGTCACTCGCACAATGCAACATATTATTCTAACTGGATTTTTCTTGTACACGATATTAATATGTCAGCAGAAGATAACAAGTGTTTGCATTTTTCATAATATTCTAAACATCATTCACAAAATAACACGAACAAATTAAACTGTATTAAATAAAGGTTTTAAACAGAAAAGTAACATAAACGTATTACGTTGAACACCTCACACTCGAACAGAAAATACAAACGTCAAACGTCATCAAAGCCAAATGAGCGTACGTATGAGCAGGACCGCATATACTAGGACTTCACGTCATACGCGAAAAAGAGACAGCGATATGACGCAAAGGTAATTACCGCTTCGAGTGTAAGTTTCTGGAACTACAACTTTGTACAAAGAAATAATAATATTATGTATGAAGTTTCCACATCGTGCTACTAAATGTGGGTAGCCTAGTATGTACAGGGAACCAGATTCGCGCTAAAAATTCAAATGGCGTCAACAATTCAAATGCGCCTAAAATTCAAATATATTCGGTTTGCAGAGGGTAAAATGGATTCGGGGGTGTGTGCGAAGATGTATGGGGGGCTCTGCCCCCCAAACCCCCCTAAATAATTATGTTCTAACCTAACCTAACCTATTTTCATGACTGTTAGTCATGAAAATAGGCTAACGAACCTATTTTTTATGAATTTGGCTCAGCCAAAGTGAACACAAATACACTTTAGACATCTTTCACAGAAAAAAAACGGATAAATAGAAAAAAAAAACGAAAAAAAAGGTCCGCCCCCACTGGGATTCGAACCAACAACCATCAATACCAACGGCGGCGACTATAACCGTAGGACCATTGTGAACTTTAATAGCGATGCCGAAAAACTTTAATATCTACTGTTAGTGTCACGCATGCGCACTTTATGCAAGGATTCTATTGGTGCGAATCTGGTTCCCCGTACATACTAGGTTACCCACTAAATGTGGCTGACAGCAGTGACAGCTGACAGTTACATAATATTATTATGACTGGTGGTTGAGCTGTTTTTATTAAATGTCTTGATGTGGAGAAAAACAATTTTACGGACTATTTAAAGACTCACATACGAATTCAGCCATAAGAAGGCAAAGTTTGCATGAAAAAGTTCACCAAATCAGGACACTAACGCACACGGGTGACTTCGTAGCGGAGAAAAGCCTTACGAATGCAATAATTGCAATAAAAAGCTTTATTTGTTTTTTAGGCAATAAATATTTTTATCTATCAAACAAACGCCCTCATGATAAAAGCTATTTGAATGCGAAGTTTGTTATAAAAAGTTTAAGTTGTATTTTGAGTTTTCATAGAGTTCAGCCAACCGAATGATTTAAAGTCTCACATGCGAATTCAGCCACAAGAAAGCAAAAGTTTGCATGTGAAAGTTTATCAAATCAGGGAACTTAAACGCACATAGGCGACTTCATAGCGGAGAAAAGCTATACAATGTTTGCAATAAAGAGTTTACCAAATCATGAACCATGTGCTTTTAAGACTCACGTGACAATCATGACATGCGAATTCAGCGATATGAAAGCAAGGTTTTCATGTAAAAGTTTACCAAATCAGGAAATTAAAACGCACAAGTGCGACTTCATAGTGGAGAAATCCATACGACTGAAATATTTGAAATAAAAAGTTTTAGTTTTTTTTAGGTTTGCATAAAAAATTCAATAAACTGTGAGCATTAAAAACTCACATGCGAATCCAGCCATACGCAAGCAAAGTTTGCAATAAAAAGTTTACCAAATTAGGAAACCTAAAGAACACGCGCGACTTCGTAGCGGAGAAATCCATACGAATGTTGCAATAAAAAGTTGGACGTGTCTAGTTTGCCGCAAGCGGTATACTAAAAAAGCGCACTAAAATGCCGCTAGTGTCGGAATGAACCTGAAGTTGCAGCTGTTGGTACAGGGAATCAGATTCGCGCCAAAAGTTCAAATGCGTCAACAATTCAAATGCGCCAAAAATTCAAATATGTTCGGTTTGCAAAGGGTAAAATGGATTCGGGGATACATGTGGAGAGGTATGGGGGGCTCTGCCTCCCAAACCCCCCCAAATGATAATGTTCTGACCTAACCTAACCTATTTTCATGACTGTTAGTCATGAAAATTCTGTAACAAGTGTAGGGTAGTCACTTGCAAAAAGTTACTATTAGGCGAAATGATTCTCGCATTCGATACGTATAGACGTTTTTCATACAAAATTTATCGCCTAAAGTCACTTTTTTATAGTGACTACCCTACAGAATAGGGGTGCAGGAAACAATCGCACACGCGCGACTTCGTAGCGGAGAAATCCATACGACTGAAATATGTGCAATAAAAAAATTTAGTTGTTTTTTAGGTTTGCTTAAAAAAATTCAATAAACCGTGAGCTTTAAAGACTCACATGCTAATCCAGACATACGAAAGCAAAGTTTACAATAAAAAAGTTTACCAAATCAGGAAGTGAACCCGCCCGCTCGACTTAATAGCGGAGAAAGCCATACGTATGCAAAATTTGCAATAAAAAGTTTAATCAATCAAATAGTTTAAACAACGACATACTGAAAGCCACTATAATGCTAAGTGTGTAATAAAAAGTTTTGTTGTTTTTAAGGTTTTAAAATTCAATGAACCGTGAGCTCACATGCTAATAAGCTGAAGAATCACATGCTAATCCAGACATACGCGAAAGAAAAATTTGCAA
This sequence comes from Mystacides longicornis, assembly GCA_963576905.1. Taxonomy (NCBI): domain Eukaryota; kingdom Metazoa; phylum Arthropoda; class Insecta; order Trichoptera; family Leptoceridae; genus Mystacides; species Mystacides longicornis. The sequence continues at coordinate 10,102,768 of OY756436.1, forward strand.
TAAAAAGTTTTAGTTGATTTTTAGGTTTGCATAAAATGTTCAATGAACCGTGAGCTTTAAAGACTCGCATGCTAATCCAGCCATACGAAAGCAAAGTTTGCATGTGAAAGTTTACCAAATCAGGAAACGAACGCACACGCGCGACTTCGTAGCTGAAAAAGCCATACGAATGAAATATTTGCAATAAAAAGTTTTGTTTTTTTTTTAAGGTTTGCATAAAATGTTCAATGAACCGTGAGCTTTAAAGACTCACATGCGAATCCAGCCATACGAAAGCAAAGTTTGCATGTGAAAGTTTACCAAATCAGGAAACGAACGCACACGCGCGACTTCGTAGCGGAAAAAGCCATACGACTGAAATATTTGCAATAAAAAGTTTTGTTTGTTTTTTAGGTTTAAAAAAGTTCAATGAACCGTGAGCTTTGAAGACTCACATGCGAATCCAGCCATACGAAAGCAAAGTTTGCAATAAAATGTTTACCAAATCAGGAAGCAAACCCGCACGCTCGACTTAATAGAGGAAAATGCCATACGTATGCAAAATTTGCAATAAAAAGTTTAATCAATCAAATAGTTTAAACAACCACAACGACATACTGAAAGCCACTATAATGCAAATTGTGTGATAAAAACTTTTAGTTGTTTTTAAGGTTTACATAAAAATTCAATGAACCGAGAGCTCACATGCTAATAAGCTGAAGAATCACATGCTAATCCAGACATATGAAAGAAAATTTGCAATAAAAAGTTTTAGTTGTTTTTAAGGTTTGCATAAAAATTCAATGAACCGTGAGCTCACATGCTAATAAGCTGAAGAATCACATGCTAATCCAGACATACGAAAGAAAAATTTGCAATAAAAAGTTTTAGTTGATTTTTAGGTTTGCATAAAATGTTCAATGAACCGTGAGCTTTAAAGACTCGCATGCTAATCCAGCCATACGAAAGCAAAGTTTGCATGTGAAGGTTTACCAAATCAGGAAACGAACGCACACGCGCGACTTTTAGCGAAAAAAGCCATACGAATGAAATATTTGCAATAAAAAGTTTTAGTTGATTTTTAGGTTTGCATAAAATGTTCAATGAACCGTGAGCTTTAAAGACTCGGATGCTAATCCAGCCATACGAAAGCAAAGTTTGCATGTGAACGTTTACCAAATCAGGAAACGAACGCACACGCGCGACTCTGTAGCGGAAAAAGCCATACGAATGAAATATTTGCAATAAAAAGTTTTGTTTGTTTTTTAGGTTTGCATAAAAAGTTCAATGAACCTTGAGCTTAAAAGACTCGCATGCTAATCCAGACAAACGAAAGCAAAGTTTGCAATCAAAGGGTTACCAAATCAGGAAACAAACCCGCACGCTTGACTTAACTGAGAAAGCCATACGAATGCAAAATTTGCAATAAAAAGTTTAATCAATCAAATAATATAAACAACCACAACGACATACTAAAAGCCACTATAATGCTAAGTTTGCAATAAAAAGTTTTGTTTGTTTTTTAGGTTTGATTAAATAATTTAAACAACCACAACGACATACTAAAAGCCACTATAATGCTAAGTTTGTAATAAAAAGTTTTAGTAATAATAGCGAAATAATAGCGGAGAAAGCCATACGAATGCTTGCATGCTAATCCAGACATAGGAAAGCAAAGTTTTCAATCAAAAGGTTACCAAATCAGGATACAAACCCGCACGCTCGACTTAATAGCGGAGAAAGCCATACAAATGCAAAATTTGCAATAAAAAGTTTTAGTTGTTTTTTAGGTTTGCATAAAAAGTTCAATGAACCGTGAGCTTTAAAGACTCGCATGCTAATCCAGCCAACGAAAGCAAAGTTTGCATGTGAAGGTTTACCAAATCAGGAAACGAACGCACACGCGCGACTTTTAGCGGAAAAAGCCATACGAATGAAATATTTGCAATAAAAAGTTTTAGTTGATTTTTAGGTTTGCATAAAATGTTCAATGAACCGTGAGCTTTAAAGACTCGCATGGTAATCCAGCCATACGAAAGCAAAGTTTGCATGTGAACGTTTACCAAATCAGGAAACGAACGCACACGCGCGACTTCGTAGCGGAAAAAGCCATACGAATGAAATATTTGCAATAAAAAGTTTTAGTTGATTTTTAGGTTTGCATAAAATGTTCAATGAACCGTGAGCTTTAAAGACTTACATGCGAATCCAGCCATACGAAAGCAAAGTTTGCAATAAAATGTTTACCAAATCAGGAAACCTAAAGCACACGCGCAACTTCGTAGCGGAGACAGCCATACGAATGTTGCAATAAAAAGTTTTGGTTGTTTTTTAGGTTTGCATAAAAAGTTCAATGAACCGTGAGCTTTAAAGACTTACATGCGAATCCAGCCATACGAAAGCAAAGTTTGCAATAAAATGTTTACCAAATCAGGAAACCTAAAGCACACGCGCAACTTCGTAGCGGAGACAGCCATACGAATGTTGCAATAAAAAGTTTTGGTTGTTTTTTAGGTTTGCATTAAAAAGTTCAATGAACCGTGAGCTTTAAAGACTCACATCCGAATCCAGCCATACGAAAGCAAAGTTTGCATCTGAAAGTTTACCAAATCAGGAAACAAACGCACACGCGCGTCTTTGTAGCGGAGAAAGCCAAACGAATGAATTATTTGCAATAAAAAGTTTTAGTTGTTTTTTAGGTTTGCATAAAAAGTTCAATGAACCTTGAGCTTAAAAGACTCGATGCTAATCCAGACATACGAAAGCAAAGTTTGCAATCAAAAGGTTACCAAATCAGGATACAAACCCGCACGCTCGACTTAACCCTGCATCAGTCGCGCACCTAATCCTAATGTAATAAATAGGTCGCGTGGATTACATATGTATGCCATTTTTAAAACAGGAAAATCAAAGATTAAGTAGTCTATAATGTTTTTATTATCGGTTTAATATTGTCTCCCACATTTGTTTTAACATTAAAAATAAGAAAAAATAACTAAATACTATAAATATATTTAAAAATAATAAAAAAATAAAGATGTACATATTTTCTTATAAGAATCACACTGTGACATCAATGAAATTAATAAAGGGACAAATACAAATCTTAAATAAGTACTGAAATACTTATTATTACTTTCTATGCAAGAAAAACAAACAGTTTTAGTATTAAATTGAGATTTAATTTCACATTGTTTTTAAATAATAAAAACCACAAAGAAAGTAAAGAACAGGCTTCGAAAACCATTACAAATTATGCAAACGTAGTTTTTAAATTTAACAAAATTTTAATTTAAACGTTCGAAGAGTTTGTATTATATAACGACTTTTTGAAGATAGTTTAAATAGTTTAAACAACCACAACGACATACTGAAAGCCACTATAATGCAAAGTGTGTAATAAAAAGTTTTAGTTGTTTTTAAGGTTTGCATAAAAATTCAATGAACCGTGAGCTCACATGCTAATAAGCTGAAGAATCACATGCTAATCCAGACATACGCGAAAGAAAAATTTGCAATAAAAAGTTTTAGTTGATTTTTAGGTTTGCATAAAATGTTCAATGAACCGTGAGCTTTAAAGACTCGCATGCTAATCCAGCCATACGAAAGCAAAGTTTGCATGTGAAAGTTTACCAAATCAGGAAACGAACGCACACGCGCGACTTCGTAGCTGAAAAAGCCATACGAATGAAATATTTGCAATAAAAAGTTTTGTTTGTTTTTTAAGGTTTGCATAAAATGTTCAATGAACCGTGAGCTTTAAAGACTCACATGCGAATCCAGCCATACGAAAGCAAAGTTTGCATGTGAAAGTTTACCAAATCAGGAATCGAACGCGCACGCGAGACTTCATAGTGGAGAAAGCCATACAAATGCAAAATTTGTAATAAAAAGTTTTAGTTGTTTTTTAGGTTTGCATAAAAAGTTCAATGAACCGTGAGCTTTAAAGACTCGCATGCTAATCCAGACATACGACAGCAAAGTTTTCAATCAAAAGGTTACCAAATCAGGATACAAACCCGCACGCTCGACTTAATAGCGGAGAAAGCCATACGAATGCAAAATTTGCAATAAAAAGTTTTAGTTGTTTTTTAGGTTTGCATAAAAAGTTCAATGAACCGTGAGCTTTAAAGACTCGCATGCTAATCCAGCCAACGAAAGCAAAGTTTGCATGTGAAGGTTTACCAAATCAGGAAACGAACGCACACGCGCGACTTTTAGCGGAAAAAGCCATACGAATGAAATATTTGCAATAAAAAGTTTTAGTTGATTTTTAGGTTTGCATAAAATGTTCAATGAACCGTGAGCTTTAAAGACTCGCATGGTAATCCAGCCATACGAAAGCAAAGTTTGCATGTGAACGTTTACCAAATCAGGAAACGAACGCACACGCGCGACTTCGTAGCGGAAAAAGCCATACGAATGAAATATTTGCAATAAAAAGTTTTAGTTGATTTTTAGGTTTGCATAAAATGTTCAATGAACCGTGAGCTTTAAAGACTTACATGCGAATCCAGCCATACGAAAGCAAAGTTTGCAATAAAATGTTTACCAAATCAGGAAACCTAAAGCACACGCGCAACTTCGTAGCGGAGACAGCCATACGAATGTTGCAATAAAAAGTTTTGGTTGTTTTTTAGGTTTGCATAAAAAGTTCAATGAACCGTGAGCTTTAAAGACTTACATGCGAATCCAGCCATACGAAAGCAAAGTTTGCAATAAAATGTTTACCAAATCAGGAAACCTAAAGCACACGCGCAACTTCGTAGCGGAGACAGCCATACGAATGTTGCAATAAAAAGTTTTGGTTGTTTTTTAGGTTTGCATTAAAAAGTTCAATGAACCGTGAGCTTTAAAGACTCACATCCGAATCCAGCCATACGAAAGCAAAGTTTGCATCTGAAAGTTTACCAAATCAGGAAACAAACGCACACGCGCGTCTTTGTAGCGGAGAAAGCCAAACGAATGAATTATTTGCAATAAAAAGTTTTAGTTGTTTTTTAGGTTTGCATAAAAAGTTCAATGAACCTTGAGCTTAAAAGACTCGATGCTAATCCAGACATACGAAAGCAAAGTTTGCAATCAAAAGGTTACCAAATCAGGATACAAACCCGCACGCTCGACTTAACCCTGCATCAGTCGCGCACCTAATCCTAATGTAATAAATAGGTCGCGTGGATTACATATGTATGCCATTTTTAAAACAGGAAAATCAAAGATTAAGTAGTCTATAATGTTTTTATTATCGGTTTAATATTGTCTCCCACATTTGTTTTAACATTAAAAATAAGAAAAAATAACTAAATACTATAAATATATTTAAAAATAATAAAAAAATAAAGATGTACATATTTTCTTATAAGAATCACACTGTGACATCAATGAAATTAATAAAGGGACAAATACAAATCTTAAATAAGTACTGAAATACTTATTATTACTTTCTATGCAAGAAAAACAAACAGTTTTAGTATTAAATTGAGATTTAATTTCACATTGTTTTTAAATAATAAAAACCACAAAGAAAGTAAAGAACAGGCTTCGAAAACCATTACAAATTATGCAAACGTAGTTTTTAAATTTAACAAAATTTTAATTTAAACGTTCGAAGAGTTTGTATTATATAACGACTTTTTGAAGATAGTTTAAATAGTTTAAACAACCACAACGACATACTGAAAGCCACTATAATGCAAAGTGTGTAATAAAAAGTTTTAGTTGTTTTTAAGGTTTGCATAAAAATTCAATGAACCGTGAGCTCACATGCTAATAAGCTGAAGAATCACATGCTAATCCAGACATACGCGAAAGAAAAATTTGCAATAAAAAGTTTTAGTTGATTTTTAGGTTTGCATAAAATGTTCAATGAACCGTGAGCTTTAAAGACTCGCATGCTAATCCAGCCATACGAAAGCAAAGTTTGCATGTGAAAGTTTACCAAATCAGGAAACGAACGCACACGCGCGACTTCGTAGCTGAAAAAGCCATACGAATGAAATATTTGCAATAAAAAGTTTTGTTTGTTTTTTAAGGTTTGCATAAAATGTTCAATGAACCGTGAGCTTTAAAGACTCACATGCGAATCCAGCCATACGAAAGCAAAGTTTGCATGTGAAAGTTTACCAAATCAGGAATCGAACGCGCACGCGAGACTTCATAGTGGAGAAAGCCATACAAATGCAAAATTTGTAATAAAAAGTTTTAGTTGTTTTTTAGGTTTGCATAAAAAGTTCAATGAACCGTGAGCTTTAAAGACTCGCATGCTAATCCAGACATACGACAGCAAAGTTTTCAATCAAAAGGTTACCAAATCAGGATACAAACCCGCACGCTCGACTTAATAGCGGAGAAAGCCATACGAATGCAAAATTTGCAATAAAAAGTTTTAGTTGTTTTTTAGGTTTGCATAAAAAGTTCAATGAACCGTGAGCTTTAAAGACTCGCATGCTAATCCAGACATACAAAAGCAAAGTTTGCAATCAAAAGGTTACCAAATCAGGATACAAACCCGCACGCTCGACTTAATAGCGGAGAAAGCCATACGAATGCAAAATTTGCAATAAAAAGTTTTAGTTGTTTTTTAGGTTTGCATAAAAAGTTCAATGAACCGTGAGCTTTAAAGACTCGCATGCTAATCCAGACATACAAAAGCAAAGTTTGCAATCAAAAGGTTACCAAATCAGGATACAAACCCGCACGATCGACTTAATAGCGGAGAAAGCCATACGAATGCAAAATTTGCAATAAAAAGTTTTAGTTGTTTTTTAGGTTTGCATAAAAAGTTCAATGAACCGTGAGCTTTAAAGACTCGCATGCTAATCCAGACATACAAAAGCAAAGTTTGCAATCAAAAGGTTACCAAATCAGGATACAAACCCGCACGATCGACTTAATAGCGGAGAAAGCCATACGAATGCAATATTTGCAATAAAAAGTTTAATCAATCAAATAATTTATACAACCACAATGACATACTAGGTTTGCATAAAAAGTTCAATGAACCGTGAGCTTTAAAGAATCACATGCTAATCCAGACGTACGAAAGCAAAATTTGCAATAAAAAGTTTACCAAATCAGGAAGCAAACGCGCACGCGATATTTCATATCGGAGAAAGCCATACGAATAAAGTACAAAATCATACTTTTTTTAATCAGGATCATTTATTTTTTTAATAAAAAAAAATTGTTAAGTTTTCCGGTCTCCGCCACTGAACTTGAGTTATAGTTTACATTGTGCGGTCTAGTAATATTTAAAGTATTGTGTTTTTTATTACTATGACGCCTCAAAATTCTAAACAGATCACATTTCATCTGAAAGGGTGCGGATCTCTAAAGCACATTTCTAATGATAAAAATGTAATTTAAAAAAACTCACAGTTTATTATAATATAACAACACATAATATTTAATAGTACCTACATATTTTAAAACATATCTAGTTATTATTTTGATGTGACGGTTTAAAAACAAAACAATGGATGCAAAAATCATTATAAAAGTAGTGTTTGTGATGAAAAAAATAAAAAACTCGTACGCCTAAATCAATGTGAACGTTACGTGCTTCTAAGTTGGAGGCAGTTTTAAAAAAATTCATATAAAAAAATTGTAGTGAATACGATTTTATTAAGTTTTAAAAATTTGTATTGTTTTTCAAAAATGAAACCGCAACAAGTGGATATAGATGGAATTTTAGAAAGTATCGGGGGTAAAGGAAAGTACCAACTTATCAAATTTGGTATCTGGGGTCTGGTTCCATTGATCCTGAGCTCTCTCCACGCCAGTAATTTCATTTTTGCTGCCCAGGAGGTCCCATACAGGTATTTTTTTTTTGCTATTCATAACGCTGTATCCCTAAAGGTGTAGACACAAAGATTGAACCTGTAATAATGTTTTTAATTCAGTTGTAGTTGTTACTTTTTAGTTTAGTTAAGCTGTTTTGTTTAGTCACTGTTGTGCTTTATACGACAATATAGTTGTATGTTGTTACTTTTTAGTTTATTTAAGCTGTTTTGTTTAGTTGCTGTTGTGCTTTATACGTCAATAATGTTGTACATATGTTGTTACTTTTTAGTTTAGTGTAAGCTGTTTTGTTTAGTTGCTTTTGTGCTTTATACGACTATATACCTAATATTTTTCAGTTTCTCCACTTTTATTTACATCTGATCTCACCTTCTTTGATCATTCCTAATTTCATTTTTTTAGTTTTCTATAAGTAACCAACCATTCATTTATCATAACCAAACCATCTAAATATGTTGTTGTCATTTCATTCCTTGAACAGTTTTACCTCATAAAGTACATTGACATTTTACACAAACATAACATTTAATATAAATAAATTAATTAACTCTTTTCTTCACAAAAATTATCATTATATCATGGCTTTTGTATATAGGTACTGATAATTTTAGTGCAGCTGTTGTTTTTTTTTTTCAAGTCAACCGTTCCCGTCAAATCTGAACAGACATTCTAAAAAGATCTGATTAGACATTCTAAAAAAAAACGGAAAGATTCTCATCTGACCCAGAACCTCTTGATAATGAGGTCGTCTAAGGATAATTATTAGACAACCAGAAATCGATAACTTTACCGAATTTTAAAAAATTTATGGTCCCGCGCTCTGACAATTTGTTTAAAGCAACTATTTAGTGATTTAAACAACTTGCTTGTTATACATCTATAACATCTTTCAAATTAAATCAAACTATAGAATTCAGAATAATATGTCAAATTATTTTAATTATAAAATGGAATGTTTATCCCGAAACCAACCTTTAGCTTCGGTTGTCTGAAAATTATAAAGTTCCTGTGCACCATCGAACTTGTGTATTGGAAATTCGGTGATTATGGTCGAGATATTAGTTATTATCGAAGGTGGAGTGTCACGCTCGCTGCTTGGGTCGGCAACCTAAACCCCATTTTTTTAACATTTATATACAAATAGTGAAATTGATACAAAAATAAGACAGTGTATACATAAAATTTACAAAAGATACACCAGTGCATTTGTGGAGCTTAGATGCACTTCTGCAGCAGTGGTAAGATTGGGCGCATTACAGAGCTTTCGTTGCATCTATGTGTGCCTTTTTATAGGACCACTATCGGACTATTCTCAGAAAAAAATCATAATCGTAAAATCAAAGGTTTGACAACAGTTCTGTACTTTAGTCTGAAATCCGGAATTTATTCAAAATTCACAAAAACGTAAATAACTTTTGAACCACCCAATATCGCTGAACATACATGGGGGTCAAATCGATAGGTATTGAGGTTCTCTACCTCCCTGCTTCGGGTTATCCACTATCGCTGTTACAACGTGTATATAATTGACTAATAAATTAGATACTGTTCTGAATACCAAAGTAATTATTGATTAGGTAATTACATTTTTTAATAAACACATGTATCGAGACGTGTTTATTTTTTTATTTTTTACTTTGCATGCATTTAGCTCGTGACTATATTATGATGTATTTAATAAGTTATTTATTTATTGCTGTTAAAAATCGTAAAAAACACGTTTTCAAAATAAGCATACATGATGATATGTCTGTAATGGTTATTAATATCATCGATTACGTGTCACAAATCACAATAATGGTTGAATGTAATAATTGAGAAAATTTATGCATCTATTGTTATAGTATCTTTGGTCACCCAACAATAAAATTACTTATTGACGTTGCGGTTAGAGTATGATTCATTTTTAATTTGATGAAATGTGTGATAATGATGTATGACTCTGAAACGAGGAAATGAACCAAAAAGGAATGTATTAAAAATGCAATAAAGATGAGAACTCTATAAATCATAATGTGAAAATACTTTGTTAGACATATAAATGAATAAAAATATTAGGAAAATGAAATTTAATAACTAGAGATGGCTTTGATGTGTTAAAAGAGTGAATGCATATTTATAAAAATAATTTATAAGGCTAAAAGAAAAGCTATATTGAGCATGGTCAAGTAATATATATAGGTCTGAAGCATGAGAAATAGAATATTAAACAAACATAAATTAAAATAAACAAAAACTTTGTGAGTTCTACTCATTACAGCAAATTAATCTTGTAATTGTCTTGTGATAGACGAACGAATATTAAATTTTATATAAATTCTATTACGTTTTCCCTTTGTAATAACTGTTTTTTTTTTAATATGTTGTTTTATAAAGAGGCATTAACTAATTATTTGACTACAAATAATAACACTAGAATAATAAAATTTTCAACAAAAAAATTGACATACAAAATTTTTGATCCAATCATTTTCATGTGTCATAAACAATAATAAACATTGCGCAGGATCGAGCGCAACGGAGAGCTCTTGTTGCGTCCCTATGCTCCTGAGTGGGGGTGTGAAAGGGAGAATTGACTGATTGCGTGTTGAATGAGGAGGTAAATACTCTTCACGAAAATTGAAAATATGTATCAACAAATTCCCTTCGATAGATTTGTAATCTATCTTAAATAATTTATTGCATTACATAATGAAAATGTAAATCGTATATTTTTTATTATTTTTGCTTGAATAGTTGAACATATTTTTCTCTCCTCCTGAATTTTTTTTTTATAATATTTGCATACGGTTTTTTTTTTCAAAAAGCAGCTCGGCTTAGGAAACTCTTCAGAAAAAAAAAACAATTTGAGTAGCACCTGAGGTCTCCTCAAAATTTTAGGAATACCGTTTTTATATCTAAACTAGCTGATCCGTCGAACTTTGTCCCGCCATAGAATAAATAAAAGTATGTAGGTATTTTTATTGCAACATACATGAATTTAGATTTTTGTTTAGTTAACTTTAATAGCCACGTAGTGGTAATACTAGAACCTACATGCAATCCTGTATTCTCATTCTGTCCAATTTCATTAAAATTGTCTATAAATAAATTCTCTAAAAAATATGCGAAGGTAGGTACCTACCTATGCTTTGTAACTCTATATGGGTGCTAAATAAAAATTGTGTTGTTAAGGAATGTTTCACAGATGGCGTTTATATCAAGAGAAATCCATTCCATACTACTTTATCATATTTTACTTTATTCTTTATCATTTTTTAATTGTTATTCTGTTATCCAAAGCGGAAATGAATCCAATAAACCAAACACCATAAAAATCAGTTCACCCGTTCTCGAGTTATAAATGGTGTAACTAATTAATCCGACATTCTTTTATATATCTACTAGCTGACCCATCGAACTTCGTCCCGCCTTAAAGTCAATAAACTATTGCTGGGTAACAGAAGATAGCTAACATACAATACATGACTAGTCATTGTGAAAAAATCAAAAGCTATACGGTTAAAATATTATGAATCAAGTATTTCAAAAGCACCAAAACTCACCCATTTATATATTAGATATCTCTATTGAATTTTCATCATCTGACTTATAAAAAAATATTAACAGACTTTTTTATAAGTCAGATAGCCATCTGTGGAAACACAGGGAAAACATTGATGTAGGTATAGAATCTTTCTACAAAATCTACATGACTTCTCATTGTGAAAAAATCAAAAGTTACGTGGTTGTAATATACAATTACAATGTCGGCAACACTACCACCATCTGTGGAATGATTGGGAAAACATTGATCTATAGAATCTTTCTACCAAAATATCAATCTACCAGACATCTCCCTATTTCCCCAATAGATGGCGGTGACAGTACCGGTGCAATCCGTTCCAAACTAACTTTAATAATATAATATTAAAAAAAAACCTATTTTTCATTTATTCAACTTTTTATTAGTTATTCTGTTATCCGGAGCGGAGGAGAATCCAATAAATCAAACATCGGAAGAATCTGTTTAGCCGATCCCGAGTTATAAGTGTTCGCACTAACCCGACTTTCATTTATATTAGAGATTTAATTTATATTACACTTGTCAAAAGACCCAAGAACCAGATTTTTTTCTGACACAGAAAAGACTGACGAAGAGCTCTTAGTAAAAAGGAAGAAGAAAACATCTTTAAGCATATTATGTAGTTTAGACAGGCAATCCGCTGTTTATTGTTGTTCAGTTTAAATCAATTTTGGATAAAAGTTCTAGAAAACTTGTCACGTTATGAATAGTAATTGAATGAGTGGTTATGTCCCCGACCTTGCCACTGTGTGTGGTGCCATTGTCGTCCATTGCGGTACAACGAACCATTGTGAGGCCGGACACTACAATCAAAATAGTGCCGTAATCATTGGGTCCTAATTGGCATTACAATTCGCGGCTATTTTATATTCATCACAAACTCTGATTCATGTATTGATATTCTTCCCCTCGTGTTTATTTTTAATAAAGAAGGTCAATACTTTGGATACTTTGCCAAGAATCCTTCAAGACAATGGGAATACTTATCCAGCCTTGTGAATATGTATTTGGGAATGCCTGCAATTTGCTCGTAGCAACGTACACAACACCCCATTGAATGCCGATTGTCACAATAATTAGATATTATGATACGAGAAATGCCCAAAACATTAAGCCACTAAAGCACAGGCTGTCAATAGTCTCCAAAAGCTTCCTTTGCATGCGCATAAAACTATTTTAATAAACTGCCTTCCGAAGTGAGATAGTTGAACGATCTCTCATTTAAGAGGAAGATAAGAGAGTCTCGATGAAAAAGCATTTTACTCTGTTGACGACATGCTGAATGAGAATATCTCTTTCAGCATTGAATCGAATTCACTAATTAGGTCGTATTGTTTAAAATGTAATATTTATTGTTCTATCCATATTTGTTGTATTGAATTATTTATATTGAAACAGTGATATGTCCTGGCTTGATGTATTCGATTAAGCGAAATGCAACTCGCATGGAAGGCAGCTTCTTCTTGTTCTATTATGACACATGGTAGCTTCTTCTCGTTCTATTATGACGCATGGTAGTTTCTTCTTGTTCTATTATGACGCATGGTAGCTTATTTTTGTTCTATTATGACATTGCTATTATTGACAGAGGGCTGAAAGGGCCCTTTACACCCTTCCAGCCACGCCCTTTTATTTATATTTATTCATTGCCCATTATGATGTTACGCATTAAATGCGTAATAAATACAATAAATTTTATTGTATTTATATGATGTTTTGAATTGTATGAAGTGGTTGGTAGACTAGCGGTTACAACGCCGGCTTTCGTACTGTTTGGTACGGACGTCGTGGTTCGATCCCAGGTGCCGACCATCTTCCTCTTTCACGACAATTCAACACCACCTATATAAAAAGACCTTAGCGCTGGGACTGTGACGTCACATTGTAAGGCCCAGTATGCACTTGCGTATATCTGTATGTACCTACTTACCTGTACTCTATAATATCTGTCAAACTGCGCAGGCGGCCTGGGCCTCGGGTGTGACGTTAGAGGCAAAATGATCGCCAGCGCTTAGGCCTTCTTATATATATGGTGTTGTGCTCAATAATTATAGCTGTGAAACTTTTGTAACATTATAAATTGACCAGATTTAACAGGCATGGTGCTCTTTTCTATCATTTTTTAGGAATAGTTTTTTGTCCATTTGATGCCAACAACATTTTCATACAGACTACTTATTGCTAGCAGGTACTTGATATTTGAATGCTTAATTTTGAAATTGAACCACTATGAGCTATCAAACATTTTTTTAATGATTTTTAAACTATTTTGCAATCCATTTTTAGCTTCCCGAAAGAAAGAAAAATTATTATTTAGTATCTGCATACAATATCAAATCACCATAACATGCGAACCATATTAAATAATATTAACGATGAATAATTCATATTGCATACTTATTTTTTACAATAATAAAAACATAAAAATTATATAGCACAATGATAAGAACAACAGGAAGACCACTTGATACATACTTACCTATGCATGATGTAACGCGATATAAAAAATTAAAATGAGATAGATATGTACATAGGTTGACTAACATACTGTTTTTTAAGAAGCGCTCTATGTACATAGGTGCGTAGACTAAAATACTTAATTCAAATTTAACACTTTTCTAGGTACCTAGTTAACGTAAACAAAAATAAAAAAAAGCTGTATCTTTTCGACTTCATACACCGTACAGGCAGAGTATAAGCAAATCAAGAATCAGCTGTTGGTCCACTCCGAACTTTAATAAATATTTGATCTACCATATCGAATGCCTTTTGCAGATCCACAAATACATACAATAACTTATTCTGATGCTTATTCAGCTTCGTTTTTTTAAATAGGTAACAAATTATATTTTTCTTTCTCTTTGTTTAAGATGTCGCATTCCCGGCTGTGATGGTAATGGCAGTGTTTACAACCAATCTTGGGTTGATTTGGCTATTCCGAAAAACTCGAAATGCGAGAGATATGAATACATAGGCCCTGGAACGGGAAATAATCCCGAAGGAAACTGCCCTGCGTCATATTTCAACAAAAGTGTTGTTCTGGAATGCAGCGATGGTTACCTCTTCCAGGATCCCGACTCTTTGATTGAAGAAGTAGGTACATTCGTTTAATTATTTTATTATTCAATAGACATGGCCGAAAAATCTAGAAGTTGCTATAAATGCTGTAGAAATTAGACATCTACGCAGGATATTCGAAAAAAGACTGGCGAGAAATTAAGGAAATTATGATATTAGAAAGGAATGTGGGGTGAATGTTAACCTAGTGACTAGAATGAAAGTGAATAAATTGAGGTGGTTCGGACATGTTGAGAGAATTAACGAAGAAAGAACGACAACAAAGATATATAAATCTGAAAGAATGGGTGCATGATAGATTGACGTGGGCCGAGCATATTCAGTGTTGCCTTAAAGGAGGGCCAAATCAGGAGTAAAAGTAATAGGAGACAATGTATGCGGAATAGGGTGGTGTGAAAAAAGTCAAGTTGTTGTTATCGATTAGCCATAGCGCGTAAAAGTTGCGATTGGTAAATACAGGAAATACAAAAAAAGAATTATTCAAATCGGATTTTATCTTCCGATCCCGCAAGCCACTTAAATTTAAAAAAAATTTAATGTTCAGTTTTTTTCAGAATTTCTCAAAAATTTTACGCGTACATATTATTTTTAATCGCTATACTGAGAAATAGTTACTTGTACAGTTTAATAATAATAAAAAAATATTATTGCATTTAGAGAATATCTTTCGATCTCATTTAATTAAGAAAAATTAAATATTGAATGATTTTGATGAATTATGTAAAGCATCTCCTGAAGTCAGTTTACGGTCTCAGATTGAGATTTAATGCGGAACGTTATGCTCTTGAACGAAGCGAAAGTGGTTTGTTCGGATAGGAATGAATAGAAGTCCGTACTCTCTGCCTAACCTCTCCGAGATACGGCGTGATGGGTAAAAAAAAACTTTTAATTGTGTGTTTTCATTTCCTATTGCTTAGATATTAATTGTCTGAATCTCCATACGTTCCCTATTGTTATCTATGTATTAGTACGTGAAGCAATAATAAACACCTCTTAACGAAAAAAAAACACTACTGTAATGTTATGTATTTGATAATCACACACACTTCAATGTATTTGACATTGACACAGCCGCATATATTCTTTTGTTCATCTGTGGTCAAATTGAGAATAGATTAATAATATTGTTTGTTTTTAAAATAATAGAAAAAAACTTTATAAATATCAACATTTCAAATTTGACGTATCCATGTCATTGTTTTTTAAAGAAAATTTTGAAATAGCGCTCGCTCAGTCTTTGACATTGGAACTTAAATAATTTTCAAACTTAAAATTTTAATTAGTTATGGTCAAATTTCGAACACTGGTCGACCACTAGTATCAATAAATTAACGCCCATTTAATAATCGAATTGCGTTCAGATTTTCAACCAACAAGTGGGAGATTTCAGGAAATTGTATCAATTTAATAATGTCATTGTATCTCTTATCATGAGGAAGGCTTAATTTCGGATTAAGAAATCGTTTAATCACCTTGCGCCAATGAAAATAAACAAAAATAACTTCACATAATTGATACGTATTTCTCCAATACGACAAGTTCTTTAACATAATAATGTATTTGCTACTCCAACACCATACGTCATTAACTGCTTTATTAAAAAAAACTCTGATCAGTGGAACAGTGGCGTACCGTGTGTTTTCGCCGCCCAGGGTGGGAACCAAACGCTTGCCCCCCCCCCCCCCCCCTATATAAATTGAAAAAAAACAGCCCAAAATAAAAAAAAATATTTCAAAATAAATCTTAGTTTATAAATTCAATTTTTTCGCAAAGTGGGACATAGCCAACTTCTGACCCACAAATTTCTTTGCCTGCAGACTTACCATATGGAGATGTCATTTTTTGAAGACTTTCACCCGAGATGAAATGTATTTTTTCTTAATAAAACTGAAAATGCAGAATTTATTAATCTAGTCGTGTATATATTATAGCGCAAGCAAATTTTGCCGCCCTCCCAAATAAAGGCTCCCGGGGCGGTCCACCCCTCCGCCCCCCCCCCTTCGGTACGCCACTGCAGTGGAAAATAATGACATTTTGAAGAAAATACTCAAAGAATACTTTTTAAGTAGGTACAAATATTAAAATTGAATTGATCAAACATGAATTGGTTCATTTTGGCTGAAATATAAAGGTTTCGTATGATTTAATAAGGACTTCACTATATTTTGATATAAAATAAATAATTAAAAAATAAGGTAGGTACCTATTCTGCATCAATAACTCGTTCAAATCTGACATAGCGAATATTGGTAGTTACCACTCGCGTTGCCGAGCTACTATTTGTTTGTTTACAAAAGTTTGTATGAAATGTCATCTTCATACATAACAAACGCGGATTAAATATTTTTTTTATAATTGAAGTAAAAACTGATCGGTGAGTTATACGTAATCTTACGATCAACGAATTTTTTATTAGTAAGACGGTAAGAGTTTATATTGTGTATGCTTACCGACCGACATCGGTAGTCTAGTTTCTTAGGGTCAACTTCCGGACGCAGATTCGAATCCTGCCGGGGGCCTGGGATTTTTCTACATCTTGAAAATTCTCAAAATTGTTTTTTCAGAGTGCTCGAAATACCAGCAAGAGCTGAGATGCTATTCTTAGCCGGCAACTCATCATAAAGGTCTATAACCATACCAAAATTGAAAGTGATTGGATTACTTTAAGTAAATCACATTCGATATTGAAGAAGTGACAGGAGACTGAAAGGCCCTTTACACCTTTTCAGACTTGCCCAAGCGTTTATTCATCTACAAGAACTTGGAAGAAATTTTATATCTGATTTTATGTTGAAGAAATATCATATTTTTATTTTTTGTATTTAATTTTTTTTGTTTTTGTATTTTGTTTTATCAATTTGCATAATTTACTTATTCTTTTAAATACACTGACAGGAGACTGAATGGGCCATTTACACCCTTTCAGCGTCGCCAACGCTTTCATTTATTTATCTTATTTCATGGATTTCAAAATGTTATTGTGTATTTTTTATCTGTTATTGATGTGCTAAAAATTAATAATGTTTAATTATGTCTGGTTATGTATATTTTTGACGACTCCATGTGCCCGAAAGGGCCTAGGGATGAGAGTGAATAAATAAAATATATAAAAAAATAAGTCACCCGTGCACTAGCAGCTATGGCGCACCTAACAGTTTTTTTTTCTTTTTTTTATGTTAAACGCACTTAGCACCTTTGGAATGTCCAGTCCTCAATTATTTAAAACTACGCCCACCTATGGCCTTTTCCTGCAAACATTGCTTTCTCATAGCTGAATTCACATGCGAGACTTCAACATACTTGGTTGTTTTAACTCTTTATGAAAACTCAAAAACAACAAACTTTTAATTACAAACTTTCCATTCAAATAGCTTTTAACATGTGGGTATTTAACTGTTTGATCGCGTGTGTGCGTTAGTTTTCTGATTTAGTAAACTTTTTCATGCAAACTTTGCATTTGTATGGCTTCTGTACGCTATTAATTCACATGAGAATCTTTAAAAAAATACTTTAGTATGCAAACTTTTTATTGCAAACATTGCATTCGTATGGCTTTTCTCCGCTATTAGCACTTGATAATAGAACTCTATGAAAATTAAAAAAAAAACTTGAACTTTTTATTACAAATTTTGCATTCAAATGGCTTTTATCATGAGTTATTATTTGATTGATTAAACTTTTTATCGCAATTGTTGCATTCGTATGGCTTTTCTCCGCTATGGGTTTGCGTGTCATTCTTTGGTCTGCGAACTTTTAATTGCACACATTGCATTAGTAAGGCTTTTCTTCCCGTTGTAAGTACCTAAGTTATGATTTGGTAAACTTTTTCATGCAAAATTTGCTTTCTTATAGCCGAATTCATATGTGCGACTTTAAATCACTTGCTTAATTGAACTTTTCATGAAAACTCACAAAAGAACGTTATCTTTTTACAACAAACTTTGCATTAAAATGGCTTTAGAATGTGAGTGTTTTAGTATATGATTGATTAAACTTTTTATTTTAAACATTACATGCGTAAGGCTTTTTCCGCTATTAAGTCGCGTGTGTACGCTAGTTTTCTGATTTGGTAAACTTTTTCGTGCAAACATTGCATTCGTATGGCTTTTCTCCGCTATTAGCACTTGTTAATAGAACTCTATGAAAATTAAAAAAAAAACTTGAACTTTTTATAACAAACTTTGCATTCAAATGGCTTCTATCATGAGTTATTATTTGATTGATTAAACTTTTTATCGCAATTGTTGCATTCGTATGGCTTTTCTCCGCTCAGAAAACTCAGTCACACGCGAACATTTTTTATTGCACACATCAGTGATATGTTATGGTACCATAAAATAAATGGTTATGGTACCATACCTTTAAAGCACTTGATTAATTGAACTCTTCATGAAAACTCATAGAAGAACGTTATCTTTTTATAACAACCGTTGCATTCAAATGGCTTTTATTATGAGTTATTATTTGATTGATTAAACTTTTTATCGCAATTGTTGCATTCGTATGGTTTTTTTCCGCTCAGAAAACTCAGTCACACGCGAACATTTTTTATTGCACACATCAGTGATATGTTATGGTACCATAAAATGGTTATGATACCATACCTTTAAAGCACTTGATTAATTGAACTCTTCATGAAAACTCATAGAAGAACGTTATCTTTTTATAACAAACGTTGCATTCAAATGGCTTTTATTCTGAGTTATTATTTGATTGATTAAACTTTTTATCGCAATTGTTGCATTCGTATGGTTTTTCTCCGCTATGGGTTCGCGTGTGATTCTTGAGTCTGCGAACTTTTGATTGCACACATTGCAGTAAGGCTTTTTTTCGCTATGAAGTCCCGCTGTGCCTAAGTTATGATTTGGTACACTTTTTCATGCAAAATTTGCCTCTTATGGCCGAATTCATATGTAACTTTAAAGCACTTGATAATAGAACTCCACGAAAATTAAATCTTTTAACATTTTATAACAAACTTTGCATTCAAATGGCTTTAATCATGAGTTATTATTTGATTGATTAAACTTTTTATCGCAATTGTTGCATTCGTAGGTCTTTTCTACGCTATAAGTTCTCGTGTGACTCTTGAGTCTGCAAACTTTTTATGTCACACATTGCATTAATAAGGCTTTTGTTCGTTATGATGTCCCGCTCTGCGTATAAGTTTCCTGATTTGGTACACATTGATTTCTTATGGCTGACTTCGCATGTTAGTTTTAAATAACCCGAAAAATTGTTTTTCGCTACATCAAAACCTTTAAAAAAAGTGCTCAGCCACCAGGCATAATAATATTATTATGTTACTGTCAGCTGTCACTGCTGTCAGCCATATTATATTAGAAGAACAATATCATTTGTCTTTAGTTGCGAGTGGCGCGCCATCTAGCGGCGTTAATGACATCAGTCAGTCAGTCAGTCAGGCAGTCAGTCAGTCAGTCAGTCAGTCAGTGAGTCAGTGTTCAAGGCAAATATTATTTAAAATTAGCTTTCCCGACAGACGTTGTCCTCTAGTCCTTAGGTACTATGAATTTTGATTTCGAATTTGTAATTTATATAAAAATACGTTTAAACTATGTTTGAATGTTAATATTTTTTTCTGAAAGCTTAATAGAAATTCCATAAAAAATCTGCGTACCAATGTTTTGAAACTCAATGGTCAATAAAAATTGTGTTGTTATGGAATTTTTCAGAGATGGCGTTGCTGTCAGTAGATCGGTTCCATAATAACATTAATATTATATTTTATATTATTTGCCATAAAATGTTTTATGAGGTGGTTGGTAGTCCAGTGGTATCAATCGGCGGCTTTCGTACGTACAGCGTGTTGGAGGTCGTAGGTTCGAATCCCGGCCGTGCCGACTATTTCCGCTTTGCACGACACAAGCCTTTGCTTAGTGTGAAAGATGTCAAAAGTGTATTTGTGTTAACTTGGAGTGAGCGCAGAAGCATTTTTATGAAGAAAAAATATAAAAAAAATCTCTTATCAAGAGCGGAGAAAAATGCAATAAAGCAAGCATAATAAAAATCTGTTCAGAAATCAAATAGATGATCAGAATTTAGAATTTAACTGGGACTGCAATTGTTTAGGAAAATACGTTTAATTTTATCTAATAGACAACTGACATCAAATAAATTAGTTGTTATTAGTGTCAAAGTGATAACATTCCGATTAGTACAAGATATTGTTGATGGCTGAGGAGACAACGATCTCTATTCAACAGGGTGATGCGCGCATACAATTTATCTTGGCACACTTGGCCTTATCTATCGCTTGTTACAAGGTGATTATCCGTACTTCAGAAAAAATAATATTGTTGAAATTATTGTTAATCCCACATACCCGAGCCCTAAAGCACTTGACCTCATAATCCGGATCGAGCTCTCAACGCATTCAAGATCAATAATAATTATCTTGTAATCAATACAGGCCGTTGTTTTAAAATGTTCATATGTTGTACAAATCAAGAATATTTCTAATACTTTAATGAAGACGTTTCAAGATTTCTTACCTGACACTGTTTAGACATAATATACAAACATGAATGTTATGAATATAATATGAATATACACAGTACTAGTTTTCTCGACAGACGGTGTCCTGTTTTTACTACAGGAAAAGGTTATAACGAACGCTGATAAAATATTCGATAAATAAAAATAATCTCTCTAACGTTATTCGTATTAAACGATATTTGTAAATATTCGTCTAACTAAAATAATATTAGTTTATACTTCTATGATATGCGTCTGACGTGGCTGTTAAAATATGAGTTCAAAACAAAATCAGGATCGTGACTTTACTAAATGACCCTTTTTAGGGAGTTGTCACCTTTCTGGAAACCGTATTTTCCGAATGACCTTTTTTAGGTTTGTGATATAAACAGGCTTGAATCTTTTAAAAATAACGTTATTTACAATTAATTAATGAAAATGCTATAACGTTTTAGAATTTAAGCCGTTATTCCCACCTCTAGTCTTTACTTTGAATATTGAATTCGAATTTGTTTAATAAATTAATAATAAATTAATTACCTATTTCACCCACTGATTGTTTCATTTCAATTGTAACATGACAAGACAACATCAAGGTTTATTGAGGATAAGTGAGAATAAGTCCTGAAATCTTATTAATATGGTTGTTTTTACATCTGATTCTTTTTTCAGCTGGATATACCTTGCGAACCATGGAAGAGAACGTTGATTGGGACACTGCATAGCGTAGGAACTTTGCTGGTCCTTCCTCTAATTGGGACATTTTCGGATAGATTTGGAAGACTTCACGCCATGATCATATCTGGATTGCTTGAAGGCCTCTTAGGTCTTATCAAAGGGCTTTCAGTCAATTATGCCATGTTTGTCACCATGGAGCTACTGGAACCGACTCTTGGATCTGGCCTCTATTCTTCCGCTTACGTATTAGGTAAGAAAATCTTTAACTACAGCCCAAAAAAAACTTCCTGAACCCATTTAAAATATTATTCTCTCCTTAACTGGCTAACTAATCAATTCTGCTGCATTCCTCGCAAATTCATCCTCCCTTCTGAGCCTCGCTCTTTCCGCTCTTAACCTTCCCACTCTATATGTTCCACAGTCTCAAAGATTTGTATTGATTTCAGTGCTGGAGTTTCTAACACCAAAAACCAGAGTAATGGGTGGATGTCTGTTGAACATTTTCTTCGGGTTAGGTCAAGTGGCAGTTGGTTTTCTGGCTTGGTTGCTTCCGTATTGGAGAACCTACATAATCGTACTGTACGCTCCTTCTTTCGTGTTATTCTTCTTTTATTGGATATACGACGAAAGTCCTAGATGGCTCATGAATAAAAACCGTTTCCAGAAAGCAAAAACTATACTAGAAAAAGTCGCAAAAACCAATGGCAAAACAATACCTGCTAAACTAATGGACAGTGTTGACTACAATATACAACACTCTGAAGTAATAAAAAAGGTTGCAGCTGAAGATTACGATGGTGATGAAAAAAAGGTTTCACCCTGGCGACAGATTTTAAGGTCTAGAGTGTTGTTACTGCGCATTGCCAAAGTATCAGTATGGTGGATTACCTGCACATTCTGTTTCTACGGCCTCTCGATCAACTCAGCAGTGTTGCCTGGAAATGCCTACGTTAATTTCATCATACAGGCGGCGATAGAGATGCCAGCTCACTTTATGGCATATTTGGGAATGACCTACTGTGGAAGAAAGAGAACTTTGTTCACTGGCTTTTTGGTTGGTGGCTTGTGCCTTTTGGTATTCCCGTTTATCCCAACTGATGGTTAGTGAAACATGAGTCAATTTTTCAATCTTCTTATTGTGAAAGCTAGAGGATAGTTGCAGAGAATGAACTTTTCATATCTTGCATCCTAAATTGAATACTTTGTGAATTTTTGCGGCTTTGCATTCTTTTATTCGTCTGATTTAATGTTTCTAAGAACGAACTCCTTTGATTAGTTGCTCTCTCCGCACTCATTTTTTTTTTACTTTTTTAACCTATTGTCATCAGGATAACTACTTGCCTCCGAAAATCAGCACTCTAGAAAATGGCTTCATGAGAAGTGAGGGAGATATCTTTGTTGGTATTATCCAAATCTGTAAATTTAAGCCATGATGTAGACTAGCTTATTAAGTTATAGTTAGACCCTATTGTAATACTTATGACTAAGCTACCAGGCAATTCATTCTTTTCTGTGATTTTCAGAATTCTTATGGTTAGCCCTGACGGCTTATTTTTGTGGAAAGCTTTGTGTGACAGCCGCTTTCAACGGCATATATTTGTACACTTCAGAGCTCTTCCCAACTACTTTAAGGCATTCCCTGCTTGCAACTTGCTCCATGATAGGAAGAATCGGATCCATTACTGCACCTCAGACTCCATTATTGGTAAGTTTATTCCCTTTTTTTTTAATTTCTCTACTTTATATTCTAAATAAGTTTTCGCTTCTTCTGATAAACCAATACCGTCCTACAAAAGACTGCACACACTCATATAACAAGTTGAGAAAGTGTGGATCCAATGAATCCCGGCATTAATTTACTTTTACAGCCTTTCATTTTTCTAATGCTTCTGCCCCGGCCTCCATGAAGACGGAATCGATGTGTTCTTACAAAAATCATTTTGTAATCCTGTAACATGCCCAAACCATCTCTCTCATTGACTTTCATATTCAATACCACATTCCTTACTAATACCATATCCTCTTTCATGTACGACAGAATGTTTCCACATATTCTTGATAGATCTCTTATCTCTACTGCATTCCTTCTTTTAGTCCAAGATCGAATCAAGACTTTCTTTTTTTCAATTCTTTTTTCAGAAACTTTTTTATGCTTTTAGGCGAGAATTCTTCCGGAGCTACCAGCATACATGTTTGCGAGTTGCTGCTTGATTTCGGCACTGCTCATGACAACATCCCCTGAAACCCTCGGCCGCCCACTTCCAGACACAGTAGAGGATGCTGAGAATATCTCCGCATCTAGAAGAAATATTCTAAGTCCTAGTCAGCAAGATAAATCATAGGCATTCTGCAATATGTGATAACACTGAGCAATACTTTGACATGGCAAATCCAGAAAAATATTTATATAACATTTCAATAGATGGCAGTAAAGTATAGTAATAACGCAGAATTTGCGCACACATTATTAACATAAAATCATAGAAATGACACTTTCTGCTACTTTTGCAATCAAAGTATTATGAACAACAAATAATGAATTATACAAAATATACCTAGTCTAAGTTAAATCGTTTATTTAATTCTATATTGTTTTGTTTTTATTGTTATTAAGTATTAGAAATATGTGAAGTTACTTGATATTTAAAATTAAATTATTATTATTGTGAAACTGTGCGATTTTTTAATATCTATAATTATTATAATCAGTAAAGTCTCCTGTTAAGTCTTCCCCCATGGGACCATAGATAACAAGGTCTTGTAAGTAGTATAACATGTACCTATACCTAGAAGTACCATAAGTCAGCATTACTAGGTGAATGTAATGGGAATGTTAGTGTCATTCGATTATGTACGTTCAATGATGTTCGATGTTAGTAAGATGATATACTAGCAGGTCAATTTCTACCTCTCATATTGTATCCCTACGCATGCACACTAGTAAGGGCTACCATACGTCCCGTATTCTGCCTCTCCCGTCCCGTATTGCTTAATATACCGTATTTCACCCCTTCTTTAGGAATATTATCCTTGTCTGTTTATCAATCAATCAATCAATTCTCCCTTTTACACCCCACTCAGGGGCATAGGGAGGCAACAAGAGCTCTCCATTGCGCTCGATCTTGCGCAATGTTTATGACCTCCTCCCACACCATGTCCATGTCCCTCAGCTCTGCTTCGAAGGATCGGAACACAGTGTGAGAGGGTCTTTCTCGTCTTCGGGACCCTGATGGGAGGAAGAACGGCGGTCTCCTCGGCCAACTGTCATTCAGCATCCTTAACACATGTCCCAGCCAAGTCCATCTCCTCCCCACAATGGTAGAGGTGATGCGCTCACGCTGGGTGCGCCGGCGTATAGCGTCGTTCGTGATGCGGTGGTACCATCTTACGCCCAGAATTCTCCTAAGACACTTCATTTCAAAGGATGAGACTTTTTGTGCCTGGGCCTTGGTCAGGTGCCAGGACTCACACCCATAAAGGAGAATGGGCAACACACACGCATCAAACAGTTTACATTTCGTCTCGACACTAAACGCCGACGCCTTCCATATCTTGGTCATGTTGTTGAAGGCGCCACTTGCCATACCGATACGTATCGGGAGCTCAGCCCCGAGGTCACCAGTGGTGGTAATGGTTGCTCCCAGGTATAAGGGAATAATTTCTATAGAATAGCAATAGAAAAACAACAGCAGGAACGTGTTATTAATTTGCAGGTTAACATGGTACAGTTGAAAAGCCGCGTGTCGACGTTATGTTATTAGTTTTGGGCATTGGAAAAGACCCCAAAAGGGACCCTGTGAGAATGAGAGGCTAATCGGGAGATTCAAAAAAAGATGGGTAGACGATGAGATTTCGGACGCGGGGAAAAACCGCTCGAAAACAGCACAAAAAATAGAAAAAGGTGGAAAACTTTAGAAAGGCCTACGTCGAGCAGTCTCTAAGAAGAAGAAAAAAGAAGTGATTTGACAATAAACGTCCCGTATTGGTTTCTGGAAGTTATGGCAACCCTAACACTAGTACTTAAAACACTTACAAACACACCCTCAACAAAGGCAACGATACTTTGATTAAACGCGGTGTCTATGAAATACTTAGTTTATGGTCCATCACACACCTCTATCAAATCTCCCTCTTACACCGCACTTAGTGGAATAGGAAGGCAAAAAGAGTTCATCATTACACTCGACTCATAGATGGTCTTCGTCGTCTTCGGGACACTGATGAGATGAAAAACAGTGCAGTCTTCAGCCAACTATCATTCGGCATCATTAACACATGTCCTAGCCTAGTTAATATATAAGTAGAAGGTGGGTGCGCTGGCGTATAGTGTCGTTCGTGATGAGGTGGTATCCTCGTATAGCTACCCCACATCTCCTGAGGCACTTCGTTTCAAACGCAGAGACTTTTTGTGCCTGGACTTGTTTTTCTAGACAAATATTGTGAATATGTCACACCCAGTCATATACTGGCCGGATTAATAATATGTAAAATGTAAATTATCTATAGGTATAGGTGTTTAATAATATTAATGATAAATTAATAATGCTATCACAAGAAAACAATACAAAGATTGTCACGATTCTTCGCCGTACATACATAATATGAGTGGTAGGTACCGGCATGGTTAGTGGATTTTCAAGATGGTATCTGCTTTGCCTGTAGGGCCGGGATGGTTTTAATAATTAATTTATTCATAACACGATGCATTGGAAGCAATAAAACATATTATCTATCTATTTTAAATTATATTCTACTGCTTTTAAAGCTTCACACAAAATTTAAACAAAGTCCACTAATAATCTCTTAAAATATTTACCTATCTAAAATGTCTGCACTCACAGTCTGCTCCACATTACCTTAGTGAGAAATTGAAATTCCTGTCAAACCACAGCCTGTGTTCAAAAAGCAAGCGTCATCTATCTACAACATCGCACTGAACGACTTTCAACAGCTTCACATTTTCGATTCACGGTGCTCCTCCTTGTAACAAACTTCCATTACACATAGGTACCCAAGACTTGAGGAATCCTTGCATTATTTCAAGAGATTAGTTAAAAACTAAGTTTTCCTCAACGTAAATCCTTGATATCCCGTCCAATGTCCTCTTTTCCCGTTAGGTTTGTTTGTAATAAATGATACAAATTGTTTTCTTTTTTATTTGTAATTTATTTTCGATGGTCACCAGCTCACCGGGTGGATTAATTTATAATAATTATTAATTTATTAAGTACCTGAGAGCAACCATTACCACCACTGGTGACCTCGGGGTGAGCTCCAGATACGTATTGGTATGACACTACTTGGCGCCTTTAACAACCTGACCAAAATATGAAAAGCGAAGAATTTTGAAGAATTGAAATACACTGTGAGAGGGTCTTCCGTCTTCAAGTCGCTGAAGGGATGAAAACGAGTTTAAAAATCATTAAGGGTTGCGCCCTCCCATACCCCTAAAGTTCTCGAAGTTTAAAAAATATCGGAATAGATAAATTAATACATTCGATCAAATGATTAAATTTATGTGCGAAATCTACATAATATGATCGCTCCTATTCAGCGTCATAACATCGATTGCTGCATATATTCAGGTGTAACTTAAAATATTGTATTATTTGTAACGGGTTATCGTTATTTAAGTTAACGTATCTACTTATTCTGTGACTTAAATTTGTAATAACGCAATGGATGCTTATTGGGTTATTACAAATTTATTAACTCCATATTTCCGTTATACATTGGTTCCTGAAACCGCAAAGGATATTGTAGAGCGCAATCCTCAATGATAGATGGATGTACAAAAATTTACAAAATTATCACGTAACTACTAATCTTCTTTTATAGAATACAATTATTTAAATGTAGGCGAGCAGGTACTTTTGTAATTTTATGTTTTTACACTTATTTCAATTTAAAAAAAAAACATAATTTAGAATGTGATGTTTCAAATTTTGGTTGCATATTTGATTGGTAGCCAAATGGTTAAATAATCGACATTCAACTGAGTAAAAATTATTATTTTTTATTTTTTAATTATTAAGTTTGCACCTGATGATGAGAGGTCTGATCCTCCCGAAACCGGTCGTCCTTTATTTTATACTCAACTAGCTAGTTACCCGTGGCTTCGCTCACGTGTTACTGTATTTTCTTTCTCTTCCTAAACAATGCAGAATTAATTATATTCGCATCAAAATTAATAATAATAAGAAACATCATCAACATTTCTTTTTTTTAATATATATTCTAAAATTTCCATTAAATTACTATATTTTTATTTATATTTGTCGTTATTAATCTGTATTTAAAAAAGATGTGCTTCTTATACAAATAGAATCAGCCCGCGAACTTAAAAATTTCGCTAACTTGACTGACATTGTTCTATGAGAATCCCAAAAAATAACTCGAATAACTTTTATTCCATCAAATGACGTTATTTGAAATCAATTTTTATATTGCTGGATATGAATAGAAAAATATTCAGGTCTCGAAAAGCAATGAAATTAGTGATCTTTAAAACACTTATTTCTATCTGCTTTGGGCATTTTTCAAGCTACAGACGTTTTTTTAACATTTCAATTTATATCTTTCACGTTGATTTGTTGTTGTTTGTCTGGTCGTAGGTTCGAAATTTAGTTCATAAATATCTTATCCTGAGCAAACACGACATAAAAAGAATAAACGATATCGGTCCAGCCGTTCAGGTCGAAATAAATAACGTTAAACGTGAAAACTGTTAACGTTCCGAACGTTAACGTTTACCAAATTGAAAATGGTTTCCAAACAAAAAAAAATGCGTTTCGTCTTCAATATAATAGCAGCGTCGTAATACTTCCAAAGATTTTGAGGTAACGTTTATCGTTAATTTTGAATAACTGACAGAATTATTTTTTTGACTCGGAATTTGGAACAACATTGTTTAACGCACGTTGAACAACAGTTTTTACGTTATCTCTATGGAAATAACAACAAATTGTTAACGTTGGAGCTGTCG
This sequence comes from Mystacides longicornis, assembly GCA_963576905.1. Classification (NCBI taxonomy): domain Eukaryota; kingdom Metazoa; phylum Arthropoda; class Insecta; order Trichoptera; family Leptoceridae; genus Mystacides; species Mystacides longicornis. The sequence goes on from OY756436.1 coordinate 10,131,348, forward strand.
TTAATATTTCGACTTGGCCTCCAGGCGTGATGCGATGACCACGTAAAGTAGGTCTCCATTTTTATAATAACGTAATATTCTCCCTTTTAAGCCCCCCCGCTCACCGCAAACCAGCCCGGAGGAAACTAAACTGCAACAAACCCGATCCGCACAAAGCCAAAACCTAGCCCGATTGCCAAAAAGCCAGCCGCACACAGATCAAGCCCGTGGCGGTTCCCCCCAAACCCCATAATACGGGAGGCCTTGGACCCACTCAGGAGAATAGGTTAGGCATAAAGAACTCTCCATTGCGCTCGAAGTCGTCCGAGGCTCATTGTGCTTTTTCTAACCGGTTGAGGTTTAAGGAAGTGAGGTGGTCAACCTCAGTATTCTAATGGTATAAGTAATTGGCGTTCGACTATAAACGAATTTTCGACAATGTAGAGTAGGAAGAAAATTAACTGTCCACTGTTTATATTTTTTATTAGATGAAACGGATATCGGCAACTATCCGATATCCGGTCTATCCGGCGGCGTAAATAATATCCTGCCGGATACCGGATAGTAAAAAGAGGCATGTTTGTATAACTCATTGATTTGTTTATTAAAGTATCACTTAAGAAATACACCTTATAATCACAAAATAAATTCTACAACTTAGAAAATTGATTATCAAGCATAAGGTAAATTATGGAGAGTAATTCTATATAATATTTCGTAATATAGACTATTGGACTATATAGAGGAAAACAGCAGCTTTGCTGGTCTTCGTAAGTAAGGGAAGTTTCCGCGATTTTTGGAACAATAACGTTCCGGCAACGGAGTCAGTCCAATTGGTAAACCGCCTACGTAAGCGTAATTCATGCATTGTACCCATGGTAATTTACGCACTGGCCGGGCTCTAGTAAGGACTTCTTTAGCATTCTGCGAATTTTATAAATTTTTGAAAATAAAAACACCGATATTTTAAGGGGAGCGCTTTTTTTTCTACCGCAAGGGTTCCGAAGACAAAGAAGATCTTCTCATACCGAGAGGGTCTTCCTCGTGTTCTGCTCCTTCGAAGCAGAGCTGAGGGATCTGGAAATGGTGTGTGAGGAGGTCATAATATCCGGCTAACTGCTATCCCTTTCGTCTCTATTTTTTATACGTTCCAGTGGACAGTTAATTTTTTCGCACTATACAGTGACGAAATGATGTGGTCATTGACTTGCCAGTGTTTTCAAAACAATTATTTACGATCTGTCCTAAAATGATGTGAGGTTTTGTAGATAATTTTAAAATTTAATATTTTGCACATTGACTACATTTGATATAAAATAATTTACCTATTGACTTCATAATACTATTTACCTTTTTTCAACATATTATATCAACTTGCTATTCATGGTTTACGCAATAAATTCAAAGCAAGATTACTCACATAGTTTTTTTTTTGTTGCTAGTGTTTTTATGAAATGGCTTCAAATATTTTGACAGATCAAGACATAAAGAATTGCAATACAATCCAGATTCTTTTCGTGAACTTACCGTAAATTATTTTAGTAGAGATAATAAATTACTAAAATAGGTAGGTACCTACATAATGATTTTAATGTCGATCGTAAAAAAAACAATTCAGAATCGCTGTACAGGATGCATGGTACGAAAAATATATTGAAGTAGGTAGGTACGTAAAGTGTTTCTCTGAATTCACGGAAAGTGTATTATCTCTTATATAAAAATGGAACGCTTATTTGCGCGGTCATCGTATGGGTAAGAACACGTTGAAAGCCGATTACGATCCGCGCCGACCAGCTCAAAGATTGTTGTCTATGGTTTCCATGCATTTAAATGGGCGTGTCGGAAAGCGGGTTCCTGCTTTTTCTGTGGGTTTCCCCGTTCAAATGCATAGTAATATTCTTTGCGCCGGTTGGCGCTAGTCAGAATCGGCATTCTACGTGTTTCTTACCCTATGAGAACAGCTGAACTTATATCGCCCATTTTTTTGTCGTGTTTGCTTTTGTCTGAAGGGTCTTATGAAAGAAAAAAGTTGCACGGAATAAAAATAAAACTTCCACTATACATTTTTTCTAATTTTGAAATTAAATCAGGCGTTTAACAGGAATCAGTTGTTTGATAAATGATACGATTCACGGAATGCTGATAGAAAATAATATAATGATATGTTTTATAACAGATGCATCGGTTACAGTACCTAGTTAAAAAGGTATTAATGAATGTATCATTATACTAATTCATATTCAATAATATAAGGACCACGTCGTCGTCTGTGTTAGATAACTTTAAACTGAAATCAACTTAAATTTATACATAAAATCTCGAACATATTATTTATATTCCAAGACGGGACGAAGTTTGACGGGTCGGCTAGTTCAAAACTATATTAATATTATAGATTACGCAATAGTTTCGACAGGTGTATTGGAGAAAGTAGGTTGGGCTGGGTAGGTACCTACCTACGTATATATTCATTGGGTAGGAACACGTAGAAAGCGGATTCCGATACGCGCCGACCGGCTCATAGATTGTTGCCTATGGTTTCAATGCATTTAAATGAGCATGCCGGAAAGCGGGTTCCTGCTTTTATGTGGGTATCCCCATTCAAATGCATAGTAACATTCTTTGCGCTGGTCGGCGCGGGTCGGTATCGGCTTTCTACGTGTTCTTAGCCATACACCGCGGCAGCACACCGGCCCGGCTCGCCGAATGAGATCCAACTGTCGATGGCCTGAGTCGGTATGTTTATTGTATGAAACGATGTCGTCAATAAATTAAATTTTTACAAAAATTGTTAAGAAAAGTTTGAGATGTACTGCTATGATGTATGTATTTTTTATAGAAAAATAAATTATCTAGTTGTAGCGTTTCGGCGTTTTTCGATATTTTTATAAAATTCTGAAATATGGCACTGAAACTCGTAAATTTGTCATAAAAAAATATTTTTCTTTATAAAAAAAGTTTGAGAAATCCTGGAACTTCTTCATTAAATTATATTTTAGATATTGTATTTTTCTATATACATACACAATTTTAGGGTTCTAGATTTTATGGTTTTCGAGATATATGGAAAAATTAAATAAAAATTCAAAGGTTGATAACCCCTGACTGAAAAAAAATTTAAAATTCTGAGTATACAAATTTTGTATGCTTAAAGTATTCAATATTTTCAGAAATTTTAGGATCTGTCCATCAAGCGAATCAAAAGTTATAAAGAGGGGACGGATACACACACATACACGTTGGAAAAGTGCCCCTCACCCCCTCCCCTCTAATTAATGATATCTTTTGAAAACGAAATAGTATAATTTGACTCTTTCTGAAGAAATCATTTTTTTGAAATTTCGATAAAACCAGTTTTAAACTTTTTAGGAGGCACTTAAAAATCATCCCTTTTTATATGTGCCCTTTTTTGTCCCTTTTAGTTAAATTTTTGAAAAATTGCCAAATACGCTAACACTCATTTCTATAGAAGAATTCATATGCCAAATCTCAAGTTCGTACCATGTCTAGTTTCCGAGATATTCGCATACTTTGAAAAACATTCAACCCTTATTTTCACCCCCTTAGGGGTGGAATTTCCAAAAATCCTTTCTTAGTGGAAGGTTTTGTATTAAGTCCTACCTTATTTCCAAATTTCACTTCTCTACGATTAGCCGTTTGGGCTGTGCGTTGATGAGTCAGTCAGTCAATCAGTCAGTCAATCAGTCAGTCAGTCAGTCAGGCACTTTCCTTTATTATTATAGATTGTTAACACTTTTACAAAGTTACAATAAAAATAATAATTTTTACTCAGTTAAAATGAAGTGTTATAAAGTTACTGCAAAAACCCAGTGACATTGACTTTCATACTGCGTACCTTTCTACTAAAAACTGCAGGTTTTGGAACCTGTGGAAACCATCATATTCCTCATGCGAAACTTAACTTTGTTTATACATACATACTCCCGTTAAGGCCCCCCACTCTACGCAAGCTAGCCAGGAAGAGACCAATCCACAGCAAACCCGACCCGCACGAAACCGACCCGCCAGCTCAATTAAAGCAATCAAACCGAAAAGCCGGCCCCACACAAATCAAGTCAACAACGGATCTCCCCCAAACCAACCCACAATGCGGGAGGCCTAAGCCCCACTCAGGAGCATAGGGAGGCATCAAGAGCTCTCTATTGCGCTTGAAGACGTCCGAGGCTCATTGTGCCTTTTCTGACCAGTTGAGATTTAAGGACGTGAGGTGGTCAACCTCACGGTCCCGAACTTTGTTTATAAGATGTATTATTTGTATTTTATATCCATAGTTATTGCTACAAAGATCTTTAAACTGGTTGAGTCCTGTTGATCATTGGGGTTTATCAGACCTCGATCCAACCGTCTATACATATTTTCGAAAATACAAAATATAACCTATAGTAATACTGCAAAGTTTGTTTTCTTTATAAATTGGTAATTTCAATATAAATTTGAAGAATAGTAAGAATAAGACCGACCTCGGTAGCCTAGTTGTACTGATGTGGACTTCAGATCACGAGGTACCGGGTTCGATTCCCGTTAGGGTCAGAGTTGAGTGTTTTTTCACTTGAATTTTCTACTCGGTGTTGGTCCCAGATTAGACGGGACCGGTTGACTAGAAAAAAATTCCCCAAGCAATAAGTTCCGCCGGCTTTACTGACACTTTTGTTTAGAAAAAGGTTACCTATATTATTATCTATTATATTTATTATAAGCCTATCATTGTTACCTGACCTTGCAGATGGTTGTAGATATTGCGCACGGCACTATCGCACCAAATACCTGAGGGCTTTGTTTATCTTTACACAGATTTCCTTGCAATCACATGGACGATTGCAAATTTCTCGGAATTATTATATGCAATAACATCACCTCTATGTACGTTAATTTCAACAGTTGATAGTCAAATGATCAAAGCACTCCAACGCGAATACTTAACATTTCTTCTTCATCTTCTGTTAAAACTATGTTCTTTAAGAATATGTAACAACTAATGACTCTAACAATTCATTACTGATGTTCGATTTTTAAATGGAACAAACCACTACGGGCTTTTACGACCGTCTTCTACTGTTATTTCGAAGGCCGGCTCAGTGCGATCACTTTACGTTAACAACGTTCGCCATCAGGTGGTAATGTCTCCGAAACTCCTAATCATGGGAATTCTCAACATCTTCAACATGTCGAAAAATCTCATGTATGCAACAAGTAGATATTTAATAATTAATGAAAAACAAAGATAAAAGTTGGAAATTATTGAGAACAAGAGAGCAACCAAATTTAAAGACTGCGACTGCTGTCATGTATTTGTGTTCTTTATTCTATGAACTTCTTAGATTGAGATGAGCTTGTCATTTGCACAGAATTTCAGACACTCGAGTAGCGAAAATAATCCTGAATAGGGTGGGAGGACGATGTGAAGAGAGTTGTAGTGCAACTCTTGGATATGAATAAAGTAGAGGACTGGCTGGGAAAAGAGAGCTTTAGAGGCGAAAGTTACAGGAGACCAAGACTTGATTTGAGCTGTATCGGCATTGAAGAAGATATCCAAAAAAAACACCAATCTTTCAATCAACTTTTATATTATTACTAGCTTTCCCGACAGATGTCCTGTGGGGCTAATACAAGTTTTATAGATAGCTAATTGCACGCTAAAAATGCGCTTATTAGCGTGCAAATAGTGTTCGAAAATCAAACGATCGAATCATTTGATTATTTTTGTATGGAAAATTTTCGAAACTCTTTCGATGATTGTTTCGATATTCGATCGTCAAAAACTAGTGGTATCTACAATAGTCCTTACTATATGAGTATTGATTTCGAATTTGTAATTTATACAAAAATACGTTTTAAATAATATGTTTGAATGTTAAAAAATTATTTCTGAAAGCTTAAAAGGAATTCTATCAAAAATCTGCGTACAATCTGTTTTGTAACTCAATGGTTGACAAGTAAATAAAAATTGTGTTGTTACTGAATTTTACACAGAGGTCGTCGCAGGAAATCCGTTACATACTAACTTTTATATTATTTCTTATGCATTTTTTTTTTCAATTTTTTAATGTTATCCTGTTATTCGGAGTGGAGAAGAATCCAATAAATCAACCATCGGAAGAATCTCTTCAGCCAATCTCGAGTTATACCAAAGTGTTCGCAATAACCCGACTTTCTTTTATATTAAAAAATATTGTAGTTTGAGCGTGTGTTACGTAGTGGAATTAGGCATTTGAGATAAAAGTGGATACGGATCGTTCAAGTATTACGTAACGCAAAATGTGGGGGATTTTTTGTGAAACGTTACTGTGTGTTACCGGAAGGGAAGGGGTGTATTTAAGTGACTTTCCAGTACCTAGCGCAAATAACATCATAATAATTATTGTTGTATGATAAGTGAATATACATTATAGTCACATGGGACATAAAGGAAAGAGATGGGAGGGGGGGGGGCAAAAAAACGTTACAGCGCGTTTCATGGGGGGAGGGGTAAATAATCTAAATGATAAAATTCGTTACGTAATACATGAACAGTCCCATGCACGTTATCTTGCACACATACATAGATATCTAATAGCTAAGTATTGCAAATTTAAAATTTGAATTAGCAAAATTATGTGAATTGGTCAATAGTTTTTATTCAAGCAATTAAAATATGACGAAATTAACAAGACAATGATTCTTGTATATAATTTCTAGGTTGAATATTATTTCTCACTCTAACAAATCTTTGATAACTGCAATTAAATTGTAATAGAAAAAAAAACAGTTTTAAGTATCAACATTATTGTATTTAATTAGAAAATGAGATCAGAGGTCATTCGCATAGTATTAATTCTAATAAAAAAATGATTATGGAAACATGGGCTAGAAATTCGCATATAATTGCATCAAATTAACCGTAATTTAGTTTTAGTGATTGTTCAATAACTGCAATACCTATTTAAATGAAAAATAATTAGTCTGATGACATAAAAAATAAGAAAAGGTCTTCAGAGTAAAAAGACAAATGAAAAAAACAATAAAAGACACAGAATTTAAACCTTAGAGAAAGTTCTAAAGATATCCTTGGGATGCGTTTATACACAACGAACAGAGTCAGAGCTCCATAATAATGCAGTATATTTTCTTGATCGTTGATAATATGGTTACAGAGGAAATAACAACGAGAAAGAACTTACCGTCTTCGCCCAATAATTAGTAATTATTGCTCGTTGTTGTTTCCATGGTGTCCAATATCAACGAGCAATAAAATATAATCTATTATGAAGCTCTGACTCTATATTCTTTTGGTATAACTAGTGACAGCAAGATTTGTAATACTTGATAAAAGAGAATCATTGACCGATTCGCCAGATCAAGAAAAATTGACAAACGCAGATTCATTCCAAATGCTGGACCTCCCAAAACATATTGAAGAAGGCCAGACGTTGTCCTGTGGACCCTGTGTTCCTAACCAAAGGCGGCCCGTTCATTGTACACTGCGCCTCCAGAAACAAAAATAAACTAATAAAATTAAAATATTAATTCTAAAACGTCCATATTTCATTCGTATTCAAAGCTCAGACGGGATCAACGCGAGAATATAATAATATGCGCGCAATTTGGTTGACTTTGTATGAAAAATTTCTAAAACGCCCGTAACGGTGGAGTAAGTGCAATGGGCTACTGTAAGAGTGGCAATTGCATGCGAGAATGAGAAGGTGCAGTTGCAGAAGACAATAATTTTGTTGTTAATTTTTTCAAAAATGGCGTAGCATGAAATTCGTTCCATACTAACTTTAATTTTATATTATTTCTAATCCATTTTTCAACTTCATTAGTTATTCTGTTATCTGGAGCGGAGAAGAATCCAATAAATCACACATTGGAAGAATCTGTTGAGCCGATCTCGAGTTATAAGTGTTCGCACTAACCCGACTTTCATTACTTACTTACTTTCCGTTTCCGGTACATCAAATCTGAAATCCCCAGTAACTGGCCACCCGAATGCCACTATCCCTCGCCATCACGGTGTCTTCGTGTGTGCATGTGGCACCAATCAGAGGGCACGAGAACAGGGGAGAGTAGTCTTGCACGGAGCCGCACTCACAAGTGTCTTCTTCTATGTAACCCCACTTTTTGAGGTTACTGTAACAACGGGTGACACCTGTTCTTAACCTGTTGAGTGCTCTCCAAGATGTGTAGGGCAAGTTATGTCCCACAGATATCTCCTCAGCTGGAGGAAGATACGTCGGGTTGCTGGTCTCTCTGCACAGTGTCAGCGGTCGAGCCTCGGGTAGTTTATTCACAGGGGGTGTCGTCTCCAGGAAACTTCTCCTCGACTTCAGTCTACACTGACGCGCTTGAGCGCCATACATGGGATGTCTGGGCTCAGATATCCCATTTATATTAGAGATTACATAATATGATGACGAAAGGGTCGATGTTTGATTGATTAAAGATAAATTTGTTATTTAATATAAACATAATGATGTGATTGCTTGTTTCGTAAAGATGTTAATCCTAATTCGGTGATGCTGTGAGTGTGCATGTCGGTTAGCATACACAATATGAAACATAGATTATTGTTATGGGTTGCCCTCGGGCCATAGTGTTGGCGACCTGTTGTTGTTTTAGAGTCACTGGGTTAGTGGCTAACAGTATAATTATTGACATCTATGAACCTTAAAAAAGTAAAAATTTTGTATGTCGAGGTTTGTTTATAGCTGCATAGTCTATGAACATAGATGGGTTAATACGATGAAGAGATTTCGTTGCTTTTTTTTCGTGTACCTAACTTGATTTTATTCATTTTTACCACCCACGTATGGCCTTTTTTATGCAAACTTTACTTTCTCATAGCATGGCTGTGAGCATTCACATGTGAGACTTCAAAATACTTGGTTGATTCAAATAGCCTTTGGCATGTGGGTATTTACCGATTTGATTGATTAAACTTTTTCATGTAAACTTTGCATTCGTATTGCCGAATTCTTATATGAGTCTGTAAAACACTTCATTAATTGAATTCTTCATGAAAACTCAAAAAACAACATGAACTTTTTATAACAAACTTTACATATGTTTGGCTTTTCAACGTTATGAATTCACATGAAAATCTTTAAAAAATTACTCTAGGTGTGTAAACTTTTTATTGAAAACATGGCATTCGTATGGTTTTTCTCCGCTATGATCTCGTGTGTGTGGATTAAAGATTCGTGATTTGGTAAACTTTTTCATGGAAACTTTGTTTTCTTATGGCCGAATTCATTTGTGTGACTGTAAAGCACTCGATGATAGATTATAACTATTCATGATACTATAACTATTTATAAAAATGCAAAAAAAAAACTTTTTATTACACATATTGTATTAGTAAGAGTTTTCTTGGCAATGAAATCGCGTCTGTGATTTAAAGATCTGATTTGGTAAACTTTTTCATACAAACTATGCTTTCTTTTGGCCGAATTCATATATCAGACTTTAAACAAATTTTGAACTTTTTCTAACAAAATATGCATTTAAATGGCTTTTATCATGATTTTATCATTTGATTGATTAAACTTTTTATCGCAATGGTTGCATTCGTATGGCTTTTCTCCGCTATGAGTTCACAAACTTTTTATTGCACACATTGCATTAGTAAAGCGAAGACCGGCTGTGCGTAAAAGTATCCTGATTTGTCAATTTTTTGTCCGAATTCGCAAGTGATACTTTACAGCACACGGTTGATTGAACTATTTATGCAAACTTAAAAATGAAATTAAACTTTTTATTGCAAACTTACCATTCAAATAGCTTTTAGCATGTCATTGGTTGTTTAAATTATTTGATTGATTGAACTTTTTATTGCAATTATTGCATTTGTATGGCTTTTCTCCGCTATGAGTTCGCATGTCACTCTTTAAATTACTACTTGAAACCGCAAACTTTTTATTGCACTCATGGCATTAGTACGGCTTTTCTTCACTATGAAGTCCCGCTGTGCGTAAAAGTTTCCTAATTTGGTACACTTTGCTTTCTTATCGCTGACTTCGCATGTGAGTTTTTAAATAACCCAAAAAATTGTTTTTCTCTACGTCAAGACCTTTAAAAAAAGTGCTCAGCCACCAGGCATAATAATATCATTGTTACTGTCAGTTGTCACTGCTGTCAGCCATATTGTATTAGAAGAACAATATTATTATTTGTCTTTAGTTGAGAGTGGCGCGCCATCTAGCGGCGTTAATGACATCAGTCAGTCAGTGAGTCAGTGTTCAAGACAAATAGATGAAACTGAAATGTATAAAAAAATAAGTAATACTAACAACTTAGGTAGGTATATCTAATAATATAAATGAAAGACGGGTTATTGCGAACACTAATAACTCGAGATCGGCTGAACAGATTCTTCCGATGTTTGATTTATGTGACTCTTCTCCGCCCCGGATAACAGAATAACTATTAAAAAAAATTAAAAAATGCATAAGAAATAATAATAATATTAAAGAATAGTATGGAACGGCGACCGCCATCTATGAAAATTTGTATAACAACAAAATTATTCTTTAACCTGACAACCGTTGACATATTATTGGTACGCAATTTTTTTATGGATTTTGTTCAAACTTTCAGGGTAGTTCCATAGTGGGACTACAGGACAACGTCTGTCGGGAAAGCTAGGTGTATTTTACAAATTTACTGATAAATTGTTGTGCTTTGGCGGGATTATCGTGAAAAACGATCCCTGCCATTCAACCAAGAAGAATAAAAACAAGATATCAGAATAAAAAATAAAGTCGAGACACTTCTTAGGGGATAGGGGAGGATTTTAGGATGCGATGGGGAAAAATAATTTCAGAATAACGATGCATTTGAAGACATTAGATGTTTTTTGACCAGTCTTTTAAAAAGGAGTGCGGTAATTGTAAAAGAGTTATTCAGAAATTATCAGGAGTAGAGGGATTTGGAGACGGTTCGTCCACAACAACAGTGGGGCTAGTACGAGTTTGATAGAAAGCTAAGTGTACGCTAAAAAGCGCTTATTAGCGTGCAAATAGTGTTCGAAAATCAAACGATCGAATCATTCGATCATTTTTGTATGTAAAATTTTCGAAACTCTTTCGATGATCGTTTCGATATTCGATCATCGAAAACTTATACTAGTGGTACAGAATATGTACCGGCTGTATTTAAAAAACCCTCGGTATTGAAGAAGTGATTGGAGAAGAAATGAAACAAAAGAAGTAAAAAAAAAGAAGAATTTATTTACATAGCCCGGCAGTGTGCACGTAAAACTTTTAATTGGATCTCACCTCTTCGGAATTAAAAAAATGCAATGTTATTCCAAAAATATAAAGAAAATTGCTACATTAGCCTAAATAATAATCAATAAGTTTCACAGATATATTCATCTAAAGTGGCAATGGTAGGATTAGTATATATTATTATATCCATAAAAGTATGCTGATGATAGCCTCTCTTCATTATCGTGACTTTATTAGTGCGTAGGCGCCTTGACATCTCTGTGGATCACGATACTCCAACATCTGGTTTAGCTATTACTCGTCCCCCTAGATTTGTCTGGTTATCTTCACTGTCTGCACCCAAATAAGGAAAGAAGAGACAAAATTATAGAAGGTGGGAGGTACCGATTGAATGACTTACAGGAAGATTGAATTGTGGTTAGGTTATTTCCTTATTAGGGATCTAACAAATTTGATTATAAGACCATTTAGGGAACCATTTGAAATTTTAGACAATACATTTAAAAATATAAAAGAAAATCGGGTTAGTGCGAACACTTTTAACTCAAAATCGGCTGAGCAGATTCTTCCAATGTTTGATTATTAAATTCATCTCCGCTCCGGATAATAGAATAACTATTAAAAAAATGCATAGTAAATAATATAATATTAAAGTACCTATACTTACTTGGAATGGATTTACTGACAACAACACCATGTGTGAAAAATTCCATAACAACGCAATTTTTATTTACAACAACAATAGTTTCAAAATATTGGCAGGTAGATTTTTGATATAATTTCTTTCAAGCTTCCAGAAATAATTTTTTAACATTCAAATATATTTTAAACGTATTTTTGTATGAATTATGAATTCGAAATCAATATTCATAGTAAGGAAGGACTACAGAACGACGCCGACGTCTGTCGGGAAAGCTAGTTAGATATAATTGAGAGTTTGGAAGATATTTTGAATACAAGCGTTAGTTATTTGAAATTAAGCCAAAATAGTATTGTGGTTTAAGCGCCGACTTCTAATCAAAAGGTCCAGAGTTCGATTCCTGATCGTGTAAGAATTTATATATTATGTTTCACATGATAATCTGCCCGGGTCGGCATCCTGTTTCGAATTGGACATGACTGGTGGAATATTAGAAATGGCCTCTGGCACTGTTAATTTTGTGTAGAAAAACCTAAGTTATTTTATTTTTATTTTTTTTATTAAGTCTCTGGGCTCACTTAAAGTGAACACAAATACACTCTTTGACTCTTTCACAGTAAGCTACTTAAAGCTTGTGTCGTGAAAGAGGACGATGGTCGGCACCTGGGATCGAACCCACGACCTCCGAACGAAACAGTACGAAAGCCGGCGTCGTAGCCGCTGGGCTACCAACCACTTCCTGAATTGTTATGACGAAATTCTTGGTGGGCCCTTTACACCTGCCGGAATGGATAATGATAATGTTCTTGATAATATTGGTGATTATTGCTTTTTTTTCGTTCCTGTATCTTAGTGCTCTGAATTGGAGAGTTGTTAATCCTTTTCTTTTTGCTATTTACTATGTATTTTGTTGTAACTTGACATGTCTAAGTGCCCAACTGGGCCTATGGAAATAAAGTATCATTTCATTTCATAAAATTTTGTGATAGCACTATATACATACAAGTCTCTTTTCATTTTGAAATGTACTATCACCAAGCACCTACTGCCCAAAACATCAAAGATCTTATTGATCTTAATTCAGTGACAGCCATCCGAAAAGTACTATACATTCATGCGCCAAAAGGTGAACATAATAATTATGAAAATAATTGAAAAAAAAAGTGAACCTAATGATGATATAAGAAGTTATAATTTCATGGTTAATAACATCTTCATGTGCAAATTATTGTTACCCTTAATTATATCATTAAACATGCAATAACCCCTGTGGCCCTCTATTACATTTAATAGACAATCCGTGTGGAGAATAATAGACAAATAAATATTAATAAAAAAAAAACTAATTATGCCAAATAAAAAAAAAGTAAAACAGGAAATGTGTAATTTAGAGTATTGTGATAAGACCATGATCTTTAAAATTTGGCGAATAAAAATTAAATAATGTATTCAGTATCATCGCATGAGATGTATGATGGCTCTTATGTTACCAATGCGTTTGTTGTAGACCATTTGGCAAAACCAGTTTGTTTTTTAAAACTCTGGTTAGAAAATGTTTGCATTTTAAAAACGAGTGTCTATATTTTGTCCGATGAAATGATTGACCTATTATTGGTTCCCTTCAATTGAAGGCACTGAATTATTTTCAAATTTTCGAGAAAATTGTTGTTGGTATGATCACCAAGGTAACAACAACGATAATGAACTGTCATCGCATTAGTAGTTTTTGCTCGTTGTTGTTTCCATGGTGTCCATTATCAACCGTAAAAGAAAGTATGCTCTGTTTCTAGATTCAGCTGACTGTTCTTTTGGTGTAAATGCATCCCAGATGTGCTTGATCGTTGAAATGGTCACCAAGGAAATACCAACGATAAAGAACTCCATTCGCCCATTATAATATAATTACTAGTTTTTGCTCGTTGTTGTTTCCATGGTTTCCAGTATCAACGATCAAGAAAATAAACTATTTTTTTCTGGTCTGGCTCTACATTAGTTTGGTATAAACGCACTCAGTCATATGATTGCAAAAATTTACCAAGGATGTTCGATTTTTTTTATTGATCGTATCGAACTCGGAGTCTCTTGATCAGAAGATAGGACCTGTACCACTAGGCTACCAAGGTTTGTCGAAAATAATAATAAAAGAAGAAAAAAAATAAGTAAAGAAGAAAAGGAAAGAATGTCATAAACACTTAGATAGTGTTATCAAAGTCCACAACAATACAATAAGATTAGGTACATTATGTACCTACATAGATGGTATGAAATTGATTCCATCAATAGTCATTTAAAGAAATTTCCGTATTCGAATGTTTGCAATAACAATCACAATGACAGTTGATATAGGCTCTTACCTATCTAAGAACAATATTTACTGACTGTATGGTGATACTACAACATAATGCAAGATATGTAAATTGAATAAAATGTATATAGAAGATAAATGCCGATATTCTGTCTAGATATAGCAATGGAGGCGGATTCCTGAAGAGTCTAACAAACACCTGCAATGTAAGGTTTATATTTATCTATTATCATTATACAGCCTACATCAATTCATGAAGAGTTATAGGAAGAAAGACATCTGCAAATTCCCGGTCAGAGATTCTATCTATATCGACCACACTAACATCAGATTGTAGTAATTGGTTCTTATTCCACCCCTTTGCTCCAAACTCTATCCAGCAGATTTATACACGAACAGCCGTACTAACAGAATGCTTTTCTTCGAATATGCGCGGAATAAGCAAATCTTCCACAACAACGCAGCATCCCAAATGGAATGTCAAATCTAGATATAAGAAATTAGTATACTATGATAGTTTGTCATTTTTTTTACTTATGGAAACAGTCATCTCTTTATAAAAATAAGCTTCCATATTATTGACACATTAAATTTACTTAACTGCTGACTCATTAAATCATTATTTTTAAGACATCACTGAAACTTTACTGACGGAACTTTGACGCTTGAAGCATTCTCTACCAGCCAATCAGCCACAAAATAGTGTTCAAAGATAACGTATGTAGGTATAAATGTCAATAGTTGGCTTATCAAAGATGAAGAAACGTGACATTTTTTTTTTGATTATGGTATGTTGAGCATGTGTTGTAAATTTAAAAAAAATATAAATAAATATATTGTAGAATAATAATAATTAATGGAGGACATCATCAGCTGACGTTGTATTTTTATTTTTGTTAAAGAAACTAAAAATTAATGAAAAGGAAGCAATGGAGCTCGTAGAGTTATGACAAGGAATAGATTTTGACACGAAAACGTTATCATAAAAAAATCTCATCCGATAATAATAATTTTTACAATATTATACTTTGCCCTATGCCCCCCAATGCCCTCCCTCCCTATTAGAAAAAAACGTATTCATTCATTAATTCACTCTCTTACTTTCTTCTCTTCTCTGATTTCAATCCTAAGATTGGTTTGCAGCAATTCCCTCAATTCTTCTCCTCCATTCTTCCCTGTCTTGTGCGGCTCTTTTAAGTTCTACATGTTATGACTGGCATCGCACGTCCACCAACAGGTCCTCCAGGAACCCCACTTAGGAGAAACAAAAAGTTCTCTATTGCGCTGGATCCTGCACAATGTTTATGACCTATAGAAAACAAAAGATTGTGATGGTCAATAGCTATAGAAGATACAGGAACTGAGGTTTCAACACCCACTCGATGCCCAAGATGGTGATATATGGCGGGCACGGCGGCCAACACATGACAGCAGAAAGTCACCATCCTTATTCATGAAAGAAAGAACGTGGGTAAAGAAACAATAACTAATTCATCATCATACGTTCAAAACAATCTTTATATTATAACAATATTGTAACAACTCGCGCCTCAATTCATTACCGATGTTCGATGTTTAAGTGGAGCAAAACACTACGGGCTTACGACCGTCTTCTACTGTTCCGAAGGCTGGCTTACTGTGATCACACCACGTTAACAACGTTCGCTGTTAGGTGGTAATGTTTATGTCTCCGAAACACCTAATCATGACAATTATCGATATGTTCAACATGTCGAAAAATCCCATGTATACAATAAGTAGATATTTATTAAATTAATGAGATAAAGAGATAAAAGTTGAAAATCATTGAGAAGAAGAGAGCAACCAAATTAATAGACTGCGACTGCTGTCATGTATTTGGCGCCAGGATATATGAATGTTTCCATCTTCAATTGCCGACCTATAACGAAACATTCATCATGATATTCTCATTGATTCCTCCATATACCTACTCTCTTGAAAAATAATAAATTAATTTGCCCCGGATTATTTACAATCAATCAATAAATCAATTCCCCCTTTTACACCCCACTCAGGGGCATAGGGAGGCAACAAGAGTTCTCCATTGCGCTCGATCTTGCGCAATGTTTTTGACCTCCTCCCACACCATGTCCATGTCCCTCAGCTCTGCTTCAAAGGAGCGGAACACAGTGTGAGAGGGGTCTTCCTCGTCTTCGGGACCCTGATGAGAGGAAGAACAGCGCTCTCCTCGGCCAACAGTCATTCGGCATCCTTAACACATGTCCCAGCCAAGTCCATCTCCTCCCCACAATGGTAGAGGATGGTAATGGATTCTTTACAATCTTTTTTTTTATAATATAGTAAATAAATCGTGGTCACTCAAATGAACACAAAAACACTCTCAGACTCTTTCACAGTAAGCTAATTAAAGTTGGTGTCATGAAAGAGGAAGATGGTCGGTACCTGGGATTGAACCCACGACCTCCACACGAAACAGGATACGAAAGCCGGCATCATAACCGCCAGGCTACCAACCACTTAATTATGTATAATATCTGGATGTTAAGGGAGGGGTTGAGACCCCCAGAATACCCCTTAAATTACGCCCAATTCTGGATCCAGCAATGAGATAGACCATTTTTTGATGACAGCAGCTCTTCTATCGGTACTTAATTATGTTAAAAAGAATAATATGATAATTAATGATAATACATAATATAAAGCCTTTATTGATAAAATATACAAATATAAAATGCTTACAAATAATTATTAACAACTAAAATATACTTAAACAAGATACCTCCCGAAAATGAGTATATTCTCGTGCTTCGGGAGGGAAATTCTTCTTCATGTACCTACTCTTGTTAAGTTAACATCAACAAAATAAACATATTTTTTTTATTATTTTTTTATTTTTTTTTTATTTTATGATAAAATAAAGATGTTGTGTGTGATGAGTAAGATACTGTAGTAGTTCAAATCGCTTCGAACTACCATTCTGCAGAGGAGATGGACTTGGCTGGGACATGCGTTAAGGATGCCGAATGACATTTGTTCGAAGAGGGCGCTGTTCTTCCTCAAAGTCCCGAAGACGAGGCAGACCCACTCATACCATTTTACGGTCCTTCGAAGCAGAACTGTGTGATTTGGACATGATGTAGATGGAGAAGAAATGTTCATTGCGCAAGATCAAGTGCAATAGAGCGCGCTTGTCGCCTTTCTATGCCCCTAAGTGGGCGTAAAAGGGAGAT
Source organism: Mystacides longicornis (assembly GCA_963576905.1). Lineage (NCBI taxonomy): Eukaryota > Metazoa > Arthropoda > Insecta > Trichoptera > Leptoceridae > Mystacides > Mystacides longicornis. The sequence goes on from OY756436.1 coordinate 10,148,709, forward strand.
TTTATTGATTGGTTTTGAATCTTTAAGATGACATAATGGGTAACATGCCATTTAGTACTATACGAAAACTAATACAGAAGCTGGTGGTTTTTAAATGAGAACATTAGTTAATAATATTGTTATTTAATTCTAAAAGACTTACGGATTATCCTATCAAAAAGAAAAAAAAACAAACACAAAGTGAGACCATATTTTTATTTCGCCCATTAGTATACGACCTTGCAGCATACGATTCATGTAACAATCTGTTTTATTTTGTCATAGTAATATCTTGATGCGAGATGTATAAAAAACAATGTTGTTGAAATGTTTTATGATTTTCTATGATAAAATCACAATCTGTTTTAGGCTATAAGAATGGGAAAATGTGTTCCCTGTTTCTTTTCTACTATGGGCACAGTGAAAGCGCTTGATACTTATATTCTAGAGGTTTCAGGTTCGATTTCAGATCGGATTAAAAAAATTTATTTGTTTTTCGCTTCAATTTTCTTCCCGAGGTTGGCATCATTTCTCAGAATAGACAGGACAAAAAACGGGATCGGAACAAACGAGGGTGTTTATCAAGAAAAATACACCTCAGGCATGCCGCCGCCGCGCCAGTTATACTATGTACCACTGTTGTTTAGAAAAGAATTCACTGATTTACTTTATAAAGTATAGGAATTGCAATCTATTTTACGGATTTTGAATTAATAAATAACACTATTTTATAGATGGTTGTCAGAACCTCTAGCCGATTAACTTAATGTTGAAAGCATTATCTACCAGTCAACCTTTCCCGTGCAATCTGAGACAGCCTTCAACCCCGGGTAGAAATTTCATGTGAAAAAAAACGTATTAAATTACAAATGCTGCCCGGAAATCCAGTGCGGGACCTGTTCATCAGATGTCGGATTTTAATGGTTATATAATAAGATGTTTCATATCATCAGCCCGTTGTGGTCCACTGCTGGACCAGGGCCTCTTCGCCTCTCCTCCAACCCTCTGAATCTCGCACTCCTCATCCAACTTCGTCCGGCCGCTCTCACTACGTCGTAAAGATGTTTTAAACGCTTAATTGTTTCAATCTACTTTACAAAATTTTACTTCCGAAGTAACGTTTTAAAAAAAATCTATCAACTACCACATTGCAGTTTTCCTTCGTAAACTCTGGGGTTAGTACGAGATTAATCGAAAGCTAATTGTACGCTAATAAGCGCTTATTAGCGTGCAAATAGTGTTCGAAAATCAAACGATCGAATCATACGATCATTTTTGTATGGAAATTTTTCGAAACTCTTTCGATGATCGTTTCGATATTTGATCATCGAAAACTTATACTAGTGGTACTGCTGTTTATGAATGGGTCGTACCTCAAACATGCAATTTATTCGGTGGTGTTACACACATAATTGAATGCATTCCTACACTGAACAAATTGATCAGTATTTCGAAGGTGGGTAGTAATCCCACAACTAAACACATCACAACGTATCTAGTAATTTGTGTGTCAGAGTTCAGACTGCAATTTGCATCCACAAACAATCCTTATCCAAGGGTTAATCGCTCTGACCCGCTGCAATGCGATTTAATTCGATGCAACCGTCGGATTGTGCAACTTGGAATTATTATACTTGAAGTGTGAAAGAGTTTTTGTACCGCAACTATACAGTTTATTGATTTTAAAGTGAATTCAAGATAATTTTAGGGTAGTGAAGTGTTTTACATTGCTTCCGACAAACGATGCTGATTTCACAAGATTTTCAATCAACTAAATAACGATAGAAAAACAAATAAAATCTTGTTCTTGTTGGCTATACTGACACCTATGTATATAACATGAGTGTAATTTATTTATTCTTCTACTTTGAATCGAATTTAGAGCTGGCGTTCTTAGAGTAGACATATTATTATTATTGCCTTTTTAATTTTAGGATCCCAAAGACTCGAATATTGTCTCTTTCACATAGACGAATGAGAGAGACAAAAGTCGCGAAGATCTCACTCGAATAGATTGGAGATATTTGTTCTCAAAATACCTACATGAATTTAAAAAAATATAGTTAGGTAAGTACCTACTTTTGCAATAATTATGTTTTAGGAATAGCTCAGCTCATTTCCATTGTTCAGTCAAATATTCTTTTGAAATTTACAATTATGTGGGTAGGTCCTTTATTGGAGGAAGTGCAGCATATTTGGAATACCATTTACTTTTAAGCAAATAGAAATGAAACTAACGAAGGTTTATGAAAAAAAATATACTAAGTTATCAATAAAATTAATAATCTTTATTACCGAAAGCAAAAATACAGAAAATATATATTAATAAAGGAGAAAAAATGATTTGATTAGAAAATGACAAAAATCGCACTTCTACATGGAGTGCAGGTAATTTGGAATAGGGTATTTCAAATTACCTGCACCATCGGTAACTTAAAGGAAAATTATTGAATAATCGCAAATTTATGATCAAGTGTCTTATCCAGCAAAGCACAGTGCGCCCATATCTCACACATGAGGCAGCCCACCCACTTTTCTCATCGAGTCATTACTGTGGGGCTAGTACGAGTTTCATCGAAAGCTAAGTGCACGCTAATAAGCGCTTATAAACGTGCAAATAGTGTACTAACATCAAACGATCGAATCTTTCGATCATTTTTGTATGGAAAATTTTCGAAACTCTTTCGATGATCGTTTCGATATTCGATCATCGAAAACTTATTCTAGGGCTACTGTATAGGTATTCCAAATTAACAACATCTCATGGTTTACTTCAATTTTAAATAAAATACTTGAATATTAAGTTTCACTCAAAATAACCCTTTTATCATGCAGAAATTAGATTCCTTAATCGTTTCAATTAACAAGATAAAATTTGCATACATTTTAATCAATGGGTACAACGGATAGAATTTTTATAAAACACTTTCGAAAATAGGTTAACATGAAATGCTGCCAGAGCTCAGCTAACTATCAACTGACGACTTGTCGGAACTTTTCACTGGCTATAGGGTCCTTGACGCATTAGCTTATATATAGTATTATCACACAGATATTGGTAACCATAATAGAAAACGCGGTATTCCAAATACGCTGCACTTCCTCTACCTACACGGATTTTCATTATTATTATTTTTTTCAAATTATTATGTTTTTATAATGTAAAAAAAAATAATATCTACAGTATTTTTGATGTCCTACACGTATCACACCCATTTATTTCCAATGAAATTCGTTAAAATAAAATGTCTGTCGTCAAGCCAACACTCCTCCGAGTATTCTCAGAAGTTCAATATGCTTCACCCTATCAAACGCCTTTCAAAATCTATAAAGAAAAAATCATATTTTTATGAATCTGTGCTCACTCGAAGTGAACACAAATACACTATTTGACATCTTTCACACTATGCAAAAGATTGTGTCGTGAAAGCGGAAATGGTCGCCACGGCCGAGATTCGAACCTACGACCTCCAATACGCTGAAGTACAAAAGCCGCCGATTGACACCACTGGACTACCAACCACCTCATGGACAGTCACAACAAGTTAATTATCCTAAGAATTAAGTTGTTCGGCGTTTGTTATATTATCATTTACGGGTGTATTTCTGTGTTTTTCTCACATCATCCTCAGGAATATTGCCAACAATTACTCAACACTTCTAGGATTCAAGAATTCACGATGAAACAAAAAAAAACATGGGATGCTAGAAAAAATAGTAGATTAAACAAAAAATTAAATAAGCGAGAATATATACCTACCAATAAAATTAATTATAAATCTTTAAAAAAAAACACACTTATATATAGTTAATAATATAATATTATTACACGGGCTTCCTTTAAAATGTAATTGCGTTAAAAAAATATAAGGATTAATAAAAAAATAACCTCTCTTTGAAAAAACGTACATAAAAACAATATAATCCATCTGTTATTTTAAGATTAATAATGCTTTAACCAATAAAACACGGTTCACGACACTACATACGTAATATTATTAAGATCCTCTTAAGAAGTGCTCTTGCATCTTCTTAGTGGTAGGTACAGCCATAGGTGCAGATCAACAAACAGTTCTCATTGAGTTGCGAGCGGGTTCGGTTGTTCACGCGCGTTCAAATCTATCGCCTACAAAACACAGTTCGTATTGAAAGGGAAATTTTCTCACTTACGAAAAAAATTTTAAAAGGTACATACATACTAAATATTATTTTCATAAGTTATAAGAAAATCGATATTTTTGTTCTTCGCCATCAATTATTTTGGTGCATATTTTTTATGATTGTGTTTATGATTACTGTGTTTACTTTATATTATATAAATTGAATCTAGACCATAATGAAAATGTCTTTTTCGTGATACTGTGGTAATAAGGACTAAAGGTTAAGTGGATCTACTGGTATACCATTCCATACTCGCGGTGAGTACCTACTCTATAATCAGTAAATTAATAATTGATTGTAACCTAACAAATCTTCAGAATTATTATTATGTAACAATCTTAAAAAGGATTGGATAAATGGAATAGATTAATGAGACAAATTGATTAGATTGATACTGGTTATACGTAAGTATATTCTATTTATTAGTGACTTACCTAAATGTGAAGCTTAGTTATATAAGCGCCGACTTCTAAATGTATAAACTCGCGGGTTCGATTACCGTTCGTGTCACAATTTAACCAAGTGATTTTTCATTTTTTGAATTTTCTACATGGGGTTGAAATCCTGTTTCAAATTAGACGGAACCGGCTGATTTTTAGACTAGAGTACGTTTATACCAAACTAATACAGAACCGAATATGTAACAACTAATGACTCTTACAATTCATTACTGATGTTCGATTTTTAAATGGAACAAACCACTACGGGCTTACGACCGTCTTCTACTGTTATTTCGAAGGCTGGCTTAATGTGATCACTTTACGTTAAAAACGTTCGCCATTAGGTGGTAATGATTAAGTCTCCGAAACTCCTAATCATGAGAATTCTCAACATGTTCAACATGTCGAAAAATCTCATGTATACAACAAGTAGATATTTAATGTTATATAGAGATAAAAATTGGAAATTATTGAGAACAAGGGAGCAACCAAATTTAAAGACTACGACTGCTGTCATATATTTGGCGCCAGGATATTACTATATCCTTATCAATGAAACCCTACTTTTAAAATTAATCATACAAATTTCAAGTTTGCGTCAAATGACTGGTTAATTATAATTAGATAATGACTGGTATTCTCAAATTCAAGTTCCAACTCAACGCAAGAAGCTCTTTCTTAGAACTTAATCGGTTGCCAGTAGTTACGTAACTAATGTATTGGATAAAACATTTTCAGAATACAGAAATGCCAATCGTCTGTTTTTCATTTCAGAATAGACTATTCTATAAAATCTACAGAGATCAGCTAGCAATCAATCGATATGAGTTATACTACCTCGACGACGCGACGGCTTGATCGCAAATTTTCTACCCCTGAACTCTTATTTTCCACTGATCAAAGTTTTTTAATAAAGCAGTTGACAAGTAATTTACATGACTTAACGGGTTCCGCTCATTTGTTGCACTGTTTCTGTGTAATATATTATATTGTGTAAATAAGTTTCTTATCGTATCTTTCTGTTTGCTTGTGTATATTTATTTAATTAATAAAAGTTTAATTACAAAAAAAAGTTATTTATTTATCGTATGCTCTTATAATGTATGTCACATTTCATGTAAGTTAATAATTTTTTTTTCAAACAAGTAAGCATACATAAAAACAGCAATTTAAATATTAAATACTTATATCTCCTATTGGATTGTCAAATCAGTAAAATATAATTTGAAACCTAAAATATACATACACAGGTCGCCAAACAATTGCCTACATCTAATCTCCTAGCGTATATCACATCAAAATGGTATAGATACCTACCTACTAATGAAACTGACAATAAAGTGCACTAAACATAATATGATAGAGGTCGTTAATCTTATAATACCAGGAATTTTTGTTTAGTCATGAAATAATCTTATGCCGCTGTTTGTTGCCAAAACAGTTCCCGTGAAAATTATTATTTTTATCAGACTTTTGACTAACCATATGCATTTTACCTCAATCCATTTTTATGAATTCTTTGACCCATCCTGAATTTGGACCATATCTCTTTAATCACAACATCACTTAATGATTTTGGATAATAATAAATAACTAACAATCTGCTAAAAGCTTTTAATAAAACACTTTTAAATGGTTCATAGTAGTGCTCTGCAACCAATGTACTAAAAGACGATACAAATATACGATGTATTAAAAGAGTGATACTAAAATGAATAGTCATTAGTTGTTACATATTCTTTATTTAGGAACCTCTAATCAAGTATCACTTATTTCATCGATATAATATTTCCCGCGGCCATGTCCTATGACTGTTATTTTTTTCTCAGCAATTACTATCGACCTCCATCCATCCAGTCTCCTTTTAAACGCCACTTAGGGGCATAGGGAGGCAACGAAAACTCTCCATTGCGCTCGATCTTGGGCGATGTTCATCGACTTACAGAGTAATAATATGAAAAAGTATGAAAAATACTTCCCCCAATTGGATTGATTTTGTCATAATATTATGTATGAAAAATATTTCGCATGGAGTTAGTGCGATTCAACAAAAATACCGTGTTCCAGCCAAACTTAATCAATCATAATAATATTATTTTAGGATTAATTAAGTTTTAAAAATGTCAAGTCATCCAATAAATATAACATGCGAATATGAATCGTATAATTTGTTTTCCTATCAAATGTATATCTCGCTTGCATTCCCGACATACGCTGTCCTGTGTTCCTTACTATGATATTGAATTCGAATTTGCATAATTACACATACATACATACATACATTCTCCCTTTAAGGCACCCCGCACATCGCAATCCAGCCCGGTGGAGACCAATCCGCAGCAAACCCGACCCGCACGAAACCGACCTCCTAGCTCGATCGAAGCAATCAAACCAAAAAGCCGGCCCCGGACAAATCAAGCCCGCCGCGAACTCCCCCAAACCAACCAGCAATGCGGGGGCCTAAGCCCCACTCGGGAGCATAGGGAGGCATCAAGAGCTCTCCGTCTCCATTGCGCTTGAAGGCTTCCGAGTCCAACTCAACACTTCACGTATAATTAACTAATGTAATTTAGATCGATGCATCTGTTTCAAACCATATATTATCGAGGGTATACAAGCAAAAGGTTGTAAGTCGTTTTTTGCGTGTTTTGAGCTATGAATGCAGTTTTATTTACTTTTTCCTGCTCTATCAGAGGATATTTCGAAAAAAACGGTAGCATCGAAAATACCAAAAATAATAAAAGTTCTAAGCCATATTCAACAGTTCTTGTACAAGCAAAAGGGTGTAATATGAGTTACTACCTTTTGCTTGTACAAAATTACGAAGTTACAACCCAATCAGACCATAAGGTTTACCGACGGATGTTCTCAAAAACAAAACGGTTAGAGGAGGTACGCAAAATAAGCCTAGGGAACCTGGACCCCACCGAGAATAGAAGGGGGGAATTTCCATTAACCCTAGGGTAAACTCGGTTTGTAACTTAAAAGCTACTACATGACGGATAACGTGCAGCAAAGAAGAACGGTGGTGACGGAGCTTAGGCATTGATAATTTGACAATATCCGACTAGTAAGGACGGATGTCCATAAGGGATCCCCCCCCCCCCCCACACCTAACACAAAAAATTATAACGTCACATATACGTGCCAAGATTGCTCTCTTGCGGGATTCATTAGAGCTATCCCACTTGAGACAGCTTACATGGTTATGGAATCTGCATATTCTTATGTCAGGTCATGTCCGATGGGTCCTGGAGGTATAAGATAACAAAATATTGAAATAGTCCAGAAACCCGAACAACAACTTTCAAAACAGCGTCCAGTTTTAAGAAGCATAATATATTTTTAAGTATCGAGGTGAACGAATTGAACTGCCTGGAGCCCACCATAACCAACGAGAATGAGGACAATATAGAAATCAAGCAAAAGATTGCAACAGGAAGTAAAGTATTCTGTTTTCTATTGCCTTTACTCAAATCAAGAAACATCCATAGGAAAACCAAAATCATCCTCTATAAAACTATTGGGTGAGAAGCATGGGCAATAAATGCGAAGTCTACGTAAGATTTTGGGCCCCACGAACGAAGGAGAATCCTTGAGAATACTATGAGCTGTACAATATTAACAAACCTCTCAGGATCTCTGAATATGCTAGATTGGGCGGGCTCTGATGGGCAGGGCGGTAATGCGTCTTAACGAGTACTAAAGAAAATCCTGGAGGGACATCTGGGTGGAAGGATCAGAGTAGGCAGTCACAGACTACGTTGGGGAACGAGGTTCTCCAGAGGCAATCCACTCTCGGGAGAGTGATCAATGATCTCTGAGGAGAGTGATCCATGCGGCAATCCGCTCTCGGGGACGAGTACAGTTTCTGCAGGTGACAGACTGTAGGGCTGCATCAGAGGACAAGGCGAGTTGGTGGCGAAGGATAAGAGAGGCTAAGGCTCAATATGAGTTCTTGAGCCATCGAATCGAAGAAAAAGAAAATTGTTCCTAGAGTCTTATCGATGATCGCCAGAAGGCTAAGAGTCTAAGAGACAGCGAAAGATATCCCCAAAACAGACTGCTTCGGTGTGCAAGTACTGAGAGCTTGGCCGCAAGAGTGCAACTCTGCACACACAGATAAAAGAAGACCTGGGCTCTCAAAAACGACGGGTGTATAATATCTCATTGGTGATGCCCATCTATATAAATCGGAATTACTGTTACGAAACTATCGCTTTTGCAAAAATACTTTTCCCTTAAAACGCGATTATCTCGAAACTATGAAATTTCACTTACAACCTTTTGCTTGTATACCCTCGATATTTTCTATCGACATTCTGTCTATCGCACCAACTGTCAAAAAGCTGACAGTTCCTGTCAAACTTTAATTAATTTAATTTCAATTTTTCAAATTTGGAATAAAATTTATAATGTTAATAGTAGGTACTACGAAGGTTACCTACTTAGAGTTTTCTTTGATTTTCTAATAATCCAGGCAATTTTTTATTTATTTTTTTTCATAAGAACCTTATCCTGACAAAAGCAAACACGCCAAAAAAAAGAATTAACGAAATCGGTCCAGCCGTTTAGGCGTATTGCGATGACATCGGAAAATAGATCTCCATTTTTATATAATAGATTAGGTATGTAAGTAGGTACTTATTTTTATTATAAGGAAATCCACCCGGGTGGGGGTGATGTGTGCCATTTTCAAGATTAATATAGTAGTTCATAGGAAAAATCTACAAACAAACAAAAAAAGACGAACGAAAAAAAAAACAATGTCATATTATTATCCTAAGATTATTCATTTAAATGAATCGGCGAATGTCCCGGTATACTTATGTCTATATTACAAAAATTCAGTAAATTCGTTGAATTTATAGGACCATTAACGATAACATGCTTCCTAGCAATGACGATACTCAGAGGAGTTCTTATAGGGAGCAATCGAAAAACACACCCAACGTCTCCTCATCTTCCCCGCACTCGCACATAATAACAATAATAATAAACACTTTATTGGCATGAATATACAAAAATAACAAACCAATTTCTTCCAACCAACCTATATAGGGCTGTTTTTAATGTTAATTTTAAACAGGGTTGCCACCCGTCCCGATTCTGCCGGGACAGTCCCGATTTCGATGCTATTGTCCCGCGTCCCGACAACCTCTGATATTTGTCCCGATTTTTTATAACACGCCACTCGACAATTTTTGGTTAGTAAAAGTTATTCGAGTTATTTTTTGGGATTCTCATCAGACAATGTTGTGATAATGACAAAAGTATAAAAAAATATATAGTAGGTAATTATGTTATTTAATGGAAATTTTAGAATATAAATTAAAAAAAGAAATACTCAAGACAGTCTTGGAAATGGGACAAAATGTTTTTTATTATAATTAATTTTGATGAGAATATAATACTGCATTGTTTAGGAAAAGAAACCAAATACAGTAACATGTGAGCGAAGCCACAGGTAACAGCTAGTCTGGGGGCGTCCATTAATCACGTGAGCCCAAAATAGGGAGGGGGGGGGTCTGGAAATAATCACGAAAGATCACGTAGGGGGAGGGGGGTCTAGTGAGAAAATCACGTGCATTTATTTTTCTGATGAATTTTAAGAAAAACAATTCAGAAATTTAAAAAATTGTCGAGTTTTAAATCATGTTTCGTAATTCTTTGTACTAAAAAATTACACGTGATTTTCGGGGAGGGGGAGGGGGGTTTCCTGAAACATCACCAGAGGGGAGGGGGTGTCTAAAAAGTTGCAAAAAAAATCACGTGATTAATGGACGCCCCCTCTCCTATAATCGGCTGAATGTCCCGATTTTATTTTTTCAAAAGGTGGCAACCCTGATTTTAAATAAGTGTTTTGACAGGCAATTATGACCAAGGCGCATTCTGCAAATCGGGCTAATGTGATATTTGGACAGTTTCATTCGAGAAAACCATGGTCCAATCTACATATATGCGCGTCCTTTATTATTGGACGCCCAGTGTTCTCTCCACAGTTCCAACATGCCCTTCTTAACCTAAAAATGTGGAACGCTTTACGATTTTGCGTGTCAGCCTTGCATCCATAGGTACCCGTTGATTTGAAATTTAAATGTGACGAATACTTAAAAGAAGACCTTTCAGTGAGTAGGATACAAAAGGTTACGAAACACTGGTTTATATGGCATTTAAGCAACCGACACTTTCTTAGGTGTCAATGTATCTGGCATTTCTAATTGCATGCCAAATCTTTCACAGTCAATGGACCCTACTCTACGGAAGACATTAATTATTTATTATATTTACTGCTGCTGGTATCCGGCGTGTTGATCCAAAAATGGAATTCGTCCAATTTATTTGTTCCCTTGGGAAATCAAACACATAATATTATACTTCTTCTTCGTCGTTTTTTTTTTTCATTTTTTTTTTCATTCCTTTAGGTCGTGCTGATCTCCCGATACGTATCGGTATGGCAAGTGGCACCTTTAACAACATGACCAATAAAATATGGAAAGCGTTTAGTGCCGAGACGAAATGTTAACTGTTCGATGCGTGTGTGTTGCCCATTCTCCTATATGGCACCAGACCAAAGCCCAGGCACAAAAGTTCTCTGCATTTGAAACGAAGTGCCTCAGAAGAATTTTGGGTATAAAATGGTACCACCGCAACACGAACGATGCCAGGCGCACCCAGCGTAAGCCTATCACCTCTACCATTGTGTAGAGAAGATGGACTTGGCTGGGGCATGTGATAAGGATGCCGAATGACAGTTGGCGGAGGAGAGCGCTGTTCTTCCTTTCATCAGGTTCTCGAAGACGATGAAGACCCTCGCATACCGTGTTCCGTTCCTTCGAAACAGAGCTGAGGGATTTGGACATGGTGTGGGAGGAGGTCATTGAAAGTCATTGAGGTGGAGGGCTTATGGTCCCTCCCTATGCCCTTGATTAGGGCAGAAAGGGAGTATTGATTGATTGAATGTCGTAACCTAATTTCAATCTGTGGGGCTAGTACGAGTTTCATCGAATGCTAATTGCACGCAAATAAGCGCTTATTAGCGTGCAAATATTATTCTTAAATCAAACGATCGAATCATTCGATCATTTAAGTATGGAAGTTTTTCGAAACTCTTTCGATCATCGTAAACTTATACTAAGGCTACTGTCTCCGCGTCTATGACGATATGTCTCCAACCCTTTTGGCACTGCGCTAATTGTATCGCCTCTGCTATATTGCTGACCCCACTTCAGCCCTAGAGAGGGTTATGATTCGAATATTTTTTTCGCTCTGTAACTTTTGTAGACTTTTTGTTAGTTTTATTAAATTTCATTGGTTATTCTACAAACACTTGATATTATTTACATACGATCTACCTCTATAATATTTACTGCCAATGTTGGCAAATTTAGGTATAACGAAAAATTTATTTATTTCGTTTCCTTTAGAATTTAGAAACATGATAAAAAATAAAAGATGCATTCACAATAAATAAAATTTCGCAAGGCTTGAAATTGACCTCTTAGGATGCCATAAAAAGATCCATTCTCTCTGCTTATCCTGTAAAAGGATATGAAATATTTCAAAAAACCAAAATGTTATATAATAATAATAATAAAAATTTATGACAGGTCAGAAATAAGAACATAAGGAAGATATAATAACATATAAAAAGGTCAAGAGATCAATCGGCAATAACTTGTTATTATTTATGCTCGGACTATCAGTGTTTTATTGATATTGTTATTTTATTTATTTTTAATGTTAGTTGTTGATATCTCAATGGACGGGAGTTAAAAGCCGCTAACCCGATTGATGCTCGTTGTTTTATTCATATAATTACACGATTTGAATTGATGTTATAATTGGTCTTGTTATCGACCGACATTGAAAATTATTATTGATGAACTCGTTATTGTAGATTTACATTAATTTTGATAGTTTAAAAATATCCATATACCTGAAATAATAATATGACAGTCTTTAAAATGTTGACTTAATTAAAGCGTGGGAAAGGGAAGAATCTAAAAAAAGATTAAATTGTGATGAGTGATTGAAAAGTGATCTAAAATTTGCGCAAATGAGTGAGTACTTATGTTACTATAAAGAGCGCTCTTTAGATAATCAAACCTCTTTAGATAACTATACAAATTACTGCACGGCCTTGAAATAGCGACTGACTAATATATTAAAATGAAATGTCATTATTTATTATTGAATTTTTATTCATCGCATCAATTATATAAATTTTAACAGTCGTTTTAATGAGTAAAAAAATCCAGTTCATAATATAATGTATTTTGGTCTCAAAAAAAGAGAAATTAAATAAAAAAATGTTTAATTTTCAAACACTCAATATACCATACATGAAAAAAAATAAACATTATTGTCATTTTTTAAGCCAAAAATTATCCAAGCTATTGTTTTTTTTTTAATCAAAATATTGAAAAGGCGTTTCGTATTTAGAGCCCCTAGCACACCCCTAATTTGAAGTGGTATCAGTCGACGGCTTTCTTACGCTGAAGGTCGTATACATAGAAAAACCCCATAAAAGAAACATTTATCAGTTATGGTTAGATGGAACTATCATATCCTTTGTTAATTCTCACTATAAACATACGCATTATCTATCTGCTTATTTTTAGGGGGTATTTCACCAGTTTTCATACTGAAAGGTACATTTATAACGAGACATCGAACATCCGCAATTTTTCGTCATATTTTGATTGGAGACATACTGTAATTTCCATATTGAGTTAACTAGGTTTCCACAGGAAATTTTAATCCGAAGATATTTTAAACAACCTTGTAAAGGTTTTACACAATATTTTTAATGAAACTAAACAAATTAAAAAAAAAACATGGTATAATTAGTTAATCGTTTGCTATTAATGTAATAAATGCCATTAAAATTATGAGAATATCGTTTTTATTATTTTGAATTTTATAATCAGGAAAAATTAAATAAACGGCACTATCAGTTCTGTAGTTTATTATACAAGTGTCAAGTTTATTCGACCAGTTTCCTTACACACGTAGACAGTTTCTATATTAAAATAAAACGAATGGAATGAGTGAACTGAATAAATAACTTGATAAAAGTAACTTCTTGTTGTTCTTTTAATTTCACACTTTTTTACCATAATGCGACCATGATTTGTCGGCTTTTGTTTCAAATTATTGATTAAAATAAAATTAACACCTTACGGTTTTTGTAGTATTTTTGTGGGCATACTTTATGGCCACCCTGTAAGCTTTGACTGTCTTGTTTGATCCACAGTTTACTACACATTCTTAGTATTATATTGGACTGTTTCGTGCGGAGGTCGTGGGCTTGATCCCAGTTGCAGGCCATCTTTCTCTTCACGACACCAGCATTAAGTAGCTTACTGTGAAAGATTCCAAGAGTGTATTTGTGTTCACTTTGAGTGAGCACTGATTCATTTGTAACAGAGCTAAGAAGATGACCAAGGGCCAATTTTATAAGCGACAAACCAAATATCAGTTGGTAAGCTTAAAATATTATTTGATTGTTGTTTACTATGGTTCCAAATGGTAGATATGGATTTGGACAGCACGCCGCACTTTGAATAAAAGCTCTAAAAATGGGTCTAAATTATTTTATGCGTGTTTTTGCAACTTTTCACCGGTTTTTTAAGCAAATGTTCTACGAGTATAGTGCACCGTCAACATTTTGTCTAAAACTTGACTAGTATTTTTCTTTTATTGGTGTATTTGACTAGTCTGAGTAGATACCTGAATGAAAATCAATGGACTTTTATTAAAATTAAAAAATAAATACTCACTAGAAGAAGAAATTGCTCAATTGCTGAAACATGTACAAAAACAGAAAACTGCCAAACAAACTATGAGTTCACGAATGGCTATTTGACATTCAGACGGTCGGTATAAGTTCCATCGGTAAAATGTAACTGAAATTAAACTAACGGATGTTTATGAAATGTTTGATTAACGGAATGCGGATGTACAATATATGGTATAATAGATGCATTGGCTTTCACGGTGAACGCCATGGATGCATTGGTTTGAATTAAATTGGATAAAAGGTAATAAATTTTATCATTTTACAAATTCGAATTTGACGCTCATAGATAGGACAAAAACACAACGTCTGTCGGGAAAACTAGTCATTATATTTTACAAATAGGTATTACGATAAAAGTATTGGAAATTATTGATGTTTCTGGCGGAAACTTTGTGAAATCCCATGTTGAATAGGTATATTTCATGTTGTAGGGTTTGGTTGAAACTCTACAACATGAAAGAACCTCTCCTTCGTCCCAATACTTCCACCAGTCCTCATCCACATTTTTTATAAATAATAACAACTTTCTTGTGTCTATGACTTTCATAATAATTATTTTGTCTATATACCTATCCAACTTTCTTTTATCTATGAATTCATAATTATAATAATTTTTCTTTTATCTATGACTTTTATAACAATAATCATAAATTTAATTTGTCTATGTTCCGAACTTTCTTATGTCTATGACATTCTTGATAATAATTTTATTTTATCTATGTATCCAAATTTAGCAATAATATAATCTGTGTATCCTACTTAATTTTTATTTTTGTCTAAGATTTTCTTAAAATAATAATTTTGTTTGTTTTTGTATTCAATATTCAGTTGTTTATGACATTATTAATAATAATAACTTCTTTTTGTCTATTTATACAACTTTCTTTTGTCTATGATTCTCTTGTTTCTATGACATTCGCTTCTTTTGTTTTAGTTTTAGTATTTGTGGCACTGAAGTTGGTCGTGTGACCGAAAGGCCTCTGCCAAATAAATAAATAAAAAGTGAAATATAACAAAGTTTTATTTAAAACACCTAAAGTATTGGAATTTTAATTTGTTATATCACTTTATTAGTGTATTTAGCTACTTTTTTTATTCATCAGCTTATTTATTTTATTGTATAACGCAAGATTTAGTTTCAAACACAGTCAAAATGTCGTATAATTACGAAATGCAGTACAAAAGCTACTTCCAATGGGTAGTCACGAGTGGTTTATAGTGTTAACTCACTGCTGTCATTAAAATAAGTGTTATGTCATTTGATGCGTAGGCGGCATAATACCATGTAAGCTTTTTTGCATATCGTGCGCACACTCAAAAAATGAGTCATGTGAAAATTTTAAATTGTGTAAAATATAAATAGAAAAATGCTGCGGAAATTTCAATCTCATTAGAATATGTAAAGAGATGTGCTGACGTTTTTAATATCGTGACAAGATCTGTTACACTGAAAAAAAAGTTCTCTTGCCTCTCGAATGCACATTTAAGAAGGAAATAGAACTAAGAATAAAGGAAAATGAGACCATGATTATACAATAAAATAGAATTTGATAAATGAAAACAGGCTTATTAATACGAGTTTTCAATTTAAAAATGAATCCAATCCGATTTTGTATTAACGCATTTATTTATTTTATATTTATATCTCCCTTTACGCCCCACTTAGGGGCATAGCGGGGCAACGAGAACTCTCCATTGCGATCGATGCTACGCAGTGTTCATAACCTGAAAAAAAATGCAGTTTTAAAATTAATATTGAACAAATATAAGGTGTTCGACATAGAATGACGTGATAGATTAGTAATAGATTCTGTCCTCAAGGATGGAAGGAATAGATGTGCATGTGTTGAAAAGAGTGGTATTTCGTTTTCTCCATGATAACCCCTTGAAGAACGTGGTTGGTGAGCAAAATAAAAAAAAACCTATCTGAGGTAGATACCAGAAAAATGAATATCATTTTGATATCTCTAAACAAAAAATTAAGTAGGTACTCAGGTTCTTATTTAAATTAAGCATTCTTCATATTTCACCACTTATCCCTAATTTTCAAGATTCATAGAAAAACCAAAATTGCCCTGTTCAAAACAATTAACAGAGCATCAAACAATGACATGATATGAGTCTGAAACATACGAAAACAACTGAATTACTTACCTCATGATACTATTATGTGTAGAAGCAGAAATGTGGTCATGTAAAAGACGAAGAACCATGAAGGAAACGATGTGATGAAGAGAGAAAGCTTTATTCTGAATCATTTTTTGTATCGCATTCGATTTTATTAAATTTTCACATGATTCTTATTTTGCATGACTGAAATATCTACATAATTCATATTTTGTATGCAACAAAAATAAATGAAGTGACTCCAGTATTTAGAGATACACTGTCATCTGTCGAGTAGGATTAATATTATTCCTACTTACTTGTACTTAATGCACAATATCTTAACATGACTTTTTTTAGAGTTAAAAGTCATTTAAGATTAGTAGTAGGTACTTCAGACATAATTAAATTCACAAATTGTTGATTGCATCAATTATTTGCCACTTAAAGTATGTGTAGTTGCTATTAAAGTAGATAATAATGAATATGTACCTACTGCGTATTTTAACTACTGATTTTGAAACCAAAGAAATAATAAAAAACCAATACAAGAGTCCGATCTTAAACTAATATAAACTTCAGATAAAAAAACGTTTCTTTACATTAAATCAACTGTCAATTTCGACATACATTTTTTATTTTGTTTATTTAAATGAATCTGTGCTCACTCAAAGTGAACACAAATGCACTATTTGACTCTTTCAAAGTAAGCTACTTGAAGCGTGTGTCGTGAAAGAGGATGATGGTCGGCACCTGAGATCGAACCCACGACCTCCGAACGAAACAGTAGCCGCTAGACTACCAACCACTTCAATTTCATATAGCTTTCCCAATAGATGTTCTCCTGTAGTCCTAACTATGAATGTTTAATTAGGATTTTTATACATACATACATTCTCCCATCAAGGCCCCCGCACACCACATGCCAGCCCTGAGGAGACAAATCCGCAGCAAACCCGACCCGCACGAAACCCACCCCCTAGTTCGATCGAAGCAATCAAACCAGAAAGCCGGCCCCACACAAATCAAGCCCGCCGCGGATTTCTATAATGTTAAATAATTGATGAAGTACCAACCTATAAATCAACGTTATTCCTAATGATGAATCTGTTTCAATCATACCTATATTTTTGTTCCGCATTCTGGCAATCACGCCTACAATAAACAATCTAACAGTTTCTGTCAAACACTAATTTAATTTAAAAATTGAGGTGGTTGATAGACCAGCGGTTACGACGCCGGCTTTCGCACTGTTTCGTGCGGAGGTCGTGGGTTCGAATCCCGGCCGTGTCGACCATTTTTCGCTTTCACGACACAAGCATTTACTTACTGTGAAAGATGTCTAAAGTGTATTTGTGTTCACTTCGAGTGAGCACAGATTCATTTAAAAAAAAAAAAAAAAAGAATTCGTATTGTTAAAAGCACTGTGGAGGTTACCTACTTTAAATTTTGTTAAATTTTCTTCAAATGTTCCGCGCAACTTTCTTAATTTTGTCATTCATGAAAAACCTTTTCCAGACAAAAGCAAAATTAACAAAAGAAAGAACTAACAAAATCGGTCCAGCCGATGCGATGAGCACATAAATAATTAGGGTTCCATTTTTTATATCCCTATAGAGATATAGTTTATTCTTGGAAGAGTGTTTCCGAAACCAGGAGCCTAGACAATTTGAATTTTGGGAACGATTCCTGTTTTCGCATTTGCGAATAGGAGGAATGTTCAAAGGTTTAAGTAATACTTAATTGTTCATATGTTTCAAAGGACTGTTCATTTTTTCATACTACATTGACGAAATATTTTATCCAATAAAAGTAGATTTAGTAGAGTAGACGTAGAATTTTGACTGAAATCAGAGTAAAGTTTTATTAAATAGGTAGTTAAGTACTTTTAATATTCTATATTTTATTCGGTAATAACCTAAGTCACTCGATCTGAAACGTTGTAGAAACGCCTCTTGGGGTTGATGGGTAATCAATACCTAATTAAATTATGTATATGTAGGTACTTATATCTAAATTTCACAATTAAAATTCGTTTATCGCTAGGGGATATTTCACCAGTAAGCGGAGAGACGGAATACAAATGCGGTGAAAAACAATAATTAGCTTTAAATATTTAGGTTCCTACTTCAATGCAAATCATTTCAATACAAAAAATACACATATTTTTAATAGGAAAATGTGTAAAAAGAATAAATTAGTGTTGAAAAACAAACGCTACCTGTTATTAGTAACACTTGTGCCGTGGTTTCGTCACATTATTCTGACAAGGAATATTAACGAGAACAAAAAACAAACAGAAATTAAGAACATTTGAGTACTAACTAACTAACATTACACTCATATTGTGATTACATCTCGTGTGAAACACTAATGTTGTAATATCATGCGAATAGCTTTTTTATGTATTTTTTTTTTATCAGAGAAGATGCAAAAATCTATTTAATAATAACGTACATAATTGTTTACAAACGTTGTTGCCGCGGTGATTCACCCGTACTGGCATATTAAAACAATAGGTAAGTGAGTACCTACCCTACTTGCCTAAATTAGTGATCTCGTTAATCTCCACGAGCTGTTCGCAACACGGTAGTGAGCCGTGAATAATATTTTGATTGTGTAAATGGGATTGTTCTTTCAAATATCATATCACTAACATCATTCATATGAATTGTTTTGAAAAAAAAAGCAAATATCCATTCCAATAAAAATTGATATATTCATATCCTAGCGCCAACTAAATGACAGCAGTCGTAGTGTATAAATTTGGTTGTTCTAGTTATACTCAAAAATGTCCAACAGAAAGATCTTTTAATTATTAAAATACTAGCTTTCCCGACAGACGTTCTGTGGTTACCCGAGGCGGCCCGTTCATATGTAAGAACATAATGGGCACTGCGCCCCCATAAAAAAATACATAATTAATTCGATTAAGTAAGCTAATAAAATATTGACATTAAAATATTTCCAAAACATCCATATTTCATTCGTATTCAAAACTCAGGCGGGAACAACGCGAGAATATAATATGCGCGCGCAGGCAATTCCGTTTGCAAGAATGAGAGGGAACTACCTGCGATGGCGTTGGCGCGTCACAGGTGATCCGTTCCATACTATAACTTAAATATTGTATCTTATATCATTGGTTACCCTTTTTTTATTAGTTATTAGTTATTCTGTTATCCGGAGCGGAGAAGAATCCAATAAATTAAACATTGAAAGAATCTGTTGAGCCGATCTCAAGTTATAAGTATTCGCACTAACCCGACTTTCATTTATATTAGAGACTAGCTGACGCGCCCATCGAACTTCGACGTAACCCAGAATAAAAAAAAAAATTTTTGACATATTAAATGAATTTAATAGGTACCTACAGTTTAAGACATTAAAACTGAATTAAATTAGCTAAAAATTCATTGCATTAGGTATGTTATAATTATTGTTGATTCGGATGCGGGATGAAGTTCGACAGGTCATAAGTTTGTAATAAAAACAACAATTAGGTACTCTATAATTGCTCAACTTTTAAAAAAATCCAAGAGATGGCGGTGTAGTAGGAAATAAGTCACATGTGAAATATGGTACGTTATTGTACATAATATCTTGTTGCAAGAACAGACTATCAAATCCAAATTTTACCGAATTATTGTTGTAAGATACTTTAATATCTACTTGTTATATTTACGTATTAAGGAGTTAGCGTCGGGACAGTTGGCCCAGTGGCTATAGCGTCTCTGCAAATTACGACTGGGGACGCAGGTTCGAATTTGACGTATGATAACTCTCATGATGGGAGTTTTCGGGCAATGGTTGTTAACGTAAAGGGAACACACTAAGCCAGCCTTTGATATAACAGCTAGTAGAAGACGATCTTAAGTCCAAAGTGGTTTGTTTATACCATTTAAAAATAGAACACCATTATTGAAATGTTAGAATCATTGGTTGTTGTATGTATATTCGATATAATGAACTACATACTATAAAATGTATTGACATCATTCTATTGCTGCGACTAGTTAGTTTACATACAGGTACTATAATTAGATAATACCATTATGATGTAGTAGTAGGTACATATTGTTATAAAATTGTGAAAATTCACACCGTATTGTGATAATTTCATAACAATCTGATCACAGCAGAACGCCTATTATTTAAATTATATCAGAGTGTGATCTCCTTCCACATTACCCGCCACACTCTGCACATTGTCCATATTTGGTGCGTAGGAATTGGGACGCTGATCGAGATTACCCACATAGGCAGTATTATATGAACACCAAAAATTTTTATAATACACTTTCAAACCGGTATTATACATTTTACTTTTTTAGCAATATTGTTATACTTAATCGAAAATTAATAGACGTATAATCATTAAGTAAACATATATTTTTAAATGTTTTATCTTTTTTTCGATATCTAGTATTTACGGCATCCTACATATCGCAGTAAAATAAGTTTAATATTAACATGAACTCTTGTTCATGTTAATATTAACAAAAATACGAAAATACTAAGAAACCAACATGTTATTCTACCAATCCGAAAGACGCATTCAGTTAGGCTGGGCGCTTTCGGACGGTTAAGCAAAGTGTTCAAATCAGCGATGCCTCAAAACACGAAAACCAAAATCTTTGCAAAGCAATTCGTTCTCTGACCTACAGATGCGAAACATGGACTTTCTAAAAAAAATACTATCCATAAGATGAGAGTCGCTCAGCGCGTCATAGAAAGATATATTTTATCTTGGAATATCAATAAGAAATTGAATAAAAAAAAAACTGAAATCCGAAGGCGCACACGAGTCACCGATGTGAGTGATAAAATTGCTAAGCTCAAGTTGAGGCGGGCTCGTCATGTATCCCGTAGGGATGACGTACGGTAGAGTAGAAGGGTGACAGACTAGA
The DNA here is from genome assembly GCA_963576905.1 of Mystacides longicornis. NCBI lineage: Eukaryota > Metazoa > Arthropoda > Insecta > Trichoptera > Leptoceridae > Mystacides > Mystacides longicornis. The sequence continues at coordinate 10,170,110 of OY756436.1, forward strand.
GAACAGAAACGCCGAAGAAGTGTAGGAAGATAGCCGATGAGGCGGAGCGACGAGTTGATGGGATGACCAGAGACAGGGAGGAGTGGAGTGAACATGAGGAGGCCTATGTTCTGCAGTGGACGACCACAAACTAATACATAAACAAATCGACCTCATTGGTCTAGAAATCTGAAATACATATCGTTCTTCTTCTGGTTGTTCCATACCAGATTTCCTCGACGTTGGCGCTCTCACTTCTGCGAAGGCTTTTCGGTCACGCATCACCCAGAATTACTCATCCACCGTTCCTATTCCGGTCCATTCTCTCACGTTACGCATCCAAAATAATATTTGCCTTCGGTCAGGGTCTCTTCCACCATACAACTTTATAACGGTTCTATGAAACATTTTTAGCAATAGAGTTTTAGATCTGAAATAGTACTAACTGAAGTTAGATTATTAAAGATTCTGCTTAAAATTTTAACCAATTTAATGTACGTTATGTAATTATGAACTAGACGTTCTTGGTTCAATTCCGGTTGAATAAGAATATTTCTCAGATGTTTTCGGTTGAATTTTTTATCCTGATGCATACAAATATGCAGAAATTGAAATGGCTGTTAGTCTAGCAGCGGTTCATTCGTCAACTTTCGTTCTCAAGGTCATAGGTTCACGACATAAGCTTTGATCAGTATGAAAGAGTTAAAAGTTTATATTATTTATGTGTTCACTTAGGGTGTGCCCAGATTCATTTAAATGAATAAAAAAACAAGAAGCTCAAAAACACGTATAAGACCAAATAGTTTATACAAAGGCCTTTGATACTGATTTTATATGTATTGAAACACTGTTTGAAACTTACCCTAAATACAAATATAGTGTATAAAGTGCTATAAAGTTAGGCTCTCAAAATTCTTCATCTTCTTTTTTATATTCGTCTAATAAATGACCGGTTTTTATTGTAAAGAGGTTTCCTGGGACACCGAACTCCAACTATCCCGCCAACTCTCGCAGAGTCTTCCCGGTTTGCGATTTCTCATATAGGAATGTTGTGGGTCGCTTTCTGTGGAGTCTATCTCAAAATTTATCCTTTAATTTACTGTTAGTTTGTCGATCACTACGTTTGTAAACTTATACAGTAAACTGGTTATTTAAGACAATAAATAATCCTAAACATTCACTCCTTCGTAACATTTTGTTGTGACATAATATTTTTGTTCGCAGTAAATTACTCTAAACGCCAGCCGGTTATTCAGTTTATTAATAAAACTAATAGCTAGGATTAATATCAACAAAACAAAAGTGTTAGACGATGCAAAAAAAGAGTCCATTATTCATTCCGTGACTCAAGTACAAAAGACATAAATTGCAAAACTTCCTATACAACACGCAAAATGAGGAGAGTTGAACGATTACCTTATATAAAAATAAACAACAGTGGGTCACTCAAAGAATAATATATCAAAGCGTGACCTCTAACAACAACTCGTGATCTCTTGAACTGTTGCTGGTTTCATTTCTTTGTTTGACATCAAAGTTGAGGAAATACTCGTGTTTTAAATTTGCCGTAGAAAAAAAGAAACTCAAACACAATACAAAAATATATTTTCCGGATTGGAAGTTGTTTGTATTGAATAATCCTAAAATATTTTCAAAGCTTAAGTATTGCTTCATTGAACTCATTATTAATTATTGTTGTTTGGTTGAATCTTCGTCAATACGCAATGTCTTTAAAATGTAACATTGTTCTTAATGAATTAATTTATAATAAATAAATTTTACAGTGGATTAACGTTGTACAATAAACCAACATTTATGACAGCTTTTGTCGTCCGTTGCTGAACAAAGATCTCTTTGTATTTTTTTTAAACGAATCTGGGCTCATTTAAAGTGAATACAAAATTTGTATTCAGTTAAATTTTTTACTATACATTTTTGACATCTTTCATAAAAATCAAAGCTTCTGTTGTGAAAAAGAAAGATAATCGGCACCAGGAATCTAATCAGTGGCGTACCGAGGGGGGGGGCGGAGGGGCGGACCGCCCCGGGCGCCTCTATTAGCAGGGCGGCAAAATATGCTCGCGGTATACTATACGTCCGGTTTTCGAAATAGGCATGTACCAAATTATAGAAATGACCTTTTTTTTTTAGGAAAAGTTATGTGGGGGCGCCAAAGGGTGCGGTTCCCGCCCCGGGCGCCATAACCCACGGAACGCCACTGAATCTAATATACAACCTTTGAAACGAAATTGAACTGAACAGTCTAGCTAGACTATCAGCACATTTATTGAACATCCTTTCGTTCATATTTTGCAATTAAATCAACATCATGTGCTAGAGACAGTTAAAGATTAGTATGTATCTGTGGAATTGACAACCGCGGAGCGAACACAATTCAGCATCCTTTTCTAAATCACCCGTAACACTGGTAAAACAAAGCATTTGCGTGTATTAGGATTATTCGGTTACATCGCCAGAAAAGACCAGCTAACTTGACTTAAATTTAGTTTCTCCCAGAAATCTTCTTGGTACCGATGTAACAAAACAATTGTTGATTTATTACCTATTTGAAATGAATAAAATAATTGGTTCTTCTAATAAAAACAAAATGAAAAATATAAATCAGTCAAATCTGTATCTGACATTTAGTATCACAGCTTCTTGAATCCGTTTATTGCATCGGTGGCTATCGTAAATTATTATGTCCTACATAGTATTGCATTCACTTCTTTATTGTTCCGTATACGGATATAATAAAAATTGATAAATTGTTACAGTTCTGTTACACTGACATTCCATAAAGCAAGGTCAACAAAAAGATGAAACCATTTAAATTATATTTCTTTCTTAAGAAGTAAGTGGAGAGTTAAGAGAAGAGCACCGGACTTTACTGGACTTTGGGGCCTTACTCTGCATTTAGATCACAATTCCGATCCAATTCTAATCTTAGCAATTATTGTTATTTATGTTGTGTTTACTCATATTGAAAATAGTTCCACGATAGGACTTATATTAATCCGGTATTGTTTTGCAAAAAAATGATTTAATGAAATGAGAATTTATAGTGCTCGAATTCTGAATTTTCAGACGTTAGAGATTTCTTCTTATACACCTTGGCAACTGACATCAGTTACAGTCATCATATACATATATACAGTCAATCCATGTCGTTTGTCTTAAATCTACCTTTGTTATCCCACTCATTGACCTCAATCTTTCAAAATGTCAATTACCTCTTTCAACACCATGTCATTTCCGCTACGAAGGGACAAAATGTTTTTATTTCAGAGGGCGACTTGTTTGCTGTGGTATCCAAGCTACGCGCAAAGAGCCTACAATTAAGGCTTTACACTCTCTCTTTCGCGCGTTCATCATTTTACTGTCCGCAGTGAAAGAGATAAAAATAGAATGCTTTGTACCTACTTGTTTCAAAGAATGCTACAAAAGGGGTCCATTGATTGTAATAGTTCGTTCCTACTGAATCGTGAGTCGAATCCGACATTTAATCGAATCTCATCTATCACCACCGAGTCGTGTGGAACAATTCTTGTCGGATGACAAAAAATCGTTGCCGGATAAACATAATAAAATTACTTGTCCCCAAAGCACCCGACATTTTAACAAATCCGACGCATTCCAACATCCAAGTGGGAACGGGCAGTGACCTAACAGCGCTCTTTTAGACCAACTGTTATTTGGTATGCTTTTAATTCTAAAGCTATCGTAGCCATGTCTACTTCCTTGAGGTTTATGGTTAAGCTTTTGGACCTTCATCATTTATAAAGGGTTGTTTATGCTCTGTTCTTCCTCCCATCACGGTCCCGAAGACGAGGAAGACCCTCTCACACTGTGTTCCGCTCCTTCGAAGCAGAGCTGAGGGATATGGACATGGTTTGGGAGGAGGTCATAAACATTGCTCAAGGTCGAGCGCAATGGAGAGCTCTTGTTGCCTCCCTATTCCCCTGAGTGGGGTGTAAAAGGGAGTGTCGTTGGTGTTGTTGTTGTTTATGATACGATGGTTCTATGTGTGAACTAAAAACAGAAATAATTATTTAACCAAGGGATTCATAAAATTTGAACAGAGCTAAATTTCAAGATATTATTTTACAATATATTAATCTTCATTAGTTAAACCATCTAACATCAGCTGATACTCATATTTCATATTACATTTAATATCATTATAATTTCAGTGATTATCCATATAAATGCAATATAACGAGACCTTTTTATGAATAATCATTTCAAAATGTCAGTAATGAGATGGAAAGTGCTATCATTACCTGATGCAACGTCCATTTTGTCCAACGTGACGTCCATTTTGTTTAATTGATAGTGTTTCAACATCTCACGCGGTAATATCTGTCAAATGGAATAAGTAAGTACTCAACAGTACTTAATGTTGTCTTCAGTACCTACTTACTAATGCATGAATCTGTAAGCTGCTTAATTCGCAGCATGGGTGATTCAGTGATTACATCTCTATAATATAAAATAAAGTCGGGTTAGTGCGAACACTTATAACTCAAGATCAGCTGAACAGATTCTTCCAATGTTTGATTTATTGGATTCTTCTCCGCACCGGATTACAGAATAACTAATAAAAAGTTGAAAAAACGGATAAAACATAATATTAATATTAGTATGGAACGGATTAACTGACAACAACGCCATCTGCGAAAAAATTCCATTAGGTACAACACAATTTTTATTTACTTGACAACATTTGAGTTTCAAAACATTGGGACGCAGATTTTGATAGAATAGCTTTCAGAAATAATTTTCAAACATTAAAACATATTTTAAACGTATTTTTGTATAAATTAAAAAATTGAAATCAATATTCATAGTAAGGACTACAGGACAACGTCTGTCGGGAAAGCTAGTAGCAAACAAACAAACAGTATTTATCGAGGAAAAAGGGTTGTAGATACACGAAAGTTTAGTTGTAGATATATAAAATTGTCATAACTTTTTTTTTTTTTTATAAAATCATTATAATTGTATTTGATGTATCTCTATATTTGAATTTCTGCAATACTCTGTACATTTTTGTTGAAAAATAAAATTATTATTATTAAATAAATAAAATTATCAATTGATAACAGTATATTATTCTTTCTATAGAAATAACATTTCGACATTAAATGAATATAGGTAAGTACCTACCTACACAAGAGCTAATCGTGCAAATATATTTTTCCAATCTCACTGCATCCGTCCATTCTGCGTCCGTCCGTCAATCTAAAGTGTTGCAAATCACGGATCTCCGAGATGCACTCTTTTCTATCCAAGCACACTTCATTCTCTTATTCCACCGACATTTCGAATCCCATATCCACGTCAATTTTCGGTCGACCACGCCTTTTTATACCTTTCCCTCCAGCCTTTTAATTATTTAAATGGTCCTATTTGCATCCATTCTTTCGACATACTCAGATTTGTTAGAAAACTTACTTCCATACCACATTCCTTCCTAATATTAAGACGAGACGAGAGACTTTGCATACAAGATGAGAGCTCTAGGAAGAATGTTTGAAAAATATGTGTTGGACGTAGAAAGGAATATGAATGTAGAAATAATATTTCTCGCGGACTTTGATTATTGTCATTGAAACCATCGACTTACAGACGAATAATATAAGTAAGTATGAAAATAATATTTCCCCTTGTTGAATTGTTTTTGTCATATTATGTTTTACACATACCTACACAAAAAGTTTGACCAAAGTGTTAAGTGCACTGACGAGTTTATGTGCCGTGGCGAGCTCATCCATCCAACCATTCAAATTGAATTTAAAATTCTCAAATAGATTTGAATCAACACCTCTCAGTACAAAAAATGTAACCTTATGATTCTTTGTAAATGTCAGTATTGTCACACTCGAAAACGTACTTAAGCAGGTTTCAAACCCACGTCATTATCCATAAAGCCTAGATTACACTATAGATATCGAGTAGCGGTAATCAAGTGGCTTAATAACTCGCTACTTGACCAAAAAGCCAGCATCATGTAGGGGTAAGTTGGAAGACAGCGCTGTCTGTTGATAACCACCCTCTATGTTAGGTAGTAGGTACCATTGTTTTGTGTCGATGTAACAACCAATGCACAGTTAAATCTATAATATAAATGAAAGTCGGGTTAGTGCGAACACTTACAACTCGAGATCGGCTGAACAGACTTTTATCATTTTTAGTCTATTGGAATCTTCTACGCTCCGGATAGCAAAATAACTAATCTTATAATATAAATGAAAGTCGGGTTAGTGCGAACACCTATAACTCGAGATCGGCTGAACAGATTCTTCCGATGTTTTATTTATTGGATTCTTCTCCGCTCCGGATAACAGAATAACTTATAAAAAGTTGAAAAAAAATGGATAATAAATAATATGAAATATAATATTTAAGCTAGTAAAAAATAAAAAAATGGATATCAAATAATATAAAATATAATATTAAAGTTAGTACCTACCTATGGAACGAATTTGTTTACAACAACGCCATCTGTGAAAATTCTATAGAAACACAATTTTATATTTACTTGACAACAATTGAATTTCAAAACATTGGTACGCACTAGTACGCAGATATTTGATAGAATTTTTTTCAAGCGTTCAAAAATAATTTTTAAAACATGCAAACATATTTTAAACGTATTTTTTTTTATTAATTACAAATTCGAAATAAATATTCATAGCTGTCGACATCTGTCGGGAAAGCTAGTTTAAAATAAAAAAGACTTATTATTAAAATTCTGCCACTGTCCTTACCAAGAACTTACTTCGTACGAGTGACATGATGATTCTGAGAAATATCTCCAGAAAAACCCTTCGTGACAGAGTCAGAAACACGGAGATCCGAGGGATCTGTGAAGTCGAGGACGTTGTAAGGTGGAGAAGACAGAAAAGACGGTTTTGGAACGACCACATGTCAGAAATGGCACACAAAAGCAAAAATCGCAAGTAACAACATACCACAAGGAAGCAGACCTCCAGGTCGACCACCAAAACGCTTGAGGGATAGGTGGCAGGCAGCTTCCCAAGGGGGCAATGCAGCAGGAACAACAGGCCAGCAGACCTAATCAAAGAGGAAGAAGAAGATGATTTCGTGTTGGCTGTTATTTTTCTTTCAACTTATGAAATCGACTAAAATTATAAGTTTACACACATTAACCAAGTAAGTCAGTAGCCAGGACGTGTGGTGGGGATAGCTACTCACCCCAAAAATAGAACAAAATGAAGCTCCCGACTAATCTACACTAAGTTTAAGGTGTTTAGACAGGTTTAGTTACTAAATTACTGGACTAAAATATTCAACCAGTGTGAACCAGGCTTAAGAGACACAAAAGAGATTGGAACATCGTTACGTAGATATGGAATGATTATTAAATTCTCCTCTTCTTTATTGTTATGGATGTCATTAGCGAGTTCTATTGACGGATATTTACGGGTCACGAGGTACAACAAAACTCCTCACTAATCATTTGGATACAAACATATCGCACGCAACAAACTGTCGGTTTGAGAGCTTTGTCGTATAAAAAGAGTACGGTATTCTTGTACTTTTTTGAATACTGCTAATCTTACTTGCGGTCGGTACCATTCGTGTTTGAAATAAAGATTTTAGCAATTGTAAAACATTCACTGATGTGTGTAATTTTCTACAACCACATTTTTTATATAAGCAATGTGTCAAAGAGTGTATTTGTTTTCGCTTTGTGTGTGCAGTTTTAAAACAATGCCACTATTTTTATGACACCGCTCTGAATAATTTAATAGTTGGGTATAATTATTGTTCTTATATATTCATGAGATTTTTCGACATGTTGAACATGTTGAGAATTCTCATGATTAGGAGTTTCGGAGACAAACATTACCACCTAATGGCGAACGTTGTTAACGTAAAGTGATCACACTAAGCCAGCCTTCGAAATAACAGTAGAAGACGGTCGTAAGGCCGTAGTGGTTTGTTCCATTTAAAAATCGAACATGAGTAATGAATTTTTAGAGTCATTAGTTTTTATTTTTTCTTATATATTCGTTTTTATCTATTAAAAATATATAATAAATAAGAAGTATGTATCTCTAAGAAAATACGAAAAATACTTACATCATAGTACCTACTTTTTTTCTCTTAATGCGTTTCTTTAATGCGAAGTTTATCCACGTTTCTAAATGATGTAATCTAAAAATCTTATGCTGCCTGCAGCTTGCAAATTAATTATACAGACTTTTATTACCATTGACGCCCAGGTTTGTCTAGTATTAACGCGATTTGTTCAATTTTACTACCCATTTACTAATGAGAGGGATGCTTGTTGAATCGATGTGCTGAAATCTCGAATACTGCAAAATCTTCCACGAAATCTTTGTACGAAAGTTAAGTTTTAAAACCTAACACTAGTGCGACAACCAATGGTTTGACGCCCATGTTGTTTGACCATCAATTAGTAAAATATCAATAAACTCGAAACGTGCTGCGTGCCTTTTCAGACAAATGAGACATTTTACATTAAATGTCATCCATTTCACAATGCTTTCTTTTTTATAATACTGACAATACACGATGCAATAAAAGAGCATTTATTATTTCCGTTTGAGTCTTATTAAATATCGGGTTTATACAAAATATATTATGATCTTCTTTACAGTACTTCTATTCTATGTTTCCGTAACAATTACGCTGGTTTTAAGTAACACAATTTTGTATGGAAACATATACAGCGCTCCTAAAGAATACTTCGGAAAGCTCCGCATCCCATGCAAAATTCTCACGAGTTTCTTTCTTACGTTAGTGAGTTATATTCGGAATAGGGGTACAGATTCCATATTTCAAGAACCTAAATATATTTAGAAATGGAGAGGACGATTATAATCCTGTAGTGGTTCAAAACAACCATAAAAAACTCGAACACCATGGGTGTAATATTAGCACCAAAATGTTGGTAATTAATCTTCATTATAAGACAGATCTGCAAACATTGATGAAACAAAAACTTACAACAAATATATAGACAACTTATTATACACCAGTAAAGTATATACTACACAAACACACAAATATCAAAAACAATAAGTTGCAAAAAAGACAAGCAACAGAAGAATGCAGACATAATAAAGAAATCTAGCATGTGCAGAGCCGTCAAGCAATTCACAATCGATATCGATTTAGTTGAAGTGTTTAGCAATATATTCTTAATTTATTTATTTTATTTATAACAATCATAATCGTCATTAGTCCTCATTACTGAGGGTCGTGACTTGGTACTCTCTCCGCCGTAACAACATCGTGTATAATCGTCCTCTACCTCTTCAGACACATCGCCGTGCGCACTGCTCCAACAACTGTTGTGCCTGTAGCAGCCCTGATTTGGTCTGCCAACCTCGTGGGTGCTCTTCCTCTGCCTATCGATCCTTCGACACCACCAAGGAACACCAACTTTTCCAGGCTCTCTTCACCTCTCCTGGCAATGTGTCCGAAGAACCGGAGAATCTGTTTCAAACATAAGGAGGAAAGTCTGACTGTTATGCTCAATTCTCTCAAAATTGACGTATTATTTCTTCTGGCCGTCCAGGGGATACGAAGCAAGCGTTTCCAGTACCACATCTCGAAGGCATCGATTCTCTGTCTTTCCCGGGCTTTTATCGTCCATGTCTCGCCCCGTAAGACGTAAACGAACTTTTGTGGTTCTGGAAATGCCCCCATCCTTCCATTTTTTGTCTACTCTCGTCATGGCATTTTTTGCCACAGCAATGCGACGTTTTATCTCTTCTACGAGTAGTGTTCTAAGAGTAGTGACCCGAGATAAATAACTTCTGTACAACCTCCATACCATTTAAGGTATTTGATGTTTACAATTGGTTGTGGCGGTCAACAACCATAATTTTCGTCTTAGATTTATTCATATCGAGCCCTAACTGTCTGCTCTCATGTTCAATACGTTGCAGAATAATAACCATCTCTTGTTCAGATTTTGCGATGATTGTGGTGTCGTTTGCGTATCTGAGATTAGATATACTTCTACCCTCAACCTTCACTCCACCGTCCCATCCGTCGAGTGCTCGTCTCATAATGTACTCGCCATAAATGTTAAATAGAATAGGAGATAGAATGCACCCCTGTCGCACTCCCTTTTGAGTGTGAAGTTCTGAAGTTAACAACCCGTTAACCCTTAATGCAGCAGTGTTGCCCCTGTATAACTGTCGAATCAGATTAACCAAATGCTTCGGAACGCCCATAACAATAACCGGCATTAAACCTTTTACATGGTACAATTAATTATATATGAAACCTTAATTAGCACATAGCAATGGGCTAAGATTTGAATAAAATCGCAACTTCATCGTATTAAGACAGTTTCCTTTTACGTTAAAAGTTGTCGTTTCATGTATGCCCCTCCTGAAGGGCTTCTCTTGAAAATCAATCCCGATTTCAATGTAGTTCTTGTATAAATCCTTTTTTACACCTTTTTTCGTAAATCAAAACCGGATTCAAAATAGACCTCCATGAAACTATTTTAATGCTTAAAACCAAAGTTATTAAGATTTCAATTGGTTCGGAATCGCGATGTAAATCAGAGTAAGGCCCCTGGTTCTTCAAAACAGATTTGTCATTGTTTTCATTTCATCAAAATACAAATTTTGTTTGTTAGTCATTTCATCACAATGCTTTGGAATTTGATTGATAAGATCACAAAGTTAATAAAACATGAGCCTTGCAATGATGACAGGAGTGTCTATGACCTTCTTCAGACTTCCATCCTTGACATATAATGTATCATCTCTTGTTTCCGCCATATTATCCGGGTCATAATATTTATTGGATTAGACTCCATTATAGGCTTAACTAGATCATTAAATTTTTAAACCTCGGGCCTATCCAATAAGAAGGTACTCTAGTTTTGAAATCAATTATTATTCTAGTCATAATCTTATGAGTTAACTGAGATGAACAGTTAGGCTCTTTTTAAATATTTTTTTTTACTTTTTACGCCATGTAGGGGGTAGGCAGAGAGAACGGACTTCCACCCTTTCAATCTAAACATACTTTTTTTCGTTTCTTCCACCAAAATAATTATACCCTATAAAAGTATCATCCTTTTAAAGTCTATTACAGTATAGTACATTCTTTACTTCAACAATTTATTATTGTAAAACTAGCTTAAAAACCTCGCGGACGACAGGAATAGGGGTTTTTGATTGTGCTATAAATCAGTTTTTCGTCCCTTAAAAGGTACCATTTTTTACCACGCTGAGAATTGAGGTAAATTTGACATTTATTTTCTTCCCGTAGGAAAAATTGTATGAAAGAACCCCTGTCAAGTATCACACAATTCGTCCATATAATATTTCCCCCATCCATGCCGCTACTACCGATTGTGGATCTTGGCCTCCTCAGCAGTAGTCATCGCCAATCGCCATTCCACCCTGTTGACCGCCCTGCGATGCCGGTTCCTAATTCCCAGAGACTGCAGATCTCTACTTACGCAATCGAACCATCAATAAGTCTTCTTCTTTTTCCTACTCAATTTTTTTTTTTACCCATCACGCCGATTCCCGAAGGGGGTAGGCAGAGAGTACGGATTTCCATTCTTTGCTATCCAAACAAACCTCTTTTGCTTCTTCCAAACGCATAATATTCCGCATACATGGTCTCCTATTTCTTTTGCTCCTGACTTGAGTGACTTGGCCCTCCTCTAAGACTGAACCGATATGATCGGACCATGTCATTCGAGGTCGACCTCGTCTGCGTGCACCCATTCTTTCAGATTTATATATCCTTTTTGTCATTTTCTCCTCGTTCATTCTCTCTACACGCCTAAACCACCTTAATTTATTCACTTTCATTCTAGTCACTACGCTAACATCCACTCCAAAATTCCTTTCTAATATTCTCATTCCTCACCTTATCAATCAGTCTCTTTCCGCATATCCTACGCAGTGATCTCATTTCCACAGCATTCATTCCAACTTCCAGATTTTTCGTCCATGTCCATGTTTCACTTCCATACATCATGGATGGTATCAGTATTGCATTACTAGATCGTCTGCATACATCAGAACGCATACATTCATCCCATTCAGATCTACACCCACTGTATTATTTTTTATATCACGCACGCAAAAATCAAAAAATAGATTGAACAGCCAAGGTGACATCACGCATCCTTGCTTCACCCCTCTCGTAAGACGGAACTCTCGTGACAGATGAGTATTCACCTTGACACAAGCAGAACTATCAGAGTAAAGGGAAGCAACAGCGCGTATCAGTTGTCTATCCACTCCATAAAAAGACAAAACCTTCCACAATTTCTTTCGGTCGACTCTATCATACGCTTTCTCCAAGTCTACGAAAGCACGAAAAGCTTTTGATGTTTGTTCAATACCTTCTCCGTTACCATTCGCAGAGAGAAAATCAATTTTTAGATCTATAATCAGTTTAAAAGGCGCTAAAATCAGGCTCCTGTGATGATGAAGTCCAGCTTTCTCTCCATCTTTATATGGGGCTTCTTGTTGGCCGGCATCTATCTGGGATCCCCTGCATCACAAACTTGGCAATTCTGTTGTTATCCATCCTTTCGACATGATCCCTCCAGAACCTTCATCTCTGTTTACTCAATCTCATGATTTTGTCTATTTGCAGGTATCATATAAGTAAGAAAATTATTTTTCCTGGTTCCATTGGTTTTGTCACATTAATATGTATGAGAAATATTTCACATAGGGTTAGAGTTTTTCGATGAGAATACCTTGTTACGGATGAACTTTCCATTTATAATATTGAACATTTGAAGAGAACTCATGTCCCTGCGAGGGAAGGTGCTAGTCTTTTTTTATTTAAATTTCATTGAACCAAGTAGAGGCATAAAATAAAGTTAGAGTGTTCTCAATAGATATCTTAGAGTGAGCTCAACACACTAGGAAGTACTGAGTTTAGTTTCTCTGACATTTATAATTACCTGTAAAGGTTTAAAAACTTTTGGTTTCCATATATAGAAGACACGCAATAGGCAGTGGGAAGGCGTTCCGACAAGTATTAGGTACTAACTCTACAGAATGAGTGATCAAACATCTCATTTCACTTTTCCATTGTCTTAACGATTATGTTTATGACGTGTCAGTTATCTCATAGGCTATGTGCCTTAAGTGACGCTGTCCGTAACAAATCACTTACGTGTCAGAGTTAATTGTTGTTACCATGCCCACTTCATATGTAATATAAAGATGAACGCTATAAAATTCCCCATTAATTTTTTAAACAACTTAATTCGTGTTCGTTAGCTTACAAAATGGTTTAATTTGTTAGTTCGAGAGACGCAATACACAGCAATCTATTTTACGATACACAAGTCGTAAAATTGTGAACTTTTAACACCGTTTACGACGTTTTTAAGGTTGATTAGTTCAAATTTGTAATCTCTTTGTTGTTTAAAAGTTTTGTAAGTGCTGTCATATTATTTAAACAATACAATAAAATCGTTGAATAAGTTTTGAACAAAATATTTTCTGGAATACTCCACCAAGGAATTTTCTAAGATCTCTCTACTTCGGTAATCTGGTTATCTCTATGTCTAGGGTTGGATACCCGCTCGCGATATCCTTTCTCAAACATATTTCTCACCCAAGCTGTGGCGACAAACTGATTTAAATAAATGGGTTGCGCTGTTTGTCCTAAATCACTCGAGGATACCCTTCACACTTTCATAATATTTACCCGTGGAGTATATACATATAATAAAAAAAAAATACAAAAACTATCATAAAATTTGTAATGTATAAAATATATATGTAAAAAATAGCAAAGACACATCCCCATGTGATAGCCCATAGGTTTAGTCGCCGACTTACATTCTGAAAAACTAAGGTTCCATATCGGCTGCAAACCATCTTCCTTTTTCCCAACACAAAGTTAGCTTTCTAGGAAACATGACAAAATTGTATTGATGTATACTTTGGACGAGTCCAGATTCATGTGAAAAAAAACTAAAATGATGTTTATTTTTTTTTCGGATATTTATTAAATTGAGCTACCACGCTTTGTCTTAATCTGTTCTTGCAATAATAGTTTTCTTTTTTGACATGAGCGTGAATGGGACTTTTACACTCAGTCATAACTCAAATAGATAAAATTAAATTTATTACTTTGCTTGAATACATCCATATTCTCAGTAACTTATTTAAAGTTTGTGTCATAAAAAAAGAAGATGGTCAGCACCTGGGATCGATCCAAGACCTCCAGCACGAAACAGTACGAAAGCCAGCGTCGTAACTACTAGGCTAATTTGTCTCCTTCTCAATATTATATTCTCAGTGTATGCATGTAAAATTGAAAAATTTATTTGACGCTCCCGAGTGCCAGGAATGTATCTGTGGTGGATATTGAAATAAATAAATTGCACAAATATATCATGTGCATTCACGCTCACACATTGAGTTTACGATATTTTGTTTCGTCATCATACAATAATAAATCATATAATCACTTTGTAATATCAAATGAACTCAAATAAATAATAATTGTACAATGATATACTGAAGACACTAGTGTTTCACCGCCCACAGAGCAAGGTGTACTCTGCAATATGTGTCAAGATCAATAATAATTTGGTGCGAAGTGATTTACCAATACTAAACTGACGTTCCATAATCGTTTGTTTTACAAAGTAGTTAATATTCTCAATAATCTAATTTGTATCTAAAAATCTCAAAGAAAGATATGATAGTGTTGTGAATATTAATCATGAGAAATGTACGCCTTGTTTAACGATTGTATTGAAATAGCAAGGTTGGTTGGAAGATAATACTTTATGTTATGCACCGTCGCTAGACACACAACAATTATGATAATGTCATTGTTATATTTTAAAGGCGTGAAAAACGAAATTTCTTTCATGATACATATTTGTATGAAGAATAATTTATGGTAGCAATTTGTATTGGTGTGAATGTCACCAATTTGATATCCAATGTCGACTGGCTAACTAGCCACTGATGAACAAAACTTATCATGGATTTGTGTATGTAAATAAAATAATAATAGATTAGGATTAAAATTATATCAAACCAAGCGCAAAATAATGTAGAAAATAAATAAAAAAAACTCAACTAAAATAATAATATTTATGTATTTAATTGATGTGTGGATGGCAGTCATGTGAATTAGATCCTATTGACAAGTCATTAAATTGCCTAATGGGAAGGAAATCATCCATTTTGAAAGTAATCTAACGGAGCCTCGAAGGAACGGAACACGGTATGAAAAAATCTTACTTCGACGCAAAGCTGAGGATATGGTGTGGTAGGATGCCATAAACACTACGCAAGATCGCTCTACGAGGGCTCTTCTTACCTCCCTATACCCCAAATAGGGGTAGTAAAGAGAGATATGATTGAAAGGGAGAAGTGACATGAGGGATGTATTTAAACTAAGCTGTGGAACATAATAATTTAAGGACATACCTAACATGTGATTTATCAATATCTATATATTAATACATACATACTCCCTTTAAGGCCCCCCCGCACAACGCAAGCCAGCCCGGAGGAGACCAATCCGCAGCAAACCCGATCCACACGAAACCGACCCCTCAGCTCGATCGAAGTAATCAATTGTGTTTATATTAATACGTGAAGGAAAAACTTGATCATTTTTACGGAAAACGCGCGGACGGATGAGTATGAAATTTCCCGCACTTAATAGTTTATATAGAGAAGGGTTGGCGAATGCCAATATTTTTTTTTAAATTATGCATAAAAATAACACTATGCACACTACTATAATGTATTTCATACTCACACACACTTCGATGTATTTGACAGAGATTTTTTGTTTATCTGTGGTCAAATTAGAATAGATTAATATTTTTTGTATGGAATAACCATAGAAAAAACTTTGAACATAATATCAACATTTCAAATTGGACGAATCCATGTCATTATTTTGAAAGATAAATTGTGATATATCGCTCGCTCTGTCTTTGACAAAGAAATCTTAATAATATAACTTATAATTATTTAAATAAGTTATGGTCGAATTTCGAGCACTGGCCGACCACTTGTTATTCTAAATGCACAGTTGTCACCTGCTTCGTGTTTTACAAAAAAAAATCCATACATATATGTACAAGAAATATCCCAAGAATTTCATATAAATGTATATTGAATGCTGATGAAGACTGATTTCGTATTTCTTTGCAATGATACTGCATCGCCTAATGCCATGATCTTTATAAGGATCGGACCATATTATGTTCAACACCTACCCGGATGTTGAAGAAATTATGTACTTGTGATGATTAATAGATTTACCGCTAACAACCAAGAGGATTGGCCAACGATTCGAATAATTTGAAACCGTAAAACAATAAAAAAATCTTATTTTCATTGTTTAGGTCACTGTTTCATAATATAGTCATATCTCTTATATAAATTAAAGTCGGGTTAGTGCGAACACTTATAACTCGAGATTGGCTCAACAGATTCTTACGGTGTGTGATTTATTGGATTCTTCTCCACTCCGGATAACATAATAACTAATAAAAAGTTGAAAAATGAATAAGAAATAATTTAAAATATGATATTAAAGTTTGTATGGAACAAATTCCATGCGACGCTATCTTTGAAATAATCTAACAAAATTATCTTCTGCACCTGCGCCCTCTCATTCTCTCGCATACGTAACTGCCATTCTTACAGTAGCCCATTTCACTTACTCCACCGTTTCTGGCGTTTTAGAAATTTTTCATACAAAGTCAACCAAATTGCCATCAAATAATTATATTCTCGCGTTGATCCCGGCTGAGCTTTGATACGAATGAAATATGGACGTTTTAGAATTAATATTTTAATGTTATTATTTAGTTAGTATATTTTTGTTTCTGGAGGCGCAGTGCACAATGAACGGGCCGCCTCTGGTTAGGACCAACGGGTCCACAGGACAACGTCTGTCGGGATAGCTAGTTATGCATAAAAATAGATTTATTCAATTAAAAAAACACACACATCCACCACAGGTGACTAATAAAGATCATCAACTTCATAGAAACAAAATGTAAAATGAAAAGCGCCTCATAATAAGAGCGCCACGAAATTTTCAATGAACTCCGGTGGCAAATGATTGAACTATGTAATGTTATAAGTAATGTAATAATTATGTCGACTAATTATGTTAAAGTCCCAATATTGGGACTTTAACATAAAGTGTCATTTTTTTTAATGGCATTACATCCAAAGAGAGTGATGAAGCCAATGACACTATTCCAAAAGTGTCATTTTGTTTTTATGAAACGCGTTTAGTTTGTAAAGGAAACATAAAGTCTCGTTTATTTTTCATGAAACCGGCTGTAACTTCATATTCGTTCCCAAAATCCTCTCCCTTTCCAAGTCCCACTAAGTTTTTCCACATATTCCACTTATTCTTCGTAGAGATACTAAATCTGCAACTTCAAAAAAAGTCTCGAAAGAGAGATTGAGTAACTCACCTTATATTAATTTATTCAACTTTATCATTTAACATTCTCGACTAAAAAGAAACAATAAGAATGTTATCAGGGTAATTTTACGGTTCAACTCTTTTGTATGTGCCACTTAGTATATGATGGTATAGCAGTAAGTAGTATCATGAATCTAAATACAAGATAATACAAGAAGTCAAGATACACAGTGATATTATGTTACTATGTGTTTGTTCACGTTGTTTTAGCGAGATGTAAAAACATATTTAATCAAGAACATTATTTCCACACGTTAACATTTTCAGCGAGAAAGCATTCCAGTGGGGCTAGTACGAGTTTAATCGAAAGCTAATTGCACGCAAATAAGCTATTATTAGCGTGCGAATAGCGTTCTATAATCAAACGATTACTAGTGGCTGCCTTTTTCTTTAAACTTTATCCACTAACTTTCCCGACAGACATTGTCCTGTAGTCCTCGTGATGCATATTGATTTCAAATTTGTAATTTATACAAAAATACGTTTAAAATATTATGTTTCAATGTAAAAAAAATAATATTGTAAGATTGAAAGAAATTCTATCAATGATCTGCGTACCAATGTTTTAAAACTCAATGGTTGTCAGGTAAATAAATATTTTGTTGTTATGATATTTTTCATAGATGGCTTGTTGTCAATAAATCTGTTCCAAACTATCTTTAATATTTTTTTATATTTTCTATCCATTTTTCAATTTTTTAATAGTCATTCTGTTATCCGGAACGGAGTAGAATCTAATAAATTAAACACGCTAAAAAACTGTTCAGCCGATATCGAGTTAGAAGAGTTTGCACTAACCCGTATTTTTTTATATTATAGATATAAATTTGAAGTGATTGGTAGCCTAGCGGTTCACGCGCCGACTTACGTTCACTTAAAAGTTCGTGGTTTTGATCGCCGGAGCCGACTCTCTTCCTGTTTCACGACATTACAGATTTTAAGTGTACAACAACACGTTAACAGTATATTTTACTTAATTTTGACTAAGCCCATTTCTTTTTAACAAATTAAGGAACGAACATTTTTACCTATTCTCTCCAGTACCGTATGCTTCCTTTGATGCATCTAATGGCATTTTTATTTAAACGAATATGTTACAACTAATGACTCTAACAATTCATTACTGATGTTCGATTTTAAATGGAACAAACCACTACGGGCTTACGACCGTCTTCTACTGTTATTTCGAAGGCTGACTTAGTGTGATCACTTTACTTTAACAACGTTCGCCATTACGTGGTAATGTTTAAGTCTCCGAAACTCCTAATCATGAAAATTCTCGACATGTTCAACACGTCGAAAAATCTCACGTATACAACAAGGAGATATTTAATAATTATTCATAAAATAATATAGAGATAAAAGTTGGAAATTATTGAGAACAAGAGAGCAACCAAATTTAAAGACTGCGACTGCTGTCATGAATTTTGGCGCCAGGATATGAATATATCCATTTTTGTTAATGTCTCATAAGCACAACGTTCAATTTATCAGACAGCAAAAGAACACTGAACGACACATACAAACAAATCAAGAAACGAAAACATACAATCTCCAGTGCTCCAACAACATATATCTCCCATATAGCTATTTTACATAGGTAGGTACAATCAACGTCTCCTGACTATTTAAATTAAATCCAAGTAAAAATCATTCCACATAAATTTATTCAAGCAATTTTAATCTCAAATACTAAATTTATTATTTAAAATAACCTATGTTTTTATCCACTCCATTTTTCGTTCTTTTTTATTATTAAGTCATCGTTTTAAATCATCTTTTTGTTCTCTTTTTTTCTTTTGAGAATATACGTGTTTAGGTATGCACATATATTTCCTTTCTTTAATTTTTTAAACTTAATGCCTACGCAGTAAAAGGTTTTTTTATGAGTTTTATTTAAATGTTTACACGTTGATTGTACCCACCTAACTATGTACAATAGCTATGCGGGAGATACCTGTTATTGGAGCGCTGTATATTCTATGTGTTTGTTTCATGTTTTTATTTTGTTTGTGTTGTTCAGTGTTCTGTTGGTCTATGAAATAAATACAACAAAACAATATTGAATTCATTAGAGCGTCTTTTTGCCACGACATGATGGGTGGTGAGCCTCGGCGCTGCGAAAAGTCGAAAAGGGTTAAGCTACTTTTAGCCCACTACTAACAATGCATGCAATGATATTTATTATGAATACAGTTGTGCAAAATATCATACACAATATTATGTTATTTTAACCAATATGACTCTTGCCACATTC
This sequence comes from Mystacides longicornis, assembly GCA_963576905.1. Classification (NCBI taxonomy): domain Eukaryota; kingdom Metazoa; phylum Arthropoda; class Insecta; order Trichoptera; family Leptoceridae; genus Mystacides; species Mystacides longicornis. Next base: position 10,189,839 of record OY756436.1, read on the forward strand.
ATGTATATAGACGAAGCATGATGAAGAAAATGTCAACCTATAATCATAGTATGAAGATGCCATCATAATTACAATATGTATGTAAGCAGGAATTTGTCTCGCCAGTAAAGATTGGTATTTAGTTCCAAAGCATGCAATATTGAACTACCGATGTGTTACTGCATAATGTTATCAGGCCTTTAGTAGCGGCGAATGTAACGCGGATATATCAGACAAATATCAATACAGGCAATCCTCGAATAACGCGGAAGATAGGCTCAAAAATAGATTTGATGATGGTAGCTATATAAAAGTAATAAACTCATGTCAATTGATAAAAAAAAAATGCTAATTTATAACCAATCATGTTCGAGTGTTAATAATACTGCGAGCTTAAACCTTAGTTTGGTTATCATTATCTGAAGAACAGGTCCGCCCGACGTCAGCTAACACTATAACGCAGGCTTCCCTGCCCTGGGCTAACCGGAACAGTTCCTCCGCCCGCTGGATTCCGGTCCATTGTCCGATGTTTCTCAACCAGGACATCTGCCGTATACCCACAACATGACTTCCATATATATTTCCCTTTCATTGTCAGGTGAAGCAGTTTGTATTTGGTGTTGCCAAATATGTGTCCCAGTTAGGGACATTTTCTTGGATATATAATCGTTAATACGTATTTAATCTTAAATCTATAGCTTTACGTAAAATTCTTCATCATGATATAGGACTGTGTTCTATTTATTATACATGGAAGACATATGTCCAACTGTCTTTTATCTTTTTGGTAGGTATCCAAGAGGTCTGCTGGTTGATAGTTTTTCATAGTACTTGAAAGAGACTTTCAAATGGTTAGTTACGGGGTGGCCCTTCTAGCGAACTACAACGCTTGGTTTAATTAAACAGTGGTTTAAAGATGCCTCGGCGCCTAGGTGTGTGAAGATATAAAAACATGAAAATCTTTCACCATTAAATGGTGAAATTTCAAATTCCCAACCCATCCTTAAAGTCTTCAGCGTGTAAAAAATGTAGAAAAATCCCACGCTCTGGGAGAAAACTAATAGACCATTAGCTTTCTATTCCATGCCAATGCACTCACATCCAGGCCATTGGGTGTACGAAACTACCAAGAAGGTAGATATAATGATTTAATCGGCGAAATGGTGATTCATTTTGCAAATTACCTACGGTAAAATGCGAACATGGTATTGATGGAAATAGAGGTGTGGATAGATGGCAGATGTCCTGAATCAGGCAATGGATCAGGGAGTGCAATTGTATTAATTGCGCTAAAGTGGCAATTGATGTTGGAGTCTGCCTTTTGTATTTTACGCCGCCACTCAGCTTTGTTTTGTGCATCCTTGGGGGTAGCTCCACAACTCCTCACCCTGACTCACAAACTCACGCCATCTTCGTTTTAGTCTCCCTCGTGACCCCCTACCAGGGACCTCAAGGGTTTGTGCCCTGTTGCCAATATATTCTGGGGGTCTCCTGCTCACATGCTCGTACCATCGCAATCTGCTCTTTTGGATTTTTTCCGATACGTCATACTTCCACATATATGTTTTTTTTCTGATTTTGTCTAGTTTAGAGACTTCCATCTTGGCATTTTCATCTCGGCCGTTTGAATTGCACGGACATGTCTAACGGAGGTGTTCCAGGTTTCCGACCCAAATGTGTGAACTGTGCGTACGACTTACATGCTTTTAATCGCGTTGTATAAATAGGAACAGCGCTGTATGAAACCGTGTAATGCGAGGGCCGCGGCCTTTCGACAACATAGATATGTAAAATAGTTAAAGGTCGTCTGTGTTGATGATCAGGGCGCAATAGACAGAGTCGAGAAGAATTTGAACATCATGCTTTAGAATCCGGATGCTTCTGAAGGAGCAAATCGTGAATCCGAAGAAGATCCGTGGGTATCGAAACTTGCATCATCATATGCAAAGGTTGAATTGAATTGAATAAATGACATATTCCTTTTATAAACTTGTCAAAGTTGTAAGATACCTTATATAATAATGACATTAAATTTTTGACAATGTATTTTGTCAATCTTAATTAAAATAAAAAAATATATGAATTGATGAAGTTTTGACATTATCAGAATGAAAACAGTTATGAATTTTTAATAATTTCTTCTATATCTAACGATAATGAACAACGTTAAGAGTATATAACATAGGTACAGTAGGTTTTGTTTTTTTTTTTGTCGAGAAAATATGTGTATATAAATAGGTCTATTTGATTTAATCATTTTACGACTTTACCTAAAGTTACCTAATTCACATAAAGTTAAAAAAGTGATGACACATGTTTTTGGTAAGGTGGCTTCTATTAAAAGGTATACTGAATCATTTTACAATATAATAAATTAATACCTATAACACTTTTCTATACAAAGGTGTCAGTATAGCCGGTGGAACTTATTGCCCGAGGCAATTTTTTCCAGTCAGTCGATCCCGTCCAATCTGAGACAGGCCAACCCCGGGTAGAAATTTCAAGTGAAAAATCACTTAGAAAAACTCTGACCCAACCGGGAATCGAACCCGGGACCTCGGATCTGAAGTCCACGCTAGTACAACTAGGCTACCGAGGTCGGTTACTACGGTCGGTAATTTTACTAGTAGGTAATAATTATTGATTTTAATAACATACTTAATGTGTGAATTTGTACTACTTTGGTTAGGTAAAAAATATGTTAACAATACGGATATATTCCTTCATTTATAAATAATAACTAATTAAAATAAATAGTAAATTATAATAAGAGAGGTATTGTTTTTAATTCGCGTGGGAAATATTATTTCATATTACATTATATATCTAGATTAGATTGACTAGAATATAGTATACCAATAATGACATACATTATACATATTTATACTCATACATTTTTTACATAAATCGAGCAACGAACCTAGAAAATTATAGACTAGATTATTAGAACTGAGTAGGTATGTTGGTTCATTTCTGTTGGTACATAGTTCTTCCCCCAATGTCGCCATATCTCTCTTGTAGTTTCCTCATTCAGCCGAAACTAGCCCAAGCCACGACGTCATTAGTTCACCTAATCATTGTTCTAAATATGGACGCCACTGTTAATTTTGATCCATTTACCATTCTCGCCATATGCCCAGCCCACGACTACTCAAATCTGTGTACTTCTCTAGACTATATTTGTGACCTTTGTCACTCCTCTGATCCACTCATTTCTCCTTCTGTCTTTGAGCGAGATCCCCAACATGGCTCTCTGTGTGACTTGTTATTTCAAAATATCTTTCACAACGTCTGGGATCTTTCATATGTGAGATCTGGAAGTATTGTATTGATTAAACTTTAGTTTTGAAGATTGTTGGCCGTATTATAAATCTACATTGATGAACTTTTTTGAATGAACCTTTGTGATCTGTATGAACATTATAGAATACCGTGTTGATTTTTGTTTTACATACAATACCCAACGACCATTAATGATTGACCATTTACAGTTACACCGACTCAACACGGAATATCTCATCCCTAATTTTCAACAATATACTGATCGGCCATTTGCATCAGACAGAAATTATCTTTTTTTGCTTATTTATTTTTCTTAATACACTGTTTTCTCATTTCTTCTTACTTCTAAATAATTTTATGTAAATGTGTATTTTGTCTTATTTTTTTCTTCTTAATATATACCGTGTACCTATGTTATTTTTTTATCCCAGTAAGTGCTCCAGGGGCTCATGTTTTAAGAATAGTAGGATGTGTGCTTGCGAAACTAGTCAGTTTATTAAATTACCGAATAATAAACAATTTTTTTATAGAAAAACTTCACAATAAATAAAACATCACTTTCCATACAATTGTGTTATGTAGTATACCTAACTGGCGAAACTACATAATATCTGAGACAACTTTATGTAGCCAACCTGTCTAGTCCAACCTGAGACAGGCCAAGGGTAGAAATTTCAATCAATTGACGAAAATATTCATACCTGCATATAGCTGTAATTAAATACCAAACTCATATTTTCTTTTCTAATCTGATTTTTGTTTTGTTTCAGGCTAAACAATTGACTTAAAATAGCTTCCCAGCATTGCCGGAAAAGTCCTTTTAAGTCCTGTAGAGATCATCGAACTAAGGGGATCGGAACACTCATCTCCTCGTCCTTTGCCCAGGTTGCAAACACTCTTCCAAAAAGGTCCGTAAATTGGTATTTTCGACAATCATTCTGTCCACGTTAAAAGAACTTGAAAAATTCGAGATTCTCGATTTGACACTGTCAATTAGAAGTAAGATAGGGTTCATTTTAAATGCTACCTACAAATGTTTCGCTATTCGATAAATATCCTGAAATCTGAAAACCTTTCTAATACAATTTTCATATGATGAGTTTTACTGACTCGGAACTTCGGAGTCAGTAAAACTTCGGAGTTATTGTATTGAAAGTTGTTTGAGAAAAACCATTTAGAATTTTACCACTTTATTTGCAAACACACCATGCAATCATAAAATCGCCAATTTATAACAATAAAAGTGGCACTGTCGGCATAAACTTGAAAAAAAAATAGTATTTCCTGCACAAACACTCACCGAGTGAATTAATATATCAACGGTTAATTATACATAGTCTTCCTGTGTGAGTACCGCCATATTTGGTGCTTAAAAAAAACATATTTCATCAAGATCGTTGACATGTACAATAATATTCAAATCAGTCACCTTTGTATGAGTCGGTACGAAATTAATTTTTATTTCAGATTTACTAATGTAATGTTTGATGTTCGTAATATTTTGTGTAGGCATCTCTTTCTAGAAATTTTTAAACTAAAAGTTTGTTCATCTCCTTCGCAAAGCCTTCAGCCATTCATTCTCCCTGTAAACCCCCATTTAAGCGCATAAAGAGGCAACAAGAGCTCTCCATCGCGCTCGATTCTGCTATATAAAAATGACCTCCATCCACACCTTGTCCAAATCTCTCAGCTCTATCTCGAAAGAGCGGAACTCAGTGGGAGAGGGTCTTCCTCGTCACAAAGAAATGAGTTCCAGTTAATTTCTTTTTTCTTCACTCAAATAGTCTAATGTTCAAACCACGGACGTAGCAATAGCTTTCACATGGAGGGGGTCCAAGGGTAAAATCTAACCGCAAAAATCATAGCCGTATGCTAAGGGGGGGGTCCGGTCTCCCAGAACCCCCCCCCCCCTTATATACGTTCATGGCATGGACGTAGCAATAGCTTTCATATGGAGGAGTTCCAAGGGTAAAATCTAACCGCACAAATCATAGTCGTATGCTAAGGGGGGGGTCCGGACCCCCAGAACCCCCCCCTTATATACGTCCATGGTTCAAACCTATGATCTAAATATTAATTAGTTATGGTCGCATTTCACGTATTTCGACCACTAGTATAATTAAAAACACTTTGTTATAAGTTTGCTCATACAAAACTCATACTTGGTGTCTGGTATGTTCACCCAACACATTTGTGTTAGGATACAATATGATTTTATCTTTTTAGAAAAATCCTAGATGAATAACATACTTACTAGACGCCATAACATGATAATCATATAACGCCAAACAGATTTCGGACATAGATATTAAATTAAATAATAATTATTAATAATAATATGTTATATTCGGATGTTTTTAAACCAGATTCGTGAGAATTGATCTTAATCTTCAATAAAAACCGACGTTCCTCTGTGCTTTAGACATTACTTATTTATTATTTTACGAAAACAAGTTTAATGTGGTATTGTTTACAAACTCCCATTTCATCATTTTTGTGTATTATGGTAATACTGATTGCTCTTGTTTATTTGATCACATTATTTTTTATTTAATTCTGCATATTCGTACAATTAACCACTGATGAAATAAACGAGGAAAATAATTGTTGTAGACTAATGCAAAGAATTTTAATGTCGCTCCGGCTATATACTTTGTTGGTGAATAATACGGAAAAGTCACTGTACAGAGACATCTACAGCCGCACTCCACGAAGCTATCTGACATTTCAAATATCATACAAATTCCCATACTAATGAAATTGGGTTTTTTGTTTAATTTTTTTTTAACCATAAACGACGTTTTTAAGATGTTTTTTGCCCCTGTTTGTTTTCAGTACAATGATTAGCATTAATCCTATTTTATTGTTTCTCTAAGAAACATTTTTTTCTTCTGGAACTGATTCCATACAAAATGTATGGAAGAGTGGAGCGCAAAGCTGTCAAAACGACGTCACACTTTACACGTGTATTGAATATAACTAAACAATATTATTATGATAGATTTCATGTAAAAATAAAATTATTTTTTGATAATTCACTATATTTCTTTTATTTAAAGTATTTTTATCAACTTTGTGGTACTTTTCCATAATGATAATAAAAAACACAACTTTGCAAAGTATCACTTTTATTTTTTATAAAAACCAAAATATTTTCAACCACAATGTGGCCATCTTCAGTGGTGATTTAAATTAAACTGATGTATTGTGTCGCGTCACTAGTGTGTTGTTGTGGGTGTGTCTGTATGGTGGGGGTGGGGAGGTGAAGTGTTGGTTGTGTGTGTGAGGGGGTGAGAAGGTATGATTGTGTGCGTGTCCTGTACAAATAATTTGGTACCCCACCATACAGACACACCCACAACAACACACTAGTGACGCGACACCATACATCAGTTTAATTTAAATCACCACTGAAGATGGCCACATTGTGGTTGAAAATATTTTGGTTTTTATAAAAAATAAAAGTGATACTTTGCAAAGTTGTGTTTTTTATTATCACTATATTTCTTATTTCTCGCTTTCATGTCTTATTTCGTCCATAGATTAAAACAGGATTTTATAAAAAAAAATCTATTTAAAACTAATTTAAAGTAAGATACATTAATTATTACAACGCTCGTATGTTTTTCATAATTCTAATTAAGAAATTTACTAAACGAATATGTAACAACTAATGACTATAAGAATTCGATTTTAAATGGAACAAACCACTACGGGCTTACGACCGTCTTCTACTGTTATTTCGAAGGCTGGCTTAGTGTGATCACTTCACGTTAACAACGTTCGCCATTAGGTGGTAATGTTTTAGTCTCTGAAACTCCTAATCATGAGAATTCTCAACACGTTCAACATGTCGAAAAATATCATGTATGCAACAAGTAGATATTTAATAATTATTAATGAAATATAGAGAATAAAAGTTGGAAATTATTGAGAACAAGAGAGCAACCAAATTCAAAAACAGCGACTGCTGTCATGTATTTGGCACCAGGATATGAATATATCCATTTTTGTTAATGTCTCATCTTTTTTGCCTATTGGTTGTTACATATTCGTTAAGATCTAGTCGTGAAAAATGGTCACAAGAATCTAGACATAATTAGAACGTTGTGCACCAATACCACATTTATTTCTATTTCAGTGGGCGTCTTCTTTATCATGGTATCCAAGAGTCGTTTAATGACACTAAATGTCAGGCTTACACTGTCTCTTTCGCACTTTCATTATTTTACTGGCAATGAAAGAGATAAACATATTATAATTATTTTTTTCTTCTCTCAAAGAATACGTACGCGTTCGTAGTGTTACTTGCTGACACTTTTCTTTTTTTGGTTAAAAAATCACAACCAAGTTCGTTTATATCTACACTACATCTCAAAACAGGAATGATATAGCACCAAGCCAATTCAAAATTAGGTAAAATCTCAATGTCTGATAATTTTATGGTAGAACATTCATTCTTTCTGAGCAATACAAATCACGGCGAACGCAATGATCCAATATTGCAAATTTGGCCTTCTGACAATTTTTCTCCTCAATAATCTCCGTAAATGGGTGACGTCACAAAATGCTAAAAAGCGATAAAGGTCATTTTTTTTTTCAAATACATCATAACTACTGTCAAATTCAATGAATTCTCCTTCAATGATTGACCATCATGCTGTTGCTCGTGGTGAGAATAAATGATTCTGCAAGTGGTACAAAGATAGTTTTTTTGATTCTCATCATAAATCAACGTTGCGAATTCAGCGTGGATCTGTTAACGGAGGCCCTCGGTTGACCCCTACCACTGTTGCTTCACAACTTATAATACACGGTTTAACAATTAATACCGCGACTTGCGTATTGTTTCCGAAACCTCAGCGTTCCTTCTTACGTCACTACCAAGTCATAAAACTTCTGACATTCTCAAACTATTGGATCTTTCTCTTTTTCAAACAATTAAACTTGGAACGAAGTGGTTGATAGACTAGCGGTTACAACGTCGGCTTTCGCACTATGTGGTGCGGAAGTCTTGGGTTTGATCCCAGGTGCCGACCATCTTCCTCTTTCATGATACAAGCTTTAAGTAGCTTACTGTGAAAGAGTCAAAGTATCTGAGTTCACTTTGAAAGTACTGCACGACTTACAATGGTTTTCCTCTTGGAATCATTAGGTACGTCGAATATTCCTTTCAATCTTCATTCAGGATAAGGGATTTTACGATATATCGAAGATTCCCATGAATTTTCGGGAGTTCGACCACCTAAACGGAGAACGTTCTTAACGTTAATGATCCGTTTTTCTGGGTACACGGTACTTCTATTAACAGCGGTGAATCTGTCAGTGTATAAATTGTCTATGCGCTTACTGTAGTGACAAAAAACATTTACGCGATTTTCAAAGACAGCCATCTTGTCAGAAGACGCGACGGGCCGCTCCCTATATAACTCATTGGTCAAGTGACCACACTAGTCTCTGAAACAGCAAATGACAACAGTCTTAAGCTTGCAGTCAAATTTGTAAAAAAAAACCTCTAAAAATCCGATACTTATTGATTAAATGCTTGTTTCAATTAGTTAGTTCTATATGTATTCATCATTGTGTCGTTAAAATGGGCTTGTTAGATAGTGATCGCATCTATCCCTATCTGTGAAATTCGAAACTCTACAGCCATATTTTAAATATCTAATTTTATACCATAACTCGTTTTCAAAATTCATTTGTAGAGCAAATTTGCCAGCTCTAGCTCCATATTAGAACAAATATAGAATTAGTATTCTATGGTTTTTCTAGTATGCCCGCTTTTGTCTTCAAAATCGCAATCTGCAACTGTCTTGTGGTTGCAACTAGCGAGTCAGTTTGTGAGGATTTCGGATCATTATTCAAGATAAATAAATTTGCATCTCTAAGGTGAACGTTACTCTTTAGCTCCGATAAAGAAGTAAAGGACGTGTAATTCTTCTCAGAAAAACCTAAAAAACCGAACCTTTGTGATTTTCCATATGTCCAACGTCCTTTAACTATGTAGAAATCTTGGGGAAAATCAAAGCATATTTACATAGAATGTCAAACAAAATTTATGAAATATTGCCTCATTCCTTTGTTCATAATAATTTTAACGTTTTTTTTTTGGTGTTGTTATATTATTAGTATAAATAAGATTTATTTTATTTATTTAACAATTTTTTTATAAGTACAACATTTTAAATCAGCTACAAAAATGTTGACCGAATAGGCCAAGCCTGTGCTAGATTGAAAGCACACTTGAGTTCAATAAGATAAAAATATAACAAAACCAAATTGCTATACCATACCTATTTAAAGAAACACTGCCATAGACTATAAAAAGAAAAACATAGCGTAAATAAAAATATATGAAGAATTTTTAATTATCATATTGTTTACCATAGATAAGTAAACAGTACCAACCAAAGATATCTTTTTGCTGCAGACAATAAATAATTAATTGCTGTCGGTTTGCTGGGTGTTGCCAACAATACTTTTACCTTATATTTGGCGTACTTGACTACTTAGTACTTACTTATATCAATATAGATATTGCGTATCTGGTAAACAATACAGTAACTCCGCTTAGTAACGTCAATTATCTATGTATTTTTCACGTGTTATCGAATAAGAACAATTTCTGTCAAAACATTGAGAAACCGAATGTAGATTTATCAAAATCCGTTGGACATGTGGGCTAATGTTATTCGTTAATGATTAATTAATGCTATTTGTGATTATAATATGTGGCTAAATAATTACTATAAACTCCTAAAGTAAACAGTGAGTAAGGAATGTATTGTATAATATATATGTAGAATGGTTAGGTACTACCATTTCCCTTATATCGTCCAGCACAATCAACCCCATAGCAATCGACCCCAATGTAGACATTCGAGACAGCTGGGAACACATGAGAAACTCCTTCTCACAAGAGAAACTTCAATAGCACAATAAGCCTAATAATGATAAATGATTTATTTATAAGATATAGCCGAAAACGAGTCCTGTGCTAAAAAAAAGGTGTATAAGAGATGTACATTCAATTCAATTCGGTAAATAATTATTGACGATATAAGAAACATGTGATGATAGGTTAGGTCTACTGTTTTCTTATATGCATAGACAGCGATCTAAATAGGGTTGTGCTAAATATAGAACACTAGAGGTCCGCCCCAGCTTCGCACGGGTAGATAGGTACTTAAAAATAATTTAGTTTTCATACAGATCCCTAACTTTTTCAAAATATTTTATAGCATATTATACGGTATTTCGTTCACTACAAAATAAATTTAATTAAATTTATAGCGTCAACAACACGTGGTAATTATGCTGTTAAAAGTTTGTAGCTTATATGACACGTTCGTAGATTTACCATAGCAGCGCCATCTATTGATTACTTACTCAACCCAGTCGAAAGGTATCGACATCTGTTAGAATCATTTAGAGTTAACAGATAATAATTGTGACTGTCAAATAATAACAGACAAATAATTAGCAATAAATTAAAATTGCCAATATAATTTGAGATTTAAACTATCCTATCTCTCAAGTTGGATCGAACTGCACATGGTGTGCGAATTTTATTATAATCGGTTAAGTGGTTTAGGAGTCCATTGAGGACAAACATCGTGACACGAGATTTATATATATTAAGAAGATATAAAAATATGTTAAGGACCAACGCTTGAGATTTCATACTTTGTTGCTGGTTAGAAAATGTTATTACAACTATTAGTTCACTGCGAAATGGAATCTTAGTGCGCATTTACACCAAACGAGCATAGAGCCAGAGCTAGACGCAGATTATAATCTATTTTATCGGCGATAATCGACACTATGAAAACAATAACGAGCAAGAACTAAAATCATTAATGGGCGATGACAAATAATGCGCGTTGTTATTGCATTAGTGACCATATTAAAGATCATGAAAATATACTCGGAGTAAAAATGTATATTTATTACATACTCCCTTTATGGCCCCCCGCACAACGCAAGCCAGCCCGGAGGAGACCAATCCGTAGCAAACCCGACCCGCACGAAACCGACCCTCTAGCTGCTAGCTCGATAAATGCAATCAAACCGAAAAGCCGGGACAAATAACGCCCAAAAAAATGTAAAATGTAAACCTAAGGCTCCACACAAATCAAGCTCGCCGCGGATCTCCCCCAAACCAACAATACGGGAGGCCTAAGCCCCACTCAGGAGCATACGGAGGCATCAAGAGCCCTACATTCCGCTCGAAGGCGTCCGAGGTTCATTGTGCCTTTTCTTACCGGTTAAGGTTGAAGGTTTTATATTAATTTTTACTTTTTTTTTAAGTTTTAATAATTGAGTACAAATATTAATAGTATTAAGTTTGCACCTGATAATGAGAGGTCTGCTCGTCTCAAAACTAGTTCTGCTTTATTTATACTCAATTATTAACACTTTCACAAAGTTATTATTACCGACCCCGGTGGCCTAGTTGTACTAGCGTGGACTTCAGATCCGAGGTCCCGGGTTCGATTCCCGATCGGGTCAGAGTTTTTCTAAGTGTTTTTTCACTTGAAATGTCTACCCGGGGTTGGCCTGTCTCAGATTGGACGGGACCGGTTGACTGGAAAAAATTGCCTCAGGCAATAAGTTCCGCCGGCTATACTGACACCTTTGTATAGAAAAGTGTTCTATTATTATTATAATAAATATAAATTTTACTCAGTTAAAATGAAGTGTTACAAAGTCACTGTGAAAACCCTATGTGATAAAATATACCTACTCTATTTCCCAGCTTTGGCTCTGTGTTCGTTTAGTATACATAAATGCACCCTTATAAGAAGTTAGTTTATGAAGTACATATGTAGTTGAATGTTTAAAAAATTTCAGCAAATAATGTTAATCGAAGATTTGTGACGTAGAAAAAGAAAACATAAATAGTGGTAGGAGTGTACCGCAAATTGCATAAGCATGAAACACTCTATTGTTAGTTTAAAACAATGGATTTTAATGTTATTATAATACTTAATGGTTTAGTAATGGGTGACTTGAGACAAACGGGAACCAGTAGGTCGGGTCGTACTGAATATGGGCTGTGTGAAGACGGTGGGTCACCGCAGTACCATCTGTGGGCTCACATTTGTCTCGCTGGATGACTCTATTCCTCATTAATATAACCTTTTATATGCCTTTTACAATTTCAGAAATTTTCAATGTGTTTTTCCAACACCACCTATATAAGAAGGCCTTAACGCTGGCGGCCATTTTTCCTCAAGCGTCACACCCGACCCGTGCTATGTGATACATATCATAGAGTACAGGTAAGTACATACAGGTATAAGGCATGTGTAAACTGGGCCTTACAATGTGACGTCACACTCTCAGCGCCAAGGCTTCCTTTTATAGGTGATGTTGGTTTTTTCACTTGAAATGTCTACCCGGGGTTGACTGGTAGAGGATGCTTCAAGCATTAAGTTCCGCCGGCTTTACTGACACCTATGTATAGAAGAGTGTCATTTATGTTCTCAAGAGAATATAAAAAGGATTACATACCTAACATCAATAATAGGAAGTCACAATATGTTCTAATCTTAACATAATCTTACTTGAAATATAACTCTCATTTTGTTGTATTTCCCTTTAAATGTGGAATCGCTTTTCATCTATTCTATTAGTTTGCAAATTTCTGAAAACGAACCTGATTTATTTTTCATTTTACAAAATTACAATATAACACCATCAGCATGACAGCTTTCGCCTTTGCGCTGATGGTGTTCAAATATTATTACAAAATCAACAATTAATTTACCACTAAGAAGACAAACACATAATAATTGAAACATTATAAAACAGAATAGATTCAACTGAAAATAATACAAACAATGCATACATGACAAATGACAAGTACGCCTTTTTAAGTGTTGACATTACATTGAGTCATAGACAAGAATATTGTCGGCCATCATGATACCCATACCAGTCATTCGCCGATAGTGATGGGCAGTGCGATAATCAATACCACAAACATATTTGAAATATTTACGAGAACATTATATTAAAAAAAAAAAACAATAGAAAACAGTACCAAAAACACAAATATGGCACAAACAAAATATAATAAGAATAATAAATCAGAAGTTGTCATTAAGAAACTTAACAAATTCCTTATATGTAGCATCGAACATGTCAATATTAGGCGCCATTTCGTTAAAACAGTTATAACTAAAACTGTTGACTTACTATTTAGGTATTTATATTTTGCTAAAATATTTACGTAGGTATATTTAAAAAAAAAGTACATAGGTAGGTACTTATCATTCATACAATCAATGTACACAAAATTACTTTAACTATCTGACTCCAAGCACATTTTATAATAATCATTAAGATTAATTGTTACAACTCGACAGGTATTTTAATCAGTAAAAACATTATTTGGGCTGGTAGTTACACTGCATTTTGCTGCCTTTATAGGTCAAGGTTGCTTATAATGGAATGCCAGTCTTTGTTGTTTTTACTAAGTTTATTTTTTTTACACAAAAGAGTTAAGTTCTAGCCATATTAATTACATTTTTAGGTACATAAAGCATATTGTTTTTAAGAAACTAAATAGATAGGTAGCTTACATTTAGACATTAGTTCTAAGCAATGTCCGACCGACTTCAGTAGCCTAGTGGTGTAAGCGCTGACTAATCAAAAGTTCCCTAGTTCGTTTCTCGTTCGGGGCAGAATTTTCAAAGATTTTTCACATTCAATTTCTAGCCGAAGTCGACCTTTCTCAATTCGGACTGGCCTGTAAATTATAAAATAGCATCAGGGAATAAGTTCCGTCTACTATGCTGTCACCTTTGTATTGATTATTTATTTATTTTGTCAATGTAGGAATCTACCTCATAGATCACTCTCTCGAGAGTGGATTGCCGCGTTGAAAGAAAGAAGAAGAAGAAGGAATCTACCTATTGACGTTTTTAAATACTCGCTCAGTAATAAACCTACTAAGCTATTCTATGAGTAATTTTCTTTACCCATCACCCATCACCCTTAGCCAAGGGCTATAAGAGACCTCAATGTTTTCCACTTCCTGACTGTTATCATTATTATTCATGCATCTTTTACTCTTTCATTAAATTCTGGCTCCTAAGACCAAATCTGTGTGTCTCTATCGATTATCAGTCTTTTATTCATTGATATTTCTGTAAACACTCATTCTTTCTTCATCCCCAAACTTTCTCTCAACTTGTTTAAAGTAAAAAAAGTAGATCTTAACGAATATGTAACAACTAATGATTTTCACAATTCATAACTGATGTTCGATTTTCACCGTCTTCTACTGTTATTTCGAAGGCTGGCTTATGGTCTATTTTCCTACAGATACACCGCTACTATAAACAGCGGTGAATATGTCAGTTGAGAACATTGTCAATATTGTTTCCGTAGTAACAAAAACAATGTCATCTAATTTTGAAAGACGCCGTCTTGTCAGACGACAGACCGTTCCCTAGGAGCCCACTGCATTAGTGTGATCACTTTACGTTAACTCCTATCTTTACAGGTAACTCTGATTTTTTAATTCCTTTGTCTTACTTTCTTCGTTTTCAAGTTCTATGCGAGTAGTGTATAGCTTTACAATACCGCAGATGAATTCAACAACCTCGCATTTTATGATCAAGCCGGTATTTTACTATAAACACTTCAAGACAATAAAATTGATATGAATATTTGAGTAGTGATCATGAACGTATTTTCATCACATTGTTACAGTTCTCACGTAATCATTCATGGTCCCCTTACATCTCAAAAAAATAATCAGACAGTTTATAAAATAATAGTTTTATAGGAGTAACAATTATATATGATTGTTAGTTTTTATACAACCGCTTTGAAAACTGTGCAGAGTTAGTTTTATTTAAACTTAAATAATTAAACGTTTCACAATCTACATAATAATTCAGAAATGTTTTTTTATTTGCCTTTGACAATACTTTTCCGTATATGTGAACATCACGCTCAAAATAGAAATGCAACGTCAGATATGAATCTGCGCAGAGCGGTGAAATTTGCTCGAGAACGTTGTTAGATACAATTGGCAATGTTAACTTTAATATATTTAGAGCTATTTAAAAAACTTTATTTTTTTGTGATCTTCATACAAATTTTTCAAAAAAGACAGAAAGCCATCTTTTGGAAACAAAATTACTCATGTAAACGTTGAATAGAATCTTGGTATTACGGTATGAAAATGTTATAAAATAATTGGAGATTGATTCGTTATACATATAAAAGTTATTCAAATCTTATTATTCTCAATAAATAAAGATTTAATGAAAAATTTTGGAAAAAAAAATCCTCCATTTTGTAATTTGACACATTTTAAAAAATTTATGGCCACATTTTGTGTAAAACCGTCGTAGCCATTAGATGAGTAATAATTATGTAGCTACCTTTAAAAATCATATTCAAATGCAGATAGGTATAAAATAATTTAGCAATAATTGTTGAATCATTTTATATTCAATATATTTTATATTTAATAAAGTTTCTTAAAATCATTGTTGAAAAAGATTTGCAAGTAAAATAATAAACATTGAAATTGGTATGAACATTCCATAAACAAACTTGCCGGTAAAACAGTGACCGATAAATTAGATCATTAGGTACAGTGAACTTGACAGAATCGTTGGGAGAAAAGAAATAATATCGACAATAATTGAGAATCTTTAAATGGCATTCAGGAATACTGGATTATAATCAGTGTAGTAAAACGTTTGTTTTATCCACAAAATAGTTTAGAAATATAATAGTAAATAAACTCAAAACTATGTTAGCTTATTTATCATATATTATATTATGCAAAAACAGTAATATACAAGGTTCATTTAAAAAAGACTGATGGTATTGTTGCCGTGAAAATTTGTTTAAAAAAACAATATGCATAGAGTTTCATCGTGTCAAAAGAAGTATTCTTGAAGAAAGCAATCAATCAGAGGTATGACTTGAAGCTTTTCTTAAAACTATCCAACGTTTGTGACAAATCATTCATCCTAGAACAAACACAAAAGATATAGGTACCTATAATGACGGATAATATCATTTCATGAATTTTTTGGTCTAGGTACACATTAATATGTAATCTAAAGTCATCTACATAATATTTTAGTCTGTTTATATTTTTGTAATGCAAAATGCCGGAGAGCGTTCTTAAATACACTTTGATGTATTTAAGTTAATATTTGTATCGAATTTTGTCACAGACAATGGTGGTAAATATTATATTGAATCTAAATCGTTATGTAGATAAACGCAAAGTATGGTAACTTATTTATCATATGTTATATTCTTTAAACAAAATACAAGAAAGATCATACCTATTGTTGTGGTAAAAAATCTTAATAGATGTAGGACGATCATCGTGTTGAATGAAATATATCCTTGAAAGACAGCAAAATGCAGTGATCAGTAATGTTTAGAGACATTTTCTTGACGGAACCTCCAAGGTTCCTTCAATCCAAAAGAAAACCAAAAAGACTATGGTCATCCCATCCTAGAATAAAAACAATAAATTATGGTAGATAGTTATTACATGGCCACCATTATAAAATATGAAAACTTGAATCTATACATGTAGATATATGATATATCTCCATTATACATCCATTCTCAAAGTATGCTCATAGCCTCATGTTGATTTTTTACACCCAACGTAAAATTTATTCCAGGACAAGAACCATTTATCACATCCATTGGGTTGTATAATATGTAAGTAATATAATTTTTGGTTGATGCTGGAAGACAAGGATTTCTATTAAAAAAGTGTTTATTCTACATAATTTAGTAAATATTACGTAGGTAGGTACATAGGGTAATCTAAATAAATAAATATTACCAGGTACTTACTTAGAAATATATTAACAGCAGCTATCAATTAAAAAAATATTCGAATTTTGAAAATGTTTTATTGTTTGTCAAAATATCGATGACAGCCAGTACGCCATAGATATCATTACGCCAGTACCATAGATTACCCATAAATTATTTGCGGTATTTTTTTGTGAATGAAAATTAAATCATGATATTTTTATTGAATGTTTTTTTTAATTTTCAGGTTTAGGATGTGTGAATTATAAACATTTTATATGAATTCATTTTATTGATACTTTTCTCCTTTTTAATAAATTCCGATAATAATTTAACACTAACTAAGAATATTTTTTTAGTGTGTTTTGGTTCTATGGTTCATTTGATACGTTATAAAAAATCTATGGATATGTCTAATTTTGTTGTCAAACTATAAAAAAATGTAAACATTGAATTTAGATATAAAATCAATTTTTGGGATTAATAAAACAGGTAAGCAAAGTTAATGAGTAAATATTATTTCAAATAATCGCGTAATTACAATGCAGCTAGCCAATTACATTAATTTATTTTCTGTTACTATATTTTTTTTACAGGATAGATTACAAGATATTTACAACAATATCAAGAATGAATTTCTAAAATGTACAAGTATGCATTTTATTACTGGAATAAGCAAAGCGGTAAGTCCCGTATTATTATTTGATAATTGTACATCATTTCATATGTTTGTGTATATAAATTCCATAATGTTTTGTTACAGATTAATTGTACTGCTTTTGTGCGTTTGACTTCTGGTGCCGACCATTTTCAACTATTACAACACAAGCATCGTTTTGTGTGAAAGATGTCAAAAGTGTAAATTTGTTCACTTTGGGTGAGTCCAGATTCATTTGTATAAAAAAATGTGTTTTGATGAGCTATGACATGCTAGAAGCAACATCGGATTCATACATTTAGTATGATTAGAGACACATTATCGTTGAGCATTGTATTTTTATGAAAAAATAAGCTTTTGGCGTGCCACAACACAATTGTTCACAACACGTCTGTAGGCCTAGACAAAATACATTTGGCGATCGACTACAAACGAATTCTTTCACAATGTAGAGTAGGAAGAAAATTAACTGTCCACTTTTTATATTTTTATAAGTGTCTTTGTCTGGTTTAAATAATTGTTTATATATTCCAGAGGACAGTTAATTTTTTCGTACTATACATTGGCAAAATCTTCGTTTGTAGTCGAACGCCAATTTGAATTTGTCTACGGGGCTGTTTCTACTGTAAGATTTAAATGTGAAATTTATTATGGAATACAAATTATAGCTTTTGGTAAAGAAGGTGCCCATATGATTTTCTATATTCTGTTTTTATTTATTTTTTTCTATTTTTAATCTGCTAGATCTAACAAATTATGTTATTTAATTTTACAAATTGGTAGTTGTGTTTATATTCATTGAAATATATGTAATTGAAATGAAATAAACAGAATGTTTTCATTTATTTATAACCAGAAATAAACTGAAAAAAAAATACATATTATAGTGTTTTAATTTTCTATAAAACATCTAATAATATATTATTCTCCTGAACCACTTCCAAACAATAGATAATTTTATAATAATAAAATAATTTTATATTGATTTTTTTAGTTTTAGTCAAATAATCCATCAACGACAAGTTAATATAAAGGATGAGAAGTCATGGATTTAGCAAGTATATTTTCAAATAAGGTTACTGTGTTAAAATATCAAATAATGTGATATTTTAAAACAACTTACTACCTATACTATTATAGGTGATTGTACTAGCAAGTCATTTCATTTACATTTCTTATAAAAACATGTCCCATAAACAAAGAAACAAATACTCCCATAAAATGGTACATATTTCTAACTTTTGAAGCTTGCCAATTATAAAAGCATTGTAGTTACCTATAACTTACCAAATAATGACTTTATGACGTCAAGAGGAGCATATCAGTTTGTGAGATAGCTACATGTATGTTTGAATCATGCACTTTTCACCATGATTACAGGACATCAGATTTATAAGAAGAACCACCTACGGAGAATTTATAAATGTAAAAGTAGTCACATCTCAATGTGTTGTTATTGCACTTAAACGCAATAGATCTGTTGATGAAAAAGCTTAACGCAGGTTTGAAACTTGACGTGGGCCTTAAATTCTTCAACTGTTGCGTTATGTTTTGATGATTGGGTGCCGACTTCTTAGTTTACTTATATTTATAGACATAT
The DNA here is from genome assembly GCA_963576905.1 of Mystacides longicornis. Lineage (NCBI taxonomy): Eukaryota > Metazoa > Arthropoda > Insecta > Trichoptera > Leptoceridae > Mystacides > Mystacides longicornis. The sequence goes on from OY756436.1 coordinate 10,209,179, forward strand.
TCCATAGTGAGAAGCTTTACTTGAACAATTTTTTATAAGTTTTATCCACAAACAGGTTGTTGGAAGTTCGGTGGTATTAGTCAATGACTTTCGTTTGCACAGCGCACTGAAGGCTGTGGGTTCAAGTCCTGGTGGTCCCATTTGCACTTTCACAACACAACCCTTTGGTTAGTGTGAAAGATGTCAAATGTGTATTTGTGTACTTTAAGTAAGCCAAGATTCATTTTCTTAAAAAAAAATCATAAAAATCTGTACTAAAAAGTCAAAACTTTTATTAATACAGCTATATATTTTTATTTTATTCTATAAAAAATATGATTTTCAAATAAGTATGAATCCACCTTCACAATTTGTTAAATATAAGGAACAAAAAGCTGTGTTGGTACATACTTAATTGCAGAATAATAAAATCAACATTGTGGTGAGAGCCCATAGCTCACCACATATAAATTGAGCACTCTGTCTTTTTAACTATGGGGCAAGCATAGAGAATAAGTCAGCAGTCTATGATTATGACTTACAGCGCTTTCTTATTGCTGATGAGGTGTGACAAAAAAATTAAGTCCAATTAATTATAAGTACATTATGTAGGTACACCACACTTTTATAAAGCTCTGTATGTAAACTTCCATCGATCAGATTCTATAACTCCCATTATTCTACAACTTTTTATTATTATTGTAAACCTGTTTTTTTTTTGTTGAAATTTAGTTGAAGTTTCTATAATCAGACCTCTTTTCCTGTAACATCGAAAAAATTCATATTATTACAGACTGATATATTCAACATTACACCGTTATTTATGGTCAATTTTAAAATGCCATTTTTTTTTTTTAACATTTAACCAGTACTAACTGGATTATGACTTTCTTCTCTTGCTATTTCGAATGGCTTTGTGTGATGACTTCACGTTAACAACGTTCCTTATTTAGGTGGTCAAATTGAAATCCTTGAGTATTCGACAAATTCAACAATCTGCCAAGATGCTAGCCACCGGGCCAACGGCCCGTTGCATTTATGCCTTCCATAATTCGTCTATGGAGCTGAGATTCCTAGGATTATATCTTATAATGAATGCAATGCCAAAATGTCTACAGAATTTTAAAATGTGTCAAAATTTTCTAGATATTTTCTCACAACAATAACATTTATATGTTTTGTATATCTCTTATTAATTGTCAACTCTTGGTATGACTTATATTAAGCACCTATGAGAGATGAGAGTTCTAATTCTCTAGAAGTACCTAAATATTTATACTCAAAATTATCATTTATTAAAAAGTTTTACCCTGTTAAATGAAGTTTATCAACTGCAAAATACCTTAGTTATTTATTATAAAAGTGTGTTTCTTTACCAATTATTGTATTGATTGTTTTATTAATGTAAGTAAAATTAATTTTTGAAATCCAAACTCCCTTTACGCCCCACTTTAGGGGCATAGGGATTTAATAAATTGGTGGTATAATTGCCATAGCAACTTGAAATTTTTATTATTACCCTATTCCTGTGTTATATTTTTAATAATCAATCTACACTGATTTTTCTATTCACACGAAGGCTGGATGTGAGGTGCAGGTTCGAATCCTTGGCCACAAAATTTTTTACTATGCTTAAAATAATTAACACCCACTTCTGGTAAGAAATTTCTGGTTCCAATTCCCAGATGGGTTAGAATATTTATAGGAATTTTTTATGCAATATTTTCTTGCTGGCTATAGGTACTGACAATTTTTCATACAAAAGATTTTCAGGTACAAAATCACTGGCTCGGGTAGAGGTCTTAACACTTAAAATAATTATGTACCTACATTTACAGAAATCAAGTGTTCTATCTAAATGTACTTGAAGGGGAAGGTATAGAAAATAGATAAAAATGCTATGTTTATGACTCACCTTTGCTGCCTCCACAGCAATTCTACAAATTTCTCATACTATCTAATTATATCTACCTATTTACCAATTCAAATCTTACAGGTAATACAAACTCGATCAGTCAATCAATTCTCCATTTTTTGACCCCACTTAGGGACATACTTTATAGGTACCATATTTTATTAATCCATAAATCAGGTTCTGTAATTCACATTTTTCTCAATAAACTTCATCAACAATTTTATGGACGGGTAAAAAGGCTAGTAGACAATAAGATTAATTATTATTTATTGGTCCTCGTTGCTTAATTAAAAATATCATAACAAAGCAAGACCTCCTCACACTTCTTTCGCTTCCTCAACCAACATACCGTTCTCATACAATCTCTTCTATTTGTGAATATGTGAGATGATTATAAGTGAAATGATTTAAAGTTAAAATAGCGGTAGGTATCTGTATATAATTTGTTAGTGTTTTTTTTTTGTGCTTTTATGTTTGTCATTTAGAATTAATTGTTATATTAGTTTTGAAGTGTTGTACTATCGCTGTAGTTGCTTTTTATTTTGTTATATTTTATTAACAGGAATCTCACGTCGTTTATTGATTAAATAAATAAATAAATTTCTCTTACTACTGACCTGGCCTTCCTCTAAGATATAATAGATGTCATTGTGTAGAATCAACGTCATTCTCTTTCTTACACCCTTCCTTTCAGCCTTATACATTTTCTTTGACATTTTGTTCTTCCTACATACCCAAACCATCTCAATTTATAGACTTTCATCATTGTCACAACGCATACCACATTCCTTCCTACTATTCTCATTCCTTTCCATATCTCACATATTGTTCGTAGAGCTCTCATATCTACTGTATTGACCTATACTGCAATGTCGACGTTTCACATCTATACATCATTGATGGTAACAGAATTGCGTTATGCACTAGTTTTTTTTGCTTGAAGTGAGACGTTATTGTTTCTCATTATAGGTCTACGTGCATCGCCCACCCTGCTACCAGCCACTTAACTACGAAATTTCCAGCGATCTTTTCATTTCAAAAGCGTCTATTTTAGCTCTTTCTCTAGTTTGTTTGAATCGCAACTCCATTCTTCTAATTTTTCGTCCTCTTTCTATGGATACTGTGGAATGTGGATCTGTCTGTGTCATGGTTTCAGCCTCTTATACCAACATATCTCTCCTTTGCTTTCGAAGTTTTCTCGGGTGCTGCTTCCTTCAGGGTTTACTTGTAGGACGAAATTCTGTCATCCGATATTCTATTCAGATTTTCATTCCTATGTCGCCTTCATTTCCATCCATAAAAGAAAACCTAAAACACCAATATTAGTACAATTTTCACCTCCGGGTTCTGGATATGTTCCTGTCTCAAAAATGCTCAATACGAATTAGTATCAAATTGCTTTTGTACGTCAATAAATAAACCCAATACAAAAAAGCTTATTACGTTTATAAAAATAATAATTTAAATTCTAGTTGAAACAACAGGAAGTAATAAGTCAGTTAATTTAGGATCTGAACATGACAGACAGCTGTCTAAGTTTTTAGATAGTTTTTAATCAATTACATCAAAAACTTCACTGGAGGCTATCAATAACCTGTTCAAATTTGACACTCAAAAATTCCTATTTGTTCGAATTGAAAATAAGAATTTATTTTTGATTGTTACATTAGCAATCTAAAGTATGAAGAGGTTGGAGGTCGTGCAAAGAGCAATGAAACGTGCCATGATCGACGAATTATTATGTACTACGTACTAGAAGCGCAATCTTCATTTAAATTGTATCTATGAAAAGAAAGCCGTTTTAGCTACCCTTTTTTCCTCGCTCTCCGACCAGGTGGGTAACTCTGCATTTTAATCACAATACCGATCCAAATTCAACCTTATTAACGATGTCATTATCACACTTAGATATTGGTTGCTATGCATGAAAACAGTTTTACTTAAGCCTATTTTTAAATCCAGTATTGCTTTACGAAAAAAATGTTATAAATATGGATTTGTTCAAGTATTAAAAGTATCGACGGTCGACATTGATATCGGGATTAAGATTCAAGAGTAACCACCCTGTAGTGGCATATGGTGCTTCCTCTACTTGTTCATGATGTTTCCCAATTAGAGCTTCTCCGCTAATCGCAGGCGCTTCAGGATGTCCAGCTTTAGGAGGAGATCAAAGGCGGCTAAGCCCTCCTCCTGTGTATACCTACTTAAACTTCTTGCTCTCGCACAAACTACTACATCGCACTCTTTAGGGAAGTGGCTACGCGTTAGGACACCTTTGCGTTTAGCATGTCTGTGTTCGATAAATAATCGTATTTTCAAATATGCTTTATGCTTTTATATAAACCCTGGTTCGGCCAGTTTTAACATATGATTCAGAGTTTTGGACTATAAGTAAGTCAGACGAGGGAGCATTGGAAAGGTTTGAAAGAAAGGTGCTCCCCAGAATCTTTGGTCCCATCTGTGATCTGTGGAGAATGGCGTATAAGGCGTAACTATGAGCTGTATTGCCTGTATAAAGACCCAACCATCACTGCAGATATAAGAATTGGCAGACTACGATGGGCTGAACACATCCAAAGAATGGCTGACAAGGAGATGCCGAAGAATATTTTGGACGGCTTGCCGAGCGGAAGACGAAGAGCAGGAAGTCCGAAGCTTCGGTGGTTGGTTGGTGTATTGCGGGACGCCCGACAGATTGGAGTCTCCAACTGGCGGAGTGCCGCGCTGGATCGTCAGTCGTGGAGGCAAGCTCTCGAGGAGGCCAAGACCCGACCTAGGTTGTAGCGTAGAGCCACTGATTAGATTAGACTTTCAAATAAATTTTTATCTGAGAAATATTATAATATTTTTGCATAACGTTCTAAGTATGTCTAGTTTCTTGTATTCATTTTTAAGGACTCTTAATGAATATAATTAATAATGACTCACTGTTACCGTTGCATTTTTAATGGTATGAAAAAAACCACTACGGGCTTACGACCGTCTTCTACTGTCATTTTGATGGCTGGTCTACAACATCATTAGGTGTTAATATTCAAATCTCCGAAAATCCTAAAAATTATGAGAATTTTTGAACAGTGGAAAAATCCTACCTCGGACAGAATTCGAACCTGCGTCCCTTGTCGTCCACTGGTTCAATTGGCCCTTTGCAAATTCCTTCATAATACGTGCATATTATTATAACAAGTAGAAGTTAATGAGATATAGAACCATCTGTTCTAAATAGTCTATAATTTTTTATTAGAAATCCACATTTTTTGAAAATCTCTAGAAAATGCAATTAACCCTACCGCTTGTCTTAATTTAAACAATAAGAACCGTTCGAATAAACATAGAATTTATGTTTTAAAATTTTGACAATTTTGTTCGATTACGACGTCTTGTACATATGTCTCTAGTGTAATTCAATACCCATGCTCGGGACCATTCTCAAAGATTGAATACGGAGTAAACCATAAAAGAGTTGCACAACAATAAAAATAAGACCGTTTATAATTTTATTAATATCAAATAGTTAGAATGACAGCTACCTTCTAATAGCTAGGGGCGCCCCACGGATTCGAACGCGTGCCTGCGAATGATGATTTCATAAAACTAAAAATAATTAATTACCATAAATCAACAATGTGTAATAATTATAATTTGTTTACATTAATTTTTCGAGCGTGCCTGTAGTAAAACGGTTGAAATAATTTTAGTTTTGATTGATTTAAATGACTCGTATTGCGTTTTTTTATATTAAGTATGTGACTAATATTGTAAAACTCAATGGTTAGAGGGTATTGTTTCAAAATAGTCCAAGAGAAAAATTGGTAGGTACCAATTTAAAAAAAAATGAATTTAAATACCTGTTTTTATTTATTTTTACAAATTTAAATTGGGAGTGGAATTGCAGAAAATAATGAAATACATATAATATTTCATATCCTGATACCTATGTTCCTACATTTTTCCATTGTTTCTAATCAAAAGTTGCTTATTATTAGGTACTGTCTAATCTCAAGGATTTCCTTTCTCACTATTTACCGACGACAAAATATTGCAATCCAATCCAAACTCCCTTAAGACCCCACTTAGGGGCATAGGGAGGCAACAAGAGCTCTCCATCGCAATGTTTATGACCCACATTATGTCCAGATTCCTCAGCTCTGCTTCGAAGGAGCGGAACACAGTATGAGAGGGTCTTCCTCGTCCTCGGGACCCTGATGGCAGAAAGAACAGCGCTCTCCTCGGCCAACTGTCATTCGGCATCCTTAACACATGTCCCAGCCAAGTCCATCTGCTCCACATAATAGTAGAAGTGATGGGCTCACGCTGGGTGCGCCGACGTATAGCGTCGTTCGTGATGCGGTGGTACCATTTTATACCCAAAATTCTCCTGAGGCACTTTGTTTCGAATGCAGATACTTTTTGTGCCTGGGCTTTGGTCAGGTGCCAGGACTCACACCCATAGAGGAGAATGGGCAACACACACGCATCAAACAGTTTACATTTCGTCTCGACACTAAACGCCGACGCCTTCCATATTTTGGTAAAATTCGACAAAATATTAGGTAATAAAATACATTTTGACCTATTTTGTCCTACAGAGGTTCGAATCCTACCATGTGATTATCACTTTAAGTTATCACACCAAACGGCCTTCCTGATGAAAGTAGAATCTATTGGTAATCCAATCTTTGAAGTGGTTGGTAGCAAAACTTTTGGTAACACTTTCAATAAGAAGATCCTAGGTTCGATACTCAGTGCAGACAATCTTCCTCTTTCACGACACAAGTGACTCAAGTTTCTTCGTGTGAAATATGTCAAAAGTGTATTTGTAAAAATAGACTACAGTAGGTCTTATTATTGTTACACCCTTAAGAGCTCCTCCACAGGCACATATATCGGCAAAATAAAATACTAGTTAATAAATACAAAACACTGCTTTATTCAGCTCCAAAAACAACATGTGCACATAATATTCCAAAAAAGGACGCTATAATTCCATAGATGAAGACAGTGTTGCCAACCCTCTTTTTATCATCTTCTTCCTCTTCTCAAATGACTGCCGCTACACTCGGCCGTCCTGACTTCCCTTTGAGACCTCGCAAAGAAAGAAAATAACCATCTTATCAAACACATCAAGGAAGGCAATCTGCCCTTCACCATTCAGGACAAAAACAGGTCATCAATTCTCAATTTTGATAACACCCGGATCTAAAGTCGATCCACACAAATAAATCATAATCAGTTTATTTCCAAATCAAAAACATGTGAAATGACTTGGCAGTCAACTCACCCTCTTGCAAAACAATGCAAGCTCTTAACAACATGTGAAATGACCTGACAGTCAACTCACCCTCTTGCAACACAATGCAAGCTCTCCACAACATGTGAAATGACCTAAAAGTCAACTCACCCACTTGCAACACAATGCAAGCAACCAATACATGTGAAATGACCTGAAAGTCAACTCACCCATTTGCAAACAATGCAAGCCATCAAAACATGTGAAATGACCTAAAAGTCAACTCACCCACTTGCAACACAATGCAAGCAACCAATACATGTGAAATGACCTGAAAGTCAACTCACCCACTTGCAACACAATGCAAGCAACCAATACATGTGAAATGACCTGAAAGTCAACTCACCCATTTGCAAACAATGCAAGCCATCAAAACATGTGAAATGACCTAAAAGTCAACTCACCCACTTGCAACACAATGCAAGCAACCAATACATGTGAAATGACCTGAAAGTCAACTCACCCATTTGCAAACAATGCAAGCCATCAAAACATGTGAAATGACCTAAAAGTCAACTCACCCACTTGCAACACAATGCAAGCAACCAATACATGTGAAATGACCTGAAAGTCAACTCACCCACTTGCAACACAATGCAAGCAACCAATACAATACATGTGGAGCGACCAATGTCCTCTCACCCAGTCTGACAACAGTGATTCATTTAACTCTCCAGAAGATCAATAAGATCATCTCTCTCCACTTCACTATTTTGACTGTCAGACTCACTGGAATCTTTAAATGCACCTCTGTATGGTCTCAATGCATCAGCGGCCACAACTGCCTGGAATTTCTTATAACCCTTCATTCCTTTCACACTCGTTATCTCATAACGATCAATATCCTTTAATACCTTGGTCACTCTGTACGGACCACTATACATTGGATCAATTTTGTGATTAATTCCAGTACCACCTTTAACAACTCCTTGTTTCCACAACACCAAATCACCTCTCATATACTTGTGTGCCACCTTACGGCGTTTATCATAGTGTATTTTCATCCTCTCAGCAGCAACTTCCAAGTGTTGCTTCGCCTTTTCTTGCCTTTCAACTAGCTCGTGGTTTCTGTCAGTACTGGTACTTGCTTTCTCCTTATCAGATTTATTATCTGATTCAGCCACCAGTTGACTCTTGTGACCAAACATCAACTCAAAAGGCGCAAACTTGGTGCTTGCACACACAGTATTATTAATACCCCACACAATTTGTGGTAAATCCAGATCCCACAACTTGGTCTCTGAATTTGTCGTTCTCATCGCATCAAGTAAGGTGCGATTTGTTCTCTCTACCTGCCCATTTCCCCTTGGTGTAGTCACTGCAGTCAAAATGTGCTTAAATTGCTTCTCTACAGCAAACTCCTTGAAACGTTTGCTCGTAAAAGCCAAACCTCTATCAGAAACAACTCGGGTCGGTATTCCAAACATGCTAAAAACTTCATTTAACTTCCTTATGGTCTCCACTGAATTCACAGTGCGAGTTGGTACTGCAAACACAAACTTAGAGAAAGCATCAGTAACAACCAGTATATAATTATGGTTCAACTTACTCTTGACAAATGGGCCCAAATGATCAACATGCAATGTATGCATTGGTTTCTCCACTTTCGCTATAGCATTAAGCTTACCCTCCTTCTTTCCATACTGTCCTTTAGCAAAGGCACAATTAATACAGGCTTTAACATACTTCCGTATGAATCTAGTCATCTTCGGAAACCAGAACTCACTCTTTATCAATTTTTCACACCTATCAAATCCAGGATGCCCAATGTCATCATGAAACTTCCTCATTACCATCCACTTGGCTGTAGCTGGTATCACAACTCTATCACCAGCCAAAGTCCTTCGATACAATCTACCATCTTTAATACAAAAATCATTTTTAATATCTTTATTCGCAGCCCCGCCATTCAATTGCTCTACAAGTGCACTCAATTTGTGGTCTTGCAATTGTAAGGTAAGCACCCAATCATCGGAGCAAATTTGAGTTACATTAACCTCACATATTGGAGGATTCCGACTTAATGCATCAACATGTTTCATTCTTTCCCCTGGACGATACTCAATCTCCATATCATACTCTTGTATAGTGAGCCACCACCGGGCTATTCTTGGTATCATATCTCTCTTGACTAAGGTCGCTCTTACAGCAACACAATCAGTGACCACCTTAAAATGTATGCCCAACAGATAGATACGGAATCTTGTGATTGATTCAACTACAGCAAGAGTTTCTAACTCATAGCTGTGATAAACCTCTTCCTCTTTAGAAGTCACTCTACTAAAGTAGGCCACAGGTTTTAATTCTCCCGTCGACTGCACTTGCATCAAAATACCACCTAAGCCAAATTTACTCGCATCTGTGTGTAATTCTGTCGTCAACTCTCTATCATATATTGCCAACACAGGTCGAGATACCAACTTTTCCTTCAGCGTTTCAAATGCATTAATTTGAGCTGAGCCCCACGTCCATGGGACGTCTTTCTTTGTCAGCTGAGTTATTGGTCTAGCAATCGTTGCAAAGTTTTTAACAAATTTTCTAAAATAACTTGCCAATCCCACAAACTGCCTCACTTCATGTACATTGGTTGGCGCTCTAAATTCTTGCACAGCAGAGATCTTTGTCCGCCCGGGTGCAACACCTTCACCCGATACCTCATGTCCCAAATAGTCTATATTGGTCTGCAAGAAATAACATTTCTCCAGATTGACTTTCAGATCTGCCTTCAACAAAAGGTCCAGAACTCTCTGCAAGATGCTTAGTCCTTCTGCAACAGTCGTAGATGGAATTAAAATATCATCCATAAAAACTAATATACTGTCACCTGGAATGTCCTTTAATGCTTTTTTGATAGTACGCATAAACACTCCAGGTGCATTTGACAAACCAAAACTCATGCGTACATACTCATAGTGACCATCTGGTGTCACGAATGCTGTCTTCCTAATGGAATCTTCATCCATAGGAATTTGATGGTAGCCTTGAGCTAAATCTAAACTGGTAAAATAAATCTTACCTGTCAGTTTGCAAACCTGATCCTCAATATGAGGCAGTGGAAATCTATCCTTTATGGTTATAGCATTCAATGCTCGGTAGTCAACACACAATCTGTAGTCTCCTGTCTTTTTACGAACCAGTATAACAGGACTTGCATACTCTGACTCAGATTCTCTAATAATTCCCGCTGCCAATAGATCATCTATCTTTTCTTGCACTACCTGACGTTCTGAAAAAGCAAGCCTATATGGTTTATAACAAATAGGACGATCAGTATTAGTTCTGATCGTCATTTTACCCAAACTGGTACATCCTAGCTCACTCGTAGAGTTTGCAAAACAAGGCCCATACTCCTCGAGTACTCTTATCAACTCTAGTCTTTCTTCTGGTCTAATGGGCCCAACATTGAGCTCATCAGTGACAATTTGATTACAAAATACCAGACTTTGTTCATTTTGATTTTTCGCAGACTCGGTTATATGTTGCCCACAGAGCGTAGCTCTTGTCAATAGTTGGCCCTGTTTCCACAAAAGTTCTTCTTCACCTAAATTGTGTATATTCAACTGTGCATCATTCCCACTCAAAAAGGTAGCTGGGATCATATATGACTGGGAACCCAATTCATAAAAGCGAGGTGAAGCAGAGAAACAATTATTACCTGCATCTGAAACATAAACTTTTACACGCTTTACAGTATTAGGAGCAATGCATATGTCTTCTGCACAGCTCACAACATATCTCCTATCAGTATGTTCAATCTCAATATCAATCGTCTCTGTTGGGTCAATTTCGACATCCTTCACCAATGTAACTTGAGATTTGCTCACCATAAGAGATATTCCCTGCTGCACGATGACTGGCTGACCTATCAACAAATCAATCTCCCCCATATCACAGTTAGAAACTAATGCTACTGTACTTAATTCTAGGTTGTCTATTTTCAATATGAATGTCACACATCCAACAGCCGGAATAGTCCCTCCAGCAAACCCTCTCAGCAGCGTAGTACTTGGACTCATCTCCATACCTTGGTGTCTTACCCAAGAAAGTTTTAATATATTTACCTGACTGCCAGTGTCAATCAGTGCCTTCAGAGGCACACCACATACCTGTACAATCTTTATAAACAATGAATTATTCAAAATATTAAACTCGTCTATGAGCCTTACCTGGTTCTCCCTAGCAGGCTCCTCAGGTCGGGACCTCTTGAAACAATTCTTGGCCATATGGCCAAGTTTACCACACCTGTGGCACTCCACCCGTCCCTGCGGCTTGCCGCTGCGGCAAAACTTCTCTATGTGGCCAACCTTGCCACACTTGAAGCACTTACGGCCCTCCCGTGGCCCTCCAGCAGGTCTTTTGGCTGCACCACTGCTCCCTGCAACCTGGTAATTCTCCTGTAGTGCCAGGAAACCTTGGTACAGCTGGTCAGGAGTTTTGCAGCTGTACCCTTTAGCATGAACTTGCAGCTCTTGAGGCAGGCCCCGTATGATGCAGGAAATCGCCCCCTCGTCGTCAATCCTGCATCTCCTGATCAGCATTAATTTATGGTGGTAGTAGTGAGTCATGGACTCACCACTCCTTTTCTTGTACGCCATCATCTCCTCCAGGAGATCAGCGTATTCCACATGCCGTGGAAAGGCTCTTCCTAACTCACTCTTCCATTCCTCCCAGGAGAGATTGTACTCCCCCAGCACGTCGTACCACTTACGTGCCGTTCCCTTCAGCCTCGTCTGCATGTAGCAGGCCCTTTCATAGCTGCTCCAGCCATGAACTTCCCCCAACACGTCGATCCTCTGGAGCCACGCTGCCGCCGTGGACCCCTTATCGTCAGGATCAAAGAAGGGTATAACGTCCCCCTTCATAGTAGGCAACGGCCTTCCACTACCACTATCACGGCTACGGGGAGCCGGGGATGGAGTGTCCCGCGCAGGAGAATTTCTTTGAATCCTACCGAAGTAGCGCTCCACCATGCCCTCCAGCTTCGTCTCCAGGAGCCGCTCAAAAAGCACACGAGGCGACTCGGAGTCATCCTCGTTCGCAGCACGGCTTTTCTGAGCCATTTTAAAGTTCGTAAAACAAAAACAAAGTCACAACAAACAATAACAACAAAGGTGTCCTGTCACAAAATAACTTACAATAACTAAAGGTGTCCTGTCACAAACTTAAATAAACAAAGGTGTCCTGTCACAACAAACTTACAATAACAAAGGTGTCCTATCACAACAAACTTAACATAAACAAGGTGTCCTATCACAAAAATAAACGTCCTGTCGCAAAAATAACAAAAAAAACAATTTAACAATGGCGTCCTTTCTCGCAGCGTGTTTAGAACACTAAATAAAAATCCTTTTTACAAAAAAAACATAGGTCACTCTGATCCCACTTCTGATAATGTTACACCCTTAAGAGCTCCTCCACAGGCACATATATCGGCAAAATAAAATACTAGTTAATAAATACAAAACACTGCTTTATTCAGCTCCAAAAACAACATGTGCACATAATATTCCAAAAAAGGACGCTATAATTCCATAGATGAAGACAGTGTTGCCAACCCTCTTTTTATCATCTTCTTCCTCTTCTCAAATGACTGCCGCTACATTATAATACCACGCAACTTCGGTACGAAATAATCACGACCATTCGGTCTCCAACGTCAAGTTATGTATAATAGGAAGACATAATAATGTGCAAAGCCATGAGATACATTCGTCCATCTACATAATGATTACAAACGATTGAGGAAATTGCGAAGAGAAAGACATTACCCCTGTAACAATACACAATCATTACGGGCTCAATACAAGAGATTATGAAGATGGTTGTATAGTACCTGCCACTAATACCAGTATCACTTATTAATGCAAAATTTACTGAAAACGAATATAGATTTGCTTCGTTTTTTTTCAAAAAACGGCATTATCGACGTATTCATTTAAATTCATTTCATTCATTTACAAATCCATTTAAAAATCGAACATCAGTAACGAATTGTTAGAGTAAAGCTGCATACTTTGGCTACATACTCCCTTTTATAACTCATTAATTAGGAAAGAAAGGGTATTAAATGAAAGAAAGTCTCTTTTCTCAAGAATCTCAGACAGTAGTTTGGAAAACCGAATACAGCATCATTAATAAGCTGGCTCAAAATCATGAGGAACTCTGAGGAAAGGAAGGAAAAGAAGTAATTCTAAAATGTTTCATATGCCCGCAATGTTCGTCATCCCACAGCCCACAACTGTACTTATGAATGCATTGTTGATTTTGTTGATATTATTCCGATAACGATTGCGTAATATCTGTTTCACGTGTATCGGATAAGATCGCGTTAATCTCACGTATTAATGCGAATTTGATACTCCAGATACAAAGCACCTCTTCAGTACGAGGAGTCAAGAGTCGTTTCGCAAGTCTAGACTCAAAACGGTACTTCAACCATGAGAACATCGTATTAGGGACTGGTTGCAGGTCGCGATACTTCAATACATAAACCATAATATGTATATTATGGAGCTAAAGGGTTTGCCCTCCTCGAGTAGTCGTCACCATTCAACCCGTCAGCCGCTAATTCGCTACCCCTACACGCTGGGTTCCTAGAGAGCGATCCGTTTTCTGACAAGACGGCAATGTTGTTAATGTATTTTCTCACTACGGTAACAATATTGTCAATGTTCTCAACTGACATTCCGCTACTGCTATAGCAGTACCGTAGTCCTAGTAAAACAGATCATTAGAGATTCCAACGCTATCAGTCATCTCAATTTGGGTATGTCAACACTACTTCTTTCAGTCGGGCTGTCAGTGGAGAGTGTTCCTATATTAGCCCCAACCAGCAAATACGGCATATCTTGATGATTCTACTGATGTTTCTGTCATCGAATTACAATCGGTACAGTTCACAATATTAATACTGGATTTGTCATCTTCCGCCTTCGTTTATGGACTAATAGATTAGACGTAAGATCTTCATTACTTCTTTTTGACGTCCATACTTTGATGGAGTATGTAGGAACGTCTTTTATTTATTTTTATTTATTTAATTTCATCCCCCCTAGGTCCCTTGCGAGACACTTGGGTTCGTCAATTTCTTTACAATAAACAGGCAGGTAGGTACAAACAGATAACAAAAAATTCAGTTTCAGACAAATATTCAGCAAACGCTGTACAGGACAAATGGTACATTCTAAAAAAATGACAGTGAAAGATATTAAATACCAGGAGAATGTAAAGGGTTTCCTAGTATTACGTCAAATACGTCATGTTCACATTATTATTATGATGCTATCGAGGAGTCATTCTCGATTAGCATCTCGTCAACCGTGCAGTAGGATTTATCGACCAGACACGATTTCACACCTCTCAAGTCATCAGACTTTAATTTCTTATTCAGATTATTATACAATCTGACACTGAGACAGATAAAACTTTTGTCCACCTTAACCTGTCTATGATCGATTGGTCTGTGATGTCATTTTTCTTCCTGGTGTTATAATTGTGGAAGTCTTGGTTCAAGGGAGTGTTATGAATATTCTTGTGAGCGTAAAGAAGGCACTCATAGATTTTAAGGTGAGCATTTGATTTTCTTGACATTACCCTGGATTCACAACGTTTCTGGAGCTTATGTTTGCTTTCGTTACCTGGACCTCGTCAATAAATAATTATATAATTGCCCGTGAAAATATTGTGTATTAGGGTAAAATAAGAACTGTTTTCTATGCCAGATAATTTGTCCTGTTGTTGGCTCGTTGCTTCCAATCCATTTTCTTGTTCATATTCTTTAAAGCTGGTCAATACAGGGACAGACAGGCGCAGATATAGAGTTTTCCTAGAAGATACGAAAGACAAAGATAACCATTGTGGATTTGGAAATCAAAATATAAAATGTCCATGGCCATTTTTTAAAAAGCAACAAATACAATTAAACAATGTAACTTTAGAAAAATATAAGAATATATTCCGCATTACAAACTATATCACCATAGTGAAGAGGAAATGGACGTAGCTTGTTAATATTGTCAAATGACCGTTGATTAAGGGACAATGGAAAACGAAGAAAATGAAGCGTTCAATACAATAAAGCTTAAAAGCTATTGAGTAATAAAATGTATAAAAATAAAAAAATAAATAGCTATTTAAATACATCGATTATGTTCGGATAGAAAACGTGGATGCAAATAGAGATAGTTTCAGTTCATTCTTTGAAACATAAGTCCTTGTAAAGAAACAAACAAACGATTCAAATACTTAAATTAAATAAAGGAATTGCAAGATATGACGTTGTTGGCTGTTGGCTGTGAATGACTTGGATCAATTCCATCAATTTTGTCCTCAAAGAAAGGTCAGAAAAAAACAAAAGAATATACATAAATAGAAATTAAAGAAAAATCTGGATAATAAAGAATAGATGTTCGTTCTATCTGCGTGAATGGTGAGAAAATAAGCAAAATCTTATTAATGCCTTGTTATCTGTACATACAATGTGTCCATAGATTTACCATCTCCACATTTAAAGGTTTGTCTTGATTCTCATCACGATAAATAATAATTTAACACTGTGTACTTTGATTCGTCCATTTAAGGACTTAATAATAATATATTTAATTAAATCAAGTACTTACCTATGTAATTTAGTTCAAGAGGATTTTAAATGGCACACATTTTTATCTTCGAGTACTAAAAAGTGTAACAACTATTGTACTTATATTATTATTTATCGCAATACGTGCTTCACGAAGTCCATATTTAAGTGTGCTCCTATCATTTTTAAGTTCGGTCTTAAATTAACGATCGATAAGTAGTATAAGATCGTTATCTTTTGTGTACTTAATTAAGTTAAAATAAGTTATCGCGATTTCAGTGACCTTCTCTTGCAACATCATTGACAATCTCCAGCACGCTGTATCACAGAAAAGAAACGTATTGCCTCAGCTTCGTAACTCTGATCATAACCATCTCTAGGCATTGTCAGCACATACTATCCATCTGCAACAAACTCCAACCAAAATTTGAAATAATTTGTAAAAATAGATCTGACAACATTTCCGAATTTCGCAATGACCTAAAATGGCCCACTGTACGGCAAAGACGTGAACTCCACTTACTCACTTTTGTTCACAAAGCCCTATATTCAGCTTCATTCCCCTGAGGTCCAACAACCAGCGCATATTTTCAATACCGGAACACGGATCAACTTACGTCTCGAACTCTTTTGCAGTTCAAGGGGCTTGTTGCTGGAATAATCTCCCATCGAACCATAGACTGACCCAAAGTCTGACGTCGTTCAAGCAAGCTGTTAAAGGGATGATGATCTCCTCAAATACCTTGTCCTAAAACCCCGTCTATTTTTCCCTCTGTCCCACCCCATCAACCTCTCTTTTCTTTTTTTTTGAGTTTTTTTTTTCTTTGAGACCACAACATCGTTATGGTAAGCTCGTCCTCTGTATGTCAATTCTGTGATGTCTTTATTATGTCAAATTATATGTGTTGCTTCTTATACTTATCAATGTACAGTAGGTGCAGAATTACTAAATAAGAAAAAAAGAAATAAAAAGTTTGTCCATGAGTGGTCAAAATTTCAAACCTCCAATCCATTTACTAGGATATACCCCTTGAAGATGATCTTGTCCAAATCAAGGAGGCTGTCTTAGCCTGCATTACAAAAGAAGCGGAACACCGTATGGGGCTTTCTGGTTCATATTCTCTGATAGCTATAAACACCCATTCGGTCGTTGGGAAATCGGACATGCCAATAAAAAGTAAATGAACCAGGCAAGAAAAGCAACGTGACCCTCTCCTGGGTGTCGATACAATTTGCAGTTCTCACAAATCTGTAAACAAATTTGATGATTAAACCTTTATTGAGTGCAAAAAAATGTATAATATTAAATTCTAAGCCATTCATTCGGTGCATCACATTCAATTTTGTAATAATTTGCATATAACTCATATTTTTGGGATCAAAAATTTACAAATTACCCATATTTTGTGTTCAACAATGGCGTGACGCAACAAGGTCCACCATATAGTAAAAAAAAATAAGCTATCACTATATTTGCAATGATTTGTAAGTCGTTATGTTATAATCGCGTATCAATTTAATACGAAATAACAATAGAATATCTCGGTAATTTAATGAGTAGATGGCATGCAAAACTCCGCCTTCTTTGTTACTTAACTTTTAGAAATATACATATATATTGTTCTAAGTAATTATTACTTACTATTGGCTTTCATCCGTTAAATTTTCTATGTGTGTTTGCTGTCTTTATTTTAGACAATAAATGAATGAAATGTAAAAAATATTGACTAAAGGTTCAATCAGTGAACACTTTACTTGTCTATGCATAAGGGTCCCCCGTCACCAAGTTACTCAATTTTAATTTCAATTCGACGCGTAAATGATGACTGTAGGTATACCCAAATGTCTGGTGTACATACACAAAATTGACAATAAAACATGTACTGTCTGCACAAAATTGACGGTAAGTGAGTTTAACTCCCCGTTTCAAACAACAGATCTCACGCACCAGGAAGATGAGTGCATGTAGGCGGCGTAAGTCGATCAGTTCTGGGCTATTCTAATATAGATTCTGTTTAATTTACTTTTCTTTTATCCTAGTTTACAATTAATAATTTTAATTTTACAATCTATTGATAAATTTAATATACAGAAGAACTTTTTATACTGTGTTTTGTTTCTTCAAAACATAGTTATGTAAGGGATTTAGACATTTCTATATCTTAGGTATACATAATAATTATATACTTAATATACACTTAATATATACTTAATAATACACTTTAATACTCTTTTTTTTTATTCATGATGGTGTCTTTTTTTTAGGATATATAGCATTTTCTCAAGACATCCCAACAATAACGGTTTAATTTTCAGGTCTTAAACAAAATCATAATGCCTTGTACTTCTTCTTCTTCTTCTTATGGTCGCTCACAATCTGACCTCCAGAGACCGAAGCCATTGGATCGCGTCATCCGTCAGTGCGTGCTAGTCCTGTAGTCCTTTTTCAAATGCGTACATGGGGCACTCGTTAATCAGATGGTCGATTGTTTGTGTAATCCCACATGCACATGCTGGTGAGTCCATCCATCCCCATTTATGTAAGTTGGAAGCGGTGCAGCCTACATCACATCTTATTCGGTTAACTCTACACCATATATTTCTGGGTTGCGTTGAGCCTTGTACTGAAGTATTTTTATTTAAATTCTTTTAAAAGTCTAATATACTTCGTATTAATCAATAACGTATTTTTATTATCAAATAATATAAAATAGATAATCTATGTGTTGGAATATAACTCTCAAATCAATAAATCATAACTTCCGTACCTACTTGTGTTGATTTTTTCATTGTAGCTGTTCAAAGTATTGATAATCATTTCTTATTGTTCCGTATGAATCAATAATTATTATACACTAACAACAAAACATAGAATCATCAGAGTTTAAATAAAAACTATGGCAAATAATCATTTCTCTTTTCTATTGTCGACTTTTAACATACTGTATCATTATTTTTGTTTGTTATAATCTTATAGTTACCTAGCTTTGTTAACAATTATTATTTGAAAATGAAACAATTGTGCAATAAACTGTCTTTGGTTTATTATTGAAAGCCGTCCGCACCAATCTAAATAAGAGATTTGAGAATATGTAACAACTACCGACTCTATAAATTCATTACTGGTGTTCGATTTTAAATGGAACAAACCACTACGGGCTTACGACCGTCTTCTACTGTTATTTCGAAGGCTGGCTTAGTGTTATCATTATACGTTAACAACGGTCGCCATTGGGTGGTAATTTTTAAATCTCCGAAACTCCGAATTATGAAAATTCTCAACATGTCGAAAAATCTCATGTATGCAACAAGTAGATATTTAATAATTAATGAAATATAGCGATAAAAGTTGGAAATTATTGAGAACAAGAGAGCAACCAAATTTAAAGACTGCGACTGCTGTCATATATTTGGCGCCAGGATATGACTATATCTATTTTTGTTAATGTCTCATATTTATTGCCTATTGGCTTTGTTGGTGCACAACGTTCTAATTATGTCTAGATTCTTGTGACCTTTTTCAGGACTAGATCTTAAAGAAAAAACAACAACTAATTCGTTACTCTCTATATATAAACTATAAGTGTGCGAAATTTCATACTCTTCCGTCCCCGCAATTTTCGTAAAAATAGTCACAAAGTTTTTCCTTCACGTATTAATGTAGATTGATAAAAAATTTCTTGCAAAAGATGGCAAAACGTACAAGAATATTGATTTTCTTATGGCATTTAATATAAGTATTAAAAATTATTAAGATGAATTATTTAATAATTTTTACTAATGAGTGTTTTATTTTTATTACAGCTGTTGAATGTGACACGATGTGTGTACTCTTGGCTGAGCTGAAAGAGTTAAAATCGAAGGCGCAATAATAATAATAAATCATGCACTGTGTTTTATAGTTATTTGAATATCATTCAAGTGATAAATAATTCAAATTACATAAAGTGCTAATAGTGAGTTTTGAAAGTGAACGGTTGGTCAAACGAAATCATGGCGGAACTTACAGTGAGATCTTCACAGAGTCTACTACTAATAGCGGCTATATGCATCATAGCTGTGCTTTCACAGGTAAGAATCAAAAATTATTTATTAGTTTTAATATAAACTTTATTGAGTAATTAAATGTTTTTTGCCCCTCGGCGATCGCGTGTTGTTCGAAGCAAGATGTTCTTACGATTATTTTACCGAGTATCTTCTGGGATCTTTGAAAAAACAAGCCGCTAACAATGCAAAGACAATCACTTGGTTTGGTATGTCAACGGATTGACAGAAACAGTTCTTTTGTCATCGGTATTAAATACCAATGTAATTCCGACCGTTGCATCTGTTAAACCATATTATTATTTTCCATCCACAATCAAACAACTGACAGTTTCTGTCAAACACGAATTTAATTTCAAAATTGGGATTAAACTATATTGTTAAACGCAATACGAAGGGTACCTACTTAAGTTTTCTTTAATTTCTATTTTTCTGAGCAACTTTCTTAATTTTTCTTTAATAATATCATTTTCCCGATAGTTGCAACACAACAGAAAAAAATCAATAATAATTAATTAACACTTTTCTATACAAGGGTGTCAATATAGCCGGCGGAACTTTGAACTTATTTCCCAGTCAACAGATCCCATCCAATCTGAGAAAGGCCAGGTAGAATTTCATGTGAAAAAACACTTTGAAAAACTTCAACTCGACCGGGAATCGAATCCGGGACCTTGTGATCTGAAGTCCACGCCTACACCACTAAGCTACCGAGGTCGGTAATATAATTCGTGAAATTGGTTCGATCGTTCATGGTGATGCGATGACTACAACAACATTTTTTGTATACCTACTTATAAGGGATGTTTTTTTTTCGCTATCACCGATGATGCCTTGCAAACATGATTCACTGAAATTCAATGATGCCTTGCAAACATGATTCATTAACATTCGTTTACCATTCAAAAAGAACACAAAAAGAAATAGGTATTTACAACAAAAATATGCAATAATCTATCGGATGATATAAACAATATTATAATGATTATACTTTGATACAGATTACATAAAACCGATGTGGGATTCTACATTATAGTGCAGAAGCTACGACATCGGAAGACTCATGTCATAGATTAGAACAGGCTGAGAAATGTATTACTCAAACCATGACATCTTGTCTACACTCATGAGACAACGTATTAGAGCCACCCCATAACTGTGAATTATAATTACAATCTCCCATTTTTACATAACAACAATGATTGTTTTATTTTATTACCTATGTAATAATTGTAATAATTGGTGAGATTTAATGAAGAATTTATCAGTGAATTTTAATGTTTTTTTTTATTGTTATCGCAAATTTTATCCACCTCTTATTCTGTTTTGTATTTTGTTTTTTTTTTTTTAATTCATCTGCACTTGCTTAAAGTGAACACAAATAGACTATGTGACTCTTTCACAGTAAGCTACTAAAAATTGGTCATGTAAAGGCGAGGCTTTTAGTTGGCACTTGGGAACAAACCTACGACCTCCAGTGCGAAAGCCGGCCGGCCGGCGACGTAACCACTACTAATAATACATATTATCTACATAATATTTTAGTCCGTTTATATTTTTGAATGCGCATCAATCATAGAAAACAGACGTTAAGGTCAGATATTAATATGCCCAGAGCCGTACAAAATGCTGTAGAAGGTTCTTAAATACAATTTGCTGCATTAACTTTAATATATTTAGAGCTATTTAAAAAACTCTACTTTTTTAGGAACTTCACACAAATTTCTCAAAAAAGACAGTAAGCCATCTTTTGGAAACAAAATTACTCATGTAAAAGTTGAATGGAATCTTGGTACTACGGTATGAAAATGTAATAAAATAATTGTAGATTGATTTGTTATACATATAAATGTTATTCAAATCTTATTATTCTCAATAAATAAAGATTTAATGAAAAAAAATGCAAAATAGTTCCTCCATTTTGAAGTTTGACAGCTGCATTTATCACACATAGCACAAATCACCCTCTATGGGTGGAATGCCTAATTAATTATCACAGGGTGTAGGGAATGTAGCTAAGATTCAAACCACAGAGCTAATGAAATAATGAGCTATCTCTATGAAAACTTGCAAATTATGTCGGTAGGTTCGTATAATATTATGAGGTCGGTAAAACAGCTACATTATAGAGGTCTGTTAAGCAATGGGAAGCTAGACTAGAACCTGTTTAATTACCTACCGATCAAGCCTGACAATCGGAATCAAAAACGTAAAGCAAGACGGGTATAAGCTAGTATATATTATTTCTTATTCGTCTAACCGCTAACGTCTTGAATTTTTGTGTATATTGTGACGAGATTTAAATGGCTTTGAAGTAATGTTATGTTCGTCTCGAACCACAGCGTACTATGGAAATTTGATATGTTGCATGCAACGTTACATTAGTTACGCTACCACGCGTGTTCAGGTCTGTACATACCCTAAAACACACAACATCGAATACTATATTATAATTGTACCAAAAGTGTTTATAATTTTAATTTAAGCCCTTAAATAATATTACATAATTTTAAGCCCCTAAATGATAATGACAAATAACACTTTCTCCAGAAGGTGAATGCCATGAAAAAAAAAATTGTACCAAAAGTATAAATTGGGAAACTTTATCCTGTGCTTTATGAATCGTTATGAGAACCTAAAGTGCTCCAAATGAGACTATGGAAAATGAGAAAAAAAAGCAATATCGGATACACAAAAAATGGTCGAAAACTGAAAAAGGAGTACGAAGGGGGTCCAAACAGCTGTAGATTCAATAGAGGAAGTCGCATATTTTTAAATTTAAATATGCTTATTATGTCGTATTTTAAGGAACATTGAGTTCTTTGCGTATGTAAAAAAAAAATTATTAGTCAAAACGAGCGTAAATAAAAAACGCAACTCGATACTCTTTCCCATGAAAAACGGCGGGTGGGTTGCCATAATAAATAGCCATCTGAGTGTATATTCCCTAAGACTTTATACAATGTATTACATGACAATATTATTCTTGCCTATACCAACGGCACTTTGCGTGATTCTTATCTGAACATCAACAGCAAAACAATAGGACATCGGCATCTACTTACTGCTGTATTATATTCCGTTTTGTATTGAATAGTTACTCGTGGAATGAAAACTCAATCTTATGCCATTTATTTAAGAATTGAGTTATGATTTTAAGATTCAATAACCGTTTTGAATGCCACGAAATGTAAAATCGATGACACTTTTTGACATACCTACTCAAACTTTTTTATTGGAATTCTTTTAGTTATAAGAGTTTACTTATAATATTGTGAAATATATTTTTACACGGATCGGGCTTTTGTTTATTGCTGAATCCTGATATTTCTTCTTCTTTTAAAATGAACCTGGGCTCATGTAAAGTGAACACAAAAACACTTTTGGCATTTTCACAGAAAGCAAAACTTGTGTTGTGAAAAAGGAAAATGGTCGGCACCGGGATCTAACCTACGTCCTTCGGATTGAAAGTTGTTGGCGACTAAAACACTAGGCTAAATAGAGAAGAATTTTGTATACAAGAATGCGTTGTAACAATGATTATACTTACCAACAGAACTAACGATGATTTGGGTGTATTAAAAGAATGAGTGTTAATTGAGTAAAGAAAAAACAGCATGCTTGGTTCCGTAAGGAAGGTGTAAGTATTTTACAGAAAATGACGTAAGTAAATACAATCGGATTCTAGGGAAGAACGCTAGAAGTATAAACAGATGGAAAAAGTATTTTGAGAGCAAAAGCAAAGGATAGGGAGAAAAATAGATCCAATCTTTCTACCAACCTCTTAAGGATACATATTTTCAAAATATTTATAAAAACTTTGTGTACACTTCTACTTCTTAGTATTTCCAAATTTATCAACTCATTTACTTTTACAACTCGAAAATATTTTCTTCGATGCAAAAATGGAGACGCAATATAATATCATCGCAGACACTCTCAAATTATTTATCGCAAAGCTTACGATAATATTTTAACGCTTGAAAATTTACCACAAAAAAAAACATCAATAAATAACAGTCATTGCAAAATGATTGGTGAAGTATAAAATCGCCAATCAATAAATTATGAAGAATATTTCGGTAATTTTCAATTGAATCGGAAGATTTAATCTGAGCTGTCCGCAATAACCTACAGCCTGGAGGATTGGTCACGCGCACCCAACAAATAAAACACCTTCGGCTTACTTTCCATTGTTGGTTGAATGTATTGATTCGTAAATTTAAAAAAGAAAAATAAAAATTTCACGAAGCCAAATATTTTATAAGATTGTATAATCAAAACGTTGGATGAAAATGAAGTATTGCAACTATAAACCCTTTTGATAACAGTGTTTCCAATTATTTTTTTTTTTATTCCACCCATAGGCCCATTCAGGCACTTGGGAGTGTCAGAAACAGTACAATTATGATTAAAATTATATATACATATGCACACGAATACAAATAATAAATTCGCATAAAAGGACTATAACATTGCAAAAAAAAAAAATTTAAAAGTTGTCAAATGATAATTAAACAATTGTGAGAAAGAAAAATATACATATACAATGGAAATAAAAAGTATAGTCAGATACAATGTATTCGCTCGTGAGTGGTGTAAAAAGCCACTTTTGCAGTCGTCAGAAATCTTAATCATATGTACGGTTAACAATAATTACAATAAAAATATCCCTACAGGGTTTATTTCTCAATGCGGGATGGTGTAAAGGGCCACCCCGCATATCGTCATAGCAGAGATGATCTATTTAAGGAAGGTGCCCTTCCTTTCTTGATGTCAAGAATAAAAACTCAAACAAACATTTGGTTTAGAAACTCGTCAATTGAATAAAGGGAATTTTCAACGAGTAGTGCTCTAGCTCTAATTATTCTTTGAAAAACAACAAAATTCTTTAAAATGAACGTTTGTACTAGCAAAAAAGAACAGAAAATCAAACTTCCACGAAGCTAACCCTATTTCATATAATATTCCCTACTTCTTATATTACGAAGTATATGTATAATAAGCTGATCAACGGATCTAACCACTATGAACCTATGACAATTATGAATTCAATCTCCCCATTTAGAATTTTTTTTCTGCTTCGCTTCATCTGAAGTCTTATAAAGCAAACCGTGACTATTCTCATTTAGTAGCAGCTTTTTATAAGTATTTATGTTTACTTCTTCCATGTTACATTTTAACAATAAAAATCTTTGACCAATGCATGCTTCCTATTATGACATATAGGAGAAAAATCTGGACTCTTAACACAGCAAACTATTCAACAGCTAAAATTGGCACAGAATCCATCATGAAACGGGCAATATTAGGAATCACATTGCTAGACCATATTAGGTATTAATCCCTAATGTCGAAATACAAAGTCGAACAGGAGTGGCAGATATTGTCAAAAGAGTTACTACTTTAAAATGCAGATATGCGGGAAATACGTCATGGAGAGGATAGTTATATTATGATGACAGCCCAGAACAGGAAGAATGGGAGTTGGGTGACCACCAGCCAGATGGAAAGGTAAAGAGCCCCTAGTGTAGCAGGGGTCTACTTGACTGGGCTGCTGATGGTGATTATGCAATAGTTTTAAAAGCTTTTTTTTTTGTTAAGTTTGTATTTAAAGGCCATTGACCGTTAATTAAGTTAACATTTTATAAAAATTATACAAACAATCAGTCATTTTTACACACGCATACAATACATCAAAAGAAGATGTAACATTTAATAAGTATTGCAACCTCATAATATGATAGTCTTTCAGACTGAGCAAACACAATAATTAATCAATCACCAAACAAAAATTTCACAATGGATACAAACTATTCACCTATAGAATATCGCAGTAAGTTATTATAATAAATAAATAATCATTTATATTACTTTTTATTTAATTCGCGATTCAACACTCAACAAGGAGATTTGTACAATTTATTAATTTTTTATCCATTGAATTATTCGCATACTGAATAAGTATGTACTTATTGCAAATATACAATAACTTTTATTAAGCTGATTACTAGGTGTAGCCGGTCACCCGTTTTTACAGTGCCATAATGCAAAGTAAACAAACTGCTTTATTGATAAACTCAGATCAGTGGAAAAAATAGCTCAGCGATAGAAAAATCATACGATCAAGCGTTGTCGAGGTAGATTAACCCATAAAGCTTGATTGTGAGCTGATCTCTGTAGATTTTGACCCACCATGTTGGATTTTACGTCAACTGACAGTTGTTTCCAGTATACAAGAACGCTTTCTGTAATAAATTCACTGTATTTAAGTTCAAACTTCCATTTATACAGATTTTTCGTCCATGTCCATGGAAGTTGGAATAAATGCTATGGAAATGAGATCACTGCGTAGGATATGCGGAAAGAGACTGATTGATAAGGTGAGGAATGAGAATATTAAAAAGAAATGTGGAGTGGATGTTAGCGTAGTGACTAGAATGAAAATTAATAAATTAAGGTGCATGGTTTGGGCATGAAGAGAGAATGAACGAGGAGAGAACGACAAAAAGGATATATAAATCTGAAAGAATGCACGCAGACGAGGCCGACCTCGAATGACATGGTCCTATCATATCGGTTCAGTCTTCAGTCAGAGGAGAGCCAAGTCAGGAGCAAAAGGAATAGAAGAGCATGTATGCGGAATGTTATGCGTTTGGGAGAAGCGAAAGAGGTTTGTTTGGAGAGGAAAGAATAGAAATCCGAACTCTCTGCCTACCCCCTTAGGAAACGGCGGGATGGGTAAAAATAAAATTAGTTTTTTTTCCCTTCCAATTATGTGCTCCCTTCATATTTAGGTCCATTGTATTTTGGTTTATCATTTTAATCATAGAAAATTTTAACAAATTAAGCAAATATATTCATTCCCGTAATAATTTGAGCGCTTACAACCATGATGCACACACTAAATTTTTAATAAAGATAATGACGTTTTGAAGAAAAAAACAAAATAATTTTTAAGTAGGTTCAAATATCAAATTCAGTTTAATAAACATTATGAAACTAAAGGTGTAGTATGATGTAATGGAACTTTATATTCTTTAGTAAAAATCAGCTATATTTTGATAGAAAATTAATTATTTTAAAATAAGGGTACCTACCTATTCTAACTCGAAATCATTCAAATCTGACATAGCGCATCTAAAGTTGTAACCACTCACGTTGCCCGGCTACTATTTTGATTGTTTACAAAAATTTGTTCAAATGTCAAAGGCATTAAAAAGGTAAATCTACGTTAAGTTATCAAAAAGTTTTAAATAATGTTCCGCGCAATTTTCTCATTACTCCTGACAATAGCAACCACAACGAAAAATAGTTAGAAAGATTGACGATGACCAAGGGTAATAAGGCTACCGACTGCGTATGTATCCGTCCGTTTCAAACAACAGAAAATACGCACCACTACGTTATGTGTGTAATTGTGGCTCGCGGATGTGGCGTCATAGCGTTAGTCGGTCAGTTTTCTAGACTGATATAATAAAAGATCTTTGCTACAAAGTAAACATAATCATTTCAACAACTAACTACTCATTCAAATACATAATACTGTCAAATTATACGTTTTTTTTGTATAATAATTGTATTTTATTTTGGTTCTATTATCAATTATTTACAGTGTAATTATTATGTAATGTGGCTTCAAATGAGTTTTAATAAAATTATGCGATATATTATTGCTTTGAATAAATTGTTGACCGATGTTTATTTTCGGGCATTATAATACCCTAGAACCTAGACGACGCGACGTTTTCTGAACCAGGGGGGCTTTCTCTGCATTTAGATCGCGATCCCGATCCAATTCCAATCTTAATAACGATGTCATTATGACAATTAGATTTTAGTTAGGTACTAAGCATAAAAGTAGTTGCACGTAGATCCATTTTGTATCAGGTATTGCTTTACGTAAAAAAATGATGAATAAATAACACTATTCTGTAGGTAGGTACATAATAGCTGTCAGTATAGCCGGCGGAACTTAATGCTTGAAGCATTCTCTACCAGTCAACCGGTCCCGTCCAATCTGAGACAGGATTCCAGCCCCGAGTAGAAATCTCAAGTGGAAAAACACATTGGAAATTTCCGACAGGACCGGGAATTGAACCCGGGACCTCTTGATCTGAAGTCGGCTCCTTTGCCACTATAGGCTACCGAGGTCGGCGATCTAAATGAGTATTTATACAAGTACTTACTTGTAGTATCAAAAGTATAGACGGTCGACATTGAAATCGGGATTGTATTTCAAGAGTATCCCAACAGATGTCTCTAATCGGATTCTAAATTTTTCAAGTGTTTTATTGTTGTTATTTCTACTCGTGATTGGATTCTTGTCTTAAAATTCATTGTTGAAATTAAAAAAAAACAGTATGATTACCAACACTTAAGCCACGGATACACTATGGACAATGCTGGCCAAATAAAGGCTCCGGTCCATCACGGGCGAGTAGTGTGGCCGCTTCACCAATTACCAAATTCGCCCAATATTATTTGACATTGGCCATTACTTGTGTACTTGTCGATCAAGTCGGCAAATATCGCCAATGTTGACAGCTGTCACGTCTTCTAGGTGATTATTTTCATAGTGTTTTGTACCTTATTGTTGAGAAAAAATAATGTATGTTGAAAATATATACGATTATTTTAAATATTTACTTACTTATTCTAATTTAAAACACAAAACACGTTCAAGATAAGCTATAATTGAAGCGCGCCAGCTGTCAACGTTGGACCAGTCGCGTAGCAAGGTATACACATATACTTGTCAAATGTTGTTACTTGCCCACGATTGGCCAGAGCCCTTATTTGACCAGCATAGTCCAGCTTCGTCCATAGTATGGCCGTGGCTAAAGAAGAGCAATGACCAGGATTTGGGTATGTCTACATTCAAGTTGACCGATAATCAATGATAAACTCCACCAGTGGCGTAACTATACCATCCGGGACCTGTAACGAATTTTTTGCAAAGACCCTACTTTTTGCTTCACAAAATGATGGAATTCTCGACTACCAGGAGCTCCCACACACGGCCAATATACCGCAACAAAAATACGCAATCATACTTTTTTAAATGTATCGAACCTCTTTTTGTTTAAATTATGTTGAATTCTTCAGGATTAAGCAGTTTGAATTTGTTTATGGTATTCAGATGTGTCTCATTGTAATTGATTTAAAAAAAACGAGCAATATGTGTTTGAAAATGATTATTTCTGAGCTCACTACCTCTCGGACCGGGCTTCCGCATTTTGCCATTCCTGCCACCCTGTAATTACGCAACTGAACTCAACACTATTTTTTTACCCTTTGCACTCAACACTACGACACTATGTTGTAGATGTATCAAAAAACTATTTCAAGTCTCACATTAAAATCAAAACCATATTCCTCTGTCACGGATGTATTTCAATTTCAATCGAATTAACATTTTTTTTATAGATAACTAATGTTAAAAACAAACTAACAAAAAGGTGAGTCAAAAGACTGATTTGATGATTAATCAGGTCAATTATAAACATATTAATGTGTCGAGGTGAGCTCCTTGATTGTAAGTAAATAAATAGATAATTGCGGTGAGAAAAAACGTGGATATTATAAACGAGTTGTTGTTTATTTGAAGAAAAAAAATACGTAGGTACCTATGCTTCATATTCTTGGAAATATGCTTATTGCACATGTTTTAATCCAGGAGTAAACATATTTTACCAGAAAAATTACACATTATAACCAAAGTATTTCAACCCAACGAAAATTCATTTTATCTTTCCTTCCGTTATTGTTAAAGTTCAACCGAAATTCGTTATATCCGTTATTATTTTTGTCATTAATGTTGTCCTTCTGAGATCTTTGCTTATGCCCTGACTTCTGATCAAGTGGTTCTGGGATCGATCTAACGTTTTTTTTCTTCAAAATTTCTATCCGGACTAAGTATCCAAAAAGGCGTGGACTTCAGACCACGAGGACCCGGGTTCGATTCCCGGTCGGGTCAGAGTTTTAGAGTCGGTTAAGTGTTATTTTTCACTTGAAATTTCTACCCGGCGTTGACCGGTTGACTGGAAAAAATTGCCTCGTGGGTATCCCAGGTGCCGAATATCTCCTTCTTCCACGACACAAGCTTTAAGTAGCTTACTGTGAAAGAGTCAGAGAGTGTATTTGTGTTCACTTTGAGTGAACACAAATTCATTTTTATAAAAAAAATTATTGATAAACAAAATACCAAATTACCACTACTTTTAGTAAACAACGCCATTATACAGCAAAAAATGTGGCATTTTATTCCATACACATTTGTATCAAGGTCATCAAATTAAATATATTTTTTCAAACAAAAAGAAATGGACCAATTATTGCGTGGATCCAAATACTCAACCCACGCAGACTTATCAATGTTTTAGTATTATTATAGAATATCGACATTATATTATTCTTCATTCCAGCGCATAAATATAATATGTTTAATGACTTAATAAATTTTAGAAGCGTTACAGCTTTGTTTGTTTAATTTTTTTAAGATATTATCGTATATTTTTATTTATTTGGGCAGGGAACAGATCGTCCCCATAAAATCCACTTAAATTTGGTTGTGATTTGACAATTTTTTATGGTTATTTCGTCAGAAAATCTTGAGTAAATCGTAAAATTTCTAATCGTCCTTGTAAAAATATGTCCAAACATAATAATATACATAAAATCGATAAAGATTAAGTGATCGATAATCGCAGTAGTGTTTCTGGTTTATGGTTATATCTTCCATTGATTACATCAAATGTTTTCATTGATTACAAAAACAATAATTTACTTACATTAATTATCTTGATTGTAAAATAAATCATTAAAAACTTAGAATCTCTCTCAGTATACCTACTCTTCCTTATAATGTGAGTTAAATGTTCAGCAGGTTAATATCAAATTTAGTCGAAGTATTTTACGAATTTATCGAGCTGTCGAACATTAAGTCTGATATCTAGAGAAGTACATATTGCCCATCTTAATTTCTTTTTCTTCCTTTATAATTATTGATGACCTTGGCAGAAAAACAACAAATGTCACATACATGGAAATTTAAAGGGAGCATCAAAAAATCTCAATTTCGTAAAAACATGATTTTCTTTGTTCTTTTTTTTATGGTTAAACATAAGCAATACAATTATTCATAAAAAAAGTATCGAAAGAAGATGGCATCTAAATAAGGCAAAAAAAAAACAGATTATTCAGGTATTAAGGCAAAAAAAACAGATTCATAAAGTTTTGGACATTTGTTGTTTTTCTGCCGAGGTCTTCAATTTATTTATACCGTATTTCCAAGCCACATATGCGTGTTTTTTTACTAATAATATTTTAATATTAAAAAAAAGGTAGGTTATAAATTTTTTAATTTTACCATAACCAAAACATTATTTTTTTTCTTTAAGAAGAAGCAATAGCAACCACGATAGCAACGGTCATTATTTATTTAGTAAAAATGCAGAATACCAAAAGATTCTAGTATTTGTACAGAAATTTAGAAAATAATTTAGTTTAGTTCGAAGCAAACTTTTTCATGAATAAGGCGGCTGCATCTTGATAATTAATTGTTAGGAAGGTACTGGAAACATCTAGGTAATCAATGCATGACATTTCATCAGTTGACCTTTATTTCTCTTTATATTATAAAAACAGGACTAAAATTCTCAATTTTTCATCACATCGAGTTCAACGAACAATCAACACGAAACCTTTGAATGTGAGTTTGTACCTAAATGTTTAAGGGTGCGTTTACACCAAACGAATATAGAGCCAGAGCTGGAAATAGAGCATCTGTCTGTTATCATTGATATTGCACACCATGGAAACGACGAGCACGAACTAATTAATGAGTGATGACAGATGACGCGCGCCAGAATCCTGGTTCTTTCTCGTTGTTGTTTGCTTAGTGTCCATATCAACGATAAAATAATGTTTTATTGTGTCTTACATAGATTTTTTTTTAATTTTTCGTAAATACATTAACCAATATTTTCCTCCACAGCAGTGTTCCGCAAATGGTGTGGCGCGGCACACTGGTGTACCGTGGTCATCGCGGCTGGTGCGCCGGTAAAAGATGAGTCCCGAGTGTTTGTAAAGGGTCATGGTTCAGCAGGGTAATTCACAAGAAAGTTTGACTGCAAACTAAACTAGATTATTTTCTAAACTTCTGCATTGACTAGAAAATCTCTGTATTCTGCAAAGTTAACTAAATAAATAACGACCACGTGTTGCTGCCAAAGACAAAATAATAATATTCATATTATTATATATCATAGTTTTATACTAAAAAATAACAAAACCTAAATATGGAAAAATTAATAATAAATGGCGGTTTTTTGGGTACCTAATTCGAATTGTTAATGTGATTTTTGCCAAAACAAAATATCGTTTAAAACATATTATTATTCAAATTAAAATATTATTATTATACAAATGAACACGCATATTATGTGGCTTGTAAATACGGAATAAATCAATTATAAAGGCTGATAAAGAAATTTAGATAGGCAAAATGTACGTCTCTAACAGACTTAATATTTGACAGCTCAACAAATTCGAAAAATATCTGTACTTGACTAAACTTGACAGTTGTAAACTGCAATTTAAGAAAAGTTTAGTTCGAAGTTCGATTCAAACTTTTTCATGATTCTTGTGTTCAAAAGAAAAGAAAAACTTATTTATCTGCCGGATATTGGTGCCGATTCGCCCATTTAAGAGAGCACAGAGAAAAATGCAAGTCGCAGCAGTCGTTAAAGAATTACACCTTTAGGAAGATCAATAGAAGATAGGAGAGTAACCTTATCAAAGATTACGATTGCTCCAAATTTTGATCGCCTGCTGTGCTGCTTAAAAAGTCACACTTTTCTCATTAAAAATGGAAAAACGATACGCCGCATTTAATGGAGGTCAAAACTCCAAAAAAATTACGTTATATTTAAACGACCCCTATTTTTCATTGGTTTACCTCTCAAATTTATTGATTTGGCGGGTGTATCTTGAAGCTGCTTGATTTATAAACAACGATCAGTGGAAAAAATAGCTCAGCGATTGAAAATATTACGATCCAGCTGTCATCGAGATAGTTTAACGCAAATCGCTTGATTGTGAGCTGATCTCTGTATATTTTGACCCGCCATGTTGGATTTTACGTCAACTGACAGCTGTTTCAAGTATACAAGAACGCTTTCTGTAATAAATACACTGTATTTGAGTTTTTTTCCCTTCCAATAATGTGCACCCTTCATATTTAGGTCCATTGTATTTTGGTTCATCTTATCAATCATAGAAAATTTAAACAAATAAAGCAAATATGCATTCCCGTAATCATTCGAGGGCTTACAACAATGATGCACCAACTAAATTTATAAGAAATATAATGACGTTTTGAAGAAAATACTCAAAGAATACTTTTTAAATAGGTACAAATATTAAAATTGAAGTGATCAAACATTAATAATTGGTTCATTTTGGCTGAAACATAAAGGTTTCGTATGATTTAATAAGGACTTAACTATATTTTGATATAAAATAAATAATAAAAAAATAAGGTACCTATTCTGCATCAATAACTCGTTCAAATCTGACATAGAGAATATTGGTAGTTACCACTCGCTGTTTGTTTACAAAATTTCGTATGAAGTGTCATCTTCATACATAACAAACACGGATTAAATATTTTTTTTAATTGAAGTAAAAACCGATCAGTGATTTAAACGTAATCTTACGATTGACGATTTTTTATAAAGGATAAATTTTGCGGAACACTGCTCTACAGAGTGTGTAACAACAAGCTTCTTCTAGCAAAGTCGTTCTACCTAATCTGAAACACAATGCTCTGAAACTCTGGATATAAGTTTTCTTTCTTTTATATTTACTTTTCAAGACCATCGCCCGAAAAATACACTTGAACAAAAAATACTCTATAAAATAATAGACTGACCTAATTTGAAATGAAACTTATTTTAAAAACAAAGACAAAATTCCTACAGAGTTGGGGCCTATGTGGGTGGGCCTGGGGATGAATATTTTCTCAAATGATTAATTTTATGTGACGGATGTTTTGTAAATGTAATAATTTGTAAAAAAAAATGTCATGCCAGAAGAATAATTACACATAAAATTTTATTTGTCCTCTATAAATTATTGATTCTTAACTACTTTAGCGAGTTGCACTCATCTTGTAAAATAATCGTTATCTTTATATTCTGTTAATCGTTTTGTCAACAAGTTTGCATTGACTCGGATTTACAGTGTTACAAAACGCATTAAACGGCATAGGTATTTTGCATCGTTGAAATATTCTGATCAAATGTTGCTTCACTCACGGGGAAGATAGATTTAAATCCCGCATATTATATTTCGTAACTTTTTATTGATTGATTGATTGATTTTTACGCAAGCCCATTGAGGCACGAGTGTCAATATACTTACACAACAAAAATAGACATTTACAAAATGCACACCAATAGAGACAAAAAATATATATGCAAAAAGCTTTCCGGACAGACGTGGTCCTGTGATTTTTACTAAGTATGAATTCAATAATTCGAATTTGTATAATTAAATATTATATATATAATTGATAAATAATTCATTACCTTTTAACCAATGTTATTCTGACCGATGCATCTATTTTAAGCCATATAATATTTACTGTGAAAATCACTAAAATGGTTGCCTACTTTGAGTTTTGCTTTAATTTTCTAATTTTCCACGCAACTTTCTTAATTTTTTCTTTTATAAGAATCTTCTACTAGTAAAAGCCAACACGACAAAAAAATAATTAGCAAAATTGGTCCAGCCGTTTAGGCGTGATGCGATGAGCATGCAAAATAGCTCTCCATTTTTATAATATACCTAGATGAAAGAAAATAAAAGCAATAGGAGATTCTGTATTTTCTTTCTCAACGTTTGGGAGCTAGCTGATGATCATTTTTCCAAGATTTAAAACTACCAATGAGATTATTGTATCTAGATATTAGATTATTGTATTTATCTTATTAGATAAACCTTAACACCTCGATAACCCCATTTTCTCTGACGCAGTTGTTTTCCAGTTAACCATTGTCAATTTAAATTCATCGATAAACTGACCTTCTAAATTTGGCGTTAATTATTCAGGGGCGTGAAAATTCGTCTGACATACTTCATTCAAATAATTCTGAAACATCATTATCATAAATTATACATCAACTAGAAATGTTGATTCTTCAAAATCATTTGAATAATTTGCTCGTTCTAATAAATCTCGCGAATGCGAACGCGAATCCAGCTCAATGACATTTGGTCTAATGATCGATCTTCGGCTTGTTACCAGCTGTCTGCAGATTATGTATGTATGTGTTATTCTACTTTTGCAGAAGATCCTCCGATCGGTCTAGCATCGATATTATAATATTAAGTTATGATAAATAAAACAAGGAATCGAAATATTAGATTGGCTATATTTAATACAATAGTTATATAAGTATTTAAATAAACTAGTGGTCGACCAGTGCTCTAAAGTCGACCAGACTGATATGTAGAGTGCTAATTTTCTTTCCAAAACAATGACATGGATACGTCAAATTTTAAATGTTGATATTATGTATAAAGTTTTTTCTTTTATAATTAAAAAAAATTATATTAATCGATTCTCAATAATTTGACGCAACGTGTTTGAATATCCGGCTATTTTCATTATGAGGCGCTTTCATTTTTTTATATGAAGTTGATCTTCTTTATAGGTAGTCTGTGGAAGTGTGTGTGAGTATCAAATACATAGCATTAAATAAATAAAACAAATAAATATAACACTTTTCTATACAAAGGTATCAGTATAGACGGCGGAACTTATTGCCTCAGGCAATTTTTTCCCGTTAAAAGGCCCCGTCCAATCTGAGACAGGCCAACCCCGGGTAGAAATTTCAAGTGAAAAAACACTGAAAAACTCCAACCCGACCGGGAATCGAACGCGGGACCTCGGATCTGAAGTCCACACCAGTACAACTGGGCTACCGAGGTTGGTGTTCGTAATTTTGTTTTCATTGATTTAATCTATTTCTATGCATAATTTAAAAAAATAAATGTTTATAAATAAAAATAACTTTGCAGTATTACATATATATTTCGGAAAAAAAATATATGTAATACTGCAAAGTTATTTTTATTTATAAACATTTATAATGTCTAAGTATTACAAAGTTGAAAATAATGTGTTTGAAGAATTTAAAAAAATGTTAGCATTCGCCACCATATTGATGTTATGCCATCTATACAAAGTATAAGTGTGCGAAATTTCATACTCCTCTGTCCGCCCATTTTTCGTAAAAATAGTCACAAAGTTTTTCCTTCACGTATTAATATATAGATATCATAGAGTCAAACTGCATTTCGTGGTATTCTACACCTTCTAAATAACTTTATCGCTGGCTAACTCACATTCATAGAAATTATGTTACGGTTGTGTTAGGTCAAAACATGTTATCTGCCTTGGAACTTCACAGACAGTTAACATGTTTTGACCTAACGCCGCCGTATATAGGTAGCTATTATGTGTTTGAAAATCGAACATAATATGAATATGAAAGCCTTTGACAGTTACGTGAGTTGTTTAATTTTGTGGCATATTTTTAAAATTGCTGTATGTAAATAAATTTACTGTATGTAATAATTACTATTTGACAAATCTATTGTCTCTAGCTTGTTTTTTTTTAACCAATCACGCACTGTCTCTTAATTGATAGGCAGAGAGAACCTACTTCCATCCTTTTCTATGGTTAATTTTCTTTTACAATACGGTCGCTGGTAAACTTTACTTACGACTAGCCGTTCGGTCATTCTCTACTTTAAAATTTACACATGAAAATAATGATTCAGTCTTAATAATATAGCCCCTAATTTAATCGAAAATTTACATTGGTATAGAAATATAATATACCCACTGCGTCGTTTTGGTTAATAACATACATTGAATATGTTACTTTAATTAAGTACTGCTAAGCAACTAGTTTTGACAATAATTTTAAATACAACGCATAATATTTGTATAAATGGTTAAAAAAATCTTTAGATAAATGACTGGTTAATAATTAAATATTATATTCGAGGTGCCATTAATAGATTTTTAATGTCGTTTAACAACTTTCAATAAAACACGCGTTAAAAACAAAATATCGGTAGGTACACATAAAATTTGAGTCACGTGAAAATTAAAGTATACTCTAAATTAGACTTACCTATGTGGATTTTTTTACTAAATTGTAACTTATTTATCAATTTTGTTGAAGTCAATCAAAACTAATTTTGTGTCCACTTATAATTACACACGAATCATATTTTACGTGCGATAATATTCTCTAATAATTATTATTAACCTCATCGATATGTCACTTGAAGACATTTTCATTCATATCGAGTTATTCTGCTTATATTTACGTTACTTTGTATATAAAATTGTGAAATGGAATAATTTATTAAAATATACCGATCTATGCACAGAGGTTGACCTTTTGATAATAATATTAACACATCTGGTAACATTTTAGTTAATAGCATAACATCCATCATTTGAATAAATTTGAACTAAACCAATAAAAATAAATAGGTTCGTTTAAATGTAGTATAATTAATGAAGTGGATAATATAGAATTTATGGAAACGCTGTGAGATGTGGTATGTAATGAGGATATTTTAAGGAAAATATTACCCCTATTCGCTATCAGATCCGCTAAAATTAAGAATCCGCAAAAAAATATATGAAAAAAGTAACTGTTAACTGACTGTTCCACTTAAATTATCACGATTGCTCTAAAATGACCCGCCATTCGATCAATTTAAGCGGCACCTTAAGACCCGCCAAAATTTTAGAGGAACCGCTTGTATTATGTCAAACTCGTGTCTTCTTTTTTCAGTCACCTCTCTTAAAAACAACAATCAAAACAAAATAAGTTATTATTTTCAGTAAATATACGATTTTGCTCTTGTTTTCATCACAAAGATACGTTAATAGTGGTTATAGTTCTTAATCAAGATGAATTTGTTTGAGAAAAATTAAATTTGGCGGCCATGATGATAATTTTGACAAGGGTAAATTATTCGTTTGAAATCACTTGCAGCTATATTCACTTCGATAGATTTCTTAAGGAATATCGCTTGGATTGGTTGAAATCACATGGAATTGCCCGCGAAATTCAAAAATTTAGCGTATCTGATAGGGAATTGGGGTATAAGTGTAATAATATAAGAAAGAAGGAGTAAGAAAGCATATAATATATAAAAATGAAATTATGAAACACAATAATTAATTGCACTAGCTGCTTTCATAAAATTTTCGCGCTGGAGCTGGGATTGCGGAAAACGAGATAGAAAAATAGCTTCATTGGAAAATTGTAAATCCTTCCTCACCTTGGGATTTCTTTTAACTATGGTAACACCGACTGACCGATACCGCTGACGGCCATTTTATTACACTCGACATATGCAGGCTCTTGGATTAATAAAGAGATACCCGATTGGCGGCTTCCCAAGCAAGAGATGAAAATTTAGAATAAAGGCACACGCTTTCTAAGGATTAAGAACTGGAAGACAAAATCCGGGTGATAGGAACTTCTGGAGGATGAAAGGTTCGATATGGTATTGGGATCCATCGAAACTATTGAGTCAGTTTGACCCCCATATGAATGTACAGATAGCTTTACACGACTGCATTTATTTGACGAAGATTCGCATTTTCTTTTTAAGGTTTTGCTATTTGGTGATCTTCAACGTAATATTTTCCCCAAGCAGTGTTCAGAGAGTCTAGCAGTCCCATGTGCTTGGAGGCTTAGGGACTGGACAGTCATCGCGTTGAATATGCAATTTATTGTATGTCATCCATCGAAATGCTTTCGAAAATTCTCCGCAGAACCTTCTTTCAAATTAGTCTTTTTATCATAAGAACCTCTTCACCATACGCCAGAACTTTCCGCCAACTGCAGCCTCTTCTCGATGCCAATTTTTTCTGCATATCATTTGAAATTTTAGTCAACGAGTTTTGCCCACATGGAAGTTTTCTTTAACTTGGTTAAGAAAATAATGGCAATCTTATGATACATTCCTCACTTATTAAGGTTATCTAAGCATTAGTTATACACTTTAATAATCCATTGAGTACCATTTTCAACGATGAGTCCTACATCCCAAAGAGCCAAGTGTCATTACAACACGTCATAGATGGGTATTGAATACTAATACTACACAGTCTAATATGACTCCTACGCAAGTGCGTCGGTCGGTGATATTCATATTTGCAGAACAACGCATTGCCTCTTACGATTAAGTTGATAAACTCTTATAGGGAATACAATGATTTCATAGAATCAATTAGGTACTAGTTGAAAGTTGTATTTAAATTTTAAAATTATCTGTTAAGATATGATGGGTCATTGAATCAAAGATTATATATATTTGTATAAGACACTTTTTATTTTTCACCTTGCACCATGACAGGAAATCCATAGATTCCACAATAGACATAATTAGACATAGACATATTAATAATTAAGCATAGACACCTTACATCTCCCTTTTTATAATTGAAGTCGATCTGGTGGTTTAACCGTCCTTCCAGATCTGGTTACATAATATTTGTCAGATTGGACATCTTGGATTTCTTCCACCCGTCCATCGTCCCCCACACGCCCCGAAGAAGAAGAGGACGACACATCAAAAGAATCCATGACCAAGTCACCAGACCTCGCTCGTAGGTGCACTCTATTTCGCCTATACATTTGCCATACACATCCTGTATAATATACGATCTGTTACATTCCAATCTTTCTAAAACGCTACCTGGGAGCCAATCAGATTTGACATTCTTTTTAAAGTATATTTTCTCCCCTTTCTCAAAAACTGATAGATTTTTCTTATTTCTGTTATAATAATATGCACTTTGTCTTTTATCTTTATAAAAAAATTTCTTATAATCTTTGAATTTCACTAGTTTAGGACTTAATTTAATGTCTACTATGGGTAAATTCATTCTTAATGTTCTAGAGTATAATAATTGAGCTGGTGATGGTAAATTGTTTTTAGGCGTATTTCTATAATGTAAAAGTGCAATATATGGATCTGAATTGGACTCATCACATTTTTTTAATATATTTTTTATGATTTTAACAGAGCTCTCTGCTTGACCATTAGATCTAGCAAGATATGGTGAAGAGACTATGTGTTCTATGTCCCAATTAAAAAGAAAATTTTTGAACTCTACCGATTGAAATGGTGGACCACCATCAGAAACCAAAGACATTGGAATGCCATGTCGAGCGAAAATGGACTTTAAATGTATTATTACATTTGTTGCATTGTAATTATTATTTAATAAAGCTATTTCAATAAATTTGGAATAGTAATCCGTCACTACTAAATAAGTACAATTATTATAATACATAAAATCAATACCAACTTTCTGCCATGGATATTTTGAAAAAATATTAATGTAATGTAATCCAATTCTTTCTTCAGATCATCATGTAAAGCAAATGGTACCTTGCGTAGAGCATCCACACACGGTTTTGCTTCTGTTTGTAGCTTGAGACGACAGACTGTTGGAAGACATCCTAGTCCCTGAAACACATCATTATATTTCATCATTAAATCCTCACAATTCAAACAATCAATATTAAATACTCTTTTTATGACATTAATTTTTTGACACGTTACTAAACCGATTATTGTCGAACAATCTATGTTTGTTAATATAAATTCTATATGTTCTGTGACATTATTTACAAAACATTTTAATATGCATTTTCCAATTATTGGAATTTCTTTATTCCCAAACCCAAAAACATTTAATTGACACTCAGTTATATACTTTTTTGAAATTTTAAGTTTGTTATATGTATTTATCGACATTATATTTATATCTGCTCCAGTATCTAAAATACATTTAACCTGAATGTTATTAATACTAATATTTAAATACCATGATGTACTTGGTGTATTATCTTCGACAGCTTTCTCGACACTCCCAACAAAATGTCTTTCAGCACACTGATTACTAGTAATCATATCATCATCAAGACTATTTTGAATGCTTCTTACTTGTTTTTTATATTTACAATATTTAGCAAAGTGACCAAAAAAATGGCATGACCTGCATTTCACTCCGATTGCTGGACATCTGTAGTTATGCTGTTGCCCACATTTGTGACATGCTCCTGACTGCCGACTTGTAAATGAGCTTGATGACATGGACGGTTGACTCAAATTTTGCGTTGACTTCCTTCTTGGTGACCAATTATTAGACTGGATTTTATTCACTGAATTATGTTCTGATTCGCTGACATGAAGAATTGACGACTGATTGAATACATTAGCATTTTTATTTGCTAAGATAATAGACGAGACTATTTCGACTGCTTTGTCCAATTCCAATTCATTTTCTTGCAATAATCTTTGCCTTATGTTATTATGTTTTTGTGACATATTAGCTATTAATAAATCTCTTACTAGAGATGTTCTGAGTGTACCAAACTCACATTGAAGACTCAAATTTTCCAGTGCAGTGATGAAGTCACTTATATCTTCATCTTCATGTTGTCTTCTTGTGAAAAATTTGTTCCGAACAATTGTTATATTCTTTTTTGGAATGAAGTAAGCGTCAAATCTCTCCTTAACCTTTTGTAGTGTAATCTTGCTCATATCAACGTTAAACGAATTAAAAATATTTAACGCATTATTGCCTACCACATGAAGAAAAATTGCCACTTTTTTTTGTTCAGATGATTCGTTTAGAGAAGTTGCTAATAAATAGATTTCGAACTTTTGCCACCAATCCTTCCATGCGGCTTCATGGTTGTCATTATTTACCAATTTAAGTTCTTTTATGGAACTAAAATCTTGAATTACCGCTTCCTTGCTCATTTTGAGGCACGTGACTTTTATTTTAAACTAGACACTGTACTTTACTTTAAACACAAAATAATTATTAAATTTTATCACTTGATATTTATTTTTTGTTTTAAAACGATTCTGACACCATGTTAAGATATGATGGGTCATTGAATCAAAGATTATATATATTTGTATAAGACACTTTTTATTTTTCACCTTGCACCATGACAGGAAATCCATAGATTCCACAATAGACATAATTAGACATAGACATATTAATAATTAAGCATAGACACCTTACATTATCGAGCACAAATCTTCATCTCTACTTAAGTATAGTATATAAAAATGGAGCACTGTTACTTTTGGTCATCACATCACGCGAGAACGGCTGAACCAATTTCGCTAATTCTTTTTTTGTTGAGTTTTGTCTGTACCCATCATTATTATTGATACTCTTTTTATGTAAGTAGTGCCGACCATCTTCCTCTTTCACGACACAAGCTTTAAGTAGCTTACTGTGAAAGAGTCAAATAGTGTACTCGCGTTCACTTTGAGTGAACACAGATTCAAGAAAAAATTAGTACGATTTTTTAGTTATTTTATATCTAACTATTTTATTTGGATATTCGCAACACAATCTCACAAGCCTAGTTTCCATGCATCACTTTAGTCTACTTATTGAGTAAGTATGTAAATAAAATTATTCCAGTAAATTGTTTTGTAATTAAGTATAGAGTCCATCCATTTTTTTTTTCTATTTTTTTTTTATCTTGTAGCCCCCTATATCACGCGTCACTTGTCACTGCTTTACATTTGCACTTGTTTTACATTTTCACACTTGCTTCACATTTGGGTTACAGGATGTTCATTTTGCAATACTCGTATTATCCAAATCTACAGTGAATTGTACACTAAAATGTCCACTTGTCTACTCAACTGTAATGGGAAGTAGGTAGGTTTTAGTCTCTACGAGCACAGGGCTTCGCAATTCATTGATATCTGCTCGACGAATTTAGTTTATAAACAATAACTACACAGTACTAATTCATATAAGTTCAAATGCAATATGCATGTAAGGGCACGATACTTACTAACTTTCCGAGTCCGGATCGTCAGACCAAGAATCTCCAGTGGTATGGCCCTGTCATTGGTATCCACCCCTCTCCAACATTCGGGCACTTCAGAAGGTGATCATGGTCCTGCACTTCCCCACACTCACAAGTGTCGTCCTCTCTGTATCCCCATTTTTGAGGTTACTATAACAGCGCGACACTCCTGTTCTTAGCTTTTTTAGGGACTCCATGTGGGGTATGGCAGGTTGGAGCCAGCGGCCATCTCCTTAGGGCACGATTACACCAAATGAACAAAGAGCCAGAGCTGGAAATCGACTATATTTCTGTTTCTGGGGGCGCGGTGCACATTTTGCACATATGAACGGGTAAAATGCACACTAGAGTACGCAATGTGAAAAATGCTTACGCAAAACCTATGAACTATACTTACTGTAAAAATCGATGATAATAATTATTATGGTAATCGTTGCCGATACTATTCGATGGTATTTGAACACCAAGGTCTAAGCTCATCTCTTTTGGGATAGGCGCAACCTTACTCATAATCTTCCTCTTTGAGCCGGTGAAGTGGGCGAGAATGTCATTTTATCTAATATCGGCTAATAGATAAAACACTTGATACCGCCCGCAAGGAACAGGCAATCATTACCAAACTATAAAACTTGAAAATCAAACGAAATAAAATTTTAATGATTTTATAACTAAGTGATCTTTACTTACATGGGTGGGTAAAAAATTGACTTATGTGGAAGTTATTAGCGGGGAATGTTCTCATCAAATGGATTTCTGAATTTGAAATGCTGAATTCAGATAATTTCAAACTTAATCTATAATATAAAAGAATGTCGGGTTAGTGCGAATACTTATAACTCGAGATCGGCTGAACGGATTCTTCCGATGTTTGATTTATTAGATTCTTCTCCGCTCCGGATAACATAATAACTTTTAAAAAGTTGAAAAAATGCATAATAAATAATTTAAAATAAACCTAATATTAAAATTAATATGGAACGGATTTCCTGCGACGCCAACGCCATCTATGAAAAAATCTATAACAACACAATGTTTATTTGCTTGAGATTCAAAACGTTGGTAGGTACTTACGCAGATTTTTGATAGAATTTCTTTCAAGCTTTTAGAAATAATTAACATTCAAATAAATATAAACATATTTTAAACGTATTTTTGTATAAATTACAAATTCGTAATCAATATTCATAGTAAGGACAACAGGACGTCTGTCGGGAAAGCTAGTTAAATGTAAAAAAAAAAAACATGTATATTTACCATAATATAGTCATATTAATAAATTAGTTCTCGTAAATTTAAAATGGAAAAGTGTGTTGCTCTTTATATATTTTTTTTTCACAACACGGGAAATAATTTAAATGTTAATAATAATTTAGAAACATCTTTAGATGGTAAGGCCGCGGTGGCATATACTTATTTAATTAAAATCATACACCTAATGAATCTCGCCACGAATGCAAAAAAAACATGGCCATTTTGTTTTACGATAGATAGTAAAAAAACGTAATTTTACTAAAGCAACATTCTAAATTTAATTGATTCTTATGCCAAACTACAGGATTACATCTCAACGTACATAGATGTCATAAAACATCATTAAACCTATTGAACTAAAAAAAAAGATAAACCTAAACAACTATATTCATTGAAGTATCCGACCGAAACAGGACTTTCTACCGAAACCGAATCTTCGGTATCTGTCACAGTTTCGGCCGAAACCTAAACTTTTTTAGACATGTTAAAAATCTACTGTATACCTACTGACGTTTGGCTTTTTTTACACCTATAGGTACAGACGGTTAACTTGTATTAAATTAAATAAAAAATTGTAATATGCGTCAAAGCCAAAGTTTATGCAAAAATATAATTAAAAAGTTCTCCATCAGACAGGCGTTCTATTGTGTTTACTACGAACATAGAATCCGAATTGGTATAATGATAAATTAATTACCTCAATTGCCGTGCATAACAATAAAACCACCCGGCTTCGACCAGCCGCGTAGAGTGT
Organism: Mystacides longicornis; assembly: GCA_963576905.1. NCBI lineage: Eukaryota > Metazoa > Arthropoda > Insecta > Trichoptera > Leptoceridae > Mystacides > Mystacides longicornis. The sequence continues at coordinate 10,253,954 of OY756436.1, forward strand.
GGTCCGCGCTCAACCGGGTCCGTACAGGACACGGGAGATGTGCGGACTTCTTCCACAAATGTGGTTGGCTGGACTCCCCTGAGTGCGACTGCGGAGCGGAGAGACATACAGTGCGACACATTGTAGCTGAATGCAGCCTTCGAGCATATGATGGAGACCCAGAAGACTTTTTCACCTTCAATGACCCAGCGACGAATAAGTATATTATAAGAAACCTTTTAAATATCTGACAAGCAAGCCTGTTGCTTGCGCTCATCCAAACACTTTTATTATTTTACTAAATGACCATTATTTTGAATAACTTATGATGTGATGTACTGTATACCATACGATAAATAAATAAATTACCTAAACAATATAATTCCTACCAATGTGTCTATTTTAAACTATGTTTATATTATACATTCTGACAATCGCTCTAACTGTCAAACATCAATTAATTAAAGTTTAATTAAAATTCAAAAATATAAAATAAATGTTTATTCTCTCTGATCCTACATGTCATCGGTTCAACACAGATCCAACGGGTCATACGCTCAAACAATTCATTACGGCTCATACAGCACTCTTGCTCGTATTATTTATCCGAAAAATCTGTAAGTGATCTGAAGATCCACGGGACAATTTGGAATGACCCGAAACCTTGACCCGATAAACACACTCTTGTTTGCCCATCACGCAAATGTCAAAATCCACATGGCCTTTAATGGTCATAAGTATTTTTTTAATGATTCTGGGCAAGTGAAAATGAATACACAGACTACTTATAATATAGCGTAAGTGAATGAATTTTTCGGCTTTTCTACAAGGGAATCCTTCGCTGTTACTAAAAGACGGAAAAAATGCCAGATAAGCTCATAAAACTACATTTTTTTTTTTAATTATTGTACGGTTTTCACTTTTCGTAGGAACTATAATATACGAAAAAATGTCCAGTCTTAATAAGACAAGATTCCATATTTGTTTAGTCGTATAAGTTGATCTAACCTTAAAATTTGTAATAATTTATGTCATTATTCGGACCATAGATTACACCATATAAAAACGTTCTAATCTACAATTTAAATTTATATGAGAATGAAGCCTTATTTTATTCATCTGTGTAATAATTAATTTACATACAATATAATATTTCTATGGTTTAAATATACCTAACAAATACAATAAATACTTAAGCTAAAGTAAATAAATTCAGAAGATGTTTGTAAAGTTATAATAGGTGCTCACTTCAGTGTAGTCTTGTCGTAAATTGTCTAGACAGGATACTTCAACTTAAAATAATATGATAACCGTGTTAACACCTTTGAAACAGTCTTCTTCTGCGGTTTCAATCCTGTGGATTGGGTGATAGCAAACACGAGCATCTCCACTCGGCCATACTCTTCAATATTCTACCCAGTATATTTTCGTGTCTCATTACATGCCCCACCTATCTCTCGCATCTCTCTAATATTATGGTGTTCAATATTCGCCTTTCCTCCCGAACTCTTGCAAGACCTACTTCATTCATGATATGTTCCCACCGAGATAACAGTCTTCTTCTGCGGTTTCAAACCTGTGCATGATAGCAAACACGAGCATCTCCACTCGGCCATACTCTTCAATATTCTACCCAGTATATTTTCGTGTCTCATTACATGCCCCACCTATCTCTCGCATCTCTCTAATATTATGGTGTTCAATATTCGCCTTTCCTCCCGAACTCTTGCAAGACCTACTTCATTCATGATATGTTCCCACCGAGATAACAGTCTTCTTCTGCGGTTTCAATCCTGTGCATGATAGCAAACACGAGCATCTCCACTCGGCCATACTCTTCAATATTCTACCCAGTATATTTTCGTGTCTCATTACATGCCCCACCTATCTCTCGCATCTCTCTAATATTATGGTGTTCAATATTCGCCTTTCCTCCCGAACTCTTGCAAGACCTACTTCATTCATGATATGTTCCCACCGAGATAACAGTCTTCTTCTGCGGTTTCAAACCTGTGCATGATAGCAAACACGAGCATCTCCACTCGGCCATACTCTTCAATATTCTACCCAGTATATTTTCGTGTCTCATTACATGCCCCACCTATCTCTCGCATCTCTCTAATATTATGGTGTTCAATATTCGCCTTTCCTCCCGAACTCTTGCAAGACCTACTTCATTCATGATATGTTCCCACCGAGATAACAGTCTTCTTCTGCGGTTTCAAACCTGTGCATGATAGCAAACACGAGCATCTCCACTCGGCCATACTCTTCAATATTCTACCCAGTATATTTTCGTGTCTCATTACATGCCCCACCTATCTCTCGCATCTCTCTAATATTATGGTGTTCAATATTCGCCTTTCCTCCCGAACTCTTGCAAGACCTACTTCATTCATGATATGTTCCCACCGAGATAACAGTCTTCTTCTGCGGTTTCAATCCTGTGCATGATAGCAAACACGAGCATCTCCACTCGGCCATACTCTTCAATATTCTACCCAGTATATTTTCGTGTCTCATTACATGCCTCACCTATCTCTCGCATCTCTCTAATATTATGGTGTTCAATATTCGCCTTTCCTCCCGAACTCTTGCAAGACCTACTTCATTCATGATATGTTCCCACCGAGATAACAGTCTTCTTCTGCGGTTTCAATCCTGTGCATGATAGCAAACACGAGCATCTCCACTCGGCCATACTCTTCAATATTCTACCCAGTATATTTTCGTGTCTCATTACATGCCCCACCTATCTCTCGCATCTCTCTAATATTATGGTGTTCAATATTCGCCTTTCCTCCCAAACTCTTACAAGACCTTCTTCATTCGTGATATGTTCCCCCCGAGATATTTTTAACATTCCCTTCTACATACACATTCGAAGGCGTTTTCCAGTCTTACATACACCAGGTTTCATAACCATACAGTAAAATACTCCATACATATAACTGTTTACGAAGTTTTAGGTCTATACTGCTGAATTCAAAGATCTTAGATTTTTTGTGTTAGGCGAGTTTCGCTTTGCAGATGCGTCTGTCTGTCTCTGTTTCTGCATGACCAATGCCCATCGCATGTCAAACAGTAGGAGACAAATTATATCCAAGATTATTGAAAATGGCAAAACGATGGCAAACCAAACTGCCCAAGAAAAAAACAGTTTGGTTAAAAACAAGCTGTTCGTACCTACCTTATAAGACCGTGATTTTTATTGGCTCGCTTAATGTCTTTTTTGTATTTTTTTTTCAAGCCGTGTCCATGTAATATATTTTTTCATTTAACCGTGAACGTAGATACACAAGAAAGAACGTAGGGGAATTTACTGGCTAAAGAAAAGATGTAGGGGCTTTTACTGTCTGAAACTGATTACTTATTGTATGTAAAAAGTTCTCCTTGTTACATTACTCTTGTAACGTCTTAGTACAGTCACAAAAGTTCCATTATGGGACGCAGTGACGGCGGCCTCCATGGAGGCTGCAGGCTAATATACAAATAATAACGTCTTAGTAAAACGATCTTTTTTGCATTGATTTATATGTAGTTAGTGGTCGGCACATGAAAACTTACGTATCATATGTTTGTTTATGAGGTAGGGAAACGAAGGGACGTCGAGGGGAAGAGACTATATTTATTCGAATGGTTTTCATCCCTTTCCATCTTGTCGTTTTAAGGGATTGTTCTAAGCGAAATAGTGTTTGTTTTTTTAGAGACTTAGGTCGGAATAAAAATAGATATGTCGAAAGATTACATTCGAAAATCCAAGTTCAATCCAATACCTTTTAATCGAACACAGACCGTTTCAAGATATATTTTAGGATGAGATGTCTTGAGTATGTTTGTCTCTTGACATTTCGATCCCTCACTCACCTATTGATGAATAGATTAAATAAATGAATAAAAATATTGGTTCAAAAAAGTAAAGATAAGCCGACAGTTTGTTGTATAATCGGAATTTATCACGGTGTAGAATGGAATAGACTAGAATACTATAGACAGTTGGAAATATTAACGTGACCTTAGGTAGGATTTGTAAAGGTGCGTTATTCAATAGAGCGAGCGGTTTAAATAAAACGACATAATCTCGAGTAATTGATTAGTTATGGGAACTGGCGTTACTTAACACTAGCGCTAACAATCGTAAACCGGGTTATTAAAGTATTTACTCACGACAGTATTGAATGTGTCCATTGTACTAGTTCTACAAACCAACCTAATCATATTTATATCAATACATAGTGTAATTTTTCTTAAATGTGGAAGCACTTAAGCAGCATGGTTTCAATCAATATCAAGTCTTAAGGAACTTACACAAATTCTTTCCGTGCATGCATAGTGGACGCGATCCTCTACTTCGACAGCTCGAAGGAAGAAAACTTTCTGTTTCACAGCTCATTAGTGAGTTTAATAATAAATGTATTGTAATGGTATGATGAATTAAGATGTTGCGGCATTGAAACGCTTCATTTTTTCCATGGGGTGTTTTGCTCTCCAACCTGCAGTGGTCTTTTGTGCTTCCCCTGCTTGCTCATGCTATTTCCCAATTAGAGCTTCCCCACTAATTCCAGAGGCTTCAAGAAGTCCAGCATTAGGAAGGGATCCAAGGCGAAGAAGTCCTCCACCCCTATCCTCACATAACCTACTGCATCGCAACCTGTCCTTGCCCTTGCTTCACCTCCTTATGTGAGGCATTTCCAACCGTTCTTCGCAGAATCTACGGGTTTCATCATCTTGGCGTCCCAGCTTCAGCAGGAGTTCCTTTAGTCTACAGTGAACCGTTAAAAATCCTGTTAGGTGTTCTTCTGGAGTTAAAACCAGAAGCCCTTTGATTGCCTACATCCGGGAAAATTGTTTTACTGTTAGTTCTTCTCTTTCCTGCCTTCCATTCCTTCTTATATCCTTATGAAAGAATCTGTTACTTAGGCCACAAAAAGGTTCTGGTCCAATTAAGTGTGTTGCTGCACCTCTTTTCGCTAGCCTATCTGCTTGTTCGTTGCGCTTCACCCCGATATGTCCCGGGACCCAGAAGAGAGTGACATCATAATTCTTTCCTAATTCTCTTAGTTTTGATAGACATTCCCATACCATTTTAGAGTTGATGTTAGCTATCTATAGTTTTTTATGCCACTAACAAATCAAAATTAATCAAATAGATTCATCGTTATCAATCAATTATGTAATTAATACGTAGTTGTGTCGGGTATATACTAAATTATCACGATGTTTTTTTCAATATATTTATATAATAATCTATATATTTCCACAGAACCAAACTCAATAGGTACTCCACACTACATTTGGGATTCTGTGGTATAATTCAAATCTGTCTCTCAAGGGGCAAGCGAAAAGGACGTGATTCAGCGTTTCGTCATGGAAACCACACTCATAGAGAGGAGAATCAACCAATCCCAATTTATATAGGTGGGCGTCCAACCTGTGATGGCCAAATCTCATTCTGCAAATTGTGGAGATAAACGATCTGCACATATTTTTGCTTTTGTACGATGGATGTGTAGGACTATGGCCTTTAATACGCTCGTAATACGATCCCTTTTGGATAGAAATTTCTTTCCATATTTTAGTCCATTGTTTTATGGTATCATCCATCAATATGCGTAGATTATCATTCTCAGGAAGAATAAAATGTGGGATTTGGGCCGATGACGTTGCTAACTTCGCTAAGCCATCGACCTTCTCATTGCCCCATATTCCACAGTGTGAAGGAATTCGTGGTATTGTGACCTGCTTTTCGTTTTTTTTCGAAGTTCAAATTAGAGTTTTTAATAATTTACAAAATCAGATAATGACGACCAAACCACGAGGCTGGAGAAGCGAGCGTTTTAACTGAGGGAAGGAAATCTGAAAATATTAAAAATCTTTTTGAAGTATGGAGTTTGGAAATCATCTGGAATGCATGAGCTATCCATAATATGTAACACAGAAAACAGGCGACGAAGTTGTTCATCATTTTGACGAATGACGCTTGCTTATAGCTTTAAAATGATAATAGTGAATAAAGCATGAACTTGAAATTATATGAATGATTCATCCTATTGGCTCATTGAGATTTAAAAAAAAATATACAACAAACCGATATAAAATTCAAAAACTATGATTCATACCTACAGTAGTAGGTATCAAGTAATCCGGTAAAAACGATTTTTTTCGTACAAAGTTACGTAATGTTTAATTAATTATTTGTGTAAAAAATGTATAATAATAATTATAATTGTTGAAGACACGACGACGATAAAATCAACGCAGTGGTATGTAGTACTTTGCCCATTATGATGCTTCCTTTTATTTACATATTATTTTATGTCGTGCTTTGAAAATGATATGTAACTACGTAATACGCATAGGTATTATTATATTTTTGTACATTTCCTATAATTAAAATGATGTAATTATAATGCTTAGAAATAAATACTTTAAAATGCGATTTGTTTTAATTAGAGAATAATTATTATATACTAGCTGACCCGTCGAACTTCGTATCGAAATAAATAATATGGGTACTCTAGGTTTTATGCAACAGAGCTCAAATTCGTTTTTTAGTTATTTAACATGAATGACTATTTACTGGCATTAGCAAAACCTGCATACCACGCTGCATTCATCGGAATTTATTTTTACATCAAAAACATATAACCTATGTTAATATGATGTGGGAAGAGGTCATCATTGCGCAAGATCGAGTGCAATGGAGATCTCTGATTGCCTCACTTTGCTCCTGAGTGGAGTTCAAAGGGAGTTTTGATTTTGATATATTTGATGTTAAAAAAAAAAAAAAAGAATTAAGGTATGTCATTATATTCGATATTTCAATAATTATTTTGTTCAGTTAAAATAATATTGATTAATTAATCAAAGTACGATAAGGAACTTCTCCGTACCGATTCAAAATACGCATTGAGGTGTAAATACTTATTTTACCGATCATGCTGATTCCCGAAGAGGGTAGGTAGAGAGTATGGACTTCCATTCTCTCCAATTCAAACTCATTCGCTTCCTCCAAACGCATAACATTCCGCATACATGCTCTTCTATTCCTTTTGCTCCTGACTTGGCCCTCCTGTAAGACGGCACTGATATGGTTGGACGATGTCATTCGAGGTCGGCCTCGTCTGCGTGCATCTATTCTTTCAGATTTATATATCCTTTTAGTCATTCTCTCTTCGTTCATTTTCTTTACATGCCTAAACCTTCTTTCTTTATTCACTTTCATTCTAGTCACTACACTAACATCCACTCCACATTCCTTTCTAACATTATCATTCCTCACCTTATCAATAAGTCTCTTTCCGCATATCCTACGCAGTGATCTCATTTCCACAGCATTTATTCCAACTTCCAAATTTTTCGTCCATGTCCAAGTTTCACTCCCATTACTCCCATAAATCATGGATAGTATCAGGATTGCATTGTACATCAGCTGTCAATTTCAGAGATATCTTCTTAGAGGTCTAAGTGCACCGCCAACCCTTCTCCCAGCCAATTTCCTTCTTTCAATCTCTTTTTCACACCTTGCATCTCTTCTAAATAAAATACCTAAATAGACATACTTCCAAGTTCTCGACATTCACTTTCACACAACATTGCGTTCTTAAATCTTCTCTTTCAAAACAATGGAAATAAATAAAAAGCACATTTAATGCAGTATCTGTGATTTTTTTCTATCTTCTATTACCTACAACATGGTGGAAGTGTAATAATTTTTATTTTCAATAAAGAAACAAATGCTAGGTCATTAGCAAATAATATCCAGCTTTTTTTTACATATTAACGATGCAGATTATATTTACGTTATATGTAGGTATTTACTCATCCTCTGTAAAAATCAGCCCATAAACGAAGAATTGATTTTCAAATAAACAAAAAAATATTCTACTTGTTCTTCAATATAATCATGTATTCCTTGTGTTAAAACTTATCAAAACTCCTTATAAAATGAACTTCAATTAAGTATAACTCCTTAATAGCAATGTTATATATACGATTCTGTTTGCTGGCGGTTTTAATAATCTCTGTAAATAAATAAAGTTTTCAAAAGTCCTTACACTTCATTACAACAATGAATTCCTTGTATTAAAACTTACCAAAACTCCTTAAAAAAATAACTGCAATGAATATTATATGACTTATCCATCCAATCAATCTATTTCATACGATATATTTTACATTCGCATTCTATCAATTGCAACAACAATCAATCCACTGACAGTTCTTTCAAATGTCAATTAATAAAAATTCAAAAGTAGAAGAAAATTCTATTGTAAAAAGTACTAAAAAGATTACCTACTTTCTGTGTTTTCTTTAATTTTCTAATTTCCCATGCATTTTTCTTATTTTTTTCTTCTACATTGTCCTGATAAAAGCCTACACGACAAAAAAGAATTAGTGAAATCGTTCCAGCCGTTTAGGCGCGATGCGATGACATCGGGAAATAGCTCTCCATTTTTATAGTGTTCTTAAATTTTCTAATTATCCATGCATTTTTCTTAATTTTTTTCTTCTAAATCAACCTTCTCCCGATAAAAAAAGAATTAGCGAAATCAGTACAGCCGTTTAGGCGTGATGCGATGATATCGGGAAATAAATCTCCATTTTTATAGTGTTCTTAAATTGTCTAATTTTCCATGCATTTTTCTTAATTTTTTTCTTCTAAATCAACCTTCTCCCGATAAAAGCCTACACGACAAAAAAAGAATTAGCGAAATCGGTCCAGCCGTTTAGGCGTGATGCGATGATATCGGGAAATAAATCTCCATTTTTATAGTGTTCTTGAATTTTCTAATTTTCCATGCATTTTTCTTAATTTTTTTCTTCTAAATCAACCTTCTCCCGATAAAAGCCTACACGACAAAAAAAGAATTAGCGAAATCGGTCCAACCGTTTAGGCGTGATGCGATGATATCGGGAAATAAATCTCCATTTTTATAGTTTTCTTAAATTTTCTAATTTCCCATGCATTTTTCTTAGTTTTTTTCTTCTAAAAGGACACTCTCCTGATAAAAACCTACACGACAAAAAAAGAATTAGCGAAATCGGTCCAGCCGTTCAGGCGCCATCCGATGACAACGCGAAATAGCTCTCCATTTTTATATATAAGATTCGACTGTTTGATGTGGTGCGTATCTAGTTTTTACATGTATTCAATATACAGTACCTACCCATATTTATTTGATTCTCTTTCTATCTACATAGTTCCTACAAGTCGATAGTCGATAGGGCATATTATAGCGTCTATGGACCTGAGGCTTGCAATGAGCTACCTTCTCATATCTGAGAAAATTAGTGAGTTTAAGGGCTTTTAAAAACACATCTTTTGACGCGTTCTTTTCCAGATTCATTTAGTTTTATTTAGCCTTATTCAATAGTTATTATTTAGCCTTAGTACCAATTCTTGTAAACTGTAACTTGATTTTATTTTTCTTTTAGCTAACGCCCTTGAGTTGGTTTTAATGTCACAAGACGGCGCTATAAAAATCATCATAGTTATTATTATAAGACGTGATTACGACGCCGGCTTTCGTACTATAGATCGTGGGTTCGATCCCAGGTGTCGACCATGCTTCTTTTACACGAAACGAGCCTTGAGTAGCTTACTGTGAAAGAGTCAAATAGTGTATTTGTGTTCACTTTGAGTGAGCGCAGATGAATTTATAAAAAAAAAAATTAGTCGCGGCTTTTAAAGAGTACCTACCTGTAAAAAGAAGACTTTTGAAGAAACATGTCGATGATTCCCTTGATAATGAATTTCGTGGATTTTTTGGGGAATTATACTTCTAACTAGCCGTCTCAAGCAAAGTTACACATTAAAACTTGAATAATAATAAAAATTGATTTAATGTATGCATCAAATACTTAGTTGGTTCTTTATATGAAGGCAGTTCACGTGGATACAAATGAGCGGAGCCCCGTTAACAAATCATTAAATTTCATACTAAAATATCCGGAGGGAAATCTAGTTTGTCCATATATAATTCATAGCCCGCTATATTTTTTCTCAAGATTTCTATGTCATATTCACAAATCAAAGACAATCAGAGAGGCCTAAAATAGAATCGCAAAATGTCAACTTACTATTATGAAATGGGTAATATAAAAATAATGTGTTGTTGCGAATTTATGAGGTCGCTCTGACCAAAAATGTCACCGAAATCGATATGAGTCGTGAATCGATGCGGCTGGACAGCCAAATGTCTCCCAAACTTCTAAAATATCAGCTGACATAATAAATTTGCTTATATTAAAAGAATATTTCATCAGAAATCGGTCGATAATGCTATGATTTCCTAGAAAAGTAAAGTGGGCGTAATATTACGAACGCAGCATTCTTTCTGTGCGTTTCCACCAACCGAACACTGACATAGAGCCGAATCTAGAAGCAGAACATACTTTCTTTTATGGCCGATATTGGACACCATGGAAACAATGAGAAATTGAAAAACCCAAACCTATATAGTTATATTTAGCACTCTTGAGGTGGTAATATTATCACAAAACGGCACGTTACAAATTATCCTGATTATGATTATTATATTGAAAATTATTTTTCACCCTGTATAACCGACCTGGGCAGCCTAGTTGTACAGGCGTGGACTTTAGATCACGAGGTCCCCGGTTCGATTCCCGGTTTTATCACTTGAAATTTCTACCCGGGGTTGGCCTGTCTCAGATTTTACGGGACCGGTTGATTGGAAAACACTATCAGGCAATAATTTGTACAGAAAAGTGTTAATTTATTTATTACTTATTAATAACGGCCGTAAAATAGCGGGTCCGGTTTTCTAGGAAAGAAATACCATATTTTTTGTATCATTATCGAACGTTTTGTTGGTCAGAGTGATTTATACGGTTGTCAGTTCATATATTGTGTCATGATTTTATTATTTACAATACACGCATATTTCATATGGTAAGGTAACCAGCGAGAAATAAATATATTTATTAGGATTTCAGATTCTCAGTTCTCGTTTAGTATGGAACATGGAATAAAAATTATCTTCATTAAAAATTGTACGGAATCCGTTCCGATATAAAGACTCTTAAGACAATTTCTATAATCCCTCATGGTCTTATAAATTGCAAGGAAAATGGAATTCCCGTAAAACTCAGAAGATAGTCTAAAGTCCAGAGCAGGTATGGGTATGAGCAAATTTCGGTCATCTGGTTGAATTTTATGCAGCCCGGCATTATTATTCAGTATAATTTTGAGTTTAAATTACCCATACTTATCTGCATATGGGTTCAAAAATTTTAGATCCTGAATCTGAATAAAAGTTGTGTTTGATGAAATTTTTTTCGATGCTCAAACACAATCAGTAGTTTTGATAATATTATAATCTACAAAATCAACACCTGCCCCCTAATTCAAGAAAAAGTTTAGTTCCTACTAAATTTAATTATTTACGTTTATGTGACGTTTAAACTAAACTTAATTATTTACCAAACTTAATTAATTTAAACGCTAAAAATTTTAACTTAACTTAATAACTTACGTTTATGTGATCCTTAAAAAATTAAATCTTTTTAGGTGAATGAAACAAAATAAATTCCAATCTTTACTAAGATTTTCTTTCATATTTTTCCGCAACTAAACTTACCTTACCTATCCACGTTCGCTCCCAAGGTGGAGCATGTGGTCGCCACTAGGTCCCTCCATGCACTTCTGTCTTGCGCCAGCCACTCCGCTTCCTCCCAGGTCAGTCCGATATTCTGCAGGTCGGCGCTGTAGACTCGTACAATGGTACGCCACGGTCTTCCTCTTCTTCTTGTGCCGCCCGGATTGTAAAATAGGCTGGCTTGGCCTACGCTTTAGGGGGACTTACGCAGGACGTGCCCGAGCCAACTCAGTCTGCAATCAATGATGACTAAAGTTACTAAACTAGCCAAACTAGTTCATTCTAGAATAAAACGTACATTTCAGTTTCGTATGTTAAGGAATTGTGGAATCATTAAGTTTACTCGATGAAGAAAAAATGCCAAAAAGAGCTATTTTGAGAGAATGGGCCATTTCACTAGTTTTAAACGTTAACTTCTTTGTCAATTACCCTGCCCGATGCTACTAAATAGATAAATAAAAAATGTGGATAAAAAAAAACAGTTTAATTTTATTTCATTGATGTAATGGTTATTTTTCGTGATAATAAATAATTTATATGTAACAAAAATTTACTTTTTTCTTAAAAAAGAATAAGAGATATCTCCTTATCCATTTAGGAAGTTATTTTATTTACGACCCGCCGCGCCACTATTTATGAATCATTGAATTTGGCCCTCAAGAGGGAATTATTCTGTTTTTCCGCTGCAAAAGCCCGCGCCACTGATTCTACACAAACTTCTTTATAAGTTCCATAACGAGCCCGCCTCTCTGCCTATTTATACAAAAAATGTTTTAATAATGTCAAAATATATTTTAATCTGTTATAGAAAGGTATAAATCAATTCTCATAATATATTATGTAAAGTATAGATATTTTTAATTTGCAGAACTAACAAAAGACTCCAACGTGAATCATCCATAGATAATGCGCTCACTTGTCATCCTGAAACGTAAATGTCAAAATATAAATAATCTTTTTTCTATCGTTTTGTCATTAAATGAATAAATTTTATCACCAACGTTAAATTATAATACGAACAGGACTGACGATAGATCTTATGGTATCTAGCTTAGACTCACCTACACAGATAATATACCTAGTTTTAAATTTAGAACCCGGAACTTGAATTTCGAACGTGAGAATTTTCATGTATAAAATAAATTTATAAAATTTGTTTTTAAGCATTATCATTAATAAGTGCTCATTTTCTTTGTATTTTAACCCCAGAAACGCATTTGTCGGAAGTCACTTTGACCTTTTATGTGTAGGGTACTTTTGAAATTTTCTCTGCTACCTTCCACGCCTTTCATAAAAAGTTTTCCGCCTTTAGGGATCACTCAGCAGGAAAATAGAGTAGGTACCCTATCCAGTATCTGACGTAAATATTATTTTACTTTAAAAATAAAAAAATAAATCGATAGTAACAATATCCTGTAATAATTTGAATACAAGTTGATCTTCGCAGGGGGTCAATGGCTGTAAATATGTTTGAGTGGATTATTTTATCAAAATAATGGAACGACTTGTCATCGCTGGCGCTGTATCAAATTTCTAGTTTGTTATTATAAATGAACTGACGATACAATAAAAATGGAGGAATAAAATATCACCCAATGAAACAGGATTTTGATGGTCAGCGCTCGACTTCAGAGTTCATAAGTCAAATAATGTCCTGCCAAAAGTCATATATTACTACTTCCTGTTATAAAATTCCAATTTTATTTAACTGTACCAATACAAAAAGCCATATGAAATTATTTTTATTACTTTGATTCTTTATTAGAAAATAACCGTAAAAATAAACCTTCATATTCGGAATTGACGGAAAATTAAAAGTGCGGTCTGACGGGGATCCCCGAATGCACGCGTATTTATTCATGAAATAAAAATGAATAGATTCCATTAAACCCAAATTTTACCGAAGTATTTTGATACGATAAAACATAAAGTTTTGTAATGGGTTGATACCATAGATTTTTTTATACAGCTACCTACGTAGATACTAAGCGTTACTTGTTCGTAAAACTCAATAGTGTACAACAAAGTGCTCGGTATTTTTCCAAAAAAAAATGGAGTTTCATAACCTTTGTTGCAAATTGCAACCGTGACATTTGCTTCGAATACAAAATCTTTTGATCTCTATTTAAAACTTGTGATTTTTCCTGGTCCTCTATTTTCTTATGTCAACCCATGGATTTCGAAGCATCTCTTCCTATCTGTCAAACGCTTCCAATAGATTTATTTTATGCACCACTAAAGCTAGAGCATCTCTTGGACTAATATGGTATCTAACACGGAGTTGTTTTGAAGAGCAGGACTTGATAGAGAATTATTATCTAGCATCTCCAAAATGTCATACCTGGGACACATACATCGCGACACCAAATTCAAATTATTACACCAAAAAGAAAATTTATGGAAGTCGAGTAATGGATCGGAATCCAGCTGGTACTGGAACTCTTCCAGCTAGCCCAGGACAGAGAAGCCTACGCCATAGTGGTAGCCGACGTCGGGAGGAACTTGCATGGCACGAGAAGAAGAAGAACTAGAGTGCGTAACATTTAAATAATGATTTCTCTATTCTTTTCAAGACAATTAATAAAATGAAATATTAAAAATACGATTGACAGCCGAACTTATGTCATATTTTTTAAAACTTAAATGGTGTCAATAAATAATCTGATATAACTGGCATAAACAATATGCACTATTCAATAATATTTAAAAAAACGTGTTATCGCATTTAATACCGATAAGTATGGCAAATTTATAAAACAAAGCGGGAACAATGACCACGATTTTCTTTGAACGCCGCTTAAGAAAAGTCATAGACAAAATAGTAGGTATTTCAGAAATGAGTAAGAACGTTTCTATTGTTTTGAATTTGTCTTTGGATTAAAGTCGAACGTTTGGCGGTTTTGTGCGGCTGTCAAACTTGTTATTGCAAAATAGGATTAACATAATTATTACGCAAATAGGTACAAATTGTTGATGCAACGTTCCTTTTTCACGCTGTTCAGTCGTTCATCTGTCAATAAAAAATATTGACGGATCTCACAGATGAAATAAACACAAGACAAAAAGACCACGTTTTATATTTTACTCCATATAATCATTTTCAAGGCTATGTTCAGTAAAAACACTAACAAAAATGTTACAACATCGATGTTTCTTCTATTAAAACTTTATTGTTTCATTCAAACATGTGAAGTCCATTAGGTAATGTGAAAATTATGTACGGTATTATTATGTTCATGTGACAGACCACCTTCAAAGTCTTTGTTTTTATTTTAACTGCTGCGTCAATTGGACCATTATTTGTCTTATTGACGTATTTGGGTGAGAAAATGAATAATATCTATGTGTAAGAGAACATTCAAACTCGATGGGAACCACGTGGTATATACCATAGATAATTATTATTATCTCTATGTAGGTATAAAACCACATGTCATAAAAACCACTTTTTCATATTCGTATTTTCTTATTTTCCATATTCTCAGGGGATGTTCAATTTTAGAATGGTAATTATTTTTTTCAAATTTGAACTAAGGGGCTCACCGCGGTCTTATACTTCTGTTTAAAATGCTGGCTTACTGCCCGCTCCCACTTGTTGTGTGTCGGATCCTACAAAATGCGGTGTGCTTCAGTGCCTGAAATTTTTTATAAAGAGCTGTTCCCATCTATCTGGCAACGATTTATGGTCGTCCAATTAAACCGCACAATGGGAAGAGTAGCTATCACATGTAATCAAAAAGTGGATTCGACATACAACACATCAGACGAGCTTTACATTCACAACGTGCTCCATTTAGTTAGTTGATCAAATTTGTTAAGTTCTATAAAACCGATTCGCTAACTTGTTATGTACCTACCTAAGTCACCAAAACATAGCTGCTTTGTATGAATTTATTTGAACAAACTAAAACAGTTAAAAGATCAAGCCAACAAGCACATCATAATTAAAGCGAACAAAGAAACTGAGAACCCATACGATTACCATATTTTTGCCCTTGATGTTTAGTATTTTGACCGAACAAGAAGAGGAAATGACAAAAACAGATCGAAACTGATATTCTAAGAATCTAACTACTATTAAAACATAATAATAATTATTATTATTATAAGAAGTTTAAAAAAATAGCTAATGTTCATAATATAACACATTAGCACTTCACAATATCATCAAAGCATTGTTAAGTGTGCAAGAGTTGGACCCTGGTTATTTTGGATGTTTCATACTCCAAGGCCTCCCATCAACATCGCAAGAGTTGTGACAGCATCGGTATTTAGCCAACGAGGAATTGCAATTATGAAATAATTATTTAAAATAGCATCACAGTATAAAATGAGATAATAAACTATCTGATGTGTTGACTTTGGTTCAATGGATAATACACTTGTAATTTTTAAAGGAGTATCTAATGACACAATCCTTTCCCCGTCTGTCCAGAATCAGTTTATTTCCTACGAACCTTTCGTTTAGTTTCAATCTTGCCTCCTTGTTCGGCATTTATAATCTTGGCATATTTTCAATCTTAGCAATATTCATAATGTAGCGCCATGTTGAGTAGTCCAATCTTTGGCAATCCCTGTACGAGTTTCTCTGTCTGGACCACTAGGCAAACTGTCTATATAAGGTCTAGTTGCGGTCTATTTTAAATCTTGCGGCCCATTTGATTTAAAAAAATATTTTTAGTGAATCACTTCAACTAAATCTATATAGATTGTGAATTTGTTAGGGGTTTTGCACGTGCCAAAGTACACAAAGCTACTTAAATAATCATTAAATTAAAAAATTTGATAAAAAAACATGTCCGTATGGGATGTTAAGTCATTGTCCAAAAGCGATTCTCTATAAAATATATTTTGTTAAAACTAAATGGTGTGGGAATGGTCTAAAACTTGAATTAAAGCAACTAAATCGCATTTATATCGTTAGATCAATACTCCTACGGCTTGGTTAGTCGGTTTTTGCAACAGCAGCAATAAATGTAAAATAAATCAGACCCAAAACTGTGCCTTGTAGAAGTCCATATGGCAAAATTTCTCTCTTGTATAAATAAAGTAATATTGTTAATATATCAATAAAAATCTTGTATAACCGCTTGTTCTGACTAAATATACAAGTTCAAGGTCAAACGGCTATTAAGGTCATTGTGTTAATACCCACACAGAACACACACCTCCGCGGCGTGGACCCAAGAAGTAGAAAGGGAAAGTGGTTAGGTGCCGGAGAACGGCTTCGTAGCGTGAAGATCTGTGTGTGTGTACGAAACTTGTCCATGTTGCAGTGTATTTCAATGTCTTCTTCTTTTACTTCTTTAAAACTGTTCCTAGTTTTAGTAGCCTTCTCTATAAAAGTTGTTGATTGAAAGTTGGTTATTTTAATATAATCGTTTGGTTTAACATAAATTGTAGCGGTTTATTTGTCTCATAAACTGGCATTCGCCAATAAAGAAGCATCTTAACCTGATCTTCATTAATAACGGAATCAACCGCGTTTCTGAAAACCTTAGTTTTATTCCTTTCGTTACTCTATTAGTACCTACTCTTTTTTCAACATGAGTTTTATGTTTTTCTTATTTTAGTTAGTGCACACCATAGAGTATAATAATACTACTTAAGAAAAACACACTAAAATTGAAATAGAATCGGGAGTAGTAGATAATCAAACAAAGAAACTATTCGCGTAATCTAATAATAATAATAATAATAAGTTTATTGAATACAAATACAATATTTACACACAGATATTAGTACATTACATTTAAAAAGAAAATCATATATAAGTAACACAAAGCATGTCTAGCTTGGTTAAACCAACTACCTAGACGAGCTCAAGATTTGATTTAGTTAGGTAACATCGCAAATAAGTCAAGGTTTTCCACTTAATTTAAGAACGATATCCAATCCACAAAATGTTTTATTATTCTTGTTATCGAGTATTTAGCGATGAAAGTTATGTACCTATTACTCGATAAGTAATATTATTGTTTAATAAATACACTGTAAGCTATTTAAAGGTTATGATACTTTGTTACGCTGATAGCCATGACAATTCTATAAAGTTCAGTTATTCTAATCTTTTAAGTTTTACCTATGTAAGTTTTTGAGAACTTTTCGATAAGTTGAAAAACACCTCGCCATTTTATTTTGACAAAATATCGGACGTTGAAAACAAACAAAAGATATTCATAAAATTGAAAATACTACCGACTAATTTAACAAAAGCATTGATGTGAAAGCTTTTCTTTATCATGCGACACTGGAGACTTCAATAATCTGCAAACCTAACAAGTGTTACAGTGCGATTACGAAACTTGTTTAAGTTTTTTTATCCAATAAGAACGAATTCGTGACATTAAAAAAACTCCATAATATGAAAAAAAAAATAAACAATGTAACACCTGCTAAGGCTGCTGAACACGGGACTAACAAATATATAAGCAGCGATATTGGGATAGCGAACCTCGGCATCGAGGAACTAACGTTGAAAAAGAGATCATACGCCATGCCGTGACATTATCAAACACAACAAAAAAGAATTAGCGAAAGAAGTCCAACCGTTCACGTTTGATATGATGATCATGGAAAATAGGGCTCCATGCATTTTTATATTATTATAGAGATATTATTGAGCAGCGCTTAGGTACGACTCGAAAATTTTAAGCTTTACTCCCTCTACCTCACTGCAACAAATAGTACAGAAGCGTTATATATTTTGCATAAATTCAGGCGCATAAACCAATAAGCCTATTTTATTTTTATACCAAGTGTGCCAATAGAAAAATAAGCATCCAACCGCTACTTGAAATAATCTTATTTATAATTTAGTAACAGATTTTCATTTTTTGTTTCAGCAACCAGTAAAACTCCCGAAGACAAACTTTAGCTGCGAGAAGAGGCCTTCAGGCTATTACGCTGATTTGGAAACAGGGTGTCGTGTAAGAATCTGGTTTCTTTATTAACAATTTTTCAAGAAAAAGAATAGCAAGCGAGATATAAACCTTTGTCAGAATTTTTTTTTGTTTATAATTGCTTTTAATTGACACTAAAGAACAACCCTAATTTATTAAAAACTAACGAATATGTAACAACTAATGACTCTAACAATTAATTACTGATGTTCGATTGTTAAATGAAACAAACCACTACGGGCTTACGACCGTCTTCTACTGTTATTTCGAAGGCTGACTTAGTGTGATCACTTTACGTTAACAACGTTCGCCATTAGGTGGTAATGTTTAAGTCTCCGAAACTCCTTATCATGAGAATTCTCGACATGTTCAACATGTCGAAAAATCTCACGTATACAACAAGTAGATATTTAATAATAATTAATGAAATATAGAGATAAAAGTTGAAAATTATTGAGAACAAGAGAGCAACCAAATTTAAAGACTGCGACTGCTGTAATGTAATTGGCGCCAGGATAAAACCTAAATAAATTATAGATTGCAATTTCTTGTATCTTTCATTAGTTATCCCATGTTGTGTGAAATGCCTTATTGAGAAAATGAGACTAAGAATGTAAGTTTTATTAAATTTTTAAATTACATAATCCAATTTTCAAATTATTAAATCATAAATTTCATAGTTGAAGTTAAAACGACACATGTGTGACATTATTTTCAAAAATAATATACACGTAAATACATATTTTTTCGGATTAAGTTTCATTTTCTCTTTCGTCAAAATGGCACTTGCGTCATTTATACATCCAATGAATTGTTCACTCGATCAATGCAAAGCAAATCGACCTTTTTCTGTAAAGAAAAAGTTTCGTAGTGAAATTTGATATAATCTGTAGTTCTGCATCTTATTATAATACAAAGATGATAATCATTCATTGTATCAAATGACTAGCAATTAGACATAGGTTTAATAATAAACATTGATATTTAAAAACCAGACATATTGTCGCAGAGCAGAGAACAAACTATCGTCATTTTAAATCTTAAATTAATTTGGTATGACTCATGGACATCCATTTGTTTTATTTGAGTGACTGCCGTTACAAGCAGGTTTTAAATTAAGGTGCAACGCAAAAACAATCAAAAGATAAAAAATAATTTTATGTTCGATACTGATGATTTTCGGAAAACGTATTATGAAAGAAATAGCGTCGGGACAGTTGGCCCAGTGGTTACCGTCTCGGCGCGATACGAGGGACGCAGGTTCGCATCCTGCCAGGCGCATGGGATTTTTCCACATGTTGAAATTTCTCATAATATTCGGGAATTTGAACATTACCACCAAATGGCGAACGTTGTTAACGTAAAAGTGATCACACTAAGCCAGCCTTCGAAATAACAGTAGAAGACGGTCGTAAGCCAGCAGTGGTTTGTTCATACCATTTAAAATCGAACAGTATTAGTAGGTCATCAGTAGTTGTTAATATATCGATAAGATCTATAGTCCTGAAAAATGGACACAAGAATCTGGATAAACTTAGAACGTTGTATATAAATATGTGCCTATAGAAACTGTAACTTAAGGCGTTTTTCGCATTCTGTTTTATGATGAGGTATCGCAATTCGGGCTTTTTGGTTCTAAAAATATTAATGTTGTGAAAATAAAATGTTATTTAACTCATTTCGTCCAAAATCCAGATTTTCTTAACATTCCAAATATGTAGCTTTTCGGGAAGTTACTTAAATTATATGGGCTATTTATACTAGAAGTTACATTCGGAAGTAAAATCTCGAACTTTTACGTCATAAAACAACAAGACGGAGTTATTTTTATTATTCTTGTCTCTTTCCATCTTAACTGTTTTAAATAATTATGACAAGCGAGATAGTTATTAATAACAAATTTGCATTATTTAGACATTTTTGAAAAAGACATCTAAATGAAAATATCCTAGAAAAAAGTGTATTTGAAAACACCAAAACAAAACGGCTTCCTTTTCATATACATATTTTAGGAGAAGATATCGCTTCTAGAAAGGGTTTTAAATAGAAACTATTTTAATTTTTAGGTTTACCACATGTGCGATGGTTTGGGTCGTCAGTTCAGTTACGCCTGCCCCAACACAACCCTCTTCCAACAGAGAATGCTGATCTGTGACCATTGGTATATGGTCAACTGTTCTGCTTCGGAGAAGGATTATAATGCTAACCTCTTGATTGGTGAGTTCGAAAAAAAAACTATTGATTAACCAATAGAAAAGCTAAACAATTAACTAAAATTAAAATAATCAAACTTTTGTAGGGCAACGAGATAAGCCGTTTGTATCGGACTCAGAAGACCATAAACGGACTCCAAGGCCTGATATCCTGTCAGCTCCTTACGCACAGGGATTTAACAACTATGGCGGAACAGAGGAAAAGGTATCCTATTTTCGTTTCTATTTTTTATGAATTCATGCCCAGTGTTGAAAACAGTCAAGCCATACAATATGTGTCTAGAGATTTCTAACTAGAAATATTTTCTGTCTTTTATTTTCTGACAACCTGAAACATGATATCAATTCTATCACAAATACTGAGAATTCAATGCTATAATAGCAAGTTCTCGTCACTCAATTCTTTTCATTGAAATATTTATTTTTTTATTTATTATTGTGAAAATAATCGGAAATAAAAAAATCTACCTATATCCTAACTGTTGCCTCCCTATGCCCCTAAGTGGGGCGTAAAGGGAGTTTGGATTGATATCCTAATTATAATAATTACGCTGACTGTCCACGGAAGCGTAACGTATGCGCAGCATTTGCACTGCTGCACCGTGGATAGTCTCATTGTGTTGTATGCGCAGCTGCAAGCAATCGTATACCATGCGGCAAAATACGAGTACGCGCTGCATACGCTAAGCTCCCGTGGACAGTCAGCCTTAATCGATTCCTTCCAGAAAGGGCTAAACTTGGTGTCGAGAGATTATATTTTTTTTTATAAAAATGAATCTGTGCTCACTCAAAGTGAACACAAATACACTCCTTGACTCTTTCACAGTAAGCTACATAAAGCTTGTGTCGTGAAAGATGAAGATGGTCGGCACATGGGATCGAACCACGATACAATAGTTTTGATTCAAACTTTTGTTGAAAATTGTATTTTTAGCCTGTTTTTTTACATAAACACTGACCATATAGCAGAAGTGGCCAACACGTCGATAGCTATAAATTCTTAAGTTGTGTGAATTTTCACGTATTTTTAATGTATTTATTTTTGGAAAATTTATTTTTACATTTTGGTAGGAAATCCGTATTCCCAATAAATTAACCACGCACTAAATAAAATAAGTTGCAGCCGTGACCTGAATAGTAAAAACTATCTCCCGACGTGTGAAAGTTTGGCTACCTCTGTCTTAGAGAAACTTCGTATAATCTCATTGGAACTTTGTTAATAATCTTTCATTATAACCAATATTTTAATAAAACACTTTATTATTTTCAGTTACACATCCCTACTGGTTCTGGAAATCAACTGAATGACAACACTATTGATAATGGCAACGATGGCGTCAACATCTTCTCTGTACCCACTCACTGGTCCACAGAATTGTCCATCGCCAATAGATTTACCACTGTCGCTCCCGTTACCATAAATGCCGGCTTAACTGGAAGACCTGCTGTCTTAAATAGCGTGGAAGATAATAATTTAACTCCACAGAGTACGGAACACAATAGAATATTTGTTTCTGCACCTGTAATCAAACCTTTTACTCAAAG
The DNA here is from genome assembly GCA_963576905.1 of Mystacides longicornis. Lineage (NCBI taxonomy): Eukaryota > Metazoa > Arthropoda > Insecta > Trichoptera > Leptoceridae > Mystacides > Mystacides longicornis. The sequence goes on from OY756436.1 coordinate 10,276,217, forward strand.
CCAACCCAAATTTTCCTTCCAAAGCACTAAATCTGAGGTTTCAAAGAAAGATGAAGGTAATCAAAGGATTAATCTCTTCACCGATAATTTCTTGAACCAACCGTCAAGAGAGTTGACTGCTCCTAAATTCAGTTCATCATTCCCAACAACGAACCAAGACCAAAACGTATTCAAGAAGACCTCGAGTACAACTGTGAAATCAATTGCGTCATTCAATAATGAATTCATAAGTAACAGCAAAACAACGCCAGATTTTGCCGCTAGCGGCGAAAGTCAAGATTCCGTGTTTCAATTCATAAACAGATTTAATCCAGAAGAAGAAGGCTTTGGTACTCTTGAAGATAGCCAAACAAGTGCTAACGAATATTCCACTAAATCCAAGCAAAGTGATACCTCCTCAAGATTTGAAATACAATCTTCATCGGAAACAGCAGGCATTGCAACTTCTGCTGTTAAAAATTCGAATATACCACAAAAAACAACTCAGAGTACATCTAAAGTTTTCATCCCAGTACCATTTGGCAAAGAAACTAAACTACATACAGTCTTCCCGGAACAATCTTTAGAAAGAAATCCCACAACCAAAGATATTAATGGTGAAAATGAAATTGATACGAGAGGAATTGTGAAACCTTCTGTTGAACTGTTGCCTCCTAAAACAGAATATTCCGAAGTGACCGCTTCAACTATGGGTCCTCCTATATATTACGAATGGAAGTGGGCTGCACCGGCTTTAGAATTGGAACCTCCCAAATTTGACACGGAAACCAAATCCGACAATCAGACACTATCAAATGTTGGCAAACCCGACTTCTCTCTTCCGTCATCGACAACGGAATCAACAAGCAGCAAGATTCAGCTGACTAGGCAAACGACATTGGACCAAAAAACGAGCGAAGGAAAAAACGAATATAAAGTATCGACATACTTCATACCTGATTACATATTCCCACTAGACAAGCAACATCCTGGCTACGAAGAAAGTGATGCTCAAACGTCTTTTCAAGTTAAAATTCCTCGGACGACAAACCAACAGCATCCGTACTATGGTGAGAACGCCGAATGTCCAGATTGCCATCCGTCCTTTGTTGTGCCGGGAACTTGCAAGCCTTGTGTAATGATACGACGTTAACGTACAAAACTCTTCTATTAAGCATTTCTGTAAATAGTACAAGTAATTTTATGTCCTTGTTCATGATCATTTGAAAAAAAAACGCATTTTAGTTTAAGGAAAATCATACAAATCATAATAATAATATAAATCATTCTAAGATGTACAAGAAAAGAATGAATGATTAAAGGTTTAAGATATGATTTTTAGTTGAATTTTATGACTTTTTGTTAAAAACGTAAGTATTTAGACGTTGTAGCACATACGGCTATGTAACTCGCGTGAAATATGAATGCTGAAGAATTGAGTTTAACAAAAAGAATGTGTGATAGACGAAATAATCAAGAACAAGTAGTGTTATTTGAAGAATGATAAAAGTAACAAGAAATATGTAGAATAATATTAAACTGAGATGGACATATCATCTCAAACGAATGGACAAAGAGAAATTAAAAAGATTTAGTAGAAGTAAATGTGGGCATCCAGGTGGGTTTAGTAGAGACCAAACGAGCGAATGCTCATTCTGTTCGATTCTACCAAACTCTTTTTGTAGAAAGAGCGATAGATAATGGGTTGGCTGGAAGAGATCATTTGATTCCTATGTATGTGTTTTAAAATTCAATAAAGTGTTATTCATTTATGTAATCATTCTTTCATAGCTCTACCCAGTGGCGTACCGAGGGGGGGGCGGAGGAGCGGACCGCCCCGGGCGCCTCTATTAGCAGGGCGACAAAATATGCTCGCGCTATACTATACGTCCGGTTTTCGAAATAGGCATGTTTTTTTAGGAAATGTCATGTTTCCAGATACCAAATTATAGAAATGACTTTTTTTTTATTTTTAGGAAAAGTTATGTGGGGGCGCCAAAGGGTGTGGTTCCCGCCCCGGGCGCCAATAACCCACGGAACGCCACTGGCTCTACCTTTATTCGCCAAGACTCTAAAGAATATTCTAAGAATGCTCAGATACATTTTCTATCTCAAAATCAGACATAGTGCACTAGCCATCCTTCAAGAATGAATTCAGTTAGCTGTTTGTTTCTTTAATCTAAGCCCACCTTTATACTCTGATTTTCAGTTTGTATTAAAAGACATAGAAAAGACAAGAAAATTGGTAGCATGTGGGATGTTGTGTGAAAGTATGACCTGTATATAATAATTTCATACTATCTATATACTACTATTCTGTCCAAAGATCCATGTTTAGTTCAGAAATGCACCTACAATACTAATATATTATACTAGCTAGTTACCCGTGGCTTCGCTCACGTGTTACTGTATTTGCTTTCTCTTCCTAAGCAATGCAGAATTAATTATATTCGCATCAAAATTAATAATAATAAGAAACATCATCACATTTCTTTTTTTAAATATATATTCTAAAATTTACATTAAATTACTATATTTTTATTTATATTTGTCGTTATTAATCTGTATTTAAAAAATATGTGCTTCTTATACAAATAGAATCAGCCCGCGAACTTAAAAATTTCGCTAACTTGACTGACATTGTTCTATGAGAATCCCAAAAAATAACTCGAATAACTTTTATTCCATCAAATGACGTTATTTGAAATCAATTTTTATATTGCTGGATATGAATAAAAAAATATTCAGGTCTCGAAAAGCAATGAAATTAGTGATCTTTAAAACACTTATTTCTATGTGCTTTGGGCGTTTTTCAAGCTACAGACGTTTTTTAACATTTCAATTTATATCTTTCACGTTGATTTGTTGTTGTTTGTCTGGTCGTAGGTTCGAAATTTAGTTCATAAATATCTTATCCTGAGCAAACACGACATAAAAAGAATAAACGATATCGGTCCAGCCGTTCAGATCGAAATCCAATCCAATCCAAACTCCCTTTAGACCCCACTTAGGGGCATAGGGAGGCAACAAGAGCTCTCCATTGCGCTCGATCTTGCGCAACGGTGATGACCTCCTCCCACACCATGTCCATGTCCCTCAGCTCTGCTTCGAAGGAGCGGAACACAGTGTGAGAGGGTCTTCCTCGTCTTCGGGACCCTGATGGGAGGAAGAACAGCGCTCTCCTCGGCCAACTGTCATTCGGCATCCTTAACACATGTCCCAGCCAAGTCCATCTCCTCCCCACAATGGTGGAGGTGATGGGCTCACGCTGGGTGCGCCGGCGTATAGCGTCGTTCGTGATGCGGTGGTACCATCTTACGCCCAGAATTCTCCTTAGGCACTTCATCTCAAAGGCTGAGACTTTTTGTGCCTGGGCCTTGGTCAGGTGCCAGGACTCACACCCATAAAGGAGAATGGGCAACACACACGCATCAAACAGTTTACATTTCGTCTCGACGCCAAACGCCGACGCTTTCCATATCTTGGTCATGTTGTTGAAGGCGCCACTTGCCATACCGATACGAATCGGGAGCTCAGCCCCGAGGTCACCAGCAGTGGTAATGGTTGCTCCCAGGTACTTAAATTTATCCACCCGGGAGACCTGGTGACCATCGATGGTTATCGGTTGCTGTTTATCGGGGCAGGCATTATTCGCCATGAGCTCCGTCTTACTGGCATTGACTCGAAGGCCGAGGCGTGCTGTTTCGTTGCAGAGTCTTGAAACACTGCGCTGTAATTCCTCCACTGTCGTACTGAACAACGCTAGGTCGTCCGCGTACTCCAGATCGCACAGTTCGCCCATTAGACCATCTCTCTGTGTTATCGGTATATCTCTTGCTCCTTGCATGGACTTTCTCAACAGGAAATCCATGACTATTATAAATATAAAGGGAGCTAGTACGCAGCCCTGTCTGACTCCCGTGGTGATCCTAAAAGCTTCAGTAGGACCACCTGGCGTTTTCACGCTACACTCAGAGTCTTCATACAGGGACTGCACCATTTTAACTATTTTCGGAGGTATACCATACAGAGCAAGTATTTTCCATATTGATGGTCTATGTGGGCTGTCGAAGGCCGTGAAAACTGTTAACGTTCCGAACGTTAACGTTTACCAAATTGAAAATGGTTTCCAAACAAAAAAAAATGCGTTTCGTCTTCAATATAATAGCAGCGTCGTAATATTTCCAAAGATTTTGAGGTAACGTTTAACGTTAATTTTGAATAACTTACAGAATTATTTTTTTGACTCGGAATTTGGAAAAACATTGTTTAACGCACGTTGAACAACAGTTTTTACGTTATCTCTATGGAAATAACAACAAATTGTTAACGTTGGAGCTGTCGTTAATATTTCGACATGGCCTCCAGGCGTGATGCGATGACCACGTAAAGTAGGTCTCCATTTTTATAATAACGTAATATTCTCCCTTTTAAGCCCCCCCGCTCACCGCAAGCCAGCCCGGAGGAAACTAAACCGCAGCAAACCCGATCCGCACAAAGCCAAACCCTAGCCCGATTGCCAAAAAGCCAGCCGCACACAAATCAAGCCCGTGGCGGTTCCCCCCAAACCACCCCATAATACGGGAGGCCTTGGACCCACTCGGGAGAATAGGTTAGGCATAAAGAACTCTCCATTGCGCTCGAAGTCGTCCGAGGCTCATTGTGCCTTTTCTAACCGGTTGAGGTTTTAGGAAGTGAGGTGGTCAACCTCAGTATTCTAATGGTATAAGTAATTGGCGTTCGACTATAAACGAATTTTCGACAATGTAGAGTAGGAAGAAAATTAACTGTCCACTGTTTATATTTTTTATTAGATGAAACGGATATCGGCAACTATCCGATATCCGGTCTATCCGGCGGCGTAAATAATATCCTGCCGGATACCGGATAGTAAAAAGAGGCATGTTTGGATAACTCATTGATTTGTTTATTAAAGTATCACTTAAGAAATACACCTTATAATCACAAAATAAATTCTACAACTTAGAAAATTGATTATCAAGCATAAGGTAAATTATGGAGAGTAATTCTATATAATATTTCGTTATATAGACTATTAGACTATATAGAGGAAAACAGCAGCTTTGCTGGTCTTCGTAAGTAAGGGAAGTTTAATAAAACAACGTTGTCAAGATTGTTGTCTATGGTTTCCATGCATTTAAATGGGCATGTCGGAAAGCGGGTTCCTGCTTTTTCTGTGGGTTTCCCCATTCAAATGCATAGTAACATTCTTTGCGCCGGTTGGCGCTAGTCAGAATCGGCATTCTACGTGTTTCTTACCATATGAGAACAGCTGAACTTATATCGCCCATTTTTTTGTCGTGTTTGCTTTTTTCTGAAGGGTCTTATGAAAGAAAAAAGTTACACGGATTAAAAATAAAACTTCCATTATACATTTTTTCTAATTTTGAAATTAAATCAGGCGTTTAACAGGAATCAGTTGTTTGATAAATGATACGATTCACGGAATGCTGATAGAAAATAATATCATGATATGTTTTATAACAGATGCATCGGTTACAGTACCTAGTTAAAAAGGTATAAATGAATGTATCATACTAATTCAAATTCAATAATATAAGGACCACGTCGTCGTCTGTGTTAAATAACTTTAAACTGAAATCAACTTAAATTTATACATAAAATCTCGAACATATTATTTATATTCCAAGACGGGACGAAGTTTGACGGGTCGGCTAGTTCAAAACTATATTAATATTATAGATTACGCAATAGTTTCGACACGTGTATTGGAGAAAGTAGGTTGGGTTGGGTAGGTACCTACCTACGTATATATTCATTGGGTAGGAACACGTAGAAAGCGGATTCCGACCCGCGCCGACCGGCTCATAGATTGTTGCCTATGGTTTCAATGCATTTAAATGAGCATGCCGGAAAGCGGGTTCCTGCTTTTTCTGTGGGTATCCCCATTCAAATGCATAGTAACATTCTTTGCGCTGGTCGGCGCGGGTCGGAATCGGCTTTCTACGTGTTCTTAGCCATACACTGCGGCACAGCACCGGCCCGGCTCGCCGAATGAGATCCAACTGTCGATGGCCTGAGTCGGTATGTTTATTGTATGAAACGATGTCGTCAATAAATTAAATTTTTACAAAAATTGTTAAGAAAAGTTTGAGATGTACTGCTATGATGTATGTATTTTTTATAGAAAAATAAATTATCTAGTTGTAGCATTTCGGCGTTTTTTGATATTTTTATAAAATTCTGAAATATAGGCACTGAAACTCGTAAATTTGTCATAAAAAAAATATTTTTCTTTATAAAAAAAGTTTGAGAAATCCTGGAACTTCTTCATTAAATTATATTTTAGATATTGTATTTTTCTATATACATACACAATTTTAGGGTTCTAGATTTTATGGTTTTCGAGATATATGGAAGAATTAAATAAAAATTCAAAGGTTGATAACGCCTGATTGAAAAAAAAATTCAAAATTCTGAGTATACAAATTTTGTATGCTTAAAGTATTCAATAGTTTCTGAAATTTTAGGATCTGTGCATCAAGCGAATCAAAAGTTATAAAGAGGGGACGGATACACGCACATACACGTTGGAAAAGTGCCCCTCACCCCCTACCCTCTAATTAATGATATCTTTTGAAAACGAAATTGTATAATTTGACTCTTTCTGAAGAAATCATTTTTTTGAAATTTCGATAAAACCAGTTTTAAACTTTTTAGGAGGCACTTAAAAATCATCCCTTTTTATATGTGCCCTTTTTCGTCCCTTTTAGTTAAATTTTGGAAAAATTGCCAAATACGCTAACACTCATTTCTATAGAAGAATTCATATGCCAAATCTCAAGTTCGTACCATGTCTAGTTTCCGAGATATTCGCATACTTTGAAAAACATTCAACCCTATTTTTCACCCCCTTAGGGGTGGAATTTCCAAAAATCCTTTCTTAGTGGAAGGTTTTGTATTGAGATCTATCTGATTTCCAAATTTCACTTCTCTACGATTAGCCGTTTGGGCTGTGCGTTGATGAGTCAGTCAGTCAGTCAGTCAATCAGTCAGTCAGTCAGGCACTTTCCTTTATTATTATAGATTACTTTCCTAGAGTAAGTGTTCTAGCCTTGTAAATCCATTAACAAACTATGGGTTGGTTCTTGTGTGAAATATATAATATTTAATTCGAATGTATATCCTTAATATTAAGTAGTATTTCAATTTGCCTCAAGCATGTTAAAATTTCAAATGCAAAATTCAACATAATAGATTTATTAAGGTCATCTATTCTATTTACACATGAATGAACAATTTATTTTAAGTATTAAGATAATGCAGAAAGATATTGTTATATTTTTATGTGGCAGGTACAAGGATGTGTCTATGTTATAATTTCTATACAAATATGAGAATATTTCACTTGAAAAGATTTGTGTAAAACACTGCACCTATAAAATACATCAATTCATATAAAATATTATATTAGCCTTTGTGTTTCACGACATTACCAATAGATGTCGATGACACATTGCTTTGTTACATACATACAAAATGTTTTGTTCGTTTTACAAAGTATAAAATAATCTTATAATACCCATAGGTAACTGTGACAAGAAACCCTTGTTACATACATACAAAATGTTTTGTTCGTTTTACAAAGTATAAAATAATCTTATAATACCCATAGGTAACTGTGACACAGTGGCGTGCGGTGGTTTTATTTTCTCAAAAAATTGGGCAAGCCGACACAAAAAAGAAGAAGAAGAATTTCACCAAAAAAAATTCGTCGCTTGTTCCGCATTTCTATCCATGAATCATCAATGTATGTACTATGTAGGTAGCTATCTACTGTTAAATTTTATTTATTTTCTAAAAAAAAATTTTTTTTTTTAATAAATAAAAAATAAAATTTAACAGTAGACCTACAAACATTGATGATTCATGGATAAAAATGCGGAACAAACGAAAAATTTTTTTGGAAAAATTCTTCTTCTTCTTTTTTATTACTGTTATATCTATTTGTCTAATATTTGTCTTGAACACTGCCTCACTGACTGATGTCATTAACGCTGTAGTTCCTGCGTTTCCCAGAAGATCGCAACTAAAGACAAATTTTGTTCTAGTAATATGGCTGACAGTAACATATTATTATATTATTACTGGTGGCTGAGCACTTTTTTAAAGGTCTTGATGTGGAGAAAAATAATTTTTCGGGTCATTTAAAGACTCACATGCGAAGTCAGCCATAAGAAAGCATAGTTTAACAAATCAGGAAACTTTTACGCACAGCGCGACTTCTAGCGAAGTAAAGCCTTACTAATGCAATGTGTGCAATAAAAAGTTTGCGGACTCGAGTAATTTAAAGAGTCACATGCGAACTCATAGCTGAGAAAAACCATACGAATGCAATAATTGCAATAAAAAGTTTAATCAATCAAGTAATTAATCACTCTCATGATAAAAGCCATTTGAATGCACACTTTGTTATAAAAAGTTAAAGATTTTTTTGAATTTTCATAAAGAGTTCTATTATCAAGTGCTTTAAAGTCTCACAATGACATATGAATTCGGCCATAATAAAGCAAAAGTTTGCATAAAAAAGTTTACCAAATCCGGAATCTTTTACGCACAGCCGGACTTCAAAGCGAAGAAAAGCCTTACTAATGCAATGTGTGGAATAAAAAGTTTGCGGACTCAAGTAATTTAAATTATCACATGCGAACTCATAGCGGGGAAAAGCCATTCGAATGCAATAACTGCAATAAAAAAGTTTAATCAATCAAATAATAGCTCATGATAAAAGCCATTTGAATGCACACTTTGTTATAAAAAGTTAAAGATGTTTTTTGAGTTTTCATGAAGAGTTCAATTATTAATCAAGTGATTTAAAGTCTCACATATGAATTCAGCTATAAGAAAGCAAAATTTGCAAGAAAAGGCCATGGGAGCACATAAAAAAACTAGTATTCTGAGATTAATTAAAGGTTTACTGTTAAACATTCTAAGATTATTAATTTAAAAACATATTGCGAAATTAAACATACCTTGACGTCAGTAATATTCTTGATAATGACTGGACACAGAAAACATGATTAAATCATGATCAGGTTAAACAGCAACAACTGTATTATTTTATTAAAAATGATTGTTTGATGTTTTTTTTAAACCTTTCATTGATAAACTTTCTAAGGCCGGCTGCCCTAAAAGGCCAACAGGTTTTGAATCGTCGAGACACTAAATTACCTAAGTATGTAAGTAATTACCACATTAAATGACAAAAAACTATATTATAAATTTAAAACCGATATAATAAACAATGACCTTTTACCTTCAGTTTAAAAACACCGTGTTAAAATACATTTTGACAGTTTATATTACCGATTAAATTGCCATAATACAAAAATAAAATAAATCGAAATAATGTGAACTTACAGTAACCGATAAAATATGTCATTGTATGGGTTAATCTGCTCCGTGATACATTCATTGTTTATTATTAAAAAAGCAAATAACAGGATATTTTGTATGCAATCCTCATTAATTTCTGAATTATATAAAGTAATTCCAATAATTTCATTACGTGATTTTGTTTGAGAGTTGGCAACTCTAATTAATCCCGGATTAAATTTCCTTTGGAAAAAATGACCCGTTGTGGGCCAATTGATATTGACGACGGTGTCGACAAAATTAAAGGGAAGGGATCGGCCTGCAAAATGCTAGTGCGAAAGGGACGCACTGAGCCTTGACTAAGGAGTGCTTCAGGAACGTTAGAGGAGATGAAAGCAGTACTTTCTCGTTATTTTTGGTCCATAGAATATAAAAATACTGTTATACCATGGCAACCAGGGGTCATGTGAGAATATTTTTTTGACGTGCATCAAAAGTTTTTTTAATTTTTCGTCAGAGTTATAGCAATCTTTGAAATGTTTTTATTTTTATATTCTTTTCCAAAATTCTAGGGTAAGCCAGGATTATTGGCTTGTACCAGCCACTCGCCACTGCGTGACAAGAACCCCTATTCTAAGTCACCGTGTCATTTACGGTGGTGTGAAGTAGCTAGTCCCTACAGAATAGTTTGGAAAGTTCCGCAGCCCATATAAAATTCCCGTGAGTTTCTCATTTACGTTAGTGAATAATATTCATAACAGGGGTACTGTACCCCTACCGATGTTAAGGCTCATGGTGAAGGAAGTGGTTTACTATAGAAAAGTATACAACTGACGACAAGCTGAGAGCAAGCCAGGGAATAGAGATATAAAAAAATAAAGTAACTCTGGAAAAGTGACGAGAAAATTTGTCTTATACTGGTGACCCCTCTTGGTATTATTATGACTCCTTAGTGACTCCACCCTTTACACAACATACCCAGCCGTGTCCATCTCCTCTTCGTATGGAAGAAGTGACGGGCCAACACCGAGTGCTTCAGTGCTACCACCTTACTAGATAACTTAAATTCAAAAGTAGAAATTTGTGTGCCTGAGTTTTGTTTAGGTTCCAGGACTTAAAACCATACAGAAGAATAAGTAGTATACACACATCAAATATTTTTTATTTCTTAAAAAGTCGATGCCTTTCAAACTTTGGTCATATTGTTAATGGTTTCACTTACCATGACAATACATATTGAAAGCTAGAATATAGCTACTACAACTATTTTTAAATTATGTGATATGAACTACTACCAAGCAGCTTCTGTCGGAAGCGTTGAAGCTACTTTCTTCTTCGAGAGCCATAACCATGGATGGATGAAGGTCTCCCTCACATACTATATCCAGACGTTTCTGAACTGGACGAAACATATGCGAGGGGTAATTGGCATTACAACCCTACACTTGCCAAGCGGGTTGGCTAGGACGTCCTCCCATGTTGGCCCATGGGTCTACACTATCCACCAAGATAGGTTACTTGATTTATAACATACTATCTGACCCATCGAACTTCGTCCCGCCTGAAAGTCAATAAAATATTGCTGGGTAACATAACTAACATACCTACATGACTACTCATTGTGAAAAAATCTAAAGTTATGTGGTTGTAATACACAATGTCGGTAACATTACCGCCATCTGTGGAAACATTGATCTATACAATCTTTCTACCAAAATATCAATCTAACAGACATCTCCCTATTTCCCCAACAGATGGTGGTGGCAGTACCGGTTATTAAATCCGATCCATACTAACTTTAATATTATATTTTATACCATTTCTTATTCATTTATTCAACTTTTTTATTAGTTATTCTGTTATCCGGAGCGGAGAAGAATCCAATAAATCAAACATCGGAAGAATCTGTTCAGCCGATCTCGAGTTATAAGTGTTCGCACTAACCAGACTTTCATTTAAATTAGAGATTTCCAGAGGAGATCAATGTCGAGGGGGTGTGGAAAGGTACTTGAAATCAATTCAGTCCCCGTGCTGAACACTAAATAATTTCTCCCCCAGTTATTTTACATTTGAGATTTAAAAAAAAAAGAATGTACCTAGTAAGTAAGTTAGAAAAATATGTCATGAACTAAGGCATTAATCACAAATAATGTTAGACTAATGTAAAAAAAAACTATAAAGCTAATTAATTATTATTAACATTATGTTGTAGAAAAATATTACATAATTAGAAACAATTTTTGTTTAGTTTAGTAAGAGCAGACATTGCAGAGATATCCCATCTTCACGCCATTGTGTTAACATGAAGATGCTATTTTTATTTCACTAGTATGTTTGTGTATCAAAATATAGATAGATAAGCATTGAAACAAATATTATACTGTTTGATTGAAACAAATATTATACTGTTTGATAAACTACATATTGTAAGATATTTATTTTATAAAACTTTATATTATGTGTAAATAATTAAAAGAATAAATAAACAATAAATTTTGATCATTTTTAAAACCTTCCACTGATTGATGCATCGAGCTAAGTTATTGGACTAAAAGAGGTCTTAAATGGAAAAATGTTCATAGACAATGACTATTACTCTGAAATGAAAAACAGACGATTGAGTTGCGTATCCAATTTTTATTGAGACTTTTGACATTTCTGTATTCTGAAAATGTTTTATCCTATACATTAGTTGCGTAACTACTGGCAACCGAGCAAGAGCTTCTTGCGTTGAGTTGGAACGTGAATTTGAGAATACCAGTCAATTGACTGGGTGTCAATTTGAGAATAGCAGTCAAGAGCTTCTTGCATTGAGTTGGAACGTGAAATACGCAAGAAGTTCTTGCTTAGAACTTAATCGGTTGCCAGTAGTTACGCAACTAATGTATTGGATAAAACATTTTCAGAATACAGAAATGTCAAGTCTCAATAAAAATTGGATACGACACAACTCAATCGTCTGTTTTTCATTTCAGAATAATAGTCAATGACTTGTAAGAATAATTATACATATTCATATTATGCGCCATTTATAAAAATAGTTGGGCGTACATAAAAAATTAGGTAATTATTAAGTTCGCAGGCTTCTTTGATTTTTGAAAAAACCCTCCTAAATGAAATTATGTTTTAACCTAATAGAGTGTCACTCGGAGAGGTATCCAAAGAAGTATGGGTGGTTCCACCCCCCAAAACCCCCCTTACTATGTAACTACGTAGAAACCTTAAACTAACCTATGCAAATCGTAGTGTTATCATTCGAGGATGTTATCAAATCCCTTAATCTATTAACTAAATAACAATGACCAGCGATATCTTCATTTATCAAACAAAAACACCAATTTGAGAACCAAAAAAATAAAATGTCACTCTATGCAAGGAAATGTTTGTATAAGAAAATAGGCAATTTTTAAAATTGATTTTTATTTAAAATTTGTTGATAAAATATTTCAAATGTTATCAAATCAATCCATAACATGCTTGTTCACTGATCTCCATATAAAGTAGATATGTGTTTCGTATGAAAAATTGTGAAAAATCGAAGAAGCCCGCGAACTTAATAATTATTACCAAAGATTACTTATACATTAAGCAAACAAACGATAAAATTGGCATCATATTGACAGAAAGCAACAGAAGTGATTGATTTGCACCTTCTAATTTAAATTAGAAACTTGGAAGAGAGAAATCTAAGAATGCAACTGTTTTATTGTAGGTACTTGCAGAATGTGCTGGGAACATAAATAATATGAAGAAAGGTAAATAATATGAAGAAGAGAAACATCGACTTCATATTTACTCATAGCGTCATAATTATTTTATACGAAACTTGAGGATCCGTAATGATTCTGTAAGTACCCCTATGTAATAGGGTATTATTGTTCTGTGGTAAGTACTATTGAACACTCGAAGAGTGGGTGTACGTCACATTCTTGTAGGATTGTAAAAAAAATACCAATATCATTTCTATAAACAGCATAATTCACACAAAACAAAATTATTTACACTAACGGCACAATCCACCGCCAGAAAGGCGCAACAGCTGACAAAACAAAACAACGCACCACACAATAATAATATTCATAAATATTCATCTTCATTGTCATTTGTCAGCTGTCAACAGTGTTGCCAACCCGGAAAAGCCAAATGTCGCTAAGTGGGGGTTCAAAAGTCGCCAGATGTCGCCAAAATTGGTCCGGGGGGGGCAAACAAAATATTTAGACGATATCGAGGCCACCGCGATTTTGCTTGGTCTCCCTTTTGCTATGCGATAATATGCTCCTATTAAAAACAAAAAAAATATAACTACCGACTAGTTAAAAATTAGAAAGTCATATTATTATATATATGACAATATAAATCCATTGTTCTAGAAGTCTGGGTTACATTGGAAGCAGAAGTAGAAGGTTGTGGCATTGGATCACTTAAAAGCATATTATGTTAATTTGTTAATTTTTATTTTATGTTTTTTCGTTTCCGCGTGTTTTTTTTTTTATATCGCTCACTTTGGCTTCTATCAAAATACTACATGCGAAAACAAAAAGCGCTATGGATCTAAAAGGCGCTAGAAAAGTCGCTAAAATATTTTGTCGCTAAATGAAAATGAAAAGTCGTTTTCCATGTCCAAATGTCGCTAGATCTGGCGACAAAGTCGATAAGTTGGCAACACTGGCTGTCAACCAATGCTAACCATAGATAACAAATGACGTAGAAGAAGTGGATAATGCACTGAGTACAAATATTTTTACAGAAATTTTTTGGATGCGCAGAACCGAAAACTAGTTCCTTTATTCAACTGTCACGTGACTGAAGATAATTTATTAATAATAATTCATGTTACTTTCATCCACAAACACAAGACAACACAACAAAACCCATAGGTACTTCCTTCAACTACTTATATGATTAAAACATAAAATATCTCTGTTTTAACGCTCAAATATTAAAAACAAAAAATCGAATGTCACATACTGCTACCGACAAACGTCACATGTTTGTATGGGCTTAACAGCAGTCACGTGGTAGGTACTTAATTGTTGGAACCAAAGGACATTATTTCTCTAGTATTATTTCTTCTCAAAGGGATAATGTCATTGTGTCATAGAAAAAGTAATGAAAAAATTGGGGGTAATAATTTTCAATATGCGTAACCTAAAATTAATTATAAAGCTAAATTTTACTTAAATTAAAAAAAAAACATGACTGCAAAACTAAACAATTTTCATTTATTCAAATACATTAAAAAATTATGTCGTTATACCGAAAACAAAATTTGACAAATAATAGAGAAAAAAAAATGTTATCTGGTAACACTAGTAACACAAAATACCTTCTAACGGAAAAATTTGAAAAAAGGACGAATCTTTGATTGTGTCGTTAACGAGATTTGATTTTTGATTGCAATTTTGCACGAGCTTACTTCAATGGGCTATTGGATCCTTCAAGTGTTTTTTGTGTAAACAATTGTATGTTTTGCTACAATTTTATTTGCGATAAACTTTATATTTTGGTATATAATTATATTTTGCTAAGTGACTTTGCAATAGCGACATAACTAAACTGTATTGACTGAAAATGGATCAATTCAATTATTTGAATGAAATAAACAGTCTTTTGACGATGAATGGACCTGTAACTAAAGGACCGGTACCACGATATCAGAGGAAGAACCAGGAAAAATCGTTACTGAAGAATGCTAGCTCCAGTTTATTGAATATGAGTTCCAACACATCGATGCAAAAACTATCAACTTCATCTAATAATATTAGCATGAATAATAGTTCTGCAAACGCAAAATCTAAGACTCCTTCCAAAAATAAAAGCAAATCCCCAGGTCAGTATACAAACAAACCTCTGTAATGTAAGTTTTTTTTGTACATTTGCTAACTTTTCATATTATTTTTGGAACAGGAAGGGGTTCAGCCACACCTACACCTAAAAAAGGTTCAAAGACTCCAAATAGTGCCGGGGCTGCCGATAGATTTATTCCTTCTAGATCCAATTCCAATTTTGAACTCTGTCATTATATGGTAAATATTTTTTTTTTTTTTTTTTGAAAGAGGGTTAAGGGACCAGGGTACCCTTTGTGTCACTGCGACCAGGATAGGAATATTGTGACTTCCCTCAATGTTACAGCTCGTTGTCCAGGCCTATGTGAGTCATGTAGCTCACAATTTGCCTAGGTGCGAGCAGTCTTACCTTCTCAGCGTTCAGTAGTGGCCCACCGAGGGTGTGACTTCTTTTGTGAGCGAGTGCTTCACAGCTGCAGAGGATGTGAATTGGTGTTTCGTAGTCCTCTGAGCAGAATCTGCAGATTGGAGTGTCTGAGAGTCCTATTATGGACATATGCTTGCGCAGTCTGCAGTGTCCTGTTAAGGTCCTCGTCAGGATCCTTATTTGTTTTTTGGAAAGCTTGAGTGCTTCATAGGTGAACTTCTGCGAGTACCCTGTGATTAGTTCCTTCGCATGTTTCATCCCTGGGTTGTTTGCCCAAATTTCGTAACTTTTGTCTTTGACCCAGTTCTTTAGGCTGGTTCTGAGAGCGTTACGTGGTAGTCCGCAGATGGGCTCTGGACCAAATGCGGGTTTTTCTGCGCCAGCTCTGGCAAGTTCATCGGCCTTTTCATTGCCCATGACTCCACAGTGCCCGGGCACCCAGACTAGTCTCACCGTGTTTTTTGCACCAAGGTGATTCAGGGCCTGTATACATTCCATCGTTAGTTTGGATCTCACCTCTACTGACTCAAGGGCCTTAAGAGCCGCTTGACTGTCTGAGAGGATGTAGATTTTTTTATTATAATATGATCGTTGCAGGTTTATGTTGCAGTCAATGATAGCACTCATTTCTGCCTGGAAGACAGTGGCATATTCTCCCAGGCTGGTTGATATTTCCATCCTAGGGCGCACGCCATATACTCCAGACCCTGCTCGGTCATCTTTTTTGGAGCCATCTGTGTACCATACAATGTCTCCATCTCGAAAGGAGTAGGGATCATTTTCTCGCCATGTCTCTCTTTCAAGTATTTCTATTTTGTAATGTTTAACAAAGCTGTATACCACATTCATGGTGTCCGAAGGCATGCCCATGATGGGGGCTTTGTAGAGGTCCCCATATAGTCCTCTGAATACATTGGAGCGCCACCTGTCCCCGCCCCCCGCCGCCGCACGAAGCAGCGCCATCCGAGCTTCCAACTGCACATGTATATGCAGTGGGCCCAGGCACAGCACCGCCTCCAGCGCGGCCGTGGGCGTTGAGCACATGGCGCCCGTTATGAGGAGACATGCAAGTCTCTGAACTTTGTTTAGCGTGTCAGTACACGTTTTCTGTTGGGTTTTTTTCTGCCAGGCTACACAGCCATAGGTGACAATCGGTCTTACCATGGCTGTATATAGCCAAAGGGTTTGCCTTGGCTGAAGGCCCCATTTCAGTCCAGCTATTCTGCAGCTGGTACCTAAAGCTATTTTAGCTTTCTTGGCAATGTATTCCAAGTGAGGGTTCCATGTCAGTCGTTGGTCCAGGATTAGGCCCAGGTACTTGACTTCCTTGGAAAAAGTTAGAGTTTTACCAAAGAAAGTTGGTGCTTTAAGCTCATCCAGCTTTCTTTTATTGGTAAAAGGGATTATTACAGTTTTATTGGCGTTCACTGAGAGACCATAGTCTTTGCACCATGTTTCCACCAATTTTAGAGCCTTTTGCATTTGACTGGATACGGTGCCTTGGAACTTTCCTACAACCGTGATAACCAAGTCGTCTGCATAGCCCTGTGTATTAAAGTAAGCATTGTTTAGCCTCCATAAAAGGCTGTCGCTACGATGGACCATTCTAGGGGTGATAAAACACCTCCTTGAGGACATCCTCTCGCTACCCGTACAGCTAACGTTTTGTCGAGTAGTGTGGTTTTGGCCACCCTATTTTAGATCTAAAGTAAATATAACTTGCTTTTACTTTAGATCTAAAAAGAAAAAAATCATATTGTCATCTTACTTGAAATAATTGATCTTTACACTTTTTATGTGATTAAAACCTTCCAAAATTACCCATAAATCCGTTCATTTTCTCAGCTGTCATCGGTTTACAGTCTTTTGTAGAGGTTATAAGACATGCTGTATCCACATTTTAGCATAACAATTTTGTATACTGTGGTATTCTATTTAGAAGATTCTAATGATCCATCACATGACCCGACCGAATTTTTCTAAGAACCGCTGTTTTAATTATAGATATCTCCAAGCCCTGTTGCAATTTGTCTTCAATGCAATGTCTAGATACAAACATTAAACTGGGTTTAAACAACATTTAGAATTTGTGGTAGACATTGTTGGGTATTCCCTAAAATATAAATTTGTATGGCTGTTGAAGATAATGAACCCAATTGCACAATATCCTTTCTGGCAAATAACTGGTGAATTAATTTTAGATGAATCAACAAGCAACACGCAAGGAAGGTGATGAAAATGAGGAAACAGGATCCCCCAGTTCTTCATCCACCGAAGTGCAGGAGGCTATGAGGAGGGCACTGGCTGAGAGTATGGGAGGGGCAGTACCCCAACAAGGACAGAGACTACTCCAATACATGTGCAAGGCTCCTGCGGCCCCTGAGGGCCATCAGAACCCCCTGAGGATTGTTTATTCACAGGTGAGGCTCGAGAAGTTTATAAATATCAATTTTTAGAACGTCTTTCATCCAACCAACCAAAATATAGTGAGACTTATGACAGCGTCATTAATTGTTTGAACGTCCTATATATCGTCAAGTTGTTCCACATAGGATCCTTATATTACTTTATAACCTTGAGGACTGCGGACAATTTGACATTTCTTTCCTTAACAACAGTTGTAAATAGGAACCTCTGATTTAGATATTTCTTTGATCTTTATTTTATTTTAATAAATCTTATAGGGACATACAGTCATTCTATAAATAATATTTATGTAATATTTCACATGAATTTATATAGCAACTATAACATCATTTTTTATAGCAACAAATAATATTTCCTGTAGTTGGATTTAGGTATAAGCATTGTTAGGATCGAGCGCAGTGGAGGGCTCTTGTTGCCTTCCTATGCCCCAGAGTGGAGTTCGAAGGGAGATTGTATTGTTCTATCTACTTGGTTTGGTTTTGTCGTATCTACGAACAATATTACGTGTGGGGTTTGAATTATTTAACTAATCTACGGGCGAACTTACCAATTATACTATAGGTTTCTCATACTGAATTGAAAATACGGACACATTTATAAAATATCAAATTAGAACAATTTCGTGGGGTTAGGTAGTTTCTCAACAAAAATGTTAAGATACGAACTTACCAATTTAATATATAGGATTCTATAAATGTGTTACAGGCAAAGGCACCGTCTACAGTAAAAGCAAGTACTCGCTACATTCCACAAGCACCTGACCGAATATTGGACGCTCCTGATATCATTGACGACTATTGTAAGCTTTCTTCATTTAAAAATCTTTTCTTACTTGAATAATGATTATTTTAAAGACAATAGTAATATGGTATGATTTGTCCCCTCGTAGACTTGAATCTTTTGGACTGGAGTGCATCCAATATGTTGGCCGTTGCTCTGGGTAATGCCGTGTATTTATGGAATGCTGGAAGTGGCAACATTCAGCAGCTGGTCACACTGGAAGGCACCGAGCATGTCACCAGTCTTGCCTGGATCCAGGGGGGTGGCCAGCATCTTGCTGTGGGAATCACCAATGGAACTACGGAGCTATGGGATACGGAGAATATGAAGAGACTCCGAGTAAGTTTGTGTTTTAACCAAATAAATATTAATTTAGTGTTGGAATTTTGAATCTTAAATTTCTATTTAACTTTTCCAGGTTATGGATGGTCATGCCGGAAGAGTTGGTTCTCTGTCGTGGAACGCATACGTGCTGTCTTCGGGCAGTAGGACTGGCACCATCGTACATCATGACGTTAGACAACGAGATCATATCATTTCGACATTAAATGGACATACACAAGAGGTAAACACGCAAATATTTGGCCTCATGTAGATTTATTCTGTGTATTGAACGGAAACCTTTAGGCAAATTACCTGAGAGTTATTCTGAAATCAAAATCTGTTAACTAATTTTTATTCTACTTATCACACCTCAGGGGAGACCTGCATTCTTCTCTATCCAGGCACATTTCGCTTCATCCACCGACATACCATTTCTCATACAACCTCTCCTATTGCAATGTGTTCGATTCACGTCATTCTCGACCTTATTATCTATGCTGTTCTGTTTGCATTTATTCATTCAACATGTTCAAACCATCTCAATTTATTAACCTATATACATATTAATTCCCATATCCCACAGATTCTTGCCACATATTCATTATAGAGCTCTCATCTCTACTACATTCTCCTCTTTTGTCTATGTCCACGTTTCACATCCATACATCATTGATAGTAACAAGTTACATTATGTAGGTACTACTTTTTTTTAACTTAAAGAGAGACATTGTTGTTTCTCACAATAGGTCTTAGTGCAGAATATAAATTATCTCACAACAAGTCAAAAAACTTATTTTATTGAATCAATACTTAAAGAAATGTTTCCAGTTGTTTTCAAATTTTCTTTCTTCTTCTTCTTCAGTCGGTCCCTCAATGCCGAGGATCGTGACCGCCATGCATCCCCACCAACTCCCTCCATCCCTCACGGTCTTCAGCCATTCTTATGGACCCATGCAGTGTGGTCCCCATTGCCCGCCTACCAAGATTTTCAAATTTTACAGCACAAAAAATTATTCAAGCTCTTTAGTGAAATATTTAAAAATTCATAAAGTAAAAATAATTCCATTTAGTATGTTATATAAACCTTATAATGATGTGTTTGACAGGTTTGTGGATTAAAATGGTCTCCGGATGGCAAATACCTGGCATCTGGTGGCAATGACAATCTCCTCAACATCTGGGCAGTGGCTTCCGGAGAGCATCATTCCGTCTCCCAACCCCTGCACACCTTCAAGTAAGTTTCTCACATCGATCCTAATATTTTATTGTTTGATATTTTGCTCTGAATATTACTTATTGAAATATTTGTCATTTCAGCCAACACATAGCCGCTGTGAAGGGTCTAGCCTGGTGTCCGTGGAGTGCTGGCATCTTGGCCTCTGGCGGAGGCACAGCAGATAGAACAATTAGAATATGGAATATAAATAATGGAACCAACATTAACACAGTTGATACCAAATCTCAGGTAAATCAAATCTATCTTCTTTACACATGTCCACCATAGTTGGAGCATGTGGATTCCACAAGTCCTCGCCATGTCCTCCGCAACCAACGCTGCTGCACGCCAACACCCGGGACTTCAACTTTTTATAGCATTCTAATTGTTTGAAGGGGCTTAGCAGGTCTCCGATTACCTTCAGGATGATAGTTGAGAGAGTTTCAATCAAGGTTCACGTGATATAAGTCTGGGTGGTTGAACCACGGATCAAATTTTCTTATCAATAAATATATTTGATCCGTGCCTTATATACATCAGCTGTTATATGTATGAAGATTTTCATATGGAAACTCAAAATTTCATCAGATATATTATGTTCAGCTCAGGCCCATGACACCTGTATTTGATGGGAAATCAATAATCTGATTAATTTTTATAGGTTTGTTCCATACTATGGTCGCACACATACAAAGAATTGATATCTGGACACGGATATGCCAACAACCAATTGATTATTTGGAAATATCCCTTAATGTCCAAAGTGGCTGAATTGACGGGGCATACAGCCAGAGTGTTGCATTTAGCCATGTCCCCTGACGGAACCACTGTGCTAAGTGCGGGAGCTGACGAAACATTAAGGTATGTTTTTTCTGTCATTCTAAATATTCCCAAAACGTGAAAAGGAGATTGAAAGAAGAAAACTGATAGCTGTTACGAAAGGTTGTTGGTGCACTTAAACCTCTAATGAGAAATGAGAGACTAATCTCTAAAATCCAAACAGTTGATGCACAATGCAATCCTGATACCATTCATGTTGTATGGGAGTGAAACTTGGACACGAACGAAAAATCTGGAAGTTGGAATAAATGCTGCAGAAATGAGATCTTCACAAAAGATATGCACAAAAAGATTAAAAAGGTGAAGAATGATTGTTGAAAAGGTTATTAAAATTAGAAACCACGTTTCGTTATTAAACTATTTATTGCGAAGAACCTCAAATACAGACCACACTTCGTTGCAATGTTTTTTAAGACAGACAAAAAGTATTCTATATACTAACACCGGATATACCTCAGTATTTCCGGTAATGGTAGTATTGGTGTTGTCAGGTGCAAAAATATACTTCAATAATTATCGTATTACAAATGAATATGGAATGAATGTTAGCATAGTGACTAGAATGAATGTTAATAAATTGAGGTGGTCTGGGCATGTAGAGAGAATGAGTGAAGAAAGACCGAAAAAAGATCTATAAATCTGAAAGAATAGGTGCGTGAAGATTTGGCCAACCTAGATTGACGTGGGATGGTCGTATAACAGTGCCCTTAATGTTATGCTCTTGAATGAAGCAACTTTCTGTGGCTGCATTTCTCGTCGATTGAACTTAAAATGATATCTTTCATTCTTATTACAGACTGTGGAAATGCTTTGTTCCCGACCCAGCAAAAAGCAAAAAACCTCAAGAAGTAACATCGGTTAAAAGTATTTTCAAACAGAGTATACGGTAATGTTTAGAGATTTTGCTCTTCTTCCAATAGAATGTAATTTGTATTACTTTAGCATGGAGACATAGAATTGGATAAGTATATTGTTTCTTTATATATTGTGATATTCTATGAATTAATTATTATACTCTTACGACTGATGTATCAATAGTTTTTATCTTGTGTGATTTTAATTTTATTTATAACAATCAATGTGTGACTTTCATAATATACCTACAAATATTATATACTTTCTATTCTAATACCATTTTTGTGTTGTTAATGCATATTTTATGTTACATTTTTCTTTTTTTACGAATTATTTCAGTTTAAGTATTCTTTTTATATAAAGCTAGTGTTATACCTGTTGTAATTTTTGTAACTAACATATTTGTTGATAAGATGTGTTTTTTATTGTATATTTTTGCATTGAAGCGTGTTGTAATCTCAATAGGTATTAAAAATTAATAAATTATTATGAATGAGAGAATTATTTTGTTTTTATTGCGCCCTTGTATAATTATGATTGTCAGCATTTCAAAGGATTTATGTTATGCACACTCAATCTAACAATTTATAACTAAATTGTGGGCAAAAGTGTACCATTGAGAAAAAAAACAGAGTATCGTGTTCAAAAATATGGTAAATAGTAATTATTAACCATTGAAAGAAATATGATGTCTTCAATGGAGCTAATTCTTCTGAGTCACAATCCTAAGATTAGTCTGCACCAAGCATGCCGACTCTGTTCCTCCCTGTCGCCGACTAGCCTCTTCTGGTAGATGCTGCAGTGCTGTCCCCGATCACCTGGTCTATATAATTATCTCTGGGGCAGCCTCTATGATTTCTGCCCTCAACCTCACTCCTTCGATGATGGCAAAGAGCGGACCCGGGTGCCTGATGTTATGGCCTATCTATTGAGCACATTGTTGGGCAACTCTTTACAGAGTTGCCTTTTTCGCTGGCTCTATTCAGTACCTCGTCATTTGTGACGGCTAATTATTTTTAAATGAAATAATAGATACAATAATTGATGTGTAGTGGTGCAAGCACAGTTGGGACATGCGTTAAGGATTCCAATTGAATGTAACCTAAGAGTGCTGCGCTTCCCGCAGATGAAAAAAAAATTCTTCATACTGCGTTCAGTTTCTTCAGAATACAGCTGAGAATGTGATCGGTCATTAAAATTTTCAGATAATTGAGTTACTTTTCAGCTGACCTGTTTAAAGTTTTTTTTTTATTTCCTACACATCCAGTTCCAATTGATGAATATACTATACTCAAAACAGATATATTTTAACCGACGATAGCTTCGACCGAGTTTGATTGGTAGTAATCAATTTTTACATCACTGATATAATATTTTATTTCTACATTTTACTAAGTTTTCTGTAAGGGTTCTGACCTTTCATTGAGATATTGGAAATAAAATGAAACATTCAAAATATAAAACATTTTAATCACTTTTGATATTTCGATGGTTAACTTGCAATACCTCATAACCCACAAAATTCCAAAAATGAGTTATGTATACAGAAATGCGGAAAAGTGTATCTGAAATTAGAGCTGGTTACTCCATTTTTTCACAAAATGTTATGTAGAATGTTATAACTAAACTAATAATACAAAATTGTCATTGATAATTCATAATTACAAATTAAAAACAGTTTTTATTGCACTCCTGTAAAATTTTGTCAATGTGGGTTATGAGGTATTGCAAGTTAACCATCGATTTGTCTTTTATTCACAATTCAATAATTTATTTTAAATAAACATTTACAAGAGATGTATCAATATCCTATCATTTTTATTTACTTACTTTGAGTAACATAATATTGAAAACAGCGAGATATTCTCTATCTCATTTAAGTTTGTGATTGCAAAAAGTCGATTTCTTTGCTCTGACTAAAAAAAATACAGATGAGTACAATTTTTCAATTTACTAAACTGCTTTAAATATTTGAGAAACACTGCTCGACATTGATGTACATAAAATTGTATTAAATTGATCCATACACCAATTTATTTCTTTAAAACTCAATGCTAATAACAAATATACCGAAAGATTCAAAGAAGATTACAATCAAGAATTCCATAATGGATTCTTCAATACTCTAAATTTGAGGTAATATATTTATTTGGGTTTAAGTTCTAATAACTCTACGCAACCTTCAGATAACTAATCTTGATGTTTTTTATATTAAACCTGAGATTGAGCAAAAAACACGAGATTCATTTTTATAGAATTTCTTTTAACAAACTTATAATACTGATATTTTATTATTGATGTCTCAATAAGAAAGATATTTTTAGATTTTTAATAATTAATATTGGTAACTAACTTATAAAAAAATATATAATTTTCAATTTCACTAAAATAATAAATATGTAAACATAGAGAGCATGATTTTTAATAGCATAAATAAATTTTGAATGTTTTTACATACTTATGTACAAGAAAATTTTATTTTAAGTATCTGAAGGATTAAGAAATAAAACAATTTAATTGACAACGTAAAAAAAATATCAGCAACTTTTTCGCTTATCTTAGATAGGTACAAATAAAATAGAGATTCATTAATTTATTGAGTAAAATTATCACGAAATAACACAAAAAATAGCCTAGTTATTGATTTATTTATTTCAATTTGATTTTTTTTTTTAAATATTGATCATGAGATTTTTACAACAGATCAAGAAATTTATATAATCTATAAATGCTTGTATATAAAAAAAAATATATAATAAATGTTCAATTAATAGAATAAATTAGCCTATCTAATTTTTTGTACTTTTCAGCTGCCAATTGTTGCAAAAAAAAAATATTTATAAACAAGATTTTAACTATCATCAGAAAACTACAATAGGTATAAACAATTTTAAAACAAAATAAATGCAACATTATATTATTTTAATTTACACATTTCTAATTCAATTATAATCACAAACTTGATAAAAATTTAAGACAATATATACAAATAATACAAAAACTGGAAGAACATCATATTATTTTTTTTTTATCAAATATTGTGATTTATATTCAGATCAACTTAAAACTTATCTACTCAGTCCAAATGATTGGAATGTTTAAGAAGTGTAAAAAGGGAAAGAAAATAATTTGTAGAAAAAAGATATATAAGAAACAAAATATCAATAACTGCAGATCTTTGAAATATTTTCAGTCTTGTCAAATTTTGGGTCCACAAAACACAAATCACTCAAAATTGGGTGGATTACCTTTATTAAAAAAAAAATGTCGGGTTAGGAGTTTTTAAGAAGAATAATTTAAAAAAAGACACTGGACTGTATAATTTTTTCTAATTTACAAATTGATTAATAATTTAAAATTAATATAATTAAATGATAATAAATTAAAATTCTGTACAACACATAATAGCACGAATAAGTTTTAAACTAAATATTTAGAAGTAGATGGGTATTTACATTACAAATGAAGGATTACAAAATATATGAAAGAGAAAAATACTTTACTGGTCAAATAAATACTACAACACTAAAATGTCATTTACAATATATTAATGTGGATTATATTTTAATCACTAATTATTATAATCTAAAACAACCGATTCCTTCAACATTTTCTGGTAAACCATCGACAAAAACTCAAAACATTATTCATTAACTCCTGAAAAAGTATAGCGCCCCTATTAAAATATTTCTTTAGCCCTTTACTTTTTCCCAAAGTCAATGAATCATCTCTATGCTATGAGGGATTAACAGCTATACATATAAATAAAGTGTTTCACTCTTAAAGTTCACTGGTACATTTTTAAATATTTATTTAATATGGCAAGAATCCTAGACAAAAGTTTTTTTAAAGCTGGCGAGTGCGGAATAACAGTTTAGTCGGCAACACTGGCTATAGGTGTATTATTAACACTATGAATATTATAATTTATAAGTCTCTTTTGTTCACTTTGAGCGGGATTAGTCATTCGATCATCATCGCTCGTTCGACTAGATAAACTGTTACTTCTAGATATTTCCATCACTCTATTACTGCTTTGATTTGGAAAATGTGAATGTAAGGAATTAGAAGACATTGGTTGCATACAACTATTGTGATAAATAACGCCATTTAAATTGGTTTCCATAACTTTAACTTTAAAGCCGTTAGGGCTGTGAATTTGCGCCGTGGTTGTAGGACTGTTAAAAGATCTCGCTCTCTGAACCGACACGGGTGTATTTCTATTTGGCACTTTGTACGAATGTCTGTAATACATTCTATTGAAGGATCGTCTAAACAGCTCGTCATTCTTATTTGCCGATAGTCTCCTTTCTATGGAGTCTCCCGTGAAGGTGTTTCTTGATGGATTGCTTCTGATGCTTGTTCTCGGGACTTCGTAGCCTTCGAAGTCAAGCTGGGCCGGCTCTTCGTCGTATATTAGTTCTAAATATTTAGGAACATAATCCGAAGGTTGCACATTGTCATTTTCGCATAACATGTTTTGGTTTCGAGTTATTATATCTATATCATCTGCAAAAAAAAATATGAAAATGAAAAAGTATACAAAAACGTCAGGCCAAAAAGAATTCCACTAATATTGCATGAAATAATTATATTTTACCCAATATATTTCGTGCAACAGTACATAATAATGAGGATTAATATTCAAAGGCATGAAATGTAAAGATCATAGTGATTAAGATTCATGCTACGATAAGTGAAAAAGATCTCATGATGCAACTGTGTTAGGTGGAAACAATTCTAGCAATGATTATTATTAATTACTTCAATTTCTACTCATTTTTTGCAAGCCCATTGCCTATCTTTTAGCTTGACTTGATTCTAAAAATTTTGTACCACAAACACATCAAACCCTCAATTACTTGTCCGTCATTCTACACATAATCAAAGACCTTCTGTATTTGTCCAGCAGTTAGTGAAATAGATTAAAAAAAAATTCTTATCTATTGAATTTTTATAATTGTGTCCGTAACAATTAAATTTGTCTCACATGTAAGCTTAAATTTGACCAACCTCAATCATCTAGTGGCAAAGGTGTCAACTTTAGATCAAGAGGTCCCGGGTTCAATTCCCGGTCGGGTCAGTAATTTTCAATGGATTTTTACATGGAATTTCTACTCGTAATTGGAATCCTGTCTCAGATTCGAAGGAACTGGTTGACTGGTAGAGAATGCTTCAAGGATTAAGTTCTACCGTCTATACTGACACCTATGTATAGAAGTGTTATTGATTTATTTATTAAATTTGTAATTACTCAACCAGCCTTCGAAATCACAGTAGCCATTTAAAAAAATAACTTTGTATTGTAGGTAATTAGACAAAATGATTTATTTCTACAAAAGTCACTAGTGTGAAATATTACTATCCCGGACAAACGTCATTCAGATAATGGAGAATTTACAATATTGTTTTCTGTGGAAACATAGGTGGTTAGTTTGAGATTCAAGTTAATTTCATTCCCGATTAGATAAAACGACAAAAATGTTGAAAGAAATATAATAATACATAGATATGAACCTACCTGAATATGCATTCTGATTGATGTCAAGAAAATATGTTTGATTGGTGAAACCTGGAAAAAGCATGCTCATGTTAGCACAAAAAAAGCTGCATGATATTTATGTTAAAATGCAAACCGTTAATGATAGATGAAGCAAGACATTTGATTATGAAATTTGTTTAAAAGAAATGAAGATATGAAATAGTTCAAGTAAAATCCCAGTATAAAAAACCAATGGTCACCAACGCTACGCAAAGAGCAACCTAAAAGATAGGACTGTTGGTGAAAGTCACCATTATATTGTCAAAGTTCCAAAAAAAAAACAACTAATCAGCAGTTTCTGTATCGAAGATTTCTGAACCTTAATATTTTACATAGACATGTTACTTTCAGCAGTTCTCAGCAGTGGTTTTATTCTGTCAGTTTTGGATAGGCACAGATTCACGAGTTTACATTTCAGCAAACAGTCTCCAAAGAAAATCTATCAAAAAACACTAATTTTAAACAAAACCTTACAAAAATAATACAAAATGCTACATATTCAAAATAGTTTTCAATAATTGGAGAGTCGAACCTCCACTATGAGTGTATGCCAGGCGAAAATTAATGAATCTGCTGAAAATATTTGTACGACAACACCATAGACAAAATGTATGTGTTGCCATCAAAATTTTTTTTTTTTACATGTAAACATTAAAAAGATCCCCACTGTAACTTGAACCATCAATGTGGGTACCTACCTATTTCAATATAAAATATGTTTACAATCCAAACTCTTTGTATATTTTCTATGTCTAAAGGAAAAGTGGAGGTTCTTTCTCTCTGACTACCTTGGTTAGAAAAACAAACAGCTAGGTATTTGTAAACTGCGAATTTTGACACTTGACACATAATGAGATTTTAACCTGCATTCCGGCATGAGACAAAATGAATATGCAAAATGATCAATATCGTGCAAACAAAACTGCAATAATTTTCAAGCAAGATAAATTCTTTGTTGGAATACCTTCAGGTACGGCCGTGATGTACTGCGGATCCTCAGTTATAGAGTCCGTTATGACGGTGTCTTCCGTAGTTTCCATCAGTCTCTCTATCACTTCTAGGCAATGTTTAAATGTTGGTCTGTGATCTGGATTGTAGGACCAGCATGTCTGCATTAGTTGAAATCTGTGAAGAATATAAAAAATTATTTCGCTAATAAAAGACAAACAGGTGATCTTCAAGTTCTAGCTATAATTTCAAAATAATCTAGATTGAAAATAATTTAAAAAAACATTGTATTATTTTCTCACAACGGCAATTTATGACACTTTTTTTGCAACTAGCAATCATGATATGGCGGACATTTTAGTTTTTTGCTAAATGTCAAAGCTATATTTTATTCCGATGCCCATATTTTATCTTTCCCAATGTAGCCAAACTCAAAAATTACTGAAAAAATTATGGTAGAGGACAGGCATTTGTAGTTCAAATCAATCACGGTACAGAACAATCACCACATAATGGTCAATTGGTCAATGTTTTACATTTTTTGACAATAACTGGTTGTTAAAAGTTAAATAAAGTCAACTTACAGAGGTAGGGGACAGTTAGGTGGCCTAGGTAGTGTGCCACCCGCCCTGACATATCTCATGACGGCCTGGTTGGACAATGCGGGGTATGGTTGTCTTCCCAAAGCTGCTACCTCCCAACATAAAACAGCCCAAGCCCAAACATCCGAAGCTCTTGAAAACACACCGTCTGTTAAGCACTCCACAGCCATCCATCTTACTGGAAGCAACCCTGAAAAGAATCCATTAACACTTTCTAAATTAGGGATAACTTCATTGGCACCTTGAGGAAAAATAAAAAACAGTCTCTCTTTTAGGAGAATGGATTGCGACCGTCTGGTAGAAGATCAAACATAAATATGTAGTTAAAGGATTCAATGCGACAGATAATGACATTACTTATTCCCAGGGGCAAAGGGAGGCAACAAGAGCTCTTCATTGCGCTCGATCTTGTGCAATGCTTATGACAGTTAACACTGGAGTATGAAAAATAATCAATATAAGAATATTGATCAATGCAAAATTTAGTGAGATATTTCAGAATTTCTTACCTTCTCCTTCCTTTCTATAATAGTCATTCTTATAAATATCTCTGGCAAGACCAAAATCACCAATCTTGACAATCCTCCCATTGGACTGTTGAGAGACCAAACAGTTCCTAGCCGCCAGATCTCTGTGCACAAAGTGCAATTCTTCCAAATAACAACATCCTCTAGTGACGTCTAGGCACATGGAGAGGAGATCTCGAAGTGTTAAGGAGTCATTGGTGTACTGGAAGAAAGAACAATAAATACATCAGCACTGCAAAATAATGCGTAGTTAACAGTTATGGAATCGGTTAAAACTTTAAGAGTAAAATTGTGACTTACCATCATTGGCCGTCTTGTCCTCAAATAGCTCAATAGATCTCCGGCTTCCATGAGTTCCATTATAATAAAATGAGGATCGTTGTCGATGCAAACACCGAGCAGACTTAATATGTGTTGATGTTTGAAATTTGACATTAGTTGAGCTTCTTGTAAGAATTCCATTTTCTCATGGTCCGTCGCACCCTTGCGTAGAGTCTAAAAATAAGAATACATTCAACAAAGCAAGAATGAAAATTTTTGTAAGGTTTATTATAAAAAACTTATGTCTGTAAAAAAAATTTTCATTTTATTACCTTTACAGCAACTTTGGTAATACTTCCTTCACCATCAAGACCTTTGGCTTTCCCTTCAAACACTTCCCCAAACGCTCCGGATCCCAAGAATTTGGTTAGAGTAATCTGATCTCTTCTTATATGTGGCAACTGTGCTACATCGCATTCTATGGGTCCCCCTGGTTGATATATGGGGGACCTGGCAAACATACCACCCCCACCGCGGGATCTGGGTAATTCCCTTAAATTGGCCAACTCCACATCGTGACCATGGGGCATATGAGCCATTTGGGTTAAAGCGATTTTTTTGTCACGAGTTTTGAACACTGTAAAAGAATATTATACAATGAAAATAGTTTAATCACTTATTACGTAATTGTGAATTCTAGAATTATTGTCATAATTCTTACCGCAAACACAAACGCCTAATCCAAGTATGAACAGTCCTAAGAATGATATCCCGATCCCCAATATAACATTGAAGAAGTCGGTTTGAGCTGGTATCAGTTTCACTTGTGAAAAGTCAAATTCGTCGCTCGGTTCGGAAAAATCGCTCCATCCATATTCGTTCAAAGCTTGGACGTAGAATTTGTATCTCTCTGTTAATTTCAGTTCAGTTATGATCCAATGATTTTCTAAAAAAAAAAAAAAAAGAGCCATCTGAAAACAAAACGATCCACATATTGTTTGCCAAAAGTACCCAATCATCTTCTTCGTCTTTCTAATTTACTTCATTCACTGCTGAACAAAGGCCTTCCCTTAATCCGATTATAGGGGGGTAGCAGGATAGTCAGAAAAAGTGACATCATACCATGCTGTTCAGGCATGTATGAGTTTGCTACAGTTTATTCTTCAGGAAATGGTTATACCACCGATTCTTGATCCCCAGAGCCTTGTTAGTTTTTTAGCGAGGGGTACCATATACAGATGAGATTAACATTCGGATTGGCTAGAGCCTTGTTAGTTTTTTAGCGAGAGGTACCATATGCAGATGAGATTAACATTTGGATTGGCTTGGTGTTTTTTTTGCCATTAATTCCTTACTTAATAATATTGTTATTAAACATATTTATGTATTGGTTTATTGTAAAAAAAATTCAATCACATTCTGCTCATAGGGCAAGAGTTGAAAAAAAAATGATTCTTACTTGTTCCGTTGTAGAGCAGAATCCATTCACCGGGAATTTCATCCACATCTTTTTCTTCCACAACCATAGACTGGGAATTGCCTTCCACATTGAACTGTTTAGAATCGGAGAAAGGGAGAGTGTGATTGCTGGCTTCTCTAATTACTCTTGTGTCTCTTTGAACCCTTGTTGAGTCATCTTCAGATTGTTTGACATCTCCGTACAGGCGATACAATGTTATTGGACTTCCGTTAGGCTTAGACTGTAGCCAAAGTAACTGGTAAACCGTTCCAGTGACGTGGAGAACGCTTGGCTTTCCAGGAGGTGACGGACGATCGCCTACAATTAAATACAAAAATAATTTTTTAAGATGAACTTTCTTTAGGAAAACTACTGGAATAGCATTATCTCCTGTTTCAATATTGATGTAGTATAAATGTAGTAGAGATGAGAGCTCTATGAAAATATGTGGGATATAGGTAGGAATGAGAATAGGAAGGAACGTGGTATGGAAAATAGTGCTGTTACAAAGATAAAAGTCAATAAGTTGAGATAGTTTGGGCATGCGGAAAGAATGGATTCAAACAGAATGACAAAGAGAATTTATAAGGCTGAAAGGAAAAGTGTAAGAAGCCGTGGCCAACCGAGATTGACGTAGATCGAACACATCGAATCCGTCCTCAAGGAACGCCAGGTCAGAAGTAAGAGAAAAAAGAGTTGTTGTATTTTTGACATACTCTTAATGAAATTGATGGATTTCACTAAAAAATTTCGGCTATTTTCTTGTAAAAAGACAAAATATATCTATTAGGGTACTAAACCTTTAATTTGTGAATTTTTATTCAACAAAATATAAGATGTTAAAAATGTGGACATTTTTTTAAGTATGTAACATTGATTGGAGTTTTTCGCGGTATATTTTAAAGAATAAAAATAATAATAATGAATAATAAAAACCAAATTACCAAATGTTTCAAAAATAAACATAGAATCCTGAGGCCAAATGTAAGGAATGGTGTTATTCGGATAATATATCTTCAACCGAAACTTATACTGCGTTTTTGGAAGTAAATCTTGTATAACGTAATTCACGGAACCGTCAGATTTTTGTGAGCCTTCATCTTCAACCTCCGCCCAGATTTCACTTGTCAGTTCGGCATATTCGATAAAATATCTAAAAGGAAAATAAATAAATTAACACTTTTATATTATGCCAATTTTATTTCTTGAATAATTTGATTTTCTAACTTACTGTGTCATTTTGACTTTTTTGTACGGCAACCATGACACATGCATGCCGTACGCTCCCGTGAACGTCTTCAAAATATTGTTTGGCTCGGGATATGTCTGGATGGTGATACTTTCACTATCCGTGTAGGTCACGGAATCTAAAGAGAACGTCCTGACCCAAACGGAATAGCTCTGGGATGGCATCAGTTTCTGTAAGTCCGCTTCAGCTGTTGTTTGGTTGGAAAGAGTTTTGGTCTTGGGTATAAACTTGTGCTCTGAAATAAAAAAACCATTATAATAATAATGTAATATACTGTGACAACCAACTACATATTAATATTCAGTAACTAGTAAGAGACTCAATGTCAAATCAATCATAAAAGCAAAAAAACTATGAATATAAAAACATTTCTCGAAAATACTATGGAAAAAACAGGTTTGGAAAGGCAATAACGATAGTATAATGTAGGTAGGTACACAGTATTACATAGTTGGCACTCACCAATCCATAATATAACGCCCTGCAAATTGCATATCGTCGTTGCATATTTAAAATGACACATGTGACAACTTTTTCGAAAAATGGAATGAAGTATATTTTCTCTTTCCAATGTTATGCTTCATTCCATTTTCGAAAAAATGTCACATGTGTTATTTTAAATATGCAACGACGATATATTTTATATGATGTAGTACTACCTTGGCATTCAATATATTTTGTATGATGTAGTACTACCTTGGCATTCAATATATTTTATATGATGTAGTACTACCTTGGCATTCAATATATTTTATATGATGTAGTACTACCTTGGCATTCAATATATTTTATATGATGTAGTACTACCTTGGCATTCAATATATTTTATATGATGTAGTACTACCTTGGCATTCAATATATTTTATATGATGTAATACTACCTTGGCATTCAATATATTTTATATGATGTAGTACTACCTTGGCATTCAAAAAATATTCTTTTCTTTTCTGACAACTGTACCCGTATTCTGAATTTTTGTGACATTTCGAAGTAACAAAGTTTTGTATGGAAACATGTAATGGTACCTATACTTCAGAAAGCTCTGCAGCCCATATTAAAATTCCCGTGAGTTTCTCACTAACGCTAGTGAGTAATATTCGGAATAGGGGTGCCGATTATAAAATAGGTGGTGACAAATACCTTCAATTCCTTGATCTGGTGTGAAGCTGCCCTCAGTCCTCCAATGAACTTCGTACCACAAGTCTGGACCAATGACCTCTCCATATTTGTTGGATGTTATGTCCGAAGAAGGAGACCACACCACTTTAGCCCTGTGCGGAGACAATACTTGGGCCTTTACATTTTTAGCCGGTTGAGGCGCTAAATAAAAAATAATATTATAGATAAAATAAATTGAAATAATATAAATCATTTTTATGAATGGCGACCCACTCTAAGAGTAATTTCTACCGCATTGTAACATAATACTAAAAATCTTCTGAAAAATGTTATAAGTAGAGTATCCCATAATTAATGCAACATTTGAATTCGTCACCATTCATGCAGATGAGTGATAGCAACCATGTTTAGTATCTCATTTAATAGTTTTGCCTTAGTAAATTTGTTTTACAAAATGTAGTCGGAATAGGTATTCAACTTCGTCCTCCTAATATGTTACTATGTGCACTTTCTTGATTTGGTGAATCAAAAAAGTCTCCTAGATTGTGGGATTGGGTTATTGTAAGTCAGAAGTCTCAGTCTCAACCACCAAGCCTGCATTGCATTAAGAATGAAACACAACGAAATTCAGCTATTTTTTCTAAAGATTGTACGGAAATTTTTGACGAAAGAGTGCGTATATGTCAACAAAGCAATGGAGGCTAAGGTAATTTAAATTTTGCATTGATTTTGGAACACTCTGTACTACTTATAAACAGGTGCAACAACAAAAAATTAACACTCTGTACTACTTATAAACAGGTGCAACAACAAAAAATTAAGTAAACTTATATTTAAAAAACTCACCAGCAGCAGCAGTTTGAAGAACAATGGCTGGGCCTCTGATTGGGGTTATTCCACTCCAATCTCCGTAATAATTATTTGCCTCAATAGTAAACACATATTTAGAAAACGGTTGTAAACCATCCAACGTATAAGTTTTCTCGTAAGTTTTGATGACTGTACATATGTTTTCGGTACACGTTTGGTTATCATCTTCTACGAATGGCTTGTAAAGAATATTGCAATAAGGGGTGGACACCATGAACCCATCACAACCTTCGTGCTTCAAAACATGTGGCATAATCAACGTTAGACTCGTAGAAGTTTTGGATTTAAGGGCAGCAGTCAATGATGATTGTTTAGGGTAGAGACAGTGTCTTGATGGATAGGGCTGTATGTGATTTCCAATCGCCGTGATTTTCAAAGAGTTTGTGATATTTATGTGATCTATGCTTTTCACTATACCCGTGATTTTATTCACGAAATATAATTTGTTGCTCGTTGAGTTTGTCCAATAAATATTTTTACTGTCAACTGTTATTGTCGATGGAGGTAAACCTAAAAACATTTAAAATAATTTATACAAATTAAAACAAGTTTATTTATTGGTTGGTGCTAATGGTAAAAAAAATCATACCAAGTAAAACACATTGTTAAGATTGAAATATATCAACTTTTTTCAACAAATACTTCTCAAAATATGACATTACAAGGAATCGTACCTTTATCAAAATTTTTGGTTGCGTTGACTACAACCTTGCAGTAACAACCATCAAAATCCGATACTGTTATGTGTTTCAGCCATGCGTCAACCCAAATGACTTTTTTATTATTTTTGTCCGTTAAATCCAAAACAAATGCGGACCCCACAGCTGGTTTCTCTGGACAATTACACTCCGCAGAAGTATTGTCTGTTTTGGTATGTGAATGAAAGAATGGTCTGGTATCGGAACCGTCAATGTTTGCAACCATCAATTCTCCTAAGCCATGATGGTTTAGCTCCACCCAAAATAATGACCTGCAATTTTTCAATGATTAATGCGGTGTTCACACGGGGCGATGTAAGGCCAGACGATTTCGCTTGCATAAAAAAAATATCGCTCGGTCGCCCATTGATCGTCTGATGTGTTCACACGAGTCCACCGACATACATTCAATCTGTCAGGTGCGGTGATTGTTTTAAAAATGGCGGACGTCGAGGTAGAAGTCGCGGAGTAATTGGAGTTAGTTGAAAATATTGTTTTAGA
Organism: Mystacides longicornis; assembly: GCA_963576905.1. NCBI lineage: Eukaryota > Metazoa > Arthropoda > Insecta > Trichoptera > Leptoceridae > Mystacides > Mystacides longicornis. The sequence goes on from OY756436.1 coordinate 10,311,985, forward strand.
CGATATAAAAAGACTCCTAATTGAGGAAAAATAAAAAAAAACGCAGATATTGGGTGCGGAATTGGATTCTAAGGAGAAATAAATTTAGAGCAGTGCTGTCAACTGTCAAGAAACAGAACATACGGACGCCGCGCATATCTGCGCATGCGTGCATTGTTCCACCAGATAGAAAAGTTGAAAGGCGTTCAACTTGAGACGATATCTCTTTCAACCATTTTTATCGCTTCAGATTTATCGACAATCTGTTCACACGGTTCAATTGTCTGGCGATATTTTAGTGTCCTGGCGATATTCGCCTCGTCTGAACACCGCATTGAAAAAAAAAATTCTACATGTTAGTCCAAATCCAAACTCCCTTAAGGCCCCACATAGGGGCATAGGGAGGCAACAAGAGCTCTCCATTGCGCAATGTTTATGACCTCCTCCCACACCATTTCCAGATTCCTCAGCTCTGTTTTGAAGGAGCGGAATACAGTATGAGAGAGACTTCCTCGTCTTCGGGACCCTGATGTAAGTAGCATAGGGATATTTTCAGTATAGCCGGCGGAACTTATTTATTGCTTGTTTTCAAGTCAACCAGTCCCATCCTATCTGAGACAGGCCAACCCTGAATATAAATTTGACGTGAAAAATTCTGAGCTGATCAGGAATCGAACTTAGGACCTCTTTATCAGAAGTAAGCACTTATACCAACAGGCTCTCTAGGGTGGTTACTGATGCAGATAGTGTAGAAAATTCATAAAAGTGTAAACTCTCACTTGAACCTATTTAAAATTACTAATACACAACATACACATAATCTCCCTTTGAACCCCACTCAGGAACATAGAAAAGCAACAAGAGCTACGGCATCTTCGAGACCTTGATTGGAGGAAGAACAATGCTCTTCTCGGTCTACTGTCATTCAGAATCCTTAACACATGTCCCAGTCAAGTCCTCTCCACAATGTTTGAAGTGATGGGCATGCGCTGGGTGTGCCAGCGTATTGCCTTGTTGGTGATGCGTACACCCAAAACTACATCAGACTAAACTAGTTCATCGGTAACATGATTGATTGACAAAAATGTCTGTAAATGACACCTAGTATAGTTACATAAAGATAGAAATGCATAAATTCTTACCTTGTCAATGGAGATATTTGTAATTTCTTGATGTACATATTCCGCTGCAGCACCCTATGTAGCTTAACAGTTCCTTCCTTTTCATAAATATTCAAGTCCATTTTGTAAAGAACACACTCATAGGGGTCGGGAGTATTTTCAATTTGTGACCAATATAGCATTCTCGCAACCCAATCTATGGTTATACTCATTGCTGTACCGTTGATTGACAAAAGCTAAAATTATAAAACAATATGAAAAGGTTTGAAAGATGAAATTATAGAAGAGTGCCACAAATCCTATGGACAGTGCATTTTGACCTCCAGGACCTCTCAACATAGAACAAATCCTTTCGTTAGAGTCCTACAGGCAGATAAAGAACAGGAATCAAACCCAGCATCTGTTGATGCAAAGTCGGGTGCGTTCTGACCACTAGGCTATCAAGATCGGTTTTCCCAATCCAAAGAGAAAGCCAAGAGAGCAATATGATCGAGGTAAAGGATAAAATGTCTTGGTTGAATTGAAGGGTGGAAAAACTCAGAATGCATTAACATTAAAGAAATCTGAAAGAATGTGATGAGAGATAGAAAAGTATGATGAATTCTTACTTTATTATGTCCTGTTGTTTCCATTCTAGAAAAATATATCTCCTGCTCCTGATTTATCCAGAACATTAAGCCCTCGCGTAAAGATACGGCAAAATCTTCCGGTTTTCCTGAACTCCTTGAAACTGTGTATTTGAAACCATCTCCCAAATCCAAATCAACCACTTTTATAGAGTCATAATAAGAAATAACCAGTTTAGGTATTGGTCTTTCAATTGTGGTGTTTGTTTCGATTCTGCGAGTCTGCGGACCATATCCCGCATCAGTATAAGCTTGGACCTTTAAAAATAAATGTAAAACAATTAAAAAGAGCTCAAAGATTCTACAAATTCTCAAAAATAGATTTATGTCTTTTGTTGCCGTGATATTCAACCCTGAAGTTGACGCAGTATGGCTTTGTTCAGGTAGGTGGCATTAGTTGATCAGTGTTCTAAGCTATTCAAATGAAAGTCAATTTACCTGAAATGTATATGTGGAATTCCAGACAGCTTCTTTGACTTTGAATTCAGTTTGTTGGTTTGACAAATTCCCAGATCCATGGCAAGACTTGCCCAAATAGCAGTACTCCGCTAAATAGCCTTTTATGATTCCGTTGGAGTATAGTGGACGGTTCCACCGAAACACTAAGCTGACTATGGTATCATTACTGTAATAAAAAGTTATAATTTTTGAACCAGCAGTAAAAGACAGTGTAAGTGAGCCTGTTGTGTTTCCTGAAGAATCAATAGATATTCGGAACATTGTGATGAAATATTTAATATTTATATTGAACATTTTAATACATCATGAAGTGGCCTGATATAAAAACTGATGATATAATAATATCACTAATATCATGTAGTACCTCATCACCCTGATACCATTAAGATTCCGCTAAAAAAATATATGGAAAAAAGTAGCTATATTTTAATTGACAGTTCCACGAAAATTATCATAACTCCTCTAAAATGACCCTCTATTCGATCAATTTATTTTTGAGGAAATTTTAGAGGAACCACTTGCATAAATTTTTTCTCAGATACGTCTCTTAAAAACAACAATCAAAACAATTTCATTATTTTCAATAAAAATATTATTGTGCATTTGTTTTTGTAATATAAGATACGTTAATAGTGTTGTATTTCTTGATTAAAATGAATTTATATGAGAAAAGGCAAATTTGACGGCTATTACGGGAATTTTGACATTATTTGGCAATCACTTGCAGCTATATTCACTCTCATCGATTTTCACTTTATTGAAATCACTTGACAAATCTTGTAATTTTTTTTGTAAAATGCTCCATCTGATATACCTATAATCGATTTGCAAAAAGTCCAATTTTAAGTAAAAAAAATCCTGTGCACATGAAGAAAATAATTAAAAACTTGAAGCTATAATTCATTTCGCAGTACAAGAGTTTTGAGTAAATCATAAATACCTTAAAACATCAGATTGATGGATCACATAAACTCTGGCGTGCATCGGGGTTGAAGGGAAGGCTTGAGGAGACCGAAGCGTGGCTCTTGTGGCCGGGGCAGCACCCCAGTAAGTATAAGCTCTAACCGACATTTCTATGATGCTATACGGTGCTACGTCTTCGCCAAAATATGTGATAAGAGGTTCCGTAACAGTATACTGCAACAAAATAAATATTTGAATCATAAATAACATATTGTTAGTGATTGCTCTAAACAGCACGTTGACAGTACAAACCTTTTTCTGTATCCTGCGGTCATATTCGATTTTGATTTCGTAAAACACTTGTCCATAGTTCACTCTCTTGACGGGTTGCCAGGTCAAATTGAATGAATCCCACATACCGGTGATTTGGATGGAGTTGGGATCTACAGCCTCTGGAATGACTTCTGGAAATTCCACACCATCTACGATTATTACAAAAATAAAAATTACTTTTCTACATATAAGTCTTGAAAAAATGAATGCCAAAATAACAAAATTCTCATAGTTACGAAAAATTTCACACATAATTAGTTGAAATGTATTTCATTGTAATAAAGTCTATCCTAGAAATGAAAAAACAAGTCTAAATTTTGTAATACTATGTTTTATTTTTAATAACCACTAGCTGGTTTTCGAAAACGACTGCTTTCTTCCTCAGATGGAGTAAGACTTCGAAGTCTATCCCATTATAACGAAATAGTTTTGCACAATATTGAATTAAATTCAGTTCATATCTAAGACAAAATGTCACAAATGACAACAAAATTTTATACTCAATTTCAATGTGTTAAATGTAATTTTATGAGGCCACAGACTAAAATTTATAAAAATATTTTGACATAGATACAGTATTTGACTTTGCTAAAAAATAGAATAATGTTGGATTTTTTATGATGATACCTAAATAAGCCTGCACATCAGGATCCATCACTGATATCATGTATATATGCGCCATGGACATTGCATTGAGGTTCGCCCTATTTTGCCCTTTGAGATCAGCAATCACTGCGTGAGTATTGTCTTGAAGCCACATAAGTCTGCTGCTGAAGTATGACAGAGATCCTAACATGGTGGATCCCGATAGTGAGGTAACCAAAGATAGGGGTATCTGCACAGTTAAAAAGAAAAAAAATTATAAGTAGTCATAGTAAAAATATTAATATTTTAAAGTTTTTGTTACAAGCATTACATCATAACTGCCAGATGTTTAAATTGTTTTACAGTAAGCAAAGTGCCAAAGGGAAATACCCTTTCAGTATGAAAGTCAAGCTTTCTACTAACTAAGCTACACACAACTTTAAATATTACACAACACTCACTGTACATACATTTTGTATGATAAACAGTACAGCCTACAAAATATCTCTTTTTTACTCCACACCAATCTTGGTGAATTTATTTCCTGCTAAAGAAGTTTCAAATTTTTCTATCAATTGTACAACCTACAATAATCTTAGATAACCTGTGATATTTCATACTCCATAAAATTGGCTTAATTCAAAATGAGAGTTACCGCGAGATCCAAGCAGCTTGCAAATTAAATATATCAGATAGTCATAATCAAAAATACATATTTTTTTAAATACAAATTGGATTAGCTTTGAATCGAAGCTCACCTCCTTTTCCAGTGCAAGAACATCAGCAGTCGGAGCTTTATACAAGTTGGTGCCTTCATATCCGTGAACGATCCAATACAGGAGACGATTCTCCAAATCTAGGGTCAGTCCCATAACTGTGAAGTAAAGCATAAATTAAGTATCACAGTTATATGACACTACCTGACCCGTAATGTATGACTCAACAAGAAGAAACTGTTCCACTGACCTGTGGAACTTCAACCCCAGAATCAAAATTTATTGCGTTAACTTATTGGCAGAATTAAATTCCATTTTTGACATTTAATATACTGATTTCAATGAATTTACTATTTGTTTGTATCAGCCTCGAAAAGTTTTCAAATAGTAAGAAAATAACAAAAAACAACTCATGCACAACCCATCATTTCTAATTAGTAGCAAAATAATCTCGCACATATTATATGACAAAAAATATTGTTTTCTGGTTCTAATGATTCCTATAGATGGTGTGATATGTAAACTTAATTCAATCCAGCTAATAAGTTGGTACAGTAAAATAATTGATTCTTATACAGAACGAAGTTTGACGGGTGAGCAAGCTCATAATAAAAACGATTCCTCTAATATTGTGTGACTTCAACTTTTTCTCAAGAGATGGCAGTGTAGCAGAATTTGAGTCAGATATGAATTACGTTAAGTTATTTTGTATAGTAATAAATTATTGTGGAGATTCAATACAAAATTGATAAGCAAACTAATGATCACCTCTTCTATTATATAATTCGGATGGATAGTATGTGAACTTGTGTTCTCCATTGAGTCTAGAACATTCCACAGCCTGTCCCGTGTTCCAATACATGTATCCTTTCAAAGAATCAACTTTCAGTTCTTTCCCAACGGCAACAACAGGTACGGGCTCTCTGTTACGTCCTTGAAGATTTCCTCTGGTAATCTGCATTAAACATTAAAACTACCATAAAGAAACTATATCAATAACTATATTATGTAGTATGCATATTTGAGAATGAACTCAACACGGCACAGCTAGGGTTACAGGTTCGAATTCTACCTGAGGCATGATGGGTTTGGGATTTGAAATTTTCACCAAGGTACCTTGATATAAATCCGGGCAAACTCATACAGGGAACTGTCAAACGGCCGCCATTTTTATTTTACACACTCGTACACACTAGACCTGGTATATTATTGACGTTATTTGATATTTATTTTATACCATATTACTCGTATTTAATTGAAAAAACACAATTCAAACACAGCGCAACAAAATTTTCAGTACAAACCAAACAATAACACAACGTACTGGCAGATAGAAAATGGCTGAGATTGTTGGTATATGTAACTGCCTGTTTATATCTAGGTTCCCTGACGATCGTTTTCAATGTAAATTGATCGCACTAAACCAGCTTTCTAAACAACAATAGAAGACAGTCGTAAGCCCGTATCGGTTCAAATTTGAAAAAATTTCCTATTTAAAAATCAAATAGTTGGATCTATAATACTAATAGCTCCCTTGAAGCAGTGCAATACAAAATATAATGAACTTAAATACTGTCCATCATTGAGAATTAGGTAATTTATCAGAATGTGAAATAAGTATCGAAAGGCATAAACAGAGTAACAAAAGTTGAAGGACTTGTAGAAATCAGAGAAGTTGTAAAAAGAATGTAGAATTGGATAGAATGATAAGTGTAAAGATATTTTGAAGGATGTCAAAGTAATGAATTGTTAAGATGTTTTAGCTGTAAACAGTTTTGAATGTAATATTTCAGTTGAACTTACCAACTGTTGTTTTGGGCTTGACCAGTACAGCTTCTTACCAACCCAGTCAACGGCCAAACTTCCTACGTTATCCATATCAGACATCCATCCACTCTCGTTGGAGGTGGTATTGTACCACATGACATTGGAAGAATTGGCCACCAAATAAAAAAAATCTTTGTACCACGAAATGTCGTCAATATACATTCCGTGCAACTGGTTTTTATGGACCAGAGTCTTCACATTGTTTCCCGTTTCATCCGACAGTATGACTCCCTCACTCACAGACCAAATCATTGATCTGGATATGCCACTACGAGAGGGAGACAACGTCCTAGCAATAAACTCTGAAGACCATGGACCTGGAAAAATAATTGTAATCTGTGAGATTTACTATCCCTTTCCTGTTTATATGCATGGAGCTGAATGCTGAATTCTAACAAAAGGTGGGCTTAGACCCAATAAAGAGCTAGAATACAACTTTCATTCTTGATCTTTTGGTGAAAATGAATGCTCATTTTCAGCGTTTATACCAAGCACATGTTAACGAGCAAGAATTAGACTGACAATTGGATAAACTCGCATCTGGATGGTGGTGAGAGGCACTGGGATCAACTAGTCTTAGTGTTTCACACTGCCATCTGTAGGTGGCTATTTAATTGTAAAGTTTTTATTTTAGATGGATGGTAGCCCTGATTTTTCAATAAATTCATCCTTTGTGATCCCACTTAGGGACATAGGGAGGCAATAAGAACTCTCCACTGTGCTGGATCTTGCGCAGTTTTAAGGCAGGCCTATTCCAAGAATAAATTTACTGACAATTAAGGAAGACCCGAACTCAAATAGTTAGATGACACGACATAGAGGACATCATAAGAAGAATTGGAGTATTAAACCAATGGAGGTGGCAAGGGAAAAAGAAAGTGAAGATTTCTAGAGAAAATTAGAAAGAGGCTCATGGTCCTTCACTCACCAGTTCCTGAAGAAGTCACAGCGGCCACTTTGATAACATACTCAGTGTCTTCAATTAGGTTATTAATGGTGTAGCTTGTTGTATCCTTCACGTCAATTCTGAACAATGTTCTGTTGTTGGCCACTTCGCTGAGCTGTAGAGTATACGCCCATCTCTGCCAAGCGCCAGCTCCCTGAGGACCCAGTCGATGAGGAGCTCTCCAATTCACACAAGCTCTGCGTTCACCCATGACGCTCTGAACACTCGTAGGCGGATTTACGGCAACAGGTATAGGTTGAGATGAACGAATGGCAACAAGCACCTGCAAAAAGATTAAAATATATCAAGATCAAGCCACGTGCTGCAATTATGTTTGTCCAAGGTAGGGACCATTTTTTCTCTTATGTATCATCTTGTTATCAAGAATGAATATTCTATACTCACACTATTAAAACTCATTCCCGTGAAGTCTGGATATTTGTTATGGAAAAAACTGTCTTGTCGACTGTTGTACTCTTCAGTTAGAATATCTTTACCATTGGTCCAATGAAACAATCCATTTGCGTACGATATCGACTGCACCGAAAAGAAGATGGCGTTTTGTGTGTTCATTCGGAAATCAATCACCTCTCGACTGCGGAAAACAAGACAAAATTAAAAACAGAAATCATTACACTCATCAAAATAATCATAAGTTCCTTACCCATCTAAGGACACGGCTAATATTGTGTTTCTCGTGTGATGAGCCACAAGAATCCGGAAGTTAATATGGTCTACAGTAAAAGCTCCCAAATTATTGTCTTTCAAAATCTGTTCGGGAATGACGTCATGTTTCACTCCATTCGAAATGTCCGCTAAATCCAATCGATACAGGCCTCCACTAGGTCCTTGCAAAGCCCAGAATAAATATCTGAAATTATAAGAAAATGTTAAGATGGACTTATTTGCGAAAAAAGACAATTCTACATTTTGGCTGATATTTTGACAATTCTACATATTGGCATTTTGTAAGAAGTATTTCAAAATTTATCTAAAATTTGTGGCTTGCTAGGTCAATTCAATAAAATTTAGCTTCTTTTCTCCCATTAACGGTCAGCTTGTGAACATAAGGAGACAACAAGAGGCTTCGAAAATACTCAGTTCTGCAAAATGCAAGTGACCTGCTACCATACAACATTGGACTTTCGCAAATTCCTAACTATGATGGAAGGAAAAATGGAGCTCTTCTCAGGCAACTTCCATTTGAAATCCTTAACACATGTTCATCTCCTCTTCTTCATGATTGGCCAGCAGATATATGAGATTGGAGCTTAGTTAAAACCCTTTGTATGTGTAAAAATCATAAATTGTGTGATCTTACCCATTATATGGATCCACTTCAATATGCACAGGCTTGGAATGAAACCCGGCAAAAGCGATGGTTTGCGATTTTCCATCAAAATTGGATCTCACGATTTGCCAACGAACCACATTGTTGGCGTTACCTCTTTTGGACATCTCCTTGTTGTGATTGACTTCGCCCAGAATGTAGAGATGTCCGTTCAACCAATCAACAGACAGACTAAGAGGGCTGTAAGGAATGCTGCGTGGAGTCACTATTGCCTCCGATGGGGAAATACCGGAGAGGGAACTCTTGAAAATGGAACCACTTGAATCGGACACAAAAAGCAGGTCTCTGCCAACGTCAATTCCAACACCTAAAATTTTGAAAAATACAATCATTAGATACCCATCTTGCTTTTTACATCTTCAAAAGGTGACTTACTTTCAAAATATAGCTATCTCTATAGCTGAAACCTTACTATGAAGATCCTGTAATTTAAAAAATCTATATAAATACTAGATAACCCATCGAACTTCGTCCCGCCTTAAAGTCAATAAAATATTGCTGGGTAACATAACATAGCTAACATGACTACTCATTGTGAAAAAATCAAAAGTTATGTGGTTATAATATACAATTACAATGTCGGTAACATTACCGCCATCTGTGGAAACATAGGGAAAACATTGATCTATAGAATCTTTCTACCAAAATATCAATCTACCAGAAATCTCCCTATTTCTCAAACAGATGGTCAGTACCGGTTAGAAAATCCGATCCATACTAACTTTAATATTATATTTTATATCATTTCTAATTCATTTATTCAACTTTTTATTAGTTATTCTGTTATCCGGAGCGGAGAAGAATCCAATAAATCAATCATCGGAAGAATCTGTTGAGCCGATCTCGAGTTATAAGTGTTCGCACTAACCCGACTTTCATTTATATTAGAGATATATTTATTTCCCTTGGTTTATTATTGACAGAAGAAGGCTTTTAAGAAAGAAAAAATTAAGAAAGTTGTGCGGAACATAAGAAAATTTCAGAAAACGAAAGTAATTCTAAAAACTTTCAATATTATATTCGAGGAAAGGGTTTTTGTATGTAATAGGTATTACTACAAATTATATCTACAAGGATAAAAATGATGATTAAAATCGAATGTAAGGTCCGCAATTTATGCATAATAAGAAGACATAGGAAAAAAATTACCTTGGATAACATGTGAGGTGTTGTAAATGACTTTAGGCTCGTCCAATATATCAGCAGGCTGCTGCACAACCGTGTATTTCCCTCCGAGAATCAGAATTGGTTGTTGATTTGCAGTTGCTACAATATTAAGAACGTTATAAAATTATTCAATTTAAAACTTTAAGGTAATCGAATTAAGGTATCAAAGACTATTTACCAGTGGGTAAAGCAGGAGTTGTAACAGTAACATTGGCCGAAGGACCTTCTCCAACAGCATTTCTCATAGCGACACTTACTACATAGCTAACTGATGGGGCAAGGTTTTGAAACATGTAGAAAAGACTATTTTCGGAGACGGCCAAATCCTGAAAAACACATTTGAACCATTATTATTATTCAATTTTAATAGGTCATTATTTTGTTTGTTTATTCGGGTGGAGTCCCGCAATCAACCAATTGTGAATCTCGTGAAGCGGTTGGTAGACTGATGGTATCAGTCTTTTGCACACACGGCGTATTTGAGTTCGAATCCCGGTGCCGACCATTTCCACTTTCACAACACAAGCTTATTGCTTTATGCCAAAAATGCCAAATGAATTCACTTTGGGTGAGCCAAGATTCATTTAAAAACAGAAAAAATGTACTTATACAAAATTTAGAACCCTGATTCACATTCAACAGTGTTTAACAATTCAAGCTAAAACGTTTCAACATTTGACAGTTTTTCTGGCGAAAAAATTATAATGTTCCAGTGGAGTGTTCTTATCTTAATATATATATTGAAGAAACTTTTAATATATATATAAAACAATATTCCTTTTTGCCAACCAATCTATCAAAATTCCAGTCAACGAGGCTTCATTATTTTTCTGTGAAAAGATTTAGGAGTACTCCATTAGGCAGTTTTTTTTGAAGTACCTACTCCTAAATCTTTTCTGTGAAAAGATTTAGGCGTAGTGAAAAGATTTAGGAGTACTCCAAAAAAAATTTAATACTCATATAAAAATCTGTGTTACTTACCTTTAAAGCAGAATATCCATTTGGTATCTCAATTATCTTCAAAACATAAGAAAGGATATGGCCGTTTGGAAATGGTCCTGGTTCCCAGGAAAGTGATATCCTGTGTGAGTCCACAGCCGTGACCCGCAGTTCTCCAGGAGGTGACGAAGGAGGTCCCAATGGGAGAGTCGTTATAACTACACTCGGAGCTGATACAATTGGCTCACTATGTCGTGGAGACAAAATAACGGCAATGCGGAACTAAAAAAAAAGAAAAAAAACACTCAAAATTATACTTAACTAGCTTTACTGACAGACGTTGTCCTGCAAGTAATCCTTAGGTACTATGAATATTGATTTCAAATTTGTATGAATGTAAAAAATTATTTATGAAAGTTCGAAAGAAATTATATGAAAAATCTGCGTACCAATCTTTTTAATGTCAATGGTTGTCAGGTAAACAATAACTTTGTTGTTACACATTTTTTCATAGATGGCGTTGGCGTCGAAGGAAGTCCGTTCCATACTATCTTTAATATTATAATATTGCTTCTAATGCATTTTTTCAAACTAAATTAAACATTCGAAGAATCTGTTCAGCCGATCTCGAGCTATAAGTGTTCGCACAAACCCGTCTTTCTTTTATACTATGGATGAAATTTTTGTACTTAAAAGTCTGTTTTAAGTATCAGGATTGTCCTCTTCAGAAACCCCATTTCACCATTGAGTTTGTAGTTTTAAAGAGTCTTCGTCATCGGCGATGATTATTTGTCTTCTTCTTCTTTGCCCTGGTCGCATAGGTCGGATAGGTGGTAGCCTATCCCGGCTCTTGTATCCTCCACTCTTGAGACATTCCAAAAACCATATTCTCTGTCTTCCCCACCTTGCAATACCCTCGACTTCGCAGACCCTTCAGACCTCTGCGTTTCAGACTCCTATCCCGAGGGGTTTTTCGTATCAAGAATCTTCCTCTCTCTGATGGTACAAAGAAGAGGCGGTAGAGGTCTCTAAACATTAACTTTACACCGGTATAACGATGTCAATTTCGAGCGACTCCATTTAACTTTCAGATTTTGTTTGCTAAGCATAAAAATAGTTTCAAAAATAGAAATCATTGAGGTAGAGCAAATATGAAGTATTTTTGTTTCTGTTGTCCTAAAAAGCTTCCTCTACGTTCCATTTTCAGACAGGCCGAATTTTGGTTTTGAACAATTATATTTTAGACTTCCTGGACAGCAGTTTGGGTTTAAAGAGCCTTTGAAGGCCATAGTGGGTCCTGTCTGAGGATGTGATTCTATAATATGAATGATGTATTTGGTAAAAGGAACACTTACCCTATATTTGGTGAAGGGTTGTAAGTTGTCGACTCTCACGACAGACTTACTGCCCCACGTTTGGTTTCGGCAATACTGCCAGGCCCCGGCGACTTCCTCGTACCTCCACTGGACCAAGTAGCTGAGGTTGGAATGTCTGAAGCCCTCCCATTCCAAAGACAAGGAGGTGGAAGTAAGACTATCGGCCACTAAAGCCGGTGGAGGAGGGGTTACTATTTTCTCTAAAACGAAACAAAGATAAAAATAGTAGATAGATTTATTTACTTAATTTTGGCACGAGCATTACAATGGAACCTATCATAACGATTACCTCTCAAAAAAAGCATGAAAATGCGAAAAAGTCGCTCCCAACCAGGGTTGCCAGGTTTCTTAAAAAAAATACCGAATCAATGTTCCCACTTGGTATCCGAAAAGATTAAAGTTCCCAAAAAAAGGTCCTTCTCGAAATTTGCTATCCGGAAAGTTGAAATTTGACTAAAAAAAAGACATTCCTAAAATTTCCTACCCGGAAACTTGAAAGTATTTCTCTAAAAAAACGTCATTCTCGAAATTTGCTGTGCGGAAAGTTATATATTCACCGAAAAAAATGACAAAATCATTCCGAAAATAAAAATACCGAACACCATTTATCTACCCGAGAAACCTGATGACCGTTTTTTTTATGATTGAAAAAAAAAGTTTTTTTTGCACACAACAAATTTGTTGGCGACATTGGCGATGATTATGCAACCCTGCTCCCAACTACCGAGTACAACAAACTGTCGAGTTTCACAGAAAGGGAAGTCCCGTTTTTACGACTTCAAAAATATCTTCGTGAGCCGCGACTTCCGCGCCAATGGATACTTGTTAGTGTTTAGCGCTCGTTCCAAGTTCCGGTAGCGTATTTTACCAAATTTATTGTATTCAAACATTACTCGAATTTTTTATGTGCAAATACCTATACCTACCTAAAATTACCTTGAAAAAATGTCTCAGATTAAAACACCACGACAGACAGACCAATCCAAATTCATTGAAAAGTTTCATCGATAAAGAAGTGGCTAACTTATTCAATAATACGAGTAAATAATGCTGCGACAAATTTTCACCAAATTTTGAAGCGTCAGCATTCAGCAATAATAGATGTCTTTTGAAATTTTCTGGTTAAAAAGGATTAAGTATTTTTTATTCCGTATGGAACGCATTAAATATCGATTTTACATTGATTTCTATGGGAGAAATTATTTCGCATGACGAGTGTTTCCCAAATAATGCCCGTTATATGACTATGAGAGGTTCCGATGTATTTTGGTATAGGGAGATTATTTGAAATTGTGGTTTTACCTTTCAGTCTTAAAAAATACTGTATTAGTGCCGCATTGCACCCCATGATGCAGTAAATATCCTTCACTGGGACCATGTCAGATGTTGCATTCTAAAAAATCAATGTCACAAATTACTAGAATGCTATAAATTTGCTTACATTATAAAAAAGATCAATAATTACGAGAAATATGCACTCACACAAACATCTTGGCAGGAACTCTTCAAAGCCTCCTCCCAAAGCGTACAGCCGTAGTTGCACTGCAACAAAATTAAAACACACTTATAATATTGATTGCAATTACAAAAAAGATACTTGCATAATAATTATATAGATAGAATAAAAAATCAGGCCCATTCATACTGCGTTAAGAGAGATGTGGCGTATTAGAACACTACATCCCAAGCCTAGCCTTCGACCTATTCTATTCTCTGCCGCATTTTCCCTACTAAATCTTCAAAATCCTCTGCATTCCACTTAATGTCCAAGTTCAACCTATAAGGGACAAGTGAACATGCATAATATGCTACAATGACCAGGGTCATCTATCAAACACGAGCATAAAAGACTTGGCACTCAACAGCGTGTCACTAACACCATTGAATTCCGTCGAATGTCTGGGAAATGTTTTGAGAAAGCCTATAGATTTAACAGAAGGCGCGTTATACCACCGGCCGATCTTCAAGGTTGCCGGTGTCGTGTCAACTGGGAGGAAACAATGAGTACTGTAGTAGGGAACAGAGCGGCATGACGAGAACTGATGGAGTGCAAAGTGGAAATGATAGAAGAAGTCCAGGATATCTTTTGATCTGATAGACAGTTTTAAGTGAGTTGAGATGTTTGAGGCCTGCCCCCGTAGACAAATTCAAATTGGCGTTCGACTACAAACGAAGATTTCGCCAATGTATAGTGCAAAAAAATTAACTGTCCACTGGAACATATAAACCATTATTTAAACCAAAGAAAGACACTTATATAAAAATATAAAAAGTGTACAGTTAATTTTCTTCCTACTCTACATTGTCGAAGAATTCGTTTGTAGTCGATCGCCAAATGGATTTTGTCTATATATTTACTGTGCTATTCAAAATTGGTTGCGACAATGCGACACCAATCACGTCTTTCTCTCACTGGTCCACAGATTCGACGCAGAACTTCCTTTCAATGTTGCTCAGCATCTCGTAGGAGTATCCATTTTTTGTAAATTTTGTCGTTCTATTGATAAAACGTATTGCAAAAAACAGATTTGAATTTATAATAATAATGAATTATTGTAAAATAAGGTTGACGAAGTGTAAATATCTAATTGCAGGATCTGACCCGTCTAATAGTATGGGTTGATAACCATCAAATAACACGCTAAGAATATATTCGCACTTAATATAATTATTTATGGTGAGCTTTGTTCTAGTGTATGTCGCCCCAAATTAACTTCACCCGTTGATTTTTACCGTTATTTTACACACTTTGTACTTGATCTTTAAGATTAAGATTTAAATCTACAAAAAGAAATTGGCGAAAAGACACGAACTCATAAAATTATTCTTAAAATTAAGTACAATTACTAAATGTTAAAATTTGTAAAGTTTCACCACACACGTGAATAGGCATATTTATTTTTACACTTATAAATTTTGTATTAATCTATACAAATTTCAAATGCGTTGTAAATTTAGGATTCAAAATGATCTATTAAAACAAAAATAACAACATTCATTAAAAAATTGCAGTGTGATCAATGAAATAATGGTAGGTATATTTGTCATTATTTTCATTTTCCTTCCTATCAAACTTTAAATAAATAAACTCTTTATTGGATAAATAAATATTACCCAATTGGCGAGCTTATTGCCATAGGCAATTTCTTCCAACCGACCAATTTTCGAGATATAATGAAGTTAAAAAGACAATAAAATCTGAGGATCACTTAAAAATATATTTTTCGAGAGTTCGCACTATGTGAAGAAGCCAATGACATAAAAGTTTACTGGCGGCGAAAAAAATCAACTTATTTCACACTGTGAAACTTGCATCATAAAAGAGTAAGGTGGAAGATACGGGGATCTAACCTACGAATTTGATTGCATCAATAAATATCAATATCAGACTGACCCGTGGAACCGAAGACATCGCAAGATGGGTCAGAGATAGAAGAAGGTTCTGGAGAGATCGCCTATACAGAATGGACGAATCCAGAATACCACACATAGCAGTAAAAAATGAGATTCCACCAGGGTATCGCCTTCCCGGAAGACCACCAAAGAGATGTAGGGACAGCTGGACGTCTGCCTCTCAGGAGTAGCAGAAGAAGTCAAGTCAATGAGTGAAAACACAAAGAACGCTGATTCCGACCGGCCGGCGCAAAGAATTTTTCTAGCATTTGAATGGGCATCCCGGAATCCTGTTTTTGCTGTGCGTATGCCCATTCAAATGTATATAAACATTTTTTGCGGCGATCGGCAGCGGTCGAAATCGGCGTTTTGTGTTTTCACCCAATACCAGAAAGCTACCGCTTCAAAAAAAAACCAAGTATGAAGTTTCGGTTTACGGATAAAAGAATTCCCGTATGAAACTCTGGACAGCTCAGCTAGTATAACAGTAGATATCACTGTAGTATCTTTATGTGAGGACGATTTTCTTCTCTAGGTCGATCCATCCTCTGTCTCTCTCTGGAGGAGCGGGGTACTCGGGCCGCCTACGAGGTACATCCGGGCCAGGGGCACGCGACAATAAGACTATCTCTCGGGCCGGACAGTATGCGCTCCGCATAGGTATTATTACAGCAATAAGATACCAACTCCTACCGCAAGAACATAGCAACTGTACTCCATATTATTAATGTAACGACATTTATCATAATCTATCTGATGGTTAGTCTTAAAACAGTTGAACACGATAATATAATAGCTTAATAGTATATTAGTATGTATAGCGCCATCTAGTTGAGTGATCTTGAAACATGCGGTTGAACAATGAACATCCAATAATTTGATTTTTTTTTTTGTTTCGGTACAAATGAATTTTCCAGTCAACCGGACTGGTCCAGTCAAAACCCAGGTTAACATCTTTGTAGATAATGTTATTTTGAAGGCTGGCTTAGTGTGATCACTTCACGTTAATAACGTTCGCCATTAGGTGGTAATATTAAAGTCTCCGAAATTCCTAATCATGAGAATTTTCAACATGTCGAAAAATCTCATTTATGCAAAAGTAGTTATTTAATAATTAATGAAATATAGGGATTAAAGTTGGAAATTATTGAGAACAAGAGAGCAACCAAATTTAAAGACTGTGACTGCTGTAATGTATTTAGTGCCAGGATATGACTATATCCATGTTTGTAAATGTCTCATATTTATTGCCTATTGGCTTTGTTGGTGCACAACGTTCTAATTATGTCTAGATTCTTGTGACCATTTTTCAGGACTAAATCTTAAAGAATATGTAAAACTCTATAACAATTTATTGCTAATGTTCGATTTTTAAATGGAACAAGCCACTACGGGATTAAATTGTCCTACAAATCAGTCAAAATCGTCACTTACCTATAATAATTTTACTTTACCATCTTGACAACTACGGGAAAAATGACGTTTGTTTCCGTAGTAACGGTTGTACGTAGGAACTAGGAACCTTTGATCGATTCCGTCCTTATGAAAAGCCATGTAAAGAAAAATTGTGTAACGAACTGCATGGTGATAGTGCCCCGACTTTCAGATTTAGCAAAGTATGAGATCAATTCAGTAATTATGAATGAACGTAAATGTGACAGGTAGAATTATAAAACTTGTAATAAGTAACATAAAATATTCAAAGTGCGGCAGAGCCAATTTCATCACAAATTACTATATTGTAAGGGTTGCCCCAAACGAACATATTATTATGGCCAAAGCTGGAAATAGAAAATATTTTCTTGATCCTTGATATGGTCACTTACCGTCTCATTTATAAAAAAAAATCGTTAATCTCGTAAGATTACATATAACTCACTGATCAGTTTTTACTTGATTTATAAAAATATATTTTATCCGAGTTTGTTATGTATGAAGATCACATTTCATACAAAAAAAATTAACTAATTTATGTTTAATCACTTCAATTTTAATATATGTACTTACTTAAAAAGTACTCTTTGAATATTTTCTTCAAAACGTCATTATTTATGTATTTGGTTGATTTAGTTGGTGCATCATGGTTGTAAGACCTCGATGATTACGGGAATGCAATATTTGCTTTATTTGTTTAAAATTTCCTATGATTAAAATGATAAACCAAAATACAATGGACCAAAATATGAAGGGTGCACATATTTGAACGGGGAAAAAACTTAAATACAGTGTATTTATTACAAAAAGCGTTCTTGTACACTCGAAACGATTGTCAGTTGACATAAAATCCAATATGGCGGGCTAAAATCTACATCAGCTCGCAATCAATCGATATGGGTTACTACCTCGACGACCGACCGACGGCTTGATCGCATATTTTCTACCGCTGAACTCTTTTTTTCCACTGATCAGAGTTTTTAAATAAAGCAGTAGGAAACAACGAGAAAGAACCACCAACTCTTGAACAGCGTAATCTGCCCATTAATTATTATTAATTCTTGCTCGTTGTTGTTTCGATGATGTCAATATCAACGATAAAAGAAAGTGTGCTCCATTTCTAACTCCGAATCTCTATTTAGTGTAAACGCGCAGTTAAGACGAAAAAACTAGAAAAAAAAAACATTTAAAAACATAATTTTGATAAAAAAAAAATGTCAAAAGGGAAAGTTATGTGAATACCTATGTATGTGTAAATGCAATAGATATGGAATGTCGCGTGTCATAAAAACTATCTAGAAATTTAAACAGTTTTTAAGAGGGAAGATGCACCACCTGGAGCATCTTATAATTGTAGGACATCCTGTCCCTGTCCAAAGGGTCCATTAAGGCAATCATCATTAATAATTAGCCATGTCTCGTGTCCATGCCTATCAAGATGCCAGCCAGCCCCACTCATTATTGATATATCCTTGAAATTTCACCGTTAGAAAGACTACGGCGCACAGCCTGACAGACACAGATTGAAATAAAGTACCGGCAGTTTATATTATTAAAAGTACCCCTAACCTTATTAATTAGTGGTTCTCGCCTCTAAAATGAGTACTTTTTTATTAAGTGGCTCTTCAATTGTGGACTTATCAAAATGTCTGGGCGACAAATTTCTGAGTAAGATGAGGCCCTGGGTTCAATTCCCGACTTTCACTTTTTAAAAGAAATGTGTATTTCGAGAAAAATTCAGCTACTTATCTTTGCATTTGTACGTAACTTTGAATTTTCCAGGTATTTTACCTTACATTACGACCATTTTTGTACGCGTATACATAACAAGATATTCATACATACATACATACATCTGCGGCGCTACAACCCTGAGTGGGTCTCGGCCTCCCTCAGCAAACTTCTCCAAGCCACCCTGTCCGCCGCCAGTGCGCGCCAGTCACCAACCCCCAAAAGCCCCAGATCCCTCTCAGCGCCATCCAGCCATCGTAGCTTCGGTCTTCCTATGCTCCTCCTTCCCTCTGGTCTCGTGCGGAAGATCCTGTTTAGAACCGAGTCTTGATCTGCTCGCGATACATGTCCCAGCCAACGGAGCCGGCCTATCTTTACGAATGTGGACACTTTAATGTCATTGTACATTTCATAAATCTCACGGTTGTATCTTATTCGCCAGTGATCTCCATCTTTGACTGGTCCATATATGCGGCGCAGGATCTTCCTTTCGAAAATGTCCAGTTTGTCCTGGTCTCGTTTACTCAGTGGCCAGGTCTCGGAAGAATACGTCAAGACCGGCCGAATTGTGGTTTTGTACAATTCTATTTTAGACTTCCTGGACAGCAGTTTTGATTTAAGGAGCTTTTGAAGCCCAAAGTAGGCCCGATTTGAGGATGTGATTCTCTTACTTATTTCATCGCTGACACTATTTTTATCCGTTATGAGAGATCCAAGGTACGTGAAACTATTAACAGTTTCAAAGGAGTAATCTGCAATGGACAGGTGACCAGTGTGTGATACAGGAGAGGTGGGGTCTGATACAAGGTATTTTGTTTTTCCCTGATTGACAATCAGGCCAACTTCTCTGGCCGCTCTTTCTAGTCTCAAGAAAGTGTCTCTTAGAATCTCCTCGTCTCTTGTGACAATGTCAATGTCGTCCGCGTATGCCAGCAGTTGTACCGACCCACCGAATATGGTGTCTAAAATGGTAAAACCCGAGTCTCTGATAGCTTTTTCCAGTGCTTAACAAGATATTCATCCATTCTTTTCTCGAAAATGTTTAACGTTTATTTATTTTAAATTTAATAAAATTTATAGACGCTACGGACCATATTTCTTAATTATCATTGTTACTTTTCATTCTAAACCTGTACCCCTATTCTGTAGCAAGTGTAGTGTAGTCACTTGAAAAAAGTGACTACCCTACACTTGCTACAGAATAGGGGTCTTGTTCAAAAACTTACGAGTCAAGCCTAGTCGACAGTCGTCCTAATCAACAACTTAACGCAAGACGAGTTACCGCTCCTCTTCAAAGTCGGGTCAGGGCGAACACTTAACTCGAGATCGGCTGAACGGATTCTTCCGATGTTTAATTTATTAGATAACAAAATAACTATTAAAAAGTTGAAAAAATGGATAAGAAATAATATTAAAGTTAGTATGGAAAGCATTTTCTGCGACCCCAACGCCAACTATGAAAAATTCTATAACAAAATTATGGTTCACCCGACAACCATTGACATTAAAAATACCTATTAGTACGCAGATTTTTTATGAAATTTTATTCGAGCTTTCAGAAATATTTTTTTTTAACATTCAACATATTATTTTAAACGTATTTTTGTATGAATTTCAAATTTGAAATCAATATTCATAGTAACAATTACAGGACAACGTCTGACGGAAAAGCTAGTGATAAATAATTATAGTAACAATTACAGGACAACGTCTGACGGAAAAGCTAGTGATAAATAATTATAGTAACAATTACAGGACAACGTCGGACGGAAAAGCTAGTGATAAATAATTATTATACCTAAAAATGAGCAAACATTTTAAGTACATTAAAATAACACGTAGCGCCCTACTTCGATATTATTAAAATATACCTACTTTAAATATTCAAGCAATCTCGCTAAAATATATAGTTATAGCATTTTTTATAAGGTTTTCTATAGGTAATTCACGGTGGAGTAAGTTTGATAGTAAACAATGATAGTAAGGAAGTGAGTAATTACCCGGGTAGCCCTCAATCATGGTGGGTTACATAACGACAGGTAGTTCAACAATCTTGATAAGTTGCTAGTCTTGGTCAAGGATGGCGGGTCATGGTTGAAGGCGTAAAAAATCCGTTAAAAAGACGTTAGACCAATTATTTGAATCTCGTCTCATTGTTTTTATTTTAAAGTTATTATTATTAGAGAGCTCTTGTTGCCTCCCTATGCCCCTGAGTGGGGTGGAAAAGGGAGAATTGATTGATTAGGTAGGTACTTAATGAATGAGGTGAGGAAATGTGTCATTTGAAATGAGAGGTAATAATTATTCAATAGGAAATTCCTTGTGCCACAAAAAAATATTGAAGGATGTAAAATGTCGGCAAACCTGCTCCGATGCATATGGCGAATACCTATACGTGATTTGGCAAATAGTAAGGAGTAAATAACCAGTGAATTACGTAACAGACGTGAGAAACTTTATTTTTTCTTTTTATAAGATTTATGGTGAAACTATATGGGGACAAAAGCACGTTTCTTCTACATACATATTTCTATATCGTTTTCTTGCCATTCAAATTAAAAATTCACGAATAAACCAGTTTTTTTTTTTAATTTCCTATGCAGCACAAAAAGTTCCAGAATGTTTGTGAAAAGACTATAAAAGGCTAGGGAAACTCCTGATAAATTTTACCATAGCCTACTCTTTTGTGATACTAAATATTAACACAGAGGGTTCGGTCATTCGATCACATGACGATAATTTTTGTAATTCTATGGGTGCGTTTACACCAAATGAACGAAAGGTAGGTACCGGGCTGCAAAATAAGAATGAGGGGCTTTAGCCGGTAGGAGTCCGGCACTACCGCTAAATGAAAACTATTTATTAAAATAACAATAATACCTACACATAGATTTAAAAAATTTGAAATGTTATTTAATCAACAGTTAGTTGACGATCTGCGGAGAAGATTTCTAAGGATTTTTCAAAACAAAAACTGTCCATGTTCCGCGCGGTTATCTCGATACGACGTGTTATATAGGCAGCTGTGTGACATTTAAGTGACCGTCCATCCGTTGTGACTTGGATTCTACTAGTCCCGCGTGACAGGACGTCAAAATAATGCGGAGCTAATTTAGGGGAAGAGGCAATACTACAACCAGGAAAAAAAACATTAAAAAGGAAATCTGGGTAATTATGAGAAATGGCGTTTCCTTGCCTAGTGGCTTATAAATAATTAAAGGGTTGTTTTTGTGCCCACCACGTCATTATCTCTAAGGGTTAAAGACAAGATAAGGAACTGCCATTTATTCCTATTAGACATGCTTATTGTTTCTCTTCATACTTATGCTAAATAAGAAAGAGGTCATCAACTTATAATTTTTTTATAGAATTTTAAATGGCGTTCTGCTGTTTTTTTTCTTTCTGGAAAGCTGGTTCGACATTAGGAGCGGTTCTTACAATCCCCCAAATCCGAGGACAACATGAGTGTCTTCAATATGCATAAACCCAGTGAAATCCAATGAATGCATAAATATTTTTTCAAGCAAAGTTAATAGAAAAAATCCACTCGGTCATAGATAAGAAGAGGTAAACTCTGGTAAACAAACTTTGATTTGACACAGAACATAATATAACCAACGCGCATATAGGTAATACTCGTATAAGAAACTTCTATTTATGTTTAACAAATATTAATATTGTTTATACGTTATTGTCAAAATACTGAGATTCTCAAAATATTATTCAAAATACTCATGTAATTGTGTATCGATACTTATTCATAATTCAAAGAAACGGAAGCTGTATGAAAAATGAAATAGTACGAGCTGGAAAAAAGCGTAAAAAAGTTAACTCTGCCTTACAGGAACACGAGAACCCAATCTTGATATCATCCAGCCAGTGTAATGTCTTCTGTTGCATCGAGCCATCTCAACAATTTTCCTCTATTATTGGCCTCATCAAACTGTAGAAATATTGGCCTCATCGAGAATTGCCTGTACCTTCTGATTCCAGTGTCCTTCTTTTACCGCTTTAAAGTTGAAATTGATTGTAAAGACACGGTTTTTTCTGTTAAACTTAACGATCAAAACTATCGTTCACACAATATATCCTCTACACTTTTAAGAGTTTACAAAAATATTCTATGTAAGAAAATATTCCTAAGATAAACAAAATATAAGAAAAATGCAAAGTTTGAAAACCATAGATGAACAATAGGTAAATATGGATTTCTTATTAACGTGACTAAATGGTTTTTACGATTTGGACAAACAAACAAAAAATGGTACGAAGATAATATATTTACTTCGGCACATGTCACTCCGACAGGTTGGTCAGTCGGGACCAGAACCCAACACAACTATTATTTACCAACAAACCAGAGTAAACTGAACATGTTTGCATTGGAACAAAAGAGTTTTAACTCGTCCACACGAATCTATAGAAAAAAATAAAATTCTTCATATTTTATTGTTTTTTTTTCTTCACAATATCAAACAAACTACATTCAAATCAAACATCGTTGTACACCTTTTTAAAAGTAACGCGCACTTTTTCATATTATACCTACAAATGCAAATTTAATAAGTAATATAAAAGCATTGTAACTTACAAAAATAATATCTACTAATTACTACATGTCATTGTACTTCATTGTACTACATTGTACAAGCCTTCTCGTATAAGCAGCAAATAAAGGACATGTTTTAAATAAAAAAAAAACACAATTTCGATTCAAAGAGTCCAAGAATTGATACAAAAGAAACCTCTTATGTTAATAAACTTTTTAGATATTTCCGGACATTTTTTTGTCGACAATGTACCAACCTAAATAAGTACCGGTAAAAAAAAGCATGTTATTTTTATTTGCAGAAATCGAAAAAAAAACGATTGACAGTAGGTATAAACAGTTCGAAATATTCGTGGGCGCAAATAAAATATGATCAATGAAAAAAAAAGCATCTAATAAAATACTTCCTGTATTGAACATCCTAAACAAAAGACAAAATATGAATCATTACTACATCGGATGTAATTAATTAACTAAAAATTGAATTTAAAAAACCTTTTTTTTTGTCAACGGTTTAAAAGTTGAAACAATTTAACCCTTTTGACATGTCAAATGATTTACGACAAAACATTTTATCATTGATCGCGATCCATGATAGTAATTGAATGAATGGATCTATATCTGGCATCCAGATGAAAGTTAATCCAAGTAGCCACAAGCGTGGATTATCATCATTGTGTTATAAATTGAAGAACATTATGGAACGCCAACGCGTTTCGATGAACTCCTTCGACCAATCAAAGTCCAGAGAACATTATAAAGTCCTAAATCGAATATTATGTTTTAGCACCTTCCGTGTATTGCTCGTATTGATTGATGGCATAAAAAGGACTCCCTCAAAGGTTGGTTTACACACCCAAATCGATATTCGGAGACCGATGGGAAGAATTTTTATATCTCAATCATGGATCTGTCTACGGCGCTACTACCCAAGAAGTCGTCGCCATTTCACCTAAATATCGTATTTTCGTACAGAGTTTTTTTCGCTGTAGAATGTTCGTCTATACTCTCTTTGCTTCCCCGAATAGCTAAAACGGCATATCGCGAGTTTAACAAAAAGTCATGAAGACCGACTAGATGTGCTCAAAAGGAAGATCTTATGTTCAATCTACGGTCCCCATTAACGAAAACTTAAGATGGCAAATCCAGTACAAGAATGAACAGTAAAAAGTCATTAAGACCGACTAGATGTGCTGAAAAGGAAGATCTTATGTAGAATCTACGATCCCCATTAACGAAAACTTAAGATGGTAAATCCAGTACAAAGTCATGAAGACCGACTAGATGTGCTGAAAAGGAAGATCTACGGTTCCATTTACAAAAACTTAAGATGGCAAATCCGGTACAAGAATGAACAGTACCTACCGATTATAGGATGCAATGATATGCAAATTGGTTAAGCTTGCGCATAAATCATTGCTAACTTTAAAGTCATCAGAGGAAGAAACCATAAGATAATGGATGGACAGAGAGCGTTCAAAATAAACGCATTTGAAAAGAAGATATAAATAAACTATGAACTAACTAACTATAAAAAGTCACCCTCTTTAAAATAAAAAGGATAAAAATGTATAATTTCACGCATGAATTAACAACCATTAGAATTCCTGTAAAGAAATGGTCTGGGAAGAAGTTTTTACATAAAATCGTCCTTTCTTATTGCTTTCCCGACAGACGTTGTCCTGTAGTGCTTACTTATTGACTTCAAATTTGTAATTTATAGGTAAAAAATACGTTTAAATTATGTTAGAATGCTAAAAATGTTTTATTTCCGAAAGCTCGAAAGAAATTCTATCAATAATCTGCGTACCAATGTTTTGAAACTTAATGGTTGTCAATCCCGGCCGTGCCGACCATTTCCGCTTTCACGACACAACCTTGGTTAGTGTGAAAGATGTCAAAAGTGTATTTTTGTTCACTTCGAGCGAGCACAGATTCATAAAAAAAAAGAAAATTTGTGTCGTTATGGAATTTTTCGCATTGCTAGTTGGTTTGGAGGTGATTCGCGGCGGGCTTAATTTGTCCGGGGCCGGCTTTTTGGTTTGATTGCTTCGATTGAGCTAGGGGGTCGGTTTCGTGCGGGTCGAGTTTGCTGTGGATTGTTCTCCTCCGGGCTGGCTTGCAGTGTGCGGGGGGCCTTAAAGGGAGAATGTATGTATGGAATTTTGCACAGATGACGTTGTTGTCAGTAAATCCGATCAATACTAACTTAAAAATTATAATTTATATTATTTTCTATCCCTTTTTCAATGTTTTATTAGTTATTCTATTATTCGGAGTGGAGAAGAATCCAATAAACAAAGCATCATAAAAATCTGTTCAGTCAATCTCGAGTTATAATCTCTCCAATACAAACGCCTCCAATTGTATTGGAATTGGAAACAGTCTCCAGCCAGCGAAAGTCATATAGTAAGAACACGTAGAATGCCGATTCCGACCCGCGCCGACCGTCGCAAAGAATGTTACTATGCATTTGAATGGGGATACCCACACAAAAAGCAGGATCCCGCTTTCCGGCATGCCCATTTAAATGCATTGAAACCATAGACAAAATCTACGTGTTCTTACCCATACATACTTTAATAAAAACTATTAAAAACAACACGACACATAATTAAACTGACGACTTTTTCAACATTACAATTTGAAATATATCAAAGAGTAACATGCATCTTTTCGAATATGTAAAAACTAATGACTTAACAATTATTCATAACTGATGTTCGATTTTTAAATGGAACAAACTCTTCTACTGTTATTTCGCAGGCTGGCTTAGTGTATCTCTAATCTCTATTCGACTCAAATCATCCCACTTGTAGATAAAAAGTCTAAAACAGAAACAATCTTTTCAAAGAATCTTTTTTTTTCATTTACCAAATTACCACTGGACTCGAATACAATTTTACTACTGGATTCAATTTAAAAAAAAATGCCAGGCTGATGTCTCAAAACGCATATCACAGACTCGTATATATTTTTGTGTTTAACAATTTCAGGGCTGGTTACAAGGATAGCATTTTTAGTGCGCACTACACTGCAGTTCCCACAGCATCATTCAAGCTACTTGAAACTGTCACATCTCAATCAGGGTTCTGTCCAGCGGTAACATAACTTTTATTAAATGTTATTAAACTTTGTAAAAATTTACGAACAGGCAATTCTTACTTACAATGAAATAAAGTGCATTTGTCAATTAGTAATACACGGTAAGAGAACCGTCTACCTATACACTATCCCATTTTATTTTCACATTTTTAAAGTCAATATTTTCCAAAAATTTACTAATAATCAATCAAAATCATTCTGGATAAATATTAACCTCTCAATTTTTTACTCTTAAAGAATTCGTACAAAAGATTTAGTCGACTCACAATTTCTTCTACAATTTGCGAGTTTACGATAAAACATTTTAGGCAAAATACACTTTTTACTGTTTTTTTTTTTTTTTTAATTTCATTATTGGTAACAGTTGTGAGGAGCGAAACCGCTCAACGATAGGTAATAAAATACAAAAAGTGTCCCTAACATAAAAGCGATTTAGTCGATTTACAGGTTCGAATCCAGGAGCTTTCCTCATACAAGCTACTTAAATGCTGGATATCTGCTAGAAATTTAAACAAAAACACTTTAAGATTCGGAGTATCCTGTTCGAATGCTGTTTTTGTGACTTACAATTTTTTTTTACATATTACCTCTTTGTGGGCGTCCATTACCTAATCACGTGAGCCCAAATGGGGAAGGGGAGGTCTGGATAAAATCACGAAGTTCACGTAAGAGGAGGGGGTCTAGTAAGAAAATCTGATAAATTTAGAGAAACACAGTTGCACTTTCAGAAATTTTAATAATTGACGAAAATTACAATCAAAAGTTTCTTAATTATTTGTACTTAAAAGTTCACGCACGTGATTTTTGAGGGGAGGGGGGTGGGTATTCTGAAACATCACCAGGAGGTGGTCTAAAAATTTGCAAAAAACATCACGTGATTAATGGACGTCCCCTTTGGTATACAATGACCAACAGTTGTCGATGTATGCAGCGATCAATTCACGAAAGTATAGCAGAGCTTGTGGGAAAGCCTATCTATATCTGACCAGTTAGGAGTGATACATTACGATTCAATACACCACACGCTGTCGTACTCGGACTTAGCTAAGTATAATACCTATCGCCCTATGTACTTGGTGCTTGACAGAACCCACAATTGAACATCAGTACTTACCTCAGTACAATATGTGTACACTACACAGATCTATATGCAAAGCTTGCATGTTTTAATATTATGTAAGGGGTCCAACGGACTAAAGAAGAACCATTTCAAGTGTGACAGGGACCATTTGTATACAATTTCATGCGGTCTTAAAGTCAAACTGGTAAGCTGTAGAAAACTAGAATGTTCTTAGTTATTATTCTGTTTTATCACAATAGTTAGCAGATTCGTGTAAGAGTCGCTCGCAATAATTTTCGTTAGATATGTGAGGCAGCTTGTACAGCTTAAGGCTTATATAAATTACTAGCTTATACCCGTCTTGCTTTACGTTTTTTATTCCGATTGTCAGGCTTGATCGGTAGGTAATTAAACAGGTTCTAGTCTAGCTTCCCATTGCTTTGTAGACCTCTATAACTGACATAAGCACAGAAAAAGAAGAATGACACTTTTAATGTTTATTAAAATTTTGTATGAAGATCCTAAAAATAGGGTTTTTTAAAAAGCTCTAAATATATTAAAGTTAATGCAGCAAATTGTATTAAAGAACCTTCTCCGGCATTTTGCACGGCTCTGTGCAGATTCATATCTGACGTAGCATTTGTATTTTGAGCGTCATGCTATGACATACGGTAAAAAGCAAATAAAAAACATTTTTGAATTATTGTTTAGATAGAGGAGGGGCTAATGCGAGTTTTATTTAATTTCCCAATTTACCACGCAACTTTCTTAATTTTTTCTTTCATAAGAACCTTCTACTGATAAAAGCCAACACGACAAAAAAAGAATTAGTGAAATCGGTTCAGCCGTTTAGGCGTGATGCTCCGACATACCGTAAAGCAACGACAAAAGGCAAATAAAAAAACATTTCTAAATTATTATATAGATGATGATTGATTCACTAGTACGCGCATGTAGGATGACACAAACAATCCATCACATGATGAGTTTTAACGATTAACTTTATACTAAACTAGCTTTCCCGACAGACGTTGTCCTGTAGTCCTTACTATGAATATTGATTTCGAATTTGTAATTTATACAAAAATACGTTTAAATGTTAAAAGCAAGTAGTTAAGCAAGTTTTTAAGTAGTATTATTATATTCTATGGTTAAAAATTATTTCTGAAAGTTTGAAAAATTTCCATCAAAAATCTGCGTACCAATCTGTTTAATGGCAATAGTTGCCAGGTAAACAATGTTGTTGTAGAATTTTTCATAGATGGCGTTGGCATCGCCGGAAGTGCGTTCCATACTAACTTTAATATTACATTTTAAATTATTTCTTATGCATTTTACAACTTTTTAATAGTCATTCTGTTATCTGGAGCGGAAAATAATGCAATAAGTCAAACATCGAAAGAATTTGTTCAGCCGATCTCGAGTTATAAGTGTTCGCACTAACCCAACTTTCTTTTATACAATAGAGAGAGCTTCAAACCCACTTTGGCATTGAAAGTTTTATTTCATTGAATTACATATTCATTTTTAAATAAGCTAACGTGTAATTATTTTGGGCCCTTTACACTCAAAATAGCTTTGATATAAATCCTTCAATCTATTGAACTCATTAACTATTCCATTTTTTGGTTTAAGTTAAAAAGTAAATTGTATTTTTTTTCATTCATACCTACTCATACATACATACATAAAATTCAAGTACCAAAGCATGAAAAATGATCTAAGGATGATATGAAAGCTAACAGTTTTTCGGTAAGTCCTGTTAGGCTTGCTTTAAATGGGAACATAGTGCAATCAGATCATGGATTTTTTGTCTGAGTTTTAACAGCATATTGTAATATAGCTGACCCGCCCGTCGAAATTCCACCTAACCCAGAATAAAAAAATCATTTTGACTAGGTATTACAGGAATTAAACACAGTTTATAACATTAAAACGGAATTAAATTTAACTAATAATTTATTGCATTATGTAATAATTATTGTTGATTTGGATGTGGATGTTCGACAGGTCATATGTTTGTAATAAAAACAATTCCTCAATAGTTGCGTAACTTTAAAAAAATCCAAGAGATGGCGGTGTAGTAGGAAATACGTTACACGTGATGTCTGTTACATTATTTAATATGGTATTGGATGAATAGACTGGATTAAACCCAAATTTTACCGAATTATTATGGTAAGATTGATTCTACCAAACAATAGCCATGCGGGAGATACCTGTTATTGGAGCATCGGAGAAGTTTTTTGTTTTTGTGTAGTTCTGTTCTGCAGGTGTCTCTTATAAATGTATTTCTGGATTTTGAACAGCCTGCCGGTCTAGACAAATTCAAGTTGGCATTCGACTACAAACGAAAGATTTCGCCAATGTATAAGTGCGAAAAAATTAACTGCCCACCGGAACCATCTTAACAAATATTTAAACCAAAAAAAGACACTTACATAAAAATATAAAAAGTGAAAATGTGATTTTCTTCCTACTCTATCATATTGTCGAAGAAATCGTTTGTAGTCGATTGCCAAAAATGCAATTTGTCTAGGCCTACTGGTAGTTCATTTTTGTCACGTCAGCTTACTACCTACTACTAGTTTCGCTCCATAGTCCTTGTCTCTATTTATCTTCGCTTTTAAATAAAGCTGGAGTAAAAAATTCCACCCAACTAAAAAAATCTATTACCAAATAACTTAAAACGATCTTTTCTTCGCGTCATTTTTATCTCCAGCATATATACATAAGTGTTAGCAATAAATCAATTCGAGCGTAAAAAACCGATTAGTCCACTCGTGCGTGCAACGAATGCATACCACATTCTTAAATTGTTTACTTAAATGGTTCCTAGGTAAGGGTGGTAAATTTATATATTTTTTGTATAGTGGAGGAACCAGATTGCCTGACGGAACACTTGAAATATTGCTAACGTGAGAAACGCACTGACAGTAAACAGCTCATGAAGACATTAACAAATCAGTTGCTGATAGGTTAGATGATAACGTAATCGAATGTGTCGAAACTGGTTACAAGATCTATCGTTAAAATGAAGGAAAAGCTGAACCTTATAAAAGCATCAGGGAAGAACTATAAATAGTAGCTGACAAAAATTGGCCAGCATCAAAAGAAAAAAAATGTCCTACTTGGAAATATAATAATAATGTACTTTGCAACCAACTAAATATACTTAGTTTGCTTCAAATCAGACTCTATAGTCTACAATATAAAATAAAGTCGGGTTAGTGCGAACACTTATAATATAGGTAACTCGAAATCGGATTTTTATTATTTTTGGTTTATTGGATTCTTCGCCGCTCCGGATAACAGAATAACTATTAAAAGGTCAAAATATGGATAGCATATAATGTAAGTTATAATTAATGGAACGGATTTACTGACAACAACGCCATCTGTGAAAAAATCCATAACGACACAATTTTTATTTACCAAGTTGACAACCATTGAGTTTCAAAACATCGGTACGCAGATTGTTTATGTTTTAGCCCTCAAGCAACGTCACCAAATTTTATTTTTTTATAGATTGTTATGGTATCTTGCACAATACGTTTTTAAATGGTCTTATAAAAAAAATGTTTTGATTGTTTAACTAACGTATAATCGCTTCGGACTTAACTGGACAAACATGAAAAAACACCAATGAATAGAAGAAACCGTTTTTATCTCGATGGACTGTTTATGAACAGTTTAACTATTTTCAAAAAGAAAACAACGATCTATTTACTAACAATAAAACACGTATAAGAATTTTTATAGTTCTAGTTTAATAGTCTTCTTTTTTAATTCCTATCTTTAAAATGGTGATAAAATTTGATTGCCAAATAATACAAAATACTGGAAGAAAGCATTTTTCAATGGGTTTATCACAACAAAGAAAGTAGATCCCACCATCGTTAAAACAGACTTCATTGATAGTTTCCGATAGATGTTATATTCTCTATCTATAGTCTATAGAACAGATTTAAGGCCTCTTCCCAGGTTTCGCCAACCTTTTTTTTTCAACCTTAGCGTATTTTTTTTATTTAGATATCCTTCATGCTAAAGCAGTAAATATTTAAGTTTTACCTACCATTAAAACTTTTATTATGTTGCTTGACTCATCCAGAACATCATATGGTGAGAGATAACATCTCGAATCTTGTCTATGTGGTCGCCTCCTTTTCAAATTTCCGCGCCATTACCGCCATCTTGCAGTGTCAAACCATCTGATTGGCTTATTGGGTCTAGCCATCTGATTGGCTTGTTGTGTTGTCACGTGGTACCTCCAGGCAGAAACTGGCGTCACCTGCGCCATCTTGTTAATTGATCTCACCAGGCAGTAAATTAAATATGTTCTGGATGAGTCAAGCAACATAATAAAAGTTTTAATGGTAGGTAAAACTTAAATATTATGTAGTGCTGTTCCTCATCCAGAACATCATATGGTGAGAAGTGTTTGTTATCGCCATGGTGACCACGTGAGGATGTCAATTGTGATAGATAAGCATAGTATTAAGCAACAGGTTCAAAAAGACTTGTCAAAGAGGACGAAGCTTCTTTACGCTGTGCCACTTCTTTCTGGTAGTATTTCGCAAATGTGTTCCCACTTTTCCAGTTTCCTCTTCTTAGGATTTGGTCTATGGGGCAGTTTTCTAACCAACTCAACGAGGCTACTGCAGATCTGATACTCCCTGCCGAGTTGTTGATACCAGCTTCCCTTAATACTGTTTTGACCCACCCTCCTATTATTGTTCTCGTTGCAGGTTTTGGCCTACTTGTTGTACTGATAAATAAGTTGCTAATGTTTCCAGCTCCCTGTCTTCTTTCTTTTGACAATTCCAGTAACTTTCTGAGCCAATATGTGGGATCAGTGGCTTTGTTTCTGGAGGCATTTAGTTTCCACCCTGATTGGTGGTGTGTCAGGGAGTCTGTTTTTGAGCCAAATACAGGCCACATAATTATGTGGTCCCCGTTGTCAATGAACCTCTCTGGTGTATTTCTTAACAGTGTCAAGTCGTGCACTCTTCTACCGGAGGCCAACAGGAGAATCACTGCGCATCTCCTGGAGACATCAAAAAGAGTCATTGTTTTAGGGGGGTTGTTTTGTAGCCATGTGACTACTTGTCCTGGGTCCCAAATGGGTGTGGGTTCTTTCTTTTTGGATGAATTTGTAATCCCTCTCATAACTTGCTTCACCAATTTGTGTTCACTTAATTTTGACTGGTTATTGGGGTTTGTCCATGAACATATTACAGATTTATGTAATGCAATTGTGCTTGGAGACAGGTTCTTAGTAATTTTCAAGTTGGCTAAGAATCTGCCTAGTTGTGATCCATTAGGGTTAGATGGATCTATATTTTTCTCCGTACACCATTGACACCACCGTGTCCATGCCGATTTATATGCCATTTTTGTTGACGAACGCCATCCTTCTTTCAGCAGGTTCTTCTCTTCTTGTGACCAATGCTCTAGAGACTTTTCCCAGCCCCAACTTTCCATACCTCTAGATTCAGGTCTTGGACTCGGGGTGGGTGGAGACCTGTCGACAGATCTATGAGGTTGTGTTCTAGGTTGATTAATTGTAATGGTGGGGCCAGGGCTCGAGCTTCCAGATCTGGTAGCCAAAATACTTTTGACCACCTTGGTGCCACCAGTAGGTACACTCCTGAGCACTCGTTCAGGTGAGAGAGAACTCGAGGAATCAGACATGGGGGGGGGAAAATCCACCCGAGGTGAAAATGCCATTTTTTGCTGAATGCATTGTGGAATATGGCATTCTTGTCTGTTGGATCCATGGATACATAATTTTCTACTACATGGGCTTCCCTCGACGCAAATAGGTCCACAATAGGTGTGCCCCATTTCAGGAATATCGGGTCTACAGCTTGAGGTAGTAGGTGCCATTCGGGTAGTGACATCCCTCGGGAGAGACGATCTGCAACCCCATTGTAGCGCCCCGGGAGATAGTACACTTCCAGTACTATGTTGTGAGTGTCGGCTAGTTGAAGGACTTGATGTGTTAGTTGGAGTAACTGCACCGATTTGGTGCCCCCTTCTTTGCGCAGGTAACTCAGTATAGTCCTGTTGTCCGATTGAATGACACAAGTAGAATTCCTCAAACTGGCTTTCTGGGACTTCAATGCGCTTAGGATGGCAAACATCTCCTTCATGTTGCTGTGCCACTTGGATTGTAGTACTGTCCAATGCCCTGCAACTGCTACCTCGTCTATTTGGGCTCCCCATCCATGATCTGCTGCATCTGTCACTATGTAATGAGATGCGCCTGCATTGTGTATGGGAGATGCATTGTAAACATTTGCTATCCACCACTTTATGTCCTCCAGTACTGTTTCTTTGATAGGAACTTTCTTCCGATGATGAAGTTTCCTCATTACATGTAGTTGAAGCTGCATTTGGCGGCAGTGCAGCCGGCCTCTGGGCACCACAAAGGCTGCAAAGTTCAGCATTCCTACAGTCCTTTGCACATCTTTCAAACACCATCTCTTTTTCTCTAGGAGCTTGCCTAGGAGTTTGGAAACTGTTTTGCATTTGTCTTTGGTTAACTTCTTTTGGTTGCAGAGGGTGTTCCAAGATATCCCCAAGTACTCCAAGTTTTTCACGGGATTTGTAACACACTTCTCCCTGTTGACAGTCCATCCCAGAGACTGAAGAAAAAGTATTGTATCTGCAGTCTGTGTTTGCAAGACTTCCTTGTTCTGGTGAGCCAGGAGGAAGTCGTCGAGATAGACAATAACTCGAACCCCCTTCTTTCGTAAGGACTCTGCCACCCAATTGGTGATGGTGGCGAAAGTTTGAGGGGAGCTGTTCAGGCCTTGAGGCAGGCATGTCATTTGTAGACATTGGCCCTTGTAGGTTAATCTTAGGAATCGGCGGTGTGTCTTCACTATGGGTACATGGAAGTACGCCTGTGAAAGGTCCACTTTGGTAAGGTAATCGTTGGGCTGAACAAAGCTTGGGACTTTGAAATGGGACAGCAGAGAAAATTTCCTGGTTGCCACGAAGTGATTTAGGGCTTTCAGATTGAATATGGGACGCTGTGTCCCATTGGTTTTTCTCACGATGAACATTTGTGAGAGGAAGCCTGTCCCCTGGGGAGCTGGCTCCAAAATTCTTTTTTCCATCATATCCCTTATCTCGCTGTCCATCTCGGGTGTTTGTGGAGTCGCAAACTTCCCTAGTCTTGATTTTGATAGAGGCGGTTTCATTATGAAGGGGATCCGATACCCTTCCAGGATTTTTAAGACAAGATCGGGGGCTTTTGCCTTTCGCCACTGTTCTAAAAAATCTCGCAATTGCCCTGCTCGAAATTGTCTTGGCCTCCCGTCAGTTGTTTCTTTGTGAGTGGCGATGAGAGGTCTGCCCACGCATCGCTTGACTCTTATTACCTCTCCTCCCCCTGATGTTTGAGGTTGGAGGTGTATTGGTTCTACCGGGGTCTGCCCGCCGGTATTGAAAGGGAAATGTCTTTTGAGACTGATTTCCGGGGGTTGTGCTGGAGGTGGAAGTGCCAGCCAGTACAACCCTTTTGTCCCTGCTTGTACTTGCAGGGGAGATAGGGATACATTTCATTACTTTGTTTATTCCTCCCAACTTCTGCAGCTGAGAGGAGAGCATCTCCTCGTCAAACAAATGCGTTGACGTGGGAGGTATTTTTGCAAGTACTGCTTTGTCTGTGGGATTTCTGCAGTTCTGCAGTACTTTATCGCGTCTGTGTTCGATTAGTTCTGCTCTTTTTCCGCAAGCTATTTGCAGGATGTCGTCGTTGATTTTATTATAGCTTGGGTCTGCGAAAACCTCATTGAATTTTTCTGCTAGGCTCTCGGGGGATAGGTCCGCCCCTGCAGTATGGCTCCACACTAAGATTTGCTGTAGTGAGGTTTGTAGTGCCTCCCTCTCCTTTAGGGCAGCATGCGCTATTGCTGCAAAAGCCTTCTCACCTTGCACCCATTGTTCAGATGATGAGGTAAAGGCCTGAAATTCACAGTTGACCTCGAGGTCCTTGAATCCCGGGTCCGCAATGTATTCCCTCATCACTTTCGCGTACCTCACTTTTGACCACTGTGGTGTATCAAAACACTGTAGTTTCTCGATCAGTTTCAGCATCGCTGGAGATGGCGCAGCGATTGCGGGTTCTTTTAATGCCACCGCCGGATCAGGCATTTTAAATTGTTGAGGCACGTTGCCTTCTAACTGAAGGCTCTGGGATTCTTCGCAAGCCGACTCGTACTCTGATATTTCTTCGACAGGGTGGACCGAAGTCACGGATTGAGCTCGGTTTTTAAAAACAAACTCTTGCAAATCGCTCATTTGGCGCGCGAGTTGTTTCACCATTTTTTTCGTGCTCCTCTTATCTGAAGAAGAGCTAGAACTAGCACTGGACGAATCGGACGAAGACGAAGAATGTCGGCGTTTTCGCGTCGCACGCTCCCGTTTAGAACGTTTACTTTTCTTCGACGATTTATTAACCGCCGGTAGCGGAATATCTCGAACGCTAAAGCTATCGCGGTTCACAGACATTTTAACAATTGTTCTTTAACCACTTTTCGTCAAACAACAGCGAACTTTTCGTATATTTTACTCAAAAGGCACGGCGGGCAACCACTTCGAAAGAAATTTCGATGTCAATTAACAAGATGGCGCAGGTGACGCCAGTTTCTGCCTGGAGGTACCACGTGACAACACAACAAGCCAATCAGATGGCTAGACCCAATAAGCCAATCAGATGGTTTGACACTGCAAGATGGCGGTAATGGCGCGGAAATTTGAAAAGGAGGCGACCACATAGACAAGATTCGAGATGTTATCTCTCACCATATGATGTTCTGGATGAGGAACAGCACTACATAATAATAAATTATAGAGTGGGTACATTAGTGAAACCTTATTCAATCTTCTCCGCAAATAAACTTAGGGGGAGTTTAATGAAACACAGTGTTGCACTTTCACAAAATTTTGTATAAAATTTCAAGCGCTATTGTCTCTTAGCAAAGTCTGCGTAAATTAGACGAAAGAACTCGAGATTTGATATAAAATTTTGTTTAAATTCACAATAATGAACATTGACTACTATGAGCGATCATACAATGTTCTCAATTTGAACGATCCTTTCGGGTTTGAGTATATGAAACGCGAATGCTTTCCAGTTAGAACACACACGGTAAGGAATTAAACTGTAGTAAATGACTTGCATTTAATAATCGAAAAAAAAACCGTCAAATTAAAGCAAAACCAAATAAAATGTGAACATGAAACCAACACAGTTGCACTTTCACGATATTTTTGAGGTCTTTTGTCAGCTTCTTTCGACAGTCTCAGAATAAATATTCTTATGATAAAGTTACGAAAGCGCTTATATGAATTTTCATTACGAAAATTTCAATCAAAAAAAAAATTGTGTTAAAATGTTGCCGATCTGTGAAACGGTTGAAATGTATTTTGACGAATGGTAAGTAGAGTTTTACTGGTTTGGAGATCTGGTGAGGATTAGTCCTCAGTTTGTAAAACCACGTTCAGTCAAACGAAACGGATAAACAAACAACACAGATCACCCAGGAACAGCGTTACACAATTGACACGTTGCGCGTAAACAATGCTGAAGACAGTAGTTACACAATTTCCTGTAAAGTTTATTATGTGCTGATGAGTAATTCGAATGAATGATGTTGAGTTGTAAAATTAGTTAAGAGTGGTAATAAATTTGAAATGGGGATAAAATGGTAACTATCTTCAAGAATGAAAGATATTCTTTGAATTCTTGTATACTACTAAATAAATAATAAAATACTTGGTTGGTTGGAATTTATTATATCCCTTAGCATAGAAAATTTCGCAGTTGCTTGCATTGAAAAAGGGTCACTTGCCTAATATGGTGATTATCTGAAATCAATACTATCTGTGTATTAAATGTGAAAAAAGAGAAATTGTCTAGAAAGCTAAATTTCTTTAATAATTCTGGCAATGAGAATTGGATTATAATATACAATGAAAATGATCAAATGAATTCTGCCTTTTGGAATGACCACTTTTTGTACCTTCGCTGGTCGCTCAGCAATCCATAAATCTCCTATACTTAAATTGTCTATGATTAAAAAAAGCTTAAGGTATCTTCATTTTTACACAAGAAAAGATTTTGTACTTTTTAGATTTTATACGACATCATTAAAATTTATTTAAAGCGAGTGTGTTATAAATGAAAATGGCGACGTTGAACAATAATCGAAAAAAAAATCTAAATTCTGTAATTTTTAAGTTTTAGGTATTGTTTTAAAGTCTTCGATAAAACATATTCCCGTTTATTACAGAAATTAATTTTGGTACATGATTATTATAAGCAATAAATAAAATTAGTCAAAAAAGGGGCCCCATCTTACATTAGTTAATATATTTTTTATTATTTTTATCTCCCCGTTTGTATTTAACACTAATTCGTTGACACCTCCCCTCGCACCACAGACAATAAAGACATTTACAATCACTCATAATTTTATTATTATCTATGACTCTATTATGACGTATGATTGCACATTACTCTCTGTTATTAAAATGGAACTTTCGTGTCAGTTCATATTATTTTTTGAATACTTTATCTATGAGTCGGATAATTTGAATTTAGAATGCAACTAAGTAATTATTGGTACCTACTAAATAGATTTATTAGCTTAATACTAGGTATACTATATCGTCATTTTAAAACTGTTAAAGCTGTAATGGCTAGAACAAATGAATGGAAATATGGTTTGATGTTTTTGTTTGAGGCGACAATATTATGTTACAATATTCATTGTAAACATTTCTTTGGCCATATTTGAAACGTTACAGATTACTTTGTCAAACTACTTCTGCTTCCACCAAAATAAACTACTTAATTATACTATTGTGGTTGGTAAACCGGTGGTATCAACCGGCGACTTTCGTCCGTACAGAGTATTGGAGGTTGTGGGTTCGAATCCCGGTGATGACTGATGACCATTTCCACTTTCACACCACAAGCTTTGCTTCATATGAAAGATGTCGAAAGTGTATTTGTGTTCACTTTGGGTGAGCCCAGATTCGTTTAGAAAAAAAAATTGTATTAATGTCACCATAAATATTATTTTTCAATGAATCTGAGCTCATTCAAAATGAACGATACAATTTGGACGTCTTGCACAGAAAGCAAATTGATAAAGAAGAATATGGTCGCGTCGGAGATCTAACCTACGACCTTCAGAACAAAAGTCAGCGACTGAACCGCTAAATCACCAACCATTTCAACTACCCTTCTACTTTAGTCTTAATAGGCATAAAGTACTAATTTAGACCCATTGACCAACGTGTAAGGTCAACAAACATGACGTTATAGCGAAAATTACCTCTCATTTCATTTCAAAAATGATTGACATGTTAAGCAATGGAGGATATCATCAATGGTAGATGTATACAGCAAAAAATATTTAAAAAAAAAACGAATTAAAGAAATTTCAATTGAATCAACATTTTCACCAAATAAAATATAATAATTAATTATTCTCTTGTCTTAGCTAGACATTACAATTTGAACTTGGTAAGTCAGTAGGTACACAATTAATTATTAGTGATAAGGACAGTTTACACGACATATAGTAGTCAATTTAGTGATTTGAAATCGTTTTAAACGCCCCTTCGTGTCAAAATTAACCACCGGTACAATTATGTCGTAACCATTAGTTAACCACCCATCCTAGATAACAAGTTTAGATAATGGTAACCAAACACGTCGCATCGATGCGTGCTAAAAATAATTTAATTGATAGAATAATGACAGATTAGTGGCAGAACTCAGAAACTACATAATATGGGGGTATGCAACTAATATGTAGAATAAATCATTTTATGTTAAAGTGTTGATGTCTAAAAAAAACAAAGATTGAAATAACAACACAAAAATTCAGAGCCGACTGGGAATTGAACCCGGGACCTCTTATTCAGAAAGCAGCGTCTAGACTATTCACTTTTATAACTTGAGATAATCAACTATTTTTCATACAAATAATTCAATAAAATAAAAGGATTTCATTGTAACATCAGATGTTTGTTTGAATTGTGTATATTGAATTTTTGTTGTCTAAATGAATTCACATGTTTTTTTTTTAATCTAGATTTTAGAGAAATGCTCGAACAATGTTGAAAAATCTAACGCCCCCGGCAGGAAATGAACCCATACCCATAAAACGCTG
The DNA here is from genome assembly GCA_963576905.1 of Mystacides longicornis. NCBI lineage: Eukaryota > Metazoa > Arthropoda > Insecta > Trichoptera > Leptoceridae > Mystacides > Mystacides longicornis. Next base: position 10,351,785 of record OY756436.1, read on the forward strand.
GGACTGTGGCCTTCAGGGCAAGAGCCTAAAAAGAAGAAATTACCTCATCGAACAAAAACACATGCGGGCTTTTGTCCCCTTTTCTAGTTTCTCATGTGGAGTCTCAACGGGAATAGCGAAGCGAAATCTACACCAAAATTGACTCTTTTCTATACAAATGTGCATAATATAGCCTGACCTGATGCATTTTTAAGCCAGTAGGTGTAACAGGAATCAAATCCCCAACCTCTTCTTTATAATATGGCGCCTTAGCAACTCGCCTACCAGGTTTACGACAAACTATCTCTAAGGATCTAAAATCTAAAAGAATACTCTCTTCCTAGCCAGGGTTTTAGGGAGATGTGAGCCCGCAGTATGTACAGGAAATGGTAATTTAAATATACATACTGAAGTAAGACAAATAAAACATGACACGACGCAGTCAATAAGCATAGAAGCTTTTCTGTTTATTTTAATTGACTTTATTGGTGGTGGGTTATCTGCTGATTGATACAAAGCATTGGGACACTGATGAAAACATCAACGAATGTTTTACAAAGATGAAAACCTCAATATAAAGGTTTGTTTGGAATCCAAACAATGTAAAAGCTAATGATGAGAACTTGGAACGAGTGGATGGGTATTGGGTATGTCTATTTAGCAGAGATGAAAGATGTGAAAAGAATAGAAACTAGCTGGTAGAAGGGTTGGCGGTCCACTTGGACCTCTAATGAGAAATAAGAGCGGATATCTTAAATCCAAGAATGCACAATACAATCCTTATACCATCCATGTTGTATGGGAGTGAAACTTGGACGTGGACGAAATATCTGGAAGATGAAATAAATGCTGTATAAATGAGATTAACGCGTAGGATATGCGGAAAGAGACTGATTTTGAAAGCAGCGGGGTAATTTACGAAGATGTTTAAGTTTAGAAATAGTCAAATATTTGAAAATTAAGGGTCAATTCTCACACAATAGCCATTTTTGGCACATCTTTTTTATCGATTATACTTAATGATACCGCGATTCTTTAATATATGAAACTGAAATTTACATTTAATTGTAGAATAAACATTAACTAACGTAGTTTAGCTAGTTAATTTGCGGAAAAATGTGAAACAAATCTCAATAACGAATATGTAACAACTAATAACTCTAACAATTCATTACTAATGTTTGATTTTTAAATGGAACAAACCACTATGGGCTTACGACCGTCTTCTACTGTTGTTTAAAAATCTGGCTTTACGTTAACAACCTTCGCCATTAGGTGGTAATGTTTAAGTGTCCGAAACTCCTAATCATGAGAATTCTCGACATGTTCACCATGTCGAAAAATCTCATGTACCTATACAACCTAGTATAAATTTAATAATTAATGAAATATAGAGATAAAAGTTGGAAATTATTGAGAAAACCTCAATAATGATTGGAATATATTTCACTCACCTCAAAATATTATTTTTTAAGGATACGGCACCTTAAGAATATCGTTAATTTTTTTAGTTGGAACTATACTTCTTCATGGATTAGGGGGCTGGGATATAGTGATCGAGAGCAGTTAAAAGTTTAACAGAGACAGCCATCAGGTACTTAGTCGAATATCAAAAGTCGTCCACTGAATGACGGAAGCTTTTGACCTAAGCCAAAAAAAAAGCCTAAACTTCCTAAACGATTCGTTTATGCAAGAAGAAGAATATTCGCAACGATAAATTGATAGAATGTATGAGAATAAATAATATTTTCTAGACCTGTGTAAACGGCACAAAATATAATGTTTTGTTGCGATACAATGACAACTTTAACCAAATTGTTTTTTTTAACAATTGCATACATAGACCATATTCATTGTTTTCTTGTCCTCAAGTGTGCAGAGCGCAGACCACTTGAAAAACATACCAGCAGTTTCAAAAAATTGATACTAATTGCTCGGTATGCCAAACAGATCCACTTCGGCGACATTATCGAACCTTACAATCTGCTACCTAACCATTTTTTTGACAAAGTGTATTTGAAATGTAACAGGAGGGGACTGACATTGTACACTGCACTTTAAATGTATTATTTTGTAGAATATGCTTCTCATTATCAATTGACCAATCCCACAAACTATTTAGCAACATTTAACCCGAATATATTTTTGTCCACACGAATAATTTTGATTAAATTTCGTACATACCTCGAGTTTAACATTACAAAACACTTTGTAATTAATTTGTTTATTTGAAACTCATTATTTTTACATTTTTCATTATCGATTAATATATCATTGACCTACTCGAATGTTTGATGCTACGCTTACACGCTTGCCATGGCTTGGCAAGCTACCGCAAGCTCCAAGCCTTCACAAACGCTTTGGCTTTGACGCCATTTACACGTTGGCGTGCGCGTGGGTATTTTAATACGTTTGCCGCAAATTCCTTTAATCTGTGTCAAAAACCGACACTTGTTGCAAGCGTTGGCAAGCTCACACAAGCCGAGGCGCAAACACCCAGTTACACGTTGGTGTTTGTGGTGGTTTGCCAAGCCGCGGCAAGCGTGTAGATGCAGCATTAGCAACAGGCGGTTTGCCCTGTACTAGCGCATCTGTATGAAATTGCAAGGGATGCGAGATATGGTATTTTTCTATATGTTGGTCATTTCGAAGGTTTCCGTGATTGCGAACTCAGCTGATTTGAAACATAAACGAACATAAAGCTAGAAAATTTAGAGCATTATTTCTTGAATGTTTATACTGAGAAAAGCAAACAACAAAGACTAATTAATGAGCGATAAAAGATTACGCGCGCCAGATTATTAATTTTTGGGAAAAATGGTCGGAACAGGAATAACCCAAGACCCCCAGCTCGCTATACGTACGAAAGTCGCGGAGTCGACTGCTGGGCTACCAAGCACCTAATACCTGTAGGTACCTATTAACCAAGATAACGTCAAGATCATAGTTGGAGTGGAGATCTCTTCCATTTAAGAAATTATGATAATTAGATATGAAAAAATGCCAATCTGCTTCTGACATTCAAGATACTTCAGTCAAATTTACTTATAGGGGTGGTGTACATTTTGGATATCCGAATATAAACATTCCTGCAAAGTGCGTTAGGGCATATTTTCGCTAGCGGTAACGGTGGCCCATTAGGTCCTTAACCCTTGTATGTTTATTTTGCGGAGTATCGGTTTGTATGAAATGATTGTTGTGTTATTCAATTGATTTTAATTAGTCAGCTAGACGGGCATGTGTGTGTTAACTGTTCTTTCATAATATTATTACAATAATATTATATGTATAGGTATAATATTATACCATCTATAGAAGAGGAAAGCTGATTTTATTATTAGGTATTATTTTAATATGTATTTATAAAACATATTTTTTTTTTATGTTTAAGTATAGTTTTTATACGAACCTATGATGAGAAGGTGAGACGGAGAAAGTATGGCTGCAACATAGATAATGGTCTTTGTTACACCTTAAAGACAAATTTAATATTGGAGTTGATGCTAAAAAAACAATATCGTAGAAAATTTTGCTGGAAGGTAAGTAGAAATTTGGATATTGGCATAGATCACTCTCTGGAGAGTGGATTACCACATTGAAAGGAAGAAGAAGAATATCGTAGAAAATTTCTTGGTTGCTCCACATTTTTGACAATATGTTTTGAAGGCACTAAAATATCTTGTTTTTACAAACTGCACACATACATTCTCCCTTTAAGCCCCCCCCCCCCCCCTCGCACACCGCAAGCCAGCCCGAAGGAGACCAATCCGCAGCAAACCCAAGCCGCACGAAACCGACCTATATAGCTCGATCGAAGCAATCAAACCAAAAAGCCGGCCCCGGACAAATCAAGCCCGCCGCGAATCACCCCCAAACCAACCAGCAATGCAGGGACCCTATGCCCCACTCGGGAGGCATCAAGAGCTCTCCATTGCGCTCGAAGACGTCGGAGGCTCATTGTGCCTTTTCTGGCCAGTTGAGATTTAAGGACGTGAGGTGGTCAACCTCACAAAGGATGCTCGAAAAACTGCCTCTTACAGGATGCTCGAAAACCAGCAAAAAGAGCAGAGGTGCTATTCTTAGCCGGCAACCCCACGGGGAAACTAATAATAATTAATTAATTAATTTTACAAACTAATAATTATTAATAAACTAGGCATTCCACCCTCAAAGAGTGATTTGCGATTGTATATTTATTTTTTTTTATTTATATTTAAAAACTAAAACCCGCCTTATTTTTAATACATTTTTTCACTAATAACAAGACCTATTTATACGTTAGATAAAAAGTTTAGAATTATTTTTTTACCCCAAAAAATGTTTTACCTGTTCATGACAGTTAAAAGTCAAAGAGTGTATTTGAACACAAGTTCACTCTTTGGCAGTAAGCTACTCAAAGCTTGTGTAGCGAAAGAGGAAGATGGTCGGCACCCGGGATCGAGCCCACAAACTCCGCACTAAACATTAAAAAGCCGGCGTAGGCTACCAACCGCTTCAAATGAAGAGAGGAATGACAATGTTTCCCACAGGCCCACTAGCCAACTAGACAAGCAGAACGTTGGACAAAAAGAAGACGAAGCGATGGCCAAATAGCTCGGCAAACAAACTGACCGGCTATAACGCCGCTCTTTCACGACCGACGATCTAAATAAGTCTATATTTTGACCAATGTGTATAGGTTGTATATAGGACAGCATCATTAGAATGAAGAAACAAGTCTCCCGTAGGGATAACAAGAATTCCCGGAGAGCACGTCCAAATAATAATCTATTATCCATCATTATTTACTACCATAATGCATGTGGACATCCATCAATAATTAGTACCATATAGACCAGGCCTATTCGGCATATTATTAATTCATTTCCGCTTTGTATGTTTTTGTTTGTATATTCAAAAAGGACTATGAAATTTCAATGTCCATCTTGTAAAAGCATCACAAAAAAATGTAAATAAAGAAAATATTTAGAAACAATAGATTTTAGCAACAATATCTTCGAACAATAATCGATTTCTATCTGATATTTAAATTTTAAATTTATTTAGTTTGATCCACTACGGACTAAGAAACGACTTTTACTGCTGCATCGAAACGGGCTAAATATATATGGATTCTGGTGACTATCTTACAATAACATATAAAGAACTTATTTTTTATGCAATCATTAAAACCAATAGTAATAAGTGTTAGATTTGAATGGTAATTTTTCTTAATTGAACCACTAGGTACAGGCATAGGATCGTCTTCCACAGCTAATAACCCAAAAAATCCCTCCCTCTAACCTCTAATCCATATGCTTGGCTGTTCCTAAAACAATCAGTCTATTACATATATCATATTTTACTCTTAATCTCTCTCTCTTATGACATAAGATTCCTGCTTCTTATATTTCTTCTACTTTTGACCTAACCTAACATATCTTGAGTTTACGATCCACATCATTCTCGGGCGACCACGCCTTCTTACGCAGTTCCTTTTAGCATTTTTTTCATCCCTTATAATTTGAAATTCTGATATTTAAGCTTCTTAGTATTGAACTGATACGTCAATTCCTAAACTAACCTTAGAACTTTTTGAAGTGGTTGGTAGACTGGCGGTTACAACGCCGGCTTTCGTACTGTTTGGTGCGGACGTCGTGGGTTCGATCCCAGATGCCGACCATCTTCCTCTTTCACGACACAAGCTTTAAGTAGCTTACTGTGAAAGAGTCAAGTAGTGTATTTGTGTTCACTTTGAGTGAGCACAGATTCATTTTTATAAAAAAACCTTCAAACGAAGTACATAAAAAATTAGATACTAATAATATTATCTCTAAAATTGTTCGTGCTACAATTATTTCTAGCCAGCAGGTCAGTCCTTTTAAACGAACCAATCAAATAAACATAAATAATATAGTAATACATAAAAATAACTTCATCACAAAGTTTTATCCATAGAATGACTGAACCAATTGTACGTAAGAAATAATATTTATGACAAAAAGTTTATTTACTGCATTTTACTTGACCCTCGAATGACCGTTTGGTAATTTCATAATTAGAAATCTCATTGGGGTGCGTGCGGACCCCCTGACTAATTAATATTAATGGCTCTAAAAATAATAATAATCTTGTTATACTTAGTTCGCTCTCCATATTTTGGTACACCTAATGGCAACCGATTTTTAATGCGTTTTGGAAAGAATCATTAAAAATTTTACACAAAAATTGTACGAAATATCCATCAATGTTTTCTACTTTAGGTATACATGTACCTTATACTTCTTTATGATAGATTCATATAATATGAAAATACTGAATGTCTGATATAAATTTAATCAAACGGTAGAAGGGCCACATCAACTTCGTTAATATCTTCCCAAATGATGAAAGAAAAATTTAAGTTATTTAAAGCCCATTACGCCATAGAAAAGACGGATCTTCACATAGAAACACTTTTTGCCAAAGGCATAATTTCTTTCCTGGTCTCACACTCACAGACTCTACAGGATGCATTTCATACGTTCCTCGTATTTGTTTACGTTTCACAGAATATGTAGTACATCACGTGTAGCAACATACATCACTTGTAGTAAGTCCCGCGAATAAAGACGTACTGCTTTGTCGAACTTGAATATAAGTACATAGCATACCCCGTACTACCAAGTGAAGGTTATCAAAATGACCGTTAATAGAAAAAGTAGAGTCTATCGGCTAGTTTTATTACTTATCATTATCTACATAAAGTTAAAAAATGGTGTATGTCGGTGGAAAAAGCAAAATAAGTGTCCTTGGATAGAAAGGAATGGAGGACCGTTCTCTCTGCCTACCCCTTACGGGACACAGCGTGATGGGTAAAAAATAAATACAGCCGAAAACGTTTTATAATCGAACGCTATGATCTCAGGAAATAGCCACCTACTTCAAAAAATCTTTTTGCATTTTTTGATATCCAATTTCTTGCGAAGGTTTTAGGCTATTTAAATCTCGTTCAAGGTTCAAGACAATATTGAAATTTAAATTCATTACGAAGAATGACCATACAACGTGCGTGCAATTATTTGTCAAATACGCGTCTTAAATGTCTAAGAGTATTGGACATGCGCCTCTTAAAGGTTGTCGTTCTATATGACACAGCGAAAAGACAAATGAAATTATTTACATGACAGAACGGATCCACTAGTATTGAATACAGCCAGGAATACACATAATATCGATAGTTTTAATATAGGCATGGGAACGTGAGAATTTGCAATCTGCAGCACGGATCCGTCTACATTAGTAGGTAGTACATGCTAATATTATTGCATCGCTCATATAGGTTCGTTGTGACAATAACTGAGTGTAACCGGACAGGATATTGTGAAAGGACCTTAATGAACTGCCAACGTCCGCTTTTCATTGGGAGTTCCACCATCTTTTATGAGCGCCAACCATCCATCATGGTTGCATACAGATCCATCACAATGATGCTGTGGTCCGTAGCAAAGACAACACAAGTCATAAAATTGGTTTTAAATATTCGTACAACTTTCCCTTTGGTGATCGAACCGTGATGAGGAAATGCGTTTTGTTTAGTGAAGTATCCAAGGTACGGTTATTTACACTAAACTTCAAAAAAAAATTTCACTGTCTGTTTCTAGAGATGGGCATTATAACGACAGCTGATAATAATAATAGCTAAATAAAAATAACGTATCTAACGTTATTAATATTAAACGTTATTTATAAATAATAGTTGAATGAAAATAATAGCCTACCCCTATTATGTATATGTCAGGTAATATTATGGAACTGAGCGTATGGAACGACCTTTTTTTTTTTTTTTAGGAAAAGTAGAGACTCCAGATACCAAATGTTGAAAACGACCTTTTTTTTTTTTAGGAAAAGTAGAGATTCCAGATACCAAATTTTGAAAACGACCTTTTTTTTTTAGGAAAAGTAGAGATTCCAGATACCAAATTTTGGAAACGACCTTTTTTTTTTTTTTTTGGAATAAGTTAAGATCCCAGATACCAAATATTTTAAAATAGCTTTCAGCTTTTAATATTAACGTTATTTTCAATTAACGAAATGGCTATAACGTTTTTGAATTTAAGCCGTTAGTCCCATCTCTATCTGTTTCCCGCATTCATCATTTCACTGTCGGCAGTGAAAAAGATAAACAGAGAACGCTTTGTATTTGTCTCAAAGTATACTGCCTTCGTAGTGTTATGGTCGCTTTTCTTTTCTTGGAAAACAGCATAGCTGCGTTGTAGTTTCTCCATTGCCAGTGATCTTACACGCCAAACGATCAGATATTATGTAAAATAATTTATGACAAAATTTCTCCATCAAAATGTCTTCTTCATGTTACAGCACTTAAGACTTTATTAACTTCTTTTTAAAAATAAAAAATATTAATTTCCGATCTTCGCATAGGTATATAGCCTATAGTTTGATTATGAAATAAAAAATAGGGTTTAATATCCGATCGACTCACAATAATTTTTCCAAGACTTTTTTTCACTTGAGATACTTACCCGATGGTGATATATTCGATTGAATAGGACCTTTGACTTGAAGAAACTCCATATGAATATATGTATACGAGAGTGCAAAAATGTGCTGAGATTTTCAGAAATGATAATCCTCAGAGCATAGCCGGGAAGGCCCTCAGAGGTTGTCAAAAATACGGAAAAAAGATGCGAGGTCGAGGACATAGAAGAAGGAGAAAGCAACGAAAAAGCTTCTGGTACGCACATGTGAGGAGAATAGACTCAAACAGACTCCCTCACAAGACATTACATCTCCAACCCTATGGAAGATGCCTCCCGTCAGGCAGATCACCAAAAAGGTGGAAGTATTATAGCTGGAAATCGTCGCACGAGGCCATACTCATCTCTTGAATTACAGGCCACAAATTGCATTTTTTTTTATTGAATCAAATTATATTTTTTTCGATTCCCCGCTACTGTGCCAGACGGACGTGTACGCCGCTTCGCGCTGGGTCCGAGGAATTATTATTTTGTTTACGTGGTTAAGTGTTGTTGCAAGGCTGATCTATTATTTAAGTATAAATTTTATTTTTGTTATTTATTAAGTTCTATGCACCAAGACTCAGGTCCGTATTAAGTTTTATTCTTACTTTCTATTTTTTTTTTCTATTATTTTTTTCAATTTACTTTTCTTTTGTTGTTGGTATAAAAACTGCGGTTCGTACTTATATCTTAAAAAAGATGGAGGTTCCTCCGGTACCTCCCATCCCTCCGGATCCTCCGGACATGAATAAGAGGAAAAGAAGAAATAACGAAACAATAATGAAAGAGTCAGAGTGTCATCTTATTCAATCAGTTAACTCTGCCTCTCCATTGAATCAGTCATCTTCTTCCTCACCCCCTGTCATAACTTCGAACCCAAAAGAGACTCCCTTACGGGAACATTTTTATTCCTCCAAATCGTTAGGACCGTTTGTAGTCTTTGTACAAAGTACCGAGTCTGGCAAGAGGATTCATCCGATGGACTTCGGAAGATTCCTTTTTTCAAAAAGGTTAGGCAACGTTATTAATGGATCTATCAAGTCGGAGGGAAAATTTCGACTATCCATTGAGTTTTTCACTGCGAACTCTGCTAACTCGTTTATTAAAAACATTTATATTCAATCCAATGCTGCGTACAAAGCGTACATTCCCACCCACAATGTGACTCGTATGGGTCTCATAAGGGGGATTTCTACAAATATCACCGACGAAGAAATCAAAGCCGCAATCTCTGAATGTAATCCTGATGTTGGGGAGGTATTAAAAATTCGCCGTCTTAACTACAAAGACAGAACATCCGGTAGTGTTGTTTGGAAGCCTTCTGGCTCAATTGTAGTGACCTTTGAAGGTCAAAGCCTGCCAAGCAACATATATATTTTTTACAACAGTTTCACAGTGGAAACGTACTTTTACCCCACTGTTCAGTGTTTCCGGTGCCTTCGCTTCGGCCACACCAAATCAGTGTGCAGATCGGTGGAGAAGTGTTTCAAATGTGGAGATAACCATCCTGCACAAGATTGCACATTAGAATCAAAATGTTTTCATTGTGGGGGACCCCACAATGCTACTAGTTTAACATGTCCAGAGTTTGAGAGACAAAGAGAAATAAAACAGTCTATGGCCTTTCATAACATTTCATACTTGCAAGCCTCCAAACTCCATCCTCAACGCAAACTATCTTATGCAAATATAGTTAGGAATGAAAAAACGAAATCCCCTCCCATCCCCCAGCGCAATATAACCTTTGATAATTCTCAACAAAATAACCCTCGCAGTACAGATAGAACGATTCCTGCAAGAGGCAAATTTGTATATAAGACACCAAGAAAGTCTACTCCCTTGTCGTATGACCGAGCAGAGCTTAACGCCCTCTTGATTTCCCCAAATGGGGACATTTTATCATCCGCACCAAATGGATGTGCCCTTCAAAACAAAGATCCATCTTTACAAAATATCGAAAGACTAACCAATGATTTTAACTATGACAACAAAAACTTCCTGAAAACATTAATCTCTATAGTTTTGGAAGTACTTTCATCAAAAAATTCAGACATTTCATACGCTGCTCTAATTCAAACTCTTAATAAATTTGTTTCCGAAAATGACTCCAAAGATCCAGAAAATAAACAGCCTGTCTATCCTTCAGTGGAATAGTCGCAGTGCAGTAAGCAACAGAGATGACATAATTTACCTTTTGAAAAAGCATCAAGTAGACGTAGCTGCTATTTCTGAATCGTGGTTTTCCACTGATTCCGTTGTATCTTTTCCTGGCTATGTATGCCTAAGGGACGATCGCTCCGATGGTAGAGGCGGGGCCGCCCTTCTTATCAAAAACAATCTCCAATTTTCACCTTTACAAATTCCCCCCTGCCTGGGATCTCAAATAGTAGCTGCAGAGATCCTTGGTATTACTATTTTTTCAGCCTACTCTTCCCCAAGAACCCACTTTGATTCTGATTTTTGGAGGAGAGTTGTTTCTAACCTCTCATCCTCATATATCTTACTAGCCGATTTCAACGCACATTCCCCTGCTTGGGGTAGTCACAACACGGATCCCGCAGGAAGGGCACTATTGGAATTTGCTGATGATCAGAACTTGGTAATCCTTAATGATGGTCAACCTACCAGACTCTCCCTACCTAACCAAAATCCGAGTGCGGTAGATGTATCTCTTTGCTCTGCCGATCTAGCCCCTTCGCTGTCTTGGGAAATTTCAAGTGATCCCTACTCAAGTGATCACTTTCCGATTCATTTGGCTATCCAAAATAACAGAACTCAGTGTCAAAAAACCCAACTAAGACAGGGTTATAAAACAAAAAAAGCAGATTGGTCACAGTTTTCTGAGCTTCTCACTAATTGTAACTTCTCCAAACGATGTATAGACGGTGATGAATTTTTGGTGGATACCTACGCGAATGAATTATCTGAGAGTGTAATTGAAGCAGCAGATGCCTCAATTCCAAAACAAAAAACCCATAAAAGGAAAAAGTCATCTCCTCCCTGGTGGGACGAGGAGTGCACAGTCATGGTGAAGTTGAGATCTGATTCCATTAAGAGGTACAAAAGATGTGCCTCGCAGCAAAATTTCTTATCTTTCCGAAACATTCAGGCCCAAACCAAAAAACTCCTAAGGAAAAAGAAACGACGGGGATGGCAGGATTATTGTTCATCTCTCTCTCCTGACACACCGATTTCGGAAGTCTGGTCTTCTATTCAGAAGTTCAGAGGTTCATTGTCTTCCAAGCCCAACCCATACAAATGTTCGGATTGGATCGATAGCTTCGTGGAGAGACTGGCGCCGCCTTATGTGCCAAATGAGTCTGAAACAGTTCAAGTAGACTCGGCTCCCCAACAAGAAAACTGCTTACTCTCGTCTCACTTTTCTCTAGAGGAACTGACACACGCAATCGAATCGTCGGGTGACTCATCTCCTGGCCCAGATATGATACCATACTCTTTCTTCAGACACTTCCCAACTCCCTTCCTTCAGAAACTTTTGAATTTATTCAATCACATTTTAGAATCTGGCGCTGTTCCCACATCATGGAAGCGACAAATTATTATACCCATAATTAAACCTGGTAAGGATCCATCCTTAGGAAAGTCTTACAGACCAATTGCTTTGTCTTGTTGCTTTCTAAAAATATTGGAAAAAATGATAAAGTCAAGACTTGAATGGTATTTGGAGACTAAAAACTTACTTCCCCAGTGGCAGCTCGGTTTCCGAAAGGGTAAATCATGTTTGGATAACCTGAGTATTTTAATTACAGACGCTCATGTAGCCAAATCCAAAAAGGAAGTTATGGTGGCTTGTTTCATGGACGTTTCTAGTGCCTATGACAATGTGCTGTTACCAATTCTTAATAAAAAAATGACTACCCTGGGGATGCCAGACTCCATCTGCCTATTGATCTCTAACATACTGTGCGAACGTCGGCTTATAATCGAGACTCCCGGAGAGACTATTGAAAGAACGGTGTGTAAAGGCTTGCCTCAAGGTTCTTCTCTCAGTCCCATTTTATTTAACATATACACTCAGGATCTTCAACACCGCATTCCAACCTACTGCAGCGTACTGCAATATGCGGACGATTTTGTAGTTTACTGTAGGGATAAACTTATGACACGAGCTGTGAATAGAATGGAGGACGCGCTAGACCTTATACAGCCTTGGTTTTCGGAGGCCGGGCTGTCCCTGTCCCCTTCTAAAAGTCAAATGGTAATTTTCTCCAACAAACACAAGATTCCAGATATTTCCATCAAATGTAACAGCGTGCCAATCCCCATCAGGGATTCTATTAAATTCCTCGGCATGACCATTCACCGAAAGTTAAATTGGAATATGCATATAGAACAAACAATAGTTAAGTGTGAAAAAAATATTAACGTCATGAGAGCGGTATCTAGGGTCTGGTGGGGAGCACATCCCGCTTCTATGAGAACAATGTACTGCGCTCTTGTTCGTAGTCACTTGGACTACGGTAGTTTTCTCATGGATCCCCTTCCGAAATATCTATCAACCAAATTGGAAAGAGTTCAGTCCAAGTGCCTCCGACTCATTTTAGGAGCCATGAAGTCATCTCCTTTGATCGCTCTCCAGGCAGAATGCGTGGAAAGACCTCTTTACCTACGCAGAAAATTCCTTGGTTTTGGGTTCCTTCTCAAGAGAGTTCTATCTGATCATCCTATCATACCAAAATTAAGTGGCCTCTTAGATAGTTGTCAGAATGATTCCTTCTGGCACTCAAGAGTTCCACCTTTGCTTTGTTCAATTTTTGAAGAAATCTCAAAAGAATTCCCAGACTTGTTGGCTCCCTCACTTCCTATATTCTGCATTCCATTTGAAGCAACCGTATACCATCCTGACATTGTTGAATCTATTGATATAAATAAGTCATTTTCATCTTTGCCTCCTCACGTAGTCAACTCTTTATTCAGCCAAAAGGTAGAGGAGAAATGGAGCTCCTTTGTCAGAATATTCACTGATGGATCGAAGGCTTCTGATGGAGAGTGTGGTGCAGCCTTCTGCATCCCTTCTCTTGACATAAACTGTATGTTTCAACTCCCTCGAATTGCGTCCGTCTTCACAGCTGAATGTGTGGCTTTGAGAGAGGCCCTGTTAAATATTTTGCAGCTTGCTTTGCCTCGTACTGTAATATTCACTGACTCTCTGAGTCTTGTAAAATGTTTGAACTCCAATTCAAGGTCTGCTTTGAGTTGCCATGTTCTGGGTGACATAAAAAATTCTTTGTACTTGGCGTCCGTGAGAGGTCTTATCGTAACAATCGTTTGGATTCCCTCCCACATCGGAATAAGTGGCAATGAAAGAGTGGACTCGCTTGCCAAAGAAGCTTGCACTTGCGGAGTGTTGCCCCACTCCTTCGTTTTGCCTATTACGGATTGCATGAGCGCTGTGGATCGTTTTATTAGGAAGGAATGGAATGAAGTTTATAGGAATGCCTCGGCTGGTGGCCATTACAGGACAGTGCAGGGTGATATTCCGCATAGTCCATGGTTTCAAAATTGTAAAATGCCTAAGCTTAACGTTTCTCTTATATGCCGTCTCCGATTAGGACATGTCGTTTTAGCTTCTCATTTGGCCAGAATTGGCATAGTGAACGATGCTATTTGTGAATGTGGGAAGGAGGAAGAAACTATCGACCATGTATTCTTTAACTGTCCGCTTTTACCTAACCAGGATTTTATAAAGGACATCTCAAAGTTCTGTTTCACTTTCCCCATTAAAATAATATCCCTTTTAGCCCTAAACGATTTAAAAATTAATGTGATTTTAGTTAACCATCTTAAAAAGTATGATAAAAAACTATGATGCGAGTGGGAGTATGTATATATATAGATATATACGTTAAATAAAAAAATAATAAAATTAAAAAAAAAAAAAAAAACAATAAAATAATTAAAAAGGAAAAAAAAAAAACACTAAAACTTAATAAAAAAATAAAAAAAATATATTTATATAAAGGTCGAAGTATTTTATAGTAGATAAATTGCGGCCCTGCTCCTTTTCCCGTGTAACTGTATTAGTAATTTGTTTATACTTGCAACTATAATGATGGTGATGGAATGTATTTAGTGGTGACTACAATATTATTTTGTGATTTCAATATTATAATAATTATGTTTGTAGGTGGGTAGCTTGAATGGCATTTTTAGGCTAGGTATTTTTTCTCTGTCTCCCGCCTGTTTTCGGTTGATTTTTTGTTTGTGTTCTTTTGGTTTGCTTTCCCTTTTTTGTTGAGTTGTACTTGTACGCGGCTTAACAGACACATGTATAAATATGGGCATGATTCACTCGATACCGGGTGCTTTGCCGTCTAAATAAAGAAAAGAAGAAGAAGAATCAAATTATATGAAAAAAATAAACAATTTTATCACATTTAAATAATCTCATATATTTGATGAATAGGCTCTCTGACAGGGAATCTGGTGTTTGAGACGGACAAACAGGCAGACGAAAAATATATTTTTGGACTTATCTGCTTGTTCTCTCCCACTTTACCGTACAGTTAGTATTGCGAGTACTTTAGTAGGTAGGTACATACTGTTGTATAGTTTGTGAGTTGTTTACATTGGATATCTATTCACACAGCGGATATGTAAAATATGTCCATTACAATTAAATGAATGATTCGTGTATGAGAGTAGGTACATAATTGTAATAATGTGTAATTGTAATATGAAATAATAATTAACTCTGGAATGAGATTCCTAAGCGAGGTATAACAATGAAAGTTGGGTCGGCGGCGGCCACCAGTTATTATTATCGACTGAACGCCTCCCTCTTCTTACTGAATAATTGGATATCTTCTCCAGTTTCACTATTTAGAAGAAGCCGATTCTTAATGAATATGTAACAACTAATGACTCTTAACAATTCATTACTGATGTTCGATTTTTAAATGGAACAAACCACTACGACCGTCTTCTATTATTATTTCGAAGGCCGGCTTAGTGCGATCACTTTACGTAATCAACGTTCGCCATTAGGTTGTAATGTTTAAGTCTCCGAGACTCCTAATTATGAGAATTCTCTACATGTTCAACATGTCAAAATACATGACAACAATATTGACAATGTTCCAAACTGACATGTCTAATGTCAGTTTGGAACATTGTCAATATTGTGGTTTTCGAGTTATTTAAGTTTTTTTTTTTTTCAGTTTGTCACCTTTTGATCTAAAACTGATAATTGTGTAAAACGCACTCCCTTTTGGGACATTTTTCTAAAAGCTTTTGAATAAAGGAATGTTTTGTATAAAAAATCACAAAGAAAATTTCAAAAACCTCAAGAATAAAGCGTTCCGAAAGCTCAAGTCAGTTTTTTATTTTATTTCTACACTTATTAGATTTTTCGAAGAGAATTACTGAAAAAAAGTATCATACGTTGAACTTTTTATTGCAAATCTTACACAACACGTAATGTTTTCATTTATGAATTTCTTTTTAAATTTAATAATACATTTTATGTACATCCAAAAAAGAAGTTATAAAAATATATTTTATTACTTCCAACCGGATCATAGTGCATACTTTCAATGC
Source organism: Mystacides longicornis (assembly GCA_963576905.1). Classification (NCBI taxonomy): domain Eukaryota; kingdom Metazoa; phylum Arthropoda; class Insecta; order Trichoptera; family Leptoceridae; genus Mystacides; species Mystacides longicornis. The sequence continues at coordinate 10,367,822 of OY756436.1, forward strand.
CCACATTTCAGAGACATACATACATCAGAACAAATCATCAAAGCACCACAACAATTTTATCATTACAGAGGTTGCTATATAAATAAAAGTTTTTTTTTTTTATTTATATGATATCAAATAGTCAAAAAATCAATTGACGTTTGACATCGTTAATTTTAATTTGGTGCAAATAACATAAAATTTTAATGTTGGTTCATACTCTAATATCCGCTTAAAGTAAATATAATAAGTAAATTAATTAACAGCTTAATGCAAACGCATCCAAATAATTAATTATTCTAATTATACAACAATTTTATTTGAGACAAATTGTCATAATGCAGAGGATCAAACCGGATGAGAGGAACAAAGATTAAACGGAAGTGCCAAGAATTTTTTTTAATTACGATCAATAAAAAATGTTCTAGCAAGTATGTAAATAGGTAAGTACATATATAATATTTCATTTTAATAGGTAGGTAGGTACCGAAATTTGTGAAAATATTTACGTACCTAAGTACTAATTAATTAATTGTTATATGCTTGTAAATTTCTAATATGTATAATTAACATATTTTTTATTACGAACTAGGAGCAAAACAATTGGACGACAGGCATAGAAGACGGTAGATATAATTACGAATATATAACAACTAAAGATTCTAACAGTCCATTACCGATGTTCAATATTTAAATGGAACAAACTACTACGGGCTTAAGACCGTCTTCTACTGCTATTTCGAAGGCTGGCTTGGTGTGATCTCCTTAACAACGTTCGCCATTAGGTGGAAGTTAAAACTCCGAAACTCCTAACCATGAGAATTCTCAAAATGTTCAACATGTCAAAAAATACCATGAACAAAACAAGTAGATGGTGTTTAAGTAATCATAATTAATGAGATATAGATCAACCAAATTTAAAGACTGCGACTGCTGTCATGTTTTTGCCGCCGGAGGATATGAATATATCCATTTTTGTTAATGTCTCATTTGTATTGCCTTTGGTCATTAATAATTATTTGATTGAGCTATAAATCAGTTATTTCGTCCCATTAAGGGTCCCATTTTTACATCCTACTTAATGACAAATTAAGTTATTCTTAAAAAAGTGTACGGGTACAACAAGGAATTCTTTTCCTTACTTTAAAAAGTTACCTATCAACATTTTTATCGATGGTCAGAACAATTTCGCACTCAAGGCAAGGAATGATCGTATTAAAGAATCCGTCAAAACCACAGTTCTCCTTCTATAAAAGAATGAAGCATGTTTACTAACATAAAACTTTGCCTATGTCTTCTACCCGCGAGATGTATTTAAAATATTATTATGATATGTACGTAAGGTCATAGGAGGTAATAGAGATATGTGATAATATTCACAATATTATTTTAAACGCGTGATATTAAAATCACCAACTAATAAACATAAACAAACGATTTGTTACGATTTTCCTGATCTCGCGAGACGAAATGAATGAACATTACTAAATGTGGTATCGCTAAGCTGGCTTGGCCATGTTCTCCGCATGTCCCCTGAGAGTCTTGAATGCGCGAGCATTCTCTACAATCCGGTTTCACAAAAGGCCAGACTAAGCTGGGATGAAGCTGTGCAACTGGCGCAAGATAGAGGCTTGGAGGAACTTCGTGGCGTCAACATACTCCACCCTGGGAGCGAAGGTGAGTTTAGTAAGTGTAAATGTTCAGATTTTAGTTTGACGGACAAGACGCTTAAATTTTTAACCATATATACACTTCCATCCTCCAGAGACATACTGCTTTTACTATATCTTTTTCTTTTGACCTGACTTTCTTTCATTATTCTTTTAGCGAGCAGTTTTTCATGGTGCCCAATCCATATCTTGTTAACTTCCTACCCTGATCTTCTCCTAAATTTAGGCTTTGTGGTCTCCTAATTCAAGAGGTGGGTTGGCCTTTTGGGGGGTCGATTTTCAGCTATTTTGGTGATCTGCTTGCGAGTCGTCTTCCATGGGGTTGGCCGCTCTATGCCATGCGAGGGAGTCTGGATGAGTCCATTCTTGAACCTTTTCCGTTGCCTTCTCCAATTGACTATATCCTCGACTCACATATTTCCTACTCTGTTGGAGCGCTTAATTTCATACCAAAACCTTTCCCATCCCTTTCCATGCCCCCAGAAAGCCTCTCCGCGTTAAATCTATTAAAGCATTAATACTATATTTTTCTATGTCTTCTTTTTTTTGAAACCAGCAATCCACTCTCGAGAGAGCGATTTACACAAATATCCAAATCTTTCTACGGCATAGGTTCATGGGTTCAAAGTACGGGTGGGCACATTCACAACTTATAAATAAGAAGTATTTGATTGTTTAGAAGTTGTTAATATTTCCATACAGTCTAGAGTAATTCTTCTTCTTCTCAGCCTTGAACCGTCCACTCCTGAACGTAGGCCTCCTCCACGTTCTTCCACTCCTGTCCTGTTCCATCCATGTCCCACCCGCCATTCTCACCAGGTCATTTATTCATCAAAGTTGGAGTCGTCCGGGGTTTCTTTGGGATGTTCTAGGGCAGTGTTCCGCAAACTTTTTGTGTTCAAGGTACATCAACCAAATCAAAAAAATTCAGAGGTACACCAATGATTTTTTTTATATTGTGCTCTCCCCCCCCCCCCCCCTCTATGAAACACGCCGTAAAGTTTTGTTTTTTGTGCCCCACCCACTCTCCCCTTCTTTTCCCTAAACTCCCATGTGGCTTTTTTGTATACCTGAAAATCACAGTTATTTCGTACCCAGTCCATAGATTGCAGGTCACACATAGGAAAGTAACAGTTCATTTTTTCTGTTAATAGCTACAAGTGTTTCACAATCAATGCCGGCACTGTTTTCTTAATCGGCAGACATGACGTTTGGAAACATTTCATAAGGTACCATCATTGACAGCGTAGATACCTCATGATATACATACACTAACTTAGCGCGAAAGCTTTCAATTTTGTCCAAGAGACGTTAAAATATTAGAATTCCTGCCTTGCATTTTTTTGTTGAGCTCATTTAAATGAGAGAATGTGTACGGCAGATAAACAAGTTTTACCACTCATTATTTTCTTCTGAACACAGAAGACAAATCTGAATGACGAGCCTCTAAAAATATTTGGGTCACAATTTTTCGCGGCACACCGTTTGCGGAACACTGTTCTAGGGCGCCAGCACAAGGGGTTTCAAATGGGCAGTAGGGTCGTAGTGGTAGATTCCTCAAAAACTCACCTGACCGAGGGGATGTGCCCATAAAGTGATACGACAGGGCTTGTTGCATGACATCCACAACACTACTGATAAGTCCTATTTCCTACCTAATGATCACTGACATTACCATCAGCGTCATAGCAGATAGGGAGCAGAGCATGCACTGGCGAATTTTCAGCACCACAAAACTGGAAACAAATCGGTCAGAAAGTATCGAAGAAGGGCAGCAGCTTGTTTGTAAAATCAGACATGTTCAGAAAGAACGAATTCTGCGAAGCGACAACCCGCAAAGAATATCTACAGATTACGTATCGGCTATACTGACACCTTTGTATACACAGAGAAGTGGACATTTATTTTATTAAAAAAAAATGTCAAAAAACAATACTCCAAAACATTAACTGACGACAGGTTCATAACCTTACAGCTATTATAATTCACATTGTAAATTTACCAAGAGTATTTAGATACTTACTATTATCATACTATAAAACTGTTGTCTCGGGTCAAAAAAACATAGTTTATCTCGTCTGCAAATTATTACATATCGCACTTGCTTATAATATAGGAAACAATATTTAAAAAAAAAATATGTGAGGTTATTTTTATTTAATGAAGAAAAAACAACAAGTTTTAATAAGATTAGTACATAATAATAACAAAATTTAAGATAGAAATATTATTGCTAACGTATTTATCAAAAACATTACCATGTGTTGATTTTGTAATAGTCGAAGTCAATATAATTGATGACTTTAAGCAGTCAAGATATGTCAATGTACTCTCTCTCTCTAGTTCTTTCTATGGCTGTTCTAGCGGTGATTTTGGAACATCAAATTGATTTTAAGATTAAACTTAAAAAAAAAATCCATTGAAATACATCTCACTCTTGCTTGCTCGATTCCAACCTATTACATCCTTTTGAGAGTCAGTTCAACTTTCTGTCGCTGTCATGACATTTACCGACCATACATAGGGGGGAATTCACAAATGTCTTCTGAGGATGTTCAATAGACTAGATTTCGTGATCTTAATTCATGACCATGGCATTCCAGGCCTTAGAGAATTTCGAAAGCAAAATAGTTTCTGGTAAACTTTTCTTATGAAAAGTATCAATGGGAATCTACAGCAATAAACGGAATAAAATCTGCAACTGAGAGTAAAAATTGTTCAATATTTTATAAAAAGCAGCAAGAATTCTTAGTATAATTGTTATAAGATATATAAAAAGATTTTATATAACTTTATAAAATTAATAAAATAAAAAAATAAATAAATAAAAAATGTCCACCCACGACTTTCACTATATAATATTTTAAAGTAATGTATCCTTTACTGATGATAACCTCAATTTGCATCACATATGATAGCAAATCAAAGTGACAGCAGTCGCAGTCTTTAAATTTGGTTGCTCTGTAGTTCTCAATAATTTCCAACTTTTATCTATATATCTCTTTAATTATTAAATATCTATTTGTTGCATAAATGAGGTTTTTCGACATGTTGATCATGTTGAGAATTCTCATAATTAGGAGTCTCGGAGACTTAAACATTACCACGTAATGGCGAAGGTTGTTAACGTAAAGTGATCACACTAAGCCAGCCTTCGAAATAACAGTAGAAGACGGTCGTATGCCCGTAGTGGTTTGTTCCATTTAAAAATCGAACATCATTAACGAATTATTGTTAGAGTCATTAGTTGTTACATATTTCTTTCAAATCAAATTAGATTCTAAGGTAAAGAGTTGTTACCATAATCGTCAGATTATTTCACCTCAAGTATGATATTGGTGTTATCATATGAAAATTGTAAATATTGTCAGTATGAACTCAATACGGTTTTTGTTAATTTTATAATAGAACCGTTTGTAAAATGGATAATGTTTTAACTAAGATTTTTGGCGCCAGGTTAACCAAAGATTACTCAAACATTGATAATAAACCGATAGTAAATTCAAAATAACTATGAAGTATAAATTTAAACAGCATCGGAGATCACGTTGACCCACGGGTCAATGTGGATGAATGCCTTGAACGTTTGCGTGGCATTATCATGCTAACTAGCCCTTCACACGCATGCATCGGATAAAGATTCATGAAGATATAATATGTAAATAAGGTCACTTTTGCAGTTGTCAAAAATTTCAGGATATATGAGAAAAAACACAATTTAATTTGTCAAAGATATCTAACCTTAATCGGTAAAGCGAGAACTTTTTATAATATAAAAAAAAAACTCAAAGTGGTTACCTACCTTCTTAGTGCTTTTGAAAAATCAACTTATCTAGTTTTAAATTTTGTTTTTTTGGCGTTTGACAACTATCATAATATGTTGATAATTATTAGTGCGAGTCTCAGGATGTGCCCTATAATAATTCCTTAAAATAGATGTATAAGTACGAAATATATTGCTTAAATATTATTTTATAGAAGTCGAGTGATTTTGGTATTGCTTAAATCTATAATATAAAAAAAGTCGGGTTAGTGCGAACACTTATAACTCGAGATCGGCTGAACAGATTCTTCCAATGATTGATTTACCGCATTCTTCTCCGCTCCGCATAACAGAATAACAAAAAATAAAATATTGAAAAAGGAAATAATATTAAATATAATATTAAAGTTAGTATGGAACGGATTTACTGACAACAACCCATCTGTGAAAAAATCTATAATAACACAATTTTTATTTACATTAGTTTCAAAACATTGGTACGCAGATTTTTGATAGAATTTCTTTCAAGCATTCAGAGATGATTTTTATAACATTCAAACATATTATTTTAAAAGCATTTTTGTATAAATTACATATTTGAAATCAATATTCATAGTAAGAACTATACAGGACAACGTCTGTCGGGAAAGCTAGTATGTGATAAATTAATCATTATACAAATTCCAACGCAATCTTCATAGTAAAGACCGACCGACCTCGGTAGCCAGTTGTACTAGCGTGGACTTCAGCAGATCCAAGGTCCCGGGTTCGATTCCCGGTCGGGTCAGAGTTTTTCTAAGTGTTTTTTTTATTCACTTGAAATTTCTACCCGGGGTTGTCCTGTCTCAGATTGGACGGGACCGGTTGACTGGAAAAAATTGCCTCAGGCAATAAGTTCCGCCGGCTATACTGACACCTTTATATAGAAAAGTGTTATATTATTATTATTATAAAGATATGACACCAGGAAAGCCAGTCGTGTACAAATAAATAAATAAAAAAGATCACGCTAAATTTGTTAAGTTAAATTGTTATGTAACGTTAAAACCATACCAGTTTAACTTCTGACCTTCTTGAAGATAACGTTAGAGAACGGGGACCGAGGACTACTTAAGATTTGTAACTTGACTCGGATGATTATTAACAGTTCTGATGTAAATTCATACGCGTGTTACTTAAAATCATTCATAAAATGTATAGAAGATAAAGGCGTAAACAATAATATACTTATTTTATCTGCTGTAAGCGCCTTCAGAGCAAAACCAACATTTTTACCATTCTAAGAAGGTGTGAACGTGGAACATGAAACATGAGTCGAGCATTCCAAAATAAAGAAAGCCTTTTTCTGCTGCCTTATACTTCAGGATGTTCAATGTTCATTGATAACGTACAAGCTCAAATGTAATTTATAATATTTTTCCTGCCTGAAATAGTCGATTTTTCTCTGGATTTTTAACGGTTATTTGATAAATTATTTGATAAGTTTTTTATAACTTTTTTTTTAATTTTAAGATTAAAGAACAAATTTCTTAATTAATAATTATATGTCACTTTGTAAGTTTTGCCTAGAATTTATGCGGGATCAAGTAAACACGTCATAATGGAAACCACAAACCCAATTCGAGAAAAAAAATTGAATATTGTTCGAAATTCAAATCAAAAGCACGGATAAAATCGTAACGCAGTACAATCAAAGCGAATCATAGATCAAAGACAATGATACTAATTGCCAACATGATATAAATGTTTAGTTGAAATGTTTCGTTTCTTCTATTGACCTCCTGATCCCATAACACCTCACTTTACAAGCGATTCGATTAGATCAGTTGACCCGAACGGACACGTAACGCTCAATTTATATTTTGCACTTAGGAACATCTTTGTCATCCTAACGATGAGACTGTATACTGACAACAAAACATTATCATTTCAGTTGTAATGAGATTATTTACCGAGAAATCATTTCATTACTCACAATAATTTAAACTTATTTGTATAAAAATGTCCACCAAAAAAGGTAAGTTATCTTTATACTCAATGATACATAAATGCTCTTTTGCTAAACATAACCTAAAAATGAAATTTCCCGCGCATCAATACTAAAAGAGATCGTTAACTGACAAAAAATTTGAAAAAAGAACACAACGGATGTTGGGTCAATAAATTTGTTGCCATTAGATAAAAGTAATCTGAAAAAAGAACGATATTCCAATAATAAAAAGGTATTGGAAATGAGAACGACAGGCGCCTACCTAAATACATTGTAGTTTGGGTACCTAAATTATTTCCGATATGAATAAATTTATTAATGAATAATTATTACGAATTAATTTGTTTGTTTTATTGTTAATGGTAAAGGTCGATGAACCTGATATCTGATAATAATAATATTGGCTGTCTCAAATTTCTATTTTGCATAGATAACTATTAAAAAGGAGAGAAATATTGTACAAAAATTATAACGTTTATCTAGCTTTCCCGACAGACGTTGTCCTGTAGTCCTTACTGTGAATACTATGTTATTTATACAAAGATATGTGCCTTTTTTGACCGGTTGAGGATTAAGGACGTGTGGTGGTCAACCTCACGGTCCCGATCTAATGAAAAGTCAAGTAAACAAAAATTGTGTTATGGAATTTTTCATTTTGGCATTGTTGTCAGTAAATCCGTTCCAAACTAACTTTAATATTATATTTTATATTATTGTCTATCCTTTTTTTCGATGTTTTATAATAACAATAACTTCGATGTAATATAATTTTTCATAGACTGCGTTGGCGTCGCAGGAAATCCGTTCCATACTAACTTTAATATTATTTATTATCCATTTTTCAACTTTTTAATAGTTATTCTATTATCCGGAGCGGAGAAGAATCAAATAAACCAAACATCATAAAAATCCGTTGAGCCCATCTTAAGTTATAAGTGTTCGCACTAAACCGACTTTTTTTTTAGAAGTAGAATTAAGTTTATTGAATACAAATATAATATTAACACACAGATATTAGTACATTACATTAAAAAAAATCATATAAGTAACACAAGACATGTCCCAATCAGATTTTTTTTCTGGTATAAGGGTCAAGCTGCAGTGTCCTATTTGCCATTTGGTGTTTGACCACTTACTGTTATTCGACTTTCTTTTATATTATAAGGAAAATAGGTACTTCTGCATTTGCAAGTATCAAAATTATGTTGACCAGAAACAGTGATGGTCAGACAAGACAAAACAAACATCAGATTTGAACCAGTCTGACTCCATTAATCATCATTCCTGAGTGTATAATTAGAGTTGTTGCGGGCCACCATTAGGCCACTCTGGCCCGCCATTTACTAATTGACAAGCAACTCATAACACAATATAACAATAACATGGGATATTTTATTGAATTCTCGAAAGGATCTCATTTACTTCTTTATTTAGGTACAGTGGTCACTCATCATAAGAGCCGCATAAAAGTAAATAAGTTGGCATTGCCATTTTTCAATGCATGTGGACTTAACCCAAAAGAACATTTTACGAATATGTAACAACTAATGACTATAACAATTAATTCATTACTGATGTTCGATTTTTAAATGGAACAAACCACCATGGGCTTACGATCGTCTTCTACTGTTATTTCGAAGGTCGGCTTAGTGCGATCACTTTACGTAATCAACGTTCGCCATTAGGTTGTAATGTTTAAGTCTCCGAGACTCCTAATTATGAGAATTCTCGACATGTTCAACATGTCAAAATACATGACAACAATATTGACAATTGTTAGATAATAGGTATCTATTATATTGTAATATGACAACACAATAATTAGTTTTTAGTCTATGATTAAACTTTGAATAATTTGAATATTTAGAACGATTGGTTTTGTAATAAAAAGAGTGTATTGTAAAAAAATGTGTAGCTGAGCTTTTAAAAATAAATATAAAATAAAGTAAACTGGATATTATTTTACCACCAACAAAAAACTACAAAGATCAATTAATTTTAACATGGTAGCAGAGATTCGTGGTTAGTTCATTCGTTGGCGGTAAATATAAAAAAAAAAGTAAAAAAAAGACTTGTGTGGCGCATGTGACAGTGCGTGTAAAAATATTAAAAATTAAAACTATAATTATTGTGATAATAATTGTTAAAAGTAAAATGAATAACAAGGAAGAAAATGAGGTGGAGATTTTACGAGATGAGAATTCCTTTGAATTATGGAAATTTCAAATAGACATCTGTCTAAAAGCAAATAAACTGTATGATATGGTGAGTACAGTATATAAAGAAGGCGAATTAGATTTTCATAAAGATGCGAAAGCACAAAGTTTAATAATTAAAACGACGGATAAGAAAAATCAGATATATATAATATCATGCACCACAGCATACGATATGTATCAGAAACTGGTAACAACTTTCAGCAAAGAAAATGAAAACTTAAAAAATGATATGTTACAAAGATTTTTCAACTTCAAAATAAATAGTTCAATGTCACTTAATGAAAATATAATTAACCTAGAAAATATTAGATTCAAATTGAATAAAATGAAAATGAATTTCGACGATGACATGGTCATATCAAAGATTTTAAGCATACTTCCAGTACAATATAATCATTTCGTATCAGCCTGGGAATCAACATCTAAAGTGGAAAGAACTCTTTCAAATTTAATTAATCGTATAAATGCAGAAGAACAACGAGTAAAATTGACAGTCGATGAAAAGGAAGTGGCATTTTTTAACAAATCAAAGAGAATGATAACATGTTATAAATGTAGAAAAAGTGGACATAAAGCAATAGAATGTAAAAATAAAAGTGACCAGAAACGCTGTTTTAAATGTAATGGGGAAGGACACTTTGCGAAGAATTGTAACAAGGCATGTAATATATGTAAGAAGACCAATCACTTAGAAAAAGACTGTTATTTTAGTGAGAGGAAAAACAACATGAATAAGAAAGAAACATTTTTGGCATCATCGGAATTAGAAGAAAATAAAATCAAATTTATTTTAGATAGTGGAGCCTCTTGCCACATGGTTAATAATGAGGAATTATTAACATCTTTAGAAGAAATAAAAACAGAGATATTGTGTGCCAATAGAGATAAATTATATTCTGAAAAAAGGGGGAAAATAAATGGAAGATCATGTGATTTTGAAAATGTATTATTAGTCCCAAAATTGTCAAGAAATTTGTTATCTGTTGGAACTATAACAGACAGAGGGGGTAAAGTGGTGTTTAAAAATAATAAAGTTGAAATACTGAAGAACGGTAAAAAGATATTAGAAGGCAATAAAAATGAATCTGGATTGTTTGAAATTGACATGATCAGAATGAATGAAAATGCATTTCATACTACTGAAGACTCTTTAGAATGGCATCGTAAGATGGGGCACATTGGCATGGATAACTTAAAAAAGTTGACAACTTTGAGCAAAGGAATAAAACTAAACGTAAATACATTAACAAATGAGATTTGTGAAATATGTGCTAAGGCTAAAATGATTAGACAGCCGTTCAAATCCGAAAGAAAGAGGGCAAAAAGAATATTAGAAATAGTACACACAGATGTTTGTGGCCCATTGAGTCCTGAAACATATGATGGAAACAATTATTTTATTACATTCTTGGACGATTATAGTCACTTCTGTATGGTCTTTCTGTTTAAATACAAATCTGAAGTGCCAGAACTGGTAAAACAATACATAAGACAGGTCGAGAATATACATAGCAGCAAGGTAGCTATAATCAGATGTGATAATGGCAGAGAATACATAAATTCAAATTTAACAAACTGGTTCAAGATGAAAGGGATTGTACAAGAAGCATCGGTACCATATACACCACAACTAAACGGTAAAGCAGAACGGCTTAATCGCACATTGATGGAAAAAGCTCGTGCAATGATCTTTGATTCAGGTGTAAGTAAAACTATGTGGGGTGAGTCTGTTCAGACAGCGGCTTATCTGCTAAATCGACAGCCAACTACAACAGTGGATAAGACTCCTTATGAAATCTGGACCGGAGAAGTTCCTGATTTAAGCAATATCCAAATATTTGGTTCCAGAGCACATGCGAAGGTTCTACAATACCAAAAGAAATTAGATGAAAGGTGTAAAGAATACTTATTTGTTGGCTACAGTAGACATGGATATAAGCTATATGATAAAACAAACAGGAAAATTGTGATATCAAGAGATGTTATATTTAAAAGTCCTGGAACGGAAAGAATTAAGATAAATACTGAAAATAAGGTTGTAATACCAAATGATTTAGAAAACATAAATAATGAGGAGTGTGTGACTGAAGAACAAATAGAAATCCTAGCTGAGTCAAATGAAAATGAAGAAGAAGAAACTCGAGAGACAGAGACATACATAAGACCAAGAAGAAACATAAAACCGCCTGCAAGATATGAAGAGTTTGTAATGCTAACCTACCAAGAAGCAATCACCGGAACAGATAGTGAAAAATGGAAAGAAGCAATAGATGAAGAGTTGAAATTATTGTATGAAACTGATACTTGGGTGGAAGTAGAAAATAAAAACATAAACAACATACTAGATACAAAGTGGGTATTTAAGATTAAGAATAATGAAAATGAGAAATCTGTGCAGTTTAAAGCAAGATTAGTAGCAAAGGGCTTTCAACAAAAAACAGATTATGACCTATCAGAAATTTATGCACCAGTAGCAAAATTGTCAACATTTAGAATCCTATTAGCAGTCGCAAATGAATATAGAATGATTGTTCAACAAATGGATGTTAAAAGTGCATTTCTTAACGGAGACATTCACGAAGAAGTATATTTACATAAACCAGAAGGAATGAAGAGAGATGGTAAAATATTAAAACTTAAAAAATCTTTATATGGGCTGAAAAGTTCACCTAAAAATTGGAATAACAAATTAAATGATGTTTTGTCAAAAGAAAAATTTATTAGATCTCAAAATGATTACTGCTTATATACAAGAATTAATAACGATGAAAGATTATATATTTTAGTATATGTTGACGATATTTTAATAATTGGATCAGATATAAATAAAGTTGAAAGTATAAAATATATGTTGTCAAGTAACTTTAAAATGAAAGATATGGGTGATGTTTCATGTTATCTTGGAATTAACATAAGTCAAAATCTGAATGAAAATATTATTGAAATAGACCAGAAAAGATATTTGGAACAGATGTTGGAAAAATATGGTATGGATCAATGTAAACCGATTGGTACACCTATGGACCCTAACACTAAATTGGAATATTTTGAAAAACCAGAAAATATTGATTTGAGTCTTGAAACCAAGTGCCGTCAATTGATTGGATCATTAATGTATGCAGCCGTAGGGAGCAGACCAGACTTATGTGCTCCAGTCAATATTCTAAGCAGATTTCAGAGTAAACCAAGTAAAGAACTCTGGAATGCTTTGAAAAGAATACTCAGATACATAAAAGGTACGCTGGAATTAAAATTAGTGTATGAAAAATATAAGAATGGACCCAAACTGGTGGGATATGTTGATGCAGATTGGGGGCGGGATACAGAAGATAGGAAATCGACTTCTGGATACATATTTAAGATTTTTCAATGTGCAGTATCCTGGTGTTCAAGAAAGCAGACATGTACAGCTTTATCATCAACAGAAGCTGAGTACATCGCATTAAGTCAAGCTATTTGTGAAGGTCTTTGGATAAAAAAATATTATTAGACTTAAAACTTATGCAAGAAAATGAACAGATAGTTATCATGGAGGACAACCAGTCAACAATATGTGTAGCAAAAGGAACGGAACAGAAGAGATTAAAACATATAGACATAAAGTTTCATTTCATAAAAGATCATATTGAAAAAAAGGAAATTGACATAAAATACATTAATACGGAGTTGCAGGAAGCTGATATATTAACCAAACCAGTTGGAAAGAATATCCTGAATAGATTGTTGCCAAAAATTGGAATGATTTGATTATTAGTAATATGTTGTGTTATATATTATTATAGTGTGTTATAATTTGAGTAATAAAAAATTATTGTGTTGAGAGGGGGTGTTAGATAATAGGTATCTATTATATTGTAATATGACAACACAATAATTAGTTTTTAGTCTATGATTAAACTTTGAATAATTTGAATATTTAGAACGATTGGTTTTGTAATAAAAAGAGTGTATTGTAAAAAAATGTGTAGCTGAGCTTTTAAAAATAAATATAAAATAAAGTAAACTGGATATTATTTTACCACCAACAAAAAACTACAAAGATCAATTAATTTTAACAACAATGTTCCAAACTGACATATTATTATTCACAGCTGTTTATGGTAGGATACACAGCTTGTAGGAAAACGGACCGTTTTGGACAATAGCAAATATTATTAACTTAAAAAAAAAATCTAAATTACGTTCGATATAAAAAAAACATTAAAACATTGCAATATATTTTTATAAATGTTGGCTTTGCAGGCAATCTACTCCATAAACATCGCTTAAAATATGTACTAATACCAAAATGTGTATGTATGTTCCTTTAAATGTTTTTAAAAATCATCAATAAGTTCAGGGTACATAGACGTGTCACAGCAAAGGGTCGTTTTGTGGATGGGATTGACTGGAAATGAAATAGATAGGTCATACAAAGTTTACAGGATTATCAAGTTAGGTAGTAGAAAAAACAAACATAATATTTATGCTGATCGAGTCTCTAGTGGAAAAGTGTATCTACTAAATAAGCAGGTATATAGCTATATGTATGTGATGTAGTTCATAGACACAAATCCAGACTGAAAATGATCCTAATTAACGACTCACAGGTTTATCGACACCTACCTACGGATTCAGCCCATAGATCACAGACCATCAGTATATGTACTTACCTAATCCAGTTTGAATACCATTACACTAGTATTTTGTGTGTACGTATCTTCTATACAGATATGGGATTACGAAGTAGGTACCTACACAGTCTCTGGCGTGCGGAGTTGGTCGGTGGACTAATAATTCGTACATCCTCATTAAAACCGCGAACCATTCTCTGTCGGCCCAGAACAGCATGGAGCGGTACACCGGCATAATACTGTCCTGCATACCATAGAGAATGGACCACAGACAAAGCAAATTGTATTCTCTTCTAAAATGATATTTTTTTTTCTCAATTCAAATATGGAATTAGTTCTTATGTTCGACATTTAAATTTAATTGATCTATTTGCAGTGATATAAGATTAACTTCGCAAGAGTGATTAACTTCGTTGTGATTTTTGACAAGGCACCGCATGATGGAGATGAGTCAGAATTTATGTTTTAAATCTCCAAAAATATATACAAATATTAGTTTTTCTTCAGTATCATTATTTTGTCGCTTGTATCAGTTTGGTTTTTCAACCGACCGGTCAATAATTATTGGATATTATATTTCTGAACATTTTTAACTTACGCGAGTGTGAAAACATACAAAATTTCTCTATAGGTATAGAATATTAGAGCATTACATTTTCATATACGAAACCAGTCATTACACGAACGTGATAATCAAAAGTCGCATATTGAAGGCGTTTTACAAAGATTCGGGACCAAGAATATGGAAAAATTGAGTAACTATTCGGCACTGAGAAGTTGCCTAGCCTAAACGAACATGGTAGAAATAATAATATGATGCATGCTTTATGTTTTATGTTTTACAAAAATGAAAATGAAATAAAATATGTCACATAAATTTGCAAAGTTTGTTCGAACTGATTTTTGTATTTGACCATCTTGTTTAAAATTATTGTGACAAGCGGGATAAAAAATATACTTTTATTATTTTGTATTTTCTATAGATTTTTGAAAAAGATAGATACTTACTTATATTAAAGAAAATATACCAAAAAATATTATATTTTTTCAGACCATTGTGTTGCATAATATAACGCATCCGGTGAATAAACGAATTTCCTAGACGAACTTTACAAGGAGATGTCACTTCTAGTAAAAATTTTGGAGGTAATAACTCAATACTCATACCAGTTTTGATTTTCAAATTTAACCTTATTAACTTTCACCAAATGTCATCTTTCAACAAACATGGTTTAAGGTTAATTGTTATAAATATCACATATTGTTCCACTAACCAACAAAACGCACATATGCGTTTATTTTAATGTGAAAAAAATACTAATATGCATAATGGTTAAGAATTATTGAAATAAAAATATGTAGAATATTTAAATTGACCAAGTCACACCCTCCGTTTCTCACGATAATCAACCAAAAGAACGGCAAAACAATGCATAAATTTACACAAATTATCAAAGCCTATTAGGGTGGTTCTTGGTTACACGCTGATGTGAATTTATTTGGTAAAAATACTTCACACATTTGTTCTGTGTTGATCTTATTTTATAATGGAAAACAACTGTCGACCGCTGTCGAAAGAAAAGAAATCTTATACTTTGGCCACAATTGAGAAAGAAAAAATTAAAGGATAGGAGAAGTATATAAGACATGAAAGAGCCTGAAAATCTAAGACAGTTGCGATGGTTGAAAAATCTAACACAGGTATTCGGAAGCTGCTGAGTTTTTAAGACCATCCCAGGATTGAGAAGAATGGGCATTCATAAATGAGAAAGAAAGAAGTTGAAGAAAGTATTCATTTTATAACCACGTCGCGATCCTACGGCATTTCTTAAAGATTGGACCAATGTTTTACTTCCAACGATGCATGAGCAATTGGGTGACAGTTGACTGAACATTGTTATTATCCACATATTGCACTCTAATAAAATAAATAAACAATTATAAAAATGGAACTTGTTGTTGATCCCCACGGGAGACTGGCAAACCATACGGTGTTTTCTTTCGCTTTGCGCCTTGATTGCTGAATTTTTGATATAACATTGTTTATAATAATTGTTGAACACTGAACAAAACAAATCATGAGGCAATACCATAGGCCATAGAGTCTTCAATACTCCAATAACAAATATTTCCCGCATAGCTAGAATTACGAAAAAAAAAAAAACATTAAAGTGCGTAAAAATTAAAAATAATACCTACTTATTTAAATAAGCAGAGAACTGAAAAAAATGGATGAGAAAAAATCTATCACTCATTGTGACCAAGCAACCTATATTTCAGAGGACACTATTTACAGAAAAAATCAATCAGGTAATAAATAAATCAAAACAGTCCAATCTGAATGGTCGTTAATGATAATTATTATTTCAACAAAAAAATATGTTAAACAGGAGGTAAGATACCGCATATTTTGAATTTATACGGATTTTTTTCTATTTTCAAAAGTACCTACTTAACATTATTATCTCCAAAAATAACGTGGTGTGGTCACTGTCAAGTCCGTCACAATCAAGATTCCCCAACCACAGATCAAAGAGACAATAGATCGGACAATAAAGTCAATGACATTGACATAATAGAGCGATCAATCATAACCAAATAATATTCCAAATTCGAAATAATTTCTTTTATGGTGTTGCCATTAAATAAATTGATTGACATGACATATTCAGTCTATGGAAGACAGGTACCTGCCTACATGAATACACGTTACAATATGCTGCACAGTATGTAGTGCGTATTTTCGGAAGGAAGCATTTAATTTAAATAAATAATAACAATATAATGTTTATTCATAAGCGACCGACAAACTGTAACAACACGACAGACTGACGGACCCTTCGTTTTAATATTCTTTCTCTCACTCTATTGGTCCAACTGGTACATTCTATCTACTGGCAATACTAACTGAATTTAAATTTAGAACCATTTCGTTCAATCAATTTGAATGCACTCTAAATTAGCTTTAAATGATAAAACAACAGGTGTGAAATTGAATATATTGATATGTTACGATATGAGCAAGTAAAGATTGCATTTTTAGATTGACCTTTATGAATAGAGTCTGATTTGGGCCATTTGAATAGAAAAAAAAGTGATGAATGCCTACCACCATCACACACCTGTCTTGATAAGATGGACATTAGTAGAGGTCTAGGTCTATGATATGACATTCAAAACACAAAAGGCGGTATTTATAATGCAAATCAAGTTCCCTTCTCTGTAGGTTGTAAAATAAATCTCTAATGATAAGACAACTCTATGAGAGATAATATCGATATGTTTATGTCGGCTAAGGCATTGTCGTGCATATTCAGTAGACAGAAAAGTTCAAAACACAACCATCGCAAAGGTTGAACGGAACTGTGAAACTGTAAAGATAAAAACTTTAACAAACTCTCATTAGAGTGGGATTAGGTTCTATACAAAATTAAATCAAATCTCCCTTTTAAACTCCACTTAGGTGTATAGGGTGGCAACAAGAGCTCTCCATTGCGCTCGATCTGGCGCAATGTTTATGATTCCTCCCACACCATATCCAAACCCCTCTGGGAGCTAAGTCGAAATAAATAACGTTAAACATGAAAACTGTTAACGTTCCAAACGTTAACGTTAACCAAATTGAAAATGGTTTACAAACCAAAAAAAATGTGTTTCGGCTTCGATATAACAACAGCGTCGTAATGTTTCCAAAGATTTCGAGGTAACGTTAAGGTTAATTTTGAATAACTGTCAGAATTATTATTTCGACTCGGAATTTGGAACAACATTGTTTAACGCACGTTGATCAACAGTTTTTACGTTAACTCTATGGAAATAAATTGTTAACATTGTGAACAAATTGTTAACGTTGGAGCTGTCGTTAATATTTTGACTTGGCCTCCAGCTCTGCTTCGAAGGAGCGAAACACAGTATGATAGGGTCTTCCTAGTCTTCGGGACCCAGATCGAAGGAAGAACAGCAGCCCTATTCACGAAAAAGTTTGAATCGAACTTCGAACTAAACTTAGACTTAAACTTTTCTGAAAACTTTTCTAAATATCTAGTCATATAAGTAGTCTGTGATCTGTCAGATTTACTACATGTCAGATTTACTCCGACTTTTCCAACTTTATTCATATTAAAATAATATTATTACAAATAAACACGCATATGTGGCTTGTAAATACGGAATAAATCAATTATAAAGGCTGAAAAAGAAATTTAGATGGGCGAAATGTACATATCTAACAGACAGAATTTTTGACAACTTAAAGTTGGAAAAGTCGGAGTAAATCTGAAAGGTAGTAAATCTGACAGATCACAGACTACTTATATGACTAGATATTTAGAAAAGTTTTCAGAAAAGTTTAAGTCTAAGTTTAGTTCGAAGTTCGATTCAAACTTTTTCGTGAATAGGGCTGCAGCACTCTCCTCGATCAACTGCCATTCGGCACCCTTAAAATATGTCCATTTCATCACCACAATTATTGCAGAACTGGTGTGCCTCCGCTGGGTGCGCCGGCGATTAACGTCGTTCGTGGTACTACATAATATTATTATATACCCAAAATTCTCCAGAGACACATCGTTTCAAATGCAGATACTTTAAGTGCCTGGGCTTTGGTCAGGTGCCAGGATTAACATCCATACAGGAGATTGGGAAACACACACGCATCAAACAGTTTACATTTCGTTTCGAACGCCGACACATATTAGCCTGTACTATGGTTAGATGCCAGGACTCAGACCTATGGTATCCTGCTCTAAGGTATTGGTCACCTAGATGGTTTACCCTTAGATGGTTTCACAAGGGACCTATCGGAAATTGAAATGAGTATTGGAATACTACGATATCCTGAATGATCATGCAGCCCAACCTTCAGGGACAAGAAAATTATAGTTATTCTCCAATTTTGTTCTAAGAGTAAGCTACCGGGAGATTGTCATTTTGACCCTGCATCTTTCGGGTACGAACTGAGATGAAACGTGCGGTCCAATTTTGCCAGAGGAGGGGACAACAACATGCTACTTTAATACGAGGCATGTACCATAAACAATTACAAACCATTTTAATCATCAAGGCGTTAATTGGAACGATATAATGATTGTATTTGAAAGTAGTGGAGAGATGGGCGGGCTGTAAATACATTCGTCATACAATTGTATTTACGAATTGAGACAAATCAAATAAATACAAGTACTGGATTAGTATTCAGATGATGGGAAAATATTTACATATTTATAGGACAATGAACTATAAGAACGTGTAGACATTATATCAAATCAAGGATAAAAAAAACTCTAAAAAAATGGTACTATTTCATACAGAAGTCGAAGTAGGTTCGATCCCACGATCCTAGCTACTTTCACCTCAAACTAAAAATGAACCCTCTACTACCTTAACTGTTATTTGGTCAATGTTTTGCCTATTTAATAGCAGTGCTAGTGTTATACCTTTTTGAATAGCTAAAGAGACCTAGAAGTTTATAAATTGTTTGCAGAACAAGTTCCATAATAAAAATAAAAGTGCTTCAAAGTTAAAAACACTTAAGTGATTCTTTAATGCTAACCGTTGTCGAGCTGTATTTTTAAGCTGTTAGTAGTAGGTTCAGTTTTTGTTAATCATTTTTATTAACTGACATGTCCTCTCACTAGATACATAAAAAAAACCGGACCCTAGGACCTCTAATCAGAAAAAATCGATAAAAAGGCAAAAAATAAAAGATATTTTTTCAAAATCTTTAAAGTTCAATATCTCCATAACGGTTTAAGTTTCGGACACCATACTATAGAATCAAATCCAGCAGAAATGACCTAAATAATAACGTCCTTTAATATTCCGTACGACTTTTCCTGTAACCCTGTATACAGCTGAGCGCCTGCTTTGAGCACTGGATTTTTTTGTGTTTTTAGCCGATCGTATAAGACCTAGAATATGAGAAAGAAAACAGGTTAAGACTATCGCTGGTTATCTCAGTCATTATTTATTATTATTGGTTTCATGCGTTACCTAATTAATACATCATGAAGACACAATGACACGCCATAAAGACCATCACAGTGTATGGCCTTATGCCACACCAGTCTAATAATAGACACTGCAAATGGATTAATTGATTTGTGTGATGTCTCAGCAGTTGATTTTGATCAACAAAGAGTAGCGAAAATATTAAATATTTAGAATGGCTTCATCACAGGCGGTGCAGAACAATAGTCTTATGGGAGACTATAAAAACTATTGGGAGACGTTTTCTTATACATAATAGTAGAGCCAAAAGATTCGAATAACAAGCGTAAAAGAAACCATGAGTTTTCGATTTGTACTGATTACCGACTACTTTTTATTAATAAACTGTCTTCGAGCCTTAGAATAAATAAAATTTTAGAAATAACACCTTTAAAAAGCTGTATACGTCCTCTATATAAGGGGAAGGGGTCAAGGCTGGACTGCGGCAGTTACAGTACTCTCTGTCTACCCCCGAAGGGGGTAGGCAGAGAGTAGTTAATGGGTAAAGAAAAAAAAACTCGAGATCCGCTTAACCGATTCTTCCAATTTTAGATTTATTGGAATATTCTCTGCTCAGGATAATAGAATAACTAACAAAAAGTTGATAAAATGGATTGAAAAATACAATTACTATGGAATAAAGTTACTATGGAACGGATTTCTTGCGACGCTAGCACCATCTATGAAGTATCCTTAACAACACAATTGTTTATTTACCTGACAACCAGAGTTACAAAACATTGCCACGCAAATTTTATTTTTATTTTTTTTCTCCAAATAAGTTTTTTTTTTTTTTTTTTTAATTTATTGACAAAAAAATTTGTACAAAAATTTTTAAATAGGAAGATGCCTAATCCCTTACGGGATTTTTGGCTGTTCTGCATACAGGTATTATACACTTAAAAATAACTTAAAAATAACTCATACACTATACATAAAGAATTTACTGAATAATAAGGAATAAAGTCCGGACCCTCCGGCAAATCAGATCAGCCAGCCAACTTTTCTATGTAATATATAACCTTTAATTTTATTTTTAAAGTTGGCCATGGCTTTGCATTCCTTAATGCCCGATGGTACAGGGTTCCAAATTTTAGGTATAATAATGTCATCCGTTCGTCTACCATAGTCATTGTGGAAGTTAGAAGTTTCTAGTTGATTGTTTGTTTTTTGTCTCGTCAGTCTGTCATGTGTCAACAAGTATTTTGTCTTTTGGTGAATTGAATGTTTCTGTCAGTAAGTTTAATAGGATTCTCTGTTGGAGATTGAAGACATTTAGATGGGCAAAATAGCATTTATTTTGTGACTTAAGTCTGTGTGAATGTTTTTTACCTATGACAGTTTTTATTTATTTTTTTTTGTATTACAGATATCTTTTCTAAGTTTGTTTTATATGCAAGACCATAAGAGGAGAGACCGTATGAGACTACCGAGTCGCATAAGTATATTAATATAATACATTAATGTGTACATATATAAATACAGATTAAGATAATGGAATTTATCACCCCACTAGACAAAAGCCCGTGCCCTATTGATAGAATTTCTATCTAGTTTTCAGAAATAATTTGTCAACATTCAACATTATTTTAAAAGTATTTTTGTATAAATTACCTACAAATTGGAAATCAATATTCATAGTAAGGACTACAGGAAAAGTCTGTCGGGAAAACTAGTTAATAATAACATTATTTAATTATTTCCTATCCCGCTTGATAGTAATTTAAATAAAAACAAGATGGAAAGAGAGAAAAACCGTTCGAATAAACATAGCTCCGCCTTATTAGTCTCTGCTTCTCCTTCCCCACAAAGTCCCTCCACTTCGGTACATCTAAAACATTTTTATTACAAGACTTTTGTTCCGAATACCACTTTTACTTTTAGTTCGTACTAATTCAATGGTTATTTTAATTGGCCGTTCCTGGCATATACCTAATATTGATCATCGAGTATCGGATACCCAGACAATGAGGCTCCGTAGAATAAGACACCGACCCATTCGCAAGGCGCGTGCTTAATGAATTCGGGAAAGGTCACAATCAAACATAAATAATGACATCCTAAATCGCTATACATAATACATATATAAAAATGTTTAAACTTTTAATTATTGAAATAACTTATGGTCGAATTTGGAGCACTGGCGATCACTAGTCATCCTAAATACGCAATAATTCAATGCTCTCTTTGGGTGGTAGGCAAGCAAAATCTATTGAGAACTTTGAAAATAGGCAGAGATCACTCTCCCGAGAGTGAATTGCCACATTGTAAAGAAGAAGAACTTTGAAAATAAAATCTACCACTGTTTACATTATATTATTTGAAGGGATGCAGTGTGTAAAAAAAACACAGGTAAATTTAAAGAAATTTATGTACCTACTTATTGGATTAAATGTCGGTCAAATAAAAAGAACTCACCTGTTGTTCTACGCCACATTCGCTTCCGCAGCCAAAGTCTAAATGTCCATCGTCAGTTCGATTCTGTAAAGACAAAAAAAAACACTCAATTTCGAAAACAATTTAATAAAATACCAAAAAATTAATCACCCGAAAAAGTAACAAGTCATTTTCTAATCATAGCATTGCAATCAATCCAAATGTAATATATTTTAAATTTTTTGCTATTATTAAATTTAAAACAGCACCACATGCACCCTGGTGGAAAGATGATAGTAAAATGAGACGAAGTTGGACCACGTTTTTAACACTGGCAATCTAGTGAAGTGACAACTTGGACCATGTCCACTCAAGTTTCCCCATTGACGATCCATTTGGAGTGATGGATGAATGGTTTGACGCAATTGAATTTCGGACTGATGGATACTCACCCTGTCACTCCACATCATCCATTTGGTTTTCCTCACCCACGTTCATTTTTTGGAGTGACATCGATCCATTTGGACTGATTGGATTAATTGTAAATGGGGGGTTTGAGGTTCGTAGTGGTTTCAAATCCAAAATTAACTACTTAAAAATCCATGACAGTATCGCTGATTTCTGAATGGTTATTGGCGAGGCAATCGGATAATTTATTTAATCCTTCCGCTGATCTCATAAAGGGATAATCTAATGCTCTGTTTTCCTAGAAAAGAAAATCGGCCTTAAATTTACGAACGCAGTTGTCTCGAGTTATGTTTATCTCGTTAGCGCGTAGTGGTTTGTTCCATTTAAAATTCGAACATCAGTAATGAATTGTTAGAGTCATTAGTTGTTATACATATCCGTTCATCTCTTTCACTGCCGGCAGTAAAATAATGAATGCGGGAAAGAAACGTTATAATTTTCACGTTTAGTGTATACAAGGGCGGATCCAGGGGGGGGGTTAGGGGGGTCATGACCCCCCCCCTAGGCTATGTAATCTCAAGTAGGGCAGTGATATTTATTAATAAAATCTTTATTTTGCTAGCATAATTATAATTTCAAGTGGGCCATGACCCCCCCCCCCTCTGGAGCAAAAGTACCATATAACAAATTTAGGAAATGACCTTTTTTTTTATTTTTTAGGAAAAGTGTAGTTTCCAGATACCAAATTTTGAAAATGACCTTTTTTTTTTAGGAAAAGTGGAATTTCCAGATACCAAATTTTTAAGATGATTTTTTTTTACTTTGTGACCCCCCCCCCTGGTGCCAAGGCTGGATCCGCCCTTGAGTGTATATATATGTATTTATTTATTTTTAATGGCATTAATATATTATGTATTATGTAGCTTGGATATTGCAGTAAACAAGACGCAAACTTTTGCAATATTGTTAGTAATATTGAAAATAAGATTTTTCTTTGTACGGCCGATGAATTATGTCGGTCCGCTTTTCTAGAAAACAACAGATAATAAATAAATAGGTAAATAAATATTTTTGCCAAAATAGAAATCCAATTACTACGTTGAACCCTAATACTGAATAAGCTTTAAAACTATGTCATTTTAGCATAGACGGCTGATGGTAGAAGATTAAAAAATGAAGACATATTATTCAATCACCATTACATGTTCCTTTGTGATGCATGCATGTGGTCTAACTAAAGGAGAAGCAGAATGGTGTCGCAAAAATGCCCAAAAAAATAGTATGGGAAACATATGACTGGCCTTCACCTTCGACACTAGAGTTCAAGAGTTTGTTTATGGAAGCCACTGTGTTTACATCTAAACAAACCATATATTAACATTAACAGAGTTTAGTGTAACATGTATTAGACAAAAATATAGCAAAAACTACTTGTTTGTAAAATAATATCAAACTTAGTATTTAAGTAAGTGTGTATTCAAGGATTGTTTGAGTTAAGGACATAAAATTTAGGGATTAAAGCTTAAGGGAACTTTTTCAATGAAAAATTGTATAAAGTTCAAATAAAAGATTGTATAACTTTTCCACATTTTTTTTAAATATTCTGACTAGTTTCGTAGGCACACGTCCTTAGTTTCTTAGTCTCCTGTGACCATGTAATGATATTTAAAAAAATGTGGAAACGTTATACAATCTTTTATTTGAACTTTATTTTCAAATAAACTCCACCAAGAAATGCATGTTCATATAGTAAATTTTATGATAAATGTTATATTTTGATGAAAAAATGAAATTAAATGAAAATGAAAAAATTAGGATCCCTGATGGACGCCGGCCACCGCGACGTCCCCCAAAAAGATGGAGAGAAAGCTGGACTTTATCTACCTTCTGATGTTTTATAAAAAAGGGTATTTATAATAATTAAACAATAATAATAACAATGATGATGAAGTATTGAAATACTGAGGGGGCGAAAAACAAACACCCCCTACCCTAAAATTGACGAGAAGTAAGCAAAAATGTATCTATTTCTTTAGATGTTCACTTGTGGGTAGAAGGGGCGTAAACCAAATAAAATGGTTTGAAAATAAAAAATATAAAATGTAGAGTTTTTTTTGTGCAATTCAAATATAAAAATGCGGTGAAAGCGAAGGCGCGTTACAAAAGATAAGCAATTAAATCATGTCCGGAATCCGGATTCGTATCCCTGCTCTGTCAACTCGAACAATTGGGGATCTACACACGAGTGAGTTGGCTGGCAGTGAGCAAGGAGTGTCCCCTTGACTGTGACAAGGGACTGGGAGAGGTACCTACGCACTTAACACAATCACTAACCACTCGGAAGTAATCTTCTGATAGCAAGTGGAAAGTATAGTACTTCGTCAATTAAATGTATTTTAAAACAACTTCCTCTAAATATACTGGAAGACTATAAAGCGAACTAAATTATTCACATTCTTGGATACGTTGATTAATTAAAAATTGATAAATTGGCAACTTTTTTATGCTTACTTTACAAGTCTTCAATTTTTACGAACGTACGTCACAAACGAACTTACCACAGTCTTCTGTTGTTGATTTGAATATGACATGAACTTACATTACGTAAAACATTATTTAAAATTCTTAAAAAATAGTATTTTATTTTGGAACAATAAAGCATTATTTATTATTTATTTATTTATTTTATAGTATTTCTATTCAAAATATCTAAATTTATAGTAGTTATTCCTTAAAAGAGAAGGTAAGTGCCTGTTCATTGCATAATTATTGGGGTAGTAGGTTCGGAAACTACCGGGGCATAAAATTTGACACTATATAAGAGCTAAAGTTGTTAACGTAAGTAAGAAGTTAATAATATTAGTTTATTGTTTATGAAAATTTGGAAAAACTGTCCAAGAAAACTACTACTCATTTCTATAGGAGAATTCATATGCCAAATCTCAAGTTCGTACCATGTCTAGTTTCCGAGATATTCGCATACTTTGAAAAACATTCAACCCTATTTTTCACCCCCTTAGGGGTGGAATTTCCAAAAATCCTTTCGTAGTGGAAGGTTTTGTATTGATTTCCAAATTTTACTTCTCTACGATTAGCCGTTTGGGCTGTGCGTTGATGAGTGAGTATGTCAGTCAATCAGTCAGTCAGTCAGGCACTTTCCTTTATTATTATAGATTGTATTTTATCATCCTTAGGTCAATTCGGACACTCGGAATCGTCATTTGAACATTATTTATTATAACAATAAAAAAATAGAAGACAAGACAAAAAAAGAAATAGCACAGGCACGGAAAAATATACACGGAGAAAAAAATAATAGTTTATAGTGGCAGAGAACAGTCCAAAGAACATCATACAAGAGCAATGCTGGTTGCAGTGTAAAGAGCTACGACCAGCATTTTGTCAGGTAGTCTATATACAAAAAAAATATCCCAGTTTAGGAAATAATGTAACTTCATGATGAGTTATCAAGGTAATCGAACGCTGGGCAGAATGTCCTGCGGTTCCGTCGCCGATTTCGTATTGTTTCATACCGGAGGCCGTGGATTCGATTCCAGGCATGGACCATCTTCTTCCTCTTTCAACGCAAGCTTATTTGGTTATAGTGAAAAAGTCAGATAGTGTATTTGAGTTAGCAGATTCGTTAAAAAAATTATCTACCCTTAGGAGCCGACATGAATAAACAATTTTTATGGTTATTATTATGCTCCTCAATGGGGGTTAAAAGGGAGAATGGTTGTATTATTTCAATAAATAAAAATATAATTAATCAATAACTACATAAATTACCAAGATCGCCATAACTACATGTACATACACAGTCATGTATCATATTTAAGTTAAACAGTAAGTAATTGTTACGAGTTACGGTATGTAGTTTTATATTGGGTAGACATGAAGCGGATGTCACTATGGTATATCATATCCAACGGTCCACGAATCAAATTCAACAGGTAGAAATAATATCACAGCGTATCATAAAAAAGTGAACCTAATCTACAACCAAAGGAAGTGCAATTACATTAATTTTAAATATGCATAAGGAACAAATAAATAGATAGTCCTTATGTTAAAAATTAAAAAAGAGGATATTGTTATCGAATTGTAAAACGAATGAGTTAAATGTAGTTGAAAATTAAGAAGTATGCATTTAATGCAAAAAAACTCAATAGGATAAAAAATTTAATAAATATAACACTTTTATATACAAAGGTGTCAGTATAGCCGGCGGAACCTATTGTCTGAGGCATATTTTTCCAGTCAAACGGTCCCGTCCAATCTGAGACACGTCAACCCCGGGTAGAAATTTAATAAATTTTAGAAAAACTCTGACCTAACCGGAACCCGGGACCTCGGATCTGAAGTCCACGCCAATACAACTAGGATACCGAGGTTGATTAATAAAAAAATACTCTTTTTTAATTAATATGGCCTCACTCAAAGTAAAAACACAAGTACACTTTTGACATCTTTCACATTAACTACCTAACGGGTTGTGTCGTGAAGAAATGGTCGATACCGGGATTCGAATCCACAATCTTTAGTACGTTGTGCGTATGAAAGACATCGACTGATAATGCTGATGGGCTACCATCCACTTTTAATTTAACTCCTTTAATTTGGTCCCATAGATTTTACAGAACATTCTCAATTTAAATTAGTATGTAGTTTCTTACGAGATGGATAGATATCTGTGAGTCGACCTGACAAGAGGCTCAGGCCTAAAATTTAGGCCTGAGCCTCTTGTCAGGTCGGCAATAGTAATAACAAGATTCTTACAGCTCCAGATTTCAGTAAATTTATAAGTACCTAACCAATTATTTCAATGTAACCATTACTGTAATTGGTTAAGTACTTATAAATTTACTGACATGCTTTGTTATAAACGCTTTCATCGTATGTGATATTTATGTGTCGACTGTTTCGAAGTTTAACATAGTTCATTAATATCAATGTATGGAGGTGGTCAAGGCATGAGCAACAAGTTCATTGTCTTAAACCTCCGGTATGATAAGAACTTGCGTTCTTGGTAGTGTCATGCCGAAAAAGTATCTTTAGCTGCATAGATGCGAGAAGCTTCAATGAAGAGCGATATTTTGAGAAAACTTTTGAGCTATCTGTTGCAAATTGCGGAAACGGTGTTATGAATAATGAAAATAAAGCAAGGATTATACATTATTAAATTCGGAAAAGTCCGAAATTCATGGTAGGATTAGAGACTGCGTCGCTATAGGAAGACAAGATCTCAACAAGGCAAATAATATGGACAATTTGAAAAAGTCTGCATAAGCTCATCAACAATGGTCCTTGATAGAAAAGAAACATCATAAATGCCACAAAAGTAAAAAGTGATCACGAATCGTATAAAAAAAAGAACAGTCCATTTAGTCCCCGTGTTTGATAGAATCAATCTTTACACCAGAATAAATCGGTCATATAATTATAGAGTTCTTTTGTTTGGATAATTTGCGTTTCACCCGAAATTATTGACCCGATTCCCGAGCGTCCATCCGTGAAAAGGGTAGTATTGGCTTTGACGATCCTATAATAACACTATTAACCGAACCCTTTCTATTTTACGACTTCCTGTTACCTGTTGAGCCAACAAATCCCAGGGGATCGTTACGGCTGATTAGTTCAATGTAAAGTGATCAAAGATTCTGTTTATTTTTTTACAAGTCAATTGAATACATAAATAATGTACATACACGTAGATTGTAGGTATAATACGCTTATCGGTCAGAAAAAGTGTGTCAGAATCAGATGAAGAGTTCACATATGTAATGAGTTAATTTTGAAAATGAAACAATTATTACTTTTTTCAATAGTAAAAACAATTTCTCTGACCTTCCCCCATGGTTTCGCCTCCCGGATGGATAATTCAAAATCTAGGAGCAAATATCACCACCATATTTGTGACTTCGGGGCTGAGCATCCGATACGTTTCGATATGGCAAGTAGCGTCTTTAACAACATGCTTAAAGTACGAACCTTGATGGTTTTTAGCATCACATTAATTATTATATGCGTGTTATCATTCTTCCACATGAGTTAGTCCTGCCACTTGACCAAGCCCAGGAACAAAAATCTCTGCTTTTGAAAGAGTGTTCCTCAGAAACGCCTACCAACGCATTTATTCATTCATGGGGGTATTTTAAGCTCCGACCTGTAGTCTGTAATGTGTCTCCTAATTAGATCATCCCCACTAATCCCAAGAGTCTCGGGAAGTCCAGCATTAGAAGGGGATTCAAGGCGGCGAAGTCTTCCACCTCTATCCTGGTTTTTTTCTAAAACTTCTTACTCTCGCACAAACTAAACTGCATCGCAGTATGTAAAAAAATGGTGAGGCGTTAATGTTCCATCGCAGAATCTCACCATTATTAAAAATGACACTAAACGCCGACATACACCAACCTACCATGCGCTTTTCTCCAATGGAAAAGAATTTAACTGGGACGCGAGTGAAGAATGCCGAAAAAATGGTTCTTTTTCCATCAAAGTTCCAAAGATGACCATCAAGATCATCATCTTGAAACAAAGTTGTGGAATATAGGTATATTTTGTAATGTTAATAACATTGAGACGAAGATCTTATTGTTGATAGTTTTGGCCGAGTGTGCTTCGAAGTAGTCCATTTTCACTGATGTAAAAATAAACCATGTCTTCACATTGTGCTACTACAAATTATTTTGTTTCCAAAAACATGTTTTCGGGAGCGACTGCTCCCTTCCTCAGATGGTAAAAGACGTTCAAACTGTGATTTGGAATTTAGGGGATTTTGACGAATTTGAGTATCTAGATGGCGATTGTTGTTAACGTAAAGTGATCATACTAAGCCAGCCTTCGAAACAGCAGCAGAAGACCAAAGTGGTTCAAATTTTGAAAAAAATATCATTTGAAAATAGTTAGTTCTAAAATACATATTGTATGAACTAAACCTGAAAATTGAATCCGTAAATAATATTTGGAACGTTCGTTGCGTTGGTATGATTTGTTGGACAAAATTAAAGATTTCATGGTTAATCAAGTTTAACGTAACAATAATTAGAATTCCTATCCACGGTATCATGAACATTCTTATTCTCGTAGTCCATATTATTTGTTACAGAGATATGATGATAATTCATAGAGCATCACGAAATGCTCCAACACATAGGTACACCACGTATGTCTCTCAAGGACGCATCAATTGTCATCTAGTCACCAACAGAGTCCATTATCCATTTAACAACAAACCATAGACTATACCATTGTTTGTGGTAAACTCTTGGACTATTTTTATGATCGCCATCGTATTATTAATATTGTGATTATTTGGGGCAGGATTCAAACATATAAACAGATCGGCGCAAAATAATATAGTAATTAATTACAATTCGTTAAAACGGGAACGTAATCATGTGACTACCTTTTTCGTAAACATTGATATAACTAGTTGAGTATTAAAAAAATTATATAATATATAAAAATGAATCTGTGGTCACTCTAAGTGAACACAAATAAACTCTTTGACTCTTTCGCAGAAAGCTACTGAAAGCTTGTGTCATGAAAGAGGAAGATTGTCGGCACCTGGGATCAACCCACGACCTCCGCACGAAACAGTACGAAATCCAGCGTGATTAGCAGCATTTTATAGACATGGATGATCAAACGAGTAAACGACGGACAATTTGGCAGAGAAATCAGGAAATTCGTTGCTGGATTTTGAACTCCGACCTTATCACGCAGTTCAAGGTTTATTTTCATATCAATCAAATCCCTTTACACCTCACTTGGCTGGGACTTGGATGCCGAATGACAGTTGGCCAAGGAGAGCGCTGTTCTTCCTCCTATGAATCTTCCTCTCATACTGTGTATCGCTCAAACAGAGCTGATAGATTTGAACATGGTGTGGGTCATAAATATTGTGCAATGGAGAGCTCTTGTTGTCTCCCTATGCCCCTGAGTGGGGTCACAAAAGAAGTATTATATTGTATTCCTAGATACGACATCGTACCTATTTTGCAACCTTTTAGTAGCCTTTAGATGTGATATGTACGGTATATTTCGCCTTATTATAAAAAGAGGAACACAGAAGAGAGTCGATTGGGAGAAGGCGGATGTTTTTGCAACGCAACGTTAAGGAGTGAACCGAAATAAGAAATGGACGGGTTTTTCCGAATAGCGCAAGACAGAAAAGCTCATCAGCATATGGAGAAGAAGTAGCCACATTGTTGTAAAACTTTGTGGTGTAAGAGTTAATTGGTACTGACCCGATGTGCATTTTATAAGTTCTCATTTTGCCTTTGGTGCTTGGAAGATTTATGATGGGTATAACAAATATCTTATAGATTTCAAGAGAAATCAAGATCGTTAAGATTATCAGACTGCGCTGGCTGAGTCATTTGCACCATATTATTATTATGGAGGGTTCAGAGCTCTCAAAAAGGGTGTTTTATATGGACGCAATCAATAAGTAATGTCAGAAGACCAAAGCCACGATGGTTGGATGGCGTTGTCGCAGACTGTCAGAGTCTGGGCAGCATAACAGGGAAGTTAGTGGCAAGCAGTGACAGATCAATGTGGAGCAGCTTTTTAGATCCACCACGGGTTGTAACGCTGATGATGATGATGTTAACGCATATATTGCATCAAACACCTTCAATCCAAATAATTGAAACAAATAAAGAGGTGAGTAAGTCATGCATGTGACTATTTACGATAATGTCTGGATTTCTCAAACGTCACAATATGAAGTGTCTAATTAAAAATGCAAAAACAACGAATTAATTTCATTTTAAAATGATAACCCCGGTCCCTGATTAATTTTTACAGACCTGGTAATTGAATTTAATATTGGTCAATAATACTTATGCCCACTGTACATGTTTCCAAAACTGATAACCAAGTTGGTATATCTACCATCTTATGCGTTTTTTTCACTGGTTGTTTATTAGCAAATTGTTTTGGTACGGTATAAATATTATTATCACCTACGTATCTTTATTTAGCAATACCATAACAAGTTGGAAAAATCCAGTATTAAAAAATAGACCGTAAACAAACTGTATTTTTAAATTTGAAAACCTTAGATAATAGGAGTCATAAGATGCTTCTGTGCCTCCAACTGAGTCATTACAAAATTGGACAGTGGAATAATTGTGGCAAGAGGACTTTCGAGAGAGACTGTGAAGACGTCTTCCGTATAATCTGAATATACTTATAGCAGCGTTCGGGCAACCGGGTAAATTACCCCAAATTAATGGGGTAAAAATGAAATTTTTCTATTTGAATTTACTATTTTATAAAAGTGTTAACATTTTAAATTAAATAGGAGAATCCTGTATAAATATTGGTAAGTTTTCCCGTAAATCTATGTGACTTGGGAAAAACATGCCGCCATATAGCGGTCGTAATACAATGGTGAATTACGCCACTTTGAAAGTGGTCTCCTAGAGGGGTAGTTGACACCGTAATTGTTTACTGTGTAGTGTTTAGGTACTTTGTAATATTTACCATGCATCCGTAATATTACAGCCACTATACAACGGCACCGTCATCCTAAGAAATTAGACCTTTAGGTACTTAGTATTTTCGTTGAAACATTAACCCCACGAGAAATATTTTTCATAATTTATATTATTCGTCTGTTAGTCGATATTCGCTGCCATGACTATTTTAGTGCCAGCGGGAAATATATCGACGAAATACCTATGTGATTCTTGATCAGGTTGCTAACTGTTGCTACGGGAATAAATCATAAATGGTCCATAGTTCTCAATGTGGTAAAGTAAAGTTGGAAACCTTTAAGGGACGATATAACTGATTTATAAATAGAGCGAAGACGAGGAAAACCCTCTCACGCTGTGTTCCGTTACTTCGATGCAGAGCTGAGGGATTTGGACATGGTGTGCGAGGAGGTCATAAACATTGTGCAAGATCGAGCGTCATGGAAAGCTCTTGTTGCCTCTCTATGCCCCTGAGTAGGGTGTAAAGGGAGAATTGATTGATTGATAGATAGGGCTATCAAACAGTTAGGTAATGAATGACCCTTGTTTTGCCTGTCGCCCGACAGGTTTTGCTGCTAGTATTATTAAAAAATGTGCAATTAAGGAAGACCCTTCCGTCTTCCGCTCCTTCGAAACAGAATTCAGGGAGTTGGGACATGGTGTGGGAAGAGTTCATAAAGATTTCGCAAGATTTGAGTGCAGTGGAGAGCTCTTGTTGCCACCCTATGCCCTTGTGAGAAAAAATAGAGATTGTATGTTTGTTTGTATACATTTTGTTACGCCTATAGGGCTCGGGAGACAAAAACATGAAAATATTATGCAACACCTATAAGCGAAACAAACAGAAAAATTTCAAACTACTTCGGTTAGTATACTAAAACCCGTGGGAGGTATTGTGTGAGGAATGCCCTCCCTGACCCCTCTGAGTAATCCTTTCAGAGGCTCTTCTAATGAGTTTAATTTAATGGTTACACGACTGTGTAACTTGCAACACAAAACAAGTAAAATTTAAATCCTCATACAATACGAACTTGGGTATGAACAAATACTATGGTTAGCAAACTTGATACTCTCAAACCTCTACTGCAACCAGCCGATTAATCCAATTAGGTATCACTACACAACAACTATTATTTATTTAAACACTACTAGCAAATAAACTCAATCACTAGATGTAACTATTAATCTCTACTTGTTTATTTTAATCCGTCACTACGCGATTACAGTATACCCGACACCACTCTACGCTTATTTCCAAATATAAACCGAAATTACACTTTCACCAATCACTAATTATTTTACAATTACGGATACGCTCGAAATAACACTAAATACGTCAAAACTCTACTCAGGCAACCGTTAGTAGCGTAAGTCAATGTACGTGCAACTACGTATTAGCGTGTTATGAGGGCTCGCCTGGCAATACAGCTATTTTTAAGAAAGCTTCCGAGAGGCGGAGTCAGGACAAGGAAGGGGGAAAAATGGATGATCTTATTGGTGGAGGCGCCTGTGATGTAGTGTGCGAGGGAGACAGGGTAATTGTTTTTATAACTGCTACAAATTGTCTACGCGCGAACAACTTATAATGAAATAATTATACATAGTTTTTTTTTTATGAATCTTTCATATACCTAGTAATTAATAAATCTTTTCTTTATACATCATTTTTTCTTAACCGATATGTTAGTCTTATCTACATTGAACATAAACCTAACTTTAATACATCTCTTAGTAATAATCTTTTGAAAGCTTAATTCAATCTTCTAATCATGTTATGCTAATTTATCTCTTAAAATTAATTACAACCTTGTGAATCTTATATACTAGAAATCTTATATACTAGACATGTTCAATAATTGTCTTAATATTAATTATTATTAATCTTATTACTAATGTTGGCCATTAATCAATTCTATCTTAGGTAATTCTTAACCTACACATAGGTATATTCCATCTTAATTAAGATGCTTATCAGTAATTAAACTAACGTGCCTTAATCAATAATTAATCTAATAGTCTTATAATATCTTATATTACTCCTTAAGCATATGTGCTATAATTTATCATTTCAAAACAACATTATAATCTCTACACATTATTTATTCAGTATTTAAGTCTTGTTTAAACCATAGTCTATTATAGAACAACAACATACCTACTTCTGTTAATTTACAGTTACAACTACATAGGTACATAATTTGATAATCAAAATACAATGCCATCTAAACAATTATATTTGCCATACCAACCCCTTATTATATTCTATATTTTATTATTACAAGGGTTTTTTCATTATTCTAATCCGCCAAAACAATACCATGCACTAAAGAGGTACCCTTATCTACGGTGTTTCGAAGCATCCAAA
Organism: Mystacides longicornis; assembly: GCA_963576905.1. Classification (NCBI taxonomy): domain Eukaryota; kingdom Metazoa; phylum Arthropoda; class Insecta; order Trichoptera; family Leptoceridae; genus Mystacides; species Mystacides longicornis. The sequence goes on from OY756436.1 coordinate 10,402,681, forward strand.
AAAAACCCGTTTCACTAGAATATTGTGATTTAAAATTAAACAAAAGACTATGTTAGGGACAAACTGTCGCCGCGTTAACTATGTAAAAACCATATCCATTGTTTCTTATCTTTCGGACCTTTAAGCCTACTCTTTCAACAACAACCTGTGAGACTTCTCAGAACAGATTTTTGAACGCCTCAACCGATCATAACATCCGCCCCCTCTTAAACGTTCAAAATCTGTTATTTAAATAACTGTAAACTAACTTAATGTAACCTTCTAGGGCGCCAATACATTCAATGGTAATAAGTATATAGGATAGCTGTGAATGTATAAGCCAGTTATCCTAGTTTAAATAAAAAAACATCCCACACCACCATTAAATACAATTCTATATATGTTTTAAACGTATTTACCACTACCAACTAAATACTTCTAAGTTCTACCCACAACCTTTTTTCTTTTTTTTTGTTTTTGTATTTTTTTTTGTTTTTTTTTTTTTTTTTTTTTTTTTTGTTTTTTTTTTTTTTTATAATATATAATTTCTAACTTTGTCCTATATTTCTAATATAACTTATTTTACTTCACTACTTAGCCTATATTCCGATCGATAAGAAACTCTAACTTTAATTTAAGGTTCAGTTTCCTGGACCTCTTCCTGTTGAACAGGGGCTAAATTTAATTCGTCTGAATGTACTTTAATAGGTTTTCCTTTACGATCTATCCAGTAAACGTTTCCCCGTCCTACTGGTAATAGAACCGTATAAGGACCGGAGTATTTTGGTGCAAACCCAGCATGAAAACCCGCTACGCGTTTTGAGAGTGGATGTTCTCTCAACATAACCTTCTGTCCAGTGACATAACCAGGGACCTTTCCGTTGGTCTGGGCGTATTTACTTCTATACCGGTCCTGGTTTTGACGAATATTTTTATTTATATCTAATCTATTTGATCTTTCCGGCTTAGTATTTGGGGCTACCGACGACCATTCGCCAGGTCGTTTAATTTCGTAGCCAAATAGAGCTTGGCTTGGAGTCATTCCCGACGCGTCGTTACGTCTTCCCCTAATTGACTCTAAAATTGAGCTTAAGTGCTCATCCCAACGCTTGTGTTCACGCCCTAATAGGTGAACACGGAGCAATTTTTTTAATTCTTGATTTCGGCGTTCTGTTATGTTAGCACGGGGTAGGTAAATCGCTGTGGTCCAATGCTGGCATTGCCACCTATCCATTGCCGAGTTCCAGGACTCGTGACTAAACTGTGGTCCGTTGTCTGAGAGAATAGCCCTAGGATACCCATACCGTGAAAAAATCTCTTTCTCTAACAAACCTACAATCTGTGGTGCTCTCCCCGATCGCATAGGAAATGCTTCTACCCATTTTGTAAACATATCTGTAACTACTAATAAAACCGTATTCCCCTTAGCTGATCTAGGGTATGGGCCCATCAAGTCAATAGCTAAAATCTCAAAAGGATTTTGTGCTACCGATGATCCTAAAGGCGCGCGTGGACGACTTGGTAACGCTCTCGCTTGAGCACAAGTCATACATCTCTTGACAAACCTTTTCGCATCTCTATTTATGCCTGGCCAGATAAAATATCTCCGAGTCGCTCTAAGCGTTTCCCTTTCACCAGGGTGGCCAGCATGCCTACTGTTATGATAAAAATTTAAAACGTGAGGGATCATAAATTTCGGTACAATCAATTTCGGAACTGATTGTCCGCTAACCTGTCTATATAAGTAACCATCAATTAATTTGTATATCTCCAACCAATGCCTATCACGGGCATTTGTTGGTGGACTGTTGGCAGAAAGTAAGCTTTCCAAATGGTTTATCATTCGAGACAACCGTAGATCGGTGCGTTGTGCACCACGCACACGATCTGCCAGTTTTCCAGACTGCTGATCTTCAGCGTCCCGAAGATCCAGACCGTTCTCAATGAGCGTCACCTGAGGTAGACCTCTATCTGCTTTCCAGCCCTCCTGGCTAACATTGGGGTACATTCCCCTATCTAACGAATCAATATCTTCAGTGATATTAGATTCGGCCGGATTTCTTGACAAGAAATCTGGTAACTCATTTTTCCTCCCTGGGCAGTGTTCTAACGTAAAATTAAACTCCTGTAATAACAATGCCCACCTAGTTAACTTAGCTCTTTCATCTTTAACCCGTTCTAGCCATGTCAACGCCTTGTTATCTGTACGTAGGATGAAATGTGTACCTTCCAAATACTGACGATATTTCTTTATCGCCCAAACAGCCGCGAATGCTTCCTGTTCATTCGAATGCCAGCGTTTTTCTGCATCAGAAAAACGAGCACTAGCGTAAGAGACAATATCACGACCGCCATCAGGTCGCTCGTGATATAGAACGGCGGCAACGCCGAACTTGCTGGCATCTGTTTGCAATACGAATTGCCTCTCGAAATCTGGCCTGCATAGGGAGAGTGGCCTACTTATAGCAATTTTAATGCTATCCATTGCATTTTGTGCTGAGGCATTCCATTTGAATGGCCTCTTCGTGCTCAACAAATCAGTTAATGGAGCTGCTATCTCTGCAAAACGATAAAGATACTCGCGCAACCAATTCGATAAGCCGAGGAAGGACCTCAACTTCTTTCTTGAAGTAGGCACTGGGAAGTTTGCAATAGAGATTGCATGTAACTTCTGGGGATGGTTACCACTAGCCGAAACTACGTGACCTAAAAATTCTAATTCTGTGGTACCGATCCTGCACTTATCTGAAGCGCACCGCAGGTTATACTGCTGCAACCGTTCTAAAACTAATCTCAAATGATACATATGTGAAGCCCAATCTTTAGAATAAACGATCACATCATCGAGATAAACAAGGCAAAAATCGCGTAGATATCCAGCCAAGACCTCTTGACTCATTATCCGTTGAAATGTTCCTGGGGAACCTTTCAAACCAAAGGGCATAACTCTAAATTGATAGCAAGCTCCGTCAGGGGTTGAAAAAGCGGTTAAATGTTTACAATCTTCAGACATTGGGATCTGCCAATATCCTTTCTGTAAATCAAATGACGAGAAATATTTCGCGTTACCTAAATCTTTTAACGTTTCATGAATAATGGGTAAATGTGATGGCTCGTCCTCAGTGACGTCGTTGAGTTTACGATAATCTACACAAAAGCGATATTCATCCTTCCCTCGCTTGGGGACCATAACTACCGGAAAACTATAACATGATCTACTGCTTTCGATCACGCCATCAGCTAGCATGCCTTCCAGCTGGGCCAAGAGATGCTTCTTTTTCTCATCAGAGAGCCTATACGGAGGTAAACGAATCGGGCGTGCATCTTTCAGCTTAATCTCGTGAGGTTGTAGCGGAGCAGGGCCAGAATATGGAAGAAATACCTCTTTAAAATCATTTAAAATACCTATAAGACTCTCTCGGTGTCCGCGAGGTATATCGGATTGCAACTCTGGCAATTCGACATCACACTTCATTTCCCCACGTACCGGTATCAAATGCGTCGTCACTCTTTCTACTCTACCGAAATGAAGGCAACCCCTATGAAAATCTATAACGCACTTTTGTGACGTCATCCACGGCACTCCGAGAATAACATCATCCCTAAGCTTATCTACGACTAAAAACTCACAAATAACCTCTATACCCTGAACTAAAATATTCGTCTCAAGCCTAGCTGTCACCTCCATGTAAACGTCTTGTTCTGCTAAATATAATTTGTCTATATGGGTCTGTTGCTTATTCAAATTTCTAACTAACCGGCTACATACAATATTATACGACGACGCAGAGTCCACCAAAGCCGTACATTCTATATTATTAAACGACACTCTAATACGCGGGAGTAATGGCGTTCCCGAATCTACAATAGTTACACACTGCGGTTCTTCAAAAAATTCTATCGCATCTAAATCTACATCTGATAACCTTTGTCTATCTCTATCGCGTTGTGGACTCTCTACCTCTTCGGAACTTGAACCCAAAAGTCTAAAATTATCGCGCTCAACATCTTTACCCTTACCTTCACGATGTAACCACGCTTGAACCTCGACTGGCCCATCACTACTTTCGCCCGTATCTTCCCATATTAGCACCTCATCTAACGTTTCATTATTATTTATAGAAATTGGTTTAGAAACTATGTTTCTAGACCTAAGCTTCACATCATTATCAAGGACCTTTGCTACAGGTTGAATAGTCGGTCGTAACTCTGATTCAACCTCCCTATGTTCTAATCCGTTTTCTAGTGATTGCCCTGAGACGGCTTTGATCCGGCGTTCCGTCCAGGGCCTTGAGCGTTTAAATTAGCGTTCTGGTTTCCGTTTTGCCTACCCCTGTTTTGATTCCAATTATTTCTATCCTGTCCTTGCCCATTTCTATTCCAGTTATTATTATTCCTATTTTGACCCTGTCTATTATCAAAGTTATTCCTTTCCTGTCTATTATCAAAGTTATTCCTTGCCTGATTATTGTAAAAATTATTATTATCCTGTCTATTATCGTTAACCGTATTTCTATTCCTATTCTGACTATTAGATCCGTTGTTATTTCCACTGTCCCTTCTAAAGCTATTTCTATTTTGATTTCCTCTATTTTCAAAATTATTCGACTGATTGAAATTATTATTATTAGCGTTTCTAAAGCTACCCGACTGATAATTATTATACCCTTGCCTAACTGTCTGCAAATTTCCCCTGTTATTATTATTTCCCTGCCTATGGAACTGTCCGTCGCTATTCCTATTATCAAAAGCCCTATCGTTCCTATTCCTAGTCAATGGACAATTCCTCTGAACATGCTGCCCGTTGCAGTTATAACACGAAATGCTACTACGCCTTTGAGGCTGATGTGTCGCTTGTTGTGGCTCATTATTTATTACAGGGTATACTAATTCTGTCGGGAAATCAATTTCAGAGACTCGGTTCTCTAAACTGTCAAACGTGATGTCATCTTTGGTGAATTCTCTACGCAGAACATTGGTGTAACGTGGCAGCATCAAATTTAATAGATGGAAAGCAAATTCAGCGGAATAAATAACATCATTGCCATAAACCCGGTCATAAACTTTCGTCTTTCTACTTAAAAATGAAGACCCAGACTCATTCTCTTGCTGTTTATGTGAGAGTAAATGGCCAGTCAGTGCCAGTCTGTTATTGTCGATCCCATACCTTTGCAACAAAAGAGCGCTGAAGGCCGACCATCTCAGCAACCCATTCCCGCGACTAGTCCACCAGGTTTTCACGTCACCGCGAAGTTTCAGAGCAGCCAACCTGACTTTCTCCGATTCCCTAATGTTCCGAAGAGCAAAGTACTCTTGGCAATCCGCGATAAATGCCTTCGGACATTCTTGAGGTAACCCGCTAAAAAAGAAGTTCTCATTGAGTACTTCATCTCTCACATAAACAATCTGCGGTCTTGTATCAAAATTCCTATCCCTCGTTTCTAATGTGTCAGCTGGTGGCACATTATGGTCATCATCATCATCATGTGACGAAATGGGTGGCGTTTCGTCAACGCCTAACGAACCTGCCGATGCAGCCCCATTTCTCGTGACCACCGCGAAAATAAAAAGTTTGCAAACGCGTAGCAACAACTCGAACCAATTGAAAATAATCATTTTACTTGTCGATGTAAAATGGGATTTAAACTAATGAAATTGATGGATAGCAAGAAAATCTTATTGGATTCTAGTATAAACCGCGACGTCTCCACGTGTTCAAATATTCCAAATTTCTATAAAATTCACTATAAAAATGATAAAAATAGAAGACTCGTCTCAGGGTGAATTCGTCAATGCTTAATATATAACTAAACACACGTTGGCGCCAAGTTGTTACGCCTATAGGGCTCGGGAGACAAAAACATGAAAATATTATGCAACACCTATAAGCGAAACAAACAGAAAAATTTCAAACTACTTCGGTTAGTATACTAAAACCCGTGGGAGGTATTGTGTGAGGAATGCCCTCCCTGACCCCTCTGAGTAATCCTTTCAGAGGCTCTTCTAATGAGTTTAATTTAATGGTTACACGACTGTGTAACTTGCAACACAAAACAAGTAAAATTTAAATCCTCATACAATACGAACTTGGGTATGAACAAATACTATGGTTAGCAAACTTGATACTCTCAAACCTCTACTGCAACCAGCCGATTAATCCAATTAGGTATCACTACACAACAACTATTATTTATTTAAACACTACTAGCAAATAAACTCAATCACTAGATGTAACTATTAATCTCTACTTGTTTATTTTAATCCGTCACTACGCGATTACAGTATACCCGACACCACTCTACGCTTATTTCCAAATATAAACCGAAATTACACTTTCACCAATCACTAATTATTTTACAATTACGGATACGCTCGAAATAACACTAAATACGTCAAAACTCTACTCAGGCAACCGTTAGTAGCGTAAGTCAATGTACGTGCAACTACGTATTAGCGTGTTATGAGGGCTCGCCTGGCAATACAGCTATTTTTAAGAAAGCTTCCGAGAGGCGGAGTCAGGACAAGGAAGGGGGAAAAATGGATGATCTTATTGGTGGAGGCGCCTGTGATGTAGTGTGCGAGGGAGACAGGGTAATTGTTTTTATAACTGCTACAAATTGTCTACGCGCGAACAACTTATAATGAAATAATTATACATAGTTTTTTTTTTATGAATCTTTCATATACCTAGTAATTAATAAATCTTTTCTTTATACATCATTTTTTCTTAACCGATATGTTAGTCTTATCTACATTGAACATAAACCTAACTTTAATACATCTCTTAGTAATAATCTTTTGAAAGCTTAATTCAATCTTCTAATCATGTTATGCTAATTTATCTCTTAAAATTAATTACAACCTTGTGAATCTTATATACTAGAAATCTTATATACTAGACATGTTCAATAATTGTCTTAATATTAATTATTATTAATCTTATTACTAATGTTGGCCATTAATCAATTCTATCTTAGGTAATTCTTAACCTACACATAGGTATATTCCATCTTAATTAAGATGCTTATCAGTAATTAAACTAACGTGCCTTAATCAATAATTAATCTAATAGTCTTATAATATCTTATATTACTCCTTAAGCATATGTGCTATAATTTATCATTTCAAAACAACATTATAATCTCTACACATTATTTATTCAGTATTTAAGTCTTGTTTAAACCATAGTCTATTATAGAACAACAACATACCTACTTCTGTTAATTTACAGTTACAACTACATAGGTACATAATTTGATAATCAAAATACAATGCCATCTAAACAATTATATTTGCCATACCAACCCCTTATTATATTCTATATTTTATTATTACAAGGGTTTTTTCATTATTCTAATCCGCCAAAACAATACCATGCACTAAAGAGGTACCCTTATCTACGGTGTTTCGAAGCATCCAAAAAAAACCCGTTTCACTAGAATATTGTGATTTAAAATTAAACAAAAGACTATGTTAGGGACAAACTGTCGCCGCGTTAACTATGTAAAAACCATATCCATTGTTTCTTATCTTTCGGACCTTTAAGCCTACTCTTTCAACAACAACCTGTGAGACTTCTCAGAACAGATTTTTGAACGCCTCAACCGATCATAACAATTTTATCAATTTCAAAAAAGTCAATTTCTCACGCCATCGCACCATAATCGGGTGGCATGAGAAGCACTTGCGAGGCTTCCGTCATCCTGTGAAGTGCTCCTACCGAAGGACCAACACTCTGACAACCGCACCAGAAGGTACCAAAGGCAAAAAAGGATAACAGGTAGTATATAGATACTATACTATAAGTCATGGTATGGTGTCTATGGTTAAAGGTAACATGATCCAGCATTATTTCGTATGTGAATGCTGACGATTGGAGCGGCACCATAGAGGGAAGGTCGTGAGAAGTGTTGCATCAGTTAACGAAAGACCAAAATATTAAAAATAAAATGTCATAGGGTAGAAAGATGGTTTAGTTTCATAATCACTGGTTTAGTTTCATTGATCAAACAATACAGTAAGTATACGGAAAACGAAGTTTCTTTCTGACAACTTTCTCTTTTTTTTACAAATTCTTGTGCCGTTAACATGCATCTCCGTACAAAATGTTCTGCTACCAAAGCACCTGATTAAAAGTCGGACCCGACACACGGTGATTTGAATTTGACCACCTATATGGCGAACGTTGTAAACATTAAAATGACCATACTGCCAGCGTTCAAAACAGCATTAGAAGACGGTCGTAATCCATCAGTGGGTCCAATTGAAAAATTAACAAAAAAACTCTATTATAATAATTATTAGTATTATTGTTTCTTCCCCATTACGCCCTGCCCTTTGAGGGGTAGATAAAGATAACAGACCTCCACTCTTTTCTAACCAAACACACCTCATACAACCTGTGCTAATTTCCTTTACTTCTGACTTGGCTTTCGTCGAGAACGGAATTAAGTACCTAATAGTTCAATCCACATTATTCTCGGTCAACCATGCTTTTGCTTTCGAATACATTCATTTTTGTTATCACGCATAATTTTAGGTTTTTTCTGTCTCTTTTGAATTGGCATTCCTTGAGCACGCATTCTTTGGTAGTCGATTCAGTCACATTGAGCCATCTTAAATATAAATTAAGCTGACAACTGCTTCCACCCAAAGATTTGAAAACATAATATATGAATTCACAGCCCATCATTGCTCATAAATTGTAAATGAAATCAATGCTGGCTAATGTTTTTTTGTGGTCACTGTTGTTGGTAGGACAATGGCTGAAACTATCAGAGGTACCTGCTAAATGCCAGTATTGTCACTGGGAATCAGCAGACCACGACGGACCATGATAATATTGTCCATCGTATTGTTTAGTATGTACTCAGACCGGATCGGACTTCATCCACTATTCATTCACGATGTTGGGCTGACTTGACTCTACATCATATCCGATTCATTTATTATTTTTTTTTTTTTTCAAACGGGTTTGAAATGTACAAAATAAAATAGAAACTAAATATCGTGACCGAGAGGTATGTTTCACACGACATACGCGGTTCCATTCGGTTCGGTCAAATTCGTCTGACATTCCGATATACTTATGTACTGGTTAACTTCTGCTACCTACTACTGGATATTGCTGAATTGAAAACGAATGGCGACAATTATACGGAGTAAGGAACCAGAACCTTAAAGCTGACTTGACAAAATAACTGCCTGGCTCAATACAACCTCGAAAGATATGGTATAGAGTCAGCCGAAATAGATGTGATGTAAGCTGTAGTGCTTCAATCAAACCTATGTACATAAAAGCATGTGAGATACAAGTGTAAGTATGAGGGATGACACGAACAAGCGATCACAATGGCTTTGGTCTCTGGGGTCAAATTATGAGCGACCATAATGAAAAGAAGATTTTCGGTCACTGCCGACAAATGTCAAAAGGGTTCTTCTGTTTCAGTTTGAACCAAATTTAACACAACATGCCAACAATGACCGAAAAAGAAATCTAACCGAATGGAAACGCGCGTTATGTGAAATACGTCTCTGATGTGGTTCTGAATAGAAATAAAAGAACCCTTTCAGACTGAAGTGTCGTCAGCGACCGAAATGAAAATAACCGAATAAAACCGCATATTGGACACGCCGCCGTGTAAATAGTGTAAAATAATTTTAATTGCTATTGTGTAGATTCATGCTACATTTTATGAGATGAGCAAAAAGCACTTTCGCACACAAATGGCCAAATTTTACAGTGATAAAGGAGGATTAATTGACTTATGTTATACCATTATAATTAACGATCGCTAAAATTGAATTAAAAACGAAACTGTATTCCACCCTTGAGCCTGTAGGGTACTTCTCGTATAGTCGAAAAAATACCTTTTGCGTAAATTTGAGTGTACACCCCTGTTTTTCAGTCTATGGTATAATTCCAATGCCACAGATTTTTTATTAGAGTTATTCAACAACTTTTAGGGGTCGCTACTACTTGCAGTAAGTATTTAAATAAGTTATTTTAAAATTTAAATAATCAAATCCTACAACAACTTTAAGATAAATATAATGATAATAGGTATAACAAAAAAGGTGAGGTAAATGACCATTTTGAATTCTGTCTCCATACATTGCCTATACAAATTTTCAACAGTCGGTTTCGACCCCTAAACCATGCTTTAAAACGTAATTCGAAATGATACACGTATTACTTATGTCTACTATTAACAGTGCATAATCCTAAGAAACTGCACAGTATTTTCATTGGCTTATGTACTATCTGAAATTTCAGTCTCTGATGATCAAGTAAATGGAACTAATTATGTAGTGTGTTGGACCGATTCTACCACTCAATCAGTCCCGTCCAATGTGAGATACAAATTGTAGTAGAAATTTGATTGGAATCAAACCCGATAACACTTGGTCAAAAGCGCGCTTAGAATACTAGACTACTGTTCTCTTGACTTGTGAATTTTACGAAACACTTAATAAATATTTAGCATAAATCGGGTGTAATATATTTTAGGCCAGTGTTCTTACTAATATTTATAATTCAAACGAGTAAATTATTTCAATGAGTTATAAATGGATTATAGGAACAAAACATTATTATGCAATAATGGGCAAAAAAATCTGAAGAAACATTTAACTCACCTGTAAGGGACATTTTTGAACGCATTCACTCACAATTACAGATATATCATCGTCAACGAGTTCTGTTTTTGTATTCAACACACAAAGAACAATCATAAATAATAAATAAAATAAATTAATAGTCAAACTATTCGCCATTGTGGCGCACTTTTGACAAAATTACGTCCATCAAAACATTGTTATTGAAAAAAAAATATTTTTCACTATTTACCCGCGTGACCACTAAAATACGAATTCGAATTTCAAAAAAATAAGCAACGATTATTCAATCAACGATAATTCCTATGTCATTTGTTTGATTATCGAACTGTTTCTAGACAATTATTCGTTATTTTCAAATTTGTTTTTATTTATTTACGATTTAAAATTTTGCAGGTTGGTTTTTTGTTCGACGGAGCGCGCGCACCCTACCACACCGCGCGACGGGATTTTAAAAACTGAATTAATTCGGCGGAAGTAGTGGGAAGTATTCATTTATTTTGAACTCGTTGTTTGATTGGCGGACGCGTATCCTTTTGCCTTTTACTAACCTATCCGCATCATTCATCATTATTGTATTTTTGTTCCATGTCATTGGAAAGTGGACCTCGTAGAAATTTTGATTTCATTCATAAATATTATTATTGTTGTTTTTTTGGTCCATTATGAACCTATCTATATTTTAATGATGTAATAACAATAACAACTATAAACAACACCTTCAATTTATTAAGAAGTATTGTAGTGAAAAACCCTTTTTCTTTTTAGTTTTTTGGAAGTATTCAATAAAATAAATAATTTTCGACAAGATCACAGGAGCAATGGCGTACCGTGGGTTTTTGGCGCCCGGGGTGGGTAAAAAATGTGCCCCCCCCTTATCAAATTTGGTGCCCTCCTCCCCTTATAATATAATTTGGAACCCCCTCCCCCCTTTATATAAGTTGAAAAAAATTTCATGAAAATAAAATTAATTCACATACTTACAGCACAACAATAGTACTTTAATTCAATTTTAGGACAGAGCGGGACAGAACTAACTTCTGACAAAGATTTTTCTACCTGCGGATTCACCGCAAATGTTTTTTTAAGATCTTAACCCGAAATTAAATGCTATTTTTGATAAACATAAATTCTGATTTTATCAATCTGTTCGTGTATAATATAGCACAAGCAGATTTTGCCGCCCTCTCAATAGAACCCCCCCCCCCCCCCCCACCTCGATACGCTACTGCACAGGAGAAGTATTCGAGTACTTATCCCCATTTTTCATTTCATTTGTCTGTTGTTTTCTTATTTATTGTCTTATTTCTATTGTAGATTGTTTTTAAACATAGCTCAATTTTAAAAATATTCAAATAGAAGGTTACAAGAATGAAAATATCTAACTACAAGTACTAATGAGTGTGTCCAGTGGCGTACTATGCATTCCTGTCTTGAATCTCGTTATATGTGCAATATTTTCGAAAACGAATGTTTGAAAAGACGGAACAAGAAGGCCCTTTTTTCATACGTAGGTAGATACTCCACAGATCGTCTACTTTTTAAATTTAAATATAATATTTATAGTTACAATAATAAAAACACCTAAATTAGCAAATTTAAACTTGGATATTTTCATCTTATAACATAATAATTCAAGAAAATTGGTTTAAATGGGGTCAATTCTTTCGACGTATGTATACAATTGGTAAACATACATCACATGTGATGTACTTCCTACTACATCGCCATCTTTTGGATTTTTTAAAAAGTAAAGCAGTGTGCCGTGGGGCTGTCGGCTTAGAATAGCACCTCTGTTCTTTTTGCTGGTTTTTCGAGCATCCTGTAAGAGGCAGGTAATCGAAAAATCAGATCGGGGTCGTGGGGTTGACCACCTCACACCCTTAAATCCAAGCGGTCAGAAAAGGCAACAAAGTGACGCTGGCAACTATGTCATGCTGCACTCTGGTCACCGAACTGCACGGATGCGTGGCGTCGCTCTACTTTTAAGTAAATATGCCTTCTCTCGCCTTCTTGGTTGGGAACCTGTTTCTGACCGCCTGATGAGTGCGTCCTTCAAGATGACAGGCGAAACACTGACGGTCCTCCTATGCTATGCTCCCACTGAGGATGGGGATGCGGCTGCCAAGGACTGTTTTTATGACAGTCTGGATGCAGTTGTGTCCCATGTCCCAAGGCGCCACCGCTTAATAGTACTGGGGGATTTTAATGCCAAGGTTGGCAGTGACCCCCAGTATGGACCAGGCGTCATGGGTAGGCATGGCATGGGAGTGATAAATGATAATGGAAGCCGTCTGATTGGTTTCGCCACACTCCATGGACTCTTAATAGGGGGAACTTTGTTCCCCCACAAGGATATCCATAAATATACTTGGACCTCGCCTGACAGGAGAACAAAAAACCAGATTGACCATCTTCTGGTAAGGGCCAGCAACCGAACTGACCTGCGTGATGTCCGCACCTACCGAGGGGCAGACATGGATACTGATCACGAACTCCTTGTGGGTTCGTTGAGATTCAGATTTACCCATTTCCAGCAGGGGCCGTCTGCCTCTCGCCCGCTGGACATACGCAGGTTAGAGAGTGCTCAGTGTCGTCATACGTACGAGGCTGAGTTACGCACCAGGTTTGCCCCCTTGCAGAGGATTCACACGGAGCTGTTCCGATTGAGACAGCTTGGAATAGCTTCCGTGACGCCGTTATGGAATCCGCACGTTCTTCTGTCGGCTATAAGAGCAAAAAGAGGCCAATATGGATGTCCGATGGGTCCTGGAGCCTCATCGAAGATCGCCAGAAGGCTAAGACCCTCAGAGACAGCGAAAAAGACCCTCAAAAACTGGCTGCTTTGGTGTCTGAGTACAGAGAGCTGAGCCGCAAGGTGAAGCACTCTGTACGAACAGATAAGAGAAGACACCTGGACTCTCAGATACGGCGAGCGCAGTCTGCTGCACTCGGAAATGACTCAAGGACACTTTTCGAAATCACCCGGGAGGTCGGGGGCAGGAGTCAAAAAAGACCCGTGACGGCAATACGAGACTCTCGTGGAGCCACTGTCACTGCCCCCGAACTGATTAAAGGGAGATGGAGGGAGTACTTTGAGTCAATATTAAACCGTCCCGAGCCCTCCTCACCTTACAACTTTGAGGAGGAGTTGACTGGTCTGAATATACCTCAGGCAACTGGGATATGTGAGGACCCGCCGACATACAGTGAGATGGTGCTGGCCGTGATGAGACTTAAGAACAACAAAGCGCCAGGAGACGATGGAATTCACGCAGAGCTCCTCAAACAAGGCATAGACACCAAGACACCCTTGGCCAACCACTATTAGATATATTTAAATTGGCGTGGGAAGAGGAGAGGTGCCCAAAAGATTGGCGGAATGGATCCATCGTCGCAATATTTAAAAAGGGGGACCCCCTTGAATGCGGAAACTACCGTGGAATTACTCTGCTAAGTGTTCCCGGTAAGGTATTATCTCAGATATTACTACACCGCATTCGGGGGCCTGTCATGGCTGTCCTGAGAGAGCAACAATGCGGCTTTGTACCTGGAAGGTCCTGCACGGACCCAATTTTCTGTGCCAGGTGCATCTTTCAGCAGTGCAAGGAGTTTAACTCTCCAGTCGCTTGTTGCTTTATAGATTTTGAAAAGGCCTTCGACAGCCCACATAGACCATCGATATGGAAAATTTTAGCTCTGTACGGTATACCTCCGAAGATAGTTAAAATGGTGCAGTCCCTGTACGAAGACTTCGAGTGTAGCGTGAAAACGCCAGGTGGTCCTACTGAAGCTTTTAGGATCACCACGGGAGTCAGACAGGGCTGCGTACTGGCTCCTTTTATATTCATAATTGTCATGGACTTCCTGTTGAGAAAGTCCATGCAAGGAGCAAGAGGTATACCGATAACACAGAGAGATGGTCTAATGGGCGAACTGTGCGATCTGGAGTACGCGGACGACCTAGCGTTGTTCAGTACGACAGTGGAGGAATTACAGCGCAGTGTTTCAAGACTCTGCGACGAAACAGCACGCCTCGGCCTTCGAGTCAATGCCAGTAAAACGGAGCTCATGGCAAATAATGCCTGCCCCGATAAACAGCTACCGATAACCATCGATGGTCACCAGGTCTCCCGGGTGGATAAATTTAAGTACCTGGGAGCAACCATTACCACCACTGGTGACCTCGGGGCTGAGCTCCCGATACGTATCGGTATGGCAAGTGGCGCCTTCAACAACATGACCAAGATATGGAAGGCGTCGGCGTTTAGTGTCGAGACGAAATGTAAACTGTTTGATGCGTGTGTGTTGCCCATTCTCCTGTATGGGTGTGAGTCCTGGCACCTGACTCTGGCCCAGGCACAAAAAGTATCTGCATTCGAAACGAAGTGCCTCAGGAGAATTTTGGGTATAAGATGGTACCACCGCATCACGAACGACGCTATACGCCGGCGCACCCAGCGTGAGCCCATCACCTCTACTATTATGTGGAGGAGATGGACTTGGCTGGGACATGTGTTAAGGATGCCGAATGACAGTTGGCCGAGGAGAGCGCTGTTTTTCCTCCCATCAGGGTCCCGGAGACGAGGAAGACCCTCTCATACTGTGTTCCGCTCCTTCGAGGCAGAGCTGAGGAATCTGGACATAAACGTTGCGCAGGATCGAGCGCAATGGAGAGCTCTTGTTGCCCCCCTATGCCCCTAAGTGGGGTCTAAAGGGAGTTTGGATTTGGATTGGATTTATAATAATTTCTCTACAATAGAGTTACCCGCAGTTATGTGATGTGTGATGTTTATCAAATAACTGTCGGATATCTCTCAGTAGCCATCTCGTCAGTCGTCAGTGGCGAAACTACAGGATGGCAGGGTGGGGGGCCCAGCTGAGGTTGTGAGCTCATGATTTTTAGCACATATTGCTTTTTTAAAATCAATTATAGCGAGATAGGTACGTCAAAATACCATAAACAAATTCAAATGACTTAATCGTTAAGAACTTAACACAATTAAAACAAAAACATGTCGATTAAATTTAAAAAAGCGGACGATGGTTGGTGCAGACCATTTTAATGTTGCGGTACATTGGTGGGGCGTGCGAGTCACTGGTGGTCGGGGAATCCCCTTATGTTTTTAACCAAAAAAGTTTTAGAGCACTGAGTACTAAAATATAACGTTATTAGTAAAACTTTTTGAATGTGCATAACCAAAAATTGGTTCCTTTATACAACTAGGGTTGCCAGATGTCCGGTTCCCGACCGGACAGTCCGGTTTTCGTTATGCTTGTCCGGTCAAGAAATGTCAATGTCATACCAAATTTTAGAAATGACCTTTTTTTATGTTTCAAGATACCAAACCTCCATCCCCAGGCCCCCAGTCCTGTCCGGTTTTTTTTTTTCAACACATCTGGCAACCCTATATACAACACTCACGTGACTGAATATAAATTGTCAATAATATTTCATTTTGCTTTCATCCTTTAATTAATTATATGATTAAAACATTAAATTCCTCTTTGTTTACGCTAAAATATAAAAAATCGAATGTCATGAACCCCTACCAACCGACAAACGTCACACTTCGTAGGAGTTTAACAGCACTCACGTGGTACTTGTTTGGGACCATGCGCATTGGCACATTATTTCTCTAGTATTATTTCTTCTCAAAGTACTTGAGCCCCCCTCCCTCACATCATGATAGGTTTTACGGGAGGAAGAGGGGGGGGGGTAATGCAAAAAATGGCAGGGGCCCCAGATGGTGTAGTTACGACATTGCACAGAACACATATACTCTCTAACGCGACACTGCCTCTCGTGTCCATTGTTGAACATAGGCCTCTCTCTGAGACGTCGGTTTATCTGACTCAGGGCCCCCACATGGCCGGTGCTACCGATGCTACAGCAACGGGGCCCGTGGGCCAAGGGGGCCCGCAAGGACGGGGGAATAAATTAAAAAGTAGAACATTTTAATAAATCATAGAAATGAAACCAAAATAAAATCACTAGGACTAGATTTATGTGTAGGTATCAATTATTCAATGAACTATTACATCAGAGTAATATAAATTGGTTCATTGGATTTGCAGTGCGTTGCGTACATAACGGGTCTGAATCTACAACAGCTGTGCTGTGAGTAACAAAACCACCACCAAGGAAGGCTATTCACGAAGAGTAAGAAAAAATGAGCCGTCCACTTTTTATTTAAAGAGGAAGGATTTGATTGTTTGCTCCGAAACTACTGAACCGATTTGAAAAATTCCTTCACTGTTGGGAAGCTACACTATCCGCGCTGAACAAATGCTATACTATATTTTCAAAAAAAATGAAGGATCCTTACTAAAACTCCAATAATGTAACTCAAGATGCAAAAAATTTACCTAAAACATTCTTAATAAAAGTAAAAAAATGTATATTGTAATAAAGGCTCGAAAATTTTTTTTGGTAGTGAGAGTGGGGGGGGGGGCATTATGACTTTTAGCAACGGGGTCCAGGAAATAATGTGGGGGGCCTGATCTGACTACACAACCAGTCCATTTTCGTAAAATTTTAGAGAAGCCTGACCCCCCCCCCCCCCCTTATGGGGTCGAGGCGTCTAAGGTTTAGTTTTTTCGCTTTTTAGGCTTTAAAAACGTGAGATGGTCATTGCTGACCATTGGTCAACGTTGCCAGGTGTTCGGTTATGGTTATCTGATTTTATGCTATGCCATCTTCTGCAGCAGGTCAATTAAATAGGACTAAAAAGCAAGCATGAATGGTGAAATTAACACCTTCTGTCACCAAGAATGTTCAAATAGGACAAGGCTATATTATTATGTTTGAACCCTTCTCTGGGGTTTGTGCTCAAATATCAGTTAATTGACCTGAAGAATGTTAAAGTTTATGCTTGCGTTTTACCATTTGTCACTTATGGATTTGAGACAATTACAATAACTGTCAAAAGTGCAGAGATTAATGGACAAAACGTCTCTTGTGCTGTCGCCCTAGAATATTAACCATGCATGACCCCAACTCCAATGGAAAGTTGATCAGCAGCCCGATTCACGGAAAAGTTTAAGTCTAAGTTTAGTTCGAAGTTCGAACGAAGTTCGATTCAAACCCTCCGTGAATAGGTACATAGACTGTAGATAGTCGCCGCCTACAATAATTATTATTACCAGCAGCCCTATTCACAAAAGTTTGAATCGAACTTCGTTCGAACTAAACTTAGACTTAAACTTTTCCGTGAATCGGGCTGCTGATTAGGTTGGTGGGTGGAGCATAGATGCAGAGGCTTTGACAATCAAACCTCCCTTGACATAGGGAGGCACCAAGAGCTTTCCATTGCACAATGTTGATTACCTAAAAGTTGATGAACAGGAGTGATAAAAAGCATGGATGAGGCCTATGTTCATGAGTTGATAGTTTCAGGCCGAGATCTATCAAGAATGGCATAGGAATCTTGCTAAAAAGCTTAAAATAATGATTCATTTTATGTCTCCTTCTAACCCTAGTTAGAAGGTCTAATAGTTCAGTATATGACCAAATGCCAAGAAATGACTTACATATTGTTTCATCCTCTGCCTTTAGTAATGCTTCTTGGAGGGAAAGTTTGTGTAAGGAAAAAAAACAGAAACAAAATTTGTAGTTATATATTTTATTTGGCAAAAACTTAAGTGATAAAATGAGAAAATGCATTAGACTGACTCATATTAACCAGTTGACTGATAAAACCCTAAAACGGAGTCACATGTTCACTAGGATGGAAAAAAATATGAAGCAGTCAACGAGTAATAAACACTAATGAAAACTATAAATAAAAAATAAACCTAGTTACAACATATTATTATTTACATCTAATTTGATCCATAGAATTCAATACAACTTATTTTAAAAAGCTTACACTATAATGAGAAATAAAAATAACGGGTATTGTAACAGATGCATAAGATTATTTGAAACGAAATTGGTCAGACAATAGACTGATTCATAGAAATTGAAATTCTAACCCATATGTATAAATAAAAACTTATTAGAATAGGAACAAAGCAGCAAATTGGCAATGAGTTCTTTTAATGCAATAGGAAAAGTTTTGTGAAAACTCCTCACAATGTTCTTGAAGAAAGTTATCTTATATGTTTCTGAGTTTACAAATGTGTCGATTAGTAATAAAAGTGGTCAACTCCATGTAAAATGATTGTTGAATAATCATCAATTGTAACAGAGTGTAGGTAGGTAACGCAGCCAATTCTACTACTTAAAAGTGAAAGATACGAATAAAAATAATGTTAAATTGCTTTTGAAATTAAAAGATTTTATAAAAAATAAAGGGATATTGCAATTGGACAAATTCTCATATTACAGACTGGATTTGATCAATTTTGATTATTACTGCTCTTCTGGATGTGGTCATTTTTGAAACTAAATTTGAAAAAAGAAAAACAATATGGCTGACTTCTCCTACAGTACAATGGCTTCTGATTGGTTGGAATGTATTCGACTGATATTGACCGTAAATTTTTTGTCAAAATTAAGCATTGCTCACCATTACAGAGTAATCCTTTGCGGTGAACAAAGATAAACAAATATTAAATATCGGAAAACACGACTATTTTTGAAACCAAAACTTATTTTTGAACTTTTTTTGTGGATTTGTCAGAATTATAAAGTATCCCCTTTACTAGAACAATAAAATAGATGTATACCTAACCTCAAAAATATAATTTATTGACTTGACTACTATTGATACTAATCGACACAAATTTGTCCGTTACAGACTGTTTCCTTATACAGTTTGATTTA
The DNA here is from genome assembly GCA_963576905.1 of Mystacides longicornis. NCBI lineage: Eukaryota > Metazoa > Arthropoda > Insecta > Trichoptera > Leptoceridae > Mystacides > Mystacides longicornis. The sequence goes on from OY756436.1 coordinate 10,422,047, forward strand.
TTTTCAAATGCATACAACGCCACAAAACTAAAAGAATTTCATACTATGACAATAATATGAATAAAAAAAAATACATAACAAATATGTATAATAAACTTAATATTATTGATCTGGTTAATCATTTTCAGATTTTACGTAAGCCCTGTCTTCCCCACCACTGTGCTTGACGTCATCGTCATCCGTTCCTTCTTCCCGACTGTTTTCATGAAGCAGCACATACTCCCTTTGGCTGAAACCAAACTTGACCACATCTCGCTCCAGCAGCTCCACATATTTCTGCGGATCTATCTTTTTATTATTCACAAACGTGCCGTTGGCGGAACCTGAAAAAAAAATCACAAATTAATCATGAACTTAAATTTGCTAGACATGTTGTAAAGGCTATAAAATAATGTAAAATTGCCATCCAGAATTTATCATCAAGAACAAAGACAATATCACAAATAGTAATGTAAGGAAAGCATTTGCCTTCCATGCGGGACTGTAGGAGTGGCCTTCCTATCTCTGGCTATGGAAGATGCACTTGGCACCTCTTAGGAGAATATGGAAATAATCAAAACTCCCTTTGAACTCCACTCAGGAGCATAAGGAGGAAACAAGAGCTCTCCATTGCGCTCGATCTTGCGCAATGCTTATGAACTACTCCCACACCCAGCTCTGCCTCGAAGGAAGGGAACACGGTATGAGAGGGTCTTCCAGACCCTATGGGAGGAAGAACAGCATTCTTCTCGGCCAACTGATGTGGAGGATAGACCACGTAACTCCACATCAGTGGTCTAAAGAAAAGTTAGGTCAGACGACCAAAACAATTGTAACTGGAGATAAGGAATCCTATTAGGACAGACCTAATTTAGTCTCGGTGGCATTAGGGACATGGTCCTTCTTTGTAAAAAAACAGGAAAGCAAGAAAGAAAACCTAGGTTGAGGTGAAGGCAACCAAGAGTCAATCTCAAAAAGGCTACCTAACCAAAATTCATAAATTAGCAATAAGGCATTAACTATAAGAAAGATGTTTACCAAGATCAATGATGTAGGGTCTAATTCTTTTCCCGGTGGATCCGTCATCTCTTGTGAAAGGTACAAGTCTATATTGCAGGGCTGCGTGCTGTTTACTGATTGACGGATGATCCAGAGGTATATCGGCTACTTTACGATCTCGGCCCAGCAAGAAACTCGACTGTCGGTGAATGTATAATATGGCGAGTGCTTTGTCTCCTTTGAAAGGATAGAATCTGGAAGGAAGAACAAATTGGAAATTTAGTAGAGTAACAAACATTTTGCAAGATGGTGCGATGGATAGTTATCAAAGGTTGAGAGTATCGTAAAGATGATTTTCTTTACCTCCATCTTCTCTTAGGTTTCCTGGCTTCAGGAGGTTCCGTGTACTTCAAGACTACTCCGTTCACAGTGTTAGCATCCTCTGTCAACTTTCCAGAGAGACCAAAGTTGGGTTTGTCTTTATCGCCCTTTTCGCTTCCTTTATCTTCAACCTTGACATTATTCTCCTTTTTGCCCCATTCATATTCCTTTTCCTCATCAGAATGTTTGCTGCCACCAAATCTGGACGATTTGTTTCTATTATTAGATACGGCTCTTCTACTACCTCCCTCATCTCTGAAATAAGACAAAAAAAATATTTATTTTCAGTAGATTAAGGTCAAAATTAAACATTAGAAGAGGTACTAATATAACATTATTCTTCGAACATGCGCATAATAAGCAAAAGTGCTACTAATAAAACAAGGAATAAGCTATATCAAGAAAAGTTTCCATGCCAGCTTTATTCCTGGCTACCCCCAGGTATAAAGAAGGAATAGCAATATTTAATGAGACAGACTACCACTGGATTCTTTATATTTTGACACTCACAAAAACAAACTTGAAGTTGCAACAAGTCTGAGCTGTCAATGAATCAAATCGACCTTCGGAAATATTCGTACCGATTCGTACATACTCGTGATAATCAGCGCATAAACTTTCCCGAGGATCCAATTAGGTTCGTACAGAATGCTTATAAACCAATCCCGTACTATGGAAGAACCGCAAACAATATTGAAAAATGCGAGGTTGCTAAAGTATTCTACGGTATAGTTATGACACGGTATAAGGTTGATTATTAGTAAAGCGTGGTATAAGCGATTTATGCTGGAATAACTATTCCCATCATAATGGTGGTATAACGCAGTTTCTATTAGTACTACTGTAGGAAATTAGTCAACACACAAAATGCATGAACAATTTTGAGTCTAACCCATGCTGACACCATTTGTTTTAACAATTTTTTTTTCAGAGAAAACTAAAACTGACAAAATAAACAGTAGGTATATTATAGAATGACAATTTGTTTTTTATTGTAAATTAAAAGATTATTTATTATCTTCTAACAGTTTTTAAAGAATGTGGTAATTCTTAGGTGACTCTGGTGCGTGTAGAACAGCCGATCATATTTCTTCACACATTTTAGACGATTGGTCTAGATTTTAGTGGAATATGACATATTTAACAACTTTAAATATTCAAATTGTATGTAAAAACTTCATTCATCTTTGTTTGAGAAGAAATTGCACACACAATCTATGTGTTTATTCGCTAGCAGTTGGTGGTTTTTTTATAAGTACCTACTGACAGCTGCCATAGTGTTGTTAAAATAAAGCATAGTTGATTTTCTAAAATGGTAATTGTGTATCAAATGCTTAGTCAGAATGGGTTCATATCAACTGGAAACTTCCTTAAAAATCACACACCTGTTATTGTTCTCCCTGGATCGGCGATCCACGCTAGTCATACCTTCTCTGCGGTTATCCCTAAATGACAGAAACAACACTTGCTTATCACTATTTATCACTTGGCAAATATGAGCATAAACAAGGACCATAACTGCAATTAATTTGCACCTAAAACTTAACTTTTTATAGATTTATTTGATGTTAGAGAAGATATAGTTGCAAATATGCTATTCTTTCTTCCAGTCCACTTGTTTTAAGATTATAATCCCCAAGCACCTCACAAAATTGTAATAATGTATATTTTTGGCGTAGATATTAAAAAAAAAATCATTTGTTTCTCTTTTTTGCTACATATTTCTATTATACTGATTTGTTTCATAGTCTCCTGTGACCATTTAGTAATCAAGATAATATAAATATGTGGAAAAAGAATCAATTCTTCGTATTGAATTTTTTGTTAAGAGTGCTGAGAGAGATAATAATTCAAATTTTAATTTATTAAACAAAATTAAAAAAAAAACAAACAATACTACAAAAAATACAAAACAAGTAATATATTTGTTTACACACAAACAGTAATAATAAGAAGAAATCTTATTCGTATATATTATATAAGAACACTCTCGCTACAAATTTCTTACCTCGTTAAAGATTAACGCAATTTTTCATTTCTGCCACAATATAATTTGATAAAATATAAATAAACCCCTTAAGGGACTGGTAAACGGGTCCAAATTTCATATTTCAAATTGTTCAAGAAGATATTCCAAGTACACAACCCATCTTTGGGTGATTGGAGATTTACAAATTCATCAACAATTTCTCAATTCCAAAAAATCTCAATCCTTGTAGAAATTTGTTCAATGCCAAAAATATTTAAAAAATCATTAATGATGAAATATCAATATTTTAGATCCACATTTCGGTTTTAACAGTGTTATTTCCAAATTCAAATGTAGGTACATTTAATCAGCAGATGTGAAATAAATTGTTAAGTAGGTAGTACATTCATTATCTTGAGAAATTTTTTCAATAACAGAGACTGCAAATATCACCATTTTTGCTGAAAATTCCAAACTGGAGAAGAATCCACAATTCGGTAGTTTCTCTGACTTTTTTGAAATTCAAATGCACATTTAATCAGCAGATGAGAAATTCATTACATTATTATATGTAATAACGCAATATTAATAAATAAAATCATATGTTTTGGTTATTTCTCTCCGCTCTTTTGTTTTTAATTCAAATGCACATTCAATTGGCTAATGTGAAATGAATTATACATTTATGGGTTAAATAAATAATTTGAAGAGATTTTCCCAATTAAAAATTCACAATGTTTTTATAAAATTCCATAACAGATGAAGATCCAAATTCCACTTGCCTTTTCATATGCACATTTATTCAGCAGATGTGAAATAAATTATATACTCCAACGTACATTTAATCTGTTGATGTGAAATAAATTATATTCAGGAAATTCTCTATTCTCAATATACATACTTTCCATGCAAGCCAAGAAGCTATATTTCGGTAATTATGTCGATTTGAAAAATCCTAATCCGTGCAGATGTGAAATTTATACACATCAAATCATTCAGAGTGATTTTCTCAAATAGATAAATTCAGCTGACAAAATTTTGCACTCAAAAGATCCATTATCAATGTCAACGATTAACTAATAAATAATTCTTTTCTTAATCAACACAATTAAGTTTCGCAGTTAATATCAATTCGTTTCGTTATATTGTTTTTTTCTTTAAAAGAAAAACTCTATTCTGATAGATTTTGTTTCCGGTTAGAATTTCTAATGATGATTTGTTTTAGTATCCTCTTAATACACTGAAAACATTTGTGGTTGCACTATTCTTGTTTAAACTGCTCTTCTTTTAGTTTATCCTGTTTGCTTTAAATGGTTTATATATTTGTTTATTTTTGATAATTTTTAATAAGCTAGAACGCTTTTGTTAATTTTGCATAGACCTCATCAAACATTACGGTTTTTCTTTCGTATGTTTTGATTTCTCATAAATTAGGTAATTAATATACAAAATTTTTCTTAGAATATTAGCGACAGCAATATGTCCACAATATATCATGTCAGTGATGAAGAAACACAATCATTTCCTACGCCTTGATGAACATATGAATCAATTGGATAGTTTTTAAGTAGATTAAAGATGAGCCCAAACGACCATCCATTTTCGATTGTATCAAACAATTATTTATCGTTGAAGATCATGTGATAAAAGATTTATCTTCAATTTTGAGGTCGAATGTATAATAATGTCGAATAGAAGTTGACTTACAAACTTTCAACTATTGAATGGCTTTTTTCATTCCTCAATAACTGGTTGAATAAATTTTTAGTTAGCAATATTTGATTGCGAAGATCAGTTGAAGAAGTTTCACGGGTGAAATATTACTTTCTTAAATAGTTGATTGAACATATTTCAATTCCATCTTGCTTGCGTAGTTTCACAAAATCAAGCGAGCATTTTTATTATTAAATTTTGAAAGAGTTGTTGAACTGATTCCATTTTTGAAAGATTCTATATTGTTTGGTTGAACATGGGTGAAATTTTTCTACCACATAATATTATGGTTTAAGAGTTATTTTCACTATGCTGATTTAAATTTTTTCAAAGTTTATTGAATAAATTTCTTTTTAGCAGTTGTAGAAGTTGAAGAGTTAAATACTTGGAAATTTGAATCCAACAAAGAAATTGAAGAATCCTCTTCTATAAAAAGTTCCAATTGAAAGTGACTAATTAAGTTATTATAACATTTAGACATATGCCTTTGTCAATTAATGGTTCTTTGATATAATCTTCATCTTATGGCTAGCCATTTTTTTGTCAATCTTCTATGTTCTTCACACTAAGACATATCACTCCTGCTACTTTGGGTGTTTATCACATTCAGACATGTCATTTCGTAAACATGATGTTTTATAGTAAACTTTATGCTATCACCACATTTTGGTAAACTTTATTCACGCATATCTTTGTCAACTTTATGCGTATGTCACATTCAGACATGTCATTTCGTAAACATGATGTTTTATAGTAAACTTTATGCTATCACCACATTTGGTAAACTTTATTCACGCATATCTTTGTCAACTTTATGCGAATGTCACATTCAGACATGTCATTTCGTAAACATGATGTTTTATAGTAAACTTTATGCTATCACCACATTTGGTAAACTTTATTCACGCATATCTTTGTCAACTTTATGCGAATGTCACATTCAGACATGTCATTTCGTAAACATGATGTCATCACCTTCGGACATGTCTGATCAATTTTATGTAATAATGACTTTCATGATGTTTCATAGTAAACTTTTATGCTATCACCACATTTGGTAAACTTTATTCACGCATGTCTTTGTCAACTTTATGCGAATGTCACATGTGATCACTCATTAATTTCATGTAGTTAAGATGCCTCATGTCTCACTTTATGTTATACCATATTATTTGGTAAACTTTATCAGAATTGTTTCATAGTATTTAAACCAGGTTTGATCACATTTTTTATCTATTGCATGTCATTATCACATTCAGATATCTTCACATGATGTGATCTCCACTTTCAGGTAATCCAGCTGCGTTTCGTGCAGTGAATTAGGATGCAACAATCACCAGCTGCAAACATGTTGATTCCATAGTGGCCACTAAGATGGCGTTCATGTGTTGTAAACGTAAATCTTTGCGATTGGATTACAAAAAACATTTTTTACGTCTCTTACATATGTTAATATCCGTTTGAGTGGTTCGTACCAAACATTTTGTCTGCTGTAAAATAAATAAAAATCAGTAAAAAGTTGCCAGCTATAGTGAAAAAGGGGTGGAATGGTTCAAGGTGTTAATTTACAATAATTATCTCCAAATTTCACAAAGCATAAAGCAGCATTACACATTTTTTAAATTCTGTGCTTCACAAATTTATTTCCATTTTTTTTTTATTTAATTTTTCTTTTTTTATACACACACCAACACACTCTTTTTTTTATATCATATTCAATTTATATAATTTATTTTATATAAATAATATATATATATATATATATAAAATAATACAAACAAAATATTTCTGTTAATAGTAATAAAAGGCTTTAGAGATTATTCAATAAAAAAAAACCTAATTCTATAGAAAGCCAACAAAAATAGTAATATATCATTTAAAACTTCGTATTTAAATATATATTTACATTGATATCAAAATAGACTGGAGAGTATTTGTGTTTATCATTTTCACAAAAGATAATAGTAATAATTTGACGATTATAAAATAAAAATATCATTATAATAAATGAAAGCTGAAAAACCAACAGTTTTAAATGTCTATAAGATTTTACAGAGAACATTTTTTGCATGTTTATTTAGAAAAAATAAATACCTTGATTTGGACGTCGAGTCATTTCTTCTGTTGGACAAATCCTTAGAGTTACGGTCATCACGTTCATACCTTCGACTGTAAACAAATCATTTTAGGTTAGTTATGGCATGTCCAAAATCAACCAATTTTTAAAAAAAAATATCCATGGAAGATTGTAAACATGTCGTGAGTGTTTTTATTTAAAAAAGAAAATCAACCTACAAGTAGAAAATTGTAAAGATAATAATATAATACGTTTCACCCTTTTAATTAAGTAAGCCGATAAATATAAGGGATGTTATGGAGATTCCTAACTGAAACAATTGTATATCTATACTAATATATAAAGAGGAAAGATTTGATTTTTTGTTTGTTTGTTTGCATCGAATAGGCTCCAAAACTACTGAACCGATTTGAAAAATTCTTTCACTTTTGGGAAGCTACAATATCGGCGGTGAACATAGGCTATATTTAATTTCCAAAAAAAATTGGGTAACCTACGAAAACTTCAATAATGTAACCCAAGGTGTAAAAAATTTACCTAAAATATTCTTTTTATCGCGAACGCTGTGAAAACTAATGATGATAGAATAAAACAATGTACTACAATTTTGTAGAAGACATCATTATTTACAAAAAGTATCGCGACAGCATATGTCTAACTATTATAGTTATGCCACAATACGTGTTTTTTTATTTAAAAAAAAAACAAAATGTCACCTCTAGAAAAGGCTCTTTATTGGTATCTTGGTATTACTCCTTATTAAAATAAATTAGTTCATATTCAAGTCTGCTTCAATATGTTTGCATAACTTTTTGAATTATTCAATTCGGACATTCCATTCGAAAGTTATCACGAGTTTAAAAATGCGAGTATTGGAAAAAAACCATAGTCTCTTATCATCTCAACTTATCCGATGCAGAGTGCGTACGGGAGCGGGGCGAAATACCGCGAAAAGTAGTCACGGTGGTAAAGTGACGTGACACGATATATTGCAATGCAATTATTCCAGATTAACATAATATGCTATAAAATATTTTGAAAAAGTTAGGGATCTGTATGAAAACTAAATTATTTTTAAGTATCTATCTACCCGTGCGAAGCTGGGGCGGACCTCTAGTTCGACATAAAATTGTAACCATAACCGAATCTGACATAAAGCTAATTTATTTGTCTGGACTTTTTTACAATTTCTTACAAATTTTATACCTGTAACCAAAACTTTCTGAAACTGACGGATTATCTGAAGAAATTAAAATCTGATGGATATATCTATACTCTATACCCACATTCAGATGCGAAATTTCATATCCTAGCATATTTAATACACATGGGATACTAGAAATGTATGAAATGATCGATTTTACACATTTCTTAGGAAGTATTGTAGCAATCTTTGTTGTTAAAACAATGTCACATTCCTCAGGATGAAAAGAAAGGGTTCAGAAAAAACGTTATATTATGTCAAGGTGAAATATCATTGTGAAAATATCATGTGTATTTATTTTTATACATTATTTTTTATAAAAAAATGTTTCCTCACCTTTGATTACTTGTAGAAGGATAGTTCCCACCATCTTGATTATACCTAGTGTTATTTCCTTGGTCACTTCTTTGTGCATAATCTAAAAAATATCGGGATTATCTTTATTATCAAACACCTGTATATGAATAAAATGAGACATTTTTCAACTTGTATAAGGCTCCTAAAAATACTACAAAATTTCTTGCATTTTTCTGAAAACTATGACTCGGCAATATTGCTGAGCAATTCAGATTGTTCACGCGGCGTTAAGCTGACACATCTCAACAAGAGGTGAAGCAGACATTGAATTGAGAATGTAAAAGATAAAGAAGAGCAAAAATTGAAACAGTTGCAAATAGCAATGCTAACATCTATATCAAAATATAGACAGGCGAAGTGTTGCTCCACGATGTACAATACAGCCCATAATCTGACAGCTACAAAATTTTGCTGATTTAAAACAACTTTAAGAAAAAGGAGCGTTGTTTTAATCAGATGAAAAAAAAAAAGAGAAAAATACCTTTTCTAACATAATTGCCACCATCTTGCTTATTAGATTCTCCGTGTTGGTAATGGGGTTTCCTGTTATAATCTTGTCCACGATTATTATTCCCTTCGTATCTATTATCACCGTGTGGCACAACTCTCTCCTTATAATCTCGTCTATCTTTATTATAGCCTTGGTTCATTGAGTTTCCATACCTGAAATAATACATCAAACGTTATCATAAAAATCCAACTAGAAACGTATATATTATAGCACTTACAGCGAGTAATTGCATGCCCTTGTCCCTTAGACCGTCCATTGAGGGTCTGTTGTGATTGGCGAGTCAGTGATTGTCAACCAAAAATACAATGGTCGCGTACTATCACAAGAGAAAGAGACCATCATACTTGACGCGCATTTACTCGCTGGAAGCACTATAAATGTACGGGGGTAAAATATGAATGATTATCTACCTATTGTCAGTTTCAGGATATTTCTTGTCATAAAAATTCCCCGTATTCCTCCTATCGTGTTTATTGTTATCGTCATATTTGTGATAACCGCTGGATCCACCTTCAACTCTCTTATTATCAGCGTAGTACTGATCATTATTGCCGTATGAAGATTTAGGAAGATCGTGTCTGTCCTTGTTATGCCTAGCTGTCTCCACTGGTTTTTCCCGACTAACATCTGGTCTGCTGCTTCTGTTGTGACTATCCGAGTACTGTCTGGGAAGATTTTGAGGTTCTGGTAATCTCCTGTGATCAGTTTCTCCTCTGTATGTGCTCCTATGTTCAGGGACATGTTTATTGGAATTCTGTTCTTCATAATATCTGGAGGATTTTTGTCGACTGTCGTAACGGGGTTTATGATGCTGTTCACTATAACTGAAAAAAAAAAAAATTACCCATAAAAATCAAAACACCTTTATAGGTTCATTCCCAAATAGATAGACAATAAGAGCTCTCGAACATGCATTGTAATGTTGGACACCCGAGGTTTATTTTAAGTGGTGGTTTTGGTTGATAGGCAGCCAACGTGAAGTCTTTGGTGCCTGCATGACGAATGATGGCTGTCGTTTGGGGCTGTAGTGTCTGTACTCTCCCCTTGTATGGTGCAGGCCCATGTAACAGTACCGGGAGTGAAATATTTTGTTAGGGTTGTCAACTAAAGAGAAATTGATTTAAAATTTTCTTCTTTGTTATTGAAAATGTTGGGATTTTTGTGAATTTCTATTGCTTCTCTGAATGATCTTTGTAAATAGTTAATGGTGGTGAACAGTACATTGGTTTGCTGAAAGGAGATTTCCTTGTCGCATGAAAGCGAATGTTCTGTGACAAAATATTAATAGTTTACCAACCACCAAGATACGACAATGCCTATCAGCCAAGGACCCTAGAGATCCTCTACAGAATCCTGGAGTGTACAGCATACCATGGAACTGTGGTCTACAGTGCATAGGCATCCACCAAAGGGAGCATCGGCACCCACTTAACTGAGTACACGAGGGCCTGTCAGTTGGATCAAACCATAGCTCCTGAGGAAGCCCGCCACAGCGATGGGCGAAATATCGGGAAGAAGCAACACGAAATTACGGTCTTATAGCCTGGATAACTTTGATATCATTTTAGCGATATTCTTTTTATGTTAAGAAGACATTGTTGCATTATCTTAAGATAAAAAAAGTTGACAGCTAACCTCTCCTCTGGTTTCCTTGTCCTAGAGTCTCTCGTATAGTCCTCTTCATCGGATATAATCTGTTCAGCACTAGGAGCCCTCCCCATACATATACTCTTCATTTTACCATGCTGGCTCCGGCTAGACTTTTTATCTCCAACATTGTATTCTACTTCATCATAGGCAGGTGGTTTGGCAGAGTGTGAATCTAGATTTAAAAAAATTACACTTTGAGATAACTTTACAGAACCTTGGCAGTATTAATCCAGATTCATTGCTGTTGATTATTTTATAGGATAAACTATTGTCCCTTTGAACTCCACTTGGAGTATGGGGTGGCAACAAGAGCCTTCCACTGCGCTCAATCCTGCGCAATGCTTATGACCTCCCACACTATGTCCAAACCCCTCAGCTTGGCTTCTTTTTATGCAAACTGATTCAACAAGGGTTTGGTTATAATTGAATATGTTTGAAAAGTTTGCACGCCTGAACATGCTTCATTTTTCGTAAGAAACTAAAACCTTATATAAATTACAGAATCAAATACAATAATTCGTTAAGTTCGTCAGTAATATTATATTTTTGATTAAACACTAGCCCCATAGGAAATATTTTTCATATAAATGACAAAACAGGTAAAATTCTACAAGTATTTACAAATGAGTTGTCCATTATAAGTTATGTGTCATTAGTTCCCAAAAATAACACCAACATGATGTAATCAATTTTATGTTTGTAAACAACCAAAAAAAATGTCCTTGATAGAAAATTCCAGGTACCCATTTCCTAAATTTTTGTGGCAAGTTTTCAAAAAATGTAGTTAGAAATAAAGGTGACCTGTATGATTATTCAAGTCTTTAAAATCTAAAATTATTCAAAATACCTGCGCGAATTAAATGAGGAGCATAGCAACAGTACAGTGTCTATTTTAAGAACATTAGGGCTTTAGTTAGTAATACACCAAAACAAACCTGGATATTCGGTTTCGCTTTGAGATTGGCGCTTCTTCTTGGAATGTTTAGAAGAGTGTTTATGTTTATGCTTATGTCTCTTCTTCGTAACGGGACTATCACCTTCACTCTCTGCGGAGCTTACTTCCTCCTCAGACTCGCTGTCAGATTCATCCGTAGATTCCTTGCGTTTTTTCTTGCTATGTTTCTTTTTCTTCTTTTTATGTTTTCTTTTCTTACGTTCTGCCTCGCTGTCGTCGGAATCTGATTCAGAAGACGAAACACGCTTCTTTTTGCGTTTTTTAGACTTCTTGGAAACCTCTTCGCTGGAAGCGTCGCTAGCCGATTCCTTCCTCTTCTCGATGGACCACTCATCTACGTCACTGTCATCACTACTCTGATCCTTACGGGATCGTTTAGATTTCATGATAAATTACACAAACAATGTTTCAATAACAAACACAAGAAACGAAACTTCTCAATGATCGACAGCGACCCAACCGGGTAAGACAGGAAATGACATCTTGAACGGATATAACCATAGAAGAAAAATGTCACGATTAGCTAGCCATAGACAAAAGAAAAAAAAGTCAATTTATTAATTTGATGATGTTCAAAATCAATAAAGACCAAAATCACTCGAATTCGGATGAAAGGACTTTTTTAATAGTAGAAAAATTTATGTAAATTGTTGGGCGGTTATTTGAAATAAAGAAAGTATGTTTGATAATTAGTTTTATTGAAATAAAAAAATATAATATCTTTATTTATTTAAACTCTTACATTGTCTATATCTATGCTTATAAACTTCCATAGACAAAACTTACTTTTGGCTGAGAACACGTAGAAAGCAGGTGGCGGGTTTCCGGTTGCAAGAAACCGTTGCCCGCTTAAATTTGCGCTGGGTACACGGACACAGAGAACGCCGGCAAAGTTTGTTTGTGGTCTAGCAATCTGTGTTAAATACTCCATACTCTATGCTTGTGATCATGTGATCTTGTCAAAGTTAATAACTGTCAATAACTTCTTCTTCTTCTTGAGGTTGGCTTTTCACCCATCAAGAGTGTTTCCGCCAGGTTGCCTAAAATAAAATATTGTCTTCCACCTACAACTCAAAAAAGCTCAATAAAATCGTTAAATCTTTAAACATTCGTCCAAGATCCTGCAACATTGACAAACAGCAGACAAAAATATAGCATAACAAAGCTTGAGAGGAAATATCAATTCAAGTCATAAATATTATTAACATGTAACTACAAAAAAAAGAAAAAAAAACAAAGTTAGAGGGATATGGAATCTATAAATTAATTCCATTTACTAGTAAGAAGTTTCCAAGTAGCTTAAACACTTGTTTACAATTACGGGACAGAAGGGACTGGATGTTAACTGGGGTTTGGACCCCCAGCCTCAACAGATTTGTGTAGAATTCAGGAAATCTATCGTTCAAAGGACACTGAAAAAAAACATGATCGAGATCCTCATCCGCCAGTTCGCACTCGCATAAGGGGCTTTCAACAATATTAATTTTAAATAAATGCGCTCTCAGACAGACATGCCCGATGCGCATTCTGCTAATCGATGATGTTTCGAATTTATTCAACTTAATCTCAGCGAACCACGGCTTTCTCATTATTTGGGGTTGGATCGACGCCAGGAATCCCCCTCTTGATTCAGAGGTGAACTCCCAGTGCCGCTGCCAACCCCGAAACATCCCGTCCTGAGCCATTGGCAACAAATCATCCACGGGAACCGTGCAATGAGCTCTGCTGCCCGTACCCTGCGCCATTTTAGCAAATGTATCTGCCAGTTCGTTCCCCGGAATGCCAGTATGACTCGGGATCCACGCCAATGTGACCTTCACACCCTTCTCTTGGCAATAGAATAATTTTTCTCTTATGGAAAGACATATTGAATCCTCTGGGTGAGAATATGGGGATGAATCAAGTTTTTGAAGTGCGCTCAGACTATCACTAAGAACTAGAAATTTGGATCCGTTAGCTGCTTCCATAATAAAAACAAGCGCCTCCAAAAGGGCTGTACACTCGGCGGTAAACACCGAGACCTCACCGGGCAACTGATATAACTTAAATACACTATCTATATGTGAATAGAATGCTGCTCCAACGATTGGGGAATCTGGTGATTTTGAACCATCTGTATAAATTAAATGATAACCTATCCATTCAGTTCGGATTATCGAATAGAATTCCGTCGCTGCTGTTGGACTTTTATCGACACCAAGCGACATAAGTATGTGTGGACGATAGGATAGAACACGATGGTCAATCGAGTAGATTGGTAGTCTGTTACAATCAGGAGTTTTTAGAACGACCGTTCGGTAACTACGAAGGCTGTTAACAAGGAGCGGGAGAGGTTTGTTTCTCCAATACCCAGTGGAACCACACAGTCCATCCAATTCCTGCAAACGATTAATCAGAGGATGACGACGAAATCTCCAGCGACCCAAGAAGAATCTATCAGCAAGAAGCTGCCTACGAAGTGACAAGGGCGGTAAGCCCGCTTCCACTTGCATGGCATTTATGGGGGACGACCTCATAGCCCCTAATATAATTCTCAACCCCTGAGACTGTATACGATCTAGCTTGTTTTTGTTAGCTATGGTTGTGGGCTCTATAAGGAAGCTAGCCTGGTCCAGTTGGCTACGAACATAAGCGTTAAAAAAAATCCTCTGAACGAATGGGTGACATCCCCACCAGACTCGGGATACTGCTCTCATGGCATTTAATCCAGCTAGACTTTTACTGCAGAGGTAGTCGACATACATTTTCCACGATAGATTCGAGTCGAGTGTAACTCCCAGAACGGTAACCGAAGGCTTAATGGGAATAGGCTGCCCGCGGTAAACTATATTCAGATCAGGTGTAGTCCTCTTTCTAGAAAACACCACGGCTTCGCACTTTCTAATGGATATTTCGAGTCCGTTGGAGCTAAACCATGACGCTAAACGCTCTAAATTTGCATTAATTACTCTCTCAGCTGAACAGACATCATGACCCCCGACGTATATGAAAAAATCATCAGCATACTGCAAGATTTTGCATGGCTCCCTAATAGCGAACCCTAGATCGTACGTAAACACGTTATATAAGAGCGGGCTTATAACCGATCCTTGGGGGAGACCCTTATAGACCTGGCGTGACTCGGATTGGATCCTAATGTTTCTGCTCATTAAAAGGTTAACAATGAATCCATACAAACGCGGGGGAACCCCTGTCTCCAATAGCTTTCTTTGAAGGATATTTATCTTAACACTGTCGTAAGCTGCTTTCACATCTAAAAACACCGCGACGAGGGGGAGATTCTTAGAAAACGCTATGTTAATGTCCGTTACCAGGACAGACAAAACATCCAATGTTCCCTTCCTTCTTCGAAAGCCGAACTGAGAGTCAGATATAATATCATTGTTTTCATAAAACCACTCCAGTCTTCTTTTGATTAGATGTTCGACCACCTTTAATACAGACGATGATAGCGCAATGGGTCTGTAGGAAGAGCCCAAGTTCCCGTCACAGTTCTTTTTAAGAATAGGAACGATCTCTTGTGATTTCCATTCCGAGGGAATGGCGCCACACTGCAGAGCACAATTTATCAATGACAGAAGATACTCCCTCGACTTCTTTTTACATTTTTTCATAAAACTATAGGGGATGCTGTCTAACCCTGGAGCTCTGTCCTGAACCGAGGCTAAGACCCATTCTAACTCACTCATGGTAAAGGGGGCATCCAACCAGTTACGCTCACCAAAGGAGTACCTAAAAGGTAACTCGTTTTCTTCAGGGGCGGTTGGGGGGGCCAATAAATTCACAAATTCCTGTAACCATTCCCCTGGCGAGAGCCGCTGACGGCGGATATATTTTGGGTTAAAAAATAATTTAATTGTTGCCCACACTGACGAGAGTGGCACGTCCGGGGAGAGGGAAGAACAGAACTTTTTCCATCCTGCCCTTTTTTTATTTTTCAATAATCTCTTCGCCACCGCAACCGCATTCAAATAATTAAAATAATTTTCATTTGACATGTTTCTCTTATATAACTTGCAGGCTTTCTTACGTTCATTGACAACCTTTTGGCAATCAATATCCCACCATGGTGGCATAGGCGTTTTTTTTTTAGTAGATTGACTTTTTAGATCAGGGATACATTGCCTTCCTATGTCTATTAGAGAGTCAGCGAATGTCGAATAACACTGTGCGAGGTTATCCTGTGAAGGGATAGGGAGCGATCCCACTATATCGTCCATTTCCTCAGAGAAGCGATTCCAGTCTGCAAGTGATGTCCTAAACCGGGTCCGTCGGGGCTGTCCACCGATTCTACGAGTCGAGAGGAGATAATCGGACCCCAGCGATGTTGATAAATAAATGGGGAAGTGATCACTGCCGCAAGGGCAATCTGTCACTCTCCAGTCGAATAGGGCGGCTATATCAGCTGAGGCAAAACTTAGGTCAACAGAGCTTTGTCTGCGAAGCGGGGAGTCAATTCTGGTGAAGGAGCCATCGTTAAGAAGGCATACATTGAATTCTTCACAGACATCAACGATATCTCGACCTCGACGGTCGGTGACATGTGCCCCCCAAAGAGCATGGTGGGCATTAAAATCCCCTAAGACTAAAAATGGAGGTGTTAGAGACGAAAACAAGGATCTGAGAATATGATAATTAATTCTGTTACTGGGTGGGATGTATACAGAAAGAAGTGATAGTCTGCCAACCTTCACTCCAATAACGTTTATTTCCTCAAATGCTCCCAGCGACAAAGGAACGGCTGACAGGGACGAGTCGACCAATACGGCCACACCCCCCCTGCCATCCGCCCTGTCCTCCCGAAAACAATCAAATCCACTGATTTCAAAGCGAAATTCAGGAACTAACCATGTCTCCGAGAGAGCCAAAGCGCATGGTTGGAATTTATTAATTAAGTGTAAAACTTCCGATTTTTTGGGCAATACGCTACGACAATTCCACTGGACCATAGAGCGTAAGCGGTTCATTGTGCAATGATTCATTGAGACGAGAAATAGCGGAGGCGACGTTGGGCGGTAGGTTTGGTAGAATTGAAAAGAGAGAAACTAACAGTGCAGATATATTTGATACAATTGTTTCTGCTGAGCTATTGATAGCTGGGGAAAGCACCTCAGATGAGTCTGCGCCCCTGTTTAGAGCGCAGCCATCCCGAAATGCAGAAGCCTGACCATTAGAGTAGGACAACAGCTGGTCAATTTGTGTTCTGTCCCAAGAAGTAGGGGTTCTGGGTTTATGGGGCTTTTTGATAATAGGACGTGACATTCTGAAAGATTGGGTGGGGATAGGCCTCATAGGTGAGGAATTCAATACCTCCGCAAATGATTTGTTAGTCACTCGCGGCGTCATTTTGTCAGCCTCGAAGTATGACACGTTATCTTTAGCCATTGTCAGTTTGACTTGTTTTTCACGAATAAAAAAGGGACAGGCAGAGCTTGTAGCCAAGTGAGGACCAGAGCAGTTGATGCAACTGGACATGCCGTCCGTTCCACACTCAGACCCCATGTGTTCCCCTCCACACTTAAAACACCTGGGCGTTGAGCGACAGGTCTTCATAACATGACCAAACCTGCAACATTTATAACATTGGGTTGTGGGATACGTGTATAATTCAATTGTCAACGAGTTGTGAAATAGGTAAATGTACTTGGGGAGCATTTGTCCCTCGAATGAGAGGACAACCGTTTGGGATGGCACCCAGGTTGTGGTTCCCTGAGCCACCATCTTTCTTTTAAGTCTTCTCGCCTTCAATATTTTTCCAAAGCCCTCTGGGACCTGTATATATTTGATCATATCTTCCTCTGTAATGTCCGTGTCTATGCCTCTAGCGAGTCCCATTTTAATGGTTTTAAAGGTTGGGATGTAGGCCTTTAAGTGATTGGTGGATATGAATTCACTACGTACAAATGCGTTCGCGTCAGCCCCAGATCTGAAGGTGAGCTGGATCCGGTTCCTGCCCAACCTCATGACCCCGCCGTCAGCAAGATTCTTAATTTTGTGGTTTATCAATTTCCTACCAAAGCTGATTGGATGTAGGGGTACATTATCAACATTAGACACAAACACAATGAAAGGACCTATGGAGTGCTCAGAATATAGAACTTCTACGATGTCTGTTGAGGTTAATGGAAGATTTTCCACGGGGGGGCTACCTCGGGATGATGCAACACCATCCGTGCAGTGAGAAGCACCCGCGGGATTTACGGTTTTATTTAGATCGTCATCACTGGATGATCGGGAACCCAGTTTTCTTTTAATTCGCTTATGTTTTGATTGGATTGTTATATATTGTGACGGAGAAGTTGGCAAGTCGCCATCCGGGACCGTCACCAAAGAACCGTCCGTCTCGGAACCATCTGGAGGCCAGGGGTCAGGAGGCCTATCCTCCGACATTATAACGATATGTTGTCAGTGTCAATCAAGGTTAGAATCAAAGTATGTAGTCTGTATAATACTTACCTGTTTTGACGACTTTATTTTAATATAAGGCGAACAGACTTACGCAATGATCAATTAACATTCAAAATTTAATATTTTTTATATGTGTAACAATTGGAAAAACTAAATACTGCTTGAAGCCACGTTTTGTCCACCCACGCTCCAAAACCGGCAACTTTTTTTCCAACTGTCAATAACATAATTGGCTGTCGTCCGCAGTAATGAATGAAAAACTTTTCAAATTATGATTTTTTTCTCATCTAGTGCCCATCAATAAAATTAAAAGTTACAAGCGTTCATCCCATTAATTGTGATCGGTTTGTACATGGCGGATACCACAATATGCAAAGTTAAAGAACGACAAGGAAAGATTCCTACCAGTACTCCAGGATGTGTTATGGTGCAATCTTCGACGTGTTTGCGTTAAGGATGCTAAATTTGGATTTATTTTATCACTGGCTATCCATGAACATGAAGTGGTTCCTAGATTACTCACCTAGTACAATTTCGAAATATGAATTCTTTCCTGTTTCTCTAAATAAAGTTAACTGCTTCGATGAGATCAACTGAATGCATTAGTGCTTCATTATGTTGATAAGGATACATTTTTGTCCTTTTAATGTTTTTTTAACTTTCTCACTCTATAATAAGGTAAAAATGTACTTTAGAGATCTACTCAAGCCAAAAATTCAAATATGTTCGGTTTGCAGAGGGTAAAATGGATTCGGGGGTGCTCGTGAAGAAGTATGGTACCTATTTTCATGCCTGTTAGTCATTAAAATAGGTTAGTTAGAAAACATGCTAACGAACCTAATTTTTTTAATGAATTGGTAGTAATGTCAAAGTACGAGTAGATCTCTAAAGTGCATTTCAAGTATTTCAACCTATAATAATAATGGTTAATTAATGAAAGTACGTATACAAAAATAAACTTGTAGTCACTAGTCATCACTAGCAGTACACAAAAACGATTTCTTGATCTGGTTAGCAAGTGGCAATTACATTGATATTTCCTGTTATAGAAAAAAAGTATAAATATAGGGTAAAGTTATGAATTTATCTCCAAAGCAGCAAAATAAACTAATACATAATAAGTAGGATACCCCCAGCACCACTCTATTAAGCTCATAAAAAGTCATAGGTTTCTTTATTGTATTCTTAACAAAAAATCCAGATTGGAAACAGATTTATCCTCGATTATATTCAATGGCTCCATACAGTGGTAATAAGACCCTTGATAACATATGTCCCTGTTGTTTGGTACAAAAAGACTGAGCAAACAACCGTAAGGAACCTAATAATAATATAATATAGAAAATACCTAATATTATAGATAAATGTCGTGCATGTGGTCAGACAGGAGAGACTCTCACATCTAGTAAATAAATAATAAAATATATTCAATGAGAAGTAATTCAAGATTCAAAAATAAGTTAAGTTACACAAATCAAGCAGACAAGTTACGTTCCATTTAAATTTCTTCGTTTCATAGTTGGAAGCGATATCTCTATCTATCCACACAGTGGGACTTCTTTGTCGACTGCTCTACAGTAAAAAAAAGAAACTACACATTTTTTTATTTCAATGAATATATTTTGTCTATACATTGTCATTCATAGAACACATTTATAGTTCAATATATTACCCTCCTTATAAAGAAAAACTTGTGTTACAGAATATTAAACATTTGATTGAATGGAGACGGTAGTCTCTGAAAAGCGCTTCATGTTTGAATCGTTTTATGATAGAACTATATATAAAGGTCTCCTCAAGAATGTCACTAGGTCCTTGAGCTCTTATGGTCTTGAATAATAAGGAGGGTAGACTTTTAGAGAAAGTTAGATAGTTTGGTTTTCTTATAGGGAAAAGGGCTCGGCTTGAGTAAAGAAATTAAATACGAGTTTTAGAATAGAGGTAAGAATTTATTCAGTCTTGTACTTACCAATATAAATTTGACATCACATGAAATTGAGAAAAGAAGGTTTGATTCAATATTAAATAAAAAAGGCTTGCTTTTTTCCATAAAATTATAATGATAAATAAAACTTGTAACAAGGATATTTGTAAAGTTACCGAGGTGCAAAAAATAATTAGATAGCCGTGTCTGCAAATGGACTGTGTTAGATATTCTGTGCAATCCTCTATGAAATAAGGTTTTGTGTGAAATAAACAATAAATTGATATTCATCCCTGTGTCGAATCAAAAGGTAAACTGTTTATGTTGCATGTATGCTAAATTGGTGCTATTAATGTTGTGAGAAATTTTCAGTAGGTGGCAGAATTTCATCTGTAGATGGTGTGATTTCTCCTATAAATGCGAGCATCACCAAGCACTTTCTGCAAAACACAATAAGACATCTTGTTTATGAATATGGCATAAAACAAAGAAAGACAATACAAATGTAGAAATAAAAGCAACAATCATGAATAAAAATTATATGTACCTATATATTTAAAAATATGAGTATGGGCTCACTCAAAGCAAACACAAATACACTTTTGACATCTTTCACACTAACCAAAGGGTTGTGGAAATGGTCGGCACCGGGATTCGAACCCACGACCTTCAGTATGCTGTGTGTATGCAAGCCATCGACTGATACCATTGGACTACCAATCACCTCCATACAAATTAAATTTCTTCTAAATAATGTTCTTCCAAATAAACATCTTCGCTAATATCTCTATTGATAACACATGTACTGGGTGATTGTTCCCTTGTGAAGTATAGAGTAGGAAATGTTGACTGGTATACACAATCTTTTACTAATATTTGCAACCTGCTTCTAAATGATAATAGATGATCCTTAATATTTATTTGCTCGGAGACACTAACTTCTGCTTCAGGAGTTAATGTGTTCAAGTGTGGACTTGACAGACTGAACAAGTGAATACTGTTGTGAGATCAAACATATCAACATAGCTGCCTGTCTGATAACATTAATAGTAAAAATAATAATATCTAATGACTTATCGTACTTACATATTTGATGACATGCATCTTTTCCTGCAACTGCGGAATGCTTGCAGATATATGTGGCATGTCTTCCTGCTCTGACCATAAAGAAGACTGTATTTGGAAATTTACTGATAGCTCTTGGGAGTTGAGAAGACCGGAAGCTATCATTTGGGGATTCTAAAACAATATTTGCATGTGTATTTGGACCTCTTAGATTTCCACTTGACTGCCTCGGTTTTACTATATCCCTAAGAGATAAGAGCGATTGATAGTACGGCCATTTATGTACATTGTCGTAGATGGATCTTCTAAGCTAATGGTAGAATTTTATCATATTCAACTGCGAACTGGCTCCTTAAATATTTCCATTTCTTTCTCAGTTTAATTTCTGTAAATGAAAATACCATTACATGTAATAAGTTGTTATTGAAATAAGAATGATTTATTATAAATTTCTACAAAACAATAAAATTCTATACAATTAAATATACAGAGGGTGAGTTTATCATTGGACAGAGATATCTTCCAATTAATTTTCATTAACATTTCAAAAACATTCAGGATAAAACGTTTTAAAATCACAAACAGTTTTATTCCATAGTTCTAAAGGCTATTGTGGGCGCTTCTTACAAATTCATTACAACTGACTTAAGGCGAGCAGTTTATAGCTGATGTGCCCATATCTAGCTCAATCAAAATCAATAATTATTCTTCAAATACTCGTCTTATAAAGGCGTCAAAAGTGTATTTGTGTTCACTTCGAGTAAGCTCGTGTTTCCTCAGGTGCGTGACCTCATTGTTAACATTTCACTAAAGCTGGGAATGTGGTGATGCCCATGCAAGATCTTTAAGGTCTCTAATAATATCCACACATTCTTATTTAAAAACCATGTGTTACTGCAATATGTAGATACATAAACACACTGAATATCAATTGTTATTAAAACTTACCAATCGAGATTTCTCTCCAACATTTTTGTCTACGGCATTTTTATTGCTGTGCAATTTGTTTCCTTTATCTTAAATAGGAGTTTTAGCAAAACCCGCGGCAATAAAATTCCCGGTATCCATCGAGTTATAATAATAATATTTTGACGACTCGACATGACAGTAATGACACATAACAAGAGAAAAAATGACAGAACCAGCGTCTGCCTGCCCAAAAAAGAATGTCCAATTCATTCCGGTAAATATGCCCGCGTCGCGTGCTAGTGCCTGAAAGCGGGCCCCTGTTTTTATTGTGCGCACGTCCATTCAAATGCATAGAAACATTCTTTGCGCCGGTCGGCAGGTGTCGGAATCGGCTTTCTACGTGTTCGCGCCCTTTGATTGCCATTTAACCATAGAGTATAATAATACTACTTAAAATAGAGTGGCAACTCGAGCGTTTTTTGTAGACTGGGAATACAACGCCATATTTTGTTCATCGTACTAAAATTACGCGCATGCGCGCTTTCAAATTTTATACCCCTCAATATATTCAATTTTATCCTTAACTTATGAATATAAATAGTTTCAAAAATGACCTACTCTATTTCATCAGCAAATATATTTTTATTTTAACGTAACATTTAAAACTTTTTTTACACATTCAAGATTAAAATGTTAATTAAAACAAATATACATCCGTTTTAGAAATAGGATAAGTCACTTTAAGAAACTATATTCATAAGTTATGGACAAAATTGAATATTATGTCAGTGTGTTGATGAATATTTTACACTATATATTTTATGAAAAGTAATTAAAATTTGAGATGTTATAATGCATTAATAAAACAATCCAATAAAATAAATTATATTTATTTGTTTTTTATACTTAATGCTTTGACATAATATTTTTTTAAAAATAAAATTTATATCACGAGTGAAGACTTAAAGAAAATTATCACAAAACTTCCTATTTCTTGAGATTTGTTCATCACTCAGACATTCCAATATTTATCCACAGATTTTGCATTAAATTACGAGACAGATCGTTCAAACATCGCTGCACTGATGAAAACAAAACAAAGCGACCTATATCGCAACACATGAATGAAAACAGGGAATAAAGCGTCCAAATATCATACAACGATACAAATAATATATTTACGTAAAATGAAATCACAAAACTTATCATATCAAGCTTCGAAATATAAAGAAACTGACACATGGTGAAAAAAATATAAAATCGCGCATTAATCAACAACTTCTTAGCAACTCAATCAACAACTTCTTAGTAACCCAATCAACAGTTTCTTAGCAACTTCTTAGCAACTAAATAACAGCTGTCATGCGGCTGCGCGGCTGTAGTTCCAATAATTTCCGAAAAAAAAGTTCTGGCTCAAGGACCATGAGGTGTCAAACTTATCTGTCAAATATATTGTCTATGGTTTGTATGGAAGTTTCACTACCGTGCATTTAACATAAATATTGTTCATATTACGACATAATATAAAATAATTTAATTATTGTTTTTTTGTGCTGTGTAGATCGCGTAATTGTTTATCTTCAGGGGGTAAGTTGTTATTTTTTTATAACTAGATATACCAGCCTATTGTATATACGCTACGAAATAAATAAGCCTTTTAGCTTTTAAAAATAACGTTTTTTGAAATTAACGAAACAGCTATAACGTTTTTGAATTTAAGCCGTTATTCCCACTTTTAACTGGATGGCAGCCTTAAGAAATTAAAACCAAAGAGGTCGACGAGATCAGCAGCTAGCAAGTCCAAGATCTTTACAGTCAGACAGCTAGGCTGTGACTACTGTGGGCCTCAGAGCTGTTCCGAGTACAGGCAAAAAATACTCGAGTACTGAGTACAAGTAGTACTATGCCCAAAATATACCTACTCGAGTACAAGTACTCGGTGAGAAGTACTCGAGTACAAAGTATCGAGTACATGAGTGATTAATGAAACGCAACCCCTTTTATAAACCTTTATTTGCCCTGCGCATGTTTCAACCATGAGGTCACCATGCACATGAAAATATCACGCGCACCATCTATGCATGTGATTCAGCCATAGGGCCAAAACATATTGTAATTTGTAACCGCGAGCAATTGAATCGACCGATTCAAGAAAAGTATAAATATAAGTAAAATAATAATATCGTAATATAAATGTAATAATACTTATTACATTTTTTTAAATTGGTGTACGTATTACTTTTATTTAAAAATATATACCAACTCGGTTGAGTGTAGTTGCCCCCTCCCCCCCCCCCCCTCTTGCGGGCGCCGTTGAATTTTTTCATCATCGTTTATGTTCATCGTTGAACAATAAGAATGTACCTAACGATAATTATTTTTTCACAAGACACATCAGAGGTGACCTCCATAAGTAGGCATTCCTTAAAAATATAGAACTATAGAACTCCAATCCAATCCAAACTCCCTTAAGGCCCCACTTAGGGGCATAGGGAGGCAACAAGAGCTCTCCATTGCGCATCGTATATGACCTCCTCCCACAGCATGTCCAGATTCCTCAGCTCCGCTTCGAAGGAGCGGAACACAGTATGATAGGGTATTCCTCGTCTTCGGGACCGAACTAGAACTAACAAAACAAATATTTTAGGAGCATCAATTTAACCGACGTTAAAATTTTTATAAACATGGATTTTTTCAAGTAAATATGTAGGTAGGTACTTACTTCAGTTTTTACGTGAAGAATCAAAAGCAGAGTAGGATTTCAGATCATCATACACCATAAAAATGACGATGCCGTCATAAACGTGTTTTTGAAAAAATAATGTATTATTTAGTTTTTGAAATAACCAATTCAATTGAGTGGGTCAGAGCCAAACATGACTATTCCACAATTTTAAGAAAAATGAGTTAGGCATGTGT
Source organism: Mystacides longicornis (assembly GCA_963576905.1). Classification (NCBI taxonomy): domain Eukaryota; kingdom Metazoa; phylum Arthropoda; class Insecta; order Trichoptera; family Leptoceridae; genus Mystacides; species Mystacides longicornis. Next base: position 10,447,067 of record OY756436.1, read on the forward strand.
CCTTCTGTCCTTCACCGTTATTTCAATATCCTATTAGAGCCAAAAGTGACCACAAGTCTCATATATACTACAAGTGCTGACATCTGACGGCATGTTTTGGTACTCGTCAAAACATTTTAGTGTTGGCGCCAAATGTGACTATTCAACGCAACAATGGCGGTCGAAAATGACATATTATGAAGAAATATCGGATGATTACTCAAGTGATCACAGTGAATATGTTCCGGATTCTGATTCAATTGATACAGCAGGTATTTATACTCATTATTATGTAATAATCTATAGCAATTATATGTTTATCACAATTATGTAAGCACTCAAATATTACACTGGACATATGAGGGTTAGTCATTTTTGGCCCTTACACATTAAGAAATAAGTGATGTGCTTTATAAATTTCATATTTTGACAATCATTATCTTTTATGCATTTTAGGTGGCAAAGAATCATCTAGAAGTAATACAAATACTGCAGAAGTACTTGAAACCAATGCACTCTCCTCAATTACATCAAATATTATTTCTACTTCTGGTGTGAGTAAAAAACGAAAACGAAATCCAGTTAATCATAAAAAAATATAAGAAAAAGGAAACTTAATTTAAGCGAAGAATATGTTTCATCAACCGGTGTTTTGAGAATGAGAAAAGACTGTAATTTGAACTCCTGCGGTTGCAAAAAGAATTGTTCACTGGCTATCTCAAATGATAGAATGATCGAAATTTTTTTTTTTTTTGCAAATTAGATTACCAGATGAAGTCAGCATTCATTTCTAGTCAGATTGAAAATATCAATACAAAAGATCATTTATGCTTAGTTACACATGTATTATATATATTTTTTAGAAAATAAACCTTTAAGCTTAATTGAGTTTTAATAACTTACAAAATAGGCTAGCGCCAAAAGTGACTAATGTGTGCTTATCCAACACAATTCTCTAACAATGTATACATTGTCTGTCAGAGCCAAAAATGACTATGTTTTTATTAATTAATACAGCCTTTATAAATAATCCAAATTTTTTTTCTCATCAATATATAAATAATTAAAGAGTATGTCAGCATGATATAATATAGTTTTTTTTACCACAATTCATCAAAATATTTAATTACTAGCTGACCCGTCGAACTTCGTATCGAAATAAATAATATGGGTACTATAGGTTTTATGCAACAGAGCTCAAATTCGTTTTTTTAGTTATTTAACACGAATGACTATTTACTGGCATTAGCAAAACCTGCATACCACGCTGCATTAATTGGGTATGCGTTTATTTATACATCAAAAACTTATTACCTATGTTAATACGATGTGGGAAGAGGTCATCATTGCGCGAGATCGAGTGCAATGGAGAGCTATTATTGCCTCACTTTGCTCCTGAGTGGAGTTCAAAGGGAGTTTTAAATTTGATTGATTTGATGTTAATATGTATGTAAAAAAAAGAATTTAGGTATGTCATTATATTCGATGTCTTAATAGTTATTTTGCTCAGTTAAAATAATATTGATTGATTAATCAAGCACGATAAGGAACATCTCAAATACGCATTGAGGTGTCAATACTTTTTTTGCCCATCACGCTGATTCCCGAAGGGGGTAGGCAGAGAGTATGGACTTCCATTCTTTCCAATCCAAACACACTCGCTTCCTCCAAACGCATAACATTCCGCATACATGCTCTTATATCCCTTTTGCTCCTGACTTGGCCCTCCCGTAAGACGGCACCGATATGGTCGGTCTATGTCATTCCAGGTCGGCCTCGTCTGCGTGCACCTATTCTTTCAGATTTATATTATTATCCTTTGAGTCATTCTCTCTTCGTTCCTTTTCTTTACATGTCCAAACCGTCTTCTTTATTCACTTTCATTCTAGTCTCTCCACTAACATCCACTCCACATTCCTTTCTAATATTATCATTCCTCACCATCAATAAGTCTCTTTCCGCATATCCTACACAGTGATATCATTTCCACAGCATTTATTTCAACTTCCAAATTTTTCGTCAATGTCCAAGTTTCACTCCCATAAATCATGGATGGTATCAGGATTGCATTGTGCATCAACTGTCGATTTCAGAGATATCTTCTTAGGGGTCTAAGTGCACCGCCAACCCTTCTCCCAGCCAATTTCCTTCTTTCAATCTCTTTTTCACACCTTGCATCTCTTCTAAATAAATTACCTAAATAGACATACTTCCAAGTTCTCGACATTCACTTTCACACAACATTGCGTTCTTAAATCTTCTCTTTCAAAACAGTGGAAATAATTAAAAAGCTCATTAAATGCAGTATCTGTGATTTTTTTTCTAACTTCTATTACAACATGGTGGAAGTGTAACAATTTTTATTTTCAATAAAGAAACGCATGCTAGGTCATTAGCAAATAATATCCAGCTTTTTTACATATTAACGATGCAGATTATATTTACGTTATATGTATGTACTCATCCTCTGTAAAAATCAGCCCATAAACGAAGAATTGATTTTCAAACAAACAAAAAAAAATATTCTACTTGTTCTTCAATCATGTATTCATTGTATTAAAACATACCAAAACTCCTTATAAAATGAACTTCAATTAAGTATAACTCCTTAATGGCAATGTTATGTATACGATTCTGTTTGCTGGCGGTTTTAAATATCTCTGTAAATAATGAAAGTTTCAAAACTCCTTACGCTTCATTACAACAATGCATTCCTTGTATTAAAACTTACCAAAACTCCTTATAAAAATTAATTGCAATGAATATTATATGACTTATCCAATCAATCTATTTCATATGATATATTTTATATTCGCATTCTATCAATTGCAACAACAATCAATCCACTGACAGTTCTTTCAAATGTCAATTAATAAAAATTCAAAAGTAGAACAAAATTATATTGTAAAAAGTACTAAAAAGATTACCTACTTTCTGTGTTTTCTTAAATTTTCTAATTATCCATGCATTTTTCTTAATTTTTTTCATCTAAATCAACCTTCTCCCGATAATAGCCTACACGACAAAAAAAGAATTAGCGAAATCGGTCCAGCCGTTTAGGCGTGATGCGATGATATCGGAAAATAAATCTCCATTTTTATAGTTTTCTTAAATTTTCTAATTTCCCATGCATTTTTCTTAATTTTTTTGTTCTAAAAGGACACTCTCCTGATAAAAGCCTACACGACAAAAAAAGAATTAGTGAAATCGGTCCAGCCGTTTAGGCGCCATCCGATGACAACGCGAAATAGCTCTCCATTTTTATATATAAGATAGGGTCTAAACTTTGAAGTTCGATTTCTCAAAACAATGAAAATGTGGGTTAGTCATTTTTGGTTCCAAACCACTCAATTATAATACACGGGGTTTTAAAAAAAAATTCTTCACTAATACTCACGAATTAAAAACGAGAACCATATATCCACACTTTACCACCATCTATTACCAATTACCACGAAACCTAACAAATCTCAACTTGCAAAAAATATATATATTACGTTCCTATGCAGCGTATTAGGTTTAACGTATTCCACTAAATTCAATTATGTAGGTACTCGAGGACCAGAGCTGTTCCGAGTACAGGATAAAAATACTCGAGTACTGAGTACAAGTACTGCACACAAATATACTCGGAGTACAAGTACAAGTACTCAGATCGAAGTACTCGAGTACAAAATACCGAGTACAAGTACCGAGTACATGAGTGATTAATTAAACGCAAATCTTTTATAAACCTCTAACAACTTTGCGCATGTTTCAAAACATAATTTGTAACTGTTTGTTTTGTGTCTCTTGTTTGTGTTTAGTTTATTTTCTTTTGGTGTTTGCATCTTGGCATCACCTATTAATTTATTTTTTTAATGTCAAAATTGTTTGTAAAAGCAACCGCTGGTTGCGTAGACAATAAATAAATAAATAATGTCATCGCGAGCAATTGAATCGATCATTACAACAAACTGCATGAAATAATTTTTTTACAAAAAAAGTGTAAAACTATAATATTATTACATTAAAAAAATGGGTAAAATAACGCCTCCACGTGGTGCACCCCCGGGCAACGTTATAACGGCAAAATTCTATCAATAAGGAAGAGAGAAAGCAGATAAGCCAAAGAGGATTGAATTAAAAACAAGAAAATAGAACATGGTATGGTAAATGATACAAATCGCAAAAACAGCTCTCCTCTGGGCAATAAGACAAGAGACCTTGGAAAAAATAGAAGATAGAAGAAATAAGTATGTAGTTCTAAGACCGAATATCTGACAAAACACCACCAGATACAAAATTTGATGGGCGTTCAACTTGAGGCGATATCGCTTTCAACCATTTTTATCGCTTCAGATTTATCGACAATCTGTTCACACGGTTCAATTGGCTGGCGATATTTTAGTGTCCTGGCGATATTCGCCTCGTCTGATCACCGCATCACGGGCCTTATTTATTATTATTATTTTTTATTTGGTTCAACGGCCAACCGGCCTTTTACAATTTATATTTTAATATAGAGTTGTAGTGCACATTAGTACAAGGATAAAAAAACTCACAATTAACATAATAATAATATAACACTTTTCTATACAAAGGTGTCAGTATTGCCGGCGGAACTTATTACTTGAGGTAATTTTTTCCAGTCAACCGGTACCGTCCAATTGGAGACAGGCCAACCCCAGGTAGAATTTTCAAGTGAAAAAACACTTACGAAAACTCTGAGCCGGATGACTTCGGATCTGAAGTCCACGCCAGTATAACTAGGCTACCGAGGACAATTATTAACATAATAATGACTAATATAATAAGAATACACTGCGAATATCCTTGCCGCGGACCACCTGCCGAAAGAATTTAAAACATCTAAAGTGCTGGTCTTGTAAAAGCCTGAAAAATTTCCGCAAGACCGTCTGCTACAAGTTGCTTGAACATCTCATTCTCAACGTCTTCTTTTTGTTGTGTCTAAATACTACAAATTATGAGATTTAGCAGTATCGAAGTTCTGAATTTTTTATTTTATTTTTTATATATATATATTTTTACTATTCTATTCTATTCAACAGATTAGAGCCCATCATATATCACAATTTTTTCATATAAATAATATACCTACTACAGTTTTTACGTAAATGAGCAATAGCAGAGCAGGATTTCAGACTATACTCTATAAAATGACGATTCCGTCTTTTTTTTCTCAGAGACTTACCACTTACCACTACTAATAACCACGACACCTAACAAGTCTCTACTTGCGATATAAATTCAAATTACGTATCATAGTAGGTTTAACGTATTCCAATAAATCCAAAGATGTACTCGAGAACTTGAAATGTACTCGAGTACCTTTAATGTACTCGAGTACCTTTGATGTACTCGAGTACTTTGAATGTACTCGAGTACATTCTAAAGTACTCGAGTACATTCGAAGTACTCGAGCACATTTTAGGCTCAAAAACGTACCGAATACAAGTACAGGTTTTAGAAATGTACTCGTGGACTGAGTACTGAGTACACCAAAAGTACTCAGAGTACAATCTACGAGTACTTGTACTCGAGTACCGCCCAGCTCTGTCGAGGACTTAAAATGTACTCACGTACTTTTAAAAAACGCATCGAATACAAGTACAGGTTTGAGAAATGTACTCATGGACTGAGTACATCAAAAGGACTCAGAGTACAATCTACGAGTACTTGTACTCGAGTAACGCACAGCTCTGAGCTCTGGTGGGCCTCAGTGCTGGGAACGTGGTATCAGAGGAGGAGGGGGTTTTAGCCAAGCATGAGGATTTCAACTCAATAAAAAAATGTGTCCTCTGAGTTGGAGACCATTATTTGAATAGCTCTTGGAAGGTTCTTTCCCCTTTGATTTTTAGCGGATCATTGAACAAATAATACACTTTTGACATCTTTCACAAAAGCAAAGCTTGTGTTCCGGTGTTGTGAAACGAGAAGTTGTCGGCATCGAGAAAAAAATTGAGTTTAACTTTGAGGTTGCCGAGGAAAACCTGTTGGTTTTCCAACTTGCAATATGCCCTATACACAGTGGCGGATTTGCAGTCTTGGCCGCCCTAGTCCCCAGGCCATGTAGCCGCCCCTTTCTCAGCTATCATCATTAATATGTAGGTAGGTACATAGTGAATTTACACTTTATTGCCAACTGTTATCGAAATCAATGGGCAACCGACCTATTTTTTTATTTTCATATAAACAAAAGTTCTGGAGTAAAAGTAGGTACTTCCTAAGAAGGTTGATTTGTAAATGTTGTTTTGAAACTTTTTATTCCTTTCGGAACATGTTTCATGCGTAACTTGAGAGTTATCATACCGCCATTTTGGGACATATTTCCAGTCAATTTTATGCCGGAGACATCTCAAGTTTCACACATACTGCTGCCCGAATATCGTAGGTAATGACAATATCATAATTATTTATAGCGACAAATAAAGACATACGATAAATTATTTACATTAGCAATTAATATACCTACCTATATGAAAATATAAGGAAGTCTCTAGCGAGACACATTACTATTATTGCAACGGTGAAGTTTCAATTTTCATAAAGACTTGCGGCATCCGATACAAGGAGGATGTCGAGGCGTCAAAACACATTACAATAATCAATTATTACGATATTAATTAATATTGTACGAAAAATACCAAAGGAAGTCTATGGTAGGACACAAGGTTTATTATAACAGAGAGTTTCAATTTTCATACAATTCTGCGGCATGCACAAAGCACAGTTTTTTTGCTTTGTTTTCGAAATCATCGAAATTATCTCGTGTTTCATCAACAAACTGTATTAGTACCTCAAAGAGTTCTATAACAATAGGTAATGTCAATTTCCACACTCTGAAGTTTTTTTACTTGTAACGTTGATGCGGTCAAGTAAAACATCCCCAAAAAACAGGCATGATGGCCGTTTCAAAACGTTCTAGTTTCAAGCGAATTCCTCTTGCTTCGCATATAACGGCTCTCTTCAGTTGTGGGTCATTTTCAATTGATAATAAAGCTTTATGCAATTCATTCCACGATTCGCGCAAAGTTTTGCATGCGTCTGCGCGAGCTGACCAACGAGTCGTGGATACACTTTTAATCGTAAAATGAACATGGAGGAGTTCCCAGCGTTGGGTTGACGCTGTGAAGAAATTGAACAGCCCTTGGGGTAAATGAAAGAAGAAACAAGCCTCTTGGCTGCTTTCAGCTGTACATTCACCAACTAAATTGAGTGAGTGCGCTGAGCAGAGAACATACTCGGCGAGGGGAGAAATTTCCTTTATTTTAGCTTGTAGGCCGTTGTATTAGGTACTCCTGACATGTTAGCTGCATTGTCATAAGGTGGTCATAAGATTGCCCTCGACAGTTTGAAATGTCAATTCCCAACAGCTGACAGCATTTGTCATTTATGGCCTGTGTTTGGAACGAACTTAGAAAACATTCTACAGAATTCAAATATACCTACATATTATAATATACTTACGTAGGTAAGTCATGGTTTTTGGTCACGATTACCTGCCCCTAAAATCTGGCCGCCCTAGGCTCGGGCCTACTGGGCCTTAGGGCAAATCCGCCACTGCCTACACAATATATGCAAAATTTTAGTTTAGAGCAGGTTTAGAGATTGTGTTTGGCGTTTTAATGCTGAATACAGATAAGTAATTTTTGAATTTTCTACTTAGATATCTTTGAACGCCAAAACCGTTGAAAACTTGGTGTATTTTGCATCAGGGGGGTGAGTACGTAAGGGCTATAGCACGACTAACTACTTCCTAGTGTATAGTTAGCGCGAGTACGTAACGTTACAAATGTAGTTAGTTGTGCGTTTCAGCGTGGTTATTATGTAGTTAAGCCGTGGTTATGAGTAGTTAGACTGATGTGTGGTTAGTCGTGCTATAGCAAAAGTTACGTACTCACTACCCAGTACTGCATTTAAGTGAATGCTGCATAACATCTCCCATTTTACTCGATTTTATTAAAATCATGCTAGGTCAGTGCTAGGTATATTATTGTCAAAAGGACGTACTCTCTGTAGGTCATTATAGTATAGGTATGTACTATGTATCATTGAGAATATACTTACACGGTGCCTGTAATACCTAACATGCTTGGCTACTTTCACTTTCATTGCGAATGTATTGATGTTTGGTAAAGTGCGAAGTAGATTTTAAACTAATTACACAGCGGTAAAAATAATTTCATGTACTTGTCGATTGTTTAGCAACTGAGCAAATACATTATTTTCAATCAATATCGTATAGGTAAATACTATAAAAGTTTGACATTAAATTTAAAATTCATTCCAACTGGCTATCAAGGTTAACTACACCTAAGTTTGAATACAATAAGAATGAACAACAATGATCAACACCCAGCTGTTAGTTCATAGGTAATAATATGCTTGTGTTCGCAATATTATCAGTATAAATAACTAGATAGCATCGTATACAATACATAAAACAGAAGAGGGAATGTTATATTGTATTATCCAGTTGACTCAGCCTTAAATTATTTTATTTATAAACATGATCGTTGGTGGACGTCTCATTCTACAGACTTCTCATTCAAAGCGAAGAGACAGCAGACGGCGTTAATGAATGATTCCCGCGGACGGGATTGCGAAACAAAAATAAAATGATCATTGTCATGATGCCGTTCATATCGAATGCTTCGTTACTCATAAGATTAAAAAATGTTTTAAAAAAAAATATTCTTATTTAAATTACATTTCAATACAGTAGTGAGATATGTAGTACTTACGATGAAATATCAAAACAATGTGAATTAAGACAGTTTATTAAAACATTATATAATATTCAGTGATGATTAAAACATCGAAAAAGTTTTAAATTAATCATAAATATTTCAAAAGTTGTAATATATTAAAAGGAAAAGTTATTTCAGTGTTGGTTTTTGTAAAAATATTTCGAAATGAGGACGCACCGGTGCTTGTTTTTATTGGTGGGCGAAAATGTGAAGAATGTTTCTGATGCCAGCCCTGAAAAGACACGTATTTGTGATTTGACAGAAAATTTGACGTCTAATGGGTAAATCGAGATTTTTGTTGTTTATTTTTTGTATTTTTGAAAAATCATATGTTTTGATGTAATTTTAAGTAATTTTTGTAATTCAACTCGCGTTATTTTTATGCACTAATTCCAATCGAATTATTATAGGCGGTATGTCTGGAGTTTTTCTCATATTTTTATTATACTTAACCTTGCATTTCTAGTTTGCTGACAATAATCGGTTAAACTTATGCATTTTGTAAATTATAATTGTATGAATATTCTAGGAACGTAATGGCTACCAGAAAGAGAAGTGGTTCGGGGTCTAAACGACAGTTAAAAGAAAAAGTCGTGCAAATTTATGAATCTTATTTTCGGGGCGAGGACCTCACATCCACCAACCCTTCATTTTGGGATGAATTCTTTTTATTGAAACCAAAAGTTACGCAACTAGAAGCAGAAATACAAAAACTAAGTCCAGAAGTTTTGTCTGGCTTAAAACAAAATATTAATTTATTATTTTCCAAATGTGTTGACACATTAGGACAGGAACATCAATTAAGGTAACTGAAAAAAACATTTACTTTGCTCAAACACTATAAAAAATAGTAGATTAAGGTTTTGTAAGGTGTACTCACCTGTCCAGGTTTTGCAACGTGCGTCCGGGAGTCAGGGCGAACCCTGAAATGTGCCGGTAGTAAGTCATACTTAATTTTAACAAAATAGGTACTTATATAGTTGAATATGTAACAACTAATGACTCTAACAAGTCAATACTGATGTTCGATTTTTAAATGGAACAAACCACCATGGACTCACGACCATCTTCTACTGTTATTTTGAAGGCTGGCTTAGTGTGATCACTTTATGTTAACAACGTTCGCCATTAGGTGGTAATGTTTAAGTCTCCAAAACTCCTAATCATGAGAATTCTCAACATGTCGAAAAATCCCATGTATACAACAAGTAGATATTTAATAATTAATGAAATATAGAGATAAAAGTTGGAAATTATTGAGAACAAGAGAGCAACCAAATTTAAAGACTGCGACTGCTGTCATGTATTTGGCGCCAGGATATGACTATATCCATTTCTGTTAATGTCTCATCTTTATTACGTATTGGCTTTGTTGATGCACAACTATTATAGTCAATTGGCTTAACAAAACAAGAGGTTCATATAACATAACTATCGGTGTAAACTAAAGTCTTTTTTTTAAACGACAAACATGGTTAGGGTTTAGATGGAAGAAATCACTTGGGTGGTAATCTCTCTGTTGCACATCATACCATAACCTCATTCTTTATTTTATTTTAATAAAGGCAATATTCCCCCCTTCAAAAAAGCGTACGCATGTGTGTGAAGATGTAAGACTTTTTGTGTGCATTAAGTATATAAATAAATAAATGATTTGCTGCATATGAAATAACAAAATATCAGCCGTGAAGTTTTTAATCATTAAAATATGGTCAAATCCTAGATTTTTCAAAATTTAAACAGTTGTGTAAACAACATATCTCTTGCTTTTATTGACGCATTTAACATTGATTTAATTGTTTGAATATATATTCAAGTGTTCTATCATGGTCGTAGAATGAATTCAAGCCACAATTTTATTGAACCAAAACTAATCTTCTTTGGATCAGAATTTCTGAACTACAAAAATGTTAACAACATTTATTAAGAAGTTACACATATCAAAAAGTTCTTATTTAATAAAATTAAATTCTAACTGGCTTGATCACGACTTAAGGTTTGCGCAGACTGTTGAAGTCACCTCTCCTTGTCCTCAGGCTGAAAAACCGTCTTTGTAATTCTAGATAAATACATAAGATAAACATTTGTTGTCCAGCAAATCTTCTAGTCCTGTGACATCTAGGTATTATCTCAAAACTTTACTAATTTATTCTAACAGTACAATAACAACAATTCTCCCTTTTACACCCCACTCAGGGGTATAGGGAGTTAGCTCTCCATTGCGCTCGATCTTGCGCAATGTTTATGACCTCTTCCCACACCATGTCCAAATCCCTCAGCTCTGCTTCGAAGGAGCGGAACACAGTGGGAGAGGGTCTTTCTCGTCTTCGGGACCCTGATGGGAGGAAGAACAGCGCTCTCCTCGGCCAACTGTCATTCGGCATTCTTAACACATGTCCCAGCCATGTCCACCTCTTCCCCACAATGGTAGAGGTGATGGGCTCACGCTGGATGCGGCGGCGTATAGCCTCGTTCGTGATGCGGTGGTACCATCTTACGCACAGAATTCTCAATGGGCACTTCATTTCAAAAGCTGAGACTTTTTGTGCCTGGGCTTTGGTCAGGTGCCAGGACTCACACCCATATAGGAGAGTGGGAAACACAGATGCATCAAACAGTTTACATTTTGTCTCGACACTAAACGCCGACACTTTCCAAATCTTGGTCATGTTGTTAAAGGCGCCACTCGCCATACCGATACATATCGGGAGCTCAGCCCCGAGGTCACCAGAGGTGGTAATGGTTGCTCCCAGGTATTTAAATTTATCCACCCCGGAATTAATTCTAAATATTGTCAAGTTTACATTTTGTCTTGGACTCAACCAATTGGTTAGAATACTTGCCTCAGGCAATAAGTTCCTCTGGTAATTGGGAGGTAGATATAAGTATTACATATTTAGCAATATTCCAATATTTTATAACACTAGAGTTTTAAAGTTTACATTTTGTCTTGGACTCAACCAATTGGTTAGAATACTTGCCTCAGGCAATAAGTTCCTCTGGTAATTGGGAGGTAGATATAAGTATTACATATTTAGCAATATTCCAATATTTTATAACACTAGAGTTTTAAAGTTTACAAAATGGCAATTTACTTTTAGGTGAGAATATGAAAAGTGAATTTATTCAAGGCATAATATTATTTTGACTTATAAATAAATTTTCTAAAACAAAATTATTGAAATTCTTAGTAGGTATATCAGTTTTTAATTTGCCCCAGGAAACCTTAAACAAAATGTACTGATGCATATTTCTTCAGAGTAAAGTCTTTCAGTATAAAGCAATATTTTGACACAATATATCAAATTGAATAGACTCAGTTCTTTAACTTCAAGATTCTTTAACTTCCCATATATTCAGTGGTTCCGTGAATACCGTGAGACAGAAATATATAATTTTCTCATTGTTTTCTTTCAGGATCGTGTATTCTCTTCAAACATTGAGTGCCCTAGTGAATGTTTTGTATAGGAAAATAAATAATGACAATGGTGACGAACTGGTCGATGTGATGGTGGGATTGGAACACGGCAAGGATACAATGGCCAAATTATTAAACTATTGCAATGACTTTTTAACTGGTGAGATAAATCAATCAATATACTAGTTTCTTAACCCATTGAATGCAAAGTGTGTGGCTACAACAAAATATTACGTATGTGGCATTGCAAAAAGTGTTCGCACTAACCCGACTTTGTTTTATACTATAGATAATGTTGTTCTCATTTAATAAAGATCAAACCAGATCTATTACAATATGTATATTTGTACACCGTAGGTGATAATCCAGATAGTTTAAAGACACACGTTCTTAAATTACTGCTAGTGATTGCTACGGGCAAGGAGGAAGTCAGTAATAATCCCATGCTGGAGTACTTCATGATGACTTCATTGTTTGAATCACTTCTCAAGCTACTTTGCACAACCGCCGAACGGCAGGTCCATGGTAGGTACTTGTAATTTATATTATTTTTTATGTGTTCCACTTATAGGAGCGTGAAATTGATCGAAAAATTTATTCCTTACTGAATTTAATCTAAAAACCAATGCACTGGTCAATTCTCTGTTACGAATTCCAAAATAACAAAGTTTATTAACCTAGGAGTTTGTCTCCGAAAATTGTTTGTAAAAAAAATGCTTCGTACCGATATATTCTGATGATTAGGGGTCGTAGTAACGCGTGAAAGTCGCTGGCACCACACGATTAAGTGGTGCAGTATAAAACAAAACCCAAAACAAAATACAATACAAGACACTTTTTCTATGGACGTAAAAACAAATATTGAGACACTTTTTCTATGGACGTAAAATCAAATATTGAGACACTTTTTCTATGGGCGTAAAATCAAATATTAAGACACTTTTTTTCTGGAAGAAAAATCAAATATTAAGACGTAAAATAGTTGCTAAATTAATAGTATACCTATTATATCAAGAGGCCAAACTGACAAAACTGGCCGATGTGAATTTAAGTTTTTTTTTTCCAAATGTCAGAAAACTATAATCATATTATGAATTTTTAGGTCACGACGCTGTGCTTGTTCTAACGTTGCTAGTTAATTACAAAAAAGATGAGGCTGCTAATCCATACATTGTGAAACTTTCTATTTTGGACGATGAACTTGCGTTGAATGGGTTAGTAAATAAACACTTCATTATCTGCGTTCATCATCGGAAGCAACAAGCGACTGATTCAGTAAACAATATTATTCCCCACTTATGTTCCTGAAGATTATTATCTTCTATGTCAAACTTACCTATTTGTCGTTATGTTATAACTATCAATTAACGCGTACTTGTTAAAGTCATTCATAACCAGGGTTGCTAGGTTTTTTTCAAAAATATACCGAACCAAAACAAAAAAAGGTAATTTTCAAAATTTGTTATCCGGAAAGTACAATATTTCCCCTAAAAAAAAAGGTCATTCTCGAAATTTGCTGTCCGGGAAGTTACAAATTCACTAGGAAAAATGAAAATTATTCCCGAAAGTAAAAATACCGAACACTCCATAGTTCGGTATTTTTTTCATACCGAACACCGAACATGGAGCAAAAATACCGAACGGTTCGGTAGAATACCGAACACCTGGCAACCCTGTTCATATAACCCTTTCCTAGGCAAATTTTTCTTCTTTATGTATTTTTATTTTAAGTTATTGGGAGGCTTGATATTTATGCATAGATTACACTTTTCAGAAATAATGCAATTTATTATTTGAAAATTAAGGGGTTTGAATATGTTTCCCTCAGAACTTTTTCTGACGGCAAAAAATGTATGGGAGAAAATACAAAAAAAATTATAAGTCGAAGTTTATTGAAAATAATATCAATTTACAATATGGCAGAAGCTTTTGATTAATATTAAATACTAGTTGGACATTTTTAAGCTATACTTTGCTTTCCAATATTTTTTTTGAAACTTTGATCTTCACCATGAGGAATCTCGCAGGCAGTGCAGATATATTTATTGGTGGTGATGAGTATTGGTGGTAACCAACATCCAAATCAAAGAGGATACGTTAAAACCTCAAAATGCTTAACTCACTACTGGAGCCTTGTTAAGTGCATACTATTTGTTATCAGTTTTTTATGTTCTTTGACTGATTGTATTTCAAGTGACTTACGTTATCTGTTGTTTGTGTCGATTAGTAACAAAAGTCGTAAATTCCAAGTAACATGATTGTTGAATAATCATCAAATTTTAACCCGGCCTCCTGGAGCCAAAACTCCTGTTCAAAAGTAAAAAATGATGAATTTTGAAGTTAACAGATTTTAGTGTGTAGGATAAAAATGCAAATGATTTTGCAATTAGCAATTTGGAATAGCTCAATATTTGTTATTACGCATTGGTTGTGACCCATTTTGATTATTATTACTCTGGATAAGGACTCCTTCTTAATTATAATGACTTGTAATTGGTTGGACTGTGTTTGACTGATATTGCTACCAAATATCTGAAATTATGATTAGTTTTAAAATCAATCCTTTTTCAGTACAATTGGCAGATTTTGTTAAGCACCAGGTATTCCTTTTACTAATACAACAAAATATAAGTAATTAGATATAATCTCAAAAATGTAATTTTCAGATTTGACAACTGTTGATACTAATGGACAAATTCTAATAGTGTTATGTTATGAAGTATTTATGATGGTATTGTTTCAGTTATGGACAAGTTATAACATCTGCTCTTGGTGGGTTCTGCTCCCGATACGGAGAGAGAACGGGAGAAGGTGCCTCTTCTACGGGGGGTGGTGGATGGCTGAGCTCTCTGACATCCATGGTTGGAGGAATGTTTTTGAGTGGAGATGAAAGTACGCAGGGGAGAACACATCATATAAGGTTTGGAACCACTTTTTTTTTCCAAAACTTAAAATCATACACCAGTCATACCATTTATCGTAGGACAGCTTTTTCCTGTTTCTTTTATTTCTGACCGATAGGAACGATATCCATGATCATAATCCACATATTTATTTTGTCACTCTTAGTACCCATTCTTTCAAGATATCCAAACCTTCTTGATTTTCATGTTGGTTACAATACTTCCTACCATTCCATACAATGTTCTTTCCTAATCAATGTTGAGAGGCCAAATCGTTATTCTTTAAAATCTTATTAATCGTGGCATAGGTGCCGATTTCTGATTGCCATTGAAATTTTCGAAAAAAAAAACTTTTCGAATTCGTCAAAATGGCATGTAAAAAAATCCCATGAGCCCTGCACGATTCGAACCCTCATCTCCAACCATCTGAAAGAAACTCCCATGATTTGGAATGTCGAGGATTTCGACGAATTTAACCACCTAAACGGCAAACTTTGTTAAAGTCAAGTGATTACACTAAGTCAGCCTTCGAAACAGCAGTAGAAGATGGTCAGAGCCCGCAGTGGTTTAAATTTGTAATAATTCAACCCTTGAAATCGAACACTAATTGATTTAGCATCATAGTCAGCATAAATTGTTGGATCTATATTGTGTTAAGGTCTATTTCTGGAAATAGGGAACAAGCAGCCATAAATATTTGGAACTTTGTGTTAGTTTATCTATGTATGTTTAACTTTTGTACATTGTTGATGGCAACATTTAAGATCATAGCTCATTCTTTCATAATATACATGTTTTTTTTCCAAAGCTCATATCCCTACTACATTAATACCTACTTCAATTTCTTCTTCTTCTTACTCTTGATATAGATCAGAGGATCTGTTCTTTTCACAAAGAAGTTTCCTGGGACGCCGAGCTCCAACTATTCTTCCATCTTTTTGGAGGTCTCCCGGGTTGGCGGCTGCCCGAGGGGATGTTGTTCGCCACCACGTTGGGAATTCTGGTGTTGTCCATCCTGGCCAGAAGCGTCTCCATGACCTGCCCCATCTGACAATGTCTTCTCTTTTGCAGTTCTCTCTGATGGTAGTGTTGCGAATTCTATCCCTTAATGTTTTCCCCAGAATAGCACGAAGAGTCTTCATTTCGGATGTTCTGAGCAAAGCTTTGGTTTTATTTGTGTCGGCCCTGGATTCAATACCATAATTCATAATTGGCCTCACACACGTTTTGTAAATCCTCACTTTGCTCTCCACCTTCATGTGATTGTTTCCCCAAACGAAGTTTCTGAGGCAGCCAGATATTGCGGCTGCTTTATTTGTCTGTTCTCGGACTTCATTATACAGGTCGCTTTGACTAGAAATCTCCACCCCCAAGTACCTGAAACTGGTCACCTGCGCAATTTCCTCGTTGCCAATTTTTAATCTGCATACTGTAGGCTCTTTTGAGACTACCATACACTTGGTTTTACTCACAGAGATTGTCATGTTGTGTAGGCTTGCACTCTGGTGGAATTTGCGAAGTAGCTGTTGTAGGTCGGCCTCATTTTCTGCTATAATAGTAGCATCGTCTGCATAACATATTAAATTGATAGTCTCATTCCCCATCCTACATCTAATGTTGGGCGATGTAACATCCACTATAATGCTGTCCATAACCAGATTAAACAGAAATGGCCTAAGACTGCCATTTTTTATTACTTGAATTTCCACTTGTCAATATTTTCTTCTAGGGCTAACAATGCAGTGTTGCTAGCTCTGTACGAAGCGGCTCATTTGAATAGAAACTTTATGACCACACTGGCTCATACTCAGAGTGATCGTCCCAGTGCACCTCCGTCTCCAGTTAATACCCTCTCTCACAACCAGACTCCTCCGAGTGCGGCCGATCAGTTGGAACTGGATATAGCTCAGCCCACCAACTTACTTGTGACGTTTTTCCAGTATTGGTGAGTGTGTTTTCGACACTTAATCAACTGTTTTTATATAACATCAACCAGTATAGGGGGATGCAAAAAAATAATATTCAAAATGTTTGAAGTATGAAAATAGTTCACTTGAGATGCGACTATTGTTCAGCTTTTTTAGGTATGATATACGCATAATATGTTGTATACCTTTTTCGAGACTTGGACAGCTCAATCTTTTTTTCTGAATATTTTTAAAAGGGACTGCAGAATTAACTTTGTACTTCGTTGGGCCATATCTTTTCATTTACACCACATTCTGGAACCAAATTTTTTCTTTAATATGTTTGTATGTAGGTATACATTCGTGATGAAAACATAATTTATGTGGATCTGATTGATTCGTAATTAAAAAAAAAGGTTCTAGATGTTACCAGGTAATATTTTGGAATATCGCATATATTTTAAATTTGAGTTGCCACAATATGTTCCAAATGGTCTCGAAAAACCATACCAGTTTGTCGTTTTACCAAACACCCTTTATAAGATAGCTATTATTTCAATCAGTTAAAAGATGTATTTATTTTACTTTTTTACAGTTCTATAGTGATGCAAGATACGAAAAGTGACCAAAGTGTAAACAATTGCAAATTATGTTTTTTAATATTGACCTGTATATCTGAAGATCAGTACGCCAACTCAATCATGCACGATTGTAATCTTACGTTTAAGGTAAACATTTTAAGATTAATTTGATAGTTTGATATACCTACCTACCAACTTTTATCATAACCAAATAAAATATCTTTTTGGACCTTAATAACAACAACAAAACAAAAACAAAAAAGATACTTGGATACACTTATCCTAGTGTATCCAAGTATCTTTTTGGACCTATTACCAAGTACCTAAGACTTCTATCAATTATTATACACAATTTACCGTTACTAGTTTCTTTGTCTCAGAAATAGCAATGAATTCTAAAGGTTTTATGTCCCTTTTTCAACTGGTTTATTTTGAGCTCTAATTCTATGAGAATTCGATTAAAACTTTCAATATTTGGGAAAAGGTTAAAAAAAAATGTGGAGATTAATTAATTTTGATTTGAGTATATTTTTTAGTGATAGTATGCATTGTTTAGTCACTGACTTTCATTCGAAGGTCATGGGTTTGATCCTCAGTGCTGACCATGTCTTGTGAAAGAAACCAAAGTGTATTTGTGAGACCAGATTCATTTAAAAAATTAAATGTTTGGTTGTGATCTAGATAGGCAATAGCAAAAATACTCATATATTTTGTTTTCTTCGGTTTTCAAACTTTTTTTTACATTTCAGGTACAACTTCATAGATTACCAATGAGACACCGTAAAGTGACGTTGGATAAAGAGGCCCCTTCTCAAACTTTAGCTGCTACTTTAATAGGTTAGTTTTTTGCCAAATCTAACATTATTATTTCATCTAGTTGTTTAAACAATTACAAAATGCATACGTTTTTAACCAACACAGTTGCACTTTCATAATATTAATTTGGACTTGAATAATTTTTTATGGATTTTTACCCGTCACGCCTAGTCTCGAATCGATGTGTTCCAACCATGTCATTCTTGGCCGACCACGCCTTCTTACACCTTTCCTTTCAGCCTTATAAAATTCTCTTTGTCATTCTGTTTGCATCCATTCTTTCCACATGCCCAAATCATCTGAATTTATTGACTTTCATCTTCGTAACAACACGAACTTCCATACCACGTTTCTTCCTAATATTCTCATTCCTTTCCATATCCCACAGATTCTTGCCACATATTCTTCGTAGAGCTCTCATCTCTACTGCATTTATACAGCATTCTTCTTTTTCGTCCGTATCCACGTTTCACATCCATACATCATTGATGGTAACAGGATCCTGTTATGCACTAGTTTGTTTAGATTGCAGTGAGACATTGTTGTTTCCCATCATAGGTCTTAGTGCACCGCCCACCCTGCTTCTGTCCTACATTTGATTTCTTTTTCACACTTTCCATCTCTAGTAAACATACTTCCTAAATACACATACTCATTCACTTGCTCAAGTCATTCATTTTCTACCGTTATTGTGACGAATTCATGCTGTCTAAACGCAATACTTACTTAATTTGTTGAAGTACAAATCTCTCCTTTTCGTTTGCAGATCTCTTAGTGGAATTCATAATGTCGCACATGATGAAAAGGTTACCTATGGAGTTATATCTCCATTGCATTGGAGTGATTCACAGACTCCTCTGTTACCAGAAAAGATGCAGAGTTCGGTTAGATTACCAGTGGAGGGAGCTGTGGTCCGCGATGATTTGCTTACTGAAGTTTGTTGTGAACAACGAGTCTAATTTGTCTAAAAAGATGGATATATTCCACCTGTGTCTTCAGCTTATTAATATATTCAATTTATTTATAACGTACGGAGACACATTCCTCCCGACTCCAGCCAGCTACGACCAATTGTATTACGAGTTGATTAGAATGCATCAAGTTTTTGATAATCTTTATTCTATGGGTGAGTATTTATTAATCTAATTTAGTTTGAAATACGATTTTAAAACTCCTAAAAATCATAGTATTAGGGTGTATTTAAACCAAACGAACATAGTGGCAGAGCTGGAAGTATTACTTTCTTTTATCGTTATAATGGACACCATAGAAACAACAATTAATTAATGGGCGATGACAGTTCTTTCTCGTTGTTACTTCCTTAGGACCATATCAACGATCAAGAATATATACTCTATTTTCCAGCTCTGGCTATATTTTCTTCTGTTATAAATGAACCTTTATGGGTTTCTGTTCTGTGTAGGGAGTCTGTTCTCTATTAAAATCAGATTGTTAATTAATTCTTCTTCTATAATTGTGAGAAGTGGAAGGATGAAACAGGGTCAATGAATTTTTTACCGTTTGAATAAGTTTTCTTCTCAGCGCCCCCTAGACAATTTGAAATTAGCGTTCGACTACAAACGAAAATTTCAGCAATGTAGAATGTAGAGAATGAAAAAAATGAACTGTCCACTGGATCATATAAACAATTATTTAAACTAAACATTGACATCGTTAATTTTCTTTCTACTAGTTGTTCACAAAATTAAAATTGTCTAGGGCCCCTTGTCACAATCCTAAGATTGATTGGGATCAACGTTGACCCTCACTTTATCTATCAATAAAAATCGTTTTATAACTTTTTCTCATATTTTGATAACTTTCCAGCTCTTCGCTACTCGACGAGTGACAGTGAATACAAGGAGAAAGCCTTAAAACTAGCCAACTGTCTGATAAATATTAGGGCCATAATCAACCATTTCACTCCAAAGATAGAAAGTTGGCTTGCTAGTCAGAGTTTATCTACTCCCAATGAGGACCAGGTATACACAATTTTATAATTTTAATATTTCCACCAAGAAATTGCATTTTCAATTCGTTATTTTTATATTTAATATTCTTTGTTAAACTCTCAAAACGAATAATATAAAAATAGTGATACAGTAATCCCTCGTGGGGATTTCTCTAATGGGGAACAAAATTGCTTAGGTGGAATTCCTCGATGTTCCATTGCACGCTAATTGTATTACTAAACTCGACAGATTGAATCGTTTTGTTGTCAATATCACAGCCTTTGCCATGTTGCATGCTACCTTATGCAGATTCTCCAGAGTAAGACGAAGCTTTTCAATTTTTCCATTCTGCTTTAGCACTCTTCCTTCGCTATTGGGTCGGAAACAATTAATTGTTAAGGCCATCTTCAGTCTTGTGGAGGAATCCTTCATATACAAAACTTCTAAGGGAGTTTTACTTTCTTTGTCTGGCATTTCAAAAACTGCATATTTTCAAAACCTAAGTTACCTTAACTTCATCAAACCCTCCACTCGCCGGCTCTATTCAATCTTATCGCAGGCCAACCTCTTCACAGTCTATACTAATATTATGAAGAGGAAAGATTTGATTTTTTGTTTGCATTGAATAGGCTCCAAAACTACTGAACCGATTTAAAAAATTCTTTCACTTTTGAGAAGCTACTCCATCCCGGCTATATTATATTTTCATAATTAATAACTTTGTCTGTAACTTAGTATTTTTGTTGAAATAACATAGGTATACATACTGAAATTATTTGTCTGTAATTCGAGAGTTGCTACACCATTTGAAATAGAAGGTGTCCGCAGGAAATATTATATTGACGAAATATGTATTACGTATATATACTTTGTGAGAGGTTCCTACATAATATGCGAAAAAATGTTAAATCGTCCACAGTTTTCAACCCAACAAAATAAATTTGGAACCCTAGATTAAAATTGAGACGATATAACTGGCTTAGAGGAAACTCTAACAATTTTATTTTCTCAAACCATTTCTGCCCGTCGTCTTGACAGATTTTACTGCTAGTAACTGATAAATTGATTGGAACAAAATGTAATATCAATTTTGGATATTGTAATATGAGCTGCGTCCGTTTGTTTTAGATCTTAGAGGTAGTAAGGAAAAATTACGATAGTCTAATGTTGAAACTTCAAGAGAATTTAGACAAGTTTGAAAGATATATAGAACGTCCAGCACACAGTGCATTTCTTCAAGGAGCGTTAACTCAGACTGTCCGAGACACGAGGATGCATCTTGACTACGCGGGAGCAGACATCAGAGGGTTGTCCTTATTAATTGAAGGAACAGTCATATCATAAATAATGTTATTGTGTTTGCACAGAGTCTAAGTTCTACAGTGGCTGATTGGTTAAATTCTAAAACTACCATGGGTAGCCAAATTATTAAGTATGTTGTTTTCATATTCGGAACACAATCAAATTGGTATTCTTTGAAGTACAGTATAAAAATTTGTAATTTCTACTTGAATGAATTTTTTAATGTAAGGTTTTTTTAATTACAATTCCAAATCCAAACTCCCTTAAAACCCCACTTAGGGGCATAGGGAGGCAACAAGAGCTCTCCATTGCGCTCGATCTTGCGCAACGTAATTAATTACAATTACTGTAGGTAAATATTTTTGGTTTTGATAAGTGGTAACACTGCTACTCTTTGTTATTTAAAAAATAAGTGAGGTTAATTCTAATTTGGTTGTCGTGGGTTAATAACAGCTCCTGTTTTCAAGGCATATAAAACATTGTTGAATTAATTTTAGAAATATTCAAGTGGAAATAGTTATTCTTTTATATGAATATCACACAAGAAATATGTACTTTTTCCATGTGTGTAACTTACCGTTTTTTTAGTAGTTTACGAAAAATACCTGGGAGAAGTAAAACCAATTATTCGATAAAAAATATCCAAATAAAACCATTAAGAAATACAAGGAATTTCTTACTGTCCCTAATAATTTGGTCACCTACTGTTATTAATTTATGGAACATCAAAATTGTTAACGAATCACCAACTATACTTCCATTGAAGGGTTAAAAAATATTGTAATTCACATGTGACTTTAAAACTGACATTTTTTTGCACAATTTCATATAAGGAAATGAACTGGCTTTGAATGAATTTGATTAAATTAACAGCTGTAAACGCCATTTACTCCATAGTAATTTAAGATTGTTTGCAAATAATGTTAATTTATTTTTTTCTAATAATAAAAGATGACATAAATTTTTTTTTTTTTTTTTTTTTAAAAATGAATCTGTGCTCACTCAAAGTGAACACAAATACACTCCTTGACTCTTTCACAGTAAGCTACTGAAAGCTTGTGTCGTGAAAGAGGAAGATGGTCGGCACCTGGGATCGAACCACGACGTCCGCTGTACGAAAGCCGGCGTTGTAACCGCTGGGTCACCAACCACTTCCACAATTTAATAAAATGTTTCAGAAACAATTCTTTCCAAAAATCATATATCTGGTACCCTATTCTACTATGTGAATTTTCATTCCTATTTCTCACCACCAAATTATATCTTTCTAGATAACTGCAAGCTACAATTAAGATAAATATTTTAATTTAATTCCTATTTTTTGTATCTTCTATCATTTTTGTATACCATCATCACTCACTAGCTATAGTGTTGTTTGTTTAAGTGCTATTTTTCCATAAAATATATTGCCTTAAGATTACTTCTGATAGGTGTTACGCCAAGATTAAAAAAAAAAGTACAAATCATGTTCAACATAAAATTAGTCTTGTGTATGTTTTTTAATGCATTTTAAAAACAAAATGATTTATATATTCCTGTTGTTTACTTAAACATGCATATGACCCTATTTTATGTGCAGTAACTAAATAATTTCACCATAAATTTGACTTTTTTTTTAATATTTCACTCTGAAATCAGTACTATAGTAAGTATTCATTTGTTTATAAACATCCTGTTTTGATCTCAGAATAAATAATTTTAATTAATTATATATTTTATTGTTGTTGTTTTAAATAACATAAATAAACAGTAGTTTTTTTTTCTAAAACGAACATGTGCTCATTCGAAGTGAACACACAAATACACTCTTCGACACAGTCAGCCGCTAAAAGCTTGTGTTGTGAAGGTTGAAGATGGTCGGCACCTGGAATCGAACCTACGTCCAGTATGAAAGCTGGCGTTGCTACCAACCATAAAGTTTTGTCCAATTCTGTTAATAAATAATACCAAAGTAATGTATTTTAAAGTCAAACTAATCTACCATATGTACAGAAATTTATTTTTGAATACTATGTATGTTTACATACGTATACTATGTTAATTTAAAAGAAACAAATTTGTTTCATCACATATAAAAACAAATAGCCTTGTTATGACGATGATCATTGTATGAAAGGTAAGCAATAATAATATAATCCCTCTAAACTTCTATATTACGTTTTGCAATATAATGTTTATTTCATACTAAAATAAATATGGAGTTGCATTTTTCTACTAAGTCTACAAAAATATTTTTGTATAAGAAGTGATTTCATATTTATTAACATTTTATTTTAATAAATATAATGCCATTCTAAACTAATTTTGTTTTATTTCATCCAATTTTAAACCTTTTAATCTATTGTACTCAATTTACACCCCACTTAGGGCCATAGGGAGACAAGAAGAGCTCTCCATTGTTTTTGATTCCAATTTTATTTATTACTCACACTTTTATGAGTCAGAAAATTAGAATTTCAAATTTTTACCATCACACCAGTTTAACCCTCAAAACCAACCAAATAACCTGAATATCTTCTGATTTAAGACAGATGCACTAACCAAGAATACTTGATTAGCTCAGCAGTCCACTGTATTAGAAAAAAAATAAGGCATTAAAATTTTTATATCTTTTATTAATAACAAATTCTTTGGAATGATAATTTTTCTTTGGAAATACATATTGCACAAAATAATACATTTTAAATGATAAAAAAGCATAAATATTATATTTATTTTTACATAATAGATCATAAGTAAAGCAATAATGTAATTTGTACTGGGATCTGAAATTAAATAATTATCCTACCAAATATTACGTCACATAAGCTGTTCTTTGTACATTGTTACCCAAAACTACCTATATACGAAGGCCTTAGCGCTGGCGGCCATTTTTCCTCTGACGTCACACCAGAGACCCAGGCCGCCATGGCTTTTATCATAGAGTACAGGTAAGTACATACAGATATAAGGCAAGTGAATATTGGGCCTTATAATGTGTCGTCACATTCCTAGCGCTAAGGCCTTATATAGGTGGTATTGTTGTAACCATGGGAACACCAACTGAACTATGCCTTTGACGGCCATTTTTTTGCATTTGACTTGAGACCCTGGTAGTTGTGATTTGTTGATTGCAATAGAGCATTAATGCTCAAGATAAATATCATAGAGTTGTCAAATAGGGAACTCTTTATCACTTAGTTGCATATTCAACTCTAATACTTTGAGTTATGTTTTCTTACCAGTTGTCAATAAAAGAAAATGTAAGTTTTCATGAAAAACTATGCAACATGGATCAGTTTTAAGTACCTGTGTGCCGACATGAATATACGAACAGGAGCCCCCAAACCTGTGGTTTAAACTGAACCATTATAAAACTTGATACATAAAACATTATCTTTGTCTATGGTATTATCAAATTGCACTTCAAAACCACTGATTACAAATATAATTAGATAACTTTTTTGGATGCGCAGAACCGAAAATTGGTTTCTTTATTCAACAGTCACGTGACTGAAGATGAACTATCAATGATAATTCATTTTACTTTCATCCACAAGCACTAGACAACACAACAAAACCCATGGGCAATTCCTTTAACTAATTGTATGATTAAAACATAAAATTCCTCTGTGTTAACGCTAAAATATTGAAAATAAAAAATCGTTATGTCACACACCCCTCCCGACAAACGCCACAGTTTGTATGAGTTTAACAGCAGCCACATGGTACTTGTTGGGACCATGCGCAGAAGCACATTATTTCTCTACAATTATTTCTTCTCAAAGTTCAAAACACTATTTTTGTCTATGGTATTATCAAATTGCACTTTGTTTTGTAACATTTCAATTAAATAAAATTTGTATAAGCTTTGGAAAACCTTAAAATATAATTTGACTAGGTTTATTTGGTATTTCGAAATTGTAAATTTTTCATATCTATAAACACGATTCAAAAAATTTGAGAAAAAATAGGATTAAAATGAGATTCAAGTTAGAAACTAGAAAATGATTTTAGATACTCCAAAAATTGTAAAAATAAATTTGAATTAAAGAGATTAAAAAAGAATTTGAGATTTGATAATATTATTATCTAAAAGGTTATTTTAATAATTATTTAATATTTATCAAAAAAACTTCAAATTAATGCTATGAAAAGTTCTGAAATTAAGGCAAAAGTATGTGGACAATTTTGGAATCTAAACTCCCCATTTACTATCGATCCATTCATCTAAATGGAGCAATGTCTAAACTACCTAGATTACCTCATCACCAGCCAACATTTGAAGGTTGTTAAACATCCCAATTCTAAGTATGCATTTAAGATGGAAGTTTAGCCATTTTGATGTAAAAACATTTAAAAATTGCAACAAACAGTGTATACAATAATACAGTTGGAAATCAATACTTATTTAGAATACCAAAAGATTTGTTACAAGGATTATAAAGCGGAATGCGTAGACAGGAAATAACTTATATACCCCAATCGGAGTCACTCTTGTGATCTCAGTTACTTTTGGATTTACCAACTGTAGTATTTTAAAATAATTAGTCATGTTCTTACCTTAACCTTATAAACAATATAATAATTATTGATATTGCATTTAATAAAATGATATCATAATATTATAAAAAACTGATATGATATTTTTAACACTAATCTAACCTAATAAGTACTCAAATTAAGTTACAAACATTACAAGGTCAAATTCAAGCATAGAAAACTTACAAAACCATTTGGTCATATTGACTCATTTTTGTTTTAAACATTAAATTCCATTGCATTGAAATACTATCATAAGCTCGAGTATGTGTTATTATTTGGCTAGTATTGCCATAAGTCAGGAATTTTCTAGACATATCTAGAATGTCGGGAAATTTTAAGCAATCGAAAATTTCCACAATTAATGAAATATGTACAATAACTCAATATTCTAAGTGTATTATAAAAACGTAGTTTGGAATTTTAGATTTTGTAACCTGGTAACCCATTCCCCACCAACGTACACAAATGTGTACAGTACATCAAATAATATAGAGTGGGAGTGAGTTAAGGGCAAACGTCATATTATTATTATCCTGCGGTCGATTAGGAAATAATTTTGTTACTACTTAACTAAACTTTGTGTGATTTAACTATTAACCATTTAAGGCTAGAATGAAACCATGATTTGTTAAGAATCCCAATAGATCACATAATGCCTTTTAAAGTGAGTTGTCACTGTCAGATATAATTTTGAATGATCATTAATTAGTATTAATGAGTAAATTTTGCCAAATATATTAACAATGTTTTGGTTCGGTATATATCCTGTTTTGCTACAAAGAATTTGACCTGTACATTTTTACATTCAAATAATACAACTAGCTTAGCAGCTGGTAACTATATACTTGGTTTAAGTTTATTGCACTTACTTACTGTGAAGATATGATAGCATTGAATTATCATGTACTACCTCCAAGAAGCAGCATCTTCATAAAAAATGAGGCATTCAAAAAGTTGACTGTTCATCACCGAAAAGGTTGTAGTATTTTCAAATTTAGATACCCTTTTCCAAAAGTCTCTAGATACTAACACTAATTTAATTGTTTTATTGCTATCTCTCTTTGTACAATCATTTGAAACAACAAGATGGAAAGGGACATACATACATACACATACATACTCCCTTTATGGCCCCCCGCACAACGAAAGCCAGCCCGGAGGAGACCAATCCGCAGCAAACCCGACCCGCATGAAACCGACCTCCTAGCTCGATCGAAGAAATCAAACCGAAAAGCCGGCCCCACACAAATCAAGCCCAAAGCGGATCCCCTCCAAACCAACAATGCGGGAGGCCTAAGCCCCACTCAGGAGCATAGGGAGGCATCAAGAGCTCTTCATTGCGCTTAAAGGCGTTCGAGGCTCACTGTGCCTTTTCTGACCGGTTGAAGTGTAAGGACGTGAGGTGGTCAACCTCACGGTCCCGATCTGATTTTTCAATTTCCTGCCACTTACAGGATGCTCGAAAAACCAGCAAAAAGAGCAGAGGTGCTATTCTTAGCCGGCAACCCCACGGAAAGGAACATACAAATGAAAAAGAAACCGTTCAAATTAATTAGGCTCCACCCCAATATATATTATACTGGTATTCGCAACGAAAGTGTACTTGCCTAGCATAGTCGTTATTTCTATGATTTTTTTTTGCTGCAAATACTTTTTCTTCCCCTCAACCTCTCTTCATTTACAAAACTTACAACATTTCATAAACAAAAATTTGATATAATATTTTGAAAAATTTGTTTTGAAATGCCGCATCTAGTACATAGTACATTTAAATCAATGTTAAAAATAATTATTTTTTATGAGAAATTTTTGTTAAACATTACATCTTAAAAATTTAAAACATTTGAAAATGAACTCGTCTAATAAACTCCATTATTTGAACACTTTCGTATTATATTTTATTGAAGTTTCCCCATTGAAAGCTTACCAACATTATTTATCATGTTCTTCGGTATAGATATTTTCTAGAGCTTCTTGTACTAACTTTTGAAGTTCTGGTGGAAGATTTTCGTCTTCGTATTCATGCAAATTATGTTCCACAACAATCCTACCATCCCCTTTTTCGTCCATCTTTATAATATTCTTTCTTTTCCCATCGTCTGGACTACACGACATATCACTACTACTGCTATCGTCCGGACTATTAGAAGTCTCGCAATTGTTTGAATCTTTGTCCGATTCTTTAGCGCCATTTTCTTCCAAGTCTTCAATCTTTTTATTATCACTCTCGGATTTGGATTTGCCGTTGATTTCAAAGTTATCGACCTCGGAAGAACAGTATGATTCTAATAACACTTTTGATGGAAATAGCGATGATGTTCCCTCGGTACCGGTCAAGTCCTCCAATCTTTGTTCCAATTCTGTTATACGAGTAGCGAGAATTCTGAAAAGAAAAGAACGTCTACATAATAACAGTTAGGTATGTATATATTTTATAATGTTGGAATATGTTCCATACACAAACCATAGTTAAACGTTGCAATTATACTTGTAGTAATGTTGAATACAAAATTATTTCATTTTCTCAATTATATTGAGTTTTTAATAAAATAACCTACTGCTGAAATCTGACTATCCGAATCAACAACGTTAACTCATCGATTGCCTTTAGATTTTAGGTACCTGCATACAATTGGCCTACATATAACATTTCTTTATTATTTTTATAGTAAAAAAACAACAATCTATAAATCCACTTCAATATATTGAATGTTGAGCTCATGCACCACACTACTATACAAACCAAACAGCAATCTCAATGCCAGAGGAAAACTACCAAATGCAAAGTGTATTGTACTCGAATCCCTGCTGGGGGTCGTGGCACTGCCATTGAGTAGCCGCAGTCAACAATTTAAGTAAGACAAGTATCAGCTAGTACGGCAGGGTTATTCACAAAAAGTTTAAGTAAGACAAGTATCAGCTAGTACGGCAGGGTTATTCACAAAAAGTTTAAGCAAGACAAGTATCAGCTAGTACGGCAGGGTTATTCACAAAAAGTTTAAGCAAGACAAGTATCAGCTAGTACGGCAGGGTTATTCACAAAAAGTTTAAGCAAGACAAGTATCAGCTAGTACGGCAGGGTTATTCACAAAAAGTTTAAGTTTAGAACTAGTCAAATATTAGAGACTCCTTTTTTGCACTTTTACTTATCAATGATTCCTCGAGTCCTTAACATACAAAAATGAAATTTATGTTTTGTTGTAGAATGAACTTTAAACAAATAGTTAAGTTAGATTAAGATGCTTTTTGAGTAATTTTGTTTTTTCTGTAAGTCTCTCAAATTTTTCTCGATCCATAACTCAAAAAATTCAAGATAAATCATAATAATAATTGGAATTTGTCTCATTTACCTCAATATTTTCAGTGTTATAATACCCCTTAAGAAAATAAATAATTGTATAGTGGAAATAAAATACGCACTAAACGCCAAAAACTTCATTTTGAGATAATCTAATAAAACTGATTTTCCCCACATACAGACATAGTACTATGATGATTTTTGGATCTGTTTTTTTACCGCCTTTAGATCATCGATATGGACTAAGTGCAATATTTAGGCTATTGGCAATGGTTTATAGAACATTTCCTCATACTCAACTCACTTTTTTAGTTTTTGGCGTTTAGTGCGTATTTTATTTCCACTATACAATTTTTCGTGAATATTCCTGCAGATTTCTTTTCTTATTGCTATTAAATTTTTTCCCATCAGTTTATAACTTACTTATTGGCCTTTTTTTGATGTGATAAAGCAGTCGATTTGTCATTTAAGGAGTCTAACAATCCAAAACTTAGAGCTCTTAAATCTTTGATGGTTGCCGCAGTGATTGGCAATTCTTGATTTGCTCCGCCTTCCAATAATTCTTTGACTGTAAGAAAAATATTCATAATCAATGATTAGGTTTTACGAATCATGAAAAAAAAAGCACAAGCCCTCTTAGTTAATTATTGCGGAAGAAAAAAGAGACATGTATGGAGCGCATAAGAAGAGCTTCTTTGTGGTTTAGTGTGGCAGATGCTGTAAAGCTGGTTTAGGACTAATGGGATTATTCACAGATAGTTGTTAACTTGCCAAAGTAGGGGCAATAGAAAAAGAAGGTTTGTCTATGCAGAAAATGAAATTGAAATTACAAACCTTGTTTATGTGTTACGACTGTATTAGTTTGACTGCTGCCAATCTTTATAGCGCCTTTACGATGTTTAGTTTCTAAAATACTCTAAAAAATACAAAATGATTACTTTGACAATTCACGACAATGGGTTTTGAAAATAAGTTTCATCAACACTTTGATGTTTTTACTTTATATTTGGTTAAAGCGTGTGTTGCCAGTTCCTTCTCGGCCAACGCTTGATTGAGCCTTTCTTGCAAATATCTATTTTCCATAATCAAAGAATCAATATCTAGGAGTGGACCATTTTTACATCCTTCGGTTCCATTGACTTTGTTTCTCTTAGAGAGAGCGACCATCAGTTGATGGTTGAGCCGATGCAGTTTACATTTATAAGCATCTCTTTCATTAATCAAATCTTCTTTCTCATCTAGCATAGACCTAAGGTCGGCTTGAAGCTGTTCAACCTACGGGAAGAAATTATAAAGTTAAAAGCATTTAAATGTTAGAAAATAAGAAACAATTACAGCATCAAAATGTTATGTTATAAAAAACAATTGCAATTGTTACATATTTTTAAAAATTTAACTATCATTTTATCAATCTAAATATTTTACTTACAAAATTCAGAAATTCCGAGCAGTAAAATTATTGTGAGTCAGAATTTTAT
Source organism: Mystacides longicornis (assembly GCA_963576905.1). Lineage (NCBI taxonomy): Eukaryota > Metazoa > Arthropoda > Insecta > Trichoptera > Leptoceridae > Mystacides > Mystacides longicornis. The sequence goes on from OY756436.1 coordinate 10,477,978, forward strand.
TTTTAAATCAATTTAAGTATGTTAATTTGGTGCTATAATTTTAGGATTACTGAAAAGCTCCATGACTTTGTGTACTTATATTACTGTTTACAGTGTTAGAGCGTCCCATCCTTTGTGGGAGAATTTGGGCAAGGTTCATAAATCAGTACTCCCTGTGTAACCCCAACCAGGGGGATAGGGAGGCAACAAGAGAGGAGGAGAGAGACAGAGAGAGAGAGAGAACAAATACAAACAATTTAAAAATCCATGCAAGGAAATAAATAAATGAAAACGTAGGTGAGGCTGAAAAGGTGTAAATGGCTCCTTCAGTCTCCTGTCAGTATATTATAAACCGACCTCAGTAGCCTAGATGTACAGGTATGGATTTCAGATCTCGAGTGCCTGGGTTCGGTTCTGTCCTGTCCAATCTGAGACGGTTGGCCTGTCTCAGATTGACGGGAAAATATTGCCTAAGGTAATAGTTCCGCCGGCTACACTGACACCTTTGTATAGAAAAGTGTTTATTAATTTATTAATATTATGTAAAAAAAGAAAGAAGTTATGCAAGTTGATACTACACAAAAAAAATCAAATGTTGGAGAATAGAAATAATTATTAAGTAACCAGTTTATCCAGAAATAAAATACCCGTTTGGCAGCTTTGTAGCCTTGTTTGTAAATTTCTACCAGCCAACATTTAATACCAAAGAATCAATACCTTTTTATTCAATTTTTCCAATTGACGAACCAGTTCTTCCCTTTCAACATTTAGCGAGTTCACATTTGATGAAAAACTTTTCTCACTTGTCTTATGCGGACTTTGTTTCCTTAAAACTTTAATATCTTCTTCAGCTTCTTCCAACTTATGTCTTAGCATCTCCACCTTTATAAACATAAGCACATAACAATTATTATAAATGAGTAAGTTAGTCAGTTGCAGATTTAGTGGGGTCGTAGGTTTGATGTCTGGTGCCAACTTGATACTTCATGACCATAGGTTGGCAGGAGGGGGTCTTTGTCTAGACATTTTCCATACAACATGTAAATGAGATATATGCAGCCATGCTGCAACCGGGCAGTTTCTATCGTTCAACCAATTTCGAACTATCTGAGACAGGATGCCAACTATGGAAATTCTGTCCCAACTAGGAAATGAACATAAGACGTCTAAAAGTAAAAAAAACATGTTCATACTACCTCGACAGCCAAGATCTTATTCTGTTCTCTCGTGTTAGCCAGCATTTGGGCTCCAGATATGTTATTTCCAACTCTGTCAGGTCCATTGTACAATTTTTTATCACAGTTTTCAGACGATTTGATGTAAGGATATCTTAATTGAAATTGTTCCGCTAACAATTTGTACTTATCCTTTTCGGCAGATATTTTATCCAATTGTTTACTTATAATAGTCAGGGCTTCGATTTTGCTTTGGAGTTTACTACGCAGAATGTTGTTCTAAAAAAATAGAAAGTATACATTAAATGAATGATGATAAAATCCTTTAATAGCTTTAGAACGTGTTTTGGATTGAAACCTAGTTAATTTAAGTCTCTTCACCACCCACAAGAAGTAAGGGGATAGAGGGAGCTAACTCCTTGTCACTAAGACAAGGTCACAATCCTCAGCATCGAGGTACTGGATAAAGAGAGACGGTTAATAACTTAGAGACATGATATTATATAAGTAATAGTTAGATAAAATAGAAATGTGTCGATCGGCGGGATTATCGGGTTAATGCCGATCTCTTACATACAGCCATTTACAGAATCGAAACAAAAAAGAAAATTTATAGAATATTACACTCAAAAGTATTAGGGAAAGAAAAAAATGGGATAGGAGAGGATGGAATATCCTGGATTTACGTTGTACTTGAGGACTGAAAGTGCTTTTTTATTAATAATTTGAAGGAATGCAGTGATTCCTCAATCGAAAATAAGAAGCTGCCGAAAGTCTTTCTGTGCATTGATCTGGGGGCCTTGCAGTTGGCGATCGACTACAAACGAATTCTTCGACAATGTAGAGTAGAAAGAAAATTAGCTGTCCCCTTTTTATTATTTTATGTAAGTGTCATTGATTGGTTTAAAAAATTGTTTTTATGTTCCAGTGGACAGTTAATTTTGTCACACTATACATTGGCGAAATCTTCGTTTGTAGTCGAACGCCAGTTTGATTTTGTCTACGGGCACGGGATAGTTATTAATTATATTTTTTTTCATCACTAATAAGAAAAAAAAAATTTTGGTACAATTTAATACAAACTGTTAATAAGGTTTGAGGCTATTTTGATACAGACAGCCAGTTTTCTTAATGAAAAATTTATTTCGTCTTAATTTAGTAATAATATTAATAAAAATCATTTAAAACTCCTAATTTCGGTAATGAAGTATTAACAAGTCTTTCAAAATTTATCAATTCAAACATAGGTACATAATACAGATCTGTTTATTAATTATAAATGACATATTTATTTATTTAATATCATATTTAGAAAATTCCCTAATTTTTTGGATACACTATTTCAATAATCAAACAAACCTCCGTTACAATATTGTCAACGTGTTCATCTAAAAAATTGACCTTCGAAGTCGCCGTCAATTTGCTAATCATTTTTGTCGACATGACATTAATATTATTTCACTTGTGCCTCGAATTTAATTAATAAAAGATATTAATGAATTTGTTTTCAACACAATATTGAAACATTTAAACGAAAAAGGGTGGGAGAACTAGTGTTGTGTAGGTAAATATTTAACAGTTACCAAATATCGGTTTAGCACATACTAGTTTACGTAACTGTTATTGCATTCTCCGATACCTGTTAAAATTTTATCTGTTAAAGATAATGTTACTAGACCGCCATCGATAACCGATATCCACTAACTGTTACAGTACTTGTTACCCAGTACAATTCTCAACCCTGTTATCCTGTTATCGTCCTTAACTGTTAAAATTTTACCTGTTTCAACCGAAATAAAATCATTAAAAAGTAAAGTTATATAGGCCCATTTAAAAAAAGGTATTAAACAATAATATTGTAATAAAGTATGTCCCATACATTACTAATGGCCACTTTGTTTAAGTGGTATTATTGCTATCAAGATTTTTTCTACATTGAAGCCGTCTACGCGGTGTATAGTGTGTATTCATTCGAACTAATATTGTATACCTACATGGCAATATAATGACACGTAGTCAAAATGATGTATTATTAGTTATCATTTTTGTATACAGTGAGCATGATTATTAGTCCCTTTTGAGTAATTCACGCTTTTACTTGATACATTTTATTTATATGATGAAATACATGGATACAAGCAGGGTGAGGAAACTTCATATATATTTTTTTCTTTGTACAAAGTTGTAGTTCCCGAATCTTACACTCGAAGCGCTAAATACCTTTGCGTCATATCGCTATCTGGAACACCATGGAAAATGCAAACACTTTGTTTCTTCTGCTGACATAATAATAAGGTGTATAAGAAAAATCCAATTAGAATATGTTGAATTGTGCGAGTGGGTGGGATACAAATTTTGGTGGGTGGGTGGTGCTGTAGTTACATGAAAACGACGCTAGAGGCGCAGTAGTAGTATACTGTTGGCGGCCATTTTTTAGAATTACGCAAAAAGTGGTGGGGAGACGCTTATCTTATTACAGTATATTATTTATATTATCTTTGGATACAAGTAGGGTTGAACAAAATTATCTAGCCACTTTTTATCTATACCTACCAATAGCATAATATAAAGAGTTATTTGATTTATGAGAGGGGGGGGGGGGGTAATATAAGTAGGTAAAAAAATAACATTTTAAAATAACAGATACTTCTTGGTAACAGTTTGAGTTATACCTGTTACAATGATATACTAGTTTGGCCCATCCCTAGGGAGAACACCGTTGACAGCTGCTGTTGTTATACAAAAATATGACATTGACATTCGAGAGAATTAGGGCTGCCAGCTAAAATATTACATCGTATATTGCCAGGAAAATGATAAATCATTTATACCAAAAATATAAAAAAACGCATTGTTTAATCCAACACCACCTATATAAGAAGGCCTTAGCGCTACGTCACAGCGTGAGGCCCAGCATTCACTCTTCTATATCTGTATGTACTTACCTGTACGCTATGATATCTGTCTACACATAGGCGGCCGTGACGCGAGAGGCCAAAAATGGGCGCCAGCACTAAGGCCTTCTTATATAGGTGGTGTTGGTTTAATCACAACACCACCTATATAAGAAGGCCTTAGCGCTACGTCACAGCGTGAGGCCCAGCATTCACTCTTCTATATCTGTATGTTAGTGTATGTATGTACTTACCTGTACGCTATGATATCTGTCTACACGCAGGCAGCCGTGACGCGAGAGGCCAAAAATGGCCGCCAGCACTAAGGCCTTCTTATATAGGTGGTGTTGGTTAAATCACAACCAAGACACCGTCACAACATTTTGGATGAAATACCTATTACAAAATTAAATAAATATGTGTGATATCTGAGGCTCACATAATAACAGACCACTTATTCTCAAGAAACATGCTAGGTACTTGTTAGGTTTCATTTTAAGGTTAAATGTATTTACTGATGTATTTATTAGGTCAATTTTATTCAAAGTTATTGTCAGATTAAAAATATTGATTTTGAAACAAAACCTCTCTTTCTAGAATTATGTTAAATGACAAAAAATTTAACTCATAGTAATTCTTATCCGATTTGATTGAAATTTGGTAGAACGGTTAGCCCCTCGATGTAGATGAGTCAGTAAAATGTTGAGATCTGTACCTTCAGGGGAACCCTCTTAAAGTATCCAAAGAAAATTTCACTTGTTCTAGAAAAAGGGCTAAAAAAGAAAAAAAAAATTCTTCGATTTTCATTAGATTTGGTATACGGGTTGGTCTTATGCTCCTACACAAGCACGTAAAATTTGAGGTCCGTAACTTCAGTGGGTCCCCCTTAAAGTACCGATTAATATTGAATAATATGTAGTTCTAAAGCAGATAATAAAAAGCTCCAATAGTCGATATCATTTTAAAGTTTCTATAATAATTCCAAGGATAAATTAATTTTAATCGTAAAAATTATGAATTTTTATGCAAAGATATGTTTTACACGAAAAGGCTGTTATAATATACTATGAATTCTGGGCTACCCTAGGTTAGCAGATTTTTTTAAAGGTGTGCAAACATATAAAATAAATGCATTTTATGTAAACAGTTTTGTTTATTTAAATATTATTATAAGTTTACATCAATTTTTTTTTTATTATTTTATGAATAAAAATGCTAAGCGGCGTTTAGTGCTGAGACGAAATGTAAACTATTTGATGCGTGTGTGTTGCCCATTGTCCTGTATGGGTGTGAGTCCTGGCATCTGACCAAAGCCCAGGAACGAAAAGTCTCCACTTTCGAAACGTAGTGGTTCTGAAGAATTTTGGGTATAAGATGGTACCACCGCATTACGAACGACGCCATACGCCGGCGCACCCAGCGTAGGTGGGTGGTGAATAGACGAATAAAAATGTTAAGTTACCACAGAAACAAGGCGTCGTAAAAATTCAAACAATTGTAATTTCGGACAAATGTGTCTTCATGTAGCCTATGTACTTATAGGGGGATTACATGCCACCCACCCCACTCAATCATTTGAATAAAGGTCACCCAAATCACTTCCGAATTCCCCAGCTCTGTTTTAAAGGAAAATGATACATCATAAGCGGGTTTCCGGGAGATCCTGACGGGAGGAAACATAACATTTTCTTGGCCAACAATCATTTTAGCATCATCAAAATATCTCTGAAACAAAATATTTTTTTAAAGAATTTTATGACGGGTAAAATGCTAGTTTTATCACAAAACAGCTGTTAACGGTGTGTTATTTCAAGGTTTTGAAAACATTTGGTAGGTACTTAGTAAAATATTGTTAGCAAATCAAGATTAAAATAATAATTATTATAAACATAATTTCGATTTAAAAACCATATTCCAGTAGGTACAGAAAGACGTTTTTTAAAGTAAGTACCTACCTATATTTTGAATTAATTAATTATTTTACCGCCCTAAGATAAAAGTTTCTCACAAGTCATGCTTGGTGGGTATCTTTTTTCCTTTTATAGGTTTGGGTATTAAAACAGTCCATTCTGAATTTCATTTGCAGTCCATGTGGGATTTTGGGAATATCATTGGCTCTTACGTTCAAAATTAATATTTTGCCCAGTATTTTCAATGCAATAGTTATTGAATATTGAGTTGTCCATTTAGTAATGTTTTGCAGTCATTAGTGTAGAATTTTGCCTCGGGAGGCTATTGGCCACACCGATGTGACGACTTCCCTAAAAGACTTTGACGGTTGAAGAAAGTTAGTCTCTAGTTTTGCAATAAACTAATTATCATTTAGGCTCAGAAAATGCATCGGTCGTCAACATTTACTTTTACTCTATAGCTTGTGAATTATAAAAAAAATATCTTCAATCATAATATATAGAGATAGACCATTAAAGGATGACGTCATCTGACCACAGAACAATAATACCCTATTACATAGGGCATCTGACATTAGGCTGGATGCAAAATGGCGGCCATGGCGACACACACTATTATCTAGTAGGTGTTGCACACACACACCACACATACACAAATCATAGTGATAGATTTATGTTTAAACACACTCATACCAACTCTTAAACTTTTTGTTTATGTTTATGCCTCCCGTCTAATGTTAAAATCCACGTGGCCGTTAATGGTCTATTGCAACAAATAAACAAACTCAAGCTTGTACATTTATAGGATATTTATTTTTTAACCCCTGTTTTGAATATTACCTACACACCTATGAAAGCCAGTGAGAAAGTCGTGCGAATTTTAAACGGGCATTACAGCAGATCTGATAGATCTTCCCCATATAGTAATCTTAAAAAACTCGCAAATGAGTTAAGGGAATAAAAGATTGTCATTCCATTTTATCAAGACCGGGTATTCCATAAACTAAATTATTTTTTATGGCAGTTCATGAAGTGTATTTTATTTATTTATTTTATTTTAACAAACTTTGGCACAATACATAGCATAATATAAACAACATATTTTATAATTAAAAAAACAGATAGGTATTGATACCAAAGATCCCACCAGGCTAAGCCTGAGTGTGGGTATACTAAACAATATAAAACAATGTTAGAAAAAAAAACTATCCTACATCAAGTAATAATAGACAATATTATTTTAATGCAACAATATCCCCATCAACAACAAAATGCGGGATGCATGTGTTGAAGTGCGTTTAAATTCCAAACGAAAATAGAGTCAGAGTTCCATAATGAGCTAAAATAATTTTTAATAATATTATGGTCTGGTCACCAAGGAAACAACAACGATAAATAACTGTCATCGCCCACTAATTAGTTTTCATGTTGTCCAATAACGATAGAGAAAGTTGTATAGGTACTCTACTTCCAGCTACTTCCAGCCCTGGCACTATGTTCGTTTGATTTAAATGCACCCTTAGAGGTTATGGTTCGAATTTCGATGCTGACTTCATTTCTCACGCTATTTCGAAAACTTTCACAAGATTGCACTAAACTGCTTGAGTCTTAAAAAAGTCTTTATATAAGAAGGTACTTTCATGAATGTTTATACCTACAGATAACCTACCCTTGTAAATAATATAAAAAGTACCCAATAATACTGGCTGTCAAAACTGCACCCGTCATTAATGGCAGCGACATTTTCCAAAAGTTATGAAAATTTTTAAATGTCAAATATTATTATGCGCTCAAAAAACTTTTAATTTGTTTGGTTTCAAAAACCAACAGTTAAATACACCAGTTTGTAATGCAGGTGTCAGTATTAGTGCAATCGTACAATAAATAGCATTAAGTAATGAAGATCACCTTCACAGCCAGTCGAATAATATTTACCATAGCATTTGTTTCAAAATGAAATCCACGATACGATTTCACAGTCAATGTATGAAAAACAGAGATGTTTTCGGAGTGTTAAAAAGATGTCTAACAACCGCGGAAGTGATAGCCAAAGAGGATAAATATAGCTGTCACAATTATCATCCCTTACCAGTGGCTTTGAGCAAAGGAAAGGGTGAGTTTATTTATAATATCTTATTCCTATTTTTTTAGATCTATGATTTGTTTAATAAGTACTAAAATTGATGCAGTTCAGCTTCTCTCAATCTTTTTGGGAGGTGTCTGGTGGCAGGTGTCGTCCTCCCGGAATCCTCTGTATCACGACCTTGCCAATCCTGTCGTTATCCATCTTTTCTATATGGTCCATCCAGAACCTTCTTCTCCGTCTTAAGATCTGTCTCTTGAGGATTTCCATGCTAGTATGAGTAGCAACGTTTTCATTTCAGAGGTCCTAAGAAGCGCTTTTGTTCGAACTGTGTCAGTTCTAGCTTCGAACCCTAATTTATTTCCTTAAAACTCCCTTGGTTCTTTCATGAATAATTTGCCAATTACTGGAAAACACTTCACCTCTTTCGTCTTCGTCTCCATCATTATTTATATTTTTAGAATATGTTATTTTTCTGTATTTAGCCGGTTCTTGGAATGCGGATGACCAACTTTCCTTCCATCTCTTTTATAGTGGTCTCCCTGGTGGTCTATATCCCTCTGGTAGTCTTTTCGTTACTATCTTCTGGACCCATACCGGCAACGTGGTCTCTCTACCCCACCTTACAACATTTTGAATGTTGCCAGTCTTGCGGATTCCCTAATTTGAGATTCTATCTCTATGTGTTTTGCACAGGATAAGTCCTCATTTCCGCTATTCTGAGTAGCTGCTTCGTTCTTACCGTGTACATTTTCCAGGATGGCATTGCTTCACCCAGCTTCTCTTCGATTTCCCTCTATAAATGACGGAGAAGATTTATCAATATTGTTTGATTCACGTGTTATTTGAAGGCTACCACAAATGTGTGGACCTTATTTTATCTTGGAGTGTTATTGCTGCTGATCACCTAAGCATTTTCCCAGCGTAGCTGTGTACATAATAATACTAACATTTATAGGATTTACCTACTCTAACATATACCTAATTTTAAAATGATCCTTTGATCTGAAACAATTGAGTTCATCAGCTCTCAGACCTGACTTCTTGATTGAGATTGTTTCCTAGTTCTCTGGAATGATTATTGAAAATTCACATGTGAAATGTGGTGTTTCAAACATTTTAGGCGTATTCGTATGGGATGTCGATGGCAACAAATACTTCGATTTCCTGGCTGGTTACTCAGGAGCTAATCATGGCCATTGTCATCCAAAGCTCATCAAGGCGATGGACAAACAGATGAGGATCCTTCACCACACATCTCGAGCGTTTCACAACGATGTTTTTGGCGAGTTTGCCGAAGAGATCACACAACTTTTCGGTTACGACAAAGTTCTGCCTATGAATACAGGTACAATAATTTTCTTTTACTTATATTAATTGTCAAGTATGTAGCTGTAAAAGTATAAGATTAGAACCAAATGGGTTATCTAATATGTCTTGAACTATTTCAGGAGTGGAAGCTTGTGAATCAGCTGTGAAAATCGCCCGCAAATGGGCTTACAATGTCAAAAACATTAAAACTGGGGATGCAGTCGTTATATTCGCAAATGGAAACTTTTGGGGTCGATCTTTGGCTGCTGTTTCCGCATCTACGGATCCATCTAGCTACGGAGGCTATGAACCTCTTATGCCTGGCTTTAAGCTAGTGCCTTACAACGATCTTAAAGCTTTAGAGGAACAGTTGCGCGATTCAAATGTTTGCGCTTTTATGGTTGAGCCAATACAAGGAGAAGCAGGGGTCATAGTTCCTGATGAAGGGTATCTTTCAGAAGTTAGAAGGTTGTGTTCGAAATATAACGTTTTGTGGATTGCTGATGAGGTACAATATTTTGTATTACTTTTCTATTAGTGGGCTAAAAGATAAGCATACTGGGATTGAATTGAATAGAATAATGGTATCTGCACTGATGTATGCGGATGATTTAGTACTTATGGCTGATTGTGAACATGACCTAGAAGAACTTGTGTATGTGTAACAAATCATACAATACATTAAGTGGAGTGCACAAAATTAACACTTTGAACAAGTGAAGTAGTAAGTTTATTTACTTAGAAGGTTGGAGAGCATGAAAAAGAAATGGAACGTATGAAAGGGGTTGGTAGCAGGATGAACGATGCATGAAGACCTATTTTGAGAAACACGAGCGAATGTAGTAGATTTTAGAGATCGATGAAGGATACGTGGAAAGATTCCGTAGGACATGAAAACTAATGAGATTTTAAGGAAAGTGTGTGGTATGAAATTAAGCATATTGACAATGATGAAAGTTAAAATGTTATGGTTTGAGCATGTTGAAAGAATGGAACTTTATAGAATAACAATGTCAGATGTGAGATGAAGTTGTCAATCGAGATTGACGTGGAACAACCATATCGATTCCATCTTCAAGGAAGGCCACATAAGAAGTAAAAGAAATAGCAGAGGTTGATAAGAAGGGCATGTCGTTGGATGTTCGTTCTCTCTGTCTTACATAATATGTATATTGCGTTCATTACTTAGTAATTATTTTCTTTTTTGCCGAAGGTTCAAACTGGTCTTGGCAGAACCGGTAAAACACTTTGTGTTGATCACGAGGGTGTCAGACCAGACTTAATGGTTCTTGGTAAGTCTTTAGGAGGCGGACTGTATCCTGTGTCATGTGTTCTGGCTAATGATCCAATAATGAATGTTATCACACCAGGTAAAGAAAAATCAATAATTTCAAATAATTTACATCACGCTGAAGTGATTTTGTCTACCTAAAGCTTTTTGAATTATTGCTATCAAGGTACTCACGGAAGCACATTTGGAGGAAATCCACTAGGAACCAGAATTGCCATTGAAAGTCTCCGAGTCATGCAAGAAGAAAGGTTGGCCGAGAATTCTTTCAAGATGGGGGAAATCATGAGAGATCGATTGACGAAGATGAAGGGAGATATCATTACTGAAGTGCGAGGGAAGGGATTGATGAACGCTATCGAAATTAATCCAGGTAAAGTTTATTTAATTCTGTTTTACAAAATAGACTAGGCTATCACAGCTCTTTTTTTTTGGGGAATTTGAAATGTAGACAAGTTTGCCAAAAAAGGGTTTCATTTTTCTCTTGTGTAGTGAAAATGGAAGATGGTCGGCACCTGGGATCGAACCCACGACCTCCAGTACGAAACAGTTCGAAAGATGTCGTCAAACCGCCAGGGTACCCTTCGATTTTTGATTCCTTAATTTGTTTGGCATATCCGATTTTTGATTCCTTCACTTGTTTGGCAAATACGATTTTTGATTATCTCTTCTTGTAACATATCCGTTGTTTAAATTACTCAAACCTAAAATTCATCTAAATTTATAGTAGAATCAACTATTGCTTCTATAGGTATATTATGTGCTGCAGCATCAATGGAGACTATATTTTAGATAAGTTTATTTCCTACTTTCAAATTTCATAAAGTATCTTCCGAGATTGTAGTTTTTATTATAACAAGCTGGTATTTTACTGTTTTTGGAAATTTAATTACTGACAATGCATGTTTTGTTTTTAAGCCTTCGATTGTCAACTGCTTTTCCTGAACAAAAAATCTATTTCTGTGTGTCCGACTAATTCAAATTGTTTTCGTTTTATAGATGCCATAAATGTTTGGGATTTCTCAGTCTGCTTAAAAGACGTTGGACTTCTGACAAAGATGTGCCATGAGAAAGTGCTAAGACTAACACCACCATTGGTTATCACCGAAAGCGAAGTAAATACAGCCATGAATCTCATAGAGGGTGTTTTGAAAAATATCCTAAAATGTAAAACGAAGAAGTAATTTTTATTTTGAAAATATGTAGATCTGTTAAAGATTTATAGTTGCTGTGTCTAAAAATGAATTGATGTAACCAGGTTTCTTGTGTATTACGTTTTTAAATGAAATAAATATAATATCAAACATATATTAAGCGTATTTTTGTATACCTAAATTAAAGAGCAGAATGTGAATAAAAAGAGGTAAGTTAAGTTTGATTAATATGTTGTGAGGTTATACCGTTTGTCATTGGAAATTTTATTTGTTTGTTTGTTTGTATTAGCGAATTTTTATTTCCCATGATATTTCAGAAAGTTAAGATATTTTGGAAAGAAATATCGTACGATGGTGTTGAGCGAAGTTTGACGGGTCAGCTAGTTCTTCTTCTTCTTCTTCAGCCCGTCTCCGTCCATTGCTGAACATAGGCCTCCCCCTCTCTCTCTCCTTCCAATCATTCCTGTCCTGAGCCTCTCTCATCCATGTGTGGCCTGCAACCTTTGCGATGTCGTCCGCCCGCCTGGGGTCTGCCGACATTTCTTCTGCCTTGTCTAGGCTGCCACTCCACTACTCTTTTGGTCCATCTGTCGTCCGCTAGTTAATTAATAATAATTAATTGTGAGTTTTTTGGAACTTTTGGAGGCATCAATGATGGTTGTGTAAAGGTTGTGCTTGTTGAGTCTTTGGCTGGAAGTTTTTCATGTACATTTTCAATGAAAACTATAATCTCCAACAATTCATGTATGTATTTTTTTTTATTAATCTGATATGCAAACAGTGATACCAAAAATTATTACTCAAATTATATGGACAACAAAAAAAAACAGTTAAGTCTTTGCAAACATTAACAGCGAGTAGATAAAAGAAGCAAGGCAAACAACAGAAAAAAAACGTATGTACCTAAAATATATATTATTATGCAGGCTCGGTTGGATGACGGACAAGGGTGAGGGATAGGAATAAGAACATGGAAGGGGCAAGAGGACATTTTGCTTGAACATCGCAAGAGATGAGTTATTCAGATCAATATTACCTATTGAAGATTGAATTGAAAATACCCGTAGAAATTCAAGAATATGAATATTTTGAAGGAGAAAATATGATAAAGTGTTTTAAATAGCGCCATGCGCCATCTAGTATCAGTGAGAACTCGGTTACTGTTAAAGTTTTTCACAATTTCCAACAGATTTTCTTGGTTTTCTCTAATTAAATCATTATACTTTAATGGATGTTTCGTACAACCATCAACTGTTGGCCTAGGGGAAAACGTGTCTTGGCTTGGCATAGCTGGGGTTATAGGTTCAAATCCCACTGGCGGATGCGAGTTTTCATAATGACTATGTGGGACATGGAAAGGAATGAGAATATAAGGAAAGAATGTGGTATGGAAGTTAGTGTTGTTAAAAAGATGAATGTTAATAAGATGAGATGGTTTGGGCATTTTGAAAGAATGAATGCAAACAGAATGATAAAGAGAATTGATATAGTTGAAAGGAAATGTCTAAGAAGGCGTGGTCAACCGAGAATGATGTGGATCGAATTTGTCCTCAATGATCCACAGGATAGAAGCAAAATAAACAGTAGAAGATGTATGAGAAATGGTAGGTATATCTTTATTCCTAAAATATTTCCACAAGCCCTTACGGGGACTCGGAATAGTCCACAAAACAAAATTTATAGCAAAATGTAAACAATAATTAAATGTAACAAAACAAAACAAGCATGTAAATTGTACATAGAGTCTCAGAACATCATCCATAGTAACTATATAAAAGTGCAAAAAAGAGAAATAAGATCATGCATGGTGTAAAGGGTCATATTTATATCATTCGTCAAGTCGGTCGAAGAAACAAAAAAAAACTGTTATTGGATAGAAAAGAGTGGAAGTCTGTTCTCTCTACCTACCCCTCAAGGGACATAGCGTGATCAGTAATTAAAAAAAAATGTAAGTAAGTACCTACTGTAGAAAAGGTAAAGTTTACTGGAGGCTAAAACTCGATACGGATTGTAGAGCTATAGAAATACAGTATTAGTATTTGACCTTACGAATATGCCTACTAAAGATTGCAATAGTTTGATGAACCTTGTAGATTGTTTGGGTCACATAAAACTCAAGTTAATCACTGATCTATAATAGGTATCGTCTTTTTCAATAGGTATAAGAACGATAAATAAAGCGTTGTAGATGAATAAGTAGTAGCTTTGCATACTACAATATAGTGCGCAGATTGTTGGTGTGCCAGAACAGGCCGTCTTATCTCACTGAGGAGGTACTGTGTTGTGCTAGAAGCCGCGGGGAGCCGAGGTTCTGATTGGCCTACACCCGGCCCTCAGCTACACGTCTGTAGACAGCGTGGGCAGGTCCCACCAGTACAGCCTCTTTCAAATTACAAACACCCGTACAGAGCGAAACTAATTGGTTTTGCCTGTTGTTACACATTATTATATTATAGGTACAGCTGGTATATTGGTGGGTTGGTAGGTACCTACTTACACTGATACATTCTTTGGTAAGTATACGAGGACCAAAATCTCTTTTGCCTTAAACATTCCGATGTTTGAACAGAAAATTCGTTCTCATTCTCAAAAGCCTCTCTTAGTGTGTTGTTTCCAAATGAAGTTTTATCATTCTTAAAAGTCTGTATTAGTGTGTTGTCTCCAAATTAAGTTTTATCATTCTTAAAAGTCTGTATTAGTGTGTTGTCTCCAAATTAAGTTTTATCATTCTTAAAAGACTGTATTAGTGTGTTGTCTCCAAATTAAGTTTTATCATTCTTAAAAGTCTGTATTAGTGTGTTGTCTCCAAATTAAGTTTTATCATTCTTAAAAGACTGTATTAGTGTGTTGTCTCCAAATTAAGTTTTATCATTCTTAAAAGACTGTATTAGTGTGTTGTCTCCAAATTAAGTTTTATCATTCTTAAAAGTCTGTATTAGTGTGTTTTGTCACTTTTGTCCCCAAATTTTATCATTCTTAAAAGTCTGTTTTAGTGTGTTGTCTCCAAATTATGTTTTATCATTCATAAAAGATTCTAAGTAGGTATGTTGTTCACAAATTAACTTTTATAATTATTTAAAGCCTCTCTTAGTATGTTGTTTGCAATTTTACAAATAATCATATGATTTATAAAATCAAAATAGCAGTTATAACCGATAGTTAGGGAAATACTGGCATGAAATTATATTGTCAAGCAGTAGGTAATTATAAAGACTAAGTAGTATATAATATATTTTCCTTCAAACAAAATAGCTATGCAGTTTTAAAAGGTTTATATATCCGTTATACGGAGACCATTCATATGTATTGACTGTGTGATGGCAATCACGAAGGCTTATATAAACTAGATTGGATAGTGATTACCTACGTGAATTCGTATTTTTTTTACGATCAAGAGGTCCCGGGTTCTATCCCCGCTCGAGTCTGATTTTTTTCAATTATTGTTCATAAATTTTCTAATCACTTGAATTTTCTAATTGGGGCTGGAATCCAGTCTCGATGGGACAGAACCGGTTGACTGATAAGGAATGCTTCCGGCATTAGTTCCGCCGGGTTGGTATATTTTTAATTGGCGTTTGACAAACTATCTGATAGTTGGTGCGATTGTCAGAATGTACTCTGTAAACATCGTTTAAAATAGATGCATCGGTCGTATTTAAAAGTAAATGAATCTATTATCACTCAAAGTGAACACAAATGTACTAAAGTAAGCTACTAAAAGCTCGTGCCGTGAAAGAGGAATATGGTCGGCACCTGGGATCGAACCACGATCTTCAGGAGTAGGAGAGTCGGCGCCTGTAACCACTAGGCAATTTTCGTCTATTTTCAGAGAGTCTTTATATAATAAGAATTTATATAATAACTTTATTTGTTATATGGGTTTATTTGTCTTATTATTATACAAATTTGATTTAAATGTTCATAGTTTAAAGACAGGACAACGTCTTTCGGGCCAGCTAGTTCTATTATAAATATCATTCCCAGAATAATGGTGAAATGTTATACCTCTGTTAATAAATACTCAGAATATAAATAGCTATGTTATTTATTTGTTGACAAATGCTAATTAGTACATTAGACTAACTTTATAATTACTTTAATGATTGTTAATAGTTTCAAATCTATATTTAGAAATATGCTGAGAATTTTCCATTTCTAATGATAAGGCTGTACGTTGTTTGAAAATGTCGTCGAGGTAAAATTATTTTTAACCCATTTTCATGTTAATCTGTTAAGAAACATTCACTAGAAATAATGTTAAATTGAACGTTTTATGTATTAACATGAAATTGTGAATAGAGCCGTAGATACCGGACTTAGCTCGATTTAAATGTAGGGGTGACCGGATTTTTCCATTATGATTTGCTCGTATGTAAAAGAAATTATTTTACACGTTTCTATTTCACAGAACATAATGAAGAAATTTCGGCAAAGTACTTAGCTGTTAGGTGGCTCAAAGTTCTTTCTGTCTAATTCTTTTCTATAAATATCTTCACTTCACGGATGCTTTTGTTTTAGGGGAATATCGCTTCGTGGAAAAAAATGCGTCATAGTTTTTCTTCTTAAATATCGTGGTCTTTTCTACAATTTCGGCATTTTGAACATGAAACGTAGCTTATGATCTTGTTCCGTTTTTTTTATTTAACCAAAACGTACTCGATAGGTAGGAGTACATTTGCTTCGATAAAAAAATTGTATTCTACTACTAGCCTTTACACAAATTTTTATCATTCTGTGCGTTTGCAATGATAAAAAATCTTCTTCTTCGATTATTGTTTGAGAGTGAGATATTTTGCTAAAAATTTTTGTTTGTCTATGGTATTGTTAGAAAATGGAATTTATTTTGTCTTTAATATTGTTAAAGAAAAATGTCTGAATAAATTGTTGTTACGCTGTAAATTTGTTTTCATTATAAATATTTAATAATTTCAACCAAAAAATGACACCAATAAAATCATCCCAATGATTAAATAAGGATAGGTAGATACCACGTTTCTGATAGAGCTGCCATTATCACATACAATATTTTTTTTTGCCTGCACGGAAAAATAAAATACGATTGCGAGATGTGGAGGATGACAGCAAAATCGGCGGAACTGCTGGACATTTTGCAGAGGAAAGTACTGCGAAAAAAACTGAGACCCGTGAATGATGGCGAAATCTTGAATGCGATATAACGAAGAGCTTTGTAATATCCATCAAGCTCCCAGACTCTCTGTGCATGCAAAATTGAATAGGATACGAAGGGCTGGACATATGGGGAGAATGACATCGCAGGCACACGGGAGAATTATGGATGGACACCCAGGAGGGCGAAGAAGGATTGGCAGACCAATTCTGCGATGGAATGAGGATCGAGGCGGAGGACAGGGTTATTGGGAGGCGACGAGTATAGGAGGAATTGGGCTGTAGCGCCATCGAAAGAAGAAGTGTAGTTTTGTGGAACACAGTTACTATAGCCATATATAGATCTAATACAAGTGTAGTAGAAGAAGTGTAGTTTTGTGGAACACAGTTACTATAGCCATATATAGATCTAATACAAGTGTAGTAGAAGAAGTGTAGTTTTGTGGAACACAGTTACTATAGCCATATATAGATCTAATACAAGTGTAGTAGAAGAAGTGTAGTTTTGTGGAACACAGTTACTATAGCCATATATAGATCTAATACAAGTGTAGTAGAAGAAGTGTAGTTTTGTGGAACACAGTTACTATAGCCATATATAGATCTAATACAAGTGTAGTAGAAGAAGTGTAGTTTTGTGGAACACAGTTACTATAGCCATATATAGATCTAATACAAGTGTAGTAGAAGAAGTGTAGTTTTGTGGAACACAGTTACTATAGCCATATATAGATCTAATACAAGTGTAGTAGAAGAAGTGTAGTTTTGTGGAACACAGTTACTATAGCCATATATAGATCTAATACAAGTGTAGTAGAAGAAGTGTAGTTTTGTGGAACACAGTTACTATAGCCATATATAGATCTAATACAAGTGTAGTAGAAGAAGTGTAGTTTTGTGGAACACAGTTACTATAGCCATATATAGATCTAATACAAGTGTAGTAGAAGAAGTGTAGTTTTGTGGAACACAGTTACTATAGCCATATATAGATCTAATACAAGTGTAGTAGAAGAAGTGTAGTTTTGTGGAACACAGTTACTATAGCCATATATAGATCTAATACAAGTGTAGTAGAAGAAGTGTAGTTTTGTGGAACACAGTTACTATAGCCATATATAGATCTAATACAAGTGTAGTAGAAGAAGTGTAGTTTTGTGGAACACAGTTACTATAGCCATATATAGATCTAATACAAGTGTAGTAGAAGAAGTGTAGTTTTGTGGAACACAGTTACTATAGCCATATATAGATCTAATACAAGTGTAGTAGAAGAAGTGTAGTTTTGTGGAACACAGTTACTATAGCCATATATAGATCTAATACAAGTGTAGTAGAAGAAGTGTAGTTTTGTGGAACACAGTTACTATAGCCATATATAGATCTAATACAAGTGTAGTAGAAGAAGTGTAGTTTTGTGGAACACAGTTACTATAGCCATATATAGATCTAATACAAATGTAGTAGAAGAAGTGCAGTTTTGTGGAACACAGTTACTATAGCCATATATAGATCTAATACAAGTGTAGTAGGAAAGGTTTCGTATCAACGTTATTACCTAATTAGGTTGGTTGTTGATACAGGAAAATGGAAGAGAAAGCTAAACTTTCTGTATGAACCTGATGTTGAAATTATAGTTTTGAACGGATGTGAAAATCCATGTGGAGGTGTTATTAGAAACTAGCAGCTTGCCTCGCCCCAGTACCTGCTCACCTAGTGAGCCGTAAGAGGTAATTGATTTTACTATGTACGGATAAAGGTGAGAGAGGTATTCCTGAAATATATTATTACTCTGGAGATAGCGTCTTTATTTTAATTTTATGATAACCATGATTTCAAACGTCCTTTAGAAGCAGCTAAATACAATCTTTTAAGTTTGTTTGAAAATGAATGAAAAATTCCCCTAATTTTACATGTTGGCCGAGGAGAGCGCTGTTTTTCCTCCCATCAGGATCTCGAAGACGTGGAAGACCGTCTCATACCGGGCTCAGTTCCTTCGAGCCAGAGCTGAAAGAGTTAGGCTTGGTGTGGGAAGAGGTCATAAGCATTGCGCAAGATCGAGCGCAGTGGAGAGCTCTTGTTGTCTCCCTATGCTCCTGAATGGAGTTCAAAGGGAGTTTTGATTTGATTGACTGATTGAATTTTACATTACACGTTGGAGACTATGGAAAGTTTTACATTTATTTAAGTTGCTACAGTTGAATGTAGGAACAATATTTCCTGCATGCAGATATCAGATCTGTTGATTATGAAAAATGCCTACATACTTCGTGTAGTTGGATTGCTTTTGTCACTGTATGAAAAAGAATTTATGAAAAATAATTCGAGACCGGAAATTATTGGGCAAGGCGAAAACAGAGTCAGATAACAGGTGAGTCACTATTGATTTTAATCACAATATCGATCCAATTTCAATCTTATTAACGATGCTATTATCATACTCAAATTTGGTTGCTATAGATAGGTAGGTAAATAAAAATTGATCCCATGGGTCTATTTTAAATTCGGAGTTATTTTACGAAAAAATGATATAAATAAGAATTAATCATACAAGTATTAAATGTATCTACGGTCGGGATTGAGATTCAAGACTTGTTCTTGAAATTCAATCCCAATTCAATCCCAATTTCAATTCAGTTCGTCCATAAATTTAATACTAACTACTGGTCGACCAGCGCTCGAAATTCGACCCTAACTGATTTAAATTATAAGTTTGAACATTATTAAGGTTCCGTTGTCAAAGACTGAGTGAGCGCTATTTTAAAATTTTCTTTAAAAAAACAATGACGTGGTTACATCAAATTTGAAACGTTGATAAGTTTTTTTTCTTTTATTATTAAAGACAAACAATATTTGTCTATTCTCAATTTATATACTGCCATTTCCAGCTCCACCTTCCATTTGAATATACCGCCTTCAAAAAGTTTTCATGAGGCGCTTTTCATTTTACATTTGATTCTATGAAGTTGATGATCTCAATAAAAAGTCTGTGGCAGTATATGCGAGTATCAAAACATAACATTACATAGTGTTTGTAATGTTTTTTTTTCTAAACTGATTTAATATTTTTTGTATGCATAATTTAAAAAAAATATTAGTAGATAGGTACCTATTTGTCACTCCTCAATATAAACTATGAGTGTGCGAAATTTCATACTCCCCCGTCCGCGCAATTTTCGTTAACATAGTTATAAATTTTTCCTTCACGTATTAATGTATAGATTCGAAATGTACTTGTAAAAATCCTTATTAATACTAACCATTTTTTTCGTAAGACAATATTGGATTCAAATAAAGACCTGCGTATAACTATTTTTAAGTTTTATAATATAGCAACCAAAAACTGAATATCGTAATATGACATCGTTTTTGAGATTGAAATTGGATCGGATACGCGATGTAAATACAGAATAAGGTCCGTGGACCAAAAACTCTGAATCGATTAGTTGGTATAAAGCTGAGGATGTATTTTTTCTTGCGTTAGTATACTGGGTGTGTCGGATGGATGTTGGATACTCCACAAGTTGGGCATGTCAATAAACTCTACTAAAAAACTTGAACATGGGGCGACCGTACAATGCGATTAAAACAAGACAACCAATAAGAATCTACTTCTATGTACAAGGTGATATTATAAAGAACTATCAGACAATGAAGAAATGGCCGGCGAAATAAATTAAAAATAATTTCTACCTATTATGGGTCTAGTTGTTGTGTATTATCTAATAGTCTGGCGATATAAATGGACATTGTATGTAAGTTGTGGATCTATGTGTGTAAGTTGTGTGTTGCTTAAGCGAATAACCAATCATGAATCAATAAGAGAGGCTGGGATGGTGTTGTTTTGTTATGCTTTTTTGTTTGTTACAAAATCTCACCATGAGACTATCAATTATTTATTAGGTGGGTATGTGTAAAGCCGTCGGATCAAAGCGTCATACGACAACTTTTTGTGTTATTATGTCGGATAATATTCTAATAACACTCGAAATTGGTAGTCAATGTTGATCTGTTGCATTTTCAAACCACTGTAAGTGTATTTTCCATAGAAATTCTTCAATGGAATTCAATAATTATTTCACGTCCAATTCAGCGCAAAATTAGCAAGTTTTTGTGGGGTTTAATGAAGAAATTTGTACAGAAAAATCGTTCTTATTGATTTATTATTATAGTTTAGGCAAATTGTAATATAAATTACCCGCATTCCCCACACTTTGAATTCAAACATTGCAAGAAATCTCAATATTAAAGTAAAAGAGAAAAATGAATTTTATCAACCTACAAAATTCCACAATAGCTAAAATAATACAATTGTACCTAGAAAAAAAAACTATTGATTTGGGAGTGGGTTGTAAATGTCATAAGTGCCAATAATTCCAGTCTTAGGAGTAGAACCGATCAAGTCTTAAGACAATGGAAAGGAGTAAAGAATACACTTGTCTAGTCTAACGTATACAGAGTTGTAAGTCCTTATGGACATACTTATATAGGAATTGTATTAGCTAATATTCTGAAAAATTCAGTACATACCTACTTTGTATATTGCTTTTTATAACAACACAAGCCAATGATAATTTCTTTCTTCTAGTACCGACGATACTCACCACTTTAAGGACCGCGCACGGTCGTTCGAATGTCTTTATTTAATGTTTTCTTCTTGAACTTAGAATTTTATATATGAGTTTTAAATTTTTTATTTAAATCACCATAATTGCAACATATTATTATAATACATAATTCACACATTTGTCTTTCACAGTTTCAACACATCACACCTGCTCAATACATGAGCTTGACAAGCAATTACGTGGCCTCATTGTATCGACCAATCAATAAAGGCTCAAACAAAAGATTCGATTAAGTAATTTTGACAAAATTAGCGAGGTTATGAGTTTAAAACGTCGAAGACGATGCGTTGCAAAGATATAACTTCTTAAAATGTTTTGGTTGCGGTGGAAATCAGGGTTTTTATAGTGTGGTGGGGTTCGATTCCTGGTAGGGCACCCTCGACGTCTGAAGACGGGCCGATTCCTATGAAGAAGAGTTTATACTAGGAATCAGGGTTTAATGGATTCAATACATAACCACCAGTAGATCGAGTCAATACTTAACGTTGTCTTCTTAACACACTACGTCTTTGATGTTCGGACGATAGCAAATAATCAACGTTCTGAAAATTACGTATTTTAAACATTATCCATACGTAAATTAGTCCTATATTAAGTTTATCAGTAACTCAGAATTTTCGATGGAATTACTTCTATCAACTTTTTATTTTTTATTATGACTTAAAAATAACAATATTATTCCACTTATATTATACAGATTTAGACGTCACATAAAAAAATAACACTTAATTTACGTATTGTTAGCAGCAAATAGCTAATTTTAGAATTAGTTAAGCAACTAAGGTATTCCCGAGAACGACTTTTGCGTATCCACAAGGGTTTTTCAACAGGAACGTCTGTACTTGACAATTTGTTGAAGTGAAATGCATCAAATTGGCTGCCATTTATTTTATTTACTTTGCCAAATTTAAAGAATGTAAACAAACTAACAATACGTACAGGGACGATTCGGTTAAGCCCTTTTCTATGGCGCTGAAATATAATTCTAATGGTACCTATACTGGAAGATGAACCAGTACATTTGTTGCGTCGGAGCAGAATTTGCCTAAGTAACACTCAAGACCTTTTGTAGCCTTCTGCACACTATTTCTACAACAATTATTTATTTTCATGTGCTGATTTGGTGAACAAAAAAAGGTTGATATAATGGTCGTTGCACACTAACTTCAGCGCCTTGAAATAGGGCCTAGGTGCATTTTTTATGAAATAATGTGTGCTACATCAAATCGGTCAAAATGAAGTAAAAACAGTTTGTTGTTTTATGAAAATATGGGAAATAAAAAGTACAACCGAAGGAGGATTTTATGGATTGTAAAGGGTTGAGGTTCATTTTCCTATCTACCCTTCGAACACTCCATGGTTCGGGTATTAGAAAATTTCATTTTGTATGAAGGCTATGCAGACATTCCTATATAGAGGGGAGATTCTTTACCAGCAATATTTGAAACGAATCCTCAAATGTAAGAAAACTGAAGAGTGTTCATTCTTTACCGTACCTTCTAAATTTTACCGTAAAATTGACAAGCAGCTCAATTACTATTATTAATGAGAGCGAACACTTATTGCAAAAATATTTTTTTAAATGATGCTGTATTGATGAAAAGGACAATAAAATGGTGGTAGAAGCATCGCTCTTACGAAATCAATGACAGTGTTTTGCGTTTGTGTACTTAGCTGTCTCAAAATTGATCTCATATCTCAAAAATGGTGGGAAAAATTGATAAAAGAATCAAGTGAACGTGGTAAGTAGAAATTTATTTGAAATTATCGTCATTAACTTATTGGCTAAGACCACAGCTGAGTTTAGGCCTTGGATTCTTCTAGAAATATCATTTATGTTACATAATAAATTGTCCTTTGCCGCTTTACGTTTGTTAGTAATGTACCATCAGCGTATATTTCTTGTCAGAGCTTGGTTTTACTCTCAACAGAATATAAGTAAGAAAGTACTCAATATATTTTTTTGGCTTTAATAATACGAACTAGCTTTCACGACAGACATTGTCCCGTCTTTGCTATGAATATTGAAATCGAATATAGATAATCGATTTTATAATGATAAATTAATTACCAATTCCCAATGCAATTCCGTAGATTTCCATGGTAACACTACCAATTGCATGTTACTAAATTTCAAATATTTTGTTGACATTTCAGACTTAAAGCAAATGGGGATATTTTTATACTTAGTATACTTTTAGTATACTTTTGTTGCTTTTTTTTAAACCAGCCTTAAACCAACTTTAAAAAGTTGAGTCTCTAAAAGTTCACGTCATAATTTTATAAAAAATGAGGTAACTAGTGAAAATAATTCATTTCATTCTCCCTTTAAGGCCCCCCGCACACCGCAAGCCAGCCCGAAGGAGACAAATCCGCAGCAAACCCAACCCGCATGAAACCAACTATCCAGTTCGATCGAAGCCATCAAACCAAAAAGCCGGCCCACACAAGTCAAGCCCGCCGCAGACCCCCACCCCCCCAAACCAACCCGCAATACAGGGGGCCTAAACCCCACTTAGGGGCATAGGGAGGCACCAAGAGCTCTCCATTGCGCTCAAAGGCGTCCGAGGCCTATGGTGCCTTTTCTGACCGGTTGAGGTTTAAGGACGTGAGATGGTCAACCTCACGGTCCCGATCTGATTTTTCGATTTCCTGCCTCTTACAGGATACTCGAAAAACCAGCAAAAAGAGCAGAGGTGCTATTCTTAGTCGGCAACCCCACGGCAGTGAAAATAATACCGTATCTAAATTTATAAAAGTAGCATTGAAATACATCCACATTATTTCTTTAAAGATAAATTCCCGAATTGGTAGTGAGACCTATTAATTAATACCTAATTTTGATAAGCATATAATATGATATTTTTCCTAAAAACCTCAAAAGGAATATTTGCTTAACTACAAAAAGACATTTAAAGTACGTTCACTGTACTTATTTTAAGCTTATAATGGGATTATGTCCTATAGATTTTTATCCCACAAGATAGGATTGCAAATTATAATGTCGGAATTTCAATACATCATGAGAAATTATTAAAAAGCAATCAACTGATTGTTTTTTGTTGTGTGACTTCGTGACAGGAAAAACACACCGTGGAATCATTAGGAGAATAAAGGTGAAAAAATGTGAGCAATTTGGCGTAATTTTGTTTCAAAGTGGCACTTATATTGGAGTTTTGTCGTTAAATGGCACCCGTATTGGAACTCCATAATGATTGTTATTCGTTTTTGCATCAATATTAGAGACAAAGGCAAAAGCTTAAGGTCGTCTGCGTGCTGAAGTATTAAAATCATTTCCTTTAATTTTTCAGTTATTCCCGTGAGCGTGTATCATAATAGCAACGCATAGAAAAATTGAAGATGCGCATGTCTCGACACTCTATGGTTATAAACGTCTGTGGCAAATATGACGTTGCTTGCCGTGTGGTTTTTCTTCTTAACGAATTTCCAAATAATGTATCTAGAGATGTAACTTGATTTAAATACCCTTAAGCCTTCGACAGGATATTGGAATTATCATATGAAAAAGGAGTTTTTACTCATATGGATAGTTTCGAGATCATAGAACATAAAACGGAGCAGTTTAGTATATTAAGTAGGTTTGGGTAATTGGGTAAATGGAGTGAAAATGAGAGCTTTGCGTAAAATATGTGAAAAGACTTGTGGAAATGTCTCATGGAAAGAAATGAATATACCTGTTGATGTACCTACGGCTATGAGACTTCATGATGCCTGTCCGAAAGAGATAAAAGTTGACTGGAAGTCTTGAGACATGGTCCTATAGAAGATTTCTGGGTATATCCTGATGGGACCACATGACAAATGAAGAAGTTCTACAAGGAATCGAAGAATGAAGGCACCACTTGCTCAAAACTCTGTCTGAAAGACGTGTACGATGGATAGGACATGTAATACGAAATTCAGATCTCCTACAAACCAACATTGAGGAAATGACCGTGGAGATCAACTCCCGAGAGGAGAATGACAGTATTGTGAAGTGATCAAATCGTACGATTTTGATAGTCATAGATACGTTTTAGCCCCCCTTAAGGCTTAGTTTTCTTATTTGACACATGATCTGTATTTTGTAAGTTGGAATGTTTATAATACCATTTTCGAAGACTAATAAAGCTGGTAATTTTTCTCCACATGTACCACTAGTACAAGTTTTCGATGATCGAATATCGAAACGATCATTTATTTATTTATTTTATTCTTTATGCATATTAAAAATAGTGTACAAAAATAGTGTATAAACAAGTGGCAATGGCGGGATTATAGCCGAAGCAATCTCTAACATCCAACCACAAAGAGTCATCGAAAGATCATCGAAAGAGTTTCGAAAAATTTCCATAAAAAAGATCATCGAAAGAGTTTCGAAAAATTTCCATACAAAAATGATCGAATGATTCGATTTTCGAACACTATTTGCAAGCGCTTTTTAGCGTGCAATTAGCTTTCGATGAAACTCGTATTATACTAGCCTCATCGATTAGGAACCTAAAGACCCTACAGCGCATGAATGATGTCAATATGTACAAGAAATCTGATGTCTTGAAGAAAACTAATATCCAAAAAATAAAGGAGATAGATGTATTGTCGTGAGGAATATTGAACTAGGGACAAAGTAGGAAGATGAAAATATAGGCACAGGCGTAAGAACTGCCATCCCAGATATCAGGAAATTTTATTTTCTCGTTTGGGTGCCAGTTTAGCTCATCTTGTTCCTATAGTTCATTTTTTTTAAAGATACAGTGCTAGAAAAATTTCGGCATATTCCCATTTCATTCTTTTCATACATAAGAAAGAGACACAACACTTCTATAAGATTTATTGTTTTATTGAGAGGCGATAACAGTAGCCACCCTTAACCAGGTAGCACACTCATAATATTTTCGAACTCGAGAAGTGCGGTTGTCTTCGCTAACATCTCGATAAGTCAGAGAAAAGGTTTTTTAAAGTTATTTATTTATCGACTTTCGTTAACTTTATAATTCGATAAAAATGAACCTAGGTATATTATATTTATGTATTTATTTCAATTTACGGCGTTAGCCATTAACATGATGTAATATAATTATTAATTTTTTAATGTGTGTATAATTATTTTATACCTAATATTTTTTTTATTTTGATCTGCCTATAACGATCCTACAACTATTGCATTTTTTCATATCTGCATATCGCATTTTTTAATCTATGTATAATTATTTTATACCTAAAGCTTTTATCTATATGTCTTTTTATTTTGATCTATCTATAATGATCCAACATATATTGCATTTTTGTATGTCCGCATATCGCATTTTGTAATCTGTGTATATCGTAGGTAGGTATATATTAGCGTAGGTATATCAAATACTTTTTTTATCTGTATGTCTATAATGATCTTACACCTATTGCACTTTTTATGTCTTCATAGCGCATTTTTTAATCTGTGTACAATATTATATAACAATTTATACTTTATGAAATACATAAACATTGTATTATATAACAACTGAATGTATTTTTAATAATATACCTACACCAGGATAAAAAATGTAACATAAATCAATTTCGATAAAAAATGAGAAGTAAATACGATAAACTGAGTGCATTTTTTCATAAAACTCGTGCAGTGTGTATCGCAACCCTTAAAAACAACTACCTGCGTAACAATAGGTTCTGTACCGCCTCTCCACGAAGTCATAAATCTTATAGAAGTATTTTGTCTCTTTCTTATGTATGTAAAGAATGAAATGGGAATATGCCGAATTTTCTAGTACTGTATCTTTAAAAAAAATGAACTATAGGTTTTTCTTTTTTCTTGCGCATTCCTTTCAACCAAGAAATATACAACATCAATACGGTTTTTTCCAGATTTTTTAGTCTTGCTTTCATTGGGTCGGCATGATTTTGGTACAAGTTTTCTTTGGATGTCTTGTTCCAATACCTTCGTATTTGACGATCAAGAATCATGAAAATAAAAAAATGAATTATTTTGACTCTAGTTAGGAAAATGATGACATTTTATTTGTAAAACTGCCTGATGGAGTTATGTAGACTATCAAACTAAATTTTGGACCACATAATGTAGGTATTTTTATGTTGAAATAAAATATCAATAGGTACTTAGTCAATCGATCTTAGGACACTACCAAGCTTAGATAATAGGTATATTTTGATGATTTTTCTCAAGCTGCTTTGGGAATGTGGTTTAAGAAGGCGTGGAAAGAAAAAAACAAAGGGTTTAGCAGAGGGTTTAACTGACCAAGAAGTGTAAGACATTAATTTACTTATATCGATAGACTTTTAATATTTTAGCAATAGATTACAGCTGAAATGTAATCTAGGTGCATATTTTGCCTTCAATTTAGTATCTTACTTTTGTATCATCAGTACCTAATCTTATCCACCGATTCTCCATTATTAAGAAGATCAACCATCATATTGTAACGCAATCCGAAGGATCGTTTTTATTCTGCAGCAGATCAACAATCTCTTGGTAATGAGTACCAAAATATTTTATCATTGGATAATATTAGCTTATCAAGAATCCAATATCGGATGCCTAACGAGATTTACCTAAGTGATTGGGATGAAACATATTTGTACACCCACCATTAATGACAGTACGTAATAAACTATGTTGGAGGTCTCTTATATCTTCAAGGAAGGAAGCTTCAAAATAAGATAACAGAAAACAGGCCAAGATGTTATGGACATTTTGAGGCGACCACAGAACAACATTATCCAGAGAGCTATGGACATTGAAATTCCAACCGCAGGAGACGAGGAAAATCACCTGCCACATGCTTGTCGAGCATCAAGAGGGACCTCGAGGAACGAGAAGTGGAAACAGAGATGGCGTTGGAAAGAGAGTCTTGGTGAAATAGGACTAAGAGAACCAACCTCAGATAATGGGACAAAGGCGAAGGCAAAAAAGAGGAAGCTTTCTCATTTATTCATAGCGTATAAGAGAGGAGGCATTTTTTCACCCTTCTTAAAGTTAAAGCATTATTAAATGTGCGGATTTGACTCACTCCATCTTTCCAAAAAGTTCTATCGTAAACTTCATCCAATACGTCGTGTGAATCCAGATCAGCACGAAAAATACCAAGTATTTTACTTGTTTCATTTAAGTTCAGTTATTCAAATACCTTCGCTAACTACAAAATTCAACTATATCTGTAGGAACTGCTAATATCCTTACCTGTTAAACTAAATTTACAATTTCTCCTCAGAAAAAACTTTAATCAGAGGAGTGTAGTGGTTATTTCGAATTTCCAAGAATTTCACTTCAGATTCGAATGATTAATCACAAAGAGATCATACTACAAAAAGACGAATTAACGTTATCCCAAGGTAGTACACCGAGGCACTGGTCTAGCCACGTAGGTACTAGCAATAATCTGATGTCTTGTACCGACACTTTTGATTTAGGATTAACCAAATAATAATACCAATAATGAATAAGTCAATTATATTATTATAGATGATTGGACTTGGTTAGGTTCCAACCAGATGGAACGAAAAAAAATTGTAGAATAGAATCTTTGGACAGTTCCTGGAATCGAAGACGAGACTTGTATTATTACTAGCGAGTACCCTGTTAGATTAAATTGTACTTTTTTTATTGATTTCTAATCGAACTAATGGAAAGTTTGAAGATGCCCGACATGTGCTTGTTATTTATTGTCTGTTCACATTTTGTTTTTGAATTCTTTCTATTACTTTTTTTCCCATGCATGTGCCTCTAAAGTGGTAGGCAGAGGGAACAAAAATCTACTGTTTTTTTCAGCAACAGACCATTTCTCATGCTTTACTAGTATTATATTGCACCAAGAATTACTTATTACTAGAGACTTGAAAATAGCGGTGTTATTTTTTATGAATTCCGGTGTTATTTTTTGAGAAATTCGGTGTTAATTTTGCACTAAAACACGGAAATTCGCGTTATTTTTTCAACGTTGATTTGTTCAAAATGAAGGTAGATGTTATAGCAAAACGAAAAAATAGTCATATTTACAATTAATTAACAATATTTGCAAATATACCTATATTGCCAAATGAATGAAAAAATCTGATCAAGAAGAGATTCAAAAAATATACCTACACAAAAGATCAATTTGAAAAAATATTCAATATAATGCACACAATTATTTAATATTTCATCTTCTTTCCATAAAAGTGATGGGCCTGCGCTGGCGTATAGCGTCGTTTGTGATACAGTAATACCATATAACCAAGATTCTTCTGAGGAACTTCATTTCAAATGCTCAGACTCACACTCATGAGCAACACACACGCATCAAACAGTTTATATTTCATAAAAAAATTACAAATGTGAAATAAAAATAACAAACATCAAAAAGAGTTAAAGGGCGGACTTATTCTAAAGGATTTCATCCAGCCAACCCATTCCAGTCTCTTCAGATTGTTTTTATTATCATTCTATGTATTTCGCTGTACTCTCATATAAAACATACTTTTAAATTTCCCCAAGACAGGCTTGAAGTACCGAACAGATGTGCCTAATTGGTTAACAATTTTTTAGATAACATTGATCTATTGTCTTCTATCTTGAGTAGTTATTTGTAGTAAAAAATCACCAAAAAAAAAAAATGATTCTCCAGTAAATCGAATCCAGGACATCATGATTAGAATTCTTCTCTTATTGTATCGAAGTAAATTAATAACTTAAAGGGCGTCAATTTGTCATTCTCAGTCAACCACTCTTTCTCACATCTCTATTTGCGTTTTTCTTTCCTATAATCACTAAGAAATTTTTGATAAACCTATGTAAGCCATCTCTGTATCTGTAACTTTATTTTCTTCAATACCTAATCCTCATTCTTTTCCGTGTTTGACGTTTCAAAAAATGTGCTTCTCCAGAGACCGAATCCTGGATATCGTGTTTAGAAGTCTTATCGTATTATATCGAAGTAAACGAATAACTTAAAGGATGCTATCGAACGTTTTATAACGAACAGTAGAGATTGATGTCAAAGGATACAAAGTACATATAATTTAAATCTAATCCAGACTTTTTCTCTCTCCCCATTCTTTGAATATTGTCCGAGGACGCGTGTTTCCAGGAAATACGATAGAGGTATCCCGTCAATAATAAACTGGATGATCTTAGGACATACTTCATGACTAGATGATCTGATTGAGTTGATAGGACTCTCTAAACGCATTTGATAGCGTCGCGCTATGCATTGTTCATTATTGGAGATGTATGACACCCATCATTTGTAGCGTGTTGAAAAGAATCAAAAGAGATCAGTGTTAACACAATATACAAATATTATAAGAAAATAGGGTATGTAGCTTTGAAATTTGTTTTTAACTTTTATTAATTTTTATGTTTTCGTGTTTCCCAATTAGAGCTTCCCCACTAATTCCATATGCTCGAGGAACTCCAGCATTGGGAGGGGATCCAGGCAGCTAAATCCTCCACCTATACACCCATCTATCCTGCATGTGTTTACCAAAACTTCTTTCTCTCGCATAAACGACTGCATCGCAGTCTGTAAGTAGGTGGTGATGCGTTTCTACCCTTTCTTTCTTTCTTCTCTTTCTTCAGAATCTACAGTAGCCCTAGTATAAGTTTTCGATGATCGAATATCGAAACGATCATCGAAAGAGTTTCGCAAATTTTTCATACTAAAATGATCGAATGATTCGATCGTTTGATTTAAGAACACTATTTGCACGCCAATAAGCGCTTATTTGCATACAATTAGCTTTCGATAAAACTCGTACTAGCCCCACAGGTTCCATCATCTTCGAAGAAAAAAGAAGCCTGTTAGGATTTTAAGATCTATTTTACTTCGGTTCAAACATGTTTTGGTTTTCCTGGGGTTCAAGCCACCTTAGCCACAAGAAGATCCTTGGATTGCCTAAGTCCGGGAAGGTTGTTCCACTGTTCTTCCCTTCCTTCTTATCTCTTCTTGGATCTGTTACTTACGCTGCAAAAAGGTTCTGGTCCAACTAAGTGTATTACTGCACCTCTTTTCGCTAGCCTATCTGCCTGTTCGTTGCCCTTTACCCCGACATGTCCCGGGACCCAGATTAGAGTGACATTATTATTCTTGCCTAATAATTCATTTAGTTTTGATAGGCATTCCCATACCATTTGAGAGTTGATGATGTTCGAACTCAATGGCTGCTTGGCTGTCAGAAAGGGGTATTGTGTTTAAAATGAGTTGAAAATTAATTAAATGTCAACAATAGGAGACATTTTTTAAATAATAATTATTTTTTAATTCTCTCCTCCATCTGTGGTAGACAGGTTGACGCCGAAATAGCCCATTGTGCCTTGAAAATGTGACAAGTCATTAGTGATATCGAAAGAGTAACAATGCTAATGGAATCCCTTGGGGTAGTTTGGGGATGGACTACTGCAAAAGGTTGAAAATGAATGAGATTTTTTTAGTAAGTAAAATAAACATTTTGAGGGAATTAAGAACAAATCACGGCAATTTTGCAATAATTGATCAAACACAAGCTTATCGCAATTTTGATCAACTTGTACCTACTTATTAAGAAATTAGGTAATTTTAAATGTGATTTACTTTTTGTGCCATTTTTCACAAGGTGTAGGTACTTTTTTTAAATTTTTATTCTTCCTTTAAGGCCCTCCGTAGGTACACCGCAAGCCAGTCCAGAGGAGACAAATCTGGAGCAAACCCGTCCCGCACGAAACCGACCCAATAGTTCGATCGAAGCAATCAAACCAAAAAGCCGACCTTACACAAATCAAGTCCGCCGCGGATCCCGCAATACGAGGGGCCTAAACCCCACTTAAAGAGTATAGGGAGGCATCAAGAGCTCTCAATTGCGCTCGAAGGCGTCCGAGGCTCGTTGTGCCTTTTCTGACCAGTTGAGGTTTAAGGACGTGAGGTCGTCAACCTCTATGCCCCGATCTGATTTTTCGATTTCCTGCCTCTTACAGGATGTGTATAGGTACTTAGAGAAAAGTAATTTCAGCTTTATATATCATTTCTCACGCACTTGCAAATCCATGGGTTCAATCTGTCATCCTCGGTCAATCACTTTTTCCCACATCTTTATTTGCGTATTTCTTTCAATCTTTTCTACAACCAGTAAGAAATTTTTACGCCATCTTTGTAACTTTATTTTCTTCAATAACTAATTCCTTCCTAATATTCTCATTCTTTTCTGAGTTTGATCTTTCCAAAAAATAATCGGAGTCCTTCTCCGCCTGAAATGGATATACACTTTTTAATCGATTTTATGTATCTATCGAAGATAAGCTTAGATATTGCACCTTATTAATATTTTTTAGAAAATAAGTAGAGAGAATTTTAAATGAGGTGTATATAGAAACTTATGTATTTCATTAAAATAATTATTAATTTTGAAATTTTATAACATTGAATCAAACCTACGGAATTAATAGCTTCTATTTTGTAACACTTCATAAAGCTCATCTGAATCCGTTTGCCGCGCCATGTACCAAAGGAGGTTTGGAAAGCAGAGTCTAGATGGATCGAAAAGAGACCCCAGACTGCTGGTGGTGGATGCTTGGCGGAGTATGGCAAGGCAATCATCAACTCTCGGCATAGAACAGGGTGGCATGGAGAACTGTGGGCCTTAGTGTCAGGGTGTGTAAGTATTTGTAAAAACAGTTGAAAAAAAAACAGCAAATAATCGAGACAATCTACAGATGAGCGAGATACATCATAGAAAGCATAGTTTATTTGAGTTTTTTTATATCAAATCATATGAAATGTATTGATGAAGATTTTGCGATGAAAATACTTCATTTTTAAATATAAACCCAAGAAAAAGAACTATATCTTAATTTAGATAAAAAAAAGACGATTTGAAAACATCGTCCATAGATTGTGTCTATTTCTGATATAGACACAATCTATTTCCTAACGGTAAGAAGATAAATCAGGTTAGGTGTGACTTGCAATACTTTCAATCTACAAACAATAAACAATATGGCTGTGCTGTGATAACAAACTCTCATCTTAGACACAGCAAAACATAACCTTGTTATTATTAACAAAGTTCGTAATAAATACAAACAATAAGACTTGGGAAACAAATTATATTGTTACCTCTTTATGTAGGTATACCATACTTTCTCTTTTTGTATGACTTTAGGGGTCTTATGTCGATAATGACAATTCTTTGTTTTTGAGCGCAGAACAAGTCAAGATAATGAATATTTTTAATATCTTGTTCGTAAAATAAAATAAAGTGTGCTTAGAATTTAGGACATAAAGAAGATAAGTCCGAGAAATCGGCAAAAAGTTGCACTTTGCTGCAGGTAAATTGATGACACGAACCTCTTAAAAACAGATCCTTCTTGGCGACATACTGTCTAGGACTAACATTCTATGGCTATTAAGGAGTGAATCTAAACGGTTTCCCATACGCCCTATGGGAAACCAATTATTGATAGACACATACTAACTGCAAGTCAATGGGTTTATAAAGAAGTATGGGGTCCCATATTCCGTTGTTTTCCGTTGTTAGGTCGGCGCTGTTTGAAGAGTAGTCACCTATCTGGAGATACCATTAATCATTAGCTAACGATGGTTTATATGGGTAGCAAGTAAGTGTGGCTAAATGCTGAATGCCTTCATTGATTGGAATGATGAGTCACTTATTGACAATAAAAATGTATTTTAGTAATTAATAAATTTTGCCAAATTATCGAAATCCGTGAATTTCATTACACGCTAGTTTTCTTCTCAACTTATTTCTATTTCTGCGGTCGCCCGTTCTGTTTGGTTAACTCCAGACTCAAGGAATTTGGACAACTCCTTCTTCCAGACTGCGTGTGGCTTTATCATTGAATCCTCAGAATGATTTGGATAGTCGTGTTCATCAACACTGCAGATCTAAAAAGTTCAACGCTATAAATTGATGCATTTCCATTTGACAAGCCTTGCATTGAAAAATAAATCTGGACAAAAACAGCTAGAGGTTGAGTTATGGAAAAGAAAAGGGATACCTTTTGGAAGAAAAAAAGATAATAATATGACACAAAAATGTAGACGAAATAAATATAAATTGTTAGGCTTTTAAAGCCTAATAGAAAATAAACAGCTTAGGTTGTGAACTTGTCAAATATTTTAACAAAGAAATTTTAAAATCTCTTGAATTGATTGATTTGTTTTATCAGCTTTTCGTTTCAATTTTAGTAAGTAGGTATCTATATTATTACACATTACATATAAGCTGTTTACATAGAGACGATTTGATA
Source organism: Mystacides longicornis (assembly GCA_963576905.1). Lineage (NCBI taxonomy): Eukaryota > Metazoa > Arthropoda > Insecta > Trichoptera > Leptoceridae > Mystacides > Mystacides longicornis. Next base: position 10,512,761 of record OY756436.1, read on the forward strand.
TTTATTATAGTAGACCTAGTATAAGTTTTCGATGATCGAATATCGAAACGATCATCGAAATAGTTTCGAAAAATTTTCATGCTTAAATGATCGAATGATTCGATCGCTAATAAGCGTTTATTTGAATGCAATTAGCTTTCGGTAAAACTCGTATTATCCCCACAGGAACCTTTATAATTTACTAGCTTTCCCGACAGACGTTGTCCTGTGTTCCTAACTATGAATATTGAATTCGAATTTGTATGGTGATTGGTGATTTGAATTGAATTAATTATCATTTGACTAATGTAATTCCGACAGATGCGTCTGTTTTAAACCATGTGTTTTCCATCCGCATTCTGTCAATCACACCAACTATCTAACAATTGACAATTTCTGTCAAAATTTGAAATTTGGAATAAAAATTATATGGTAAAAAGTACTAATAAGGTTGCCTACGTAGAGTTTTCTTTAATTCTCTAATTTTCCACACAACTTTCTCAATTTTTTTCTATGAAATAGCTGTCAATTTTATATAAGATATAGGTAATATGGCTGATTGCATATTATGTAGAGAATTTGAGAAAATAGGTCGACTATACTTTACTATTCAATTAATTTTTTTTAAGAAATGAGACTACTGGATACGGCTCTTAAGAAACACTCGACCCAAAAAATAATTTCATAATATTTTATAACAATTATTATATTTTGTCACAAGCAGGTTCATTATGAAATACCAAATTATTCATATCGCGTTGCACAATATTAAATACTGAAATTTAAATATTGCGACACGTCGGCCATTTTGTGACATTCAATAATTACTATCCGCCGCCATTTTGTCAAGGGGAACAGTTACGAAGGTACCAATCAAATACACGCAAAGGTGGTCATTTATATATTGGTTCTCATTATTATTATAGAATTATGCAATTAAAATGAGTAAAAATACATAATATTGTATGTAATTGATATAATAAATACTTATCAGACAGGATAAAATACATTAGCCAAACAAATTATTGGCCCGCTTTTTTTACTTTAGTATGCAGCTTTAAAATTATTCTGAATTAAGTCATCTTTCATTATGAATACCAGTTCATAGAAATAAATTTTTACGAATATGTAACAACTAATGACTCTAACAATTCATTACAGATGTTCGATTTTTAAATGGAGCAAACCACTACGGGCTTACGACCGTCTTCTACTGTTATTTCGTTGGCTGGCTTAGTGTGATCCCTTTACGTTAACAACGCTCGCCAATAGGTGGTAATGTTTATGTCTCCGAAACTCCTAATCATGAGAATTCTCGACATATTCAACATGTAGATATTTAATCATTATTAATGAAATATACCTAGAGATAAAGGTTAGCAATTATTGAGAACAAGAGAGCAACCAAATTTAAAGACTATACGACTGTCATGTATTTGGCGCCAGGATATGAATATATATCCATTTTTGTTACTGTCTCATTTTTATTGCCTAATATTGGCTTTGTTGGAGTACAACGTTCTAATTATGTCTAGATTCTTAGAAGTAAAAAAAGTTATCTGATAATCGAAACAAAGTAGGTATTGGAGGATCAATGGGGTTTGGCTACGGTCTTGTAAGGGCTGATGGTGACGACCGAAATGTCAACCTCACCTGCACGTGGTTCCCTCTGCTAGAAAATAAACCAGGCTGTAGTGAGTAGGGATTGCAATCCGGAAAACCGGATCCGGTATTCCGGCGGATCCGGCATAAAAATGCTCATATCGGATCCGGCAAAATTTTACGGATCCGGATATCGGATCCGGTTTATAATATTAAGGGATTTTTCGACATATACTCAACACGGACTGGACTCGAATCCGTATCCCTAGCAATTCCACGGGGTCATTGTAAGTACCCATAAAGATTCGAAGAGAAGATGAGACAAATACGTCACACTGAGCGCAGTGTAAATGCTGCTTTTGCCTCCTTGTGCCCTCCTTGTTGACTGACCGTATTGATAGTCTTGACTGTCGAATGAAAAGACATCTCTTAGAAAAATGGTGAGAGCATTAAGTAATAAAATTCCAATCCAAATCCAAACTCCCTTAAGACCCACTTGGGGGCATAGGGAGGTAACAAGAGCTCTCCATTGCGCTCGATCTTGCGCAACGTTAATGACCTCCTCCCACACCATGTCCAGATTCTTCAGCTCTGCTTCGAAGGAGCGGAACACAGTATGGGAGGGTCTTCCTCGTCCTCAATAAAATAAAATTAGCCAAAAAAAATATATATTAACCTATTTAAAAGCAAAACTATTGTGATTATTATCAGCTGGTATTCATTAGATTAGTTCGGTCATAATGTGTGTGCAGTAATATTTAAGGATAAAATTGGAATAATTTCTAGAACCCTAAACTTATCATCTGCACATCCATCTCTTTAGTGCTCGTCCAAGGGTCTGCTGGTTGATGTGATCTCATCCTCTTATAATTACCAGAATCACCGGATCCGTTCTGTTGACGTGATCATTCCGGTAATGTCTTCTATTGCTACCCCATTGTCTGGCGTTGTGGATATCGCAGAAGCTCCGAATCCGGAGTTTCTAACTCTGCCTCGAATGGTTTATTCCAGAATGTGTTGGAGAGTTTTCGAACATCTTTCTTTTTCGTGGTGTCGGTTCTCTGAGAATCTTTCTTTTCAAATCATGATCAATTAAGCAGGTCAAGATAAATATTTTCGTTAAATTTAAATTTGACTTTTATAATCCGTAATCTAATTTGTAAATTTATTTCTTTTGAAACAACATTTTTTTATAGTTTTTACCATTTAAAAGTAGTCATACCCTAATTAAATTAATTTCGTGTATAAGCTGTTTTATTTTTAGCCTTCATTATTGTTAAAAATGTCAATTAATCATAGTTATTTCAATCCGGTCGGATCCGATCGGATCCGGCCGGATTGGCGAAAATCCGGTTGGATCCGGTCGGATTCAAAATGAGACCGGATTGCAATCCCTAGTAGTGAGCATCGGCGGAATAACCGTATCGCCTTTATGGAACTAAATAATCTCCATAATATATAAAAAAGGAGGGAAAACCTGTAACAAACCCAACCCAAGTTTTTTTTTAATTTGTCCATTTGATTTTGATACTAAGAACCTAATTAAATATTCATTCATGCATTCATTATCCTTGAATCCCACTTCGGGGCATGTACGGAGGCATCAATACCTCTCAATTGCGCATGATCTGGCGCCATCACAGGGGGGACACCATCTGCCCGAAACCCCCTTGTTGGGGTTCAGGTGTTCTAGACTGATTTCTTGCGTCTTTTTTTACCTATACCACTAGTATAATTTTTCGATGATCGAATATCGAAACGATCATCGAAAGAGTTTCGATAAATTTCCATACAAAAATGATCGAATGATTTCGATCGTTTGATTTTTGAACACTATTTGCACGCAAATAAGCGCTTATTAGCGTGCAAATAGCTTTCGATTAAACTCGAACTAGCCCCGCTGTCGGGGTTTAAGGACGTGAGATGGTCAACCTCACGCTGATTTTTCGACTTCCTGCCTCTTACAGGATGCTAAAAAAACACCAAACAGTTCAGAGGTGTTATTCTTAGCCGGCAACTTCACGGCACTAAGTATCTACATTTAGTAAAACAATAATATTTTGAATTTTGTTTCATATTTAAAACAGTGACCAAAATAATCAGGGCCCCAAGTGTGCCCTTGTTATGGAACAATTTTGTAAGTTGGAACATTCTGACTGAGACTGCTTACACATATCTTACGAAAGTTGATCCCACAGGAAGAACACTCCTTCGTCAACGTTTTAGACAAACTCTACCCAAATTTAAATTTTTATGAGATACTCTATTTATATGAGAGGGAAGTTATAAAGAGGTCAGTTTTGGTAGATATGTTATATATTTCAGTGTGCCCTCCGAAAAGTTCAAACAGAAAAAAAGTTGGAAAGACAAATTTAGACATCTTACTTGTTGGAAACATTATTTATGGTATAATACGTCAAAAGGGGTTTTTATTAGAGCTCCCGCGTTCTTAAGGTCAATAAGGAGATGTGAAAGCATAAAGTTTTGATAATTTTTCTTTAGAAATAGAAATTGGTTATATATGCATGAAAATGTAAAGAAATCTGTATAAAATGAACTAACTTAAATTAATCTCTTTTATGTTTTTTTTATTGAGATTGATTCAAAATATGCTACAAAATCATGCAAAAATGTACCTACTATCCAATCCAATCCAAACTTCCTTAAAGCCCCACTTAGGAGCATAGGGAGGCAACAAGAGCTCTCCATTGCGCTCGATTTTGCGCAACGTTTATGACCTCCTCCCACACCATGTCCAGATTCCTCAGCTCTTCTTCGAAGGAGCGGAACATAGGTAGTTTGTTAACATAACATAGCGGAACAACTACTATAGGTAGTTAAAATATTTACGGGACAAATCATTCGAAAACGAGTGCAGAGCTATAAAATATATTTAGGTACGTTACTTACTATATTGAGAGAGAGCGCCGTTTTTCCTTCTATCAGGGTCGCGAAGGCGAGGATGACTGTCATACCTATAGTGTTGCTGAAGGATCTGGATATGGTGTAAAAAGGAGGTTATTGAAGCTGCGCAAGATCAAGCGCAATGGCCTCCCTGTGCCCCCAGGTTGGGGTAAAAAAGGGAGTATGTTTCATATTTTTACGTTTGCTGTGGTTGCCATAAATCCTCAGCAAATATTTCTATCCTGGGCTAGATTCAGAGTGAAATTCCAATCTAAGCCGGCATCCCGAAGGTTTTCATCGTAAGCTCTCTTGATGGTGAGTCTTGGTCTGCCACATCTTCTTGTACCAAAATACTCTTGTCCTTTTAATATTGAATTTAATTAAATTCTGTGGTAGTTTTTTTTTTTGCCTGAAATAAGAAAACTTTATTAAGTTTTGACAAAATAATAAATAAGTGATTAAGGAGTGTTTCGGCGAGGACCTAAAGTTGAGTCTCACTGGAGGGTTACAGAACGAGTGGTCTGAGGGAATCGCAGTGTGGCCAATTATCGGGAGAATGTCTTCACTAATGGACATTAATTTGTCCACTTGTCCTCTCGGAGGGCACGTAATCATAATTGCCTTCTGGGAAACACGGCAGAGTGCAGCGGATAATTTGGTTGGTATTTCATTCCGCAGATTGCATCGTCGTGATCTCTATATCCTACAACGGGCTTCTTCCATGTCCACGACATCATCAAAAGAAACATGGGACTAAGGGGCGGATTCGTCCATTAAAAATACCCCCATTTAAATAATTATCATCCTTGGATTGACAGTTATTTATAATATTGCCATTTTTCAGTAGAATATTCAGTGTATGTCCTAGACGTCAAAATTTGAACCTGCATCCTTGGATTAGAAAAATTCAACATCGCCAACGTCAACGTGATCACAGTAAGCCACTTTTGGCACAAATGCACAATGGTAGAAGACGATCTTTACCACGCAATGGCTGAAATTACAATTAAATGAATTTGTAAAGTTCTGCACGGACCCAATTTTCTGTGTCTTTCAACAATTTTAAGTGTTTAACTCTCCAGTCGCTTGGTGTTCATAGATATTGAAAAGGCCTTCGAAGGCCCACAACGAAGATAGTTAAAATGATGCAGTTCCTGTATGACGACTCTGAGTGTAACGCCTAAATGCCATGTGGCTCTACTGAAGCTTTTAGAATCACCACGGGAGTCAAACAGGGCTGCGTATTGACTCAAATTTTCAGTAATTATTGTCGTGTACCTACATCGATAACACAATTAGATGGTCGGATAATGGGCGAAATGTGCGGTCTAGAGTACGCGGTCGACCTAGTATTTTTTGAAGAAGAACTACGTATCCAATCCAATCTAAACTCCCTTTAGACCCCACTTAGGGGCATAGGGAGTAAACAAGAGCTCTCCATTGCGCTCGATCTTGCGCAACGTTAATGACCTCCTCCCACACCATGTCCAGATTCCTCAGCTCAGATTCCAGACCCTCTCATACTGTGTTCCGCTCCTTCGAAGAACTACGTATAGAAAACTATTTTTTTTATTAGGTATATTTTAACATTGTGGAGGGTTTGAGTCACAAAGGTTTGGAAAAAGTTGGTATTAGGAAAATTTACCAAATGGTGTAAGTATATATTGTTTTTATTAATTCTGCCATCAGTTTTATACCAGATTTTTAGTTATCTATGCCCGTTTAAAGTGAACTAAATCAATTTTTGACATCTTTCACGACACAAAGAGGAAGATATGAATGGATGTCATTTATAAAAGTATAATCAACTCAACGTTTGAATTCTCCTTTTCCTTCCTTCAGAACCCAAAAAATCCCTCTGCGGCTATTGAATTTGTCTTTTCTCGTCCTGATTCTAAAATAAAATTTAAAATTGGCTTCATCCACTCCATCTCTGGTCTTGTACAAGTTAAATTATTTGTAAAGAATGCCTCCTATTTGTCTAAACATTCCACATTGGCAGTGCGACACTAAAGTATTTAGTCAATATAGAGTTGATGATCCAAGACTCTTTCTGGGCAAAACATTATTTATGGCTAACGGTAGGACTGCAGTAGATCTTCGAATAAAAAACCGTGTTAAGTTCTAGTTAATGTCAGCAACAAGTACAAGACCCTCCCGGTAGACAAGGTTCTAATTATTAATTATTACTGTCTTTACTAATTACTCGTATCTCGTCATTAATTATTGTCGCGAATCTTACAAACAATGTACAGTTAACATTTTGTCGTGGCAAAAAATCAAACGCCATTCTTGTACCTTGTTAGGTCGTCCCAACAATTCAATGGAAAATTTATTATCCCGGTCTTGAACGGAACGAAAGAGTTCTTTGACATTCGTGATCCCTGTCAACTGATGAATATTTACACTGATAATGGCCATGATTTTTGTCAGCAAAATATCTATTTCATTCTATTAACTAACGGAAACCCCCTTTATACAATGCAACCTCAGGGTAGCTAACCTCTGTAGCCTTAATCAGCTTAGAGTGATCATTCAATACATTTCTAACTCCATTTATATTATTTAAGAGAATGTAATGAAATTGTTAAAAAATAACATAATGTTACATATCTCCATGGGAGAAAATCTATAATACAAAAGAATGTCGGGTTAGTGAGATCGGTACTAATCGCCCTAGTTGTACTGGCGTGGACTTCAGATCCGAGGTCCCGGGTTCGATTCCCGGTCGGGTCAGAGTTTTTCTAAGTGTTTTTTCACTTGAAATTTCTTCCCGGGGTTGGCCTGTCTCAGATTGGACGGGACCGGTTGACTGGAAAAAATTGCCTCAGGCAATAAGTTCCGCCGGATATACTGACACCTTTGTATAGAAAAGTGTTATATTATTATTATAACACTAATAAAAAGAAAAACAAGAACTACAGAGAAAGGAACTTTCTTAACATCCTACATGAGGACAACAGAACTGCCTTTTGGATGGCATATCTGAGGCCACAACAGATGCCAAGTTTCCCTAGATTGTCTTTAAGAGACTTAGGAATAACTCCATTCGTCGATATCACTATAGGTATTATGTGGGTGGTTGGTGTATGCCACATATCCTTGATTTCGTGAGCAAGATCAAGATATTTAATTATCTTATCTTGCTCTGCTTTTTTCAAATTTTCGTCATACGGTATAGTGATATCCACGAGATACGTTATCCCGTTCCTACGATCAACCAATACAATGTCCGGACGATTTGCGTTAATCGTTCGGTCAGTTTGTATTGGTATATCCCAATACAACTTTGTATTACTGTTTTGCATTACCGAAATTGGGGTGTACTTATAATAAGGTACTTCAAGATCGAGCAAACCATATTTCAAGGCAAGTTTTTGATGAACTATTTTAGCCACATCGTTATGTCTGTGCAGATACTCAGAACCACACAGGAGAGAACACCCAGACAAAATATGTCTGAGTGTTTCTCCTGTTTGGCCACATGCAAATTAATATTATTATTATCATTGTTGGTTTTTTTGGATTCTTCTCCGCCCCAGATAACAGAATAACTATAATAAAACATCGAAAGAGGGATAGAAAATAATATAAAATATAATATTAAAGTTAGTATGGAACGGATTTAGTGACGCACCAACGCCATTAAATTCCATAACAGCACATTTTTTATTTACTTGACAACAATTGAGTTTCAAAGTACGTAGATTTATGCTACAATTTATTTTCTTTCGAGCTTTCAGCAATAATTTGTTTAATATTCAAACATATTTTAAACGTATTTTTGTATAAATTACAAATTTGAAATCAATATTAGTTAGGAAAAATGTATAAAGATGCTTTTCCATTTCATATTGTTATTCTATTTATTCTTACTATTTCTGACTAACTTCAAATTTTAAATTATTATTATTTTCAACTGAAACCTTTAAATTTACTTAATCAATATTGTATCTATATTATTTAATTTATTTGAATCTCCCGTTTTAATATAATCTAACTATTACACTATATTTATAATCCATCTATTCAACTTTATTTATAATTTATTTATATTTATGATCTATTCTGTAATGTTTATGTTTGTCTGTTCAATATCCTATTCTGATACGACTAAATACTTTACTTTGCCGACTTGAATTTATTTGGTGTCTGTGTTTTATTAAGTATCGAATTGTTGAATATTTTCTATTACCATTGTACTTTTTCCTGTTGTACCTATAGTGTCGTATAAATAAATAAATAAAAAATAAAAAAATATATCCATAGTAAGGACTACAGGACATCTGTCGGGAAAACTAGTTCAGTATAAATACTTAAAATACCAAATATTATAGTTTTGTATTATAAATGTACAGTTGTTTTATGTTACTGTGTTATGATTTAATAAGTAAATAGGTAGGTAGGTATCTACAATATTCTAAAGTTTTCTCACGAGAATGTTTTTTTTAAATAAATAAATAAAAACAATTAAATACGATTTTCATGTGGAAATTTAAACGCGAAATACCAATTGAAAATTATGACTCGGCCGATAATCGAACCCGAATCCTTCAGTTTCACAAGCTAACCGAGGTCGATAGACTGTCAAGAACGTAATACTTTAGCCTTAGTCTGAATTCTTTTCAAAGTCGACGGCATTTCATCACAATAATACACATAATAACAACACTTATTAGGTATTGTTCCCATGTATTGGTCCAATATGGCTGCATCATCAATAAAGCAGATTAGAATTTGGATGGATGAACGATTGTGTTCTCTGCACCTGTGGGTAGCCTACTAGATTCCAGGAAATTCGCTGGCCTTCGTCTGGTATGGATCCAAATATTTTTTATTCATATACAACAAGTCAACAACACTTGAATTAAATCCAGGGTTGTCAATTGTGAGAAAGATGTAAAGTATAAAATAAATAAAAAATTAAGAATGCAGAAAAGTAAACAATTTCTTGTGTTGTATGTATTTTGCAAAGAATAAAGTCCAAAATAAAGCCTTGTGAGTTATTGTGAAAAATTATAACACGCCAACTCATAAAATAACTTTGTATATATATATATAGGTACACCGTATTAAAACCTTTTGTTAATTCATATACGAATACATGTAATTTTGAGAGTTCTTCAATAGGTCGTGCATAATATTAAAAAGGCTCACGTATAAGATTAATTGCAAATTTTAACAATTGTGTAAAAATTTGGACATAAATCTAGTTTATGCTCTAATTGTGCAGATTAACTGTTGTGCAGCGACGATATATAATTAATAAATTAGGCATTCCACCCTCAAAGAGTAACGGACATTATATTATATATCGTATTATTACAATGCAATAAAAAAATGCTCCTATTGTTGTTATCGTTTTCGATCATTTTCTAGGGAGATGAAATATGATTTTTATCAACTTGTAGTACTTGACTAGAGTTCACATTTAAAGAAGGTAGGTATACATTTCAATTCGTACCGATTATGTTTCTAATTGAAGTTATGACATATTAGAAATTTTCAGTAGGTATATGTATTAAAGATGCTCTTATTGTTTAACAGCTTACATTGAATGAGAATCATCCATTTTCATATACTGAGTTTCTAGATCAAGAAGAACTTAAAGAATGTGTATCAACTAATTACTCTAACTATTCATTACTGATGTTCGATTTTTAAATGAACACTACGGGCTTACGACCGTCTTCTTCTGTTATTTCGAAGGCTGGCTTAGTGTCATCACTTTACGTTAACAACGTTCACCATTAGGTGGTAATGTTTAAGTCCCCGAAATTCCTAATAATGAGAATTCTCGACATGTTCAACATGTCAAAAAATCTCATGTATACAACAAGTAGATATTTAATGAAATATAGACATAGATAAAAGCTGGAAATTATTGAGAACAAGAGAGCAACCAAATTTAAAGATTGCGACTGCTGTCATGTATTTGGCGCCAGGATATGACTATATCCATTTTTGATGTCTCATCATTGTTGCCTATTGGCTTTGTTAGTGCACAACGTTCTTATCATGTCTAGATTCTTGTGACCATTTTTCAGGACTAGATCTTAAAGACGAACTTCTTTATTGTGACAGTTTGCATATTATGAATATGAAATCACCTATCTCGAATCTTATATTTGGGGTTTCATACTTAAGCATAATATGACTGTAAAAGTAGATGGAATGGTAGGTTATGGTTAATTAAATTACTTAATTGATAATCTTAGAGGTGTATTTTTAAGCAGGGCTGATGCTCAAATGATCTTAGCACTAAAAGGTTTGATAGAGTGGAACTGATGCATTTAGGCTCAGTGCTATGAGAAAGCCAATTGGATTGAGTACCTCTTTAACAAGACAATAGTTAATGGACCATGCGTTGATGATATAGTTAAAATTTTATTTTTTTACCATATTATGATATTATGATGTACTGGGTATTCGGTGGTATGATTTTGTGCCGAACACGACCATAAGAGAGTTATAAAATAGTTAATATAAAATAGCCAATAGGCAATAAATATGAGACATTAACAAAAATGGATATATAGTCATATCCTGGCGCCAAATACATGACAGCAGCCGCAGTCTTTAAATTTGGTTGCTCTCTTGTTCTCAATAATTTCCAACTTTTATCTCTATATTTCATTAATTATTATTAAATATCTATTTGTTGCATACATGGGATTTTTCGACATGTTGAACATGTCGAGAATTCTCATGATTAGGAGTTTCGGAGACTCAAACATTACCACCTAATGGCGAACGTTGTTAACGTAAAGTGATCACACTAAGCCAGCCTTCGAAACAACAGTAGAAGACGGTCGTAAGCCCGTGGTGGTTTTTTCCATTCATAAATCGAACATCAGAAATGAATTTTTAGAGTCATTAGTTGTTAGATAATTCTTTATAAAATAGTTACCTATGAATGCGAGACCGAAAGGTTGGGACGAGTAAATGAGACGGGGATATCCAACATGCACAAATAAATCGGCCGGGGTATAATAGATTAACTGCATGTCACCACCACTGTTAAATTCTGTCCACTAACTCTGCTGCGCCACGTTTTGAGGAAGCCTACAGAAGACTTAACTCATCTTAGCCTCAACTGCCACACTGAGAGCGGTAGACCTCTCTAACCCATAAGAAGATTATGACGGCGGATCATCGGGGAGCCGGTGTCGACTGGGATGAAGCAGTGGGGATAGCAGGGGAATGGAAAGCATGGCGAGGACTTGTGGAGTTTACATGCTCCATCTAGGGGGCAGACATGGAAGAAGAATTTTTTTTTACAGAATGGTTGTAGTACCTACTTAGTTGCTGAAGGGGCTATACATTGATTTTTTTTTAAACTTGAATTTTTATTCAATTTAAAAAAGTGTTTATTGAGTTTCTTCCAAGTATATAACTAAACAAAATTTAATTTAAGATTCTTAAATTTTGATATTGTACCTATGTATTAATGTTGAAGTTTGGTTATTATGTCCCGCTGAAAAAAGTTTGAAATTTAACCTCCTTAAAAGAAAAAAAAAACTTAATTAATGCAGGAAGGGTATTATAACGATTTAATAAAAAAATAAAAGTTTAATCAGGTTTTTTGGCAGATTTTTAATTTCATATTAAAACGAAAATTTTAAGTTTCGTCAGTTTCTTGTAAATAAAGCCTATTATCCTATTTATTCTAAGGTTTGTTCCACACTTACAAAATATTTGGATAAAAATGAAAAGTTAAGTATTTATTTATGTGGGTAGCAAATATATTAGCTACCATTAAGCCAATAATGGTATCTGATATTTTGAAAGAATTCAAGCTATTAATCATATTGTAGTTTTATTTATAAAAAATTCCAATCAAATAGTTATGTATGAAAAGGTTTTGTTAGGTATTGATTTTTTTCAAAGATGAATGATATTATGAATAAACAATTCAAAGTAATTAAATTTCTTAATAAGCATAAGTCAAAGTAAATCACATATTCAGGTTTATCATTTTTTCGGTTCTTTTAGGATTATTTATTAAAAGGTATAATGGTTTTTTAACATATTAGATTTTTTTTGTTAAAAAAATGTAAAGAAAAAATCGACGCACTGTCCAAATATTTCAAAATCAGATATTCAAATCAAATTAACTCTTCAAATTTGATTTAATATTAGAAAAGAGAGTTTGTTCACCTATTTGTTTATAGATCGAAACGAGTCTTTCTATACCGGACTCGTTCACTCTTACGTAATAGTACAGTTAGATTTTATCTTCCATCTCTGTTTAGAGCTTTTCCAAGAAAAGCCTAACCAACTAACAATAACAGACCGGGGTTCAGTACCTCCTATTTGTATACATGATATAATATCACACTATTGATAGGTATACATGCACTATATTATTAATTCGACACCGTTCTACATAGCTGCTCCATGTGTGTTATGTATATTCAGAAGAAGAAAAAAAAAACAGATGAGCAGCGATAGGTCTAAGAAGGCTTTAGGAGATCTATGACCGCAGGATCTTATTGAACCATTGCAATTAATGTTTCTGATCTAAGTGTGCATTTACACTAAAGTAGCTAGTACGAGTTTGATCGAAAGCTAAGTGCACGCTAATAAGCGCTTATTAGCGTGTAAATAGTGTTCGGAAATCAAACGATCGAATCATTCGATCATTTTTGTACGGAAATTTTTCGAAATTCGATCATCGAAAACTTATACTAGTCTTACTGAGTATACTTTCTTTTAGCGTTGATATTTTGACATCATGGAAACATTAAGAGCAAGAACTAATCTATATAATGACTGATATTTATTTATTAACATAATAAACGGCCAAGTGGTCTTTAATACAGATTTTACAAATTAAAGAAATGACAAAATTGCACAACTTAAAATAAAAAAAAAACTCAAATTAAAAAAATAAACTAAAAAAACTCAAATTAAGAAATAACAAAATTACTCAACAAAAACACTACAATTAATGCACTAAGGCCTTCTTATATAGGTGGTGTTGCTTTGACGTTACGCATTTTTTGTGGGTTCGTATGCAAAATATGGTACCATAAAAAAAACAGCCGAAGCAGCAATGGTGCAGTACTCAAAAAAATTTAGATCACGGACTGGACCAGGAAGTACGATTTTAGGATATCACTCATCTCACCAAGAAATTTTGGTAACGGGCTTCTTATATATATAAAAATGGAGAGCTATTTCCCGATGTCATCGCATCACGCCTAAACGGCTGGACCGATTTCGCTAATTCTTTTTTTGTTGTGTAGGCTTTTATCAGGAGAATGTCCTTTTAGAAGAAAAAAAAAAAGAAACATGCATGGAAAATTAGAAAATTAAAGAAAACTCTACGTAGACAACCTTATAAGTACTTAGAATTTTTATTTCAATTTTGAAATATTGACAGAATTTGTCAATTGGTGCGATTGACAGAAAATGCGGATGGAATATACATGGTTTAAAACTGACGCATCGTTCGGAATCACATTGGTCAAATGATAATTAATTCATCACCATACAAATTCGAATTCAATATTCATATTTAGGAACACATGACAACGTCTGTCGGGAAAGCTAGTCTAAAATAAGGATTGGCTACATGGAACTTACATGTTCAATATATAATCACTTGTTATTTGGAGTCGAAGATATTAATAATACTCCAGGATTGACTTATTCTCGAGGCTATATATAACTAAACGTTCCACATTTCTTTCAGAAAGCTTTGGTTGCCTCCTCATGCGTCTTAGAGGAGTTGCAAAGGGATTATTATTTATTTTATTTTAGGTACCTATGAGTATAAATAAAATTAACCAACTCGTGAACATGCATTTCTTGATGGATATATTTGAAAATAATGTTCAAATAAAACAATGTTTAACTTATCCACGAATTTTTATTTTCCCGACTAGTTTCGTAGGTACACGTCCTACATGGTCACGGGAGACTAAGAAACGTTTCTTAGTCTCCCGTGACCATGTAGGACGTGTACCTACGAAACTAGTCGGGAAAATAAAAATTCGTGGATAAGTTAAACATTGTTTTATTTGAACCTATGAGTATCTTTCTGAGTCTCTTCGGTTGACATTCCAAAAACACGCAAGTCATTGTTTAATGTTACATCCTTCTGTCCAAATAGTGTCCTGATTTGTTCACACCAATTTCACACCCTTTTCAATGATGATGTTAATTGTTTCCCCTTTCGATTCATCGGTATGGCACAAAGGGACCGAAATAAAAAGCGTCATCAAGGTTAAACAAATATTGCCTACTTACTACTTTTCTAACAGTTACGCTTGAGAGATGTTCCATTTATCACGATTCATGAGAGGTCGAAAGGCGGAGAGGACAAAATTACCTATTGTTTATCTGACAACCATTGGCATTAAAAATATTGGGACACAGATTTTTTATGGCATTTTTTTCAAGCTTTCAGAAATAATATTTCAACATATTTTAAACGTATTTTTGGATAAATTACAAATTCGAAATCAATATTCATAGTAAGGAAAACAGGACAAGGTCTGTCGGAAAAGCTAGTTTAGCATAAAAAAAACATCGGAAGTTAAACAAGACTATTTTAATGTAGAAAGGTGAATTACAAACTTATACAGAAAAGCCTCAATCAGCAGTCATGTTCAGTGTCCAATAAAACCAGGAAAAAACTCTGGTGCATTTGGTAGGGACTTACGGGGAAAAATTTTGCAAACGTCCCAATACTTTGAATTGAAGGAGAAAGTCCCTAAAGAGACCTTAACAACGTTATTCCCGTAGGATAAAGAGGCTGCAGGGCCGAGTGTCCCGTGTTGGTACAAGGTGAGGGCCGGGTAGGTACCCAGTCCGCTGTGTTCCAGGAAACATGACCAACGTCCGCTACGTGTATTATTTATGGAGATGATTGACTCTAACCAATCTCATCCAACTCTCATTTACGCCACATACATTACATTATTTTATTATACATTGTTAGCAACCTCGTATACAGGGACGAACATATCGGGCAAACCAAACAATGCTTCATTAATTTAATATGACGATTATTATGTAGTTATAAGTTAAAAAGTACATATAAAGTAAGTAAAAAACAATAATTATTGTTCAAGATGTTCCTAAGCGGATAATTAGAAAAAAAGTGAATAAATAACATAAATATCTGCTCATCATGCTGTCAATCCTACAGTTAATTTGCAGCAGTGTTCATTTTTCTCAACGATTTTGAGAGTTTTTCAACAAGATCATTATCTTAGTGTTTTTTCGTCATCCTGTGTTTAATTGATGCTTTTTTACTTACTGATTGTACTTATTTTATTGTAAAATATACGAATAAATAAATTACTAAATAAATAATTTTGACATTTGCTAGTAATAGTGTCACCCCCCACCAATATTTTATCACGTCTCCAGTTTTGTTTTAGTCTCTTGATAATGTCTACTTGAGTTCGACGAGTCATTTTTCCATAATGTCGACCTTAATAACTCATCTCTTACGGTGCTAGGCAAAATCTAAGGAGCGACAACGGACATTATAGCTATTTACTCCTTTTTTCCTCTTTGTCCCCTATTCCTGTTCCTCACCCTTCATCACTTTATCCCACATGAGTCTAAATACACTATTGCCTAAGTGTTTCTGCTATATACCTATTACTTACCTACTCACTCTAAAATTTTGTGTTTTTGTTGTCCATACAATTTTTGCAATATTTTTTGTATCATTTCATATCATTTATATTTTAAAATAAAATAAAAAGTTTTTTTTTTCAATATTTTTTTATCATTAAAGCAAGGTCTTTGTCTAATGTTACACCCTGTACTGGTCTGACATACCCAATAAAATAGAGATTAATCACATACACACCGTATTGGAAATGGTCGGTGTAACTCACTCAATCGTATGGAAATACTGCAGCGTTATGTAAGCTGGTTAAGTACGGAGGAGACGACATATTATTCTTTTCTCAGATGACTTATGCACCCAATGCGCTCATATTGGACTCCTTTGACTATTTGTACAGGAGAAGGACAATTATTTCATCGAGCACTTTTATTAAAACTAAAAACCGGACGAGTTGCGTTTTGCGCTTCTTCTGAAAAGTGGACGTACAGATGGAAAGGCTGGAAAAGGTTTAATAGGTTATACTCAGCATCAAGCGCGCTTGATCGAGTCAGTGATGAAAATATGAGTTAAACTCCAGACTTGTGGAAAAAGAGCTCGACACAGCCTAACACAGATATTTGAACAGAAAAATGACTATTAATCGGTGTATTTATTTTTGTATAAATGTGGTATGGATGGAAAAACGAATAGACTTTACTAGTCATGGTTCTTCGTACTTTGTGCTGAAATAGTTGGACTTAAGTATGCACCTGATGTTAGCGTAGTGATTAACTTTGATTCTACAGTTTGGTCATAAAAACACTTTTTTGATAGAGAAGCCGTTGCACGAAGAGACATCGGAAGGCCCAGCTTGGGATGGTTGGGAGGAGCCAAGTGAGACCTTGTGGGCTTCTGAGGGTGAATGATTGGCGGAGTCTGACATAGAACAGGATGACTTGTACTCAAAGGAGAGGGGAACGAGGGAGCGACTTAGCTCCCCTCTGAAATTATTTTCTGAAATGATCCTCTGGAAGAGTCCAAGGTCCACAATGTCATACGGTATAGCAGAGCCACGGATGGATGGATGACGGATGTCTGTTTTTGTTCTTTCTGATAGAATATCATATTACTATTATATTCTTATCCAATGAAACATTGATTGGAAAGTGTAAACGTTTTCGAGTTTCGTTTGTCTTACACACAACGTCAATATTACGATTAAAAAAATAATCAAAGAAAGTTTAAAAAAAAAATAACAGTTTGCTCTAATTAATAGTCAACGCATTGCTCACACTGCGTATTATAATAATACATTATTGTGTGTATTACAATACCAAAATAATTGACCATTATGAACGGGACAAACCGTTGATTTTTATGCATATGAGCTGACCAGAAAATACAGCGCATTCTTGATGTATAAAGATCAATTAAATTATACAATAACTACAGCTTATTATGTCTTAATTTTTAATCTACATTATTGGAGATTCACCAAAACTTTTAACTAGGATAATCTTTATATTGATTTGCATTTTAAAAAATATGGCGTAAAAAGTAAAATCGTTGAGCCTGTTTGAAAAATATCATGGGTAGCGGAGCTCGAGTTATTTGATAGTTTGGAGAAGGGATATCGCCAGAAGCAAGCATTGTAATATACTCAAAACATCTAAAAAAAGTACACCTAAGGCTCTGGAAATGCATTACTGTCAATAGCTTTTAGGATGTTACAGGAATTTCAGAGTTTAGAGTACATGGAATAGAAGATATTGAGAGATGGTGTAGAAAGCAGAGGAGAGAATGGGAAAGCCATGTTCCATAACAAAGGAAGGCTGTGCATTGAAAGTCTCTCACCATAACAGATTTCTCCTTTGCGATGAGTGATGATATGCATTAGCATCGGGTGATATGCAATTAGCATCGGGTGGTTGTCTAGTGGCTAGCGTCTCTGCTCAGATCCGACAGGGATACGCGTTTAAATTCTGCCCTTTTACGACATGTTGGAGATAGCGAAGATTCTCAAGATGGGAATTTCAGCAACTTGAAAATTTAAGTCTGTGGTGCTAGTACGAATTATATCAAATAAGCGCTTATTAGCGTGCAAATAGTAATCAAACGATCTAATCATTCGATCGTTTAAGTATAAATTTTTTTCGAAACTCTTTCGATGATCGTTTCAATTTTCGATCATCGAAAACTTATACTAGAGCTACAGCTTTCGAAACAGCAGGTAGTAGAAGATGAGGGTCGTCCATTAAGCACATTGTATTTTTTTGCATCTTTTAGAACCCCCTTTCCCCTTGCTAATATTCGGTGAGGTTTCAGAATACCCCCCCCCCCCCTCCAAACTTTATTACTTATTACAAAAAATGCAATGAAGCTTTTTGTTTTCGTCGATTTTCAAAAATTGCTGAGTCCAACTGTTTCTCTGAATTCACCAGAAAAAATAAACACATGATTTTCTTACTACCCCCCCCCCCCACCGCCTTTGGGGAGGGGGGAGGGTTACCTTCACCTCACCACATGGATGGATGCCTTGGAAAATGGAACAGCAATAATTATTAATGTAATCTTTGCATGAAACAATTAGAAAGGTAGTAGGTACCTAAATGTTATAAGTAGGTACAAGAAGCGATCTGATCGACAGGACACAATAAGGAATAATTTGTCCATCGGAGATAGGTCCATAATGGATCCTCTCGCTAGTTTCCTGGAAATATTGCATTATTGACTCTGGAATGTCTTCTGAGAAGCGCACTCCGTCTTTTTATCCTGACACCTCCGAGAGTACAAAGCCGAGATCACTATTATTTGTGTTAACCTGTTTTATCCAGGCACCTAGAAAATATGTCATGTCTATCAAAAATTAAGTTTTTTTTTTATTTATCACAATTATGACCTTTTCTTTTATTTTAATCTTAAAATAAATTTTATTTAGAGTAAAAGTAAAAGTAAATTTAGAAAAAATAAAATTTTATTGATAAAAATATTTACAATTTTTGATAGGTCAGACAGTCATGACAATACATATAAATCAATAAATAAAGAAACAGATTATGGACCAGCGAAGACCCCAATATTACCTACAATATACAAAACATGTAATACTATTTTCATGAGTCTTAGTGTATAAATCTCCTGTTCCTCAATCAATACAAGGATTGTGACCAGATACGAGTATGCAAAATTCGTTATCATACAAAATGTACATTAATTAATACTTCTTGTTGCAAGTTTCAGATTGGACAGGGCCTTTTGATAGAAAGAATTTGTCGGAAGCGTGATACTGACAATTTTGTGTACATATGTTTTTCCAGACTTTGGTTTTGGTCGTCGACTTTAAAATAAATGAATAAATCTTTGTTGATCATGAGAAAACATTTAAAAGATTCAAAAGGCGGGCTTATTTCAATCAGCCAACTTATAAAAATAATAATATAAAACTTTTCTATACAAAGGTGTCAGTATAGCCGGCGGAACTTTTTTCCAGTCAACCGGTCCCGTCCAATTTGAGACAGGCCAACCCCGGGTAGAATTTTCAACTGAAAAAACACTTAGAAAAACTCTGATCCGACCGGGAATCGAACCCGGGACCTCGGATCTGAAGTCCACGATAGTACAACTAGGCTACCGAAGTCGGTAAATATAAATATAAACTTATATCGTATAAACGAATATACTAAATACGTAGATTCTAGCCCTAAAGCTAACCATTTTCGCCTTTAATTTTCTTACAGTTTTATTTGCTTAGAAGTTAGTTTAGATTGATTTGATAATAAATATTAAATTCGTACATAGGTTTGAAATTTGAAACGGGCAATCACGACTATTTTTTTTATCAATAAGTTTTTAATAAAAAAAAAGTACCTATTTTGTATTGAAGGTTGTGCATAAAAGGGTTAATGATAGCGGAGTCGCGTCGCGAGTATCTTTTATAATAACACCTTACCGAGTCCAGTCCGAGGATGATGCCCGCATTTCACACAGTCATCAAACATCAGTAGTGATCGATCCTGCCCGCCATCCTTTATCCACGCATTAAGGGACCGCTTTATTTACATTATAGGCCTTAATCTTTACATTACATCCAGTGACGTAACTATAGGGCGGCAGGACTGGCAAAATGTCACGGGGCCCCGATCTAAGCAAGCCCCAAGCAACATTTTATCGCAAAATTTAATAGTAAATTTTGTAAGGCATTAATTAGGCTAGTGCGAAATTTTTTCAATGATCATTTCGATGTTAGTTCATCGAAAACTTATACTAAGGGTGAGGGAATGTAATTTTTTTTTTATTAGGTGTCTACAATGTGTCATTAGTTGAATCTCAATCGAGTCACGATTGGGATAGGGCTCTTTCTAAAGATTTTGTCATGGGCCCCAAAAGGTGTTACGCCACTGATTACATCCATTGTTGTACACAAAATTAAGACTCATGTGTAAATTTTAGTACGAGCATAATTATTTTGTACTGAACGATTCCTCCAAATTTTCACAAAAATTAGTACAGCTTCATGGGTGGAGTTTAGTGACATAAATACGGTAAACAGAAAAATGTATATAATGGATTTCGTGTTTCTTATTACATAATGGGTATTACATATATCATAATGGGTACTCCTGCATCAGTGGTCTAAGTGGAGAAAAGGTCACACAACCAAAAGAAATTGTTGCAAACGGGAGAAGATAATTCTGTTGGGTTTCGCGGGTTCATTGGGGACTTCTAAAGAGACTTCTTGCAGAGTGCAGGAGCCAGAAAGCAAGAGACCTCTGGAGACGAGACACAATAAGAGGCAGTGCTCCATGAATAAACTGAAGAATGTCACAATTGATTACTTATTTAGTCGCGGTGACACAAAGGGCATACGGTCTCTTGAACTTCTTTATAAAAAAAATCTTTACCCCATTATTTGACATCAACTTTAGTTTGATAGAATATCATATTGTGTGGATTGGTGAGATCATTCTCTTAATACGGATCAGGTTATTTCAATTAACACCAATTAAGATCGTCGCAAGAAAAACAAAGAGTGTGGTCCATCGTCCCTGATGAAGACACAATATGATAATTATAGTTTGCAAACATCCAATGTAGGAGGTCTTGGAATATGGCCATGTTTTTTCGATTTAGCTTATTTTCGGTCGGAGAAAAATTGGGCAAGAAACCATAGCTAAAATATAACCGTCAATTTTCAAATGGATGCTTTTATTTACAAAGAATGTCACTTCTTTGTCAGTCGTCCCTCCACTGCTGGATGTAGGCCTCTTCTAAAGTTTTCCAACTTTTTCTCTTTTGTGCTGTTTATAACCAGTTTTCCCTGTGATAGGAACCACATCATCCACCCATCTTTTTTGGGATCTCCCCATTATTGGTCTCTCATTGTTCCATCTTGATTTGCCAATTGAGTACTAACTCTTATCCTGTCTCGTCTCCAGAGGCCTTTTGCAGTGTCAGCTACTTTTCCCGGCTCCTGACCTCCATAACAAGTGTCAGTAAGCGGTTCTGATGTTCCCGAAAGATAGTTCATCTACCAGGATTACGGTTGCGACAATTGGTTTTGGCCATATGACCTAACGTCCTCTTTGACCATTGATGGAGATATTGGGTATATCCTTCACATCAGTTAGTCTTTGTGGAAGTACTAGGAAAAGTTGTATTAGGCCCTTTCAGCTTCCTGTCAGTGGTGTGTGGACATTTTGAGATAGTTCAAACCCGTTGTCGAATTTAGAGCAGAATCTCTCTGTATAATTAAAATGCAATAATGAAGGATTTAGAAAAATGACAGATGAAGAATTTTAGGTAGGCAAATTTACAAATTAATTTTCAGGTTTTCGAATGCTTTCTCAAAAAGGGCCCAAAAGTAAATAGTTTTATCCACAAGATTATGTATAAATCCATTTTCAACTGACAAAGCATTGGACAACGAGAAAATTGGATGAACTTTTGAGTAAACAATCTTATCAAACATTTACCTCATAATAAAGGTAGATACTGACACGCAATTGTTTCATTTTATGCAATCACATTCGACATAATAGCTATGTTATAAAAAAATAATGTATTTATAAAAACATTCAGTGTAATTATGATCCGAGCAAATATTGGATTTCTGATAACAGATTTATTGTATTATTTAATAATGCTCATTTCTGTAATAAATGTGCACCAACTTTGATAAGCGCTTTATCATTAAATTACTGTGTTATTCATTCCAAAAACAATGTTATAGTGTCCTATGTATTTGTATTGGTAAGTGTATAGACACTAGCAGCCGTACTAATAGAACGTTATTCTTCGAATACACGCAGAATACGAAAAATTTCCATCCCAACTTTATTCCTGGCTACCCCCAGGTATAAAGAAGTAATAGCGAAATTTAATGAGACAAACTACCACTGCACTCTTCATATTTTGACACTTAACATAGGTACGAAAACTTGCAACAAGTCTGAGCTGTCAACGAATGAAATCGACCTTCGGAAATATTCGTACATACCTACTCGCGATATTTCGCACACGAACTTTTGCGAGGGTCGTCCAATCGGGTTCGTACGGAATGTTTAGAAATCAACCCCGTAGTATGGAACAACTACAAGCTTCATTGATAAATGCCAGGTTGCCAAACTATTCTGCAGTGCAGTTATGATATGGAATAGGGATGATTATTAGTAGCGCGTGGTATAAGCGATTTATGCCGGAATAACTATTCCCGTCATAACGGTGTTATAACGCAGTTTCTATTAGTAACACTGTGGACTACAAGGAATTACGTAGGTTACCTAATTCATGACTGATAGCAGCTACTATAGTCAATAGACAGGTGGATGCTTCCATCTATCTCGTATACAACAATAATTATTAATACAAACATGCAGGAAATTTTTAGGTTGCGAATGGAATATCTTAATTATTTTGTTCTTTTTCTTTTTTTAAAAACATTCAAACTTAAAAATGATTACGTGAGAGTTTGTTGGTATGAAAATGTAATGAAATTTCTAGGAGGTAAGGTATCGGCATTACATAACAGACTCCCTTTGTGACCCCACATAGGGGCATAGGGAGGCAACAAGAGTTTCCCATGAATCTTTATATAGTCTTTATAAATTTTAAAGGAACCCAATATTTTTACCATGTCGAAAAGTGCGGACGATTTGACATATCTTCTCGAAATTAATCTGTTCTACTTGGAAGAATAGGATAAATTTATTAATTTAATGGTAATAAAAATGGTCTATCCATGAGGAATTTACGCAAAATCATTCAGTAGGTATAACAAGCTTTGATTTATGTGAAAGATGACGAAAATATATTTATGCTCAATTTGGGTTGAGCCCAGATTTATTTAAAAAAAATATATAGGTATTTTTTATACAAAGGTCTCAGTACCTGTAGCCGGTGGAATTTATTGCCTGAGGAAATTTTTTTTCAGTCAACCGGTCCCGTCCAATCTGAGACAGGCCAACCCCGGGTATAGAATTTCAAGTGAAAAAACACTTTCGAACCCGGGACCTCGTGATCTTAAGTCCACGGCAGTACAAATAGGCTACCGAGTACCGAGGTCAATATACGCTATGTTCAAAGAATTTCAAACTGAATTATAATGTAGCATATAATTAGGTATTAAAAAGTTCAAAATTTAAAACATATTTTAGAATGTGCTAAAACTTTTGTGAAACGCAAAAGTGAGTCTAGAATTTCAATGGTGAAAACCGTGCCCTCAAAATTAATTACTTTTCTTATCAATAGGTACGTAAAGAGTTATTATAGGTATATTTGAACAATTTCACACGTGGATAAGATCCAGTACAATTTCTAATCAAAAATTACACCAACGATATTGCGCACAGTCTTGTACCGATCACGGCTTCATGGATCGTATTATCACGCGTGCTTGAACAAAAATATAAGGTCAGGGGTACTAAACTATTGAATTCGGACACCGCTTCGTCACATAACCTTCCGCTGTAGCTATATTTTCATGGGGTAAGATCTCTCCTAATTGATTAATTGTATGAAGAAGGTTCGCTGTGTGCAACCCTATCAAAGGCTTTTGCCAAATCCATAATGCCAGTCATTTTAGGTTGAATGCTGTTGTTGTTTATACTACAGTAATTAGTTTTTATTTTTTAGGTATGATATTCAAACATCTTGTAAACCATTTTAAAGGGTATAATTTTGGGAGTTTTTTCGAATATTATTTGAAGATCTCAATCTTTTTTTCTGAGTATTTTTAAAACTGAGCTAAAAATGAAGAAAACTTTTTTTCGTGAGCGGTTATTTGGAATTGAAGGGCCATACCTTTTTATTAAGTCACATTGTGGAATATTAATGTAATTTTTCTGAATATGACATAAGACATAAACAAAATTTATCTAGTTGGATCTGATTGAATTATTTATTTTACATAATTACAATAAATACAACCATCAGCATTACAGATTTCGCCTTTATTGTCAGGTAAATTTTTCAATTTTTTTTTTAAGTTATGAACGGGAAATTTTAACAGTATTTCAACATTATATTGGCTCAATGTGTTCAAAGGTTTGGAACCTCTGATTAGAGTTATTTTGGTCACATGTGTACGATGTACCTATTCAGAAGATGAAACTATATATAACCCATCATCTATTCAAATCCTTAACAGTATAAGAATAACAGCTTCAAGCATTGCACTAGAAACCACTCTTCAAAAATCGGTAAATAGAAGAAGTACTTCTTTTAGAAATAAATAAAAAAACTTAAAAGACATCGATTAAAAGCAAAGCAAAAAACTAAAACAACTTCTATTTAAAACAAAACAAAAAATCCCAAACGACATCGATTGACAACAAAAATAAAACAATCGCTGCATAGAATAGCTTCCACGTTCTATAATAATTTGAAATACGCGTTCGTGAAAAATCGGTTAGAGTCGGCTCTACGAAATTCCTTCCGCGATTCAGTGAATTCAGTCTACGAATAGTAATTTAAACCAATCGCTTGGAAGTTTGCCAGAAGTCGTGTGTTGTGTCGGATTTTTTTTTATTATTTACTCAATAATATTTTTATTCAATATTGCAACATTATCATTTAATAATTTACTTACGCAATCGAAAGTGTTGATAAGCCGCATCATTTTCGTTTCTTTTGCCGACATTTTGATTCGATTCAAGTGATTCTAAATTCAAATCTAAAACTACGAGTTCATTCACAAAATAAACTAACAATTATTATTTGAGTGTATTTAAACAAATCTATTTATCTCGCTCGCACCTGTATTGTTTATAATAAATATTTTGTGTGTTTTGTTATATGTTAGAGAGAGATGTTTATAGTGTATTGAGTAATCTTGTGCCTTCAACTCGGTCCAATGATCTTTAAGTACTTGTTTTAACAATTAGCGGCCTACCTTTGATATACACGATTTTAGATCTACGCATGTAGCCGTAATTACAGTACAAAGTTTTACTCGAAAACCAAGATTTAATCATAAGAAATTTTGTGCCTTTATGAATAAGTTTTGATATAAAAGAGTGAGTATATAACATATTACTCATATATATTTTATGATTTTGATACATATTATGTTTTCTTTTTTCTTTGACTTGGAACTTCAGTTCAATAGCTTAAGTTAATTTTATTCTACAAATAAATCGGTATAATTTTTCATTTAATATTAAAAAAAAATACTTAGTTTGTGAACACATTTAAACAAATATATAAAACCAATGCCAATTTAATAATTATGCATAAAATTTCATAAATTATTTATCGATTTTGTAACAAGTAGAATGTAGTAACTCAATATTTGCATCTGTAGTAATATTCGTTGAAAAAAAATTGTATAGGTTTAATATCTTGTAAAAAAAATACTAAGGAAAATACTTAACATATAAATACATGATAAAATACGGTATTAAAAGATTTGTAATCTTTCAATAAGAAAAACTTCAACATTTACGCGGTATCTAAATAATTTTGTTATATTACTAGCATTGTAGTAAACTTGAAACAAAAACACGCATAATCAAATCGTTTATACAAAGACGTATTCACTCAATACAATAAAGAATTTATACACGGGAATCGAGGCCATGTTTACAATATTTTCAAACTAATAATATTTTGAAGTACAAGTATAATGACACAGTGATATTATACAATAAGCCAATATTATCGTAGGTGTGTTAGGATTATTATCTGATACCAATAAAAATTCTTTTATGGAAGATAAAAATATAATAACGATCGCGTAGGCAACGATTTTTTTTGTATTGTATTAAACCAACCTTGAAGACAACCAGTTCGGTCGTCTGTATACAGCTTTAGTTATGTGGAATTATTGTTCAAAAGTTTTGACATAAAAACAGATTTTCAAATTTAGAACGAATTATCTGTTTTTTTAAACTGTTTGTCCAGAGACAATAATTATTTAAATGGAACGTTTTTTTTTCCAGATAGTTCAAAGTGACTACCTGTTATTTGTGGTGAAGTCAGTGTTTACTGTGTATGTGAATTCAGCTGTCACTCTTTTGGCAATTTTGGTAAGTGTTTTTATACTATAGGTATCTATTTGTTTGAATATTATTATAAATTTACAGCGCTAATTTGTATTTGCATTTTTTTATATCGACTTTTTGTTTTAGATCTAACTAATTTAGATACTATTTCACCATCTACAATTTTTACAGCTTTGATCAAATATATTTAAAA
This sequence comes from Mystacides longicornis, assembly GCA_963576905.1. Classification (NCBI taxonomy): domain Eukaryota; kingdom Metazoa; phylum Arthropoda; class Insecta; order Trichoptera; family Leptoceridae; genus Mystacides; species Mystacides longicornis. The sequence goes on from OY756436.1 coordinate 10,539,513, forward strand.
ATATATTATTATAATCAATCAGTCTATGTACGTTGTTGCTATGATACCTGTAATTGGAGTGCTGGAGATCTGATATCTTTGTAACATACTCAGTGACGTTTCATATTATGTTTCGGTCTTAAAGAATAGCATAATAATATACATAACTATTTTTGTTCAATCAATGAGTGTTCTGTGGTATAGAGTTCTATGGGTAAATCTTTATTTCTTCTCTTTTATTCCTCTAAGAAATTAAGGCTGGCTATTTTGGTTGATTTCTCGTGTTTTCTCTATGTGAAAGATTATCGAAATGTCAAATCGGTACTTAGGATTCTAACCCTCCTTAGACACAAATATTTACTGAGAGAAACTAAAAATAGCTTCAGAGTCTTAGTTCTTAATAATTATTGAAAACCTAGCTGTGCAGCCTCTGTGTAGATTGCCGAACTTCGAATAGCTTAATCTTTCTATCTATCTGGCTTTCTAAGCCACCGTTTTCGTGTTTTTCGGCATGAACCTCTTTTCAGTTAATATTCAATTTTCCACATTTTTTTACAGTTCCCCAAAATTTTTATTCGACCAGTGTTTGCAATAAACCTATTTATACATTTCATCGCCTTGTTAGCAGTATACTGTTCAAGTCTACATTAAATGCAAAAAAATCTGTACCCTATTGACGCAACGTAAGTGAAAAACTTAAGGGAGTTTTGTATGGAACGCTGATCTTTCCGAAGTCTGTAGAGGCGTTGTACGTACACGTTTCCATACAAAATTTTGTTTGTTCACACCAGCGTCGATGTCACGGAAACTTAGAATAGGGTACTATTTGAGTTCTGCACCCATATTCTAAGTTTGATCGGAAGGTAGTCACGGAAGTAAAGTGAGCATTACACGATACATTTTGTGTGGAAAACGTGTAGAGCGCCGCCACAAGGATATTTCGTTAGAAACAAAAATACGATTCTCGCATTTGATACACAGGTATACACGTTTTCGATACAAAATGTACTCACATTACTTCCATGACTACCCTACGATAAAACTTAGAATACGGGTACTGATCGAGTATTTTTATGAATATTTATCTATAACATTGAATTTGGATGATTAAATAATGAAATTCGTATTTTTTTTTAATTGTTGGATACGAATATATTAATAATTAATTGATATAAATATCTAATGTATATGGACATGATTATTTATCAATTAAATAACAGCTGCATGTTGAACTTTTGATCTCTCTAGTGTCTTAATTACCATCGCTCTGAGTTTTCTGGCCTGGAAGAGTGTCTGTCTATGCTTATCTATTGCACTTCTCTAAATTAAAATGCACTATCGTCATGAAGCATAGTGTAAATCAATAAGAAATTAACGAGGCGCAAGTGACGATCGGCGTTTTTTGGCTTCGAGAGACTGGCGCGAGTGGCTATCGACGTTTATATTAACGGTTCCTTCAATGGATATTCAAATGACGATTGAACAAGAAAGAAAGATGTTAGAGTGATGATCGACGTTTTTATCGTCAGACAAGAAACAGATTGGCGCAAATGACAATCGACGACTCTATCGTAAGATAGGTTTTTGGAAATAAAAAGGAGAATGCTTTTTATCGTGATAATAATCGTGAATGGGAGCGCGAGTGAATATCGACGCATATTGAGCAAGATCAAGATTGTTGATCTATGCATCTTTCATGAAATATTTTTTAAAAACATTTGAAAAAAAGGATTGAAGGCAAAAAGCTTTAAAAAATAATACAAAATAACAATACCTTTATTCACCAAGGTATCATTAAAATATATGATTGAATGCAATCGACATCTTCAATCGAGGCGAATGCAATCGAGGTCATGATCGACAGACATAATATGGGAGATGAATTCATGGGCAATTCTTAAAAAAGATATTACACATCCTTTTTAAAGCAAACTTTCCTTATAAAATTAATTTTGAATCGTTTATCAACTAAGAAATTGAGGCCAATCAAATGGTGCAGCAGGAAAATACGTGAATAAAAAACCAATTGAAAGTACCTACCTACTATGAATTTGAATGCAGTAAATGCTGTTTAAGTCTAAAAATATCGAAGTTGGAGATAAAAATATGACTCATCGTTAGGATTATAATTGTGCAAATTTAGTGTGTAAATAGATTGACATGTGATTGCTGATTTTGTTAAAATAGATTCCGTTACCGAATCGGGAACTTTTTTGCCATCCAGGATAAACTCCAGTACCCCTAGTATCAATCTTTATATTTTTTTTTGTACTACATTTTCGGTTTCATCCAAATATAAAATATTCGTTGTATTAAAAATATCTTCATCTCCTTCATACCTTCATGCCACTTCGATTAAAGGTTGATCATTTTCAGTGAGTTCTTTTCTCAATTCTGAAACTGGCCATAGCGAAAATTTATGTTCATATATTCAAGACACTGAACTATAAAAATAATACGCTTGAGGTGATGTCTGATAATTCCCTTATTATTTATCGATTAATCAGTAATTAAGTTCAAACACCAAAGTCTTACTTGGGGAACAGGACATATTCTTATGCTATGTAATACGACATGATATAACCTATTACCGGATTTACCTTATGTAGATGGTCTGTTTTCCTGTAGATTTGATTTGACCGCATAAAAATACCGTAAATATGACGACATTATGTCCCCAAATTCCATACGACTTAAGAGTCAATATCCTTAATATAAATAATTCAAACTTTCCAATCACCTGAAATAGTACCCTAGGCTTAAGTAACATAGTATTTCATGGCATTTTTAAGATAAAGCTGGCGCGTCGGTCGTCTGTATAGCTGGAAAGATTTCTGAATAGTGGGGCTAGTACGAGTTTAATCGAAAGCTAATTGCACGCTTATAAGCGCTTATTAGCGTGCAAATTGTGTTCGAAAATCAAACGATCAAATTATTCGATCATTTTTGTATGGAAATTTTTCGAAACTCTTTCGATGATCGTTTCGATAATATTCGATCATCGAAAAATTATTCGTGGATGCAATTCCGAGTCTCAGATTGGATTGGACGGACCGGTTGATAGGTAGGTGCTTTCGTTACATTTGAATAACGTAAATAAATATATTTTGAAACTCTGTAATGAACTACAAATTTTATGATGCAAATATATTAAACCTATCTTTGTTCTAAAATTAGCCTACATGCCGTATAGCCTTACATAAAAGGTCGCATCATTTAGCGTTGTAAAGAAATTACGACGCATCGCAGTTACGCAGGTTTTGAACGTAAGGCATTTTGGCGAAAGTAAGGTCAACGGAGTAACTCTGCGTACGGGTGCTAGTCCTTTAAACGCCTACAATAAGAAGAAAAAAAGAGATTTTTGCAAACATGTCGTGTTGCTAGATAGGCTAGAATTTTATTTAGCCCGATGCTCATAGAACTAGTGAGCCACTCTGCCGTATAAAAATAGAAATATTTCGTAGAATTCCCCTTGTATTTCTTGGAAGGCACTTACTGACGAAGCGGACTTGAATGTTGTGTTACTGAATTTATTACCAATAAAACAACTGTTATGGTATAAGCACAAATCATTGACATTTTTGGAAAGCCCAGTAATTTTTTTTTTCTTCAAATTTTTGATATGACTAGCTTTCCCGACAGACATCATTGTTCTGCGGTCCTTACTAAAAATATCGTGGAAGATTTGCTTATTCCGCGCTCATTCGACGAATGGCGTTCCATTAGTATTATTATTTCAGAACACGTCATTAAAAATGTTTTTGCGCGCTCCATTGGCTTTCCGTAATGCGGTGTTCAGACGAGGCGAATATCGCCAGGACACTAAAATATCGCCAGCCAATTGAACCGTGTGAACAGATTGTCGATAAATCTGAAGCGATAAAAATGGTTGAAAGCGATATCGTCTCAAGTTGAACGCCTTTCAACTTTTGTATCTGGTGGAACGATGCACGCATGCGCAGATATGCGCGGCGTCCGTATGTTCTGTTTCTTGACAGTTGACAGCACTGCTCTAAATTAATTTCTCCTTAGAATCGAATTCCGCACCCAATATCTGCGTTTTATTTTTTATTTTTCCTCAATTAGGAGTCTCCTTATATCGTCTAAAACAATATTTTCAACTAACCCCAATTACTCCGCGACTTTACCTCGACGTCCGCCATTTTTAAAACTATCAGCGCACCTGACAGATTGAATGTATGTCGGTGGACTCGTGTGAACACATCACACGATCAATGGGCGACCGAGCGATATTTTTTTTTATGCAAGCGAAATCGTCTGGCCTTATATCGCCCCGTGTGAACACCGCATAAGTGTATCATTCACAATCATTTCAAAAACAGCGCCTTGAAATTTAGTGCTAGAATTTCCGAAGTTTCAAACAATGCCGGTTTTCATGCTTATGAAGGTCACGTTATATGATCTGCGTGCTTACATAATGTATACCGAGTAGATTGTTTTATCGAATTTTCTTTCCTAGAATGGTCTCATTCTGCCTGAAATAGTTCGCATGTACGGAGTGTTTTTGAAAATAAACATCGTTTGTATATACAGAGTGTATTTTATGCATTATTCGACCTTTTTCACGTAACTTTTATTTTTTTTACTCAGAACTCTTAGTTGAATAAAAAAATCGCAAACCCCTAGGTATGGATAGGAAGAGCTTACCTACATAAAAAAACTTGAAGTGCAAAATGAAGCATTCATAACATTGTCATAAATTATAGGGCTGCGATATGTTTAGTCATTTGATTGAGTACAAAGATGGCTCTTTCGGGATATGAGTCCGGAACATTTTGATAGTTTTCGAGGTGGGCAGTAAAAACAGGTTGAATAAAATACTTGTTTCAAAATTTTTGCTCCTACACATCTACTATATAAATTAAAGTCGGGTTAGTGCGAACACTTATAACTCGAGATTGGCTCAACAGATTCTTCTGATGTTTGATTTATTGGATTCTTCTCCGCTCCGGATAACAGAATAACTAATAAAAAGTAAAAAAATGGATAACAAATGATGTAAAATACAATATTTAAGTTTGTATGGAAAGGTTACTGGGACTCGCCCACGACATCGCGGGTAGTTCCCTCTCATTCTCGCATACGCTCTTACAGTAGCCCATCCCACTTACTCCACCGCACCGTTTCGATAGTTTTAGAAATTTTTCATACAAAGTCAACAATATTATTGGGCATATTCGTGTTGGTAATAGGCGAGGTAGGGTGTGTGCGCGAGCGCATTTTTCTCAAGTTGTTCCCGCCAGAGCTTTGAATACGAATGAAATAGGGATGTTTCAGAAATAGTTTAATGTTATTATTTTATTAGCTTATCTAATCGAATTAATTTTGTATTGTTTTATGGGGGCGGAGTGCACATTATGTACATATTAACGGGCCACTTCGGGCTAGAACCACAGGACAACGTCTGTCGGGAAAGCTAGTTTTAAATAAAGCTAATTTCTTGTACATTATGTATGTATCATGAATTAGTTTTCAAAGGTTTTATTCATATTTATAATTTTGTATTTTTTTTTAAATATTTCTTCACCCATCTCGCAGTGTCTCGTAAAGGATAGGCAGAGAGAAAGGACTTGCAGTTTCTCGTATCCAAGCAAACTTCTTTCGCTTCTTCTACAGACATATCATTTCTCATACAACCTATCCTATTTCTTTTACTTTTGACCTGATGAGTTCGATCCACGTCATTCTCGGACGGCCACGCTTTCTTTCACCTTTCCTTCCTGCCTTAAATGTTCTTTGTCATTCTGTTTACATCCATTCATGCCCAAACCATCTCAATTTATTGATTTTCATCTTTGTCACAACGCTAACTTCCATGCCACAGTCCTCCCTAATATTCTCATTCCTTTCCATATCCCACACAAAGTTTTTCTACATATTATTCGAAGAGCTCTCATCTCTACTACATTCTTCTTTTTTCGTCCATGTCCACGTTTCACAACAATACATAATCGATGGTAGCAGGATTGCATTATGCACTAGTTTTTTAGCTTGTAGTGAGATGTTGTTGTTTCTAATCCTAATAGATATTAGTGCACAGCCAACCCTGCTACCAGCCACTTTCATACGTACGATTTCTTTTTTACACTTTCATCCCTACTAAACATGATGTGAGGGATTTATTCAGATGTATTATTCAAAATATTGTTAAGTCATTATTTGAAAATTTGGGAACGGGATGGTGAAGAGTTTGAAAACCAGTTGCTTCTTTGTTTATGACAGATTAGAAGGCTTGGTATTTTTACATATTGAATGGATGTACGGTGAAACCATTTTTAGAAAAAATGTTGTTTAAAGGGATTAGTAGAAAAGGCGAGGCTTCTTTGTTTTGAGATAGTATATTTGGCCCTCGATAGGACAAATAGTTTTTTTGAAGTTTAGTCTAGATCCACGCTCCGATGGGAGACGTTCTTAAATTTTGTGTTGAAGTATTTGAGTATGGAAGTTGAAATATTACATTTGATAAATTCGCGTTTGATAAAACTTAGAGTCTTCGGTGTTGGATTAAGCCTTCTGTTTAATTATTATAATATTATATTGACTGTTTAATTGGGCTAGCCAATGAGGGAGGATGCGTGGCGGATCGTTAGATTGGACAGCCCCCGTGATAATTCAACTTCCAACTATGAATGTGACGTGCTTTTTATTGGTGCTTTGTGCTTTTATTTTGAAGGTATGCGGAATTTTGGGTGAGTGACCATATTTTTATTAGAGTGTTTTGTTTCGTCGCTGGCAGCTACCCCCAGGACGATGATAGGGCACAGAGATATATTTTTATGCTGTATTTTGTTTGTTGCTTGGTTGCCCCCCGCCAAGCATGCTTATGAGCAAGTTGCTCGATGTGGTTTTAGATGAGAGATATATGGCCGACGCGATACGGCATAATTATGAATATTTGTGATCTCTGTGTGCCAATGGATTTATTGTATTGCAGCATGTACCTACCTGTATTGTTTTCACACGTCACCTGTCAAACACACGTCGCGAATTGTTATCTGTCATTCGCGGGTTACCCCATTTGCCGATACCAGTGGTGTGACCTATCTTTAATGTTTATTTTTGAACCTGGTAAGGAATTTCATATTTAGAACCTTCTAGTGAGCTTAGTGTAGAATTTTCATTTGTCAAAGTAGGTACATCGGTGTTTTTCCCGAGAGAGTAATTTTGTTATGAATATCCGGTCGCGATATTATGATATTCTGAGCTTGTTATTGCCCGCGCATATGATAGATTAGGTATTATACACGCGCCGTTGTAAATCTATTAAGGTTAAAGTTACGGAGTCCTTATAAGAATATTTAGTATGTCAGGAGGGCTGTGGACTGAAGATATACCTCACATGACTCTCCAAGAGAATGGGCTGTGGCTGATTTGGACGCTTTTCAGCTCAGTTCATGAGGTTCACTGGCGAAAAGGTCGCGGGCCAAGACCGAAGCAGTTGAGCGATTTGGAACTCTAATGAGGAAAACTTGCGGTATTATGACAGCCCGCGGTAATTCGACTAGAAGGCTGATTAGTTCGTCGATAAAGTGATTGCACGTTTATTTTGATAGTGAGATCGATAATAATTAAATGCACGCGAGGTAGACATTAAAATTGTTAATAGGCAGGATCGTTTTGACTGTAGCTAGTCGTGGCATATTTTTCGCGTAGTAAAATCCTGTCCTATTTTGAGTCTCTGCCGAACGTACGTTTAGGTATTTAGAGTCAAGAGTTAGATAGTTAAAATATAGCTTTCAGCCCCTGTAGTCTGTACACCATCAGGAACCTTTTCCGTTTGTCTATATACACTATATCTTTGGCCCCTTTTTGGTACCTGCTCGAGGCGTGAGGTCGCATCGAATTGGGCCAGTCTCGGACCTTCGGAGTTTTTTTTTTGCCTGAATTTTGGCAAGAAGGTTCGTTTGACATGGAAGGCCCTCTTTCGGTGGTTAATTCCTCCCATAGGCCTCAAGCATGCATGTCAAAAATACTTCCTAAATACACATATATCATACTCATTCATTTTCCACATTAATTTAACAATTCATTCTTGCTTCATCTCTTTCAAAGACCAAAACCTCTATTTTGCTTACATTCTTTTTAAGACCTTTTTTTGCACAATTTTCAAACACACTTTTGACATGAGTTCTTTCAAATCATTTTGATCTGTAACTATCAATTATTGATAATTTAAAGTATTTTAAATAAAACCAGCGCTTTTTTTCATTTAAGGCGGTGGAATGGCTATCCGGCACCTTTTTTACGTTTTTTTTTTAATTTTCAAAATCAATTAATTGCTTAAATGAAATTTGAATATAATTTTATTAAGTAAAAAGCTTAACATGAAGTTTGTTCCGGCATCTTTTTTTAAACAAAATGCCCTGGATAAAACTATTGGCATAGAGTATAATTTCGGAAAACAAGGTACCTAACTGCATAATATCAAAAAGTAACTTAACCTCGAGTCTGAAATCAAACACACTGTATAATATGAGTTTTCATGATAAGATTGAATCCCCCTGTAGGCAGGCGTGCTAATAGTATTAATAGTCTAACTGCCGTCCGATAATATCTAGGTACAGTACAGTGTGAGTTTCCTAGAAGTTTACGTTTATGTAACACGCTGTGTATTGATCGGTTTGCACTGCCGATGCCGTTTTGTTGTGGCTATAGTAGTTACAGGCAAATCAAAGTATAACGAAATTCAAATAATTCTATTATATGGAAAATTATTCGTTATAATAAATGTTTGGGATCAAAATATGAAGACCATAAGCAAATATCTTGTAATAAATATCTAAAAAATGGAGTAATGATATAATATACATCCATACATGCATACTTGGCGCTAAAACCCTTTGTGGGTCTTGGCCTCCTCTGAAGATTTGTCCGCGCCACCCTGTCCTCCGCCATGTTGCGCCATTAGTCCAGCATTCTGAGGCCCCTCTCCGCTCCGTGTAGCCATCTCAACCTGGGTCTCCCAATGCTCTACCAGCGGGTCTCTTCAATACACCTACTTGAATCACTTTTACAGACGATTTTCCTACCAGCAGCCACTATATTGTCGAATCATCCTTTATTCAGATCTTCCGAAGCCCTTCCTTTTCTCCCAGGGTCTTCAAATCAAAATAATCTTAGGAGTTAATATTGTTGGATTTTGCCTTGCAAATTCACTTGCTTTTTCTACGCGACCCATATGATTTCCAACACCTCTCTGTTTCTTTCGATTCTGTTCCTATTTTTTTTTCTATCTTTACGTGGCTTATTTCAAGCGTAGATCTCCGTGCGCATTTGAGCTTTTTGTAACTTTTTGTGAAGACCATTATTTCTAGTTCCTATCTAGTGACTAAAGTATTTGTACGGTTGCATTAATGATGATAGGAGTTAGGATAGGATTTAGGAGACAAACATTACCACCTAATGGCGAACGTTGTCAGGGCCGTCGCGTGGTTTTTAGGCGCCCAAGGCGAGGCTTTAATCAGTGCCCCCCCCCCCCCCCCCCATAACTTGTAATTCTGTTTATTCCAGATTTAGTTCGGAAGGATGATACCCTAGCTCCGAAGTTGTCATCTGCGGCCCGAGCGACTACCAAAATCGATTTTTCATAAAAGTAAGTTAAATAGAAAACGGGGGTTATTTTTTTCAATTTACATGCGAGAAGATTTCAAAGTATTCTCGGAATGGATATGAAGGAAATGGCAGAAAAATCTGAAATAATTCGACCATTTTATACCTAGACTTTTTCAACTCCAATGCGCTTTTTCAAACGCCAATTTATATATATATATATATCTTTTCAACAGCCCAACAAAAATTGTCGTTAGGTACCAGAAATTAAAATTTGCTTTGTTCGAAGCCAAAAAATTAGCATGGGAGGAACTTTGCGAAGGCCTAAACAGAGATGTTTTTGGGGACGCTTACAAAATTGCTAAGGAGATACTACAAGTAGTCAACCCAAAATCCGAACTACCACTAAATGAAAAGATAAGTATATTTGAAAATCTGTTTATCACAGCTGGATGCGGAGATTTGATGACGATTGATGTGTCAGAATCCGAATACCTAGACATTAGAGTTACAAAAGAGGAAGTCTTGATGGCAGCAGCCAAAATAAAACCCGGAAAAGCTCCTGGTCCAGATGGTTTACCAGCAGAAGTTGTAAAGGAGATAGCAAGCAGAAACGCACAATACTTTGATGATATTTTTGGCCGCTTGTTGAAAGATGGAAAGTTTCCGAAACAGTGGAAAACCTCAAAACTCGTACTCATAGATAAGCTGAAAAAGAGCCCAAATGAGGAAACAAAATATAGACCGATCTGCTTATTAAATATATATTATTTATTAAGAATTATAATATTATTGTCTTATTGTCTTTGTAGTAGACAATGAAAACTTCAATTACGATTTCTTAATTGGGCTGGATTGTATTAAAAACTTGTTGCGTGTCTTCTACGGAGTCGGAATCTGCTTCAGCTTCTCTTCTTCTTTTAACCATGAATACTTGCCTCGGCTAGTGTTGGTAGAGCGGACTCCAGAATCTCTGGTCTTTGGAAGTTCGATCCAGGAGGAGATGATGATTTGTTTAATCAAAGATGTTGTTTGATAAATTAAGAAACACTTGTTTATTGCGTGTAACAGGAAATTGGAAAATATACAAAAGTTCAGAATTTTCACGTAATTCACAACAGTAATTGTATCAAATTTACAATCAATTAAAATGTTTGCTTATTCTTTTAAAACAACAATATTAATCACTTTTCGTATCTATGAATATAATTGGTTGGATTCTAAGGAAATCGCGGTAAGAAATGGTTTGAGTTTCTCCAACTATCAGGGAGTACTCTAAAATTTTATACGTCTGATTCCCACAAGGTGAGTTTTAAGAATCAATTTTGAAACAAAGGAAAAAAATACTTAACGGTCGTTTTACTTGGGTCAGCAGGCCCGTGATCATGTGACTATGGGTGAGAGAGATGGAAGATATCTGCCTCTCATATTCCCATACTCAGTAGCGAAAGTTTGACAACATAGGAATAGAATCTGCGTCGTAACTAATTATAAAAAAGGGGTGGAGAGAAAGTGAGTGAGTGAAATGCATAGGCATCCATCCCACTTACACCAGTGCAATTATATCCATATTTGGCAACATGACCTGTGGCCTACGTGCAAAATCGCACGATCAACAGAAACCAAATTATAAATAGATGCATACCTGTTAGTATAGGGGTAGGTATGTATAGCAATATTTGAAATTTATAAAGAATATTCCGTACTGAGACGGGTGAAGCTTCACAACAAAAAAATACATGCTACAAATCGATTTTTAGTTACCAAAAGAAAAAAAAGAAAAAAAAAGAAGATTTTGAGTACATAAAAATCTCTTAAGGAGTAACTGATCCAATAAGGTAGGATCAAGGAATTTAGAATAATCCTTGAACATTTAACTTCAAGAGTTCCAAAGTTGTAAGGGGTATACCAAAGATAGATACCCTAGTTTAGTAATTAGGTATAACAAAAAAAAATTTATATTTTCATACATATAGATAAGGAATTTAAACATGGCATGAGAAGAAAATTTGATTGTGGAAGTATGGGACAACCCTCATGAAGAGTACAACCTAGATTGGTAAATTGTTTGTCACACTTTCTTACCTATTCATCCATCCCTAACGGCCTTCATTCATAACCTCTCACTCCTAGATTTATTCATCAATAATTACTATCACACGGTTAGACAAACAACACAAAAAAAAATTTATTAAATAATGGTTCCAAGCAGAGACTGCAATCCAATAATTCCACAAAAAAAATTATTATTTTTAATCAATACAATTAACAATCCAACTGTCAAGAAGTAGAAGGTGACAGAATATTAAACATAAACATAAAAAAGATATAAATAAAAAAAATATTTCGTACAATATTTCCTCTTCATCAAGGACATCTCTTAAGAATATCTGATAGTGCTCACTTAGATTATTATTAATATTGATTTTAAAATGCCCATAACATTTCTCAAAGTGAGAAATGTCCACTGATTTAGTTCACTGTTCACTGAGTAGTTTAAGAGCACTCCTAAGGTTAGCTTGTAGCTCAAAGGTTTGGAGAGAACTAATTTAAATGTTCTGGTGTTTGTACATAAAAAAAAATTATTATATCATTTACAATTGCATAAGAGTATCCTGCAAAGAAAGAAATTCACTTAAAAAAAAAATATATAAGAGAAAGGTATCCGTTGCCCAAAGATTACGGATCGACAAGTAAGAAGAGATGTCAAACTTCATGCTAGCTATTGTCCTGTAATTAGGACACAATACTAAGTTTTGAGCGCCACCTAGTTTGGGAAAATACGGGGAATGAACTAGGAAAATTCCAATAATAAACCAAAACAGCAAAAAAAAATATTATCTTACTTCCTGACAAGAGAGAAAGATTTGAGTATGCCAAAGTTGTATAAGATTGATCCGAGCGTCCTCATTTCAATCGAATAGAAAAGTTAAGAATATACTTAAATAGAGAAAACGAGTTGCAACTCAAAAAAAAAATTGTCTAAGATTATTAGAGAAGTATTAACTACAAATTGTCAGTAGACTAACGTTATGAGTCGACTAAAATATTAACTAATAATTAAGAAGATTTGTGGCCTTAATTAGGAACACAAAAAAAAATTTCATTGAAATTGATGTCTGCTCTACGCCAACAACGCGGTGACGAAAGATGCCATTTTTACATCAGATAGCGTGCTTATCATTGCACAGATTTACAAGCCTGGCATAACCAGAAATGTACCAAAAAAAAATTTTTATTCAATACACATTATCATAAGGGTGCATTGCTCATTTACAGCTCTCAAAAAAAAATAGGAAGGTTGAGAGTGTACCAAAGTTTATTATTGCGCTTATCATAGCACAGATTTACAAGCCTGGCATAACCAGAAATGTACTAAAAAAAAAATTTCATTCAACACACATTCTCACAAGTGTGCTTTGCTCATTTACAGCTCTCAAAAAAAAAAATTAATTAGGAAGGTTGAGAGTGTACCAAGTTTATGATTCGCACAAATTTTCTTAACGGGTGCGATTAGATCAAGGAGAAGTGAATTGAGCATTCCAAAAAAAAAAGGAAGTGAATAACTAATATTGACCCTGTGTGTAACAAAACAGTATAGAAGGTATTACTACGATTAGGGTAATATCATGAAGAAAAAAAAATAGTTCCATGTGGATAAATCGTGACTACAATTAACGTTCAAAAAAAAAATTAACAATCGCAGAAGCGAAAGACAACAACACAGAATAGTATCCGCGCTCAATACCAAACTAGAAATTATATAGGACACCTAGAATTACACTGACCCAGTAAACAAAACGTATTCGACAAAAAAAATTATTAGTGGGGAATTTATGAAAAGAGTCGATATTCTGACGCGCTTCTATGAAACTCGTTAGCCGCGATGCGGGGCGCAGGGAAGTTTTGTGGGCCGGGAGGTGGGTCTAGCGGTGCGCATGGAAGTTTTTACGGGGCGAGCGATGCAATTCGTAAACAACTGTGGAAGTTCACGTAATGTGTAATATGTCTGAACCACTCTCTCACAGGCTCAAAACATGCCATCTCGCTCACTCGCCGACTCTGGGCGGTGCTGTGTGTCGGGGACGCAACACGATTAGTGAGTGAAAAACCAGTTTAATGAAGGAGAGAACACACATTTTGTTAGTGATGTGAAGTTATAATATGAAAAGCGGAGCGGGATAACGTCACAACATTTATTTATTAAGATATTCTGGGAAGTATTTTTATTTACTACAGTCACACAAAAAAAGGAACTTAGGACGTAATTCTTCTACAAGTTATTTGAGATAATTATAATTATAAAAATTACTCGACAACCTAGAGGGATGTGGGTGGTATAGAAGATATGTTAATGGAATTCACATAATGGAAAGAAGTCTTTCATGACTTAGCCTACATCCTCGGACAAGGAACACGGTAATCTAATGAGAAGGCGTACCGAGTTCAAGTCGTTAGACGAAAAAAAATTAATTAATAAAAAAATGAAGTTACACTTAGTGCAACAAAAAAAATAAATAATAAAAATGGAGATCATGCTTCTTACCGGGTAAAACAGTATTTAAACGTGGGTTGTCCCAATATGATAGCCTGAAGCAAGAAGTAAGCTATCATACTGGACCACAAGGAAGAGAGATGCCAAGTAGGATCGTATACTTGGAATTCTCGCCCTGCTCCTCCCAAATGAATAGCCAACAGAAGGTTGGGTTCCAGGAGGCACACTTAGGATCTCTGAATATACTTCGATTAGAATTTTTTTTGTTAAACAAAATTCACATGTATTGGGGTGAGCCCAATTTGACTTATGATTCTGACTGTACGAGACTAGTCAGGGTGTTAAAAGATAATAAACGTATGGGAACGGGTCCTCAGGAGCCCTTTAACCATAAATCAAGATATGATAAAACCTAAACTACAACTTTATTATATCCTTCGTATGGAACCTACCGATGGATCCACTATCACAATCCTTTAGTTCAAAAATTGTTCTTGATATTTTACGTACAACCTGAGACTTAATGAAGCGAGGAGCTAATTTTTTTGAAAAATATTGCGAAGCATTTGAGAGATAATGAGATCTTCTCCATACCAGCTGACCAATTGACAAGGATATGTCTTTACGACGCAAATTATAACGGTCCTTATTTTTATTAAAAGCTTGTACTAACGTTTGTGAGACTTTATTATATAGATTTTCTAAGGTGGAAATGTCATTCAATCTTTGTTTTAAGGGATCAAATGTTTCAGACGGGGAATCATGATTTATCTGTAGTGGCTTATAAAAAGAGGCGTGGGGAATGTACTCTCTACCGAACATCAAAAAATGTGGAGAATATCCGGTAGCAATGTTAGTCATAGAATTTAAACAAGAACAGATTTTTGGAAGATGTTTACACCAATTGCGTTGGTCCTCCTCTACTAATATTGCCAACAAGGTTACTAGAGACTGATTATATCTTTCGGAGACATTATGTTGGGGATGAAAATATGCGTTATATCTAAGATCATTTATTCCGTGGGAATGTAAGAATTCTTTAAACTGTCGAGAAACAAACTGTTTTCCGTTGTCTAAAACAATCTGTCGAGGGATTCCAAAGACTTTAAAGATTCTTTCTTCTAAGATTTGAATTATACTACTGGTATTTGCGGCTCGGAGAGGAAATGCCCAAGTTATTTTACTAAAATTACAAACTACAGTGAAAATGTAACGGTTTCGCTTATGACTCAGCGGTAAGGGACCTATGAAATCCATAGATATACTTTCCATGGGACGTTCAATTTTTTTAGGGTATTTCATAAGACCATGGGGCATTTGGTTATTATACTTGTAGGCCTTGCATATTTCACACTCATTCACAACCTGTCTAACAAGAGGTAATAATCGTTTACAGAAGTATGTACGGGAAATAAATTCGTAGGTTTTTTCCATTCCAGAATGACAGTTTCCCTTATGGTAGTCCAATATGAGACTTTCTATCTTACACGCAGGGACAACCAATTTCCAAAGGTGAGTGGGAGAGTTAGACAAGGAATCTTTTTTATACCTAGAATAACGATACAAGTGTCCATCATTTATCATAAAATTAGTGAACGATTGGGGTTTTTGAAGATAAGAATTGTACACCTTTTTATACCAGGGGTCTATAATATTTTCAAACGGTTCTGGAACAGATAGACTAGAAACAGGAATACGGCTCAATCCGTCGGCAAGGTTATTTTCGCAGCCACGCTTAAATACAAAAGTGAAATCAAACTGTGAAAGTCGGCAAGCCCATCTGGCTAACCTACCAGAAGGTGAAGAAATTGAGTTTAGGTATTTTAAACATCCGTGATCACTGACTACTGTAAAGTGTACTCCGTCTAGATAGCTTTTAAAGTGTTGTATAGAATCTACTATGGCGAGAAGTTCTCTCTCCGTGGTACTATAATTTCGTTCTGGACCGGACAATTTACGTGAATGATAAGCAATTATATATTCTACTCCATTAGAGTCTTTCTGGGACAAGAAGCTGCCCAAGGAAACTCCACTTGCATCACACGTCAATGTATACGGAAGGGAATAGTCTGGTGGTTTAAGGATTGGAGCGGAAATCATTGCTTGTTTCAAGGCTTGGAAGGCAAGTTCAGCTTCATTTGACCATTCGAATTTTTTACCGTTAAATTTATTACTCGTGAGGCGAGTCAAGGGAGAAGCAATCTTAGAAAAGTCCTTAATGAAACGCCTGTAATAAGACATTAATCCCAAAAATGAGCGGATTTCCTTACTGGTGGATGGTCTAGGATAATCTTTCATAGCACTAATCTTATCTGGGTCCGTATGAATTCCCTCCCTGTCAATAATATGACCGAGGTACTTAAGCGATGATTTACAAAACACGGATTTACTGAGCCTAATTGTCAAGTTGGCTTCTTTCAAGCGCTGGAGAACAATTCGTAAGGTGGAAATATGGGAATCAAAATCTGAACTACAAATCAAAACATCATCAAGGAAACTGAATACTCTTTGTCCCAAATCGGAGAAAAGCTTATCCATAATTCTCTGCATTTCGGCGGGCACGTTTTTCAGGCCGAACGGGCAGGTAACAAACTGATACATCCCTTTGGATTCTACATAGAAGGCTGTCTTAGGTCTGCTTTCTGGACTCAAAGGAATTTGCCAGAAGCCGTAGCTCAAGTCTAAGGTGGTTAAGAACTTGGTGTCTCTCAGATTATCCAACATATGGTTGATATTAGGGAGTCTATAAGAGTCTGAGACTGTGACCTCATTCAATCTTCTAGGATCGAGAACGAATCTAGCTGTGCCATCGGATTTTGGTACACAGAAGCAGGAATTTAACCAAGGGGAACGTGAAGGTTCTATTATTTTTAAAGCTATCATTTTATCTACCTCTTGACACATCTGAACTCGTCGTACATGGGAAGCTGGATATAATTTCTGTTTAACGGGCAAACTATCACCTGTATTAATGACATGAGAAACTACATTTGTCCTACCCAAACCCATCTTCTCAAAAGAAATATTCTCGAATTCATTTTTCAGGTCATCCAAAATTTTCCTCTGCGACACTGTCAAATCGTTTATGGAGTTAAGACATTTTGGAGCTGATTCTACATTAGACGACTGTTGATCAGATATGGATGCTACCGTAACATGAGTTTTGGTGGGGAACAACCGAGGAATTATTCCTGACTTTTCCAGAAAGGGTGACCCTAAAATGAATTGGTCAGGAATGGAAGGAACAATAACAAATTTAACCTGCTGAATTTTATTGTTGTAACATAATGGCAAAACTATGGTACCTATAGATCTTATGGAATTATTGTCAACCCCACGAATATTTTGCTGACAATATTCAGGACGGAACCCTATTTCGATAAAAGACCGATATAACTGACCCCCCAGGACATTACAAGCTGATCCGGTATCAAGCAAGGCTCGGAGTTGTATTTGAGAGATAGAAAATAGCAAATAAGGGCGTCGATCTCTCTCGTTTATTACGGAAACTTTATTGACCTGCAATGTTGAAAAGAACAATTTAACACTCTGAATCCACGACAATCTTTCGCGAGCTGAGGTCTCTGGGCTCGGGAAAATTGCAGGATTCATTGTTCGTTTTTTGAATTTCTAAGTGGGGGAGGCGGTTTACTCACGTCAGGTAAGCGTTGGCGTGGCACAGGATTGAAGGGTTTCCTAAACTGAAATGAATGAACATTATTGGCACTGGGTCCTGACTTAGAGTAACAGTTTCGAGCAATGTGACCTATACGTCCGCAGTGAAAACATTTAATCATAGGAGCAGAAGGCTGTTGAGAAGAAATTGATTGAACAGGGTTTTTCCTTACTATCTTAACTTTAGAGGGAGAGCGGGTTGGAACTGTAACCGAAACACACTCCAACTCCGTGCAAACTTCATCTAGCTCAGCAATTGAGTTCGGTCGCCTGGACACTAATACACTGGCGTATCTGCTATCTAATCCTTTTCTGATGGCCTTTAGGATATCTGACATACGCAATGGAGACTGTAAGGACTGATTCAAAAGGGTTATACGTGAAATGTAATCACTAGCACTCTCCAAAGGTTGCTGTGATGCAGTTAAGATTTCCAATCGTCTGTTGCCTTCAGCATCAGGCAAATCGAAGCGCTTGATAAACGATTGTTTAAGCTGTGTCCAAGTTTTAACACTGTTATAAAATGTCCGGTAGAAGGTGAGTGCTTTTCCCTCCAAAAATTCGGGCAAGGCGGGGCCTAGGTTTTCCAGTGGAAAATTTCGAGCTCGGGAGATTTCCTCCAATCTCAAAAAGAAATCCCTAACATCCTCGACACCGGAATAATGTTGAACTGGCCATGAACTAAAATTTACTGAATGTATGATGTGTGATTGGCTAACTGTAGGATTGGGTCTATCTAAATTTCTGCGAACCGGTGTAATAATTAAATCGTTGGAAACATTAGTATTTATCATTGTCACGGCTTGAGTGGGCGGAGAAGAAGGTACAAAACTATCACGAGGTGGATTAATTTCCGAGAGGCTATCAGGGCGTTGGATACCTAACAATCCCGAAGGGTGATTGTCACGCTGACCTACATCAGACAATAAGTTAGAATTGAAAAGTCTGCATTGCCTTCGCAGAGATTCAATACCTACATCAGGCTGGATTCCTCTATTCAACAGTGCTTTAGAGAGAGTCTTGCATGTCGCCCTCTCCACACGCGGAATAACTTGATCGACCAGGGATGACATTATTAAGAAATAAAACTAGCGGAGTGTGACTATCTCAAACTTTGACCACCGTCGGGAGTATTCGATCACAAGAAAGTCAAAAAAAAAAAAAAAATTATTAAAATTATCGAAGTTTTATCTCAACCTCACTCACTTATCCAACATTCAAGGGAGGAAGACCCTTTCTCAAGGAAAGTTATTGAATTATTGTGGCAGAACAGAGTACCCAAATGCAAAAATAAAAATTTTTAAGAAAAATTGCAACAAAACACAAAAAAAACTTTTCTAGTTGCCGTCGGCTGAATTTATCTGTAGGTATTGCAAAACTTTACGGCTCTTGGCCCACAACAAAATTTTAGCAATTTCAGAATTTAAATTGAGATAATAGAACTTGCTAATACTCAAGAGAGAAGAAAAGGAAAAAAAAAAAAAAAAAAAAGGCAACTTAATACACCATTATCAAAAAAAAACTTTAAACACCAGAACACTGTGTTATTGCATTATTTAGTGATTTTCAAAAGAATTGGATTATTAATTACGTTTCGCTCACCAATTTCCTGTCCGGCATCTATGTGAGTCAAGGGAGGCGCAGACAAGGTTCCTCTGGATGTCTTCGAATCTTGACGCTGCTCGCATTGCCATCAGCTCGTTCTGGATTTGATGCTCACACGTTGGATAGCGCCATAATTGTTGCGTGTCTTCTACGGAGTCGGAATCTGCTTCAGCTTCTCTTCTTCTTTTAACCATGAATACTTGCCTCGGCTAGTGTTGGTAGAGCGGACTCCAGAATCTCTGGTCTTTGGAAGTTCGATCCAGGAGGAGATGATGATTTGTTTAATCAAAGATGTTGTTTGATAAATTAAGAAACACTTGTTTATTGCGTGTAACAGGAAATTGGAAAATATACAAAAGTTCAGAATTTTCACGTAATTCACAACAGTAATTGTATCAAATTTACAATCAATTAAAATGTTTGCTTATTCTTTTAAAACAACAATATTAATCACTTTTCGTATCTATGAATATAATTGGTTGGATTCTAAGGAAATCGCGGTAAGAAATGGTTTGAGTTTCTCCAACTATCAGGGAGTACTCTAAAATTTTATACGTCTGATTCCCACAAGGTGAGTTTTAAGAATCAATTTTGAAACAAAGGAAAAAAATACTTAACGGTCGTTTTACTTGGGTCAGCAGGCCCGTGATCATGTGACTATGGGTGAGAGAGATGGAAGATATCTGCCTCTCATATTCCCATACTCAGTAGCGAAAGTTTGACAACATAGGAATAGAATCTGCGTCGTAACTAATTATAAAAAAGGGGTGGAGAGAAAGTGAGTGAGTGAAATGCATAGGCATCCATCCCACTTACACCAGTGCAATTATATCCATATTTGGCAACATGACCTGTGGCCTACGTGCAAAATCGCACGATCAACAGAAACCAAATTATAAATAGATGCATACCTGTTAGTATAGGGGTAGGTATGTATAGCAATATTTGAAATTTATAAAGAATATTCCGTACTGAGACGGGTGAAGCTTCACAACAAAAAAATACATGCTACAAACTTTTACCTAATCCAAAATGAAAAATTAGAAATCGAACAAAAAAAAGTTTATACTCAAAGAATTGAATCAGATAACGATATTTCTAAGGAAATAAATCCTGTCAATTTTGTAAATTTCAACGAAAACGTTACAAGTGAATATTTTGAAATCAAAATAAACCATTTGGAACATCAGAATCAACAAGTAATTGATGAGTTGATATTTCAGAATAAATCTGTATTTGCAAAGGACAAATATGACATTGGAATGGTAAGTGATTATGAAGCACACGTTGATCTATTAGTAGATAAATATTGCAGTAAAAGGCCATATCGTTGCACAATTGATGATAAAAAAGAAATTGAAAATCAGATTGCAAAATTATTGGAAAAAAAATTAATAGAAGAATCATATAGTCCATTTGCAGCTCCGGTTACATTAGCTTATAAAAGAGATGAAAATAAAAAATCAAGATTATGCATAGATTTTCGAGACCTTAACAAAATTGTTATTCCCCAATCACAGCCATTCCCTCTCATAGAGGACCTTATAGTCAAAACAAGAGATTGCAAGTTTTATTCAACTCTAGACTTAAATTCTGCATTTTGGTCAATTCCGATGCGTGTCACAGACAGATATAAAACAGCGTTTGTCACACAGGAGGGTCACTACCAATGGACTTGTTTACCATTCGGCTTAAAAACCTCACCAGCAATATTTCAACGAATAATGTGTAACATAATACGAAAACACAATCTTTCAGAATTCACAGTATGTTACATTGACGATATCTTATTATTTTCAAGAACGTTCTCAGAACATGTCACACATCTCAAGCAGCTTTTCAAAGCAATCAAAAGTGAAGGCCTAAGACTGAAATTTTCAAAATGCATATTCGCAGCAGATTCTGTTAAATATCTAGGCCATATAATACAGCACAATTCAGTTAGACCATTGAAAGACAACTTGATATCAATCAGAAACTTCCCTACTCCAAAAACACAAAAAAACGTGAGACAATTTTTAGGAAAAATAAACTTTTATCACAAATATGTACCAAATATAGCAGTAAAATTGGAACCATTGCATAAGCTTTTAAGAAAAGGGCATATCTTCAACTGGACTGAAGGATGTCAAAAATCTTTTGATGAAATGAAAGAGATATTATGCTCTCAACCAATATTAACAATTTTTGATCACAAATTGCCCATTCACATATATACAGATGCCAGCATACTTGGAATAGGAGCAGTATTAAAACAACCGCAAGAAAATAATGAAGAAAAACCGGTTGCATACTTTTCAAAAAAATTGAATGAAGTCCAAAAAAGGAAGAAAGCTATTTACCTGGAATGCCTCGCAATTAAAGAGTGTGTAAAATATTGGCAGCATCTTTTGATTGGTAGAAAATTTACAGTCTTCTCAGATCATAAACCGTTGGAGAATATGAATATTAAGTCGAGAACGGATGAGGAATTGGGAGATTTAACATATTATTTGTCACAATATGATTTCCAAATTAAATACTCTCCGGGAAAATACAATATCGAAGCTGATTGCCTTAGCAGGAATCCAGTCTTAGAACAAAATGAAAATCATGAAGAACAGTTGAAAATAGTAAACATAATAAAGTTAGAAGACATTGTGAGAGATCAAGATGGAAATAAAGTAATACAATGCAGAAAAGAAAAGTTTATAAAAAAAGACAATATTTACTACAAGAAAGTAAATAAAAAAGATAAAATTATACTATCAGAGAAATGCAGTGTAGGACTAATCAAAAATGTGCATACAGAACTATGTCATATAGGAGTCACACAAATGCAAAAAATGATCAGCTCAATATATACTGCAGAAAATTTGACGAAAAATATTAAAAGAATCTGTGAGAATTGCATAGTATGTATAAAGAACAAATCAAGAGGTCAAAATAAATATGGATTGATGTCCCACTTGGGTCCCGCAACAAAGCCTTTTGAGATATGTTCTATTGATACCATTGGAGGATTTGGAGGCTCGAGGTCAACAAAAAGATACCTGCATCTGTTATCAGATCATTTTACTAGATATGCATATATTTTAACATCAAGTACTCAAAATGCAAACGATTTTATAAAATTGATAAAAAAATGTGATGAGCATGAGGACATTGGCATGATTCTCTCAGATCAATACCCAGGAATCAATTCTATAGAATTTAAACGATTTTTGGATGAAAGAAATATACCAATAGTTTTTACAGCAGTGAACTCGCCCTTCTCAAATGGGTTAAACGAAAGACTAAACCAAACATTGGTGAATAAGATCAGATGTAAAATAAACGAAAATAATAAAAAAATTGCATGGACAACTATAGCACAAAACTGTGTAAAAAGTTATAATGAAACTGAGCACACTGTCACTGGATTTGCACCAAAGTATTTACTAGATGAAACAGATGTTACGATTTTGCCGAATGAGCTGAAACTTAAGAATACTAAGCCCAATATAGTTAAAAACAGGCAAAAAGCATTTGAAAACACAATCAAATCACATAATTACAACAAGACAATTTACGATAAAAATCGGAAAGATGTGGACTTTGAAGTTGGTGATACTGTTTTTGTGGAGAATGGAAATAAACTAAATAGGAAAAAGCTGGATGAATTGAGAATAGGACCTTTCAAAATCGTGGAAAAAATATCAAACTCTATTTACAAAATAAACACCGGACATAGGAAATCAGAATCAAATTATTTCCATAAATCAAAATTAACTCCATCCCCTGAAATTGAAACTGTAACTGTGTAATAATTGTACTATATTCTTTCCGAGGGGGGGAGATGTAAAGAAAATTATAATTTTCATTGATTTGGAACATATTCAAAATTTTACAAACAAATGACAAATATGACATCGGCTGTCATATTCGTACAATTGTTGTTTATCAATAGTTATTTTATTTCAATTTATTAAATTCATTACTTTTAATGTCGTTTCTTTTCAGGTTTGTTTTGTTATTTTATTATCTGTAAACATTATATTAGTAGAACAATTAATTATATCAATAAATATTTATTCTCTTTTCAGAGAAAGAAACAATAAACTGTATTGAATTTATTAACAAAATATCTTATATGTATTGGCTAAAATATGAGAGTATTATTAATACAAGACTTATATCGGAGATCGCAAGAAATGGGGACTTTAATCCACACCAATACGGGTTTCGGAAAGGAAAAACCACAATTGATGCAATACAACATATAATAAATATAGCAAAATAATCTAAATCTAAAGGTAAATGGAATGCCCTTATTCTTGTGGACGTTAGAAATGCTTTCAACTCAGCGGCTTGGCCGAATATCATATCTAGAATGGTAGATTGGGGAGTTCATAAATACCTGGTGAAAGTTATAGTAGACTATTTTACGGGCAGATCCGTCCAACTTGAAAGGAGTACTGTAATGGAAATCGGAGGAGGAGTTCCGCAGGGTTCGGTCCTCGGACCGACTCTGTGGAATATCCTGTATGATGACATAATGTCAATCCAGGTTCCGCGAGGTGTGCAGTTAATTTGTTACGCCGATGACTTAGCAATTTCGGTGGTAGAATCATGCCGAGAAAAAATGATAGAAAGGGCAAATGAGGCTATGTGCTCGGTCGCCGGTTGGATGAGGACTGAAAAATTGGATATTGCACCTGAAAAGACGGTTGCGATTGTTTTTAACAGACGAATTAAAACTGGACAGATTTCCTTCATGTGTGAGGGTGTCAATATAGTTCCAGAAAGTGAGGTAAAGTATTTGGGTGTCACAATCGACAAGAGTCTCCTTTTTACAGGACATATAAAAGCGGTCTGCGCAAAGGCTGAGAAAACAGTACAGGCTATGCGAATGTCCCTAGCCATGCAGTCAATTGTCATGTATGCTGAACCAGTATGGCAAAAAGCACTCAAAAGCGAATTAACAAGACAAGAATTGCGAGCGTACAAAGGTCCTTAGATCTGAGAGTATGCTCTGCATATAGGACGGTTTCTGGAGATGCCGCAGTGGTGCTTGCTGGCCTTGTGTCTCTGCACCTGCTGGCAGTAGAGAGAGCAAAATTATATGAAGAGAGGGTCTCTCCCTCTCTCTGATGGCCCGGAACTTAGAAAAGAAATAAGAAGAGACACAATGACAACCTGGCAACGGGAATGGGATGTCGGCGTAAGTGGTCGATGGACATGGCGACTTATAAAAAATATCGATCCGTGGATAAGTAGAAAACATGGGGAAGTCTCTTTTCGTATCATACAGTGCATGACGGGACATGGAGTCTTCGGGAAATACCTCCGAAAGATACAAAAGGCTCAGTCGGAGGAATGCGTATACTGCGGTGCAGGAGAAGATGACGCATAACATACCGTGTTCATGTGTCCAAAATGGGAGGAACAGAGACACGATGTGGCAAGGGATCTCCATCTGCCAAACTTCCCGACACCTGACACCCTGATTGACGAAATGCTGTCCAGGAAGGAAGCCTGGGAAAGAATAGGAGCCTTTATGGAGGATATCATGAAAACAAAGGAAGTCGACGAAACCCGCAGTCAAAGGGACCAAAGGAGATAATAATTAGACAATCTGCGACCGCGGTAGGCCTTAACGGCAGGAACGTGGCCGCAGTGTAGGAGGGGGTTTTAGCTGGTAGGAGTCCGGCACTACCGCAAAGGTGTCCATGAGGATTTCCCCCTCACAAAAAAAAAGGTACCAGGGATAGGCTTTATGGTAGTTCATTGATATTTTGGAGACCATACTATTGACGCGCCTTTGCAATGCGCCGAATGCGCGCCAAGTGAATCGACACGCGTTATCATTGAGGGATAAGACATTGGGGGTCCATTTTCCTTGATGATTTTCTATCTACAAAACCATGCATAGTGATTCCGCAAGCTATTGAGGCAATACTTTTGCCTATTTAAAATAGTCAATAAGCAAAAATTCTTTCGAGTTCTAGAATAGGTACCTACTATCGTAAGGAGTTTTTCGACGAATTTCATGACTTTGACTGCAGATTTACATATTTACCCACTGACTCGCATTTTTTTCAGGAGCATAATAACAAAAATCAGTTTTCGTTCCCAGTAATAATGTGGTGAACAAAACACTTTTAGAATTTTCACAACAGAGCTCCATACTCTCCATAGAAAATTTAATTCGCGTTTGTTTTTCCGGTAGTGTGAGGATTCGTGGTATCCTTCTTTCACCAGACTTTTACGAGGTCCAAAAAGTCATGAACTATTCAGTGAATAATTGTCTTCGATTGGCTTTTCTTCATTTTTCAAAATTTAAACCATTTGTAGATTCTGTTTTTAATTAGGGAAATCCTCCTTTTTTAAAAGGGGGGAGGGGGAAAATATAAACTATTTTCAAACAATACAGTGGAGGTGGAGGGGGGGGGGGGGGGCGCTAACGCCCATAATGCGGTCCGCTGTGATACCTCACATTGTCCTATGTGAAAAGTGTGACGACCGCTGCTCTTAGGGTATCATCCTCCTTTAGAGCCACTCTATTATCCACCACCTATGGACCCGCCGTGTTTCGGGTTGGATAAAAGCTGATACCCGTCTTGCTTTTCGTCGTTGTTTCGGATAGTCAGGCTTGATCAGTAGCTATTTAAACAGATTCTAGTCTAGTTTCCCGTTGTTCAACAGACCAAGATTAAAATAGGCTTGAGCAGATTGATTTCCTGTTGCTCGCTCGGTTACAATGAAAATCAAGGATGAAATGAAAATAAATTTTAGTTGGAGTTTTTTTAAGATTTAAATTTAAAAATTGATTAAACTTTTATTGAAAATATTGCACTTCTTTGGCTCTTCTCAGCTATGAAATCGCATGTGAATCCCTGGACTGTGCTACAAACAAAATAGAATTTGTTTTACCCACGGCGGCGCCCCTCGAATCGCGGCGCCCAAGGCGACCGCCTCGGTCGCCCCACCCACGCGACGGCCCTGAACGTTGTTAACGTAAAGTGATCACACTAAGCCAGCCTTCGAAATAACAGTAGAAGACGGTCTTAAGCCCGTAGTGGTTTGTTCCATTTAAAAATATAACATTAGTAGTGATTAGTGAATTGTTAGACTCATTAGTTGTTATTTTTCTTTAATGATGATAAGTTTTGTTATAATAAGAATTTCGTTATTATGTAAAAACAATATCTGATAATCTGTTTATAGTTTTATTGGTTACAATTTATGTCCGTAAATCGTGAAACAATGTATTTTATATCTGTTGGGTGTATAATATCGTTTCGGTCACGCTATTTTTTACTGTTCACATCGCATATATGGGCCGAGTGTTATCTTCATAAATCCACATTTCTTATCACATCATAATCTGATAAAACTATGTATTATGAGTTCTATTTATAGCCTGTTACCAATTGAGATATGCTTAACTTCATATTTCGAAGGCTAGTTTGTTTTTTCTATCTAATCAATCTATTTATCCAATATATACGGAATGATAGCTTCCTTTGTAATAAATAAGTCAAGTAAATTCTGAACTAAGCGTGACAACATAAAATGCGAGGGACAAATTAACTTGGCTGACGTCCTCCACGCCGGCTCGTGGTCCAAAATAAGCAATAAGCTTGTCTTCTATTTTTCCTACCCTTATTCCTGAGGTGCCGTGTGGTTGCCGGCTAAGAATAGCACCTCTGCTTTTTTGCCGTTTTTTCGAGCATCCTATAAGAGGCAGGAAATCGAAAAATCAGATCGGGACCGTGAGGTTGACCACTTCACGTCCTTAAATCTCAACTGGTCAGAAAACGCACAATGAGCCTCGGACACCTTCGAGCCCAATGGAGAGCTCTTGATGCCTCCCTATGCTCCCGAGTAGGGCTTAGGCCCCCCGCATTGCGGGTTGGTTTGGGGGCGGGTTTGATTTGTCCGGGGCCGTCTTTTTGGTTTGATTGCTTCGATCGGGTTAGGTGGTTGGTTTCGTGCGGGTCGGGTATGCTGCGGATTGGTATCCCTCCGGGCTGGCTTGCGGTGTGCGGGGGGCCTTAAAGGGAGAATGTACCTATGTATGTATGTGTATCCCCGAGGGTCGTGACGTCGTGATTGAAAAGTTGCCAGTTTGGGACCCAAACGCTTCTAACCTTCTCTACCTTCACCAGCTTGCATGTTCTAGTATTTTCTTTATCAAGTCACACAATAAATTGCCGAATTGCTCGAGTGCAGAGCTAAAAAAATATTGCATAAATTATTTGATGGAAAGTGTAATATACCTAGTATGAAATTTTTCTATAAAACCACAATTGTGTGCTGCATAGTGAATAGTGAAAGTCATGGCGATTATTGTTCATCTTCAGTTGATTTAACACAAGACCGTAACCTGAAAATATTTACGAAGGGTGTATTAGTGCTCACTCAAAGTGAACACATATACACCCTTTAACTCTTTCACAGTAAGCTACTTAAAGCTTGTGTCGTGAAAGTGGAAGATGGTCGGCACCTGGGATCGAACCCACGACCTCCGCACGAAACAGTACGAAAACCGACGTCGTAACCGCTGGGCTACCACCCACTTCTTTTTCAACCTTTATCCAAGATATATTAGTCTTTAATTTCTCGTAGAGAAAAAATTTCCTTCTTGGGTTTGTATTTCCCTTCAGTATCTTTTAGAGCTCCATCAGGATCCTTCGAAGAAATGGAAAAAATCCAGCATCCAAATTTTTACTTCTTGCATAACAATTATTTTACTTCATAACTACCTTATGGAACTATACCGAAAGCCCAGTGTCTAAATTTAGTTTCAATAATGTATCTTTGAAAGGAACTACGCGACTGAAGGTCAGGCAACGGCGCCTACTAATAATCGATAGGGGATGTTTACTATGTAGTTCACAACCCTTCACCTTACCCCAGAAACATAACTACGCCGTACAATCATTACTAAGTAATTCATAAAGTTTATGAATGAATTTTTTATCCGTAATTGTTGTTTGCTTGACAAATGTGGTTGTAGGTACATGTTAGAGAAGTATATATGGTTTGCACCTTTTTATTTATTTAAAACAATTTTATTAGAAGAAGAAAAGAGCAGTGAGTTCAATATTTAATTATTTTCCTCTTCCGGCAATGCCACCCCTAGGTGGCTGATGCCAAACGATGATAATAATATGAAGTGGTAGGCTAGCGGTTAAGACGCTGGTTTTCGCACTGTTTCGTGCGGAGATCGTGGGTTCATTCACGGGTGCCAGCCAGCTTTCTCTTTCACGACACAAGATTTAAGTAGCTTAGTGTGAAAGAGTCAAAGAGTTGTGTCACTCTGAGTGAACACTGATTCATTTAAAAATAATAATGAAAATAACAATTTGTATCTGTACTGGTGACTATTTGTATGGTACCACCACATCGACCAGCGAAGGTCCATCATTTCTACTGTTATGGAGAAGGTTGGACTTGGTTGGGACATGATGACGAATTACAGTTGGCCGAGAAGAGCGCTAAACCTGAAGGTGAGGAAGACCCCCTCTCATCGTATTCCGTTTCTTCGAAGCAGAGCTGATGTATTTGGACATTGTGTGGGAGACAGTCGCAGAAGCCGCGCAAGATTGAGCGCATCAGTGTTTTTCATACTTGAGTGTCTACCTTATTCTTAATTATATTACCTTTTCGTCTGTAAGTCGACGGTTTCTATGTCAATAAGTTTCTATGATAGTAAGAAGCAACACCACCTATATAAGAAGGCCTTAGTGCTGGCGGCCATTTTTGGCCTCTCGCGTCACCAGGCCGCCGGCGTGTAGACAGATATCATATCGTACAGGTAAGTACATACAGTGAAAGCAAGTGAATGCTGGGCCTCACGATGTGACGTAGCGCTGAGGTCTTCTTATATAGGTGGTGTTGGTAAGAAGTATTCATGAGAGTATGGTTCCGTCATACAACTGTTGCTACTGAAAGAAATAATGTCAATTTGTCCGCAGTGCCAAACCGGGTAAAGTAAATCTATGACTCTAACGATCGATATAACTGATTTATTGAACAATCAAACAATTAACAGTCCTCTTTTGCATGTCGTCCGTCAGGTTTTGCTGCTAGTTTAGTTTACTAAATAATCTACTTACGGTGCCACAACAGGAAAAAGAGACATTTTTCGTCACAAAAATAACTTTTATTTTCTCACATTTTTCTCGAAAATCAATAACTACAATTAATAATTCAAGCCAAAAACGACACAGACAGAAATTCATAAAAATATTTGTAAGTATTAGAAACGTTATATTATTTTTGGAGCGGAAAATTCATGCGTCTATGCCAGCTATCAGAGTTGTTCATTTCCCGCCAATTTCTGTGATAATAGGAAAAACTTTCAGTCAAACCCGCTAGATGTCTGCACGCCGCTATAATGGTACGAATTCGGCAAATTGTGTCGGAAAAACACGTAACGTTTCACAATCTACGCGTCGGCATTTTTGTATTTCAATAAACGTGAGGTAGGTACCTCATATTCTATTGTTCTAACGCTTTGCGCCTCAATTGTTAGATGGCGGTAGTGTTTAGGAAATTTCGTTGGTCTATTTTTTTTTTAATATTTAGATTTTTAATGTACTTACCTAAATTTAAAAAAAATATTACGTGAAAATAAAAACAACATTTTTCTCATTTAAGAATTAAGTTAAATTAACTTCAAAACATTTGTACAATATTTAAGTTAGATAAAAATAAAACGATTTGTTTTTTATTATTATTAAGCTTGTGTTATTTTTTAATTAGTAAGTAATACTTATTATTATTTGTTAAATACAAATTTATAAAACTAGAGATGTCTTGATTGTAAGAATATAAATCGATGGCCGACATTTATTATTAATTAAAACAAAAAAAGAATATCACTGCTTTCTCGTTTTCGTATCCTTTTTTGCAAGGGGTGATTTCAATACATTTATAAACTACCTTATTTATACAAGTTTTTTAAAACCACGGCGCAATACGTTCCCAATAGAATGAGTCGCCGGTAATCTAGAAAAAAAAATTATACAAGCTCAAAACGATCACTTTAAGTCAGCTCCAACTTACGGGTTAAATTTCAAATTAAATTTCAGCATAGGCGCTGATTGAGATTGAAAGGTCTCTCAAATTGGACGGAACCGGTTGACTGGTAGATAATGCTCCAAGAATTCATACTGCATTCTGCGTTTAGTACGAGTTTTATCGAAAACTAATTGTACATTAATATAAATAGTATAGACAGGCAATCTGAGACAGGCCAACCCCGGGTAGAAATTTCAAGTGAAAAAAAAAACACTTAGAAAGTCCACGCCAGTACAACAACTAGGCTATACCAATGCGAGAGTGTTCTAAAATTAAACGATCGAATCGTTCGATCATTTGGTAGATATAATATGTGTAGGTAATTTTTTTTCGGATCTCTTTCGATGATTTGATCGTTTCGATAGTCGATCATCGAAAAATTATACTAGGAGTACTGGCACCTTTATACATGAATTATAGTTTATTAGACATTTACAAACATTAGGCTGTATGGTTGGATGATCTTAGAAGTTCTCTCTTCCTATCCGATCAGGGATGTTGTGACGTGATGGGTAAAAACCAGCAGGATGAATATAATAATTAAAATCAGCACTGGGAAATTATCAATCGCCACATTTTTTTCAGAATTTTACGAGATACAATACACCACAGATCTTTCCATAGTTGAATGTTCTTAAGAATTGTTACAAGGCGAATGAGTTTGTAGAGTACAACTTAATATGACGTCATGCACAGCTGAGCGAGGCGTTAGGTTGTTTAAATGTGGAGATGATTCAATTGTACGACTGGATAAAAATGGCATTTCAACACTAAAACAAAAAATGATTTTGAACTTTAATTGAAGCAATGCTAATATTTTAGCAACGTTGTCCTTCGTTCGATATTTGAATTACACAGCTATGAATCAACAAGCTTTAATTTAAAAGTAAGGCGTTCTTCCAACGAACTAGGTACATGCTTTTTTCACATCATTTGAAAAGTTATTTTTTATAATTCAGACTAGTTATGCGGGAGATATCAGTTATTGAAGAACTGGATGGTCTATGTTTTTCTAACGACTTACATGATAAGTCGAAAAATGCTTTTTTACAATCGCATGTCCAGAATTGTTCGTAAAGTGATACAAACAAGATTTGAGCCTAAAATTAAGACGATTTCAACAGGTAGATACTGATAATTGTTGTTTGTTGGTATGGTCGTGGTAGTTTTCGAAAGGAATTGTGGCCTAGTATTTATTTAATGAATATGAAGATGAAATAAATCTCTACAAAGAATATGTGGAAATACTTTATGGGATATGGAGATGAATGAAAATATTAGGAAGGAATGTGATATGGAAGTAAGTGTTGTGACAAAGATGAAAGTTAATAAGTTGAGATGGTTTGGGCATGTGGAAAGAATGGATGCAGACAAAATGACAAAGATAATTCATAAGGCTGAAGGGAAATGTGTAAGAAAGCGTGGCCGACCGAGAATGACGTGGATCGAACACATCGATTCCGTCCTCAAGGAAGGCCAGTTAAGAAGTAAGAGAAATAGGAGAGGGTGTTTGAGAAATGTTATGTCGACGGAAGAAGCGAAAGCAGTATGCTTGGATAGAAAAGAGTGGAGGTCCGTTCTCTCTGCCTACCCCTTACGGGACACGGCGTGATGGGTAAAAAAATAATTATTATTTATTGATAAAACTTTGACATCTTTCACACTAAGCAAAGACTTGTGTCGTGAAAGTGGAAATGGTCCATTTCCCTGTACGTACGAAGGTCGCCGATTGGTACCATTGGACTTCCAACCATCTCAAAACCTTAATGTGTTAAATTTGTTAATAAATGTTGTTTATTTCTTTTATGAATTCAATATTTTAATAGCTTGTTATATACATACAATAATATACAAATTTGAAGTTCGTAGGTATTTCAAAACTAGTAAAAATTTCTACAGAATTGTAGAATATTATGTATAAGCAATCTACAAATCATACGATTCAATTGAATACAGCTGATATATTGAGAATTCACAATTAAAAACTTTCTTTACTCGATGGAATTTTCTAGAAAAGATATATTTATAAAAAGTACCTAAGTAAGTACTTGATTAGAAAATATGATTACCATTTTGTTTTCATTATGGTTCGGCTCGAGTTATAACAAACGGGTTCTTCTAGTCTGTAGTACGCGAACGTGACGTCACGTAGAACGGTGACGTAACGTTCCATGATACGTAAAATGTACGCTACGGTCGTGACGTATCGTGCTCAGGGGACACGGAGATGTACCAGCCTCTCTGCTGGTAGAAGTGATTACCAATGACCTATAATGCTCACTCTATGACTAACATCGGATCATCTCGTACACCGCGTATTGGATTGCGGTGACCATGAATAATTCACTAAACGCGGGACGATACTATTTTTTTATGAATAAGTGTTTTGAAATTTAACTTCATACCTACTGGTGGTCGACCTGTGCTCGAAATTCGATCATAAATTATTCAAATTATATAAGTTTGAACATTATTAAAGTTCCATTGTCAAAGACTGAGCGAGCACTATTTCAAAATTTTCTTTCAAAAAACAATGACATGGATACGTCAATAATGAAATATTGGTATGTAGAACGTTTTTTTTTTTTTTTCTATTATTATTAAAGACAAACAACATTAATCCATTCTCGATTTGACAACACATAAACAAAAGAATATTTTCGTCTGTGTCAATGTCAAAGCATTCAAAGAGT
The DNA here is from genome assembly GCA_963576905.1 of Mystacides longicornis. Lineage (NCBI taxonomy): Eukaryota > Metazoa > Arthropoda > Insecta > Trichoptera > Leptoceridae > Mystacides > Mystacides longicornis. The sequence continues at coordinate 10,572,582 of OY756436.1, forward strand.
ACAATAAAATGGTTCTTTTTGATTGATGTCTTATTGTTTTCATTCGTGATTAGGTTAGTTGTAAGAGACCGTACTTTGTTTCGATAATACACTGGGTTCCTAGGGAGTTGTCCGTTTTATCATTTTTTTTGTTACAATATTGATAATGTTATAAATTGATATTCACCACTACCGCTATAACAGTACCGTAGTCCTAGGAAAACAGACCATAAGCCCAACCTCTGTTTTGATTTTATATGTTTGTATCTTGAAATTTTTATTGTTTTGAAATCATCAACTTACAGTAAAGTATAAATAAATAAATTACATGTAGGAAAAAAAAGGATTTTATTTTATCTTGCTTTTAATATTTATTTATTTAAAAAAAATGTTGGTTTAAATATTGATAGACATTCATTTTATGATGTTGTAACAGAGTCAAATATACGAACCCTTTTTATAGAATTGTATGCGGTCTTGTGGCGACATAAAGAAGTTTTAATATACATATTGAAATATGCACCTATAAGGAATCTTACATAAATATGCGTCAACGAAAGAGAACTTATATAATTTTAATTCGATTCAATCTTAAAATATGCAACCAAATAGGTACCTATGCAAATTAAACATTTTCGAAAACTCGTAGGTATTATTTTAAACCATATTTTACTATTCAAGCATTGGATTAGTTTGTCACAGAATAAAAAAAAAATGGAAACTAATCTTTATTTTAAATGAACTTCAATTCATGTTTTATTCGAGTAGGTATATAAAAAGTGACGAAAGTGTGGTCACCTTACCATATTTTACAGGATTTTCGCTACAGCGGTTTTCAGCGTTACTCACTGCGGAATAAAGACATATGTAATAAATTACCGTATCTCTAGTAATTACAACACTATGTCAATATTATAATATGTATAGCACGTGTCGTATGTGTCGGAACTATTATGATACGTCATTTATAGAACATACTACGCTTAAAAAAATGACGTTTGTGGGAAATTTAAGATTCAGTATGACAATAATACTTCTACTTTTTGTACACAGATGGCAGTATAGGTACCTAATCCGTACATTTTAAATTCAATGAGAATATGAAATTTTTCCACGCGAATATTTTCCACAGTTGCAATAATTAGGTATTATTAATCATAATGAAACTGTGAGAAGATCTAAGGGTGAATCATCGTGGATCATTTTTGAACTAATTTATCATTTTTAAAGTGCCTGTGTCACATTATTGGGTAAACCCTTGATGCCAATAAATTACTCAATCAATAAAGAAGGATGTAAATAATATATCCCTCTACTTCTTTCCATATTATTTTATTTTATGTTAACAATAATATACAGACAGTGAAATTTATACAAAAATAAGACAGTAAGACAGTACATAAACATTACGAAACATACACCAGTGAAGTATATATATTTAGGTAAGTACTCGGCTCAGATACTGGGAAAGGGAAAAGGGGAAAGAGGATAGGGTAAAGGTAATGCACTGTTTCTGCTTGTTCTGAGAAAGAGTAGGAGCAATCTCAAGTAGGTTTGCTCGCACTGGTCGGACTCTCAATGTGATAGCAAAAGATCCATCACAAACCTTTCATTTTCAAAATTTCCCTGTTCCGCTTTAAACGAATGGAACACGTTATGATAGGATCTTTCATGTCTTCACAACACTGATGAGAGTTAAAAAAGAACTCTCAGATCAAAGGTAATTCGACATTCACAACACATCTCTCTACCATTTGCACGTCCTCATTTTTTAAGCGACGGACTTGATGTAGAAAATACGAATCTTTTTAGTGGTTGGTAGTCTAGGGGTTCAGTAGCCGACTTTCGTTCTGAAGGTCCTAGTCTTTCACAACACAAACTTGCTTTCTGTGAAATATCTCACGAGTGTATTTGGGTTTTAGGTGACACTTACACAATGACTGGTATTTTCAAATTCACGTTCCAACTCAACGCAAGAAGCTCTTGCTTAGAACTTAATCGGTTGCCAGTAGTTACGCAACTAATGTATTGGATAAAACATTTTTAGAATACACAAATGTCAAAAGTCTCAATAAAAATTGGATACGACGCAACTCAATCGTCTGGTGTAAGAGAGAATAATTATTAATAAAATTAACCAACTCGTGAACATGCATAATTATTGTTCGAATCTCACACAAAAGAGTGATAGAAATTTTTTTCAAAACTCAATTTTTCGAATGGCAATCATTCGATTCACAATACTTCAAAAAAAAAAAAAAGTTTTACGATCACACATTTGTCAGAAATTGTTGAGTCGTATAAGTAATTAATTATTGTTCAAAGCATGAGTCCTCGAAAAAAGTTCTACACCCTATGAGTGTGGATTGTAAAATGTGGTGCTCATGAGAAGCAATGGTGTGGGGTGGGTATACACAACACTCATGTTTTCTACAAATTGAAGGTAACGGTTCAATTATCCTTACACACGATTGTCCTTCCTGATCACATAAGGTTGTATAAGATGGAATTACCAGGCAAACATGAACGGCTGTGTATTACCTTTTACGTTGGTCCTTTTCCCCCATGTAGCACCCAGATGAGACTCATCGCACCAACTCATCATTAATTCCACACTTTTAGGAAGGACTACTGCTTGGAAATATCTAAATATTTGTTTTTGTTCTTTTCAGTGTTTCATAGATTAGGCAGACCCCTTTACGCAAAGCGTAGCTGAAGGTTATCTTCAATCCCCCAGATTCGGTTGTAGTGGATTCTAAATAAATAATGGGGGATAGTCTTTTAAAGGGTAGACGTAAAGAACGGACCTCCACTCTTTTCCATCCAAGTAGGCCCACATCTTTCGCTTCTTCCATTGACGAACCATTTCTCATACAACCTCTCCGATTTTTTTGCTTCTGATCTGGGGGATTACTCTTGAAACTCAATCGCGATCTCAATGTCGACAGTCGATACTTTTGATACTAAAAGAAGGTACTTGTATAAATCCTTAAATTCGAAAAGCTATACCAGATTTCAAACTGACCTACGTGGAACTATTTTTATGTATATAGCAACCTAAATTTAAATGTGATATTGACTGGTATTCTCAAATTCACGTTCCAACTCAACACAAGAAGCTATTGCTTAGAGCTTAATCGGTTGCCAGTAGTTTCGCATCTAATGTACTTATTGGATAAAACATTTTCAGAATAGAGAAATGTCAAGTCTCAATAAAAATTGGATACGACGCAACTCAATCGTCTGTTTTTCATTTCAGAATAATAGTCATTGTCATCGTTATTAACATTGAAATTTTGAAATTTTCACAAGAACGTTGTGCACCAACAAAGCAAATAGGCAATAAATATGAGACATTCACAAAAATGGATATAGTCATATTGTAGTGGTTTGTTCCATTTAAAATCGAACATCAGTAATGAATTGTTAGAGTCATTAGTTTATTTATTTATTTCATAGAGACACCAACAGAACACTGAACAACACAAATAAAATAAAAACACGAAACAAACACATAGAATATCCAGCGCTCCAATAACAGGTATCTCCCGCATAGCTATTGTACATAGTTAGGTGGGTACAATCAACGTCTGAACATTTAAAAAAAAACTCATAAAAAAAACCTTTCACTGCATAGGCATATAAAGTTAAAAAAAAATTAAAGAAAGGAAATATATGTGCATACCTAAACATGTATATTCTCAAAAGAAAAAAGAGAACAAAAGATAATTAAAACGATGATTTAAAAATAAAAAAGGACGAAAAATGGAGTCGATAAAAACATAGATTATGGCCCATCATATTTCAAATAATAAAGACATATAATTAATCAACGGACATACTTTAAAATATAAAAACATCATCTACATAGTATGAATATAAAATAATATTATTTTATTTTATTGTCGCAACGATTCTGGCGCGAAACACCACACATTTATATATTACACACCGCAATAAGTTGTTACATATTCGTCCTGAAAATGGTCACAAGAATTTAGACATAATTAATACTGTTAGATTTTTAAATAGTATGAACAAACCAATTTCAATGGTATGAACAAACCAATTTAAATGGTATAAACAAACCAATTTAAATGGTATGAACAAACCAATTTAAATGGTATGAACAAATCAATTTAAATGGTATGAACAAACCAATTTAAATGGTATGAACAAACCAATTTAAATGGTATGAACAAACCAATTAAAATGGTATGAACAAACCAATTTAATTGGTATGAACAAAGATTAAAATTGTAACGGTATTGAGATGGAATTCAAAGAAGCCCCGTGGTTTTTCTTGAAGACGGAATCAATCTACGTAATTCTTCTTCGACTAATTTCCATATCCCACAGATTCTTTTCACATATTCTTCGTAGAGCTCTCATCTCTACTGCATCTATACTACATTATTTATCTTTTTTTGTCCATGTCCACGCTTCAGATTTATACTTCATTGATCTATAAATCTGAAGCGTGGACATGCTATAAAAAGGTAGCAAAAATGTAAATTAAAATATCGAAATATTGTTTAAAATTTGTGCAAAGCGATGACTGTGTAAAATCAATAATGACCAATAATTTGTCAATGATTCGATATGTACCTAATGTCAACGAGAACGTCTGTGAAGCTAATTTCGTTGAAACGATTAGATAACCGCATTATGTTAGAGTTAATACAAATTCGTAAAAATACACGTTTTTCCCATAATATGTATTGTATTTGTTTGAACAAATGAATTGATAAATTTTGCAATTATTCTGTTCGACTGTTTGGATTTTCCTTCGCATCTATAGATCGAAATAGACATTTTTTTTAGAAATATTTTAATATATCCATTTTTTTATATAATAATTATTATATACCAGCCTTGGTAGCATAGTGGTCAAGTGCATAGTACCGGTTGCAACATATGGCCTGGAAATAGTGACGCTGACCAAACTGAGCATAGAGAAGATGAGGGTTACCCAAATCCGTGGAAAGAGCCACGATGGGTATCACCATGAGAGATAGAGTGAGGAACGAAGTGATACGACTAATAACCAAGGTTGCAGAAAATGCCACACGTATCGCTTCCCTCAAATGGCGGGACTGCCTGGAGGGTCGGGAGACCATCACTACGGTGGAGGGACTACCTCGTTCAACACATTGGGGTCAACTGGGTCCAAAAGCCCAAGGTAGACCGGCGTGGAAGGAAATGGAAGGGGCCTTTGTTCAGGAGTGGACAGGAATAGGCTGAGAAAATAATGCGTTTTTCACTTCAAATTTCTACTAGACGTTCAATCTCAAATAGGGCTGTACCTACACCACAATTCTGTTATTTCCCTGTAAATACCGACAAGCTAACGTAGAACATAGAAATTTAAATTAAAATATTAAAATTATATGCGGTGTATTTTCATGAAACAAGTCTCCATAAAAGAAAAATTAATTAATATTACACTTTTGTATACCGGGTCCGGAAATCGAACTCGGGACTTGATTAGAAGTTAGCGCCGTAACTATTAGCTTATAGAGATCGATAAAAAGGTTTAATTAGCAAACACACTATTCATACTTCCTTATTTGGATCCAGTATATCAATTTAATCTTTCAGCTATTTCCATAAAATAATCGACTTCATTTTTTTGCCTGCCCTTTACTCGACACGAAGCGAGGGGCTCAAAAGCGTTTTATCTAAAAGATATACGATCTATTATCATAATGCTCTAAACGACGTATTTTCATTCATACAGACATTGTCTCACTTAAGAGATAATTCATCGTTGGGTGAGTAATATCGCGCGTGGTCACCTGTAAACCTCATTATAATCACAATAATGAGATATTGTCGATGTTATCTGCGCGAACATGAATCAAATTATCTTTATTGTTATCACAACAATCGTTTAAAGCATACAAAGTCTTTTCAAGAAACAGGGGATCCCCTTTTTTATCAGTAAAAAACAGATTTTTTTAACTAGTTATTGTTAAAAATTATCTAGATTAATGATCTGTTTGTATAGGATATTCCACGTCAAACAATGTCAACGTCATGTTCGAAGTACACAAATAATGGTAACTTTTTATAGAAATATTCTACGTTATTTAGTTGTTTTAATTTATTAGGTATATTAATCACAATAATAATTTATTCCATCATAATATCAAATTTATTCTAACCTTGAAAAGAAGATGACTGACTCGTGCATCGAGAAATAAATAATATGTCCTTTTGATTTTTATTCATCGATATCACGAGAGTGTAACGTTGACATTTTTATTCAAAACAAAAAACAATACAAAACTTAATAAAAAGAATGAGGACTTAACATACAGACAGACTCCAAAAATTCAGAACTAAACTAAAATCAGAAAAGAAAGTAAACAAAAGACACAATGAAAAGTAATACAAAGGAAATAGTATTTGGTAGTCTAAAAGCGGTTTTGTCGCCGACTTGCCTATCTTCTAATATGTAGAAAGGCTTTTACGGCCGGCGTCAATATATTCAAAGTGGGGTTCTTCAGGAGCCGCCGAGGAGGTCAAATCGGCATCCAGCGACTCGGTAGTCGGTACTACCGCTCCTGAAGAACCCCACCACGGCGATGGGCGAAATATTGAGAAGATCGCGCCACAATGTACCACGGCCCCACAGCCCGGACAGCTTTGAATAGATCATCTTCATGTTTCACGATACAATGTTTGATCAGCATAACAGATGGCGAAAACGTATTTTTTTAAACTTTTATTGAGGTCTGATTCAATCTTATAAAAACTTGACTGTGGTTAGTTGATAGACTAACCTTTGAAAACGCACTGAAAATTAATTTGATTAAAATAGCGAAAAGTATAAGTGAAAATTGTATGTTGTTATCCAATTAATAGCGTAGAAAATGAAAAGAAAAATATGATTTTTTTTAATAAAATGAATCTGTGTTCACCCAAAGTGAACACAAATACACTCTTTGACTCTATCACAGTAAGCTACTTAAAGCTTGTGTCGTGAAAGAGCAAGATGGTCGGCACCTGGGATCGAACTCACGACCTCCAGTCTACCAACCACTTCATTGATTGATCCTATCTATATATAAATACATGAAGGAAAAACTTTGTGACTATTTTTACGAAAATTGTGCTGACGGAGGAGTATGAAATATCGCACACTTATAGTTTATATAGAGAAGGAGTGGCGAATGCTAATATTTTCTTAAAATTATGCATAAAAAATAGATTAATCAATTAAAAAAACCATTACAAACACTGCTTTAATGTTATGTATTTGATACTCACACACACTTCCACAGACTACTTTTAAAGAAGATCATCTTCGTAGAAAAAAATGTAAAATGTAAAGCCCTCATAATGGGCGCATAAAGCTTTTTGAACGCGGTATATTCAAATGGAAGGTGGAGCTGGAATTGGCTGGATATTGATTGAGAATCGATTAATATTGTTTGTCTTTAATAATAATAGAAAAAACTTTGTACATGTACATATTATCAACATTTCAAATTTGACGTATGTATATATGTCATAGTTTTAGAAAGAAAATATGAAAACAGCGCTCGCTCAGTCTTTGACAAAGGAACCTCAATGATTATTCAAACTTACAATTTAAATTGGATATGGTCGAATTTCGGACACTGGTCGACCACTAGTTTTACTTTAAAGAATCTGAGAATACCCAAAGGGAACACAAATTAATGCACTTTTGACATCCGAGTACATCTTAATATTGTTGGTTGATTTGTATAAAAAAATGTCTTGTAAAGAATGATAAATAATTAAGATTCAGGTGTTGTCTTTTATTTTTTGCGAGCAAGATCTAAGTTCTGTTGGTGACTGAATGAGTAACCAGCATGAGTGTTCTGCTATTGTTTCACTTCGGAATTTCCATTAAACAATGTTGAACGCATGGTTACACACGAACAACCTATATTTTTTTTTATTGGTACGAGTAATACTCATACAATACTTCCATACAGTTCTATGCCTAATGCCTAAAAACCAACACACTGGTATAAATCCTATAGCATTGAAAATACTTAAAAAATAATGCAGATTGGACAATTCTTTATAAATATAACTAAGTGACAGCAGTTGCTACCTATAAAGTTGGTTGCTCTAGTACTTACACGTATTATGAAGGAATTAACGTCGGGCAAGTTGGCCTAGTGGATTGCGTCTCTGCAAAGGATGTCTAAAGACGCAGGTACGAATCCTGCCAGGGTCATGCGTGGGATTTTTTCACACGTTGAACATGGGGAAAATTCTCATGAATGGGAGTTTTGGGGATTTGAACTTTACCAGCTATTGGCGTACGTTGTTAACGTCAAGTGATCACGCTAATGGTTTGTTTTCCTACAGATACGCCGCTACTTTTAATAGCGGTGAATATGTCAGTTGAGAACGTTGTCAATATTGTTTCCGTAGTAACGAAAAACATTGTCGTATAATTTTGAAAGACGCCGTCTTGTCAGATGACGGCCCGTTCTTTAGGAACCCACTGCATAATGCATTGGGTTCCTAGGGAACGGTCCGTCATCTGACAAGACGGCGTCATTCAAAATTATATGACAATGTTTTTCGTTACTACGGAAACAATATTGACAACGTTCTCAACTGACATATTCACCGCTTTTAAAAGTAGCGGCGTATCCGTAGGAAAACAAGCCATAAGCTAGAGTTTGAAACAGTGGTGGAAGACGGTCGCATAATTAAGCTCGTATTCCAATTTTGTAAAAATTACCTCTTAAAACTGATCAAAATTATTAATTTTTAATTTCATATTTTTGGATCTCATCCTGAAATTTGACACAAGAAGCCATAAATATTATGTTGTTGGTAGAATACCTAATTCTTTTAATTTATCATGAAGTTCTCCTGGGGTAATTTCGGGCTCATGTGATTTTCAGTGTCTTTTGCTCTACGATTTTCTATTCAACGCTGGTCATACTCATATTGAACGGCATAAAATCCCGGATATTAAGACTACCAACACATTTTTTAGAAAATTTTCCATTTACTTTATTTCATTCAAACGTTTTCGTAGAATCTTTGGTAAGTTAAAGGAGATCTTAAAAATGTAACTGATCATTAAACTAAAAGAAGTTAGCGCATCGCTTCTTGTCATCTTGGAAGAGTTTATCCAAAAAAAGAAACTGTAAATAGAATTGCATAACATAGCGCAATCGGTGATCACTGTATCGTCATGTGGACCGTCTTGTCGGATGTAGGTTGGCCCGCGAGAGAAGGCGGATCTGTAACATTCGCCGAAAGAAAATAACACAACCTGTTTTCTTATGTCTGTGTCGCCGCTTACGAAATGACATTCCAATAATAATTATTGTTTATCAAATCGCCATATTTTACCGTAGATTAAGAATGAATCTTATATAATCCTTTATTATAATTATTAATGTTCGTCCGTAAATCGGTATTTTCATTGGATTACCCATTATTCCAAATTCCAATTTTCATACCTGTTTGATAAAATCAATCCAACTACGGAAAATATATTATTAATACTGTAATTATTCGTTGCTATAGCAATTAATATCAAAAGGTGTCCGCGGAAAATATTACCCTCTTTTTTTTTTCATCAGCCTGTCTCCGTCCATTGCTGAAGGCTCCGGCCTCTCCCCTCTCCTTCCAATCATCCCTGACCTGAGCTTCCCTCATCCAACCGCAGCGATATCGTCCATCCATCTGGCCTAAGGATGAAAACACTAAGAACGCTGACTCCGAATGGCGCTGATCGGTGCAGAGTGTTTCTATGGTTTCAATGCATTTGAATGGGCGTGCCGGAAAGTGGGTTCCTGTTTTTGCTGTGCCCATTCTAACGCATAGAAACAAACTAATCGGAATCAGAGTTATTTGTGTTTTCACCCAAGGCCTGATGCTGACGTTTCTTTTCCCATGTCTAGGCTGCCACACCACCACTCTTTTGGTCCATATTTTGGGAAGAAATATGGACCAAAAAAGAAAAAAGAAAAAAAAGTCAAGTTGTAAATATTTGAATCCTTTTACTGTTATACATTGACTTTTCATATTGTGGTAAAAGTATTGAAACGAGACTAAATAAGGGAAATTTTTCAACACTAAAACGTTATTCAAACACACATTTGAATTACACATTGTGATGTAATAAGGTAGCAATTGTCTGATATTTTAATCTAAATTGATGATTCAACGAGCAAAACACTTGTGTTAGATAATAAATATTGAAATAATTCATCAATAATTATTATGTAATTATCTATGAATGAAATAGGTAGGTACCTACATTATGTGGGTTATAACATAGGTGATATGGTTTAATCTCCATTCATAGTCAAGAAAGAAAATTTACATTTCATGTGAACATATTCACATACAATTTTAATTACCACACAAAAAAAAAACGATTTCCAGCCAAGTCATCTCCATAATAGTAAATAAAAGTGATGAACCTTTGCTAGGTGCACCGGCGTATAGCGTCGTTTGTGATGCCGTGGTACCATATTATACACAAAATTCTTCTAAGGCACTTCATTTCAAACGCGGAAACTTTTGTGCCTGGGCTTTAGTTAGATGCCAGGACCCATACCCAAACAGGAGAATGGGCAACACACACGCATCAAACAGTTTAAATTTCTAATTGATATACATACATACATACTCCCTTTAAGGCCCCCCGCACCGCAACCGACCCTCCAGCCCGATCGAAGTAATCAAACCGAAAAGCCGGCCCCACACAAACCAAGTCCGCCGCGGATCCCCCCAGAACAACCCACAATGCGGGAGGCCTAAACCCCACTCAGGAGTCAGGAGCATAGGGAGGCAACAAGAGCTCTCCATTGCGCGCGAAGACGTCCGAGGCTCATTGTGCCTTTTCTGACCACTTGAGATTTAAGGACGCGAGGTGGTCAACCTCACGGTCCCGATCTGATTTTTCGATTTCCTGCCTCTTACAGGATGCTCGAAGAACCAGCAAAAAGAGCAGAGGTGCTATTTTTAGCCGGCAACCTCACGGCAATTGATATACAATTGTTTTTTTTTTCTGTTAACATAATTTTTTACCTCATTTTGAGACCACAGCAGTTTTTTTTTCAAAATTTTAACAAGACCGATACATTTTTCTCACTAACCGACTATCATGCATCTCATTTCGTTAAGTTTTAATTTAATAATGCGTGAGCGAGAAGTGAATAACGCGAGTTTTCCCATAGTCGTTAGTTTCACAATAAACTCTTCCGTATTTCCGAGTAAAACTGTTAGTTCTGTTCTCAGAACGCTGATGGCTCTTTGGCGCTGGTGTCTATGGAATATCGTAGTGAGTCATGACTCGGAGTAGTGGCTCTCGCGCCTACATGCACGCTCACATAGGCGGCACGTGTTGGTCCGTTTTGACAGCTTGATCAATATCGCTTAAGTACCTACCTACTCTGATATACTTTGGTTATATCATGAAATCTACATGTTATCATTAGTATACATTTTTGCCTCATTAGTTCTGTTGTTTAGTAGCTTATACTGGTGTTGTAAAAATAATCGTATAAAAATGTTGGGCATAGAGAATTTCCATCTAAGAGACATCTTACAGTTAATTTGATAGCCTCTGAAGTGGTTGTAGCCCAGTGGTATCAGTCAACTTTCGTACGTTCAAATACCGGTGTCGAACATTTTCACTTCCACGACACAAGTCTTTGGTTAGTGTGAAAGCCCAGATTTATTTAAAAAAAAACTCGATTTGAAACGATTAAATTTAAAATAGGTAAGGTTGTTTTCGTTAATAAATAAAATAAAGTAGGGAAAATATTACATAGTTTATTACTTAGTTTTTCAAAACCGCGTTACAGGCGTCGTCTTTCGATCAAGAGGTCTCAGTTTTACTTCCCGTCCGGGTCAGAATTATTGTTTTTTTTTTAGCTCTGCACTTGATTTCGAGTGATTTGGCCCCAATTCTATCCACGTGAAATTGCAACTCGAAAAATAAATTGCCGTAAGAATTATACATGTACCGCATACTACTTTTCTATAAAAATGTGTCATCAAGCCGGCGGAACTTATTGTCTGAGGCATTTTTTTTCTAGTCAACCGGTCCCGTCCAATCTGACAAGCTAACCCCGAGTAGAAATTTGAAGAGAAAAACACCGAAAAAAAAATCAAAATCATTCAATATATTAACAATGGTTCATGATTTCATAACTAGGCATATTTTTATGTAAATGTGATTTTAATGACCAGAGAATAATGCTGTTATAGAAAAGTAGAAACATTTTATACGAAAACCTCATCACAATATACTAGAAAAGTATGAAATGATATTGAAAGTATGACACCTCGCCCCTGCCAGTAGGTCTGCCCGCGTGACAGTGACAGTGCCTGACTCATCGTTCCGGTATTTGGCTCGTAAGGCTGCATTCGTCTAACCTACCTACCACTTTTCCGCTAATTGATATCCAATATTGAGTCAAAACTTCCACCCGTATCACCTATCAATATTTCTTTCTGTTGCGTAATGGCTGTAAAACTTGCCGAGTCATGATGATTCGAATCATTTTCTTATCTGTTGCGTTTGTTGTATGAGTACAGAAACCCTGTTTTCTTTCTTATTTAACAGTATTCTTCATATTTGTCTTTAATTCTTCCAGTTGGTCTGTTTTCCAGCTACGACATCCTCTAATGCGGATTGTTTCTCTTTATTTCTGGAAAGAATTATTAAAAATGTATGAATTTTAAACTTTTGCGCAAATAAACAATTTCTTCAAATAGAAAAGCTTGCCATTCAGATCCACCTTTGATTGCGCAAAAAAGTATCTTATTCGAGCATTTTGGTCACTCTTAGAAATGCAGCTTAGAGCCCTCTAGTCTAGATTTGTCTGATGATCTGTTTTTTGGTAGTGCTTTCCCTTTGGCAGTTTTTACTACAATTGTGTACGTGAAAGATGGTTGTTCCAGAACCTTCTTTTATGAACCAACGACATCTTTAACTTCAGATTTTCATTTTTCTGGTTTGATTATACTAAGTGCTTTGGCGTTTTCTCTGAGTATCTTCATCTTAATGACTTAAAAGAGGGTCATGTGTCCGATATTGTTGCTCTGATACTATAGGTCCTTACTAATCTCCTGCTAGTTTTAAAGATTAGAACTTTGCGAATCATGTTTATATATCTATTTATTTTTTTATATTTAGTTACTAAAGGATCCTGTCTTGTGAAGATGGACATCCTGGGTATATTTATCTGCCCTGTCTGACAACATTAATAATAATGTTTATTCAGGAATAAAGAGTACAAAATACACAAAATAAACACATGCAATCATGACAAAAAAAAAACAGGGAAGTCAAAAATGAAATGAAAGCCAAAACAAACAAAAATAACAAAGTAATAGATAGCCCCCACAAATTTATACACAATTAAAGAATGAAATTAATCAATGAATTATTATTAATAATTAAATTAAATTTATATACCTATTATAGTATAAACCATCATTTAAGAAAGAAATAAAACATACTTGCACTATTTTCAGAACATTCCTGCTAGAATTTTCTGCCTCGCTAGGAACAATGTTTTAGGATAGTAAAACCAATTTCAGGATGGAAAAATTCACGAAATACTTAACACTATATACCATTTCACTCTACCTCTCTATAATTTCTAATAAAACATACTTGCACTATTTTCAGAACATTCCTTCTAGAATTTTCTGCTTCGCTAGGAACAATGTTTTAGGACAGTAAAACCAATTTCAGGATGGAAAAATTCATGAAATACTTAACACTATATACCATTTCACTCTATCTCTCTATAATTTCTAATAAAACATACTTGCACTATTTTCAGAACATTCCTTCTAGAATTTTCTGCCTCGCTAGGAACAATGTTTTAGGACAGTAAAACCAATTTCAGGATGGAAAAATTCATGAAATACTTAACACTATATACCATTTCACTCTAACTCTCTATAATTTCTAATAAAACATACTTGCACTATTTTCAGAACATTCCTTCTAGAATTTTCTGCCTCGCTAGGAACAACGTTTTAGGACAGTAAAACCAATTTCAGGATTGAAAAATTCATGAAATACTTAACACTATATAGCATTTCTTTTTTGCCCCATAGACAAGTTTCTAACTTCAAATGGGGCATATAAAATTGACTTTTTCATTTGATATATTTGTTAATGAACCTATATGTTTTGTACTTGTATATATTTTTTAATTAATAATAAAAAAAAAATTTCACTCTACCTCTCTATAATTTCTAATAAAACATACTTGCACTATTTTCAGAACATTCGTTCTAGAATTTTCTGCCTCGCTAGGAACAATGTTTTAGGACAGTAAAACCAATTTCAGGATGGAAAAATTCATGAAATACTTAACACTATATACCATTTCACTCTACCTCTCTATAATTTCGATAGTAGTTTTTTTTGGCTGCAATTGTAGCATTGTCCGAAATTTGGCTGCTTCCATTTCGCTATATTATCTTACCTTTTTTTGAGTTTTTTCAAACCTCGTTTGCCCATTTCAGGGTGGTGTTTTGGAACTCTTTTTGATTCAGACAACTTATACACTACATCAGTAATCTTAGTTTTCTTCCGTATCCACATAATCCACATTATCTTCTTTTTGTCCTTATACCAATCATTCTAAGAAGTTCATGACTTTGACGAATCATTCGATCTGTCTGATTGTTTTAATGCTTCCTATCAGTGTCCAGCACTAGAAGGATATATAATTCCAGAAATTGTAGCTACATCCTAATGGATAATGTGAACATCATGGTATTTTTTCTGATGGCCGTTTGATCATGAGGATCACGTATTCATACGACATGAGCAGTGAGCACTGGTGACAAAAATCAGGTAGAGTAGGTACAGGCTCGCGTGGGTAGGTACTTGGCGCCAAGCATATCGTCTTGTCATGGCCTATTATTATGGTTGTAATCATAATCTATAAAGTATACTGGTATAGATAAGAAATTGCTGATTTCTTTTGGAAAATAATTTGGGTTTGACTACTAGATATTGAGAAAATTGTGTTTGGCCTTATTTTTATGGAATTCTTTCAATAAATATTGGATAAAAATATAGTTTTTTTTTTATTTTGTATTGGAAGATTGTTTTGTACTTAATATTAGAAACACTTGTTTGGTAGATTTGTTTTTTTTTAGAGAATTATCGTTAGTCTGTTTTAGAATTGGAAATATTGAATGGTTATTGTTTTATTTTTTTTGGAAAATTGTTTTGTTTATTTAATACTTGTTAATTTAATATTGGTACCAGTTAAATTATCTAAAGTTATATAGATAAGTATCTTTTGTTTCATTGATTTTACCTTAAATGACCAATTTTTTTTAAATCTTCCTATTTTAATTTTGGTACATTTAGGTATCTTGTTTTTATCTAAGTAGTAAAATATATGACAATGGCTCCAAACTTAAAATAAATTATCTACTGAAAAAATAAAAAAAAATGTGTACATTTGTCAAGAAACTATATAAATAGTAAAATTTGATGATTTGTTTCTTTGATGAATAAATCAGATTCGATTGAAAAACATACCAAAGAACTGAAAAGGTATTTTAGCTGAAACTATTCGCAATAAAATATTCTTGTAAATAACCTAGTTCATATTATCGTCATCACATATAAATGCGATGTATTCAGGCCCTTATCAATACATAATATGACTACTCTATTGAATTATTGTAGTAGTATTTATGATAATAATTACTATGTTTGACTAATGCCAATTGAGTTTTCTACATGACTCAACAATTAGAGTTCCCTGGTACTTACCCACTCTATGTAACTCTAAACGTCTGTCTGTTCGTCCTAATGAATTAATCGGAGCGCTTTTTAAAACATAATTGATTTGAATCTAACTTCTACGTTAGGGGGCGCATGATGCATCAGAAATTCACAGTAGTATTCCACTCGCATTCTTATAATGTCGTTTTTATGTGTATATGGTAGAATGGACCAACGCGCAATATGTGCTAATGATAGTGTCCAGCTGTCGCATCATAACATTGTATCTTTAAACTATGCTTCAATATTTCTTATTGTCGAATATGTAACAACTAATGACTCTAACAATTCATTACTGATGTTCGATTTTTAAATGGAACAAACGACTACGGGCTTACGACCGTCTTCTACAGTTATTTCGAAGGCTGACTTATGGGTTGTTTTCCTACGGATACGCCGCTACTTTTAACAGCGGCGAATATGCCAGTTGAGAACGTTTCCGTAGTAACAAAAAACATTGTCATATAATTTTGAAAGACGCCGTCTTGTCAGACGACAGACCGTTCCCTAGGAACCCACTGCATTACTGAGATCACTTTACGTTAACAACGTTCGATATTAGGTGTTAATGTTTAAGACTCCGAAACTCTGAACCATGAGAATTCTCGGCATGTTCAACATATCAAAAAAATCTCATGTACCTATATACAACAACAACATAGATATTATTTAATAATTAATGAGATATATAGATAAAAGTTGGAAATTATTGAGAACAAGAGAGCAAACAAATTTAAAGACTGCGACTGCTATTTACTTTTACCAAAACAAAATATATTCTCCTAGGGTGTCATGTCTCGTCCACTTGAGAGAGGCCTTTGAATCTTGAGTTGTACTGAAAAGCTTACTCATAGACCTTACATCTAAAAGAGTCGACACTCTTGATTGTTCCTTAACCTCGAAACCTGCCATCTTTTCAATTCCTCGTTAAATAGTTCCAACAATTTCCAATGCAATTGGGTGCTAATAGAACAGGTATTATTAATACTGTTGACCGTTTAGTCAGAAGTTAGGTACTGATGATATTATATCAAAGATGTGAATTTTGATAGTTGGTCGTGTTGAACTGTCAGCGTGGTAGTCTTTTTATTACACCCTACTTCGGTCCCATGTCTGTCTAAGGAACGCGTATCTTTTGTTCAATATCCACAATCGGACCTAAATTCTCACCTTATGACATAAATATTTGTCAGTAGGTAGGTACTTTTCCAAAAAACCTACAGGTCAGTAAAAGTTTGCGACTGGAGTATCACTACATCTATTCTCTAACGTGGAGATGATTCTGTTTTCATATTCACACGAATACCGAGAATCAAAGTTGTCCCTGATGGGACTTGATAATAATTATTGGTAACATCATTTCAAATTGTTAGTTTTAAATTAATTGTTATGGACTAATCTGACTGTTTGTTCATTTAAACCAAGATACGGCTGATATACAAATGATTCGGTTTAGTAAGTATTTTAATACTCATATTTATTTATTTATTTAATCATTGTCACATCAAATTCATACATATTATACAGTTCAAAACAATAATACACATCATATATATATTCTCACAACATTAGCATACAGTTACAACACGCAACGTACAACATAACACAATACAATACCTACCTACTCATTTCGACTCCACATAGGGGTATAGGGAGGCAATTAATTTCGCGGCTTCATTAATCTCCTCCCATACCATGTCCAAATTCCTCTGCTCTGCTTCGAAGGGGCGGAACACGGCGTGAAAGAGTCTTCTTCGTCTTTGGGCAAATACATAACACCTTATCCATAAATAATATCCCCAAGATACGAGATGTTGATAGAAGAAGATACAGATCAATATTATGTTTGAGCGATGAAGATGATCGTCACTGCACTGCATGAGGAATAAGCCCACGACCTTCAGTTTGAAAGTCGGTGACTGTAGTGCCGTTACCTATGTTGGATAAAATCAAAGACCTTACTTCTAAAAACCTAACCATTATCTTTTGATAAACGTAACTAAAACGCTGGTTACCTCACTTTATAAAATTCGCTGTGATTATTGTTACGTATTTATTGTACGCATGAGTTCAAAGATGAAACAATATAGGTCATTGAATCTCAACGCATAACCTTGACAGTAACATTGTAAAATACAACCGCTCATGTTGGTTAGATTTATTGTAACTAGTTGTTGTTGCCGCCGATGTTAGATCTTTTTCATGAATTTACAAGATGAAATATCCTGCAACAATAAATAATAAAAAAAACGGAGGGTCGGTATGTGACGCGAAAGATTCCGGGATGAAAAGTGAACAAGGTAGAAGTCACAGATGAACAAAACAAGAAGAAATTTATTATCACTGAAAAACTATTTCTTCTTCTAATAGCCCTTATATTTCAATCCTTGGACATAGGGCCCTTTCACATGTCGGACATGTCAATATTATTATTACAAGACAAATACATGTTTTTATTACATTTTTTAATCCATGTTTTTTTTGCAGAATGCAAATACTGGTTCGTCCGATGTCATCCCTCTCGACTTTTTGCTCTAATGTTTTGTTATAAGTATGACATCTATTTTCATATTTTTGTTTAACAAAATTGACATTAGGTATCGATAGCTTGTGCCGAAGCAGGTATATTTTTTGTCATTCCGTCTAGTCCAGCCGGCGAGGTCATTACCTAAATTACTCTTCCTTGGAATTACGCTATCCGTGGTTACTCCACCGTAACACTTTACGCTGTTGTAAATCCTCTTTAATATGGTTTATCGTATAATTAAAAATCACGTATAAATTATTGAATTTAACGTATAAAATACACATTTAAACCCATCTGGAAAATTGGTTAAAACGCTAATTAGATTCCAATTAAAAGCGTTCTTAGAACTAGGTGAATCATATTTTGGGATGGAAAACTGAAATAATATATAAATTGTCTATTGTTTTCATTTTTATTAAACTATTGTTGAAAGTTTATTTGACATTAAATAAAACCGATCAGGAGGTCATTGAAGCTGCGCAAGGCCAAGCGCGGTGGAGGGCTCGTGTTGCCTCCCTAATGTCCCTAAATGCGGGAGTATTGTATAAGGGGAGTATTGTATTTTTGTGATTGTACATCAAACCGCGAAATGACTGAGAAACTTTGCCTATGAGGATGTTGCTATCAGACCCACTGTGATTTATACTAAGAATTTTCTTGGTTTATGAATTTGATGTTCGTTCTCCCTGTACATATCCCACGTAGCCGATTTGAAAGTAATATCAATGCATCAGGCCTGTCGTTTGGTCCTAATTTTTTTTCCGATAACATACTCAGCTAATAGACGAGCAATTAAAATTTTCATTTTTTTAGTGTTTCTGTTTAGAAGATTGTTATTGAAATAATTTCCGTACTTTTAACAGTTTTTTGTATAAATTTGATGAATCTATTGTAATTTTTTTAACTAACTTATACATTATTTTATTTTAAATAACTTATAAATGATAAATCTTGCAGAATAAAATATGATAGTTATTGTCATTATTTGTCAAAAAAGCTCCCGCGCAAAATCTTAGTATTTCCTTTTCATATACCGTCGGTAATTTCAGGACTTTC
Organism: Mystacides longicornis; assembly: GCA_963576905.1. NCBI lineage: Eukaryota > Metazoa > Arthropoda > Insecta > Trichoptera > Leptoceridae > Mystacides > Mystacides longicornis. Next base: position 10,591,937 of record OY756436.1, read on the forward strand.
GATTTATTCATTTTCACTCAGGGTAGGCGTCCTCATCTTTTAGTTTGTTGTTGCAAACAAATTTATTGTATAAGCAATGTTAAAAGTAGGTAATGAAATTTAGGCAATGTTTCTTCCACAGATTTAAGAAAACTCATTTGATTTAAAAGATGATAATAATCTTGTATGTAATATTATTGAAGATTGTCTGTTTGACGAAACGTGATCTGTATTAGCAGAAAATTGACGAAAACTAAATCAAGGTCAGTTCCGTTACGAGTATAATCTGCGTGTACGCATTACTTACATTCAACTTCCGATTCTACTTAATAAATGAATATCACCACCCACCTTAGTGCACGGATAACGGCTATTTTTGATAACTAATAATATAATGAGGGGGGAGGGGATTGCTGTGACTTACGAAAAATAATTAATTATTAGTGATAAAAATTATTGCAAGGACAATCAAACACATCGGTACATTCCATTTGGGTTATCATAATAACTTAACTAAATATATAATAAATATTATTATGAATCACATGTATCAACAGGTAATTGTTTGTTCTACTGTAGCAATGACCTTCACCTCGCAAATTAGAGTACAGAACTCAAGTCCAAACATGAGATTCGTATCGTTTATATTTCTCGTAAGATTGCTGCAAGAGACTGAGTTATTTAGCCATATACCTATATCAAGTTTTTTGTTTCAACCTTACTTTTTGATAAGATGCCGCTTTCTACTGTTCAAAGGATCTCTCAATCACTCTTACATCTGCTTGAGATCAAAACTTTCTCATTCTATTTTGAAATGGAGCAGAGTGATTTGGACACACTGTGACTGTTGTAAGAGGATCTCATAGAGCAAGAACAAATGATATGCGGGTATATGCGGTCATCAAAGGAATAATGATCGATTGAGCAAGAAAAGCGCATTCAAGCAAATCCATTGACTTCCGATGAACGCTTGTTTATATTGAGAATAAGAATTTTTAATCCCTTATAGTCAAAAGTAAAAATATAAAAGAAACATCGATAAAAATAAAACTAACAAAAAGATCCAGAATGATCTATACAGACACAGCGAAGGTAATAAAGGTTTTTTCTATTTCACCTAGGTCTAGTACATAATATGTAACGTGATCGAAGTATTCAGGTTAATGTGATTCAATAGTAACGACATTGTATCAGTCAGGTGATCGTTCTATACCACTTGCATCACTTTCACTCACATTTGGACTTGCACCATTTTACATCATCTTCGACATCTTGACCAACAGCGTTTGCCACCTTGCAATATGATTATGACTCACAGTCACAATATCATACCGGCACAAGACCGCCATGTGAACAAAATGCTATTTATGTTAGTCCAGACTACTTTTATTTTATTAGATTCCGTTGTTGTGTCTGGGTTTTTTGTATCTGTTGTGTATTTTTGTGCATCAGCTGATCACGTCTTTTAAATTATATGTGTGTAAATCTTTAATCAAGTTGAATGAGTTGTGTACATTATTATACTGCCGTAAATTAATATTTATAGTTTTTGTTTATTTATTTACAGCACGCACTTAACTTTTTTAATAACCATATTATATACTTATCTACATATTCCATTTTTACGTAGCTTGGTTATGGTTGATCTTCAAAGTAACTGACTTGAAGTATTTTGACAAGGTTTAATAGGCATTGCACATTATTTGATTGCAAATAATACTTATCCAAGATGCCAAATCTAAAGGTGAAAACATGTTCAGATTCCAAAATAACAAGGATTAAGAAAAAAAATTAAAGATGATGCAAAAGGTATCGACTCTATAAACCATGATGCAAAAGGTATGGAATCTACCTTGGAATTCTGGGGCGAAGTGTTCATGATGATTTCCCCCTTGATAAAAAATATGACAAAACTCTAAAAGATGAATCATGACTTTTTTAACCAAATATGATGAAAGAATGGCAAGAATTATAAGACTAGTATCGGGCCCATCATATGATACGGTGTTGAATCGAAGGCTGACAAAGCAAGGACGAAGAATCTTCTATGCACCAAAGAAATAAAAACTTTCTACCCCCATACAAGTAAAACAGTCTGTTTAATTTTTTTTTCTCAACATTTTTCCGATGCCTCAACAACCCTTGCCGTGTCCGGTAAACTTCGCCTCAAACCTCTTCTGTCTTCTGCTGGTCCTCCAGGTTGGGGGTTTGGCAAGAGTCCAATAACTTCTCAAAAAATCTTATTACGAAATTTGGTGAACATAATATTTTAATATATTATTTTTTTCATCGTAGTCTGGCGCACAGGTTTAATCTCAAGCATAAAGTCACACCTATTGTCAGTAACTGCGCTTCAAACTATTGATTTACCGCGCAGTTTTACCCGATGCGCATATTTCATTCGAAGTTGAGCGCAGTAGGTACCTACGTTACTCAGAAATCGAAAATCACGATCCAATTAGTTCAAATAATCAGTCTGTTGATGATGCTGCATAACCTCTACTTAGTTTCCTGAAAGGAGGAATGTTTGTAAACATGCTGGTACCGGCCACGGGGGTATGCACTATGCAATATGCATGCCAGTGCACTTGGTCAAGTGATGCTTTGATAGCGTGAAGGGTCAACGATTTTGTTATAAGCCGTCACATGTGCATTCACTGATAACATAATAACAATTATATTGACATTACATTGCAAAGCTATTGATCTACCCCGGATTTTTTACTGAAAATTTTACGAACGTTGCTTATCCACTCTTTATTTATAGCGCCTATAATTTTGTATTAACCATCAAGGACATTCATCGATTGTTCAACTTTAATATTATATTTATTACGGTTTAATGTTATCATGAGAGATTCTTAAGCTACAGAGAGAGGAATCTTATCAATATTCTTGAATTATTATTTGTGAACAGGAATAATAAGAGTAGGTACAGTTATTCGAAATAGTCCAATTTTGGCTACTTGTATTTTTTATACTTGCATGCCTTTGGCTTGAATTGATTTTCTTAGAATTATTGACCTGCTGCGTCCAATTACTCCTTAAGGTTAATTTTTGGCTCGTGTCCAGAAAATCACTCTCTGGGGTTGGCCTAAGAATATCTCTCCGGTCCGCCATATTTTTTTCTGGACACTCCTTCATTAGGTCCTTTGGTTTCTTCGTCCAGACGGGTTCCTGGGCCAAGGTATATCTCTGTGGCTACTTCTAAAACTATTTGTACCTAAGTAAGATTGACTGTAAGATTTAACAAATGAACATACTTCAGTGAAATTTGGTAACGATTAACTTGACGCCTATTAAAATTTGAGAACTGGTCCATTGTCCATGGTCTTTGGTCCATTTCATTAATTTTAATCTGTCAATGTCACTATTTTACCCTACATATATCAGATAGAGTGTATGCCGATGATGCTCCATTTACCAAAAGTCATTTTAACAAATACAAGTACAATTAGTTCACATATCGGGATTTTTTGACTAATCAATGTAACACAAATAAATTTTGAAAATGAGAAATATTCAAGGCACAATTTCGTAAAATCGGTCGTCAGTTAAGAACAAAAAGTAAGTAATAGCTTAATAACTTACAGAGCGCGCACGACTGTGAATACTAAACCATGATTCACCTTTTGTACCTAAATCCTCCTCTGTATGAATACCTCATAGAGGTTTTGGTGTATCCTGATGATGCGATCCAGCGTGTTTATGGGATCATTTACATCATACGATCATCAATCATGGATCAATTGGATCACCCGATCAATTTATTATAGTCTTGCGGTCTAAGTGCCGCTTAAGATCGGGTGTTAACTGAATTTCATTCATATTTTTAGTGCTACCAATGGCTATACTTTTTCATATAATATTGATGACACAAGAATTTACTTGATTAAAAGGGGTTTTTTTACCTTCATTTTACTAGGATTTCCAAGGACGCAACCCTAAATCAATGTACCCGTTATTTAAAAAAGTAATGCAGCGTGAATGAAAAAGTAATGTATCGGGATTTGAATTCCTCCTAATGCTCTGATTGTCGTATAGCGGCCTTAAGATTACACTGCATTACATAGTACCTATATCAATTCCGATTATTATCTTTGCAAATGCAAACTCAACAATCCTGATATACATTTAAGAATCTTCTTTGCCCTGTCCTTTGTCCCAGTTTAACCAGGGTCAGGCCTCCTAGTACACATGCGCCTGGATCTTCTGTCCTGGGTTGTCGATTGAGGGACAGTCTGTGCTGCCAACTCCCTCTCGATTGCGGACCACCAGGTTGCGTTTAAAATATTGTTTGAACTTTAAAAAAAATATTTCAAAATGCTTCAAAGAAATTCTATCAAAAATCTGCGATCCATTTCTTCTTAATACATTTTGTATGCAAAATCTTTATGTTTGATCATACATTTTTTGCTTTAATAGAGTTTTTAGGTATGGGGGCGTCCATTAATCACGTGAACCCAAAAGGGAGAGGGGGGGGGGGGTTTGGCAAAAAATCACGAAAGATCATGTAGGGGGAGGGGGGTCTATTGAGAAAATCATGTGCATTTATTTTTCTGATGAATTTGAAGAAAAACAGTTACATTTTCAGAAATTTAAAAAAATGACGAAAATATAATCATAAGTTTCGTAATTCTCTGTACTAAAAAAGTACACGTGATTTTTGAGGGAGAAGGGGAGAGGTATCCTGAAACATCACCAAATATCACCAGGGGGAGGGGGGGGGGTATAAAAAGTTGCTAAAAAACATCACGTGATTAACGGACGCTCCCTATGAAGGGATAAAGATAGCTTAATGAAATTTACAGGGTACAGAGATTGATAAATTGGCAAGATTTTGAAAATAGTTGTAATAAAAAAATTGTCTTAAGTTTTTTTTAAATTTTAAATTGTACCCTACTTTGAGCTTAAATTTTTTTTGTTAGCACGATGGTATCAGATAGACACATAATTGTTTTTGTATCTGCTAGGTATCTTTACTATACAACTAGGTATACTTACTATTCTTCAGGGGGGCACAAATGAACTAGCTTGGTCTCACCGCATATGTAACTGTTTTAAAAAGGTTATGACGTTGTTGTGATATGTACGTAGATTGTAGAGACTACTCAATTAAGAACTTCTTACGTAGAGATAAATGATTTGTTGTGTAAACAACTGTGACATATTATACTCAAATGGTTTAATGCTAATTTCTTGAATATTTTTGAGACAAACGCGTGTTTATAAAGATATGTTAATGGAGCCCATGTAATCCGTCATCACAACCATGTAAGCATAATGTATAATATTATTTTGAATGTTATGATTTTTTAACACGACGCTAAATCGTCTTCTGGATATTATGCTACCAAAACCTCTGACGTATTTGCTGTTGTACTGCGTTACGTAATGTTTTTTTTTATTTATATTTTGTCAAATATATTTATTTAGGTAATAACCATTTAAGGCATTGTTTGTTAAAGTACTAAATCAATGGTGTTTTATTTATGATGTAGACATTGTATTTATTTTTTTATAAATTCGTGATTTTACTTTTTTCGATGTTATATGAACATAAAAATACATTTTTCATTAAAAAAATTCGCAACGTGGCAAAAGTATCTCTAAATGGGATACTTTTGCCACGTTTCGACATGGTTATTTTTCAGATATTTAAGTAGACGTCCTACATAAACACGAAGATATTATTTCGAAGATGAGAGTTTTCTAAATATTTTGTGACGATTCAGTATGTAGGAGAAAATGAGAATCGACTCATGCAGTAACTGCAAAACATGCTTTTAAAGATAAAGCTTGCATTAGTTTCAATGATCCAGTACCTATCTAAAGAATTAGGTATTAATCATTAGAAAAATAAAGAGATAGTTATAGAAAATCCTTAATTAAAATGCAGTTATATCAATATTATGTATTCCAAAAATAGCATTAAGTACTGTGCCTGGGAGAGTTCGTCTTACCGACTTTTTGATTTCTGACGTGATAAAGTTACGTTTACCAAAATTTGTTAATTTCTTCTTCTCTGGTCACAACCTTAGGAGTGCGGTCGGCAGCAAATTTCCTGAGCTTTTCTCTCCACGCGGCCCTATCTGTAGCAGCTTTTTAAAGATCCTCATAGGAAGAAAAGCACATTTCTGAATATACGTTTTGTTGGTATTCTTGACGTGATCCTTTCTGGGAGTTTGTCCCGTCAAACCCTTCATTCCGTATTTGGTGTCCTAACCATTTTGCACACCTCAGGGATGTGAGCAGGGTGCCTCCCTCCTTTGCTGCTTTGTAGAACCTCTTTTTTCGATATGTGGGCCCTGTAGAATAAAGCTAAGCTTCTGTAGTAATCTAAATAATCTCCAAATTTTCCAGTCTCTTTTTATCGCTATTGTTAGCAGATACGAATACGGTGTTTCAATTCCTAGCCTTTTGCGACAAAAAATAATCTGACTCACCCATTCACAAATCCTATAACACTGTGATATCTACAACATATTAGGTATCATCAGGGAATAGGCGTATTAGATTATATTAGGTACCTACTAAAACAAAAATAATGATCGAGTTAATAAACGCTTACTGAATATTATAATGTCTTCAGGAAAAAGTTCTGATCTAAATATTTTTTCCTCAAATAGTGTCATCTCTAAATATATCTACAAACAAAAACAGATATCTCTCTGACTAGACAATGTTATCTCTAAAAATACTTCGGAGGAAAAAGTCATGTGAATCTTGATCGGATGAGATTGAGCAGTGACTTCATAATACAAAGTGAGGATTTTTGCATCAACTTATAGTCCCTTAGATTGCTTGGACAACTACTGGGTGTCATGCAGATGTTCGTTTTTGTACGAAATCTTTTGCTTCTTCTCTCAAAATTTGATCTCCGGAAATCGAAGCCATTTTATTTTATCACCGGTCAGTGCGTGCAGCAAGTTCTGCAGTCCCTTTATAAATGCGTACCTATATGGAGCACTCGTTTATCAGATGATCGATTGTTTGTGTCATCCCATTTGCCCATGCTATTTCATTGCTTCCAATTTATGTTGTTTTGAAGCGATGCAATCTACATCTTACTTTGTTGACTTTAAACCATATCTTTCCGGGTTTTATTGAACCAGGCAGTTGTTTTAACGGGTCTGGCAGGCAGGCAGTTGTCTTCAATGGAGCAATTCACACTTATAGTAGCCATTAACCAGCACGGATTTCGGGATCTTAGACGGATTAAAGGCGGATTAACTACATCAAGATGGATTGGTAGATTATGTTTGGACTGAACATTTCTTATTCATAAAAGTATGTTCAGGGCAAAGATTATCTTTGAAATGTTTATGCCTACATTGAAAGGATTGCTCTCCGTATCGGTAGCATATTATTCAATGCTTATTCATAGAAAAACCCCAAATAATTTTTGCATACTAATTTTATTGTTGCGGATGATTCATAAGATATTGAAGATGAAACAATGATGAGGAAAGCTTTTTGACATTAATACCTAATTCAACCAGTATTAAAATAAGCATGAATGACAAATTAAAATTGTTGTCTTGACTAGAAATCCGATACAAGACCCAAAGATTATAAGGTTGGCTACGATAGCGCACTCTACTATAATATTCTTAGGGTGGGTTATTAACAAACGAACATAGAGACAGAGCTGGAAATAGAGTATATTTTCACGATACTTCGAGTATTCGCCTTCGATATTTCCAAAGATAATCTCTAATATAAATAACTAGCTGACCCGTCGAACTTCGTATCGAAATAAATAATATGGGTACTCTAGGTTTTATGCAACAGAGCTCAAATTCGTTTTTTAGTTATTTAACACGAATGACTATTAGCAAACCTGCATACCACGCAGCATTCATTGGGTCTGAGTTTATTTTTACATCAAAAACTTATAACCTATGTTAATATGATGTGGGAAGAGGTCATCATTGCGCAAGATCGAGTGCAATGGAGAGCTCTTAAGCCTCACTTTGCTCCTTAGTGGAGTTCAAAGGGAGGTTTAATTTTGATTGATTTGATGTTAATATGTAAAAAAAAAGAATTTAGGTATGTCATTATATTCGATATTTTAATAGTTTTTTTGCTCAGTTAAAATAATATTGATTGATTAATCAAAGTACGATAAGGAACATCTCCGTACCGATTCAAAATACGCATTGAGGTGTCAATACTTTTTTTGCCCATCACGCTGATTCGCGAAGGGGGTAGGCAGAGAGTATGGACTTCCATTCTTTCCAATCCAAACTTAATCTCTTCCTCCAAACGTATAACATTCCGCATACATGCTCTTATATTCCTCTTGCTCCTGACTTGGCCCTCACGTAAGACGGCACCGATATGGTCGGTCTATGTCATTGCAGGTCGGCCTCGTCTGCGTGCACCAATTCTTTCAGATTTATATATCCTTTTAGTCATTCTCACATGCCCAAACCACTTTCACTTTCATTCTAGTCACTACACTAACATCCACTCCACATTCCTTTCTAATATTATCATTCCTCACCTTATCAATAATTCTCTTTCCGCATATCCTACGCAGTGATCTCATTTCCACAGAATTTATTCCAACTTCCAAATTTATCTTCCATGTCCAATTGTCCAAGTTTCACCCCCATAAATCACGGATAGTATCAGGATTGCATTGTGCATCAACTGTCGATTTCAGAGATATCTTCTTAGAGGTCTTAATGCACCGCCAACCCTTCTCCCAGCCAATTTCCTTCTTTCAATCTCTTTTTCACACCTTGCATCTCTTCTAAATAAATTACCTAAATAGACATACGTCCAAGTTCTCGACATTCACTTTCACACAAAATTGCGTTCTTAAATCTTCTCTTTCAAAACATTGGAAATAAATAAAAAGCACATTTAATGCAGTATCTGTGATTTTTGTTCTATCTTCTATTACAACATGGTGGAAGTTGGAATTGTAGCAATTTTTATTTTCAATAAAGAAACAAATGCTAGGTCTTAGCAAATAATATCCAGCTTTTTTACATATTAACGATGCAGATTATATTTACGTTATATGTAGGTATGTACTCATCCTCTGTAAAACTCAGCCCATAAACGAAGAATTGATTTTCAAACAAACAAAAAAAATATTCTACTTGTTCTTCAATATAATCATGTATTCCTTGTGTTAAAACTTATCAAAACTCCTTATAAAATGAACTTCAATTAAGTATAACTCCTTAATAGCAATGTTATATTATACGATTCTGTTTGCTGGCGGTTTTAAAATGTCTGTAAATAAAGAAAGTTTTCAAAACTCCTTACACTTCATTACAATAATGTATTCCTTGTATTTAAACTTACCAAAACACCTTATAAAAAATAACTGCAATGAATATTATATGACTTATCCAATCAATCTATTTCATACGATATATTTTACATTCACATTCTATCAGTTGCAACAACAATCAATCCACTGACAGTTCTTTCAAATGTCAATTAATAAAAATTCAAAAGTAGAACAAAATTATATTGTAAAAAGTACTAAAAAGATTACCTAGTTTCTGTGTTTTTTTAAATTTCCTAATTTTCCATGAATTTTTCTTAATTTTTTTCTTCTAATACAACCTTTTTCTGATAAGAGCCTACACGCCAAACAAAGAATTAGCGAAATCGGTCCAGTCATTTAGGCGCGATGCGATAACACCGGGAAATAGCTCTCCATTTTTATAGTGTTCTTAAATTTTCTAATTTTCCATGCATTTTTCTTAATTTTTTTCTTCTAAATCAACCTTATCCTGATAAAAGCCTACACGACAAAAAAGAATTAGCGAAATCGGTCCAGCTGTTTAGGCGTGATGCGATGATATCGGGAAATAAATCTCCATTTTTATAGTTTTCTTAAATTTTCTAATTTCACATGCATTTTTCTTAAATTTTTTGTTCTAAAAGTACACTCTCCTGATAAAAGCCTACACGACAAAAAAAGAATTAGCGAAATCGGTCCAGCCGTTTAGGCGCCATCCGATGACAACGCGAAATAGCTCTCCATTTTTATATATAAGAAGATGAAAGTCGGGTTAGTGCAAACACTTATAACTCGACATCGGCTCAACAGATTCTTCCGATGTGTGATTTATTGGATTCTTCTCCGCTCCGGATAACAGAAAAACTAATAAAAAGTTGAAAAATGGATAAGAAATTATACAAAATATAATATTAAAGTTAGTATGGAACGAATTTCATGCGACGCCATCTTTGAAAATATAATCTAACAACAAAATTATTGTCTTCTGCACCTGCACCCTCTCATTCAAGGGTGGATCCAGCTTTGGCGCCAGTGGGGGTCACAAAGTAAAAAAAGGTCATTTCCTAAATTTGTTATATGGAACTTTTGATCCAAGGGGGGGTCATGGTCCACAAGAAATTATAATTATACTAGAAAAGTAGATATTTTATTAATAAATGTCACTACTATACTTGAGAATACATAGCCCAGGGGGGGGGGGTCATGATCCCCCTGGATCCGCGCTTGCTCTCATTCTCGTATACGTAATTGCCACTCTAACAGTATTCCACTTACTCCACCGTTTCGGACGTTTTACAAATTTTACATACATGTCAACCAAATTGAGCGCATATAATTATATTCTCGCGTTGATCCCGTCTGAGATTAGAATACGAATAAAATATGGACGTTTTAAAATTAATATTTTAATGTTATTATTTTCATAGCTTATTTTTGTTTCTGGAGGCGCAGTTCATAATGAACGCTGCCTCTGGTTAGGACCACAGGGTCCGCAACAGGGAAAGCTAGTCAATTATAAAAGATGGCTGCACGAAATATTATATCGAAAAAATATGTTATACTCGATGAAATGTTCCTACATACAACGTTTAATTTGGTAAGAAATGACAAAGTGTCCGCAGGCCCCAACGAGACAAAGTAAAATTGGATCCCTATAAAGGATGGTATAACTGATTTATATGACAATTAAACAATCAATAACCCAATGCTGGTATAGAATTTCCGTTGAATGAGACACTTCTGTATTTCATAATTTAGATATATATCTCTTGGATAGTGTCAAACATTTGGTGTGTCTATAGTAAACATTCTCAGTACAGCCCATAACTCACGAATATCAAAATGTACCAGCAACTTGAATAACTAGTTCTCAGAATTATCGATAGATACTGAGAATGAAACAATGGTTAATCGATGAGAAGCCTTCAATGGGCCTTTCCACCACTCTACGATGTAAACCTTATCAAACTACGAGTATCACGATCGAAAAATCGGTAAGTGTTGACCACTTCCTTCCTGAAGATTATTAAACTATTCGCTTCCCTATAAAGATGAATGATTCGCAGGTATTATCAACATCACACCAAAGCCTCCAGGCTCTTTTAATAATTATTATTATGATCATATTATCTGATTATCATTATTAACAAAAAAGGGTTTACCGTTCCTTGAACACTTAGTTTTTTTTTTATTGTAAAAATACCAGTGAGTTGAACGCTTTTCCATTTAATAATATTGTGGTTAACGTAATCATGTATGCGAGCACTCTTTTGGTTAACATATTTACATAGTTTTTTTGGAGACTACATTGTCAACGAATATGTAACAACTAATGACTCTAACAATTCATTACTGATGTTCGATTTTTAAATGGAACGAACCACTACAGGCTTACGACCGTCTTCTACTGTTATTTCGAAGGCTGGCTTAGTGTGATCACTTTACGTTTACAAACTTCGTCATTAGGTGGTAACGTTTAAGTTTCCGAAACTCCTAATCCTGAGAATTCTCGTCATGTTCAACATGTCAAAAAATCCCATGTAGGTATACAAGTAGATATTAAATTATAATAATTATTAATGACTAATGAGATAAAGAGAAAAAGTTGGAAATTATTGAGAACAAGAGAGAATCCAAATTTAAAGATAACGACTGCTGTCATGTATTTGGCGCCAGGATATGAATATAGTTAATGTCTCATCTTTAATGCCTATTCGCTTTGTTGGTGCACCAACACTACATTGTTAATTTACCTTTCCGAATTCTGACAGTTAATTTAATCCACTTACACACACGTTAGTATTCGAAGTCTTATGCGATATGAATCTGCATGTGTATATTATGCAGAAACATTCGTTAGGATTTGTGCTACCAATCTTTCACCAGACTTTACGGGTTTCAAACTATTTGATATCCACGGATAGATTGGTGATCTTTGCCTATGAATAGTTTTTTTTTGCTACAGTATTCTCGACTTTTTTCATATTTCCTTCCGCGGAGGATAAAACAGGACCACCTGATCGAGGGTCACATTCAATGCATTTTTTAGCCTTTTGAATTTTATTTGAGCACTTTTGAATGGTAGAAATAGAAGGAATTCTATCTTTGTAAACCACCGTTATATATTTTCATAGTCGATGTTTTTTTTTTAAGTTTTCCCTCATTTTGTTAGGAGTTTAATAACAGCGCGGTGTTCGATTTTGTTCAAAATTTTCCTACCAGATAGTTTTAGGGCCGATCTTATAAACGAGAGACCAAAAATATCCGTAAGTTTATCGATGGTCTACTAACAAATTGCCGTACTGAAATTTGAATAAGGAATTTTTTTAAGACGGAAAAACGAGCAAATGGATCATATTTCGGTTTATTTGGTTTGACTTTTAACTAACGGATGTTTATAAGACCGGCCCTTAAGCACTCAAAACTCAAACTAAGCAACTCAAAAAAGGTTTAAAGCTAGTCTTTAATACAAATTATGAATATTTTTGAAAAAACAAGGAAGGAAGGAATGGTTAAGTAGGTAGGTACATCCTGATAATTTTACGTACTATGACAGAAAATTGTCTTTTACATACTTTCTAAGCGTGAATGATTCCACGTTAAAAAGGAGTGTGTCACCCTTATTATGATCTCATTCTCACGATCATCTGGGTTAAAAGTCTATGTCCTGTTCAAACGTCTTAAAATTTAATTAGGTTTAATGTTTGTCAATCTTATAGTGTGATGTTCTGTTGTACGGATGAATCTTCAGATATATAATTAGTGGTTTTCTTTATTACTTTATTAAAACATCGACGGTGATCTCAATGCGGAAAATTCAATCAAACGATGGTGTCATGAACTTGGCGAGAGCATACATTCAAATTGTTAGTTTAAAACTGTCTTATTTTCCTTCTTATTCTAGTATAAAATCAATAACTCTGTCAAGATACTCTTTTGTGCCTTAGTAGCCGTAGGTAGGTCTCCTATTTTATTTTTCTTCTAACTAAATGTGAAACGCTATATTTTCCTTCTTATTCTAGTATAAAATCAATAACTCTGTCAAGATACTCTTTTGTGCCATAGTAGCCGTAGGTAGGTCTTCTATTTTATTTTTCTTCTAACTAAATGTGAAACGTCATATTTTTTCATATTTGGTGATAGGGACCGGGAACTTTCCTTACTTATCGTCGACCTCATGCATTGCTGAGGGTCGTGACCATCATGACTTCTTTCTCGAACCATTTTTCTCCAGAGGATGTTCTGTCCGCTGGCGCTGCCTGCAGATGTACGGCTCTATGAAGTGTCGTCGCGTGGATGTTTTGTTTTATTTGGTCGGTCCAGCGCATCGGTGATCTGCCCCGTGGTCTTGTACCCGGCGGTCTTCTAATCCATTATCAGCTTTTCAAGGCTGTACTTCCCTCTACGTGCTATATGTCCAAATATCTTTAATATTTGTTCGAGAGAGAGAGACGATAGTTGTACTGTGATGTGGAGTTCTTGAAGAATTGAGATTTTAGTTCTTTTTGCCATCTAGGGAATTCTCAGCATTGTCTTCCAGCATCACATCTCGAAAGCGTCTGTTCTGTCTTTGTCCTTAGTCCCGAATCCGCGACTCTACTCCATGAAAGAAAATTGAAAACACAAGCGAACGGACAATATTCACCTTCTGGATATGTTCCTGTTTCTCCATATTTTATTGATACTGGTCATGGTACCTTCAGCCATGCCTATCCTTCTTCTGATCTTGGTTTCACATTCATCTTGGTTGCTAATAGTGGACCCCAGATAAATAAACTTACCAACTATTTCCAAGTATGAAAGTGCTCCTGTCATTTTGTAGGGTGTTAAATCGATTTACAATCATTAGTTTCGTTTTAGATTTTTTAATCTTAAGTCCCAGCATTCGGCTTTCATTTGGAGACAATAAGCGTATAGTTCTATAGCTTCAATGACCTTTTCCCACACCATGTCCAAATTCTTCAGTTCTGCGTCCAATAAACGGAACACAGTTGGAGAGGATCTTCCTAGTCTTCAAGACCCTGATGAGAGGAAGAACAGCGTTCTTTTCGGCCAACTGTCATTCGGCATTCTTAACACATGTACATCCCCTTTCAACATTTTTGATTTGATGGGTCTTCGTGGCGCCTTTGATAACGTGATCGAGAAATGGAAGGCGTCGGCATTAAGTGCTGAGACGAAATGTAAACTGTTTGAAGCGTGTGTGTTGCGCATTCTCTTGTATGGGTGGGAGTCCTGCCACCTGACCATAGACCAAGCATAAAAAATATCTGCATACGAGTTCATATAGATTATAATAATTCTAACTAAGTATTTTATGAATAATATGAATTTGTTTTTGTTTCAGGAATTACATACATCTGAAAGGAGAGAAAAATCATTCAATAGGGTAAGTGAAAACAAGTTTTTAAAAACCATTTCAGTTCATCTCTCTCTGGGAAAAAAATTATCAATAAAATAAAAATAATCCAAACGAGGAGTAATTCAAATCTACATATTATGATGTAGGTATAGCGGAACATTTCAAAGGTATTTTCTTTGATCTTGTCCACGGCTATTTAATTCGGATCAGTCGAGCTAAATTATTGGGTCCTATAATTGTGTGTCTAACTAGACCTTTTAAACGAATTAAATTTACAAATATTTATACAGAGGAAATACATTTTTTTATCCATCGAATAACTTAATAATCCAATAATTGGCGATTGTTTAAATATTTTTAATTATTCCCAAACTGTAGTCGTTTAATTTGTTGTTTATTAATTCCTTTAAGTATATTGAAAACCTCTGTAATGCGGTGTTCATACGAGGCGATATAAGGCCAGACGATTTCGCTTGCATAAAAAAAATAGCGCTCGGTCGCCCATGATCGTGTGTTGTGTTCACACGAGTCCACCGACATACATTCAATCTAGTGTCAGGTGCGCTGATTTTGACGTAGTTTTAATAATGGCGGACGTCGAGGTAGAAATTACGTAGTATTGGGGTTAGTTGAGAATATTGTTTTAGACGATATAAAGACACAGACATTGGGTGCGGAATTGGATTCTAAGGAGAAATAAACTTGGAGCAGTGATGTCATCTGTCAAGAAATAGAACATACGGACGCCGCGCATATCTGCGCATGCGTGCATCGTTCCACCAGAAACAAAAGTTGAAAGGTAGTCAACTTGAGGCGATATCGCTTTCAATCATTTTTATCGCTTCAGATTTATCGACTATCTGTTCACACGGTTCAATTGGCAGGCGATATTTTGGTGTCCTGGCTATATTCGCCTCGTGTGAACACCGCATAAGTGTCACCTAGTCTTGCAAGTCTTTGAATCTTGAACGAGAATCGTGGTAGTTTCTAAATCGGGTAAGATTTTAACGTGAAATTTGTACCCTGGCTATCATGCTTTCTCGGATTGGGATTGGTTTGCTGGTAGAAACTATATCAGTTTGTTTATATTAAAATAAACATAATGAAATATTCCGATTGCCTCCTGTTGTTTATGTTTCTATAAATTTTATTTTAGGAACGTTATTAACTTAATTTTAATCCGATAATTCTCGCATCAATATTTTCAAAGCGACTGGTTTTTTTACGATTATTAAAGACACCCTTTATTCGCAAATCTTTATCTACTGGTACCTATTAATTTTATTATACCCAATTCCTTTTGGAGGTATCGTCTCGGTAATAAAATTAATGCGAACGAAACATTTTTGTAAAAATATTAGGTATATCGGTGCAACAAAATAATAAGCATTATGTTTTGACGATATTGCTCTTCATCACGGTAGATTTATATCGCCAACAAAAAATTATGAAACAGTTTTAACAAACCATGGTTATAACGGATACTGAATAAACGAAATTCTCAATGTTACAAGTTTTTCAAATATTGTCGCCAGCAATCGTTATGATTTAGATACCTACTGACACATTTTTCTTTTTAAGGAAGCATATTCAAGCTATTAAAATGAAACTGAAGTGGTCGGTCAGTGGTCGGTAGTTAATTACGATGCTTGCTTTCATGAAATTTCGTCCGGAGGTCGTGGTTTCGATCCCAGACGCAGACCATCTTTCTTATTCACGACACAAGCTTAAAGTAGCTTACTGTGAATGAGTCAAATGGTGTATTTGTGTTTACTTTGAGTGAGTAAACAAAGTGATCAAACTGAATCGTTGATAGTATGTCGAAATATTTGGACGCAATTATGAATCGAATTCGTCAGCGTTACTTTTTTCAGACATTTCTGCAAAAGATAAAAATAACCTGAAAAATATTTTTTTTTAATCCTTATCTATTTTTTGGTCCCAATTTTTAGATTGGTCTGTTCCAAGTGATCTTCTTCTCCATGTCTTCTGTCCTCAACCATCCCCTTTAGATCAATATTTATGTCGCCAAACACCTGCGGCAAGTAGCAGTTTGTAATTGGCACGTTGGATCATTATAATGATAGTTTTATTATTTTTTTATTAAATCTTCTGTGAATGATCTGGTTTCAATGTAGTCTATTCTTGCAATACTGTGTACCTACCTACAATAACGTGACCTATTTCATAATATGTGACTTATTTTCTACGACGCCGCCATCTCTTGAACTTTTTTCAAATTTACGAGTAACTTAGATTAAAATAATTGCTTAATTGTTAAGTTTAGAATTTGAAAAAAGTCCAAGTTATTTTGTAATGCTGTGCTGTATTTATACATATAGGTAATAGACAGTAAAGGATCCCGAACGCTTCCGACCGATGATCGCTGTGGGTCAAATATTCGGGACGCGGATTCCTGCGCCCATCATCCTTGCTCCTCGAAATATTTTTTTTTAAACTTACCTTGTTAGCGAAGGATAGGGTCAATCCCCTTTTAACGCCTGTTCGAAATTCGCATCGAAGTAATTAGGTACATAATTATTTATCAATAAATTTTTTAGGTTTATTTGATGATTATTTTTAATCTGTGCCAATAAAAAAGACGATTAATTTGTTAATTTAAATTTAATTTTTTTTTTATTGTTAGAAAAGTCTACATCGTGGAACTTAAAATTAGTACATAGGTATTTAAATGTTTTTTTTGACCATGAGTATGTATGTATATTTACTATATATATATCTATCAAAGAAATGTACCAGGAAATAGGTATAAATGTTTGAAAAAAAAACTACTGGCAAGTATTTCATATAAACTACGAGTTCGTTTGGTAATTAAGTTATTGAGAACTCGCCAAAAGCATGAGAGTATTGAGAGTTCATGTGATGAAAAGACTAGGGCTCTATGTCTGAAGCGAATTTTTTTACACAATTTAAAGCCACTCTTATCATTGACATGTGACTGACGATTCAAGTAGTATTTTTACTGGACGACAGTGCAATGGCCTACCTTAAAGTTTCAATCTCGTATATTTTTCTACAGAAATAGAAAATAGGGACTGTTTTTTTTTCACGAATCTGTGTTCACTCAAAGAGAATACAAATACACTATTTGACTCTTAACAATAAGCTACTTAAAGCTTGTATCGTGAAAGAGGATGACGGTCGGCACCTGGGATCGAACCCACGACATTCGCACGATACAGCACGAAAGCCGGCATCGTAACCACTACCAACCTCTTTGCTATGGATTGACTGGTCAATCTTTACCTTGCGCTAACAGATGCTTCATGACTGACATCTTTTTGTATCATACAGCGGGGAATGTAGGTATCTCTATCACCCAATTGGAATGGATTTTTTTAGCTTGTTGATGGTTGAAATATTTGCTGATTTCAGTCTGATTCGAAAATCGTGATACGACTGTATTAAATCAGGTTCTATTTCCTTTTATTCTTTTATTGTTGAAATTTAGTCGAATGATTTTTACACTAAATTCTATCTGTTCGGAAACTACAACATGTTTGAAGAATGCATGTTTAATGTGTGTCGGCGTGCGGTCTTCAAACACTCGGATAAAAGAGCAGTTAACACTTTTTGTTCATTCATTAAAATGTTTCTCAAACTATTTCGGCTCGCAAAAATTCAAAAAAGAAACAAAAGCTTTTATTTCTTAATTAGTTACAATGTATTAGAAGTAGCTTATCTGCTGACAGTCTTTGGATATTTTACTACTGTCTATGGCTGAGACGTTTGATCATGTTTTGATGAGTAACAGAAAGTTACAAGAAGTTAGAAAAAAATGACAATATCCCGCCGGATATTGAACATATGAATCTAGTTTCAAGGGATAACTTTTATAACCATTTATGTGTACTGAGTGAGTTGGTATTAGGTACCTACCTACTAGATGCGGCATCAAGAACAAAAATAAATAAAAAATATACAACGTGCCAAGTTTCTTTAGATTTTTGTGTCAATTTTTAAAGGACTAGATCTTTAACAAATAATCAACAACTGATGACTATCCTGGCGCCAACTAGGTATATGACAACAGTAGCTATCGATAAAAAGTTGGTTGCTCCAGTTGTTTTAAAAAAAAAATCCAACATATGGCTCTATATCTTATTAACATCAGCTACTTGTTATATACACGTATTATGAAGGAATTAGCATCGGGGCAGTTGGCCCAGTGGTTACAGCCTCTACATGGGACGACGAGGGACGCAGGTTCAAATCCTGCCCGGGGCATGGGATTTTTCCAGATGTTGAGCATGTTGAAAATTCTCATAATATTCGGAAATTTCAACATTACCACCTAATGGCGAACATTGTTAACGTAAAGTGATCACACCAAGCCAGCCTTCAATAACAGTAGAAGACGGTCGTGCGCCCCCAAGGGTTTATTCATAGCAATTAAAATTCGAACGGTATTAGTCAGTCTGGGCATGGCTGGGACATGTGTTGAGGATGCCGAATGACAGTTGGCCGAGGAGAGCGCTGTTTTTCCTCCTATCTCGAAGACGTGGAAGACCCTCTCATACCGTGTTCCGTTCCTTCGAGGCAGAGCTGAGGGAAATGGACTTGGTGTGGGAGGAGGTCATAGGCATTGCGCAAGATCGAGCGCAATGGAGAGCTCTTGTTGCCTCCCTATGCTCCCAAGTGGAGATCAAAGGGAGTTTTGATTGATTGATTTGATTAGTCAGTCATCAGTTATTGATTATTCGTCAAAATTTTCTGTCACTTTGTCAGACAGTGCCTTTTCATAGCGAATATTTTAAGGCGGAGCTATATTTGTTATACCATTTCCTCTATCCTATAGAGGATAGTTATAAGTGAGATAGTAAGATTTGAAGAGATTTTTTTAAAAAAGTTATCTAAATAAATAGCACAAAAACTACATTTAATAATAATACGATATTTTACCGAACACAGACTCATTTTAAGAAAAGTTGCCGCTTCCAACCAAATTATTACAAATTGTTTTATGAAAAAGAAATTAGCATACCATACTATCTAAAAAAGCAGTCTACAAAAATCAATTATTTTTGACTTGAATATTTTAAATAGGGCTGCATACCTATTTTTTTTTAAAGTTGTTGACAGCCTCGTAGATTCTAACGTGTGTATGCTACAATCCCATATTCCTGTCGTAGGTAGGTATGTGTGTGACCCACACCGAGACTGGTTGTTAGGGGTCTTTGGGTCCTGTTGACTGTTCTGATTATAGGCTGCGAGATGATGAATGAAATCGGGTCGGACCTTCACATCTTTTTGGCGGCAAGATAATATTGATGTTGTGGTTTGTGTATTATGTTTGTATAAACACTGGTCAATTTTAAATGTCGCGGCGTGTTCGTTCACAAAATGACGGTCCGTCAAAATAAATTCATTTATTTTTATAATGAGCAGGAGATTTTTGTACCATTACGAGCCCCTTAACGGTTAATCAAAGATAACTTACCTCCTCCTTTGTGTCTCCAAATGATTTCTGCACTTAGGTACATCCCGATCCCGATCCAACTCCAATCTTAAGAACAATATCATTGGCTTTGTTGGTGGAGTGTCACCAACCATGTACACCAACAAAGCCAATAGGCAATAAATATGAGACATTAACAAAAATGGATATAGTCATATCCTGGCGCCAAATACATGACAGCGGTCGCAGTCTTTAAATTTGGTTGCTCTCTTGTTCTCAACAATTTCCAACTTTTATCTCTATTTTTCATTTTATTATTAAATTTCTACTTGTTGCATACATGAGATTTTTCGACATGTTGAACATGTTGAGAATTCTCATGATTAGGAGTTTCGGAGACAAACATTACCACCTAATGGCGAACGTTGTTAACGTAAAGTGATCACACTAAGCCAGCCTTCGAAATAACAGTAGAAGACGGTCGTAAGCCCGTAGTGGTTTGTTCCATTTAAAAATCGAACATTAGTAATGAATTGTTAGAGTCATTAGTTGTTATTTTTTCTTTAACAATAATATCATTGTTATATTTATTGTGACATTTATTATATTATGACAGATATAAGCAATACATTTTGTATCATAATTCTGTCAATCGCACCAACTGACAGTTTCTGTCAAACAATTTCAAATTTGGAATAAAAAATATATCGTAAAATGTACAAAAAGGTTACCTACTTAGAGTTTTCTTGGTCGCATTGCCCAGCTACTATTAGTTTGTTTACAAAATCTTGTATGAAATGTCGTCTTCATACATAACAAACGCGGATTAAATATTTTTTTTATAATTGAAGTAAAAACTGATCAGTGATTTATACGTAATCTTACGATTAACGAATTTTTTATAAGTAAGACGGTTAGAGACTTTTGACAGCCTTTGTTTTATTGGCCTAATGTCATGACATCAAGAGTGTCCATAAGACACTACAAATAAATCTCATGATGTATTTAAAAATTATCTTTTTTTTTCATTATTATTTCATTGACTGTGATGTTTAATAACCCAGCTTAATTGTAAATTTTCTACTAGAACTTCGGCTTAGGAATTATAAATCTTGATTGATGAAACAAACCTTTAAAGTCACACCTCCTCTACCTGCTCCTTTGAGAGTTTGTTGAGCCAACAGAACACCTTTTAACGGGCAAATTAATAACATAATGTTTTAACACCGATCCATTTGTCTTTAAGCATTCCAATAAAATGGGGGATAGTTAGTTAGTTACACACATAGCTGATAATTATAGCAATAATAGAGGTATTTCATTCATGATGGCGTTAGGGTGTTTTTGTGAATGGGCCGATTAATATACTCGCATATTTTGTTGTTATGAGAACTATTAATTTTATAGTTTATAGATTTTTCCTTAAGGCACTGTTTGAAAGGGCATGTCGATGACACCGATTTTTTGGCCTTGAATAGATCAAACATCTCCTTCACTTAATTATTTTATATTGTTTTTTTTTACCATCACGCCGTGCTTCTTAACGGGTAGGCAGTGATAATGTTCTTGATATTTTTATACCCTACAAACAACACACAAACTAGGTAGTTTGTTCCTTTTTTTTTTTCTCTAATGTCAAATGAGTTATCATGCAGCTTTTAGTTTTTGTTTCCTATGACCTGCAATTCCTTGAGGACGGAATTACGTGTCATTTTCGATTGACTATGTCTTTTAACAACTTTTTTCAGCATCATACATAATTCTCAATGTACAACGATCACATTCACACATTGTTTTTTATTATTTTCCATGTATTAATGGAGGTGGTTGGTAGACTGGCGGTTACAGCGCCGGCTTTCGTACTGTTTGGTGCGGACGTCGTGGTTCGATCCCAGGTGCCGACCATCTTCCT
Organism: Mystacides longicornis; assembly: GCA_963576905.1. Taxonomy (NCBI): domain Eukaryota; kingdom Metazoa; phylum Arthropoda; class Insecta; order Trichoptera; family Leptoceridae; genus Mystacides; species Mystacides longicornis. The sequence goes on from OY756436.1 coordinate 10,613,880, forward strand.
CTTTCACGACACAAGCTTTAAGTGGCTCACTGTGAAAGAGTCAAGGAGTGTATTTGTGTTCACTTTGAGTGAGCACAATTCATTAAAAAAAATTAATTGTGATGCAGCAATGCTTTTTTTTGTATTGAATTATATTTTAATTCAAAATTTTACAATTTTCTTGTAAGTATGAAAGACGCATAACCTTTTTGGTGGTGTAAATTCTGTTTCACTGATCTTTTACTAAATACTAAAAAATATCCACGAAATGGATTGGTAATATATTATTTTTAAATCTGGGCTCACCCAAAGTGAAAAATACATTATCGACATTTTTCACAACTGTCCACTTTTTATAAGTTTATATAAGTATCATTGTTTGGTTTAAATAATTGTTTATATGTTCCAGTGGACAGTTAATATTTTCGCACTATACATTAGCGAAATCTTCGTTTGTAGTCGAACGCCAATTTGAATTTGTCTATGGGGGCTGGCTTGTGATGTTAATGTTGATTATCTCGATCCTCAGCAGTGAGGTAACGATAAGGAAGAAGATGAAGATACTTGGGACTAGCTCTTAAAAAATCTGTCATTTTCCACAATGCGCAGAGAGCGGTCAGAGGATTTCATTTTAAACAATATTCAAAATGACTTTAATCGACAAAATTCTGCCTACAATATAATGCCATTTTTATGTCCACAACATAATATTGTACCGACCTAGGTAGCCTAATGGACTTCAGATCAGAAGGTAAAATTACCGTTCGGGGCAGTTTTCAAATCATTTTTCCACTTGAAATTTTCCGGGGTTGACCTGTCTCATATTAGATGGATCCGGTTGATTAGGAAAAAATAGTCAGGAAATAACTTCCGCCGGCTATAGTGACACCTTTGTATAGATAAGTATACATTTATTTATTTATTCTCTTACAGTCAGTCAACCGCAATATCAAACCTATGCCAATATGTAGTATGAGTCACCGAAGAAAATAATTATAGTTTAGATTATTCATTCGGGTGTATTACAAATATAATTATGAGAAAACAAATCTGATACATTTACTAGCAGGTACCTGCACACAGATGAAGATAAATCACTTTGGTTTTGAATAAGCTTTTCAAGTACCATTTTTTACATACAGTCTTGTAGAACACATATCTATATTTACTATGAATAATGGTAAAATAAAACAATGCTAAGTACTTATGTACGGCTAACGTATAAAAAAGGCAATGATATTACAACGAAGATGTTTACTATACAGAGTGATTCGTTCGTGATCTAAAAAACAATATCAAATATAATAATTTGTTAAGTTCTCCGTAGATCGATATTTTCGTAAACACAACTGTCTGAGAGAAACATTTTTTCAAAAATAGGTATATGTGATACTTGATCAGAGGTTCTTACATACACTGTTGTTACGGAAAGAAATGTTAAATTGCACGCAGTCCTCTATGAGTTAGTGAAATTGGGACAGTCAGCCTGAGTCTCGCAACCATACGTCAACACTGTAAGAATCACGGTCTTTTATAGGGTATTTTGTGTTTTTCTAAAAATTTCCCTGGAGAGAATAAACAAAAAAAAATGCATTTTGGCCTAAAGGCATGGTGAATTAATTGTGAGTCTTCTATATCTATAGGTTTTTGAAAAAAAAGGAAATTCGACAGGTATTAAGTTATCTTATAGGTATATTTTTTTCGTAAACTATGCGTTTATTTGAGAAACATAGTTAAATTATTGATATCATATAATATGAATAAAAGTCGGGTTAGTACGAACACTAAACTTATAACTCGAGATCGGCTCAACAGATTCTTCCGATGTGTGATTTATTAGATTCTTCTCCGCTCCGGATAACAGAATAAAAATAATAATAAATAAGATAAGAAATGATATATTATTAAAGTTAGTATGGAACGGATTTCCTGCGACGCCATCTATGAAAAAATCTATAACAATAAAAATATTGTTTGCCTGACAACCGTTGATATTTAAAACATTGCAAATTTTATGCAAATTTTTGATGTAATTTTTTTCTAGCGTCCAGAAATAATTTTTAAACATTCAAACAATTTGTAAACGTATTTTTGTGTAAAGAACAAATTCGAAATCAATATTCATAGTAAGGACTATAGGACAACGTCTGTCGGGAAAGCTAGTAATAAATAAAAACTGACAACCGCCCTCTATCTAGTCTACGTTGAACTAAGAATAATAATAATAGGTGTAGGTATAAACGTATGTCTGAAGAGCCATTATGGAGTGAGTCAAGAATTCGGAAACGGATAAGATGAATCAGAGTTAGTTCGGTGGATTTTCGAAGGCTATTTATATACCTCTATGGCCCGCACTTTGTAGTTTTTATTTATGGTGTTCTCAAAACGGATTTATTATCTACCATTGTATTATTTTTAGTATCTTGCGCTACATCTGTTTTTTATACCATTTGATTACAATATTCTATGTTTGGTAGATCTGTTTATTCGATGCCAACCTTTTTACGCAGCTCTACCTATTTGTATTGGACAAGTTGTCAATTTGTTTTGCCACTTGATAATACATCGTTGTTGAAACTATTTGTGGTTTGATGGGTAACCAGCGAATGACTATGTGTGTTGGAGACTTACGATGAATCTTCTTGCTGATGAATTAATGATATTATGATGTTAGATGTGTTATTTGTATTTTTCATTTCTCTGGTTATTATTTTCTTATTTACCAGTGATGCCACTTGTCCGGGCTAAACCAAAAATGTCCGGGTCATCAGTTTGAGGGCTGGAAGAATGCTGAAGATTTTTTTTATATGAGGGGAACTCCTTCAAGGACACCTAAGCGGCAGTGCAGGACTCCTACCGGCTAAAACCCCTCATTCTTCTTTTGCAGCCCGGTACCCACCTTTCGGTATACCCGGGAAGCAAATTTTGTCAGCGATGATCTTCTTCCTTCTTCTTCATAATCACCTCCATAAAACCCTCAATGGCCTTCCATGTTTCTGGCGCTTTCAGCACGTGGTCTATCAAATTTTCTGCATTGAGATCGCAGTCTACGGACTCATACAGCTGCTCTCTTTCTCTTCTCCACCTGTGGCATTCAAAAAGGGTATGTTCAGCGTCATCAGTCTCGGATGCGCAGTACACACATCCTCCGTTTGGAGCCTTCTGTATTTTGTGGAGGAAGGTCCCAAAGACCCCGTGTCCAGACATGCACTGCGTCATCCGAAAGAAGATTTGAGAATTACAGAAAGTATAAAATAAAAGTAGTGAGAAATTCAGAATTATCTTAGCGAAAATATTATATAAATCAGATTACCTACTCATTTCTTAAAATTAAGAATAAGACAATTTATAAAAAATTTAATTAAGGGAAATCCTATATTCCATCTCTTCCTATAGTGTGGCTTTGAGTAGAGGGACAACGGTCACCATTACAACGGTCTGTGCTCGATAAAAGATCGTTTTTTTTTTTTTTTTTAATTTAATGGTTTCTTGGTACCTACCATTTTTTCAACCCTCGACGTTTATTCACCTCTGTTCCTTGAAAATAAAAAAAAAATGGCATAAAATGTTGTAATTTTTGTTCCAAAAGTCCTTTAAGTAGATATGTTTTATATTATAAGCCAATGTTATCGTAATATTAAACATAGAATTTATAGATAAATCTAGGCTAAATATAAGAAAAAAAAAACATTTGGAGCGGACAAGTTAATACAAGAAAAATATTTAACCAATTTTTTTTTTTTTTTAATTTAAATCATATCAATAATTTTAATATTTCATTAATTTAAATCTTTTTCTTTTTCAAGTTTGAAATGCGACAGAACTGAAAAATTGACAGATATTTGACAAAAATATTTAAAATTTTATTCTAAACAAAATAGAATCGTTTCATGATTTTTGACAGTTGTAATGTCATCAGCCGATGTTTGTACGTTTTTCGGTTTGACAATTAGAAATTTTCGTAGATAATTTAATATATTTTTAAAAAATTACAATGTTTATATGAAATTTTGTTCAATTGCTACATATTGTGAGATGTTTGAATGCGTCAGCACTCGAAAAAAAACATTTGGGGTGAGTTTTTCAAACATTAAATAGACACAGATATATGTATATTGTTTTTTTTTTCTCAAAAACTTACAATAAAAATATAGTACGTGATATTATTTTTGTTAATTATTATGGTAGTGGTTATATTTTTATAAATATTTTTTAGTAATTATTAATTTCGCGGGCTGATTCGATTTTTCACCATATTATATGAAACACATATCAAATTTATATGTGGATTGGTAAATAGTGTTAAGGATCGATTTGAAGTTATTTATCGACCAATTTTAAAAGTTGCCTACTTTCTCATACAAACTTTCCCTTGAACGGAGTGACATTTTAGTTATACTCAAATTGGTGTTTTTGTTTGAAAAAAAAATGTAGATATTGCTGGTTATTGCCGTTTAGTTAGTAAATTTGGATAGATTAGGGGATTTAATAACATCCTCAAATGATAAAATTACGATTTGAATAGGTTAGGTTAAGGTTGGAACGTTGTTTCAAAGGGGGGTTTGCGGGGTAGAACCCCCCATTCCTCTTTGGACACCTCCCCGACTGATAACACTAAACTCTGTTAGGTTAAAACATATTCATTTAGAAGGATTTTGTCAAAAATCGAAGTCCTCGAACTTAATAATTACCTACCTTTTTCTTTTATATTTCTGAATTATTTTATTTAAATTCTTCTTCCTACTTGATTAGGCTTTTTGACCTGTTCTTCGGCTTGTAAATAGGTACCTAATCTCGATACCAACAATTCTTCCATTTGATTGTGTTGTTCATTTCTTTGACATTACTATACCATTCCCTCTTTTACTTTTCTTTACTATCTGATAATATCTTCAGATTCACACATCCCTTCTATGTATTTCTTATATGGTCCCTTAAAGATTTCCTGACTATACACTATACACCTCAGCGTCCAACTTCCATGCACCACCATGCAGGTTATTACAGGTCGCTCATAGGCCTTATATACAAATGCGTATTTTCGCTCTTTATGGTGATATTCTTATTACATAAGTTGAATTTGGAGCTCTCTGAATGCGTAAAGATTTTCAATAGTTATTTTAGTTCAAGGGACCATCAGTATTTATATCGAGAAAGTGACGATGAAGGATTCACATCAATACCCATTAAAATCTCGTATATTTTTATTGATCTGAAAGAGTTAATTTCAGTTGTTTTTCAGCTGGTTACCTGGCGCAATTCCTCCTCATACTTGCCAATCTCATCCTCCCATCTAAGCCATGATCTTCCCACCTCTCTTACAGAACTATCTTACCAAATTTCTTGTTGTACAATCGATCAAGGATCTTAATTATTCATTTTATTGATTGTATAATAATGTTCAAAATAGAAGCTTAATTAACTATTGGAGATTTATCTCTACCTATTCATATTGCAGTCTCGTCCAATCTGTGAAATTTGAATCAATGAAATTACATGAGAAAAGTTTTACCCGGCTTGTAGTCGGGCCTAGAACCTTTCATAAAGGTGTGTTGTTACCAAATGAATGTACATAGAACCGGAGCTGGAAAACAGAGAAGGTTTATTTGCATGAACTTTCATGTTAGACATTATGGAGACGCATAATAAGTGTTTGCACTAACTCGTCTTTATTTTATATCATATCGATATTTTATTTATTAGACATATCAAGAATTTTGCAATTAATTTTCTTTTATTTCATTTATTCCCGTCATTGGTCTCAATTTACCTCAACTTATGACTGGGTAATTAATTAACCAAAATAAGTAAATAAACACCATTGGTAAGTACCTATTGAGATTGAATTATAAAAAGGATCGTGTCAATATTGATATTTTGTATTTTTCTCTTCTGTCATCACCGTTCACCGATAAATAATGTTTTTTTTTGTCTGATTTACATATATTATAATGAATTGTATGAAAAGGCGCCACTCGCTTGCGTAGATTTCAAAATCAATAAATACATATTCTTATCCCTCAACTTCGAAGTAACTGTATTCTGCTATTAGCACCGAACTATGCAGGCAGGTCGTCATCAAACGCCACCACACCTGAACGCTTTGCGTCAGTAGATTTAATGGTTATTTACCTAACAGCTCCGTGTTGACAGAGTTAATAGGTTTAGAATACGCAGGCAAATTATTATTATTGGTACAAACTGTTAATACCCGCTAACAAAGCGATTTTTCGTATTTGAATGATTTCGTTGATATCTCTTATAGCCACTATCGTAAGGTTTTTAGCCATTTGATTTTATTGACGAGTCTGTGCTCACTGGTAATGTTTAAGTCTCCGAAACTAGTAATCATGATAATTCTCGACATGTTCAACATGTCGAAAAATCTATTTTTTACAACAAGTAGATATTTAATAATAATTAATGAAATATAGAGATAAAAGTTGGAAATTGTTGAGAACAAGAGAGCAACCAAATTTAAAGACTGCGACAGCTGTCATGTATTTGGCTTTTGAATATTTCGTAAACAAAATCAGCCAAATCGGTCCACCGGTTCTCGAGTTTTCATAACGAAATTTTCAGTTGTTGGGATTTTTCGCACTTGATGCATCAACATTTTCGTCATTATCCGATGTTTTTCCATGTCTCATTATGAGATATTGTGTACATCGAGTCCTTGTGAATGGAAGGTTTCCTAGGAAAATTCATAAACGTGTCCCTTCATCGGATAGTCTTTTTCCAGTAATTTTGAGGATTTCTTTAACAGTAAACATGACATAATACAATTTTCTACGAGTATCGAGCATGTTTTTGCGCAATTCTTGTTAAGTAATTATTGATACGATCGCTCGTAGCATTTCACGCTTTGAAGATTGAACTCAACGGTGATCATTGTTTGGTTTAACCTAATTCTATTGAATGGTAAATCATGTCATTACTTCTATATTGCAAGGACAATGTGCAGAGAAAAGGCCAAGAGGAAATGCGCAGAATACCTCGACAATCGTGGGAATCTTAATATTGGAGGAAAAGTTCGATAAATTCTTTCCGTATGATTGTTGTATGGATGTTTACATAATATTCGTGTCCTCATCTCTCCGCATCTGATTCATCATCGCAGCATTCGAGAGCCGTTTAAGGATCCACCAGCCATCGGACGACCTTTGGAGGTCGCTTGTAAGTTGTCCCAATTCCGCGTGTCATCGCTCAAACATTTTGTTTATCGGAACTGTATCGAATATTTTGTGGCATATATCGATATAGTTACGAAGTGTTTGCATTGTCGATACGTCGAAACGCTTTTATTAAGTCACTAGCTAATACACGTCTTGTTTTACGTTTTTGATTCCGATTGTCAGGCTTGATCGGTAGGTAATTAAACAGGTTCTAGTCTAGCTTCCCATTGCTTAACAGACCTCTATAACTGACATAAGCACAGAAAAAGAAGAATGACACTTTTACAATTTTTGTTTTACCGACCTCATAATATTATACGAACCTACCGACATAATTTGCAAGTTTTCATAGAGAGCTCTGTGGTTTGAATCTTAGCTACATTCCCTACACCCTCTAATGTGTGATAATTAATTAGGCATTCCACCCATAGAGGGTGATTTGTGCTATCTGTCAAACTTCAAAATGGAGGAATCATTTTGCAAATTTTTTCATTAAATCTTTATTTATTGAGAATAATAAGATTTGAATAACATTTATATGTATAACAAATCAATCTCCAATAATTATTTTATTACATTTTCATACCGTAATACCAAGATTCCATTCAACGTTTACATGAGTAATTTTGTTTCCAAAAGATGGCTTACCTACTGTCTTTTTTGAAAAATTTGTATGAAGATCCTAAAATAATAGAGTTTTTTAAATAGCTCTAAATATATTAAAGTTAATGCAGCAAATTGTTTTTAAGAACCTTCTCCGGCATTTTGCACGGCTCTGCGCAGATTCATATCTTACGTAGCATTTGTATTTTGAGCGTGATGCACCGACATACGATAAAAAGCAAATATACAAACATTTCTAAATTATTATGTAGATTATTGTCGCGTGTTTGAGAGTCTGTAAGCTTGCATGTAAATATAGACCGATGACGGTACTACCCGTACCCATACGACTATACTGTATAATGTATGTTGATGTAACATTTATCTTCCTTAAATGGTCATCTAGGATGTAATATAATATGATGTGTTTTCTCGAAAATTGATCAATTTTTTTTTATGAAAATAGTAGTTGTAGGTGCGCATTTTGTCGGCCGTGCCGACCATTTCCGCTTTCACGACACAACCCTTTGGTTAGTTTGGGCACTACAATTTTTTTGAAATTTTTGTTTTTTTTTTTAATTTCCCTTCTTTTACTTAAAATTAATCTGATTTGAATGAAAGCATATCTGCCAATCTAAGAAAATAAATAAAACTATCGATATAAATTGAGAATTATGTAAAAAAATAAATTAATTAGATGTTAACGAAAATTTCAAAATTTGGTCCTCGAAGTACCAAGTGAGTGTATTATTATCAAATTTCATAATAATTTATACTGCAAATTCTCAAAAATAAATTTAGATACATCTATCTCTTTCTATTTTTGCTGTCGAGATGCTCACGGCCAGAGTAGAAAAGTATAACCCCGATTTCAAATAATTATCACCGACAACCAATCAAAATTTCTGACCTAAAACGCGGAAAATTTGGCTCAGAAAAACGCGTAAATAAATGATATTAATGTATTATTTAATGAATTGCAATGGCGAGCTCGTCCTTTAACAACATAAGAAAACTGTGGAAATCCACCAACTTCTCCACCAAGACTAAGTGTCGCCTGTTTAACGCATGCATTATGCCAGTGTTGTTATATGGTTGTGAATCCTGGCATCTGACGAAGGCTCAACAGAGGAAAATTCTCAGTGTTGAGAACAGATTTTTGCAACAGATTTTGGGGATAAGGTGGTACCACTATGTCTCAAATGAGACCGTACGCGCCAGAACAGCACAACAGCCAATCACCTCAGTAATCCAGAATCGCAGATTGAGTTGGCTTGGCCATGTTCTCCGCATGTCCCCCGAGAGACTTGAATATGCAAGTCTTTTCTACAATCCGGATGGGACAAGAAGGCGAGGCAGGCCGAAATTGACAATCAAGCGGGCATTCACTGCGATTCTACAAGATGCTGGACTAAGCTGGGATGAAGCTGTGCAACTGGCGCAAGATAGAGAGGCTTGGAGGAACTTCGTGGCGTCCACATGCTCCACACTGGGAGCGAACGTGGATTAAGTAAGTAAGTAATAATATAAAAGAAAGTCGGGTGTGCGAACAATTATAACTCGAGACCGGCTGTAGAGATTTTTATGATGCTTGGTTTATTGTATTGTTATCCGCTCCGGATAACAGAATAACTAATTAAACACCGAAAAAGGGACGGAAAATAATGTGAATTATTAAATTAAAGTAAGTATAGAACGGAATTACTGTGCCATCTGTGAAAAAATCCATAACATATTTTTTATTTATTATGGTTGTCAAAACCATTGAGTTTCAAAACATTGGTACGCAGATTTTTGATAGAATTTCGAGCTTTCAGAAATATTTTTTTTAACATTCAAACATAATATTATTTTAAACGTATTTTTATATTAATTACAAATTCGAAATCAATATTCATAGTAAGGACTACATATACAGGACAACGTCTGTCAGGAAAGCTTGCTGGAGGGTGCTCTTATGCTGTTTCTACCAGTCAATCATCTTATCTGGAACGTGATTCGATATTTTCAGTCAGTTAGAAGTCAATTAGGTTTGAAATCTGGACCACCGAGGCAGGGTCTTTACGCAATATATTTAGCAAAATATTTTTTGTATTGGTTTTAAATTTAAATAATACATTTATCCTGTACGCGGTATATTTTGGAGCTTAACACAGTATAGTAATAATTTGTTTTATCACTGATCGGACGTGTGGGTCATCGCACAACTTGTAAAATAGAAACATTACTTTGATAACCACATGTTAATCCGCGGCCCGACAAATGTGGCGGTGTCTTTCCGAAACCACCCGTGCCACCTTGTAGATAATCTACATAATAATTCAGAAATGTTTGTTTTTTTATTTGCCTTTGACAATACTTTACCGTATATGTGAACATCACGCTCAAAATACAAATGCTACGTCAGATATGAATCTGCGCAGAGCGGTGAAATTTGCTCGAGAACGTTCTAAGATACAAATTGGCAACGTTAACTTTAATATATTAAGAGCTATTTAAAAAACTTTATTTTTTTAGGATCTTCATACAAATTTTTCAAAAAAGACAGAAAGCCATCTTTTGGAAACAAAATTACTCATGTAAACGTTGAATAGAATCTTGGTATTACGGTATGAAAATGTTATAAAATAATTGGAGATTGATTCGTTATACATATAAAAGTTATTCAAATCTTATTATTCTCAATAAATAAAGATTTAATGAAAAATTTTGGAAAAAAAAATCCTCCATTTTGTAATTTGACACATTTTAAAAAATTTATGGCCACATTTTGTGTAAAACCGTCGTAGCCATTAGATGAGTAATAATTATGTAGCTACCTTTAAAAATCATATTCAAATGCAGATAGGTATAAAATAATTTAGCAATAATTGTTGAATCATTTTATATTCAATATATTTTATATTTAATAAAGTTTCTTAAAATCATTGTTGAAAAAGATTTGCAAGTAAAATAATAAACATTGAAATTGGTATGAACATTCCATAAACAAACTTGCCGGTAAAACAGTGACCGATAAATTAGATCATTAGGTACAGTGAACTTGACAGAATCGTTGGGAGAAAAGAAATAATATCGACAATAATTGAGAATCTTTAAATGGCATTCAGGAATACTGGATTATAATCAGTGTAGTAAAACGTTTGTTTTATCCACAAAATAGTTTAGAAATATAATAGTAAATAAACTCAAAACTATGTTAGCTTATTTATCATATATTATATTATGCAAAAACAGTAATATACAAGGTTCATTTAAAAAAGACTGATGGTATTGTTGCCGTGAAAATTTGTTTAAAAAAACAATATGCATAGAGTTTCATCGTGTCAAAAGAAGTATTCTTGAAGAAAGCAATCAATGAGAGGTATGACTTTCTTAAAACTGTCCAACGTTTGTGACAAATCATTCATCCTAGAACAAACACAAAAGATATAGGTACCTATAATGACGGATAATATCATTTCATGAATTTTTTGGGCTAGGTACACATTAATATGTAATCTAAAGTCATCTACATAATATTTTTGTAATGCAAAATGCCGGAGAGCGTTCTTAAATACACTTTGATGTATTTAAGTTAATATTTGTATCGAATTTTGTCACAGACAATGGTGGTAAATATTATATTGAATCTAAATCGTTATGTAGATAAACGCAAAGTATGGTAACTTATTTATCATATGTTATATTCTTTAAACAAAATACAAGAAAGATCATACCTATTGTTGTGGTAAAAAATCTTAATGATGTAGGACGATCATCGTGTTGAATGAAATATATCCTTGAAAGACAGCAAAATGCAGTGATCAGTATGTTTGGAGACATTTTCTTGACGGAACCTCCAAGGTTCCTTCAATCCAAAAGAAAACCAAAAAGACTATGGTCATCCCATCCTAGAATAAAAACAATAAATTATGGTAGATAGTTATTACATGGCCACCATTATAAAATATGAAAACTTGAATCTATAGGTACCTGTAGATATATCTCCATTATACATCCATTCTCAAAGTATGCTCATAGCCTCATGTTGATTTTTTACACCCAACGTAAAATTTATTCCAGGACAAGAACCATTTATCACATCCATTGGGTTGTATAATATGTAAGTAATATAATTTTTGGTTGATGCTGGAAGACAAGGATTTCTATTAAAAAAAGTGTTTATTCTACATAATTTAGTAAATATTACGTAGGTAGGTACATAGGGTAATCTAAATAAATAAATATTACCAGGTACTTACTTAGAAATATATTAACAGCAGCTATCAATTAAAAAAATATTCGAATTTTGAAAATGTTTTGTTGTTTGTCAAAATATCGATGACAGCCAGTACGCCATAGATATCATTACGCCAGTACCATAGATTACCCATAAATTATTTGCGGTATTTTTTTGTGAATGAAAATTAAATCATGATATTTTTATTGAATGTTTTTTTTAATTTTCAGGTTTAGGATGTGTGAATTATAAACATTTTATATGAATTCATTTTATTGATACTTTTCTCCTTTTTAATAAATTCCGATAATAATTTAACACTAACTAAGAATATTTTTTTAGTGTGTTTTGGTTCTATGGTTCATTTGATACGTCATAAAAAATCTATGGATATGTCTAATTTTGTTTCAAACTATAAAAAAATGTAAACATTGAATTTAGATATAAAATCAATTTTTGGGGTTAATAAAACAGGTAAGCAAAGTTAATGAGTAAATATTATTTCAAATAATCGCGTAATTACAATGCAGCTAGCCAATTACATTCATTTATTTTCTGTTACTATATTTTTTTTACAGGATAGATTACAAGATATTTACAACAATATCAAGAATGAATTTCTAAAATGTACAAGTATGCATTTTATTACTGGAATAAGCAAAGCGGTAAGTCCCGTATTATTATTTGATAATTGTACATCATTTCATAATATGTTTGTGTATATAAATTCCATAATGTTTTGTTACAGATTAATTTTACGGCTTTTGTGCGTTTGACTTCTGGTGCCGACCATTTTCAACTTTTACAACACAAGCATCGTTTTGTGTGAAAGATGTCAAAAGTGTAAATTTGTTCACTTTGGGTGAGTCCAGATTCATTTGTATAAAAAAATGTGTTTTGATGAGCTATGACATGCTAGAAGCAACATCGGATTCATACATTTAGTATGATTAGAGACACATTATCGTTGAGCATTGTATTTTTATGAAAAAATAAGCTTTTGGCGTGCCACAACACAATTGTTCACAACACGTCTGTAGGCCTAGACAAAATACATTTGGCGATCGACTACAAACGAATTCTTTCACAATGTAGAGTAGGAAGAAAATTAACTGTCCACTTTTTATAAGTGTCTTTGTTTGGTTTAAATAATTGTTTATATATTCCAGAGGACAGTTAATTTTTTCGTACTATACATTGGCAAAATCTTCGTTTGTAGTCGAACGCCAATTTGAATTTCTATATTCTGTTTTTATTTATTTTTTTCTATTTTTAATCTGCTAGATCTAACAAATTATGTTATTTAATTTTACAAATTGGTAGTTGTGTTTATATTCATTGAAATATATGTAATTGAAATGAAATAAACAGAATGTTTTCATTTATTTATAACCAGAAATAAACTGAAAAAAAAATACATATTATAGTGTTTTAATTTTCTATAAAACATCTAATAATATATTATTCTCCTGAACCACTTCCAAACAATAGATAATTTTATAATGATAAAATAATTTTATATTGATTTTTTTAGTTTTAGTCAAATAATCCATCAACGACAACTTAATATAAAGGATGAGAAGTCATGGATTTAGCAAGTATATTTTCAAATAAGGTTACTGTGTTAAAATATCAAATAATGTGATATTTTAAAACAACTTACTACCTATACTATTATAGGTGATTGTACTAGCAAGTCATTTCATTTACATTTCTTAATTATAAAAGCATTGTAGTTACCTATAACTTACCAAATAATGACTTTATGACGTCAAGAGGAGCATATCAGTTTGTGAGATAGCTACATGTATGTTTGAATCATGCACTTTTCACCATGATTACAGGACATCAGATTTATAAGAAGAACCACCTACGGAGAATTTATAAATGTAAAAGTAGTCACATCTCAATGTGTTGTTATTGCACTTAAACGCAATAGATCTGTTGATGAAAAAGCTTAACGCAGGTTTGAAACTTGACGTGGGCCTTAAATTCTTCAACTGTTGCGTTATGTTTTGATGATTGGGTGCCGACTTCTTAGTTTACTTATATTTATAGACATATTCCATAGTGAGAAGCTTTACTTGAACAATTTTTTATAAGTTTTATCCACAAACAGGTTGTTGGAAGTTCGGTGGTATTAGTCAATGACTTTCGTTTGCACAGCGCACTGAAGGCTGTGGATTCAAGTCCTGGTGGTCCCGTTTGCACTTTCACAACACAACCCTTTGGTTAGTGTGAAAGATGTCAAATGTGTATTTGTGTACTTTAAGTAAGCCAAGATTCATTTTCTTAAAAAAAAATCATAAAAATCTGTACTAAAAAGTCAAAACTTTTATTAATACAGTTATATATTTTTATTTTATTCTATAAAAAATATGATTTTCAAATAAGTATGAATCCACCTTCACAATTTGTTAAATATAAGGAACAAAAAGCTGTGTTGGTACATACTTAATTGCAGAATAATAAAATCAACATTGTGGTGAGAGCCCATAGCTCACCACATATAAATTGAGCACTCTGTCTTTTTAACTATGGGGCAAGCATAGAGAATAAGTCAGCAGTCTATGATTATGACTTACAGCGCTTTCTTATTGCTGATGAGGTGTGACAAAAAAATTAAGTCCAATTAATTATAAGTACATTATGTAGGTACACCACACTTTTATAAAGCTCTGTATGTAAACTTCCATCGATCAGATTCTATAACTCCCATTATTCTACAACTTTTATTATTATTGTAAACCTGTTTTTTTTTTGTTGAAATTTAGTTGAAGTTTCTATAATCAGACCTCTTTTCCTGTAACATCGAAAAAATTCATATTATTACAGACTGATATATTCAACATTACACCGTTATTTATGGTCAATTTTAAAATGCCATTTTTTTTTTAACATTTGACCAGTACTAACTGGATTATGACTTTCTTCTCTTGCTATTTCGAATGGCTTTGTGTGATGACTTCACGTTAACAACGTTCCTTATTTAGGTGGTCAAATTGAAATCCTTGAGTATTCGACAAATTCAACAATCTGCCAAGATGCTAGCCACCGGGCCAACGGCCCGTTGCATTTATGCCTTCCATAATTCGTCTATGGAGCTGAGATTCCTAGGATTATATCTTATAATGAATGCAATGCCAAAATGTCTACAGAATTTTAAAATGTGTCAAAATTTTCTAGATATTTTCTCACAACAATAACATTTACATGTTTTGTATATCTCTTATTAATTGTCAACTCTTGGTATGACTTATATTAAGCACCTATGAGAGTTCTAATTCTCTAGAAGTACCTAAATATTTATACTCAAAATTATCATTTATTAAAAAGTTTTACCCTGTTAAATGAAGTTTATCAACTGCAAAATACCTTAGTTATTTATTATAAAAGTGTGTTTCTTTACCAATTATTATTGTATTGATTGTTTTATTAATGTAAGTAAAATTAATTTTTGATATCCAAACTCCCTTTACGCCCCACTTAGGGGCATAGGGATTTAATAAATTGGTGGTATAATTGCCATAGCAACTTGAATTTTTTATTATTACCCTATTCCTGTGTTATATTTTTAATAAGCAATCTACACTGATTTTTCTATTCACACGAAGGCTGGATGTGAGGTGCAGGTTCGAATCCTTGGCCACAAAATTTTTTACTATGCTCAAAATAATTAACACCCACTTCTGGTAAGAAATTTCTGGTTCCAATTCCCAGATGGGTCAGAATATTTATAGGAATTTTTTATGCAATATTTTCTTGCTGGCTATACTGACAATTTTTCATACAAAAGATTTTCAGGTACAAAATCACTGGCTCGGGTAGAGGTCTTAACACTTAAAATAATTATGTACCTACCTGTTAAATTTGATATTAAGAATAAATAAAGCTTTGTAGGTACATAATTATATTTTTGCAGAAGAACAACTAAAGCATTTACAGAAATCAAGTGTTCTATCTAAATGTACTTGAAGGGGAAGGTATAGAAAATAGATAAAAATGCTATGTTTATGACTCACCTTTGCTGCCTCCACAGCAATTCTACAAATTTCTCATACTATCTAATTATATCTACCTATTTACCAATTCAAATCTTACAGGTAATACAAACTCGATCAGTCAATCAATTCTCCATTTTTTGACCCCACTTAGGGACATACTTTATAGGTACCATATTTTATTAATCCATAAATCAGGTTCTGTAATTCACATTTTTCTCAACAAACTTCATCAACAATTTTATGGACGGGTAAAAAGGCTAGTTGAGTAGAATATTTTACTCACATTTTATAGCATAGTATATTGAGTAACGCATTTATTTTATCTCTCTATGCATAATAGTTTACCACCTTTTCTTATAAATATTTGTCTGTTTCCTGTTGTAGCCTATTTGTCAGATTGAGTGCGGTTTTATCAATAAATTATTGATCTCTATAATATGTACCTACTTTTTTTTACGGTGAAATGTATTTTGATAGTTGAGAGACCGATTTTTATGATAATACTAGCTTTCCTGACAGACGTTGTCTTGTCCTAAATAATGAATATTGACTTTGAAATTGTATAATGATAAAGCTATTGTAAAACCAATATAATTCCGACCGATGTATCTGTTTTGAACGATGTTTTCTGGACACATTCTGTCAATTGCAATAACTATCAAACAATTAACAGTAATGTCAAACTTATTATGTAAGTTTTCTTAAATTTTTCTTTCATAAGAACCTCTTCTCCATAATGGTAGAAGTGGTAATTTTTTTATATAATCAAACCAATTTCAAACACTACTAAATCAGTATGGACGTTGAGATGTCAGATAAATTGGTGGAGCACATCAAAATGTTCTCGTACATTAAACTATTGTGGATAAGAAAATAAAGAACAGACGGGATATGAGGTATAAAAGAATTTCGTGGCAAAATCTAAGACATTCCTTTAGTGTGCTGGAAGCTGCGGAACTATTGAGATTTTCCCAGGATCGTGAAACTTATACACAGAAAGAAGTGGTATTTCAACAAGAAGAATTATTTTATTATCACTCTTGGTTACACTAGAGTTGGTTAGCTAAGCGTAATGTTTCTTATTTATTGTCTTCTTCTTCTTTTCCTCGATGTGTCACGTCAGGTCCAGCTGATGTGGACTAATATTATTGCCTATAGTTGTAGATCTCTCGGTCCTAGGCAACTTTTGAAAATCATCTCTGAAACCTTCCTTCCGTCTTCTTTCAAATGTTACTCAACCAGGAAAACTGCCTCCTCTCACCATTTCGTAGACCCTGAATTTTATTTCTTCTTTCTTTTCTACTCTAAATAATGTAGGTACTATTTTTAGAAAGTAGGCACATTTTGTCGTGTGAGAATTCGTCAAATTAAGCTATTCTCCCATCGTCCCATCGCATTTTCGTCTCATCCGGACTGTAGAAAAAAATGTTGGATTATCAGTAAGTACTCTCGTAAGACATATACATCCGAAGCACATGGCCAAAAAAGCTCGCTAGAGATGATTGCTTGTTGGACTGTTTCAGTGCGTAAAATTGCATTTGAAACGTAACGGTTCCTGCTTATTTCGAACATGTGTAGCAAGAATCAATTTTTTTAGCCTTCGTCCAGTGTCAGAATTCACATCTATAACTATAATATGGCCAAAAACAAAATAACCTATTTGATATCTGTGAATTAAATACATAACCTATAAAATAGAAACAATCGTGGTCACTACAGGCCATTTGGTATGAAGATTTATCTCCACTTTATAAAGTATGTTTTAAGGAAATAAAGTTGTATGAGATAGGCGGTTTCACGCCACCCAATTATTAATCTGAGGATCGAACCGCGGAGACCTCCTGCGATATAATATGACGGGTTATCTAAATGTCTTTAGCGGCCCGCCACAAATGCCGGTATATTACACACAATTAAAACCCATGATCTGATCACCCACCGTACACAAATGTGTACACGAAATCACAAAATAATTGATTAATTTTTCATTTACATTATTGGGTAAAATATAATTAATTATAATGCTACGCTAGATCCCATACATTGATTCCGTTTTCAGAGACGATAAATACTCCCTTCTGCAGATAATAATTACTATCGAGGGCAAGATAGAAGGAGACGGGATGCGGGTAGAAGACATTATTTGTCATGGCTCTGCAACATAAGGGCGTGGACTGTAGTCCGAACCATGGGAGAACTGATTCATGCAGATAGACAGGGAGGCTTTTACCCAAATCCTCCGTGGGTGGGTCCTGATTGGACACTTTAAGAAGAAGAATGATATACTTACTTAAAAACGAGGAATATTTTAATTTAATTTGCTGTACACAATTGTGTACGGTGGGCGCTAATGGGTTAATATCGGCTTGTTAGGAGGCTCGTGTGTAGAAATATCGATGGGAACGGCCGTCTGTTTGATTTGCCGATGTATTAAATTTGTAATAATCACATCGCGGGGTCCGAAAAAATGGCACCATACCGCCCACCCGCGAGGAGCACCGGAGGTCCCTCTCCATTCCGCTTGGGAGATAATTGGCCACTCCGAATGCCACCGTCGGACATGACTGACGGGGCGCACAACAAAAGCACCGGGAGGTGGAGAAGAGGTAATCCGACACGATGTGTGAGTCGTCTTGTGTTATTACGAAAAGTCGAGATGACTGTGTTTAAGAGAAAAATCGTTTTGTCGGTGTTTCTTAGTGTGTCAGATGGGAACGCCGACGAACCGACTTCAATCTTCTATCGGCCTTTTGATATTTGGATAACGAGCAAGTATCATAGAATTTCTGACAAGAAGTGATTTCCTCTTCTAGGCTCGCCGAACTTTCACTATTATTTATTATGTACTACCTGTATCCTCCAGGACGGTATTCAAGCGATCAAGGAAGGGATCAACAACCGCGTCTACTTTCTGAATTTTATCAGACTAACACATTGTTTCATGTTTTGTTCAAGGAGTTTATCATTTTTTATTGACATCGATATCGATCTTGTTGAATGAAAGAAAATTAGTCTGTGGATCAAAAGTTTGGTTTGAGCCTGAATTGGAATATTTGGAACAAGCTTAAGTAATGTTTTTTTTTTTAGTTTTTTTCTTTCGCTATAAGATTTCGTTTGATTTTCAATAAGCCGAAGCTAAGTATATATAGTTTTTAGAGGATAAACTCAAACGCGTTTGACTTATTATATCAGTAGTAATGATAAATGTGTGAAGTTTTGAAAAATAAATTAACACGATGTTAGAAGTTTCGGATGTCTGAAACAAAAGTAGGTATCATAATTGTTTTGGAATTATGTGGTTTTCCTCTTTTATGACGCGTTTCGTATGTAGGTACGTTCAATTCTTAAACCTTGTTTATTGTGCCGATTTAATCATAAATAACAATTGATACTTTCCTATGTAAAGAATAAAGATGTTAAACATTAATCTTCCTCTTCTTATTTTAGGCCTTGTCGCCTGTAATTCAAGAGGTGGGATCAGCCTCCTTTGAGGTCGACTCCTAGCTGTCTTCCCACCTCTTTGAGAGCCCTCTTCCATGGGGTTGGCCGTGCAATGCTATGCGATATTCCCCATCTCACTTTGTTTTCTTGTTAAATCTTGAATTAAAACAAATCCTGTTGTGGAGTATTATATTCCACGCTTCTTCTCAGGAAATTTTAACTATCCTTTGCTTGATTTTACTGAAGTTTTTTTCCATATGATACCCGAATAATGAATACTGTTCAAAAAATTATGATGAATTTTCCGAGTTCATAGAGAACTAAATATTGTTTGATTCTGACAGTTGACTTCAACGACGCGATGCTAAGGTGAAAGGTGATTTGACTTTGGGTATCAAAACCATCCAAATACAGCTGTGAATTTCCTTAATGTCTGATTTTGCATTTATTATAGGAAAGAAAATCAGTTCCTTTTTATAAATTTTTATTATGATGTATATTGATTGACTAAATAACGTTTCACAGTTTGAGAGGTTTGCTCCAGGTTCGAAATCTGTCAAGCTTGTTTTTCAATCTTTGGTTTACCAATTAATAGCGAACAGAATTATTAATTCTGTTGCCAATCCAAATGGATAAAAATGATTAATACCCATAAGTATTAATCATTTTTATCTACGGTGACAAAACGGTTTTTTGTAACTACGGTAACAAAATAAACAACGTTCTACTGACGGAAAACAATTCCCATCACACTCAGCACTTCTACCATTGTGAAGTGATGGATGGACTTGGCTGGGATGTGTCTAGGGTGCTGAATGACAGTTGACCGAGGAGATCGCTGTTCTTTCTCCCAACAGTCTCGAAGACGAAGACTACCCTCTCATACTGTGTTCCGTTCCTTCGATTAAGAGCTGTGGGATCTGCGAAGGAGATCTGTGGAGAGCTCTTGTTGGCTCCCTTATGGCCCTAATTGGGGAGTATGTATGTATGTATGTATTTATTCAAACTGAACAAGTCCTTACCAGCAATTATATGTGACTGTTATTTACCCGATAACCATGATATTTTATACGCGTTTTGTATTGCTCCTTCAATGATGTTGATTGATATCTAAACACCATTTTTTATTGAAAAATCTGCATATTATATTACGTTTGTCGTTGATCGTACGTCATAGTTAGCTCGGATATTTGCATGGACGGGTTCCTGCAAGTTCTATTTTTTTTTCTGCATCTATACCTACAGTATCCTACTATGCACAACTGATTGGTGTATTTAAGCAAACTAGTGGTCTCCCATTGGTTGAAATTCGACCATAACTAATTTAAATAATAAGTTTGAACATTATTATTTTTATATTGAGATTTTACATTAGATAGGTACCTACAGAGCGAGTGCTATTTCACAATTATCTTTCAAAAACAATGGCATGGATAACAATTATGAAATGTTGATGTAATATAATCCCTTTTATATTCATAATTGTCATGGACTTCCTGTTGAGAAAGTCCATGCAAGGAGCAAGAGGTATACCGATAACACAGAGAGATGGTCTAATGGGCGAACTGTGCGATCTGGAGTACGCGGACGACCTAGCGTTGTTCAGTACGACAGTGGAGGAATTACAGCGCAGTGTTTCAAGACTCTGCGACGAAACAGCACGCCTCGGCTTTCGAGTCAATGCCAGTAAAACGGAGCTCATGGCGAATAATGCCTGTCCCGATAAACAGCTACCGATAACCATCGATGGTCACCAGGTCTCCCGGGTGGATACCTGGGAGCAACCATTACCACCACTGGTGACCTCGGGGCTGAGCTCCCGATACGTATCGGTATGGCAAGTAGCGCCTTCAACAACATGACCAAGATATGGAAGGCGTCGGCGTTTAGTGTCGAGACGAAATGTAAACTGTTTGATGCGTGTGTGTTGCCCATTCTCCTGTATGGGTGTGAGTCCTTGCACCTGACTCTGGCCCAGGCACAAAAAGTATCTGCATTCGAAACGAAGTGCCTCAGGAGAATTTTGGGTATAAGATGGTACCACCGCATCATGAACGACTCTATACGCCGGCGCACCCAGCGTGAGCCCATCACCTCTACTATTATGTGGAGGAGATGGACTTGGCTGGGACATGTGTTAAGGATGCCGAATGACAGTTGGCCGAGGAGAGCGCTGTTTTTCCTCCCATCAGGGTCCCGGAGACGAGGAAGACCCTCTCATACTGTGTTCCGCTCCTTCGAGGCAGAGCTGAGGAATCTGGACATGGTGTGGGAGGAGGTCATTAACGTTCCGCAAGATCGAGCGCAATGGAGAGCTCGTGTTGCCTCTCTATGCCCCTAAGTGGGGTCTAAAGGGAGTTTGGATTTGGATTTGGATATAATAGAAAGTTTTTTCCATTATTACTAAAAACAAACAATATTAAGCTATTTTCATTTTGAGCACAGATAAAACAAAAGAATATATCGACGGTGAGCTGACAATATCTGCTAAGTCCACTTTAGCAAATTTTTCAGGAGAGAGAAAAAACTTCCTGGAATACGCATTTCTCAACTTTTCGAAAATGTAATGATGCAAATATTCTTAAATTAGTGTACTTGAACATCTGAATATGCTATTTTGTAATAAATATTACTGTAAATACTGGATACTGCACATAGCTGATATTGCTTTCTGAAAAATGGTCACTTAGCAGCTATTGTTATTAATAATCCTATATAAAACTTAAATTTTCTATCAATTCAACTCTCTTAAATCACATTTCTTTTTAAATACATCGATTTTATGCATAAAAGCAGAATTAAAAAATGCATTTGTCATTACATTATTCAATGAGTTGTACAATCATTTGAATTTAAATCTAAAGGAAGGTTTTTTTTGCAATATAATAGTGCTCCGGGTAATCGATCACGCTGGACACAATTGCAGACCTTGTGACAAGAGTCAGTTTCTTTAATCCTAACACTTACTTTGGACGAGTTGTCTTTCTATTACAAGGTCTGATGTTTATAACACAAAAAGAGCAATTCGAGCAATGGCAAATTTAAGTCAAATAGACTTTTTCAGAGAGTCCTTCAGCACATTGAAAACCATTACATTAACCAGTAAATATGTTTGGGAAATTCTGAAATTTGCTACTATATTTACAATATCTCGTTTTATTTTGAATATTTAAAAAGAATACATAATATACACGTGCATAAGACACGACAAGGCGAAGAAGAATTCTGACTGTCACAACTATAGGTATAGGCAATATGAGAAACGCTCAAAGAGTTTGCTAAACAAATTACAGTTTGCTAAAAGACTCCAAAAGTGAACTGTGTATGCCTATTAAATATATTAAATAACCTAACTAAGGAAGTGAGGTAATTTATTGCATGATCTCACATTTGTGATGAAGATACGAGGGTAGGTATTTCGTTGGAACGTCCTCTTACTCCGTTGACCACATGCTGAATAACAGAAACTCATTACTTCATCTTGTTCAAAACTTATATGTGACTTTCGTTTACCTTTTTTATGGCACCTGCGATTGTACCCACGACCTCTAATACGGTACAGTAAGAAAGTTGGCCCCGGAAACTCTAGGCTACCAATCGTTTCAGTTAATTTAAATGAAGTTGAATATTGTTTTCTACAAATATATTTCTGTCAAGAGTTATTGTTTCTTGTTTTATATTCTTCTTTCATAATAATAAATACAATTTCAATTCACATATTATTTAATTATTGTGGACGAAATTTTTGTGGCATTCGATGTTGGTGTTGACTAATCAGCTTGTAAATCCATTAAAAATGAATTGATGATTATAATTCTCTAATTTTATCTTGTGTCCAGATCAACTGAAATATTGTATCCTCTGTGTCATAATCAAAAATCATCGTTTGCGTTATTATTTTCATACTTGTCTTACAAAATAATTATCAGTATTTTTCAGTGAAAATATTTTCATACGGTATTCATGAAATACGTCAATGAACTTTTATCATAGACAGTTTTTTATGTTTTCCTTGTAAACATCGATATTCAATATATTATTATATTGTGTCTTCAATGTCAAATACATCTAAGTGTGTTTGAGTATCAAATACATAACATTACATAAGTGTTTTTTTTTTTACTGATTTAATGTATTTTATTACATAATTAAAAAAAATATTAGCATTCGCCACTCCTTCTCTATATAAACTATAAGTGTGCGAAATTTCATACTCCTCCGTCCGCGAAATTTTCGTAAATATGGTCACAAAGTTTTTGCTTCACGTATTGATATAAAGATGTAATATAACGTTTTGATAAGTACCACTATAATACAATATTATGAAAAAATTAATGAGTAAACAAATACCTACATTAATTTCGAAGTAATGCTGAAAAGGGTTCTTAGGGTTGTAGATATCCTGTGACAACTTTTAAGGGTGTATAGGTAGGTACCTACCTACAAAACTCGTCAGGCAAAAATAATGTAAGTAGTGGAAAAGTGCTAAAAATTTATAATTTACTAGCTTACCCGACAGACATTGTCCTGTGTTCCTAACTGAATATTGGATTCGAACTTGTATGGTGATGAATTAATTATCATTTGACCAATGCAATTCCGACTGATGCGTCTGTTTTAAATCATGTATATTCCATCCGCATTTTGTTAATCGCACCAACTATCTAACAATTGACAGTTTCTGTCAAAATTTCAAAATTGGAATAAAAATTATATGGACTAAGTACTAATATGGCTGCCTACGTAGAGTTTTCTTTAATTTTCTAATTTTCCATGCATTTTTCTTCATTTTTTTCTTCTAAAACAACCTTCTACTGATAAAAGCCTACACCACAAAAAAGAATTAGCGAAATCGGTCCAGCCGTTTAGGCGTGATGCGTGGGAAATTGCTCTCCATTTTTATATATAAGATAAGCATTAAAAGCATTATGTACAGTATTTTGTACTTGGAGGATCTTGCGTCATAGACAATTTGCATCAATCAAAACATTTCATTGAATGGTATCCGCTGTATTGACAAGGCGCTGGCTAAGAACAATGGTCGCCGCTGTGCTCCTGTCTTCGGTCAGGTTCATGACCAACCGTTGGTATTACATCACGCACTAGCTCTTCATACGTATTTTTTTCCTTGACTTCTGAGGTTTCGGCAGTGAATCTTAATTGCATTGTTTTGAACACAATGGCGTGTGTGACTTTGTCAATGGATTATGTCAAAACGTAGAGACGTGCATTTATTGTAACACCAGCATGATTTTAGGTGACCAATTGCGCGTACCTACGTTTCCTTTTTGGAAGCAGTGCAAATGATCTAAACATGGCTGAATTACTAATAATTTTTCTTTGATAGACTACTCCTCACTTATCATAAATCTGGAACGAAAATGAAGAATGCCTTGTCGATGATTATATTTATGGAATTTTGAATTTAAACACCTAGAAATGTATGTATAAAAGTATCTGTACCATAAAGCAAGCAGCCTTCGAAATGCAGTGGAATACATCAAATTGAAATGTTCAGAATTTGAAAACAAACATAATTAGTGATCCTAGATCAAAATGTTCTTATTTTTGCAATTTTATTATTCAGTCCACTGGTCCACAGATACCTTCTGGCAGCAACCTTTCTACTCTATTGGGCGGTTTGTCTTACAATTTTCTACCTTGTGGTGTACCCTCACCTGCCTTCTTAGCTAACCGTCACTTCTCATTCTATCGTTCACAATAATTGATTCAGCATCTTCTTATACTTCTGCCTCATCTAGCATCTTCGTCTTCGTCATAATTGTATCTTCCCTTCATGGTGCCATTTCTAAGGGTTTTACCTACGAAAGAGCGAAGCATGCAAATCAAATCTTAGTTGATTGTATTAAAGTCTATCAAGAGACCTGAAAAAACAACGCCACATGAGTCTAGGAGGATTCTCCGAAAAATCTATGGACCAGTAAATGAGGGAGGAATATTGGGTTGGCAATACCACCAAGAACTGTATCCGCAGGGATCCCGACGTCATACAAGTAATCAAATCAGCAAGATAACGCTGGGCTGGGCACATAATACGAATGAATGAACGAAGAAGCCCAGACCAGACGCTCACACATCCCGAAGGTCTTAGGAGAGCAGGACGACCCAAGCTACGGTGGATGGACGGTGTTAACACGGATGCAGGTGTTATTGGACTGACTGATCAGCTGGAGGACGGCGGCACTCAGAAGGACGGAGTGGAGGAAGTATCTTGACTCAGACAGGGAAAAGAGTCTATTAACTTTTGAATGCTGTCTTCTTTCTTGATGATCTTCTGCTGTTCCGTTCTTTGCGGAAATTGGATAGATAGTTATTATGTTGTTCTCCTTCCCACTCGTTGGTTAATTCGGTCACCTGGAACCGCGTGCGCTCATCGTCGTCTTCACGTGCGCCAAATAACGATGGAAATATTCGAGTCCGTGATTCATTGCAGGTGGGCTCCGACTCCGTGTACATATTGTTTTGAGCCGTAGAAGTGCGACGTGTGAGTAAGGAGCGGCGCGGCGCGGCGGCTGTCTTGTGTCCGCGTGCTCGAGACGAGACGTTGCGGTATGCGGCGAAGAGACAAAGCCTTCCGTTTCTCACGCACCGGCGCTTCATCTCCACCAGCGTAGGTACACCTACTGGCTACTACCGCTCTCGACATGCAAAATTCACTTTGGCGATAGTCTGTATGTGCTCTCAAAAATGTAATGGCTTTGAGTGTGTGACGTAGCATCACCGTCACCGTAGCAAAACCGTCATACGTATAGGTACTGCGTTAACTTATGGTTGTGAGGCGCTAAAGCAATGGTTCTGTAGAAAAGCGGACCCGCAATTCAACGGCCGTAACACATAGTAATTTTTATTTTATTTTAGTGGGCGTCTTGTTTACTACGGTATCGAAGCTACGCGCAATGACACTAAAGATACGGCTTTTACTGTCTTTTTCACGCGTTCATAATTTTACTGCCGGCAGCGAATGAGATGAATATAGAATGCTTTATTGTCTAAAGAATACCGCTTTCGTAGTATTACGGCCTATTTTCTTTTCTAGGAAAACATTATACGGCCATTCCAGTCCACGTCACGTGAGAAAAGAGATAGAATAGCAGAAAAACGTACTTTCAGTTTTTCAAGAAGAAAAAAAGAGAGGAAATGGTTGGTAGCCTGGCAGTTACGACGCCAGTTTTCGTACTGTTTCGTATTGAAGGTCGTAGGTTCGATCCCAGGTTCGACCATCTTTTTCATTCACGACACAAGCTTTAAGTAGCTTACTGTGAAAGCGTCAAAATATTGTATTTGTATTCACTTTGAGTGAGCACAGACAGAAAGAAAACCTTTCTTGGATTTGCATCTTTTTAGTAATTTAGTAATGGGGCTCGTTAATAGGCCATGAACATAGTTGAAACATTTGGCCACAAAAATTTTAAGGTAGGTATCTTTATGAGTATTAGTATTATGAATTTCAATTTCAATCGTACAAGAACGGGTCATCTAGTTCAATATTATGTTTCATTACTAAATATTTCGTAGCGTCACATTATGAAGATGTGAGTCAGAGATTTTAAAACCCATCATGTTGCGGAAGTACTACATAATAATATTAGTACCGATGTTATAACATAATATCATATTATTATTATTATTAATATTGTAGGTGCATGGATTGGATACTTAATAATATGATTTTTTTAGCACATCTTTTTTATTTTCACCGTCAAAGAATCATGTGTAAAGTTAAATGATTAATTAGTCGAGGTACTAGCGTTTGACCTTCACCCATTAAGATTTGGGTTAACTCTTTTCTAGGAACAAGGCGTTCGATTAAAATTTATTACTTCCAGATTTTGTATGCGGCTATTGTTCAGTTTCATGTGTGTGCGTGTAGGAGTATACTGTATACGTTGCTTGTGGCCTACCTCAGACGCATGATTTGAATCAACGAAAAAATAGGACCTCCTAGTAATGTTATACCTACTGTCGCCATATAAATTAATTATTTTAAACCAGATTTAAAAAAAAATCCATAAAATATCTGCGTACCAATATTTTTAATGTCAATGGTTGTCAGGTAATCAATAATTTTGTTATTAAAGAATTTTTCATTGTTGGCGTTGCAGGAAATCCGTTACATAAAAACTTTAATATTATATTATTTCTTATGCATTTTCAACTTTTTGATAGTTAGATATTATTATATCCGGTGAGGAGAAGAATCCAATAAATCGAACATCGGAAGAATTAATTATTGTTCAGCCGATTTCGAGTTATAAGTGTTCGCACTAATCCGACTTTATTTTATACTACAAGATAATGTGTCTCTTGGTTAATCCTGTGCTCTTTACTTCTCAGGCCCTCCGCACACGATGCGTTGCGTTATTCGCGCGTCCTCCCCGGGTAATGTGCTAAGGGCCGCCTTGTCTATTTTTTTTTTTTTTTTTTTTTTTACTGAAAAAAAGAATATAGACAAGGCGGCCCTTGTTACCTACACATCCTTTCGTTTTCCATGGCAAATTTCACTGTCAATGGTCCGTCGTTCTAAAATAACTAGACTCTTTGCAATTGCTCTTTGGTGTTCTTTAATTTGCCAACAGAAATCGAGAGTAAGTATCTTCCTAAAACGTCAGAAATGGCCTAAAAGCAGATTTGTGGATACAATCGTCTTCGTAATAATTATCATTGGCACTTTGTAGTCCACTTCTGGACCAAGATTCTTCACCCCTTCTTAACCCACTCCCTAAAATTTACCATCTCAATTCTACCCTGTCCGGCATCTCTCACTGTGTCGCTTCGAAATCTTATCCTCTCTTTCCTGTTCTGTGTAAGAATAAAAATAACTCTTTATTAGATAAATAAATATTACCCAATCGGCGGGGTTATTGCGTTGGGCAATTCTGCCAACCAACCAATTTGGTGGACGACCGAGAATGACGTGGATCGAGTACATTGATTC
Source organism: Mystacides longicornis (assembly GCA_963576905.1). Lineage (NCBI taxonomy): Eukaryota > Metazoa > Arthropoda > Insecta > Trichoptera > Leptoceridae > Mystacides > Mystacides longicornis. The sequence continues at coordinate 10,642,260 of OY756436.1, forward strand.
CGTCCTCAAGCAAGGCCAAAACAGAAGCACGGCAAATAGGAGAGTTGGTATGAGAAAAGGTATGTCGGTAGAAGATGCTAAAGAAGTGTGCTTGGATTGAAAAGAGTAGAGGTCCGTCTCTCTGCTTACCCCTTATGGTCTGTTTTCCTAGAACTACGTTATTGCCATAGCGGTAGCGGTGAATCTCAACGTAAAAATATTGTCAATATTGCATATCCCTTTTCAATGAGGTTCGCATTTCTGTCATCACTCTCATCGGTAAAAAATAATATTTTTCTTATCAAGCCATGGTGAAGCATTGCAAACGACAACCATAATAATAATTATATTACCCCCTATTCGGATTTTTGAACGTTCTTATTAAGAACGTTCCAAATGATGTAGAACTAAGTTCACTCGAACTAAAATTCGTATTCGGAATTATGCCGTGTTCTAAAAACCAATATTAGTTCACCATAAATATTTTTTTGAATTATAATTGTCTATGGATCGAGCATGCGCCTTATTGGTTGATGCTGACAAGCGGACAGCCAATCGGAGAAGACAAATTCAAACGAGTTCCATGTTCCAAGCAAATTCCAAGTAACATGGTCCCCGGAAACTGCCGAACCAACCCGAAGTGTAACGAAGACGACTGTGTGATTGCATTGGTGTTCAATGATAATAATTTTTGATGCTTTTATTTGTATTACCTACTTATAATAAATTCGGGGGAAATGCTTAATATTTTTAATAAAAATAAACTTGTTTTATAATTATTTGGTTAAAAAAAAACGTTTATCATAAAAATATCATCAGATATCTTTTTAGACGCATACAATTAGGTGTGAACTAAGATTAGGAACGTTTTGACAGATAAACGCGCTAAAATTGACTTAAATACGAAATCCGAATACCAAAATGAACTAATTTCAAACTGAAGTCTAATTAGGAACAAATTGGAACGTTCTAAAATTTCTCGAATACCAATTCGGCTAACTAAAATTGGAACGTTCTTATTTTAGTTTAGTGCGCACTTAATTTGAATTGGAATAGGGGGTATTATGTTTTTGCTGTTAAACTGGCTTGTATAAAAAGATCCGCATATAAACCCTTTATAATTCATAATATCTCAAAATATCTATACCTATCAAGAAGAAGCAATGTACATCGATCATTTCAATTCTTCGATTTTGGTCTCGTTCTTAACAGAACTTTCATCAATTCGCGAAAAGTAAACAAATCGTAATTCATTATTATTGTGTAATAGCTAATAGTGTGTAGTAGCTAGGAAGCCGTTCACGGTGTATCGATGTACACATGGACACATACATACATACTCTTGTAGCAGTATGTAAATGTATCACACAATAAGCCGTCGACCTTGCAAGGTCGTCCGTTAGATGGCGCGCAATCACGAATCAACAAGGCAGGGTCGCTACGAGTGACGATAGCGCCCGAGAAGTTTTTAACAAAAATTTAGAGAAAATTAATGCCATCTAGGCGACTCATTGAAAATGATTCACTTTTACAGTAGACAACAATTAATAACCTAAAAAATACATACTTTTATCACTAAGTTTATCCTATTTGAATGAGAAGTAAACTCAAATTTTCTATTGAGTGCAATGGCTAAGTACACAAATTTTAGTTTTTTCGTAAGTGCTTGTCGTTCCAAATTTAAATATTCCTTATTCACTAGGTATTGTTATTTTGCGTGCTTGGCTTGCTACGTTATGATTCGGTTACTGTTTTTATTTGGTAAATATCGCATCCCGCATATCCTAAATACTACGCGGATAAAAGAAATAGGATAGATCGAAATGTGTGTTACAAATTTTGCTGGTTTATAAAATGTCGAATATTTTTTTTGTTTGGTTATAAAAGTTGTCTGTTTGCATAAAAAATATAAAAAAACGTGTGTTGGGATAGAAAAGAATGGAGGTGGGATAGAAAAGAATGAAGTGGATGGTAGACTGGCGGTTACAAGGTCGTGGGTTGGATCCCAAGTACCGACCATCTTCCTCTTTCACGACACAAGCTTAAAGTAGCTCACTGTGAAAGAGTCAAAGAGTGTATTTGTGTTCACTTTATTTAAAAAAAAGTGTCCGTCCTCTCTGACGGAAAAATTTATGGATATTTTTTTACAGTCGACGACCACAACACGTTTGATATCTAGCGTATTCGAGTAAATCGGATTCAGCGTCGAGTGTCTCATGCACGCACCAAACTACACACTAAACTTGTTCAGTATTATAAAAAGAACGCAAAACGTTCTAATTTCAAAAATAATTAAAACACCACTCGTTTCCACGTTTCGATTCGTGAAATATCACCCCGAGTTTCAGCACGTTCGAAAATTCAAATCTATGCTCGCTTCTGTCAGTTGAATAGTATCTGTAGTTTATATTATGAACCTAATAATGTTCACACAATAAATTTATGTTATCATAATAATATGTTAAATAACGCAGAGATTACACATATATGCATACATACGTACATAGATCTGCATGTTATGTAGGTATACCTACTTATAGACACACTCGTTGCGCCTACAGTATGTGTGTCAACACGGCATGTATGTATGTGAATGTTATTTTAGTTCATGTCATTGACATTCACATTCAGATTACAATTTTTTCATCGTATAAAAAACTGATCTAGATTCTAGTAAGTATCTGTGTTCCTATATCGTAAATGATTACCGGATCAGGTTTTCCGGATTGCAATCCCTACGCCCTACACCCGAAGTTGGCTATATCACGTGGGATGCTATGCTATAACTATCAATGTCTTCTACCGTGACGATTGCTATCTATCTCATTTGATGCTAAAGAGACATCAAATCCGATGGCCTCTGTTCTGCCCACACCACGTTTATCCTTGATCTTGCACTCGATAATTAGCTGTAGAGGCAAGTAGGTACTCAGTACCGCACAAATTATGCACAGTCGATATGAACCACTTTTCTCCCCTAATGTTAACTTACTTGTACGAATTAGCGATTTCATGAAAACAAGCGATTCGCAGTACGAAATTCCATCGCGTGCCCTATAAATATTTTATTACTTCGATGCCTCTGTTGTACCAACTCACACATAATGTTATGATATTGAAATGATAAATTCTTAGAAGCGATAAAGTGACTAACCAATTTTCTTTTCTGAACTTCAGCAGATGTCTTCATGGTAAATAAATGTAAGCGTGTTTCTACGTAGATTATCGAATTCCTCTCGTTGTTGTGAAAACTTGGAATGGTCCGCGAAATATTTCGAATTTTTCAACATTTACTAATTGTTTCAGTTTGACTGATATTTTTATTTGTGTTCGAAACACCAGAGTCATTTTGTATTGATTTTTTTTTATTAAAAACGGGTCAAATTTTGTTAAAAAAAAAAACGGTACATTTTGAATTTGTTAATCTCATGGGATAACGCCGACATTACAATGCTAAGTTTACTAAGTGCGCAACAAAATACTTTCACGTTGAACCTACATAAATGGGGATGGATGGACTCGCCAGCATGCGCATGTGGGATGACATAAACAATCTGATAAACGAGTGCCCCATGTAAGGATTTATAGAAGGACTACCGGACTTGCACGCACTAGCGGATGACGCGATCCAATGGCTTCGGTCTCTGGAGGTCAGATTGTAGCGACCATAAGAAGAAGAAGACGTTGAAACATGGTTCAAAATCTAAGAGGTTGATTAACCAATCTATAATGGCGTGGCTGGTTGCCCAGAAGTTCAGTCGACGGCTTTCGTACGTACAGCGTATCGGGGGTCGTTGTTTTGAATCCCGGTGACGACAATTTACACGACACGAGCTTTGATTTCTGCCAAAAATGTCGAAAGTATAATTTTGTTAACTTCTTGTGTGACCAGATTCATTTTTACTAAAAAATATTCAACCTTCCCTCCCGAGACGTACTGGAACACAGCGAGGTAACAAAAGCCGTAGACTGCGCTCAATCCTGCGTATTATAAATGACCTCCATGCACACCGTCTCAAAATTCCTCAACTCTGCTTTAAAGCAACGGAATATAGAATGAAAATAATTTCTTCGTCTTCGAGACCCTGATGGGAGGAATACCAGTGCCAACTGTCTTAAGGTATCCTTAACACAATACAGGTTCAAGCTTTATGTTAATTACCTATGGTAAAGATGATGGACCTGCGACGAATGTACCTGTTAAATGCGTATTTTTCTGTGGTACCAATACCTTCAATTATTCGTCATCGGAATATTCGTCTTAATTTTTAAGATGAATATTCCGATGTCAATTATTTTAATTTGTATGATTTTGGTGGAGGTCATGGTGAGGTTGTTTTCCGATTGTCAATTCCCCATACTGAGTAAATACTATTCACTCTTCTTAAATCGTTTTGTTGATATGAAGAAGCCATTGAGTAAAAGGGGACCTTTGCGAGGCTAAAGTGCCTTGAGACTGCTTAGTCCTGTAGTACCCAAGTGACTCGTTTGATTTTCCCTAAGATGCATCATCGAGAAAATGTAATTGGTAGTTAGTTGGCTGTGCAGACGCCAGCCTCGTTATTGGGTCGGACGCTTTTCTCGGTAAAATCTTACTCCTTAAGGGCTCATTACCGACCTACGCGCCATATTAGATTATATTGGACTGTATTTTTTTCATTTGAACATAGTGTTTAGATAACTGACTCTTAATTATGACCAATGAGTGCGATTTCCACGGAAAATCAACGTAATTGGTTTTGAAAAACTTTACGAGCTGGTCGCCAAGAATTATTATTACTATTATTTAATAAGTTATTGAAGAGGTATATACGTAAGTAAATTAATGTACCTCACGTGATTTATATAATATAGATCAATAATACCTTACATTATATTTAAATTTATCGTTAGGTCGTACGTGCGTGGTGGTCCATTTAGCGACGTCATAGTTTTAAAAAGTGTTCATGAGTTCAATTTCTGAAAGTATTTAAACTGATTACCGTCATCCCCAGACTGGACGGAATCGGTTGACGCTTGTAAAAACATTTAAAGTTAAACTGAGTACAGAAAAGTGTTTTTTGTATAATTGTACTCATATAAGTATTCTGTATGAAATACTTATAACTAGCTGACCCGCCCGTCAAACTTTGACCTAACACAGAATAAAAAAAAAACATTAACTTATTACATACATGAATTGAATACCATTCAAGGGCGGATCCAGCATTGGCGCCAGGGGGGGGGGGGGGGCACGACATAGTAAAAAAAAGTCATTTACAAAATTTGGTATCTAGAAACTAAACTTTTAACCCCCCTGACCCCCCCCCCCCCCTGGATCCGCCCTTGATACCATTGACGACAATAATTATTAATATCGATGAATATTTTGATATTTTTTTTTATTTATTTTATTTCCCATACCAATAACATAAGTAGGTACAATAATAAGTACAAGTACTTACAATCTATATATATATATTTATTTATTTTGGGATTTATTCACTAGGCAGACGCCTGTGCCGAGATAATACTTTTTTTTTTTTTAGAAATACTGGAATATTACAAAAATGAAAATAACAAAAAAAAAACATAAATAAACTATAAGTATCTTTGAGACTAGTTGCATATATGCAGGATAACAGTGCCATTCACTAGTCGCTTAGTTTAAAAAAACAAGAGATGGCGGTATATTAGAAAATAAGTCATCTTGTCATCACTTGTCATCACTCATCGCAAAGGCGAAAGCTGTTATGATGAGTGATGTTTATTTTTACTGTAATAAATAAAATAAAAATAAAAATATGAAGTATGTTACGTTATTGTATTACACAATTGCAAGAATAGACTAGGTCATCCTCTTTTTCAACACAAGTTTTGCTATCTGTGTCACGTCTAATAAGGCAGTTAGTTGGACCTAAAGGTTAATTTTACTGTTCTGTACCTGTTCAGTGTTCATGTTCCATATTGTTTTTACATACCTACCTAACAGGCGGTTTCGTAAAAAATAAAGGAGACTTTAAGTTAAGTTTCATAACAACAAAATGACACTTTATGTAAAGCCCCGTTATTGGGTCTTAAAGTTGACTTAAGTGTAGTTCAACTTTTGCCACCGGAGTTCATGGAAAATTTTGTGGCGCTCTCTCTGTAACAAAATGATGTAGACTATTGTAGACGGTGACTCTGTGGACAAAATATTGTAAACAACCTACGTTTTCCATAGATTTTCATGGTAACGCTACCAACTGCTACCAACTTTCAAATATTTTTTTGACATTTCAAACTTTAGTAAGCGGGAATATTTTTTATTTATTTATTCATTTTAAAGATGAACACTGCTCACCATTACAGTGTTTGACCTTTTCGGTGAGCAGTGGGAGAGAAGATTACATACATGTCATAATACACAATACAAAAATAGTACCTTAAGTAGGTGTAGATAAAAACATAGTTCTTATTTAACCTTTCCTACTACTTATACAGAACAAAAATTACAAATGCTACTACGAACAAAAGAGCAAAATGACATTATATCAATAAATTGAAGATAATCAGTGTTCACGTAACAAACAACAAATAGCCAACCTCCTGTTTAAAATTGTTATAAGATATATGAAAGATGTCAATGTGCTGAGACAACTGATTAAAAATTCTGACCACTCTACATAAAGGAGAATGGATCAAAATGTTAGTTCTGCCATTTGGGAGATAAAATAAGTTATGACGTCTAGATCTAGTGTTAGAATCCGGAACATAAATATTAATTTCCTGTAAGATTTTTGGGTTGCTAATTATACCATGTAAAAGCTTAAAGAAATGTCTGCAAAGATATTCATCTCTCCGCATCTGGAGAGTCGATATACCCAGACATCCATTCACGAAAAGAGATGGAAATAAGTACGGGTAGTATCCATAAGATATTCTGTCTACAAAACTTTTTTTGGACTTTTTCTAACGCGAGAATATAACATGTCACCTCGTGAGGAGACCAAACCATGGATCCCGACTCCAATATAGAGCGTACCAGGGAATCGTAAAGTATTCTAAGGGTATTTGGGTTTTTGAATTGAACCGAATTTCTAAGTATAAATCCCAACATCTTATATGCCCTTTCCTTTGTTAGCTGTATGTGTGAACTGAACGTCATATCAGGCTTGTACAAAATTCCCAAATTCCTAATCTTGTCTACTCTAGCAAGAGCCACATCATTCATCCTATAATCGGCAAATAAAGGAAACGCGTCAACTTAAAGGAGACTGTAAATTTTAAAAGATTTTTTGAAACCGGCTGTAATTGAATAAATTTTTACATCAATATATCCAAAATGCACCAATTTAATCAATCTAACAAATCATCCACCTCCTATGGATCAAAATTACCTTATTCTCCAGCAATCCCATCTTGGATCTTTTAGCAAGTCTTTCATAGAATATTTTCAAAAATATAGTCTATTCACCAGAAGTTAATTATTGTATTTGCCTGCTGAAAAATGTATTGTCACTTTTGTTTTCAATGCGAGCTGTACGCTAACACGCATATTTGCCAACAAATTGTCCATAGTAATTTCGCTAACGATAGCCGGCATATAGTATTATTATTATAGTATCCGGAATCTCTAGTATTATTTTGTTGGCATCTGGAGCGCGCTTATGAATCACGAGAGATGTCTTCCGAGAAAAAAAATCGTTTTGCAAGCGCCAAGTAAATAATAAATAAACCGTAAATTCTCATCAAATCCATGCATGGAAGCGTGAGTAGTTATTAATTGATGATATTGGATTCGCCCGTGTTGAGTTTACTGGGTATGTCGTGACAATTCGCGAACGAATTTGAGGAATGCGATCTGGGACGAGATGAGAGGATCGAGATGACCAGTGGTCCACCGTGACTAAGTGACTGCTGCCAGGCGCCATCGTCTATTATGGCTTTTTAGTCGTTTGCGTTGAATTCATTACCATATCGTTTACGTGTCATATGAATAATCGACCACAGTCTTACTATAATTTAGTAGTCATGTATCAAGCATTTAAAGGTTCTTGTCAAGTGCAGGTAAATACCACTGCATAAAAAATATTTTGCCAAATTTTCTTTCAGAGATTCAGAAAAGAATGATAGGTAGGCACCTCTGTTTGTAAGACTTGTTATAAGAGTTACCTACTGAAGTTTAAAATAAAAACAATCAACCAACCAATCTCGCTTTGAGCCCTACTCAGGGGCACATGAAGGCAATAAGAGCAATCCCTTGCGCTTAATTAGCGCAAAGCTTCTAACCTCTTCCCACACCATATCCAACTCCCTCACCTCTGCCCCGAAGGAACGGAACACGGTATGAGAGGATCTTTCACGTCTTCGCGACTCTGATGGGAGGAAAAACAGCGCTTTCCTTGGCCAACTGTCATTCGGCATCCTCAACTCATGTCCTAGCCATAAGTTCCGCCGGCTATACCTACTGACACCTTTGTATAAAAAAATGTTATATTATTATTTTTTTTGTGCCTGATCTTTGGTGAGGTACTTACCAGTACTAAAAAAATATTCATAATTTTCAAATCTCACTGTTTACATTATTTCATACTTTTGCGTTTAATATGTTATAATGAAGCGGTTCATCACACCCATAATATGATTGTTGTGTTAGCAACTCTAGAATTTCGTGAGATAGGTATAAGTAATTTTTTTATCGTAACACTCTGCGATCCCGTGTTGTTTGAATAATAAATAAGAGATAGAATGTAGATATTATTAATTTGTTTGGGGAACGTGCCAAAATATGCGAACTATCAGCGAAAGGGAATGCGAATTATCTCGTTTTCCCAGGAAGCTGCCCCGTTTTCTCGTGTAGGACGTCCCATTCATGAAGATCTTGTACTATGTAGCCGTGCCGGCCGCTCCAACTGGATTTCTGTTGGGATCTCCCGATCGATAATAACAATATAAACTCATGATGGAATTTTTAGTGCGGATTAACGAGTTTGTTTGTTTATTTTTTTTTCAGTCATCGACACGATTTTTCTTATTTACATTATTATTATTTAGAGATATTTTTTTCGCGATCTATTCTACACTTGAACTACACTATTCTCGAAATGTAAACTGTTTGATGCGTGTGTGTGGCCCATTCTCCTGTATGGGTGTGACTCCTGATGGCATCTGTCCAAAGCCCAGGCACCCAAAGTATCTGCATTTGAAAGTGTCTCAAGAGAATTTTGGGTATATAAGATGGTACCACCGCATCACGAACGAAGCTATGCGTCGGCGCACCCTGCTCAGACCCATCACTTCCACTATTACGGAGAGGAGATGGACATGGCTGGGACATATTGTGTTGAAGATGCCGAATGACTCCCTATGCCTCCTGTTATATACCAATGCTCCCGAGTGGAGTTCTTATTGGGTTCTTATTGCAACTTTGTCTTTGTCACAACACAACACTTCATCCATGCCACATTATTTCCTAATATTCTAATTCCTTTTACTGTCCCACAGAGTTTTTCCATATATTCTTCGTAGAAAAGGTTTCAACGACAACAACAAAAAAATAAACGAAAGGACAGCTGGGAGACAACCTCGTTATAGGAGGCAAACCCCGATTGCACACCACAATTATTGAAGTAGGTACTCGACAATGTGTGCTATGGTCCATGACTTTGTTTCGGAGCGGACGTATTTCATCGAAAGCAAAGATTCGTGTGGTTTGCATCTAGATTCAATAATCCCGCGGTTCCTTTCGTTTGACAGGACCTGGTGTCGTTCAGTTTTATAATTATGCAATGATCTAATTATCACTTCTTGTCGGCATCATTGACATTGTATCAAGACATCCAATAATATACTCAATTATCATTAATCATCAGTTTCTTTTGAAACAAAATGTCAAACACCCATTATTGTCGTGCTGGATTTCTGCAAGAACGCGTGCGCATTCTATTTGAGCAGCCGGTTGGATTCGTGTGTCATAGTGTGGACTATTTGACTGGATTCCAATTGGTTTGTGAATCATTAGATATTTTATTTGCATCGCTTACCTGTGGATCACAAACGAGATCACGCTTGTCACTTTTATCTTCTATATTATAAAAATGGAGACCTACTTTGCGTGGTCATGGCATCACGCCTAAACGGCTAGACCGATTTCGCTAATTCTTTTTGTGTCATGTTTGAATTTTTGTCAGGAGAAGGTTCTTACGTAAGAAAAAATTAAGAAAGTTGCGTGAATAATTATAAAATCAAAGAAAACTCTAAGTAACCTTGTTAGTACCTACTTTTAACGATATAATTTAAATTCCAAATTTGAAAAATTTAAATAATATTGAGTTTGACAGGAACTGTCAGTTGTTTGATAGTTGGATCGATTGACAGAATGTCGATGGAAAATATATGGTTTGAAACAAAAATGCATTGATCTAAATTGCATTGGTTAAAAGGTAATGAGCGATTTTAATTTTCATAGTTAGGAACACACAGGACAACGTCTGTCGGGAAAGCTAGTTTATTTATAATAAAACTCTGAAATATGGAAGGAATGAGAATATTAGGAAGGTTTTTTTTAAAGAATCTGTACTCACTCGAAGTGAACACAAATACACTTTTTTACATCTTTCACACTAACCTAAGGCTTGTGTCGTGAAAGTGGAAATGATCGGCACCACCAGGAACAGGATTCGAACCTACGACTTCCAATACGCTGTACGTACGAAAGCCACCGATTGATACCACTGGACTACCAACCACCTCTTATGTGATTGTGGTATGGAAGTTAAAAAATATTGTTACAAAGATGACAGTAAATAGGTTGACATGGTTTTGTTTTGGCATGTGGATTGTGTATGTATGGTATGGGTGCAAACATAAAAAGAAAGATAATTTAAAAGGCTGAAAAAATGTAAGAAGGCGTGGTTAATCAAGAAAAACGTGGATATAACACATCGATTTCGTCCTAAAGGAAGGTCAAGTCCAGAAGCAAGAGAAATAGGAGAGGTTGTATGAAGAATGTTTTGTCGATGGGAGAGGCGAAAGAAGTGTGCTTGAATAGAAAAGAGTGGAGGTTCGTTTTCTTTGCCTACCCCTTACTGGACACGGCGTGATGGGTAAAAACATTTTTTTTGCTTCATATCTTTCTTTTTCATTTGCCGTATAAGGACCTCAGAGTTTGTAAGTCTCGCGTGTGAATCCACATTTCGAAGGGTTCTATTCTTTCCGTGTCCAAGTTTCGGAGCTGTATAACAATATTGACCAGACGTAATATTCATACTTTTTTTACAGCCGGATGCTGTTAATTATTAAATCAATAAAACAAATAAATTTTATTTTTTTCAATTAATGTACAGTAAATACAAATATGAATGCGGGTGAGGCTGTTATAATATTTTGCAGCAGCACATGGGACACAACTCTGAAAAAAATAACAGTAAAAGCCTGTAGATTTAGGCAGCGGTACCTCTTCTAAATTCATTCATAAACGGGATTAGCACATTCCTAGTAAATCCTTTATTTTGGACACAATATTCTCGAGAAGTAATAAATATGTTTTGTATATCGGTCCAGCGCTAATGACAGTGGCAGGCGGGAACAATGGCCGGCTTATTGTCCGGCGCTAGGTAGGTGCACTTCATGGTAATTGGATTGTATTGTTTTCGGCTGAAGAACCAATGGTTCCCTTTAAAGAAATTACTATTCTCGTTTTGTTGTTTTTGTTTCAACCTGTTCAAGAATAATTTATAACAGGATGTGCGAAGAAAGAACAGTTATAAAATTGTTATTCCCTTCCTAAATAATCCTCGTCCACCTGTTATAGATAAGAACAACGTTGATGTTGACAGACATTTTGGCTGTTTTAAAAACAAAATGTTTTTCGAGTTTCGCTTCCTTCTAGGTTGACTGTCGGTGAATACTCTGAAGTGTGTTTATATAATATATTTTTTTACCCATCACGCCGTTTCCCGAAGGCGGTAGGCAGAGAGTGCGAACTTCCACTCTTTTCTATCCAAACAAACCTCTTTTGCTTTCTCCAAACGCATAACATTCCGCATAGGTACATGCTCTTCTATTCCTTTTGCCTCGACTTGGCCCCTCTCTAAGACGGCACCGATATGGTCGGACCATGTCATTCGAGGTCGGCCTCGTCTGCGTGCACCTATTATTTCAGATTTATATATCCTGAACGAACTCCTATGAATGAAGAGCGAATGACTAAAAGGATATATAAAGCCTCAAATACTTATATACTTTTACTGCACCTTATCTCTAAATGAACATATCTGTAAAAACCAAACAGTTGATGAACAATGCAATCCTTATACCATCCATGATGTATGGGAGTGAAACTTGGACATGGACGAAAAGTCTGGAAGTTGGTGTAAATGCGGTAGAAATGAGATCTTTACGCAGATAAGGTGAGGAATGATAATATTAGAAAGGAATGGGGAGTGAATGTTAGCGTGGTGACTAGAATGAAATTGAATAAATTGAGGTGGTTCGGTCATGTTGAGAGAATTAACGAAGAAAAAGGATCTATAAATCTGAAAGAATGGATGACGGGGACGTGGCCGACCTTCATTGACGTGGACCGATCACATTGGCTACGTCTTAAAGGAGGGCCAAGTCAGGAGTAAAAGGAAAAAATGAGACAATGTGTGCGGAACGTTATGCCTTTGAATAAAGCGAAAGAGCTTTTCTGGATAGGAACGAATGATCCGTACTCTCTATCTACCCCCTCCGCGATACGGCAGTAGAGATGAGAGTTCTATGTAGGATATAATATGGTGGAAGAATTGTCATTGTGACTAGATAGAAAAAAGTTGAAGTTCATCGGGGGACGGGATGAGATAAAAAGCGATATGATGCAAACATCCAATTAAATAGTATGATTATTTTTATGATAATATATTCAATTTCTATTGCAGTTTTGAGGGCTGGGACTTTTGCAGTTCTCGTCATTACGGGGTCATGTTTTAATCCTCCATTCGTAGTGCCAATCATTGGCTCACTGAAGCTCTCCGCTGCGCTTTATCAGTGTTCGAAAATTTACTAAATGCCTCAGATCATTACAATTAGATAAAAGTTCATTACTTATTTGTCAATTCTCTCTTACAATTGGCTTTGCAGTTTTCATATTTAATTACAAATTATTTGCTTTCCGATTGAGTTTTTTGTGCGTTGTGTAAACGACGGTTTAATTACTTGTTCAAAAAAAAAAATAGCAGGTACTAAGAGAGATCAAAATTTTTTAAACGAGGTGCTAATGCGCTTGTTCAAACTTCAATTTTTCGAAGCGATAAGAAAGTTGTGAATTCGTCGAAAGTACCTAGAAGTCATGAGGGGATAAATACTTTCAAATCTCGCAGAATGATTGCCGGCCAGACACGGTAGCAACACTATCTCGAATTAATCTCAAAGGTTTCCTTGTTTGTGAGTTTTTTTCGCGTTAATCCCTAAGTTGTCTGACGCCAGCATTCGCACACTCCAAACAAAATCATCTAACACCGAAAACAGTAGAAAACAGTTAGAAGGATTATCTCTTTACCGCCCGCCTTTGTTACAGGAACACGGAACTTGGCTTGTTTCCGTTTTCTCGCCATCAAGTCCTTCCTGTTAAGTGAGGATTTGATAAGAACATAATATTCTTGCCGCTTGCTATTGCGGCAGGGATGAAACATGTTTTTTTTCATTTGTGTCCATTGCAGGTAGTTGGATCTTCGATATTTTAAAACGAATTTATGAAATTCAGAGTAGGTTGGCTACCTGTTTTATAACTATTTAGGATCATGTTCCATCGTAATTTGAGTCAATTTTTAGAAGGTTGGAAGATAGGAAGTCAGAGAAGTCATTGGCACTCATTGGTATGCTGTTTCTTCCAGTAATTATTATCACATTTAACTACCTGATAATTATCACGTACGTTGGATCATTTTCAATTTTTTTAGGTAAATGATTTATGATCTACGAATATTGCTTATGTTAATGTTAATGGATTCCAAAAAAAAAAAGAATGAACAGAAATATTTTCTACTGTCAAAATATATTAATACTTAAATATATTGTTAGACAATTTCCTTCTAAATTGTTTGTTTTAGTAATGAATGAGCGATTGTTCAGTTTGTAACGCTAAGGTACTTTTATTGAACTGAAGGGCATAGGTTTGTGAATCTGGATCGACCATATTTTCCTAACTCATGACAGATCCCTTTGAAGTGGAAACTTATTTAGGTATTTCATAAAATTGCCATTCCGTTAAGTTAGCTTAAAATTAATAAATTTTTTGACACTTTTCTACATAACCTGGATTTGTGATATGTATTGTATTCTCTTCTCTCTATCCTGGATAGAGAAAAGTGGAGACAGATGGAAGAGGCCTACATCCAGCAGAGGAGGGAAGGCTAGCAAGAAGATTGTATTCTCTGGCTGAGTAGGTATTTCAAGAACAAAAACTGGCTTATTAACTACTGTTTGCATTACTTTAAGACATGGGAAGGTATTTTTCTTTTGCATGGCTTCACAGCTTCGAGTCTTGCCTTTAGCCAAACTTCAAGATCTTGCGTCTTATGTCCTCATTTAGTCCTCGCTTCGCAGCATCTGCCCTGACTTCGACCTCTCACCCAATTATAAGCCTGGCAAATTTATTTCCATAACACTTACCTACCATTAAAAAAATATCATAGCTTATTCAATTGTTGAATATTATTTATTTCAAATAGGTAAAATAATTTATTAATTTTATATGTGGTCACTGGTCACCTAAAACAATTATTTATTCAAACCATGCAAAAAAGATATCGGTTACATTATTTGTTTGTTAGTAGATGATAATAGCCAGAAATCAAGGATCAACACCATAGGTATAAATTTAAAAAAATAAAGGAACCATTTTTTGAAGTTCGTAAATATCTTCATATTAATCTCTTCTTTTATAACACCCACTTTCTATCCACAAGAGTTATGATTTTTAAATTTACAATCTGCCTGTCGATTTTAAATAATATTAGGTGTAATACCTTTCTCATTTATGATCTTCGAACCACCTATATTGGTTCTTTGATATTCATGAAGGATAGAGGAAATATCCTTGTCGGGCTTAGAATGAGCATGATAATTTACGATATAATCACTATATATAAAAATGAAGCCCTATTTACCTGTGCCATCGCATCACGCGCGAACTGCCTGACCAATTTCGCCAATTATGTTTTTCTTGTGTTAGAGAAGGATCTTATGAAAGAAAAATATAAGAAACTTGTGCGGATTATGAAATTTAAGAAAACTTAAAGATGTAGTTAACCTTTTTTCATCATTTTGACAGCATAAACTTTTCGTTTTTTTTTTAATTTTAATAATACCTATGCAATTAACATTTTTTGTCAGTTCTTTGTTAGTGCATGCGATTGTAAGAATGTGCCATGTAAACACCGTTTTAAACAGATGCATCGGATGAAATTATATTGCTTAAATAGGTAATTAAGTTATCATTATACAATTTCGATGATCATAATAAAGACAGGACCAGTCTGTCGGGTAAGCTAGTATTTTTAATAATACTGTTATTTTCTGATCTGCCGAACCACTTACCTAATCCCTATAAAGAACATACATACATACACAGTTCGGGTTTAGAATAAGAATATGAATTTGTGTAGTATGACGAAGTGTATGTAGAATGGAGGCTTTTAACGACACAAAAAAGCAAAATATTTTTGACAAGTGTTTTCAATACACTTGTCGCACCATGTAGAAATATTTGGACCCGTGGGAGTATAGAATAAGCCTTCTCTTCTTTACAATAATCACCATTGTGGTCCATTGCAGAATCTTCTGCACGCCTACGTCATGTGTGGCACATCTATTGTTTCATGTTCATATCCCACCTATAACACTTCCTGAAGACTCCTTGTTTTGTCCCATAGATGTCCCATAGTATTGAAACTGTTTGACAGTTATCTTAGAAATATTTACGACGTAATATTATTATTCGTTGCTCCTTCAGAAACGATATTATATTTTGTATTTATTTTGTTCAGTCATTCGGTAAGTGTGAAAAGATTTTTGAGTGTTGATAGCTTTTTAGTTTTTATTATTGTCCATTTTTTTGCATGATTATTTACTGAAAATAAGCTCACCCGACAGATGTTGTCCTTTCGACTTATGAATTACAATTTGTATACTTATATATTTTTTTTAAAATATTTACCAATACAATTAAGACCGTTGCATGTGTTTCAGTCCCCTAATTCACGAAAAAGCTAAAAAGTGTTTCCTTAAAATATATTTTTTAAGGTGAATAAAACAAATTCCAATCACAAATAATATTTATTTTTACATTTTTCCGCAACTAAACTAGCTAAACTATTTGATTAAAGTTCATTCTACAATAAATCGTAAATTTCAGTTTCGTGCGTTGAGGAATCGCGAAATCTTTAAGTATAATCGATTAAAAGAAAAGTTAAAAAAAAACGGCTATGTTGACTGTTGAGAGAATAGGCCCTAAATTCTAAAATATTTGACAAGTTCTAAATTTTTAATCTTTTAAGTGAATTACCCCGCTGATGTGATCCAAATCCAAAATTACGATAGACTTTAGTCTGTCAAAACACAACTGCCTGAAACATAGTATCGTAACACTTGCAGGAACGTCTAATATTTGTTTTTCTCTCTTAGTTTGTTTCAAACCTTGAAAATCTAGGGGTGCCGTGTTGCAACACTGTGTACGCCTTCGAATACACCAGTCAATTGCGATTGGGAGATTGCGGATATAGGAAGAAACTCATCCACGGCTCAGGGTGATTACCAAATCGATACGCAACATATATAACTGTTTTTTTTTCCTAGAAAAGATTTGACATTACGAAATGAATAATATTACGAATCAATTTCTGATGGAATGCGATCGAGAAATAATATCAACGGTAATACTGACATGTGCTGAATCATTCCCGGACTAAAATCTCTACGTATCTAGTGAAAGTTCCTAAGTTTATCCTTGAAAAATTGAAGTACCGTTACGCCGTGAACGCCGCGAAGCCTTTGTGTAACTCACAATGAAGCCTTGGATCGGAATTCGTCCAATAAAATGCATTTTATGATTGTCCTTTCAATCGCTTTCAATGGTCCTATTTTTACCTTCGTCGTCTATTGTGTTGAGGATGCTGTTGTCTTCTAGGACATCATTATGTCATTTGTTTTTTGCTCCCCCGAGATTTGTTCTCTTTATAATTCTTTTATTTTGTTGCCATGCTTCTTCACACCTATTGCTCAAATAGGTCGTCAAGTACCTATGTGTCAAGAAATAGAAGTGACACGTAAAAAAGTTCCGCTCAACACGAATGTCTCGTTAAATTTCAAATATTACCTATATCAATTACTTTTTATAAACGATAATGTTCTTAATGCTAGGGGATGTTTCACCTGAAAATGGCGAAGAATTACATATTCCGTCACATCTTCAAGTTACATAATAAAAGAGACCGATATAGGTTCAAACAGTTAGGACAAAAATGGATTATTCAAAAGTATGGACAACGAAAACACCACTAAAGTATACCTACCTACGCAAATTTTAATAGTAAGTAGATGAGAATTACAAAAAGACACACAACAGAAAATGCAGTAAAGGAATGTAGGCCAAGGGTGAAGTACAGAAATATGCAACTTGGAAGAAATACGTTTTTTTCTTAGATTATGTATCAATATTATTAATGTCAAAGGTTGTCAGGTAAACAATAATTTTGTTGTTGTAGAATATTTCATAGATGTCGCTGGCGTCGCAGGAAATTCTCTCCATACGAACTATAATATTAGTTATATTATTTCTTATGCATTTTCAACTTTTTAATAGTTATTCTGTTATCCGGAGCTGAGGAGAATCCAATAAATCAAACACCGGAAGAATTCGTTCAGCCGATCTCGAGTTATGTTATAAGTGTTCGCACTAACCCGACTTTCTTTTATATTATAGATGGATTAAAAATAGCCGTAGATTGATGCAAAAATATGCACTTTGCTTTCCAATTATTCGCCGTGTGTGTGCTTTTTCCAGTGAATCAGATATGAATCTACATTATTTGCGCATACATAAGGTAGCAATTTTTTTTGAAAATTGGAAAAAAAAACACTCCTTGTCTTTCAGAAAAGAGGCAGCTATTCTGCAACAATACTCGGGTGACAAAAAGGCAATTCCGTTTATGACGTTTACACCTTAGACTAGAGGTATAATAAAACGTTTTACCACCTCGGAGTTTGGGGTTCGCTTACCGACAAGGGATCTCGGAATAATAATATAATATTTCACTCTAAGAGAAATGTTTACCGTTTTTTTTTCACCTCTGTTCATAATATTTTACGATGTTCTTCGACAAGTCACTTTTTGAAAAACAGCCACTACTTGTATTTTTATTATTTTATTTTTGATGGCGTTTGAATGTTGTAAATTTTTTTTTACATCAACACAATCGTCGAATGAGATCAAACATCCACCGAAATAATTGTTCATTATTATTATTGAAAAAAAAAAACAATAATTATTTTGTTTAGTTCTTTTAGGTAGTTTATTGTTTTGTTTCAAAGCGAACTGAGAACCTATTTATTACTTTGAATTTTTCGTAGCTTTTTATTTAGTTTCTTTTTTTGTGTTGTTATTTTTGTTCCACCGGGACTCCGAAGTGTTTGTCTTCTATCATTGTTGTATTATTTCTATTGTCTCCTATTATTATTTTTCACCTGAATTGAATGCGCATTTGAAGGAATTATGATGACGAATTGTTTTATTGACAGCGAGCACACTTCTTTTGTTTTGAATTTGTTTTATTTTATTTCGATTGTTTGTTTGAACTAATTTCAATAAAAAAAAAAATAAACAAAACAACTTCGAGATCAAAGTCACATCCGTTACGAAACTGAAGGCTCTATTTCAATTCATCCCTTGTTCAACTACATAACGACACACTTATTATTTGCTTTATTTATTACAGTATGATATTATTGTTCATTAGAGTATTTTTTGGGGGACAAAACTGAGTATTCAAACGGTATTTATTTTTTACCTACTAGCTTTCCCGGCACACGAAGTCCTGTAGGGCTATTCTCGTAGCGGTCTTAATACGCTCCTATCTTGATTGACAATATTAAAATGGCGGATTGGTATTCACAAAACAAGATATCTTAAAAATTCGTTATGTTTGAAATATTAGTATGAAATTCTATGTAATCGGCATTCCCGTAACTATCTTACAAACGTCAAATTCAAGGGCGACCTGATTGCGATCAAGTCTTAATCTTATCGTTAAGTGATTTTTAAATGCGATTGGTTACGGGAATAAGGCTCCTGTCTTAACTATATGAATATTGATTTGGAATTTTTATTTTAACTAATGGTCGGCCAGTGCTCGAAATTTGACCATAACTCATTTAAATAACTAAAAGTTTAAACATTATTAAGGTTCCATTGTCAAAGAGTGAGCGAGCCCTTTTCCATAATTTTCTTTCCAAAACAATGAAATGCATACGTTAAATTTGAAATGTTGATAAGTTTTTTTCTATTGCATACAATATTAATCTATTCTCAATTTGACCAATGATAAACAAAAGATTATATTATGTGTCTGTGTCAATGTCAAATACATCGAAGCGTGAGTGAGTACCAAATACATAACACATAGTGTTTGTAATGTTTTTTTTTTAATTGATTCTTCAATCCATTTAATGCTTCATTTAAAAAAATATGAGCATTCACCACTCCTTATCTATATAAATAATTACGAGTGTGCGAAATTTTATACACATTTTTTTTATTTATTTGAAAAGAAAATAAATGAAATTTGTTGACAATAGTTCTCATGTAAATACATTTTTCATTTCAAACTTATAACTACGTTATAACCGCCCTTAAAAAACTAACTTTGTCCGCGCTATTTTTGTAAAAATGGTCACAAAGTTTTACCATCACGTATCATTATATTATAGATTCTTTAATTATTTTATTTTGTTGCTGTTGATATCTTGAATCAAAGGTGGTCTGCTTAGTTACAATAGGAAGAAGAAGAATAATGTTAATATTCACACTACAATTTGCTTTAATACGGGTAACGTGTTTGGAAGGTTCAGCAATTTGATATCAATGATAAAAAGTAACGTGAACATTTTGAATCATCTAAGTAAATTATGTAGATCAATACTACGGTTTTTCGCGAAAAGTTTAATGATTTTTTGGAAATGAAGGAATATTTCCCATCGCTATCAGTTATGATATCATGAACATTCATACCTTAGGTACCTATCTGTACTGTATGATAAGTTTTCTTGGAATAAGGGATTGACCTTCTATCTATACTATCATAAAGCATAGAGATTGATTGATCCCTGATCTAAGCCCAACACTATTTTTAATTTTTCACTTATTTTTTAAATTATAAGAATCAAAATTACCTACCTTTACCTTGACATGCAAGCGGAGAATTATGTCAAAATCTATAATACGTGCATACGACCCACAGTGACATAATATGGAATCGAAAAACGAGCAGATTCGACCGTATGCAAACATTTTCTAGGACCTAGGTACAACGGAAACAAAAATGGAGACCCATTGTCGGAAGAACTCTCCGAGATAGGATGCGGCCGTGAATGCTGCAAATTCGAAGATGCGGTAAGATGGATCCGATAATGAAAGTGTTTTCAGTGGAGATTCCAGATGGATACAGACTGCCTTAAAGATGAAGAGAAAGCTGGAACTTGTCGTCCCAGAAACAGCATTAAGTTCCTGCTAAAACAAGACGTAGAAAAGGAACACTATAAAGAAATTATACCTATGTTTTCATAATAAATTACGTAAGTTTGTTTTTCATACTGGCATGCCAGATACCATATAATTTCATTCGATTTTTCAGACAGTTTATAGAATACTTCTTGGATAGATAGGTACTCATCTACTCTTAGGCTATAGCCTTATAGACTCAATTTAGCTTTTGATCTAGATGAACCGAATTCAGGATCAACTAATTGAGTTAGTTAATAATACGTTAATCTTGTTATGATTTCTACATGTTTTTTTTTTAAGAATTCATTGTGTAATGGCGTGAAAACCAAACGTTGGTTTTGGCATGTGTGATGGTGTGAAAGCTAAAGGAGAACCGCAGACTTCTCACTTTCTTCGCTTTGCGGTCATCCTTTCGGAGCAGTGGTACTTGCCCGGCATATTGATCACCGCTGGCTGCTGCATCAGTGGGCCACGGCGTCCATTCGGTTCACGTCTCGTCACGGTGGGTAAAACCGAATTGAGACATTTTTGAAAAACCAACAGAATTTGATTGTCCTAAATAGTCAAAAGTAAGTGACGGTGTCAATAATTGAAATTGAGTAGATAGAAATATCATTTCTTTTGTTTCAAACTTTATTGACCTAGCTTCCGAACGGAGTAGAACGAAGTAATAGTGATTTTAAATGAGACAGACTCCCACTGCACTCTTCATAATTTGACACTTAACTTACGAAAACAAACTCGAAGTTGCAAAAACTCCGAGCTGTCAATGTATCGAATCGACCTTAGGAAATATTGGTACCGAAACGTACATACTCGCGATATTCCGCGCACGAACTTTGCCGAGGATCCAATCGCGTTTGTACGGAATGAAACCATCCCCGTAGCATGGAAGAACCACAAACTTCATTGATAAATGCGAATTAATGAATCTGGGCTCACCCAAGTGAACACAAATACACTTTCGACTTCTTTTAAAGAATGCAAAGCTTGTGTTGTAAAATTGGAAATAATTGACTCCGGGATTCGAACCTATGATATCCAACACGAAAACCGTCGACTGTACCGCTTTTTTGCTACCAACCACCTCGCTACGTAGATAGATTCTTCTCATTTAGATAGCAAAAATGGCCATAAATAATGTAGGTATACATTTTTAATATGGTACGTATTCTCACTGGTTCAATCACATTTTGGGATGTGGAGTGATCTTAGGTAGGTATGGTGGTTTTGGGATCGATTTTCGGATACGTCATATTCACGAAAACTTTGAAAACTCGTCAGAATATATTTTTTCCCAGAATCGGATAGCGGAACTCGTCAGTTCCGCTTGCTTTCATCAAATTACGTCAAATACCTACTAACATTATTTGCTATCTCGAGGACAATCATAAAGTGGATTGCTATATGAGTATTACTTATTGTTTGCGCATTGGATCACCTGTATGCAAGTTATGATTGAGTACCTAGTACGATTAGAAGTAGGCATGTGAGTGTAGGATATCGGAACAGGAAATAATATTATATTGTGAAGGTGCGGACATTACTTACTTGTGTGTAATAAGATAGTTTGAGTATGAAGGGATTGAGATTATCAGTAAGTAGGTATTATTCACAATAGATGAATCAAAAACTATTAAGTACTTACCCACTTGCACTTGTTTTTATCTATTGACAAGAATTATTGATGCACTAATAGATTCCATTTATATTGACTTTAATTTTTCACGAACTGATTGACACATTTTCATTGACTTTCAGGATTCATGAACTGACTGACACCTGCATTACATTTACATTATCTTTCAGGTTTCATGGCAAAACTTTTCCTTTTTTTTATTCTTCTTCTGCCTGTGCTATATCAGGTCTCTCACACAAAATGTGTCCCAAATAGGATATTTTTCGGATGTTATGGGTTTCACACATTTTCTGGTCCTGGTAGCTCTTCTCTGGACTTGAGTGTTGGAAATTTGGCTCATCCACGATATTCATTCCTTTTTATAATTATTAACTTTAACCTCCAACGGTATTATTAATCGTTTTTTCTGTATCAAACTCAATTCATAGCCCCAGTTCTCTCCAAGTAATGTATGTTGCAATTAATTTGTGATGTTCCGTCATTGCCTGTCATGATTGGTTTGATTAGTAAAGGTTCATTTTACGTTTACAAATAACTAATTTAAGTGGCTTCCTTTACATAATATACCTAATAGGCACAAGTTTGGTGAAAAAAAACGGTGCGTTTATGAGGAGCCTCAATTCCTTGGATTCTATCTGAATTTTCTCAAGGCTAGGATTGTTGTGCGGTGTTCTATGTAAACCATGTTAGCTTCTCCAATACTTTGAAAAAGACAAACTTTGAAGTTAATTAGGAAAAAAAGCTATTTTTTTAATCTGAAACTTATAAACAAATGTAGGTATGGCGGATATTTAACGGTTAAAAATAAAAACGATGTATATGTAAATGTGAAAGAATGAGAGCGCGGAGACGTGGTCGACCGGACCTAAAATGACGCGGACCGAATAAGGAGTCTTAAAGGAGGGCATTTTATGCTTCCGGAATATCGTGTGTTTAGATGAAGCGAAAGACGTCTAGATAGGAAAGAATGGAAGTCCGTACTCTCTGCCTACCCCCTCTAAGTAAATATTAGCGATAGAAGACATCTATATATTAATACGTGAAGCCAAATATTTGTTACCATTTTTACGAAAATTACGTACACCACTGTAGTGTTGTGTATTTGATATTCACACACACTCCGATGTATTTGACATTGACACAGACGCATATATTCTTTTGTTTATCTGTAGTCTAATTGGGAATTGATATATATTAATTGTGTTTATTGATAAAAGAAAAAACTTTGTGGGTAAGTACCTATCAACATTTCAATTTTGACGTGACATATCGATCTTTGTCAATCGAACCTCAATAATGTTCAAACTTATACGTAAATAATTAATTTAAAATAGGTAGTAATGGTTAAATTTCGAGCACTGGTCGTCCACTAGTATTTTTCATAAAACGTTTCTTTATACTATTAAATTACCTTCTATCCTGAAGAAGCTGTGAAAGTTATCAACAGAATTTGTAACTTTTCACCTTCTGAGAAATCATAATTTTGTGTCTTTTGTGATGTATGGAGACAGTTTCGTAAGATACGAGAGATGATCCTAGTATTTTTCGATATTAATGAGTACCTAACAGAGATCGCGTTGAATATTGTATGAAGTAAAAACACTGCTCCCTGTTGTTTTTCTTGTGGTTTCGTCCCGTTGTGTTGGTTCGTCCGTCGATGTGGGTCGCCCTTGAGCCTGCCACGTGAACACCCTTGAACTTGAGGGTCGATGTGAATATAGGTAGGTACCCACTAGTACTAGTGGAGGGAAATTGGAACGGCCTGATGAGCGATTCCAAAATATTTCAGTACTGAAGATGCCGAATTATTCATCGATATTTAAAATACTTTCCGAGATTCCTCAATTTTAGTACGTTTGGTTAAGTTGGTGATTTAGGGGTTATTTTTTTATTTAAACCTTTTTCTTAATTTTTAGTTTTGAACGATAAAAAAGATGGGCTATTCGTAAATAATCAAATTCAAGGCACACTTTCTCTCGCAACTACAGGCTCAATATCATCTTCAACCTACTTCTAATGCAATGAACCTGTCAATTGAACGACCGTTTTATTAAAAAAAAAAAACCAATCTTCAACATTACTAATTAACATTGCAAAAGTTGTTGAATTTAACCTTTTGAATGAGTAAAGTTCGTGTTCGTACATGACAGCAGTCGCAGTCTTTAAATTTGGTTGCTCTCTTGTTCTCAATAATTTCCAACTTTTCTCTCTATATTTCATTAATTATTATTAAATATCTACTTGTTGTTTACATGGGATATTTTGACATGTTGAACATGTCGAGAATTCTCATGATTAGGAGTTTCGGAGACTTAAACATTGCCACCTAATGGCGAACGTTGTTAACGTAAGGAGATCACACTAAGCCAGCCTTCGGAATAACAGTAGAAGACGGTCGTAAGCCCGTAGTGGTTTGTTGCATTTAAAAATCGAACATCAGTAATGAATTGTTAGTCTTAGTTGTTACATATTCGTACATTTTATTTCAGTGCCTTGGTTACTGCAGTATCCAAGCTACGCTAATTGACACTAAACGTCATGATTACACTGTCTCATTCCCGCTTTTATCATTTTACTGTCGGCAGTGAAAAAGGTGAATATAGAAGCATTGTACTTGTCTCAAAGAATACTGAGTTCATAGTGTTACGACAGCTTATTAAACTATTGTAATCAGTATGAGAGAACATTCATTATCCCACATAGTGGGCAGTTAAAAAAAACAATAAACCTATTACGAGTTTGTCATATTAAGTTTTTCATTTTCTCTGGTCACAATCAGTTGGCAGCAATGTTGACCACTCATTTTCTACTTCTTCTGCTCATTACTGCTTCTTCTGCTCATAACGACCATCACTTTGAACTTGTCATGGTCTGGAGTCAGCATTATCAATGATGCCGCATCCGGTACCTACCTATACCAAACCTCTGTCTTGTTTTTGAGCCAAGAGTCTCTATTCCGTACCAAACCTCTTCTTCCCTCTCTTTCTCTTTGAAACATACATTGTAGGAGGGAGTATTTTCCACTTCGCCCTACCCATACATCAGGCATAAGATTCTTGGTCATCTCGTCAATGATGGCATGAAAAAAAAAAGATTTTTTTTGCCCAAGTATTGTTTCAGACTATTCACCCTTAAAGTTTGAGAGTCTCAATAATATTTCAACTTCTAGAGTCTAGACCAATATTATTACAAAACACACGTACACGAGCAAAGCATTATAGATACACAATAATATGCGGGTATTATAGTCACACTTACCCCCGTTTCGGAATGAACCATGCCCGGACTAAAGGTACGTTGTAGATCCGTACTGAACTATTCGACCCGACTGATTCCGGGAACAGAGCCGGCATTAATATGTGTATGTAATTCTACGGGCAATAGTTGTAGTTAGCTGGTCATATAAAACATTATCCACCCTTGCCCCGCGTGAATCATTGGCCGCATGGCGTGCCGTGAGGCATCCGCGTTGGTGGTAACTACATACCCCCTGAACTTTATGCGCCCAACCCCCCCCGATAGGGTGACTGTCGGAATGTGACATCATCTTACGGTAATCGTTAGCCACTTACTAGGTGAGTTCTTTTCAGGGTTATAACCTGAAGATTTTTTTCATTATATTCGTATAGCTGTACTTTTTAAACAACTTGGTGTGTATTTATTTTATATCTTCTCCAACCTATACTAATTAATATACCTATAGGTAATGCTGAAACCATTTTATGTTCAAACGCTATGACGTTATTGCATTCGTGGGATGAAAATAATACATTATTTTTATTTTCTTGGATTTCTCTAACCGGAAACTAACAAAAGGAAGCTACCGCCTCTATTTCCTTTTGCGAGGAAAAAAAGGAAATCCTGTATGGAACTAATTAGTTAATTTAAGAAAATATTTCTGATTTTAATTACGTAACAAATTCTTATTATTCCCAGATTTCTGATGGTGTTTGGTTCTTGAAATAATTTCAAAAGAAACTGATTTCTGACCGCGGACATCCCTTCAGCTCGTCGAGAATTGACTACTCAGTTCTCTTGGATTGTTCCTCTCAAAATAGTGCATATAAATGTTTTAGACGTTGTGAAAAAGAACGGAAAAGACTGGAAGCCTTCGAAATTCAGACTTACAGGCGAATGTTAAAAATATCTTGGAGGGAACATAATATCACGGATGAAGGGTTTCTTGCAAGAGATCGGGAAGAATGGCAAAGTTTGACCACCTTCTCAGAGAGATTGAGTATGTAATGAGACACGAATATTTACTGTACAATATTGGAAGGAATGGTCGAGTGATAGAGGACGATTGGTAGAGGACACTCGCGTTAGGAATACTTGCAATAGATATGCCGGGACACGGAGTGCAGTTCATACATCGATTATGTTAGGTGCTGATGAGCGTATATTCGAGATGATTAAGGAAGGAGGTGTTCGCGCTTGCTGCCAAACCAATCCACAGGAATGAAACCGCAGACGAAAAAACGTTTTATTTATCTGACCCTGTCAAAATTAAGTTTTTGGTATCATTATGACCCATATTTTACGCAATGCACCTACTGAATGTTTTCTTTATGACTCAAGGAATTTTATCCGCATATCTACAAGATTAGATGGCTGTTTTCAGACGAGCAAATGATTCTGACGTCAGGGTTCCACCTCTCTCAGTAAATTGACGCCATCGGATCCTCGTCTTGTTGACTCTGGATGACATAATCGGCATCAATCAGCACCATCAGCAGCAATCGGCATCACAGTCGTACGCCCGCCCGATAACTCCCATGTCGCGTCTTGTTTTGTTTGTTTAGTTGATATCATTTTTCAACAATGTTACGATAGATTGTTCAATACTTATTATGTTACGCGTGCGGTATGTCGCTGACAAAATACCGTATATGGTTATATGGGCGGAGATGATCTCAAAGATAAGGCTGAATGGCGTAATCCTTATTACAATGGGAAATTTTGCCTTAGATCCGGATTGTTTACAACCTAACTAGACCTCTTTGCACCATCTGTGAGGTTTGGGATACCTGAGGGCTTCAGGGAATCAAAAATCCGAAATAGATCAACTGAGTAGTCGATTTCGTATAATGATGACCTATTTAACCAATTTAATTTCGACTGATAAACGATAGGTATAATATACAGAGCACATTTTGACAATCGCACCAATTATCAATCAACTGACAGTTTGTCAAACGTCCAATGAAATTCACAATATTGTCAAAAGTACTAAAAAGGTTACCTGTACAGCGTATACTTAGGTTTTCTAAAAATTTAATATGTTCTGTGCAACACTCTTTCATAAGAAATCATTTTTTCACATTTTTGTAAACCTTATCATAGGCACATACCTAAGCCTTAAGTATAAAGGTCTCATTTACACTTATAGGTAAGTATGATAGAAATTAAGGTTTTCTTATAGATAAATGGTGTGTACGAAACTTGTCAATTTAGCCAAGTAATAAATTATTATTGAATAAGTCATTCGTTCACCTAAATTTTAGCGCTTAATTTTTCTGGTTCTATGTTTTTAAAAGCTACAAATAAAACTTGAAACAAAAAAATGATAATTACAGGATGGGAACCTAATTAAGATAAAAAAAAATACACCTTTAATTTTTTTTTAAATTTATAAGTTTGTAGGTGTTTGTACAAAATATTTATATAAAATACTTAATTTTGATTTCAAAATCTCATTTTTTAGTTAACGGTATTATTTTAAAATGCCTACCGGTTAGTCATTGTCATATATTTTAATTCTTACGCAGTTTCAGCATTTGAATTATTCTTCTAATCAAATATTTGTACGAGCGTTTCGACGAAACGTCGCGGATATGTCGTAAGGGCTCTCCCAGTCGAGATTACAATTCTTTTTGGGTTTGTCACACGCAGAATTTTGACATTGGGGAATCGCCGAGTCACGTAGGGACGTCAGCGAACGCATTTTGTACGGGAAACATTTCTGGCGGTTGTTGCGTCTATTTGTACGGCTGAAACAAACTAACTTTGCGTTGTGCGAATGATACCCTGAAATCGCTGTGAATTTCGGAGAAAATTGCAGTATATTGTGTTTATCTTGTGTAGACAAAGGTTATTCTTTAACAAATACCTGTATTTAGTAAATTCCTATATATTATCAAGAACAGTAATTGCGTCACATCAGAATTCATGTTTCTTATCAGCCTTAGTTCTGTCATCGTTTATTTATTTTTTTGACCATTCATCTACCTATAGATATTATCAATTACGAAATAATTGCGAAATATTTTGTTATAGTTACTCACGATCGAAATATTTTTTGATTGATATACCTAATTAGGTACTTGATTAAAAAAACGATAACGTTTTGATTAGGAGATATTGAATGAATAACGGGAGCGTAAAGTGACCGCAATATAAGGTGGAAGTATAGCTTCGAAGCGCCTCTGACGTCGGTACCAAATGATTACTATACAGAAAGGGTTCTATTTTCAGGAGCGAAAAGAATAGGAAACTGCATTGAAAATGCTTAAATATCGTAGCATGTTTGGACACTTTTTTCTCACGTATTTTTAATTTTGATAGGTCGATTGTTGTTAGCCAGTTTTTTATGTAATAATTACATAAGATGGAAACAAAATAGTAAAAAAGAAAATAAAGGTTGTTAGATGAGAGATTTATCATTTTTTCTGTTTGACAAGGAACGGATCAAGGTAAGAGAGGGTTTTCGCTTTCGCTTTCCTAGGCCAATAATTGTCATTTGGCATCCTTTATCCACAGTCCCAGCAATGTCCATCTCTTGCATGATTGATACGCAATATTTATTCAAATAAGGCACTTTGTTTCAAAGGCGGAAAAATGAATGACAAGAAGTTTAAAATAGTGCCATGTTTGTCAATTAGACCTTATGCAGTGGATGATTCAAAGTTAGTAGGCACAAAAGTAGGCTAGTTTGATAATATTAAAATAATCCAATGTGTGAAGTGCATTCAGTTATCGAGATAACGGCAAACTAGAGTGTGTTGACATAGGGCTTCCGTCATTTCCTATACAGCCTTATCTTGATTAGGATCCTATTGGACGTTCCTTTATATTTTACATGGCGATGTCGTGGGATGATTTTGTTACCAATAATGATCATTGGGAAAACACAAATCGATCGTGCAATTTATGCGCACACAGTGCAGAAATCGTGACAGATCGATGCGCACGCTTTTTCCACGCGGTACCGGAACTGAATCACACTGAATTAGTTGAAGTAGGTACCTATAGGGAATTGAGCCAGGCCCTTTTTATACATCATTCGAGATAACGCCTGGAAAATTAATTTTAGGTAGGGACTTTTCTTTTCTATTGATATTTAGTATTCGGCATTCCGTTAGCATTACAAACCAAATTAATCATTTTAAAGACAAAAATACATAATTTTTCAACAGTAGGTTCGTAATTAAATAATTTACGGACCTTCTGTGGACCTTTCCATGTTTTATGCTTAAAATAGACTTATAATGCTCATTTTTTTCTGGAAAACTGTTCAGCGCGGCATACCTAATGGTCTGATTTTAGCAATCTGACTTCAGTTAAGACCGGTATTTTGCTTTCAAAAGGCTCAATTATTCATTCAAAAAGTTGCTTTTTAACAGTCTGCATAAAAAAATATTTAATATTTTTTCGTCATATTAAATTTACTTTTCAATGGCAAACGTTGTTAGCCTCATCTTAACATCTAGTACCTAGTTCTTAAGCCAGCTGTCAAGATAGCAAATGGCGACGTTTGTAAGCCGGTCATATTTTCAAAATAAGCCACTGTGAATTCTTGCGTGGTGAGTGTTACTTTTGAGATAAAAGGTTGATGATGAAATATAGGTCGCACCTCGTTTACTTCCTCCGAATCACTCGTCTCTGCTTTAAAGGAACTTAGCACAGTACGAGAGTTGATATCTTCTTTTCACGAATCAGCATTCTTAATATATGTCCCAGCCATGTCCACTTGTTTTATTATCATAATGAAAATATGCATCCCGATGCGTGTGTTTGGTACCGCGCATATTCTCAAAATATTTCCGAGGCACTTTGATTCAAACTCAATCATTTTATATCGAGGCTTTAATTAGTCAGTGCTAAAATCATTCTGATACAAAAACCCATGGATCAAACAGTTTTTAAGAATCTCCACCGTGTAGGTATTATTCAAGCTGGAGCATCTTTAACCAATAACTTGTCAAACCGATACGCTATTGATAGCTCACGGTAGTGTGCAGATTGAACTATTTTGTGTCACTCACGTAAGGCCCTCAACTCAATCGAGGACTTTCGTTTATAATAAAAACATTTACACGAAACTTGTCTCTATAAGTGAGATACACATAATATTAGGTATGTTTTGTTCAAATTCTTCTAGTTCATCATCTTATATCTGTGGAAAATATTATATTTGTATTGAATAAATAAATAAATAAAAAAAATCAAATGTAGGTATGTGATGGGTAGGGTAGGTACCTAACATAGATTATTTTGTAGCTACAAAAAATCTTTCTGTTAATTTCCCTGCTATAATAGACCATAAAGTACACTGATGGTTGGGATTATGGGGTTGTCATGTATGTTGTTGAATGATGGTGCAATCTTTACAATGGAATCTCCCAAAAATGCCGATGTCATATTTTAACTCACCCCCATTGCGGCAATGTGTAATAAATGTGACTATTTTTAGAAGAACCTCATACCATTTGTTGAAAATCAGAGAAGGATATCCGTGGTTACAGTTAAAAATAGCTCATACTTATTACTTCCAATCAGTCATTCAGCTATTTTTGTTTCTTTTGCATGACGTAATACGTAATCATATAATAATTTTGTTTCCCTAAACTAGATCTGTTTCAATCGTTGGTGGATAGAATATAGTAGATATAATATTAGATATAGCGAGAGTTAAAAGTATAAGAAAATGATGTGTTATTGTTTCTTTGTATGCATGGAACACTATCAAATCTGCACATTTTGATGTTCCTATATATGGAGAAGAATCAGGTGGCTTCCAGCCTTTTTCAAGGAACCATTGATTGCTTTCTAAAAATCTATCTTTGTGAAGGCACTTTCTATGTGTTTGAAAAAACTCTGTTGAGATTAAAATTGTCTGCTCCTTTCCACTGTGTCTTATAGGTATTGTGTCGGATACGACTTTTTAAAAACAACACATTTTTATGTTTTCGCGTTTCTATGAAAAAAAAAACATTTTTTTTAATATCTAGTAAGTACCAACCTTCCCACCTATGTGTAAAAAAATATGTAGGTAGGTAAAAAACTTTATAGAAATTTGGGCAAAAATACACTTTTGTTATCAAAACAATTTTTTTTGAATCTTCCAATTTTTTTCGCGAGCAAATTTTTTGCACAATTCAGTTTTTTAGCAAAGCACCATATTGATTATATAGGTGTATAATGTTAAAGATCTCTGTCAGCCACCCCCCTATATAAATAAATAAGAAGGTATGTAACCCTTTTATCTATAGTTTTTTTTTATTGCAATAAGATTGAAAATAAAAAGGCTATTTGAATTAGAACAGAAATATAAAAATTCCGATGAATCTCTTTAGCTAATCAAAATTATCAATTTACAAACCTAATTAATTATGTGAGAAGTTATAAAATATCATTTACTTACTCAATGTCTAAATTTCAAATTAACAAGTTTTATCCAATAATTATTATTATGTTAAAAAAATCGAAGAAAAAAAGTTACCTAATATCTATTGATTTTGTACAATTGCTTGTTTGTAATGAGAAAAAATTTAACATGTTATATAAAAAAAAATACTGATGTTGTTAAAGAAGATATTAAAAAAAAAACAATCGAGATGAATCGATTCGTACGAACAAAAAATTATCTACTACATACTATTTCATTCAAAATGAATTCGCCTATCGAAGTGTCCCATCCGATTGGTAAGATATTAAAATTATGAATGAGGATACCTAAAGAACTACGATGTGCTCCCTCACTCACACTCGCCATCTTTCTTATAGCGGAGCGCGCGTGAAAGCGTGAAGATAAGTTCATGAATGAGTGTGTGGCCCCACCTACTCGCTTTGGTGCTTCCGATTGGCTGGCCAGGGAAATCCCACGAGCGAAACCAATACCTCCGTCTACCTGACCTACGTGCACACGTGGTCCACCGTTGGGGGGGAAGATATTGTGTTTGCTATAATGCCCCGTGCGCCGGTACGCTCCACAATCAGTTGACGTTTAGACGGCGTTCGAGTAGTGCGGATCCGCCGGTGATCGAACTCATACAATTACAACAACTTTGATCATTTTTGATAATCGCATATTTTTTTTTCGCAAATCGCGGTGACTAGTGAATTTTGAAAAAAACTCTTTATATATACAAGTGACTTTAATATTGTGAATTGATGAACTCTTAAAAATAATTATTTTTGTGCAAAGATTGTTTATTTATTTTTTTTAATATAAAAGTTGAATCATGAATATGAAAGGGGTGCGCGATTTTGAAGGAGATCCTTCCTCCTGTTGTACGGAGCAGGAGATACGTCTAGTGGACGATCCGTTGAGGATGTTGGGCGCGGAGCAGAGGACAGTCCTTCCAGCAAGGGAGCTGTTCGAAATAAGAAAAAACGGAGAAGCGAAGACGAATCCTTGCTCCTTGAATTCTAGTCTAGTGGATCTCTCGCAGACCTTAGGCGGACGGTGGAGAGCCAAGTCTGATGATGGTTCCTCACCCTTCGTTCTGCCTTCACATTTATGCTTAGAATCTTCACCCTCGGGAGTATGCGCCAGTAGAAATAATAAACGTGATAGTTGTGTGGATGTGTGTGATGGAAATGTGGTTGGTGCCGAATGTTTGCCAAGGACTAGTGTTAGCAGTAAATTCAACGAAGGAAGTTCCAGCAGTCGGAGAGGCTCCTTTAGATTTTACGTTCCAAGTAAGTTAACAAAAATCACATCTTTTAAAATCATTTGAACATCCTCTACTTGAGTAAATAATTTATCTACGTATAAACAAATGTATAATTTAACAATTATTGTTAGTAATTTTAATTAAAAATTAAAAGTTGAGACTTACTGTCTACATCAGATAGTAAACAAAAATTATCAGTTCTATGTAGGTAGATATGTAATAAATTCAATAAACTTTACTGAATATAATGGTATTATTCGTTAAGATGACTAATGTTTTCGCGAAAATCATGATGCAATGGAAAAGAGACATCAACGCACGGCCGATTTGTGATGCGTGAAACCCGCCCCGTACAACTGTTACCATTACAAAACATTCAATCCTGACTGCCGAACAATAAGTCATTTTTTGTTTACGGAACAACTAGCGATTGTTTTTTATACTGTACGAGTTCTTTATTATCACTTAACCTTTCGTCTAGATGTAGGTTTGCAAAAAACGGCTCATACTTGTCCCACGATATACCTAATAAGACATCTCTGTTTTTAAAACCGTGAAACTATTTTGTTGGCATGTTCTCATGACTATTAGGAGAGTATAAATAGGATTCGGTACTTAACGAGGCATCCGAAGAGAATTTTTGAATCGTTGCAATTTTTCTCCACAGGCATTCGATCGGCCTGATGAAGAGAGCACTTCGTTAAGATGACATACCACCAACTATGCGAATCGTCTTTCTTTATCAAGATGTCGATTTATAGCTGTTGAGTTTTTCATAAATAAAACTGCCTGTAATCATACTGTCCAGGCTCTATGTGAGATATGAAGTGCATGTGCAACGAATGCCTATTTTTTTGTCCTTCCGCCGTACCGCCTTGAAGGATCCGCCATAGCTCATTAGGTAACTGGATATCCAGTCGTTTCAACGCGAATATTCCGAATTCCCTTCCACTGGTAAATGCTCTTGTTTTTGCACCAAGTCCGTGGGTATTATTTTATACCGGATCTATTTATGAGACCAGCGATGTCTCTTATTACAGGTTATTTTATATTTTACGCTTTGCATTAATACAATTGATCTTCATCATATTCTGTTTTGAAAGTTTTTGGATTACATTGTTCGAAACTGATGCGAGTAAAACATCAATAATAATTAAAGTTGTCATAATTCTCATGGTTGCTGTACTCGTAAATGTAACGATTTAAAATATGGTATACCGGGAAATGTTTGATGTAGGAGGTATTTAGTGCTCTATGAGACGACACGCAGGAATTTTATTCTTTCTTCTTGAGAGCAACGCACCGCACGGGCAAAACACCGGTGCGGAATTATGTCGACAATTAATGATCTCCATTTATTTAATTGCATTCTGCGAGATTTCAGACATCGCCATCTCACGTACGGGCCGTTTGCCGTTCGTCGGTCCACTCCATCGCGCACCGAGTCGTCGTCTTTCATAACTCATTATTGATATGTCATTACCGTACCTACAGGAAAAAAAGCCTCCATCCGTTTGGCCGTCTTTTCAGAATATGACGAACAGATGGACTTTCATTACTATCTATCCATGCAATTATTTAACAACGATTTCCCATTCTTCATGTATCTTATCAAAAATTATCTAAAAGTTCGAATCTTAATACTTAGTATTTCAGCATTTTCTTTCAATCTTTTCCAGTATTTTGATACCTTTGATAACATTTATCATTATGACCATTGATTTTTCTCCCAATCACTTTATCATTCCCATCATAATTTGTCAATTTAACATTGTTAACCCTATTTTTGATTATTGTTTTATATTGTGAGGTTTTTTTTAACACTGTCCTCTCTGCATTACCGTACGTCTGCGTAATTATGGTTGTAGGTGAACCATAACAGATGCGGCCGCCTAGGGAGGCTGTGTCCCGTCTCAAGATGAAATGATATTGTAATTGGTGTCATATCAAAATTCTTGGCATTCCTTCGAAATGCGACTGCTGCGATTAACTCTTGTCTTTTCTTTTCTTTAGTCTTTTTTTTTCTACCGCCACTTGGTTTATTATAATTATAATATCCGCTTTTGTACTTACTTTACTCACGTGAACCTACCATCTTGTCTCTGCGACGAACACATTAGAAAACATTTTAATTAAAGTTGTCTACGGATTGTATGTAGGTAATTATTATGGAATGATTGAAACGGAGGTATTTTTCATGTCTTTAATAATAATTTTTTTTTTATAATTTTAATAATCCGAACCAACCTCTGTTTTATTCAAAGACAATATTCAGAATGCATTTTTCAAAAGGTTCAAATGACACGAAGCAGTTTATTCAAGAAAAAAATATTCAAATCATTTTTGTCTAGCGTCATTTTTTTAATATGTGTTCACAATAATACGCGTTGGAGGTCCGACTTGGCTTCCAGTAGTTTTTTTTTTTATATTAGGTATTCTTTTATTTCAACATATTATTATTATTTTTATATTTATTTTTTATCTCCGTTTCAAATCGTTTAAGTTTTTTTATGTGTCAGACCTCGCGAAGAACGGCGCGGTGAGATCCTTATTATGGCCTGGGTGATTGCCTCTCGTAATAACTTTATGATCTATGGTTTATTGTTGTCCAATAACAAGAGAAACAGAACATCGACGATCAATGATTATCGTCACCTCTTTAAAGCTTTAGCTGTTAACAGATTTTATAGATCTTCAATCTGTCAAATAATGGAGTATGAGGTCCGGTTTTCTTCCTTCATTTCTTTGGAGCGGGTCCAAGTAGCCGTTGTTCTTCTGGGATCCTCTGCAACACGACCTAAGCAATTGTTTCTTGTCAAAACAACATGCCGTCTTTGCTATCTCGAGAAGCACATGTCGTATAAAATGTTTAAAGTATTTTAAGATTTGTATAAACTTTTGAGGCCCTTTTTACTAATCTAGACAGTTGATCACTTAATTTGTTTTGTTGTTATTACCGAAGAATATTCACTGAAGTCTTCGGAAATCTCTATAAGCAACTCATAACTTAAGTCTTTTTAGTTCCTTCCAATAAAAAAAGACCTTTTTTTATTATGTAGTCTGGTCTTTGGAGGGTCTGCCAACTAGTGCCGGTATGATTGTGTCGTGTTTAAAATATAATATTTTTTTGTTCACTAACCAACGGGTATAGAGTTTCGACACCTCCCAGAGTAAATTTACTCTTTTTATTACTGTTGTTATTATTTTTATTTTTTTTTTGTTCTCAAAGACCCGGGACATGTTAGATGTGTCTCCAGACTCATAATTGAATGAACAAATTTTGACTTATCTCTACAAATCTCTCGGGAATATTTACACGTATAAAAAATTCAAATAATAACAATAATAATAAAAACAATTTATTATGTCTAAATAATCCTATATCATAACCAGACAATTATGTTGTAGGTATTTTTCGTTTTTTTTTAATAAAATAATACGTGATACGCTTTACTTGTTTCGTCCTCCTCAAATGAAAATTAATATTTAGAGGTGAGGTCGTCGGCACTGCATATCTAGGGTCGTAGGTTCGAATCCTACCGGAGACATGTTTTAACATGTTGAAAACACTCATGGGTTTCGGAATAAGAGCAGAAGAAAACGTTTGCAAGCACGTATTGGTCAAACACGATTAGCATCAATCGGTTTTAAGTTAACTTAATATTTTTGTTTGACAAATGATAATAACCAAAAATACTATTTCGATCATTCGATTCTCCCATTTTGACTCCACTTAGATGATTGCGAATAGTTTGAATGACCTCATAATTATTTATTATATTATGTTCTCATAAACCATTCAAAAATAGTAGATTGTTTTTATTTTTCAACCAAATTGATTCTTGTTGATTGATTCTTAATGTCCGGTCTTTTAATTATTACCTACACCTTCTATTCTATTTGATATGATTATGTTGAGTGGTATCAATAAAGCCATTAAAATCCATTCGACCCTTAAATAAATCCGAAGATGGTGTTGTTTATTGTGTTATTATAAGGTTTTTACGATCTTCACCCCCAGTGTGTACCTGCAATCGCTCAACACCGATCATTGGTTGTACAAACAAATAATAATAAGGCTTTAAAAAACAGGCACTACAATAAAATAACAAACTCCCAGCCACACACATGTGTTGTAACTCGATGATTACAATATTGGTTCTGCCGCGCTAACAACTAACAAAACGGTTCGCTTTTTTTTTATTCCTTGTTTGAGTTGTTTTTTGCTTCAAAGCGTTGACCGCTTGTTTGTAATATATTATCATTATGTTTTACACCATATAATGGGACTATTAGACCCTCTCGAAGGCGGTCACTGCGCCAGAAGGTCAGCCGTCGGTAGATTCATATTTGATTCCTAAATAGGAAAGATTTTGGGCTTCTTTCACAACTCCTAAAAAGGGTTATGGAAAGATTTTTTCATTTCTGTATTTTTGAGATCTTCCCCTTGATAGTTTTTAGGCATTTTATGTATTTAAATAGGAACAGTCTTCACGAGGAAACGCACATTTTGTATCTAATTGTAATGAAATGTGCGAAACAATGGGCATACTTTATCGAATAAACTTTTAATATGCTCTACTTTTTTCTATATTGATTTGTTGTAATTAAAACTAGGAGTGCATTCAAAATTTCTTTTTCTGTTATTTTGTTTGAAGATACAAGAATTCACATAAGTTTTTTTTTAATTTCTAGTCGTATAAGAAAAAAAACTACAGAAATATGAATAAACGGGGTATTGAATTTGATTGATCGATATCCAAAATCAGTACCTAAATGTCATTTTTATATTGACATATGAGTTAGTTTGCAACTACTGAAATTGTATTAGTTGTAATATAAACTTGTGAACCCAAGTATCTCGCAAAAAGATAAGATTTTTAATTTTTTTTTATACTAATAACGTTTTTTCTTTCTTTTTGTTACAGAGCTTAGTGAAGTTATCATCTGGCTGTGCGTTCTTTGCCTAACATTCCCCGCTAGCACAAAAGGTGCGCCACTGGCACGGTCCTTCAGCCATCCCAGGTTCAAAACAATCTCAGGCAAAATGCCCCTCAGAGAGACGCCTCTGTGGCTGAACCCGTGCGGGGATGTAAGTAGCGACGCGGTGTCCTCACAGGTAAATGTTTTGCACATGTCTTACTAACATACAACCCCTAATATTGTGTCCACAAAAATAGGCTTACATACTTTTAGTTTTTAATGTTAAAGAACCATAGTAAACGAAGACAGGAAGATGACCTATAAGACCTAAAATGGTTTGTAGTTACGACAGTTTTCAAAAGGGTTCTTGATTGCTCAATAGGGAACAGCACATTATTAATTTACCATTCTTGTTGTTGTACCACTCACAAAATATCAATCATATGTTAATAAGGGTGCGTGTAAAATAAGCATTTTGTGCTATGAGTACCTACTTAATCCAATTTTTCATGCACTGAAATTTTGTCGTGACTAAGTTTTTGGGAATTAAATAATACGTTTTATAGTGTTTTTTTTTCAAGTTTCGTTTTATTTAATTTTAAATGTCTTCACCAGGTTTAAGCAAGGCACAGAAATGGTTGTCAATTATTGTTTTGAGATACCTAACTGTTTTTTTAATACACGTTCTAAAGAAGCACTATGTTTTTTTTTACTATTTTTTATAAGCCTCTGAGATATTGTTTGTCTTTTTTAATTTGGGAAATCTAAAAGTGTTTTTGCAATTTCCAATATTTGTTTTTTTTTCTCCTTCTACAACGAACGTTTTAATTCCTTTTTCAGTTGCCGCAATTCCAAGGAGTGAGCAATTTGGATCTCTTCAGGCAGATTCTGATCCAAGCCAAGAATGCCCTCTCTCAGGCCGAGGGTCGAAAGAAAGAATTCGTAAGTTACATTCATACTAACTTTCTGATATCCGACATACATTGTTTTTTTTCAAAATTTTGTTGTTGTTATCTTACTATGAGGGTCGAATATTACTACAATTACATCTGCAAGGATCTGCGATGAGTATTATCGAACGTTAAGTCTGCTGTTTATATGTGATTCGTATGAAACTTAGCATTGTTATGTATGTACCCATATTTGCGTTTTCCAAATCACGTTAGCTTCGGCACATTTCCCGCCAATTTACTCGGAATTTTCATACGTGCATGTGGGCGTGAATCGCTCTATGTGTTTCGGAACAGAGCTGGATGGTTAGATCGGGAGGAGAGTGCGTTAGAGCAAGACGGAATAAAGAGGATGGCTACGAAGACGCGACACGGCGAACGTATTGCCAATAATTATTATTACTATACGCTCGTATGGTTGTTCATTCATAAAACGGTTTTACTACAACAGTGGAAATTTGTTCTGACACACACATACATACATACAACATAATAATTCATTAATAATAACTAAAGGTCACCCGTCACCATGTGACGTACCTAATCACAATTTCGATTCGACGCGAAAAATTAGGCTGAAAGTACCAAAAGTCACTGTCGAATTTCTTGTAAAGAACTCATAATTCAAATTTTCTATTCTAGTTCACTTTTTTATTACCGGAGCGAAAGTTGTATATTATGCCATGCTATGTTATAGCATTCTCTCGTTGTCAGGGTGGTGGTCATCTACACAATTAAATGTTTGAGAGAATTGACAACAACTAACTGACGCGGCAACTTTATGAGGTTGTGTGTGTGCATTTTCAAACCTCACGACGCACGCACCACTATATAGATAGTGCATGTATATGGTTTGCAGTTATTCCTCGCTTCGGGTAGGCGCCGTTAGTCGATCAGTCAGTCGATGTTTCGGGCTATTCTTCATATAGATAATGAGTATTGAATAAAATCGCGGTTAATATAATTTGCGTGTGTGCCTTCTTCGTCGTCGTAGCGCACGCGCCGTCCCTCTCGCACTAGCGTGAAAGCCCATCGAAAGTTTGATTGTTTCGGTCCCGCTTCATCGGATGGAATACCAAAGAATATTATCTCTCGCGTGAGGAGCATCCGGTCGACAGTTGTTGCTGCTTCCTTTCCACTACAATGCCGTGACTCCGAAGAAGACATTTGGTTAGAAAAAGAACACCTCGAATTCTTCTCTATAATATTATGATCAAACTTGACGATTACTCATACCAAAAAAAAAAACATCAATTTTTCATATTACTGTTGTAGTACTTAGTAATTAATGTATGCTGCTCATGAGGTCATTGAGCGTTACGGATCCTCACAGTGTATCACACTACACGCCGGTCATAGCGTGACTCATATCGAATTTAGTTGACTCTTTTTTTTTCAGGCCTTAATGTTATAGTTTGATGCTGGACGCAAAGAGTTCATTTGGTACATAGGAGGAAACTATTACTCATGCGACTCATTTTTTTTAAGTACATTGTTGGAACCGAGTCAAAAGCGTTTCTCGGTTTGTTACATTGCTGTTTCTTGGTGATTATAACGGTGCAACTCGTTTTTACAATATGCCGACATTTTACGAGCGTAATGTTGTGTAAATTCGTGGTCGCCGCCGAATGGGTTGATCAGTATTCTCGGGCCGAACGAGTCGAGATTGTGCAATAGGGAATTCCATGGTCTTGCGTCGAAGATCGACACGCTTTTTGTCGGACGGACAGCGCCGCCCAAGTTAAATCGACGACACCACAATATCGATTGATTAGACGGAACAGAATTTCTCATATTGTGTGTCTCATAATCAAACAGAAAAATCGCTGCGTTGTTGATGTAGGTCAAGATGTAGGCTCTAACGCGGATAAACCGTTTAACGGCTCAATTATGAAGGTCGCTTTTATCGCAAATAAATATGCAGTGTTTTCCTTTTCGATTCATCGTTGATCATTCACTCTGAATAAATTTACTTTAGAGATATGCAGGCGCTCAATTGAGTTCTGTTTAACATGTTACAATTTCATTATACCTTATAAATAAAACCAACTTTAGAAGATTCTCTATTGAACAGAGAAGCATTATTTTTAATGTTTTTATACAGCTCATTCGTAGAATCAAACGTATGAAATGAGCTACAAAACAGAAAGATTTTCATGGATGTTCAATTGTCAGTTAAATTTTAATAGGCATACAACAAGATAGTGATCAATTATTCTCTAGGTATATTAATTTATGAAATAATTTAATTTCAAATGATGTTCGTGTGTGTTACCGCTGTATGGTCCATTTGCGTAAAACGAAGATAATTATTATTGATCATTTAGTTTAGAATTTTGACAAACTCGCTGGGTACTTAGCAAGTAGGTAGGTACCTCTAATTTTATTGTTTGGGCAGATTCATAATAATATTTCAATCATCGTCCCATGACGATTTATTGTCCGTTTCGCGAAATGGTCGTATTGTTACTTACTCGCATTTGCGTCAGAGATTAAATTTATTTTTTTGATGACCAGGGAAACGATTTGATTTATTACTAGTTGTTTATCAGCCGATACATTTTTTTTTTAATAATTTTATTCCGTGAACAATTAGTAATGATTTTGAATATTATAATATCCTCGATACAATGGTGTTTTCTATAGGAAGGCGGGAGTAGGTATATCGATCGTTTGTTGGATAGGTGGTACGTTCATGTGGTCTCTTCGCGTTGACTTCCTCTCTTCCTATTTCCCATGCTGATCACGTGCGACCACGTGGAAACAGCGCAGTCTGGTCTTCGATTCACAATAGAGTTTTTTTTCCGAAATAATAAAAAAAAAAAAAAAAAACATTAAAATTTATAAAAACATGATAAAAACGGATACGATATGACCTGACCACTCAAAAAAAATCTAATAATAAAAAAAAAGCTTTAAATTCGTTTTTATCATAAAACTTGTCCCTATGGATATATAGGTAGGTTTTTTTAATGTGCCTTATGTAGCCATTTCTTCTTTTAAGATAGTTTAATTGATCAAATAATATGGATGATTAAAGAGACATTCACATATCTATTGAAGTAAAAAGTCTTTTCGTTAGCAGTCGGTTATTAAATTTAAGACATCAATTAATCAAGTGTAGGCACATTCGAACAGTTTTGAATTAAACAAGGCATTTTCTAAAATGTTGGTTTAATATAAAAAAATTGATTGAAAAACCGGATTAGTAGGTATAACTATTAGTTTGTCATTGTGTTATATTCAAGTTCCGATACTTGAGTACCTACTTATCACATGCTCGCTGGTAGGTAGGAGTGTAAGTAGGTACTTGGACACAGTGTTGCCATTAGGCAAACGTCTTAGCTGGACAGGGATACTCGCTGTCACATTAAGGCCTATTAAATATATGTGTGAAGGAATTCTCTTCGAGTCAACAGCTGGACTATCTTCGACATTCAACAATGTTAAGCCACCGATGTGCTCAACAAAGTGTTGAAGCGAATCATTCCAAATTTAAAAAAAAAGTCTCGATCATTTTTCATAAGACGTGATCCAAGCGCACTTGCGCATTAAAAAAATGATTTCTATTTATTTGTCATCTCGGTATGATGCGCACGGCATAATATTTTTTATTAGCACACATTTGATTGCGCACGTCCGCACGTCTATGGGCACTTTTGATTGCCACCTAGCTACCTGTACGCTGCTTGCAGATACAGACATTTTTTTACGATTTTTATGGTTGTCCTGTGTGGCGAGATTGTAGTTTTATACTGGGGGTCTGGACTTGATTAAAAACCGCTTATAAATTCTTCACGCGACCATCAAAGTCAATAACAATGATGGATCTATAATTGTTATTCATTCATAGGTGATGTTGAGACCATCTGCGCAATAAACTGTTGTTTCTGTGGGGATTTCCTAAGATTTACTAATTAAGTATAGATCATTTTATCCAAAACGGTTTTCTGCTGATGTTGCTTTAAAGATCTCATTGCCGAAACATTAAAGATTTGAAGTTTTGTTTCCGTGTTCTACTCAAAATAATATGTGTCAGGTTACTATAATATTCTGTATGACACCCAACTTAGTTAGCAATAATTATATTTAAATCTATTTCCTCTATGCTTTCGCCTTTCGTTTCGATCACGCGCGAGTCCATTGTTTGATTTGATCGCATTGTATACCACCTATTATTATTAAATATCTAATATTCAATATAACGATAGACGCGATAATTGTAATCGATTTTTAAAAGCATACGGCGTCTACAGAATATGGACATGGGATCTGTGTGATAAATAGGTACACAAATCGCTTACTACCTAAGTATGTAGAAACGTGAGTTCGTTCGTTCGCCTAGGGAGGTCCGATAGTCAGAATTTCTCTGCTTTGCTTGGTTCGTTTTTTAGAATTGGTCAACAATAAAGAAGCCGAATTCGTTTGTTTATTATTTATGAACGAGTTTCTCACACTATTTTGAATAGGTACATACCGTCTTTATTCTCAAACAATTATTAATTGTCACATAAATATAGGTATCAAATTACTTTGTTTAAAACGTAAGTGGTTAACAACCTTATGTTGTAATCAACTTTTAAAGTGTATTCGAAATTAAATAACTAGCGAGCTACCCATTCGTCGCTAATAACAGGTTATTAAAATGGATATAGTCGTTTCGTAGAAATGTGTGTCCTTCGATTACCGTTATAATTATTTGTGAGAAATCTATGC
Source organism: Mystacides longicornis (assembly GCA_963576905.1). Lineage (NCBI taxonomy): Eukaryota > Metazoa > Arthropoda > Insecta > Trichoptera > Leptoceridae > Mystacides > Mystacides longicornis. The sequence goes on from OY756436.1 coordinate 10,686,084, forward strand.
CCAATTCCGAGAATCGAGCGGTCTGAGTTGTTTTTATCAGAGATACTACTTGTTATATTAACACCGACTGCTACCAAGAGTTAGAAAAAATCTCCGTATTGATTTAGAGTTTATGTTTTTGGTTAGTCAGAACGATCTGTGATCTGTGCCTCTTCTTATTATACATTTATTAATCAATACAGGATATGGCTATAAGAAAGAGTTAAGGCCCCAACATCCTACCCTGTGGAACCCCAAACCTCGATCGCTTCACACCACTGAATGTATCTATCTACTATCTACTCGTTGGATTCTGTACGTCAAATAGCTTATCCAGCTCAATGTAGGTCCAACTATAAAATAACCGTCTCGCCTTTGAATAGTCTGCTTCGTGGGAAACGTGTTAGTCACAAGCGCCAGCAAATAGTTAAATTGCTAACGATAATACGCGGAGGCTCTTTACCAGTTTTCACCACACTTTTTGATCACGCCATCGTCGTCCAACTTGATAATCATAATAATTAAAAATCATTAACTGATTGTTATTTTATACATTGTTACAGGTGACAGAGTATTTCCAAGTCGATTACGATAGACACACGGATGAATGGAAATCATCATCTTCTTCGTACGATTGGTTGCCGAATTTCAACAAGGACATCGGAGAGAAGGCCACTGAAGAACACCTCGAAAGCTTAACGGTGAGTTTTTTTTTAAATCCCGGATAGCCAAATTAGGTACAATAAAATTTTCCCAGACAGTTGAGTGATTGCAATTATTTGGATGTTATATTTTCGCCCGACAAGACGTCTTCGTCTATGGCGTGTTGAATATATCTTGTTGGATGAAAAAAAATTTTGGCGTTGTATACCAAATATAATTTATCTGTCAGATTTAATGAAGGTTCTACATTTGAGTGTTGTTTCTTTTTTTTTGGTTTGCCTATTCCTAATGCACCGTGTGTCGTGCAGTTTCGGTCGATGTAACATTGGATGCACCTAATATTATTATCTCAATCAGACAAAGGAGTTTAATATAATATTTTTGGAGAAATATGAATTTATTATGAGCGTGTACATTATTTCTTGCATATTGATCAAGGATGCGCCCGATCACACACGCGAGATCATAATCTTCAGTAAGATTCCCTTCTAGTTCGTCTGGTTCCATGTTAACAACTAGATAAGAAAATGTTGCAATTTTTTTGCGTTTGCAAGCGCACGTATCTTCATGGATGCAGTGTACACGCGATCTAATAATTCTTAGATGATGATGATGGATGATTTGTTGCGCCGTTTAATGAATTTCCATCTCAAGGGCTCACGGGAAACTCTGTGGGAAGAGCAATGTCTTCAGTTTGCTCCTGAATGTGCTGATGGGCTGCTCCTGTCTTAGTTCTTCGGGAAGTCGGTTCCAGGTGACGGGTCCTGCTACGCTGAAAGCCCTGTCGTGGAAGTTCGACTTGTTGCTCCTGTTGAACTCATTTAGCATGTTGGTAGATTTCATAGCTGAACGTAGAGGTCTTGTTGCTGGTTCAGATCATTCCTTTTTACCTATATTATAATTTATACTAATGTTTTTCTTTTTCCTTTCAGGCTGATGTCGATGGGACGTTGAGCAGGGTCTTTACGGATTTGCAGAAGATTGCTGTCGGCTTGGAACAGTTGGCTGCGGATCATAAATCTATGAACACTCAGTTCCAGAGCATGTTCAGAACTGCAGAATATGATTTGCGCGCTTTGCTATGTGAAATACAGGTATGTTAACATTCTCATCAATAGTCAATTATTTGTATCTTTTATATATATATATATTTTATTAAATTTTATTTCGTTATTTATCTAGGTGGCATTAGAAGAACATAAGGTGAATCGCCCCCACAACATCACCCGCGACATTATGAGCGACGAAATTCGCCACATCGTGGGCAACCGCGACAGAAGCATCCGCGACTGGATCATCTACCGCGACTACATGAACTCTCTGGAATACATCATCGACCTTATGGAATTTTACGTCAAAAAAGTACGTATCTATATTTTTTTAAATTACCTTTTTCAGTTTTTTTTTGGTGTTGGGTTTTTCTTATTAATTGAAGCATGTTATTTGGGCTCTTGTAGGAACCCCCGCACCCCGATGAGATATGCTAAAAAAATTTGGAACATAAACATGGAAATCGACTATCCTGCGAAAAAAAAATTAACGATATTAACAAATTCCGTCCAATACCTACTAAAATATAACAAAAATTCTATTCATTTATGTTATGTATTTATTTTATATTAAATCATGTTTTATTATTATTTAATATAACAAATACAATTCATTTAAATGTTATGTATTTATTTTATATTAAAAGCATGTTTCATTATTATTTATATTAAAAATCTCAACTTATAATCATGTATGTATATAATAATATGAACTTATTTTATATTTTTATTGATGTACCTATAATTTTTGCTGCATGTATTTACGTTATGTTCCTATACTTTAATTAATTATGTATATTTTAAAATTATTATTTATTTATATAAAATGATGCTTATATTATTAACTATGCTTATTTTGTATTATTTAACCTTTTTTATCCAATTTTTCATTTATATCGCATTTTAATTTTGTATTATTTATTTACTATAGTTGTATAAACGTGCCATAGACAAATACAATAATCCGACGTTTAATGATCCCCAGTAGCTACCCATTTTTATTATATAAACCATATTTTACAACACCACCTATATAAGAAGGCCTTAGCGCTACGTCACAGCGTGAGGCCCAGCATTCACTCTTCTATATCTGTATGTACTTACCTGTTCGCTATGATATCTGTCTACACGCAGGCAGCCGTGACGCGAGAGGCCAGAAATGGCCGCCAGCACTAAGGCCTTCTTATATAGGTGGTGTTGATATTTTATTTCTATATCAATGATTGAATTTTGATTACTTTAGATTTCTATATTTATGGATACTAAGATACCGCGACTTTTACATATCCTCGGGTTCAAAATAAATCGATGTTTTCTTTTTGAGATATTCCAAACAAATCTCAACAACTTCCAATATTGAACAAAATTGTTATATTGTATTATTAATTGGTATTTTTTTTTTCAATTATTAATTGGTATTTTTTTCAATTTTTTCACAGATAAATGCCGGTAAAATGGCTGATTAGAAATGGAAGCGAATAGACGTGTGTCGCTGTTAACAAAAGTTGTAATTGATAAGAAGAATTATTAATTATCAATGAAGCCCAGTTGAAGATGTGCATTTAAAGATGGATGTACAGCAGAAACCTTCGAGATGTCATCCTCTGCAGAAGGAAACAGGAAGACGGGACCTTCAAATTTAAAATTGGAGAATGTTTGATAACAAAAAAAAAAAAACAAACAGTGGACAGCAAAAAATAATATTTTAATACTCTTCAAGAACCGACGAACTTGTAAAATTGTCAGTGATTTTGGAATATTCTAACTGTAAAGATCGTATTGAAAATTGGTGTGTAATAATAATTGTTTTGAAAATGTGTGGAATTCATGCAAAGTGAATGCCAAGATGATTGAGTTTTTGTTTGAGGTTAGTCTCCAAACTTCATGCTGCAAATTTTCGACTCAAGTTCCTTAAAGTTCGGCTCAAAGCCGCCGATTTCGTGAATTTCGTTGTTTTTTTTTTATGACATGGTGTACATTTTGAAATATATTAGGTAATTGTCATCGAAAAATATTATGTAAAATAAATTATTAATACTGTTTTTTTAGACTGTCGAGCCATTTTTTGCCATATTACTACATACTTATTACTCTATTTGAATATTAATATTATTTATGTTTCATTTCTTTTAAATAATATTGTGATGAATAATTAAATGTTTTTAAATGCATTTTGTACATAATACTGTTAATTTTTTTTGCTTTTAAATCGTATTTTTTTTTTCAAACACCTACTGTACCTATTAGGTATGTTTTTAGATATTTCTTTTATCTACTCGTTCCCCTGATCTTCCGATAGAGGCTTTGAAACCCATCGATAAAACCCATAAGGTCTATTTTTAGCGTAAAAGTAAAGCACAACGAAAAAATAGAAAGTGCAAGGGCTTCTACCTGAAGCCATTTTGTAATCTATGATAAATTTTATGCGCTTGTTTAATTAAATAAAATAAAAATGTCTGACGTGTATCTACGTCTATGGCTGTTGTAGACGGTGTTTAAAATAAAAAAAATCTAATTTTAATAATTTATACGTAGTAATAGTAAAATAAAACAATAAATAAATTATTATTAGGTTATTTATTTTTTTGAAATTAAAATATTATATTATTATAATAATAATTATGTTATTATTGTAATATTATGAAGTATGAAAAATGTTTTTTTTTTTATATTTATTTATTTTCACTCTGTACGGCAGCTTTATGAAATAGTAATTAAATAACGGTTGTGACATTTTGAAGGTTTTTTCGAAATAATTCCACCGTTTGTTTTGAATGGTTATATTTATGTAAACTACTGTTGCTAAATTCGGTAAGATTGAATTCAGTACAAAATGACGAAAATATTACATTATCGGATATTAGAATAATGAATTGTACTGATTTCTTAGTTGTACTGCATATATTACGATCGTCCGCGATCTACTGAAAAATTGACTTGAAAATAAAAAAGTCAGGATTTAAGAAAAAGGGTGAAATAAACTTCTTTTTAAATTGCATTGGCTTGTATTTATTTATTGAAAACTATTTTTGGAAGTATTAAAAAATAAACATATTATTGATGTATGTATTTTTCGGTAATTAAAATATACCTATCTGTGATAGATTTTTGTTAGAACATTTTTGCAAAAAAAATTTTTTTTTTAATTTTGAAAAAAATAATGAATTTTCAGCTGCTTGGGTAATGTGTATGTTCCTTTTGTCGAAATAAAAAAATATGACATTGTTTTTTTTTAATTATTGACAATTATAATATTGATCCAATGAATTGTATAGATTTAAAAATGTAAATGAAATGCTTATTAGAGAAATTTGTAGCGAAATAAAATTATAGTATTTTTTTGTGAGAATATAATATACATACCTACCTAATGAAATTTATAATTGTAGCAAAATTGTGTAATATAATTTAGTGTTTAATGTAATATGATGAAATAATTTATAGTTTTTTTTTATTTTAATATTATTATATTGTTAATTTTAACAATGATGTATAAAATTGTAAATACGAAATTCTAATTTATTATTTATCGATGAAAAACAACAATATCTTAATTAATATAAAATAAAACAATTGGAACAAAATGTAAGACTCAAACCAAAGACATATTGTTCCATTGAAAAATAATTGGTGGTATTTTTATTTTCTTTTCTATCCTTTAAAAACAGGTTATCTTTCTTATTTAAAGAAGTCTTGAGAAAAAAGAAAGAATCTAATCTATTCTGATCATAGGTGGTAGAATGGCTCGAAGAACTTAATAATTACAGTTTCTACCAACAGAGTCTAATCTGAGAATGTATGCAAATATTTTTTGAAGCTGGTTTCTTAAAAAATTAAGAAACTAAAATGTTAATATCTGTCGATGCACATAGAAGTGGTAAAATGTGATTTCGGATTAGGAAAGTAACAAGTAAAGAGAGTTGTGCATAAAGAAACAATGAAATATAATAGAATTAACTCTAATACGTTCTCTCATTCTTAGGTGTATAAAATAAATATAATATAACCAAAGTATTGGAAATTCATCTCACTAAATTACCAGCAGACATGAAAACACTTTCATACCTAGGCTATTTTTGTAAAGACAAACAATTATTATCCTTTTTGCCCGAATACAACGCGATCTGGACTCGGAAAGAAAGCAAGTAAAGAGAATTATCCATAAAGAGGCAATGAAATATAATAGAAAAACTTGAATACTTCTTGCTCTTAGGTGTACCTAATATAAAACCAAACTTTTCATATAATCATCTCACTAAATGAGCAGTAGAAGGAGATGAAAACATTTTCATACCTAGTCTATTTGTAAAGACAAACAATAATTATCCTGTAGTGGTTTGTTCCATTTAAAAATCGAACATTAGTAATGAATTGTTAGAGTCATTAGTTGTTATTTTTTCTTTAAGATCTAGTCCTGAAAAAAGGTCACAAGAATCCAGACATAATTAGAACGTTGTGCACCAACAAAGCCAATAGGCAATAAAGATGAGACAGTAACAAAAATGGATAACGTCATATCCTGGCGACAAATACATGATCAGCAGTCGCAGTCTTTAAATTTTGTTGCTCTCTTGTTCTCAATAATTTCCAACTTTTATCTTTATATTTCATATATTATTATGAAATATCTACTCGTTACATACATGAGATTTTTCGACATGTTGAACATGATGAGAATTCTCATGATTAGGTGTTTCGGAGACCAACATTACCACCTAATGGCGAACGTTATTAACGTAATGTGATCTCACTACGCCAGCCTTCGAAATAACAGTAGATGACGGTCGTAAACCCGTAATGGTTTGTTCCATTTAAAAATCGAACATTATTAGTAATGAATTGTTAGAGTCATTAGTTGTTATTTTTCCTTTAATAATTATTCTATTTGACCGAATAAAAAGCGATACATTATTACGAGCATTATATGCCTGCCTCTTAAAGTAGTCGACTCGCGTTAATTTCGGGGTTTAGTGTGAGTCGATACTGATTTCTGGCTAGGTATCTATTATGTTTCCGCGGGTTATATTATAACATCTTTGTTTTATTTCATTGCGAGAGACGTTAATATTGAAACGAATGCTACTTACTTACTTTTGTTTTAACGTAGATTTACCAAATTATCTAATTGAATTCGACATTCTTTGAATTCTTTTCTAATTATGAAAATATCTGAATTCTATTAAATTCGGGGTCGAGTTATATTCGGGCTAAGACGGTACACATTATATTAAGGACTTAAATACAAAAGTATTTTGAAACTTCTGAAATTTTCATTCGGCCCTCACCTGGATTCTCTTGTGGGTTGGGTATTCGATATCTTATACCTGCTCGATACTCGAAGGTTTTTAGATGGAGACGAATGTGGAGGAGAAGTGGGTAGGTACCTACTTGAGACCAAAGCAGCCTTCCAAACGAGGAAAGACATCACCAAAGAGTGCCATAAAATAGTTAGAAGATTCTCCCTTCATTGATAGAAAAATTATTATTTTCGAGTTGAGTAAATCGAAAAAAAACATTAATAAGTTATCTGCTATATATCTACTTACGTAATTATTAGCGTAAATGACAATGTCCGATAGATAATATCAACGATGTGTCTTATTTTACTTAGGTGAATACGCCATTTTTTAAATAAGCATTAATATGTACCTACCATTAAAACTTGGCCATATTATCTGCTTGTAGCTTTCACGCTACTTTTTTTACACGTCTGTGGGCCTAGACAAATTCAAATTGGCGATCGACTACAAACAAATTCTTCGACAATGTAGAGTAGGAAGAAAATTAACTGTCCACTTTTTATATAAGTGTCATTGTTTGGTTTAAATAATTGTTTATATTATGTTCCAGATAGTTTTTTCGCACTATACATTGGCGAAATCTTCGTTTGTAGTCTAACGACAATTTGAGTTTGTCTACGGGCACTGTTTATTTTTCGAATTTTAATTATTACTTAATTAAGTTCTCCTTTGGATCAAGATCTAAGAATGACTTCTGCTTTAGTTTATTTATTTACACCGGACACCAGCCTTTTAAAAGATTTAAAATCTGTTTAAGATAGTGTAAGTAGGTAAGTAGGATTCTTTCCATTTTAGTGATGCTTGATATGAATAGGAAAAATAATTTGTATATTATGATGTGAAAAACATCTGAAATTTATAGGGTAAGTACTTATTGATGTTTATAACTGTTTCTTACTGGAGGAGTCGTGGGTTCGATCCCAGGTGCCGACCATCTTCCTCTTTCACGACACAAGCTTTAACTTGCTTACTGTGAAAGAGTCAAAGAGTATATTTTTGTGTTCACTTTGAATGAGTACAGAATAATAAAAGAGAAAATTGAATCCGGAACATTTCAATCATTTTCTCCGAAAACTAAGTAGGTATATCACTAAAATCTGCATTCTCTAGATCAGTTAAATCTGTAAGTAATAAGAAAATTTAGTTAATGCAAGTTCGATTCTATGATTTTTTTTCCCCAAAAGTAACATTACTTTTGATTGTCGATGATTGTGAAGGAAAAAAAGAAGATTATTAAGGAGGTATGTTAATATCTTTTACCCAATAGAAAACTAAATCATTTCAAAGAATTGCTGCAATCATTTATTTATTATTATCACGAAGAAATCTGGTAAGGTAATCTTTTGCTTTACCCAGGAGCTATTTTACAAATTTATGTAATTTTTACGGTTTGTTAGTTGCATCTGTTTTTTTTTTATTTCTAAGAACTTCAAATTTCAAATTCATGTTATTTTTTTTATGTTCGTTGCTAACTGTAGTTTCTTTCACGCTATTTTTTGGTTATGTATGTAAAGGATTTTTTACAAACTGATCGTAAATCGTAAGGGGAGTCGAATGTATAGAGTCTGTGAATTCGAAGGATGTTTAGGTAAATATGTGTTAACAACCGATGAACTAAGTAAATAAGTAGATACTCGCTTCTTTAGCTGATTAGTGATTAAACAAAGATTTTGTTTAACCATGAAGCATCTTTTTCTCTAGTCAAAAAACTTGGCAGCACCTATTTATTTACATCAAATGTTAAAGTTGCCATTTTACTTCATTGGAAAAGAAAAGCAAACAAGACCGTTTTCAAAATTTGATAGCGATTTTTAGGACCAATAATAGGGTTGTTGCCGATTTGTGTTGACAAGTTCTGAAGCTCAGTTATCCTTGCAGACAGAACTAGAAAAAAATATGAATAAAATTATTCTCAGTAAAGATAATAGTTAATAATAATCGGAACTAAACCATAAAATCTAATGACTTCCTAATACAGAAATAAAGAATGCGATTAGAATACACGGAAAGAATGGTGGATTAGCTATCAAATTATTTCAAATTCTAGGATGTAGGTACTTATCTATGTTTTGACATTCCGTCCTAAGCACCTATAGGTAGAGACTGGAAAATAGTGGTGTTATTTTTTGTGAATTTCGGTGTTATTTTTGGAGAAATTCGGTGTTATTTTTGCTCTAAAACACGAAAATTCGCGTTATTTTTTCAACGACGATTTGTTCAAAATGAAGGTAGATTTTATAACAAAACAAAAGAAGTAGTAATAGGTATTTACAATTTATCAACAATATTTATAAAAATATACATTGCCAAATGAATGAAAAAATCTGATCAACAAGAGATTCACAAAATGTACCCACACAAAAGAAAATTATAAAATATTTCAATCAACATAATATGTTAGAATAATAATTTAAACTATGCTTCAAAATAAAAAAAAATACTTTGTTGACATTGGCGTAAATGATCTGGGACCCTTGGAATTTTTTTTGGGTGGGGTCATCCAAAAAAAGTTGTCATTATGGGACCCTCCCAGTACTTGGGTAGTTTTTATTTCTGAGCGAGCAACAAAAACAAAGTTTTTCCTTTGTTTTCTTAGCACAGTGATGTACAAAGAGAAGAGCCCCTCGAAGTCCACATTAGAACAAAGTATCCAAATCGCTTCCAAACAATAAAGCGCCAAATTATTGTTTGTCGTTCTAAGTAATTCCACATTGATTATTTTTACAAAATCACATTATTTCAGTAAAATAGACACAAAATTCGCGTGATTTTTCTAAAAAATCACTTTATTCGCGCTATTTGCGCAAAAACCTGGAAATTCGCGTTATTCGCGCAAAAACCTCAAAATTCGCGAAAAAAAATCGTTTTATCGCGATTGCGAAATTTTCCAGTCTCTACCTATAGGATGTTCTTGAAACGGTACACCTTATTGTTTCTTTTGTGAGGACTCTCTTCCGAATATTTTCATGAATGAAGAGATTATGGCTTACTCCGATGTGCGCGCGCACTTAAGCTCACACAATGAGAGCCTACCTAGGTCCTTTGTACGGCCCTAACGCCGTTGTAATTCTTTGAACGCCTTTCATTCTTCAACTTCATTCATGTCTTCATTGGGAATCGGTCTTTGATGAAGACGAAAAAAGGTAGAAAAAATAACACTACTTGTCCCTAAGCGCACAATATTTCTCTTTAAACAAAATAATGCAACAAAACTCTACATTATAATATTGAAAATAGTTTCTTTACAAGAAAAATGGACAGTAAATAATAATTATTTCTTAAAATGATGTTTAGCGCCTGCTTCGACAAGTTTTTGAATGGTTAATTTGGCTCTTACATGCGTTTTTAATTACCTGCATATTTATTGAAGATATTTTAATTACCTGCATATTTATTGAAGATATTTTAATTACCTGCATATTTATTGAAGATATTTTAATTACCTGCATATTTATTGAAGATATTTTAATTACCTGCATATTTATTGAAGATATTTTAATTACCTGCATATTTATTGAAGATATTTTAATTACCTGCATATTTATTGAAGATATTTTAATTACCTGCATATTTATTGAACAAATTTTAATAGATGCATTTAACTTCAATGCTCAATACCATTCATCTCATTGAGTTACTGACATCAATATTATTTGTTATTTTGGCGTGAATTCATTCGACTATTAGGTAAATAATTATAATCATCAAAGTAACATCAATTAATCTTAATTTCTTATCTATCTCGCCGTATCATTTAAAGGGTAGGCAGAGAGAACGGACTTCCTATATCTAGACACATTCTTTTGATTCTTCCAACAACATAACATTGCTCAGGAAGTCTCTCCTATTTCTTTTACTTCTGACCTGGCGTATTTTGAAGACGGAATCAATTTCAATCCACACTAATTTATTTTTACAATTTTTTAAGCATCCATTCTTTCGACATGCTAAAACCTTCTCGATTTGTTAACCTTTAATTATTTTAGTTACAGTGTTCACTTTCTGTTGTCGTGTTTTTAAGAACGGTTTCATTCTTGCCTTATCCTGAGATTATTTTCCTTCTGTCTCTTCACATATTTTTTAGAAGGAGGAAAATATCCTCATGGTTGTCTTATTTTAGCGAGAATGCAAACTAATTCACTATAAATCTCTTTATTGGTTGACCATGCACCTCACGTCTTTTAACCGCATCAGGTTAGAAAAGGCACTAGGAATAAGCCGCGGGCGCCCGAGGGTCGGGTTTGCAGCGGACTGCTCTTCTCTGGGCTAGCTTGCGATGTGCGGTGGGGTCAAATGAGAATGTATGTATGTATAAATATATTTGAAAGCACCCGTGCTTGGTGAGTAGGTGTAATCCACCAAATTCCCCACATACAGGGTGTAAAATCTGGAATAAGCCTTTATAACCACTTTTATCTGTTGTTTTGCTCAATTCTTGCTCTTCTCTGGTTCTGCTATTTGCTTATTGTTTCTGTTATCTTCTGGACTTTTACCCATCATCTTGATTCATTCTCCTATGAGAAGCTCCACCGGGGTATAACCACGTGCCAGCAGGACGCTGTCTTCATATGAGATTATTCTGCACGCTCTGTAGATAGTCTTTCACTGCAAAGAGCATTTTGTAAGTACTTTTGAACACATCACTCTTCATTACACTAAAACCAGGTGTGATTGCTGTACTTCAACGATTGTAACAAGAAGGCATTACGCTTGTAATGAGACGTAATTACAAAAATGTTCTGGTGCGATTGAATATTACAACCAGAAACTCCTGATGAAACAATGCCTTGGGGAAGGAATATGCGTCTGCAAATCTGCAGTTTGTTGTTCTGAGTGATAATCAAAGTTGACTCATTGGCAGACGTTTGACAATTAAGAGCAATCAGTTTGGCAGACGGGAGACTGTGACAGTTACCTAATAATTACCATGCAGAGATTCCTTCCGTGTACTCCAGGCTCCGTTTCCATAACTATGTTTCCCATTTAACAGACTTTATATTAATTATAACCTACAGTAACGGCTGCACTTGTTAATACTCCTGTCGGCAACAGTGATTCATACACAATTTGTGTTCTTACGGTATCTTACGTAGGTACACTCTGATGTAATGAACAAAATCTTTTGGTTATTTTCTTAACATTAAGCATCAAAATCTTACTTTTGTCACGAGTGACTTCATTAGCTTGCAGGGTAGAGGAAAGCTTAGAAAATATAACATTGGTTGGGAAATTACCGGTAATCAGACCAAGAGGCAGATTGGCGATTCGTTGATCTGACCAAATAATGCAGAACATCAAGCTGACAGGCAAATCTGGAGAAGAATGGTCTGTGACAGAGTCTTCACGATCTGCAAGAGTGAGGATGACGATTGGTAAGGTAAGATGGTAGTTAATTTTGAATACATTGACTTTGAGGTTGTCCATCCATATATCCACTCCTATATCAAAAGCAGTCTTGGAGGAAGAGCACACGTTCTTTACTCTTGACGTGGTCGTTCCCCGAAGTTTATCCCCTTCAAGATGATCTATGTAGGACCTAGAAGAACTTCATTTCGTATCACGTGTCCACCCATATAAGCCTTTCGGACAGGTTTTTGTGAAAAATGAATCTGATGTGCTCACTCAAAGTGAACACATATACACTCTTTGACTCTTTCACAGTAAGCTACTTAAAGCTTGTGTCGTGAAAGAGGAAGATGGTCGGCACCTGGGATCGAACCCACGACCTCCGATACGCGAAAAATTACGAAAGACGGCGTTGTAACCGCTAGTCTACCAACAACTTCATTCCGTCTTCAAATCAAAAAGATGAGAACCTACGAGTTTGCTGTTTGTCTTTGCCTTTGAATGAGAGAGACAGCAATTACGATCTTCCGCTATAATTTCTTGGAAAAAAGGTAAATATGTAAGTGGATGGATGCGGTTGCTGAAGTGTAGAGACTTGTGAGAGTTCAAGAAAAAAGGTTGAGCTGATGTTAAGGACGAAGCGCACAAGTAGGTACTAACGTACTCTCTGATTCATTTAGGGCAATACAAAAAGCAGCAATATATGGAGAGGCAAACATGTTAGTCACATATTATGCAAATGTCCCAAACCAGAGCTAACTGGGCGGTACGACATTTGGCGTTCCCACATAAATAACGTACTGAACACCTACTTACTTCAGGATATTTCGTCCTTATTGCATCTTGATATACTACAGTGCCTGGGTCTTATCAACCAGTCGTGATTTTTGCTAAGTGCCTTTTCAACACTGAATACCGCATTATGTCTAAAATTAGGTATTTTCATTATTTAACCGCTATTCAATCAAATGTTTAATTTAAAAAATCCCGTAGGAGATTGGGCATTTTTCTTTTTAAAATTATTATACAATTTTTTATATTTATATAATATTTTGTAATTTTATTTTTCATGTTTCGTTAAAGGTGGTGTATATATAAGATGTAAAAAGAGAAACAGAATTTGAAATTGAATGTCACTTGAAGAAACGAAGGAAGAAGAGTAAAGGTAGAGAATTATGTACCATCTTTCTAGGAGATCACTGCGTAGGATATGCGGAAAGAGACTGATTGATAAGGCGAGGAATGATAAAATTAGAAGGAATGTGGAGTGGATGTTAGCATAGTGACTAGAATGAAAGTGAATAAATCAAGTTGGTTTTGGCATGTGGAGAGAATGAACGAAGAGATAATGACTAAAAGGATATATAAATCTGAAAGGATGGGAGCACCCAGACGAGGCCGACCTCGAATGACATGGTCCGATCATATCGGTCCCGAGGAGGGCCATGTCAGGAGCAAAAGGAATAGAAGAGCATGTATGATGAATGTTATTCGTTTGGAACTTCTTTCGAAAGAGGTTTGTTTGGATAGGAAAGAATAGAAGTCCGCGCGTACTCTCTGCCTACCCCTTCGGAAAACGGCGTGATGCGTAAAAAAAATTCCTAGGAGAGATACGAAAATGATTAGGGTGTAAGCTACTTTCTTCGCCACTTTTCAGATTCTCAGCCTCAAAAGATCGGCATTCTTCAAAAAAGCCTTCTCACGTAGCTAGCTGGTTTATTTATTCTGCCAATATCCTAATGTTTTGTCATCCTTTGCGGTCCGTATACAAGTACCTAATAATATAGGTAAGTCATGCACAGGTTTCTTTACATAGATCGTCGTTGTTTTTTGTTTGTTTAAAAAAGTAGATCGAGATTTCAAATTAAGCTTTATTGTATTTCTTCTTCTTGCAATGGCAAGTCAGGTCCCTTCGATGTTGGCTTTGTCCTCCCTGAAGCGAGTAGGACTTATCGCCTTAAAGAAGATGAAAGAATAGTGAGATCTCTATGAATATTTTTGCCCCATTCATTACCTCCGAATTGGTACATTTTCATTTTCTTTTTTTATACGACAGGATTTTTTAAGTGTATCTGTTGCTCAAATGTTGATTTGAGCTTACTTTTTTGATAAACCTTTGATGGAAATATCATTTTCCTAAGCCATCAATGTCTTTCAAATGCCGCGTAAATCTTTCAGTTTTTTTTTCTTGGCTGTCTTAAAAAAAGGTAATAATTATTATATTATGTTAATATTATGAGAAAAATAAATAATATTACGACAATGCATAAAATGGGACTTAGTCAATCATGCGCCTGGCTGTAGTGTGCACCTGGTGTGGGCGTGCAAAGAAACAATGATGTCGCATTAAAGCCAATACAAAATGATACGCAATTCATGTGCGACATTAGTTTAGCGGCTAAAATGCGACGGAAAATCTTCAATCTAGTGTTTTATCGTAGGAAAAACTAAATATCAATGTAAGTGATACGTTGACGCAAAATCATAAATACCCCATGGTTACGTAGGTATAACAATTACCTTATATATAAAAATGGAGAGCTATTTTCCATCACGCCTAAACGGCTGGACCGATTTCACTAAATCCTTTTTTTGTGGTGTAGGCTTTTATCAGAAGGTTCTTATGCAAGAAATAAATAATAAAATTACGTGGAAAATTAAAGAAAACTCTACGTAGGCAACCTTGTTAGTACTTTGTCCATATAATATTTATTCCTATTTTGAAATTTTGACAGAAACTGTCAATTGCTAGATATTTGGTGCGATTGACAGAATGCGGAAGGAGTAAAATACATAGTTTAAAATAGACGCATCGGTCGGAATAACATTGGTCAAATGATAATACCTAATTAATTCATCACCATACAAATTCGAATTCAATATTCATAGTTAGGAACACAGGACAACGTCTGTGGGGAAAGCTAGTTATCAATAAGAAAGACAAAGATTTATAATTATTTACCAATACGCAGGATATTAAAAAAAATTCAATACCTCTAGAACCAAGATCTTCCACAAAAAACGTTTTTTGTGTGTTTGTTTCCATTAGCATAATTACCTATAGGTAGTATTTTTTACTTTTAGTACACATATATCTTGTTATATTATTTAAGGCATTCCGTCGTATAAATAATAAATAGATAAACTAAGCCCATTTTTGCCTAATTTTTTAATGTACCTACAAAGTCATGGGTACCCATTTTAAACAATTTTGAAAACAGCTCACATACATAACAAAATAGCTCGAAAACACAATAATTTATTGTTCTTTTTAAGGTCGCTTATATTTTGACCTCCAGAGATCGAAGCCATTGGATCCCATTTTCAGTCAGCGTTTGCGAGTCATGTAGTTCTTCTTGGAATACATGCATGCATGGGATAGGTAGTAGTTTATCAGATGATCTGGTGAGTTCATTCATCCTTATTTGTGAAAACTTGAAGCGCTGCAACCTAAATCACATCTTATTCGGCAATTTTATAAGATATCTTTTATATTAGTACGGTATTTGAAATTCAGACGGCCTGGTAGCGGATTATCTACATCAAGGTATATTGGTAGATAATTCTTAGCACCGCCCGTACTAAAATAGTATTATTCTAGGCCAATGTTCCCTAAGTACATATTATGTAATTTGTTTTAATAACACAAGTGGTAATCTGATAATAAGTAATAACATTGGTCATTTTCCTGTTTAGAGATTTGCAATTTTGTTTCTGTTGTGAAAACAAGAGTTTGTACACTGAACTTACCTAATATGATAACAGACGTCTTTTGTTTTTAAGTCAATCGGTAACCTTACAGCTGATAGAACACAAGAAATTCAGAGGGTTTTGTTTCAATTCTCTGTTGGTAAAAATATCGTAGGTATACAACAATACAATATAATGACTGTTATTCTGAAACGAAAAACAGACGATTGAGTTGCGTCGTATCCAATTTTTATCGAGACTTTTAACATTTCTGTATTCTGAAAACATTTTATCAAATACATTAGTTGCGTAACTACTGGCAACCGATTAAGTTCCAAGCAAGAGCTTCTTGCGTTGAGTTGGAACGTGAATTTGAGAATACCAGTCATTATCTCCCTTTTACTCCCCACTTAGGGGCATAGAGAGGCAACAAGAGCTCTCCATTACGCTTGACCTCCTCCCACTCCATATCCAGATCCCTCAGCTCTGCCTCGAAGGAATGGAACACGTTATGAGAGGATCTTCCACGACTTGGAGACCCTGATGGTGAGGGAGAACAGCGCTCTCCTCTGCCAACTGTCATTCGCCAACCATAACACATGTCCCTGCCATGTCCATCACCTCTCCATAATGGTGAATGTGATAGGCCTGCATTAGGTTCGTCGGCGTATATCGTCGTTCGTGATGCGGTACCATACCCAAGATTCGCCTGAGGCACTTTTCAAATACAGATACCCCGGGGTTTCTTTAAAACAAACCCTAGATAATAGCATTCAAAGCATGTGGACATTCTCAGTCTGTTCAGTATAGACTTTAGAACCCACAAGAGAAATATAGAAAGGTTAATGAAATTGTAAGTTTATGGCTATAACGTTTGTCATTAAAATTGCCTTAGGAATTAAAACTTCTTATAATGACGAGAAAATAGTTCATAATGTTCAATCTTTGACCTAACCCAACCCTGGCATTAGGTACCTTGTAGTCAAGCAGTCGTGGCTTCGAATCCCGATGACGATCATTTCGACTTTCACAATACAAGTTTTGCTGTCTGTGAAAGATGTCGAAAGTGTATATGTGTTCACTTTGGGAGAGCCCAAATGCATTTAAAAAAATTAGAAAAATATGAGATTAAAACAATAATAATTGTCCTATTATCGTAGATCCACTCGAAGAATTTACCAACATTTATTTCGAACTTATATAGTGTGTTGAATTTAGTGAGTATTTTTTATTTTAAATTAAGTATCTGTCTAAGTTTAAATTAAATTTTATTGTTATAATAATAATATACATAACCAATTTTATTTTCGTACAAGCTGATAACAACACTATAATATTGTTACTATGTAGGTATATATATTATCAATGGGATGTTTGTAAATCGTTTGGGTGTCGAAGAACGGACATAGTTAAAGAAAATAAATAAGGAAAAATGTATCGAGTTTGAGGTGCGTGTCAGGAGTGCGATTTGCACTTCAATGCGCAATGCACTGCGCAAAACATAACAGTAAGTACTCACCTCATTATGTACCAAAATAAGGAAAATATTGCGCATATTATTATAAACTACAATATCTTCATGTACAAGTAGATTTAACGAAAGTGTAACGTGAGTACCTACCTAAAGATTTTATTTAGATATCGTTGTGTTTCGTTTTTTTTAATTAATCTGTGCTCACTCAAAGTGAACACAAGCACCCTTTGACTATTTCACAGTGAGCTGCGACCTCCGCACGAAACAGTATGAAAGTCGGCGTCCCAAATGCTATGCTACTAACTACTTCAAGTCAAAATAACATACATGGTACATATCTAACAAACATACAACACTTGGCAAGAAGATACAATAAGCATAGAAATTAGCATATAAAAATCATAATCCAAAATATTTAAAAATAAGTAGATCAATGCTGAAAAATGTAAATAGCCATTCAACATATCGCTTGGTATTTATGCATACGATTATAGATCGTCTACCTACGGTAGACTTGACTACACTGGATCTGCGCTTCAATTAAAGGGTATTAATAAAGAACGTGCCACTAAGTTCAAGTACCTTGGTAGCATGCTCACAGAAAGTCTCGACCCAGATGTGGAAGTCAAATGCAGAATAGAGGCAGCAAGAGCTGCATCAATAAAATGAGAATTCTTTTCAGCAATGACAAACTGAAACTGCGACAGATAATGATAAAATGCTACGTGTGGTCCATACCGCTGTACGGCTGTGAGACTTGGACTCTGAAAGTCAACACAATGAAGGGCTTTCGAGATGTGGTTACATCGCAGAATGCTCAAGATTCTTGGACCGACCTGGTGACAAATTCGGAAGTCCTTGGTTGAGCCGGGGCAATGCGTGAACTCCTGTCACAAGTAAAAGTTCGTAAAATTTCATATCTGGGACACATAATGCGTGGGGAAAAGTACCGACTGATCCACCTGATAATAAAGGGAAAGATCGAGGGTCGCAGAGGGGCTGGAAGAAGGCAGATATCCTGGCTGCGTAATATACGAGAATGGACGGGTTTCCGTACTGTGGAACAATTATTCCGAGCAGTGATCGCCGACTTTGGGAATACCTGACATGGCACCAAAAGAAGAAGAAGATATCAGTACAATATGTCTATGCAAATCAATAAGGGGTGACAAACCTCAAGAATGTAAGAACCATCTATGTGGATTTATTATTACCAATACTATATCAATTTGGAAGTGATGATTTAGCGAGCCCAATATTGCAACAATGGACTAGAAAGAGTTTGCTACTAGCCTAGACTAAGAAACTGAGTTTATTATGATGGACGATTTTGTCAAGATAAAATGGACTTGAGCTAAGTTATGGAATAAAGTTTAAAAATTAATTGTTAAAAAAAATAAGAATTTTTGTTTTTTTTTGTCCATTCAAAGAACTATCACCGGATGTGTGCAAAAAATATCTTCGGTCGGAAATGATTCAAAGGGTCACGAAAACTTGTGTTATCTGTGTGAGCTAATGATGTCTTCAGCGCGCCAAGATTCCACAATGCCAACCTACTATTGTGAATGCCCTTACAGTCGTACAGACACAACTGTATCAGGAATATACATCGTGTCGCAGGACTTTTCAAATATACAAGAGGGACTTGTAGTCATGTAAAAAAAGACTCTAAATATACCTACCAAATTGTTAATTCTTATGATTTGTTGATTTTTTATTGAATACGCAAATTAAAAACACCATCAGGGCATTTTCTACAGAAGACGTAGATAAGTGATTAGATGAGACATTCTATCACCACAAATTGGGAGAATCAGAATGGTTGATGGTCTTTGAAACACTTACAGGCTATTTGTTTTTAATAATGCTCACATAAAGTGAAAACAGATAATAAACTTTGGATATTTGACTAAGTAAAACATGTGTCGTAAACAAGGAAAATGGTAATTGTTTTTTTTTTGCGCCTGAAACATAATATTATATAATACAGTTTCAGGCGCAACAAAAACACATACATAAAGATCAAATCAACATGCACACAATAAAACAATCCAAAATTCAGTACAGTAGCAAAAGTTTCAAAGGGAAATTGATCGATAGGTAAAAGTATGTCAAGAAATAAAACAAAAACAATAAAGAAATAGAAAGTTCGTAAAAGTCAGTAAAAAAGTATAAATAAAAATAAAAGACATTGATAAAGTCAACCATTAACATAGTACCTACTAGACTACAAACGTACATACAACTGCAAGTATAAGCTCCTAACGATATGAAAATGCAAACAACTCATAGAAATTACAATGTAGAAGAGTCTCAGTAAATGTTCAGATTTTTTGGACCCCTTTGTACTCGTCGTCAAGTGATTTGGGTACATTTTCAGATTAAAATGGTGGGAAATTGAGCGCTTAAATAGTACAAAGGAATCACCAAAAAATATTACATTCAGATTACATTACATTACATTCTCCCTTTAAGGCACCCCGCACACCGAAAGCCAGCCCGGTGGAGACCAATCCGCAGCAGACCCGACCCTCACGAAACCGACCTCCTACCTCGATCGAAGCAATCAAACCAAAAAGCCGGCCCCGTACAAATCAAGGCCGGCGCGAACTACCCCCAAACCAACCAGCAATGCGGGGGCCTAAGCCCCACTCGGGAGTATAGGGAGGCATCAAGAGCTCTCCATTGCGCTTGAAGGCGTCCGAGGCTCATTGTGCCCCTTTTGGCCAGTTGAGATTAAAGGGCGTGAATTGGTCAACCTCACGGTCCCGATCTGACTTTTCGATTTCCTGCCTCTTACAGGACCAAAAAATATATCTGCACAAAATCATACCTAGTCATTGCCCAATTTAGTGTCATCGTATCGTGGCGTTATACAGATAATTAACGTTCGTAATGGTAAACAGACTCATCAGCGTGCACGATAAAGCATTCAAAGATGAAGGACAGTAATAAATAAGAAGAGACAGTTCGTACAGGGGTTGATACAATACAGTTTTTATTTACTCACAAAAAGATAAAAAATAAAAAGTTTTCACAAAAGTTCCGTTAGAGATCAAACAGAACCAAAAAAATGATTTCTGACCTTAACGCTAATAATGCTATATCAAGTCCAAAATCTAGATCCCAAGAGGTTGACAGACATTGACCCAGAATAGGAGGAATAAGAAGAACATCATAGGCAAATATGTTGATTGTAAGATCCAATACAAAGATGAATCTAAAATACGTCTTAAAGCGAAGATATTGTGAATGCAAGACAATAATCAACTTCATGCAAAACTCAAACAGAAATATAAAGTTCATAGCTTATGAATAAAGTATAGAAAATTAATATCTGTGAGATAATAAACCAAACGATATAAGGAAGAGATTTTCTCCATAACTTGCTCGTAAACTTGACAACATAGTAATGGATAGTAGCCGACATCGGACATGGATACGGCTAACGGACTATTGCAGAGTTATGACTTGGTGGATTATCAAGATGACACAGAGTTGCTCAAGGTCACTGTCACAAGGTGAGCAGGTCACACCAAGACGGGATTGGAGGATTAGTTCGTCAATGGAACAATTTGAAAGAACTTGGCATATTCATGGTTACAAAATAGGAATAAGTATCGAAGAAGGTTTTGAAGTTTATACCAGATGAAGTGCTCAAACTTAGTTGGGAAAATTATTCCGAATACGGATAGCGATATGTCAGAACACGATCTAGATCTCTTTGGAAAGCCGAGATCCAGCAATCTCTTCATTTTACCGGAAGGCGATGCCTTTTTTTATATTATTTTATTTATGGGATTCATCCATTCGGTTGACGTGGTCTCACCAAAATCTTTGATCGATCTCCGAATATATCGTTCTCAAGTCTGTCTGATATAATCGTTTTGTTTTTTGTCTCTAGGCAGTCTCACTATGACTTTACAAGACTTTCAATGATCTGAATAGGTCGTTGGTCCTACTTTCATAAATTTTCTTGGTGACTAATTTGGAGATTCTGAAGTCGTTTTCCACTCTATTTACTCGATTTGTTCAAAAGTGTATTCGCTTTCATCATCATCTATGTTACACCGCCTTTTTATTTCCTCATTCCGAACTCGTTCCATGTGAATTATGTCTACGATAGAGCGCACCTCTCTCCCTGTATTGGCTCTAGTTTCGATCTCATGGGTGTTTACGAGTCTAACAAAGTTTATCCAACTTGGAGACTAATCGGTAGACTAAGAGCAAGTGTCTCCCGACGTTATAGTAGCCTCACTAAATAGGGTGACAGAGATGAAATATCTGTGTGTGTGTGGCACTGTACGCGTACATGGTAACGCACACCTATTCACATGTCCTCTAAAAGGAGGAGGGATATACATGGTCGAAAGACCCTGGTGGCAAAAAGGAGGTTTTCGGGTACATTAATACTGGGGGGGTACAAATTTGATGGTGTTCTGGAAACGGAAAGTAAGCATTTAAAAATATACTTAAATACAAAATGTATCAAAAATATACCTAGGGTAAACTTCTGTGGATGGTTTCGTCGTAGTGGTGGCAATGTAAAATCGTGACCCGATTGGCACTTAGAAGATGTGTGAGGACATCACTACCGTCCAACGCGTTCATTTGAATACCGAGCACCGCGAGAAATAAAACCGAAACAAGAAAAAAAGTCATGTCCGTACAAGTCTGAACGGGTGGCGATGGAACACCCAATAAGACACGCACATCCTCCACTACAGACATTGTCTGCATAATGAGATTAAACATCATTCAATTTCTTCAATAATGGTTTGCAACATTCTGTGTTAATTTTGAATTTCTGAACGTTTCAATTGGATCAAATTTTCAAATCATCTCAGCTTACTTCGTCCACGTTCGCTCCGTTTGTATAGTATTTGACCGCAACAATGTTTTGCTAGGTGTTTATAATCTGAAATAGTTCCAGAGATTCTTCTCAATTAAGACCGGTATCCAGCCTTAAATGATCCCTTGATGGCAAATCTTGGTCTGCACTTCTTCTTGAAGCAGTAGGATATAGAATATATTCTTAAAAATCTGGGCAGTAAATGGAGAGATATGTTTTAATCTTGTTTCGTATAAAATTACCGAGTAATTAACCTAGATGGATAATTTAGACTATTCTGTAATCAAATTAAGCGTTGCATCGAAACTTCCCCTCATATTTGTAACGTTCAGTACTTACAGATATTTAGTAGTACTCGGGGTAGTAGTATTTGAAAGGGGGCATCAATCCATCATCCAGAAATGGATGGTTGACCATCCACTAATGACAATAAGGGATAAAAATTTCTTGTAGTATGTCTAGTTTCTTGTCGTCTCAAAATTCATCTTGATAAGCTGATTCAAGTTGGACGGTATCGGCTGACATAAAAAATGTGGTTTGTCGGCCATAGTTCGTAATAACTAAGGACATATTATTTTAAGATATGTATTTATTTTAATTTAAATATTTAATTATTCATTAGATTTCAGATCTTCTTTTTGTACTCTCGTGTTGCCTCCCGTGTCCTTATGGCTCCTAAGCAATGTTGCAAAGGGATTATTGATAATTGATTGAATCTTGTAGACTGTATATGTGGATGAAAAGGTTTATAACAGATTTACAGAGTTAGTTTTTATCACTTTTAAGCAAACAATAATGTATTTAATAGTCATTCACCATTATTTTATAACAGGGAATAAAATAGCTAAGAATGTCTAACATGAAGACTGTGAAAGAAGCAAGAAGGAGAAAATAGCGCATTTAGAAAACTAGATTTTCTTGGTCAATTGATCATGACCAATTTGAAACAGCTGCGAATATTATAAAAAGATAAAAAAATGGAAATTGAAACGAGATCTTCTGTTCGAAAGGTCGGCTAATGAAAGTTTGCAATTCTAGAGCAAGGCGTTATGTCCTATTATTCAACCCTTTAAAGGACTTGACAGGCATATGTAACAAACCAATTTGCCTGAAATTATGCTGTATTTTGACAACTGCACATTTATGTGGTTAAATAAATAAGAGACACGCTTATTTATTTATTTATTTAACGGTACACACCGCTATTTAATAATGTAATCGTTGGTGAAGCTACCGCATTATTATTTTTATCCTATGCGCGCTATGGGTTGTTGTGTGTATGAAGAGATTCCAAAAGAAGATGTTGGTCAGATCTGTATCTTGGCGTTATTTACTGTCATCGTTCTTTTCATCATTACACGCTGCTATCGTAGGCCTCCTATTCTGGATGATACCATCACACATTGGACGAACAATGATATAGATATCATAATAGATATTGGTCTACTCGTCATACACCTGGCCTGAACCAGGGACGATCATTTATTATTATTTGGTTTATTAAAAAAATCTTCGATACCAAATATTTTATTCAATACTTTATTCCGTATTGATTTTTTGTTGTTGTTATGGACTGTTTTTCATTTGTTCTTACTTGAAAGATTTAATTTTATTATACAGATGCCAAATTGGATTCTTTTCAATTTTTGTGTATAGTTTACCTAATTTATGTTGAATTTTTTGATTGAATATGCTTTATTTTTGTATGCTGTTTCCATTTTTTGTTTTTGTATAATCTTCAACACATTGAAGTTTTTAATTGATGGTTTGCTCTATGATTGTTGTTATTTTGTATACCAATATTTATTCAAGATATACCGTTGAAGTTATTTATTAGATTTGTTTAACTGTAATTTTTTTATTTTTTTTTTTTTTTTAAATGAATCTGTGCTCACTCATTAATAAATAAAAATATCAGCAGAAAATCAGTCTAGTGGAATAGTCATGGATTTTCTGATCAAGAGGTCACGGGCTCGATACACGAAGTATTTTTTATTTGATATTTCTACTCGGGGTTGGCTCCTCTCACATTGTTGGCTGGAATAAATTCCCTCAGGCAATGTTCAGTTGGCTTTATTCCTTTGTAAAAAAGTGTTCATTTATTTAAAAACTTTTCTTCTTTAAAATCATCTTATGCAACAAAAAAAACAGCGTTGATTACAAAAATGACATTATGGAATAATTTTCGTATCTCAACTCTTCAACCAAATTACGTATATAGATAAGTGTTGATTGTTTAATAAGTATAGTGTCTTATTACGATTTAAGTATTAGCGAATATTTTACGAATAAGGACTTCACAAGATTACAAAGACTAAACCGAAGTCTTGTCTTCCTATTATTTGTATTATTTTCAGAAAGGATAATCATTAGGATCCTTTTTAACAAGAAGTACTGAAAATTTAAAAAGAAACAAACGCATACAAAAAGCTTTGTTCTATTGTTTTTATTGATGTTCACGTGTTTCTAACACTAGAAAGTTACTTTCTTTTGTTAGACAACACATTCCCTAACTACCGTCCGTATTGTTTTTTTAATAATTTCTAAAGGTTCAGATAATGGTGTAGAATTGTTCACACACGGCGCTAACCTACCTGGATGGACTCCTGTCTTTCTTTTGGCCCTTGCCCTGATGCCGAACACAATATTATCTCATCTACACACATCACAATAATATAAAACTAATGTGTACGGTTGGTGACGCCAAGTCTGGCCCATTGTTTGTCTGGACATCCTACTCTTTATTTCGTTCTGCCATTCAACATTTTTGGCCACCGAGTGAAGAATTATCCTTGTATTGGTATTTAAATGCGCGTATGAGTCTATAATATTATTATTATATTGTAGGTTAGTTCTGTTCTACCTACCTGCATTTTGATCCTACCTGATTTTGTGTGAATATAAATTTTCTCCCGTCAAACTACCGATTATCATAAAACATTTTCTTAATCAGCGTTTATTGTGCATTTATCGAAGGTGTAAACATCCCTTATATACCTACGTACCTATGATTACAATGCGTAATTTAATTTATTGTCAATTTGCCAAGATTGATTGCGTAAATATTGCAAGAATATTTTAAGACAAGTTCCGAATAAAAACTCTCAACTTATTCTGAATTAGCTTGTAAAGAAGTAACAGAGTTTGGTAGGTGAATCAAATAACACTGATTTTCCCCCTTTATGGACTTATTACCATGATGATTTTTATACTCCTTTAGATCATGGATATGGACTATGTGATGTGCAATGTTTGGGCTATTGGCAATGGTTTATAGAACATTTCCTCATACGTTTCATTTTTGTTACTTAGTGCGTATTTTATTTTCAGTATACACTTTTTTATACAAATGTGTCAGTGGTATAGCCGGCGGACAAAATTTGCTGAAGCAAATTTTCTAGTCCAATTTGAGACAGGCCAACCCGGGTAGGAATTTCAAGCGAAAAAACACTGACCCGACCGGGAATGAACCAATTTTAGGTTCTGCACATCCACAAAAGCTCACCGAGACTTACATGCGTTCAAATTTCAAAAAGTATCCCACACTTACCAATCACGTTGTCACACCATTTGAGCTTGCAATAATCCACAATCGTATCTTGATTAATTTACCTATCAATATTTTGGCTTAGATTGAGTGCATCGTGCTATGGGAAATCATCGGGAAATTTTATTGCCGTATTAAATTGTTAATAAAAAAGTACTTTGTAATACATTGAATGAATCTGGTATAATAGAATACTTGCTGATTTGTACATACGTATGTTTATTTTGGATAGATATTATTAACATTGAAAGCTGAAATCACTATAAAAATGAATACCTACTGAGGTGTCCATCAATCTTTTACAAAATAATAATAAAAATAAATTTAATATTATTCCAAAAAAATCAAATATGAAATAACACACACCAAAAAAAAGTGAAATGGTGGACTTGACCCGAAGCATATCTTGCAGCCAACCCAATAAAAAAATATGCATAGATTTTTATTATATGAGGTAAGTAAGTGCCATTGCAATAAAATGTATAAAATATTTTGGTACCTACCTCTGTAGAGAAAAAAATGGATGTGGTATTTATTACTAGGATTACCTACATACCTATTACCTTCATAGAGACAATCCAATGTAGAGGGCAGACCCACTTCTACTTTAGTGGTCAAAGAGGACATTAGGTCATATGACAAAAAATTGGCGTGAATCCTGCTAGAATCTAGCTT
The DNA here is from genome assembly GCA_963576905.1 of Mystacides longicornis. NCBI lineage: Eukaryota > Metazoa > Arthropoda > Insecta > Trichoptera > Leptoceridae > Mystacides > Mystacides longicornis. The sequence goes on from OY756436.1 coordinate 10,712,659, forward strand.
CCGGTGGCAGCAAAAATAATAATCAATAATAAATAATCAATGACACTTTTTGCAAAAGGCGGGAGCCGAAAAAAGGCACTGACACTGCAAGAGAGTTCTGAAGACGAGGTACAATAATAGGCAGCACTCCGTGGATGAGTTGTATCTTCTACCTTTACGTGAATGATCTTTTTGATATATATTCAAAATTGATGTTGTAAGTAATTGAAGTTCTTTTCCTCGACCTCCGGGATGCGGTAAACAACTGATGTCCTCCAAATAGTAATTAAAATCAAAATCCTTTATTACCACATGAATAACGGTCTGGTTTTCTTATCCACAGCCTAAAACGAGTCTATACCAATAGCACTCACTTGGAAAAGTAATTTCGAAAAAGCGACGTCAAATAATATCGAATTCGAAAATATTAAAAAACAAAAATGTTTCAGTAGCTCGAAGAGAGTTGATATACCAAGGATATTGTGGAAGCTTCAAGCGTAGATGTTTATACGTAATAGAGGCAAAGAGTTTGACACTTTATTAGTTGTAGGGATGAAAACGTCACAAAGATCTATAAAAAAATATTGTTGTCTAGAGAGTTCTAGATTAAATATGTGAAGTTTTAAAGCTAGTCAATAATAAATGTCAAACCTAACTTAACAATCGAATAAATTGTAATTACATTTTAAATGTGGCTGCCAACGCTAATTTTATTACCCAAAAGACTTTGCAAAACGCGCTATTAAAATATCTATACCTAGTAGTTTTATAGCTCCTTCATCATACAAAATGTTCAAATCAACAACCTTCAAAACTGTTTTATATTAACGTAGTATGTATGTATACAAGTGCAATGTCGTAAAATATTGTGATCAGTTGATATGGACACATCGTTAAACTAAACCCCTATTGACATTTAGTGGGACATAAAGGTCAGAAGTGCATTTGCATGTATCAATTATTGACCTTGCTTATCGGGGTGTACCTTCTCTCTCTGTTATATCAGGGTTGTTTTCTTGAGATGCTATAAATTCTCACTCTCTCAGCATAATTTCGGTTGGCGCTGCTCATTTGGTACCTATTCCATGCATGGTTAGATATCCTTATGGTTGTGTTCACCTTTTCCACGTGTTGGTGGACGCAGCCTTTGACGTCCCTATCTGAGAACATTGTTGACTTAGCAGATTTCTAGAATCGCCGGATTCCGGTTAGACAGAAGTGGTCTTCTTATGGTCGATCATAATTTGACCATTCTGCAGTTTATGGGGTAGTCGTTTTATCAGATGTTCAATTATTGCTGTCATATCACATGCGTATGATAGTTGGTCCTTCCATTTAGCTATGTTTTAGTTCGAAATGGTAAAGGCTACTTATAATACTTATACCATATAATCATTCTGGGTTATGTAAGTAGAGGCAGGCAGTTCATTAATCGGGATTGCTATCTAATAGGCTTTAGATCGTTTCTGAAGACTCAGATTCGTCTGTCTGCATTTGAGATTTATTCCATGCTGAGGACTGAATTGGAGAAATGCACAGATGTGAAGAGGCTGGCTGACGAGAGTGACCCGTAGAGATATAGACTGTTTAGGACTGACTAATCTACGGATTGGGACCCAAAAATAACTGAAGATACAGTCCATAGATGGAGTGTGGTTGCAATGATTTTTTCTTGTAAGAGAAGAAACAGCGCATAAATTGGTGGGCAAATAGCGTAGTGGCTTACAATAACATGTAATATATTATTGTAGTCATGATGAGGGTGCCATAGGGATGTTCAAGGTGTTAGTAGCGGCGCCTTTGCTCCCTATACACTGGCATCCTGCCCAACACCCCTGTGGCGTTATAGATTACAGATAAGAATGGATCGGTTAGGACTTATCTATGACCTATTGTATGCGAATGCGCAGTTAAACCAACAAATCTTCAACCACCACCCTGCATCCGATACAATCTTATACGGCATAAATTTTCAACAAAATTATATATATTTTTTTACACAAAAAAGATTTGATTAATCTTGTATTGTTTGGATTCTGTAATATTTCTTAGATGGAGAGATCAACGCATGATTTCGAAGAGCGTCGATGCCTGGTAGGCAGGGACTTTCTGAAATTACGTTGTTCTAACGGTAAATCTAACGATAGATCATTCAGCCTGACATTTGGAAAGTTGTGATGGGTAAACGATAGTACCATCTATCTTTTATTCATTATTTGAAATATGTATCTATAATTGGTGTTGGAGATGCACATATAAAAAAATACATATTGGGATTTTCATAGCAATATCATTGATTGAATTTTATTCTCCATCTTTCTCAATAAATTTATTGTTCTCTGGCTGTAAGATTTTGTAATAAATTAGCATTACAGTCAACAAGAAAGTGATTTTAAAGTATTTTGGGGGATGTCTTTAGTGTTGCTTTCCTTAGATCTTCGATTTTTTGGGCTAAAGGTGGTTGGTGATAGTCCATTTCACAATAAAATTGAAAGACTGTTGTAAAGTTATAAATTTGTGATAAAACTATACAAAACTTTATTTATTTATTTTATTCATACAAAATATTAACAGTGATAACAGACAACAAAAGGAAATGCTGCCCAAGTAGCCCAAGCCTGTACTAGGGCAAACTTTTTAATAGTTCATAAAAAAAAGAATATCTAAAGGAACATACAAACACGAACCACATCACAACCACTAACTCAACTACATACAGTCCACAAACAAAGCATAACTCCACAGTCATAACACCCTTCGACCCAACAAATCAAACTATTTTATTTTTAGTGTTACTTTCTTTAGTCAAGACTAGATTGATATACCAAAACACACCTCAAGTCTTGCTGGTAAAGGGACTATTTGCAGGGGGAAATCTAACCCAAAACTCACCACGATTTGAGAAGGTGATTCACATTATTAGGTAGGTATATACTTTATGTGAAAAGAGTATCAAAAATACAAAATAATAATAGGTAAGTAATTAAAGTTAAGGAATTTTAATCAAAACATATTATTTAAGTATAATAACAATCTTTAAGGGAGAAAAAAAAAGAATCTATTTCAATACCTTCAAGATGTCTTTTGAGGATTACAGTTTTTTTTTTTCAAAAATTGAGGATTGATCTCTCAATGTTGATCGCTTTACAAGATAATAAGCCGATGTGTTAGAAATGATATTTTTTACACAAAATAATAATAAGTGAGTTGTGCGCGTCAAATACGCGCATTGAAAAGCCGCATTGAGATAAAAATAATCTGACACTTGTGTTTTGAGTAGTTGATGAATTTTCACAAGGGTTTTTGTTCGGATTAGAGATTTAACTCTTGACCGTTATTTTGTCGGCTCTATTGAATAAAAATCTTTTCATGGATTTTCTGCTCGCCTTGATGTTAAACCAGCCACTAATTCTGAATGGATTTTTTCATCGCATTTGAAAAGATCGATAATGTATTTGCATTGTTACGCATCACATATGTGGCGCTAAAGATTATCTTTAAGGAGGTGTGAATACAAAAGGTATAATTTTTGTTTATATGGATGATTTAAATACGTGAGTAGATATACCTACATGAGATTTTAATAAAATACATAGTATATCCTTGTTTAATTCATACCCACGTTGCCAATCCTCCTGTATGGGTGTGAGTCCTGGCACCTGACCAAAGCCCGGGCACAAAAAGTATCCGCTTTCGAAACGAAGTGCTCAGGAGAATTGTGTGTATAAGATAGTACTACCGCATCACGGACGACGCTATATGTCGTCGCAAGCAGCGGAGGCACATTTACCAATGTGGAGAGGAAATGGACTTGGCTGGCCGAGGAGAGTCCTTCTTCCTAGTCCAGGAGCCTTATTCCCGCATTTAAAAATCACTCAACGATAAGATTAAGACATGATCGCAATCAGGTCGCCCTGGAATTTGACGTTTGTAAGATAGTTACGGGAATGCCGATTACATAGAATTTCATACTAATATTTCAAACATAACGAATTTTTAAGATATCTGCTGGATATCCAGTTTTGTGAATACCAATCCGCCATTTTAATGTTGTCAATCAAGATAGGAGCGTATTAAGACCGCTACGAGAATAACCCTACAGTTCCTCTCATAACGTCGTAAATCATAAATAATTCCTCTCTTTCGGAGCAGAGGTGAGGTATTTAGATATGGCGTGGGAGGAGGTCATACACATTACCTCTTGTTCCCTCCCTATGCCCCTGAGGGGGCTTAAAGGGAGTTTTGATTTTGATTTAGTTTGATTCCTACGATGAAAAATAAAGATTTCATGACTTGGACAGTATTTATAATTGATTGATCTTCTTTCGTTGTACAATAAATATACAATTAATTAGTTGTTGTTTATTTATATTTTATACCATGATATTGCGCATTGCAAGATATCTTCAAGTTCGAGCACGTTCGAAATCTGAAAATCAATAATTGCTTATCCTTAGATGGGTATTTACACTTATAAGAATTGAAAAGATTATATCTGAAAATGTCCAATTGGTTGCGTTTTATACAGCTTTTACTATTGATTAAATGGAATAAATGAAACTACTATTAAAAGGACAAAATATTCAGAGACGCAAAGTTTTTGAATAGGCATCCGCAAATAAGAGAAGAAGCAATGCCAAACCAGCTAATTATCAAGTTCACTCAATCCGATGGTGCTACAGCATTGGCAGTTATATTTCGCCTCTAACAGTCCCGATTACCGGCCGCCGTCTTCCAGTTGGTTGTCTATAGCAGTTGTGCTGCATCCCTTATCACTTTTCGTCTTTCCACTTCAGCCTTGGTCCAACCAAGAATCTGCTATTGAGGATGACTGAGGTAACGAATGTCTGTAATGTTCTTTGGCGAACAGTGTCATTCGTAACACGAATAATAGCAAGAAGATAACTACTGATCAATGATATATTGACATATTTAGTGGACATTTAAAGTACCTACAATAATTTACGTAATGCAGATAGGCGTTTCAGAATAATCATTTTATATTATCATACAAATGTTTGCAGGTCAGAATAATACAGTCTACTGTTTTACAATGTGCAAAGGTACACATGGCAGTGATCTAACGGAAATGCCTCAAATGTTTCAGCGAACACATACAGCACGGCCGGCGTGCTCAATGTCGTTGCCAACAAGTGTGAGTAAATGACCATGCAGTGATCTATGAAATGGATTATGTCTATTCCCAAGACTTGGAGGGATTAACACAATACATATAACATATCAGCGAGTCATAATAATAAAATGATTGTATTATTGTTGCCAGATTTTAATTTTCTGAGGCTACAGTGTTTTTACGTAGGTAGGTACCGAGTAAAGTGAGAAATAGTTCAGAACCTTCTAAAACTTGCTTATTTTTTTTTCTTAGCTAAAATATCTTGCCGTGGGGTTGCCGGCAAAGAATACACCTCAGCTCTTTTTTGCTGGTTTTTCGAGCATCCTGTAAGAGGCAGGAAATCGAAAAATCAGATCGGGAACGTGAGGTTGACCACCTCACGTCCTTAAACCTCAACCGGTCAGAAAAGGCACAAGGAGCCTCGGACGCCTTCGAGCGCAATGGAGAGTTCTTGATGCCTCCCTATATGCTCTTGAGTGGGGCCTAGGCATCCCGCATTGTGGGTTGGTGTCGGGGGGATCCGTCGCGGGCTTGATTTGTGTGTGGCTGGCTTTTTGGCAATCGGGCGAGGGGTCGGCTTTGTGCGGATCGGGTTTATTGCAGATTGGTCTCCTTCGGGATGGCTTACGGTGTGCGGGGGGCCTTAAAAGGGAGAATGTTATGTTAAATATAAACAAAAATCCAATCTTCGCCACTGGTACTGGTAGGTACCTACTATGGTTTATTAAGCGTATAAATTTAAATTCCATTCATAGCCATGGACCCAAAATACCTATTATATTCAAGGTTTCACATGTCTTCACATGCACCTACAATATAATGCTCCAAGCACGGGTGTCTTCGCTTAGATACGTTACAAAATTATAATGTTAGGATTTCAATAATCTGACTTCGTGTTTTCTTATTGTGATTTGTCCAGGGAATGGGCTATTGATTAAAAAAAATTGAAAAAGAGTCGGATCATTTTAGGTATACCTACTTATCTCCGCTCCTTACTTATAAACCATTCATTGATTAAGTACATCTATTTTATTAATCCATTATTTCATTGATATTTTTAGATGAATCAGATACCTGCATCAGATAGGTACATTGACTCTTGTATTAATTCTTGAAAATGAAAAAACAATCGGTATATAATAATATTATCATTAGTTTGATTTATTGACGCGTACGTCCATCCCTTATAGCAACGATACTATTTTCGTCTTACAATAATTTAATTAACTGCCGTTTCCTTTCTACAATAAGAGCGTAAATGAACGTTCCTCGGGAAACACTCGTAACATATATCTACCTAAATCTATACTTAAATCTGAAACCGTTTTATATTTGAACGCAAGTATCTCAGAAACTGTCAGATGGATTAAAACAAATAACTTCATCCAATTGATACCTATCCTATTTATTACCATAAACTCCCCGGAACTTCTCGCACTTATTCAATTCCACATCCCAGCTAGATCAACTCGACAGACGTCTCTGTTTCGGGAGCAGACTACTAGAAATAATTATATGTTCCACTCTCCTATGATACGTATTCATAGACTTGGAAATCTGGTGGATGGTTGTGCGGACATCGTTGCCGACAGTTTCCTCAAATTCAAATCTGACATAAATATTTTCTTCCACTCCTTGTATAATTGACAATGGGCAACTCGATAATCCGATTCAACGCTATTTATCCTTTTTGTTCGTATTGACACATTCTTGAATTAATTTAATTTTTTTTTGCGAAATCGCTTAAAATGGACAAACTTTATTTAATTATATAATAATTATCTACATTTACCATATTCCCTCTGACTCATCATTATAGTTTTTACTCTGACTTCTCATTTTATTTCTCACTTGATCTGACCAAAATTTCACCACGTTGACTTAAATATTAACTTTCTATTTATTTCATTTATTTAACTGTGATAATTACGACTGGAGACTATATATTTGTTATTTGTTATATCGTTATTGTTTTTATGTGTAACAAATTTTATCTTAATCGACGATGGATATAGAATCGCATTAGACCAAAATGGCTGGCGATGCGATTTTATACTCCATATTATCATCATAATGTATATCACCCCCTTTGATCTGTTCAAATTTTGTTGTTGTTAAATTTATATGTACGAAATCAATACTTTATTAACATGTAAATGGCTTTAAGCCGTGTGTTGAAAATAAATAAATAAATAAATTACAGAAGGCTTGAGGCTTTTTGAAATCACATAAAGACTCTTATGGACAATGTTAGAAAATTTAGGTTGATTGGTAGAAATTTCCCCTTGGCAAAAAAAAATCACCCTCTGTATATAGGTACACCTACGCGATGTATGTGATCAATGATGTGGTTGATAGCCCAGCGGTTCAGACGTCGGCTTTCGTACTTATAGTGTCGTGGGTTCAAATCCCGGTGCCGACCATTTCCACTTTCACAACACAAGCTTAGCTTTTTGTGAAAGATGTATTTGTGTTCACTTTGATTGCGTCCAGATTCCTTAAAAAATAAGGTGTAGATTAAATAGATATGTTCCCATAGAGTGTGTTCTTCTTCTTCTAATTTGTCTGACTTTCACCCCCAAAGGAATGTTCCAGCCCATAGAATGTCGAGACATGCGCATCTTGAATGTTGGCATGTGTTGCTATTATATGATTCAAGCAATACTTTTTTTTATAAGTATGGCAGAACAAAGTTTACCGGATCAACTAGTTTATTACTAGTAGTGATATCAGCCGACACATCGATAAATTCAATTCGATTTTCATTCAAGTTTCATAGTACTTATAATATGCCGCTGTATTTGAAAGAAGTTGATTGTGCAGAAGTCACAAGCAGGTGGGACTACCAAGGTATAGGATGCCCACCCGTACTTTAAAAATGTTTGATCAGAGCTATGCACTAAATAGTACAAATGAAAATAAACTCAAATAATAACAATAAAGAGGAGAACACTTTTGAAAGGTGCGATTTTTTTTTCGAAGACGTCTTGCAGCGAGGCCACTAATGTACAATATCTTAATATTATTATTGTAAGTGTTGATTCTTTATTATTAACAACGATATTCTGTAGTTTGTTCACAATAAAGAGTCGATTCGATGCGGCACTCATTGTGGACGTCAAAACAGTTCGCCCAAAAGCTGGGAGCGGGTGTTACTGCCTGCTTCCCGACAATACACCCATTGTCCCCGCTTACAATGGTTCTTATAGAGACGTAACGAATTCGCTTTTGAATCAATTATTGAATAGTTTACGTTCTTATATTGCTTGTAAAACAAATGGGCGTTTTTGCGCTCTGCCAAGAGGCTCAACACAAAACGCCCTCAGGAATGCCTTTCAAATTGGTGTCGAAACGAATGATTCTCCTGCGCGTGTCCATTCTTTGCCAAGACAATGTCAAGAAATCTTTTTTGTAGGTACTTAACGGGATAATTATTGCTTGTTTTGTTGCGACACGCTTACTTTAGATTCCCAATTGAGACTTTGACAATAATGTTGGAACAATTAAAGACAGTCAGTTTCTTTTTTTTTTTTAAAGACTTCTAACGGAGATCTCATCATCTATAGCGAGTCTCTCAGGAAAAGCAAAGAAAGAGAAACTGTTAGAAGTTTGAAAATTGCATGGATCGTTGATTTTTTGAGTTTGCAGCACGATTGAAAAGTCAGAGCAATTACTTGAGATGTTTCAAATGTACCTTTTGGTATAAATTGAGTATTATGGAGTAGATAATATTTTTCTCCTAGAACGGATGTCAAATGTTAGGTTCAGATTATTTAAAATGTAGTTATCAATGATTGTCTATGTATCATCAACCAAAATTCTCCACTCTGGCCATGAATATTGTTGCGCTGCCAGATGGAACCCTATTTATACATTCTATAATAATGTTAAATAATATGTGAAGCAGAAAGTTTGTGACCATTTTTACGAAAGCTCCGCGGATGGAAGAGTATGAATATTTCGCACACTTATAGTTTATACAGAGGAGTGGCGAATGCCAATATACCTATTTTTTTAAAAAAATACATTAAATCAATAAAAGAAACATTACGCACAAAACCGTTATTTAATGTTCCTATTTGATACTCGTATACACTCCGATGTATTTGACATTGTTACATACGCTTAAATTCTTTTGTTTATCTGTGGTCAGATTGAGTATAGAATAAAATTGTTTGTCTTTAATAATAATGGAAAAAACTTTGTACATACCTACCTACCTATCAACTCTTCAAATTTGACGTATCCATGTCATTGTTTTGGAAAGAAAATTATTGTGAAGTCAGTGTCAGTGTTTGACAATGGAAAATCAATAATGGAAGAAATATGTGAACTTGATTATCCAATCTAATCCAAACTCCCTTAAGACTCCACTTAGGGGCATAGGGAGGCAACAAGAGCTCTCCATTGCGCTCGATTTAAATGATGATCCTATAAAACTACAATATAAAAGAAAGTCGGGTTAGTGCGAACACTTATATCTCAAGATCGGCTGAACAGATTCCTTCGATGTTTAATTTATTAGATTTCTCTCCGCTTCGGATAACAGAATAACGATTAAAAAGATGAAAAAAATGGATAAGAAATAATATAAAATATCACATTAAAGCTAGTATGAAACGGATTTCCTGCGATGCCACCGCCATCCATGAAAAAATCTATAACAATAAAATTATTGTTTACCTGACAATCATTGTCATTAAAAATATTGATAACTACGCAGATTTTGATGGAATTTTTTCGATTTCAGAAATAATTTTTAACATCCAAACATATTTTAAACGTATTTTCCCCCCATATTGCGTTACGTAATACTTGAATGCTCCCAAAGCTAGTGATTTATGACTAGCTTTCCCGACAGACGTTGTCCTGTGTTCCTTACTATGAATATTGAATTCTAATTTGTATGGTGATGAATTAATTATCATTTGACCGATATAATTCCGACCGATGCGTCTGTTTGAAACCATGTATATTCCATATGCATTCTGTCAATCGCACCAACTATCTAACAATTGATAGTTTCTGTCAAAATTTCAAAATTGGAATAAAAATTATATGGACAAAGTACCTACTAATAAGGTTGCCTACGTAGAGTTTTCTTTTTTAAACTTTATAATTTTTCATGCAAATTTCTTAATTTTTTCTTTCATAAGAACCTTTTCCTGATAAAAGCCAACACGACAAAAAGAGAATTAGCGAAATCGGTCCAGCCGCTTAGGCGTGATGCGATGACCACGGAAAATATCTCTCCATTATTTTTATATATAAGATTTATATCGAAAAAATAATTAGGTACCTCTTTCTATGTCTGTCGTCTGACAGGTTTTGCTGCTTGTTTTATAGTACTACAACTCAGATTTTTTCGATGGTTTGTAAGGATAATATTACATCATACTAAACCCAAACATTTAAAATTGATTAATTTGAGAAAGCCGATAATTTATTTATCACCTTCTAATTTCATATTCTTTACGCGTATTTATTACTAATATGGGTCCGTAAAGATTTGTTTTTTTTGTTATGTAAGGTAGATTGATTACGTTCATAATGTTTTGGTAAAACAGCGATATGTTATGGTAACATATTATCACTACCATAACATATCACTGTGGTAAAACCATATTTTGATAGTAGCGCTGAGAACAGTGGAACTTCAATTTACTGGTGGCCGGTAAATTCATCGCGAACAATTATTATCAATCGTCAGTACAATTCATCGTCATCCATTGCTATCCATTGCCATTGCTTTTGCTTTGCCATCCATTGCTATCCATTGCCATTGCTTTTGCTTTGCCATCCATTGCTATCAATTGCCATTGCTTTTGCTTTGCCATCCATTGCTATCAATTGCCATTGCTTTTGCTTTGCCATCCATTGCTATCAATTGCCATTGCTATTGCTAGGAACAGGGAAACAAAAAAATAAATAAAAAAACAGATAAAAAAATATGATATTTAAAAAGAATATGGAACCTAAACAGCAGTTTCCTTGACGTGTAAGTAAAAAAAACGTATTGCAAAAACTGCTTCTATTTTATTTTCATCAGTTTGAAGTCTCTGTTTTCTATACTACTTTATTGCTTGCCGAATCATTTTTTGAATTTTGCTGATGGCTGGTAGAAGGGTTGGTGTTGCACTCAGACATCTAATGATAAATAAGCACATATATCTAAAATCCAAACAGTTGATGTAAAATGTTATCCCAATAACATCCATGATGTATGGGAGTGAATCATGGATAAGGACGAAAAATCTGTGAGTATAGATGCTGTAAAAAATAAATCTTTACGCAGATATACAGAAAAAGATTTATAAGGTGAGGAATGATAATATTAAAAAGGAATGTGGAGTAAATGTAAGCGTCGTAACTGGAATGAAAGTGAATAAATTGAGGTGGTCTGGCATGTTTAGGGAAGGAACGAAGAAAGAAATACAAAAATGAAACAATAATCTGAGAGAATGGGTGCACGGATGTGGCCGACCTATAGATTGACGTGGGATGATCTTATTAGGGTGCCATCTCAAAGCAGGGCCAAGTCAGGACTCAGAAGTAGGTACTTAAAAGGAATAGGAGAAAATGAAGCGAAGGAGGTTTGTCTGGATAGAAATGAACAGGAATCCGCAATCTTTGCCTACCTCGTCTGGGATACGGGGTGATGCGTAAAAATGCGAGATTTTTCTCTTATCTCTTTCTGTAACCATCTTTTAAAGTTGTGCAGACTCTGTCACCTGTTTAAAGATTTGATGAACAGGAGCTCATATTGTTGGGTTCCACTGTATAAATATTCAAAAACATTGTCGCGTGTACAGATAGCTACGCGTATCCAACATTGTCGTAGGTACATCAGAGAGACGACTCTTTATATAATTGAGAACGAATATTGTAATTTAATTTAAATACACGTAGTTTTGCGGTTGGACGTCGAAAAGTAATTGTTGAATGAGATTTGTTTATGGGTTTTTGAAAAAAAAAAAAAACAAAATATACCCACTGACAGATAAACAAACTAACCTAAATCCGTTGCGAGTAGGTGGCGCGATATCATCGAAATTAATAATAAACTGGACCTAATAAGTCTCCGTCTTTAAGGCTGTACCACCGCACATGAACGACGCTCGCCAGCGCACGTGGTACCATCACTACTATTATTTTGGAGAGGACCTAAGTAGATATGGCTGAGACATAATAGGTTGAGGATGCCGCACGGCAGTTGGCCGAGGATAGCGCTGTTCTCCCCCCCTATCAAGGTCCCGAAGTCGAGGAAGACCATCTCACACTGTGGTCCGTTCCTTCTAAGCAGAGCAGGGGGATTAGACATTGTGTGGCATATTCATCGACCTTGAGGACAAGATGTAGCATTGAAAATTTTCATAATAGACCATTTATTATTATTATTATTAGGCTATCAAGCAGGCAGCAAAGCTGGTACGCTTGAATGAGTTAGAGGTGTCACTGTCTGTCAAGTCCATTTTTAAAAGAGTTTACACTCCCAGCAACAACCAAATCTGGAGGCAGCCTATTCCAAGCATCCACAACTCTGTTACTTAAGAAGTGTTTATGTGGATTCTGGGCGAACACACTTCTACTCAGCTTAAGGCTATGGCCACGTAGGTGCTCATTGTGATTGTAGGTGTAGATTTGGGGCAGTTCAGGACAGTCATAATGATCATTCAACACCTTAAATGTCTCGATTAGATCGCCCCTCATTCTTCTTTCTTTAAGCGTTGTCAGTCCCAAGGCTTCCAGTCGCTCCTCATATGTCAAATCCTTAAGCCCCACTCCCAGTTTGGTGAACCTTCGCTGAACTCTCTCCAATAGTGCTATATCTTTCTCAAAATATGGGGACCAGATCTGAAAGCCATACTCTAGCAGCGGCCGGACATAAGTCTTGTACATCTTCACGAGCAACTCCGGAGTAATGTGGTTAAATGCTTTACGTATCAAATATGTCATACTGTTGGCTCGCTTTACAATACTTAGAATATGTTGTTCCCATTTTAAGTCCTTGGTAACCGTAATACCCAAATCCTTTTGACTATTCACTGATCCGAGAATGGTACCCTCGAGGGTGTATCGCATCATGGGATTCTTTGGACCAATGTGAAGAACAACACATTTACCGGCATTGAGCTTAATTAACCATTTCCTGGTCCAGGACAATATTGTCTCGAGATCTTCCTGCAGCTGCTGAGAGTGAGTGAGTGGATTTCCAAAGAACTTGGTGTCATCCGCAAAAAGCTCCGTGTGACTCTGGATGGCCATTGTAAGGTCTGATTGATAAAAAAATCATGCCTCACTAAAAAGGAGATGAATTTATGTTTAGCAATTGAGAGTTATGAAATAATCTTATAAGGTATATCGGATATTTTTTATTCTCTTTTTTTATATTATTTACTTGTTTTAACAGTTTTATAAATAAGCCTTAACTTAGTTGATCTGAGAAAAATAGTGAAAGTAAATGTTATTACCTATAGTAGTTACAAGGAAAAATCATTGATTAATATCATGGTTAAGCGTATACTCCACATATAGGTAGAGATTGTCACGCTGAACTGAGTATTATTATTATTATATAACATAGTCGCATACTATGACTCTTAGATCTCTAGGCATTGAGGCATAATTCGTCTTTTCAGAAATGGCTAAAACGGAAATGCTTATGAAGAAATTGTTCAGTTGATTCTCACACATATGTACAGCCTTCACGGCGTTGTTAATCCGACGTTGCAACATATTCATATCTCTACATGTGGTTGACCCGTATTCATCAATAAGTGCATGAGCAATTAGTTATCTAAAGTAACGGGTAACCTTTAGCGGTGTGGCTCGCCCCCCACCATGCCGTGTCAAAGAAGGGATATTCTTTCCTCCACACACTAGCCTAAGATTTGGATTATTGCAGTCATGTCTTATCAAGATATTTTCAACATTCTGTACGGGACCAATGTTAAAGGGTTAAAGGGGAATTTCCGAAATTTGAAAGCCTATTTTATACATCGAGTGTACAAGAAGACGTGGCAAACCAAAACTCACCGTTAATAGAACGGGAGATCTTCAGGATACCGGCTTAGATCTGAATGACGCCCTGGATCTAGTCCAATTCTCTATACGTTTCAGAATGAGGTTATAATTCTGTATTAAATGCAGTTCGTGTTGCTTCTAATCCACATTCCACACCTAGAATTCTGGATTAATATTATGTTTTAGCAAATTTCTTACTTCTTCGATATTTTGGCTCCTCAACTATAAACTGAGTAGCCAGTATATTCCATCAGAGACTCTTTATTTTGGGGAAATTAGCAACTAAAGTGTAAGTGCGGTAGGAGTCTAATTAATTGCACGAAGAAACTATAAATATGAAGATATTCACAATTCGTAAACATGTTTAATTCATACCCACTTAAACAACGTTGATTAATCAATGCAAAAACAAAACAAAACAGTCACCTCTTTCACTCGTAAAAAAACCCGCTAAACACAACAACAACAACACACAAATATAATCCACACGGAGCTTTCCAAATCAATCATTAGGATGTGATGTGTTTGCTAATTAACATCCGGGAAACACACGCACCGTGTAGTATGAGACTGGCTACTACGGATGGTTTTGGAGTACGGAACGTGTGGGTGTAAATGAAAAAAACTGTTCGATAAGTGAAATCTATTTTCAACAGACTTCCTGAATTTCAGATAATACGAATTTACTTTTATAAATCTTTATAGAGTTTCATAGATTGTTGTTGGATAATGGACTTTTTAGGGTTTTGTTGGGACTATATAAGCGGTAATATGCTTCCAAAAATCCAGCTTTTAAAGGGAGATAGGAAGCTTACGGAGATTTATGGATAATACCTATATGTACAGCGATGAAGAGAAAACTGATTGGGTCACTGCGAACAGGGCAGATCTGAGAAAAGTCGATGCCAAATTTCGGGAAATAGAGACTATCAGGGAGTGTAAACCAACTGTTGAACCGTAGTTTCCCTGTCCGAAACGCGAGAGGATCTGACTGCAATAGTTTTGTGTGTGTAGCTATAGCAAATTCATTATTTCCGTTCAAAGGGCTTTTGGGCTTGATGGTGCTTTGGTGTCCCCAAAAGGGTGCACCACCATATAATCTGTACTCTTTATCTTTGGTGTTCCGGTGTAGAAGGATTAACCGGCTTTCAGAGCCCCCGATTACTTTATCAAAACTCAATTTTCGTGGAGGCACCTTCTTTGCCCCCCCCCCCCCCTTAGCAGTTACTTACTATATAGAGATTTTAAGCATATTTCAGTGGTTCAAGGTGAGAAAGTAGATTATTTTACTAGCATTTAATTGTCAAGTTTTTTGTTAGTTTGAAGTATATCTTTTGATTCTTTGGAAACGTTTTTTGCAAGTCTCTTTGTTATTATTTAGTTCCCGTAGAAGGCTAATTTGCAAGTTATTGAATTTTCTGTACTTACTTTATTTTTAAAGCTCGACTTCATACTGATGCTATATGCTATCAAGTGCGAAACTTCAAAACTCATAAGTATATGTCGTAAAAGTCATGCAGTTAAAAATAATTTTTGCGATGACTTACTAACGATAGTTATACTGCAAAGTTAGTTTAATTTATAATTTGGTAGGTATACCTAATGACTAAGTATTACTTACTTATCTTACAAATAATGTATTAATTTTAATAATATTATGTTAGTAAACCTTTGTAAAAAAGCAGACCATTTAAATCTAATTGAATTTGTGAGGAAGGATAGGCATACCTACCATCCTACCAATAGGCAGTAGTGGACCAATAAAAATATGAAGCATTGGTGATCAACTGCATTTTAAGAATAGGAGACGAGATGTAATTGGACGCGGTCTAAACACAAGGCGGAAGAAGAAGAACAATTAATATAAAACAAGATATTATTTATAAATAACAACAACAACACTCCCTTTTACACCCCACTCAAGGGCATAGGGAGGCAACAAGAGCTCTCTATTGCGCTAGATCTTGCGCAATGTTTATGACCTCCTCCCACACCATGTCCAAATCCCTCAGCTCTGCTTTGAAGGAGCGGAACACAGTGTAAGAGGGTCTTCCTCGTCTTCGGGACCTTGATGGTGGGAAGAACAGTGCTCTCCTCGGCCAACTGTCATTCGGCATCCTTAACACATGTCCCAGCCAAGTCCATCTCCTCCACATAATGGTGGAAGTGATGGGCTCACGCTGGGTGCGCCGGCGTATAGCTTCGTTCGTGATGTGGTGGTACCATCTTACGCCCAGAATTCTGCTTAGGCACTTCATTTCAAAAGCTGAGACTTTTTGTGCCTGGGCTTTGGTCAGGTGCCAGGACTCACAACCATATAGGAGAATGGGCAACACACACGCATCAAACAGTTTACATTTCGTCTCGACACTAAACGCCGACGCTTTCCAAATCTTGGTCATGTTAAAGGCGCTACTTGCCATACCGATACGTATCGGGAGCTCGGCTCCGAGGTCACCAGAGGTGGTAATGGTTGCTGCCAAGTATTTAAATTTATCCACCCGGGAGACCTGGTGATCGTCGATGGTTATAGGTAGCTGTTTATCGGGGCAGGCATTAATCGCCATGAGCTCCGTTTTACTGGCACTGACTCGAAGGCCAAGGCGTGTAGTGGTCATAGCTACCAACAGCAGTAGTGGAAAAATAAAAATATGAAGCATTGGTGATCAACTGCATTTTAAGAATAGGAGACGAGATCTAATTGGACGCGGTCTAAACACAAGGCGAAAGAAGAAGAAAAAGATATTATTTACAAACAAACCTCGACTAAAAGCAGGCGCCGTTTAATTCTCAACTAATGATTCAGTTATAAAACAAGTTTACCGAATGTAAAATTTGATATTTTTTACAAATCCATCATTGTTGCGTAATGGCTGACAAATGATTTCCGATTCGCCAATCTCGGTCATGTCAAACAACGTGCGCATCAAGGCATTGCGCCTTCATTCATGTAAGTCGAACAATAAGAAAATGCAGAAAAAAATACAAGTGATACGCTATGTTGGTAGAGGTTGTTGGTTGCACAAGCGTTTATCGAATTATTTAGGGGTTGTGCGTTCGCAAAGTATAGGATTACACATTTTACTATTATTCTGAATGAAGTTTTGTTTCTTTGCGGTTTTGAGACGTTGAAATCTATTACCTACATTATAACAAATAGCTCTTATAAGGGTATTATATTATTATGTCTTCCGAATCGTTGAGAAGCTTACAGAAAATATACAAACTTTGAGAACATAATCTCATAATAAGCAAATTATTTATTATATTAGGTATGTAACAGATAAAATCAATATACCTACTTATTTAGAAATATAGTAGGTAACAAGTAGGAAAATTTCTGATCTTGATCTGATCTGACATTTCAAAATAAAATCTTTGGATCCTCTGTAATGTACCATATAACAGTATCTTTGAATTTTATAGTTTTCAATTTCATATTTTTGGTTTACCTACTCTCCTTTGGTTTACCTACTCCTCTGTAATGTGTCATATAACAGTATCTTTGAATTTTATAGTTTTCAATTTCATATTTTTGGTTTACCTACTATGTTTTTATAAAAAGGTTTACATTTTCAAATAATGACTTCCTATCTCATTTACTGAAAAATTAATATGAAAAACTTGAAGTTTAGTAGGTATTCGAGGGTTGGAATAAATTGTATCATACATTACTACAATTATAACTGCAAGGTTTAGCGATGATTTAAATCGAGTGTAAACTGTGCGGTTTATGCGTTATGTGATGAAATAAAAAATAACTAGGTAGGTACCTACGTGACTGAATTAGAATCAACACAGATAGCTTTCTTTTGACAACAAAAAATTTACTCTTAAACCTGTAATATAAAAGAAAGTCGGGTTAGTGCGAACACTTATAATATAACTCGAGATCGGCTGACCGGATTTTTTTCATTTTTGGCTTATTGAATTCTTCTCCGCTCCGGAGAACAGAATAATTATTATTAAAAGTTCGAAAAATGGATAGCAAATAATATAAAATATAATATTAAAATTAGTATGGAACGCATTTACTGACAACAAGGCCATTTGTGAAAAATTCCATAACAACGAAGATTTTTTTCCAGCTTTCAGAAATATATTTTTAACATTCTAACATATTATTATTTTAAACGTATTTTTGTATAAATTACAAATTTGAAATCAATATTATATCAGGTAAAAGTTCGTAAAATTTCATATCTGGGACACATCATGCGAGGGGAAAAGTATCGACTGATCCACCTGATACTGAAGGGAAAGATCGAGGGTCGCAGAGGGGCTGGAAGAAGGCAGATGTCCTGGCTGCGCAATATACGAGAATGAACGTACTGTGGAACAATAATTGTTCCGAGCAGCCCAGGACAGAGAAGGATTCGCCACAGTGATCGCCGACGTTGGGAATACCTGACATGGCACCAAAAGAAGAAAAAGATTCATAGTAAGTACTCAGGACAACGTCTGTCCGGAAAGCTAGTTATACATAAATAACACTATTAGGGGTTAGCACCTATTCTGGTTTTGGTTCGAACTAAAACAAGAACGTTCCTAAATTTAAGAATTAAGTTCACATCAATAAAAATAAACTAATTAGAATATTAGTCTAATTAGGAACGTTCTTAATTTTTATAGAATATACCAATGTGCACTGTCTTCCTAAAATTGGAACTTTCTTATTTCAGTTAGTGCACATTTAAATTGAAATAGAATCGGGCGTATTATGATATGTACCTACATTTCATTTAGAAATGGTTACGACGCCGGCTATCGAATTATTTCGTATCTGATTTCGTGGGTTCGATTCCAGGTGCCGATATTTTCTTCTTTCACGACACAAGCTTTAAGCAGCTTACTCTGAAAAAGTCAAAGAGTGTATTTGTGTTCATTTTAAGTGAGCGCAGATTTATTTCTTTAAAAAAAAAATCTCTGATTCTCTACCAGTCAACCGGCCGCGTCCAATATGTGACAGGATTCCAGCCCCTCATTCTACCAACGCTTATAAAAATCAGTCTTCCAACACATGTAAGGATTGCATTCTTACATAGTCTATGGTAGTTACCTGATAATTCTAAGGTGTGAGGTCTTTGGTCCTTTCTCAGCGGGTGTCCTGTAGGTAGGATATCGGTATAGGAACTCTTGAATGACTAATAAAAAAATCTTCGGTGTTGGAAAATATTGTAGAAGTCACCAAATAATTATTTTATAATCATCAATGATTATAATATTATTATCATTATTTAAAATAAAGTATCGAGTTCTTGTTTATTTGCTTCCATTAAAAAAAAATATTTATTATGAACGAAACAGGAATACAGATAGGTAGGTACCTACTAGAGATTGTAAAAGAGTACCTGCCTATTATTTTAATATTTATAGTCACTTCCGATGGCCGAAAACTCCAGAGCTTTTGCCTTCTGAACAATGTTTTTCCAAGCTCTCTCCAGTGCAACGGTTTGTCATTGGTTACCCATATCTTCTTTTCACCAATTTTCTTCGTATAGTTCTTATCTACATTCTCTACTACATTTAGGTATACTCTAATCCATGTTTTTTTATGTCTTTTCTATTATTCAATCCTATATTTTAATTAAAAAAAAAATTCTAACATCATTCATCGAAATTTTTTATTTCATATTGCAGTTTCATAACAGAGGTATGAAGCATAAAAAAATTACCCATCACGCCGCGCCGTGTCCCGTAAGGTGTAGGCAGATAGAACAAACCTCCACTCTTTTCTATCCAGGCACAATTCTTTCGCTTCTTCCACCGACATAACATTTCTTATACAACCTTTCCTATTACTTTTACTTCTGACCTCTTGGCCTTCCTGGAGGACGGAATCGATGTGTTCGATCCACGTCATTCTCGTCGGCCACGCTTTCTTGCACCATTCCTTTTAGCCTTATAAATTCTCTTTGTCCTTCTGTTTGCATTCATTCTTTTCACATTTTTTTTTATCTAAGTGTAGTATATTTTTAATAACCTCATTTCGTAAGCAATATGACATATATCTTTTCCTAAACATCTTCTCCTGTTTCTTTTACTTATATCAACAACCTCAAATGAACACGTGGTGGAAGAAATATTTTCTAACAAATTCAGTTCTTAGTCGAGCAGGGGTAGTGCATGAACTCCTGTCGCAAATAAAATTTCAACTGGCATATATCGTGCATGAGGAGGATTACCTACGGCTAATTCACCTGATATTGAAGGATATAAGCTTATCTTTCTATTTTGTTAACTTTTTTTTGTATCCATTATAAAAATTCTTTAAAATATTTTTTTTAAAAGCAATGTTGCTGTTGCGTAGAAATTATTCAATAAAACAATGGACGGGTTAACGTTCTGTGAAACAATCGCTTAGAGCGGCCCAGGACAGGGAAAGATTCGTCACAGTGATCTCCGACATTGCGAATACCTTACATGGCACCAAAAGAAGAAGAACAATCTTCTATGAATTAGTCCTATTTGAACCTCAGAGTTCACTGGACCAATATTTCAAGGAAGAATAGGCCTATCAAACTACCCTAAATTATGTCACAATACAATAAATTCCTCCCTATTTGTCTCTTTGCAAACCAAAGGTACCTTTTATTCTCTCTTTTCAACCCCCTAATATTTTTGAGATCATTCAACATCGTTAGGTACACTGTTCACTTTTTTTTTTCAAATATGGTCAATGTGAATTCTTGTGAGATTCTCAGAGTCTACGATAAACACAAAAAGACATAATGGTATTAGAATGATTAACAAAAGATTTAAGGATATTATAATATATAGGTCGACCGTCTATTGATTCACGGTATCATGTGCTTAGAAGTGGCGCCTACTCGCAGGACCCCTACTTGTAAGGCACAAAAGGAGACGCGCGAATCACTATATCAATGTTGTCTAAAAATATGGATTCCCTTTATATGTCATAACCACCGACTCTCAATATTTTATACTAGCTTCTTCGCCAGACCTTGTCCTGTCTTAACTATGAATATCGAATTTGAATTTCGTACCTATAATCAATCCGTCTTTTTTCTAGTTTTTCGAGCATCCTGTGAGAGGGAAATAATCGAAAAATCAGATCGGGATCGCGAGGTTGACCACCTCATGTCCTTAAACCTCAACTGGTCAAAAAAAGGCACAATGAGCCTCGGACGTCTTCGAGCGCAATGGAGACCTCTTGATGTCTTCCAATGCTCCTGCCACCCGCATTGCGGATTAGTTTGGGAGGGATCCGTGGCTGGATTTATTTGTATGTGGCCGGCTTTTTGGTTTGATTGCTTCGATCGAGCTAGGGGATCGGTTTCGTGAGGGTCGGAGTTGCTGCGGATTGATCTCCTCTGGGCTGAC
Organism: Mystacides longicornis; assembly: GCA_963576905.1. Classification (NCBI taxonomy): domain Eukaryota; kingdom Metazoa; phylum Arthropoda; class Insecta; order Trichoptera; family Leptoceridae; genus Mystacides; species Mystacides longicornis. The sequence goes on from OY756436.1 coordinate 10,734,140, forward strand.
TTTCGGTGTGTGGGGGGCCTTAAAGGGAGAATGTATTGTATTGCAATAATTATCAAAGCCATTACAAATATTTCTTTTTGATTCCTTAATAAATACTTATTTGCAAACATAGCACTTCTCGTATTTTCTTCATTTTGACTTGATAGCCATTTAATATTCGGCCCGTTCATAGTTTTGGACAGCCTCCTTAGAATGTGAAATGAATTTCTGTTCCAGATATAACCTAACACCCGCAGCAAAAAGGCGTTGCGCGTCGTGTAGTTTTCCTCGAAATTTAATTACAATTTTTAATAGGTGTAACGTGATTTTTACTAGCCTAAAGCCTTCTCTAAGAAATAGGATATCGAATGCAAAAATTTAATTCTTTTAGAAATATAGTTTCTGAGATGATGGCGGTCAAACATAAAACTGTTTCAGATTTATATGTATAGATTATTATTATAATCGATGGAATGTTTGTAAAAAAATATTTTTAACATAAATTTTAAAATGATTATTCAAAAGTATAAGGGTTTATCCTATACCAAAAATTCCTTAAGGGTGTTTTTTTTTATGCACCCCGATTTGTACTCATCACACCTTTTTTTATTTATTAATCAATACACAACGTTTGTTTATTTTATAGTCACTAGTGGCCAAATATAAAGAATCTTTTATGTATCGTGGTCTATTACTTATTTGTGTGGTCTGGTGTTAAATCAAAACATACTTATGTCCTGCGAAAAAACAATGATGTAGGTAATCAAGTTCGTTCAAAAATCATATTCATTGCAATTATTAGAATAATGTCTCACTTTTTTCAAGGCTCAAAGCATTTCATTCAATATCGTTGAAGATGCACTCTATCTATGTCAGCTCTCCTTGTCCTCAGGCTGTACACTCTGTTCTCTGCTGCACCACTTTACCCACCCCACATCTTTGCATCTAATAATAAATAAATAAATAAAGCTTTATTGTGTATCAAAAATCAACTCATACAAAACATTCAAAGATTCAAAGGGCGGACTTATCCCGAAGGATCTCTTCCAGCCAACCCAAATTACAAACAAGCAATACAAGAACAAGATACGCGAAAAGAAAAAAAAAAAAAAGAAAAAAGAGATTACACAATTAAGAGACTAAATAAAGATATGAAATTTTAAAAGGGTAAAATTCATATAAAACTAAACCCAAATAAAATAAAATATACAAAATAAATCCTAAATAAATTCAATTAATCAAAATACCTTCAATAAACTAAAAAAAATACAATAAATTAATAATTAAAATAAATCGTATAAATTAAAAATTTAAATAAATCCAGTAAATTAAAATAAATCCAATAAATTAAACATTAAAATAAATCCAACAAATTAAAAATTAAAATAAATCCAATAATTAAAACACATTCAGTAAATTAAAATAAACTCAATAGGTAGGTAAAAGATTACTAAATAAAAACTCAGCATAAAAAACTAGGGAAGGTGGGAGGGGGGATCCTCTTTAAATTTGGAGTAGGGCATTATATTCCCGTCAGTGATTTTTTAAAGGTGTAAATAGTCTGCGAGCCTCTTATGGAGAGGGGAAGCTGGTTCCACGACCTTGCGGCACGAACGGTGAAAGACTCAGAATAGAATTTTGAGCGATGGGATGGGATCATCTACTCGCGGCTTTGCGTCACCTAGAAAATCTTAGGTCTCCCTCTAGTCACAGAACGTGTAACATTCAAGTTTATTGCCTGCTGGACGATATGCTCCTGCGCTCGTCGTTCTATGTGTCTATTCCATCTCAACTGCCTTTCCTCTAGTTTACTATTGATGTCTGCCACTCCTAGGCTTCCACGAATGTGAGCACTTTTGATCTTATCTCTTAAGGACACGCCAGCGTACCATCTCAGCATAATTATGCATTTCTGATGCTGTCTCTAATTGCCTATTATAGGTCTTGTACATTGTCCAATATTCGGAGCCATAACAATATCGTAGAAGACGCTGCTCCTTTCAAATTAAGGTCCAACTGTTCCTTCATCAAATTAGAGGTCTTCTAAGGATGTGATGCCCTGTTAGTCTTTAATGGTCTATTTATCTAGGACTACGGTACTGCTATATAGCGGGTATAAGAACGTCAGCTTACAACATTATCAATATTATTACCGTAATAACAATAAACATTGACAAGACGGCAGTCGACGGAACGCTCTCTAGGAAATCAGTGCATAAAAATGGTAGTTTTGTATACCTACGGTTTTTGGTTTACCCATCGAGTTGAAGTAGTGTTTTCAAAAACTGGCCCCATCGGACGATAGCTTCCACCCACAATTCATCGGCAGTTATTCAAAGAAATATTTTTTTTTCAGTATATATTTTATTTGAGTACCTACACGTTTTGTTTAGGTACTGCGGTATCCGAGCTATGCTTATTTACACAAAAAAATTACATTGTCTCTTTCCTGCTTCATTATACTGCCGACAGTGAAAGAGATACACATGGAATGCTTTGTACTTGTCTCAACGACTACTGTGTTCGTAATGTTACGGCCGCTATTATTTTCCAGGAAAACAGAACGCAAGTCTTACATTACGTATCTATTTGGTTTCGACATTTTCACTGAAAACCTTAATTTCAGATGCTAATTAATTTAGAGATGATCGTAAACCAATAGCGTGTTGAGTTTATTAAACAACTTAAAATTTCTTCAAAGGTTTCTACAAGTGAATCTAAAGTAGGTAAATACATCTGTTAGAAGAAAAAACGAAATATTTATCATTTCCGGATATGTTCAAATTACCATAATATTATATTATATAATACTTATTAAACACGATCTAAACATATTTTAAGAGCAAAAACACTACCTTAGACTGGACAACCTAATTCAAAATTCATATCACGAATAAAATGATTTACAAAAATTAATAATGTAGTAAAAAAATATTCGGTTTCATTATTTTTGTATGAATGAAGTTAACACGGAGATAGGAATCCAACAGGATTACGATCATATGTTCCAACTGGAAATGTTATTACGTGCTTTTGGAATCAAATTGCCATGTTATCCGTGTTAATTTAATCGGGAACCATTTTTATTCGTTCCGGAAATAGTAACACACTCAGATATGTCAAAGATCAAACAACAGATAGCTACTTCCAAATAATATGTTCATTTTAATATTGTTACTGTTTAAAGAATGTTCCGAAAACCCTCTCTAGACGGATGTCCAATGTCCACACGACGCCATAGTTACACCACACCCCAAGTAGGGCTTTGGTGTAAAATGATGTGAACTATCAGGGATCGTATTCTAGGACTTGTCAATTAATAAAAATGATTAACAAAAGCTGAAACTTCTACTAATGTAGGTAATGTATTCAACGTAAAATTGTTGCTCGATAAAGGTTAGATTTTAAAAAAATTCATTAAGGTGTTTTCAATTTTGATGCGCTTTTTTCAAAAAAAAAAAAAAAATATGGAACTGATTCTGCTGATAATTTCAAAAACTTCCACGCCTTTTTAGCTATTTCAAAAGGTATAACACTTGCTATTATAAATTGTCAATAAATTGACCAAATAACAGTTAAGGTAGTAGTAAGTTATCTAGGGCCCCTGAAATTGTCTTGAAACCTGAAAGCAGTTGTCTTACTTTCTATACAGAGATGTCAGTGTGACCTTTCGATTGGTGCAAACTATGTAAGTGAGGAAAACACATAAGCCTACAGAATGTTCTGAGGAGTCCCAAATCGAAACCCTACCTCATGATAAGATTTGTATGAACTACGATTTGGTACCAGGCTATCAAGGTCAGGATAATTTTAAAAAGGGTGTAGGTTTGTAGGTACAAAAATGCATAGACCAAATCTAAGCTGGTGTGGTGTGCATAACAGCAAGACTCACCAAAGTGAACGATGGCGCAAGTAGAGAAAATGGTGAGAAAAGAAATTGAATAAGATGAATCATGCCATTTTATTAGATACATATTTTGTTTGAATCGCAAAAATACCTCGAGTTTTTATGACAAAAGCGCGTTCGTTCCGAGAATTCGGCCTCACACGACATAGCAGACCATCAATCAAGAGGCATGTGTTGGTTCATAGCAAAATATTTGGTGATAGCCGATTTTATGCTATTCACTCGTTCATTGTGCACGGCGGCGTCTTTGCAGAGCCTTCTATAGCCAATACTATTTTCATATTAATGCATATTACCTGCTACAATACAACCATGAACAGCGACAATTCGATTAATAAAACTGACATTTTAAAAACATATTAATATATTTTCAAAAGTAGGTAGGTAGTGTGGGGAAAATTACTACGTCATCATTTTCTGTGCTCAAATTTCAGGACAAAACTCGAGTCAGAGCAATAAATGGGTCTAGAAAAATTCATCGCGATTACAATAATTGTCAAATTGTTTATGATCTAAAAATAAGGTGAAACTCGAGTTTAGTCACTCCTATAAATGAAAGATGGCGGCGATTTTGACACACGCTGAAGTATTAGCTGAAGAAGGTGTCCAAAAGGTATGGGCGGTCTCCGAACCTATTCAAATCGTATATAACATAACCTCGAAATCATTAGGAGTGACTAAACTGAAGTTTTACCCAAAATAATTACAGAGTTATATACAAACCCCAGAACCCGGAATCGAATTGCATTCTAAAAGTACTCGCGATGAATTGTACTGACGATGAATTGTTCGTGATGAATTGTTGGCGATGAATTTACCGGCTACATTTCTTTATCCTGTTTCTCCTTCCATGTCTTTAATTCCTGTCCCTTAACATCATCATCATTGGCGCTACAGCTTACTGTGAGCCTCGGCCTTCTCCTGAATTCGTTGCCATTTCCTCCTGTCCATCTTCCGCACTCTCCATTTAGTCACCCCCAACAGCCCCAAGGTCCCTTTCTACACCATCCATTCATCGAAGTTTGGGTCTGCCTACCCCGCGACTACCAATTGATCGTTGAGATTTCCTATCCCTCACCCTTGGTATATTATATCCTTGGCTGAATCTGTGTAGGTATGTATATTATTACCTATGTTTTTCTGTTGTCTCTCATGGTTTTTTGTTCCTCTCTATAATAAGGGTTGGAAGACCAAGGTTGAGGTGGGAAAACGAGGTGAAGAGTGATCCATTACAACTACAAGAGACGGACAACTGCAAGATGGTGGCCGGAAATCGGGACTGTTAGAGGCGAAAGGTATTGGAAGTCAAGCCTCGATATGGGTTGTAGCGACATCATAACATTGCCCAAAATTATTTGAATTGTGTCTTGTTCGTTTTTTTTGTCTCATTCTTCATGCACATCATACAATACCACTCATGTTTTTTTTAATGCGATGAACGGGGAAGAACTGTACCGGCAGCAATACCGCATTGGCGGCCCATGCGACCATTCATAAAGACTCACATGCAGAATGCACACATTGCTGGGTAATGGAGTATTCACATCTTGTAACACCTCGACTTGGGACAATTTACTCATAAAATAGGTGCTCAATACGCAAGTGACGCACCTATTATGTCTCATGTCTGCTCTTTTTTAACAGATCCTTACAAACTGTTACTTCTTTCAAATTGTTCATGGTTTCTTTTGTATGTTTAACTATATCATTATAATGCCTGTCATTTTAACATATTATTTAATTTTTACAAAATATGTTTATTTATTTATTTATTTTCGATTCAACAATACTCTTCCTATAGGTGCTTTTCGAAGTGTTGGGTTATCTCAATAAGAATTCCAATTCAATTGAAAAGATGTTACATTTTTTTCATACGACTTAGTTAGTTCATCATAAAAACTGAATTTAAGTTGTTATCATGATCAGCCTTTTCCAGTTCACTATTGGAAGTGGACCTCCCTTTCAGACTTCCATACAGTTCCTTATCAGCAGCAATCCTGTGTCACCTGTGCTCTTTAGGAAGTCAACAATTTATTCACGAAAGCATTGCTAAAAACAGCGCGAAGTGGTGTTTATTGGAACACTGATGAATTTTGTGTGTGTTGTGTCTTTTTAATGTATTATGCTAGTATGAGAGTTGAGTTGGTGGGTTTCTAAACTATATATAAACAAGTTTCCCGCCGAACTTCGTCTAGAAGTTTAAACTGTAATTCTAAACCATCCTTGAATGACCCTAACACGCCCACTAGGAGGTGTATGATAACAACCAATCTGCAAAAATGAAATATATATATACTTAGAGTATGAAGGGAGATAAAAATGTTACTATTGCTAAAAAATCAGCATGAACCTTTTAAAAGCAATGTTTCAACTTTCTTTGCTTCATTTAGAGAAATACATAATAATATTATAATTTTTCATAAATAAATAAATAATTTTCATAAATATCTGCTATACACAGGAGAAATTGATAATTCTATTATCTTATAATCTTGCTGTTTATTTTCGAAATTAGTTTTCATTTACGGAAAAATTATATAATATTACCTTTCCAGACAGACGTTGTCCTGTGTTCCTATTGTAAGTATGAATATTGAATTCGAATTTGTATAAGGGTAAGCTTTTTACTTTTTAACCAATGTAATTTAGATCGATGCATCTGTTTCAAACCACATATTTTCCATCTTCTTCTTATGGTCGCTCGCATCTGACCTCCAGAGACCGAAGCCATTGGATCACGTCATCCGTCAACCGTCATTTTCTATCGTAATTCTGTCAATAGCACCAATATCAAACAACTGACATTTCCTATCAAACTTTAATTTCATTTCAATTTTTCAAAGTTAGAAAAAATATTTATTGTTAAAATTACTAAAAAGTTTACCTACTTAGAGATTTCTTTAATTATCCACGCAATTTTCTTAATTTTTTCTTTTATAAGAACCTTTTCCTGATAAAAGCCAACAGGACAAAAAAAAATTTGCGAATTCGGTTCAGCCGAATAGGCGTGATGCAAAAAAATAGCTCTCCATTTTTATAATACAGATAAGATTGAATCAACGTCAAATGAGATGCAAACAGAATAAAATTATTTAACAAGTATCACCCGCTGTCAAGATATTTTAAATGCCGATAATGATTACATACTTAATTATTACACATACGGCACTCAATTGAGTCCTCAATTATTTCAAGAAATTGTTCAGATAATTGATTAATTATTTTCAATAAATTGTTGTAATATAAAGTAGGTAATTATCACAGATATAAAATATTTTACGATTTATCAATTAACCAGCTATAAAAATTTTATATGGCGATTACATTCGCATAATATTAACAAAATCGTCATGCGTGTGAAAAAATTTAAGTGTGAAATTTTAATTGCCAAACATTTCGTCGAGATAAGCATCTGACAACCCATTGTTAAATGTTTACCTACCTGACGCTGTTAGTATCTGAGTAGCAAATCATCACAAAAAAATAAGCTATTTCATAAAACATTAACGCCTATTGGGGCTGTATATTTGTACAAACAATGGCCTATTTATATGCGGCCTATATCGGAAATTTATGACTGTTTTACATGCAGGAACCCCACGAAGCACGGCTTTTTGACATAGCACTCGGCCTATACGATCATATTATTATTATTGTTATCTTCCGATCGCATAATGCGCGAAGACCTGCGCATATTATGTATATTATGTATTACGATTTTTGGAGATTCTTTTTTTTTCCAAAATATATAATAATAATAATCGCATTCTTATCTCAGGGATTCGATTCAAGCATGGTCACCTTATAGTTTGTCTAAATTGTAAAGTTTTAATTTTAATTTGAAATTTTATATAACAAAGACCACAAAATAAGAAATGACAATATACCTGTTTTAAAACAAAACTTTATGATGATGATAGTAGGTATATGTTGGTAGAACAATAAATCATACGAATTTTGATACATAAATATGGTTATTAATAAATGTAAGTACCTACTGTACTTAAAAATAGACAAAAATATAGGGCGTGGACCCAGCCCAGGGGGGGGGGGGGGTCATGACCCCCTTAACCCCCCCCCTGGGCTGGGTCCACGCCCTATATCGGAGCATGGTTGAAGACTTTTTAAAATAATTTTGACTTATTACATTTATTATTATAATTGATTTAACTTTTTACAGTAAACGACATAAAAACTGAATTCAATTTAGCTAATAATAATACATTGTGTTATAATTATTGTTGACACGGATGCGGGATAAAGTTCGGCAGGTCACAAGCTTGTAATAAAAACAATTACTCTATATAATTACGAAACTTTAAAAAAATCAAGAGATGGCGGTGTAGTAGGAAATAAGTCACATATGAAACATGTTTCGTTATTGTAGGTATATCTTTTTGACAGAAAAGACTACATTGAACCCAAATTTTACCCAATTATTATGGCTAGATTCGATAAATAAATTTTACACTAGGTACCTACTCTTTTACAATCAGCATGACTTTTGTCAAATGGATGGTAGGTACAAAATAAATATTCAAAAAACGTATTCGTTTGAGAAAAAAAAATCTAGCATACTCGTAGGTACACATTTGAAGTCTTGTGTTTTTACAAAATGTAAATTAACGTTATTACAGTTATTAATATAAGGTAATAGATATAAAAAAAAATCTGCCAATATTTAATTTAATAATCGTTTTTATATAGGTATCACAAGGATCAACCCTATTTTATAAGGATCATCCGCTCCTTACACATGTAGAGGCGCCTAATTTTTTTTATTTGAATATTTTATTGTGAAGATGAATCTTTTGTTGGGTTTTTCTTTTTTGTTAAAATTGACTCGAACACATTCCTTCATAAGGCTTCTAATCCTATACAGTTTCTATCTTTTTTAGGTCCTTTTATCCATGTTGTTTGGAAAGGGGAATTGTGGCATTTTATTCTACTGTGTTTTCTCACCAAAAATTCGTTTGTAAGGCCGCTCCTATATAAATATTAATCAGCCACATTTTATTATTTTAAAACACTTGTTTTGCCATCAAAACGATTTTTCTGAAAAAATCCCCCAATCATCTTTCTACATTCTAATGACCTTCATTTTTACTAAGTCTGGTATCGTTGACGAATTCTTCTTTATTCGTGCTGCGTGGAACATATTATTATTTTGTTAAACAATTCAGGTCAACCAATCACTAATTTTAAGTATCCCGGACATGTATTCTCTTTTCAGTCCCTCGATAACCCCTTTAAAAGTCCCATGGTAGAAGTATCAAATTTATATCTACCTACCGTCTTAGTATTTAGTCGATACTTGGGCTCTCAAAAGTTTGAGATCGAGGATATTGAAATGAAGTTCTTGGTAGAGCATCTATCATTTTGCAATAAACAGCTATGGATATTTGGAAAATTTCAAGTCTTCAATTTCCCTTGATTTTTTTCTAGTAGGATTGCGTTAATTTAATTGAAAGGAATGGAAATATTAGGAAGGAATGTGTTATGGAAGTTAGTGTTGTGACAAAGATGAAAGTTAATAAGTTGAAATGGTTTGGGCATGTGGAAAGAATGTATGCAAACAGAATACAAAGAGAATTCATAAGACTGATAGGAAACGTGTGAGAAAGCTTGTCGACCGAGAATGACGTGGATCGAACACATCCACGTCCTCGAGAAAGGCCAGGTAAGAAGTAAGAGAAATAGGAGAGGGTGTATGAGAAATGTTATGTCAGTGGAAGAAGCGAAAGAAGTGAAAAAAATCGTTTATTTTTCCAAACCCAATTTGTCACAGTCTTGCTGAATTATCATATTAGGAACGTAATGATACATATAATATTATAACTATTGTTGTAACGTGGTAAAACGACACATAAACACACTTGACAAACAGATGATTCTATCAAATCAGGAGAAAAACTACATTCAAATAAAACGTATTTCAATAAATCTATAAAGACACAACAAGCGTAATAAAACACATCCATACACACTTAACAAGTGTGATATACCTACACATGAAAAGTTTGATACACTACATTCATTTGCATACCTATCTATGACAAGCCTATTACTCAAATCCATAATACATACTTAACAAGCGTAATACAACACATCAATACATACTTAACAAGCGTAATACAACACATCAACAAGCGTAATACAACACATCAACAAGCGTAATACAACACAACCATACACACTTAACAAGCGTGAATCTGTAAACATAGCTCCCAAGCTCTCAAATACACAATAGTAGCGTCATGATTTAGATGTCAAACTGTGCTCTGGCAAACCTATTTAGTCCCTCGTGTCCCACCTTTGTGCGGGGATCTAATGGATATATCGGTGCTTTATTGCCTTTTTGTAAACCGAAGGCTTTAACAATAACATCATTTTTGGACATTTTAAGTTATTTATTGTAGCCATGAATGTCCCTTGAAGATCTTCACAGTAGGTCTGCAAAAACAGAGGCGTTACATACAATATTTTATTTTAATTTTTTATTACCATCAACTAAAATAATTTAAAAAAATGTATAAGTTAAGCACATATCTCCTACAAATTTGTAAATTATTAAGTAAGAACTGAGCGGTCCGTCGAACTTAGCAGAATACCCCCTATTCTGTTTCGGTTCGAACTAAAATAAGAACGTTCCAAAATTTAAGAAATAAGTTCACATGAATTAAAATTCGTATTCTATAAAGTGATGTGTTCTAAAAACTAAAATGACAGTTAATTAGTTCACCATAAACAAAAATATGAATTATAATTGTCTATGGACTATATCGCGCATGCGTCATTGGTCAATGTTTGTTTATTACAAACAATACGAGAGTCAAAATTTGACCAAATATTGTTAAAGCATCTCGCATTTGCGTTTTTATCAGACCAACTCTTAGATTTCCCTTTGAAATAAATAAGTAGGTATAATAATTATTTTTAGTGCAAATCTTGTGTTGTAATATACGCAAGAATATTTTATGAAAGTATTATAAACTATAAAACATTATAAACTATTATATAAGAAAACAAAAACTTTTCAGTCTCATATTAATCATACATAAAGTAGGTAGGTACCTACTTACAACAAACTTTTATAAACAAACTGTTAATATTATTGCAAATATCTGTTACGCCACTCATGTTATAAGGTAGATGCCTAACATAATTATTATTTTCGGCTTGACTTTGGACAAAATATACCATTTGTCGTCAAAAGAAACACAAAACAGTAGATTGAGAATGTTTCACACGTTCTCAACCCCGCTAGGTGGTCACTTGGTGGGGTATTTTTCATAGGAAATGAGGAAAACAGAGCCTCCAAGGTTTCAGTTAAAGGTTTGCCGATTTTGGATAAACATACCTCCCACAAATCACTTAATTATTGTTATTTACCCAACTCTTATTCAACCTCCCCTGTTTCTTGGTATCGGATGTAGGTAGTAATATGATAGAATGCTGATGATCAATATATCAGAAATTAAAAGCAATGATTATTATATTGACTATAATAAATGGATGAGTCAAAAATGTAAAAAAAAAACTTTATTGAAGTTTCCGCAACGGAATTCACCGCCTGTTATGAGTGCCTACTTACTTTTAATCTACGTTCGCTCCCTAGGTGGAGGTTGTGGTCGCCACAAAGCCTCGCCAAGCATCTCTATCCTGGGCTAGATCCAGGGCGTCATTCCAATCTAAGCCGGTATCCCGAAGGTCTTCATCGTAAGATCTTCATCTTGATGGTGAGTCTTGGTCTGCCATGTCTTCTTTTCTTGTGTGGTACAAGAAAAGAATGTTTAAAAAAATCCATAATCTATGGTCCGGGGGACATACGTAGGATATGGCCGAGCCAGCTCAGTTTACGATTCAGGATAACCGTTGTCACTGGAGGTTGCATCATCGGACGGTGTCGTTTGTTACAAAGTCAAACCACTTTATCCCCAGGATTTGCTTACGAAATTTATTTTCAATGTTTGGAAGTTTGTTTTTGTTAAATGCCAAAACTCACACCCATATAACAACACTAACATTACACAAGCATTTAAAATATGACATTTGGTTTTAATTATATTCCTACCTAAATATAGATGAGAAAATTGTATATTAAATACATATATACGTTATCTACAGTAAACCTATGACATTGGTAAATAGGCGCTGGTTCACTTTTTTTTTGGATGAAATTTGGGAAGTGGCATTTGACGAAATAAGATTAGGTGAGTGTTGAAGTAAGCCAAGGTTCCTTAGATTTAGGCTATTGAATGAATTGATGCATTTTTGGAAAATATACTTTTTGGAAAGGACAGAATATTACAAAGGCTTAGAAGTTAGTGTTGTTACAAGATGAAAGTTCATAAGTTGACATGGTTTGGAAAGAATTGATGCAAATATAATTAAGTACGAAAAGAAGTTATAATGCTAAAAAAGGTGTGGTCGACCGAGAATGACGTAGATTGAACATTTAGATTCCGTCCTGAAGGAAGGCTAGGTCAGAAGTCAGAGAACTAGGAGAGGGTGGAAGAAGCGAAAGAAGTGTGTTTAAAAAAACAGATTGAAAAAGAGTGAAGGGCTGTCTCTCTGACTTTAAGAGGCACGGCGTAGTGGGTAAAAAATGTATATGCATAAATAAGCCTTAAAAGTAACATAAAAAAGCTATAAGACTAATAAAAATGATGTAACAAAACCATTGAAAAATTGAATTGAATATTTTTAACAAAATTGTTTGAGGTTTTGATGATATCATAATAACAAACCTCATGCGTTGATATCTTCTCATACATTTTCCTCAACTATGTTTTTTTTTTCTTTCCTTTTTATTTTTATGTTGTTTGGTAGGTTATTCAAATTACAGTTAACATGTTGGCGCTGACCGAAGATCAAACGGACCAATTCAGTTATTGCTTCAGGCTATTAATATTTTACGAGTTCCGCTTTTGAAGCTACTTTAGGGTTAGCGCTGATTCCTACATGGGTTTTAGTGAAAAAAAAATACTCTCCTCATGTTGGTAAACTCGCCGACATCCGCTGATTATGTCTACACCATTGAATGGCTGCATGCGGTTTGGATGGGTACTTACGTAGATACATGTGCTGAGTATCTATTTTGATATCATGGATTATAGAAAAGGTACCAACTTAAGTAGGTATTCAACTATTTTATTGATTGTTTTAACAACAGATTGTTTTGAATAAATACCTATATAAAAGGTTTTAGTATAAATGGTTTTTCAAATTGATTTTACACGTCTTTAGTGCACGTCTTTCCCATAAGGGGGCATGCGAAGAGATGCTGGTTGTTTTGCACCTACCACAATAGCATTTTATGTCATCCTTCCTGTAACCCCACCTCTTGAGGTTACTGTATCAACATTATACGCCCGTTCTTAATCGATGTAATGCCCTTCATGTTGGGTAGGGTAAGCTACTCATCGGCATCTCTTCGGCAGGGGGTAAGTGTGAGGATTCGGTAGATTCGCACCATAGAGACAGCCGTCGGGTCCCATGTGAGCCGACCATTGGAGCAGTTGTCTCCAGGAAGCTCCTTCTCGACTTCAGTCGGCACTGATGGGGTTGAGGGTCATACATCGGGTGCCTGGGGTCATTATGTTGCTTCTCCGTCTCGGTTTCTGTTGCAACACGACGTCGAATTGCCGGAAGGACAATAGGGTAGAGTTCTTGAGTGATATTATTCTGGCTATTTCATTTATCGATACATCCACTTTTCCCACGTCCTCTGAGTTGCACCATACTGGTGCAGCGTATTCGGCAGCTGAGAAGCAAAGTGCTAAGGCCGAGGTTCGCAGTACGTGTGATTGGGCTCCTCATTTAGTTCCGATGAGCTTCCTAATAATATTATTGCGAGCACATACCTACCTTCCCAATGATGTCCTCGCAATGCCTTCGAAAAGTTAAAAAGCGTTCAAGCTGGACACTCAAGTATTTGGGCGTATCACAGTGCTCCAATATCTGTCCCTGCCATTCCTCTAGCAGCCTTCTTCCCGCCTCCCTGTTTCTAAGGTAAAATTCGCAAACCTTTGAAGGATTCGGGTTAAAGTGATTAACAGTATAATACTCAGCTAAGTCCCGGAGAGCTGTCGATAATATTCCCTCCACTACGTAGATGAATTGTTGCGTTTGGGGGCTGATCGTTATTCTATATATATATTGTACAATATTGGTGCCAGTATACTACCCTGTGGCACACCATTCTTTTGATATCTCCAACGGCTATCTTTGGATTAGAGGGATATAAAAATCTTCTATTCTGAAGAAAGTTTTCAATCAGTTTCATTAGCCGGAAATCATAAGTCATATTGTACAGTTTCAAAAGGAGTTTACTTTAGTTCACAGTGTCATATACTCTTAACGAATCTATAAAAGCTACTCCGGTAATCACGGCTTTATCGTACCCATCCTCATTATGTCGAGTGAGGTGTGATTTTTTCAATATTTTTTTACATTATTCGTACCCGGTTTAAATGCTTAGACAATTCAACCGCTAATTATGTTGCATCTATGACGTTTAAAAAAAGTCAATGAACGTAACCAAACCAGAAATTTCCTCTTTGACGCATCGTGTGTGTGCGATGAATAAAAAAACACGTCCATTCATTTTTATGATAAACCCATTAAAGAATCTATCACAACAATAATTATTGTGGTCAATTCATAAAAATTCACATACGATAGCAGTGCAATAGGTCAATAAGTATCTCATTGAGGGCTGGGGAAAAAAGGTTTAAGGGTCAATTCGTTTTTTTTTTAATGAAATTTGTCTCTTTTATGATGAAATGTGAAATGGCCCTTTTCCACCCTATTGACATATTAATTGAAAATTTATGTACCTAGGTACATGTTTTAATTTAATGTTGTGCCGTGGGGTTGCCTTCTAATAATAACACCTCTGCTCTTTTTAGCTGGTTTTTTAGCATTTTGTAAGGGGCAGGAAATCGAAAAATCAAATTGGGGCCGTGAGGTTGACCACCTCACGTCCTTAAACCTCAACCGGTCAGAAAAAGCACAATGAGCTTCGGACTCCTTCTAACGCAATAGAGAGCTCTTGATGCCTCCTTATGCTCCTGAGTGGAGTCTAGGCCTCCTGCATTGTGGGATGGTTTAGGGGGGATCCGCCGCGGGCTTGATTTGTGTTTGGCTGGCTTTTTGGCAATCGGGCTAGGCGTCGGCTTTGTGCAGATTGGTCTCCTCCGGGCTGGCTTGCGGTGTGCGGGGGAGGGGGGGGGGGCTTAAAAGGGAGAATGTTATGATTTAATTTAAGTACATTGCATCAAATATGTTATTTTTGGTAACACTCGACAAGATCCAGCCTAACCTTATTCTATTTCTTATGACGATGTCAGTTTTGCGAATTTATCTTTATAAGTAGATATATACCCACGAGTCCTCTGTATTTTAATCAAAGATCTTCCGGCTATGTTTTTATTTTGGACTTTCTATGAAGCTCTTTCGATTTTACCATGCCAATAATTCTGTACGAATTTTCATGCTCTTAATAGAGGTAGGTACTAAAGAACATTTGTAAGGGTGAAGTTATTTTAAAACGAGTATTGATTAAGCATTTAACCTCTTAAGATGCAATTTTTCTTTTAACTATCAATATGGTCGAAATAATATTTTTAAGGGACTCTGTGCTTTTTTCGTCCGCATTCCTCATTATTCCATCCGCCATTTCTCACGATATTTTTTTTTATATCTCATCAACATCAAAATAGAAGATGGTACATCCATGCACTAATTTTACCAACGTGTATATAATAAGGCCATTATACGTCTTTTATAGAATAGGTACCCACTAAACGAGGAAAAAGTGACGATGAACATTGTAGGTAATAGTTTTCTCCGCAAATCTCACGGGAAGAATATAGGGGAACATTATTTGACCGCAGACATAGAGGTTATAATAATAGCTATCAAAACTGGGAAGGAAACAGAAATCATGTTTATAATGTCTATGTATAATTTAAGAAGATCAGCATCTCCACCCAATATGTCCAAGCTCCAAAGTATACATTTTCAAATGATCGAGACACCGTGGATTGCTTTACTTAAAAACACGAAGGTAAGGGAAATTAATAAAGGGAGGGTATATAAGGGTCGAGAATGTAGTAAGTTGGAGAAGGCAACGAAGAAGGTTTTAGAATGCACACGTGACGAGAATGGACTCATCCAGACTCTCTCGCGAGGCATTGCCCGGCCAATCGCATGGGAGACAGACCACCAAAGAGATGGAAGAACAGTTGGGAGTCGTCCTTGAAGTAGGCAAACCTCATCTCTTAATTTTTTTGTGCTCACTCAAAGTGAACACAAATACACTCTTTGTCACACTCAATTCACGTAAACTATACTCAAAGCTTGCGTCGTGAAAACTAGGAAAGTCGGTGTTAGAATCACTGGGCTCTCAAACACTTAAGAAGAACAACGATTATTCTGCTGAATCCGCATGTAAAGTAGTGCAAAGTCGGAAATATGATGGTGGAACGCGGCGCTACATACTGTCTTTTCTTTTACCCATCACGTCGTTTCCCGAAGGAGGTAGGCAGACAGTACGGACTTCCATCTTTCCTATCCAAACAAACCTCTTTCGCTTCTTCCAAACGCATAACATTCCACATACCTACATGCTCATCTATTATTTTTGCCCCTGACTTGATCCTCCTCTAAGACGGCACCGATATGGTCGGACCATGTCATTCGAGGTCGGCTTCGTTTGCGTGCACCCATTCTTTCAGATTTGTATATTCTTTTAGTCATTATCTCCTCGTTCATTCTCTCTATATGACCAAACCACCTTAAATTATTCACTTTCATTCTAATCACTCCGCTAACATCCACTCCACATTCCTTTTCATATTATCATTTTCCTCACCATATCAATCAGTCTTTTCGCATATCCTACGGAGTGATCTCATTTCCACAGCATTTTATTCTAACTTCCAGATTTCTTCCATGTCAATGTTTCACTGCCATACCATCATGGATGGTATCAGGATTGCATTGTGCATCAACTGTTTGGATTTAAGAGATACGTTATTATTTCTCATTAGAGGTCTAAGTGCACCGCCAACCCTTCTACCAGCCAGTTTCTTTCATTCAATCTTTCTGCAATGTCATATATATTATGCATGTCAAGCTGTTCTTCGATCTTTTATGGGTTGTTAGAGGTTTCAAGTTTCAATCCATTTGGCATCATCTCTCTCGGCAAAAAGATGTTTAATGATTGTTTTGTAATAGGTGTGTGCAATCTTTATTTTTGCAGCATTGTCCAGTCACAAGAATAAAAATAATTTACACAGTTCCGCATAATCAGATTGCAACGTTGTGTTCTGAAGTTCGTTGCTGCGTGTTCCGGAATCATCGGGGTTCTTATGCACGAGCACGCACAGCACACTAAAACCATCTCGCAGAACAATAAACACTGACACTAAGCTGCTCGCCTCTGATGATCTACGAGTGGGAACAGTTTTATTAAAATGTAGCGGTTTTAAGAACTGTACTAGGTAATATATTTTTTCAAAAGGCATTATACAATAATTGCACATGATTTTACAAAGCCTTTTGATAGTGTCTTATTAGACATCATAATAAATTGTACAGCTTTTTAAAAATATAATGTTGGACCATCTTGACTGGGACCATACCCACGCTTCTGCATCCTGTTCTAGGTCTTTTTTCCAGCACCCTCTTCATTAACTACTTACGATTAGACATGTCTTGCCACAATTCTGTTCCGCCATTTTTTTAAACCAAATATCTTACCTTGGTCATCATCTATCTAGTAAAGTAACTGCTGCTACTTTCATCATCAGCCTTTCGAAATATGATGACTCTACGTGGTTTCTTAAGGAACGAATTCTATAGCACTACCCCTTCGCACAAGTTCTCAGGTTCTGACCTTTGAGAAGAAATAATATTAGAGAAATAATGTTCTACTGCGCATGGTTCCAACAAGTACCACGTGACTGCTGTTAAACTCATACAAACTGTGACGTTTATCGGTAGCGGTGTGTGACATAAGATTTTTTTTTTAATATTTTAGCGTTAACACAGGGGATTTTTATGTTTTAATCATATAATAATTCGTTAAAGGAAGTGCCTATGGGTTTTGTTGTCTTCTCTTGTGCTTGTGGATGAAAGTAAATGAATTATTATTGGTAATTTATCTTCATTCACGTGACTGTTGAATAAAGGAACCAATTTTCGGTTGTGCGCATCCAAAAAAGTTCTCCAATAATATTTTTACTCAGTGGTTCTGACTCTGGATAGCAGTGTTGTTCTTGCTATGGGTCAGAGAGTTATTAAAAAAAAACATGCGGCGAGTCAATAGAATAAAAATGTTATGTACAAATTTGGAACTACCAAATAAAATCTCAAGATAAGAGCGAGTTAGGTCTGTTCTGTGGGTTTATTGAGTTCATCTCGCAGGACATTTTAGTGGCATACGTGTTGGAATGCTGACTCATAAGTCAAGAAGTCATTTGACATAAAAAATAAACGTACTAATAAAGAGTCTTACATCTGAATGTCAACACAGCTTTTTAAACAATATAATTTATTTTATTATTTAAACTTAAAGCTTACCTATATAATAATGAAGTGTTTGGTACCTTAGCGATTACAAAGTCGGCTTTCGTACTGAGGTCGTGGGTTCGATCCCAGGTGCCGAACATCTTCCTCTTTCAGGACACGATCATTTAGTAGCTTACTACGAAAGAGTCATATACCATATTTGTGTTCACTTTGAGTGAGATCAGATTAAATTAAAAAAAAAAGTTCAGTAAACGGTGATTTCAAACGTTTGATCTCTTTTTCAGAATAATAAACCATAACGCCGTGCCCGTAGAAAAAAGGTCCATGTGATCATAGGTCGAAAATGAGTTATTAATGCAGTTTAATTAAGTATTAAAAGCTCTACAAAACTGTATTTTTAGTTTTTTTCTATCGCTAATAGTTTCTGAGATATTTTTTTATAAAACGTCCTATGTGAAAAAATCTCCGAAGAAAAAAGTGACATGTGCACTTAAGCAGTTTTATTGTGCTCATTTTCATACCAACGATGCATAACTGTACGACCCATGTACACATGCGCACTTGTTCGTCGGAGTCTATACGATGCGAACGCTCATATATTTCTCATGAATCTTTTTAACGCAAACTTGTTTTGTATCCACATTTTTTTAAATATTTATCAGAGTTTACAATGTTAGTTACACTTGCGATATTTTAAGATATAAAAGAAAACAAAATTTGTATTATAAATGTCTTATGAATACTATTTTGGTACAAAGGATTGGTTCAGCGAAACCGACTAAAGTATTGATAATTATTAACTTCAGATGAGAATCAAGTGAAAAATTGATTGGAGAAGTAGAAATTAAACATTATTTTATAAACTATTTAAAAAAATTAAAATTTAACCAAAATTTGTGAAGTTATAATTTATTTTAACAATATTCCATTCAAAAACTTCCGATGTGCACATAGGATGATTAAAATGTGTATTTTTTAAAAACATCGTTATCCACCTTTTTTGAGTTGTATTCATTGTTTTGATTGAAAATATCGTAATATTTTTACCGCTGGAGAATTATATCTTTTTTGCAATTTTTATGTCCTAAGTGCAGATGACCCGTTTTTCTAGGGATACCCCACTACCCAATGTGTAGATGTTCCTTTGTTCTACGGAATTGTTTTCCATTTTCATAGTCCTATCTTCATAACGACCTTTTTTCTACGGACACATTTTAACATACACCTTTTTTCTACTAACTATTTCCGTTATTATATATATTTTTAAGAATGTTTTTATATTAAAACTTGTATATTGCTGGGGTGTTTCATTGAGATAAACTTTTTTTTTACAAATTCAAACGCATTTAATATATTTTATAATTTATATACAATATTTTATGAAACAAATCACTCGTATGATGCTGCAACTAAAATTTCGTAAATATGTGCCATTAAGCTACTAAATACATTTGAATATATATACGGTTCATAAAAAGGTACTAACATAAGCCTAAGTTAATTTGTATGAATACGTGGTAGTTTTTAAGACACTTACTTTAATAATTTTAATTAAATTTAATGTTATACGTTTTGTTTCTTTTTTTTTTTAATATGTGATTTTAGAATAAATATTTCTTAAAACATTCCACGAAAAGCTAAATCTATTTAAAATGCTTGAAATATAAACAATACCTAAAACTAGGGCTTGAAAAATGCATCAGAAGTAGAAAAATAATATGAGTATATTGTGAAATTACAACTGGTCCTATAAATACATAAATCCTGTTGAAAACACAGTTTAATCAAAAAATCATATTTTATTCGAATAAGTATAAGAAGTATTAGCAGTCTGGAAATGTTTAATTTGTACAGTGACTGATGAATCAAATAATCGTTAGAATTAATTCAAATCTAAACACTAAAATAGTTTCCATATAAATGCTAACTTTCATAAATGGTGCAGAAACACCAAAATAAAAATATCCTATGGAGGAGAAAATCTAAATTAAGCACATCACTGATTAAATAAGAGTACTTAGATAATATATTGCATCTCAATTGTAAACTATCTACGCGAACATAGCTTTAAACCTTACTGTTAACATAAAATACTTACAAAATTTGTAAATATGCAAAAGGATTCATCATAATACACATTTCATGTGGAAAAGCTTTGTGAAACAAGAAGTACGTAATTTAGAGTGTTGCTGATGTTAATATGACGTGATTCTTTAGTAAATAAGGTTCCAAAGAGTTATGACTTAAGTCATATAGTTTATTGTTTTCCTTCCAATATCATAACGATGAGGTAATAGTTTTCACCATGAGTCCTCATTCCTGTTGAAAGCAGTGTGCCAAATCACCCTTTCCAAAAGCAAAAGGTGTAGATTCAGTAATTAAATATAAATGCCTATGTTTTGCAGAATCATATGCAGATAAAGTAGATACTTAACACCAGAAATAAAAAAAATCTTATAAAATGGACCAAATATGTACACTGTATGAACAGAAAGAGAATAATTAGATTCCATACATTTAAAATATTAATTACAACTTGAAAGTATATATAACGATAATAGCTAGAAACATTTTTTGAACATGAATAAGCCCCTAATTAATGCAATATATTTATTTATTGTATTATTAATAAAAAAAATAACTTGTGTTTGACATCCTGAAAGCATTACTGGTACCATAACTGGTATTCCACCATTCATATCCATTGGATAGCAACGAGGAAAATATACTTGAAATAAAGTACCTCCATTTATAATACGTTTTTATCTTTAATGGTTCTCGTGTTAACTTTATTATATTTTTTTTAATTTCTGCAATTCCACTCACAATTGAGTAATTTATATTTATTTATTTATAATATTTTACGTTTTGAAAATGTAGAAACCCATCTATTAGGTAGTCTACATCCGCGAAGGGGTTATCTAAACAAAACAACAGATCACCAGGTTCCAAAAAAAGAAGAAGAAGACTTTTCTAAAATTAACACACATTTAAAACCTGATATTTTTCAAAAAATAACATGCTTATAAAAATGATATGGTATATTATGTGCTGCATCATTTTATTTGAATACATATATATTTTTTGCTATTTTATATGCGCGTTTGATAAAAAATAACCAAATCATAATGTGAGTATTATTGAAAGTACGATATTTTATGTTTATTTTAAGGAAACGATGATTGTTGTACTTAGGACTGAACAAATAAACCAATATTTCCGTAGAAAAAAGGAACATCTTCACATAGGCTGAAAAATTTCCCTAGAATAACTGCCTATGTGATTTTTCTAGAAAAGTATACACTTTAGGGAATTTTTTAAGATGATTAATATTAAATAGTTTTATTTCTATTACAAATTTTAAGTTTGAAGAAAATTGCTCAAATAGTTATGAATCTCAAAAAATGTGTATTGGAATCTTTAAACTGCTCTCCTGTAAAATGGACAAAAGTCACATAGGCATTTTTTCTACGGACCCGACGAAGAAGGATTTATTAAAGTTTAGAGAATCATAATAATTAATGTAAAATAATAACGTAAATTTACATCAAACGTGTCGTTCATATTATTATAGGCTTAATGCTAAATGAAAATATATCTAAGTCAAAATAAGTAGCAAACAGAAAAAAAATGTTTTGTTATGAATTTGGTTTCCCATTTTCATTCTTAGTTTTTTATTCCTAATGCATGGATAGAGGAACTATTTCGTGCCGCACAGGACCGGGATGCATTCTCCAGAGTGATAGTCAACGTTGGGGCGACCTGAAACGACACAGAAAAAAGAAGAAGAATGCTTGTGTTCGAGTAAATTTAAAGACAATACACAGTCAAAATGGCCATTGACAAGAAACCACAGGAAACAGACCTCCAGGACGATTACCTAAAAGCTGGAGAGACAGAAGGCAGTCAGCCAACCAACAAACGGCCGGGAGGCGTGAAGAAAAATAACATTAGGTGTAGTGTAGGCCGGTGTTTTAACACTATACACAATGACAACCTCTTGAGGGCAATAATCCGGGAGAGATATCCATCTTATAGATGTCGCGACGCTGAAGTAGGTACTTACTCACTTGGTCACAACTGAACTCTCAACGCTTGATTGAGATGACTAATACATAATATAGACAAGAAGCGTAGGTAAAGGTAACTTTTTTAAGATTCTCTCTTAGAATTACATTTTTAATGAAATGTTGAATTCAACAATCAACCAAGACTCTATGTCTTGATTTTTAAAGCTTATACCAATCATTCTTACTCATTATTTGATTTAAAGCCGTAGAATTTCTCGATCAGTATGAACGTGCTACTCATATTACCTATGTATAGTCTCTACTTAATTATTCGACTCAATAAAGACTGAAGCGCATGTCACCAATAACCTGGTCGAATAATTAGACAATTCTGCAAGCTGGTGACTAATAAACAGTGGCTGGCATAGGGTTAGGTACTTGAAAAAGTTTACCAAGAAGTAGGTATGCAGGGTTTAAACTTTAAAGTGCCCCGAATTTAGTTAGTTAGAAATACGTGAATCGAAAATGTCCATATTATAGACATCGATGCGTTCATTATTAGGAACGAAACCCACTCATCGTGTTAATCACGAATTTTACAATCGAAGAATTTCATAGTAGATATTATTATGAAGCGCAAAATGAAATTTCATTTTAATCAGATAAGTAAATAATTAATTTTTCTTCAGAAGAAGACCAGGCAGACCAGCCCCCACATGGTAGTCGAGCGTCAGGGTAGCCTCGAGGAAAGCGCAGTGGAACCAGCAGGCTTACTCTCGAAACTCGATTCGAACCCAATTCCAATTTCAATCACAAACTCGATTCCAATACCAAAACGGTACTCTTGAACCAAATTCCGTGCGATTGGAATTGGATTTGAGATTGGCGTTCCAAGCCGTGAAAACGTTTTCCTTTCAAGTTTGTTATTGCAATATTAAAATATTTTCGCTGTTAATTGGGAATTGATAATTGTTGTTATGTTCGTTATTCTCAAAGAAACTGTAAGGAAGTACACCTGACACCCGTGAGGGGTATATATTATTTGAAACATAAAATAAGTCGAATTCGATTTACTAATAACAGTCCTACTTAACAAATATAATAATTTGACGTTGCTATAATATTTAAGGATTTGTTTTCTATAAATGGAAACACTCATTTATATTTCAAATATACATTTTGACGTTTCTGTATTAGAGTGTTGCGTTATTTGTTTACTTATATTTTATTATAATTATTAAAAATGCTAGCATTATTTATTTGCTGATTTATTTTAATATCAAAATAGTATATACTTTTTAAGAACGAGAGCGTCTCACATTAATGGAAGAAAAACGGGTGGAAGCACAACGCTTCACATCAATAATTGCGTTTAAAGAAGCTGCAGAAAAATTGGAACAGTGTGCCAGAATCTTTAATCGCAACTACTGCTGCCATTCGTTCACGGGCTGCTGTAGCGGCGGCAGCCTTGAGGGAGATTGCAAAGGAAAAAAATAAATTCCAACAGAAAATAACCTTAATATTTTTTTTTTATTTTGTATTTTTTACAATTTAAATATCTAAAATAAATAGTCAATAAAATTATTATGTATTACATTAAATTACAATTCTGTTATTTTTACAATCCTTGACAATTTACATAATATACCTACTATTATATACGTGAAATTTGTAATAAAATTCACAATACAAAAGCTATTTATAATAAAATAGTTATTTCTTAAACTCTCTTAAATTATTCATATTCGTCTATGATGTGAATTCCACAGTTGATGAACTAAATCATATCTGGCTTGCATTCCTCTAAGTCATGAGCTACAGAAAGAACTTTTGGTACTATGGTGTAACGATCAGTTTTTGGGATTGTTTTTATTGAAGTTTAAATCAAATTCGCGGGCTCTGTTTGAATAGAAATCTCGCCGTATTGTCGGTAGGTACCCTCCGCGCGGGACATTATCAACGCAGCTCGTGGGTACGTTGGATGCTAATGTTTTTATCCAATGAAACGGCGGCCGTGTTAGCGCCAAGCTATTGTGGGATTTGACGTTTGCAAACGTCAAAATTTTTCTAACTATATATTGAGTCCACGAATACGTTGAGGTGGACATTCTGTGCTGAATTTGGTTAAGGGTTAAACTACCCTTCCTGAGTGATTTGTTAATAATTGAGTCGAATATATTTATTGGAATTTAATTTTGTAAAGTCGTCTAAGTGAAGTGTCGTTTGTGAACTAAATTTAGCCCCGCAAGTAAAACAGGTGAGAATCTTACGTTTATTATGTCTGTCGTGAATTCTATTTCTTTTTGTGGGTATTTTTCTAATCCCTAATTATAACGCATTTCTTTATCGTATTACAGAAGTGCGGGAACTACCCTACGGGTTACAAACGTAATTCTTGATCTTGGAATGAGGTATTAATCTGGGGACATTTTATGTATTACCTACGTCGATGTACGGAAACGTCTGTATCGAGCCATCTGAAGCCAATTCTTGTTCTGAGAAGTCCATTTGTACGTGAGAACTCCAGCTGAGGATTCTTTGAAACTATTCGACATTCGTGGAGCCAAGTTATTTCTTGAAGAGATCAGCGCGAGATAGATTAGGGGATCGAATCTTAAGTTAAGTGATATATCAAATCATACGTTTTATTCTGTGAGACCTACCGCCGACACCTTTCATTCTTCTTTCGTGGAGAGCAAATGCACCAACCTTAATTTGACCTTCGACCCTGTTTTATACAAAACCTGAATTTAATGTTTTCACATTTCGATATGTAATCTATAAAGGGAAAAATCTCATACATATTAATTGAAGCCTATTTGATATATTTGTATGTTTACCTAAGAAGTTTGGAATAGAGGCTCAAAATGGTTGTAAAACATCTGACGAGAGTTTAAGAAGTAAAATATTTTTTTGATTATTAAGAACAATATTAATGGCCTTATACTGTAGATACTGATATATATTTTTAATGATTGAAATTTTAAATTTTATTTTTCCCATTTTAAGGTAATTTTTTTATGTTTATTTATTTGGAGCTATCAAAGATCCACAATTAGTTTTATAATTTGTTCAAAGAAGGATCTATTTATTTGTATTTTAGTTCAATAAATTTTATTCGTTTTAATTCTAAATTCTTTCTTTAAAAAATCTCTTGATAATTCCCCACTTGATGAGAGGACATTTTGGGCTATTGAACCACGACCTGAGTAGAGTCTAAAGTTGAGTATAGCTGGGCTGATTAACGATTTATTTTTCTTTTGTTGGATGAGACCAACAACTCTGTTTAAAGCCTTCCAAGGGGTGTGACCACAGAGGTTCGTTTGCCTTGGAGTCGGTGACTCTTGGCAGACGGTCCTCAGTGTGAGGGTTCTGCTCATCCCATCTGAGATCAGTAGAATCCGTCACAATGGGTATGGTTATATTATGATTTTCATGACTTCCAATGGTAATGATGTCGTGTTGCATGTTGTGCACACAAAATATCACTTTAAAGGTTTTGCCATATGAGGTTACAAAATCCCGTACAAGTCTTCATACACCTTTTTTGATATTCCATTTGCTATAAATTCCCCACTACTCATGCTAAACGCATTTTGCGAATATCTTGCTATTCAACGCAAGTTATTTCGTTGACGCATATCGACTTGATGCGCGTTTTCCAAAATATTAAAAAATAATACAAGACTATCCATTTTTTTAAGTAATATAATTAAAATACGTCTTCTCGATTTCAAAAAAGTTACTTTCTTGCGATCTTGTAAATAATGACAGTTAGACGATTCCAACACAATTTCGTGGAATCGAGTAGTTGTCAAAACTACGTCAAGAGTACCAATTTTCAAATTTTACACGATTTCACATGTTCTTCAAATCACCACTCGATTTGAATCCAATCGTGCGCTAGCGTCGCATTTCAAGAGTACCATTTTGGGATTATACGATTTTAGGATTGGAATCGAGTTTCAAGAGTAGCCGTGCAGAGCTGACGCTTATATTAGAAATGGGTTCAAGGTGAAGCAGAAAAATAAACGTACGCTAAGTGTATTCAAGTACTGCAGAATAGGTATTATCTCATACTTACGGTTTACTTTAGTATCTTTCCTACATAAATGTATGGCTGACACACCTATTTTCCACAAACAATGAAAATGTTCTACCATATATATCATCGACACTACTTCTTTTTGGCAAAGTATAAAATCGATCCATACATATTCGCACATCAAACATTCGGAATGTCCGACCGCAGTGATTTTTTTTTTACCCATAAATTTATTTATTACGCCGTGTCCCGCAAGGGGTAGGTAGAGAGAACGGACCTCCACTCTTTTCTATCTAAGAACACTTCTTTCGCTTCTTCCAGCGACATACCATTTCTCATACAACCTCTCCTATTTCTCTTACTTTTGACCTGGCCTTCCTTATTATAGGTACAAAAAATATTCCGTATTTTATAAAAAATCCAGACTTTCTTCTTATTACCTATTCCAGGTTCGCACAGTTCTCCTTAGAGGGAATAGAAACGAAGAGACTACAACTCTTTGGAGATAGGTAGGTGAATGAAACAAATAAACGATTTTATTTTTAACTAGCTTATACCCGTCATGCTTTACGTTTTTGATTCCGATTGTCAGGCTTAATCGGTAGGTAATTAAACAGGTTCTAGTCTAGCTTCCCATTGCTTAACAGACCTCTATTATCCATTATCTATTCTTTGACCTCTATAACTGACATAAGCACAGAAAAAGAAGAATGACTTTTTTACCGACCTCATAATATTATAGGAACCTACCGACATAATTTGCAAGTTTTCATAGAGAGAGCTCTATGGTTTGAATCTTAGCTACATTCCGTACACCCTCTAATGTGTGATAATTAATTAGGCATTCCACCCATAGAGGGTGATTTGTGCTATGTTTTTGAGAAATTTGTATGAAGATCCTAAAAAAATAGAATTTTTTAAATAGCTGTAAATATATTAAAGTTAATGCAGCAAATTGTATTTAAGAACCTTCTCCACCATTTTGTACGGCTCTGGGCATATTAATATCTGACCTTAACGTCTGTTTTCTACGATTGATGCGCCTTCAAAAATATAAACGGACTAAAATATTATGTAGATACCAGGTAAACCTACCTAATGATGATTTCAGACAGTTCTAATAATACATAACATATTTTAGATTCTGAACATACCTAGTTAAATAATTTGATTAAGTTTCCTGTGATGCGTCTCTTGTCCTTCGATCAACCCTATCTATAATATAAAAGAAAGTCGGGTTAGTGCGAACACTTATAACTCGAGATCTGCTCCACAGATTTTTATCATTTTTGGTTTATTGGATTCTTCTTCACTCCGGATAACAGATTAACTTATTATAAAACATCGAAAAATGGATAGAAAATAATATAAAATAGAATATTGAAGTTAGCATGGAACGGATTTACTGACAAAACGCCATCTGTGAAAATTTTCATAACAACACAAATTTTATTTACTAACTAACTATTGAGTTTCATAACAATGGTACGTATATTTTTGAAAGATTTTCTTTCAAGCTTTCTGAAATAATTTTTAACATTCAAACGCGCAGGATCGAGCGCAATGGAGAGCTCTTGTTGCCTCCCTATGCCCCTAAGTGGGGTCTAAAGGGAGTTTGGATTGGATTGGAAACGTGTTTTAAACGTATTTTTGTATAAATTACCTACAAATTCGAAATCAATATTCATAGTAAGGACTACAGGACAACGTCTGTCGGGAAAGATAGTTATTATATACCTACAATAGATACTTAAAAATAATTAGAGTAGAAATCATGCTTTTTTGTCGAAGCATTAGACATACAATAATTGTACTGGCAGGTGGATAGGCAAAATGGGTTGGGATACTTACCATTTTTTTGTACCTATAGGTAGTTTGCATAATAAATGAAAATTATCGACTGATTATTATTAGGTAATAAAATCTTCTAACTTTTATCTATACCTATATAATAGCAAAAAACTAAATCAAAATATTGTGGTTGTAAAATAATGATAGTGAATCATAACAAAATTGAGTAAGTACCTACTGTCATTATCTTATATATTGTTGGTAAGTTCGTCCGTAACACAATATTGTTGAAACACTCTTAACTCCACGCAAAATATTTTTCATACATATTACAAAACTAATTAATTGTAGGTAGGTACTTATTTATGTATTGGTCGACTGTTTGTCGATTGTTGCTAAGCCATTTAATAATAACGGGTGTTCGCGAGAAAATTATTTCGAAGAAATATGAGATAGCTACTTGATCAGTAGATGATTTTGTGATAAGACAATAATTGTTCCTATGGGAAGAAATGTGAAATTTTTCACATTCCCAACGTGGTACAGTATATTACTTAATGCCTGTCGTCCGACTGAATTTTTTGCCAGTTAATGAAATGTGCTCACTCACAGTAAGCTACTTAAAGCTTGTGTCGTGAAAGAGGAAGATGGTCGGCACTTGGGATCGAACCCACGACCTTCGCTCGAAATAGTAGGTACGAAAGCCGGCGGCGAAACCGCTAGTCTCATACCAACCACTTCAATATCTGGAAATATTTTGAATTAAGAACCCAACAATATATTTATTTAAAAAAATGGAACTGATTTTATTTGCAATGTGACAGGTTTTCCCGCTAGTAGGATTGCTCTAAATAAATTTTATAAGTATAAAATCAATCAGGTATAAAATTAAAATGGACATAAAAAATTAAACACGTGCCTGGGCGCACGAGCGGTTTGGTGATCCACAAACGGATCGATCTTTTTGTGATCTTTTCTATTTCTGGTCTCACCTGCCACATCTGCTGCTCAATGGACCCCGTTGCGGTAGATGAAGGACCTAAAGCTATTTTGATAACTCACCTAGGTGTCATTTTGGCCACCGTTGCAATCTGGATATCAGGGAACATTATTTGTCAACCAGTAACTATACCTACTTGATACTTTTTGCAATTGTGGACTTTTATCAGATTTTAATCTGAATAAGTAGCTGAATAAATACCTTCTTATGTATCTAAATGTGTTCAAACTACTGAGGTGCAGTTTGTACTGGAAAGGTGTAACTATGAGTGACAAAATCAAAAGATAAACAATAAAAATTGGTAGGATTCTTGGACTAGATCTATCATAATGTTATGTAGAACCATCAATCGCTTCCGGGGATTTACGAATTTGATTACCTAAATGGCAAACGTTTTTAACATAAAGCGACCACACGAAGCCACCCTTCGTAACAGCAGTAGAAGACGGTTATAAGCCCGTAGTGGTTCAAATTTTGTATAAAATTTTCCTCTGAAGATCGAACACTAGGTAATAATTATTGATTTTAATGATGGACATTAAATAGTTAATGAGCCGTGACGTAGGAGGGTGTCGATTTTCACCATTTTTTTTTCATTCAATTTACACTCAGGTACCTACCTATCTACCAAGTTACAACAGAAATATTGGATGGATTAACTACTTAGAAAATTTCCTGATTCCGCTTTTGTTCGAATTCAATAACTGCTTTACATACTTAAAAACTACGATCAGTGGAAAAAATAGCTCAGCGAAGTGGTCAAACATAAATTAGTTCATTTTGACATAAAGGTTTCGTATGATTTTATAACGGCTTAACTATAAATTTTGATGATAAATAATTAAAAAACTAAGGTCTGGTACACATCTTCACATCTTGGTTATAAACACTCGCGTTGCCCGGCTACTATATTGTTTGCTTACAAAATTTTGTATGAAATGTCATCTTCATACAAAACAAACTCGGATAAAATATTATATTTTTATAAATCAAGTAAAAACTGATCAGTGAGTTATACGTAATCTTACGATTAACGTTTTTTTTTATATAAATGAGACGGTTAGTAATTAATTATAATAATGAACCGACTTTTTATCTAATAGTTAGGTACCTACCTACAAATCTAAACTCTACGCGGTACAGAGAGGTAACAAGAGCTCTGCATTGCGCAATGCTTATGACCTCCTCCCACACCATGTCCAGATTCCTCAGCTCTGCTTCGAAGGAGCGGAAAACGCGGTATGAGAGGGTCTTCTTCGTCTACGGAACTCTGATGGGAGGAAGAACAGCGCTACCTACTTAATAGGTACCTACCTACTTTGAAATAGGTAGGTACCTACCTACTTCTAAAATGTCGAGACAGTGTGTCACCAAACTCATCATATCAAAAACACAAAAAAATGTTAAAAATCTTAACAATATTATTTTGTTAACTTGGACTGGTTGCCTGGGATATTACTGGCACATGCGTATAAGAAAATGTAGGGTAGGTAAGACCTTTGTACATGCGTGGTGGAATCAAGAATGAATCAAATAAGATTAAATACCATTAGGTAAATTAATATTAACGGTCGGTGTATCAGTTTCATCAAAACAGAGTTATGTAATGGAAACCTTTAATTTAAATAATCACAATTCATAAATAAAAATATATCATTACGGGAGTTAAAATATTTCTTATTAATGTTATTTAACAGAACTAGCTTCACAACAAGATACAAAGACATCTATCGGATAATAGCAAAAGCTAACACACCATCTGTTGATATTTTCCCAAGATGTTTGTAAATCTACGTTTACTAAAACTGGGGAGTATTTTTATGCGCTTGTTATGATATTCATTTTGAAAGATTGAGTCAAATAATGAAAAAATAATCAGTTCATATTTTTACTAAGGCGTTTTTTTCTGTTTGGTAATTAATTATTTCTTTATACCTAATTATTTTAAAGAGTAGCATAATAATAATAATATCACTGAGTGTTTAGCACCATCTTACGAAAGACATTGAAAGAATCACTAAAACTTTCGCTATTTATCTATAGAGTACCTTCTGTATTTAATTTGGGAATTAACATCGTTTTGTTCATCCATAATTCCGTGTCATTTATAGGGATAGGCAGAGAGAACGACTTTTTTTTTATCCAGGATTTAAAAATTCGTCAGGTATTTAGAGTGATCATAATATTATTATATTTTCTTCTCCTTCTTCTCGACCCTTTCCGTTCACTCTCGGACGGAGGGCTTCCTCATCTCTATCCACTTTGCTCCATCTTGGGCTGTCTGGATCCAGTTGACACCAAAATGGTTTGCAAGGTCGGCCCTCCATCTTAGCGGTGGTCTCCTTTGGCTTCTGGAAGAAGTTAGTTCAAGGTTTCCTAGTTTTAAACATACTTAACAATACCTAACTTGGTGAAAAAGGGATATTTTAGAAATGTGAAATAAAATTCATAAATTCAAATTATTTACATATAAAAAAGAATGTCTTAAATATACCTAACTTGATCCTTAAACTATTTTGATGTTTTTTTTTCGAAAATAAACGGATATTCTATCTAGTATTTAAAATTCGTACTAATAGGTACCTACTACCTTGTTATTGAAGTATTTTTTGTTCTTTGATTGCTTTTACGAAGTACTACAAACGATTGTTTTTTTTATTATTTGTGTTATATTCGCTATCCATACAGGTTAAACCCAGTGAAGCGGTATTTTAACGCCCCACTTAGGGGCATAGGGAGGCAACAAGAGACAACATCACATTGAGAGTCCGACCAGTACGAGCAAACCTACTTGAGATTGCTCCTACTCTTTCTCAGAACAAGCAGAAACAGTGCATTACCTTTACCCTATCCTCTTTCCCCTTTTCCCTTTCCCAGTGTCTGAGCCAAGTACCTACTTAAATTTATATACTTCACTGGTGTATATGTAGGTACTGTCTTATTTTTGTATCAATTTCACTGTCTGTATAGTTAAAAATAAAATAAATAAATAAGAGCTTCCATTGCGCTCGATCTTGCGCAATGTTTATGACCTCCTCCCACACCATTTCCAGATTCCTCAGCTCTGCTTCGAAGGAACGGAACACAGTAAGGACCTGATGCGCCGACGTATAGCGTCGTTCGTGATGCGGTGGTACCATCTTACACCTAAAATTCTCCTGAGGCATTTCATTTCGAAACCTGAGACATTTTGTACCTGGGATTTGATCAATTTTCCATATAATTAGTAATATATTATGTAATGTTGATTGTTATAAATAAACTAAGCACTAAGCAGGTGTAAAGAAATTGAAAAAACTTGACTGATAACCTCTGTCTCGCATGGGGTTTAAAATCTAGACACAAATCGAAAGAAAAAAACTATAACAGAGGTTTTGCATGGCATTAAACTTTTCGGTTGAGTAAGAAAATGCGCTTTTTTTATTGGTGTTCTTGTCGAAGCTTTTACACGGTGTTGTGTAGTTCTTGCAGACAACACATTACGGTGAGATATTATGGGTTGATGTCTGAATGGACACGGTAAGGTCATAGGTGTCAGCAAGGATTATTTTTTAAGTGTCTGGCCGAACACCAGCACGATGATTTCATCAAGGCCTCGCTGCACTATTAGGACTTCGTAATAAAGCCATTTGGAGCAACCTATTTAACATAATCACTGACTGCATGAGGTCGTTGTCTGTCAAGGTGGTCCATTGAAAAAAAAATGAACTATATCTATCTTATAATATAAATGAAAGTCGGGTTAGTGTGAACATTTATAACTAGAGATCAGCCGAATAGATTCTTCCGATGTTTGATTTATCGCATTCTTCTCCGCTCCGGATAACAGAATAAGTAATAAACAGTTGAAAATGGATAAGAAATAATATAAAATATAATATCAAAGTTAGTATGGAACGGATTTCCTGCGACGCCTACGGTATCTATGAAAAATTATATTACCTACAACAAAATTGATTGCTTACATGAAAACCATTAACATTAAAAATATTGGTACGCCGATTATTGATGCATTTTTTTCGACATTCAGAAATAACTTTTTATCATTCAAACATTTTTTAAATATATCTTTGTATAAATTATTACAAATTTGAAATCAATAAGGACTACAGAATAACGTCTGTCGGGAAAGCTTGTTTCAAATAAAAACCAATCAAAATTGATTTAAAGGATGAATCGAATGTTGGAGATGATTGTCACCATTATTAAATTCAATGTTAAAGACTTCGAAAATGTCTAAAATATTTTGACCACGGTGATGGTCATCTCTAGAGATCGGTTCATAGAAGACTGTTTTTTTATTTTTCAATAACTAGCTGTCCCGACAGACGTTGTCCTGTAAGTAGTCCTTACTATGAAAATTGATATCAAATTTGAAATTTAATCAAAAAACGTTTAAAATATGTTTGAATGTTAAAAAATTATTTCGGTAAGCACGAAAAAAATCCATAAAAAATCTGCGTACCAATATTATTAA
Organism: Mystacides longicornis; assembly: GCA_963576905.1. Taxonomy (NCBI): domain Eukaryota; kingdom Metazoa; phylum Arthropoda; class Insecta; order Trichoptera; family Leptoceridae; genus Mystacides; species Mystacides longicornis. Next base: position 10,767,890 of record OY756436.1, read on the forward strand.
TGTCAATGGTTGTCAGGATAACAATAATTTTGTGATTATAGCATTTTTCATGAATGGCGTTAGCGTCGCAAGAAATCCGTTCCATAAAAACGTTAATATTATACTTAAAATATTTCTAATCCATTTGTTTTCAACTTTTTATTAGTTATTCTGTTATTCGGAGCGGAGAAGAATCCAATAAATCAAACATCGGAAGAATCTGTTCAGCCGATCTCGAGTCATAAGTGTTCGCACTAACCCGACTTTCATTCATATTAGGTATAATTAATTATAGAGCAAATATTATGGAGACTTGTAGCTGACACAGGTTGTTATAGTCGAATGAGTATGTTATACCGCAGGATCGCTTAGTTAAGTCTCGTTGTGTGAATAACCTCACAAAATTATTGGCTGGCCATAAACCTAATCTATAGCTGTGCCACTTATCAGCGTGTGTGCAGTCCGACACATGCACCATAAACATGATTATTTGGACCCACCTACGTGTCTGTCGGCATGGCTCTTCCACGGACGAAGCATGGGTTAGATTTGAACCTACGGTGGATGAATTCAAATGTATGAGTCGCGCTGAGACTACATGAATTTATTACTATACCGACCATCTCCTCTTTCACGACACAAGTACCTAAATTACTGTGAAAGAGTCGAAGAGTATATTTTTGTGTTCACTTCGAGTGAGCACAGATTCATTTTATTTATATAAAAAAAAATGTAAATTGTACTAAAAAAAGTGTGAATTAGTTTGCAATATACTCGTAGGTACTTATAATAATAATAAACTTTACTCAGACAAAATAAAAGAACATATCTAGACATAATTAGAACGTTGTGCACCAATAAAGCCAACAGGCAATAAATATGAGGCATTAACAAAAATGGATATATTCATATCCTGATGGCGCCAAATACGTCGCAGTCTTGAATTTGGTTGCTATCTTGTTCTCAATAATTTCCAACTTTTATCTCTATATTTCATTAATTATTAAATATCTACTTGTTGCATACATGATATTTTTCGACATGTTGAACATGTTGAGAATTCTCTAATTACCACCTAATGGCGAAAGTTGTTAACGTGGAGTGATCACACTAAGCCAGCCTTCGAAATAACACTAGAAGACGGTCGTAACCCCGTAGTGGTTTGTTCCATTTAAAAATTGAACATCAGTAATGAATTGTTAGAGTCATTAGTTGTTACATATTCGAAAAGAACATATTACAATTTTGATATAGCAATAATTGACATTGGGAATCACACAACACATCCACAATTCATGCGAGATAATATTAAGAATGAATATATACATTGTGTGTTGCCCATACTTCTGTATGGGTGTGAGTCCTGGCACCTGACTAAAGCCCAGGCACAAAAAGTATCTGCATTCGAAACGAAGTGCCTCAGGAGAATTTTGGGTATAAGATGGTACCACCGCATCACGAACGACGCTATACGTCGGCGCACCCGGCGCAGGCCCATCACTTCCACCATTACGGAGAGGAGATGGGCATGGCTGGGACATGTGTTGAGGATGCCGAATGACAGTTGGCCGAGGAGAGCGCTGTTTTTCCTCCCATCAGGGTCTCGAAGACGTGGAAGACCCTCTCATACCGTGTTCCGTTCCTTCGAGGCAGAGCTGAGGGAAATGGACTTGGTGTGGGAGGAGGTCATAAGCATTGCGCAAGATCGAGCGCAATGGAGAGCTCTTGTTGCCTCCCTATGCTCCTAAGTGGAGTTCAAAGGGAGATTTGATTGATTTGATTGATATACATTAAAGCCGAACATTTATACAGGAAAAACCGAAGTCATACTTAACTATTTGGAAGCTATTGTTAATAATATAATAGAAAAGTAAAGACTTATTTATCTTTAGTTACTCTACATTATGAGAAAGACACTCTTATATTATTAGGCATAATTATAGTGTTACGAATTTGCTAAATATAAAAGTCAATATTGAGAATGTAAATAGGTATAAGATGGTGTTAATTAGTCATAATGTTGTTTGAAAAACCGTTGACTCTTGTTAAAAGTGTTAGGATATTTTTAAAAGTTTTTCCTCTTTGCATTGGGCCTCGTGAATCCCGTTTGTGGATCAATAACACAAAGATTTACGGATCTATTTTCTACTCCTACGTTGCATTAATTGATTCCCTAGTTTGGCATTAATGATTTACCATCAGAAAAATAAAATGCAAATTATTAATCAAGCATTTTATTAGATAGTGATAAATTATATGATACAAACGGATGTTCATCCTACTTTCTAAACTAACTGAACCTGAATAAAAATGTTTATTTTATGTAGATTGTTGTGGATTAAGTACATATACAGAATTTGACATATTTGTGAATTTTCGTTTTCACTTTCGTCTAACTCATGAACATATTGTAAGGTAAATATAGCTAAATCTTTTGGTATTTTATAGGTTTCAGTTAAGAGACTAGAAGTTTTTTGTATAATAATTGTATAACACGGTATAAAATCACCTTTACTGCATACATGGTATAATATTATCATCTACTGACAGGAGGCTGAAACGGCCTTTTACACCTTTTCAGCCTCGCCTATATAATTATTTATTGCTTTTACACCAAATGCCTGGGCTGTTTCTATTTTATTGTTTATTTGTAACTACATTATAATATTGCCTCGCTTATTTATTTGCACTGCATGAAATTTGAAAATTGTTTTTGTTATAATAATTGATATTGTTTTTTTTTGTTTGTTTGTAATAATGATGTGTACCTATTTCTGACGACTCCAAGTGCCTGTAAAGGCCTAGGGATGAGCAATAAATAAATAAATAAAATAAATACAAATACCTACTTATACCATACGATACCCATCTCTAAATTCAATATTCAGTTGTTTAGTGCAACAAATGATTTTTAATAAGGTGTTTAAAACGATTTATTTATATCAATGGTCAGAAATTAACACGATAATTATACGAGGACATGGTTAATTAATTAATAAAGATACGTTCGGTCTTTTCCTGGTTTCGAAGCGGAGGTATGCCATTTAAGTATATCAACGGTCTATTTTTTACTGGACCACCTGTAGAGAATTCTCAAAAAACATTTTTGGCTCCATCAAGACCATGTATAAGGATTTATATAGACCGCTAAATCGTCATGTGTTGCAATCTTGTTTAAAAACAAGAAAAAAAAAAATTAAGCTAAAATGAAAAATCGAACTTTTTGGTGTTTTTTTTTGCCGTACGACGATTATATTGGTTCTGAGGCGGGACGAAGTTCAGCGGTTCGACTAGTAACTATTCAGGCTTTTAGTAACTATTCGAAAAATATAAAATATATTTTAGATATCGTTTTCATTAAGCCCTGAAACCCTAAAATCTATGAAACTTAAGCTATTCATTTTGGATCATAAATGAACCGGCCCTATTCTCGTAGCGGTCTTATTGCAAACTTATTGAAAAGATATCTTAAAGGGCGGCTCGGATAAGGATTGGACCAATCAGAGAGAAAGGGGGAGTGTCATGATCATTCCACGATTGGCTACATCGTATTGTAGACACCCCCTCTTTCTCTCTGATTGGTCCAATCCTTATCCGAGCCGCCCTTTAAGATATCTTTTCAATAAGATTGCAATAAGACCGCTACGAGAAAAACCCTGCAGTTTTACACTGTCGTCTTACAACGAGAACTAGAAATATGCGGAGAATGTGTATAGACAAGAAGTGATTCAAACTAAGTAGGTATCTACAAATTTCTATTGCTTTTAAGGCAGATTTACCTACTTACGAAAAAGACAATCATGCATACATATTCTGTATTTAGATATTTTATATACTTACCTAATGCTAATTATTTTATAATAAAATAAACAAACCCATGCATTATAATAAAGGTGTGTTGTGATAAAGTCATTAATTCAGACTGGACAATATGCATTTTCGCTTATTTACATACTTATACAAATGTATATAATTTTGAAGATAGGTATTGCATATATTTTTTTAATAAAATTAATCTGTGCTCACTCAAAGTGATCACAAATACACTCTTTGACTTTTTCACAGAGAGCTACATAAAACTTGTGTCGTGAAAGAGGAAAATGGTCGGCACCTGGGATCGAATCCGCGACCTCCGAACGAAACAGTACGAAAGCCGGCGTCGTAGCCACTAGACTACCAACCACTTCAAATATTCCAACTGAAGTCATGAAAGTGTGCATATTTGAACATTGTTTAATCTATATTATGATATCGAGTAAGTCCTACCAATTATTTAAAAAAATCCTAAAATTATTGTCATTAAATAATCGCCCATGGACTATTTGATTTTTCTTTAAGATCGAGTCTTGAATTAGGACACAAGACCATAAATATTTGAAACGTTGTGACTTATCATTTGATGCATAATAATATTTACAAAAAATGCACAAATCAGTACATTTCAATGTGCGTTATGTTGATGAACACTGCATATTTTAGATATGCATGTATATTTCAACCGTTTAAAGTTGCATTTAATCTGGTCTCAAGTCATTAATAATATAAAGCGTATTCTCACAAAATTACCATCGTACGATGTGACTACAATGCTTATAATAAAATTAATATTACTATCATGATTTAAGCGTTCCATTAATTGATTTATATCCAGCGAACATAATATTTTGCATAATTCAAGCTATGATTGCACCGCCGGCCGGTAATATGCAATGTTGTCTATGAATGACTTTTGCTATTTAAAATGGAATTTGAAAGGCTTCAGCGATGACATAACTAAGTATCAGGTATTTGACTCAGTTTTGAGAAAGTAACCGCCTATAAGCAGTTCCATTATTTCATGTCACACAAACGACATCAACGAGTGGTTAAGAAATAAGCGCTGAAGATACATAGAAACTATTGTTTATAAACGTTCATTATACAAACCTGTTGGATGGCAGGCGTATAGAAAAGGATATAGTCATATCCTAGCGCCAAATACATGACAGCAGTCGCAGTCTTCAAATTTGGTTGCTCTCTTCTTCTCAATAATTTCCAACTTTTATCAATATATATATATATATCATTAATATGTACTTGTTGTATACATGAGATTTTTCGACATGTTGAACATGTCGAGAATTCTTATGATGAGGAGTTTCGGACACTTAAACATTACCACCTAATGGCGAACGTTGTTAACTTAAAGTGATCACACTAAGCCAGCCTTCGAAATAACAGTAGAAGACGGTCGTAAGCCCGTAGTGGTTTGTTCCATTTAAAAATCGAACATTATTCATGAATTATTAGTCATTAGTTGTTATTTTTCTGTAAGATCTAGTCCTGAAAAAAGGTCACAAGAATCTAGACATAATTAGAACGTTGTGCACCAACAAAGCCAATAGGCAATAAATATGAGACAGTAACAAAAATGGATATAGTCATATCCTGGCGCACATATATATGATAGCAGTCGCAGTCTTTAAATTTGGTTGCTCTCTTGTTCTCAATAATTTCCAACTTTTTTTCTCTATGTTTCAAATTATTAAATTTCTACTTTTTTCATACATGAGATTTTTCGACATGTTAAGAATTATCATGATTAAGAGTTTCGGAGACAAACATTACCACCTAATGGCGAACGTTGTTAACGTAAAGTGATCACACTAAGCCAGCCTTCGAAATAACAGTAGAAGACGGTCGTAAGCCCATAGTGGTTTGTTCCATTTAAAAATCGAACATTAGTCATGAATTATTAGAGTCATTAGTTGTTATTTTTTCTTTAAGGTAAGTAGTTATATATAATTCTTATTAGGAGGGTACATTTACACCTAACTTACCTACATAAAACCAGTGCTAGAAATGGAGCATTAGATTGACACTGACACTAACCAATCTTTTTGCACGTTTTTTTTTATGTTTGGTGTCAATGTCAATCTAATGCATTGTTTCTACATCTGTCTCTATGTTCATTTGATGTAAATACATCTGTCTCTATGTTCATTTGGTGTAAATAAAGTATATCTACATAAATGTTGTAAAAGAACTTTTCGGAGTGATTTTCACCTCTAAAATAAAGAACTATAAAAACGATTAATTGCCTTATATGTAGCATGTAGATAAATTTATGAAGGTACCCACAAAAATTATGTATCTTATCTATTACTGAATATAATAAGTCTTATATTATTTCTCGCTCCAAATACCAAGAACTATTAGTAGATTTTGTATTTATTAAAGGAGTGTCTAGTATTTTTGTGACTTTTTCCTTATACCACGCATTGTTCCATCCAATTGTTAGTTTTGTCTATGAATAATGATGTGAAAGTAATTAAACATATGCAGCTTTCTTTTACCTATAAGTATGCATCTACTAACAACATTTACATGGCGTTTCACTAATAATTAACATTTTTATTATTTAATAGCTGTGGTGCATACAACAAAAACTAAGAATATTGAATTCGAATTTGTATAATGATAAATCAATTACCAGTTTCCTATCGATGCATCTGTTTTAAGCCATATATTTTTCATCCCATTTCTATCACACAAAAGCTTTTGTCAAACATCATTTTAATTTAAAAAATTAGAATTAAATTTTATTTTAAAAAGCACTAAGAAAGTTACCTACTTACCTAGATTAAGTTTTATCAATTTTTCTAAGGTTCCGCCAGCTTTCATATTTTTTTTCATTCATGAAAACCTTTTCCTGACAGTAGCAAACTCAACAAAAAAATAATAAGCGATATTGGTCCAGCCCTTCACGCGTGATGCGACGACCACGGAAAATAGGGCTTCCTTTCAATATTATGAATATATTGAATTGGATCGCTAACATTAGGTACATATTCAAATCAATCAATCATTCCCCCGACTTTACATTGTTTTGTACTCGAGGTCGCGGGTTCCATCCCAGTGCCGACCACGACACAAACTATAAGTAGCTTGCTGTGAAAGAGTGTAGTATTATTGTTCACTTTGAGTGTGCACAGATTCATTTATGTGGAAAAAAAAACACCCTCAGAGTACGAACTAACAATCTAAATTTTACTGAGGCTTATTGGCCTTATATGTTACTAGCCTTTTTACCCGTCCATAAAATTGTTGATGAAGTTTGTTGAGAAAAATGTGAATTACAGAACCTGATTTATGGATTAATAAAATATGCTACCTATAAAGATTGACTGATCGAGTTTGCATTACCTATAAGTCAGAGGATTTGAATTGGTAAATAGGTAGATATAATTAGATAGTATGAGAAATTTGTAGAATTATTGCTGTGGAGGCAGCAAAGGTGAGTCATAAACATAGCATTTTCTATACCTTCCCCATCAAGTACATTTAGATAGAACACTTGATTTCTGTAAATGGCAGTAAATGCTTTAGTTGTTCTTCTGCAAAAATTAATTATGTACCTACAAAGCTTTATTTATTCTTAATATCAAATTTAACAGGTAGGTACATAATTATTTTAAGTGTTAAGACCTCTACCCGAGCCAGTGATTTTGTACCCAAAAATCTTTTGTATGAAAAATTGTCAGTATAGCCAGCAAGAAAATATTGCATAAAAAACTCCTATAAATATTCTGACCCATCTGGGAATTGGAACCAGAAATTTCTTACCAGAAGTGGGTGTTAATTATTATGAGCATAGTAAAGAATTTTGTGGCCAAGGATTCGAACCTGCACCTCACATCCAGCCTTCGTGTGAATAGAAAAATCAGTGTAGATTGCTTATTAAAAATATAACACAGGAATAGGGTAATAATAAAAATTTCAAATTGCTATGGCAATAATTCCACCAATTTATTAAATCCCTATGCCCCTAAGTGGGGCGTAAAGGGAGTTTGGATTTCAAAAATTAATTTTACTTACATTAATAAAACAATCAATACAATTGGTAAAGAAAAACACTTTTATAATAAATAACTAAGGTATTTTGCAGTTGATCTTTAAAATAATTTTGAGTATAAATATTTAGGTACTTCTAGAGAATTAGAACTCTCATAGGTGCTTAATATAAGTCATACTAAGAGTTGACAATTAATAAGAGATATACAAAACATTAAAGTAAACGTTATTGTTGTGAGATAATATCTTGAAAATTTTGACACACTTTAAAATTCTGTAGACATTTTGGCATTGCATTCATGATAAGATATAATCTTAGGAATCTCAGCTCCATAGACGAATTATGGAAGGCATAAATGCAACGGGCCGTTGGCCCGGTGGCTAGCATCTCAGCAGATTGTTGAATTTGTCGAATACTCAAGGATTTCAATTTGACCACCTAAATAAGGAACGTTGTTAACGTGAAGTCATCACACAAAGCCATTCGAAATAGCAAGAGAAGAAAGTCATAATCCAGTTAGTACTGGTCAAATTGAAAAAAAAAATGGCATTTTAAAATTGACCATAAATAACGGTGTAATGTTGAATCTATCAGTCTGTAATTATATGACACTTTTCGATGTTACAGGAAAAGAGGTCTGATTATAGAAACTTCAACTAAATTTCAACAAAAAAAAAAACAGGTTTACAATAATAATAACTCTGAAATTAAAATAATCATATATCTAAATTTTTAAACAATTAATAGTTTGGAAGTTAAGCTGCTATAGGCTAACAATTGTCCTCCAATGCAATCACTTGTAAGTTAATGATGTTGCTAGATTCTTTTAACAAATCTATGAATGCTCTTTTTAGTACTTACGTACTTACTTAATACACATAATCTGCAAATTAAATATACATAGGTAATCTTCATATTCATAAGAATGATATTAAAAATTGTGAAAAGTTTATAAAGTAAATGACGTTTTAATCGGCCCGGTGTTGGTTATTTTAACATAATATCTTGTTAAGATTATAAGGCCTATTCCAATTAAAATAATCAAAGTGTTAAATATCAAATAAATATTTCTTCTTCCGATGGCGCTACAGCCTAATTCAGCCTTGGCTTCCAATACTCAACGCCTAGAGTTAACCCTGTCTCTACATCTGTCCTGATTTCGTGGGTCAAAAAGTTGCTCGGCATCCCTCCTGACTTCATTCTCTCATTGCAGCCTAGGTCTTCCAATTCGGCCGGATGTCCACCCATAATTCTCTTTGGTGCTCGCAATGATAGCATTATCTGCTCATGTCTGGCCCAGCGTAGTCTATATCTATAATAATAAAACCAATATTAGGATGGGACTTTCTAAGGTTAGATAGGTATCTCAAAATTTTCTTATGCATAATTTTAAAACAAATAAGAGATTACACTTTTTAAATAAAGTAATGGATATAACATGAGTTTAATTAAAAGAACATATTTTAGGAGTGAAAAGTATAATTAAATGTACTGAATAATAAATTCTAAAATAAATCAATTTAAAATGAACATTGATATTGATAGTTATTATTGAGAAGATTCAATACTTAGAATTGATTTGTGTTCAAGCAAAGTTATATTCATCATTCTTATCAGTTCATCCCCCTTGTCAAAATATTATCAGATATTGCTCTGCCGTCTCTGTGATTCCTTGCAATGACTGGCTCTGTCAAAATATTATCAGATATTGCTCTGCCGTCTCTGTGATTCCTTGCAATGACTGGCTCTGTCAAAATATTATCAGATATTGCTCTGCCGTCTCTGTGATTCCTTGCAATGACTGGCTACTTCATTCTATCAGGCTAGAAACTTATCTGCAACAAAAAAATTATGTGTGTTTTTATTTAGCCTTTTAAATTTGCTGCATTTAATGTCTATTTCTTTTTATAATTTCCAATAAAACATTGGAAGGAATTTGGAATAATGTTCCACAGGTTGAAAATGAAGGTGATGTTTGAATATGTCGTATTCATAATTATTTTTAGGTTATAAATTATATGTTTTTTGAAACTATGACTAAATAAATAAAAATAAATAGGTTACCTGAAGACCAGAAATCCAATATTAATGAATTTAAATCTCAGTCCATCCATCAAACACATACTGACATATGTTTTTCCAAGGAATGAATCAGTTTTGATGTCTATTTTCGACAAACCACTCTCACATTTAAAATATATATTTTGTACTAAACTAATTCGCTATATAACTCAACATTACACAAAAGTCATAACTTATTGTCAACACAAACACGATAATATCATTACCGCCAATCTCTTCGATTATTGCGTTTTCGTGCAAAATTGCGCTGGCGCACATATTTGGATTTGCGTACCTATAAAATTTGACAGCTCATACGGAAGCAAAAATACCATAGATGAAGATAGTGCATACAGTACAGAAATAATTCATTATAATATTGTAAAAATATTTATAAAATTGATTATTGAAAATATGTTTTTTATTCATATAAATAATTAAAACCTTTTTTTATTTAATAATTAATTATGACGTAGCAAAAGTAACTAATTAATTATAGACGACATTTTATTCCGCTATACATATTTTCTTTTGATAGTGTCTGTAAAACCAACCTTCATAAAAATATAATATGAAGTAGATGTCATTTACACATAAAATAAAATATATAAATTGGTTAATCAATATTATTATTTTATTATTCTTAGGCAACCCATCCTGGAAGAATGATTTGTGAAAAATACGCTGCTTTATTTTAATTAGATTGTGCGCTACTCAACCATAGATTTACTAATACATAGATTAGTAGAATTCATTGTCAATGTCACTCAATATTGATAAATATTCATCTGTCAAAAAAAAATAAGAGAGTGATGGAATGCTTCCAATTTCAAAATTAAAATAATTATTTGCTGCTCAATAGATATTTTCGGTAGGTACCTAATGTTGTTTATTAAGATTTATTATATTATCACTTCTTTGTAATTTTTAAGTACTGACTCAGAAACATAAAAAATGATGACCTTTTCTGTAACATTCTTTCCATCACTTAGTATTTTATTTTTTTAGTTTAAGAATGCATGAATCACTTTGAAATGTTAACCGAATTGGAAACAAATGAGCTAAGACAATCATACTCTTTTTGAAAATATATAAGCAATATGATTTATGCTAAACTATAAGATTTGATTTTAAATTCAACCATTAGTGCAAAGGGGTTAGTAAAGAAAAATAAACGCAAATATTTACTGACTGATGATTAATTTATTCATTTTCAGTGTCACAAACCTTGGTTGCTTTTATCTGTCATCAAATTGGGCTGTGACAGAGTCACCTTTGGGTTTTTTTTGCGTCAAAACTTGGTCGAAACCTGTCAATCTGCACATACCACATCCAACGATTGCAGTTTTGGTCTTTGAAGGATTCTTTATTCTACAGGATCATGTTTGAGATGTATAAAGAGAATATGTTGTTGACGGAAGAACTACTACACCAATTATCCCATACCATACTTTTTTAATATAATGCTTCTTGTCGTATTACTCGTATTATGAAACATACATGAAGATTGTTATATTAACGCAATAAAATATTAATATATATTTAACATTGTTTTTAATTTATCTTCATACCTATTAATTAAGAATTTAGATAATTTTGTTATTATAATAGCAAATAAAGTGATATTCAATGATTCTGTCCACAACAATCTGTTTTATGTGATTAATTGAGATATGAATATTATACAGTAGGTATTTCTTAATTATTATGATGTGGATAAAACAAATATATTTTTTACTATAATAAACATGCACAAATACCTGACAAATCCATTATGATTTTGATAAACAGGAACGTCATTAGTTCCTGTCAGATTCGCTTTCTTTCAGAGTTCTGTTTTATCGACCAAATCTACTAAAGAATTTTTATACTCATTTCAATTTTCAAAAATCTTTTTTACGATTACTATATTTAAATGTATTATGAATTTAATTTCATGTATCTTTATTATTTACCAACATTTAATATGATTTTATCAGGTACTTACTCATCTAATGGCCACGACAGATTTACACAAACTGCGGCCATAAATTTTTTTAAATGTGTCAAATTACAAAATGGAGGAATTATATTTCCAAAATTTTGCATTAAATCTTTATTTATTGAGAATAATAAGATTTGAATAACATTTATATGTATAACGAATCAATCTCCAATTATTTTATTACATTTTCATACCGTAATACCAAGATTCCATTCAACGTTTACATGAGTAATTTTGTTTCCAAAAGATGGCTTTCTGTCTTTTCTGAAAATTTGTATGAAGATCCTAAAAAAATAAAGTTTTTTAAATAGCTCTTAATATATTAAAGTTAACGTTGCCAATTGTATCTTAGAACGTTCTCGAGCAAATTTCACCGCTCTGCGCAGATTCATATCTGACGTAGCATTTGTATTTTGAGCGTGATGCTCCGACATAACGGAAAGTATTGTCAAAGGCAAATAAAAAAACAAACATTTCTGAATTATTATGTAGATTTAACTGAACCAAGCAATATGCATGCCCTAAATCTGATCCTATAAAAGCCAAGGCAGGCTGTCGCAGCAGATACAGCGGAGGTACCTACTCGAGTTTATCTAATAATCTCGTTTGTAATCTAATACCACGTGACGTCATCTATTGAAAATAATATTTAGCATGATGTCACTGTGTAGCCATTGCAACGACAATATACGTACCTACAGAAGATTGACAGGGATAACACCAAGTCAGTCAGTAGTTAGCAGGTATAATTTTGATTGAAATATTGGGGTGACCCTATTAAATAGCATAAGTAATAAAATGAATGTAAATAATGATTTTATTTAAATTCTTGATTTTTCTATACGAGGATATTGGGGTTATATCTAGTAAATTTACATTTTTTATGATAGTCGATTAAGTGCTTAAAAATGTCAACTTAATTTCATATAGAAGGTAATAACAACGCAAGATATTATATTAGATTGTAGTGGATGACTCTCATGGCCTCCCAAAACCCCTTAGTATAGGATTTCCAAAAGAGTATGGTTTAGTTGGTTGAATTCGTTCTAAAAACATCACATATGTGATTCGAAGAGTCGCCAAGAAAAAGCAGAGTTTCTTAAAAATAAACAGAGTGGGAAGGCTTCAGGCAAGGTGGTCTGGCGAAGGAAGAAGGGTTGTTTCATCATCAGATAGGTGTGAAGGGAGCTGCAAAAGTTTGGGGGGAGGCCTACGTTCAACAGTGGACTGAAATATAAGAAAGGATTGTCCTTAGAACATTACTTTTGCTGGGTACTTAGGTATACAGAACATAGCCATAATATCGCGCCTAAACGAATACTGGATGGCATTCAGGGGTAAAAAAATACATATTACGAGGTACAAAATTATTCAACTAAGGAATAGTATTAATAGGCCACTGAAATAAAACAAAAAAAAAAACAACCCATTTACTGTACAAACTAAACGAAACAAAAACACAAAGGGCTGATTATAAAATTAATAAACCCATAAGGCTGTTTATTTGCGTGTTGATTTTGTAGGCTGCCACTGCTTTGAGGAGTTAATAATGGTACGGGTTAAATTGGAATTAATTTCAATCAGAACAAAACAAACAAGCCTTCATAAATTAATTGCAGTCGTAACAAACCATAACTACCACTGGATTGCGACTGTAGAGGTCTCGCGACTATCAGCCTCGCAGGTTATCCGAAAGATTTTGTACGATAGAATAATTTATTCAAATGTTGGTGACAAAATTATTTTATGAATGTATATTATATATTATGAAAGCCAATTCTTCGAGCATTATACTGTTTTTTTTTCATATTCATTGCCTGAATACATATCATACCTACTTAATACTACATAAATAATAAAGTGCCTATAAAAACCTGTCATCTGCTCAGAGCGTCATATCAAGCGAAATGTCAAAAATAAGGAGTATGGAGATTTGATAGTTTAACCTAATGTTGATTTTTCAATGGTAGGTAGGTGGGTAGGTCTTAGTTACGTTTAATCTCTCGGTGAAGATAAAATTATTTTTTAGGAAGTGTTTAAACTATCGATGGTCACCAAGTATCTCGCGTGGATACATTTAAATAACTAGGAGCAACCATTAACACGTCTGGTAAGCTCGAGGCTGAGCTTCCGATACATAGCGCCTTTAGCAATATTATGACCAAGGTATGGAAAGGAAAGCGTTGGCGTTTAGTGTCGAGACGAAATGTAAACTGTTGGATGCGTAAGTGTTGCCCATTCTCCTGTATGGAAATGAAAAGGCCTCTGAAAAATGAAATAACTTGGAAAGAAAGACTGAAAATTTAACTTTATCAACTCTATCTTTTGAGTAACGCCTAGCAATTAATGAAATACTTTAAAACTGCATTTATTCTCAGTAGATAACATTCTGTTAAACTTAAAACAATAATTATTGAAGGAAAATAACTTTTTGTGTAATTCTCTTGTTTACGAAAAATACGGAATTTTTATACCGAAACTTTCAGGGTATCCGTGTGAGACGGAAAATATAACATAATAATATAAAGATTGATTTATAACAGTGTGTAATCTCATTGGTGTTGATGACCACTTTACTCGAGATAGAAACCCGTTGCCTACCTAAAGTGCTGCCCTGCTCACGGTAGTAAAACTGCTAAGCAGAATTTGATGGACATGGGTTCAAATCCCAGGTATGTAGAAATTTGCATATTTCACCGCCCAAATAATAATAATTTATAATGAATTCTCGGCTCTTGACGGTATTGGGTTTCTAAAATGGTTCACATTATATTACTAACAACCCGGAGTCTTGCGTGGTGCGGCGTTGCACTGGTTAGCTAACAGATAGAGTTGAGAAGTTTACTCTATCATGATATTTGCCTGTAAAATTAGAATCTTGGAATGCATTTGATCCAAATCCTAGTCATGAGTAAATCTTTAAAGACCGAAACCCTAATTTGCTATGTAAGACCTTAATTTTAGAATTCTTCTAAATAGAGAGTCCTCTAAGTTTTTGTTTCCAAATTCTGAACGGTGAAAAGCGTATATATTTATTAACTCTTAATTAGGCGCATGGAGTCATGACAATTTTAGATTGAAATAAATATTTCGTCATGTATTTGGAACTCGACAGTTCTCTTTCTATAGCTTCCTAACTTCTTGCGGAATATTCAAATCAGTCGTGTTCTCAGAAACATCAAATTTAATAGCATGCTGTCCCTTTTTCGGTAAAAATTGACTTCGTGAGGTTCGTAAAAGATTTTAGGTATGCAAATCAAATATTTATTTTCATTTATTCTTTGCGCCTAATTGAGTGATTTTCCTTATGCGTCTAATTAAGGTTTAATCTTGTTCCAAACCAACCGTTTTCAACACTTTGGAGTTTCGCTTTTTCCATTTTTAGAATCCTTCCCACCATTGTCACAATAATATCGATACATAAAGTCTGCTGTTCCCATTTAGTTTTGTAGCAGGGGTATCCCGAGTAGGCGATGTTGCCATTTGGATCGTCTAGATATTATTTTTTTTGCCATTGATTCCGAAACAGAAATGTATTTTTTAAAGACTAGAGCTTTGTTAAATCTTTTAACTTTTTTCTATTGAAGAGTTCCTAGCAAACTGAAAAGTTTGCAAAGCACATTGTGTTAGATAAAGCCTCTTTCAACCAATGCATCGCGTCATATTTTTGCATTAGAATTTCAGTATTGGAGAACCGGTATAAAAGAATATAGCGTTTTATTTATTTTCACCTTGCCAGTGGTTCGGATCTCAGACTAAATAACTAACGTAATATAAAATATCGCCGTCTGGAATTCCACGGAGGTATTGACATGGTTAAATGCTGTAATAATGTGCAGTTTGAGGTATTAAAAAATTCGATCACAGTCCATAATTACATATTATGAAAACATTAATAATTATTAAAGCCTTATTAATATTGGCTGATAATTTTCTCTCTCATTAATGATGAGGCATTAGAAAAAATAACGTCACCAAAGCTTTCAAGGGAACCAATATATAAATACAACAGTCTCATAAACCATCAATCTACGCCATTTTTGATTCATCTGTCAATGCGTTGTGTTATTGTTAGTTCTGAAAATCTTGTTGTGCTGCGCTTGCAGCATATTTAGGTACTCCATCAAATAGGAATGAAATGGGTTCGTTAACTTTTTTATGGAACTATACCTTTTTTTTTTCGTAAGTTAACTTGAATGATAAACTGACACATCCTTCATACCTATAAGTTATATTAATTATTCCTATTTTTATGTTTTCCTTTTCATTGAATACAAGCGTTTTTTTATCACTCGGCTTAAAGGTGGTTAATTTTAAATGTCACGAAATAATGTTAGCTTATCTAGAGACCTGTAGGGTTATTCTCGAAATCAATCGCTTTTAAAAATTACTTAATGATAAGACACGATCGCAAGCAGTCGTATTCACAAAACTATCGGAATCTAATCTTAATTCTATCTTGAACTGGATCATTTTTATACTGATATTTCAAACATAACGAATTTTTAAGATATCTACTAGATCGTTGTATGTTTCTAAGAGACGATTAATGACCGAGTTTCTTGTATAGTTGGATGGGAATGTATCGACGTGAAACGGAACATTTCTACGTGTTCGTCTTGGCAATGGTACATGAATCAAGTGCCTCAGGAGAATTCTGGGCGTAAGATGGTACCACCGCATCACGAACGACGCTATACGCCGGCGCACCCAGCGTGAGCCCATCACCTCTACCATTGTGGGGAGGAGATGGACTTGGCTGGGACATGTGTTAAGGGACATGTGTTGAGTGACAGTGAGTGTTGTTGTTGTATACAAATGGATGAAATCCATTTAAAGTGATCGGGAATGAGGAATTTTATTTAATACACACTGTACAGTTTACCGAGCGATAACTGATTTATTGAAGATTTTATGAAATCTGACATTCGTTGAACCTATATGTCTTTTTTCTCATATTTTTAATAAAAAGTCGTTAGATGGACGGTGAAACGAGTTCCCCGCTGGACGTGTTTTGTGCTGCGTGAATTCAACTACTATTGGAAATTGATTTTTTCTACACTCGATAAGCTTTTTTTTTTTTAATTTCTTTTTGACTAATTCTTACTATCTTTTTATTTATTTAGATATTATTTTTGTAGTTAGTTTAACACCATTTAAATTACTGTACATTTATTTTTTTATATTATTTTGTTTTGTTTGTCCCGTGCGACGTTATTGTTGCATCGGGACGGCACGGTACGTAAATACGTAATTATTATTTCTTTATTATTTTTGTTTCTTTATTTTGTATTTAAATCACTTGTGAATATTAATATATGTGACGTTAAAAAATGGAGGAACGTGATGGAGGTGAGATCCCCCCTGACATTGGGGTGATTTCATCGGTCTCTGACCCTCCAGAGTCGGGGAAAAAACGTAAACTTTCTCAAACTATCTCTGAAAATACAATTAAAGACAAAGATGTTTCTCTTGCTCAGAACACGAGCAACATGATCCAAAATGAATTGTTATATACACCGGATATTCCCGGGCCGTTTGTCGTGTTTGTTCAGAACGCTGACGACACACATTTGCACCCGCTAACATTCGGGAATTTCTTATACAGAAGAAACTTTCTCGGCATAAAACCTGAATGCATTAGAGCCGAAAACAGATATAAAATTTCTCTAACATTTAATAATTATTTATCTGCAAACGAGTTCGTTAAATCGACCTTTGTCTCTGAAAACAAATTGAAGGCCTTTATTCCGACTTATAAGTTGGTTAAATCAGGACTAGTAAGAGATATTCCCCTGGAATTATCTGAATCTGATATCGTTGAAAACTCTTCCACATTTGGATCCTCGATTAAAGTTTTAAAAGCCCGCCGACTTAATAGGAAAAAAGTTGACAAAGACACTAATAAAATATCATGGGTCCCTTCAACTACTTGTATTCTGACTTTCCGCGGGCAAATCTTGCCCAAAAACATTTACTTATTTTATAACTCCTTACCAGTAGAACTATACTCTGAACCTACTATAATTTGTCACCTTTGTGCTAGATTTGGGCACTTAAGGAAAAATTGTCGATCCAAACCCAGATGCGCAACCTGTAGTTCCACTGAACATAACAAGGATAATTGCACCTCTAAAGAGGTGAAGTGTCCTAACTGTCATGGAGATCATAGTGCTCTGCACTCTAGTTGTCCCGAACTAAAAAGGCAAAGAGACATAAAAAAGGTTATGGCTGCGGACAACTTATCGTTCGCCCAGGCTGTTAAGCTCTTCCCGAAATCTAGCAAACCCTATAGTGAAATCGTCAAGCCCTTAGAAGGGAAACTCCCCTCAGTCCAAGTTCCTAATAATTCCCAAAACTCTAGTCGACGAGTTACAATCTCGACTAAAGCTAACTCAGCTCCTCTCAAAAAAGTTTCACCTCTGTATAATGATAAATCTTACATAGACAACCTTTTTTACACTAACGGGCAGGCTGGGAATCTAACTCCAGGATGTGCTCTTATAACTCCAGAGTCATTCACTTCAACATCATCCGAAAACGAAATCTCAAATGAGAGTTCCTCATCTCTCAAAAATCACATTTCAAAATCTTCCACCGATGAGACAAATTCTTTGAAATCAGCCTTAGAGCTGTTGCTTGATATTATTTTTAACAAATCTGATATGTTCACTTCAAAAATACTTCCTCTTATTAAAACAATTATAGAAAAAGAATAAACAGACAATATTCTCAACATTTCGTTGGAGAATGCTATTTGTTATTTCGAATTCAAACTATTTATTCTACTAAACGTTTATTACCTACTAATAATTCAATATGTCAGATAATAATCAATTGAATATTCTTCAGTGGAACTGCAGAAGCGCAATCTCCAACAAATCAGATATTATACATATCGACGGCTTAATCCGCAAACGAAATAACTCCACTTTTTTGACAAATCGACTTTTTTGCGCCGACACGTTCTAATACTTATAACGCATCATTATATCAAACAATAACTCCCATATCTCATCTTAAACTGCCACAATACTCCACACAAAAACAAGATAACTCCTTTCAAACAAGTGAAAATTTGGAAATAATGATAACTCCATTGGATTCCCACCATTTGTATGGTGACAATTGACGTACAATATGATTCTGTCAAAGCTCGTGAGTAAAATGGAGTTTGTGTAGTGAAAAATTGGTTTCAGAATATAAATACAAACAAAAACGTTTAACAGATTATCATTATGATGACCATAAAAGTTACCTCCCGAAAATTTGTTAAAACTCATGCTTCGGGAGGGAATTCTTCTCCGAGCACTCTTGTCATTTTAAATTTTAAAATCAACAAAATATTAACACATGGATATAAATACATTTTTTTATACTTTTCATAACATATACACATACATACATAATATTTTTTTTTTAAATAATCATAATTATTCCACTTATATTGGTTGTTTCTTATAATAAGTGAGTCATTAATACTTTCGATACATTTTTTGATAATTATCTAGAATTGTGGCTTTTAAATGAATTTCATACATGCAGTATCTAAACCTAAAGTATTATAGTAAGATTGTATTCATTAATGAAACCTTTGAAACCCACTCGGGGGCATAGGGAGGCAGCAAAAGCTCTCGATTGACTCGATCTTGAGCCATTTTTATTATTTCCTACCACACAAAATCCAACGCCCTCACCTCTGCCTCGAAAGAACAGAACATGGTATAAGAGGGTCTTTCTCATCTTTGTGACCTCTGTTGGTGGAAAAACTGCCATAAAAGTAAATTTAGTGTTACTTTTATACCGCTACTTCATACCGTAATGAGTCCTTAACGCTACCTATTCCCTTTCCTCATCCAAACTTTCAAAACTCGCTGAATACCCTCCCCAGTTGTCGACGTATAGTGAATGAATGTAGGTATGTAGGAAGAACTTGACTACCTTATTCGGGAAAAAAATCTTCGTATAGCAATAATATTAAATAAAGAATAAATTTTGTATCTACTACCAAGGATTTATCGTATTTTCAATTAGTTCTAGAGTTTTTCGAAAGAAAAATCAGTATGGTCACTTTACACCAACATCTGCTACTATAAGAGCGCAAATTTCAATACCGTGGCCAAGTTATACATATTTACCTAATGGCAAAAGTAAGAAATTACTCCAACCTAATGTTTCCGAAATTGGTTTACCTGTAGTTCTACTGTAAATACCTACAATCTTACACGTACTTATCACAATGGATATTTTATCTATTTCTACCTATAATCTTTCTTTTTAATGTCTATACTCATTTGTTTTTATACACAACAAGTAAATTTTGTTTTCTTCCCCGAACATAAACTTAATGTTGCAAAAATGATAACTCCACAAAATTTTTATAAAAATGTGATTTGCAAAAGTGATAACTCCTTTTATTGAATATATTTTGAAAAATACTTTATTTAGTGCTAATTGTTGTCTTTAATAATGATTTTAAATACAAAAGTATGAAAAGTAAACTATAAAAATCAATGTAGGTATATTAATAAACTAATAAAAACGTTTTATGTTCCTCCTGCACAATTTGGTTTTATGGAGTTATCGTTTCTGCGGATTAAGCCGTCGATATGTTAAATCAATTCTCTATTCACCTTTCAGCTTTAAACGAAACATGGATCAAACCACATTATACCTATAATATTCCTGGTTACTCTGTCTTTCGAAATGACAGAGTTGAGGGCAGGGGAGGTGGAGTAGCCATATTGGTGAAATCATCTCTCCATTGTGATCTTATTCCAATTCCAAGCAATCCCTTCTTAGAAATAATTGCTGTCTGCATTGACGGTATTGGATACGTCTCTGTATATATTCCCCCAAATGGTGGATTTGACAGTAATTATTTCAACTCGATTGTCCCTTTACTTCCAACATCATTTTTCCTGCTCGGAGACTACAATGCCCATGCCGTTGCCTGGGGGAATACCCTAACTGACAGAGCGGGTAACCAAATACTGTCATTTGTAGATAAGCATGACCTATGCATCCTGAATGACGGTTCACCAACCAGACTGTCTTCCCCTAATCAGAATCCAAGTGCAGTGGACTTAACAATTTGTACTGGCAATCTGGCTTGTTCATCAAGCTGGAGTATCCTAGACGACCCGTTTTCTAGCGACCACTACCCAATTTTTGTTACTCTATCCGTAGCTCCATCCAGAAAGTTTTCTTACAGCAGACAATTATACAGTACAAAAAGGGCAAACTGGGCTAGATTTGCCGAAATTGTAAAGGAATCCATGTCTAAAATCGGAGATACGTCCAAGTCTCCTGTCCAAAAGCATTATGATGACCTGACACAGATTATTTACGAGGCGGCTAATAACAGCATTCCCTCTAGAAATAAATCCAGCAAAAACACGAAAAATGCCCCTTGGTGGGATCAGGAGTGCTGTGATCTTATCACTGAAAGAAAACAAGCTATGCGAAACTTTAGGAAAAAATTTGATTCAGACTCCTTTATACAGGCAAAGGCCATACAAGCCAAGGTAAAAAAAAAACTACGAGCTAAAAAGCGACAGAGTTGGCAAACCTTTTGCTCTTCTCTGTCCCCGAATTCTCCCCCTTCACATGTTTGGAATATGATCAGACGCTTCAAGGGTTCCTTCCAGACCTCCAGAGCTTCTGCTCCTCTTTCTGACTGGCTTTCAGAGTTTTTAAATAATCTAGCTCCTCCTACTGCCCCTAACTTGGACCAACTAGTTCCCCCTTGTATAAATAACAGAAATCTTCCTCAAAATAACAATAGATTGTTAGAAAAAGTAAATATGTATGAACTAAAGCTCTGCCTACTATCGGTGAGGCATTCATCTCCTGGTGAAGACAAAATTCCGTACGCTTTCTTTCAGAAAGCTCCTGACATCTTTATCGAATCTTTTCTCGACCTTCTCAATAAAATACTATCTTCGGGAAACATTCCCAACTCTTGGAAACACCAGTTAATTATTCCCATCTTAAAGCCTGGAAAAAATCCTAAACTCGCTTCCTCCTACCGGCCCATAGCCTTGTCCGCATGCGCCATGAAAATTCTGGAACACATTTTGAAAAACAGACTGGTTTGGTATATAGAACACAACTCTATACTACCTTCTACACAGTTTGGTTTTAGAAAGTCACTGTCTTGTGTAGATAATTTGAGTGTATTGATCACGGATATCCAGATTGCTTTTACTAAGAAAAATCCGATGTCGGTCGTATTCCTTGATATAACATCTGCTTTCGACAATGTCTCTATCCCTCTTCTTTTCAAAAAACTTGTAAGTCTCGGTATCCCTCACCAAATTGCCACATTGATCTTTCGCATGTTTACGGAGAGAAGCATTTCAGTGAGCGGAGACGTCCCTGGAGACCACAGGGTGGTCTGGAAGGGCCTTCCTCAGGGGTCAGTTTTAAGCCCTATCTTGTTTAACGTCTATTGTTCAGACATCCCCAAGATACCTGATGACTGTCAATTGATTCAATACGCGGATGATATTGCAATATATACTACTAATAAAAATAATGTATGTGCTGAAAGAGCTTTGACAGGAGCCTTAAATATTGTCAATTCATGGATGGAACGGAATAACTTATTCCTATCCCCTCAAAAGTCGAGAGTTGTATCATTCTCCAGAAAGCACGTGAATCCATCTATTTCTGTAGAGCTTAACGGAAGTATAATCCCTCAGTGCGAAGAGGTTAAATTTTTGGGTATGTCCTTAGATAGGAAATTGACCTGGAGCCCTCACGTAACTCATACACTGGCCAAATGCGAAAAAGGTTTAAATATACTTAGAGCGATCTCTGGCACCTCTTGGGGCTCCCACCCTTCCTCTATGAAGAACATATACAATGCATTAATTCGCAGCCACTTAGATTACGGTAGCTTTTTATTGACTCCAATATCCAAAGCCTTGGTGAACAAGCTGGATGCGGTACAAACAAAATCTTTAAGGCTCTTGGTTGGCGCAATGCCCTCCACTCCAAACAACTCTCTCCAGGTGGAATGTGTTGATATGCCACTAAAGATTAGAAGACAATATCTTTCTGATTCCTTCTTTATTAAAAAACGGACTTTCACTGATCATCCATTGCTGAAAAATTTACCCATACTACGTAACCTATATCACGTTAACGGTTACTGGAAAAATAAATCGAGTCCTTATTTATGCAACAGTTACAGTAATTACATGACTCAGTTTGGCGTTAAACGTTACCCCTTTCCATCCGCTGTTTATGACCTTCCTTTGGAAGTCTTGCAATTCTCCCCAACCGTCTTTGAAAATATCGGTATCGGTAAAACTCCTAAAATATCCTCCAATCAAATAAATCAGACGTTCTTTTCAAAAGCTGATTCTTCTTGGCCAAACCACATCCAAATTTTTACTGATGGCTCCAAATTTTCTACTAGTGATCATTCTGGATCGGCGGTTCTCATCCCCAAACTCAAAATAAAATCAATGCTAAAACTTCCTCCGGAAGCCTCCGTTTTCACGGCAGAGTGTGCTGCTCTGCACCAGGCTCTCACTCTGTGTGATCTCCATGAATTGGAAAGGGCAATCATCTTCACGGATTCCTTATCTCTAGTAAATGTACTTGCGTCCGGCTCAGATACTGATAACTGTATCATCTTAGACATTAGGAGAAACCTATATAGTCATAAAGTAAAAGGGAGAGATATTGTCATAGCTTGGATCCCGGCTCATTGTGGTATAACACCCAATGAGGACGTAGACGCATTGGCAAAAGAGGCCACCAGCAATGGATTGGTCCCTCGAAACTTTGAACTCCCCCTGAGTGATATAAAACGTTCTGCCTTTCTCGGAGCAATGTCGGCCTGGACCGATCATTGGGATGAGGTAGGTAGAGCTAAGGGATCGATTTATCGGGACATTAAGGAGTCTATCTCCAGAAAGCCATGGTACCAAGACTTCAAATTCTCCAGATCAGAAATAGTCACACTGACTCGCATGAGATTCAATCACCATAGACTGGATAGTCATCTATTTAAAATAAATTTAGCCTCGTCTCCACTCTGTGAGTGCGAACTCGATATGGAGACATTAGACCACGTCTTCCTCGGTTGCCCAATAAGAGATTCATATGAACTTTATTACGAAATCAATGAAATTCAGTTCCCCATTAATATGTCTTGTCTGTTACACTCTGAAAAGCTTTCTGTCTACAAAAAAATTTTAAAATCAGTAAAACAGAATTATTTAATTATATAAACAGTATGTGTGTGTGCGTGTATGTATATATTTTTATATAAATGCGAGAATGTATGTACGTAAGGGCGTGATTGTAAGTATGTAAGGCCGAGTGTGAATGTAAAAATAGTAAGTCTTTATATAAAATAAAAGAAAAATAATAAATTAAAGCATAATATTTTTGTTTTGCAAATCATCAAATATTTGAAACTGGCACAAATCGTCCCTCTAGGGATGGGATGCCATAAACATAATAATAATAATAATAATAAAAAGTCGTTAAATTCATTATATTGTCTCATTTTAAAGTCGTAATACTGAACAATTGCAATTTATATGAGGTATGCGTATGTCTGAAGAGATAAAGTTTATAAAAGAGATTGTTTACCGGATCGTAATATTACGAACAGAGAGCTGAAATGACATCACCTTTGCAATGCAACACAATGCTAGTCACCAGTGAAGGTACTAACTCAACACCCACAAGTAATAGACAAGCCACATTAATGTTTACACCATGGTGAGTTATGGCATTTGAGATGTGAACACTGCTTTATGGCCCCTAATTTGGTACACGTAAGTACTGAAGTTTCTTTAAACGTACATTACAATGATAATATACATTTTCATGTCATTAAAAACTCTCCTTCATAAGAAATAGCCCTTTGAGATTGATTTCCAACTATCTTTTCAGCTTTTTGAACGTATTGTGAGATTGTTCTTGTAGTGCGATATTGAAGGAAGTACTTAAGTCAATTCATTCATCAAATAATATGAATTTGAACATACCGAACCCTCCATTATATTCTACGATCTCTCAGAGATTTCACATCTTATTCTAATCAATCTCTTAATTTATTTTTTTCTTTCTCTTTATCAAAGGTGATGATATATTAAAAATTTCTTTCAGCAACTTTAAACTACATAATTAGGAAAACATGCTGATTAACTGCATTAATAAGTTGACATAAAATTTATTATATTGTTTTGAATCAACTGGTTAAAAATTGGACTTGAAATGATCATCTACTGCTGTTTCCGTAGATGCATTAGTGTTATTTATTTTTAGTTAACAAGGTTCGAAATCACTTAACCCATTGAGTGATTTCAATATAGAAAAACAGCTATTGCACACAAAAACACAATACACAGTAACGAAGTATGCTCCTAAAATTCGCTTTGGAAGACGAAATTGTAAATTTTCTACAACAGAAATTAAAAACTTATTATACAAAAAATATGTAGGTAGAGAAAGACAACTAGACATTGAAAAAAAAAACAATCAAATTACACAATTATATTAAAAAAATCGACCTGCATAGGAAAGAATATAAGAGGATGGTTGTAAAAATGGACGACATTGGACTAAACAAACAATTGAAAAATCCAATGACAATTTCCAAAGTCTGGGTAAAAGGAATTAGTGATCTCCTAGGAATGGTCTGAGTGCACCAGACAGGGTGAAAATTGAGAATGGAGAACGGGAGCTGTAACTTCTCACTCCGAATGATTTCACAATAGATCGCGGTGACATGCACAAGGAACTTACTATGGTCTTTTGACCATCTTTATAAAACAAAATTCTTCTCACTCTGGAGGTGACAGAGTGTCGGTCAAGAAGTTTCGAGGCAAGACCTCATGCAGTGACCTTACAACGCTGAATCCAAAAAAGTTGCACAACCTGCACCAGCGGAGGAAAAGCAACGAGAGGAATACGAAATGTAAACCATAGTAAAAATAAAGTTATGATTCCTCCCTGCAAATTTTTCAACAGAGAAACATCGTATCTACGTGTGATTATAAGACATTATGAAGGTGGATTGTTGAGTCTGAGTACACAGAGTGAGGTCATAATATTTTACGGAGAGATCCCGCATACCGACAGGCTTAATATTCTCGGAAACAGGCTTCGAATTCATTGTAATTTCGTCCAATTACTAGTAACACAGTAAGGTATGCCTACACACACATACATCTATATTACAAAGTATACTTTAAAATGGGCGTTGGTATGTTTGTACATATATTAATTATTTTCGCTCGCACTTTGGGATGGTATAACTAATCCCTGTGGCTGTCCGATATTAGTCTAACGCATTTTTTTATTAAAAAAAAATATAAAAAAATGGACGAACACTCTACCTATACTGAAAAATGTTTCTTGGCCACTATTAGTGTATTTTATATGATTTTTTGTTTATAAATATGTTAGTTAATCTATTTAATCTTGGGGTCACTACTTTATTGGTTTTTCAGCATCTTGCAAGAGGCAGGGAATCGAAAAATCAGATCATAACAGATGAGTTGACCACCTTACGTCCTTAAACCCTAACAGATCAGAAAAGGCGCAAGAAATACGATCCTGTCATGAAGGGTTCAGCTAGCTGGTGTCCGTCCTGTCGTAACCATAAACATTGCGCAAGTTTGAGCGCAATAGAGAGTTCTTGTTGCCTTCCTATGACCTTAAGTGAGGTTTGAAGGGCAACTTAATAGGACAGAGGGGTTACTAATCACAATGTGACTCAAATATAATTTCAATTCAATGCGTAAATGATAGCTGTATGTATAGACCTTTGGTCAGATTTTCTCGTCCTCAGGTTGTACAGTTTTCTTTTCTGAACCACTTCCCCCACTAACCGAACGCGGAGCGTCCATGTTTAACACTTGGTTAATAACGCGCTCCTGTATTTACTTACTTTCCGTATCCGGATATCATCAAATGCGTGACCCCCTATATTCGGCTACCCGTATACCACTGTTGATTCGCTGTCATTGTGTCTTGTGCGTGCATGTCACCATAAGAAGACATGCGAAAAGATGCTAATGTTTTGCGCTCCTGTGGTCATCATGTGTCTTTTTTACCATTTTAATTGCCATTCCTCCAGTTGACTATTACTATCCCACTACCCTTAGACTTTCACGAATGTGAACACTTACGAACAATTCAGTCCAACATTTGGAGCTGTACAAGAGTTCTGCTCAGGTGAATTTTTCTAGAACTTTCCTTTCAAATTTACTGGCATTTTTTAATCTGCTATCTAAACTGCATTCATTTGTAAATGATGGCTGTAAGAGTCTATCTAAAATTCTTGCCAATACAAACAGAACTGACGCAGTTCTTGTATGGATTAGGTGTGCATCTGCCCGTATGTATGGTTCGCGGGGAATGTTCGGCCAGCAGCTTTAGTCAATCAACCAGTGTTCAGTTGTATAGTTTAGTTAGATGGTCAGCCCGTGTAAGTGTTTTTTTTTTAATTTTTGAGGTGCAGCATTACGTACCTGTGCTATCGATACAGGGGTAATGACTACAAAATACACACCACCTTTATAACATTGTCCGGTATATTATGCAGCTGGGATAATACTTGGGTATTATGTGTTTAATGTGCGTTTCTTGGCTATAACGAAAACCTTTTTTTTAGTTAACCAACATGAGCAATACGTTCTACAAGAATTGGACCAATTTCCGGACATTGACATTTCGATTTTCGGTTTGGTTCCCAGAACATTTTTATTAATGAAATAGTTGCGCATTCTGGTCCCACATTTATATTGAGCATACCACCTGGGGTATTTTGAGAAACTATTTATTTTTTAATAGTGAAGAGAAAACCTTGTTTTACAATGTAGAGATGCGTCGTAAATGTGTTGGAATAAGACAGTGATCATGTCAGATCAGGCGCTGATTAGTGATACTCAGAAAAGAGGTTTATTTCCAAGGTATATAAATTAGACGTTGATTGCGCCTCGAGGAGAAAAAATAGAAGTGATATAAAGATTACGGACTCTTACATTAAAATTAGTTTTATATTAATCAAGAAAAATATCTTTTTCAATAAGTTCTTGACTCATAAAGGTTTTAATCATTGAGAATTACTGAAGGTTTTTTTTTGTATAAAAAACTGCAAATAAACGGAAATCAGCACCAGAATTTTTACTAATTTAGGTTCATATTAAAGATTATAAACTGTTAAAGGACAGTTGAATTCTTTCTAGTGAGACTAAAAATCGAACTTTAGATTTAGTGAGAGAGAGAAGTTCGAACGTCATAAAGATTTTAAAGAATAATGTTCAAACTTCAGAGTTTTAAGATACCTACTCACCTAGTAGAAAGTAGAACAAGCATGATTGAATGACTGTGTGAACTGCATGCGACCAACATGCACTCCGATAGACATCATCATCAATTTTTCACAGAAGGCAATATGATGGTGTAAGTTTTACTCCATTTCACTGTGAAGAGTTAGGCAGAGATCTTGCTACTGCACTTGGGACGCATATGGGACGAGGCTCGGCCCATCACCAGAATGTGCGTCGGTATTCGTCAAAAAGACGAAGTGAAAGTGTGAAAGATGGTCCTGCCCCCGTAGACAAATTCAAATTGGCGTTCGACTACAAACGAAGATTTCGCGAATGTATAGTACGAATAAATTAACTGTCCACTGGAACATATAAACAATTAGGTATTTAAACCAAACAATGACACTTATATAAAAAGTGGACAGTTAATTTTCTTCCTACTCTACATTGTCGAAGAATTCGTTTGTAGTCGATCACCAAATGCATTTTGTTTAGGCCTCTGGCCTACTGATCATTTTGACGAATCCAAACGCATATTCTGGTGATGGGCCGAGCCTCGTCCCATATGCAAGTGCAGTAGCAAAGTCTCTGCCTAACCCTTCAAAGTGAAATGGCGTAAAACATACATCATCATAAGCATTCTTTAAATATGATTTCTTATATAAATAAAATCGATAATAAAACGTCAAAATATTCTCATTTTGGAATGCAGTTTTGAAATTTTGTTTAGAATAACGAAAAACTGATAAACTAAAATGAGAAAAAAAAATCGGTCAAAAATGTGTCCGTTTTGCTAAATCAGTTGAATGAGTAGGGAAAACAAAAAAAAATACTAAAATAAGGCTACCTCCCGAGAACGGTCGAAAATAATTGTGTGTAGGCCCCGACAAGAAAAACAAAAGATTTAACGAGTTGAGTTCTAGATGACACCTCCACTCTCCAAAGCCAGTAAAATATTATGAATAAAACAGAAGACGAAGAATTTATTTTTTCCTGTTGACAAGATGTTAACATGTTTTATTCAAATGAAAAACACTTTTATTTGTGTTTATTTTATTTCGGCGCCGGCCGAAGAACGGGTCGGTCCTTTTGGTATGCTAACTAGAATTGAAGAATTTCGTCTGCTAAACCCTATATTCACCAATATCCCTTGATCCCGATGCCTCGCATTCTTATTTTTCTATATAACATCCTCCTTTTGTATGAAGACTCCAAGGTATGCGGTTGTAACGGAAATTAGTTTTTAAAATAGTTTTAAGTTTTTATAGGTATGAGGCTATTTTTTTTAAACTAGGTATCTCCCTAACGGCCGGTTTCAAAAAAAGCTCTTTGGCTAAATGAACATTAAAAAATTTAAAGTATCCTTTAAGTTGACGCGTTTCATAAAAAAAAATATATGAAAGTTGGTAGCAGTGTTACCATGGAAATCTATGGAAAACATAGGTTTTTTACTAATATTTTCGCGGAATTTTTGTTAATCTGTCAACTTTGTTTCTCAATAAAGCATCAATGTGTAGTTATTGTTGTTAATTTATTATTACGGTTTATGAATCAATAAATTTAATCAGTAAAACAATAATATTCTTCCCGTTTTGCCATGGTTTGCACCCTATAATAGCGGTCATTATTGTCCACAGTGTCACCGTATACATTAATGTTCATCATTTGTGACATGTAAGCTTCACGAAATTTTATATGAACTCCGGTGTTAAAAGATTGAACTAGATACACTAAAGTCGACAGTGCCAATAACGAGACATTAACATAAAGTCGGGTTTAAAATGTAATTTTTTTGTTATGAAACGCGTTATTTTTTAAAGGAAACTTAAAGTCTCCTTTATTTTTTTATGAAACCGGCTGTTAATGACTCAATTTTAGAGCTAAGAGTATAAAATATTAATACTAATCCCTTAATGCAGTATATCTTAGAATTTCTTTCAATCTTTCAGAAGTAATTTTCTAACATACAAACATATTATTTTTAACGTATTTTTTTATATAAATTATAAATTCAAGATTAAATTTAAGTACCTACATAGGTTAAGGACAACGTCTGTCGCTATGCCAGTGAAAGAAGTGAGAGTTGTGTGCTTGGTTATAAAAGAGTTAAGAGACTCGCCGTTACGGGTTGAAAAAAAAACTATTTTGAATGTTTTAAGAATTTATTCCCTTTTTTTTATTTCAAACCCCCCCAAGAAGATAAAAATCAATTGTTGTTTTATTTTAAAGAAAACAAACAATACTAATAAGTTCAATTTCATTATTAATTACCTGCAAAGTATAGTCAGAGTCATTTTATAATGCTAAAGATTGCATGATATTTTTATGCGTATGATATTGGCTTTTTCCGTGATGTTCAGTTATAAGTTGTGACAATATGATGGTATCCCGTGAATTTTGAAAATGATACGCGCCCTGACCACGCAATATTTTTGAGGTGGAAATTAATAAGAGTTTCTCAAATATTCCCAGGTATTTGAGAGGGATATAGATACACACAGTGGGTTGTAAAATCAAACATGAATAGAAAGGTATGTATGTATGTATGTATTTTTGACATGTGGAATTCCGTATATTTCCGTTATGAACCTACCATTATTTGTTTAAGTATTTTGCCGGAAGGTTAAAATATTTTTAATACATATCCGTTTTATTTGTTTCTATCGTATACCTACCTACGATATTTTTGTATCTCAACATTAATATATGTTTTTCTATTTATTATAGTTAGGTTGTGTTAAGCGTTTAATATTTTATAAAGGTATTCGATGATATGTGGTGCAAAAATACACCTAAAATAATATTTTTTACCCATCACGTTGTTTCCCATACGGTGTAGGCAGAGAGAACGGACCTCCTCTCTTTTATATCCAAGCACACTTCTTTCATTTCTCATACAACCTCTCCTATTTCTCTTACTTCTGACCTGACCTTCCTTGAGGACGAAAGTCATAGGCCGGCCCGCTTTCTTACACCTTTTCTTTCTTTTTGAAAAAAGATGCAACAAAAGTAGCTCATGAAAGTATACCATCATATGAGAGAGACAAGATTTTTCAATAACAGAATGGTTTGTTTAATGTTTCTAAATTTGTCATGAATTAGAATATTTCCTGGAGGGGTAGGCAGAGAGTAAGGACTTTTATTCTAACCTCTTTCGCTGCATTCAACAGCCAAAACGTTCTGCATAGATTGTAGCTTATTCATTGTCCTCCTAACCAGGGGCCCTAGAGAATTCAAGTAGAGTAGGAAGGAAATTAACTGTCCACTTTTTGTATAAGTGTCATTGTTTGGTTATTTATTTATTTGACAATTCATTTTTTCGCACTCTACATTGACGAAATCTTCGTTTGTAACCAGATCCCCTTTTCAGACGGCGCTGATATGATCGGTCTTCCATACCTTAATCAATTTACTTTTATTCTAGTCACTAGGTACGCTAACACTTACTACAAATTCCTTTCTAATATCATTATTCCTCACCTTATCAACCAGTCTTTGTTCGCATATCCTGCGTAAAGATCTAATTTCTATACCATTTCCATCCCCGTTTATATATAAAAAAAATCATGATTCGCGGTAGCCAATTTTTAATCCAACACGTTCACTTAACCCTCATGGATTTTAGAAAATAACTTCATTACTATTTAATGGTTCAGTAGACATACATTAATCGAAGTCTTCTCCATAAAAATCAAGTCTATCCATGTTTATCTTTTGAAAGAGAGAGTTCTCAGGACGATATTTTGTACGCCAAGATGCTACTTAATATGCTTGATTATAAATCAATTTCTTGTTACATAAGTCATACCTGCTAAGGACCCCACTGCGAGACTAACGACCTCAATTATAATTACGCACCAAAAGGCTTTTGTGATATTCAATTGTGTTATTTGGATAATATGCAGTATGGTGCCAACCCAGCTTGCGTGTGAGAAGGTATTTCAATTTGTCATCCAGAATTAATTGAAAATTTTGAAAAATATTATCAATTTTAAATGCGTTCTCGTATAAAGTGCAGGCACATTCGAATATGGTTGGTAAAATAGTGAGAGAGACACTTCAATTTCATTTTTTTTCATATAGAATATAACTATTCTAATAATTATCAGCACTTACAGGTACAAATTCACACCTAATTGACAATAAATACCACCAGACAGCATGTTTAGCTTTGCATTTACATAGTATATAGACATTCAACAGAAATACATTTAAAATGTTTCGCTCTTCACAGCTCTAGCAAAAGGCCCTGTTGATTCTATCCTTTACATTACCAAATGGTAATGCCAAATTATACATCAAGGCAGCCCAATACAAGAATTCATGCCAGGCTCTTCAAATGTTAAAGCCTTAAGTACATAGCATTCGTCATTATATACCTGAACCTTAAGTTAGGCTGAATAAATTGCCGAACCTAAAATATTATAGGATGAAAAATAAGCTTGTCAGCAGAGTTCTAGAATTTTAGAGCTGTAAAATGTCTGAAAACTACTCCATATCAACTATAGAACAACTATCAAATAGTTGACAAATCCATGAGAAATAAAATAAAATATTAAATTTAGTATGGAACGGATTTCCCGGGACGCCATCTATGAAAACATTAACAAAATTATTTTTTACCTGACATCCATTAACATTAAAAATATTGGTACACACATTTTATA
Organism: Mystacides longicornis; assembly: GCA_963576905.1. NCBI lineage: Eukaryota > Metazoa > Arthropoda > Insecta > Trichoptera > Leptoceridae > Mystacides > Mystacides longicornis. The sequence goes on from OY756436.1 coordinate 10,800,722, forward strand.
TTATCTTTCAGAAATATTTTTTTTTTCATTCAAACGTTTTTTTTTTAAATACAAATTTGAAATCTATATGCATAATAAGGACAATAGGACAACGACTGCTGAGAAAGCTAATATTATAACAAAAAAGAGGAAAATGAACACTATGAAAATGGTAAATTATTAGGAAACAATTAAAATCTCTGAAGAGGGACACTGATTCTCGAGATATACCAAATTGACAGATTGAGTGCCAAAAGAAGAAAAAAATTCGAATATAAAAAAAACTTGTCGAGATTTCGAAAACAAAAAATAACTTCTTCTTAAATCAATATTTGGTGACATTGATATTGGACCCTTAAAGTCAATATGATGAACCGTATAGAGGCATTTGAAATGTGGCTCCACCGCAAATGCTCCGTATTCCGTGGACCGATTTGGTGACTAGCACGGAGGTGTTGCGAAGAGCTGGCCTTGAGAGGGAATTGTTAACCAGCGTCAAGAAAAGGAAAATGTCTTACCTGGGACACATACTTAATAAATAATAAATAAATATAACTTTATTGATTCAAAGTATAGTGTGGCGACAGTAGTTTTGACAGTTTAAAGGGCGGACTTATCCCGAAGGATCTCTGCCAGCCAATACTTCGCAACACGAGATACAAACTGCTTCACCTAATAATGAAGGGGAAAATGGATGGAAGTCGAGGTGTGGGTAGGCAGATGTCCTGACTGAGAAATATCCGACAATGGACCGGAATCCAGTGAGTGAAGGAACTGTTCCAGTTAGCCCAGGATAGAGAAGCCTACGCCATAGTGGTAGCCGACGTCGGGGAGAATATGGCACTTGAAGAAATCAATATTTGGATTTAATTTAAGTTCAATCAGTTCTTCACAACATGGCTATTTTTAGTATAGGTACTAGCGCAACTACAAGGTGATCAAAAAGCGATCAACGCTTTCACATTACAAGGAAATGATGATTCCGAAACTATTACTTATTAAATTATTACAGATCAAACTCAATCGAAAGCTGTTCCTCTATTAACTATATTCTCGTTATGATTATATAGGTGTCACGTTGAGGCAATATACATAGCCAGAAAACTATTTGACTAATAAAATCTTTTGTTGGACCTACTGTATTTTAATTAAATGCGACTAGACAAAATAAAAAAAAAGATTTATTTAGAGAAACGATCGAAGATCAATTGTAAGTCTTCTATGCTATGCTTTGATTATAAACCAGATAGGTTCATACATCTGGTTAAGTATATGAAGAAATGAAGATGAGGAATGTGAGTTTAAACAGGAGTGTAAATCACTTTGTTCTTACTAATACGTAACCAATCAAACATACAAATGAAGAAGTCGATCAAAAAACTATTAAAGAATATCAAGTATTAAACAAATTATGTTAAATTACTATAAACGAAATTCCTAAAATATCGGGAACAAACAAAATATCAAATGAACATAAAAAAAATTGAAATCAGAAATAGTTAGTACTGTAAATGGCGTTGAATAGTATAGGGTAAAAATATGTCTCATTTGCTGGTTCAAAACACGAATTAAAGATTCTGGCCTTCCCAAAATAGTAAAAACCTTTGGAGTTGAAGTAGATACAGTAAGTTACTCAGGATCGAGAGTCATGGAGAAGAATGATACATAAATAGATAGGTACTCATTTTTGTTTGATTCAGTAAACCATAAAATCATGATCGTACCTTTGCACATGGTTGCTTTAAAATCATAATACGAGTTCTTCATCAAGAGCCGTGAAGTTAAAAAAGAGATTTTAAAGAGTGTGTTTTTTTTCTTCGATTTGCCCCAACTTTTATTATCTCACCTCCCATTGTTTTCTTTTACGATGTGTTTATATCATCGACCGCATAACGAGACATGCCCACACATACATCATCGTATTTATTCCCTTACAACAAACCATCGAAATATTGAGATATTCTCATTTTTAAGATTCAGATAATTTCACGCTTTAAAAAAAGAAACATAATTTTTTTACAAGCGTATACGTATTTTAACAGTTTCAAGTATTTTAAAGCTTATGTATGAAGAATTGTGAGATATAAAAACCAAATATTTGAACGTTTAAAAGCGGAACCATGATCTATCCACATCATGAAAACCACTAGGTACTTCTGGTGAAAGCGCAGAACAAGAATAGTTAAAGAAAGAAGATCAAGCAGCCTCAGAGGATAATGTTGAACCATAGGTTGACTTCAATGGACGTTTGAGTTAGCCCGCTAGGCAAATTTAAAGTTGTTATATTGCAGAGAGAAGTTATAGTTTAGCCAAAAAGTCAATACATTAATATTATTGTTATCTGTCTTGAAGGTGAAATAAAGGATCCAAATTTATGGTAGATGTCGATTTCAAAGTGGCTGAAAAATTAGACGGAATACCAAAATTAGTATTATGTTCATTGTCACAAATAATTGAAATTGATTAAAAGCAGTTTGTAGATGCTGAGAGGACGAATTTAAGCTCTTTGGCAGTGATCTTGGTCACCATTTAAATTATTGATTTTAGCTATCCTCATGTTTTATTTAGTCGTAATTTTGCCAAAAAATTCTCCTACATATGTCTGCATCATCCCTAAGACTTCTTATAGCAATGGGCTTAGACTTTTTAATTGGGATGTCATGTTTTTCAATCGGGTCTTGTTTTGATTTCATTCATAATTAGGGACGTTTTTTTAAAAGTAAAGCTATAATGGTATAATTCATACAAGGCCAGCACCCCGCTTTGCGTGACAATTACCAACTATTACAACAGCAAGGGTGACATTAATACTGGAAGATTAAAAACAGGCAATTTTAATATCGTCTGCCTACGTGATAATTTCTTCCTCCGATGTCTGCTTTCGTGAGAAGACCGTCATTCTTTAGCACGAGTTTCAGCCTACGCCTTCCGCAACACCCAGACAAACATGCAACCTTCCATTACTTGTGTTGTAGTAAAGATAGTCCGTATAGACATTGAGAAAGATGAATGAAAACTGGTCCTGGTGGTCGCATATATTACTGTGAATGATATCGCTAAGTAATGATATTCCAAGCTGACACTAGATTTCACCAACGTTAATAAAGTTTTGACTCATAAACATCTTAATATCTCCAATTACCTACGAATATCAACACTATTTGTCTTCTTTTCTAGCCCATTTAAGTCCATTTCTGGACGAATAGGTCACCACAGCATGCCGTTCAACACCTTGACAGTTTTCCTCCTACACTCCTTTTTGTCGATCGAGGTTTCCATGATTGCTGTTTGCCCATTTTTCATGTGAGTTCTTGGCTACATGCCCCCACACATATGCATTTCAGAGTTGCAACTTGGTGGATAATGTTATGTGTCCCACTTTATCATTTTTAACTCTATTTCTGAGGGGCAGTTCCAAGATGGCTCTTTCCATAGTTTTTTGAGCTAGTTTGCACAATGTTTTGCTGGGCTGATTGTTTCAAGGCCGTATGTAACTGCTAGTAGCTCACCTACCTCATGCACTCTTTAAATATATATGCCAAATTTTCGAAGGCAGCCGATCTTAGTTTAGTTTTTTTTAGCTGTGGCTCTTCGGTCTGGTTTACTTTATGTAATCAAGTGTAGTGTCCATAATATGTATTCTTCTAAATTGTCAACATTGATTAATAACTGTTGTCTGTCAATATTCAGTTGATTCAAATAGTTTTGTTTTAAGACTAAATTTTAAGTCATCATACACTATCCCAATCTTTTCCCACAATGTTTCTCTAGTCAAAAGATTTTTGAAAAAAAAAATGTACATTCTCGTGGACCTACAGGTATTTTCATGCCTTGAGAATAAAAAAATCTTGTTCAGGCGTTGAGTCCGAACTCTCCGATTTGTATGTAGCAGATCCCCCTGGCAAAATATTATTTTATTCCTATTATAGTTTCCTTGAAAGCGCGGTTCGCTCTCTCTAGTTTTTGATATAGCTTTATGTCTCTTTCTGTAATGACTTCTGGACTCCTGGACACTGAAAATAATTAAATCAATTATTAAATTTTTTGATTTGCCAGTAAATACTGGCAAATATTCACGTGTAAAAAATCGACAAAACCTCAGTAACTAAAAATAATATAGTAATGTGTAATGCGGACGAATACAATGAAGCACAAAAAAGAAATAAAAAATCATTGTAGAATAGGTACAATAAGTATGTATGTATGAACATATTTTAGTAGCTTGCTTGTTTGTGTGTTAATGTCCTGAGATACTCGTAAAGGTTGAGCTACACGGAGAGATATAGCATACAAGCTACTCCACCAGTCAATGTTGAAAAAACCTCTTTCATAACTCCATGAGAGCAACATTTAAAACCGGTTATATTCTTTAATTGTTTTTTTTTTCATTTTCAGAAGTAGGTATTTTTAATTTGAAATTTCTCCACTGTTTTCTTCAGTTCGACGTATGAACTGCATTGCATGTCCTTCCCCGGTAGACAATTTGAAATTGACGTTCGACTTCAAGCGAAAATTTTCGTGTCTCATTACATGCCCAAACCATTGGATTAGGTATAAACCAGACTAGGATTCGAACCCATCTACAATGAGAACACAGGTGTACTGTAAGTTTAGCTTGTCGTCTTGTGTAATCACGCTTTAAGAGCCGGTATTATTATGCACGTGTGGGATTCGGTTGAACATTTTCACATAATTTATCAGCGCGTCATTAACGGTTTATTGCAGGCCCAACTTAACTGCGATGTCATTACGAATTTTTATATGTACCTACTATATTATATACACCCCATATGACTTTATACAAATACTGCTATTGGCCATATGACGATGGTAATATGTCATAACATGCCCACACTATGGACAGATGATCAATCACACGGGAAAAGAAAGATAAGCCCAATAATGTTGAGTGAGAACTTCTCCTTTGAATCTTTATTGCGTAACATTTAATGGTGATTGCGTAATAAATTGTTTTTATTTGAAATTTTTATTCAATTAATGAACTTAAATTATTATTATTGACATAATACCTACAATCTTAAATGTTTCCCATTTGTTATGTTTTTGATAGGTATCTAGGTATCTATATCATTTTTGAGAATTTTCTGTATTCAAATTTTTCTGTCCTCCGTCGCTGTTATTCAGCTGGCTACTTGAAGCAGTTCCTCTGCATTCAATCTAAGCTTTGGGTTTTTCACCCTTTTCCGTCCCTGAAATAATCGTTAGTATTTTCTTTGGATCCCGAGAGTTTGAGATTCTCTGTACGCACCCAGTCTTGTGTTGTGATCTTAGGAACCTGCTAGATATTATCCAATAATTCATCATTGTGGCATAATATGCGCAATTCTTCAGCATATCTCACAGGTTGGCAGATCCTTCATAGAACCTTCTATTTAAAAATATCCAGCGTTTCGGCCGACGTTGCAGTCAATCTTTATGCCACACATCCGTACGCTAGAACTGTCCTATTATGGTTTCACATAATATTAGTCATACCTATGTAAATTTTTGCGAACGCTAAATTAGATTTAAGTATTTGGAATTTGACACAAAAAGTTGTTCATAATGTCATTACTTTTGAGTACAGTAAAATTTACATTTGACGGATATTTTATGTGCAATGGTAAGCGAAGTAGCTGGTATGACAGGTAGGTGTGTATTATTTCAATATTTTCTACCTGTATATATATGTATGTGTACATACTTACTACATAGTATGTGTGTTGATGTGCCTGATGGTTCATAGTACCCGCCCCATTTGATGTTGTGCTAACGATTTAATAATCAACAAGTAAATCGCCCCAAGTGTTCTTATATTTACATAAGTAATCTCACTTGATATTCGCTGGCTCGCAGCCTATCCCAGTAATGTATCCGCGGTAGGTACCTACCTACTACACAAGTATAAAGATATTAATGTCAGATAATGCATACTTAATATGAGTTGAACTTCGCGGAGGTTTGGTCAAAATGACTGATAAGTTTAACCGTACGGAATATGGTTGTATATTATATTTCGGAGTTATATTATTTGTTCCTGCAGAATGTGCCCTTTTAGGATAATAATGTAGAAAGGATTTAAATTGTTTTGTAAATCATTTTTGACCGAACAATAAACAGAAACAAAAGATCTATTCCTTTTAAAGAAAGTGATTCGGAATGATCGTGGAAATAAGTTAGTTATGAGTTGGTGGAGGATCATTGTGAAGAGAAGATTTACAATTTACATGGCTGGATCACGTAATGGACTGGAAATTATATTCAAAGAAAAGCGTTTCGTTACCATAATCTTCATATTTCTAGCCTAAATCGTCCATTGCAAAACAAGGGCATATACCTAATCTGATTTTTGAAGGGTGATTTGAGAGTCACTCAGTTTGTGAAATCATATGCCTACAACGGTTTCGCATTGGTCTGCAACATGTTATCATTCCTGCTACTGTTACGGAGATTTTGACCCACAGACGATTTTTAGTGAGGAGTACCACGCGTGTGGTTGAAATCTGTGTCCGCTTGGTGTTTTTTCGCCTTAATCACATTTCTTCTCCTCTCATAAGGGTAATGGAAATGAGAACTCCTCTCAAACTGTTCGGTTCTTCCAAGGAAGATCTGAATCATTTGAAAATTGTATGGGCTATTAATGCTATGACAATGTGGTTAAAAGTTCTTGTCTCCAATTTCTCTTAACTGGGCTCACAAAATGAGTGTCCGTTTAATGAAACACCTAAAAACAATAAAATTATTGCCGACACTTATTATTATTAACTCAGTTTTAAGATTATTGTGATCGTTAAAGCCGTACTATGCTGGGATCGCATTATGACAGCCAAATCAAATTTCCTATCATCTGCATTTCAATCTGGTGATGTCATATTGAGATCGTGACAATGGTTTATATTGCCTCGGGGCGATTCTTTTATTTTAGCCGTTTATTTGTTAGTCTATTTTTCTACTCATACTCGTATATTATAGATAGTCTGTTTACTTAGATCACTCAGCAGAGCTAGAAACGAAGCTAAGCCTTTTAATCGTATACTTCGTATAGAGTATTTGCGCAACACTAATAGTTTACTGTCCTAGAGACAAAATCCACGCACACACATATCAACTGTGGAGGAGGATAAATCCTCCTCTCTCCTCCACCAAAAGGTAAGGATCGTCACCCCATTGTTTGGCCGCTTTGAACTTCAAAAAATCAAACGAATTTCCTCAGGACGTAGCCCAAAGCGATCTCCCCGACCTGCGCGTCACCGCTGCCCTCCGCCAAGCTTGCTACCCCGCGCATCCCTGTGACCTCCACCCCTATAGATCTTGAGGGTGGCAGGTATATACGATATAGGTGCTGCAGATGCTTCAGCAGGCAAAAAATATCGTTACAATAGCTCATTCTATTGACAAAGGTTTTTTATAACCTTTTTCTATTTCTGACCAACGTACGATGTTAAAATTTTCCTGATAATAATACCTTTGTTAAGAACTTTGTCTCTCGTCCTCCATGTGAAAGCTTACCTTTTCATCAACTTGTTCCCGTCTGTCAATATAGGCTTCCCCTTTGTATTATTTTACCCTTTGTCATAAGCATCCCTTATCCACTTGGCCCGTGAATTTTCTTATGTAGTCTGTTAATTCATCTGGTTTGAGGACCGTCTACACATCTTTTCCTTTGTCATCAACCACATTATTTTGAGTTCATTTCTGGTCTTTGTTGGTTATATTATAATGACCTGCTAATCTTAATTTCAGAGTGGCAACTTTTTCTAATACATCAACAACTTTGGGACTCTAGATTTCTTGAAACTGATCTGATATGTTTGTGTTCATGTCGGTGAAGGGGTTCTTTTGGAATTAAAAATAGACACCTTTTTTGGTTTCCATTAATAAAAGCATTGAAGAATATGCAGTTATTAAATTTGCCGTCGTCATTGCATCAGACTCTATGAAACAGTTTCCATTACCGCGATGACTAGAGCTTTCTAGAAAATAACCACGCCAAGCTAGTCGCCTGCATTAATCACATTAAGCCTACCTACATGAAGCTATTTACACGCCATAGACTGATCGAAATACTATCAGCCATGACTCGATTACTAGTACGAGTACACACTTTAATGAATGAAAACTAGCGATGTGTGTAAAGAACTAAAACAGGATTTCATTCATGAGTTCATTCATTGATCTACCCACATAGTCCACTATGTAAAATATTCAGTATTATACGGAATATATTTTTACACATATATGTATGTATGTAGTTCGCGCTATGTATTCATATTTGCTTTAGGTACGGCTGCCTTTTACTGTATGTTATGCAAAAATGTATCAGTAATAATATAAAACTCTCTTTCTTCATACAAATATAAGCCTGTTTTTTTCCACTCCTCCCTGTCACTCGACAGCCTCTTCAGTTCGTGGTAGAATCTGCAGCGCATATCCCCGATCATCAGTGGGGCTAGTACGAGTTTAATCGAAAGCGAATTGCACGCTAATAAGCGCTTATTAGCGTGCAAATAGTCAAACGATCGACTCGTTCGATCATTTTTGTATGAAAATTTTTCGAAACGCTTTCGACGATCGTTTCGATATTCGATCATCGAAAACTTATACTAGTGGTACTAGTCTAAGCTATGTGTTTTCTGGATAATTAATGGAACGAATTGTGCAAAATTGCAATTTTTTAGGAAAAACTTTCTATTATACGGGCATTAATAAATTTCCCTGTGATTTTATTTATTTTCTGTTCAAACAAGCAGCCTATTTTTTTTCAAATAAGCTAAAATGTCTACCTATTTAAATAAATAATGAAGTGGTTGGTAGCCTAACTGTTACAATGCTGGCTTTTGTACTGCTTCGCACTGGAGTTCGTGGGTTCGATCCCCGGAGCCCCCATCTTCCTCTTTCAATAGGTACACAAGCTAAAAATTTGATCTCATTTCGAGGGCGTATATGGATTCATTAAAAAAAAAAACAAAAGTAACGATATTATACAAGTCTACTTAGTAAAAAAAAAATTTGTTTGAAATTTGTGAAATAAAATTACTATATTTTGGTTTTTGGTATGTAACGTTAAAATTGTTACTTTTTTGTTTATTTATTTAAATACCTTGTTTAACTTTTTATCATTTTACTCATATTAACCAGTAAGATACAGTAAATAAAGTATATAAAAGTGATACTTTCCTTACGAATAAAAAAAAATCAATATTATGAATTTGATCTTTTGATGTTAGAGGTGTAACTGATTTGTCGGCGGGTTTTAAATTGAAATTAACAAATGCGTTGAAGTCTTTCCGAATAAAATGTCTGCCATACAATTTATATTTATCGCTTACCTATGTCGTGCTAGTTGGTCAAGTTTTTCTTTTATATGGACAATGGACAGCTTGAACAATCTTCTTCATAGCCATTTCTTCACTGCTGATAGATTTCATCCATCTTCTTCCACTTCGCTATATCTTGGGCTATTCTTTGCCATCTTCTACCTACGACAGGGATAATAATTATTATTGTTTTTTGATTCCGAATCACGGATCATTTCTTCTAAATCAACTACTCTGCCACTCTTTTGTAATATGTTCTCCTAATTCGTCCTTTCTGTTCTGCCTGACGATGAAGATCCCTCAAAAGAAGGTTATGTTTATGTCATGGACAGCTCAAAACAGTTCTTCAAAGCTAGTTAATAGTTAACTAATAGGTAGGTACGAGTAAAAGTTCTTAGTCAAATTAATTAAAAGTTGGTTTCAACTTACAACAGTGAAAATATATTATGCTCCTAACCAGTTTGTGAAAACATCCACATCTGCATACTTGTATGGTTGTGTACCTGTACATATGACTCTCTAGATCTGGTTTAGTGACATCATCGGGCTGTGGAGCAGCGAAAACAAAAGCAAAAACCTAACACTAACAACAAAAAGCCACTCCAGGGTAGGTACTTTGGCTGATTCCTATCACCGGTGGATTCCGACCACGTGAGTGTCGGGCGACCCGCGACGTCTGGGTCTGCCTACGGACCAGCCTGCTTGATGAATGGTCGCATGAAGTACTGTCCTCTGCCAAATAAATAGATCCAACAATTCATTACGAACTTGCTTTCCCGACAAACGTTGTGCTATCTTTACTTCCTTTTCAGCCTGTATCAGTCCACTCCTGGACATAGGCCTCCTCCAGGCTTTTCCACTTCCCCGATCTTGTGCAACTTAATTGTAGTCCTATGGCACCAGCACAGCAGGCGTTTTCTCCATTTATCGTCCAATCGAGCGACATGACCGACCCATCGCCCATCGACCCATATTGTATTTCTAGTTCTGTCCCTATGACCCAGCATCGCTCGTTCCATTGCTGATAGTTTCGAACCCATAAGTAAGTTTCTTTACTATGAATATTGAATTCGATGTTTTCATAATGATAAATTCATAATTTTACTGATGTAATTCTGACAGATGCATTTGTCAGAATTATATCAGCGCATTCTGTCAACCGCAGTAAACTGAACTAATTGAAACAATTGAAATGGTCGTTGATTAATTTAGGTACCTACTTATTGAATGATACCATGTAATAATATACTTAATGACTGTAAGTTTTTTTAGATTAAAATAAACACCATTTCAAATAAAAAGTAAAATATATATAGAAAACATTTAAACCTAGTGTCGAAAGCACTAAGAACGTTACACAAGTTAATGTTTATCAAGCTTTCTAATGTTCCGCGCCATTTTCTTTCCTCTTTTTGATATGCACCTTCTACTGAAAATAGCAAACAAAATAACAATAGAAATAATGAAATCGCTCCAGCCGTTCACAGTAGATGCGATGACCAAGAAAACTAGAGCTCCATTTAGATAAACTGAGAGGAAAAAGAAACAACAACTACTCATTTGAAGTCATAATTAAACCAACTAGTTCGATTTAACGAATTTTCAAATTTGAACTATTACGGCACTACGACCGTCTTCTTCCGCTGTATCGAAGGCTGGCTTAAGGTGATCATTATGTGTTAACAAAGTTCGCCATTTAGGCGTTCGGATTCGTCGCAATTCATGAGACTCTTCTATATATTCAATATATGTGCACCAACAAATCCAATAGGCAATTAAAATGAGAGATTAGTAAAAATGGATATTATATTCATATCCAGGTGCCAAATACATGTCAGCAGTCGCAGTCGTTAAATTTGGTTGCTCTCTTGTTCTCAATAATTTCCCAACTTTTATCTCTATATTATTTCATTAGTTATTAAATATCTACTTGTATACATACATGAGAATTTTCGACATGTTGAACATGTCGAGCATTCTCATGATTAGGAGTTTCGGAGACTAAAACATTACCTATTAATGAAATAATACAACGAATGATTACATTCAAACCATTTGGCACCCCTTCCACTAAAAAAACAATTATCAGGATCTCTTTATTTGGTAGGTAACTGTATTTTGCCAATATTTGGAATAATTGTACATTATCAGACAACGAAATCATATTATATTGGTGTATCATTGTTCTCACGGAGTATATTAGTTCAATGGGTATCGTCAACACCTACATTTTTTTCCTTACATTCCACATAAACAAGATTTCACTTTCATTCAAGCTTGTAAAATTGAGACATGTGCAAAGTATGAATTTCATTCCAGAGTACATAATGGATCAAAACTAAGTACTGTTTGTAATCTGTATTTTTCATTTTGTAACCCATATTTTTCATTTTGTAATCCATATTTTTCATTTTGTAATCCGTATTTTTCATTTTGTAATCCGTATTTTTCATTTTGTAATCCATATTTTTCATTTTGTAATCCATATTTTTCATTTTGTAATCCGTATTTTTCAATTTCTCCATCGAAAAAGTTGTCGAAAAAGATCAACGAGGATTTCCTGACTACATGCAGTGGCGTATCAGCTAACTGTCACTCGGCATCCTTAACAAAATAAAACTAAACTTATATAATTTGAAATATATATTATTTCCTTTCAAAATAATAATTTTATATATTTTCTCTTTTGGTACATATTTACCAACGCAAAATTAAATATTACCGAATAGGTAAAAAATGCATGAATCAAAATTAAAGGTAGGTAGATACCTAAATTTTTTTTTTAATTAAAATTTTAGAACAATATCTTTTTATCTCACGCCTTTAGCTCTTAAGGCATTAAATCATTTACATTTATTAACTATTTATGAAATTCATACATTTTGACAACTAAGGTGCTACTACACAGCTATGGCACAAAGAAAGATTAATAAGATGCTTTACAAGTAACACCATACGTATGTATAATGATTTGAAGTGGTTGGTAGACTAGCGGTTACGATGCCGGCTTTCGTACTGTTTCGTTCGGAGGTGGTGGGTTCGATCCGAGGTGCTGACCATCTTCCTTTTTCACGATACAAGCTTTAAGTAAGCTTACTGTAAAATAGTCAAAGAGTGTATTTTTCTTCACTTTGAGTGAGCACAGATTCATTAAAAAAATTGATTGATTGAATATGGAGTTGCAAAATTGGAGATGGTTGCGAGCAGTAATACTTCTTAGTACCTACACCATTGCATTATTTTTCTTCATATAATTTGATAATGTTTTATCTATGACTATGGCGCATCTTATTAAATAAATAAATAAATTTATGAAAACACTTTTCTATACAAAGGTGTCAGTATACCCTGAGGCAATTTTTTCCAGTCCACCGGTCCCCTCCAATCTGAGACAGGCCAACCCCGGGTAAAAATCAAGTGAAAAAAAATTTGGATAAAAATGTGACCGACCGGGTATCGAACCCGGGACCTCGTGATCTGAAGTCCATGCCTATGCCACTAGGCTACTGAGGTCAGTTATTACGTGAGGAAATTTTATTTTTATACACAAACACTTCTATGATTGTTGATTTCAGAGGTCCGTTCCAACGTTTGTAAGTTAGAGTGGAAACCTTTTCGTCTTAATATGCAGATATTTTGAATTTTTACATGACCCTAGCTCGATCCTGCGCGCCTTTAATGACCGTTTAATGATCAAAAATGTAGGTATACTATTGCATTTTTTTAATTAAACCGAAGTGTTTTTTTTTTTAATAAACTTTTATTGAAATAAACAAATTACATAAACAAAATAAAAATACAATAAAGAAAATGAAATATATACATGAAAACAGTGCAACAAATGAGCGGAACCCGTTAAGTCATTGAAATGACTTGTCAACAGGTTCCGCTCACTTCCACCTCAATTAACAAATATCACAATACTTTTAACACTAAACATACCTTTAAAAATTTACTCGTGAAATCTTTGCATCGTGGTTCTTAGCATTCACTCATGCCTATCCCCCCCCCCCTTGTTCCTACTCCTATCCTGACCCTTAAGCAGGACATTGAAGGAAATAAATAAAATATGTATGTATGTGCGTTTATGTATGTTTCTTGGATTTTATTACTTGTTTCAATTTGTATAAGAGAATTTTTTGTTTGTTTTAACTTGTATAAGAGAATGGATACACTAAAATCACTTGTTTCTATAATTTATTTACTGAGCGTGTACACTTTGTTGGTCCACTAACTGTGGGGCTAGTACGAGTTTCATCGAAAGCTTATTGCACGCTGATAAGCGCTTAGTAGCGTGCAAATAGTGTTCTGAAATCAAACGATCGAATCGTTCGATCATTTTTGTATGGAAAATTTTCGAAACTCTTTCGATAATCGTTTCGATATTCGATCATCGAAAACTTATACTAGGGCTACTGTATATTGTTAAGAGTTGATTATGTTTTGTAAATTACTGTGTGTTTACGTTGATAAATAAAAAATAAAATACATGTCAACCGGATTCTACTACACTAGGTATATCAATACACTTCACAAAACATGGGATTTTAGCAAATTGGCGATATTATTATTTGATCACGTGCCATGTATTACATCATATTACAAGAACCGACTACTAAGAATTATTCATGGAGGTATCTTTATACATGGTCTTCGGCCCAAGATCAAAGGCGAAATTGGTATGTCTTCTTTAATAGAAACTTTCATACAACATTCTACTGCGTAGGTGCTGTGATTAGAAACATTAGGTATAAGGTACTTGAAGTAAATGTAAAAAAATAACTTAATTAGGTACCGGCTTGTCACGAGTACTTTGGGTCCTTATGTTTTGTGAACACGATACAGGTAATCAATACAAATCCTAAAATTATTGAAAAAGCCATCAAATTCTACGTACTTAGGTGTCGCTCTTAAACCCACTGGATTTTGCTAAAAAGAATCATAGGCCCTAGAATCTAGGGCCTAGATAATTCGTATTTAGCGAACGACAACAAACGAACTTTTCGACAGTGCAGAGTAGAAATAAATACACTTCACGAGACATGGGATTCGTAGGGGATGGGAGTAGAAAGGAAATTAACAAACTGTCCGCTTTTTATATTTTTATATACCTATATAAAGTGTTTTTGTTTGGTTTACATAATTGATAATAATAATAACTTTTTTACAAACAAATATGATACATGAAAACAATAATACATACAAAATCAATATCATTTAAGATAAATAAACACATTCAAGTGCGATCTCGGACACTCTCACTAGTTAATAATTGTTTATATAATTTTTTATTCATATGAAAATACAAGTTTTTTTTTTAAATTAGACTAGCGATGAAATATTTTCTCATTTATTAGCCAGTGACTACCAGCGTATGAAAATGTACCGTATGTAAAATGCAGCATATGAATAACAGATTGTATTGTCATCGCTAGTATTTTTCTTTTCATCTCAGTAGGACCCTTCGTGTTAGGCAGTATTGAGTGCATTGCCCTTGCTGTTTTTTGGGCCTTTTCGCACACATATTGTACATGTTTTCCAAATTTTAGTTCGGTATCAAGTATGACGCCTAGATATTTTGCCTCCTTTGATGTATGAATTTTTTCCCCTGATATTTCGAAGTTTATGTTTCTAGCACGCCTCCCTACGCTAAGCATTATCGCAACTGTCTTCTGGGCAGCTATTTTAAGCTTATTGGTCTTCATCCATAGGTCTATGGCATGAAGCGCCGTATCAGTTATGGAAACCAGCTCACGTTTGCTCGAGGCGGTCGCCGATACTGCCAAATCATCTGCATAGCAGACAAGACGAACCCCCTCGGGAACTGCAAGGGACATAACGTTATCGTACATGACGTTCCACAGAGTTGGACCGAGGACCGAACCCTGCGGGACACCTCCACTTATTTCTAAACTATTTTTTTTGTTTAGCTGAATTCGTCTTTCCGTGAAGTAGTCCGTTATGACGTTCACCAGGTAGGTGCTTATGTTCTTCCTCTTTAGTTTCTTGATTGTTATCGGCCATGAAGCTGTGTTGAAGGCGTTTTGGACATCGATAAGAATCAGAGCGTTAAGTTTGCCGGACAACCTAGCTTCCGTAGCGATTGAGACGATCTGGTCCACAGCACCAACAGTTGACCATCCTCGTCTGAAGCCATGTTGGCTGTCGTTGAGTGCTTTCTTTGCATCTAATTCGTTCATGAGCCTTTCATTAATGATGGTTTCGAAGAGCTTGGCCACCGAATTTAGAAGGCATATTGGTCTATATTTAGTTTCTTCATCAGCAGATTTCTTAGGCTTGTCAATAAGAATCAATTTGGCGCATTTCCATGTCTCAGGAAATTTTCCAGTTTTGAGCAATTCCGTAAACATGGCTTTGAAATAGGCCATGTTCCCAATCGCTAAAGTTTTCAGGGCATCTGGTGGTATGTTATCGGGACCTGGTGCTTTTCCCATTTTAATCCTTTTGATGGCCTTTATCAACTCATCCTCACTGATCTCCAGCAGATGGTTAGATGTATCTGTGTTTTCTTCCTTAATCATTGGCACACTTGGTACCGTTATGAACAGTTGTTTGAACATGTCTTCCTTCTTATTTATCGAGAGCTGAGTATTTGGACACGGCCGGTGCATTTGAGCTTTTGCTATTTGATATGCTTCTCCAAAAATGTCTTCATTAAGGTTTTCACAAAGCTGGTCCCACTGTCTTCTCTTCGATGCTGTTATCTCTTTTTTTAGTGCTTTCTTGGACTCTCTATATGCTAACTTTAGTTTTTCTTTCGTGTTATTATTTTTGCATTTTTGGTATTCCCTTCGCTTCTTGTTGGTTGAGCGGATATGTTCTTGTATTGCGAGTGTTCACCAGTAGGGCAGTCGTCCTTCCTCGTTAGCTCTAATTCTGGGTGTGCTCTGTCTGTATGCTTCTACCACTGCTTTCTCGTATGCTAATGCGTTGATTTCTTTATCATATGTTAACACAGTGCGACTGGATTAGTAATTCAGTATATATATCTACTTTTCTCGTTATTTGGAATGCTCCATTCACTCATTGTATATTCGTGATCGCTAAAAGAAGCATCATCGAGAACTTTCTAGGTTGGTCGTCTACTGAATGCTCTTTCATTGAGTATCGTCAAATCGATATAGGAATTTCCGTTCCGAATACATGTCGGTGATTTTCCATCATTCAGATTTATTAGGTTAAGGGAATTTGTCCACTCGAGCAACTCTTTTCCTCTCCCATTCGTTGTTTCTCCACCCCAGCATGGATGTCGTGCGTTGAAGTCGCCAGTAATGGCGATTATTTTTCCTTTGGCAAAGGCTGTGATGTCTGTCCGTATCCTGAGGAGATGCTCGCTGAATTCCGTTAGAGTGCATTTATTGGGACTAATTTAATAAATACATAAATAAATAAATAAAACTTTATTATATCAAAATAAAGTGTGGAGACAGTAAATAGGACAGTCGAAAGGGCGGACTTATCCCGAAGGATCTCTGCCAGCCAACCCAACTAATTTAAGAGCAGTATATAATTAGATCTGCGGTTTCGATGCAAACGGTGCAACCAAAGCTTCTGTATGCTTCTACTGAACAGTTCTTGCTTATTCTCAAAAGCATAGCATTCCCGTCCTCACTAACGTAACATTTCCTGCCCGTAAGTCTATTCCAGTTCGGTTCGTTTATAGCTAATAAGTCGCATTTTTCTCTGTTTGCTATTCAATAAGGTGATCTGAGTATTAAGAGTACAATTTACGAGTAGCTACTTGTTCTTGAGAACTCCCCAATTATAATAACCAATTGGGAAACTTTTCAGATTTTTTTTACGAACTCTGCCTATTCTAGGCAATCTACAGATTTGTTATCTTAATATATCTGGCATGCTCGTAGCATTCTAAAAGTACTTAATATTATTTAACAAAGAGAAAGAGGTGAATTAAAAAATAATATTGCTCTTGGATACTGTTTCAAACCATTCACCTTTGTAAGGCCATTAACTACTTGAATTTAAATTAAGTCCTGTTACATTTTATTGTGAATCATCGAAACGTTAGTACTTAACGAAACAACGCAAGTCAATCTTTTGTTCCTTAAGGATGAATCATTAAAGATGTTTTAACCCTAAAAGTGACGCAACGTCGTCGCCAGTACCGTTAGACATCAAGGTCATGAATTTTGAATCCTTTTCAAGCAGGACTCACAAAGATTTTATTGACCCTACGAAATGCGGAACAGAGACTTGATGGAATACCACTCTTTATTACAAAGCTGTTTTTTATGGAGCGATTGAGGCTTCGAACCATAAACATCATTACCAAGAATATTTAAGGCAGCTTTTTGTGTTTATTCAGTCACGGATATAACACTGTCATAACTCAAAAAACAAACTTCAACATTAGAACACAAAATCATATTAGTTACGTATCAGTGGTTGTTGTTAATTCTTTGAATTCTTCTAGTCCTGAAACAAGAATCTTGGCATATTTAGAACGATGTATCATTTTATCATTCACCTACCCTTACAACGAAAATAGAGGAAATTATTTTGTGAAAATTTGCATAATTTATTATCATGTCTACTGCATCACAAACGAAGCTATACGTCGGCACAGCCAGCTGATCCCCATCACTTCAATGGAGGGGAGATTGGTTGCTGGAACCTATGTCAATGCCTAATGATAGTTGGCCGAGGAGAGCGCTTCTTCCCATCAGGGATGCAAATACGAGGAAGACCTTCTCATACGGTGCTCCGCTCCTTCGAAGGAGAGCTGAGGGAGTTGGACATGGTGTGGAAGGAGTTCATAAACATTGCGCAAGATTGAGCACAATGGACGGCTCATATTGCCTCCATTGCGCCAAAGAGAGATTGATTGCATAATTTCTTGGCGTACCTATACTAAAAGTTTTCATGAGGCACTTTTGCGGTCAGACGCTCTTGTGTAGGTAGGTTCATATTTCGAATATTATGTCATAAAAATATATCACGCATTTTATATTTTAAATATATAACAGTGTTGCAGTTGTTTAGCGATTTACATAATTAACCTCATACTTCTGGACCAAACCCTTTTTGGATGAACAAAACATTCTGGATCCTTCCACAGGTCCTGTTCGTGATTATTTAAATAACGTTATTACGAAGTTACATTTACCGTATATGTAAAAAGGCAATTATTTGTTACAAATCGATATATCCAGTTACAGCAATTACTTTAAATCACTAAATCTGGAATTTTTGTCCTCGGAAGAAGTGTCATCGATAAGTTAGAATGAATGGTTGCATACAATATGAATCAGGATAAGATGGGACGGACAATAATTGAAATTGGAAAGAAGAAGAACGCAAATTTGCCAAGACTGTGATATGACAGCAGTCGCAGTCTTTAAATTTGGTTGCTCTCTTCTTCTCAATAATTTCCAATTTTTATCTCTATATTTCATTAATAATTATTATTAAATATCTATTTGTTGCATACATGGGATTTTTCAACATGTTGAACATGTCGAGAATTTTCATGATTTGGAGTTTCGGAGACTCAAACGTTACCACCTAATGGCGAACGTTGTTAACGTAAAGTGATCACACTAAGTCAACCTTCGAAACAACAGTAGAAGACGATCGTAAGCCCGTGGTGGTTTGTTCCATTCAACAATCGAACATCAGTAATGAATTTTTAGAGTCATTAGTTGTTAGATAATTCTTTGAGAAAAGATAGTCCAAAGAGATGCTGGACAGCTTTAATATATAACTTGCTTTCCTGACAGACGTTGTCCTGTGATCTTACTATAAATATTGAATTCGAATTTTAAAAGAATGATAAAAGTGACTTCTAATCAATATCGTTCCGACAGATGCATCTGTTTTAAACCACATATTATTTTCCATCCGAACTCAGTCAATCACACCCTAACTAACTATCAAACATAAATTCTAATTTTGAAATCGTATTGTCAATTGACACAAACTTTCAGTTGTTCTAAAATTCCATAAAAAACTTGGGGCCAATATTTTTTATGTCAATGATTGGAAATAAAAATTGTGTTTCTATAGAATTTTTCACAAAATAAAATGCCTTTGTTGTATCGAAATACGTTCCATACTAAATGTTATTATAGTCACAATATTCCTATTCTGGTCGCAGTGACACAAAGGGTACCTTGGTCCCTTAACCCTCTTTCAAAAAAAAATGTAATTATATTTTAATTTCTATGCCATGTTCTATAAGTTATTCTGTGGGGCTAGTACGAATTTTATCGAAAGCTAATTGCACGCTAATAAGCGCTTATAAACGTGCAAATAGTGTTCTAAAATCAAACGATCGAATCGTTCGATCATTTTTGAATGGAAATTTTTCGAAACTCTTTCGATGATCGAATATCGAAACGACTTATACTAGGGGTACTGTTATCCGGAGCGGAGAAAAATCCATTAAACCAAAAATGATAACAATCGTCATTGTGTTGAATTGGTTTTTTTCACAGATGGCGTTGTTGCTAGGAAATAAGTTCCACACTAACTACAATATTTTACACTATTTTCTATCCATTTTCAATTTTTTTATAAGATAATCCGGAGTGGAGAAGAATCTAATAAGCCAATCACCATTAAAATCTTTTCAGACCATCTCCAGTTATAAGTTTTCCCACTAACCCAACTTTCTTTTATATATTCTTCAGACGTATATTTTGGGATATTATTCATTCAACACAGTCAGTGAACGCTAATAATAATTTGAGTATGTAATTATTCAGTTGCATTCATTTATCAGTTAGTCATACGTCAAAAATTTAATTGATTGGAGAGTCTTAGATCATTGTCTGATTGCTTATTACACGGAATACCTACCGATGTTTAGTTATTAATGGAATTGACCTATTTCGTACATTGGACATCTCGTGCCGACCGTGACATTGACAATCGTTCATTATTATTATTTATGGCATAAAATAATAATAATAATAATAAGCCCTTTGCCCGTAAATACGGTCTTCAGGTACACAAAAAACAAAGATTTATCATCGTCTTCTTCTATGCCACATAGTGTGGCTATATAGTCCTATCCTTGACAGGCATACCCTGTCGCACTCCGGGCAGGAATACTCCGATCCAACCGCCGGGCCACGCTTCCTCATCATGTCAGTCCCCTGATACTCAGCAACCACACTTCGCCAGCGCGGTCTATCCAATCAAATCAATCAAATCTCCCTTTGAACTCCACTTAGGATCATAGGGAGGCAACAAGAGCTCTCCATTGCGCTCGATCTTGCGCAATGCTTATGACCTCCTCCCACACCAAGTCCATTTCCCTCAGCTCTGCCTCGAAGGAACGGAACACGGTATCAGAGGGTCTTCCACGTCTTCGAGACCCTGATGGGAGGAAAAACAGCGCTCTCCTCGGCCAACTGTCATTCACCGGACCGGTCTATCCAGCGAGATAAAATATTGGTAAACGAGTAGATATTGTAATATTTTTAATGCTTTGTATGTAACTTAGTTATGGAGCGTAGAAGATTCTCTTATAGAGTTCTAAAGGCTGCAGAACTAATAAGAATTGCTCAGAATCATGAGGCTGATTGGCGGATGGTTGCCTACCCACGGTAGGTAAAAGTGGTAAACCAAAGGATGTTTCATAGCCAAAAGGTTTTCTTCATTTTTTTCCGATGTTGGGTTCCTGTTTCATATTGGACGGGACTAGTCAGGCATTACTAGCTTGCTCGTAAGAGTATAGGTACTTAACTTGACATCATTTTCTTTTACATACCTACTTTAGATTATTCGAAAAAAAGGGTGAGAATACAAAGAACGCTGGCGATCGACGCAAATAATGTTACTATGCATTTGAATAGGAAAACAGGTTCCTGTTTTTTTATGCGTTTGGGTGGAATCACGTATAGAAAGCCGATTCGACCGGCGCAAAGAATATTTTTGTGCATTTGAATGGGGATACGCACACCAAAAGCAGGAACCCGCTTTTCAGCGTGCCCATTTAAATGCATTGAAACCATAGACAAAATTCTTTACACCGGTCGGCGCGGGTTGGAATCGGCTTTCTACGTGTTTCCACCCAACGCCCATCCAAATGCATAGAAACATTCTTTGCGCCGGTTACAACCAGCGTTATTTGTGTTCTCACCCAAAGATGGTTAACCGAAGTAAATAGATGAACATAAAAGAGGAATTGGTCGGCTCCAGAGTTTATAAACTTCAACAACACAAAGAACATTGCTACGAAAGTCGGCAACGGAATCCCTAGCCTACTAACCACTAATAATCTTTTTTTCACCGATTTGTGAACCGTAATTTGCACGAAGAAAGAGAAAATAAATGAGTCTAGGAATAATTTAATTTGTATAGAATACTAAGATGTAGTAGATACATAAGTAATATTAATAACGTTCCATACTAGAATGTTGATTACAGTGTTTGAGAAATATTTATTAGCGTGGATGATATCATTCCGATTAGCCGGGTACAAAGGAGGCTGTACTTAGGTGAATGCTAAACATTTTGATGAATAAAATACAACCTATCAAAAACTAGTCGCCCGTCACGGCTATGCTAGCTGGGTACCTCTCGGACAGGTCGACTAACTCGTATAGTTGTGAACGTGAAAAGCAATTTCATTACTTACATACAACCACAATAACAACATAATGCAGTCGAATCTTACAACAAACTATCAGCACGTGTTAGAGTTTTGTGTGCCAAATGTCTGACTCAAAAATATGCTGTCACCGCTAGTATGCGCGCACATAATAATATAAAAGATTTGGAAGCACTAAAGAAACTGTATGGAAATAAAAAGATGGCTGGATGATTTATTGAAACAGCTGTCCATTAATTTGTAGGTCAAGAGAACGAACCTCCACCCTTCTCTATCGAAGCACACTTCGTTCGTATCTT
The DNA here is from genome assembly GCA_963576905.1 of Mystacides longicornis. NCBI lineage: Eukaryota > Metazoa > Arthropoda > Insecta > Trichoptera > Leptoceridae > Mystacides > Mystacides longicornis. Next base: position 10,822,918 of record OY756436.1, read on the forward strand.
CCACCGACATACCTACCATTTCTTAATACAATCTCTCCAATTTAAAATTTTTACTTTAAAATGTTTTGTAAATATATTTTAATGAATGTGTAACAACTAATGACTAAAAATTCATTACTGATGTTCGATTTTTAAATGGAACAAACCACTACGGGCTTACGACCGTCTTCTACTGTTTTTTCGAAGGCCGGCTTAGTGTGATCACTTTACGTTAACAACGTTCGCCTTTTGATGGTAAATATTTTAATGGCCTATGGCCGTATGTGATTATAGATAAATAAATAAATAAATTTCTCTTGCTTCTAATCTGGCCTTTCTTGAGGGCGGAATCGATGTGTTCAACAATCGATGCGATCAACTACGCCTTCTAATACCTTTCATTTCAGTTTTGTAAATTCTCTCTGTTATTCTATTTACATCAATTCAGTTCACATGCTCAAACCGTCTCAACTTATTAACTTTGATCTTTTTAACAACACTAACATCCATATCACATACCTTCCTAATATTCTCATTCATTTCCCAGAGAAGTTTTCCACATATTCTTTGTAGAACTCTTTTCTCAACTGCATTTATACTACATTCTTCTTTTTTCGTCCCCTTCACTTAAAAACATCATTGTTGGTCACAGGGTTGCGTTATACATTAGTTTTTTTAAGCTTGTAATGAGACACATGACGTAAGCTCAAATATCAGATCACCCAAAAGTTTCCTACGCTAGGTGCATAGCTTCTTCCCACTTGAATCCAGCATGTTGTAAGTCCGCAGGGAATATTGGCTTATTTATTCAAATAAAATAAAATGAGCACAAAATACTTTTCTAACTACTCATTGAAAATAATTAAATGCCTTTATTAAAAAGATTTTTCTCAATCCAATCACATTTTTGCACTTGTTGAGGCTCATTGGCTTTGAGTTAAAATTTTTGGGCACTTACGGGTGCGGTCACGATATTTATTCTTAGTTTTTGGAATTATCAAACCCTCATTCTCAATCAATCTAGCGTTCTATGTGTATACCAGTCTCTGTATAAAAGTTTATTTGTACCTGCCTTGTCTTCTTATCCCATTCGCATTGTAAAATAGGCTTAAAGGGAAAGGATCAAATAATCTCAAAGAATATGCAGAGAATATGAATAATGGTCATTCTGCGATTTTGGTTTCTGCGCTGTTGAAGGGTGCGCTTTCATTTGAGAAGTAACACTTACACCTAGCATCTACCTTTAAATCTTATCCCCTGTTAATCCTCCATCGACCTTTAAATCTTATCCCATGTTGATCCTCCATCAAGTTCTAGAATTCAATTGAACCATTATATCGTGAGGTGAGGACGTGAGCTGTGAATGAGGGGGCTGCAGAAAGACTTGCAGTAGTTGACGCGCCCGTCAATACGGGTGATTTATGAGATGGAGGATCTTAAGAAAACGAGCGACAACGCAATATCCGTCACAAAATCTAAAGACCGGACTCGTAAAGTAATGCAGAATCATGAGAATGGAAAGTGTTAAAGATTATCAAAATGAGCAATGGGAAGATAAAATCACATGGCTGGGGAGATATAAACACCAAAAAATTAAGGCTCGATTGGCTGAAGAACCCATGCAAAACTTTACTCAATAGTTCATTGACTATCACTGTGTGTATGTTTTAGAAACAATATGTTAATCATTGTTCAATAATACTGATGCTATCTCAGAACCCACAGTACCTATATATTTTTATGATGATCGTATAGATCCATGAACACCTGTGGTAAGTCAAGTAATAAATTACAAAAAAGGAGGACTATATTACAAGCGACGTATCCTCGATTATGTCATGATCTATAATCACTTGATCTACTATTTCGTTTATCTTCATCCGCCTGGCACCCGGAACCTATTGCCATTCGGTCATTCCCATCTACTTTAAAAAACCGATCATAATCAAGCCTTGTTGCCACTACCAAAGATTATTGTCTGGACATGACGAATGAATAAGATTTAACTAATCAGAGTTAGTGCAAAAATTGAAAAGCTTGGTCGTGCTTCAATCAGAGTAGATTTAATATACAATTTTCTATGATAAACGTAGCAGATAACAAGCAAACACATCTATGTCACTCCAAAGCAGCATCGAGAGAAGGAAATCCCTAGAAAAGAATCCAACTTAGCGATAGGAAAACACTCTAGTTTACCTTTTGTTAGAAAAAAGAATATGGCAATAATAGTAGATGATCTGATCATTAATGTAATGGTTATCCCAAATGGCGTTCTCTGAAGAAAAAACGTAGTTATGAGATGGATTCAATATAATTCGATCTTTGTAATAAGCCTTGTCAAGATTGGTTCGCAATGCTTTAGATAAGCTCCTTTACCGTAAAAAGGGACACTAAAGCCAATACTATTTTCTAAATCCAATTGATACGAGAAAGGCTTCATTTTTCATATGATTAAACAACAATGATTTGATTTAAGTTTTTTACGTTCATGATTTAGAAAAATACTGATCGTTATAAGCATTAGTTATGTATATTTCAACATTTTGGTTAATCAGGACCGCACCCAGGAAATCGTTTGAGGAAACCCCCCCCCCCTCCATATATTATAGATAAAATTTAAAAGTACCTATACTTTGACATTTTTTTCAGAATTTATCACATTTAATAACACTCTCTTTCATGGGATGTGGGGGATGGGAGGGGGAGGGGAAGGGGTGGGGGGGGGGACAGTTAAACACTCAAAGTTTTGAACTCAGAGCTGTACCCACTGATGACGGTGTTTTTCAAGTATTAAAACGAATGGTATGTAATATTCACTATGTTATCTCTATCAGTAGCTTGTTATAAGTTCTAAATCTTATACCTGTCAAAGCAGCAAAAATTCACTGACATTATTAGCGGGTCAACAACTATTCATCAGTGATCGATAAATTAATTTCTTTTTTTTTATCGATAAGTTTTTTATACGTATTAATTTACATTTCAAGTTGTATTAGACGACCGTAGACAGGATGACGCCAATGTTGGTGTGCTCATGCCAATGGGTACAGGAAAACCACTTTTATTGGTCTTTACGAGGAAGTGGTCTTTCGAACATAGTTTACACAATTTCTTATAGATAAGATATACAATTCATTAAGCATTACCAAAGCGGGACATTATGTATGCGGTTTAAAAAATGTTGAATGGTTTGCGGTATTAATATTACAGAAGGAGAAAATTGAATTTAAAAATACATTTATTCCTGTATCATTAATGTTTTCAAGTACCTATCTTGCCGGCTAAAAATAGCACCTTTGCTCTTTTTGCTGGTTTTTCGAGCATCTTGTAACAGGCAGGAAATCGAAAAATCAGATCGGGACCGTGAGGTTGACCACCTCACGTGCTTAAACCTCAATCGGTCAAAAAAGGCACAATGAGCCTCGGATGCCTTCGAGCGCAATGGAGAACTCTTGATGCCTGCCTATTCCCCTAAGTGGGGTTTAGGCCCCTCGCATTACGGATTGGTTTGGGGGGGGATCCGCGGCGGGCTTGATTTGTGTGGGGCCGGCTTTCTGGTTTGATTGCTTCGATCGAACTAGGGGGTTGGTTTCGTGCGGGTCGGATTTGTCTCCTCCGGGCTGGCTGAGAATGTATGTATGCATGTATTTTGAATGACTTGCAAGGTTGTATTGATGGAAGTAGGTATTTTATCTTGATCGTTGATATGGGCACTGGGCAGTGGGCACTAATCTGTCATCGCCTATTAATAAGTTCATGCTTGTAATTGTTTCCATGGTGTCCTATATCAACTATAAAAGAAGGCATGCCTGTATGTCTAATCCTGAAAAGAGGTTCTCCAAAGAATCAAAAAGGGAAGGCATCTGCAGAAAATTCTGTCCAAAAGGCGTGGAATATGGATAAAAGGCGTGATCTATATGAAGGTCTAATAATTCATACCATCATTGACGAAGTTCCAACAACAACCAAGCTAAAAGGTCTTACTAGACATGCAGTCATGTGCTGTTCAACAAGAGATTCAAAAGGATCCTTGGGAAGAATTGAATTGAAAATGAGAAAACATCAATACTACAAAAAAAGCGACAATGATAAACAAATTTAATACGAATGACGATAAATCTTGGAGCGACTGTTATAAAAAGGAAAAATCTTATTCTTTGATATAACTCGTTTCGTATGTGACTCAAATATTATATTTCAACTACATGTTATTAATGTATGCAAATTTTATTCCACGAATAAAAAAATGTACCATCAGTGCTTTGTACATAGCCATAGTTGGCGAGTATATTAAAAAGTTCAAACATGGGCCCGAAGATATACATAATTCTAATTCCAACAAATCGTCAAGTAATATATTATGATTCAATTCATAATACAAAGATTTATTTTTTTGTAGTTGTGTAAAATTTATTAATATTTTATTGCTTGGGAATATGATATAAATAATGTTATCAAAAGTTTTTTTTTTATATATTTTATTGTAGTATCGAATCTGTTTATAAAATCTCAGCTTGTTCAAAATATTTTATCGGAAGAGATAAGTGTAAATTTGTTGAAATTGGCAGCAATATGTCTTGTTCCATAAAATTTCATCTTGTTCAAAACATTGTATTGGAAGACAACATTGTGAAATGGTTGAAATGTGCAGGAATCTGTCTTGTTCGAAAAATCTAAGCTTATTGTTCAAAATATTGTATCGGAAGTGATAATTGTGAGTTGGTTGAAAATGGTAGCAATATATCTTGTTCAATAGAAAGTCATCTTGTTCATAATATGATATTAGAAAACACATTGTGAAATGATTGAAATTGGTAGCAATATGCCTTGTTCGAAAAAATCTCTGCTTGTTCAAAATATTTTATTGGAAGACAAATTGTGAATTGGTTGACATTTGCAGGAATCTGTTTTGTTCATTACCTATCTCATATTGATCTAAACATGGTATAAGAAGACCTCATTCTAATATTTTATTTATATTGTGAGGAATCTGTCTTGCAATAAAATTTCATCTTGTTTAAACGATTGTGTGAGAATACCAACGTTAAACTGCTGAAATTGATAGCATCTTGAAAAGATCTCCTCTTAATTAAAACAACAATTAAGTTTTTAGATTTTCTGATTTATTTTAGTGAAGCTACTCGTATATCTACTATATAAATTAAAGTCGGGTTAGTGCGAACACTTATAACTCGAAATTGGCTCAACAGATTCTTCTGATGTTTGATTTATTGGATTCTTCACCGCTCCGGATAACATAATCTTAACATAATAATTCAGAAAAATTGGTTTAAACTGCTCAATTCTTTCGATGTATCTATACAATAGGCAAACATACATCACATGTTATGTACTTCCTACTACACTGCCATCTATTGATTTTTTTAAAAAGTAAAGCAATTATAGAGGAATTGTTTTGATTTCAAGCTTATGTCCCATCGAACGTCATCCTTCACCCGAATCAACGATAACTTAACATAATTCAATAGCTTATTAGCTAAAATTAATTAAGTTTTACATCGTAAATTGCATTTTATCTACATAATAATTCAGACATGTTTTTTTATTTGCTTTTTACCGTATGTCAGAGCATCACGCCTAAACGGCTGAACCGATTTCACTAATTCTTTTTTTGTCGTGTTGGCTTTTATCAGTAGAAGGTTCTTATGAGAGAAAAAATTAAGAAATTGCGTGGAAAATCTACATAATAATTCAGAAATGTTTTTTTATTTGCTTTTTACCGTATGTCATCGTATCACGCCTAAACGGCTGAACCGATTTCACTAATTCTTTTTTTGTCGTGTTGGCTTTTATCAGGAGAAGGTTCATATGAAAGAAAAAATTAAGAAAGTTGCGTGGTTGGGAAATTAATTAACTCGCATTAGCCCCTCCTTCTCTATCTACATAATAATTCAGCAATGTTTTTTTATTTGCTTTTTACCGTATGTCATAGCATCACGCTCAAAATACAAATGCTACGTCAGATATGAATCTGCACAGAGCCGTGCAAAATGCCGGAGAAGGTTCTTTAATACAATTTGCTGCATTAACTTTAATATATTTAGAGCTATTTAAAAAACTCTATTTTTTAGGATCTTCATACAAAATTTTAATAAACAAAAGTGTCATTCTTCTCTCTTTTTATGAATTGTGAAAGTTTCATTCTTCTTTTTCTGTGCTTAGAGGTCTGCAAAGCAATGGGAAGCTAGACTAGAACCTGTTTAATTACCTACCGATCAAGCCTGACATTCGGAATCAAAAACGTAAAGCAAGACGGGTATAAGCTAGTAACCAATAAAAAGTAAAAAAAATGGATAACAAATGATGTAAAATACAATATTTAAGTTTGTATGAAACGGTTACCTGGGACGCGCCCACGCCATCGCGGGTAGTTCCCTCTCATTCTCGCATACGCTCTTACAGTAGCCCATCCCACTTATTCCACCGCACCGTTTCGATAGTTTTAGAAAATTTTCATACAAAGTCAACAATATTATCGGGCACATTCGTGTTGGTAATAGGCAAGGTAGGGTGTGTGCGCGAGCGCATTTTTCTCAAGTTGTTCCCGCCGGAGCTTTGAATACGAATGAAATAGGGATGTTTCAGAAATAGTTTAAGGTTATTATTTTAATTCAATCGAATTAATTTTGTATTGTTTAACGGGGGCGCAGTGCACATCATGTACATATTAACGGGTCACTTCGGGTTAGAACCACAGGACAACGTCTGTGAAATAGATACACTTCCAGGCTATAGGCCATAGGTTTTATCTGACGATACAGAATTAATTAAATGAAATGGGCTGTAAATGACATAATTTCATTGCATTTCATATTTTTTTTACAGATCAAATCAAACCAGTTTAGCAAGAATTTACAGTAAAGAATAATAATGAAAAATGAAATAATGCGATAATAAGAAATATCGTCGCATTTCTACAAATAATCTACCTTTTTGAGTTTTTCTATATAATTACATACCAAATGTATGGTCACAATACTAAACATATAACTCAAGCCCATTCAAACATTGTTCGTTTTGTTTTCAACAAGTAATAAATAAAGTATAAACCTTCTTTATACCTTGTAAAATTAATAATCCATATTATTATTTTGTCGATTGATTTATAGTTTGAATTCAGATACGATGATTTTGTTAATAAAGTTTATTTTTTTATCTTTGTAACGATTTAGTTACACTCAAACTTTCTGATAAGGAAAAAAGTTGAAGTTAATGCGTTAAAATCTGTCACATTTCAGAAGAAAGTAGTTAAGTTGGCGTCTATATATTATATAAGCACTCTTCTGTTCATGTTCTTCAAATCAGGGTATGACGAAAATATAGATACCTCAAATCATTATAACTCGAAAACCATAAAAAATCTCATAACATAATGTATGGAGGTGTTTGGATAACCGCATGTTCTATCCCTGGACTTCCAATTAGTCCGAATTTCTGGGTCTTCCTGTATGTATATCTATTCCAATATTGTAATTTTTGTTGCAATTTATTCTTGTGCTGAGTTTACTACTGTTATTTATAATTAAGTATATTTCTTAAAGACTTCGAACGTATATTAAGTGAAATAAAAATATGTTATGCTAATCAATTATATAAATTCAACCGACGACTGGATTCAGTCAAAAAATAATATTTAATTGACAACCCTCTGCTGATTTAAATTATAATATGAGCTGTCATTGACAACTGTCAAATCTCTTCGTATGACAAAAATAAAATGTCAATACATCCAACGATTTTGGTTCATTTGATTTGATGCTAGAATATTATTATTTTGATCCTCACAAAAAAATCGAAATTTTAATGAAGGTAGGTATGGATTGACAATTCTAAAAAGGTTGATATATTTGAGATATACAATAATTATAATATTATAAACCATATTTGATTTGCTTTCAACAAGACCAAAGCTAATTATTTAACATTCATTTTAAGAGACATTCGTATCAAAAGACACTAGATCATAAGTTGCTAATGCGTGAACTGTGAAATAAAAACATCTTCTTCTTCGTATGGTCGCTCACAATTTCCTCGAGAGACCGAAGCCATTGGATCGCATCATCCTCAGTGCGTGCAAGTCCTGTAATCCCTCTTTGAATGCGCACACGGGCCACTCGAATGTTTGCGGCATCCCACCCTGACTTTACACTGAAAACATTTTTTTTCGTTCGAAAGCTAAAAATTTAAGAATAATGTTTATTACAAATTGAGATTTTTAGCGAATATAGTCTAATATTAATCATATAAAACCTAAGATACCTAGCTGATAATTATAGGTACTCAATATATTATTTGATAAGTACATTAGTCTTGAAGATCTAAGTTTTACTCCATTTCACTGTGAAGAGTCAGGCCGAGACTTTGCTACTGCACTTGCATATGGGTCGAGGCAAGGACCATCACCAGAATATGCGTTTGGATTCGTCAAAAAGATGAAGTGTTTCGACATTGTGCGCATGTGTCTCGTCGGGATCATCTCACAAAATGGCCAACACATCGTGGAATCCGATGAAAGCGAGATGGGCGCAGCCTCGTGGTGGGCACAAAAGGTGATGGGCACAGCCTCTTCCCATAATGCAAGTGCAGTAGCAAAGTCTCTGCCTAACTCATCACAGTGAAAATGAGTAAAACTTACATCTTCATATTGCTTCCTGTGAAAAGCTGATTATCTTCTTTGTCTTTCGGAGTTAATGTTGTTCGCATGCATTTCGTGATAAATCCTAGGTTTTTCCTTTTACTTTCATTCATACATTAGGACTGTTTACATTATTTATATTTCTTTACAGAATAATACAACGTTGTTGTAAGTCCTCCAATAAATTTTCAATGTTTCCATTTTTAAAATAAAACTACACGGTAATAAGTACTTATTAAGTCGTATAAAATGAGAAGTTTTCTTGTTAGTGATCGCCTTGAGAATTTGCGTACATAACATTTTCTGGTTCAATGATTTTATGTTGCATTGCAACAATCACTGCGCAGGCACTGCCCTGCATGAAGGTCTGCCATAAATTGTTAAAAGATCTATTTTTTATGAGCCAACATTTCCCTCTCAACACACAAAGACAGGAAGAACAAAGATAACAAGATATTGTTGTCAGGCTTAATGATAGCTAGATATTTTCTCTAGGTTATTCAACTATAGTGACTTAGTTGATCAACTAAAGTGACTTAGTTGATTAACTATAGTGACTTAGTTGATCAACTAAAGTGACTTAGTTGATCAACCTACTTAAGGAGAGATCAAAGAAGTGGTTGGTAGCTTGGTGGTTACGACGTCGGCTTTCGTACTGTTTTGTTATTGGAGGTAATTCCAGTTGCCGACCATCTTCCTATTTCACGACACAAGCTTGAAGCAGCTTATGTACTATGAAAAAGTCACAGGGTATTTGTGTTCACTTTGAGCCAGCACATATTCATTTAATATGAACAAAAAAATCTAGAGAAAAAATAACAACTAATGACTCTAACAATTCATTACTAATGTTCGATTTTTAAATGGAACAAACCACTACGGGCTTACGACCATGACGACCGTCATTAGTTGTTATTTTTTCTTTAAGATCTAGTCCTGAAAAGGTCACAAGAATCTAAACATAATTAGAACGTTGTGCACCAAAAAAATCTAGGTTTGGCAACTTTTTTGTTCAAAATTGAGGTTAGTTTTTTTTAACGACTCTCGTGTTAGGTTATCCTAGGTTCATTTTTTTACCCATCAAGCCGTTTTCCGAAGGTGTAGGCAGAGAGTACTTTCCTATCCAAATAAACATCTATCGCTTCCTCCAAACGCATAACATTCCGCATACATGGTCTTCTATTCCTTTTGCTCCTGACTTGGCCATCCTCTTAGAGCAAAGTATCTGCCTAAATCATCACAGTCACAGACGGCAACGATATGGTCGGACAATGTCATTCGAGGTCGGCCTCGTCTGCGTGCGCCCATTTTTTCAGATTTATATATCATTTTAGTCATTCTCTCCTCGTTCATTCTCTCTACATGCCCAAACCATCTTAATTTATTCAATTATATTCTAATCACTATGCTAACATCCACTTCACAATCCTTTCTAATTTTATCATTCCTCACCATATCAATTAGTTTGATTTATTGCTGATATGATTGATATGGTGATTGTAATCCTAGGAAAACGGGCTAGGAGATTATTTTGTAGTTAATGTCTATAAGGGTTCGTCAGTCAGTTTGTCCTAAGTGTCCTAGTGTCGGATAGTCTGTACTGAACAGCCTGTCTCGTCCGTAAGTCAGCGAATAGGTCGATAACACGCCGGTACACCTTGACAAGCGATCTTCTCTCACGAGGTCCACTTTGGGTGCTCCGTAAAAGGACCTTGCCACCAACCTTTTCCTGAATTTCTTAACAGAACTACAAAAGGGATCTAATTATGGAATATCCATACAGTTTCTATTGGAACTGTTGCACATTTGCAAACATTGCCAGAGATTATTATGTGATTCTCATTGCTTCTGTATAGGTACTAATAATACTTTATGGAGCGACCGGATGAGGAAAATTCTTGTTAGGTGACTTGTATGAAAGGTCATCCGTCACTTACCCTCTGCTTGTTGGGTTCATGTTTAGATTGAGTGTGACAGCATGAATGACCGGCTGATCATGTTAACAGAACCGACTCATGCCACATGAATAATTTATTAATTCATTAAGATTAGCGTCTAGGCTAGACGTCCTAACCATTTTTATTGATTGATTCGTCCATTTGTTCAAGGACGTTGCCAAGCAATCATAACTTAATATTTTCTGACTCGGTAAGCCATGATGCACAAACGTTTTTCCGTGTTCCTTAAATAATGGGACGAGAGAAAGAACATCTTTTCCCGAATTCGTAGAAACCAATGAAATTGAATAAAAAATACAAGAAAGTCTGCCTTTGATCCATCTCTAACTGACAGGTTGCAAGCTTAGCGCCTCTAGTCTTTTAAAACATCTCCTAGTTACCACATGTTTGTTTCCTTGGATACACTAGGGAAGACACCAAGTGCACATGCGAACGGTTAAGAACATTTAAGAACTTTTGTTTTTTACTTAAATCACGCCGTTTTCAGTAAGGGGTAGGCAGTAAGAAAGGATCTCCACTCGTTTAGCTTCTTTTACCGACATACCATTTCTCATACAACCTTTCCAAATATTTCTTTTACTTCTGACATGGCCTTCCTTGGAATTGATGTATTAACAGATACACTTCATTCTCGGTCGACCACGCCTTCTTACATCTTTCCTTTCACACTTATAATATTGTATCATTCTTCTTGCAGCCATTTTTTCCACATTCCGAAACCATCTCAACTTATTGACTTTCATCTTTGTCACAAGACTAATTTCCATACCATATTCCTTCTTAATGTTCTCATCCCTTTCCATATCCCACGAGTCTTTCCATATAATATTCTTCGTCTAGCTCTCATCTCTACTGCATTTAAACTAAATGATTCTTCTTTTTCGTTCATGTCCACGTTTCACATCCATACATCATTGATGGTAACAGGATTGCGTTATGTAGGTACTAGTTTCTTAGCTGGCAGTGATACGTTGGTGTTTCTCATCATAGGTCTTAGTGCACCGCCTACCCTGCTATCAGCAATTTTCCTAGGTTCGACTTCTTTTTAAAATTTTCCATCCCTAATTAACATCAATTATTTGCACATTAGTTTGATCAGCTTTTGCTAATATTATCACTATATTGGGCAAAATGTCTTCAGTACAATATATCTCGCATTTCGTTGCGGTTTGTGATTAATATATTATTTTTTCTTGATGTGGAATAAGGTGTTATAATCTTGTATTTCTGTCGTGCCTATTTGAAATTTTATCTTGAGGGTGTTCTCTCACCCCAGAAATAATATAATTTTTAAAAATAACGGCTGAGATTTAATTATGACTACGTTTGGTGCTTAAGGAATTATAAAATGGTCGATGGGTAGAATATTTATTATTTTGTTGGGTTGGCTCGAATCTGACCTTTCAATAAATGTTTTGTTGTGGTGTAAATCACCATTTAAGTGTAGGTATTTTGTCGTTAATTAAGCAAGTATTTATTATGAAATAATAGCAAAATTTGTCGTACTCTTGATAAAATATTCAGTGACGCTAGTTCACATATCTAGGGGTCATATCCTTAAGCACCAAACGTACCTTTCCCCATAACTTAAGTTACCAATATAAGCAATAGTGTTGACACTTAAGTATAAACTGTTAATTGCTGGTTAAATGTCAACTATTCGTGCCCGTAGTGTTAAACAGAGTTATACGCCACGATTTTAATGAACTAATAAAGTATTTTATTCAGATAATATGATAATAACTTGTGTAATAATTATTATGTCGCTTAAATACATTCAAATATATACCTGCACTGATCTAGATTTGAAGAACTTATATGAAAAGATTATATATCCTAAGGTACAGCAATTACATTGTATTCAGACTTTTTTGTATAACTATGTAGGTACTATAAGAAATTTACGATAAAGTTAAAGCAGTGATTCCCAAACTTTTTTAGTTCCCGGTGCTCCCCAAATATAATTATATCTGTAGTCCCCAAAAATAAGATACCTATACGGAAGATAAGATATGGTGAATACTAATGGTAAAGTATTTCTACATTAATGTACCCATTCGTAGAATAATTGTACTAAAGTTTACCTACGTTGACTCGACTAGCATTTTATACTCGACTAGCTGCCCCGTCGATCCTCGTCCCGATATTTTATTAGTTATTCTGTTCATCCGTCTTAAATCGGTCATCGGTCTTAAATTTGAGTAATATTCATAATATTTTAAAAACCACTAAGAAGGTAATCTACTTTAAGTTTTCTTAAATTTTTCAATTTTTCGCGGAACGTTCTTATTTTTTCTTTCATAAGAACCTTCTCCTGACAAAAGCAAACACGACAAAAATAATTAGAGCGAAATCAGTCCAGCTGTTCAGGAGTTCAGGTGTGATGCGATGACCACAAAAAATAGGACTCCATTTTAATAATATAGATACAAGTGTTCATGGAACCGACCACGGCAGCCTACACCTTTGTATAGAAAAGTGTAAATTTATTTATTTTGATATAAAAATTTGGACGACTTATCAATAAAAAACAGAGGCGCCCATGCACTTTGAGAAATGTTGACTAAGATGATCTTTTACGACAATCATCTACAATCTTTTTAAGTCTAAGGAGTCTTCTGAACACCACCAAGACGCCACTCTCTACACATCATGGGATTTATCATAATTGACAGAGTAAGAAACTCCGAAATTTGATGAATCTGTGATGTTGAGGGTGTTGTGCGATGGGGTTAAAAATAGATGGCGTTACTGGAGAAATGACTTTAATTGAACGGATCTGGTGAGAGCCATTAAAATAGCGATTGTTGAAATACCATCAACCCTAGGATATTTGCGTCCCAGAAATAATAAATCCGAGATAAACATGACACAGTCCTAAATCAAGAAGAAGAAGAAGAAGAGTAATAAAGAATAACTCCCAAAAAATCCATCTAACCCATTCCTAACCAAATTTTCTTTTATCTTAAACAAGGAGCTAAACTTTGTACCTTTGACTGGATATAAAGATTCCCACGTGGTATTCGGCAAATGTATGCAAATTTAAATAAAAAAAATCAGTTCTTTACTATTATCTTTGAAGATACCGATAGAGATACAATAAAATTTTCGACATGCCTTATATTATTATCAAATTAACAAATAATTATTCGTCTCTTTTCAACCCGATACATTATTATCTAGTACACCTTCAAATATTGAACGAAACGTAATGAGATTTGTCAGTACCTACCGAGTATAGATCAGTTGGTTCATAGAGATGACGTCAGCTCTACGGATTCGAACCAGACATGCAGGTGCCTATACTGTATACCTACCTACCTATACCGTCACGTATTGAATCTAAGTATGTAGGTATACTCAATATTATTTATTTATTTATTTTATTCACATACCGATGTGTCAGATATACTAACGTACTTATTCCGAACTAGAATATTATTATTCACAAATTTGCATATTTATATGTAGGTATAAATAATAAGGTTTTATGTAGGTACGGTAGGCGTTTGAACTCATATAAAACGTTCAATGTTTGTTTTCTTATACTAAACTAGCTGTCCCGACAGACGTTGTCCTGTGGTTCTAACTATGAATATGAAATACGATTTTGTATAATGATAAAGTAATAACTTTTTAACCAATGTAATTCCGACCGAAGCATCTGTTTCAAACTATATATTTTTCATCCGCATTCTGTCAATCGCACTAACTATCAAACAACTGACATTTTCTGCCAAACGCCTTTTTAATTTGAAAATTGGTATCAAATTATACATATTGTAATAGGCACTAAGAATGTTCCTTAATTTAAGTTTTCTTACCTAATTTTTGTAATGTTCCATGCAGCTCTCTTTCATAGAACCTTCTCCTGATAATAGCGCGGATCCCCCCCAAACCAATCCACAATACGGGAGGCCTAAGCCCCACTCAGGAGCATAGGGAGGCATCAAGAGCTTTCCATTGCACTCGAAGGCATTCGAGGCTCTTGTGCCTTTTCTGACCAGTTGAGGTTTAAGGACGTGGGGTGGTCAACCTCATACGGTCCCGATCTGATTTTTCGATTTCCTGCCTCTTACAGGATGCTCGAAAAACCAGCAAAAAGAGCAGAGGTGCTATTCTTATCCGGCAACCCCACGGCAGTAATATAGCCCCCCCCCCTGATAATAGCAAACATAACAAAAAAATAACTAGCGAAATTCGTCAAGTCGTTGATTTAAAGATGTTTTGTTTTCCGTGAACAGAACTGGTTAGAAGATAGCGCAGATAAAATTTTCATACTACAAGATCGGAAAATTGTCCATTCTAGGACATATTATTATTCCTAGGGATAAAACCATGAAATCCTTCAAAAATTGTTTATGGGAAAGGTAGTCCTACTGCTTAGTGCGATCACTTTACGTTAAAAACGTTCCCCATTTAGTTGGTCAAATTCGTCGAAATCCCCTAAATGCCGAAATCATGGAAATAATCGTCATGTTGAAAAATTTTATGCACCCTACGGGAATCGAACCTTCATCCCTAGCCGTCCCAAGCCAGTAACGCTAGCCATTGAGCCAACCGACCCGACAACACCTTCAGTTGCCAACAAGCAGAAAACCAGGTGTAGAAAATACCTTTGGTGATATTAGGCATAATACTTCGTCGCATAACATAGTGTAGCTCTCATAAACATCTTCTGATTTAAAGTAGGGCGGATCAAAATGATACAACCGTGAGATTTATGAAATGTATTGTTGAATGTCCTTAAAGTTTCCGCATTCATAAAGATAGACCGGCTTCCTTGGTTAGGACATATTGTATCGCGAGCAGATCGACAATCCGTGCTAAACAGGATCTTTTGCACGACACCAGACGGAAGGAGGAGCATAGGAAGATCAAAGCTACGATTGCTGGATGGCGCTGAGAGGAATCTGGGGCTTTTGGGGGTTGGTTACTGGCGCATACTGTTAGACACACTCAGAGGTCTGCGCACCGCAGATATATTATTACGTATTTATGATAAAAAATATTATTTTCAACTTAACCGTCTACTTACCTAATCATATTTTCGAATGATAAATAAGTAAATGAATCTTACAGAGACTTTTTATTCCATGTAGGTTTGATTTGAGATCAAGATTTTACGAGAAAACGCTACTTTGATTTTCACGTTTACCTGGCCAACGTTCATTTAGATTCAGCATGAGTAATGATTTTGTTATGGAGTTTCATATGTCAAAGTGTCATAGTAGTGCGTTTGGAGGCGGACAATGGAGTAGACGGGACGTGCGCGCGCACTTAGTGAAAGATCAAGAGACTAGGTTCATGCATTGAGCCTGCGTGGATCCGAATGCAACAGCAAACAATGTGCCCACGCGGATATTATTAACACATCTCGTTGACACGTAATGAATGTCTAGGAGATTAGATTTAGCACTATTCTGATTTTAAGACACTTTCTCTTCCGAATGTGTTCTAGATTCATGGATCCTTAATGGTAGAACTAATAGTTCAATTTTACCCTCTTTATCTTTCTTTGTTCAGTTATTTTTTTATCTGTCGTTGCGTTGATCAAGCTTGGGAAGGTCTGGATTTAAACAGCCTTTAGCATTAAGACTACAATCCGACTATACAACGGCTGTTTCCTACCGGTCTTTCAGTCTAAGATGGCCTTGGCACCCAACCTGCGCTCAAAACACTCGCATATAGAGGGATTCGAAAACGTTCTGAAGAATGTTGAACATCCGTTGGAACGATTTTGTGGCAGTAATCAGAGACCTGACAGGCTAACCACTGATCGTGGCTAATTATCTTTGTTAAACAAAAATATCTCTTTGTCGGTAGTTATTTGTGTTTTTCCTTATTTTGTCAGATGTTCGATTTTATTCAACATTTTTCCATCCTACATTTTCTAACACTCAAAACACGCCTGAGAATAAACAAATGATAGGTCAGCGATGAAATTTCAAAATTATTACCACACCTTAAAAATATCACAACAAAGCCACAGACAATATGTTTAATTATTACCAACAAAAAATGTTTCATGGCGAGAATACTTCGAACTCCCTTCATATGTTACAATAATATAATATTTTTTTCTAGGCTGGACAAAGTTCGACGGGTCAGCTAGTAATATATAAAACAGTCAATAAATAATGTACCAACAGAGTCATGTATTTCTTCAACACCTAGACATGATCAAAATGTCCATAAAATGTAAAACAAGCAAGTACCTAACTGTAATAATTGTGCTTTAAACAAAGATGGTATATTGTTTTGAATTTAGTTAGCATAAAATAATTAACAATAAATTATCCTATATTCTATATTATAAAAGGAAGTCGCGTTAGTGCGAACACTTATAATTTGAGATCGGCTGAACAGATTGATATGATACTGGATTTATTGGATTTTCTCTTCTTCTTCTTCTTCTTCTATCTTCTCTATAAAAATTCGAAAAATGGATAGCAAATAATATAAAATGTAATATTAAAGTTAGTATGGAACGGATTTACTGACAACAACGCCAACTGTGAAAAATTCCATAACAACACAATTTTACTTCCAACAACCGTTGACTTCGAAAACATTGGTACGCAGATTTTTTTATACAATTTCTTTCAAGCCTTCAGAAATATTTTTTTAACATTCAAACATATTTGAAAAGCATTTTTCTATAAATTACAAATTTAAAATCAATATCCATAGTAAGGACTACAGGACAACGACATCTGTCGGGAAAGCTAGTATGCAATATAGAGGGCGCCGCAATTGCACTAAAGTATTGGTAATAACTAAACATATTATCATTATTAAAAGTCTACTGTCGAAGTATGTATACATATTGATTGTTTGTATTCATTAAGATATTTGTTACTTATTATATTCTCTTGACCTGCCACATAGTCATATTATAGTAACTCTTGTTATACACGATCTCCCAGAATACAGATTGTCTCTAATATGTACGATTGAAAATCAAAATAGTATAGGTATACACGTTAGCAGAAACGAAATCAAGAAAAAAATTAGTTTGAACTTAGCAGAACATTAGGCTTAATCACGGAAAAGCCTAGTTCGAACTTTTCTTAATTTAAGGGAAATTTATCGTCGAAATTAAAATCATGTTTAGGTAAATTTGACGAAGTCCAATCACGCCCTCTTTGTAACTCCATCCAAGCCCTAAATTACATTCAGATTCACGAAAGACTAGACCTTAAAGTTAAAATATAAGGAACTTGCCTGCCTGCCTGCAATATTGCGTTTGAAGAAATCAGACCTGTAGACCTCCTGGACGCCCACCAAAAAGATGGACAGTTGGACAACCGCGTCCCAGGAATAATCAACAGGAAACATTCTTTATCAAGAAGATGGTTGAAAATCTTGTTAGATTCTAGAACACGAGGATTGAGTATCTAACTGATGGAAATTATTGAGAGAAACTGGTTTTCGAAGAAATAACAAGGGGAAATCTTCGTAAAAAATTTTAATAATTGCCACACGAATAAAACCGTTTACTTAAATATTATATTATTATTGTTTTTATTTTTTTAACAGTTTTTTATCGACAATTTAATTAGCAGAGAGGTTCGCCACCCATCATGTCGTGTCGAACTAGCAAGCAGAATGAAGTTTGACTTTTCTTTATCCTCCTTGCGCTTTGCAGCTCCTATTTCTTATGAATGAATCTCAGCTCACCCAAAGTGAACATAAATAAATACACTCTTCACTTCGTTCACAGAAAACATATTCTTGTTGTGGAATAGGAAGATGAGCAGTAACGGGGATCGAACCCACGACTCTTAAAACGAAAGTCGATGATTGATTTCAAGGTTAACAGCTACTTTTCTCATTGCAATTTCAGTTAAAGGAAAGGCGTGGTCGACAGACAATGACATGAATCGATCACATTGATAGATTTGGAACGGTGGAAAGAGACTGGAATTCAGCATCTCAAGGGGACATCCTTGATATAGTTCTGAGAATATCCCGAGTCTACGAAACGGTAATAAGAAGAAGAAGAATATCACATTGATGGCTTTCTCAAATAATGTCCATGTCTGAAGATAAAGGTTCAGGATAACTTGCACGAGAAAAGGTTCTGGTAGGACATAATATATCTAGTTAGGTAATTAAGGGTACATAAGCGGACTTAAGAGTCTCTCATGGTTTTCTAAAGCCTATTTTCCGTGCTGTTAGAGGGTCTTGGACACATACCTTACAAGTCTCCAATGAACAATAAGGGTATGACATGGTATTCGGTTACATCCTATTCTTAGTGCATATAAAATCTTCCATATAATCGGAGGTGGTCGACCATGAAGTATTGACATACGACATAATTGTTACACTGAGTGTAAATATAGACATTACGCAACAAAGGCATTTATAAACGCACACTGAAGACTTGTATTAAATTGAGTCGAGTTTCCTAAACCTAGATCCCAACCATTTTGAAAAGAAATATCTTTAAGTCTTGCTACCATAATGTTTACAATGACCGTTGTCAGAAAAAAAAAACGTGGAAAAGCTGATAGTCACGCAGCAATCCATAGAAAGGCACAATCTTGGAGTCAGTGAAGTCAATTAAGAAATTGGTGCTGGTGGAAAGACATTGCTGCAATTGGCGGCGAGCGGAGAGGAGTGGAGGTAATTGGAAGAGGCCTATGTCCAGCAACGGACCAGAGAGGGCTGAAAAAGTAGTAGAAGGTAGATGCCTTGACTACCAAACAGACAATAATTATTTTTGCATTGTTTGTTTTTGCTCACGTTTGCCACACTTCCCTTTTCTGTGCGAGTTACATCCTGGGATTCAACAAACCTCTTAATGTCGTTCATAAATCTGGATGGTGGATGGCTACCTCTGTGGTATTTTATCCCCCTAGATCTCTGCTCCAGCAGTTTCCTTGTCCATCTATTACCATCTCTTCTGCAATGTGTCCCACCAATCTAAACTTCAGCATAGTTTTCGCCTCAACCTCGTCAGTCATTGCGAATTTAAGTCATGCACTTTATTTAGTTTCCAAAATTATTGTCTCCATTTTTCTAGGAGCTATTCGCAGTTAATTGCAAGATAATATTGTAGTCGAGGTTTTCTAGTAATATGTTCAGAATATAGCTTCGAAAAGAAGTACTAAACTAATCTATGTTTTTAATAAAGTATGAAGCTAATTGCATACTTGAACCTAATTACGAACTAACCAATGAAATAAAATTTAATTTATGAGTAAAATAAAGGGGAATCTTCGAAGTCGTACTAAGGTTTAAAATAATTAATTGTTCCCCTTTCAAATATGAGACTTTACTTGGCCGACTAAGATGAAAACACATAGAGTTTTATTGAGTTTACTGATGAGCACAGACCTTTGAGGACGGATTGTAAACAATAGTAATATTATATTATAATCTTTTACTTACAAAACTATTATGCCCTACAGATATCTTCAAACTATCACTAAATGAGATAATTTATTTTTGAGTCCAACGTATGGTTTTTAGCATTTTTAGATTCTCATTTATTTTTGGCCTTTCTATCGTGAGTGATAAATCTTTGATAAACCCAGAATTCAGCTGGCAGGCTGACGTGGGGTTTTCTCTTCTATTGCTTAAATTAATATAAGCTCATTTACTCTCGGTGTTTGTATCTATTTTATCCCCGTTCGTTTCCTAGGTGGAGCATGTGTCGCCTGAGCTAGATCCACGCCGTCATTCCAATCTAAGCCTTCATCCTAAAGGTCTAATTGTAAAGAATAATAAAGCAAAACTGTTAAAGTTTTTTTTGAAGAGATTATTAATGTGGCGTTTTTAGCTGTTCTTCCTTGGTGATATTTGGGCAAATCACTTCTTTTCCTTCTTGAGTCGTGTCAGGTCTCCAAGACGTTGAAAACCGCTCCTGCGAAGGCTTCTCGGTCTCGCACCAGCCGGAACAACTCATCGACCGTTCCTTTTCCGGTCAATTACCAGAGGAAAAAACGAAAAAATTAAGCAAATTTTTTCATGAACAACTTTGGAAATGGTCTTCGCGGATTTTCAGGGCAAAAATCACTCTCGCTACGTCTGCCTCCAAAATTTGACCGTTCAAGGACTATGACGTAAAAAATGTTAACAAAAAAAAAACTGGTTAAAGTTTGAAAGCTGCTTGTTTGGTTTAGTACGGTATCTTAAAGATGCAAACATGTTTATATGAAGTACGTGTTATTCCCTTTGGTATCATAACCTACTATGTAAACTTGTAAATATTTGTGGAGTTCTCGAGAGTACTTAATGGCTGTAGCCTGCATGTTGATAGAAGAACATCGTCCACAAACCAGCCTCGGAGACGACTCTGGCATTATGAGTTTGTTTAATAGATTTGCATTATGAACGGGTACTGTCTCAGGTTTATTTTGTTATCGAGATCCATCACTGTACCCGCATCGCCTTTCCTCTTTTAAATCATTGCCAACCTTCCGTATAGTCTATTTTTCATCACATCGTCATATTTTTGCTCAGTTCTCTTACTAAAAATTTGTTCTTAAAAACTTGTTTGTTTGAACACATGAATCTTGGAGATCGATTGTAAAGTTTGCTGACTTTAATGAACATAATTCTGAGATCGGGAATTTCAGGTTGAGTAGGTCATGAGATTTGCTGAACTTTAAAGATCAGGATTCTGAGACAGGGAATCAAAGTTTTAGACAACGGAATTGCCGTCCGATTGATAGATTAAGATGAATATGGCTCGTAATTAGCAAAGTATGAAGAGAATGTATATGCAAATAAATTTTATTTCGCAACATTCGCCTCATTTCTTTCCATGGGGCATGGAAATAATGAGAATATTACGAAGGAATGTAGGATGAATGTTAGCGTTGTAACAAAGATGAATGTTACGAGATGGTTGGAAAAAAGATGATAATTGTATAATAAAAAGAATACAAAAGGTGTGATCGACTAAGAATAACGAATTACAAAGATTAGATTAGATGTAAAATGTATAATGTAAAATGTTTACATCTAATTTACATAGGTGTAAAATATAAATTAGATGTTAAAAAAATTACAAAGGACTATAGGAGAAATATTATGCAGATGAATGAAGTAAAACAAAATAGGAAGAAGCGGTGTGATGGCTAAAAAATCCCTCAAATTCCTAAGATCACCATAAAATTAAGTAGCAGGACAGTGTAGCTTGAAGACACGTTATCCATGAGGACCAAAATTCTGTAATTTCGCAGTAACAAAGCAATGTTAATGGATCGGTTCAGAAACAAGTGAAAACTAAACGACATCCTTAAAAATCTTTCTTTACGAAACTCATCAATATTGAATCTTCACCATATCGGGTGATAAAAATGATACATTGAGAAACTGATACACCCGGAAGCAAAAAATGTCATGATAAGGAAAAAGTGGCCAATCAAGAACAAATTAAGGACATGACCCTACTCTAAATCAAATTTTCGAAGTGGATGACACCATGATTTGGAGTGTCTTAAATTTCACGAAACATAAGAAGGAGAAAATTACTGCTTAACCTTACAAATTTTAAAAATATTTTATGTATTCATAAGTAACTGAGCACCAATCAAAGCAATAAAAGTAAATTGATTACCGCTAATAATGTTCGCGAAGTACATTTCAATAATGTAGATGAAAATTTCTTATTCACATTCTTTTGTTATGGATTTTGGTTCTTTTGGTTTTTTTTTGTTTTGATAATATCCAAATTTTTATGATTATTTTTAAGATCTAATAATCATTATCTTCTACATACAATGATACTTTTTTTAAAATTAGGTGGACTCTGTTCTATTATGTTTGTTATTTTTGTGCAGTGTCGGGATTGTGCATTCGAAAATTTTATATCCTTGAAATTGGTTTGGCTTGAAAGATTTTGTATAGAAAAAACAAGCACATGTGGGTAGATAGCAAAATGTGTATATAAAAAATCTGTAAGGCCAATAATGACCTATGGTATCGAATCCAGTGCCGACACAGGCGGGACCAAAACACTGCTGAGAACCGCGTAGGTGAAGACCCTACGTGCATGCTATTCTGGGTAAAACACTGAGGGTCAGAATACGGAACACCGTCATACATGAGTCCTGCAACACTGACAGTTGGAGTTCGGTGTCCCAAGAAACCCCTCTACAATAAAAACAGGTTGCCAGACCTATTCAAAGAGAAAGAAGAAATTGGTTTCATGGCGCGATTGCCTTTGTTTATAGTTAACTGGATCTGATGGGGTCTAAGGCCTCCCAATGTCGTATAATGGATGTCATGTCATCAACATAGCATATTTTTTTGATAAATTTGCTTTCCATTCTGTAGAAAACTCTCTACAGTGTATGTATAAGTAATTTTACTTTTTTTGCGTCTCGCTAAGTCCTTAGATATCAAGTTCATGACTAACTTACGACAAGCTTGAGTCACAAGATCGAGATGAAATCATTTACAAGAGTAACGTGGTCGTAATATTTTGTAACTGCTTACCAAGAGCGCGACATAGGGTATACAACATACAACACATCAGTACTCATGATTTAATCTCTCTTACATACTCATGTTTGTTCAGTGCAGTGGGCACTAAATTCATACATAATTTCGTACCAGTTCATGGGAGAATCTTTCTCGTACAAACATTGTATGAATTAATGCTTGTGAGTCTGCATTCCACGAAATAACTCGGTAATAAGCGGAAAGCCAAGCGCAATTCATTATACATATTATAATATCATAAGGCAGATAATTCGTTATAATAAAAACGAGTACCAACTGGACTTTTATATTTTTGATCTTTCTTAAAAATATACGATAGCTTGCGTCTTAACATACCACTCGTCGTCCTCATTGCCAAGGGTCGTGGCAATCATGAATTCTCCAAGATGTTCTGGCGTACTGATGTACGGCTCTATGAAGTGTTGTCGCGTGGATGTTTTGTTCGGTCCAGCTCATCGGCGATCTGCCTCGTGGACTTGTACCTGGCGCTCTTCCAACCATTATCAGCTTTTCAAGGCTGTTCTCCTCTCAAAGACTTATATATTTATTACAGTAAATGATACATAATAATATATTAGAGACTTATAACACTATACAACAATATAAGATGACAATATATGTATAATAAGCACATAAAACAATATAAATAACAATATATTACATTAAACAACCAAAACAGATTTTTATTTCTTACAACAATGTTGTTGCGCATTCAGGCAACACTCGCAGTCGTGCTGACTTTTGACGTGTTGAAATATCCAAAGATCTCTAATGTTTGTTGGAGACAAGTGAGACGACAATCGCATCGTGATGCGGAGTTCTTGAAAAATTCTCTTCCAGTAAGTACCCCGTTTCGAAAGCGTCTATTCTGTATTTGTCATAAAAAGAAATTGAAAAAAAAACAAGGTAACGGACAATCTTCAGTGGGGCTAGTACGAGTTTTATCAAAAGCTATAATTGCACGCAATTAAGCGCTTATTAGCGTGCAATTAGTGTTCTTAAATCAAACGATCGAATCATTCGATCATTTTAGTATGAAAATTTATCGAAACTCTTTCGATGATCGTTTCGATATTCGATCATCGAAAACTTATACTAGGGCTACAGTGGGGCTAGTACGAGTTTCATCGAAAGGTTATTGCACGCTAATAAGCGCTTATAAACGTGCAAATAGGGTTCTAAAATCAAACGATCGAAACGTTCGATCATTTTTGTATGGAAAATTTTCGTTGATCGTTTCGATATTCGATCATCGAAAACTTATACTTGGGGTACAGGTTTCTGGATATGTTCCTATATCTCTCCATATTTCGTTGAGACTAGTCAATGCATGCCTATCCTTCTCCTGATGTCGGTTTGACATTCATCTTGGTTAGTGTTGTTTAGGATAACTCCCTTTGATCACGATAACACAGGATCGAGGAAAGGCGTGATGGGGGGACAGTACAGTTGCCATTGCTCCACAATTTTTGGACTGTAATCCAAACTATCGCGGATCTGATTCATGCAGTTAGGAGACAGGGAAACTTTTACCAAAATGAAAGCCAACGTCAAAGGTTTGGCACTTAAAGAAGGAGATCACGCTTAAAAAACCGTAAACGTCAAAAAACAAGATTACGACATCACTTATTTACTAACCAAACTAGAACCTCATTGATTCTCAGGCCAAATTGATATCTCAAATATTTGGAAATAGTTATATTGTTACGACTTGTGAAATTTATAAAACTTCTCTAGCGAACTCTGAGGCATACGTATTCCTAAATGACAAACATGCTAGTACTGCGTACATTATATTTGGTAACTTCATACCGAAAATGAATCATTCTTTATTACCCTAGGTAGGTAGTGTATTTGAGTTCATTTTACTTAAGCAACATCCAATACTTGTATTTTTTACTTGAAATGCATGCACCTAATCACCAGCCATCATTTTGTTCAGTATTGAACATATTTGAAAGTCAAGGAACCATATTATTATACCCCTTGGTATTGTGTTTTCTTGACTTATCGCGACCAAATTAGATCTATTGTGACATCCTTCAATTCATTTATGGAGCGCTACCTCTTATTATGCCTCGTCTCGGCTCCTGCTCTATGCAAGAAATATCCTTAATAGTCTAAAGAGCGATCCTGATTAGCTTCCTATCTTTCGATTGCACCAATTTTTCTAGTCATGTGTCCTAACGTCCCCTTTGACTACTGATGTGGAGGTCATCCACATCAGGTCATCTCTGTGGAGTAGCCTCCAATTCCATATTGTCTACAGAGGTACCAGGTGCTCCTCCAGAGCCAGGCACAGAGAATTAAGAATCCGTGTCCGTCCAGAGCCCCGCATGCGACTGCTTTCGAAAACCGGTTAGTGGTTTTTAAAAATAAAACGTGGTATTACAAAATTTGGACTCATTTTTTTATTTCTAATATGGTGAATAAATACCACCAAGCACTTTCGGCCCAAACAATCGAATATTCTACTTTTTTTCATAATAGAAGCAAGTTGTATTGTTTTGTACATTCAGCATTGTACGAGTACCTATGTACTTTTCTTAATTTTTTTGGCTTAAAAATTCTTGATAAAATGAGAACTTAGGTTCCTGAAACATCAAGGGGTATGGGAGGGCACAACGCACAACCATTAATTATGATTGTATGTACCTACTTATTTTCTTATGTCATCGTATCACGCACATTAACCGAAAACATTAATGAGAATAATTATTTTCAAAATACGATCCTCGGTTTGGGCAAGTCTGCTTTGGAACGACGATATGCATAGAAGTTTATTGTTCACGACATTATGCAAAATGCTCAGTTTTGTAAATATTATTACTACAAAATTTTCGCTGTGCGCTTTGAGGTGTAATCTTCGTCAACCATCTCTCTGTGTGTGCGCGTGCGCATCCATTAATCATGCTAAAGCTCTTATTTACTCGAAAAGCGGTGCCGCCATATAACTTTCGTAATACTGAATGTATTATGGATTTTTGAACGTTGTTTATGTAAACCAAATGACATGATTTCCTAATGAGCGGAAATTGACAGCATAATAATAATTATTATATTCATATTGTGATGATCGCAATTTAACGGCAGCTGTTTTCTAGGAAATCAGAGCTAAATTTATTTCTTCGTTTATTATCCGGGGTGCTTTGAAATTCATGTTGTAAATTAATTGCTCAGACGTGATACTATTGCATTCTAAATTGCACCTTTTGCCATGAACTTTGTCAGCTAAATACTTTAGTATTAGTCCTTGCGTAGGTATATTTTGATTATTGTTTTCAAATTTTAACTAATCTTGTCCCACCCATGTCCATCCCTCTCTATAATGGAAGAAGTGATAGGATTTTTATACCACAGATAATAAAAATACACTATTTCATACAATCAATGTCATAGTCAAGCGATAGATAGCCTGTCATTAGAGCATTGGAGATCATTACTTTGTGTCTTGTACCTACTCATAAATCCCCCTTCTCTCTGCCTACTTCTTAAGAGACATGACGAGATGGATGAAAAAAAAAACATAAAAGTTTGACACATTATTAGGCAGGTACCTACCTAAGTAAGTTATTGAGATATTTTTAAAAATGGATATATTAATTTTCTGGCGTCAAATATATGACAGCAGTCACAGTCTTTAAAATTTGGTTGTTCTCTTGTTATTAATAATTTACAACTTTTATCTCTATATTTCATTAATAATTATTAAATATCTACTTGTTGTATACGTGGGATTTATTGACATGTTGAACATGTTAAGAATTCTCATGATTAGGAGTTTAGGAGTCTTAAACATTACCACCTAATGGCGAACGTTGTTAATGTAAAGCGATCACACTAAGCCAGATTTTGAAATAACAGTAAAAGACAGTCGTAAGCTCGAGTGGTTAGTTTGATTTAAAAATCGAATATGAGTAACTAATTTTTAGAGCCATTAGTTGTTTATACATTCGATACAATAATATAAGGATGATTGTAGAATGGGTGCTAAATAAAATTATATCCATTAAAAATATCGAAAATGAAACATTGGATATAAAATGAAAATAGCGACGTGATCGAAAAAGTGCCGCACAATGATTTACGATCTATAATAAATGAATTGTGTTTTATGAGTGTTAAAGATTTCCAAGTTGGTCGTTACGACAATGGATCAATTGAATTTATTTTTTTATTTCTACTCAAGACAAGATTGCGTGCACGCAGGTCGAGACCCAAATAAAAATGTGAAATCAAGTTTATGCACACTCAATCGGATTCGATCAGTTGAACAATTGAACATAGGTTCAAAATTGTCCAGTATATACCTGTAATGTTTCCGGGTAGTGAAATCGGTGCAAAAATAACCCTTTCGAGAACTCCATGAAAGAACATATTATATAGAAGAAACAACCAAAGTTCTTCTAAAATTGTTAAGATAAAACCAGACAATTCCGAAATTTTGAATATTGCTCCATTACCAAACGTTTTTATATTCCATTGATGAACCAAGATCTCTTCTCATCTTTTCCAAGCGTCTTTGTTGTTTGTTCTCCACATTCAGATCCGTCCAAAATCTTCTTTCGTTGTTATGAATCTACCTGTTTTTCTTGTCGGTTGTTGTTTTAATAAATTATGGTTTCAATAACCACCTTTTTACAAGAAAAATGTTCTGGTTGTCTCAGGTAGAAGGATATGACTGTCGGTGGAAATTATAAGCTGAGGCAATTTTTCCTAGTCGACCGATACCGATCAATCCAAAACTGGATTTTAGCCCCAGATAGAAGTGTAAAAGAATCGAATCCAAAATCTGTCAAACGACAGAAAATGACAGTTCTTTAATAGTTGACAGATTGAGATGTAAAACAGATGCATCGGTCGCAATTACATTAGATAATTTATCATCATACAAAAACGATATTCATAGATAGGTATAGTACCACAGTACAACGTCTGTCGGCAATTAATTTTTGTAATCGATCGATTAAGGATTCTCAAAGATTTTCAATGACACTTAGCTATACTATGAAATCACGCGTGTTAAGTCGGCTGTAATAAGAAGTTGATAAACAGAGGAGGACAATACTTAAGTCGCGATTAAAATAGCTTAGTACCTACATATCTCTATTCCCGGAAATCATTAACCTGGTATATTTGGCTCTTCTTTTTCCATATTTTGTCCAACATTCCATATGAGACTATGGAAGATTTGCCCATAATCTTTCATTCTTCTTCCACAACTGTGAATAAATTACAGTTCTGGGACAAGGAGAAAAAATTTTCATAGGAAAGGTTCATTAATCGTAAAATAGATACCGGAAGAGCATTTTGATAAAGAATGTCGATCTGTTTAAAATATGTATGTTTTATTTCCGCACGGATCATTTGATGTAATATCAAATTACATCGTATGCCACACTGTAGTTTTTTTTTTTACCGTGGATAGTAATATTCTTTCTGGGGAATACCTCTTTTTTTGGCAGCAGAACCAAATGATTCACGGTACTTTGCTAAAAATAAAACTAGCCGTCATTATGTAAGGTATTGTTTCGACGATCTTAAAATAAATACCCGCGCACTGACTAACTCGAGAATAATTATTATTGTTGCTAATGTTTTGGGATTTTTGAATTCCCGGATTTTTCTTATTGCAAACGTTCCCACTCTTGAGAGTTTGAATCTCTTACATTTGTGGCTGACTAGCTCGTATAGTTGTTAATGTTTTGGGGTTTTTGAATTCCTGGATTGTTTTTATTGCAAACGTTCTCACTCTTGAGAGTTTGAATCTCTTAGACTAGCTCGTAGTTGTTAATGTTTTTGGGGTTTTTGAATTCCTGGATTGTTTTTATTGCAAACGTTCTCACTCTTGAGAGTTTGAATATCTTACATTTGTGGCTGACTAGCTCGAGAATAATTATTGTAGTTGTTAATGTTTTGGGGTTTTTGAATTCCTGGATTGTTTTTATTGCAAACGTTCTCACTCTTGAGAGTTTGAATCTCCATTTGTAGCTTATACCTATATCAGTTCATCTCGTAGGTTCTGTTTTGTTTTCTAAGAATGTATCGGGACATTACCTATTGCGTTCTTTTGGACCATTCCCACTCTTTGCTAGAAATTTCTCATTGGTAGGCACCGAAATGGCCAAACATCAGTGTAAATGCATGCATATTCTAGACCTAGTTCTTTTAATTAAGAAGCCTTTTCTTCAGCTGGCCTTGTCGCGAATTTTAGTCTTGAGATTTTCAGTTTTGGTATTATACCTATATCTTCTCACGCATCTTGAAATTATTTTTTCATACTTTCATAACTTTGTATTAAGTTAAAATAATCAAATTTGAACCACTTCAAGCTTACGGTAGTCTACTTCCGTTGTTTCCGAGTCTGGCCTACTGCCATCACTTTGTATTGACAGATATTGCTATGAGAGTTGGAGTTTTGCGAAATTCCCTATCAATTACAAATTAATCAATGCATTATTTATTTATTTCGTACTTCGAATTCTGAGCTCCTTCGAAGGAATGAAGCACAAAATAGGTTGGTTTCTTGGTGGCTCAGTCGTCGAGTTTGAATCGAAGATCGTGAGTTTAATACCTAGTGCCGACCGTCATCTCTAATATAAATTAAAGTCGGGCTCTTCCGATGTTTGATTTATTGGATTCTTCTCCGCTCCAGATAACAAAATAACTAATAAAAAGTAAAAAATAGTAGGTATAAATTATAATTATAAAGTTCGTATGGAACGAATTTCATTCGACGCCATCTTTGAAAGAATCTAACAACAAAATTATTGTCTTCTGCACCTGCACCCTCTTATTCTCGCATACGTAATTGCCACTCTTACCCATTTCACTTCTCCACCGTTTCGGGCGTTTTAGAAATTTTTC
Organism: Mystacides longicornis; assembly: GCA_963576905.1. Taxonomy (NCBI): domain Eukaryota; kingdom Metazoa; phylum Arthropoda; class Insecta; order Trichoptera; family Leptoceridae; genus Mystacides; species Mystacides longicornis. Next base: position 10,852,843 of record OY756436.1, read on the forward strand.
ATACAAAGTCAACCAAATTGGGCGCATATAATTATATTCTTGCGTTGATCCCGTCTGAGCTTTGAATACGAATGAAATATGGACGTTTTAGAATAATTATTTTAATGTTATTAGTTTATTTTTGTTTCTGGAGGCGCAGTGCACATGATGCACAATGAACGGGCCGCCTCTGGTTAGGAACAAAGGGTCCACAGGACATCTTCTGTCGGGAAAGCTAGTCTTCATATAAAACACAAAGTTTGTTTGATTGCAAATTATATTAATAAAATATGCGTAGTACTTAACCCAACAACGATTCAGAAATGAATCTATCATTGTGCAATTTAAAATTTTGATTAAGTACAATCATATTAACTAAAAATAAATCTGCTTTTATTTATTTAGTGGCTGGCTAGTTGATACAGAATTAGGCATGTACCTACAGCATTAAGTAACAGAGAAGTTTTTATAAAGAGGGCCTACCCGCTGTCCAATCTCCCGTTCGATTTGAGGCAATCAACCATAGAACCAACAATGATTATAGTAGAAGTTGTTAACAGTACAGAAGAACCATTATATATTGGCTGGTCACTGGTCAGTACCTAATGCAAATAATAACTTGTACAACCTATATGACGCAAAACAATTTTACCTCAAGACTGCCTTACATAAAAAAATAGCTCACATAAATTGATAATCACCTTAACAAATATGTATGTAACAACTAATGACTCTAACTGATGTTCGATTTTTAAATGGAACAAACTACTACGTGCTTACGACCATCTTCTACTGTTATTTCAAAATCTGGCTTTACATTAACAACGTTCGCCATTAGGTGGTAATGTTTAAGTCTCCTAAACTCCTAATCATGAGATATAGAGATAATAGTTGGAAATTATTGAGAACAAGGGAGCAACCAAATTTAAAGACTGCGACTGCTGTCATGTCAATAATCACCTTGTTTGTTTTTTTTATATTTCAAAATAATGTCAACAATATCACAGAGATTCTTCGTTTATGATGGTAGTAGATGAATAATTTCATTAGAAATTCAATGAAATAGATTGAAGTAAAAAGAATTGGATTGGCTATTGCAAAACATATTTACGTACAAATAAAAAACAACGATAAACATACGAATTGTATTTACTAATTTCTACGAAGTGACCGCACTTACAGATGATTATCTCATCTTAAATGACCATGTTTATCTTATACCTTGACGCAATAATTAAAGAAAAATGTCGACAAGTTATTGGGAGAAGAATACAGTTTTTGCAGCAGTGGAATAACCAGAGTGGACGGGACTGATTTTAAGAACAACTGTCAAATATATATGTCAAATATATATATCGGAGATTATTATAACAACAACTGTCAAATATAGAGAAGTCTATACATTCTCAAGTGATAGTCAGCGTCAAGGAGACCTTAAATAACACAACAAAAAGAATATTATACCTAACTAGAATTATACTGACCACCCTCTTTTCCATGATTTAAGTAAGGATATTGACAAGGCAAAGACTATTAAGGAGATTTCAACAAATTGATGGTGATAAAAATTAGAATACCGTTATTTTTTTCTTATTATAAAGTCAAGAAATAGAAAATGATTTCATTATTGATTTTTTTATATAAAGTATATTTTCCTAGTCCTCCAAGCTTGGATGTTTAGGTACTCTGAGAGAAAAGTTTTCTGGAGGTAAAAAAGTATCGGAGCCTACATAGGTTCGAATTGAGCTGTAGTAGAAAAAATTAAGTAGCTGACTAATTCCCCTACCACACGCTCCGTCTTACCCGTGGTCTTGCCTGCGCAGTCGACGTTGAACATTCGGAAATGGCAGACCTACGTTATTATAATTGAGATTATGCTACCGAATTATTTAATTTAAAAAATATCTACCTGATCTATAGAAAATCAAATCTATGTACTATTGACAGAAATATACAGAATACTGCATATGAAGAATTGAGAAAGAAGTTGAAAAGGAAAAATACTTAGAAAATATTTTATTATTTTTGTTTTATATATTTTAATCGCATATCTTGTCATGAATTAGAGATAAAAATAACCTAGGGATGATCAATAGGAAAAAAATATATCGATATTTTCACAAATATATCGATGCATGTAGACCAAAAAATATGAATACCCAAAAGTGCAATTACCTATTAAGATATTCATAAATAAATATAGAATATCGATATTTCCATAATAAAAAATATCCACGATTTATATCAATTATTTAAAAAAATATCGTCGGTGAGCTGACAATACCTACCATCTCGCACTTTTTGCGAAATGCGTTTTTTTGCATATTTTGGTTCTAATGCCCATTCCTCACATTGTGACAATAGCTGACAAATTAAAAAAAATTGGAAGTCCGAGTTTTTTGATAAAAACAATACCTACCATCTATAACGTGGTAGAAAAGCAGGACAATACCTGCTAACAGTCAGTTTGCCTTGTAAATATACGCTGGAATGACGTGCGTTTGTTGTTGCCTTGATTTTTCGCTCCGTGCATTTTTATTTTTATTCTTTAGAAGTGTAGCTGAGTTCTATAAGGTAGGATGATATCTATTCTTTGTTATTTTCATATTTTAGAATAAAATATTGTCAATTTTATGACTTAAAATCCCATTTATATTTGTGCAGTAGATAACAGATATTGCATCATTAGTTTTTGTTAAATTATGGAATATTTTTTGCTTCTTAACAGGTATTGTTGTACCTCGGCAGATAGCAGATATTGCAATTGAACTTTCAAATGCAATTATCTGATAATTTCTGTTACTTAACAGCTATTGTTGTATTTTAACTCATGGAGAAAAGTATAGTTTTAGAATTTCAATAATTTATTTTAATTAAAACCATTTTTTATTTCACAGAAAAATGACTTCGAGAGGATTAAGAATACTGAACATGGCACTGGAGAAAAAACTACAAGTTCGAGAACCAGAAATCATCATGTCAAAAGATTTACTAAGAAAAACAGAATCACCATCTCGAGGTAAAGTTTCAACTGAATATTATCAAAGGCAACCCTCTCAAACACAAGATTTACCATCCCAAGAGATACCAATTTCAACTGATCAAAGCCAACCCACTCAAATACTTCCAATTTTACAAGAAACAATGGATCTACCATACCAAGAAGCACAAGTTTCAAATTATCAATATTTTCAAAGTAAACCCACTCAAAAAATTGATCAACCTACTCGAGAAGAACAAGTGTATACGCAAAATACAGCAGAATTACCAGAAGTTCAAAATGTATGCGAATACTTTTTACTAGACAACATTGAATCAACTACTATAATACAAGAGCTCCATCTTCAAACTTACTTCACAATTCAAAATACAGAGGAGATCCCTACTCCAGAAATCCCTAATTTTGTTCAATCACCTTGTCAATTGGTTTTCACTGAGTTACAAAATGCGATTGATCCATCAACTAGTCAAATAGTTTTTAATGAGTTACAAAACTCAATTCACCAATCACCTAGTCTCATTGATGAAAATACTATGCTGAACCTTGACAAAACGAATGATAGAGTTGACTGCGGAGATATGGAGGAAGGTCGTAAAAGAAAAAAGTTAGCAAATAAAAATAATTGGAAGAGGAAAAAAAATTGTCTTCTGAGAATGCAAGGAGAAGAGTATCTGGGATTTACTCGTGATAGGAATAGGGTATTTAAGCAAAATGTCTCGAAGCCTGCGAGAACAATAGGGCAACGATGTTCATCTCAGGTGTGCGAAAAATCTAAAAAACGTCATTGTGGAAATTTTGAAGAGCACATTAGAATAAAAATATTTACAACATTTTGGAAAATGATGACGTGGGATCAGCGAAAAGTATTTGTTTCTGGACATGTTACTCTTCAACCTCCAGCTAGGAGAACACAAACGAAAACAATCAAACGAAGCACCACAATGATTTACAGATTACACAATGGAAATGAATTGGTACAGGTGTGCAAAATCATGTTTATGAATACCTTAGGCCTGAGACGCTCGATGGTGGAGAGCTGGGTCAAAGATAGTGCTTATGGAATAAGTGAGTCTAAACATCTCAAAAATGAGAGGAGAAATCCGTCCAATTTTAAAGTCACATGTTTTGCAGAGAGCGTAGAATTTTTAAAAATATTTTTCAATGATTTACCCAAATTACCATCACATTACGTACGAAAAGACACTAATAAATTATATTTGGAGCAGCAATTCACTACAATAAAGGCCTTACACAACGTTTATAAAAATTATTGTGAAGAAAACGACAAAATCTCTCTGGGTAGAAAAAAATTCAAAGAAGTATTTAATGAACATAATTTAAGTTTGTTTTCTCCCAAAAAAGACCGGTGTGACATATGCATCGAGTTTGAAAATAAAAATGTAAATGAGGATGTTTGGCTTAAACATGTAGAAGAGAAAAATTCAAGTAGATCCGAGCACGAAAAAGATAAAACAAGAGCTTCAAATAATGAAGTGATACTTTTATGCATGGACTTGCAAGCCGTAAAGTTGACACCATCGTTAAATGCAACAAAAATTTATTTCAAAACTAAGTTATCATGTCATAACTTTACTGTTTACAATGAAACCACTCATCACAGTACATGTTATTGGTTTACAGAGACTGACTGTGGTCTAACCGCTTCAACTTTTGTTTCCTGCTTACTAAATTACATGGAGCGCCATTGTTTGTCAAAAAATCTTCCAATCGTAATTTATTCAGATGGTTGTACGTCGCAAAATAGGAACAACATAATGGCAAACGCTCTTCTTAACTTTGCAATGTTGCATCATGTTGAAATTTATCAAAAGTTTCTAACAAGAGGACATACACAAATGGCGTGTGATTCGGTACACAGTTGTATAGAAAGGAAATTAAAAAACCGAATTATCGAACTACCAAGTGACTATATTAAAGCTACAAAAGAGGCCCGGAAAAAACCAGAACCTTATGAGGTAATTCAGTTAACGCACGATTTTTTTAAAGACTACACAAGATCTGAACACTTAAGATATTCAAGTATTAGACCAGGGAGAGACAAAACAGTGAATCAAATAAAGTCATTGCACTATGATCATAGTGGTGCTATTAAAATAAAGCTGCAGTTTACTGACGAATACGAAGACCTTCCAATGAGAGCAAGAAATATGCAACCAATCTTGAATTACCCTTCTTCATATAAGAATCAATTACCCATTTCACTGAAAAAGTGGAAACATCTTCAAGAATTGAAAAGTGTAATATCTAAAGATACCCACGTGTTTTATGACAATCTTCCGTATACGTCAATAACTATTGATAACATGGAGAACAATAATATTAGTGAAGATGGTGTCGCCGTTGACAAAATACGTAATAATTCAAACTCCAAGAAGAAAAAAAGAAATTCTAAATGAAAAAAACCCTAATGAATGTTACCTTTTATGTTCATTTTTTATGAACATGTTTTCATGTACATAGTTTTCTTCTATATTATCCTATGATTAGTCATTTTAATTTACACTTATTTTGTTTCCAAAGTGTAATTATTATCTAGTTTTGTTGTGTCTACTTATTTTTTGTTAATCAAAAGTTCACATAATTTTTTCCAAAATTGTATCGTATATTTAAGTACTTATGTGTGTGATTTATATAGTTATTCAGTAAGATACCTAGAGTTTATTTTTTAATAATCATTTTTTATTTTTCTTATTAATTATATTGTTTAAAAAAAAACAAGCCCATTCAACATTTAAAATAAATTAAAAGTACCTACATGAATGGTTTAACTGTATTTTTTCATTATGTTTTTCTAATAAATATTTAGGTAATTCTTTTATGTTCCTACTTTTTATATTTTTTTAGTATAGCGGTGTATAAATAATATTATTTTGATAATAAAGTTAATTGTTTTTTATTCCAAAATACTTAGTTTCATTGGAACTTTCTATAGCAATAACTGCTATGTACACATTTTGAGGAAGCAATATCCGCTATCTACGGTATTATGTATTTAGAGTAATATTTATTACATAATAGTATAATCAGGTATTCAAGTACATAAATACAAGAGTTATTGCATTTTTACATTTTCAAAAAGTTGAGTAATTTGAATTTCAGAAAGTTTTTTGTCTCTCCTGAACAATTTGCTAAAGTGCACTTGGTAGGTATTGTCAGCTCACCGACGATATGTTGATATTTTTACATCGATATTTACATTTATTATTTGGAAATATGTACTATAAAACAACCATTTTTTCTCACATTGTTCGTTTACGCCTTGTTCTACATAATATATAGATATAAAAACACAGCAGAAAAAAAAGTTTGGAAACATTATTTCGACGCCAACGGTTTGCAGAAGAAAGTGTTGTCCTCGCTGCACGGTTGCGAGGAGAAAATGAGGTTTGCGTCCGTCTTACCTGTGTCGTGTGGTAGCAGTGTCCGTGTTCCGTCTTGCCTGCGCAGGCAAGACCACAGGTAAGACGGAGCGTGTGGTAGGGGCATAACGTAACCGAAAATTCGCTTCAAATGCTTCAACAGTTCACATTCCATCTATAGGCAATTATTGGTCTATTATTATTTTTATGGCATCCCATCCGTTGAGGGATGAATTGTACCAGTTTCAAAGATTTAATGTTTTGCAAATTATTTATTTATTTAATCAAAATATTATTTTATTTTTTATTTTTTTATTTTTCAGATTTTCGCAAACATACAGTTTTTTTTAACAAATAATAACAATATAATGAAAAGTACAATACATAAACCAGCAAAGTTTGCAGACATTACTTACTTATTTTTTAATATCTGGAGGGTTCTTCCTCTCCCCACTCGACATACACTACACATCATCAAGTACAAGAAAAAAACACCAAAGCTAGAAGGGCTCGCCGCCGGGCCCGAGAACCCACCAGGGCGCACACCTCGACGCTCGCCACGACGGATTCCCGACACCCGGCAGCAGTACCCTCATTAAAATGTGTATAACATGAACACCAGTAAGGGGATTGGGAAAGGTAAGGAATGAGGAAAAGGGAAGACGACAATGGATCGGAGGACCCCCGCCTATGCCCGATGAGATCCAGAACCTATCAGGGATCCAATTATGGACTTCTTAAACACAGAAAGGGATACATGAAAGATGTCGATACCAACAAAAAATGCGTTATAAATATCCGATGAACGATGAATGAAAGAACTCTGCAGGTAATTAGTGCTGCACCTCGGTTGTTTAAAAGTAAATGTCGTCCTGGTTAATCTGATTGGGCAGTTGAAAAAATTTTTACTTATTAGATAGTTGCTGTCGATTACGTTGTGAGTTATTTTATATAAGAAAGACATATCATGCAGCGTGCGCCTGTTCTCCAAGGTCATTATTTTATGGTGACGCGCAGAGAAACGCGAGTTTTCAAATGATAACAAACTTCTAAAATCCAAATGTTTTAAAAATTTATTCTGTACTCTCTCCAACCTGTCAATATACGTGATGTATTGGGGACTCCAGACCACAGTAGCAAACTCAAGGCAACTTCGCACATACGTAAAGTAAAGTAGTTTTAGTGTTTCTATTGACTTAAATGGCTTAGATACTCTCACAACGAATCCCAGTTGTTTAAATGCCTTGTTCGTGATCGCATCAATGTGAGCTCTAAGTGTCATTTTGCTGTCCAGCAGTACTCCGAGATCCCTGACAACGAGACATCTCCGCAAAGAAATTTTATTAATTTTGTAGTCGTAATGGAGGGGCTCCTTTCGTCTTGTGAAGGATATCGCGCTGCATTTATCAACATTAAGGAACAGTTGGTTTTCAGCACAGTATTGGGAGAGCCTATCGAGGTCGACCTGAAGAGACACCGCGTCCTCAAAATTGCATATCCTCCGGTAGACCTTTATGTCATCCGCATATACAAGAAAATCAGACGATCGAAAGCACCGCTGGATATCATTAATGTACATGATGAAGAGAATTGGGCCCAGGTGAGAACCCTGCGGAACACCGGACACGCAACGTCTGAATTGAGATGTTTCGTTGTTAACAGCAACAGCCTGGTGTCTTTCCCTGATGTAAGAAGTTATCCAGCGCAAGAGGTTACCATGCACACCATACTTCCCCAGCTTATGTATTAATATTTGATGGTTTATTTTATCAAACGCCTTGGAGAAGTCGGTGTACACAGCGTCAACCTGACCACCGCCTCCCATAGAGTTATAGATAAAGTCGGTGAATTGTATCAAATTTGATTCGACCGATCTGCCGCCAAAAAAACCATGTTGATTTGGCAACACGAAGTTCTTTATTGCCGGGGTTAGTTGTTCCACAACGATTTTTTCCATTATTTTGCTAAATAGAGACAACTTGGAAATCGGTCGGTAATTTTCTACGTCCCGTTTATTACCCGATTTGTGAATTGGAGTCACGTACGATTTCTTCCAAGCAGCTGGAAATATACCCCCCTCGAATGACATTTTAAATAAAACCGAGAGCGGTGATGCCAGCTCTGTAGCACACTCGACAATGAACGTTGGGGGGATTCCGTCAGGTCCCGGACCCTTATTTAGATCCAGCCCCTTTAATTTTTTACATATATCTGCCGCTTCGAAACTTATTATACTAATGTCTATTTCTCCCAGGCACTCCACGTCCGGTAACGGAGGAGCATCGCTAACAAATGAAGACTGGAAGAAACTACTAAATAGTTCACAAACCATTCTCATATTACTTGTGGTTTGATCTTTATAGAACATGCTATGGGGAAAATCTGAATGAGGTTTTTTTGAATGTAAATAATTATGAATACTCTTAGGGCTTGATCTAATTTTCGTTTCGATATTTGATATGAATATTCTATGACATTCCGCCTGCATCGACTTCTGCCTAGACCTAAGAAGAGAATACTCATCATAATTACCAATCAGGCCGGTGCTTTTCCACCTTTTATGTGCTCTTAACTTTTCCTTAATTACCCTAATCAAGTCGCTAGTATACCAGTTAGGAAACCGCGAATTAGAAAGGGTTTTACATGGAACAAATGTTTCAATGCATATTCTCAAGAAGTCATAAAACCTATCAAGCGCCCCCTCAACGTCCAAGCCCAAAAACTCTCTCTCCCAGTCAATACTGGACAAATATTCCCTTATGGACGAATAGTCGGCTCTGTGGAACTGTCTTACCTGTCTAGATGATTTTTTAATATGAGATTCACTCACGTCAGTAATCCGCAACGAGAGAGCCCGGTGATGCGAATCCTCGTCAATCAACGGGTCATCGCAACGAACAAGCTCGCAGTCCGGGACACCACCTAGCACAAGATCGAGCACACGATCGTTGGCATTAACTATTCCATTGTACTGTCTAAATTCTGAAAAAGATATAAATTCAATGAGAGGTACACAATTATTGTTATTTTCATAGTTTGTCACCACGTATGAGCGAGAACTTTCCGAATAACTCCAGTCAATAGTCGGAAGATTGAAGTCACCCAGAAGTAAAAAGTAGTCATCTGGGTTGTTCGAGATTAATTTTGAGGTATTTTCAAAAAATATGTTCTGATTGTTCAGATGATCGGTATTCTGTGGTATATAGGCACAACATATATGAAGGGAGCCCTTTGTTTTATCCGATGGAATAGTGACCCATAAGTCTTCAACATTAGTTCCCCAACCCAATTCATATCGACTATGCAATTCTGATTTCACCGCTATGACTACACCACCACCTAATTTTTGACCAGTCAATTCATAATTTCGGTCACGTCTGTATACACGATATCTCTCGTCAAAGAGCTCACGATCATAGAAATTCACACTAAGCCAAGATTCGGAAAGACATATTACATCATAGTCATTATTCATAACATTTTTTAAGAATGTATGTGTTTTCGTTCGAAGACCCCTGACATTCTGGTAATAAAACGTCAGAGAACCCATGGTTTAAACGGAATGAAAATCTCCATGCAGGCACACGCAAGAGGCTCCAGGGAAATGAAAAAGGAAAGGAAAGATGGAAAAGAGGATACTGATGTACATAGCCAATGAAATAGTAATAATAAACATAGGATACAACCACACAAAAAGAAAAGGAAAAAGAAGAAAAGAGAGAGATAAGGTACAAATATCAGACCTTCGAGAATCAATTGCCGATTACACAGTCACAGTATTAGCTTCAAATCTGCAGGTTTTCTTAACAGTAATGCTCTGGATCCAGAGTCCTTTCTGGCATATATCCTGCAGTTCTTGACCCATATATAATGGTACTCCTTGACCCTAGCCAAATCCCTGGCCTGCTTTAGCAGCTGCTTATTTGCAGGAGTAAGATGGCAATTTATATAAACTCTGGCTTCTCCATCACCATAGCCCAGCTCCGCCGCCTTCAGTCCACGCCTTCTTCGAACAGCAGCCAATAGAGCGTCGACCGGGTCTCTTCCACTGAATTGTACAACGATCTTTGATGGTCTCCTATGGTCGCTCCATGAAGCCACCCGTCTGACAAAATTGATGTTCAATGGATCAACAGGCGCTTCAAGTTTCTTGGCAATATTAATAATGATATCCTTAAGAGACTCATTCTTCACCTCAGGTACACCAGTAATTTCGAGATTATTCATCCTCATATATTGTTCCCTCTCCATGTTCTCCCCAGTCAGGCGGGCGACCTCAGACCTCAGTTGGTTCACCTCCCCCTCCACTGCCGCCGACCTCGACTCCCCCAACTCTCGCGATTTCATCAGATCTTCAAAATCATTCAGCCTTGACACATTGTTAGTAACAATTACCTCCATTTTATCCATCTTAGTCTCGATCAAGTTGCACTTGTCATTTAGATTGTTTAACGACGAATTATTTGATTCGAGTGCACTCTTAAAACCTTGAAATTCTCTAATTATACTCAGGAAATCTTCTCTTAGGGCTACGATCTGAGTCATAATATCTGTATTAGTTGGCTCAGGCATTACAGCATGCGAAGAGCCCTCCTCCGCGCTCACCATCGGACCCGAGGAGACCGTTGTGGGCAGCGGGGCGTCTGGAGTATCTCCCATGGTCCTGGATGCTGTCTTACATTTTTGACAGCGCCAGTTGGACTTCCTTGAACCCATCTTCCTAAAGGTAGTCTCTGCAATCCCCTGGCATAAGAAATGATAAAATCCCTCACAGTGCGCGCAATGGATCGCATCCTCTTGAATGAGGCTCTCGCTACAGGAAAAGCACTTCATGGTCGGGCTATTTATTTTATAATAATGTATTATTTTTAAACACTGGCACGAAAGAAAATGTTTATAACTTACTAGTTGTATGAAAGACAAGAGATATAGAGTCTGGCCATCAAATTACGCACATAACAATATAACATTGATAAAAATAGTTCATATGGTTTGTTTAGTCTGATTAATCTATAATAAAAAGCAAAAAAAAGTTCAAAAAAGTTTTGAAGAGGTCGGAACTCGAACCACTGTTACTACGGTCACGCGACAGCAGCCGGCGCCGCAACTATCTGGGTCAAAATTTAATATGTCTGTGACGTTCTTCTATATTAATTAAATTCTCCAATAGATGGCTCCCATCACTAATATCACTCAGGAAGGTCTTATTCGTGGTTTGATCCTGCACTATATTTATTTTTAAATAAATAATTTATTTAAAAAAAGTTCCGCCAAGGGTGGTACTTGAACCACACTCTCCTCGTGCACGACACCGGGTAGCGCATTAACCATCTGATCCACTCGGTGCGACAGTTTGTTTGTCGTAAATCAGCTTTAATAACAAATTATAAAATCAACTAATGAGCAAACTTGCGTAAATTTGATTTACTACCTCTACTGTTCACAACAATATTATTATAAGAGTACAACCCCTGATCAATTACGCTTCAATATCCACTTAATCCAGCGCTCACCATTACCTTTTAAAAAAGAAAACGCACACTGTGCCACGCACCGAATAGTCCTCCACATTACAGGATCACGCACTCTCAAGCAACACAAAAACACCCACTCAAAATGTCAAACAATTTCGTGAATTTTCACTGTGCATGGGCTATCATTTACACTCTCCAACAAAATAGTACTTCACTGTTAAATACTCGAGTCCACTTTCATTATAGAACAAAACTTTGCACTTTATAAGTAATTTTTCGCCAAAACAACAAATAATTTGTAGGAGAAAAAAAACAACACCTGACAGTTCGAATGACAGTTGATAGAAAAAAAAAAAATGTATGTTATGTTTTATTTTATTTGGCAATTGGTCTAATGTCCTACGAATAATTCGTTTCGTTTCCAAGTTAAAAGAGTCGCACTGCAAGCGCGCGGTGTGTCACTGTGATACGGAATAGTAGGAAGTATCAGTATAAACATGGATTTCCCAGCTAACATACTTGTGTAATACGACTCTTATATCCTGGTTCATTTTTGTGAGGGAATTCGCTATTTATTTGTATGTGTGCAAGAATCCTGTTCATAATAGTCAAATAATTACACTTTATGATTTAAAGTGTATTAAGACAAAACATTGGAACATAGTCGCGCTTATAAAAAAATGGCTATAGAATGACGCATTGATCAAATTATTTTGAGTTTTTACAATATTGTTAAGATGACGTCTTTTTAGAAGTCATCTTGACTACATATCAGCAGATTTCGTTATTTTGTGTGTACAAGAAACACTTACATTTAGATATCTTTTTTTGTACTCACAATCAAGATCGTCCGATGGAAATCAAGTAGCCTAAAAGTGCGGGAGAAAATCAAGAGTGATCTAAATCATTGGTCATCAATGAAGAAATAATGAGAAAAATAAAAAATTCTTGAATGTTTCAAAAATAATTCTTCAGATACCAATGAAAAAAAAAAAGAAAATGAAAAAAATAAGATCCATCCTTGTCGCTCACTCATTGCTGATGATCGTGACCATCGCCACCCCACCATCCCAACCAGCAGTTCCCAAAGTCCGCGTTCCAACGCCATGTCATTGTGCATTGTGCAGGGCTTCCCACAGTGCCCCCCTTGTTGCCTCTTTTACCCGGTCGCTCCATCTCATCGGAGTCTGACCCCGAGCTCTGATGCCTTCGATTCTCCCCGTTAGGAAAAATAGATAAGACAAAAAGGTACATTTCACAGTTTTGAAGAAAAATACTTATCGTGAAAATATTACGTATATTTTTTTAAATTACCTTCTTATTGAAGTGCCATATAGCGGGTCTATCTAAAGTTTGCGATCACTTAAGCGAATTTTTCTCGGCTGGGTCCTTGGCGTCTTTCAATTTTTCCAATCTTCATAGTTGACAGCAACTCTTCGTCTGCTACAGTACGCCTTATAGGTCTTTAACATTTATCTATTATCACGTTTATTTTTACACTTTAGTTAGGTAAATTATTTTTCAACTTTTCAGATAAAGTTGAACATAAAAAAATATACTTGCTTTTTTTTAAGCAAAGTCTGAAACCTTATGATGAAGGGGAAGAGGAGTTTGAAAAATTGCTGATTGCTGGAATACATCAGGTGAGAGCCTTCATTTTCAGTATTTTCAGACCTTGCAAGTTGAAGACTCTCATGATAGGTCGAGGAACGACGATTTTAAATTCGACCACCAAATGGTTGATGAGGTTAAAGTACAAAGGCAGCCATTGTCAAAAATGATCTTAAATGTTGATAATACGTCCTTGCGGACAAAGTTGGAAATTCAAAAAACCGCAACCTTTGACATGTTGTTGAATCTGGGTTTCCCGCATAGCATCGGTTTATTTACTCTACGGTTATGGGCGTAATAACCCTAGTTATTATTTAACATTCTTATCAGCGTCTAGATCAGTGTACTTAAAGTGCATTCTGCGTATACATGAGGTATAAGTCATTTCAATCATCTGAGAGTGAGATCCGCGAATAACGGACAACCTCAGTTCTGTTATCTGAATGCACACAATGTGTTTGATCGATGCTTGGTCGTACGAAATAAAACACGAAAATCGATCGACAAAGGTGCTTTAAAAAAAATAAAGAAGTGAAATTTGATATTGTAAATTAAATAATTTGTGATATTTGTTGTTTTCATTCAAATTAGCAGCCTATTTCCATCAATTTAATTTCATTTGAAAGCCAAAAAGTCTATCTAAGAGAAAATCAACAACATCTTAAGGAAACTTATCAAAGAGTAAACAAAAATTTACCTATATTACATAAGAAATTAAAAAAAAAACATTTTTTTTTGGCCTGTAACTATTAAAAAAGATAGTTGAGGTAAGCTTTTCTATTAGTACCTATATTTAATTCAATTTTTCGATTTTTTTTTTATAAAAACAATGAATCTGTGTTTCACAAAATGAACTATTGACAAATTTCAGCAAAGATGGAATTGGAAAATTGTTGGCACCGGGATTTAAGCTCACGACCTAGTAAACTGTACAAGTATATACGAAAACCGTCGACTGAACTGCTATTCAAGCATTTAACAAACTCTCATCATAATTAATTTTAAGTTTGTCTCTTTTTTTTCGTGATATTCACCATTAAAATGGACGTTGTATGAGAACAAACAAAATAAACATTCAAATAAACAAAACAAACGTTCATAAAAACAAACTATTCCAACTGCCCTTTTTTTATTCAAACTATTTTCCAACAAGAAGAAGATGCATATAGTGTTATTATTTTTTTTCTAATAGCAGTTCCACGTCCGTTTTAAGGTGAAGCTCCTCACATTGTTTTCATCGTTCGTGTTAATAGATCGTTATCAGTGCAAGAACTTTATTTTAATTTCATTTTCAATTGTTCCCTTTAGACAACTACCTAATATGGAGCATCTTCAGTTGTTTTTTTTTTATTTATTTAGAATAAAAAACCACTGGGGAAATCACACAATTAGGTATTTAGAGACGAGATAACAATGGATTAGTCATCAATGTTCGGGATAACCTAAAGAGTGGAGATTGGCGTCGCGACCGAGACCCGCGACACCACTTACATAACAGGGGATAATACCGTTTTGGATCTGAGCCCGCGCAGGCATGAAGTGTTCCGAGTTCCGCGTTCTTTGTAAACGCAGCGGCAGTCAGACCGCGCCGGTCAGTATTTAACTGAGCGAGCATTTAGCTCGCGTTCTTGCGTTCTATTGTCAGAAGTACAAAGAAATCGCGGGACGCCTCGCTCGCAAGATGGCTTAGGTACACAGAAAAATGAATTAAATTAGTAAGGGAAATGCGTCGAAATATCGCCTTTCTCAAGTTACGTATAGAAATATCGCCTTTCTCCGGTTACGTATAGAAATATCGCCTTTCTCAAGTTACGTATAGAAATATCGCCTTTCTCCGGTTGCTGTCTTATTTTTTAATTTCCTTTTTTTATATAATTATGTATGCAATTCATTAAAGCTATTTATTAACATTCGGAAGCAAATAAAAATACGTTCTTCATATAATAATAAGTAATTCAGGAAAAAGAAAACTGAACTCTCCTTTTTCATCTCGCTCAGTGTTAATCGGATGCACCCAGTATCTTTTAACTGTCGATTTGTTGAAGAGAAATTATTTCTCGAGACAGATCGGCAGTATCAAGCCAAGATACGTGAGATTTGTATGGCCAGGTCTACATTTTAAACGGTTTTTCGAACTTTGACGACAAAAAACACCAACTTAGAGGCTTCGCAGCATATATGTTCCATATATGGATTTACTCAGAATTCGGAGGAGAACATTTAGTGTGTCTGTGTGTGTGTGTGAGGGTGTGTCAGGGTGTGTCTGTGGGTGTGTCTCTGTGTGTGTGTGTGTCCCCCCCCCCTTATAACTTTTGATTAGCTTGATGGTCAGATCCTAAAATTTCAGAAAATATTTAATACTTTAAGGCTACAAAACATGTATACTCAGAATTTTGAAATTTTCTTTCAGTCAGGGGTAATCAACCTTTGAATTTTTACTTAATTTTTGCATATATCTCGAAAACTATAAAAGCTAGAACCCTAAAAATGTATATGTATATAGAAAAATACAATATCTCAAATCCCATTTTATGAAAAAGTTACAGGATTTCTCAAACTTTTTTTATAAAGCAAAATATTTTTTTTATGAAAAATTTATGAGTTTCAATGCCTATATTTCAGAATTTTATAAAAATATCGAAAAACGCCGAAACCCATTAACTAGATAATTTAATTTTCTATAAAAAATGTTTACATTATAGCAGTATATCTCAAAGTTTTCTTAACAATTTTTGTAAAAATTTAATTTATTGACGACATCGTTTCATACAATAAACATACCGACTCAGGCCATCGACAGTTGGATCTCATGTTTACATGCAACTAGTCTTAACAATTTTTGTAAGAATTTGATTTATTGACGTCATCGTTTCATACAATAAACATACCGACTCAGGCCATCGACAGTTGGATCTCATGTTTACATGCAACTAGTATTAATCCAACTGTCGATTTGTTAAAGAGAAATTATTTCTCGAGACAGATGGGCAGTATCAAGCCAAGATACGTGAGATTTGTATGGCCAGGTCTACATTTTAAACGGTTTTTCGAACTTTGACGACAAAAAACACCAACTTAGAGGCTTCGCAGCATATATGTTCCAAATATGGATTTACTCAATTTTTGTAAAAATTTAATTTATTGACGACATCGTTTCATACAATGAACATACCGACTCAGGCCATCGACAGTTGGATCTCATGTATACATGCAACTTGTTTAAATTAACAAGTTGCATGTATACAAAATGTTAAGAAAAGTTTGAGATGTACTGATATAATGTAAATATTTTTTATAGAAAATTAAATTATCTAGTTGATATATTTCGGCGTTTTACTATATTTTTTTTAAATTCTGAAATATAGGCATTGAAACTCGTAAATTTGTCATAAAAAAATATTTTTATTTATAAAAAAAAGTTTGAGAAACCCTGGAACTTTTTCATTAAAATCAATTTGAGATATTGTATTTTTCTATATAAATACACATTTTTAGGGTTCTAGCTTTTATAGTTTTCGAGATATTTGCAAAAATTAAGTAAAAATTCAAAGGTTGATTACCCCTGACAGAAAGAAAATTTAAAAATTCTGAGTATACAAGTTTTGTAGACTTAAAGTATTAAATATTTTCTGAAATTTTAGGATCTGTGCATCAAGCGAATCAAAAGTTATAAGGGGGGGGGGGGGACACACACAGACACACTAAATATTCTCCTCCGAATTCTGAGTAAATCCATATATAGAACATATATGCTGCGAAGCCTCTAAGTTGGTGTTTTTTGTCGTCAAAGTTTGTAAAACCGTTTAAAATTCAGACCTGGCCATACAAATCTCACGTATCTTGGCTTGATACTGCCGATCTGTCTCGAGAAATAATTTCTCTTCAACAAATCGACAGTTGGATTATGATCGAATTTCGACTTAGAGAACATAATATTTTTGTCGCTACACAAAACATAAAAGTGACCCAAGGGTACTTACCCTTGAGGAATATCTTTCTTATGACGGGATTAAATTCTTCCAAAATTTACAGAATATTCTTTTACAAAATTTCAATAAAACAGGCTTGTAAATACCTGTGTTTTCTAATCATGGCGTAGGCTTCGTATTATAAAGACATCATATGGTGATTATAATGTATGCGTATTAGTCACTGGATAATAAATAATCTAAGTAGGTATATAAAAAACTACGGTGTTTGTGTAGTGATTATCAATAATGTAATTATGTCAAACACTTATTAATAATTATGTTTGAAAACAAATCGCCAGATTGCCGGTACGAGTAGCTTAACAGCGAAACAAATTAGCATGTTGTATTGATTTGTTTTGGAGTAAATATCTCACCTCTAGGCTCTTACATTACGTTATAGTAAGCGATGTTCGTTTGTATGTTTCATACAAAAAGTATAAAAGATTCATAACTAGCTGTCCCGACAGACGTTGTCCTGTAAGTAGTCCTTGCTATGAATATTGATTTCAAATTTGTAATTTATACAGACATATTATGTTTAAAATATGTTTGAAATGAAATTATTTCTGAAAGCTCGAAAAAAATCCATAAAAAATCTGCGTTTAATGTCAATGGCTGTCAGGTAAACAATATTTCTTTGTAATAGAAATTTTCATAGATGGCGTTGGCGTCGCAGGAAATCCGTTCCATACTAACTTAATATTATATTTTGTATTATTTCTTTTGCATTTTTTTTTCATTTTTTTTATAGTTATCCGGGGCGGAGAAGAATCGATTATACCAAGCATCATAAAACCTGTTCAGCCGATCTCGATTTATAAGTGTTCGCACTAACCCGACTTTCTTTATATTATAGATATGAAAGGAGTCTACCTCTAACTAAACAGTGTGTTTTAGATAGTCGAGAAGAAAATTTATCGAAAAAATGCTGAAATGTTTGGGAAAAAGTTTTTTCTTCTTTTTATACGCACTTAGGCAATATATTTTTTTTTAAATTGATTAATCAAAATGTGCATAGGTATAACTATGTATTGTGTTACCTCGACACTTGATCAAACGAATTGTATAGGTAATGACCAAAAATGGATCTTTGAAAAAAAAATTTCCGGAAAAGTTGTTTTTCTTGATTAGGGCACTTAAATTTAATATATTTGAAAAATTCATACTTAAATTGTTTTTTTATTCATATTATCTTGCAGTTTATTTTCTTTAAATCTCTTTTAAAAGCCAGAAAGTCTATACCTATAAAAAAAAACCCCAAAAAAAAGTTAGGTACTTACAGTTTTTTTCTTTGTTGTCTTTTCAGTCGGTGTAATCTCAGTAATTGTATTATTGAAAATATGTAGTTCATTTATTTTTACGATGTTACTGTAAAATTTGTTTCCCGTTTCTGTGATTGAAGAGGATTCATAAATATGACTTCTTCTCCTCTTCTTCTTCTCAGCCTATACCCGTCCACTCCTTGACAAAGGCCTCCTCCATCTCCTTCCATAACGCTCTATCTTGGGCTTTCTGGATCCAGTTGACCCCTACGTGTTTAACGAGGTCGTCCTTCTACGTAGTGGTGCATGGTCTCCCAACGTTCCTGGCAGTCATTATGGGTCTTCAGGCTTCGCTCCTCTTCGACCATTCCTCTGCCTGGTCTCTTGCAATGTGACCTATCCACCACCATTTGAGGGAAACGATATGTTAGGCAATATCTGAAATCTTGGTTGTTTGTCGTATTACGTCACTGTTTCCAGACCATATGTTGCAACCGGTACTACGCAGGTCTCAAATATGACATTGTGTTCAAAAAATGTTCCAGTCGCAATCACTCAGGTTTTTTTGCAATCATTACATGTCAGCCAATATACTTCCATTATGCCGTCTTGAATTTTTGGCGTCAAATATCAATAAGCCTTTTTTGGTTTTAAAAAATACGGAAACCTTAACAAAAATATGCGGGTGCGAGATGCTAGAGCTAAATCAAGTGAGGCTGACGTAAATCTAAAATACGTCTGTTTGATCTATTAATCAATCTATCACATTAATATACCTTCCTTCCAATATTGTGTTCACAGAGATGTAAGTGAATTTGGATATGATGTCATTACAAATAATCATTTTTATATAACATGTTCATTTTTGTATAGAACTGACTCATCCGATTTTTTTTCTAACTTTTTTTTAGCAAAAGTAGATCCGTTTGTATTTTTTTTTTCAATCAATACTCCGTTTCTGATCACAATCAGGGGCATAGGGAGGCAACAAGAGCCTTCCTTTGCGCCCGATCATGCGCGGCCACAATGACCTCCTCCCACACCATGTCCAAATCCCTCAGCTCTGCTTCGAAAGAGCGAAACACGGTATGAGAGGATCTTTCTCGTCTTCGGGACCTCGATGGGAGGAATAACAATTCTGTCATCGGCCATCTGTCATTTAGCACGCTTAACACGTCATGTCTCAAGCAAGTCTATCTCTTGTCCATAATGTTAGAGATGATGGGCCTCCGCTGGGTGCGCCAGCGTATAGCGTCGTTGTGATCCGGTGGTACCATCCCAAAATTCTCCAGAGGCACTTCATTTTAAACATTTATGAAATCATGGGTTAAATTTTTTCTATGAGATTTTTTCCACAACTTAGCTTGCTAAGCTATTTACTTAAAGTTTTTTTTACCCATCACGCCGTGTTCCGTAAGGGGTAGGTAGATGGCTTTCTCTCTGCCTCCACTCTTTTATACCAGCATACCTACTTATTTCGTTTCTTCCACTGAAATAACATTTCAAGTACACTCTCTCCTATTTCTCTTACTTTTTACCTGGCCTTTCTTGAGGACGGAATCGATGTGTGCAATCCACGTCATTCTCGGTCGGCCACGACGTTTTTTTTTTAATTAATTTCATTTATTTTTATGCATAATTATAAAAAAAATATTAGCATTCGCTACTCTTTCTCTACATAAACTATAAGAATGAGAAATTTCATACCCCTCCGTCCGCGCAATACCTACTTCATAGGCGAGGTAGGCTGTGTGCGCGAGCGCAATATTCTTACGTTGTTCCCGCCAGAGCTTTGAATACGAACGAAATATGGACGTTTCAGAAATATTTTTATGTTATTATTTTATTAGCTTAACTCAATCGAATTAATTTTGTATTGTTTTTATGGGGGCGCAGTGCACATTATGTACAATCATATTAACGGGTCTAGAACCACAGGACAACGTCTGTCGGGAAAGCTAGTTAATAAATAGATATGGATGATAGATGTTAGAAATGAACCTGTAACTAAGTATATCGAAGTTCAAAAATAAATATAAAAGTTTCCAACTAGAAAATGACGAACATAAAATTTTTTTTATAATTATTTTGTTCGACGGTTATCTTTTGCTGAGCTTGTTATAGTTCAATGAGTGATTGATTTCCCAAGTCCACGAGAGCAATAAACAAGGCAGGGTAACCACACACTACACACATTTAGGTAGGTACACTTACTACATATTATCCTCATCTCATCGCCGTGATTGCCTATAATTATTAACAACAGGTGCGGGAACATTTTTATTTATTTGGGACTAACATCATCGTTGTACCACAACATATCAGCGGTTGTTGATTCATTCATAAGAAGTTAATAATAATTACATGATTACATAATAGTTTTTGTCATTCAAATTTATGGTCATTTTTCATTCATCTTTTATATAGGTACCGCAAATTTGGTTTGGAAGGTCGGTCACCCGAACAACTGACGGGTAAATTTTCAAATAATTCAATTTCTATTGTTTTTGCGAAAACTTCTCTAGGTTGACGTTTCTTTATTTCTGACACGGGACTATATGCACTGAGTACAAAAATATTATTAGATAATTTTTATGGATGCGCAGAACCTAAAATTGGTTCCTTTATTCAACAGTCACGTGACTGAAGATAAATGATCAATAATAATTAATTTTACATTCATCCACAAGCACAAGACAACACAACAAAACAAAACCCATAGGTATTTCCTAATTTATTATATGATTAAAACTTAACTAAAAAAAAAATAAAATTCCTCTACGCTAAAATATTAAAAACAAAAAATCGGATGTCACACAATGTTACCGACAAACGTAACAGTTTGTATATGACCTTAACAGCAGTCGCGTCATACATGTTGGGACCATGGGCAGTAGCACATTATTTCTCTAGTATTATTTATTGTCAAAGACTATATGGGAGTGTTCCCTTCCCAGCTCTGTGAACTAAACGCCTGCAATTCTCTCTGCAATCCGCAGCTTGCATGGACCAGTTATAGGTCTTTTTGTATTATTTTGATTCCCTGCCGCTGCCTTTTTTTAACAGGAACACTCCTTGGATTATAATTCATTGTAGGTTAGCTGGATCCCTTCAGGTGATGTGTTCTAAGAATCATAACATTCCCTGATTACAGACTGTAGAAAATCTCTCTTTTATTCTAAGTTCATTAACTATCGAATCTTCAGTTCTCTTGGCAGTCCATAGAATTATTACCACGAGTCGTTAGCACCATATTTTATAAGCGTCTATTGTTTAGGCTTAGAGAAATAGCGGGAAATCAGTATTTTCATCACAAAAGTATTAATTTTTTAGCCATTTTATAATTTTTGAGAGGTCAGGCAGTCACGACAATACATATAAATCAATATTATAAAAACAGATTATAAATCAGCGAAGATACCAACATAACCTATAACATGTAACATACATTAAATAATAAAAACATAATATAATCAAAATAGCAAAAAGTTAAGAAGTCAAATATAATA
This sequence comes from Mystacides longicornis, assembly GCA_963576905.1. Classification (NCBI taxonomy): domain Eukaryota; kingdom Metazoa; phylum Arthropoda; class Insecta; order Trichoptera; family Leptoceridae; genus Mystacides; species Mystacides longicornis. The sequence goes on from OY756436.1 coordinate 10,875,030, forward strand.
AAAAAAAAATATTAGAATTCATAGACTATAGTAAAAACATTACACATATGTATATTGATGAGTTAATGAGATACAAAGTAAAACTGTTGATAGGTAAAACAATAAAAAAATAAAAATAGGTAGCTAATAACCATTACGTTATGAATTTGATTGATTTTATATAAATAACGGACACAAATTTTCAATAATAAAAGATAACAATTATCATAATAGGCCCGTCAATAATCCATCATTTTATTATTTTGTCAGATTTATGTAGTATGAGTCACGTGCAATATGGGATTATTTACCTCATATTATTGGTACTATGTTTCACCAGCGATAGGTCTTCAGGATTATATCATGATATTATGTCAGGCAACTTACTGCACCTTAGTGACATCCTCAGCCGCACATCCGATTGTCGGAGAAGAAGATGAAGGTTGTTGATGTCATAATAAGATAACCTCATTAATCATTGATATGAAATAAGGCATTTGTATATGACTCACATTCATTAAAATTTCTTGATCAAGGTAAGCCTTATAGACGTACTGGCCTCACAGCAAAACTCCCCTGGGTGACTAATTTCATACAACTCTACCATTTTCAGCATATCTATCCTATGGATTCAGCCTCCATCAGTTTATTTCTTCCATTTCCTGTTAATGGTGAGTTGAGGTCCCTTTCTGCAAAGTCCATCCACCTCAACTTGGTTTTTCGTCTCTTTTGTCTCCCTTTTGGTAAAGATCATACCTAACCATTTTATTATTGTCTCAAGATTCATTTCTTTTATTTCTTTTCTGTTTGTGTCATTTTATTTTTTCATGCATCAGCATTTTCTTTTTGCATCGCCATGCGTGATTTTGGTACGTGTGACGTTAGCATCGTCATTTTACATCTGGCACAACTTGATTTTTAATGGTCATCTACAAGTTTCGTTGTCGCAAATAGAACGGGTTACTGTATTTTTCTTTTATCTGAAATTCAATAAATTTCAATCTAACTATCTAGTTAACGTGTTTCTTTTCTTTTACCAGGTTTTAAAATAAATTTCTCAACATGTATAGAAACATGATAATATATCAGTTCTCAAGAGTTCTTTTCCTATTTTCTTATCCTTATACTCTATTACGTTTCTCTCAATTATTTTATCCTTTATCGTATGTATCAGAATAATCAACTTCATCTTTACCTTCTAAATGATTGCGATTTGGCTTCCTGTTTGTTATTTTTTTTTCTTTTACAACCAAAAACCCCTATTTTTGGCCCTGTTTAAGTTACAAATATGATAGCCAATATATATTACTGTACCTTTTTTTAACAATCGTGTTAAGAGCAAAAGGGAGTATAAATAAACCCTCTATTGCACTTTGAATTATCGTAACAGAATATTTATTGATTTTACGGCACAAAAATGATAACTGTTAGGGAAAAATCGCAAAACGATATATAAACGATAATAATCATATTAGCCCGTAACTATCCACTGCAAGACATAGGCCTCCTCACGCTCACGCCACTCCTCTCTGTCCCTGGTCATCCCCGTCCACTCTGTCCCAACGGCACGCACGATGTCGTCATATTATAAATTATAATAATAGAGTATGTCCAAGATATGATGACAGTCTATCGTTTAAGACCCTTTAACTCCAGAGCAGGCCCGTCACATCTATAGTAACTATTTATTGAGAATTTATCATATAGCCAATTGTCTAAGGGGAGGGTTGTTATAATGTAAGAAAGGCTCTCTGATATTGTATTATTTTTGTAGCGGAACAGGAGTATTTGGACATGGTCTGAGAGGAGATCTCTACGCAAAATCAAACGCAGTGGAGAGATCTTGTTGCTTTCATATGCCTTTTGGTTGGGTCAAAAAGGATATGCAGATAGAGCTACAATAAAAGCTAATTAGAAGTCTAGGGCTTCTTAACAACTTGATACTTAATTAACTCATTCGTTGTTTAAGTAGTTAATTTAAATGAAACTATCGTAGTCCTCTTACAACCATCATTTTTTTACATATTGAGTTATGATGTGAACATCGGTCTTAAAGGATTCATTGATATGACGTACGCCCTAAATTCACTGTTGTTGTTGACTTATACTCTCAACGGCGGTTTATCATAAACGTAAGATTTTCTCATAAACGCGGCTTAAAATTTCAGAATGATGATAAGAAAAAAAATATCAAAACAAAAATGTTTAAATGACAGATAACGCGATCAGAACAATGTTATCTCTGAGGAATTATGCAGAAGATTATTTCTTAAGAGACGACCTCATAAGGTCGTCTTAGAGTTTGATAACTCCGGGTACGACTATCGGCTCTCGAACTTGAAAGATGGTCTGCCGCTTGATGGCTTTTGAGGAAGCCTACAGCGGATAAAACTCCTTAAGAGGATACAGATAAGGAATTGTGGAATCCGTAGGCTTCAAACTAAGGAGCGGATATACATGAGTAGAGAAGAAATTACATTTTTGGTGAATTTTACCCTATTGGAGTTCTTGATCAGTCTTAAGTTGTAGAGATGCTTCGAGATTTTAAATAGGTGGGAATCGTGAATGTTCCACTAGGAAATCAATTAGGTATGTTATAAACAAGCCCAAAGTTTTAGGGAGTTCTCAAGAGCAATTATTAATCAACTACTTACTTTTACAATACCCGATCAATGTTCAGCAAGATCAGGAAGGAAACTATTGATCTACAACAAAGAGTATGTTGTACCTATCATTAGTGTGCAGGTATTCCATAATTAAACGGATTGCATTACCCTGCTCTGAGCCGCAAACGCAATGTGGTGTGTCAATAATTATTATGTTATGGAGGTGAACAGGAGAGGTATTGTGATAAGATCTTGGCCGACAGATAAGATATTCCTAAACCAGGGGGTTTTCGGAATTTTAATCGACCTCGCACAACCAAAGAAGAAATAACCATTTTCTCCGCTATGAATATGGCCTGAAAATCCTTCTCCAGTTATAAAATAATGAGCCAAAGACAAATAGCTGATGGTAATAAAACTGTATCTGTTTCATAATCGTGTTTAAAATCATGCAAGTCATAATGTAATAAATCATCATTGTTCTATAATACCTACTGCGTGCTAGTATTCTCTGAGCGAGATTTTGTCATTGGGATTCCCCTCATAAAAAAAAAACAAAACAAACAAATACAATCGTTTGATTAAAGTAAAAAATGCCAAGTCTCTCATCCATGAATAACAATGGAGATGTGGCGCTTGGCTAAGACTCGATTCGAAGAAAAAAATATTGGATAAACCTGGACGGAACGCCGCGCAATTTCTAAGGGTACTCCTAGGCTTGCACGCAGCCGGGTATTACATCATGACAACTATAACTACATAGTTACTTAACTGCCTTTTCTGTCAGCACCTTTTAATGCTTAGATAATTGTTTGTCTATGTGATAATTTTGATCCACACTTTTTTATAAATTAGAAATAGAGAAAGATGAAGGAGACACCGAAGAAGATTATATAAAATCATGACAGAATCCAGAATAAAGTTCTTAGATTGTCTGTTCTCGCTAAGGAATTATTTGTTGGAAGACTGGACTCACCAAAATGAACTATCAAGCGGAAATTATCTGCGGTTTAACAAGATGCTGTCCTATGCTAGAATGAAGTTTTACAACTGACGTAAGATTGAGAGGCTTGAAGAAATTTTGTGGCATCCACATCCACCACGTTGAGAGTCAACGTGGATTAAGTAAGTAAAAGTCAAATCTAATGAACAATCCTTACCTTACCAGTCGTCATCCTCACTGTTGAAGATCGCGGCCATCATGGTCGGTGGCTTCTGTCATAGACCATTGTTCTGCAGGTTTTTCTGTTTGCAGCCAGTTATACGGCGCGATGGAGCTGAGCAAATTTCTGCTTTATTCGCTCGGACCAACAGATTGGCGAACTACATCTAGTTCTTTTTTCCGGTGCTTCCGATAATCCCGACCAATACATGCGCTCGATACAGATGCTTAATTCTTGCAGTTTTGATACATTTATTCTCCTTGCTATCAAAGGTATTTTTAGCATTCACCTCCAGCACTACATCTCGAAGGCGTTTATCCTCTCCCGGTCTCGTGCTCGCACAGTTCTGGATTTCACTCCATAAAGAAAAATGGAAAACACTGAAGTGCGCACAAGTTTAACTTTTCTGTTCTGGATACTCCATGATTTCGTGCTTTCCAGATTTTACTAAGGAGGTCCATGGCATTCGCTATCTCTATCTTTTTCTCTGATTTCAGTTTGTACAGTATATTACACATACTGTCACCAATCCAGAAGAGTACCAAGCACATGGATATTGTCCAAGGTATGTATATGAACTACTTGTTATCGATTTTATAATCTGGAATTTTGTGCCACTGTTATTTTGTAGTGTATTTGTCTACAATCACGAGTTTGATCTTAGCTTTGTAAATTATAAGATCTAGCCTGAGGATCTCATCTTCTACTATTTCTTCCTCATTAGATGCGAGCAAATCGGTATCATCCGCATGTATCAGATTTGATATTTTTCTGCCTCCGATCGAAACCCCTCCATGCCAAATTTCCAAGACTTTCCAAGACATTAAGAGTTCACCATAAATAATATTAGTAAAGAAGAACAGTAGATTTCGCATAAAAGTGGTCTGAGAATATTTCAACGATAGAGATAGTGACTTGTCCATCGAACGAGATCATCTCCTGATGAGATCACGAAGAGAGAAAGTAGTAGTTGAGATTACCACTCTATGCAGTTGGTGACTTGATACGTTATACAACATGACAGATACTAATTTGCGGCATTCAAATTCTGCTGAAACACCTGTTATTATAAAACCAATAATTCTTAGCGAAACACCCAATAAATCTCAATATCATTATAAAAAAATAATCATAATGTATCATTTTGTTAAAATAAAAAAGATACAAGAATTCGCGGACAAGTTCGCCAGACTTACGGGCGACATTTTCACCTTGTAAAAAGCCAAAATAAATCTATATTTATAAAATACAACAAATGTTACGAGAAATGTGTCCGTTATGGACTCGTAAAGCATCCAACCGATATGTCCCAAACTGGATTAATTTGAAAGCTAATATAGCTATAATGGTTCGACAACATTAGAACAATCTCTATAGTATAAAATATAAGAAATGTAAGTCAGCTACAGATTAGGAACTTATTTTTAAGAATTTTTCGATAGAACGGTATTAACGCAAAGATGGTTTGAGACCAAACAGTCTATATAAAGTATATAAGGGTCTGTACAGACCTGAACATGCGCGGTAATGTAACCAATGTAACGTTGCATGCAACGTATCAAAATTCCATTGTGCTATTAGAAATGGCTTGAGACTACTTCTCTTCTTCTTTTGCCATGTCAGATCCCCCAGAAGTCAACTACCCGTCTGAGTAATTCCACTTGTTGGATCCATTCAAGAAAACCGAAAAAAAGAAGCAAAATGTATTTCTTTTTTTAGAGTATTTGAAACATTTCGGGTGTTCGCTAGTACTCACTAAAACATGACATTATCGTCTCAATACACGGAGATATTTTTTTTATAATCTATATAATAATTTAGAAATGTTTTTTTATTTGCCTTTGACAATACTTTAACCGTATATGTGAACATCACGCTCAAAATACAAATGCTAAGATAGATATTAATATGCCCAGAGCAGTATAAAATGCTGGAGAAGGTTCTTAAATACAATTTGCTGCATTAACTTTAATATATTTAGAGCTATTTAAAAAAACTGTATTTTTTAGGATCTTCATACAAATTTCTCAAAAAGACTTTTGGAAACAAAATTACTCATGTAAACGTTGAATGGGATCTTGGTATTACGGTATGAAAATGTAATAAAATAATTGTAGATTGATTTGTTATACATATAAATGTTATTAAAAGCTTATTATTCTCAATAAATAAAGATTTAATGAAAAAATTTGCAGCTTGATTTTGAAGTTTGACAGATACAAATCACCCTCTATGGGTGGGTTGCCCAATTAATATCAAAGCAGGCAATGTATGTAGCTAAGATTCAAACCACAGAGCTCTCTCTATGAAAACTTGCAAATTATGTCGGTAGGTTCGTATAATATTTTTTTTATTATTATAGACCTCCAAAAAAAATAAAATATTATACGAACCTACCGACATAATCAGTATATTTATATTATCTGTGGACATAATTTGCAAGTTTTCATAGAGAGAGCTCTGTGGTTTTAATAGGTTCGTATAATATTATGAGGTCGGTAAAACAAAAATAGTAAAAGTGTCATTCTTCTTTTTCTGTGCTTATGTCAGTTAAAGTGGTATGTTAAGCAATGGGATGCTAGAACCTACCGATCAAGCCTGACAATCGGAATCAAAAACGTAAAGCAAGACGGGTATAAGCTAGTAGGTATCACATAATTTTAACGTCCAGTTTGTGAATATATTAAAAGAGGTACCTATCTATGGCTAAGAAGACACGTGCATGGGAGTTTCGTTTGGATGACATCATCTTCATCTTTGGTGACTCAGTTAGACACCGATATTAACGAAAATTGATGTAATGATTGTAACTTTGAGAAATTAAAACAAGGGTCATCAAAATTTTAAGAAAAGAAAATATGTTTGCTAAAAAAAAAACGTTGACTGATTTTAGAGACCTGTTTTCTCAATAAATCGACTAGACGCGATAAAAAAATTGATTTGGCGATACAACCCAGAAGGCTTAGGAACAAACGAAAGAAAGAAACAGCAAATCATCACCTTCTTTGTCGTTTCCTTAGTGCTGAGGATTGCAATAATCAACATTAATATCACAAGCCAGTTCCCTCCATTCACTCCGGTTCGCCGCCAACCCCAGTGCCCCACAAAAGGTCTCCCCAGTCACCTCTCTCACTCCATCTCATAGGTGAGCACCCTCTACCTCTGCTGCCCTCCACATTCCCACTCATAATTACTCTCTCTCTAAGTTGTCCACTCCTCGTCGCGCAACCTATCCAAAAAAATGTAAGACTCGACGCATGCAGACAGTGGAGAGTCGATCTGTAACTTTCAACTCTGTCGTGATCGATATATTAGTTCTACGAGCAGATTAGAGGCATTGAAATGTGGGTCCATCGCAAGATGTTTAAAATACCCTGGACAGCCGATATGATAACAAATGCCGAAGTTCTAAGACGAGCTGGAGTAGACAGAGAGTTACTGTCAACTGTCAAGGTTCGCAAGATCTCATACTTGGGTCATGTACTGCGAGGGGAACAATATCATCTCTTGCATCTGATATTGAAGGGCAAGATTGAGGCACGCCGAGGACCTGGCCGGAGACGGACATCATGGCTGCGCAACATAAGAGACTGGATCGGCATCCGAAGTGTGGAGGAGCTGTTCCAGGCGGCTCAGGATAGAGAAAGATTCGCCGAAGTGATCGCCAACGTTGGGGATACCCGGCAGGGCACTTAAAGAAGAAGAAGAGCTGTCCATGGGATTCGCACCAGTCACCTCCAATACCACATTTTAAAGGCATCTATTCTAGCTCTCACCCGAGACTTTATGGTCCAAGTTTCGGCTCCGTAAAGAAATATGGAGAAGACCAGAGATTTAACCAGTGATTTTTGTTGGCCGTCTAATGCTCCCACTCTTCCAGATCTTTTTCAAGGATGCCATGGTGCCCTTTGCCGTTTGGATTCTCCGGCATATTTCCTTATCGCATAAAAATTTTAAAAGATATAAAGATTCAAAATATTTCTTGCATAATATAATGTGAATTAAATTTGGCCGTCTAAAAATAATCATATCAATCAAATCAAAACTACCTTTGAACTCCACTTAGGAGCATAGGGAGGCAACAAAAGCTCTCCATTGCGCTCAATCTTGCGCAATGCTTATGACCTCCTCCCACACCAAGTCCATTTCCCTCAGCTCTGCCTCGAAGGAACGGAACACGGTATGAGAGGGTTTTCCACGTCTTCGAGACCCTGATGGGAGGAAAAACAGCGCTCTCCTCGGCCAACTGTCATTTGGCATCCTCCACATATGTTCCAGCCATGCCCATCTCCTCTCCGTAATGGTGGAAGTGATGGGCCTGCGCCGGGTGCGCCGACGTATAGCGTCGTTCGTGATGCGGTGGTACCATCTTATACCCAAAATTCTCCTGAGGCACTTCGTTTCGAATGCAGATATACTTTTTATGCCTGGGCTTTAGTCAGGTGCCAGGACTCACACCCAAACAGAAGAATGGGCAACACACACGCATCAAACAGTTTACATTTCGTCTCGACAATAAACGCCGACGACTTCCATATGTTGTTGAAGGCACCACTTGCCATACCGATACGTATCGGGAGCTCAGCCCCGAGGTCACCAGTGGTGGTAATGGTTGCTCCCAGGTACTTAAATTTATCCACCCGGGAGACCTGGTGACCATCGATGGTTATCGGTAGCTGTTTATCGGGGCAGGAATTATTCGCCATGAGCTCCGTCTGACTGGCATTGACTCGAAGGCCGAGACGTGCTGTAAAAAAATAAATAAAAATAAAATAAAATAAAACGGCACCTGGGATCGAACCCACGACCTCCGCACGATACAGTAGGAAAGCCAGCGTTGTAACCGCTAGTCTACCAACCACTATTAACAGGACTACGGGTTGATCATGATCACACAGTATAATTATAATTATTTAAAAATATATATTGTTACTTTAGATCTTGTTAGACATGTCATAATAAATTGTTTTTTTTTTTAGTTTTAAATTGAGTTTTCATGATATGGAAAAGCAATCGGACGTCTCCTACACGGAATACGTAAAGCAAGTAAGAAGAAATCATTAGATATTATTTTTTGGACAGCCCTATTTTAAATATTTGCCTAATAAATATTTTAATGTCTATAATTTAGAAGACAATGGCAACCGAATATATTGTCGACAGAATAAAAATATTTTATTGTTTTGTTTTCATTGATTTTTTTTTCAATCACACGCGGCATTATTGATAAATTTATCCGATTTGCATTATTTCTCGCGATGGTTAAAATTAAAAAAGAAAATTGTGTTACGAATCATCGGCACAAAAATGATTTGGATTTTTTCTTTAATTACTGTATATATGGTTCCTTAACTTGATCTTGTGGATGTAGAATTGCCAAGAGCAGGATTCCAGCCTTCTTTTAGATGTCCAGTCTCCTTCAATTATTGTAAGTCTGCAGTTTATACTATTTTTCCGAAGACGAGGAAAATGCTCTTATACCGTGTTCCATTCCAAAGCAGAACTGAGTGTTAACGAAATGATTTGGACATGGTAGTTGGAGGTAATTAAAGCTCCGCAAGTTTGAGTGCAGAGAGAGGGACTGTTGTTACTTTTCTATTACCCCTTAGTCGGTTCTCAATGGGAGATGGTATGCAGTTTATACTATAAGTGTAGATATTTATGTATAATGAATATCAATAACTGATGATCAACTAATACTGTTCGAACTTTAAATGGTATGAACAACCCACTACGGGATTATGACCGTCTTCTACTGAAATTTTATTTCTGTAAAGAATCATCAGCCGGTCTAGACAAATTCAAATTGGCGTTCGACTACAAGCGAAGATTTCGTCAATGTATAGTGCGAAAAAAAATGAACTGCCCACTGTAACATATAAAAAAATACAGGTTCCATATCTGTTGCAAACATCACTTTTTGTATGAGTGCTATTTCAATGTTAATATGTGTACCATTAGGGCTTACGACCTTCATCTATCATGATGGCTGTGATCACTTTTACGTATACAACGTTCACCATTTAAGTACACTGATTCGAATATTTTCTCCCAGTACCACGCTGGGGATTCAAACCACGGCCACTCCTACGATGTCCGAGTGTATGCCTTCGTCCGTTGTATACGTAATTTAATTTAATTTTTATTCCATTTTGAAATATTGACAGAAACTGACAATTGTTAGATAGTTGGTGCGATTGACAGAATGCGGGTGGAATATAATATATGATCTAAAACAGAAGCATCAGTAGAAATTACATTGGTCAAATGTTAATTTATTAATCTATTCATTTTTCAATTTATTCATCACCATAAAAATTCGAATTCAATATTCATAGTTAGGGACACAGGACAACGTCTGCCGGGAAAGCTAGTATGAAATAAAATGTTTGTAGATATAACCTACCTAGCTTATTTTACCAGATTTTCTAAGAAACTTATCTTACTTTTCGTGTCGGGTACATTAAATCTGAAACCCGAAGTAACTGGCCACCCAAATACCGCTATCCCTCCATAGATGCTCTATATATCATAGATTAGTCTCCATGATGAAGGGATCGGATCGGATAAATCCTATCCAAAAGGAAAATTTCTTTTCCTCGTCTTCGTTTGCAAGCAATGGCTTGCAAATGATGACTAATGAGTCAGCGAAGTTCAAGAGTCCAACACAAAAATAATTCATCCACGTGAGACGATTATGCGTATGATTGATCGTCGATAAGCTATTAATGATATTTTGATATCCCTAAATCTTTTTGCAATAATACTTTATCACAATATGTTCTTATGACTGATAGCATGAAATTAAGTACCTGCTTGAACCTTAAAATAAATTTCATGATCATTAAGTAGTCCTCAAGTTCATTGAAACACCTTATTAATAAAAATAAATTCCTAACAGGTAGGTACTAAGTACCCAGATAAATTTCAGCACAATTTCAGATCTTATGGTGCATTATAATTAACAGTGGACACCTGGCTGCTTATCTACGATTGTTTGAGATGATCGACACAATAACTACCTACAATGATATAATTTTATTTTTATAAGAATGACAGGTCAGTGGTTGTTTTTGTGTTAAAAGTCTTTAACAATTAATACGTTCAAATAAGTTTAGAGGTTTAAAACCATTTTCGCATTAATATTGTTCTTTTTTACGTGCCCTGTCGGGTCCCCCCAACGTTGGCGATCACTTCGGTGAACTTGTCTCTGTCCTGAGCTCCATGGAACAGCCCTCCACAGTCCACAGTTAGGATGCCAGTCCGGTTCACTCCCTTACATTGCGCTGTCTCCTGCCAGGCCCTCGGCGTCCCTCTATTTTTCCTTTCAGAATAAGGTAGAGGAGGTGGTACTTTTCTCCTCGCAGTACATTCTCGCATTCAGATACCTCAGTCTCGCATTTATAATATCTTTCAAACGAGATCGAAATAGGGTACTATGTAGGTTGAACGGTGTCAAAGTGGTCTTAAACCATTTTGGCTTTATTAACTTTCTTATGAAACTGCATGGTTCCCCTAGTACCTATAAGTACCAAAATTCTATCGATGATGGTTTCGATATTCGATCATCGAAAGAGTTTCGGTAGAATTTGCATACAAAATTATTATCGAACGATTCGATTGTTTGATGTTAGAACAATATTAACACGCTTAATAAGCGCTTATTCGCGGGCAATAAACTCTTATTAAACTCGTACTGCAACAACGGTTTAAAACACGTCGTTTGGATGGTTTCAGAGTCTAAAACTGACAGAAACATTTTTTATCTCTTCCCTACTTGTTTGTTTGTTGTTTCGGATTTTCCCTTTTTATCACCATACTAGCTTTCCCGACAGACGTTGTCCTGTAGGCCTTACTATGAATATTGATTTCAAATTTGTAATTTATGTATATACGTACAATGTAATACAAAAATAAGTTTAAAATATTTTTGAATTATAAAAAAATATTGTTGAAATCTCTAAAAAAATTCCATTAAAATCTACATACCTACCAATACTTTTCAATAGTTGTCAGGTTAACAATAATTTTGATTGTGTAGAATTTTTCATAAATGGCGTTGGTGTCGCAGGAAATCCATTCCATGCTTTTAAACCATATTTTACATTATTTCTAATCCATTTTTCAACTTTTCGATAGTTATTCCGTTATCCGGAGCGGAGAAAAATCCAATAAATCAAATATCAGTAGAATCTGCGGCCATATTCTCGTAGCGGTCTTATTGCAATCTTATTGAAGAGATATCTTAAAGGGCGGCTCGGATAAGGATTGGACCAATCAGAGAGAAAGGGGGAGTGTCATGATCGTTCCACGATTGGCTACATCCCTGCTGTTCAGCTCGACTTATAAGTATTCGCACTAGCCCGACTTTCTTTTGTATTATAGATGGCAAGGCCAAAAGTTGTTCAGGGGCAAATTGACCCGCTGTTTTGGAAATATTTGCTTACTCAGTCATCAGTATCTTTTTGAGGATCCTTTTATAAATAAAGTAATAAAGATCGTTATGATAAGTTCTAATAATACGGCTGAAACTGATAAAAACCGAATTATGCGATTACAAAGGCGTCAAGATATCTTTAGTGGATCAAAAGTGGATATTGCATTCATACAGGTATTGACATGAATAGTCGTTGATTTAACGTGATAAATCCAGGAAATTAATCACGAACCAAAACGATAATTCACGTAATGCATTTATTTTTTAATTTCATGAAAAATAACAGGTATATACCAATGACTAAATACGTATGGATTGTCATGAAAAATAACAGGTAGGTACCAATCACTAAATACGTATGGATTGTCGTGAAAAACAACAGGTAGTCACCAATCACTAATTACGCATGGATTGTCATGAAAAACAACAGGTACCAATCACTAAATACGTATGGATTGTCATGAAAAACAACAGGTACCAATCACTAAACACGTATGGATTGTTACATTAAAAATGAAAAACATAAAATTACATATTCGATGTGGTGGAGAGTGTTGCCACCCTAAAGTGGCCTGAAGTGGGAATGGGCGCGCCATGTAGGCAGATCCCCGGTCGACATATGAACGAAAAGAGTGGTGGAGTGGCACCATTTACAAGGTAAAAGAAATATCGGCGCGGCAGGCCCCAGTCAAGATGGACGGACGATATCGCGAAGATTGCGGGCCGCTCATGGATGAGGGAGGCTCAGGACTGGCTGAGGAAGATGAAGACTTACTTAGTCCACGTTCGCTCCCTAGGTGGATCATGTGATTGCCGCAAATCCTCGCCAAGCATCTCTATCCTGGGCTAAATCCAGGGCGTCATTCCAACTTTACCCGGTATCCCGAAGGTCTTCATCGTAAGCTCTCTTGATTCTGAGTCTTTATCTGTCAAGTCTTCTTGTACCACTCGGTATATAAAACAGGCTTCCATAATCTATGGACTCGAGGGGCATACGCAGGACATACCAGCTCAGCCTTAGTACAACAAGAAGAAGGTAAGACGGAAAAGTTTTAACATTAAAGTCAAGAAGTGACGTATCATGAAAACAGCATCCCATACACAAGGGTTTTTTTTTTACTTTTAATCATTCGTCATCCAGTGGCTTAAACGTACTTAGGTTTACCACAAGGTTGGGATATTTTGATTTTAAACTGAAAGTTTTATCAAAAATGAGTTTATGAAAAAAATGCGAGTTAAAACATTTTAGTAAGGTGACGACTGATTGTTTTAAAAACCCACAATACTATGAAATAAAGATACTTTCCAAGTTGGGTCCTTGAAGTAGGATACATATAATTGCATACCTTCATCAACGATACCTAATTAGTGAGAACACCTTTAGCTGCGTGCTTACAAGGTGTCAAAAGTAATTACGACGACTGTTGGACTACAAATCCTAGCTGTCGTCGCCGCATTACCAACCTGTTGACAATATTGAAAACATACATTATATCAACAACTGCACTACATGAAACAGTGTTAACCCTTTTTCAACTAATAGCGCTTTGAAATGACACGACTTTATTCGTCTACCCGCTACCGTAAAAGTGAAAACACAAAGAACTCAGGCGCAAATAATGTCTATGCATTTGACTGGTCATACGCACAGCAAAAGCAGCAACCCGCTTTCCGACATGCCCTTTTATGCGGTGTTCACACGGGGCGATATAAGGCCAGACGATTTCGCTTGCATGAAAAAAATATCGCTCCGTCGCCCATTGATCGTGTGATGTGTTCACACGAGTCCACCGACATACATGCAATCTGTCAGGTGCGCTGATAGTTTTAAAAATGGCGGACATCGAAGTAGAAGGCGCGGAGTAATTGGGGTTAATTGAAAATATTGTTTTAGACGATATAAGGAGACTCCTAATTGAGGAAAAATGAAAAAAAGGGAGATTATTGGGTGCGGAATTGGATTTTAAGGAGAAATAAATTTAGAACAGTGCTGTCAACTGTCAAGAAACAGAACGTACGGACGCCGCGCACATCTGCGCATGCGTGCATCGTTCCACCAGATACAATAGTTGAAAGGCGTTCAACTTGAGGCGATATCGCTTTCAACCATTTTTATCGCTTCAGATTTATTGACAATCTGTTCACACGGTTCAATTGGCTGGCGATATTTTAGTGTCCTGGCGATATTCGCCTCGTCTGAACACCGCATTACTGCATTGAAAACATAGACAACATTCTTTGCGCCGAACGAATACAACAAAAATAACACGCATAGGTACATCGGTATGTCAATAGAGCAATCAAAATTTGAATTTGAAGTGGTTGGTAGTCAAGCAGCTACGACGCCGGCTTTCGTACTGTTTCGTTCGGAGCTCGTGGGTTCGATCCCAGGTGCCGACCATCTTCCTCTTTCACGACACAAGCTCTACTGTGAAAGAGTCAAAGAGTGTATTTGTGTTTACTTTGAGTGTGCACAGATTCATTTTACAAAACAAAAAAAAAAATTTAACTAGTATTGTAGTAGGTAATAGTTTATTAATAGTTTAGTTATAGTTTGCTATTTTTTCTGTTTGAATAAAATTGGTCAATGATTTAATAGAAAATGGTGAATTATTATTATGCCTACAACTTCATTTCACGTCGCTGGCTTCTAAACAAGAAATCGTGGGTAATGTTTCTGGTCGTTTCAAAACGTTCCTGTGGGGCTAGAACGAGTTTAATCGAAAGCTATTTGCACGCTAATAAGCGCTTATTAGCGAAAATCAATAGATCGAATCATTCGATCATTTTTGTATGGAAATTTTTCGAAACTCATTCGATGATCGTTTCGATTTTCGATCATCGAAAACTTATACTAGGGGTACAGATTCTTCCGATATTTAATTTATTGGATCCTTCTTCGCTCCGAATAACAGAATAACAATTAAAAAGTTGAAAAAAAATGCATAAGAAATACTATAAAATATAATAGGTATACCTACTAGTGGTATGGGTCACTTTTTTCACTTTTTTACACGACTTAAGCCAATTAAGTTAAATTTACCTACTTACCACAAATTGCTTAAGGAATGAGTTTCGTCGGATTATTTCCTCTTATGCGGTGTTCACACGGGGCGATGTAAGGCCAGACGATTTCGCTTGCATAAAAAAAATATCGCTCGGTCGCCCATTGATCGTCTGATGTGTTCACACGAGTCCACCGACATACATTCAATCTGTCAGGTGCGCTGATTGTTTTAAAAATGGCGGACGTCGAGGTAGAAGTCGCGGAGTAATTAAAGTTAGTTGAAAATATTGTTTTAGACGATATAAAAAGACTCCTAATTGAGGAAAAATAAAAAAAAACGCAGATATTGGGTGCGGAAATGAATTCTAAGGAGAAATAAATTTAGAGCAGTGCTGTCAACTGCCAAGAAACAGAACATACGGACGCCGCGCATATCTGCGCATGCGTGCATCGTTCCACCAGATACAAAAGTTGAAAGGCGTTCAACTTGAGACGATATCGCTTTCAACCATTTTTATCGCTTCAGATTTATCGACAATCTGTTCACACGGTTCAATTGGCTGGCGATATTTTAGTGTCCTGGCGATATTCGCCTCGTCTGAACACCGCATTAGTTGTTTTAGAAAGTATTTAATAAATAAATTATGATACTCATTTATTCACTGGTTGAAAAAGAGTTAAAATTTGTATTATTTAATAGATTCGTAGCACGCATATCTCTTGGCATAATTATGACTTACCACTAGTTTCTGGTACAAACAATTAGCTTTTTCCGACATTTACCTCACGTTACATGCTCTTTATTACTTTAATTGATTTGTGTCTAACGAATTGATAGGTTAATGACAATACAGCAGGTCGACTCAACAATGTTTTGATGAGATAATGCCATACTTTGATTTAAGTCGGACATTACTGATCATTCTAACCTTATTTGGTCAAACTTTAGCAGATAATATTATTTTAAGTGACTGATTCAGTAAAGCTATGATTAGGTATATCAATATGACAAATATTATTGCGGTTAGATTCAAAGTATTATGTAGATATTTTGTCAGTTAAAAATAACAGTGATCCCGTTGTTGATTCGAATTGTGATTTTTTTATATATTTTATTTTTATATTTTTTTACGATACAAAATTTACAATTTTTTTCAATTGATGACCAGATTGATTCCTCTCGGTTGTTGTCTATGGTGGAGCTTCATGTCCCGTCCAGTAGCACGCATAGTACACAGACCTTTAGATAAGCAAACGGGGTTCTTGATCTCAAAATCGTTGAGTATGAACTTGAAAAAATATGAAATCAAATATTAATCGCCAATTGATTCGTGTGAAGTGGAAGCCGTGTTTTGTCTAAGACGCCAGACTCGAGAGGTCCTGATTTCGTTACCCAGTCGTGGCTAATCTGATATTAGACGGGACTGATGGTTGGCCCGACAAAATCACCCAAATAAATAAATAAATAAATATACAAGATTACACAAAAACGACCTCGCACGAATACTTATAGTTTTTCTAGGTGTGTTTTTTTTAAACTTAGAATTGCTACCCAGGGTTGGCCTGTCCCAGGTTGGACGAGACCGGTTGACTAGAATTAGATTGCTTCAGGCAATATGTTCCGCCGACTATATACTGACACACGCTGTATAAATTTTTCTGAGGTATCCCTAAAGTAGGTAGTGGTAGCTTATCATCAGGTATTTGTCACTACTTCCATAACATTATGATATATAAGCGGTCAACACCTCCCATGTGATAACCGTGAATCATACCAACTTGTGGTCACACTATACTATCCGCTATTCTTATGTATATACAAAGTTGGGTACCTGGAGATTGTAGCATCCAAATATATTCAAATACACAACATTAAAAATGTGATTCTTGACTATATTGACAGAGTTAAGTAGGTATATTATCTTTCGACATAAAATAGTAGCAGTAAAATTCGACCATAACTATATTGAGGGAGCGATTTTTTACAATTTTTTTAAAAAACAATCACATGAATGGATACGTTAATTTGAATTGTTGATGTGAACAATTATACAAGTTCAAAGTTATTTCTATTATTATTAATAACAAATATGTGAAGACTTAAAAAATAAGCTATTTTCAATTTGACCACAGATAAAGACAGAGATACAAGTTGAAAATTATTGAGTAAAAGAGAGCAACCAAATGTAAAGACTGCGACTGCTGTGATGTATTTGGCGCCAGGATATGAATATATCCATTTTTGTTAATGCCTCATCTGTACCTATTGCCTATTTGCTTTGTTGGTGCACAACGTTCTAATTATGTCTAGATTTTTGTGACTATTTTTCAGGACTAGATCATAACGAATATGTAACAACTAATGACTAACAATTATTATTCATTACTTATCTAAGATGGTCTGAAAACTAGTTCGTCCCAGGCATTATGTTTTCAGTATAACTTTTATTATTTATACTGATTATACCATATTTTGTCTCTTTATTTATTTTTATACAGAAAACCTACGGTTGATTTGTTGAACTGGATATGTATTTCTCTATCAGCCTGCCTTTACCCACTGCTGGATATAAGCCACCCCTTAATTTTGTCTTAGGAGAGGTTGTTGAATGGCTACGGCAGTCCTTGCCGAAAAAGAAATCAGATATCCATCCATGTGATGGAACTCTCATACTACCCATTTTTTATCCTTGAGTAGCGACAAGGTTGTTATATCGCCCGGAGCGCCTATCTTTCTCATCGTCGATATATAAAGCAATCTTCTGAACGTAATAATTAGAGAATCGGCGACGGCGGCAGGAATTCCACAGAGTCTGCAATAGAGAATCATGTTGCTTGTATCATTACGATGTAAATATTTATTACGTTTGTAATGTAATTTAAAATGTAACAGCTACCAGATACGTGAACGTAAATGTCGTGTTATCATAGTAATTTATGGTAATTTCTTTAGATTTATGGCAATTAGAATATGTTGCTAATTTAATATAATCGCCGCGCTAATTCGGCAACTCGTCTCTAAAACGCTCTAACACCCGAAATTTAACATATGGCGATAACACACTAGTCTTTACCATGTTGATCAGACATATTGTAACGAGTACCAATATATATTTTCGAAGAGTATGACCCTGGTGGTGTTATAAATTATAGTGTACAGAAACAATCTATCAGGGGTCCAAGGAAATGTTACGCGCAATAAAAGAGCATTTAATGCCTCTCAGCCACTGCATTTCAACTCGACTCTCACCTACAAGTGGAGGACCCTGTTACGTTGGCCCAGGCTGAAACGGCGGTTACATTCGGTTCCTGTGGATGCTAGGGTCAACAAGCCGAAGAGAGTACGGGGTGCCTTGCATGGCTGTCCAACATGCAGGGCATTTCCTTCACTTGATTCCTTTCCTCCTGCCTTCTATGAGCCCTCCCATCCATATTCACCTAGTCCTATCATTCCGGAAGGAGTAAACCTTTCTGCCCAAAAATCCCCAATCCAAGGTGTCATTCGACCCGTGCCGAGGGATGCGTGACTAACGGGTAGTTAGTAACTAACGGAGGCTCCCTGATACCAGGCAACCTCAGGGTGACTTTTTGCCTTACCCCTACATGCAGGGATCTGTAGGGGCGGACTTTTATTTCCCTAGTTCTGGCTATGGAGGATGTACATGGCACCTTTGTAGAGCCGACCTGGTGTGATGGATATAATAGGTACTTCCACATCAGTGGTCAAAGTGGACATAAGTTCACATGATCAAAATAATTTGTTGCAACCGAGAGATGGGAATCCTATTGGGACCTATCTTTCAAAAAGAAGATTAAGGAGACCTTTTGCGGAGGGCAGGAGCCGGGAAGAGGCACTGTCACTCTGCAAGAGGCCTCTGGAGACGTGGCACAATAAGAGGCAGCGCTCCACGAATTCATTGAAGGATGTCACAATAGATCTTATTGGTCGCGGTGACTCAAAGGGCATATGGTCCTTTGACCTTCTTTACAAAAAAAAAAAAAAAAACAATCTATCAATACTCTCTTAAGAGCTCTCCATTGCGCCTGTAGCCCTAGTATAAGTTTTCGATGATCGAATATCGAAACGATGATCGAAAGAGTTTCGAAAAATTTTCATACTAAAATGATCGAACGATTCGATCGTTTGTTTTAAGAACACTAATTGCACGCTAATAAGCGCTTATTTGCGTGCAATTAGATTTCGATAAAACTCGTACTAGCCCCACTGATCTTGCGAATGTGCAATTATTATAAACGCCGATGTTTTCGTTTCGAAATCTCGGTTTCGAACTTACCAGTGGTGATAATGGTGGCTCTCATGATAATGAATTTGGAATCACCCGGAAGACTAAGTGACCATCGATGGTTATCAGTAAGTATTTTTTTTTATCGTGTAGACCCCATTCGCCATGATATTATCAGTTCTACTGGCATTGACTCAAACGCCAAAGCGTGCTGTTTCATCCCAGAGTATTGAAACACTGGACTGAAGTTCTTTGAAGAAAATAATACACTACTTCACCAGGTCATATACATTCACAAAAGCTCGGGCATTTTTGAAGGGGGGCATATTGCATGTTAATTTCTAACCCTATAAGGGGGCATAGAGAGCATGTAGTCCTTCAATACGCTCAATCTTGCGCCATCACAGCGACGGACGGAAGGAACTCGAACTGCCTGAACTCCCCCCTTTGATGGGTTCCAGGCGTTTTATTTCCAGGAGGCTTATTTCTTGCGCCTTTACTGACATATTGGAGCTTAAGGATACAAAGTGGTCAAACTCACGGATCCGATTATATTTTTTGATTTTCTGCCTTTTACAGGATGCTCGAAAACACGCAAAAAGAGCAGAGGTACTATTCTTAGTCAGCAGCCCTACGGCTAGCATGGTAGTACTCGGTTATATTAAGTAATATTTTTGTACATTATTGTCACCCATATCGTTACTCCCCCTGATTGCCAACAGGTCTGCATAATATAATATATTTGTATTATTCAGTTCAAAGACCTCGCCCGCACACTATAATATTATCGTCAGACATCCTAGTATTGACATAACAGCTAATTCCATATGATTTCAATCAGAGAAACGACTTCTTGTATGTGGAATGATGTCCTAACCTGTACAAACGAGATCTGTGACAATTATTGTCTACAAGTAGGGCTGGTACCAAAATGAATCCTATATTATAAATACCTAATTGGTTCACTGCGTAGGTACATAGCGACAAGATCAATAATTTATATTATTTTTTCAATTGTCCACACCATGGACAAATATGGGTTTAAGGAGCTCTTTTTGGTATGCCCAGAGGCTGTGATACTCCGCAATATTCTCTTGATATATTATTTGGAAGTACTCAAGTACTTACTTCGCGATAGCTTGTTGTTTGTTTTCTTCCCTCACCGTTTCTTCCCTTATTTCCTTTGATTATTTAAAATGGTTTTTCATACTCACATATAACACATCTTGATAGGTGACCTTTTAGATTAAGAACATATTTAAACGTGTAATTATTTTGGAAAAATATATGTTGCCAAAAAATGTTAGATATATGACGGCTGAAATAAATAAATCCAATCGTCTACTTTTTTCTTAAAAATGTGATCATTGTATCTAAAGAATCATTATTAACCTACTAATAATATATTTTGCAAATGATTTTCATCCTGTTTTGTGTTTAAATTTGATTTTCTCCTTTATGCATATCTAAAAGGATTTTCGATGTGCGGACTGGAGACCAGTCAAGACCCATTTGTTACGAGCCACTTGGCGTCGGGACCGTCTGATCGAGATTGGGATTGATTAAAGAGTGTCCGGCTGCAAATCCGCTTCAAAACAAACAAAAAACCATTGCTCAATAGAATACAGACCGTAATTTAATATACCATATCCCAATAATATAGATATCAATTATTATTACTCCGTGGCTATTATTGTATATGTCTTATTGCTGAGTACCCAATAACCAATTCGATTTTGTGTCCTGGTTATTTTGTGCGATCCTAAAACACTTTTTTTACAAATGTAGTATAAGTATAGCTCGAGCGCAATGAAGAGCTCTTGTGTCTCCCTATGCTCCTGAGTGGTTAATCCCTATGTTATGATCTTTGGAATATTATGGAATTGGGGATCGAAACAAAAACCTTCAGAATGCAAGTCAAATCGACATCTTCGGGACTATACGCCTTCAACGAAAAATTCAAGACAAATTTTAGATACATCTATTAAACATCGAAAAAACCGTTGTTTCAATGTTGGCTGATGGCAGCCGAAGCTGGAAACCAATGAAATTCAAGTATTTTTTATAGATTTAAAGCTACAAATTCTGCAGAATTTTGCCTCCTGAAGACTGTTTCTCTTCTTCAGTGCATAAGATTTCCACTGATCACTGATACACCCACACCTAATACTTCCAGATACCTATTGACGTCTATGAATGTGAAATATACTGCTTTATTTAAAAACTCCGATCAGTGGAAAATAAGAGTTCAGCGGTAGAAAATTTGCGATCAAGCGTTGTCGAGGTAGTTTAACCCATATCGATTGATTGCGAGCTGATCTCTGTAGATTTTAGCCCGCCATGTTGGATTTTATGTCAACTGACAATGGTTTCTAAGTTTTTTTTCTAATAAATATACTGTTTTTAAGTTTTTTTCTCGTCCAATTAGGTTCTCCCTTGATATTTTGGTCCATTTTGTTTTGGTTTTATCATTTTAATCATAGAAATTTTTTAAAAATAAAGCTAATATTGCATTCCCGTAATCATCGAGGTCTTTCAACCATGATGCACCAACTAAATTTATGGTAAATATTATAATATAATGACGTTTTGAAGAAAATATTCAAAGATTACTTTTAAAGTAGATATACAAATATTAAAATTGAAGTGATCAAACATAAATTAGTTAATTTGGCTAAAACATAAAGGTTTCGTGTGATTTTATAAGGACTTAACAATAATTTTGATAATATAAAATAAAAAATTTAAAAATCAAGTCTGGCACCAATTCGAAATCATTCAAATCTGACATAGCGCATCTCGGTTGTAAGCACTCGCGTTGCCCGGCTACTATTTGGTTTGTTTACAAAATTTTGTATGAAATGTTATCTCATAGGTACATAACAAACGCGGATTAAATATTTTTTTATAATTTAAGTAAAAACTGATCAGTGATTTATTACGATTAACGATTTTTTTATAAGTTAGGCGGTTCTTGTTTTAAAGATAATTTCATACCTACTCGTAGTTTATGTGTCGCAGGAACAGATGTAGAAAAAGCCCAAGTAGGCCACGTTCAACAAGATAATTAAGTCTAAGTGTAGGTTTGGATTGAGGAATTTGAATTTTAATTGCCCCGTAATTGAATGTCAACTGTCATGTGATCCATCTATTTATCTTGTCTATGATTATAATATTACGCCATACTTGGACATGATACGTAAGTCAAAAAACAATAATTTCATACTCAAGACCGGTATTGATAACTTTCTCATCGATAAGATTGTTGCTAGAACATTGTAGGAAACCCACACAAATATTGTAATAATATTACAGATTTCAATAAAAGTTACATTATAAAAACTGCATCACTTCAACACTTGAATCACAATGCAATCCTGATACCATCCATGATGTATGGGAGTGAAACTTGGACATGGACGAAAAATCTGCAAGTTGGAATAAAAATGCTGTGGAAATGAGCTCACTGCGTAGGATATGCGGAAAGACACTGAATGATATAGCAGAAAAAATAACAACTAATGACTCTAATAATTCATGACTAATGTTCAATTTTTAAATGGAACAAACCACTACGGGCTTACGACCGTCTTCTACTGTTATTTCGAAGGCTGGCTTAGTGTGATCACTTTACGTTAACAACGTTCGCCATTAGGTGGTAATGTTTGTCTCCGAAACTCTTAATCATGAGAATTCTCAACATGTTCAACATGTCGAAAAATCTCATGTATGTAACAAGTAGAAATTTAATAATTTATGAAACATAGAGAAAAAAGTTGGCAATTATTGAGAACACGAGAGCTACCAAATTTAAAGACTGCGACTGCTGTCATATATTTGGCGCCAGGATATGACTTTATCCATTTTTGTTACTGTCTCATATTTATTGCCTGAATGATATGATGAGGAATGATAATATTAGAAGAGAATGTGGAGTGGATGTAAGCGTAGTGACTATAATGAAAGTGAATATTTTAAGGTGGTTTGTGCATGTAGAGAGAATGAACGAAGAGAGAATACTAAAAGGATGAGGGATTTGGAAATGGTGTGGGAAGAGGTCAATGAAGTCAGCAAGATTGAGTACGATGGAGGGATCTTGTTGCCTGCCTATGTTCCGTATTCTACGTAATATTTTTCTTGGCTGTGTTGGGTCAGGCAGTTCTTGTCACGTGATGTTTTTTTAAACCCCCCCCCCTGGTAATATTTGGTGAGGTTGCAGAATACCCCCCCCTCCCCCGTAAAAATATAGGCATCATATTTTTTGGTCTACAACTTAGGAAAACCGAGGATGTAGCTTTATATACACATATTAAAATAAATAAATATTTCCAGACATATGTAGGTACGTGGTGTGCAATATTCAGTACTACGAAACAAAACGTGACTAACGGTGTAACTGTGAGTTACGACGTAGACGTAGCGTGTTACGTAGTTACGGCATTGTTCTACGCCCGTATCCGTGACATTCATTCATTGTCTTCTTCTAGGTCAATGTTTCCTATTCATAGTAAAACCGAACCTATTGAACATTTGTTTACTATAAAATACCAAGATACAGTAAGTACAAGAACTAGTAACTATTATGATACCTGCTAGCTTTCCCGACAGACGTTGTCCTGTGATCTAACTACGAATATTGAATTCGTATTTAAAAGAATGATAATGACTTTTAACCAATGTCATTCAGTTCGATGCATCTGTTTTAAAGCACATATTTTCCATCAGAATTCTGTCAATTTCACCCACTATCAAATAACTGACAGTTTATATTTATTTATTTATTTATTTATTCATACATAATAATACAATGATAATGGATAACAAATTTAACTGGTGCCCAAATAGGCCAAGCCTGTACTAGGGCAAACATTATATACAGTTCATAAAAAAAAGAATATTAAAAGGAACATACAAACACGAACAACAGCACAACCACCAACTCAAATACGTAGATACAGTCCACAAACAAAGCCTAACCCAACAGTCACAACACCCTTTGGTCCAACAAACATCAATCGACAATATAAAGAAGAAAGAAGAGAGAAAAAAAAAAAACAAAAAACTGAACAAAATACTTTATGGAACAAAACCCAAGATACCCTGCAAAACCTCCAACTGAATAGATGAGACCCAACCAGAGCAGGCACGTTTATATTTAGAGAAGCACAAGATTTGCTTAATCTCTACAGGCATTTTATTAAAAAGTTTAGGTGCAGTGTATACGAACTGTCGCTGGCCAAATATCAAACGAATATTTGATTTCATAAATAGATTTACTCTCTCTCCGCATTTTAATTTATAAAATCCGCTACAATTAGATCAAAGCTTGAAAAAACTTCCATCGAAAATCTGCCTCCCAATATTTGCCTATAGATAACAATGCTTATGACTTCCTAGCGTTACTTCCGATTTTATTCTAAGAATTTGAATGGCGAATGACGTTCCTGGATGTTTATCTTTCAAAATCATATACGTCATAAAATGTCAAGTTCCCTTTTAATACTATCTCTATGAAAACCTTGTACGTGACTTTTTATCAATATTTTTATAATCTATTTAAAAATTATTTATTTATTGGAATGAATCATCGTTTTAGAGTGGTGTTTGATGATTAGATGCTAGATATAGATATCCATCGGTCTTTTTATAATCTATTATTCACGTAGGTCTTATTCAAATACGCATATATTATAATTAGTTAAGTATACATATGTAATATTCAATTATTTATTTTATGAATAAACGTAATATAAACTGCTGCAATATATCATTACGTATCAAATTAAAAATCGCAGCAAAACTCGACGGCCGGGCAATAGACTTAGGGCCGATCTTATAAACGAGAGACCAAATATCCGTAAGTTTATCGATGGTTTACTAACAAATTGCCGTAGGTACTGAAATTTGAATAACGAATTTTTTGAAGACGGAAAAACGAGCAAATGGATCATATTTCGGTTTATTTGGTTTGACTTTTAACTAACGGATGTTTATGAGACCGACCCTTAGAAGATATTCCTATAATTAATCAGTTAAATCGTTCTTTAAAGGGTTCAAATTTTACTTTCTCACGTTGAGAATTATATTGCGGTCAATTTGATATTTTCTTCCATTACCAATAGTTCGTTGTATTGAATATCGTATAGTAGCAATATTTCTTTGGACTTACGAAAATTATTGTATGTATGAAAATTTTTAATATTCATTTACTCACATGAAAAATTGATAAAAAAAAAAATGATTAGAAGATGCCAAATTACTTATCAAATTAAAAATTGCAGCAAAACTCGACGATCGGGCTTATGTTTAACATATTTTATTCCTATAAATCAATTTTATCGTTATTCAAAGGTTACAATTACAAATACTTGACATTAAAAATAATTTGAGACATTAACAAAAATAAATATATTCGTATTCTGGCGCCAAATTCATAACAGCAGTCGAAGTTTTTAAATTTGGTTGCTCTCTTGTTCTCAATAATTTCCAACTTTCATCTCTTTATTTCATTGATTATTAAATATCTACTTGTTGTATACATGGGATTTTTCAGCATGTTGAACATGTCAAGAATTCTTATGATTAGGAGTTTCGGAGACTTAAACATTACCACCTAATGGCGAACGTTGTTAACGTAAAGTGATCACACAGTAGAAGACGGTCGTAGGCCCGTAGTGGTTTGTTCCATTTAAAAATCGAACATTATAAATGAATTGTTAGGGTCATTAGTTATTATATATTATTAAAGTAGGAACTTAAAAATTATAAACATTGCTAAAAAAATTTTTTTCAGCAATTACCAACTTATATTTTTTCAAAGATATTAGCAGGTGATGACAATAATTCTTTCTGGTCATATACGACATACGTAGATACTTTATAACACTTTTATAAAATGGGAGTGGAACATGTAGTTGGAACAATTGCGAGTCCTGGCAAAGCCTCAGCAAAGGAAACTTCTCAGCGATGAAAACAGATTCTTCCGACAAATTTTGGGAATCAGGTGGTACGATTTTGTTACCAATGGCACTGTCTGAGAAAGAACTCAACAGCCGTTAGTTACCTCAGTCATCCTTAATCCCAGATTGAGTTGGCTAGGGTGCGTCCTCCTTTTGAAGAAAAGGATGACCGAGCTTTACCCATTGACAACCACATGCTCCACCTTGTGAGCGAACATGAATACATCGGACAGCATTAGAAATACTTCACCAAGAGCTAGATTAGGGGAGTTCTAAAGCCCAAGGACCATCCTGGTCTATCTCGAACTAAACTGAGTGGATGACATGAAAACTGGTTTGCCAATATGGATGACATGGAGGAGGCCTATGTTCAGGAGTAAGAAGAAGAAGATATTATAATTATTTTGGCAAGTTATAAAATGAATGAGAAAATTTTATTTTGAACTTTTATTAATACTAGTGGTCGTCCTGTGCTCGAAATTCGACCATAAACTAATTTAAATTATAATTTTGAACATTATTGAAGTTATATTGTCAAAGACTGAGCGAGCGCTATTTCTCAATTTTCTTTCCAAAAACAATGTCATGGATACGTCTAGAATGAAATGTTGATATGTATAAAGTTTTTGCTATTATTATTAACGACAACGACAAACAATATTATTCTATTCTCAATTTGACCAAAGATAAACAAAATAATATATGCGTCTGCGTAAATGTCAAATACATCCTACTAACTCTTAACGCACAAAAAACAGTTATTGTTCCATTTTCAATTAAGGATAAAAAAAACATACAAGATTTATCAATCAAAATTCACCACCAAGAATGTTTACAAACAAAAGACTGCTCCAATAAAAAATGCACACCATTAAAAACGGACAAAATAGTTAAGTACTTAGGCATACTGATTGACTCACAGATGAAATGGAAGGACCACATAAATAAGACAATTGAAAGGCTTCAAAAAATATATTACATATTCTACAGGCTGAGGAACTTCCTGAAGAAAGATGTACTGAAAACTGTATATTACGCCCTTGGTCAGTCTATCATGCAATACGGGATTGTGGGATGGGGTGGCGCTTATTCTTCCAATTTGGAACCTTTGTATATTGTACAAAGGAAAATAATAAAAATTATTTTACACAAGCCGAGTGACTATCCCACAGACCTTTTGCATGAGGAATTCTGTGTTCCAAAAATAACATCATTGTATAAAAAATCTGCGATCAAGCAAACATACAAAGATTATAATGTATTATCACAAGACGATGGCCAACCGAATACAAACATAAGGGAAAATCCTAGACTAGGAAAATGTATAAAATTACCAAAGAAAAATACTTCTTTTGGACAAAACCACTATACCTACTGGGGTGTTAAATGGTTTAATGATCTTCCCAGATCAATCAGATCATCAAACCAGGAACAAAAATTCCTTGCGTACGTAAACAATAAAATTTCTTAATTTTAGGCTTAGTCATTGTTAATGTTTATGTTATTTATTTATCTTTATTAATATGGCGAAACCACAAATATTGAAATAATCCAACCCACCTGATGTGTTAGTTAATTTAAAATTATCTAACTTTTATGTATGCCTAATTTAGAATTGTTTTAATGCCAGATAATTACATATTGAATTGTTTTTTTTTTTTTATCGTTTTTTTGTATGCCTAATGTGCAATAATTTTAGATGAAACCATTATTTGAATGTGAAATAATAAATTATAAACTTTTATATATGGCAATATGTATAATAAATACTCATATCATTAATAATTATAACTAATGTAGAATAATGTATTAAATAAACTTTTTATAATGGCGAATAATTTTAACTGAAAAATTTAATATATTATATCGTCGAACAAATATTGTAAATTAAAAAATTAAATATATATTGTAGAAGAAATATTGTAATAATAAAATATAAATAGGTTTTAAGAACTTAGATTAATTGCAAATGTAGAATAAAAATACAGTCAAATGTATAATAAATACTTATAGTATTAAAAGTTTGTTATAGTAATTTGTATTTATAGACCGCCATCGGGCAATTTCAGAGATTTCCTAGATATTCTTGAAGGCATCCTAGGTAAGATCACCGGGGGCAATAATAAACATGTGGTTGTCTGTGGAGATTTCAATGTGGATTTGAATTCCTGTAGTAGCAATAGAGACATATTATTGGACCTACTCAATAGCTATTCCTTGACACGTTGCATTTATATGCCAACACGAACTACTAACACATCATCGACATGTATCGACAATGTTTTCACCGACCTCCTTGTGTGTCATTCCGGGCTGGTGAATCTTGTAAAGTCAGATCATGATGGTCAACTTATTGAAATGTTCACACCACTAGACATTAAGAAATCCTCATCACAAATCTATACCAAAAAAAGATATCCCAACTCTGAAAATACTAATAAATTCCTAATATCCCTAAAACAAAATCTGACAATGTGTAGTGATAAGGATCCTAACATACTCTTTGACAATTTCTTTGAATGCTTTATCTTAAATTTGAATACTCACATCCCTGTTAAGTCATCAAGGCCGAAGACTAAAAAACAATTTGAAGATTGGGCCACAACAGGTATTAAAATATCCAGGGAAAAACTTTTCAAACTTTATAGTCATAAGCCTACACATGATGTAAATTTAAAATCCTATATTAGTAAATATAGCAAGATCTTTAAGCAAGTTTGTCAGGTTGCAAAGAGTAACTTCATTCATAAGAAAATTAATAAATCAAAAAACCCAATTAAAGCGGTTTGGAATGTCATAAGGGAGGAAACCGGCAAAAGTCAGCCTGAGAGTATAACAATTACTGAGGAGTCTGGTGAGAGCAGGGTCGATTCTTTTAATAAGTTCTTTACTAACATAGCAGCAGAATTAATTAAAAAAAATGGTAATTCTAACTATACGAACAATGCTTTGGCATATTTTCAGAACATTCCCTCTCCCAAAGAACAGTTTAAATTCCGTCCAATAACTGAGAATGATATCTTGAAGATTACGAAGGAATTGAAATTGACAACATCAAATGATTTATGGCATATTTCCACAAAGTTTTTAAAAAGCATTATTACTGACATAGCGCCTGTTTTATGTGACATATTCAACCACTGTCTAAAAAAAGGAGTCTTTCCAAACCTACTGAAATTTGCTAGAGTCATTCCAATACATAAAAAAGGGGAAAAAGGTGATCCAAATAATTACAGACCGATCTCTATACTACCGGTTCTGAGTAAAATCTTAGAAAAAGCTGTTGCTGGGCAACTGATTCATTTCCTAAAAATAAACGACGTGCTGCATTCTCAGCAATATGGTTTTCAACAAAATAAGTCTACTAGGGATGCAATGATATCGCTTACAGAGAAATTGTTGAAAGCCCTCGATGAAGGGTGTGACACTTACGGCATTTTCTGTGACCTATCCAAGGCATTTGATTGCGTTGATCACAATATTCTGTGCACCAAACTCATGCACTACGGTATTTGTGGCTACGAAAAAAGATTTTTTGAATCTTATTTAAGTAACAGAAGTCAAATTACCGAAATAAATAATGTAAGATCTAGGAAGAGCGAAATTAGGTACGGGGTTCCACAAGGTTCAATTCTCGGACCATTGCTGTTTATCATCTATGTCAATGACCTCCCTGAAATAATTAAAGATAGGGGCGAAATTGTGATGTACGCGGATGACACATCCCTTCTTATCAAACGCGAAAATTGCGATGAACATGTTGCTGGGAATGTAGCTAAAATACTAGATGACGTGGCCCAGTGGTTTAATAGTAACAATTTAATTATTAATATGAACAAAACAAATGCGATGTGTTTCTCTTTGAGGCTGAAAAATGACGACATAACTGAGAAAGTATTCACTGACAAATCCATAACTATCGTAAATGATTGTAAATTCCTAGGTATAACAGTAGACAGAAAACTGCAATGGTCAGCTCACATCGAGCAACTCTGTAACAGGCTGAGCTCCGCAGTTTTTGCGATAAAAAAGATAAAAGATATATGTGGGATGAATACTGCAAAGATGGTCTACTTCTCATACTTCCACTCAGTGATGGTCTATGGTGTGGTGGTCTGGGGTGGCGGTGCTGACTTTGGCAGAGTATTTATTCTGCAGAAAAGAGCAGTAAGGGCAATACTGGGCTTGCAGCCTAGAGATTCCTGCCGAGATGCCTTTAAAGATCTCGGGATACTCACACTGGCTGGTGCATACATACAAGAATGCATTCTGTTTGCACGAAGAGGTTTGAGTAGCACACCTCTTAACTCTGACCACCACGGTTACGATACTAGACGAAAGGATGAAATCAGACCCATCCAGCACCGGCTAGCAAAGTTTTCACGAAGTTTTGTGTGTAGAGGTGTTCGTTTTTATAACAAGCTACCTCAAAATATCAAATCAACAGATGACGAAGCCTTTCAGAGAGAGATAAAATCGTTCCTTGTTGATAAATGTTTTTACTCTATTGACGAGATGTTAGATTGATTACACATATTCACTTACCGTATCTGTGTGAGTGTATGTATATATTGTGTATAAGTAAACATTCCGTACTGTTGGTTGATTGTTGTTCGTAATTGTGATGTTCCTCTTCTTGACTTAAATCCGCATTGATTTAATCTACGGCAAACGCTCCTCAGTAGAGTGGTCCAACGGGATGATTTTTGTTTATGTATTCTCTCCTCTCTATTGTTTTTGTCTTTTGCTCTCATCAGATGAACGCAATGTGGCAATTTACACCACGCAGGATCCCTTATAAAATCTTTACCTGACGAATGCTATATGGCCCTTTACACCATGCATGATCTGATCTCTCTCTTTTACACTTTTATTTAACTTCTATGGATTATGTTCTAAGACCCTATGTACATGCTTGTTTTGCTTTGTTACATTTCATTATTGTTAGTATTGTTTGCATTTTGCTGTATTTTATGTTTTTGACTATTCCGAGTGCCCGTAAGGGCCTATGGAAATATTTTAAGAATAAAGAATAAAAGAATAATAATTATAACCAAAGTAGAATAATTTGTGAAATAATGACTTTTATACTTTTATATAATTTAGAATAATAATAATGTAGAATAATTTGTGAAATAATGACTTTTATACTTTTATATATGGCAAATGTATAGTAAATACATATATGAATAATAATTATAACTAATGTAGAATAAATTTTTAATTATTAAAATTTTTATAATGTAGAATAATCTTAACTGAAAAATAAAATATATATTGTGGAATAAATATTGTAAAAATAAAATATAAATAGGTTTTAAGAACTAAGAAAAAATGCAACACTCCTCGAAGCACGAGTCATACTCTTTTCGAGGTCAAAATAAATTAGAAAATAAGATAGAATAATTCATTGTTACCATAAAAATGTATTGTAAATATTACAAATAAATAAATACATCGGAGTGTGTGTAAGAATGAAATATATATAACATTACAATAGTGTGCGTATTTTTTTTTATTTATTTAATGTAGGTATTTTTATGCATAACTGGCTTTCTCGACAGACGTTGTCCTGTAATCTTTACTATGAATCTTGATTTTATTTATAACTAGCTATCCCGACATACAGTGAGATGGTGCTGGCCGTGATGAGACTTAAGAACAACAAAGCGCCAGGAGACGATGGAATTCACGCAGAGCTCCTCAAACAAGGCATAGACACCCTTGGCCAACCACTATTAGATATATTTAAAATGGCATGGGAAGAGGAGAGGTGCCCAAAAGATTGGCGGAATGGATCCATCGTCGCAATATTTAAAAAGGGGGACCCCCTTGAATGCGGAAACTACCGTGGAATTACTCTACTGAGTGTTCCCGGTAAGGTATTATCACAGATATTACTGCACCGCATTCGGGGGCCTGTCATGGCTGTCCTGAGAAAGCAACAATGCGGCTTTGTACCTGGAAGGTCCTGCACGGGCCCAATTTTCTGTGCCAGGTGCATCTTTCAGCAGTGCAAGGAGTTTAACTCTCCAGTCGCTTGTTGCTTTATAGATTTTGAAAAGGCCTTCGACAGCCCACATAGACCATCAATATGGAAAATACTTGCTCTGTATGGTAAACCTCCGAAAATAGTTAAAATGGTGCAGTCCCTGTATGAAGACTCCGAGTGTAGCGTGAAAACGCCAGGTGGTCCTACTGAAGCTTTTAGGATCACCATGGGAGTCAGACAGGGCTGCGTACTAGCTCCTTTTATATTCATAATAGTCATGGACTTCCTGTTGAGTATCTGTATTCCAAAGTATCTGTATTCGAACCGAAGTGCCTTAGGAGAATTTTGGGTATAAGATGGTACCACCGCATCACGAACGACGCTATACGCCGGCGCACCCAGCGTGAGCCCATCACCTCTACTATTATGTGGAGGAGATGGACTTGGCTGGGACATGTGTTAAGGATGTCGAATGACAGTTGGCCGAGGGGAGCGCTGTTCTTCCTCCCATCAGGATCCCTAGGACGAGGAAGACCCTCTCATACTGTGTTCCGCTCCTTCGAAGCAGAGCTGAGGAATCTGGACATGGTGTGTGAGGAGGTCATTAACGTTGCGCAAGATCGAGCGCAATGGAGAGCTCTTGTTGCCTCCGTATGCCCCTAAGTGGGGTCTTAAGGGAGTTTGGATTTGGATTGGATTGGATCCCGACACACGTTGTCCTGTGGAACCTTTGGTCCTAAACAGAGGCGGCCCGTTCATATTATGTGCGTAATGCGCACTGCGCCTGAAGAAACAAAAATAAACTAATGAAATAATAACATTAAAATAATAATTTTAAAACGTCCATATTTCATTAGTATTCAAAGCCCAGACGGGATCAACGCGAGAATATAATAATATGCGCGCAATTTAAGTTGACTTTGAATGAAAAATTCCTAAAACGCCCGAAACGTTGGAGAAAGTGAAATGGGCTGCTGTAAGATTGGCGTATGTGAGAAAGAAAGGGTGCAGGTGTAGAAGATAATAATTTTGTTGTTAGATTTTTTCAAAGATGGCGTCGCATGAAATTCGTTCCATACTTATTTAAATATTATATTTTATATTATTGCTTATTCATTTTTCAACTTTTTATTAGTTATTCTGTTATCCGGAGCGGAGAAGAATCCAATAAATCACACATCGGAAGAATCTGTTGAGCTAATCTCGAGTAATGAGTGTTCGCACTAACCCGACTTTAATTTATTTTAGAGCTTATAGAGATAACTTTCATGACTTATAAATAACCTTTTAATGTTTATTCAGACATGAATGAATCATGCCGGCTTGAGGGGACATCAATGGTTTCTAATCATTTCCGATCTATGATAAGCTTCCGCGGAATTGCACAAGTGGCAAACGATGTGCGTGCGTAGTCTACTTACCATGATTATTTGTATACAAACTAGAGTGTTAATTCACATGAATCATAATTATTTGATAACACAGAAGATAACGGAGTTTAGTGCTTATCTTAGCGCCATTGCAAACTCATATTTTGTTGATCGGTTAAATCTGCATGTACGTCCACGCGGATTACAAGATTAGATAACGTGAAACATCAATGATAATGTTTCAATGTCATCGGGACATATATGGTCATTTTTTATTATCAATCTAAAAACAATTTGCCAATTTTAATCTCGTATTTTATAATATTATCTATCCGATTGCAAATAAGAATAATAATTGCGTATTCGTCATTCTGCTAGTTAGGAAGAACAGCGCTCTCCTCGGCCAGGGTAGTGAGTACGTAACTTTTGCTATAGCACGACTAACCACACATCAATCTAACTACTCATAACCATGGCTTAACTACATAATAACCACGCTGAAACGCACAACTAACTACATTTGTAACGTTACGTACTCGCGCTAACTACACTAATAGGAAGTAGTTAGTCGTGCTATAGCCCTTACGTACTCACCCCCCAGTTGTTATTTGGCGTTTGGGATCCTTTACACATGTCCCAGTAAAGTCCATCTCCTCTTCATATGGTAGAAGAAGTGATGGGCCTACGCTGGGTGCGCCGACGTATAGTGTCGTTCATTATGTGGTGGTACCATTTAACATAGAACCAAAATTCCTGAGACACTTCACCATTGGTGGTAATGGTTGCTCACAGGTAGATAGTCAAATTTATGTAACCGGGAGACCATCGATGGTTATCGGTAGCTGTTTATCGGGGCAGGCATTATTTGCCATGAACTCCGTCTTATTGGCATTGACTCGAAACTTAAGGCGTGGTGTTGAAACTTGAAACATTGCGCAAGATCGAGCGCAATGGAGAGCTCTTGTTGCCTCCCTATGCCCCTGAGTGGGGTGTAAAAGGGAGTGTTTTTTTGAAACTTGAAACACTGCGCTCTAATTTATCCACAGTCGTTCTGAACAACGCTAGGTCGTTCGCGTACTCTAGATCGCACATTTCGCTATTTAGACCATCTATATGTGTTATTGGTACACCTCTTGCTCCTTGCATGGACTTTCTTAAGAGGAAGTCCATGACAATAATAAATATAAAAGGAGCGAGTACGCAGCCCTGTCTGACTCCTGAAAATTTAGTTCAATATTTGACAATACATTCGGAAACTTCATAAAGGACAAAAGAAATTAAAACAGATTTTTCGAAGTTGTAAGAACCGAAATCTGTAGAACTTTTTCGTTATCAAGAGTTATCAGGTTCGATTTTCGGTAGAGTATTTTTTTCTGAGATTGGTTTTAAGTTTCTATCTGAGTTTGGCATTATGTTTAAGATTGAAATAAAACTTGAAAAAAATGAAAACACGTTGAAATTATTCTTGAAATGCTGCCTGGTAACATTTGGATTTTAATATAGAATTATTGTTGTTTAATCGTTTTATAACAACAATCTTTGCCTTCTGTGCATGATGCAAAAAAATAATAATTAAGGATTTTTTTTTTCTTAGAAAACATTTTGTTATTTAAACGTCAATGAAAAAAATATGCATATTAAACGTACGTATCTAATGTTTAACATTTTTCCATACGACGGGTCAGTTAAATTTCACCATTTATGAATATCGTCGATTCAACAAAAAAATGATTCATGTGTTAATTCAAATGCACCCAAGATTAGGCTTAAAGTGTAGAAATGGAATAAAATTGAACGTGGTATAAAGAGCTATATTTTTATTAGTTTTGTTTCGCACGCACGATTTCGTTCAAGTTTGCATTCAAGTCTATCTTTGCGTGCACTTCACTTGGCACATGATCCTTTATTTTATGTGCAACGACGATACGTTGAAGGTTCCCAAACATATTGCATAAAAAAAAAAACGCACAAAACCTGACTTTGAAAATCATTGTTGAATATTATGGAATTTCAGACAATAAAAAATAATATTTTAATAATATGATTTAATATACGGTCAATAAATTAAAAAATGCTGACAGGCGGTCTCTGATCTTAGAAGGTGCATGCCCTCGCATACAAGAAATGTTTAATCATTGTCTGGTGGTGGAGCGAACCGA
The DNA here is from genome assembly GCA_963576905.1 of Mystacides longicornis. Lineage (NCBI taxonomy): Eukaryota > Metazoa > Arthropoda > Insecta > Trichoptera > Leptoceridae > Mystacides > Mystacides longicornis. The sequence goes on from OY756436.1 coordinate 10,910,946, forward strand.
AATATTCTTTTTTTTTTATACTCAACCTTGGTTATGAGTACTTCGTAACATGGCGTAATGTAATTCAGATCACCGAACCGGGATAGGATGAAATCACACCGAAGTCCCTGGTTCAAAGTCCGTAAAGACTCTCGGTCCAGTCTCGAAAAACTAATTAAATTAACTGGAGCGAAAGGGTATTTTAATTTATTTTCAAATATGATTTTATCTTTTGTGGTCCTTAAATGGTATCACGTCTCACAATTTTCAATATTTGCATTTCTGTATTTTCTGGGTAGCTTGAACTATCAAATTTCTCTTTCTTTAGGTTTGTTAGTTTTGCTTATTTTTTTTGTAGTTTGAACAACCATTATCAGCAGTCACAGTCTTTAAATTTGGTTGTTCTATTGTTTTCAATAATTTCCAACTTTTATCTCTATATTTCATTAATTATTAAATACTTATCTACTTGTTGCATACATGTTGAACATGTTGAGAATTCTCGTGATTAGGAGTTATGGAGACTTAAAATTACTACATAATGGCGAACATTGTTAACGTAAAGTGATCACACTAAGCCAGCTTTTGAATTAACAGTAGAAGACAGTCGTAAGCCCGTAGTGGTTTGTTCCATTTAAAAATCGAACATCAATAATGAATTGATAGAGTCATTAGTTGTTTCATATTCTTGAACAACCTTTATTATCGTATACTAGCTTTGCCGACAGACGTTGTCCTGTGTTCCTAATATTTATGAATATTGTTAATTAATTAATTAAGTATTTATTATGAATTCGAATTTTTACAATAAGCTTATTACTTTTTAACCAATGTTATTTAGATCGATGCATCTGTTTCAAACCATTATATTTTCCAACGCACCAACTATCAAACAACTAACAGTTCCTGACAAACTTGAATTTAATTTTTTTAAATTTGGAATAAAGAATATTTTGTTAAAAGTAATAAGAAGGTTACCTATTTAGAGTTTTCTTACTACCCACGTAACTTTCTTAATTTTTTCTTACAAAAGAACCTTCTTCTGATAAAACCCCACACGACAAAAAAGAATTAGCGAAATTGGTTCAGCCGTTTAGGCGTGATGCGATGACATCGGATAATAACTCTGTCGAACACGAGCTTTGCTCTATCGACAGAGTTATTGTATTTAAATATTATGTACCTATTGTGTCATGTGAATTTTATATACTTTGTAAATCTTTAATTTTAATAAAATATAAAAAAAAAAATAGCTCTAGAATCGCTCCAGTCGCTCTCGAGTTTTAGCCAGAATCGCTCAGATAATCCTTTTATTAATGTCACATATTTGTTATTTTGAATATGCATCGGCGAAAAACTCTCGAGAATTTTCTGAGCATAAAATTGTATAAAGAATACTTAAGTTAAAAAGATGTTAAAATTTCATTGACAGAAACGAAGGTTACATAGCATAGACACAGAAACGAAGGTTATATTATAGCATAGCCACAGAAACAAAAGAAAATATTGTCAGAATCTTTGAGAAGGAAATAATAATACTAGAGAAATAATGTGCTACTGCGCATGGTTCCAACAATTAGCGCGTGACTGCTGTTAATCTCATACAAAACGTGTCGTTTGTCGGTCGGGGTGTGTGACATTCGATTTTTTATTTTTAATATTTATTTATTTATTTATTTTCTGTCAAAATTAAGCATTGCTCACCATTACAGAGTAATCCTTTGCGGTGAACAATGCACATACAATACAAAAGAACAACAATATATTATCAACATATTTTTTCCCTTTTAAACTAAAATAAAATTAACACAAAGATAGAAAAAAAAAATGGACAATCCATAGACAATACAACACCATGGAAAGTCTACTTCGCCGACAGACACACACACACACACACGCACGCACAGACGTCAACAATACTGTCGAGTCCATATTTTAGCGTTAACACAGAGGAATTTCAAATTTTGATAATATAATTAGTTAAATTAAGTACCTATAGTCCTTGTTGTTGTCTTGTTTTTGTGGGTGAAAGTAAAATGAATTATTTTTGATAATAATTTATCTTCAGTCACGTGACTATTGAATAAGGGAACCGATTTTTGGTTCTGGGCATCCAAAAAAGTTCTGTGATAATATTTGTACTCAGCAGTCACAATTGCAAAGTTAGGATGACCTTGTCGCTGAAACGAAAGTAAGAAAACGTTGCCACAAATACGAAGGTAAGGGAACTCTCGTAAGTCACAGATACGGAGGTATTAGAACGAAGTCACAGATACGATATGTATTTAGGTAGATATGTGAACGATCCATAGATGCGAATTGATTTGGATATAGTTTTACTTTGTCAAAGAAAAGATGTTACTTTGTCATGGGAGATGTAGCTTTTTTACAAAAAAGTTACCTAGTTAGATGGCTGTTATGACCGACACTCATTGCAAACAATTATTTTATTTTTATTAAATTAAAAGGTCCAAAATGTGGACCCGAAATTTCTGACTACTGCAGACATCCTCTTTCACACTAAAACCCCACCTGTGCATGTTATTCTTGCATCTAGTGACACCCACTCGTAATCTGTTGAGTGTCTTCCAAGTTGGGTAAGGTATTTAGTTGATGTCCCGGTCCTAAGCTTTTCGACAGTCCTATCTGGTTTCCATTATATTGTGTTTGCCAGAGATCTTTCCCCGCCTTATCCGGTGGTAATTTTAGGAGAGATGTTAAGCAGAAACGAGAAACCCCCGGTGAAATTACTGAAATTAAGTTAAGGAGCATACGATCTATCCACTATAATATTAACAATTAATTGGTCTTTAACTAATTTATACGTGTGAGTTAAAATGTTGGAGATGCAATAAAGACATGAGTGTTGGAAAATAATTATGTATTAGGTACTAGCTTTCCCGAGAGACGTTGTCCTGTGGACCCTTTGGTCCCAACTAAACTATTAATTCTAAAACGTTCATAATTTTCATTCGTATTCAAAGCTCAGACGGGATCAACGCGAGAATATAATTATGCTCGCAATTCGGTTCGGTGGAGTAAGTGAAATGTACTACTGTAAGAGTGGCAATTACGTATGCGAGAATGAGAAGGTGCAGGTGCAGAAGACAGTAACTTTGTTGTTAGATTTTTTCAAAGATGGCATCGCATGAAATTCGTTCCATATTAACTTTAATATTATATTTTATATTACTTCTTATCCATTTTTCAACTTTTTATTAGTTATTCTGTCATCCGAAGCGGAGAAGAATTCAATAAATCGCACATCGGAGGAATCCGTTGAGCCGATCTCGAGTTATAAGTATTCGCACTAACCCGACTTTAATTTATATTAGAGATTATTGACTTTTTATGCGCGCTGCGGCATACAGCGTCTATAGTAGAACTAGCCTTGATGCAGAAAAATAAAAACAACCGTACCATGTTTAATCACTCTTTAAACTTTCATTAGATAAATATTTGAGTATGGAATACTTCTTAAGTGGAAGCGGTAGACAACCTTTATTTAAATTTAGTTTAACACTTTTTTCGAATTTCCTTCTTGAGGTGGATACCCAGCATTTAAAAAAAGGTCAAGTTTTAATGGAGTCTGAATTTAATCGTAAAAAAGTCACTTCTTCGTCGTCTGCTCAATCTAAATACATACATCATCAGCCCTAAAATATCTTGGATGCTGATTTCACCCTCTCCGTTTCCCAAAGTTTTCTCGTTAACTACATTCGTTTACCCATTAATTTCCTCTCTTTTTCACATTTCAACCTAAACAGAAATCAGCGAATGTTAAGGAAAGTGATCTTCTTAGCTTCTTGAATTTTTACGATAGCGTTTCAGAGATTCTCTAAAGTAGTTCTTTTATTTTTTCTCTCTGTCTTCTAATGTCTTTTAACCTAAAGTGATCACGCCAGGCCAGCCTTGGAAACAGTAGAAGAAGAAGTAGTTCGTAGCCCCGAATTAGTTGAAAGTTGAAAAGAGGAACATTGAAAAATCAACATTCAGTGATTTAATGGTGTTCTGTTGGATCGAGAAATAGCTCCGTTCAAGAAGACTTGAATTTTAATTCTGAGTGTGTTAACTAAATCCACCATTTGGGACGGCCCTTGTCATTCTTAATTGATAAGAATTATTTTGCTGGCAGTTAAAGTTCTTTGATATCTCAGAAACAACGGAACTCATCATGCGATACTGCAAAATTGGAAATATAATTTGAGTGGTGAAATTATATTTTAAAATCTAGAAATATTTCCATCAATGAAGGGAAAAATTTCCATGTCTCCGGTAGAACTCAAACCCACATCACTAGCTATCCCATGGATGCAAGCCACTGAGCCGATGCTTACACCTTCGATAATTCATAAATTTTAGCGATTAGGCACGGTTTTATTTATTTGCAGCCAAACTTGATTAGTCACTGCTACAGAAGATAGCTCTAGGATATTGACTTTATTCATTTTCACTTCTCTCTCTTCATTGACTATACTGAACCATAACGTTCCAAATCATTACCTATATTTCCACTGTTTTCAACATATTTTTCATTCAGATTCCTAAATAGACTAAATATAAATATATCCATACTAATTTGTCCACACAAGGCTTAGATAGATGACACATTCATGTTTCGATTGTCTTTAGAATATCTACCTATTTTTGTTTAAATTTTACTCCGAAGCATCAATTACGTAAATAACCGTTTCAGTTGTCGATTGCTGACATCTGTCAATACTGTCGCGTTAAATGTCCACGTGTTAATAGGCTTTGCCCACAGGTGAGGACCAGCGTTTGTCATTTCTTAACATTATTGTACAACAAACACAAACAATAAATTATGTACAGGTGATGTTAGAATAGTAAATAACCAATTAACTTTTACATAGGTACGTTCAAATCGATGATTAGTTTTTTTTCCTATTGGATTGCAGTCCCGGATGAAAATTTCACGTGTAGAGCTCTCTGTGAAATACTTTCCACGATAACATCGTCATAAACGGCGCCAAAAAAAATATAGAAAAACAAATATGGTGACTTCCCAACCTTTGCAGATCTTTTAATATGAGGAAATAGTATCAAATTTCAAACGGTTCCGAGTTTAATAGACATTGCTCAAACAATGCCCGCGATTCACGATCACTCCAAATTGGTGTCATCCATTGTGACAGATTTGGACAACGAAATTTCACTACGTCAGTACACGCATTTTGATATATTATTAACTTGCTGACCCTTCAAACTTCGTACAACATCTTCGTATGGTAATTCTTTCCGCCTACTTTCTGAAACATGGTGGCTAATAAAAATTCGCTTATCAAACAAACAAGAAAATTAAATTTCCGATGACTGACGGCATAGCCTCAAAACATATTAGTCAAACAAAAATCATCTCTATTTATTCACTTTTTGCGTTTCAATTTGTACAAAAATACGTTTAAAAAATGCTTGAATGTTAAAACAATATTTCAGAAAGCTTGAAAGAAATTCTATCAATAAACTGCGTTGGTATCAATGTTTTGAAACTCAATTGTTGTCAGGTAAATAAAAATTGTGTTGGTGTGTAAGTTTCACAGATGGCTTTACTGTTAGGTCAGTTCCATACTAACATAAATTTTATATTTTATACTATTTTCCACCCTTTTGTTATTTTGTTACACGTAGCGGAGAGGAATCTATGTCTAAACACGATAAAAATATGTTCAGCCGATCTCTAGTTATAAGTGTTCGAACTAACCCGACTTTTTATTTATGATTTTTAACAGTAACACGTACCCTGGTGGAAAGATGATGACAAAATGACACAAATTTGGACCAAGTTTGATCAAGTGAGGCGACAACTTGGACCATGTCCACTCAAGTTTCCCCTTTGACGAGCCTTTGGAGTGATGGAAGAATGGCTTGACGCGATTTGAGTTTGGAGTGATTGGATTTCCAACTCATCCTGTCACTCTACATCGTGCATTTGGTCTTTCCCATTCACAGTCACTTGACGTCGCTCCATTTGGACGGATGGAGTGATTGTGAACGGCGGGCTTAAGCATCTGTAAACTGCCATGAGGAACTGTAGTCAGTTAAATACCACATACTTGCAAACTTGTTTGATTTTCGATTTGCGTCAATGGTGTTGTTGATAAATTAGAATTAATTATACAATATTCTTCACATAGATTAAAAAAAATACTTCTTCAACAGACAGAATAAAGCAAGTAATAGAACTTGGTTGTTCATTTATTAATGGAAGTAGGTTCATATTATTATACGTCAATTAAGATGACAGGTGATCTTTTGACACGTCACAATGTGACGCCAGTAAATAATGCCTGTTGGTACTAAAAGTTCTTGTCTACTCATACGGTAAGAATTTATTGTAAAGAACTCTAAATTCATATTTATTTTCATAGTTCACTTTTCTACCACCGGGGCGTTATATTTAGAATGCTTTTTTATAAAATTCTCTCGTTGTCAGGGTGGTCACCAGCTATTAAATTGACAAATAACACTGATGCGGTATCTGTATTGGGTATGTGTGTATCCGTCCATTTCAAAAAACATATGTGCATTGTTCACCGCAAAGGATTACTCTGTAATGGTGAACAATGCTTAATTTTTGACAGAAAATAAATAAATAAATAAATAACTTACAACACTAAATAAAGGGTATCGCAACGGGTAGGCGGCGTTAGTCAATCAGTCAGTTAGTGTTCTAGGTTATTCTAGTAAAATTTGACATTTAAATCACATAAAATAAAAAACATATTCATGAGAGGATAAAAATATTGCTTAATGCAAGAAAAAATATCATGATTAAAAATATATTCCTACAGGTTTTTTCATACATTTGTTACCTGCTATTTTAGAACTTTAGCTTCTTATTCTTTCTTGAGAGGGTATCCCTAATCTGTAGCCCTAGTATAAGTTTTCGATGATCGAATATCGAAACGATCATCGAAAGAGTTTCGAATAATTATTTGCATACTAAAATGATCGAACGATTCGATCGTTTCATTTCAGAACACTATTTGCACGCTAATAAGCGCTTATTTGCGTGCAATAAAGCTTTCGATGAAACTCGTACTGGCCCAACTGAGCGAAACGAAAAAGTTCTTCAGTATTTACTTAGCAAAAATCAAATACAAATGGCTTCACCTAATAATGAACGGGAAAATTGATGAAAGTCGAAGTGTTGGCAGACAGCACATATCCTGGCTCAAAGACATCAGGCAATGGATCGGAATCCAACGGTTGGAAGAACTCTTGGGGATATTCCATAATGGAGAAGCCTACGCCATAGTGCATGGGAGCCGATTCCGGGGGTCACTGACATGACACGAGGAAGAGGAAGAAAATGAAGTAATGTTGAGATTTTAAAAAGAGGTTTTTTGTACGTGAAGATTTTTGACTATACCTAGTATCTAGATTTCAGGGAAACTGCACAAACGAAAGTTAATAATACTGATACATAGTACTGATTAATGGAAAATACGATACGGTGATATTATAGAGGTTAATGGCTGCGACCGACCTTCATACACGTGTTGTTAGTCCATTTATGGACTAGGCCATTGGTAACATGATTGCTTACTCATCTAGGTCTGTATCTTAGGAGAATCTCATTTCGCACTATGATGCAATATACGTCACCAAATTCCTTTTTCCGCCCATGCATTGAATTCTCATCGCGCAGATAGTCATTTTGTCTACATCAGCCTTATTCCCACGCAAAATCCAAAACCTTAAAATGGATCCAAAGTAATTATATTTGTATTAATACCTTCCTAATTATTTGACCAACTTTTTTGGAACGATGTGTCATTGTTTTGGAATATCTTAGAAATTCAAATATTACAAAAATATTTCCTTCTTTGGTAAGCTCTTATTATTTTGTTCATCCATATTACCTATACGTAGTAAAGAAAAAGCCGCAAAGCTTTCACTTAATGGGCAGTATCAAAACAAAAGCTTTATGTATTTTTGAATAGCCAAAGTCTCGTAAATGTTTTAAAATTAGGTAGGTATATTCAGAATAAGTAGTAACCTCTTTTTATTTTTCAAAAAAGCTCTTCAAAGTGACAAGCACTCAGTGATAATTTTTAAGCCGTTAGTAAAAGGTTCAGTTTTTGTAGATCGTTTTTCATTAATTTACATGCGCTCTGGAACTGGATACATAAAAAACAGACCCTAGGAGCTCTAATCCAAAAAAAAATCGCCAATTCAAAATCTCCGTAACGGCTAGGTTTCGGACACCATATTATGGAATCAAATCCAACAGAAATGACCTTACTTTAATAACTTCCTTAATTCAGTACCCCCACGACTTTCCCTTTAACCCTGTACGAAAAAAAATGGTTTTGGTCACATACGTGAAACTCTAATAATTCTCTCCTTCAATAATAAGTAAATTAGTAGATAGAAAAATGGCTGGTAATTAATAATTGATTATGGTAGGAAGATTCTTTGGAGAATATGGGGTTTAGCATAAGACGTCTTGTCCAATGGCTTCCAGACAGTGTGGCTCGGAGGATATTTCTGAATGTCCTGTCCTGTCACTTGACTAAAATCCAGGCACAAAATGTGTCAGTCACGAATGACGCTATACGCCAGCTCACCCAGCGAAGGCTTATCACTTCCACCATTGTAGAAGAGGAGATGGACAGGGTGGATCATTTATTAAGGATACCGAATTACTGTCATTTTATTAAGGTTACCCGAGAAGAACGCTCTTATTTCTTCCACCTGGATCTCGTAGAAGCGAGGATACCGAATGCTTGGAGGCAGAGCTAAGGGATTTGACCAAGGTGTGAGGGGATCAAAACTGCGCGATGTCGAGCGCAGTGAAAAGCCCGATGCTCTGAATATATTATGTTGTATCTCGTATCGTATTCATTTCCTTGTGTATTCATCACATGATGATTTGACTAATCAATTTAATTATGGAGCATTTATTGGACACTTTGAATGTAATCAGATAATACAATTATTGTACCTGAATCAACTTATGTTGCATTATCTGGTTAGGCGCTTATCAATTTGATATAATGTTACTTACTGCGCGTTCCCTTTTAACACTCATCTTCAAGTACTCGTGTCCGAGAGTAAGTACATTAAGAGCGTTACAGCTCTGACTTCAAAGTCAATTTCGGGCGGGGCATAAAAATTAGGGCGGACTCTCTCCACTACTTAACTCTCACAATATTTGTACGTATGTAAGTGTAGAGTTAGGGGTCGGAAACCAGTGGAATGCGTCGAAATATTTAAAACCTCGATGTTCTTTTGACTGCAAATTGTTTGGAATTTTTGAACAACGGTGGATGATAGTGATGATAACGATAATGCCGATAATGATGATAAACATGTATTTGGTTAAAGCGACATTATTAATTTTACGTTACATTCAGATATACATTGCTTTTACCAGATTTTTTTAAACATGAGTTCTCACCATTAATTAATTTCTTCTAACACTCACATACTATTCATTCTAATTGCCACTATTTCAGATTATATGATTATAAAATGGGAACGGGAAAAATACACTTTTTTAATATTTGATTTTAATGGCATATTAAAAAAATGTAATTACAAAATTCATACAAAAAGAAATGCTATATCTTATGTATATATTGCATGTGTGCAGATTCATTGCCGTCGAATTCCTCCTTTAAAACTGGACGGTCAAGATTATATGTCATGGTATCAAAAGGATGTGAAGATAACCACATCATATTAAAAACGCGCCTTCCAGATATTTTTGTCCCTTCAGTCGTTGGTTCTAATCTGGAAGTTTCGGATGCTAAGATATTCTTTGAATCTAAATCCTTGTTGTGACTCGGTTGGTCTTGAGATGTATCGATTAATTTTGCAGTAACTCTGGACTTAGAAGTAGCTGCATTCATTTGGTCCGGGATAGCGTTCCGTGACCTGAAAATTGACGAGATTTTGAAGATATATCTGTAATCTTTGAAAGGTATACATAATGTAATTTTTTTTTACTGGGCCAATGCTATAAAAGAGATACTAAAATATCTGTAAGTATGTCGCTGGTAAACTAACGGATGGTCGTTCCTAAGTAAATTGTTCCGATAATGGTATTATAAAACATTTTTAACAATCCGAAAATAGTGTGGAAAATTGTGTGGATTTTACTGCCGGATAATCTAATTTCCAATGGTTTTTTTTTTGCAACACTTGAACCTGTTTTAAAACATTCGAATTTTAACAATGACGTGCCCTGGTGAACAAAACCATAAAAACTTTCACTCAAAACAACGTTGGGTTGTCTCGTTCTTAGTGATAAGAAGAAAGTGAGTCAACAATATCTAAAATGAACTATCAAATTATTACATATCTGGTCATTCGACCATCGGTAAGTTACGAGCTCCTATTTACTCCACGGGACATGGTAGCCGGAAACTGCCGAACCATTCCGAAGTGTAACGAGGACGACTGTATGATGGTATTAGTGTCAATTATAATGTTGATGCTATTTGTATTACTTTCAAACAATTCGGGTTGGTTCGGCAGTTTCCGACTACCATGTCCCGTGGAGTAAATAGGACCTCGTCGGTAAGTTTCTGAAATTTGACTGAAGTATTGCCATAAGATGGAAAAATGACCGAACTGCTCAAATTACGGCTTATTAATAGACCGAATGTTACAATTTATATATAAAAAATACTTACTTCTTAATGTTACGTGCTTTAGCAAGGAGACATTTTTTGTACGATTCACTATTCCGGTATACTTCTCTTTTCGTCCCATTTTGATTTTTATTTTACGCTCTAAGTCTATAATATTGCACTCGGCGTGATAAAATAGTTTCTGAAAAAGCAAAATAATGTGATATAATAGTACCTACTTAAGATATCCATCGACTGGGCCAAAATCAGTTGGTACCTATATCACAATATGTTTGTGAATGGGTTATATTCAGATTTGCGCGGCGTTCAAAATTTTGTTTTATAGAAAACTGCTAGAATTCGGACTAACTAATAGAATTCGGTATCCAGCGATTTTTAGAAATGAGTTTAATTTTGCCCAATAGGAACGTGCCACCCTGTATAACGCATAAATGATAATAATTTAGAAGAAAAAAGTTCATAATAGGTATGCAATGTAAGTGACTATAAACATATTATACCTAATTCAAAAATATAAACTTTAAAATCACCAAACAGCAATGATAGAATTAATTGCTGAATACAAAAAATAATAAAATAAAAATCACTAACCAATGTTTGTCGTCCTCTCTAATATACGAATTTTCGTCAAAAAGTATACAATACAAAACGTAAATTGGACTAGCGCAGGTTGCACGTCATCTAAGTCCACGATGTTGTGGGCGACTGAATAATTGACACAACGAAAACCAGTGCGTTCCTTGTAATTCCCGTGCTATAAGTGTCATTATCGCATGCACGCTAAAGCCGATAGAATATTTCGATATTCAGTATTTATTTGAAATAGAGGTTTTTTGGGATTATACGCTAAGCCGGAAATAAATATTAGCATTTCGTTCTATAATTTTATAGATTTTTTAATGCTCTTTAAGACAAAAAAAGAATTATTTCATTCCGACGTATATATCAGTTGGAATATTAAAAAAAAGATGAAAAACGACGTTTGCTATTTTTATTTTCTACAAGAAACTATACTAGATATCAAAAAACGGCTCTGAGACCGCCTTCATTAAAGTCTAATTTATGTTATATATTTTTTTTCATTGAAATCCGACAGTAGATAACGCCGGAAAATGGATTGAAAAATCATTAAAATCACCCCTTTGGCGACTCTAACAGCCTTAAGCTGAATCAGCAATATTACAAAGAAATGGGATTTATTTGAGTTGTTATCAAGATAAAAATAATTAATTGATCGACGCATTTTAACTGATATAACTACGGTGACCATTTTTTTTTTGCTATTGTGTCTTTGGACGACGGATTCGATAGAAAAACAATAACAAGTTTTTATTTTTAAACTAGCTTTCCTATGTTGAATATAAATAATGAGTTTGAATTTGTATAATGATAAATGAATTTTTCATGATTCCGAATAATGCATCTGGTTTAAACGATATTTGCAAGACACATACATTCAGACATTTTGTCAAACGTCAGTTAAATTGAAAAACAAAATTAAAGTTTTTCATCCACAAAATCTACGCACACTATTTCAATTAGTGCATACACTTTTGCTTCGAATAGATCCAGGCGGGTCATGACCCCGTGACCCCAGGGCCCAGGCCATAGGTGAACCACTTATTGAAAATGTTAAACATAATGTTTTTATATATTTTTTGTCTTTTAAGTAGGTACAGCATGAAAAATAAAACGAATACTGTATTATTTTGTAATTGCAGAAAATTAAAAAAAAGTACAGTATACTTACATTTATTAGTAAAATACCTACTTATTAATATCAAAATTAACAACTCTTCTTATGACTTGACTTTCATTAAGTCACCCTCCCCCCGTCCCCTGGCGCCAAAGCTGGATCCGCCCTTAGTGAGAATGAATTTAAGTAATTTATTTTTTTACTATTCGATTCAGGTTTTTCAATTTCTGTTTAGCAAGTCAATTTAATATACAATACTCAATACAAAATATACAAAAACTAGTATGTCTGAAGGGAATTACCAAAATAGTTTTGCGCGATTAAGAGATCAATATCAATTGAGAATAGAAATATGTAAATTAAGATAAATGATTACAAGATGTATTTGATTTCGTTACTACATAGATATATTATCTAGTGACAAAATAATAATAGCGCTTTCCTCTAAAAGAAAAGATGTTTGGTTAACGTATTTGATGTAACTAAGGTTTATTGTTTGTGAAATTTATTTCGCAATCGTTAAATAAACTTTGACCACAAGTGAATAACAATATTATTATCGTTGTAATTTATCGATACGGCATGGCTCCAATGGGTTTATTAAATACACAGATCGTCGGCGATTTAGGTCTAATCTAAGCTTGACTAAGCCAGTCGTGTGTCATTCAATTTTTTTCTACTCAACTCCTACTTCTGTTATCTTTATCTTTCTTCTCGTCATCCAATTAGTTTTCTTTCACATTGTTCCATTTTATGACTGATAAATTTTCATTAAAAAATGTGTATTTTCGACACTTGAAAATGATCGATAAAAAGCGAAAATTACCTAGTATTCGTACTTTACATTTTTAGTTAGGTATTGAATAATATATTATTTACCTACATAGATATATAAGTACTCGCTTTTTGACCACACATAGCGCTCGATCTCGCGCAGATCTGATGATCTCCTCCCACAAATCTAAAACTCTCAGCTCTGCCTAGAACGAATGGAACACTATGTGAGAGAGTCGAGATTCTGATGGGAGGAGCAACAGCGCTCTCCCGGTCAACTGTCATTCGGCATCCTTAACATACGTCCCAGCCACGTCCATCTCCTCTTCACAGTGGTTGAAGTGATGGACCTGCGCTGGGTGTGCCAGCGTATAGCATCGTTCGTAATGCGGCGGTACTTAGGTTTCTCCTTTCAAATGCAGATACTTTTTGTGACTGGGCCTTAGTCAAGTGCCAGGACTCACACTCATATAAAGGAATCGACTAGAAGCATTCGAAATGTGGATGCATCTTGGCGAAGACAGATTTCCTGTATTCGCAATATCCGGAATTGGACTGGAATTGGAACGGTCCAAGCACTTTTAGCAGCTCCCAAATCTATGGATATTTCTTCCAAGAGTTGAAATAGTTTTATTTAATAAGGGCAACCGAGACCGTTGTGTCTCGTGTCTCGGTCTCGCTCATACAAACCCTTATTGAGAAGTAGTTACCATTTTGGTCGCCTGTCTCGGTCTCGCGACGCGAACCTCCACTTTTACACTGATTCACTGAACGGGAATCATTGGAGACGGGCAATCAATCATTGTACGACGACACTTTACCTGCAGACAGATGAGGTTACACACATCACGGTACAGGTGAGAGAACACACAGTCGGAGATGGATTGATCTGACAAGACTCCAACGGCCGGACATCTTATCATTTTCTCCCACGTGCTATGCGCATACATCAGTCAAATTGATATCTTCAAATATTTTGATACTCGATTTTCGACCTTGATTTGTCAAGTAGGTTTTAACCTGTGCGTATCTTCAAAATAATTGACAGATATGTCTAAAGAAAAGCAGGTAGATAATGATTTTTTTCTAATTATCATACTCCAAATCTAAGGCGTCATTTGACCCGTGCCGAAAGTGGCGTGACCAGTAGCAGCGGGAACATTACTAACTAACTCCCTGATACCATAAAAAAATACTCGATGGCCTTAACCCCGCATGGAGTAGCTCTGTACTGGCTCTTATTTCCACGGCTTTTTGTCCTACAAAAGTGCACACATATATATCTTAAACATATTTCACTGAGAGCACTTCTAGTTTTGTGAAAGTGGAAATGATCAGCACTGGAATTTGATCAGTTCAGTTCGCTGTTTGTATGAAAGCTGTCGACTGTACCGCTAGGCAAACAACCACGTAATTAAATATGTTTAAGAACCGAATAAATTTATACTATGGAGAACTTTTGTGCAGAATTAACGGAACGCAAAGAGAATACTCGTAGTGCCTCAACAGAGACGACCTGACGTGAAGGAGTTACCCAGTAGGTAGCTCCATCCACAACAGGGGTAATTAAAGGCGTTTCAGCAAAAAAAGACGATAAAAGAGAGTACTAAAGTAGAGACCAGGTTGAATAAGTAGTGCTAGGGTCTGTACAGACCTGGAGGCAAAGTCAAAATGTTAACGACAGCCTCCAACGTTAACAATTTGTTGTTATTTTCATAGAGATAACGTAAAAACTGTTGATCAACGTGCGTTAAACAATGTTGTTGCAAATTCCGAGTCGAAAATATAATACTGACAGTTGTTCAAAATTACCGTTAAACTTTACCACGAAATCTATGGAAACATTACGACGCTGCTATTATATCAAAGACGAAACACATTTTTTTTTTGGTTTGTAAACCATTTTCAATTTGGTTAACGTTAACGTTTGGAACGTTAACAGTTTTCAAGTTTAACGTTATTTCGTCTGTACAGACCCTCAGTGTCCTTCAACGGATGTTGGATATAGTTATTAATAGGCCTATCTTGAAAGTCCTTTGGCGTTGACCTAAGTTTGTCATGAATTCAGAGGAAAAAAAACCTTTTAGTGTGTGTCCTAATTGGAAAGCGTTCCCGCGTCCGTACTTCGAGCGTCATAATATATGTTCAAAAGCGGGCGGACCGTTCAAACTGAGAACAATCGAGCCTCGAGTGTCATATTCTTTATTCTTTATTCGTTATTCTTTATTCTTTATTCTTTATTCTTTATTCTTTATTCTTTATTCTTTATTCTTTATTCTTTATTCTTTATTCTTTATTCTTTATTCTTTATTCTTTATTCTTTATTCTTTATTCTTTATTCTTTATTCTTTATTCTTTATTCTTTATTCTTTATTCTTTATTCTTTATTCTTTATTCTTTATTCTTTATTCTTTATTCTTTATTCTTTATTCTTTATTCTTTATTCTTTATTCTTTATTCTTTATTCTTTATTCTTTATTCTTTATTCTTTATTCTTTATTCTTTATTCTTTATTCTTTATTCTTTATTCTTTATTCTTTATTCTTTATTCTTTATTCTTTATTCTTTATTCTTTATTCTTTATTCTTTATTCTTTATTCTTTATTCTTTATTCTTTATTCTTTATTCTTTATTCTTTATTCTTTATTCTTTATTCTTTATTGTGAGGTTTACCACATTTCTGATCTTCTTCAATGGGTACTTAAATTTAAAGTCAATAATTTCATGCAGTCTTTGTTCTTCGTCATTTAATTCTAAGATTTCGACATGGTCCCATTCACTTACGCTATCATACAATCGACAATTCTCGCTATAAATCACTTTGTTTTCTTGAATATTGAAAGGAGGAAATTAAGAGCCTTATTCCCTTTTCCACCGTTCTTTTCATAATATTTCTCATTTTTTACATATAGCCTTTCTCTTCGAAAATATGTTTATTGTTGCCAATTAATAAGACAAGTGTAGATCCACTTGTTGCTAAGTCTATTGTATCCTCAATATCATTTTTGAGATTAGCAAATTTCGCATTAGGTTTTGAAATAACCTGAATGCGACGAACACCCCTATGAAAAAGTTTTGTATCCGTTTTGTGCTCATATGCTAAAAAGCGGACGAACCGTTCAAACTGAGAACAATGAATGATCGCTCGACGCTCGGACGCGCGATCACTTTTCAATTAGGACAGGGCCTTATTTTATAACCATGTTAACAGTATACGTAAAGGTAACATTCTCTTAAATAATAAGGATAGGTATTCAAAAATAATTGACAAAGCAATGGCACAGATCTTTCGGTCTAGCGATAAGTTTGATTGGACTTCCCCTTAATTTATGAAACAATCACGTTAACTCCACATGACAGTCGTGAACTTCATTACTTTGATAAGTTTAAAGCCTTATTTTTTTATCGTAAAGTTGGTATCTCTTGAATAGCCATTTCATGAATCAACATTATTTCATTAATACCTAATTGAGGACTTAAATTAAAGATTAAGATAAACAGTTATAAGTATGTATTATGAACTATTTGTAGGTCTTGTTATGAACGAATTTATCTTTAACTAGCTATTCATCTTCGTACGATAATCCTTCTCAAAATATCTGAAATAAAAATTCAATAACTAAACAAAAAAGATAAAAAATCTCCAATGAGAAACGGCATAACCTCACAACATAAAAATTAAACTTATCTCACCTCTTTTTTTCACTTTTCGCATTCCAACTTTAATCAAACTAAAAATCATATATTTTTACTCACTTTCTGCATTTTAATTTATACGAAAATACGTTTAAAATTTTTTTCAAAAATATTCGTACCGGTGTTTTGAAACTCAATGGTTGTCAGGTAAATAACAATTGTTATGTTAGGAAGCCCGTTCCATACTAACTTTAATATTATATTTATTTTTATATTATTTTCAATCAATTTTTAGATTTTTATCTCTGTTATACGAGAGCGGAAAATAATCAACTAAAACAAGCTTCATAAAAATATGTTCAGTCGATTTCGGGTTATGAGTGTTCGCACTTACACGACATTTATTTATATTAGAGATAATAAATATAAACCATCACCAATATCAGCAGTCGCCAATTCGACAAGGATTATCGTTTTTCAATTTTTATTGATCCTGTGGATTTCTTTCGGCCGTCGTTTTTCCATCGCTTTGGTGGTCTTCCGGAAGTCTTTTTCCTTTAGGGCTACCTTGAAGGACGATCCGTGGAGTTCTGATGAGTTATCCTTCAAGGGCGCTATTCGCAGGTTTGAATAATTATTATACCGTGGTCAAGTTCGATACACGTTTCTATAAAATAGTCACTCAATGACAAGTGATGATAACCTAACGTGATCATTGTTATTTTATGAAATCTCAACTCGGTTTAACGTTTTAAATTTTTTTCTTTAGAAGATTTGACACAGACTGGGAAAAAACATACTCAAAGTTGCCACAAACCGCACTTATTGCAAGATCTGTGGGGCTAGTACGAGTTTAATCCAAAGCTAATTAAAGCGCTTATTAGCGTGCAAATAGTGTTCGAAAATCAAACGCTCGAATCATTTTGTATGGAAATTTTTCGATGATCGTTTCGATATTCGATCAACGAAAACTTATACTAGTGGTACTGATCTAATCTACGGAGAGGAGACGTACTAGTACAAAAGCGACTTTTCAAAAATGAAGAGACCGCCGAGATCCATGGAAATACTGACGCTCACGTCATCTTGTGAAACGGGTGATCAAAACGCGTGCAAGAATAAAAGAAAATTCTCGGACAATTATTGAACCCAAATTAATATCTGTCAGATTTTTGTAGATAATCAAAATCAAGTAAGGTACTCAAACTGGCAAAAAAACAACTGAATGATTTTATCAAAACTGATACCAAGAATTGTTATTTTTGAATCCGTTAAAGTGCTTAAATAATATATCAATCAATCATACTCCTATCGTTGATAAATTTTGCAGTTATTTCATACCAATCACTGACGCATTGTCGCAGTTATTTTATCAAATTAATTTTTTATCTTTTAATTATTGAAAACCCACATCGGCGCAACGCGGAGGCAACTTATAATAACCAAGTGGTTGGTACCGAATTAGTTGCGTATGTCATAGGATCTATCCTTAATACCGAACGTCTTCCTTTTTTACTACAAAAATTTTTCCTTTCTACGAATGTTGTCAAATGTGTTTATGTGTTCACTTTGGGTAAGCCCAGATTCATTTCAACAAAGAGCCCCTTCTGAGATGATATCGAGATTCAACAACTTTATCAATTGGATGAAATTGGACTGCAATACACGTGGTTCCAATAGGATGGAGCGTACTGCACATCCGATTAGGTTCGACTGGCGGGCCATCTAGTTAATAATAAAATACATATTCCTAAATACAGATGGCCCAAACCATTCTCACGTTTCTATTACAAGGATCTGAAAATCTTAGAACGAAGATTTCGTCATCATTTTTCACCGGAATCCTCGTCGAAAATGCACGCGTTAGATTGTATTGTTGTCCAACTGCAAACCGCAAACCTCAAATCTGCACGTCCGCTAATAGGTAAATTGGTGACTAAAGTCGGACCACCACAATATCACATTGTATGTGAATATTACGTAAGTATGGTCTGTATAGATCAGAACTTAGGTAGGTACAGCCATTAGTGAGTGGCATCCATCCTGACAATGAGATAATGTTTTAGGAAAGTAAACTATATAGCGAATATGTAACAACTAATAACTTTACCAATTCATTACTGATGTTCGATTTTTAAAATGGAACAAACCGCTACGGGCTTAAGACCGTCATGTACTGTTATTTCGAAGGATGGCTTAATGTGATCACTTTACGTAAACAACGTTCGCCATTAGGTGGTAATGTTTAGGTCTCCGGAACTTCTGATCATGAGAATTCTCGACATGTTCAACATGTCAAAAAATCCCATGTATACAACAAGTAGATATTTAAATCTAGATTCTTAAGATCTAGTCCTGTAAAAAGGTCACAAGAATCTAGACACAATTAGAACGTTGAGCACCAACAAAGCCAATAGGCAATAAAGATGAGACATTAACAAAAATGGATATAGTCATATCTTGGCGTCAAATACATGACAGCAGTCACAGTCTTTAAATTTGGTTGCTCTATTGTTCTCAACAATTTCCAACTTTTCTCTCTGTATTTAATTACCTATTATGAAATATCTACATGGGATTTTTCGACATGTTGAACATGTCGAGAAGTCTCATGATTAGGAGTTTTTGGAAGCTATACTATTCCCGGGCAACATAGCCATATTATGAATTTTCAAAAAAAATCGGATCCTTACTAAAACTCCTAAAATGTAACCCAAGGTGTAAAAAAATTACCTAAAATATTCTTTAGATCGCGTGCGCTGTGAAAACTATTGATTAAAATATGTAATTCACTACGACTTTGTAGAAGACATCATTATTTACAAAAAGTGTAGCGACAGCATAAAATGCCTAACTTTTATAGTTATGCCAAAATAAGTGTTAATTTTATATAAACATTTAATTGAAATGACATAGATGAATTCTTACAATATTTGTGTAGACTTACATTGTAAGAATTCAAATTATAGAGATAAAACGGGTTGAATGGTTATGGGTAACCCCTAGTTTATTAGAAAATAAGATACTTTGTTCGACATTGAAAGTTATGTAGGTGAGTTCTTTGAGTAGCATTAGTCATCGGCGTACGAGTACATAATATTATGTAAGTATGTTGCCGTATACGTTCACGTAATAGGAAATCCACCTCACGTGTCATTGTCGATATTTGTCTACGGTTAAATGATCACGGATCAACACCAGTGGATGCCTGAGTAGGCCAATCTTTAAGTAACATCGTGAATTTGACCACGTTGTCCAAAAGTTTCTGTCTCATTTGGTATGCAGCAACGTTCTGCATCTTCTCTTCCATTTTTTTAGCCATCCCGCCGTGTCCTTTTTGTGGAGATTCTAAATTATGTAATCGGCTTATTGAAGATTGCGAAGTGTATAACACAAATTTGTCATTGATATTTACGGACGATGTCCAATTTTCAGGTCTCCAAACGCGTCAGTACTGGAACCTGGGTGTACGACTATTGCAGCTGAAAGTTAGTGGAGACCAAGGCTAGGTATTGGATCTAGCGCCATCGGAGAAAGTGAAAATTGCAAACTCATTCAAGGACAAAGAATGACCAGGAGTATAAAAATAAGTTTTCTACTTTCTATAGATCTTGAGGATCTGTTTGTTCCACTGCCTGTTATATAGACCTCTTTGGCAGTCTGCGTCCTTCAGGATTTCCATGTGATACGCGAATGTCTGTTCTTACATTTTTTGTCATGTTCATTCCAGTATCTAATTCGTTGTCATAGCCACCTCACTATCTCTCCAGATGTACACGTGCTCCGGATGTACGCATTCATGCAACATGTTTCGGAGAGATTTCATTTCGATAGTTCGTAACCGATATTTTATCTAGAAGTACATATCTGCCATTCCCTCAATTCCATAAGTGGCTATTATTCGAAAACATGTTCTGTAGATCTTCATCTTACTCTCTATCATCATGTGTTTGTTCCTCCACACTAAATGTTTGGGGCATCTGGATATGACTGCAGCCTTATTTATCCGTTTGAGGGTTTCATTATAAAGATCTAAATTGCTGTTAATCTTAACTCCAGGCTAGGTACTAAAATTCCATCACTTGTTCAATGGGTTTCTTTATTGAATAGGAACTGAAAAGTAACACGCATCACGCTGCGTCAATTAATAAATATAGAGAGATGAATCAGAACTCCTTACCAAATATAGTAATTTCACTTCCGACATACAATCGAGTGAGTACGATCTCAAATGTAGGTGAAACTATGACATGTAACCATCGCCTCGCTAGGAGTAGGTACCGGTCCTTGATGGCGCCATTGCCGCTCCGTCATTTCACGTAGGTGTTCTCCACAAATACCTTTCACGTGACTTATGGTTGGTGGGCATCAGAGAGATGACTGACTCCGTTACATAACAAGCATTGCTTCTTCCTGTTGCAATAACATAGTCTTATGTGATTTAATTGCTCTTTCTAATTGAGTGTCCTAAAACACATACCAACATCTTATGAAATAGGTAAATCCAAATATTCTGTGATTGGATTTTCTTCAGCTCGGTTATCAAGTTTTTCTTCATCATTAGTCTTCATCAGTTCATTGCTGGAGGTGCACTCTGCATTTTCAACTTCTTCCTGACTCCCTTGTGGTCTTTCGATTCTTACACAATGTCTTATATCTATGTCTACCCAAAATTTTCGCATTTTCTTCGATAAACTTTTCATCTTATATTCACACAATTCGTTTGATCAAGTATCGAGATTTGAGTGTTCTGTGTGTCAGATAATTCTTTTATTCGCTACCTGTGCTAATGGGGACGCGTTACCTAGCGTTAGCAGTCAATGCTCTATATCATTGTTGATTCTGTATAAATCCATTAATTGTCTCTTCAGCAAGTTCTATCGCTTTCTATCAAAAGAGTTTTTCAACGACTCTTTAATTTAGGTCTCGGGCTTGTAATTTAACAGGTGGGGTAGGCCTTCTTCTCTTGCAAGGTCGATTCCCAGGTATCCCCCTACGTCTAATATAGTCTGATTAAAAGGTGTCTTCTATGAGGTTGAAAATGCAATGCCTTGTGAGCGAACCTAGATGAGTCCATTATCTTCACATGTGTATCTTTTTCTTTATGTGCCCTGTCGGGTCCCCCAAACGTTGGCGTTCATTTCGGCAAACTTGTCCCTGTCCTGTGCTGCTTGGAACAGCTCCTCTACAGTTCGGATGCCTGTCCACTCCCTTAAATTGCGCAGCCAGGACAACTCTCCCCTGCCAGGCCCTCGGCGTCCCTCTATTTTCCCTTCAGTATAAGATGAAGAAGGTGGTACTTTTCTCCTCTCAGTACATGGTCCAGATATGATATTTTCCGAATCTTGATAATTGATAACAGCTCTCTGTCAACCTTAGCTCGCCTCAGCACTTCATTATTGGTCACCATATCTGTCCAGGGAATTCCGAGCATTCGACAATGAAGCCACTTTTCAAATGCTTCCAGTCTGTTCATTGAGTTGACTTTCAAGGTCCAAGTTTCACATGCGTATATCAGAACTTTTTTCGTTTCTTTCTCCATCTATCTATTACTAGACTTCGCTCATTTCCCTTATCCTAGTGGTTCTTTAGATCTATCTATGGTGATCTTCCCGACTATGATCCTGGGAGTTTTCATTTCTGCAACTATCAGCGGATTTTTGTTCACAGTGATATCAATACTTATTCTTCCTCGTTGATTAGGCCTGCTGGTCTGTTGTTCCTGATATGTTGTTCTCTTAGGAAGCTGACTGCCAACAATCCCTCTAGCGTTTAGGTTGTCTTCCTGGAGGTTTGATTCCTTGCGGTATGTTGTCTCTGGTGCTCTCTTTATTATATTATTATAATATTTTCAGAGCAACAACTTAAACAACAAAAGAGTAGATAAAGTAACAATCGGTTTAAGTACTTTTATTAGGTTTTGTTCACGGATTAACATTTCGCAAAATTTGGTAAAAAAATAGAACAGAAATTAGCAGCTGTTATTATTTTTCGAGTATATTTCCACTGCAAAATCATTGTCATTAATAAGATAACCATCATATGGACAGTTAAAGATAATAATGTTTTTCATTAATGCCAAAATAAGGAGCGATGTCCAAACAGATTAGATTAATAAAAAAGATTTAGATTAAAACACGCCGGGTATATAAGATCCGTCATGAAGATTCACGATTCTGTAACTTCATTCCTGTATTGGAAAACAACACTGTTTTTTTACATTTTATTTGTGATACAGTCATGAACGTTATTCAAACAAAGTTTGTGTGTCTGGGTTTGTATTTTATTCATATTATTTTTTTTTACTAAAGAAATAATAATTGTCCAATTTACTTATTATTTCTATCAGTTTTAAGCGATTTTACGTAATATTTTTTATTTCGCCCTCGCTTTTGTCATATTTGGGGTCGGCTCTCCTAGTTCTTTTTCTCAACCACTGGTTCCACTTCGCTTTCCTTGAAGTCATCCTTGATGCTCGAGAACCATAGAACGGGTGGTCTGCCTGCTAGTCTCCTGACTCTAGGAATTTCAATGTTCATAGCTCTCTGGATCATGTTGTCCAGATGTAACCTCGTGCCCATACTATCATATTCTGTTTTATGTCATATTTTTGGTAATTGTTGCTTCCTCGAGCATGGACATTTCTACCTCGAGTCTAGTTACTCCTCCAGGCCGTACCTTAATGCTTTGTTGGTGTTTTATGCCTAACATTGTCGTATGTTATTGCGGAGCTTACTGCGGTCCTTTATATACTTGAAGCTTTACTTTCACTGGCATTTTAAGACAGAGAGGGACCTTCATTTTAGCCATTCTGTGTTTATGGCCATCACTTCTACCATTATGGGGAGGGGGGAGGAGATGGACTTGGCTAGGACGTGTGTTAAGGATGCCGAAAGACAGTTGGCCAAGGAGAGCGCTATCATCAGGTTCTCGAAGACAAGTAAGACCCTTTCACACCATGTTCCGTTTCTCTGAAGCAGAGCTGAGGGATTTGATCATGGTATGGGAGGAGGTCATTATAACCGCGAAAGAGCGGTGGAGGGCTCTTATTGCCTCCCTATATCCCTAAGTGGGATCAGTTAGGGATTATTGATTGATTGTATTTATGCAGTGGGGTGCAATAAGGTAATATCTTGCTGCCCAGGTATTAGAAGATTGTTGGGGATTGATGCTTGGGGCATAAGATCTGTCATTGTTTGACTGATCAACAAGCGGTACAACTATTCTAAAGTTCTTTACCAGTAATTTATCATATTATGCACATCTACAACATTCTCACCCATCAAAACAATATCATCGACATATATAAATAATAGTGAGATCGGGACGAATCGCAGAGCCATTTGAAGCTTTTTGGTCGATATTGGCATCATTAAATAAAAAAATATGCACATTTTTATTTTATTTTATTTGGTTCTTCAACAGGTATTATAATTACAGAACATATTTTATTTACAATAAATCACTATATAACCCAATTATAGAAGAACACTAACACATTATAAAGATCTTACATTCTTAACAAAGTATATAAGCAATCTTCAATATCTCTAACAAAACAAAAAGCAACCCTGCTTGTGAAATTAATAAGATCAAAAACAACAGAAAAGAAAAACAATGCTGAAAAAAGCAACAGAAAGTAACAAAATAGGTACATAATCATATATAATGGTACGCAGCTATAACACGTACCTATAACATAATGATAAGTACAACTATAACATTAATGATAAGCTCTCTCATAAAATTCCCTTTCTTCGCTTTCATTCGAACCCATTGAACGCTCCCCGTGTCAATGGCGCATTGATTCTGTGTCTTAATCTTTATTTATGTATTATTATTACATATTCTTCTTTACTGTTTCTGCTATTGTTCTTTGTCTTCTACATTGCAGATGGGTGGACGTGCGTTTGTCTTTGCTTTCGCCTTGTGACAAAAATGTCTGCTTTGAACCATTATTATGCATTTTTTCCTTTCCCTTCATGTTTATCCTTTATGCTATTATTTTCAATGTATGTAATTGTGTAATCGCTGAATGAATCGTTCTAACTAATTATATCATTATTCAGTTTGTGTAACTAGAACATTCCTCTATTTTATATATCTTTGGTGTTTTTATATTATTTTCTATAACTTTTATATAATATATCGTTCAGGTTTATGGGTATGTATGGGTGTGCTGTTTTATGCTTTTCAATTTGATATATTTTGTATATTATTTTAATGAATTTTTATTTTTACATTTCATACTTTATGTTTAGTAACTTATTTTATTATTTTTCAATAAATTTACTATTTTACTGACTGATTTTCTAATTATATGACTTCTGAAACTTCAATTTATATTTATTTACAATATATAGATGCAATAAGATTTTCTCTCACTTCACTCTTTTCACCGAGTCGTGTTCACTATTTTTATTTATTAGGTACTTTTTTATATTCAGTTCTGATTTTTTCTCTTATTATTTTTACTTAACTTGAGTATTGGATAATTTTCCTTTTCTGGCTTTTTATGAAGAAGGGTGTTACTTCAGATACTACTCGACACAGGCCATCCCTAGTGAGGTTGTCTGAGTTGCACCTGAATTATTGTATTTATTTATCTGATTTTACATGTGCTTTTATTGTTTTCATATCATGATATTTTGTTGTAATAAAGTCATTATTATTTTGAAACATTTATTCATAAATCATAAAATAACATAAAAGCAAAGCCAAATATTAAAGAATCCAGGCATATCTCTCTCTCTCCCTGGCTTGCTCTCAGCTTAACTTCTATGAAGACTGCTAGGGTCAGCTCTCCTTGTCCTCAGGCTGTAGACTCTCCTCTGCTGCACTACTTCCCCCACCCCACATCTTTGCATCTGCTCGCGCCTTTGTGTCACCCAGGAATTCTTTGGCCTCCCTCTAGTCAAAGAACGTGGAACATTCAGGTTTATTGCCTGTTGTACGATATGCTCCTGTGGCATATAAAATGCCAATATTTATACATAAAGGGTCTGGGCATATACAATGACCAATTTATTCAGCAGAAGAAAATAAAACATAAATAAAAATTGATAAGTTAATATTATATAATACACAAAAATATACTTTATTAAATTAAGCAATTATACAAAGTCATTATAAATGCCTAATATTAAAAGATCCAGGCATATAAAATGCCAATATTTATACATAAAGGATCTGGGCATATAAAATGAGCATTATTCAGTAAAGAAACTATTAAATTTAATTAAAATCAGTATATTAATATGCAACTTAAAAAAATACTTAAAATAAACTGATACTACCATGAGAATAATATGAAGAGCAATTCATACTTCTTAAGAACATTGGGCCATAAAAATAGAAGGAAAATTCAGGGTGTACAATGAAAGTCATTATAAATGCCAAATAATATTAAAAAGATCCAGGCATTTAAAGTGCCAATACTACAATGAAGGATCGGGGCATATACAATGACCAATATTCAGTAAAGAGACAAAAAACTTAAACAAAAATCGGTAAGTTATTGTACCTAATACTCAATAAAAATAACTAATTCTACTAGGATATTTATATGGAGAGCAATACCTCTATAGAACATTGGGCCATAAAAATAGAAGGAAAATTCAGGGTGTACAATGAAAGTCATTATAAATGCCAAATATTAAAAGATCCAGGCATTTAAAGTGCCAATACTACAATGAAGGATCGGGGCATATACAATGACCAATATTCAGTAAAGAGACAAAAAACTGAAATAAAAATCGGTAAGATATAGTACCTAATACTCAATAAAAATAACTAATTCTACTAGGATATTTATATGGATAGCAATACCTCTATAGAACATCGGGCCATACGAACACAAGTAAAATTCGGGTGTATAATGAAAGTCATTATAAATGCCAAATATTGAAAGATCCGGGCATTTAAATTGCCAATACTAATACATAAAGGATCTGGGCATATACAATGACCAATATTCAGTAAGGAGAGGGTAAAGTTTTATTCAGATCGGTAAGTTACACAAAATGGAAAAAACTTTGAAACTAACAAATCCAGGATGTGGGAGACATCACCTGTTAAAAATAACTCATTGGGCCAGAAATATCCATGGAAAATGTAGGGCTTTAATGAAAGTCATCAGAAATGCCAAAATTTAAATAGATCCAGGCATACAAAATGTCAATAACATAATGGATCTGGGCATACACAATGACCAATATTAAAAGAGAGGGTAAATTTTATTCGGTTATGTATGTTCATATAAAACATTATAAATTAGTTATATCTATGTATGCATCTGGATAGTAAATATCCAATATCTCAAAAATGGGTATTTTATAAAAGTCATTAAAAATGCCAATTTTCAAAGGATCCAGGCATACAAAATGCCAACACTCGCGTGAAGGATCTGGGCATATACAATGACCAACTTTTAGTTTAGAACAAACTTGGTGTTGAATGTGGTAAGTATTGTATAATCTTACTTCCAAAGAAAGGAAAAATTACCTGAAAATAAGGAGGAACACCTATTCAAAAATGGGTATTTTATAAAAGTCATTAAAAATGCCAATTTTCAAATGATCCAGGCATACAAAATGCCAACACTCGCGTGAAGGATCTGGGCATATACAATGACCAACTTTTAGTTTAGAACAAACTTGGTGTTGAATGTGGTAAGTATTGTATAGTCTTACTTCCAAAGAAAGGAAAAATTACCTGAAAATAAGGAGGAACACCTATTCAGGACAAACCAGAGAAGAGGGAAATCATTACTGCTAATTTAAAAGGATCCAGGCATAAGACATGTAAACATTCATTATACCTGGAGAATTAAAAATTATAAGTTTAGAGAACTGTGAGAAGTATGATAATCTATTAAGCTCTTGGTGCCTACCTTTAGGCCACCCGCATTGCGGGTTGGTTTAGAGGGGATCTGCGGCGGGCTAGATTTGTGTGGAGCCGGCTTTTTGGTTTGATAGCTTCGATCGAACTAGAGGGTTGGTTTCGTGCGGGTCGGGTTTGCTGCGGATTTGTCTCCTCCTGGCTGGCTTGCGGTGTGCAGGTAACCTTAAAAGGAGAATGTATGTATGATAACGTACATAAATAAATAGTTTTCAATGAGAGTCAAATTCACTATGAACATAGAAACCGGAAGAATTCATCCTTACGCTGTCAAAAGGCCAAGTTCCTCGGAGTTTTTCATCAACTCTAAATTTTTCTTCTTTAGTTCGTGTTCTGTAATACCTATCTGGTCGCTTTAAAAATGTCCAGCGCCAATTTTGTCGCCAGGTATTGCCGAAATTCAACCGGCTATAAGCACTCTGCATCTTTTGCAGCACGATTATTTCATAACGATCTAACCCAGTCCTGCAAAATCTTTCTCAACCCTGGTTAATTTGGCCCTACGCTCGTCTTTCTGAGATCGGAGATCTGCTTCTGGTTTCTTAGTCCTTTATTCGTTTTCTACTATTTTAATATTATTATTTTTTTATAAAAAAATTAATCTGTGCTCACTCGAAGTGAACACAAATACTTTTATGACATCTTTCACACTACAAAGGGTTGTGTTGTGAAAGTGGAAATGGTCGGCACCACCAGTAATCCAATACGCTGTACGTACAAAAACCGCCGATTGATACCACTGGATTACCAACCACCTAATTGTCAAGTTATTAAATACACCTAACGCTTAATGCTACATTTATTCGCTTCCCACGGCTTGGCGGGCCACCACAAACTCCGACCCTTCACAAACGCCCGGCGCCATTTACACGTCGGCGTGCGCGACGTTATTTTAATACGTTTGCCGTAAATTCATTTGATCTGTGTCGAAAAACCGACACTTGCTCGGATCGGAGACAAGCGTTGGCAAGCTCAAACAAACCACGGCAAATACCCCATTTTTACACGTCGGTGTTTGTGGTGGCTTGCCTAACCGTGACAAGCGTGTAAATTGGGTTCTGTTTTTTTGGGTTCTGTTTTATACTTACTATAATCTTCCATAACACAGATTTTTTTTGCTATTGGGAACGCTTTTTTAATTTACCTATATCAAATTTTGATCTCTAGCTCGTAATATTCAGGAATAATTTTGACCATGTCATGAAAATACCGAAATGTGGACAGTTTTGATGAAAAATCTTGAACCGAGTAGGCATCTAACCCGGGATCAGAAGTCGTCGACTTTACCACAAGGCTACCAATTACGTTACTTTTAGGTTTACTTTTATTTTAGTTTAACCTTAAACAGATATCATATTTTTAAGTTAACACGGATAATTATTTTATAACACTACTAGCTTTCCCGACAGACGTCGTCTTGTGGTTCTAGCCCGAAGTGGTCCGTTAATATGTACATGATGTGCACTGCGCCCCCGTTAAACAATACAAAATTAATTCGATTGAGTTAAGCTAATAAAATAATAACATTAAACTATTTCTGAAACATCCATATTTCATTCATATTCAAAGCGCTGGCGGGAAGAACTTGAGAATAAGGCGCTCGCGCACACACCCTACCTCGCCTATTGCCAACACGAATGTGCCCGACTTTGTGTGAAAATTTTCTAACGCTCGAATCGGTGCGTTGGTGGAGTAAGTGGGGTGGGCTACTATAGGAGCGTATGCTAGAATGAGATGGAACTACCCGCGATGGCGTGGGCGCGTCATAGGTAACCGTTCCATACAAACTTAAATATGTATTTTAAATCATTTCTTATCCAGTTTTTAAACATCTTATTAGTTATTCTGTTATCCGGAGCGGAGAAGAATCAAATAAATTAAACATCAGAAGAATATGTTGAGCCAATCTCGAGTTATAAGTGTTCGCACTAACCCGACTTTAATTTATATAGTAGATATTGTTCATGGGTTCGCAGCATAAACCATCGTCGTCGGTTCGCTGCGTTCCGTTCGTGATGAACCACCACAAACCACAGCGTAGGTACTATGAATGTGGTAACGTTGCATGTAACGTAACATGCAACGTGACAAATGAGAATGTGTAGAGTGACTACCTAGTTTTCTTTCGGATCGCTGCGAAGTTTAATACGTTGCATTGGTTACTTTACCGCGCGTGTTTCAGATGTTTAACTGTCCTTCCATTTTTTCTGAATATACAAAGGACAAGGCAGAAAGCCAGGAACTCATCATTATGATCCAACAAAAGTAATTATCTTGTTTTTGGTAACCATAACAGACAACTGAAAAAATGTTGGTTAAGTCCGTCATGTTCCTAGTAATAGGTTGTCCCTACTAGTATGAGTATAGCGAATGACGTAGTGTTTATTTAGCGAGTTACTAACATTTCATAGATGATAACTGCATTTCTGACTACGGGATTCCCCTTGTAAAGGTTTATTGATATTGCATTAACTGATACATTGACATCCTTTTTAACGGAAAGCGAACGATGACATACTACTTCATGAATATACATTTTCATTTGAAAGATCTTGAATTATTCTTTTTAACTTGGTACTAACTGTTATACCAAAATCCGTGCCCTTCTGGAGAAACTCCATGAAATTTTGAGAGCCTTTGAGGCTCTTTTCTTGTCTAACACGATTAATTATTTGTGTTTTCTTTTAGATAATCTGATAAATTATATTATAGAAATGCTATTTTACATACATACTCCGATTGCATACTCTTTAAATTAACGGCCATTATGGGCCTCTGTGGCCTCTTAAGTGTATCTAATTAATTATCGTAAAATCACTACATAGCCCTTTCTGCTACCAAACAACAGAAATCTTTTTGACATAATCTGATCATCGTGGGCGAGGTTTTTCTTTTAATCATTATTTAGCCGAATAACCAAATAAGGAATATTCGGCTTCCCCCTCAGCCGAATGGCCGATAATTCGCCCGCAGTCGTGTGCAATGAAACTGAAAATAAAATAAAAAAGAAATACACGGCAGCTTTTGGGATTGTTTTGAAGAAGTCGCATAAGCAAAACTATGAAGTTGCAGAAACTAGTTGGCAAATGAAATTGATTTTTATGTGAAAATTGTACCTACCCCTAGTATAAGTTTTCAATGATCGAATATCGAAACAATAATTATCGAAAGAGTTGAAAAATGATCGAACGATTCGATCGTTTGATTTTAGAACACTATTTGCTCCCAGCAACCTGCAACCAGCTTTCGATAAAACTCGTACGAGCCCCACTTCTTGCCTAAATCGGACGGCAGACCCATATGGATAGTGGTCAGCAAACGCAAAATCATACCCACTACTGACGAAATTCGCCAAGATTTGTCTATCGTATTTTTTATTTTTTTTATTTTATTTTCTTTATTTTGTCCATTGACCCCAAAGAGGCACTTAGACTCATCAAAATTCAAAAAATCACAAGTTTCAAGGTAATACAAGCAACAATTAATAAAACAACAAAAAAACAAAAAATGGAGCAACATTCACATATGATTGCAAATCATCACTAAAAATTCAAATTTATAGATCAACGCTGGCTGGGTGTAAAGGGCCCAATCCAGCGTGTCGTCAAGATTCACAATAATATTATAATAGGTATATAAAAAAAAAAATTTAAGTATTGTAACAGTACAGTAGGTAACATATTTCATATTTATTCATTTATCATTTCGTCAATAGAATAAAATGCTTTATCAACCAAATACGATTTCACCTCTCTCCGGAAATGCATTTCATTTATGTTTTTTAAATAGTCAGGGAGCTTATTATATAAGCGTACGCTAAGACATAGGAAATATTCCGGCGCAACTGTCAACAAGTGCTGAAAAAATGTTTTTTTTTCATCACAACTTACCATTGGTAGATTTTAAGTATTAATATAGTCGTTTGTGATTAAAATATCGTATTTTTAGAATAATATATCGTTTTTATTTTCCATTATTTATTATTCGGTATTCGGCCGAATAGGCCGGGTACCGAATAATGGCCGAATATTCGTGGCAACTCTACTAATTTTGGCCGACAGTTACTCCAGAATCTACGTATTTCAAAGCAATCGTTCTGTAATGATGGCATAGTAATTTTGCATTAGATCCATGGGCCTATTACCAGTTTAATCGAAACGCTAATAAGGGCTTATTAACGTGCAAATAGTGTTCGAAAATCAAACGATCGAATCATTCGATCATTTTTGTATGGAAATTTTTCGAAACTCTTTCGATGATCGTTTCGATATTCGATCATCGAAAACTTATACTAGGGCTACAGTTAGTTATCGTTTGTGTCTCATATTTTAGATCACCGATGATGACATTTTCCTCATAGATATTAGAAATTAGCACTCATGTGTGAAAAAGATAGGTAAGTATTCACATTAACGAATAGTTTTCCTGCCATCGCTTTCCTATATGTTAACAATCTTTGAATTTTTATAACCTTACTCTAGTGGTTGGTAGCCTAGCGAGTTCCCTTACATTTTTTTTTATCTTTGATCAGATTTATCATCCCATTCTGATCAGTCATAAGGAGACAGAATGACGGCGTTTTGACTGCTTGCTGACTAGGGATAATACGTTTCCACCCTATAAGAGAATTCATGGATCGATTTTCATTGATTGATCAAAATGATTAAAGCAATGCTCAATGCTCGACTCATGCTTTAATGCTACATTTACACGCTTGCCATGGCTTGGCAAGCCACCACAAACTCCAAGTCCTCACAAACGCTTGGATGCCATTTACACGTTGGCATGCGCGTCGGTATTTTAATACATTTGCAGCGAATTCCTTTGATCTGTGTCAAAAAACCGACACTTGCCCAGTTCGGGACAAGCGTTGGCAAGCTCACACAAGCCAAGGAAAACACCCCGTTTACACGTTGGTGTTGGTGTGGGTTTGCCAAGCCGTGGTAAGCGTGTAAATGCAGCATTAGGCTTTGTTCGCAATTTTTTTAGGATACCATACGCAAAAAACCTTCGAAATAATAAAAATTCAACAAGTAAAAATACAATACAAATAGAACGATTCCTGTAGAGTGCTACTTTTATAAAGTGCCCCATTTAGATCACTTCAAATCCATCCTAATGGAGTGATGTAACTCCAAACATGACCATGTGTGGGGAAAACCAAATGGATGATTTGGAGTGAGAGAGCGAGTCGGATATCTATCAATCCAAAATACAATCGCCACAAGCCATTTGTCCATCACTTCAAATGGACCGTCAATGGAAAAATAAAAATGGACGTGGCCCAACCATCGCGTCGCTTGTCAGTTTTTAATACTTGGTCCAAATTTGTCCCATTTTGTCATCATGCTTCCAGCAGGATGCACATATAGCTATTTTAAATTTAATAATAATTGCAAAATACGTATATTGACGTAGTGAAATGTTGTTATCTAAATATATAAAAGAAAGTCGGGTTAGTTACACCATTAAAAGAGCTTAGCCGATTTATATGTCGTTTGGTTTATCGGATTCTGCTCCACTCCTGAAAACAGAAAAACTACTAAAAATTTGAAAAATTGACGAAGAATAATGTAAAATATGTGCTATTTATTTATTTTATTCCCAAAAAATACAAAAAAACATAAGCATTTTACAATGTGTGTATATATATATAATTTGTATAAAGGGTTTATTACCTCACTAGACGAGAGTCTGTGCTGAGGCAATACTACTTAATGTAGAAAGAAAAAGAAACCATGCACCCATCAACCATATATGAAGTAAGTTTTCAACTTGCATTAGAAAATCGCAAATACAGAATAAGCACGCACACAAAATAGAACACACATACATTCATAAAGTCTTTTCAGCACACTTCACAAGCATCATCCATCACCAATTTAACCATTCGTAACTGCAAAAAACAAAAATAATAACTACTACGCAACACGTCGTCCAACTCAGAAGTCCCTATCTTAAAATTTGCATTAGCGCACTCTCCGATTCGTCAATTCCAACCCGCATCAGCCATTGGTTAACTAGTCTCTTCAAATTCGTTCCCCCGGCGTTCAGAGACTCAGAGATATCCGGCATAATTTTATTGTAAATTCTAGGTCCTAAAAATGACATGAATCTTTGGGAAAAAGTCGTCCGTACAGTCCGTGGTCTCAGCAAATGTCTATTTCGGGTCAATGCCGTAAGTACGTAATTTTGAGAGGTAAATTTTTCATTGATAACAACGCCATCTATGTAAAATCGTTGAAAATGTTATTTTTATTTACCCAGCAATTGATTTTTACTAAATGATTAGTCATTATCTATTATTCAATAATTACACCGATACGCGGAATAAGAGGTATTAAAATATCAACGAAAAAAACGCGTTTTAATCACTAATATAAATTAAAGTCGGGTTAGTGCGAACACTTATAACTCGAGATCGGCTCAACAGAATCTTCTGATGTTTGATTTATTGGATCTTCTCCGCTCCGAATAACAGAATAACTAATAAAATGTTTAAAAACTGGATAAGAAATGAGGTAAAATACAATATTTAAGTTTGTATGGAACTGTTACCTATGACGCGCCCACGCCATCGCGGGTAGTTCCATCTCATTCTCGCATACGCTCCTACAGTAGCCCATCCCACTTACTCCACCGCACCGATTCGAGCGTTAGAAAATTTTCATTCAAAGTCAACAATATTATCGGGCACATTCGTGTTGGTAATAGGCGAGGTAGGATGTGTGCGCGAGCGCATTATTCTCAAGTTCTTCCCGCCAGAGCATTGAATACGAATGAAATATGGATGTTTCAGAAATAGTTTAATGTTATTATTTTATTAGCTTATCTCAATCGAATTAATTTTGTATTGTTTAACGGGGGCGCAGTGCACATCATGTACATATTGACGGGCCACTTCGGGCTAGAACCACAGGACAACGTCTGTCAGGATGCTAGTATTTTATAATGAGGAACGGCTAAAGAAAAATCTTGGAACTTAAAACAACTGATTTCGTTATGAAAAAATAAACAATAAATTTCCAATAATAGAAAGAATGTATAACTTTTCCACAATTTTTTTCAAATAAACTCCACCAAGAAATGCATGTTCATCAGTTAGCAAATTTTATAGAATATGTAACAACTAATGACACTAACAATTCATTACTTATGTTCGTTTTTTAAATGTAACAAACCACTACGGGCTTACGACCGTCTTCTACTGTTATTTCGCAGGCTGGCTTATGGGTTGTTTTCCTACGGATACGCCGCTACAATAAACGGCGGTGGATATGTCAGTTGAGAACATTGCCAATATGGTTTCCATAGTAACGAAAAACATTGTCATATAATTTTGAAAGACGCCGTCTTGTCAGATGACGGCCGCTCCCTAGGAACTAGGGATTGCAATCCGGTCTCATTTTGAATCCGGCCGGATCCAACCGGATTGAAATAACCTTGATTAATTGACATTTTTAACAATAATGAAGGCTAAAAATAAAACAGCACATATACGAAAGTAATTTTATAAGGGTATGACTACTTTTAAATGGTAAAAACTATAAAAAAAAAGGTTTCAAAAAAAAATTACAAATTACAATACGTATTATGAAAGTCAAATTCAAATTTAACGAAAATATTTATTTTAACCTGCTTGATTGATCATGATTTGAAAAGAAAGATTCTCAGAGAACCGACACCACGATAATGAAAGATTCTCGAAAACTCTCCAATCCATTGTGGAATAAACCATTCGAGGTAGAGTTAGAAACTCCGAATTCGGAGCTTCTGCGATATCGAGAACGGCAGGCAATGGGGTAGCAAAGCAATAGAAGGCGTTACTGGAATGATCACGTCAACAAAACGGATCCGGTGATTCTGGTAGAGTATGAAATCACATCAACCAAAATACCCTTGGACGAGCACTAAAGAGATTTATTTATTTATTTTATTTTATTTTTTTTATAAATGAATCTGTGCTCACTCAAAGTGAACACAAATACACTCCTTGACTCTTTCACAGTAAGCTACTGAAAGCTTGTGTCGTGAAAGAGGAAGATGGTCGGCACCTGGGATCGAACCACGACGTCCGCAGTACGAAAGCCGGCGTTGTAACCGCTGGGTCACCAACCACTTCTTTATTTATTTATTTTATTTTCCATAAGCAATTACATAACAAACAGTTTACATATATAATTATTGGAATTTACTGCCCCACTAGAAAAAGTCTGTTTTGGGGCAATACTACTTCAATTCAAATCAAAGTTGGATGTGCAGTTAGACATCCGCGTCCTAGAAGTAATACTTATAACCGGAAATATTCAGAGACACTCCTATATCGAGAATAAATGTTTGAGAAATTATTTCAGTTTTATCCTTGAATATAACTGCACACACAATCTAATGTATACCAGATAACAATCATAATAGTTTTGCTTTTAAATAGGTTAATATATTTTTTGTTGGCTAATTATTGCTTCATGCTCACGCCATTTTTCTAAGAGATGCCTTTTCATTGGATAGTCAATGCTATCAATACGATCAGTCAACACTACTAAACCCCACTTTGGGCACAGGGAGGCAAAAACAGCATTACAATGCGCTCAGTGTGACGGATTTGCCTCCTCTTCTCTTATTACCTTTATGAGTACCTACAACGACCCTGTGGAATTGCTAGGGATACGGATTCGAGTCCGGTCTGTGTCGAAAAATCCCTAAATATGATTAACCGGATCCGATCTCCGGATCCGTCAATTTGTGCCGGATCCGATATGAGCATTTTGATGCCGGATCCGCCGGAATACCGGATCCGGTTTTCCGGATTGCAATCCCTACTAGGAACCCAACGCATTAGTGTGATCATTTTACGTTAACAACGTTCGCCATTAGG
This sequence comes from Mystacides longicornis, assembly GCA_963576905.1. NCBI lineage: Eukaryota > Metazoa > Arthropoda > Insecta > Trichoptera > Leptoceridae > Mystacides > Mystacides longicornis. The sequence continues at coordinate 10,947,430 of OY756436.1, forward strand.
TGGTAATGTTTAAGTCTCCGAAATTCCTAATCATGAGAATTCTCAACATGTTCAACATGTAGAAAAATCCCATGTGTGCAACAAGTAGATATTTGATAATTAATGAAATATAGAGATAAAAATTGGAAATTATTGAGAACAAGAGAGCAACCAAATTTAAAGACTGCGACTGCTGTCATGTATTTGGCGCCAGGATATGACTGTATCCATTTTTGTTAATGTCTCATCTTTATTGCCTATTGGCTTTGTTGGTACACAACGTTCTAATAATGTCTAGATTCTTGTGACCTTTTTTCAGGACTAGATCTTGAAAAGATAAACTATTTAGAAAAGACAGAATTTCATGCACATTCAGGTTGAGACGAAATGTCTACAATATTTTGTTTACTCTAAGGCGAGACGACGAAACTCGACCGGCAAACCATATATGGTCTTTAAGAAAATCTACTTGAATATCCGAGTGTTCTAAGAAAATCATATTACGTTGTAGTCTCGTTATTTATCTTTCTATGACGTATGGATTTGAAGACCACGATATTGCCGTTAATATTATAATCTTATCGCAAAGAGTGTTAATTTTCATCGATGTTTAATTCAGACTGGTCTTGATGTAGAGCGGGTGTCGTATTAATAGACTGGGATTCGATATCTTTTTGCGATTTTTCTAAGTATTAGCGCCATAGCTGATAACATTATCTAGTATCAAGGGATAACCCGATCTCATATAAAAGAAAATTCTAACAAAAAAACTAAATCAATGTGATTTAGTTTTTAGTAAGAAAGAAAATCATATAAATGATAGGCTGAGCATTATTCTTCTGTGGTCTCTATCCAACGGGTTGGTTTACAGCAAAGATCTGCATCTAAGTTTACATCTTGTTCATCTTTTCAGCTTCATATAGAATGCGCAGCCTATATCCTCATATAATTGTTCCAGGTACTCTCGATATGCCCTCTATTATTGTGTGCTGGAGATTTTCATGGCGTAATATGTGGCCTATCCATCTGATAAGGTTTTATTAAAGTGTCTCCCTTCTTCAATTCTGTCTAGAACCTTCTCATTAGTGATGCGGTCCGTCCAGGAAATTCCTATAATTCTTCTATACGATAACATCTTGAAGACCTCTAGTCTCTTTCTCTCTGTTTCGGTTAAGCACCATGTCTCACACCCATACAACAAGATGCTCCACGCACAGGTCTTAACTAGTTGTTTGCGAAGCTTTAAATCTATATTGGTTGACTCGAAGATTTTTGATTGTATATTGAAAGCGAGCCTCGCTTGGTGTATTCGACTGTCTACCTCTCTTTTTGTTCGACCATCCCAAGTAATTCTACTACCAAGGCAGACGAACTCTTTTACGTATTTTAAGGGAGCTCCAGACATCACCACGTTATTTTGCTGCTCGTTACGGCTTACTGTTGTAACTTTGTTTTGTCCTTGTTAACTTTCATATTGTATTTGATATTCAGGACATTCTCCATACTTTCGAGCGTTTGTTCTAGTTCCTCTTCGCTTTCAGCAATCAATGCGATGTCTTCTGCAAACCTTATAATGTCTCTCTTTTGCCGATGAAACCTAATTTTTTTGTGTGGCTCATTCCTTCTCTAATTTCGTCCAAGGCACATTTAATGTATGCATTAAAAAGTACTGGTGATAGAGAGCAGCCCTGACTTACTTATTGCCTTATATTCGCCTCCATTTTATCGTTTCCATATTTAATTACAGCGGCTTCATTTTTATATTATTTAAGGCGTCTTTCTTTATATTGCATTGGAGACAATATATTCTGCATTAAGAGAAAACCCGATCTCATATATAATATTAAATTCTTGTCTTAACCGATGTGTTCAGACAGAAAAACTTATAAATACATGATAGGCCGCTAGAACATTGGGAACAATCACTTTTAATCGATCTTCTGCGATAATACTATTTTTAATATGCATAAAGTATAAAATAAATAAATAAATAAATAAATAATCACCGCGATTGTCACGACTTTCCAAAACAAAAATCGATGATTGCACTGGGAACAATATTATATTCTTCTTGAATGTAATATTGTTCCCAATGTAATGTATCAATTAGTAATAATCTAATGTAATTTATTTATCCTTGATACATTGGAGTCTAAATAAATATATGATTTTTGTGGATCTTCCACAGACTTTTCCTATATTTTCCTGACTTTTCCTAAATTTTCCTTTTAACTGATAACGCTTAGTATACATAAATATGAGCTCTGTATAGCGTGATAGTCTCAGGGGAGATATTATTGGATAACATTATCAAGAGATAATCTAATTTCATTTATTTACGCTTGATACATTGGAGTCTAAAAAAATATATGATTTGTGTGGATCCTTCGCAGACTTTTCCTATATTTTCCTGACTTTTCCTAAACTTTCCTTTTAACTGATAACGCTTAGTATAAATATGGGCTCTGTATAACGTCATAGTCTCAGGGGAGATATTATTGGATAACATTATCAAGAGATAATCTAATTTCATTTATTTATGCTTGATACATTGGAGTCTATAAAAATATAAGATTTTTGTGGATCTTCCGCAGATTTTTCCTATATTTTCCTGACTTTTCCTAAACTTTCCTTTTAACTGATAACGCTTAGTATAAATATGAGCTCTGTATAACGTGATAGTCTCAGGGGAGATATTATTGGACACATTATCAAGAGATAATCTAATTTCATTTATTTACGCTTGATACATTGGAGTCTAAAAAAATATATGATTTGTGTGGATCCTTCGCAGACTTTTCCTATATTTTCCTGACTTTTCCTAAACTTTCCTTTTAACTGATAACGCTTAGTATAAATATGGGCTCTGTATAACGTCATAGTCTCAGGGGAGATATTATTGGATAACATTATCAAGAGATAATCTAATATCATTTATTTACGCTTGATACATTGGAGTCTAAAAAAATATATGATTTTTGTGTTTCTTCCACAGATTTTTCCTATATTTTCCTGACTTTTTGTGGATCTTCCACAGACTTTTCCTATATTTTCCTGACTTTTCCTAAACTTTCCTTTTAACTGATAACGCTTAGTATACATAAATATGGGCTCTGTATAGCGTGATAGTCTCAGGGGAGATATTATTGGATAACATTATCAAGAGTTAATATTCTAATTTCATTTATTTATGCTTGATACATTGGAGTCTATAAAAATATAAGATTTTTGTGGATCTTCCGCAGATTTTTCCTATATTTTCCTGACTTTTCCTAAACTTTCCTTTTAACTGATAACGCTTAGTATAAATATGAGCTCTGTATAGCGTGATAGTCTCAGGGGAGATATTATTGGATAACATTATCAAGAGATAATCTAATTTCATTTATTTATCCTCGATAAATTGGAGTCTAAAAAAATATATGATTTTTGTGGATCTTCCACAGACTTTTCCTATATTTTCCTGACTTTTCCTAAACTTTCCTTTTAACTGATAACACTTAGTATACATAAATATGGGCTCTGTATAGCGTGATAGTCTCAGGGGAGATATTATTGGATAACATTATCAAGAGATAATCTAATTTCATTTATTTATGCTTGATACATTGGAGTCTATAAAAATATAAGATTTTTGTGGATCTTCCGCAGATTTTTCCTATATTTTCCTGACTTTTCCTAAACTTTCCTTTTAACTGATAACGCTTAGTATAAATATGAGCTCTGTATAACGTGATAGTCTCAGGGGAGATATTATTGGACACATTATCAAGAGATAATCTAATTTCATTTATTTACGCTTGATACATTGGAGTCTAAAAAAATATATGATTTGTGTGGATCCTTCGCAGACTTTTCCTATATTTTCCTGACTTTTCCTAAACTTTCCTTTTAACTGATAACGCTTAGTATAAATATGGGCTCTGTATAACGTCATAGTCTCAGGGGAGATATTATTGGATAACATTATCAAGAGATAATCTAATATCATTTATTTACGCTTGATACATTGGAGTCTAAAAAAATATATGATTTTTGTGTTTCTTCCACAGACTTTTCCTATATTTTCCTGACTTTTCCTAAATTTTCCTTTTAACTGATAACGCTTAGTATACATATGGGCTCTGTATAACGTCATAGTCTCAGGGGAGATATTATTGGATAACATTATCAAGAGATAATCTAATATCATTTATTTACGCTTGATACATTGGAGTCTAAAAAAATATATGATTTTTGTGTTTCTTCCACAGACTTTTCCTATATTTTCCTGACTTTTCCTAAATTTTCCTTTTAACTGATAACGCTTAGTATACATATGGGCTCTGTATAACGTCATAGTCTCAGGGGAGATATTATTGGATAATATTATCAAGAGATAATCTAATATCATTTATTTACGCTTGATACATTGGAGTCTAAAAAAATATATGATTTTTGTGGATCTTCCACAGACTTTTCCTATATTTTCCTGACTTTTCCTAAACTTTCCTTTTAACTGATAACGCTTAGTATACATAAATATGGGCTCTGTATAGCGTGATAGTCTCAGGGGAGATATTATTGGATAACATTATCAAGAGTTAATATTCTAATTTCATTTATTTATGCTTGATACATTGGAGTCTATAAAAATATAAGATTTTTGTGGATCTTCCGCAGATTTTTCCTATATTTTCCTGACTTTTCCTAAACTTTCCTTTTAACTGATAACGCTTAGTATAAATATGAGCTCTGTATAGCGTGATAGTCTCAGGGGAGATATTATTGGATAACATTATCAAGAGATAATCTAATTTCATTTATTTATCCTCGATAAATTGGAGTCTTAAAAAATATATGATTTTTGTGGATCTTCCACAGACTTTTCCTATATTTTCCTGACTTTTCCTAAACTTTCCTTTTAACTGATAACACTTAGTATACATAAATATGGGCTCTGTATAGCGTGATAGTCTCAGGGGAGATATTATTGGATAACATTATCAAGAGATAATCTAATTTCATTTATTTATCCTCGATAAATTGGAGTCTAAAAAAATATATGATTTTTGTGGATCTTCCACAGACTTTTCCTATATTTTCCTGACTTTTCCTAAACTTTCCTTTTAACTGATAACGCTTAGTATACATAAATATGGGCTCTGTATAGCGTGATAGTCTCAGGGGAGATATTATTGGATAACATTATCAAGAGTTAATATTCTAATTTCATTTATTTATGCTTGATACATTGGAGTCTATAAAAATATAAGATTTTTGTGGATCTTCCGCAGATTTTTCCTATATTTTCCTGACTTTTCCTAAACTTTCCTTTTAACTGATAACGCTTAGTATAAATATGAGCTCTGTATAACGTCATAGTCTCAGGGGAGATATAAGTGGATTACCACAGTTGATAACATTATCAAGAGATAATATGATTTCATTTATTTTTGCTTGATACATTGGAGTCTAAAAAAATATATGATTTTTGTGGATCTTCCACAGACTTTCCCTATATTTTCCTGACTTTTCCTAAACATTCCTTTTAACTGATAACGCTTAGTATAAATATGGGCTCTGTATAACGTTCTCCTTTATTATCGTGTAAGTAATTGAACTTAAAAAACATGTTCGGTGTTCTGTATACTAATGTCTGCGATGGCAAGAGAAAAGGTATGTTATGCTGATTCAGCATTTTAATTACTTCATAGAAATTTTATTGATAAACTGAATTTCTCAGATTTGTCCTGTTTTGATTTTGAATTGAATTTGTACACCTTATGATAATTCCAACCGGCACATCATCATCCGCGAGACTCCCTGTCATTGTTGCAAAATTCCTAAGGCTTTATATTTTTGAAATTTCGAATATTTTTCTTGGATTTTTCGCAATAGTCCTCCAGACTTTTCAAAATGGTGGTCGCTAATAATACATTGGAAAGAATCTATTTTTCTTCAATCTTCCGCGATAGTTCCCGGGATTTCCCAAATTCCAAAAAAAATCAAAACAATGTTCGCTATAGTAGGTACGTTGGGAACAATATTATATTATTGTTTATCAAGAGATAACTCAATATCATTTATAAATTCCTGATACATTGGACTCAAAATAATAAGTTTAACGTGGATCTTTCGTGATATTCCGACATATTTCGATAACTTTTATTCGATCTTCTGCGATAATCACCGTGATTGTCACGACTTTCCAAAGCAAAACGTTACGTTTTGTTTTGGAAAGTCGTGATAGTCTCTTACGAGATATTAGTTTATATCCACAGCTGATAACATTATCAAGATATAATCTAATGTAATTTATTTATCCTTGATACATTGGAGTCTAAAAAAATATATGATTTTTGTGGATCTTCCGCAGACTTTTCCGATTTTTTTCTGACTTTTCCTTTTAACTGATAACGCTTAGTATAAATAGACATTCCTAAATGGTGGTCGCTGATAATACATTGGAAAGAAACTATTTTTCTTCAATTTATCGCGATAGTTCCCGGGATTTCTCAAATTTCAAAAAAAAAAAAACAATGTTCGCTATAGTAGGTACATTGGGAACAATAATGATTTTTTCTTAAATATTCCGTGATTGTTTCGGTGGAAACGTCAGTGGACATCCAAAGCTGATAACGTTATCAATATACCTAATTTATAAATTCCTGATACATTGGAGTCAAAACAATATGGTTTTCGTGGACCTTCCGCGATTTTTCTGACTTTCCAGCATGATGGACATTGGAAACAAACTCTTCGACATGATCTTCCGCGATAGAACCCGCGACTGTCCCTAATTTTCAAAACGAATATCCCTGACAGTACATTGGAAACAATATTCTTTATCAACAGATAACCCAATATCACTTATAAATTCCTGATACATCGGAGTCAAAACAATATGGTTTTCGTGGACCTTCCGCGATTTTTCTGACTTTCCAGCATGATGGACATTGGAAACAAACTCTTCGACATGATCTTCCGCGATAGAACCCGCGACTGTCCCTAATTTTCAAAACGAAGGTCACTGACAGTACATTGGAAACAATATTCTTTATCAAGAGATAACCCAATATCACTTATAAATTCCTGATACATCGGAGTCAAAACAATAATATGTATCGTGGATCTTCCACGATTTTCCTACATGATGGTCTCTGTTAATACTTTGGAGATGAGGACCTTATATTCCGTGTCCCAACTTTCCACAATAATGGTCGCTGATAATAATCTTATACGAGGCAAAAGGGAAATTAGGCTCCGTTTTTATAAATTATGATCGATATTAGTGACAATCATAATTTCAGAAGTTTATAAGTTACTCGACTAAAATTCTCAACATGTGTGAATAAGTGTGTAAAATGTCACAAAACCTCGTCATAAAAATAATAGGTATTAAGTAATTATGAACACATTACGTGTGATTCGGGTTTTACGCTGTAAATAGACTCTTCCTCTGTATCTTTTTGTCAAATATCTCAAAGAATTTTTTAATATATCGATATTCCGAAGACTCGCACCACTAATTCGACGAAAATCATTCATGTCATCGATGATTATTGTGTTAAAATTAGTTCTAAGTATTCCCCTATACTTTATTAAAAAAAAATTACCCATTTAATAAATTGTTGACAAAACTCGTCGGTTGAAATCATAACAACATGTATCCCTAGTATAAGTTTTCGATGATCGAAACGATCATCGAAAAATTTCCATACAAAAATGATCGAATGATTCGATCGTTTGATTTTAGAACACTATTTGCACGCTTATAAGCGCTTATTAACGTGCAATTAGCTTTCGATAAAACTCGTACTAACCCACATGGTCAATTAATGGAATTACAAAAATGCCTATCCTTTAAAAATTGTACAAAAATAAGTCCTACCATAGGTTTTTGCCCAGTCACTTTAATTCTGGGCATTTCTTGTAATTTTTGGAGTTTGAGGTTGTTAGTAGCCCAGCAGTTCAGTCAACGCGTATAGCGTTTTGAAAGTCGTGGGTACGATTCGAATCCCGGTGCTGGCCATCACCACTTTCTCGACACAAACATTTGTAAAAAATCTGAAATAGAAAAATGTAAAAAGTGCGTATCTTCTGTCCTCTTCAAACTCATCACTTTGGAGTATCTTTTTTGGCAAAGGCTCATTTTTGTAAAACATAAGTCTTTAATCTAAATTCTAAGGCCCTGTCCTAATTGAAAAGTGATCGCGCGTCCAAGCGTCGAGCGATCATACAATGGCCTCAATTTTTTTTAGCCTTCACTCGTTTGCGAGTTGAGCGATCCACCCGCGTTTGAGTATATTTTGAAGCTAGATACGCGATGGCACGAACGCTATCCAATTACGCCACACACTAAGGGTCTGTTCACATCTAAACGTAACCAATGTAACGTTGCATGCAACGTATCATATTTCCATAGTACGCTGTGGTTCGCGATGGAGGATTCACATCTACATATATAAATAACTGCCAGAATGCGCGGATTATAATAGAGGTGAAATTTAGTTTCGATGCAGAAAAGTTAGTGGATATTCCTCATGTTTAATTCAAAACAAACAATATATTAGCGAGAAAATATTGTCTGAGCGCGGCACGTGTTTTCCGGAAATCCGGATAAACCCCCAACGGTTACGTTTAATGACGTAAGAGACCGTCTTATGTATGAAGCTATCGCCAAAGACACGCCTTCGAACCATATCGCTGCCCCACCGCCGTATACTTAGATCTTATCGGCAAATTTATCAGATTTTTGTCAGTGGCTAGCATTGAGTGTTTGACTTATATAAAACATGGACGGACAGCTAGATCAATTAATTCCTAAACACGATTACGCTTGTAATGTTCTCCTTTGGAAGTGTTGTGAAAGTTTTGAAAAATATCACATTCGATAAGTTAAGTAATAAGTTTAAGCTTTCAGTTTAAAAGTTATATTATAATCATGATTGAAATCGGATCTACAAACATTGGCACTGTTTTGTTGAACAGTTGGACAAGAAACAGTAAGTCAATAGCTTTTTGTTTACAAACTTGTTTTATTGTTTATATTTGCTTTCTGGAAAAAGCAACCTTTTTTCTTTAAGCATCGAATTGTTTTTATTAAACTAATTTGCTTTTACATTGGTGGTTAGCCACCCAATTGACTAATATATATACCAAACCATTTAAGTATTGAAATATGCCTTTCTTTAAAAACTACTTCTATTAACAAAGTGAATATTTTGTAACCTTTATTTCCTACTTACATAACATCTCAAAAGATGTTATGTAAGTAGGAAATAAAGGTACAGAAAAGTCAAACATTCTTACTAACTACAACTGAAAATATTTAAGTTTATTTTCAGCTTTGTTGACTTTGATAGTGTAAAATAACTAATCAATACTTAATAACTTAAATAATAATATTCTGTATACATATCTTCAAAATATTATGATTATTGTATGAAATGAAAAAATTTCAGATGTGAAACATTGAATCCATTATCACAAGAAAAAAAATACTTATTCGCGAATGTTCGATTTCGTTTTTTGTAATATGAATAAAATTTGCAAAATATTATGATTCAACGTTCAATTTTATTGTTAACACGAGTTTAGTAAAGAATGTTCCCTTAGCTAAGCCAAAAAAAATCGATGTGAAATTTTTGCGAGATTAGCTTATCATTTATAATTGGTCATATCATTAAGATTGTTATTTATATCATCAAATAAAACAATTAAATACCAGATCAATTTTCAAATAATAAACTAAATTTATTACTTAACTTCCCATAATACCTAACTCTTAGTTAATTAAAGGAGGAACAATATAATTAAGTATATCTGCTGAGTGAACATAAACGTGTGGTACGCCCATAAATATTTTTACACATCAGTTTGTACCTTAAATCTGAACAATTTTTTATTGGTTTGCCATAGACATGGAATAAAAGTTTTTAAGGCTTTTCAAGACTTTTTTTGAACCCTCAACTTTCTCAATGACCAGACTATATTATAGTAAGTAGCGATCTACAAGTGATGGTAATGGACTTTAGGCTGTGGGACAGTCATGTGAGTAAAAGCTCTGCGCCCACGCACCAACTGCAGTATGATTAATGGTGAAGTATTTTGCATCCGGAAACTTAGCTTGCGAAGATAAGTCGATCATTTGTCATGTCTGGCGAATAAAAGTTGTTTGAGACTGTTTCTACAACAAGATCTATCGTTATTTTTTTTTTTGTAAAGAGTGCCTAGAAAATATATATTTAGATAAAAAATTGAACGTGCATTCTTGGTGGAATTATTTAATAAAACAATTAATTTGTTACACCACAAATTATTTCATACCTTGACTGGTTTTGCAACTGATACTAGCACTGCTTTGTTGAACAGTTGGACAAGAAATAGCAAGTCAATAGCTTTTTGTTTACAAACTTGATTTATTGTTTATATTTTGCTTTCTGGAAAAAGCGACTTTTTTTCTTTAAGCATCGAATGTTTTAATTAAACTGTTTTGCCTTTACATTGGTGGTTAGCCACCCAATTAACTAACATACCAAACCATTTAAGTAAGTAATGAAATATGTTTTTCTTTAAAAATACTTAGGTATATTAACAAACTTAATATGTTGTAACTGTTTAAGATGTTATATAAGTAGGAAATAAAGGTTCAGAAAAGTCAAAAAAATTTCACCCCTTCTTACTAACTATAACTGAAAATATTTTAGTTTAATTTAAGCTGTATTGATTTTTTTAGTAGTGTAAAATAACTAATCAATGCTTAATAACTTAAATAATATTATTCTGCATACACTTCTTCAAAATATTATGATTTTATTGTTTTACTGAAATATTGAATCTATTATCACAAGAAAAAAATATTGTTATTTCGCGAATGTTCGATTTCGTTGTGCAATATAATGATTCATCGTTTTATAATTTTATTGTACGAGGCATAGAATTGAATAGAACAGTATAGAATGTGATGAGAAAATTTTGTGAGATTAGCTTATCAATAATAATTATAATTAGTCATATAATTAAGATTATTTATAACTAAATTACTTATTCAACAATATCCATCTTCCCATAAGACCACAAATTATTTCATACCTTGACTGGTTTTGCAACTGGTACTGGCCCTGCATGGTCACAGGTGGTGACAAGAAAACTGACTTTGTCAGTATTCCGAATAAGATCTTTTTGTATAAAAAAAATTCAAATGTCTATGAGTATCAGTTCAGATTCAATGAATGTCTTCAACGATTGAATTGGAATTTTTATGATGGAGAATAAAAGTATCTAGGAATTTAACAAATAACGACCGATGCATCTGTATTAGACGATGTTTAAGCAATCGCGCCAACTTCTTCTTCGTCGTTCCCTCAGTGCTGAGGATCGTGATTTTCAACATCAACACCATAAGCCAGTTCCCTCCACTCACTACGGTTCTCCGCCAACCGCAGTGCCCCACAAAAGGTCTCCCCAGTGGCCTCTCTCACTTGGTCACTCCATCTCATAGGTGAGCGCCCTCTACCTCTGCTGCCCTCCACACTCCCACTCATAACTATTCTCTCCAAGTTGTCCGCTCCTCGTCGTGCAACGTGTCCAAAAAATTGTAAGACTCGACGCATACAGTCAGGAGAGTCGATCTGTAACATTCAGCTCTGTCAGGATCGATACATTTGTTCTATGAGCTGTCCATGGAATTCGCAGCAGACGCATCAAACAATTAATTAAGATCTAGTCTTGAAAAAAGGTCACAAGAATCTAGACATAATTGGAACGTTGAGCACCAACAAAGCCAATAGGCAATAAAGATGAGACATTAACAAAAATGGATGTAGTCATATCCTGGCGCCAAATACATGACAGCAGTCGCAGTCTTTAAATTTGGTTGCTCTCTTGTTCTCAATAATTTCCAACTTTTATCTCTATCATTATTAAATATTATCTACTTGTTGCATACACGAGATTTTTCGACATATTGAACATGTTGAGAATTCTCATGATTAGGAGTTTCGGAGACAAACATTACCACCTAATGGCGAACGTTGTTAACGTAAAGTGATCACACTAAGACAGCCTTCGAAATAACAGTAGAAGACGGTCGTAAGCCCGTAGTGGTGTGTTCCATTTAAAAATCGAACATCAGTAATGAATTTTAGTGTCATTTAGAAGTTGTTACATATTTTTTAAAATAGAAACGTCCGTCAAAAGTACTAACAAAAACGTAACCTTTGCTATACCTTCTCTAATAGCGATATAAAACTAACGAAATTGGTCCAGTCGTTTAGGCATGATGTGATGACCAAAGATAGGGATCTATTTTTATATACCTATAAAGAGATAATTGTTGAAGCTTCTAAATAATGAAATCAATAACGGATTCAATTTGAATCTGTTATCGTTGAATGATTCAACGTGTTCTTTATACGATTTGTTTGTAATCGTAAAGCAGCCCACTGATTTTATGAAAATGATTAACACGGCCGCAATTGAATCATCTTATATGTAAGTTACCAAGTAATTGTTGAAGGTGTATAGAGCCGTCATCAGAAACACCCCATGGTAGTAAGAGGTGGGGATATGACAGTGTGGCAAGCACCGAGAACATGATTGGAGGTAGCGTCACCAGTATTTACCACCTCCAAGACTGAATCGAAACACAATCATAATATTCCGTTTCTTTGAAACCGCGAACAGTCGTTAGCAGGACTTCGTGTAGTCCGGTCGTCATAGAATATCCGGTGTTGATAAATATTTTATATTCAGTAAAACGCTGTTACGAAAGTACATTCAAATCGATCGCAATTTTTTAAGATCGATGATGGGCCGATCTGCATCTCGATTTTGACGCGAAATGCTGCAATTGTGCTCTCAAATACTTTCATTCGATCGCGTGTGATGGAGATTACTATTCTTAAAATCGATACGAAATAAGTGCACAATAAATATTGGATATAATATAATCTATAATTTTTTTTTGTTATGATTTGAGTGAAGTTTAGTTGATTCGAAGACGGTGGTGGATATGAAAATAATGTTATGTCAAGCGAAACCCAGAAACTTGAAATTGTTACACAATTTTTTTTAAATTAATGAAGAGCTATGAACACAGAAGCATTGGGCGTTTCATGGATACAAAAAAATATGGTGTGTGTGTTTTTTTTTATAGTATATAAATACATAATTTAATTACAAAAATAATTTCAAAATTAATCTTTTTATTATTTAAAATTGTCACATTTAATGCAATTTTATGCGGGAGAATTCGGATATTTTTTTTAGTATTATTGTTGCGAATCACGTGCGAATGACAGAAGGCGTGAGCGGATAAACACATAGATTTGTCTTAAAAATAAATTTTTATTTAGTTTATCAATCCGTAAAATCAGAATTAAATTTCAGTCAATTTATTTTTGACAATCAATTACACGCTATTGTGTAATCAGTTAATTATTATTGTTTGTGTTTTATCATCGACAAATTTTGATAGAACGTAATATTGCCAATAATTTCATATTATTATTATTATGAATGAAATCGTTGATTGATATCTGCAGTGTACATATGTAATTATTGTAACATAAGTAGTGGTTATCATGTTCTACACGTAAATGACAAAAAAAAACAATATTTATTTTAATGATAAAATCTAATCTGTGTACATTATCTTCAAATCAATCGTCATAGGTGTTTTATCAAAATGAATTTTCAGTGGCTACTTTAAATGACATTAATCTGTATTATAATCTACCTAATTATCTTTTTAATATGAAATTAGTGAGTGTGCATTCCCTTATCAAAAGACAGTATCTGTGACTCATTTCTCTTTTTTCTCTATCTTATAGCTTTGTCCGTTTCCAAAAGAATTGCAAGCCCATCTAACATCTTGTAATTAGAAGTGATTGTATATTGTGCACTACAACTGATTATAATACTTTTTTGATTATGAGTTATTATAAATTAAATTTAGCATGTATTAAATTTCAGTAAATTATTGGTATTCAATATTTACTTTTTGGATGGAATTCAATCCATAGGTATTCTAGTTTCCTTTTAAGTAATGGTTTAAAATGGCGATTTCGATAGTTTAGTTGTCTCAGACCTAATACTCCATACTAGTTCCTTCTTGTTTCTTTCTTCTTGTGCCGATTTATACGACAAGATCCTACTTAATTATAGAATCACTTTTTTATGCAATAATTATTAAAAAAAACATGACATTATAATATGTAATTTTTCACCACTTTCCATCGGATGTCCGTGCATTTAATCAATACTCAAATTTATTTTACTACCAACAATTATACCTATACGTTTTCTGAAAGTTTCTTTGTCACGTCAGTTTGTCAACTCAATGTGATCACGATAATTATGTGTTTTTTCTTCGAATACGGTACTGCCTTAAACAGCAGAACATTGTCAATATTTTTACCTTTGTAACAAAAAACATTGTCAGATATTTTGAAAGACCGCCGTCATTTCAGACGACGGATCGTACCCTATAGGAAGCCAGTGCATGTAATGGGTTGTTTTCCTACGGATACGCCGCTACTATAATCAGCGGTGAATATGTCAGTTGAGAACATTGTCAATATTGTTTCCGTAGTAACAAAAAACATTGTCATATAATTTCGAATGACGCCGTCTTGTCAGACGACGGACCGTTCCCTAGGAAGCCAGTGCATATAAGTCAGTCTAGAAAGCGGACGCTATCCCGTAGTGGTTCAAATTTGTAAAAATAAATTACTTCTTTAAAATCTTCCACCAATTAATTATTATTGATTTAACGCTTTCATCAAATAGTAGTTTCTATGATATATTAAATTATAAATTATTTTACCTGTAGAAAAATGTCGTGATGTATGCATTGCGGGCCCTTCTATATCCAACCGGTATTGTTCTGAACTACTCAATAGCTTGGGAAGGAAAATGTTTGGAAAATATCCCCCCCAATGACGTTTTTATTAGCAAAATGTAATTCGATTTGAACGTGTCGCGTTGACAAGCTGGCTCGTAAATTACAAGTTATATTGATCTCTTAATTATAAATGACTCCGTATAATGATGTTGCTACACAATAAACGAAGTCGTAAAATCTAACACAATCGGTTCATCCAACACTAAATTTTGAAAAAAAAAAAATACAACGTTTTCCTCATTCCTACGATATTTCTATACTTAGGTTTTTTTATATATAAATTTTTTTTTTCATTATCAACGAGTTTTAAAATTAGCAGATTTTTTTCGAAACGAAACCTAGGTATGTTTGTTCTTCATTTCTTTATGCTTTCTGAGCAATTAAAATAATCTTTAAAAAAATATGTATAGAAACAATATAATATTTCCAACATTTTGAGACAATCAACTCGTGTTCAATAATTTTAAGAGATTATTTTTTTACAAACTCGTCCCACTATGGGCTTACGACCGTCTTATACTGCCGTTTCAAAGGTTGGCTTAGTGTTATCACTTAGTGTCATGACATGGTTGTGTATTTCTAAATCATTTTTTTAGAAAATAGACATTGAATGATTTCTAAGCTCCCTATTTTATGTTTTCTACCAATGCTATGTGGAAAATCTGAAAGAATGATCAAAAATTATTTTTTACATTTTTATATTTTATGAAATACTAGTAGAACCGTCAAACACTTTGTCCCGCCCGCCATCGTTGTGTTAACCTTTTGACTGTATTAAATTTAATTCCAATTTAGTAAGCATAGTAATAACGTGAAACAGACTACTTACTATATGAATTAGAGGGAGCTGTTGGAGGGATGATTTTTGATGTGAAATAAAAATAAATAGAAAAAAAATCTGAATAGGGACAACCTAATCACCTGTGTGAAATATACTTTACGACCTATTCTCATACCCAAACAAAAATATACTTAAAAATCCGTCCAGCCGTTTCGGACGACTACGGCTACAAACACAGTGACACTATATTTATAACTATATATAGTATCAAAATGGAGCCCTATCACGCCCGATCGGCTTTGTCAATTATTTCGCTTATTCTTTTTTTTTTTTGACGTATTTGCTTTTTTCAGGAGAAGGTTCTTACGGAAGAAAAAAATAATAAAGTTGAAGAGAGCATTATAAAATTTTAAAAAGCGTAAAGTGGATAACATACCTACTTGACAATTTTGAAATGAAATGGGCGTTTGACAAACGTTTGTCAGTTGTTCGATAGTTATTAGTGCGAGTGACAGAAAAAGATAAATAAATAAAACTTTATTGTGAAATTTCTATACAAACATTTAAAAGAGTCAAAGGGCGGACTTATCCCGAAGGTGCTCTTTCAGCCAACCCAAAGAAATGGTTTCAAACAGTTATATTGGTTAAAAAATTATCATAATACAAATTCGAATTCAATATTCACGGTTGGAACCAAAGGACAACGTCTGTCGGTAATGTTTGCATTTAAAAATAAAGAGGTTCTTTTCCCATTGTTTCAGGTGTCCAAAACGTAAGACTCACGAGCCTTATTGCAGCCATATTGTTTCTGGTGAACATGACGGGTCCTGCATCCGCACATCCGGCACCCGCGACGATCATTGTCAATCAACCTAGCACACAACGAACCTCGGAATTACAACTGGATTTACACTTGCACCAGTTGTACGCCAACCCGTGCAGCGGAAAACCCTGGAAAGAATCCCCTGGAAAGACGAAACTGGACGAGTTGCCGAAATTGAACGCGATCCAAGCTTTGAAAAAAGTGAAAGATAGCTTGAGGTTGACTAAATCAAGCTTTGATAACTTGAACGAGACTCGAATGGTCCAGATTTATAAGCCAACGATGCATTTGGGACACCAGTTGATAAACCAGAACCTCCTACCCAAACCCATGGACAGCGATAAATTGGTAAATACAGTATATTATAGTTATATCTATTAACACATCTGAAATTAATCACACTCAGCACTTTTTTTTATTTTAACACATCTGAAATTAATCACTATTAGCAATAATTTCTAACACAACTGAAATTAAGCACTATTAATACTTTAGGCGATATAAGCAAAATGTAGGTATATTTTATTTAAATTCTGTACAATCAATCAATCAATCAATTCTCCCATTTACACACCTCTCAGGAGCATGGGGGGCAACAAGAGCTGTCTATTTTCTTGAAATTCTGTACAACTTCACATACCTAATAATAATTTACTACCTATCGAAACATTCATACATCAAAATATAAGACTAGTTTTATCATAAATATGTAGTTATGATTATTGATAAGTTCGTCCGTAGCTTGATTTTTTTCGCTGAAATACTCGCAATTCACCCCAAACATTTTTCATACATATGACAATATACTATGGAAAATATTTTTCATACTTACCTATAGGTATAATAGACGAGGAAGACCATCTCACACTGTGTTCCGCTCCTTTGAAGCAGAGCTGAGGGACATGGACATGGTGTGGGAGGAGGTCATAAACATTGCGCAAGATCGAGCGCAATGGAGAGCTCTTGTTAAACACGGTATGAGAGGGTCTCCTCGTCTTCGGGACCCTGATGGGAGGAAGAATAGCGCTCTTCTCGGCCAACCGTCATTCGGCATCCTTAACACATGCCCCAGCCAAGTCTACTCCTCTCCATAATGGTAGAAGTGATGGGCCTACGCTGGGTGCGCTGGCGAATAGCGTCGTTCGTGATTCGGTAGTACCATATTATATCCAAGAATCTCCTGAGGCACTTCGTTTTCAAATGCAGATACTTTTTGTACCTGGGCTTTGGTCAGGTGCCAGGACTCACACCCATACAGGAGAATGGGCAACACACACGCATCAAACAGATTACATTTCGTCTCGACACTAAACGCCGTCGCTTTCCATATTTTGGTCATGTTGTTAAAGGCGCCACTTGCCATACCGATACGTACATATCGGGAGCTCAACCCCAGGTCACCAGTAGTGGTGATAACTTTTCTTGTCAGCACTGGTTTTACCATCATATTATTTCATTATAAAAAAGTTATACCTTCAGTTAAATACTAGCAAGTATCGTCAGAATGTAATGTAATGAAAGGACACAAAGAACCTTTATGGTAATAACGGGTGAATTAATATCACTTGATGACAACTCAACTGTCACTTAACCCATACTTACAATCCGTATAATAAACCTTTACAACTCAATTTTATTCGCACGTGTAATTGGTAATGATAGAGCACATGACGGAAAGTGCGCGATCCAACGATCAATAAATTATTGATTATTAAAAACACTGAGAAAAAAATATTTTTACATGGTACGAAGGTTTATCGAAGAAACAAATACCTATGTAAAGAAAAATGGAAAGAAATTGGTGGCATTTCGATAAGAACATAAAGGTATTTTTATGGTGCGATTCGGTGAGAGAAAAAATCTTCCCCTAGCCTTTATTCATGGGCAATTTCTATCCGTCAGCAGATCCTACCGCTGAACGAACTTTGGATTTCCGGTTTAGAAGTCTGGCGTCTAGTAGGTACATAATCTGAATCACCAAGATTAGGATTTAATATATTATCGTTGAACGCCCTTGACATTGTGTTATCCATGAAGATAATTTTGATAAGAGGTGATTGTAAATCGACAAGTAGTGTAAATCTTATCAACGAAAAAAGATTGTTCAAAGGATTAAAAACTAACAACGTATCAATGTTTTCATTGATGATTGCAAAATTTCAAAACATAAATACGATTTCCGTAGATTGCAAAACATTGTTTCGCAATAATAAGGCTCGTTATTGTTGATACTTTCATATTTTTTGCAAATTTCCTCTGACAATATTGATGCTTTAATTGTTTAGCTGATGCTTGTATGAGGAGGTCATAAACATTGCGCAAGATCGAGCGCAATGGAGAGCTCTTGTTGCCTCCCTATGCCCCTGAGTGGGGCGTAAAAGGAGAGTGTTGTTGTTGTTGTATGCTTTTCACATAAGTGTCTTCTAGATCGATAATAGTTATTACTAGGCGTAAAATAGGTATTTGTGAAAAAAAAAAAAACGAAATGCAGATTTCACAATTGTTGGAATTATATTAATATAAATATGTACCCTTAGGTATCAAAAGCAGCTATATCCATCGCAGAAATTAGCATTCGTAATTTGCTCTGTACATTGTCGGCGAAATAATAACAAGACGTGCACATGAACTTTTACGCACGTATTCAGGCCTTTTTTTGCGCGCAAAGCACCATCAACGTTGCGGTCCCCTGCATTTACTTTTTTTAATAGTGCCCGAGTTCCACAGATACTTTCAGCTTTTAACCATGATCATTAACCAATTGCAAATTCAACGCATACACCAAAATAACCTACATCATAATATATTCA
The DNA here is from genome assembly GCA_963576905.1 of Mystacides longicornis. NCBI lineage: Eukaryota > Metazoa > Arthropoda > Insecta > Trichoptera > Leptoceridae > Mystacides > Mystacides longicornis. Next base: position 10,966,713 of record OY756436.1, read on the forward strand.
CTGATACAAGTCGCAAGTATTGAATATTCTGAACTGATGTCTTAATGAAATACAACAATATACATACATAAGAAAATTTAGTAGATAGCTAAATAATCTGACCATTTTACAAGATATGTTACATAAAGTGATCACACTAAACCAACCTTACGAAACATTAGTAGAAGACGGTTGAAAGCCTGTAGTGGATCAAATTTATATAGAAAAAAAAAAAATACCTTCTAAAAACATTACAAATGTATCTTACTAAGGAAGATAAAACACACCACATAAACAAAACAATCAGAGGCTTCGATTTTTACAACTATTGTCAAAAAAACTTATAATATGCTTTCTAACAGGAGGAAATCGATTCGCAAGAAATCGATTCGCAAGAAATTGAAGAACTCTCAAACGAATTCCAGGATCCATCTGGAACACACTTTTCTTTTGTAAGTCATTTCCATCAGATTTAGAATCATTGGTGAAATGCTATTTGTTGTGTTGTGTGTAAAGTGTTGAAGCAGTTCTTTCAAATTTACAAAAAAAAATAAAAACAATCTTTCTTTCTGGGAGTTTTTTCTAGCTTTAACTCAGTAAAGAGAGTGATTACAGTGTCTGAAGTTAATTTAACAAGTTGGATGGAATCATTATTTGGTTAAAAAGAAAATAAAAATATGTGTTAATCCATCGTATTGACCGGATGTGATTTCTTTCTTGTTCGCTCAATATAAAACAAATTGGATTTTATGTTGAGATGATTAACGCGTAAATTTTGATCTAATCCCTAAATCACCTCCAAGATAACGCTTTTTGTAGTCCTAGGCGCTATCAAAAATAATAATTGTAGGGATTATCCTACTTAAATGTGGGAGATTTGTGTATTTGATTGAAAAAAAAATGGGTATTACAAGTATAGGAGATTGTTGTTTTTGATTAAAAAAAAATGGGCAATAAGTGGGATATAATGAGAATTTTTTCTATGTTGCTTTGACAAATCATTCTGTGTAACCATTTATTCATCATTTTGGTACTCACATCTCTCGTATTGTCCTTCTCAGTGTTGTAATTCTCATTTCTAAACTCATCCATTATCATCATCTAATCATGTGTATTCATTTTGGCTATTTTACATACGAGATTTACATTTTAAATCAAGAAATGAAATAAATTTATGACTATAAAAATACATGGTAAGGTTTGATTAGAAATATGTGAATTTATTTGGAGCACGATTGAATTACAATATGAACGCATGGAAAAACGAAACTGACTGCCTTCATTGAATGACTTAAATATCATGGAATGATTTTAAAACATGTCCTAAATATACGCCGCATATTCTATCAGGGGTAAAAAGGCACAGAAAAAATTGTTTTGGAGTTAATATACGCCGCATATTCTATCAGGGGTAAAAAGGCACAGGAAAAAATTGTTTTGGAGTTAAGCCAGGTTGACTCTCAAGAACATCTTTAATATGCCCTTTACGCATACCTGCTTTTGCAAAAAATGTTTCATCTGTAATGAGTTTCGCCAGCGCCTAATATTCTGTAGGTATTTGGAGAGGTTAATGTCCCTATTATAATATACAAATACGAATCTTTTAAAGATGAACATTGGGATATTTACATAATCCTGGTTCTGTTGTTAAATTTCGCTCGCGTGTTCTTGGAGAAATTATCGTCGCATCAGAAGCACGAAGTCATGAACATTCCACTGCCCGCCTCCCAACAAATGCGAAGGATCCGCAGTCATTTCATACAAAGAAATAATATTTGCATCTTGCAGGTTACACAATATTAAAATAATTAGGTACATATGATACATAATATATCCTTCTTCAAGTAGATTTCGCATTGTGTAAGTTGCCTTTTTAATGTCATAACTCATCTTCTCTGAAGCCGCGTGTATCCAAATCCATCATTCTTCTTCATCCTTTACTAGGCATGTTAGCTGGTCTGTAATGTTCCTGCTGTATTCGCCTCTTGTAACAAGGACTCCCAACTATATCTTTTGGGTTGTCATCCTGATGGTTTAGCCGCCCTTGACTTATTTTTGTTCCAAAACCTTCTTCTCCGTCGTCTCCATCTGAAAATGTCTTCAAATTCGCATTTTTGTATTGAAAGAGACTTTTGGTTCTGACAGTGTCGGCTATAGAACATCCGAATGTCAAAATAGGGCGGATACAGGTCTTATTATATATTGTCAACTCCCGATCGCAATAATTCGCATCCTTAAAGAATATCTTTCTGCGATGCAATGAGGACGATCTCTGCATTGAAAACATGGCACTTATCCCAATAATATGTTTCTCTTCGTGCACACTTAAGTATAGTTTTAAATGGTAGATATTTATAAAAGGTGCCGAAGTGAAGGCTGACTCGAACACTGCCGCCATTCTTAACGCCGCTCAGTTGCTGTATATGAAAAGTAACGTTATATAGTTCAACCGAAGCTTATTTTACAACCAGTGAGCTTTAAACCCTTTTGTCGGTAATGATATATACTCTGTATAGGGCGTAAAACATCCTTTGTTATTTGTCATAAGTCGCCGGATGAGCAGACACGAATCGTCTACAGAATTTATAAAAATCGTCTCTAAAAGTATAGCAAATCATTGGTTTGACTTCAAAATTTGCTTAATTATTGCTAGGTGTTTACGGAGAGAAAATGTGAATTGATCATGATTTAGGAGAAATCCAACTTTAGGCTGACAACAGATATAGGCTGCGTAAAGAGGCAATTTGTCAGAAATAATAAAGAATGAAGCAGAGACTGTTAAGTAAATAAAATAACCATTGTTAAATAGAAACATAATATTAATCCTTGAACCTATATCGGATAAAATGCACCTCTGATAACTTCGCAAATAATGTAGGTATTGTGTTATATGTAGGTACGACATGTCTTCAGTTTGTTACTATAAAATAATGTAGAAAATATTGTCTCATAATTTATTTTGTTAAGATTTTATGTTACCTACATGATCTTAACCTAATCGTAAAGGATGTGAAATAGTTACAAAAACACCAAGAAGGTACTGAGTTTCAAGACAGAATATTTTTGACTACGTAATAATTGCAATCCATGGGAAATGTAATTTATCTCCTTCTTTTGTACCTTCGGGTCGTTTCAGAGAATTGTCATCTGGGTAGTGACGACTGTCGTTAATAAATAAATTTATTACAATCCAAAATATATGTCGGCCTCACCAGTAATTGCATGTAATTTAATTCATTATTGATACATTTCGCGTGACGATCGTTGCCAGCCATATTGTTATTATTTTACTCATTAACGAGAACCTTTTCATTTTGTTGTTGCAGGTCCAAACCTTTCTCATCGAGTTTTACCAAGAACTGATTCTCTACGCAAAGGCGTTCTACAAGCTTTCCGTGATGATCCCGAATATCGGTTTCCAAATGAGAGAAAAAAGGAATGTTATAATGTCGAATTTGAAAAATAGCCTGAAAGGTCTACGCTGCGAGGTGTATTCGCACATAATTGGCAACCCAACCGACCACTTCCCGAAAGAGCGACTCGAAATAATCGGAAGTGATTGGCGCCACGATCCAGACTATTCTGATATACAAAAGATAGACGTGAGTGTATTTGCGACGTACAAAAGATTCCTGAGGATTTGGTCTGTGAGGAGTAAGTCCCTGCTGCGAAGATTGAAAAGTACTCAGCAGCAAAAAAGGCAAAAGAAGTCTAGCAAGTTTATTAAGAAACGCACCGTAAGAGAGAGAAAACTCGGCAGACAACATAGAAGCTCCTTATCACCTAGGACAGTATTATAATACACTACTTAGATAATTACCTAATTATTACTGTAACTTAACTGAAAACCTGGGTATTTAAAACTGTGATATTTCCGCGATAGGTGAACAACGAACTCTAATAATTTAAGCAATTATTTTAGCTCCTCTAGTTTTTAAGGGTAATGTTTGTCAGACTGGTTCATTCCAGAATGATCTCATTTATTTGGCGAGTCGGTCGGTGACTTAAAACTTAAAGTTCCTCCTCGATGTTATAGTTTTAAGTTATTATTAAATAAATATATATTGGGCATTATTTTAAAATCCTGCTTTAAGGCTACGATGATTCCTGTTAAATGCTTTCTATGAAGCGAAGATGTTTAATAATTGGCAGCTGTATACATCGTTAATATATAATAAAAAATAGTTAGGTTAAAAAATAATGAGCAAGCATAATATTTTAATGATTGATAAAATAGATAATTTCCTTTTCTTAAATAAGTAGGTACACTTGAATATCTTTTTCTTTTTTTCAATTCATTTCTTTATTTTTTTAATACACAAAATCAATGACAAAAACCCGATTCATGATAACATTTTTTTTACTTTCTAACAGCTCTTTGAAATAATGTGAGAATATTTAAAGAAATCTTAGCTTAGCGGGTATTCTCCGATTATTTCTTCATAATTAACTATAAATAAATTTTCTTTATAATTTTAAAAGAATCATTTTCTTTATTATATTATTTTGTGTTTTGCTTTATATATTATACATATATACATTAATTATTTTTTTAACAAGAACCTGCTATTTTTTACATTTTGTATTAAATGTACAAACATTAAAATATAACCCAATATCTCGTTGACTTCGCTGAAATAACAAACAAAAAAAGGATTGTTCGCTCTCTAAGTAGGTAAGTGAATATAAAAACGATTCTAACGAAAGATGTGTATATATATACACATCTTTCATATATGTATATAACATAAAAACTTTGTAGGTAGGTATATATCAAATTGAGAGACTCCGAAATATCACAATAGTTAAATACGTAATTTTGAATTTTATTTTATTTAGATATTATATTTTTGCTAATAATTATTAATATTATGTATTATTTATAAATTGTTTTTATAGTGTTGAAACATATACAAAAATGTTTTTATACTTCACTTACTTTTCATACAATATTTTAGTTTTTTTTGTTTGGTATTTAGTCCTCATATTTTTAAATAATTGATTTGAATATAATAAAGTTGATTTTTTTTTATTAAATACATAAAGCTTTAACGCTATAATAAAGATAGATTATTAACTATCTGTAAAGCTTAATTTACATAATATATCCAGTTGAATTCTTAACAATTATCATAAGTATAGTTTTTCTGTAGTTAAATAATTATTTATACTTAAGAGCCCCGATCGTACTTTTAAAAAATTCAAATTAATAATTTCACAATTTTTGAACTTGTTATCGTCACAATGATTTGAATAATATATAGTACTCCTGGATGTGCGTTATCGGGTGTCAGTGGTTATAGGTATGTATATTAAAAAATGATCAGCATCATGCAGAGGTTCAAATTTAGACATCCCAAAATATCAAACGTACAAAAAATAAAAAAATAAATCTGTAGATATACAGAAAAAAAAATATCAAAATATTATATTTTGTTTTTGAAATTCGACATGCTTATAATGATAATAGGTATAATTTATTTAACATAGTAATTTATTTTTGTAGATAAAATATTCATAAAATATTTGAAAAATGAAAAATATACGTATAATTTGTGTACAGTGTAAAAATTCGATCGATAATTCCTTGTTAATAATATTGTTATGAATCTTATGATAGTTTGTAATTATTATTATTTTAATTTTTTGCGTTTGCCAATATTAATTGTTTAATTATTTATTTATTTAATTTTTTTTGTACGAGAATGAAACATTGTTGCATTATGATTATTTCGGTATATACTTAGTTGTTTTATATATTGATGAGTCGAGTAAATATTACCTACTTTCTGTATGAAATAAACCGTATCTTTTTATAAAACAATCAAAAACTTTTTTTTTATTACTCTCCACCTGTTTTTAGTATGACATATTTAGTATTTCCCAAGCAAATGAATCCTACTATTTTTGTTAGTATTAACAAATATAAGTACCTACTGTACTTAAAAATAGTTGGCCGAGGAGAGCGCTGTTCTTCCTCCCATCAGGGACCCGAAGACGAGGAAGACCCTCTCACACTGTATTCCGCTCCTTCAAAGCAGAGCTGGGGGACATGGTGTGGGAGGAGGTCATAAACATTGCGCAAGATCGAGCGTAATGGAGAGCTCTTGTTGCCTCCCTATGCCCCTGAGTGGGGTGTAAAGCGAGAATTGATTGATTGACTTAAAAATAAACAAAAATATAGGGCCTGGACCCAGCCTGGATCCGCTCTTGCTTTCTTTCAATCATGATAATGAAATTTCAGTACACGTATTTTATTGTTATTAAATTTAAAACAGCAACATGGTAGAAAATACATGACTATTGGAGCAATTTTTAACACTGACATCAGATGACTTGACAACTTAGACCACTCCACTCTATTTTCTCCATTGACGATCCATTTGGAGTGATTGAAAGAATGGCTTGACCAGATTGAATTTTCGACTGATGGATATCCGAACTCCCCTATCACTCCAAACCATCCATTTGATTTTTCCCACTCACGATCCTTTTTGGAGTGGCATCGCTCTATTTGGACGGATGCAGTATTCTGTTGTGTACCTACCTGTTTCAAAATACACGTACATAGGTACCTACTTTACACACCTTAGAACACATCTAAAAATTTTCCTGTGAAGAGAATTCTTATATATTATTATCTCCATCCACTAAAATCTGTATGTCTATACTCCCAAAACGACCCTACTTACCTAGGGGTTTTGGAAGGTAACAAACTCTCCACTGTGCTTGAAGTAAAAAAAAACTTCCTTACATAATTATTTCATTATGTGCTCATATTTTATCATATGACTATTATTGCATGAGATCATCAACATTGCGCCAGAAAACGCATAAGGAAGATGTTATTATTGACATTTCTTTAAATCTTTAAAACAGTTCTCCCATAATGACGGTCTGAAAATAACTAGTATTATTGGTAAGTAGGTAGGTATCTAGATATTATGAACAGAGGGACAAGAAAGTAACCTCCACTGCGATAGCTTTCATAGTATGAATAATATACATATAGCAATAAACACAATTAATAACGAACTCAGATTCTAGTGGTATTGTTGCTGATTTCAAAATCAAGAGGTTACAGGTTCTGTTCACATCAGGACAGGTTGTAAGTTGTAACAGACATACAGTTCCACCGTCTTATTTACTGACAAATTTGTATAGAAAAGAGTTGATTTATCATAAACTTCTTCGCCAGTATGACAACTTCTGATCCGATTTAGGTACCTACCTGAGCAATGACCATATTATATGACAATGATGGTCACTGAAACAAGGCCTGTAACAGAAATTAAAAGGGAATGTCCACCTAAAATAAGACAATATAAATATCATGCAAATTGTCAATTTAATCTTGAAAAAAAATATTGTGTAACTTAAGTTCCAAACAAAATGACAAAACTTTTCTCTCTCGTTACAATCTTGGGATTGATTTGCCGCAATGATATTCAACCATTAGTGATAGAGCTGTTAGACGATTTTGGGTATGGGTTGAAAACTATTAATTTGGTATAGGTACCTACCCTTAAATCAGTGGCGGATTCAGAAAAAACTCAAGGGGGGGGGGGGGCGCTATAGCAATCTTGAGCTAACTTTAATTTTATACAAGACAATGGGGATTATTCTGAACATCCGACCCTATCGAGTTGTGTGCGTCCCGATAGTGTCGCGTAGAATCCAACTTTTTGTACAGGCTCTTACTATTTACAAGTCACATTCGAATGAAACATCGGATAACCGGTTGCATTCGTCGCAACACTATCGGATGTCTACTCAACGCCCATTTCGCTGTCGCTTGCGATCCAACCAAGTCTTTACTAGTGTTTAATGATCTTTGGCACAAAAATTCATTAGAGTGTTATTTGGTAAAAATTTGGAAGAATTTTAATGAAAATTGTTTATAAAAGTTCTATCTAAGAGAATAGATATCATGTAAAAGATTGCTTACATTTCAATTTGAGGTAAAAAAAAATATTAAGTATAAGAAAAAATAATTATTGATTGAAATAACAAATTATGAGTTTCGTTTATTAAAATAGGCGTGTTTTTATGTAAAAAATATAGTGGAATATTGTAAATTAGTTTTACAAAATTATTATTTTTGTCCGTCACGCTATTGTATCGTATCCGATGCAACTCGATCAGGTCGGATGTTCAGAATAACCCCCATTGATTGTCCTATTGACGATTTAATTACCCAATATTCCAGGAAGATAGGCGTAGAGAATTCATAATTTAATATCATAGGGGACGTCCATTAATCGCGTCGTGTTTTCAAATATTTAAATATTATAATCAAAAGAGATAAAATAATAGAGATCATAACTGAGCGGAATAAATAATCAAAGGGGGTAACACATCCCCCGTGGTTATGTTTCAGAATACCCCCCCCCCCCTCCCTTCTTCCGAAAATCTCGTGTACTTTTTTGTACAAAGAATTATGAAACTTATGATTTTAACTTTCGACAATTTTTTTTAAATTTCTAAATTTTAATAAGTGCAAGTTGTTTTTCTTTAAATTCACCAGAAAAATAAATGCAGGTGATTTTCTAACCAAACTCCTCCTCCCCCTACGTGATCGTTCGTGATTTTTTCCAGACCCCCCCCCCCTCCCCTTTTTGGGCTCACGTGATTAATGGACGCCCCCATAAGATGGCATTTGTCGGTTGAACACTCACCAACAAACACTCACCATTTCAATTTTGAAATCAGTTTGTCGTCACAGCTTGGGTGACAAGGACTTTTGAGTAGGAATTTCGCAATTATTTTAAATTTAAGTGACTTTGCACTGAGCTACGGATATTTATGTATTAAAAAATGCGAAACAGTGAAACTAGGAATATTAATTTATGAAATTATTTTTTCTTAAAGATGCAGTCCAAATTAACGATAGCTACTTATGAATTATCTACTTTCTTTTACACAATAATAATTATTAATCCAATCTTTCTTTTCTAATATCGGGATCCTATTTTCTATAAAGGTAGATATTAAATTGAGGGAGCGAAAACTTAATGTATTGGACCCTAATTCTCTTAAAACTATAAAGGTAAATACCTACTTATGTCATTTAGCTCAGCCATCATTAAAGGTAGTTACCCATATGAAGCTAAATCAATAAGTAGGTACCTACATATCTATTTAAATATTGATGAAGCAGCAAAAACAAAGAATTCTACAAAAGATTTTTATTCAAGCAGGTCTACATTATAATATGGCAACGTTCATATACCAAAAAAATGTATTCATAATAATAAAATACCAACTGGAGTTTTTTTCCAATAAAGCTTTTAAACTAGCACAAAGCGACATCTATGAAGGAGTAGAAAAGTTTAAACAGTGCAGTAAGATTCTTGCATGAATGCGTCGTCAAGAGCCCATATAATTTTATCATTGAAACAAACCAGCACTTTTACAAGATCAATTATTTATTGCAACATTCTTAAAGCTTTAACCGGTTATCAACAGATGGCATTTACGTTATAAAAAGAACCCGTTTTAAAATGAGTTGTTCCATTTGTTTACTCGTTTCTCATACTTTACTCTACTCTTTACTATCAACTAACAAAGTTTTATCTTGATAATACTTACATAAAGAATTTCTATATCTTAATTTATATAGCAAAGTGTCCTGACTGACTGACATACTCACTCATCAACGCACAGCCCAAACGGCTATTCGTAGAGAAGTGAAATTTGGAAAACAGGTAGGTTTTAATACAAAACCTTTTACTAAGAAAGGATGAAAAATAGGGTTGAATGTTTTTAAAAGCATACGAATATCTCGAAAACTAGACATGTTACGAACTTGAGATTTGGCATATAAATAATTCTCATATAGAAATGAAATATTCGATGGTTATTCCGAATTTTTTCTAAAAGGAAATGATCTTTAAGTGGCTCCTAATAAGCATTAAACTGGTTTTATCAAAACTTCTTAAGAGATCTCGGGTTCGAATTCTTGCTATATTTACCTCTAATTTTGGAGAAATCAATTTTGTAAACTTCATTCAGTATTAATTATGTGTTGGACGCTTTGGAGGGTGCTTCCAAAAATCATTTTGAGACATTGGAGACACTGAGGACGACAGGGAATCGAACCCATCAACAGCTCTCGATCAGATGTCGGTGTGATAAATTTTATAGAGATAATACGGAGGCACTTTTCCAAAGCATCCCACATACCTACTTACCTAATACTTACTGAATGAGATTTACAAAATTGACTTTTTTATTCATAAAACGTAATTGCTAAAATTAGTACTGAGGGAATTAGAATCCAAGACCTCTCAGTCAAGTGTCGGTCGACGCATGTTATAGCGACAGTGGCGTACAGAGGGGGGGGGGGGGGCAGATGGCCCCGGGCGCCTCTATTAAGAGGGCGGCAAAATCTGCTTGTGCTATATTATACACGATCAGTCGGATAAAGCACTCAAAAAAAAATTGCGGTGAACCCGAAGGTAGACATAATATCTGTGTTAGAATCTAGCTCTGTCCTAAAATTGATATTTTGTACTATATTGTTGTGATGTAAGCATGTGAAATTATAAAATATGCTAACATTTTTATTTTGAAATATATTTTTTTTCATTTACGTGTTTTTTTTTTTTAATTTTATATGTAGGGGGGGGGGGGTTCCAAATTATATAAGGAGGAGAGCGCCAAATTTTATTAGGGGGGGGGGGGCACCCCGCAATCCCGCCCCGGGCGGCGTAAACCCACGGTACGCCACTGTATAGCGATATTACGGATACATTATGAAATTAAAAAAAAAATATGGATAGATGGTACATTTGGGACGCTATCGCGGAGGATTGCCAAGATTTGTTACTTCACGCCAGCGTAAATGACACGGAAACTTAGAATTGGGGTTGGGGGCTTATTATAAAAATATTATCCAATCCAAACTCCCTTTACGCCCCACTAAGGGGCATAGGGAGGCAACAAGAGCTCTCCATTGCGCTCGATCTTGCGCAATGTTTAAGACCCCCTCCCACACCAGCATGTCCAGTTTCCTCAGCTCTGAATCGAAGAAGCGGAACACAGTATGAGAGGGCCTTCCTCGTCTTCGGGACGCTGATGGGAGGAAGAACAACGCTCTCCTCGGCCAACTGTTATTCGGCATCCTTAACACATGTCCCAGCCATGTCCAAAATACCATACCTAATATGTGAGATTTTTTAGAACAGCTGTACCTACTGTTTAAACTTACTTGTCAATCTCTCTGTGTAAAAACCTACCTATACGAACTACAATAGTCAGCGTAGGTGTTGCAAAATATTGACTTGATTACAAATTCGTACTAACAATAATAATTTAGTACCAACGTGAATTCCTCGGTTAGTTTGTCAAGCGTGAATTTACTAAAATTTTACCAACTTTAATTTAACTTTACACTTCAGAACAAAAACACGCTATGTACATTTTTAAATTAATAAAAAAAAATCTAGATGAGCATTTGATTAAATCATTTAAATTTTTAGAAGTATTGTAAATTTTAGGTTTCACGTCAAAATTTCGTTACTTCATGAACTTTGTGAATATTCCCATAAAAGAAATTTTAACGGTAACAAACTGAAATTGATCATCCAAATGGCGAAGGTTGTGAGCCTATGCAGTCTTATTTATAAAAAAAAAGTTGATTACACGATCACTTCCGATGCCCCGATCGAGTTTTACATTATTTATAAAAACATGTAAAGAAAATTATAATTTTCATTAATAATTTGGAACAAATTCAAAATTTTATAAACAAATATAAGCGATGACATCTGGCTGTCATATCCGTACAATTTTTAATTAATCAAGAGTTATTTTATTTCAATTTTTTATTTTTTTTATTTTATTAACATTTTAAATTCATTACTCTTAATGTCGTTTCTTTTTTAGGTTTGTTTGGTTTATCATTTTATTATTAATACACATTATATTAGTAGAACAATTAATTATATCAATAAATATTTACTTTTTTAGAGAAACACTGAATTGTTTTGGATTTATAAAAAAAAATTATAAACATATTCGATCCGCGTCTTTTATGTAGGAAAATGACATTTTCAGAAAATTTTGTAAACAAACATTATTAAAAATGTATTTTGAGCATCATGGTTGTAAGCGATTTGCTTTATTTGTTTAAATTTTCTATGATTAAAATGATAAACCAATATACAATAGATCAAAATATGAAGGGAGCACATAATTGGAAGGGGGGAAAACTTAAATACAGTGTATTAATTACAGAAAACGTTCTTGTATAGGCATTGGAAATAAAAACTGTCAGTTGACGCAATATCCAATATGGCGGGTAAAATCTACAGAGATCAGCTCACAATCAAGCTATATGGGTTAATCTACCTCTACGACACTTGATCGCATGATTTTCCATCGCTGAGCTATATTTTAACTGACGGAGATCTACATAATATTTTAGTCCGTTTATATTTTTGAAGGCGCATCAATCGTAGAAAACAGACGTTAAGGTCAGATATTAATATGCCCAGAGCCGTACAAAATGCTGTAGAAGGTTCTTAAATACAATTTGCTTCATTAACTTTAATATATTTAGAGCTATTTAAAAAACTCAATATTTTTAGGAATTCATACAAATTTCTCAAAAAAGACAGTAAGCCATCATTTGGAAACAAAATTACTCATGTAAAAGTTGAATGGAATCTTGGTACTACGGTATGAAAATGTAATAAAATAATTGTAGATTGATTTGTTATACATATAAATGTTATTCAAATCTTATTATTCTCAATAAATAAAGATTTAATGAAAAAAAAAATGCAAAATAGTTCCTCCATTTTGAAGTTTGACAGCTGCATTTATCACACATAGCACAAATCACCCTCTATGGGTGGAATGCCTAATTAATTATCACAGGGTGTAGGGAATGTAGCTAAGATTCAAACCACAGAGCTCTCTCTATGAAAACTTGCAAATTATGTCGGTAGGTTCGTATAATATTATGAGGTCGGTAAAACAGCTACAATATAGAGGTCTGTTAAGCAATGGGAAGCTAGACTAGAACCTGTTTAATTACCTACCGATCAAGCCTGACAATCGGAATCAAAAACGTAAAGCAAGACAGGTATAAGCTAGTTAGAAATAAAGGAAATAGTGTTCAAAACTTCAGTAGAAGACGGTCTCGAGAGGTCATTATTTAAAAATCAAACATCCATTGATTACTGCATAGTTTTATTCCTATAATTTATTTCGTTTACCGCTGATTGTAGTAAAATATTCAGAAATTTAATCATTCCACGGAAGCTAGCCTCTCACCTTCGAGAATAAACTGAAAATCCGTGTCCGTCAAAAAATTCTCTAAAAGAAAGTACAAAGCATCATAAAATAAGACAATAAGAGTAATTTCTCCCGTTTAGCCTCAGTAGTTTTTTTAGAAGTAGGACAAATTTGAAACGATGAACCTAAAATCACTCTAAATTTTGTTCTTTGGATTATCTGATAGCATTACTCGCATGTAAGCAGAAAAAAAAATAAGATGCAAATGGCTGCCCTACTTACCTTGTCTTTTCGCTTTTATTGTTCTGACCCTTTGTTTTTATTATTTTAACTTTTTACACCTTGAAATTTTATTTTCTATTTCCCAAAGTGTTTATGGAAGGATTATATTATTATATATACGCGCACAGTATGACACGATAAGAAGAAGAAGAAAAAAATGAAAAACTATGAACTGAGACTTTTCGGAAAACATCATGCCATCGTTTTCTCGAAAGATACAAGCAGGACAGCTTTAAAATGCAACCTTTTTATGTAGGTGCCGATTACAGATTTTTTTTTAAATTTGATATTTATACCCAGAATTTTCGTCGTTTCCTAAGGCGATACACCTACTCCGATGTCCCTCTTTATACAAATGTGTTTTTATTTTTTTATGAATGTATATGAATCGGAAGAAGAGGGGATAGGCCTTTGTTCAGAAAGCAGAAGAATAAGAAGGTTGGAGCTTCATCAAAAGATAGAATAAGGTAAATTTATTAATCTAGATATGAGATTTTCCCGTCTTAATAGTCACCGAGTAGCTCATGATATATCACACATACTTCAGTTCATCCGCATTTTGAAGGATTCTATTGTATTAACCGTGTTTAGTCAAAGGGGACATAAGGTCACATGATTAAAACAATTTTAACGTTACATCAGGGAGATGGGACTTCAGTTGTGACTTATCTTTCGGGGGCATCAAAAATACGATCAAGGAGACTTCTTGCAGATGGGTGAAAACACGTAGAACGCTTAATCCGACCCGCACCTACCGGCGCAAAGAATGTTACTATGCATTTGAATGAAGTTACGCACAGCAAAAGTGGGACCCACTTTCCGGCATGCCCATTTAAATTAATTGAAACCATAGACAACTTGAAGTCGGGGCACAGTACAATAAGAGGCAGCGCTCCATGAATGAATTGGAGGATGGCACAATAGATCTAATTTGATCGCGGTGACACAAGGAGCTAAAGGTCCGTTGAGCTTCTTTATTAAAAAAAATGACTTCATGTTATAAAAAAGTGTAACGTTTTTAATTATTTTTTTAATTAAGTATGTGGAGTTGGAAATAACGATGTTTGTTTCTACAGTGTTTTATGACGAGTGACCTCGCGCCAAGCAAAGTAATTAATATCTTGACTTACTGTCTTCATAAAATGCAAACCTTTCAAACAAATAGTGGAATTACAACATTATTTTGAAAATTTAGAATTATATATTATTATTGTAGCCACCTTTAAGGTTTATAGGAGGCCACACAAACATAATTTAATTAAAAACTGTGAGTATTTGCACATTCAGCGATTTTTAGTAATTTTAATAACCTAAAGCCCCTGACCTAAATTTTATTTTGACCATTTTACACGATTGTTTTCAAATAATATTCAAATCATGTCGTCGTCAAAGATAAAGCATGCTTTATTAATAGAATTTCTATAATATGTTTGTGGCATTTAGCTATGAATCCACGCTATTTTAAGGCCATTTAAAGGTGGGACTAACGGCTTAAATTTAAAAAAAAAACCGTTATATAGCAGTTTCGTTAATTGAAAATAACGTTAATATTAAAAGCTTAAAGCTTTTTTCTACAAACCTAAATGAAGATTTGGTATCTAGAAACATAACTTTCCTTAAAAAAGGTCGTTTCCACGATTTCATTCAGTTTAATGAGCGTGAGCCTAATATTTTCAGTCAGGGCTAGGCTAGGCTAGGCTATTATTATTATTATTACTATTATTTTTGTTCGACTAATATTTATAAATATCGTTAAATATAGGTAAATAACGTTAGAGGCGTTATTTTTATTTATCTAATAATTTTATCAGCTATCGTTATAGTATGTAGTGCCCATCTCTAGATGATACAGAGAACACCTTCTTGTCCCATCCGGATTGTAGAAAAGCCTCGACCATTCAAGACTCTCGGAGGACATGATCAAGTCAGCTCAATATGCGGTTCTGATGGATTACGGAGGTGATTGGCTGCTCTGGCGCGTACGGTCTCATTTGAGACATACTGATGGTACCACCTAATCCCCAAAATATCTTTCAAAGATCTGTTCTCAACACCAACCAATTTATAAAAAAAATCGCTGATTACACGATCACTTCCGATACGCCGATCAATTTTTACTTCATTTATAAAAACATATTTGATCCACGTCTTTTGTGTATGAAAATGACATTTTGCACAAAATTTTGTAAACAAACAAAATAGTAGCCGGGCAAAGCGAGTGATGGTTACATCCAAGATGCGCTATGTCAGATTTGAATGATCAAAATATAATTAAAGAAAAAATATAATTATATAATATAATAATATAAAATATAATTATTAAGTTCTGATTTTAGTTTCGGAAAATAAAAATTTGCGTTAAATCATACGAAACCTTTAGTTTCGTAATGTTTATTATACTGAATTTCATATTTGAACCTACCTACTTAAAAAGTATTTTGTTTTTTTTTCTTCAAGACTTCACTATCTTTATTAAAAAATAGTTAGTGCATCATGGTTGTAAGCGCTCGAATTATTACGGGAATGAATATTTGCGTTATTTTTGTTTAAATTTTCTATGCTTAAAATAATAAACCATAATACAATAGACCAAAATATGAAGGTAGTACATAATTGGATGGGGAAAAAACTTAAATACAATGTATTTATTACAGAAAGCGTTCTTGTATACTGGAAACAACTATTATTTGACGTAAAATCCAACATGGCGGGTCAAAATCTATAATGATCAACTCACAATCAAGCGATATGGGTTAATCTACCTCGACGACGCTTGATCGCATGATTTTCTATCGCTGAGCGATTTTTTCTACTAATCGGAGTTTATAGCAGCCCTACAATCCCAAGAATCTTCTCATGTTGAAGTTTAACAGGTGCCAGGATTCACATCCATATTGTACCTAACACATCAGGCAGAATGCACGCGACACTTGGTTTTGGTGGAGAAGTTTGTGGATTTCCACAATTTCGTCGTGTTGTTTAAAGACGAACTCACCATTGCGATTCATATGGAACGTTGCTTATTATATCTCGCAGTTTGGTGTCATATTAGGTATAATCTTTGAAGTAATATTGTCGACATCATTAATAAAACGAACCCTAAATCTAAGTGATGCGCCTATAGGGAGATAAGGCACAAATCTTCGCGAAACGATAAACTATGTATGTAGGTATCTCAAATCGACCGGTATCAAAATAATGACAAGTAGGTAGGTAGGTACTCGAACTAAAAAATAACTGCAGACTGCAGCATTATTATTATAGTGGCTAGAAAGTTAACGTACGATTCAGTACACAGTTGAACGTTGACGGTGGAGGTCGCGTTCATTTGCGCTCACAAAACCTTAAACCGAATCGCGTCGGTAAAATTTAAACCGAATAAGATTTGAAAAAAAAAAACAAATCGATCTAATTCTAAAAATAATAATTCAATTGTTTTTATACCAGTGTATTTTTTTTTTGTATAATTTCTTATTGTAGATTGTTTATAACCAAAAAGTGAAAATGTTAAATGTTATGAATGTATTGTTGACATTTTCAATGATTGGATGTATCTTGGTGTCAGCGAATCCCGTGTCAACGAAGGGAAAGGTCATAGAAGCGCATATCGTAAAAGGTCAGATAATAATATATTTATGTTATTTATTTGCAGCCTGTGTTTTGATATTTTAACCAAGATGATATTTTTTTTATGAAATCATTCGAAAACTGATTTTTAATTTTCATTAGTCCAGATAATATGCTGTATAATTTTGAGATTACTTACCGAAATCGCCCAAACTCGGATGGAAGTCTATAAAAAAATAAGTTTTTTTTTTTGAGGATATACCTACTCATGGGTGCCCGTAGAATTTTTTTTTAATATATTTTATTTATTTATTTATTTTCTCTTCTCTCACCATAGACCCTTACGAGCACTTGGGAGTGTCAAATACATTTCAAAGAACATAACTCAGGTACACAAATTAAACAATTTTACATACCTAATAGAAATAAACAACAATACAAAGAATTGGCACAAAGAAGACTAATTATGCTGGTTTATAAAATGTCAATTTAGTACATTGTCAATTGGAGTGAGAGACTAAAAAAGGAGACACAACAGAGAGAACTCTTTCATTTCCAATCTACATATCATTTCAAAATATTGCTTGGGTTCTATATAATGTGCAGTGCCTGTTGATGTAAAGGGTCAACGGGCAGTTTGTCCGTGTTAAAATTATGTTCATTCAGCATCTCGTCAATAGTGTAAAAAGACTTATGAACAAGATATGCTTTTACCCCTCTCTCAAACATGTCGTCAGTAACCGAACGCTCAAACAAATTAAGCTATTTGATGTTTTTGTAAATCTGTACTTTATAGGCATGATTTTATTTTTGTTTCTGGTATCATAGTTATGGATGCATTTTTTCACACTTTCTTTATACATACATACATACATTCTCCCTTTAAGGCCCCCCCTCACACCGCACGCCAGCCCGGAGGAGACAAATCCGCAGCAAACCCGACCCGCACGAAACCAACCCCCTAGTTCGATCAAACCAGAAAGCTGGCCCCACACAAATCAAGCCCGCCGCGGATCCCCCCCCCCCAAACTAATCTGCAATGCGAGGGGCCTAAACCCCAATTAGGGGCATAGAGAGGCATCAAGAGCTCTCCATTGCGCTCGAAAGCGTCCGAGGCTCATTGTGCCTTTTCTGACGGTCCCGATCTGATTTTTCGATTTCCTGCCTCTTACAGGATGCTCGAAAAACCAGCAAAAAGAACAGAGGTGCTATTCTAAACCGGCAACCCCACGGCAACTTTCTTTATAAATTCTTAAATTTTTCATGATGGTTTTCCATAATTATAATTTTCCAGTAAGACTCTTCCCCTATTGTGAATCAGCAGAAAGCAGTAAAAACAGTGCCGGAACGGGTTAAGATTTAAAGTACATCGCAACTAGATCGTATTAAGACCGTTTCGTGATCAACCCTCCAGTTCACTTTCGACAAAAATAAAAACAAAATATCTCATATAAGTATGTATTTTGATTAGGTATAATGAAAAATGAACAATCTGAATCAACTAAGCAAGCAAAAACCCAATGGCGTGGCCTTGACTCAACGTCCACAATAAAGAACTCGAACAGCAAATCCTGTCGGATGTACCGCCTCTTATGTAGTAGGTACTTATAATATACCGAATTCCTGCAATAATTATCTCAGGTATGATAATTATGTAGGAAGTAATTAATCTTATTGCCTACCTTCTTCTCGGATGGGTAATCTTTTCCTTAATTATCTAAAAATCCTGCGGTTAGGGTGTTTCGTGAACAAAACAAATGATGACACAAAAACATATAACTTTCAGTACTCCAGTAACAGGTATCTCCCGCATAGCTATTGTTCAGAGCTATGTGCAGATACAATCCCGAGCATTCAAAATTAACCCAAAAATAGGTACTTGTAGTTGAAACAAAATTAAAAGAAAAAAATTGGTTAGAGAAAAGATAGAAGTATAATAATTAGTAGAATAATGACGTCTTTTCCTTTCCCTACCGGTTTCCTACCTCTCCGTCGCTTACTTTCTTTTACATAAAATTCTTAATAGATAAAAAATGGTTAGATACTGTTAATGGCATTTGAAAATCAAACCTGAAATAAATAAACAAATAAATAACACTCTTCTATACATAGGTGTCAGTATAGCCGGCGGAACTTAATGTTTATGATGCGCTCTCCACCAGTCAACCGGTCCCGTCCAATCTCAGACAGTAAATATTATATTATTATCTTTGTAAAATAAATTTAAGGCCGTTGTATCTACACATTAAAAGAAATAAAGAAGTAGAAGCCAGCTTTATACTTAATTGCTGAGTGTTCTGGGCTACAATTATTTTTGACATATTTTAATCTCTAATAATACACCTTGTTTTGCCTGTCACTTTGTTCAGTCTTCTATATTATCAAAATGGAGACCTAAGTATTTTGCGTGGTCTTCGCATCACGCCTAAACCTCTTTTTCTTCTTCTTAATTCAGGCCTTGTGGCCTGTAATTCAAGAGGTGGGGTTTGCCTCCTGCGAGGTCGACTTCCACCTCTTTGGTGGTCTGCCTATGGCTGGACCGATTTCGCCAATTCTTTTTTCGGTGTGTTTGCTTTTGTCAGGAGAAGGTTCTTATATGTAAAGCTCGGTACTCACTTGCGCCGCGAACGTGTAAGTATCGTTAAATCAATTTCATCAAAAGGATGCATGTGTTCCGCTCGCCTTAGCTTTTTCGAATCACGTAAGTATACACCTAACCTTTCGATTAAATTGATGCAATGTCACACGTTCGCGGCGCAAGTGAGTACGATGCTTAAGAAAAACTTAAGAAAGTTGCGTGGATAATTTGAAAATCAGAGAAAACTCTAAGTAGGTAAGTAAGGTAACTTTCTAAGTACTTTTTACAATATAATTTTTATTTCAAACTAGCTTTCCCGACAGACGTTGTCCTGTGGACCCTGTGGTCCTTACCAGATTCGTTCATATGTGCATAATGTGCACTGCGCCCCCAAAATGAAAAATAAACTAATAAAATAATAACATTACAATATTTCCTTAAGTCCATATTTCATTCGTATTCAAAGGTCAGGCGGGAACAACGCGAGAATATAATAAAAAGCGCACAATTTTTTTGACTATGAATATTTTCTAAAACGCTCGAAACGGTGGAGTACCTAAGTGGGATGTGCTACTGAGTGGCAATTACGTATGCGAGAATGAGAGGGTGCAGGTGCAGTAGATAATAATTTTGTTGTTAGATTTTTTCATAGATGGCGTCGTAGGAAATTGGTTCCATACTAACTTTAATATTATATTTTATATTATATCTTATCCATTTTTCAACTTTTTATCAGTTATTCTGTTATCCGGAGGGGAGAAGAATCCAATAAATCAAACATCGAAAGAATCTGTTAAGCCAATCTCGAGTTATAAGTGTTCGCACTAACCCGACTTTCATTTATATTATAGATATGAAAAATTGAAATTAAATTAAAGTTTGACAGGAACTGTCAGTTGTTTGATAGTTGGTGCTTTGACAGAATGTCGAAAAATATATGGTTTGAAACAGATGCATCGTTCTAAATTACAATGGAAATAAGCTTATCATTATACAAATTCGAATTCAATATTCATAGTTAGGACTACACAGGACAATGTCTGTCGGGAAAGCTTGTTGATTTATAAAATAAAACTAAAATACCTACATATATAAAAATGTTTTTGTTTTACTATTGTTACAAGTTACTACGCAAGTTAAATTATTTCGTTCTTTAAAAGCCTGAAGATATTATGTGAATAAGAAAAGAAAATCACACAATTGCCGGTAAATAATGTAAAAAAAAAACACTTCCACGTTTTTGTTGGGATGACGAATCAACAATATCAATACAATCAATAGTGCTGCACAAACAATGGATGGGTTTTGTTAATTACTTAAGGTCATTCCAACGAATTCGTTCACTAAACGATGTGAACTGAAGTAATTGCTAGTCTTAACAAAAGAATCTGTAAATAATAATTACAATATAACGCCTATAGGCGAGTTCTTGACTACTTGACTGATTGGTTCTGCTTTAAATTCACTATGGCAGGATGTTTCTTCACGGACTTGGCATCTGTTTAAATATATAGGTAGTCCCCACATTGGCGCACGATTATGTGAAAAAACAGTTTGAGTTTTTGTCTAAATTGTGTGTTTTTTTTTATTAAATCTTAAAGTATACACGATAGGGTTATGTTTGATGTAACACAGAGGACAAATAGCCTCCAACCAACGCTTTGCTGTGCATATATTTATTATAATATACACATTTGTCATCATATCCCATATATTATTTTGCAAAAATGTAGCTGAGTTTCGTTGATTGAAAATTTAATTTTTCTCTCCAACAACCAACTATTTATTTAATTTATTTATTTACGGCCTGTTGGGCCTTTTAAAATTAATTGTAACACAATATAATATGCATGCATACACATAAAATAATTACCTAATCAAAAAAGAATAAAACATTTTCATGTAGTCAAGTAAAAAAACTCTCCTACACACAAGCTTTCCTTTAGTTTATTTTAAAAGAATATTTTACAGATAAATTTGTTTTAATGAAATAAATATATAATTTTTTTTTAAATGAATCTGTGCTCACTCAAAGTGAACACAAATACACTCCTCGACTCTTTCACAGTAAGCTACTTAAAGCTTGTGTCGTGAAAGAGGAAGATGGTCGGCACCTGGGATCGAACCACGACGTCCGCAGTACGAAAGCCGGCGTTGTAACCGCTGGGTCACCAACCACTTCAAGTGTAAAATAAAAATAAAAAAAAACAATACAAAAACAATCACGAGCTCCCAATGTTCATAATTTCAATGCGAATGTCGAATACTGTACCTATCAATTAGATAAATGATCATTTTCACCAAATTTAAGGATACGTTTTTGGTAGATTGTGGATATTTTGAAAATTAAACGAAACAAAATGGCCCAGCGAGAAGATGCGGAAGAACACAGGAGGAAAATCATTAGATTCAAATTACTTCTTGTATAAATTGTGGCGTGATCAGCAGACAAAATATAATATAAAAATTGGGTAATTAGTTAAAATCACCAAGTGTAAAATAATTCAATAAAATTGTATCCGTTTCACTCTGTTAATTCTACTATTTTTATACAATGTTGCAAAATATTGTCTGCTAGTATTTTTCTATGGTTTCAATCTTGTGCCAAGTTAAAAGTACAATCTGATAACGTTTAAATGATTGACATGGCAACACTTTTATTTAGGTACCTAACAAACCATTTCAAAATGAGGTGTAATTTTTTTTGACACAAAAGGTAACGTACAGTTTTGATAATAATAATTATGGGTAAGTACCTATAACATTTTCTAAAAAAATATGAAATCAACACTTTTCTATATAAAGCAGAGCAGCAGAGCCGGCGAAATTTATTGTCTCAAGCAAATTTTTCTACTCAACCTGTCCCGGTTAATCTAAGACCAGGGTGGCTATATTCTCGTAATCAATCAGTATCAGTTTAATTTTAAAAACTGCAGTCACGGACCTACATGCGTTCTAATTTCAAAAAAATTGTATGAATACAAACTAATTTAAGAACGCGGTCTAGTCCAATCCGTCATTTTAAGAACAAATTTCAGTCAAGTTCGAATTAAGATCATAAACCATTGATGGATGTATAATAAATTATTGCCTTTATAGTTCGTAGACAGTAGGTACCTATGCTCTATAAAAATGGGTGACAGGAAAAATGTTCGAATATTAATTTTTAATGTGGCAATTGTTCGACTCACAATTTATCGAAACAAAATTATACAAACACATATTTCGCCGTTATCATAATTTTTCGAATTTTTCAACGTCACGTCACTTCGTCGTTTTTACAACACAAATTTTTCCCTTAAGCACTGGCTTCCTATTATAGGGAGCGGTTCGACATCTGAAAAGACGGCTGACTTAAAAATGTGTTTTGTTGCTACGATAACGACATAGATAATCTTTTTAAACTGACACATTCACCGCTTTTTAAGTAGTACCGTTCCTTCCTATTCCTAGGAAAACAGATCATTACAACGTATTCCTAGGAAAACAGACCATTACAACCTTACGTTTTTTAGCATTCTAATTCAATCAATAAAAATTATTTATGTATTTTATTCAATAACTTTGTTGTTTTCATAGAAACGAAAACATCTTTTTCTATGAAAATAAATATCTTCGTCAATTCGAACAATAATTGATTAATTTTCATGTACCTAGGTAATCTTAAAATTGATGCGTCGATATATAATATGTTATATTTTTTTACAAACTATACGAATATCATTTTTCTAAAAAAAACAAGAATAAGAATTCCAAAAAGATAAACGGAAAGTAATCACATTTAGCAACCTTTCGAAATAACAGTAGAAGGCGGTCGTAGGCCCTTAGTGGTTTGTTCATCGAACAACATTAGTGAATTATAATAATTATAATCTAATAAGATTCAAAAGTTGATAAAATCGTTTTTCTTATATGTTTCGAATTTTCATCGATTAATTTTGGCTGTCTATTACGCGCACATTACATTTGATCAACTGTCATGATTACACATTTTGTACTTCTTTACGGTGTGTGTAAATATTAAGAATGTGAAAAAAAAAATCATTTGTTTTTACAACAAAAATAATGAGAAGGTGTTATAATAATATATGCAATTTGTTTTATGTACACAGTGAACTATTGCCCTAAATTTTCTATACAATCGATAATTCGTTGTTAGCCGGCTGGTTAAACCATTACGTAAAAGAGTGATCTCTGGGTCTAAATTTGAATATTATTATATGTGTTAAAAAAAAAGTAGTGAATTTCTCTAATTTGAATAGTGTTTATAATCTCTGTGCCACTAACGTATCTTCGGTTGAACTTCTATCACGTAACACAAACATTCCTAATCTTTTTTCTAGGTAGGTACCTATGTACGTGTCTACGAAATAAATACCTCAATTTTAGTATTAATCACCTACATTTTTGGTATCGAAACACAATTATTAAGTAGGTACCTAGACAAATTCTATTTCTACATACCTGCACATTTTTTTTAGAAAGTGTTCGTTTGAACTGTACCCGTATTCTAAGTTTTATCGGAAGGTAGTCACGGAAGTAAAGCGAGACATTTTGTATGGAAAACGTGTATACGCTGCCACAAGGATATTTCTAGAAACAAAAGCGATTATCCATTCGATATGTATGCACGTTTTCCATACAAAATGTATCGTGTTACTCACTTTACTTGTCTGACTTCTTTACGCTGGCGAGAAGTAACAAAATTTTGTATGGAAACGTGTTTAGCGCCCCTTAATTATTTATTTATTTATTTAAAGCCAATGATACACTTCAGATAATACATATGAGTACAAGCAATATATAAAAGACAAAAATATAAGTAATGCATTACCCTATTTAAAAGTGTACACATATTTCACAAGTTGTAATATTTTAAGCCCATAAGGTTGTCATCTATATATAAGATATAATTTATAGAAATAAAAACAAAGTAGTAAAATCAAATAAAATTGAAAAATAAAAGCGCAAAAGCATTACACATTCACAATCAATTAAACAAAATTGAATAATTAAAAAGTTAAAAAGTTTTAAAAGTTTAAACACTAACAACCCTGAGAACAACATACACACCCACCACCTCAACAAAACATGAAAATCTTCTAAATAGAGCAGACAAGAAAAGGAAAGAGGAATGGAAGGGGATGGAGAAAGGGGAAGGTCATTGGGATGAGTGGAACACCAACAATAAGCGGTCAATTATACACCATTCAAAATCTCCAAAACAGACATTTTAAAGCCAGGAGGATTACTCGCAAACATGTCGACGTCAGAAAATCTATTGTTGTAGTTGCTTAATATACGGTAGAGAGGGTTTCGCAAACCAGCATTGGTATGAGCTGTACTTAAGCTCAGGGGCCGGTTAGTTCTTCTTTCTGAAGGCGCACGAAAACCGATTTTGGCCAGTAGTTGAGGGAATACAGAATACTTCGCAAACCTCCACAGCCCTTACAAAATTACCGTGAGTTCTGACATACGTTAGTGTATAATAAATATTACAGGGTGCAGTAGCCCTAGTATAAGTTTTCGATGATCGAATATCGAAACGATCATCGAAAGAGTTTCGAAAAATTTTCATACTAAAATTATCGTATGTTTCGATCGTTTGATTTAAGAACACTATTTGCACGCTAATGAGCGCTTATTTGCGAGCAATTAGCTTTCGATAAAACTCGTACTAGCCCCACAGAATATATCAGCACTTAATTAAGTGAATGCTCCAATTACATATCTTCTTGTTCCTGGTGTCATATCGCTAAGCTTAGAGAATATTAAAAACACTGAAAATTTTCCTGTAATTTTATTAAATCAAAAATTGGTGGTATCTTATTTATGAAAGGGAAAATTCATGGAATCCTATATTATTGATTGGTTAGTAGATGAAAAAAATCTGAAATGACAGAAATTTGAATCAAGATTTCCTGCGGATAGGTGATAAAATTTACAATCGCCTTTCAATAAATAAATGCAAAGTTGGCATCATAACGGCTGGAACTTATTGCCTGAGCTTCTTCAATCTGAGACAGGCCTACCCCGGGTAGAAAATTCAAGTGATATCCTACTATGGAATATTCTAAACCGATCGGGAATCGAACCGGAGATCTTTGGTTTGAAGTCAGCTCCTAAACCGCTAAGTTCCCCTTCCTCTTTAATTTACCTAAAACTCGTTTTTTGCCCATGATCTACTTACATATTATTTGTTTTAATTTATCGCTAAAATATTCTTCTTCCAAGCACGAGCTTCTACATGCTTTAAGAGAGAGGAAATGTTGTATATTATTATTGTTGATGTTTCATGTAAATATATTATATTGTTATAACTCTGTAAAGATATATGTATTATAGGTTTGTGATTGAGCATTTGCTGTCACATCGAGAGTCCGACCAGTGCGAGCAAACCTACTTGACATTACTCCTACCCTTTCTCAGAACAAGCAGAAATAGTGCATTACCTTTTCCCTATCCTCTTTCCCCTTTTCCCTTTCCCAGTATCTGAGTATATACTTCAATGGTGTATAAGTTCAAATGTTTTGTCTTATTTTTGTATCAATTTCACTGTCTGTATATTAATGTTAAAATAAAATAAAATAAAAAAATAAAAATTTATTTATTTATACGGCACTGTGTGCCTTTAACAAATCAAAAATTACAAGTTATATAAGATTACAATTTGATTCCATTAAAAAAAAAAATAAAAAAATTCTATACATATTTAAAAAATATACAGTAGGTACCTACTATATTCCATTCGCCTTGAAGTCGGATCATAATTTGAACAAAATTTTCCGTTTAAGGACTATGATGAAACTTTCATAAGGTTTAATTAATAATTGGGTGATTTTATTCAATATCAAAATCACCTGTTTCTAAAGAGCAGAACACAATATTACGAAATCCGAAAATTATTATGAAAAGTTCTCGTTAAATTTAAACACAGCCTTTAAATCACATAATCGATTTTGAAAGTAACAATTTGACAAACAATTATCAGTTTTTTAAATCGTAAGATAAATACACAGTACTTGAGCGATGTCCATTTAAAATTCCTTTGAAACCTCCATTTAATTCATTACATAACGTGGAAATGATTGTGTGAGCATTTATTAGTTTTTTTTTTTTAAACAATCATTTTAAAGTAAACATTTAATTATTTCACTTGAGCACAGCTGTAATCCAAAATTCCGTCAGTTACGTCACAAAAAAGAGCCTACAATTGTTACGTTTCTTTTTGGTGCATCGTGTTATTAAATGTTACATGTTTTCACAAAAAAAATGTTTCATAATCTTTTTTTCTTGGTATCGGCATCTGTTAAAATTAAAAGATTAAAAGATTTGAACCAAAAAAATGCAGGAAACATGAGATAACCAAATATTATTTTGAATCTCAATTGTTTAAATTTAACGACTATATCAACAACAAACTGATGACGAATAATAGGTACTGTTCGATTTTTAAATTTAAGCCCGAAGTGGTTTGTTCGTATCATTTAAAAAAAAAGCTGCTAACCTAGAGTAGCCCAGAACTCATAGTATATTATAACAGCCTTTTCGTGTAAAACATATCTTTGCAAAAAAAATCATAATTTGACGATTAAAATGAATTTATCCCTGGAATTATTATAGAAACTTTAAAATGATATCGACTATTGGAGCTTTTTATTATTTGCTTTAGAACTACATATTCAATATTAATCGGTACTTTAAGGGGGACCCACTGAAGTTACGGACAAATTTTACGTGCTTGTGTAGGAGCATAAGACCAACCCGTATACCAAATTTTATGAAAATCGAAGAAATTTTTTTTTCTTTTTTTAGCCCTTTTTCTAGAACAAGTGAAATTTTCTTTGGATACTTTAAGAGGGTTCCCCTGAAGGTACAGATCTCAACATTTTACTGACTCATCTACATCGAGGGGCTAACCGTTCTACCAAATTTCAATCAAATCGGATAATAATTACTATGAGTTATGGGTGCGCACACATTTTTGGCGTACGCGTACGGGTATATTCGTTAAGATCAAGTCCTTAAAATGCATACAAGTATCTAGACAAACAAATTAGAACTTTGTATTTTACCTAATGCAAAAAATCAATGAAAAAGAAGATGTTGATGTAAAACATTGCCGACAAGGAAGAAAAACCTGGACAAGGAATGTTGTCAAACAGAATCTGCTATAAATGAACATATTATCCACTATAAAGACTTGGCAGATATTTACAGTTCCCATAGCACCAACAAAGCCAATTAGGCAATAAGGATGAGACAGTAACAAAAATGGATATATACATATCCTGGCGCCAAATACATGTCAGCACTCGCAGTCTTTAAATTTGGTTGCTCTCTTGTTCTCAATAATTTCCAACTAATTCTCTATATTTCATTTATTATTAAATTTTTACTTGTTGCATACATGAGATTTTACGACATGTTGAACATGTTGAGAATTCTCATGATTAGGAGTTTCGGAGACAAACTTACCACCGAACGCTCTTAACGTAATGTGATCACACTAATGCAGTGGGTTCCTAGGGAACGGTCCGTCATCTGACAAGACGGCGTCTTTCAAAATTATATGACAATGTTTTTCGTTACTACGGAAACAATATTGACAACGTTCTCAACTGACATATTCACCGCTTTTAAAAGTAGCGGCGTATCCGTAGGAAAACAAACCATAAGTCAGCCTTCGAAATAACAGTACAAGACGGTCGTAGTGGTTTGTTCCATTTAAAAATCGAACATTAGTAATGAATTGTTAGAGTCATTAATTGTTATTTTTTCTTTAAGTTCCCATAGCGTCTATTCTGACAACAATAGATCCACGTTAGTGTTCTGCCGTGGACATGAGAATTCTACCATGTTAAACAAATTATTTTCAATGAGAAAGTTGATCAAATTTGAAAAATTATTTATATTTATTTAAATCGAACGAAATAAATTATTCAACCTTATGGTTTGATTTGTTTTTTTTTCCTGACTTGTTTAAATGCTACTGTTCCTTGGTTTTTTTTTGCTAATGCACAGAATCTGCAAAGTTTCTGGAGACAGAAATAATTTTACTAAATTTCTACCGAACGGTTAATTTCTAACAATTTAGAAAGGATTATAACCCTGGAAGGATAGAATCTCGAGAAAAACACTTTTTATAGAAAAAAAAACAATAACTGATCTGACAATTAATCAAATCCTGGATCTGTTGATGGTATCTAGATTGTAGAAACTTAATCAACTTAAAAACTCTACAACATTTTTTTATCTTAATATTTTTTTATGATTTTAAAAACATTGGAACCACAAATATTGTCTTTATATAAAAGCGAAGATCCGCCTCACTGACGAATCAATTGTGTTTTTTAGGACCTGTATAAAAAGGATTAAGTTTTTTTATATCTCGCCGCTCAAACAAAAAAACCTTCTTCAACACGTTTTTAATGCGAATATCAAAATATACAATTGATTTGTATAGGTGTCAGTATAGGCGGCGGAACTTAATGCTTAAAGAATTTTCTACCAGTCAACCGGTCCCGTCCAATCTGAGACAGGACTCCAACCCCGAGTAGAAATTTCAAGTGAAAAAACACAATGAAAATTTCTGATTCAAAGGGACCAAATTGAGAACCATTAAGTGAGAATATTTTTCGACAATTTACCCATGCTAATGGAGTGGCCATGGGGGTCCAAAAGCTAGCCCCTAATTGCCTTTGGAAGTTTTGATTAAGAGCAATTTTATAAAATAAATACCTGATATTATTGAACAATAACGGGAACTATTGGCTTCAGGCTAAACAAAGGAACCATCTGTTTATTCTAAAGAACTACAATTTTTATTACAGTTTTAAGAGGGTATTACAATATTTTTTATCTTTATTTCAATAAATAATTTATTTCGTTTAAATATCACATCAAACTATGCATTTAAGTACCACAAATAATTTAAAAACTGGCTTTTACCACCCACATAATAAGGCTGTGTGTTAATGAAAATTTTTTGAATATTGATACTTGCATAAGTTATTAGAGTATTTAGCATTATCTCATTATACCAACCAAATGAAATTTGCAGGGATAATTCTCCACAAACAGTAGACGTTTTTAAGATAGTTTCTAGAAAAAAATGTTCCGTGAAATTTTTTGTCTAGAGCCTTTAAAAGATTTTAGAAATTTTTTTCTTGGATGTTTTTGAACAAAAGCTATCGGTTGCTGACTCATAGCAATAACACCTTATTATACGTAAGGGTCACTATCGGACTATTTTCAGAAAAAAAATCATGATCGTTGTCTAAATAGTTTAGCCACAGTTACGTAGTTTAGTCAGAAATTCGGTTTTTTTTTCAAATTTCACAAAAAGGTAAATAGGTAACCTTTGAACCACCCAATATCGCTGAACATACGTGTGGGTCAAATCGATAGGTATTGAGGTCCTCTACATCCCTGCTTCGGTTTTTCCTCTACCAAAGTTACACCGTGTATATACGAACCTTACCATCTAGTAGCACATGTTTGTTTCTCCATACGGTATTCCTCAGGCATCCAGACACCGATGCATCATTGTTTATTTGTGTCATGGCCTCGTCATAGAGGTTTCCTCTGCTGCTCATTTCGACTCCAAGATATTTAAACTCTGCCACTTGCTCTATTAGTTTGTTCTCTACAACCAGTTTGCATCTCACAAGATTTCTTGATAATGTGAGGCTTTTTGTTTTACGCGTTGATATTATCATGTTGTACTTTTTTGAGGTTTGATGGAAATTAAACAGTATTCTTTGGAGATCGTCCTTAATTCATCATTTCCAGTCACTAAACTAAAAAAAACAACGAACCTTTGTTGTGATATATTCGACTAGTAGAAACACATTGTATGGGATATGAACAATTTTTGTTATCTTTTCTAGTTTCCTCGCAATTATTCCATATTTTTTTTCACCGTTTAAATCTACCCTGAACTCATACGAATATTTTGAAACCAAATTAAGCTAAATCGCACCAGACTTTCTCAGATTTTAGCGAGACACACATACAGCTAATCATTTTTATATAAGAGGATAACCTACCTACACACGTTTTTATTGTAGCATACTAGAATGAATCCGCTTAAATTATTATTTCACCTCCAGCTATTTATTAGTGTTGTTATAATATGTTGAAATACACTTCCGATGTTTAATTAGTAAATACACCCACTTGTCTTGCATGTTCAACGTTCTAGGCCAGGAAATACGAAAATATGGGTATCTACTTGAGGCGTGCCTCATATTAAAACTTGAAGTAAGTTTGTTTATAGTTTGCTGTGAGTATTGAGGAGGTCCCATCCCCTAGGTTCACATCAGTAACTCTTTATTTACGCTAAAACGTCCTAGCTCTACCTATGTGTAAATATTTTGATACAGATGACAAAAACCAATTCAACTAGAAATATTCTCTGTAAGTCAGTATTTGTATTGACAACTAGTTTTCCCGACAGACGTCCTGTGTTCCTAACTATGAATATTGATTTCAAATTTGTACAATGATAAGCTTATTAGTTATTACCTTTTAACCAATGCAATTTAGATTGATGCATCTGTTTCAAACCATATATTTTTCAACGACATTCCGTCAATCGCACCAACTATCAAACAACTGACAGTTCCTGTCAAACTTTAATTTCAATTTTTTCAAATTTGGAATATTGATTTCAAATTTGTAATTTATACAAAAAATACCTACGTTTATTGAAAGTTAAAACATTATTTCTGAAAGCTTGTAAGAAATTCCATCAAAAATTCGTAGGTACCAATGTTTTGAAACTCAATGGTTGTCAAGTAAATAAAAATTGTGCTGTTATGGATGTTTTAACAGATGGCGTTGTCAGTAAATCCGTTCCATACTTATCATTTTCTATCCATTTTTCGAATTTTTAATAATTATCCGGAGCGGAGAAGAATCCAAAAAACCAAGCATCATAAGAATCTGTTCAGCCAATCTCGAGTTATAAATGTTCGCACTTACCCGACTTTCTTTTATATTATAGATTTAAATTTAAAGATGTTTGTATAAGTGTCATTTGTCATTTGACATTTTGTTAAACGTTGGTTTTTTTCTACCCTTCACGCCTGCCTAGGTAGGTACTATGTTCTTCACTCTATAGGTAATATGATTGTTCTTTATAATAATCGTAAAGACATACACCTACCATTGTTAACAATGGCTTCTTTCAATCAGTAAACATGTGTGGATGTACAAAAATTTGAGTCACTCGACACTGTAACCCAAGGTCTTGAGACAATACCATTAGATTCTTGCGCAATACGTTTTGAATAAAATTACTTTTAAAGAGTGGTAATGCGTTTGTACCTTCATGGTATTAAATTGAGGTGACAAATGTCACCCCGTACAACACAATACGACCAAAGTTTGGAATATAATTATTGTATCTCTGTTATAAGGAAAAATATTTACCTGCCTACATAATGTCTTTGCGACTTCAAGGTTTCTTTACTTTTATTCTTTAATTTTTATTTGTTAATCTAGCAGCAAAACTTGTCGAACGAAAAGGGACTTGTATCGATTTATAAATAAATTATACCTATCTGCCATCCTTTAAAGCATCGATACTCAACCTGTGGCCCGTGGGCCGCATGCGGCTGCCGAGCTTTTTTCTGCGGACCGCAACACTTTTTATCCGAAATGTTATATATTAAAAAAAATCACATTTCCTTTCTATGATATCTGGAGAAGATTGTCCTTACGAATCATCATCCCAAAATATAGGGTCTTTTGCACCCAGTCATCGAGTAGTGAAATCTAGATGAGTTAGATAAAATAAGCAAATTTTGATCGAACGGGATACCTATTTGGATAAAATTTGCATGAATTGTTAGATTGTTTGCAACTAAATAGAATAAATAACAGCCAATTTGATGTATTTCAATCAACAAAATGGCTGTTATTGATTGTCAAGTACAGACGATCCTATTGAAAAACCCTTGTAGATACGCAAAAAGTCGTTCTCGGGAATACCTCACTTGCTTAATTATAACAAAATCAACTATTTGCTGCTAACAATACTTACCTTAAGTGGTATTTAAAGAAAAAATGACAGATTAACTAAAAATATTTTATCCACTCTAACCTAGTTTATATTTTTATACCTAAAACTAAAAAATGAACTATTTAGAGGGGAGGGGGTGGGGGTTGTGCGGCCCGCGCTACTTTTAAAATAGATATATCTATGTGGCCCGACGAAAAAAAAGGTTGAGTACTTAGCATTGCTTTAAAGGGTTCTAATACTTGACCACTTTGGGAACTGCAATTGTCAATTTTTTCATAGTAATGATGAAGTAGTAGCACATATTTCATCGACTCCCGCGGACACTTATATCGACATTCGACTTTCAGCCATTTCCCATTAGTCGTAGGTCGGGACCGGCTTTTCCTCCATACAAAATGTTTTGACACCAGAGCACTCGAATAAAAATCAGAAGCGACACAAACAAGCGGAAACAGGCTGCTACAGACGAATAATATAGCCTAGCGATTCAGTCGCCTATACTGTCGTAATAAGTCGGCGACTGAATATACTGTCTACTATACTGTCGTATACTATATAGGTACTATACTGTCGTAATAAGTTGGCGACTGAATCGCTGTGGTCGTATCGACTATTTTATTCATGACTTACCAAAGTAACAAGACTATACAGAAATCGGTCAAAAATTACAATAAATAAATGCTTTCCCCAGCCATTAATAAAATCCGGGCCACAAATGGATCTTGACACAGACAGGCCGGCTCACGAAGTCTAAATTTATGGCTACAAGCGTCCAAATATGGAGGCCAGAAGATGGATGATATCGTGATGGTAAATCACATTTTTTTACAACAATAACGAACGTTAGAAAGTTTTTATTTAGTGAATGTGTCAACGTTATAAATATGTCGGCACTCTGTAGACAATCTATTTTTTAACTGACAAATAAACTACTGATTTTAATAATAATTTCCATGAGAAATTATTATCAAAATTCAATTTTCGCTTGAGTTTTGCATCCTACCTTATTTACATAGATTCAAGTTTGATTGAGAAATTTTCTCCACTAAGAAGGAAGCTTTTTAGCATCGTTCTGCTTTGATCAGTGCTTTAGAAAGTCTTTGGAAATTCAAGGTATATAAGTTGTTTTGAACGTGAAATGAATCTACTTATTTTCGTTTAAATAGGAAAGTGACTCTCCAAATCCCCCTCTAAAACTACTATTCAACAGTGGACAAAACGGTCTATCAATAAAGAGAAGAAAGAAATGCTTGGTTAAAAAAGTTAAGCTATGCGCTAACGTAGGAAGACTTCCTCGCCAACCCGCTTACCAAGAACGGGGGAAGTCCTTCGTCATTCAAATAGTTCATGTTCCATCAACAAGCATTGCTTTACTTTCAACAAAATTAAAGTTCCTAAAGATGGAGTATTTTCAACTTCCTCTACGACTTCCGTACTACTTGAGATTATCTCAGTTTATTCACAATATTTCTCGTTTGTTACATAACAACACGTAGAAATTTACGTTCTGTGTTTATCAAACAGTTAACCTGAAAGATTTAAGTTAAGTAGTACGTAAAACATTAAAGTTTCTGATGGAAACTGCCAAAAATCTAACATCTGATGGTGATGTTCAATATCGCAAAAAAACCTGCCCATCATTCATAGCGAGATTTTCAAGGCAACGTTTTCAGGACGTTGCGGATGCTTTACCAAATCTGTAAGAAGTATAATCTACCTATTTTCTCTCTCTCTTTGTTACCTATAGAGGTGCTTGATCTTGTACCTTCTCCCACTTCTTCATGTGCCATGTCAGGTCCCCCTTCCTCTCCCCACGTCGGCTACCACTATATTGTAGGCTTCTTTGCCCTCGGCTATCCCTCAAGAGTGTTCACACCTACTGCATTTCCATTGCTAGATATTTATTAGCAAAGATATCTGCAGTCTACCCAGACCTTGACTTCCATCAAGGTTCCCTTTTATTATTAGGTGAAGCAAAAAAATTGTTTTGGTGTTGTGAAATATGTGTTCCGGGTAGGACCTTCTCCCACCTCATGTCAAAATACTTCAGTTCTGCTTTTGCAGTCTTGAATGATATAATATGCCCGTGCTTGTCCACTGCAGGACATACATAGGTCTCTTCGTGCTCACGCCACTCTTTCCTGTATCTGGCCATTCCCATCTACTCGGCCACTACGACCCGTACGAATATATTCTTCTTCGGCAAAAGTATTTAAAAAATAAAACAGTTTAAAACTTTCCGGTAGCCTGTTGACAACGGTAATCAACGAACCACAAAATGATTATGTTTACCACATGACAACTCCGTTCTACTGTGTCAGATCAATATTTGATAACATAATGATGTTTGTCGGATTTCGGTGTCAAATCTACGACTATAATTTCTAATTTGTATACGTTGGTATTAACGTTTGTGTAATCGCGGTCGGTTTCCTTCTTAAAACTGTGTGGTCGATATTCTTTTAAAAGTGGGTGTCAAAAACACTTTCTATACATCGATAGTACCTAAGTACTTAATATTTCTATCTATCTACCAGACTACCAGATACTCTCCTTTTGTCAGGGAGGCAACAAGAGACTCATATTTTCAAATTCCTCAGTTCTGCTTCAAAGAAATACAACAAAGTTTGAAAGTGTCTTCCTCGTCTTTGGGATCCTTATGGTGCTCCTTGTTGGAACAACCTGCCATCGTAAATAAGACTTGAGGAATCTCTGAATTCCTTCAAGAGATTTGTTAAAGAGCACGTGAATCTTTGATATCCCATCCTATTTCCTCCTTCAGTGATACGTGCGAGTGTTGGATAAAATTTTTCCCCAACCGCCAAATGACAGCAGTCGCAGTCTTTAAATATGGTTGCTCTACTTGT
The DNA here is from genome assembly GCA_963576905.1 of Mystacides longicornis. Lineage (NCBI taxonomy): Eukaryota > Metazoa > Arthropoda > Insecta > Trichoptera > Leptoceridae > Mystacides > Mystacides longicornis. Next base: position 11,002,261 of record OY756436.1, read on the forward strand.
TCTAAAAAATCCGTGAAACCCAACAGATGGCTCTGTACCTAATTAATTTTTAGATATCTACTTGTTGTATACATAAGATTTTTTGACATGTTGAGAATTCTCATGATTAGGAGTTTAGATAATTAAACAGGATCTCACCGGAGACGAACTCAAAACATCTCCTGTAAACCATACCCCCCCCACCACAACGTCTTAGCTTCAGAAGATCCTTTTTAAATGCCTCATCCACACTACAGGGCCCTGCTTCCTCCGAGGATCAGCACATAAGTGAGTCTTTTAGACCCCAAGAACACCTTGCTTAAATTAATACAGTGTTTCTTTCGTAAACTGTAGCCGTCTTACTTATAAAAAATCGTTAATCGTAAGATTACGTATAACTCACCGATCAGTTTTTACTTCAAGTATAAAAATATATTTTATCCGAGTTTGTTATGTCATTGTATGAATATGACATTTCATACAAAATTTTGTAAACAAACAAAATAGTTTCCCGGCAACGCGAGTTCTTAGTTGAGTAGGTGCAGAATAGGTGCCAGACCTTATTTTTTTAATTTTATATTATCAAAATATTGTTAAGTCTTTATAAAATCACACGAAACCTTTATGTTTTAGCCAAAATGAAATAATTTATGTTTGATCACTTCAATTTTAATGTTTGTACCTACTTTAAAAGTACTCTTTAAATATTTTCTTCAAAACGTCTTTATATTTATCATAAATTTAGTTGGTGCATCATGGTTGTAAGACCTCGATGATTACGGGAATGCAATATTTGCTTTATTTGTTTAAAATTTCTATTATTAAAATGACAAACCAAAACAAAATGGACCAAAATATGAAGGGAGAACCTAATTGGACGGAAAAAAAAACTAAAAAACATTATATTTATTACAGAAAGCGTTGTAGTACACTCGAAACCATTGTCAGTTGATCCAAAATCACTCGATATCGGGTGGAAGGCCTCAAAAAAAAAAAAATTGTCAGTTGACATAAAATCCAACATGGCGGGCTTAAATCTACAGAGATCAGCTCGCAATCAATCGATATGGGTTCAACTACCTCGTTTTCGCCGACGGCTTGATCGCAAATTTTCTACCGCTGAGCTCTTTTTTTCCACTGATCAGGGTTTTTAAATAAAGCAGTAAGTATTTAATTCATGTAATTAGTCAAATATATTTTTTTATTCTGGGTTAGGTCGAAGGTCGACGGGCGGGTCAGCTAGTAAATAAATAAATAAGTACGGAGTTTTTTTTTTATGATTACTTATATTTTTTTTGCTATCTGTTTTTATAATTTCACAGTACGCAAACATCGAGTTCAACAAAAACCAGTATGCTACATCCAAAGGGTACTTGACAACATTGTTATTGAATAACAAACCTATTATTGAGGTCCATTACGTGTTATTGTTCGATGCACTCGCAGTGTGTCGTTTATGTGGCACACGAAGATGCGGGCATAATCGTTGAAGAAAGCGCTTCAGTGCATCGCGGTACAACATCGTGTATCAAGTATCAGTAGTGAAAGTGAATCCGCGAGACAATATGTACAACTGCAAACCCGCTGTTTACCCAATCGTCGAACATCTCATGGTACTGTGTTTTATCCATTGAATTGTTATGTCGTGATACGTAGTAGAAGCGGTAAATCTTAATAAAATGGGGCAATGTTAAATACGATGTAAGAACTAATGACTCTAAAAATTCATTACTGACGTTCTATTTTTAAATGGAACAAACCACTACGGGCTTACGACCGTTTCTTCTGTTATTCGAAGGCTGGCTTAGTGTGATCACTTGACGTTAACGACCTTCGCCATTAGGTGGTAATGTTTAAATCTCCGAAACTCCTAATCATGAGAATTCTCGACATGTTCAACATGTCGAAAAATCTCATGTATACAACAAGTAGATATTTAATAATTAATGAAATATAGAGATAAAAGTTGGAAATTATTGAGAACAAGAGAGCAACCAAATTTAAAGACTGCGACTGCTGCCATGTATTTGGCGCCATGATATGAATAGGTATATCCATTTTTTTAATGTCTCAATGTAAAATAGGTTTATTTTTATAAGATCATAGTTGGTGTTTACTGGGTAGGTACTTACGACACCAATATAAACTGCAGGGACGATCAACGCAAATCGTCCGGACATTATATTGGTTGATCTCAGGAAAGGAATAAATTTCGTGGATATCACTATATACCGTATGAAGAAAATTTGAAAAAGTCGGATCAAAACAAGATAATAAAATATCTAAATCGCACTTTCCTAAGATAGTTATTGTTTCTTATTTAAACTATATGTAATGAAATTTGACTGAATGAATGGAAGATTGATATACCTATTATTAGTTTAACTAGGATGTCGAGGGCAGAAAATCCTGGCGCGTATGTACAAGAAGGCCCGACGTAAAAGATACCCATCTCAAGCATCTCAAGGATGTAGGCTCGAATTCTTTAGGGGGCTTGAGGATTCCCATAATTTAGGATTTTAGGACCTAAATGAAGAACGTTTTATTAACGGCAAGTGATCACACTAATCCAGACTTCGAAAAACTAGTAAAATACGGTCGTAAGCCCGCAGTGGTTCTAATTTTCATAAAATTTACCTCTTAAATCGAACACTAGATGTAATGATTGCATCAAATATTTGGTTCTCTCTTATCCATTCATTTCGTCTCTTGGGCAACCTTATATCCATTTTTTGGATTTTGTAATTTTTTGTATTGTTCTTTTTGTAAAGGTGGTATTTCGACATTGCGAATTACCTGGAATCAATCATCTTAACCTCTCAATTAATCCTAAATAAACATCAATTATGTTGTATTTATTATCTGTCATATGCAAACAATATCTTTTTAAACATTTTCGGTGTTTGCCAACCCAACAATTCCGACATGATCGCATATCTTTGGAATGTCCTGAGGTGAAAGAACCTTTGTCCTTAGAGTTGCCTACTTGAAAAATAAAATTGGCAAAAAAAAGGTTGATAAAAATTTATTATATTATTATCACCCAATAAACTTGATTTTTTATTCTTAATTTAAATTTGAAATGTGTTTATTTTCAGTTGATATTATTTTTGAGTAAAAAATACATTTTAAATTTAAAGGTTTGATTGTTTCCAAGAAAAATGGTGCCAACCGAAATTTTATAGTGCATTTTGCGTTTCTTCTGCACAATCTATATGTAAACAACTTCTGTAAGTGTCTGTGTGGCAATACAAGTTCCTCCTAATCTTTGGTTTGATTTTTATGCAATTTTGTATATGTCATTTGCTTGATTAGAGAATGGCTAAGGAGTAACACTCCAAACTAATATATCTTTCTATCTATATTATACTATACCTACTCCCTCTTTGACCCCACTTAGGGCATCGCGCTCAATCTTGCAAATGTTAAGGGCTATTTTTTAGGGATATTCAGACATTTATTTATTTAATTCTTTATGCACATATTACAAAATGGTGTATAAAAATAACGGTGTTTAAAAATAGTTGGCAATGGCGGGATTATTGCCGAAGCAATCTCTAACATCTAAGCACATATTTATATAGACGCAGTACAAAATAACATATACATACATACCTATTCATCTTTATAAGTTTTTTTAGTTTACTTTATAATGCATGTAGGTAAATGGCTTATAGAGCCCTTAGATACATAAATAAATATAAATTAAAGTCGGGTTAGAGCGAACACTTATAACTCGAGGTCGGCTGAACAGATTCTTCTGATGTTTGATTTATTGGGTTCTTCTCTGCTCCGGATAACAGAATAACTAATAAAAAGTTAAAAAAAATGGATAATGGATAGTATAAAATATAATATTAAAATATAAGTTTATATGGAACCGATTTCCTGCGACGCGATGCCATAACAAAATTATGATGTTAGTTCCCTCTCATTCTTGCAAACGTAATTGCCGCCTTTACAGTAGACCAGCCCACTTACTCCAATTTTCATATAAGTCAACATCGGGCATAGAATGTCTGCGCGCGCATATTATATTCTCGCGTTGTTCCCGCCTGAGCTTTGAATACGAATGAAATATGGATGTTTTGGAAATATTTTAATGTTGATATTTTATTAGCTTAACTCAATCCAATTAATTGTGTATTTTTTTTATGGGGGTGCAGTGCACATTATGTACATATGAACGGGCCGCCTCGGGTTAGAACTACAGGACAACGTCTGTCGGGAAAGCTAGTAAATAAATAAAATATCTTATCCAATCATGATAATGTTTACACCTATTATTAAATTTAAAAGCTAAAGTTTTGATTGTCTACGATGTTTCAACTTTCAACTGCTTATTTTAAAAGGACGACGTCTGTAAGTCAACTAGTGTAGGTACCTACCAGTTTGAAGATTGCTTCTTATACACGCGCATTCGAGACCCATAAGCCCCAAGAAAAATAATAACCAATAGAGATTTTTTATATTTAAGAGTATGGTTATCCAGGGATCAATATCTTTTCAGAGTATCTTTTACACACGCAAAATATAAGTCAGTAATGAGGTCCATGCAAAATTCAAATCATGTGTCAGCTCAGCTGAAGTGCGCCCAAAATAAGATACATGACTCATATTATTTCCTTCGCAACGACAGTACGCTCTGGTTCGAGCCATTTAGAAAAAAGTCGGCTCGTTAAATTGTTAGGTTTCGCGTGTTTGCGTTGAAGTTTTTTGACCTAAAGAATTCATTTATAATAATTGGTTTTCGTTTTAAGTGCAAACGCACGGACAATGTTCCGATTTCAATCGTAATAAAAAGGTATGTATATCTAAATGGTTTATTTTATACAGTGTTACCGCTTACCGGTGCCATGCAAGGTCGTTCATGATTCGGGTTTACCTACATACCTATCTTACAATAATATTCGTGACAATCTATTTATATACCAACATTATACCAATATATCTAAAACGGATAATTATTTTTTAGAACTTAAAAAATGTATGTTTCAACATTAGAATAATTCAAATACCTTCGATTTTTAAACGATTTGATTCACTAGCAGCCGGTTTCATAAAAAATAAAGGAGATTTTTAGTTTCCTTTAAAAAATAACGCGTTTCATAACAACAACATGACACTTTATGTTAAAGTTCCGTTATTGGGACTTAAAGTCGACTTTAGTGTTGTTCTATCTTTTGCCACCGGATTTCATAGAAAATTTTGTGGCGCTTTCTCTATCACAAAGATGAACATTTTGTATGCGGTGACACTGCGGACGATAAAAATGAATAAAATAGAGTGGAAAAAATGATAAAACGGGAAGAATATTATTGTTTACAGATTTCGTTTACTAATTCATGAACTATAATTACCTTACCAGTCGTCGTCCTCACTGCTGAGGGTCGTGGCCATCATGCACTCTGTTGTGGACCATTGCTCGCCAGGATGTTCTGTCGGCTGCCAGATGGACGGCTCTATGGAGTGTCGTGGTGGGAATATTTTGCTTTATTTGGTCGGTCCATCGCATCGGAGATCTGCCTCTTGGTCTTGTACCAGGGCTATTTTTTTAGAACTATAATAATGAACACAAAAAACAGCACTTTGATGCTCTATTGAGAAATGAAATTGACAGATCAACAGAAATTCCGCGAAATTATTAGTAAACAACCTATGTTTTCCATAGATTTCCATGGTAACACTACCAGCTGCTACCAACTTTCAAATATTTTTCAAACGGGAATATTTTTTTATGAAACGCGTCAACTTAAAGGAAACTTAAACTTTAAATGTTCCTTTAGCTAAAGTGCTTATTAGCCTATTAGCTTTTTATGAAACCGGCCGTCAGTCTTAGAAAGTTTTCTTAAACCCCCCTTCAAGCTATCATCCATTTTTTTATATACCTATGTGAAACTCGAGATTTTTTTTCGATCATTATAACGAAATTTCGCTACGTTAATACACACATTTTGCTATTGTTAAAATAAAAAGCAGCAACACGGTGGATGGTTTATGACAAAATGAGACAAATTTTTGACCACGCCCGCTCGAGTTTCCCCATTGACGATCCGTTTGGTATGATGAACAAGGGTCTGTACAGACCAGGAGGCCAAGTCGAAATATTAACAACAGCTATTTCCATAGAGATAACGTAAAAACTGTTGATCAACGTGCGTTAAACAATGTTGTTCCAAATTCCGAGTCGAAAAAATAATTCTGACAGTTATTCAAAATTAACGTTAAACGTTACCTCGAAACCTATGGAAACATTACGACGCTGCTTTTATATCCAAGACGAAACACCTTTTTTTGGTTCGGAAACCATTTTCAATTTGGTTAACGTTTGGAACGTTAACAGTTTTCACGTTTAAAGTTATTTATTTCGACATAGCTCCCTGAAGACGTCCGGTAACGTAACCAATGTAACGTTGCATGCAACGTGTACAGACCCCAACAAATTGCTTGGCATTGACTTTTGGACGGATGGATATCCGACTCACCCCATCACTCCACAATAATCCATATCATTTCTTGGAGTGCAACTTTCTATTTGGAGCGATGAAGTGATCATAAATAATGGGGTACTTGGGTTCATTTTTTGAAGTTCACACTACGTTAGAATTTAAGTCGAATAGCGAGTAATTTAGAAATTCAACTTTTCTAAACACCAACAATTTAATTAGTCGAGTATATTAGTCAGTGACTTAATATGAGGTAAAGTGAGTATTAGTATTATTAAGTGAGATCGCATTAAAGATGACAATGTTCGCCATTCGATGTTCGAATTTCGAGAATCTTTTATAAGAACGAAACAAACTTGTACAGTTATTCAATAAAATTTGATATTTTCAAAAACATGAAAAAATAGTTTTTTTTACCTGACATTAACTAATTGTTCACGTCAGGTTTGATTTTGAAGTTTTATTGACACCACATTATCTAATTGTTCATGTCAGGTTTGATTTTGAAGTTTTATTGACACTATGTCGTTGACATTCATGATTCAGGTAGTTTTTAATTGAAAATGTAAATACGATAATTGTTTTTCTTCATAACAAAACAAAGACTGGTGCCTAAATAAATAATATGCACTCTTCTTAAATAATTCAGATTTGTTTGCATAATTTTTTTTTTTACCACCTAAATAAAAAAAGTGTGTGGAAGGAATAAAAAAAATACAAAGCTTATTGTGTGAGACACATCAAAAGTTCAAAGGATCGAGTCCAGGGCTGCAAAATATTTCTGCGACATAAATGTGTGAGAGTTTCTGACAGAGATAGAGATAATATAGAGAAGAAAGTTATTATTCCAAAATATATGTGTCTTTAAATTTTCATCACCTTTTTTTAAACAGGACCCCTATTCTGTAGCAAGTGTAGGGTAGTCACTTGAAAAAAAGTGACTATTAGGCTATACATTTTGTATGAAAAACGTCTATATGCGATTCTCGCATTCGATACGTATAGACGTTTTCCATACAAAATGTATCGCCTAATAGTCACTTTTTTTCAAGTGACTACCTTACACTTGCTACAGAATAGGGGTACTACAGTCTCCATGTTATTCAAGTAATGTATTGTTATTGTGTCATTTATTTCCTCCATTTCGTTGCTACGGTTAGAAGTTTATTTTTTATTTTAATTGGAGTATCTTTCATCTACCTAGCAAATCTTAGATAGTTTTGCAATCACGAAATGTCAAAGAGTCGAGATGCTTCACGATCATAATGTATTGCTAAGACTTCTATAGAGTCATAAATATTGAACATGGGCAAATGATGGATCAACGCCTTTTAATGAAAGTTTTTGATAGCCTATTGGTAGGGCTTCTGATTTTCATATTGAAATAAGGTACCTACTAAACGTATATACTTCGGTATAATAGGTACCTATCTAGGTATACACACTATTAAATTTTTCTCTAACTGTAGGAGAAAACTCATTCGTGTATTCGCATTTTTATCCGTACTAATTTTCTTGCAAATTTGGATATCACGAGAATATATGAGATTGGGGTCGTTGAAATTGAAAGTCGGGTCAAAAATATCGGAAGAATTCAACGATTCTTTAAGCAATTTTATGTTCTTTATATCTCATGATCGTCGTTTTCATCATTTAAAAACAATCATAATTATGTCTTATGTTTTGTTATTGTTATTAAATATCCTATTTATTTGTATTTTTTTATATATTGTTTTTATTTATTTATGTACTTTTTTATAACTCATCTATTGCTAACTTTTTCTAGTGCCTTTGAGCTTATTTATATATGATTTTTTTTATATTTTTGATCATCTATATTTTTGACAGTTTCTTATTTGAACATTTTATTTTATATTGAATCATTTGTTAAATTATTCACTTTGACATCGATGTTTTACTTCTATGTGTTACCCCACTTACAGGCCCTGCCTCGTGGGATTTTCGATTTTATTTCAAATTTGTATATTTCAAGTTTTGTAATTGTTTGTGATTTTCTTATTGTATTGTTTTTTCATTACTTATCGAAAATAAACTTTATTATTATTTATTATTATTATTATTTTGTTGACTCATAATGACTTGTTGACCCATGATGACTTGTTGACTCATCATGACTTGTTGACTATATAATATGGAAGATGGAAGATGTAAAAAGCTTTATGCAGTATATTGTTGTAGAAGACGATTAAAGAGGAGACGTCACTAATAATGGACCAGATCAAGAGCAAACAAACTGTAGAAACAAGGCAATGCGATTGAATATTGACCCATTATCAAGAGTTAGAATGAAATCGCCAGCAACGCAGGGGCCAAAATAATGCGAGGATACGATCCTCAGACATGAGAAAATACAGAAAGACGTATTTGTATGTATTTACCTACAAAATTACAACGTTTAAAAAATCTACAGATAAAATTAAAACCACGAATTTATTTTATAATTTGACCCGAATTTATTTTTTCACTCTGCCCTACATTAAGTGACCCGATCAATATGGTTCATGCTACAATAAAACAGCTATTCACCACACTTTTTAATTATTTCTAAACACTCTGGTATAAAGAGTGTTTGCAAATAATGTACGTGATCACCCAACTCTACTGGCGACGACGTTATGAAACTGTATTTCTAAACGATTCGCATGAACAACCCGAATGACCATTTTGACATAGCAATATTTCAAAATTAAGACAATAATCAATAACTTTATGAGTTTGCTAAGTATTTTTATATAGCAAGCAAGCAAGCATTGAGTTAAAATGTTTTTTTATAAGAACAATATATAGATCATTCATACAAATATAACAACTTACGAGATAAATAGGTACTTATTAAGTAAATAGACTCTTTTCATTCAAAATTTATATTAAATGACACTCATTCAATTATCATATTAAAGACAATAATTAAGCTATTAAGAATATTATATTGCTTTTTTATTATAGTCATAATTAAGTTTTTTTATTAATGCTATTTATATACCTATTAAAAAAAAATTGAATAATCTAATTTAATATACCTACTTCCATTATTATTTCAAACGATACCTTGCTCATCTAATGTGAACACGATTACAATAAACGAACCGTACGTGAAATAGGAAATTGGTCGTCACCGCGTTCTGTAATTATTTGGACTTTCAATATTCGGAAAGTACTAAAGTCGGCAGTTGAATCACTAGATTTTCAAATGTAAACAAGCTGATACCTGTGCATAAGTTCGGGTATATGCAGTGAACTGTTTAAGAACGCTTCCATATGTTTTGCACGACTCTACACATAATAAAATCTAATATAACGTCTGTATTTTCAACTGGATGTGTCAAAATACGACGGTATTTTATTATTATGGTGAGATTTTTTATAACAGTGAGTATATAGAGACAGACAAGACTACCTTAAAATTCTGATTACCTAAATTCGCCGATTATACACAGTGAGAAAAATAAAAAATAATGGTGAGTTATTGTTGTTTATACGAATCATTTAGAAGTTACAAAGTTGCACCAGTAACACTGAACTACTTTGTAAGAACTCTATATCGTTACACGCATTGTTGTCTACGCGATTTAACTGGTTGGGGGCATTAGAAACAGGAAGTTGGTTGGAGTTGGATCGTGCAACTTATTATAAAGCTGATTAAATCTTGAAAAAATCTAATGGCTTTTTGACTGTATTTTTTTCACGTATTTAAATTACATACCTACCTATAAGTACATTAAAATAAGCAAGGTGAATGATTACTGCATTCTCTTAAATTTCCACACATTTTTGGGATTATTTTTTTTTTACCCATCACGCCGTTTCCCGAAGGGGGTAGGCAGAGAGTGCGGATTTCCATTCTTTCCTATCCAAATAAACCTCTTTCGCTTCTTCCAAACGCATAACATTCCGCATACATGATCTTCTATTACTTTTGCGCCTGACTTGGCCCTCCTCTAAGACTGAACCGATATTGTCGGACCATGTCATTCGAGGTCGACCTCGTCTGCGTGCACCCATTCTTTCAGATTTATATATCCTTTTAGTCATTCTCTCCTCGTTCATTCTTTCTACATGCCCAAACCACCTTAATGGGATTAACACATTTAAATTAAAATAATATAAATAAGCAATGCACGACACAACGACTAATTCTTTGAGACAACAGAAAAAATAGTCACATACCTATATAAAAATAAAAAAAAAGAGTCACATATACCTAATTAATATTACGTGATTCATAATTTCTTCAAATGAAGTTGAACAGCACATTGACAAAAAGGTTCTCGAATGGTGTCCGAAAACTGCTAAGAATAGCGTCTTAGGCAAAGTGATCTGCCAATGTAAGAAAGGTTGCTGGGAGAGCATGAATGAAGTTGATGCAGATAAGGGAGTTACGAAAGTCTCATTTAACAAAATTAATACAGTTGAGGCAGTTGACAAAAATAAATACAATGCCAAAGTAGTGTAAAGGGTCCCATTAGCATCTCGTCAATGCATAAAACCACTTACTCAATCACATTTACAGTAGCGACAAGAAAAAAAGTCAAGAGAAGAGAAACAAATACTATTTATTATGTCTACATATTATTTCGAAATAAGAAAAAAAAAATAATGGAGTAAAAAGCATTATCGACAAGATACCTTTCAGCCTATCTCTGTAGAAAGAGGGTCAGGTAATTTTAGGTTAACATCCAGCAATTATTAAGAATATACTCTGTTTTTGTATGGATTAAGGGCTATTATTTATTAATTTTTATTAAAATGTGATATGTTTCTGTCATTTTGTTAGAACAACTGTTGTAAGTCAGACAACACAAGTGATTATATTACACTGTAGTCTGGTTCATGACTCTCTATATTCACCTTGATGTCTTGATATTAATCCAGTTTTGTGCTCGCAAGAATGTATATTTATTACGGTGCCTACATATATTATAGGAAATTGAATTCGATAGCGTGGAGTAACTTTACAATACGCCTGGTAATTTTAAACCCATTCGATATAAAGTAACTGATATGTTTACATTACCAACAGTTTTTTTGCATGTATGACTGAGTAGTGGCGCCTTGACAATCATACTCAACCAAACGATTCATTCTTTATATTCTGGAAATATGATAGATCAATAATACTTAAATATTCATTGATATCCGTCGGTCATTAGGTTTCTCATACAATCTCCACTATTTTTTGCATCTGAACTGGCCTTTCTTGAAGAAGGAATCAATGTGTTCCATCAAAACCTTTAGAGAGTGATCTACTCCAAAATCCAAATCTTTATAATAATTGACAACACCAAAATATTAACCGTTAACAAAGATATTAATTTTATAACTCGTTGTACTAGTTGTACCGGGTCGGTTCTCAAACAATGCTGTGAGCAAAACATTGTCCACCCAACAAACAAGCAATACCAAGGTTTCCAGTTAGTGCACATCCATAGGCCATACTTTTACTTGCTTCTTAAAAGCAAGGCAAATAAGTCATTCGCTTAACACTCGGTAACACGCAAGGCGGTGAGACCTCGACCGAGGTGTATTATTTTAAATATCTTCATAAATATCTCAAGTATCTACTCCATCTTTTACGATATCCTTCACACCATTCAATTACAAAATTTCATGTAAAAAAATTAGATTTTTGGGAAAATTTAGATGGGTTTAATGACAATTTTCTATATCGGCGGTGAAGCCCTTATAGAGGCGTGTTACCGTGGTACACAGTTGTACACAATGGCGGTAACAGTCGTAAAGTTGACATTGTGGTGAGCGGTTCTAGGACGATTTTATAAATATTGTAAATAATATTATTATTTATTACTAACTTGAAGAAATGGCTATTTTTTTTTTAAATAAAAATAAATTTATGTGAATGTGGAAATATTCAAATAATACTGACATTTTATAGGCAACATTATATTCATTGGGAAAAAACTGTGAAAAGTAATCGGGCACTCGTTATATACATAGGGGTTAGTATAGTCGGTGGAACTTGTTGACTGAGGCAATTTTTTCCAGTCAACCGGTTCCGTCCAATCTGAGACAGGCCAACCCCGAGTAGAAATTTCAAGTGAAAAAACACATTGAAATTTCTGACTCGTCCGGGAACCGAATCCGGGACTTCTTGATCTGAAGTCGGACCCTTTGCCACTAGTCTAACGAGGTCGCTTTTCCCTTAGTAGGTAAATCATTTTCGATGGACTAAATTTGGGTAAATACTGAAGAAGCAATTTGTGGATGCATTAATATTTCTAAACATACAATGTCAAAAAGAGAAAGATCAATAAAAGATAATCGCTGGTGCCAAACATCATAAAATCATGTCGCGCCGAAACAATACACGTCTCGTCTACCTGACACCGGCCCCGGAGACTAGTGCAATAAATGACGGGGACTCACATACAAGGCGTGTTACGCAGGTAGCAAACTGTTTGACACTCAGATGGGGTGTAATATTTATTGAAATTTCGACAAATTATAGATATGTACACAAAACTGTTGCATCTTATTTTAAAGTAGACACTTCAAGCTATAAATTGGTATAAAATAATTGCATTATGTACTCTGCAAATGACAAATAGAAGCATTAATAAAAAGGTCGAGGATTCACAGACATTGCGTGTTATCGCGGTCTTTTCTGAACGCGTGTTACCAAGTGTTAAACAGGGAGCCCTCCGAGTATGACAATATAAGTATTTTGGGATTTTCAAAACTTGATAAAAGCCGGAAATGAAGATACTAACACCTTGTCTAGGTTAAATCCTCAGAGATCCCTCAGAGAGAATCCCTAATAACGAAATCCGCAAGACTTGCAAAGATTGTAACGGGACAACTACCAGAGGGACATAGGCCACGGGGAAGACGACCAAATAGATGATCATTCGCAGACACATTCCTGAAAAAGAACACATCATAGTTCGATACAAAGAGGATAAGAATAAGATGTAAAGTAAAACAGTGTTCTGCTAAACCTCATGTTTCGACATCTTTATCATGTTTCATTTTCTTATCTTGTTTCTTTATAACTGAGCGTCTTGACCCATGGTTCCTACTTAAAATCAAATCTCTCTGTTCCCCGCTGAGCGCATGACCAAATAGATATAGGCGTATCTTTCTTAAACCATCACACCACCTCGCATATTCCCTTACTATTTTACCTGAAACGCTTTCTGTGATTATAGCTCTCCGGGTTAGCTGTTTACTTTTTGGGTCTGTTTCCAAAGACATCTAAAAATGTCATCTTTCTGCCACTGTGTAATGTCTAAGGATATTCTGGCCTTAATTTTTGTTAAGAGTTCTCGTCATGAGGGCAAAGTTCTGAAGACCTTGACCCAAATCCTAACTACGGTAGCCATACAAAGCTATTTAATGCTAGAGTAAATCTTGCTGTGCGTGTAATTTGTTCGTAAATAGATACCACTCAACTACAAAAGTTGAGTCTATTATCTATCAATAAAATAAATTGTTTTTAATTATCATTGTTCATATAAGCTATAGACCCACATTTATTAAAACTAATAGTGCTAATCAATCATATTATAGTTATGGTTTAACACTTATATCACAGTGTATTGATAATAATTTATATCTCGTCGCATCCGTTATTAGAAATTGATGTATTCATTTTTAACCTGACGAATTTCTCACTCAAAATTAGTTAGCTCGCAGTCTCTCTTCTTTATCTTTGAAGCAGGTCCCGTAGTTTTTCGAATACATTGTTAGATGGGAATTTTCTGATCCTTGATGGTGCTGGGGGTTTCTGAAGTAGTAGAGAGTCATCTAGTTATTCCTTATCTTCAACAGTGTGTCTCCGTCCATGGCTGAACGAAGGCCTTTCTCCTTTGCTTTCCATGCCTCTTTGTTCTGAGCATCCCTCACGCGCGGCCAACAAACTTGGTGATGTCACCAACACTTATCTTCCCTATTGGCAATGTTCCACTTTTTGATCTCTCTTTGCTTAACCACTTTACTTCGACAACGGCCTTTTTTTCTACAGCTTAACCAAATTCCAATTTGGTGGTTTTTGTAAGTACAGAGTTCCGAAGGTCGTCGATTTGACCATTTCCACTTTCACAACACAAGCTTTGCTTAGTGTAAAAGACATCAAAAGAATGCTTGTGTTCACTTAACGAGAGCCCAGATTCATTTTTTAGTAATCCAATCCAAACTCCCTCATATCCCACATAAGGAAACAGGGAGGCAACAAGAGCTCTCCATTGCCTTAGATCTTGTTCAATGTTTATGACCTTCTCCTACAACATGTCCAAATCCCTCAGACCTGCTTGGAAGAAGCGGAACACGATATTGGATGGTCTTACTCGTCTTCGCAATCCTGATAGGAGGAAGAACAGTGCTCTCCTCGGCCAACTGTCATTCGACACACGATATGTCCCAGTCAAGTCCATCTCGTCTCCACAGTGGTCTCTCCTTAGTCCTGAATTTTTGTTTTTTTTTATATTAGGTATCACTTTTATTTTTTATGTGAACATTGTAATCTCTGTATCGTTCCAATTTTAGTATATGTACTGCCGAAGCAAGTACATGTGAACATTGTATTGGTTGTTAATTAACATAAATGTGAAAAATATTTTTTTTTCTATTCTATTCTACGCTGGTTGCACCGGCGTTTGTGATGCGGTGGTTCTAATCTTTGTAAAAAAAAATGTAAAATACGGACAAATAAATACTTATAATAACCCATTAATGCGCAGTGTGGAAGATATGTCACATGATTAAATGCAACAATCGTTCATTAAAAGGTTAATAATTTTTTTCCTCTTGATCATTGAATCTTGCGTCCTACACGCAACCTCCCATTGTCTGACGCAGCAAAAGAATTCTTCGGTAGTGACTTGAAGTCGTTTAAAAGGCGATAATTGTGTAATTACAGTATTGTTGTCATTTGTTATTTAGCATAAACAATTAATTATTATCGTCAAGAGAAAATATTAAAAAAAAAAAAGTAAACATTACAATGATGGATGGACTGTTTGAGTGATTGTACGGAGGTACAGTCAATTGAATTGGTAGTGACTGACGGCAAACTTCATAAAATTATGATAAATGTTATGTGTGTATTTTTTTGTTTAAGACACGAAAAGTAATTGGTTTTCTCGAATCAATTAACTTGTCAGAAAACAGGAGATTAGCCTTAGTTAGTTTTGTTGTTTTGCTTAAAACATAACACTGTAGGTACCTATTTTTTTACCTTTTAATCGATCATTTTGGATTAGAACCCCTTATGACTTAATCATTACTTCAGGATATTGAACGGGGCACCTAATAGTGTGTTCCACTTCTTCTATGCAGAGTCGTACGACGATGAAGATAATTTTTGCAAAATTATTGTCATTTCGCAAGGTCGAGCGCCGTGGGTGGAGGGATCTCTTTGCCTCCCTATTACCTTCAGTACGGTTAAAATTAATGGGTGAACCTTAACTTCTATTGATATTTTTATCCTTTCTAAATTTATAGAATCGATCTCCTAATTTTATAGAAAAATGGCTCTCCCGTCAGACGTTTTCCTGTCCTTCCTATGAATATTGATTTCGAATTTAAAGAAATTACTTCTAAAAACTCGAAACAAATTCCATCAGTAATCTGGGTAGGTACTAATATTTTCAATGTTAATGGTTGTAAAGTAAACAATAATTGTGTTGTTATAGAATTATTCATAGATGGCTTTGGTGTCGCAGGAAATCCGTTCCATACTACATATCTTTAATATTATATTTTATACTATGTATCCTTTATCCATTTTTTTTTCAACTTTTTATTAGTTATTCTGTTATCCGGAGCGGAGAAGGATCTAATAAATAACGCCTAAATCTGTTCAGCCATTCTTGAGTTTTAAGTGTTCGCACCAACCCTCTTTTGTATATAGATAATTTACTTATAAGAATTTTACTGTAGCTTATTATAAAAATGCAGTAGAGATATCGCTTTTTTAGACATATGTAATTAGTGATTAACGATTACCTTTCTAATGGTTGTGATACGAAAAGGATCGAAAGCTTTAAACGAGACACAAAGAAAAAAAACACGTTTTTTGAAAAAGGAATTCCGAGTGTTCTTATTCTATATACCTATTAGATTAGAGCATAGACAATCATTGTTAATTACTTAATTCCATAGACACGGAATCCACAATGACAAGTTTGTTTATAATCATAATGAATAACAATTTCCTTGATGTTATAGTAACGTAATCAACATCTTATGATTTTTTATATAATCTTAAGTGGACTTATCACACCGGTCAGTCTTCGTCGCGACGCCATTAATAATAATTTTAATCATAAAGTTGAACCCACCCGTGTTGTACACTACGCTACTTTCACTCATTCTCGATATGGACGGCTACTTTCTTCGCGGAACAAGAGATGCCCGCAGCACCAGAAATATTATATTCTCGATTCGGTAGCATCACTTATAGTCAGCGGTCTCCAACCTTTTTGAATTGTGGGTCAAATTTATTTATTTATTTCATTGTCCGTAGGCCCTTTAGGGCACTTGGACTTGTCGAATCACAAAATTCACAAAGAAAAATGTAAAATCTTGCCAAGACAATAGACAAACACGTACACAGGTAGGCATATAAAAAATATAAGGGGTTTCACCGTAAAGCTCGTCATCACAATAAAAGTAAATTACAGACAAGATGTGCGCCGTATAAGCTTGTCATAAATGGAAAATAAATAATGGTATACATAGATTAGAGGTGGATAACAAAAGAAACTCGTCAAACTCTCGCTAAACTGGATCCATGTGATCATTCAACATTTCGTCAACACTATAATAAGATTTTGCGACGAGATACGTCTTCGCCTATGAATACCATCTCAATAAAATTTAAAATATATAAGCAAGAGTACCTACATTAAACCTACTTTACATACATCTTTTTCATCCTACTAAGCCCGCACTTGCGTGTAGGATAACAAAAATCCACAGCAACTAAACAATAAGGCCTGCTAACTGTCCACGGCGGCGTAGCGTACGCGACGCGGCAAGTACGCCTTGAAGCATTGCATCCCGGTGTAATTAAGTGTGTCCACGACGCGTCCGGCATTCATACATTTTCCATAAATAAAAAAAAAGAATTTTAAGAATCTACTATATAAATGAAAGTCGGGTTAGTGCGAACACTTATAACTCGAGATCGGCCGAACAAATTCTTCCCACAATTGATTTATTGGATTCTTCTCCGCTCCGGACAACAGAATAACTAATAAAAAGTTGAATAAATGAATAAGAAAGATATAAATTATACATTTTTAATTAGTATTGAAAGCATTATCAGATAGAACTGCCACCGCCATCTATCGTAATAGTAGTGAAATTTCGGTAGAAAGATTCAATAGATGACGATAATGATTTATTTTTTAACCAACATCTACTATATAAATGGAAGTCGGGTTAGTGCGAACACTTATAACTCGAGATCGGCCGAACAGATTCTTCCGACGACTGATTTATTGGATTCTTCTCCGCTCCGGAAAACAGAATAACTAATAAAACGTTGAATAAATGAAAGATATAAATTATACATTTTTAATTAGTATTGAAAGCATTATCAGATAGAACTGCCACCGCCATCTATCGTAATAGTAGTGAAATTTCGGTAGAAAGATTCAATAGATGACGATAATGATTTATTTTTTAACCACCATCTACTATATAAATGAAAGTCGGGTTAGTGCGAACACTTATAACTAGAGATCGGCCGAACAAATTCTTCCCACGATTGATTTATTGGATTCTTCTCCGCTCCGGACAACAGAATAACTAATAAAAAGTTGAATAAATGAAAGATATAAATTATACATTTTTAATTAGTATTGAAAGCATTATCAGATAGAACTGCCACCGCCATCTATCGTAATAGTAGTGAAATTTCGGTAGAAAGATTCAATAGATGGCGATAATGTTTTATTTTTTAACCAACATCTACTATATAAATGAAAATCTGGTTAGTGCGAACACTTATAACTCGAGATCGGCCGAACAAATTCTTCCGACGACTGATTTATTGGATTCTTCTCCGCTCCGGAAAACAGAATAACTAATAAAAAGTTGAATATGGACTAGAAGGATATAGATACTAATATAGATACTAATAAAAAAGGATATAGATACTAATAAAAAGTTGAATATGGACTAGAAGGATATAGATACAATATAATATTAAAGTTAGTATGGAAAGGATTTTTTTCGAAGCTACCGCCATCTATTAGTATGGAAAGGATTTTTCGATGCTACCGCCATCTATGGAAAATTATAGAAAAACAAAATAATTATAGTTGTCACGTAATGCGAACACTTAAAACTCGAGACCGGCCTATCAGATTCTTCCGACGATTGATTTATTGGATTCTTCTCCGCTCCAGATAACAGAATCTACTATATAAATGAAAGTCGGGTTAGTGCGAACACTTATAACTCGAGGTCGAAATAGAAAAAAAATGCATGGAAAATAAGAAAATTATTGAAAACACAGAAAGTAGGTAATCTTTTTAGTACTTTTTGCAAAATAATTTGGTCTACTTTTGAATTTTAATTAATTAATATTTGAAAGAACTGTCAGTGGATTGATTGTAAAATATATCGTATGAAAAAGATTGATTGGATAAGCCATATTATATTCATTGCAGTTAATTTTTAAAGGAAAGTTTTAATACAAGGAATACCTACATTATTGTAATGAAGCGTAAGGAGTTTCAAAATTTTTCTTTATTTACAGAGATTTTTAAAACCGTCAGCAAACAAAATCGTATACATAACATTGCTACTAAGGAGTCATACTTAATTGAAGCTCATTTTATAAGGAGTTTAGGTAAGTTTTAACACAATGAACACATGATTAGGTATAATGAAGAACAAGTTGAATATTTTTTTGTTTGTTTACAGAGATTTATAAAACCACCAGTAAACTGAATTTTTTACATAATTGACAACGAATACTTACTCATTATAAACTTAATTAAAAAAAAAACTAACTAAAACATGTTCAAAAGAAGGAAATTGGCTGGGAGAAGGGTTGGCGGTGCACTAAGACCTCTAAGAAGGTCTCTCTTTAAACCACAGTTGATGCACAATCCAATTCTGATACCATCCCTGATTTATGGGAGTAAAACTTGGACATGGACGAACAATTTGGAAGTTGGAATAAATGCTGTGGAAATGAGATCACTGCGTAGGATATGCGGAAAGAGACTGATTGATAAGATGAAGAATGATAATATTAGAAAGGAATGTGGAGTGAATGTTAATGTAGTGACTAGAATGGCAGTGAATAAAGAAAGGAGGTTCGGGCATGTAAAGAAAATGAACGAAGAGAGAATGACGAAAGCGATATATGAATCTGAAAGAATGGGTGCACGCAGACGAGGCCGACCTCGAATGACATAGACCGACCATATCGTTGCCGTCTTACAGGAGGGCCAAGTCAGAAGCAAAAGAAATTTATGAGCATGTATGCGGAGTGTTATGCGTTTGGAGGAAGCGAATGAGTTTGGATTGGAAAGAATGGAAGTCCATACTCTCTGCCTACCTCCTTCGGGAATCAGCGTGATAGGTAAAAAAACCATTCACACCTCAATGCGTATTTTGAATCGATACGGAGATATTCCTTATCGTAATTTGATCAATCAATCAATATTATTTTAACTGAGCAAAATAACTATTAAAATATCTAATATAATTAGGTACAAACCCAAATTCTTTTTTTTACAAATTAACATCAAATCAATCAAAATTAAAACTCCCTTTGAACTGCATTCAGGAGCAAGATGAAGCAATAAGAACTCTCCATTACACTCCATCTTGCGCAATGATGACTTCCTCCCACACCATATTAACATAGGTTAAAAGTTTTTGATGAAAAAATAAACTCAGACCCAATGAATGGAGCGTGCTATGCAGGTTTTGCTAATGTCAGTAAATAGTCATTCGTATTAAATTACTAAAAAAACGAATTTGAGGTCTCTCGCATAAAACCATAAAACCCATATTATTTATTTCGATACAAAGTTCGACGGGTCAGCTAGTATTGTATAAATCACAAAAAAATAATAACATTCTTGTGCAAACACATATACTTTTCCACTATCTGACCAAAAATAAACACATTCACTCACTGTACGCCCAGCAATGGATGCAATCAAAAACATCAGCATAGGTATTTTTCTTACGGATCTGTTTTGGCGCGCGTATGGATGAAGTGTCCGCGCAACACGCTTTTTTGTATCTTCAATAAGAAAAGAGTGTTTCTCGTTCGAGGACGATGCATACCCAATTTATGTTAAATATTTTTGCTATCTTTTGAACTCATATACAATTAATAAAACTATAGTTGGAATAATCTTACCTTAATAATTGAGTAAAATTTGGTTTAAATTGGACCTATTCTTTCAACAATGTATACAATAAGTAAACAGACATCGCATGTGATTTATTTCCTACTACACCGCCATCTCTTGGAATTTTTCTAAAGTTGCATTTATTTATTTAAAAAGCATTTATAGATTAATTGTTTGTGAATTGTTTTGATTTCAAACTTATGACGTATCGAACATCATCCAGCATCCGAATCAACGATAACTATAACATAATGCAATAAATTATTTACTGAATTTAATTAAGTTATTCATGTAAAAAGTCAAAATTATTTTTTTAATTGGGTTAGGTCGAAGGTCGACTGGCGGGACAGCTAGTAAATAATAATTTAATGTACCTACATACAGCTGAGTTTTAAATGCACAGTTTTGATATTATCGTAAAGGTGCCCACGCCCTTCTCTATTTTATAATAGTTTTAATTATTTTTTGACATAGTGTATTGTTTATAATTTGGCTTAAATATAATATTTATTATTTTGTTGTTGAATGTTAAAATGAATATCGTTTTTGGCACAAAGCATCAAGCAGATGAACTGCCGAAAATATACTAAAAAAAAAGTTTTAGCACGCGAGCCATTGTTTGCGTACCCGCTTAGGTTAATAACATTTCATTATTAAGTAATAAACTTCTTTGTAAAAAAGTTACTACAATACGCGTTACCCGGTACTTGCTACGTGTACCTACTAATAAAATTACACCGTTACAGTGGGACATCTGTTGAGCTGTCAAAGATAAAATAATTAAGGTAGACACCCGCCACTACTGTTGTGTCGAGTTTGTATTTCGTCTGTCAAAAACAATAACACACTGTCAAAAACAAATACCTACCCAATGTATAAAACATGTACCATTCTGATTACGTATGGGGGGGGGGTGTTACTTTACATATAAATCGCGATCCCGATTCAATTGCACTCTCACTAACGATGTCATTATGACATTTAGATTTTGATTGCTATAAACATGATTGTCCCACGATTATCCGGTATTGCTTTGCGAAAAAATTGCCTATACCCATAAGGATTAATAAAACTTCTTCATTATTGTGTATTTTATTTATATTATTTCATAAATATCTAGTATAAAATAACAATCAAAACATAAATTGTATAATTTAAAAATACATAATATAATATGATAATGAGCTAACAACGAGCGTCTTCTTGCCATACCTCCACACAGAACTTCATTCTATGACTATTCTTCCTCTGTCCACGGCAAGGGCGTCGCCAAGAGGGGATTAAAAAATGTAGCCAATTCATATTTTCCTCATCCTCAATAATATAAGGTATACGGAGAATGGGTCAAATTGCCCCCCCCCCCCCCCCCTCCCTGGGCTGGAGACGGACTTGGTCCACGGTGCTCGTTGTTGGAATAATCTCCCGTCCTCCAACCAAACAAAGTATAAATTGCTTTAAAAAAATTGTTAAGTTACATTTTGTTGTCTTCAGGTGCATCGTAGACCCTATTTCCCCTATCCCACCCCATTTCTCCACCCTCCACCCTATACTCTCATATTTGGTGTGCTCTATCTAAATAAAATTTTGTATGAAAGTTTTTTTTCTTTGTTTTTTATTAATGTTTTCTGATTAATTGTATTGTGTTTGTGTATATACGTATGTATCTATATTTTTATTTTATCATGGATGTTAGAGATTGCTTCGGCTATAATCCCGCCATTCCCACTACTTGTTTACACACTTTTATATACACTCTTTTTTTTAATATGCATAAAGAATAAAATAAATAAATAAAAAAAAGAAAAATATTTGAGTTTATTCAAATATCTTTGAAATTATTTTTCCACAAACGGTAATTTACATCACGAAAGAGTTTGACAGCTCGACAATTATTCCGATCAAGATCGATTGACATTGAAATCGGAATTGAATTTCAAAAATGTACCTAATTTCCTTGGTCGTCCCAAAATATTTGCATCTAACGATAGATAATAATCTTGTCTTATCTTGTCTTCTTATATATAAAAATGGAGAGCTATTTCCCGATGTCATCGCATCACGCCTAAACGGCTGGACCGATTTCACTAATTCTTTTTTCGTCGTGTAGGCTTTTATCAGGAGAATGTCCTTAAGAAGAAAAAAATTAAGGAAAATGCATGGAAAATTAGAAAATTAAAGAAAAGTCTACGTAGACAACCTTATTAGTACTTTTTTCGTTATAATTTTTATTCCAATTTTGAAATTTTGACGGAAATTGTCAATTGGTGCGATTGACAGAATTCGGATGAAATATACATGGTTTAAAACAGACGCATCGTTCAGAATCACATTGGTCAAATGATAATGAATCATCACCATACAAACTCGAATTCAATATTCATAGTTAGGAACACAGGACAACGTCTGTCTCGAAAGCTAGTTTATTTATAAAAATAACATATTTATGTATTTTGAATAAATTTTCCGTCAATATTTTTGTTAATTAATTTATTTATTTTTGCGAACCTTACGCTCTAGATATCAAGATACTTAATGTGCACAGCAATCATTAAAGCTATTGTATAAATACATAATGTATAAGGCCACCAAGTAGAATAATAATTATTAATAGTTAATCCGATAGAGTTTTGCAACATTTTGTAGAAAATGCCTTACAATTGAAGGTGTGGTACTTAGACTGTTACCACCGCATCGCACTGCACTTGAATCTATCGGTAGTTGTTCGTATCTAGCGTTTGTATTTCCCAACAAATTTATCCAGCTAACCGGTCCTGTTTTACTATACCTAGCTACCACATTTCCAGCTGTAAATTAATGACTCAGGTAGATATTTTGTGTAGTGTGAGATATGAACGATATAAATACTTTATTGTGGGATATATGGGGAAAAAGTTATGGGATTTTTGAAAAAATATTAAGATCATTGAAATTTTGAAACTTATGGTACCTATAACATTTATTTTATTTATTTACTTATTTCAAAACAAACACCACTCATCAAAACATGCCTTTGCGATGAGTGATGACAATAATTACAGAAAAAAAAAATAGATGATATAAAAGAAATAACAGTCACCTTAAAAAAAATGTAAATAGATACTGAAATGTAGTCCTTGGTCGTTCAAAAATATGCTATGATAACATTGTTTATTTTGCGAAAATATTCTTAGGAATGTTTCAAAAAACTTATATACCTATATTGAAATATATAATAGAAAAACAAAGCTACAAAAAATAGCACTATTTGAAACGAAACTTGTGCGTGAAAGAGATGGGCGGAATCTGGGTCTCTGAAAAGTAAATCTGGCTATTTTCGACAATGTAGAATAGGAGGAAAATTTTCTGTGAACATTTTATTTTTTCAAAGAAGTATCACTGTTTATTTCCCAGTGGTCAATTTTTTTTTGTACTCTACTTTGACAAAATCTTCGTTTGTAGTCGAACGCCAATAATTTCAAAGTGTCTAGAGAGGGGGGCAGATTTTGCTTCTATACGTCCTTTGGGACCTAGAAACTCACACAAAAATACCGTCATTTCAAAAATTTAAAGACAAAAGATGTTCTGCCTTGACATGCCTAATCGTGGGGTTTTTACTAAGGCTGCTTCTTATAGGGACACCCCCGTTTATTATCCAAGTTTTTTTAGAATTTTCCAATAATTTTTAGGGGTCGCTTTTTAATTATAGGTATATAAATATTTCTTTCTCGCGTTTCTTTTATTACTGTACTTACAATTAAAGAGAACACGCCGACAAATCTTTAGATTTGGCGTGACTCAATCATAGTATTATACTTGTTTTTTTTTGTAAATAATTATGTTCTATATTTATATCAATAAAAAACTTCTTCAATACAAAAAATAATAATGATGATGGGTGTTGGATTATTATAAATAAAAGGTAACGAAAATTAAATTCCGTCTCCATAAATTTATTATTCCCACTGCTTTTCTTGTTAGCAGGCATATATAGAATAGATACATACCTACCAAATTTTATACTATATACGTTGTATTCTTTAGTTTGCTATCCTTTTTGGTGAAACTATCTAATATTTTACCATGCATTCACGAAATTGTACGCAAATCTAATCTGAACATCAACAATTTTTATGATAGCTTGAGAACAATTTGTAGTTTTGTATTGTGATTCCTAGATTCAAAAGTTTCGTATCTGCCTTGAAGTGGCTGCGGAACCTTTAAATAACCTCTCGCTTAATCGTCTCCTTCAGGCGATATAAGCAACCTTTAAGGTTGCTATTTGGTTTCCAACCCACTTAAGTTTTATTGTTCTACTTACTTCACTTAAGACCGCGCTTTAGCAGGTTATGAATTGATATTTCATAAGATGCAAACTACGATGTTTTGTTGAATTGTTCAATATTATTTATCACAACTTTTTCTACGACAGATGAGACGTCCGCAGGACACGGCTGAAAATCCAAAGGAACGATATACATTTATTGTTTGCTAATCTATATAAATAAAATGATGTCTGAATAAACCTATATCCTTTATAGACTCCGTAACCGAGATAGTCAGACGTGAAATGATATCCTCTATACCGGGTCTTAATGAAGCTTAGCGCTCAAGGCTACATTTTTTTTAATACGTTAATTATCCATAAAGATTAGAGTATTTTGAAGAGTTGTTTGAGACAGGGATTGGATGTAGTAGCGACGTGCAAATGGAGAGTGATGGAATTAAAAAGAACCAGTAAATAAGTATGACTGAGCTGAAAAATGCACTAAAGAAGGCAAAGAATGGAAAGCGACCGGGTGTGACAGAGTGGCTACAAAGTTCATTAGGTTGGGCGGTGAGGTGACACTGCAGTGGTGCTTGGATCTTTTCAACCAATGTTGGAGGACTGGACGAACTCCAGAAGACTGGTGGAAGGCCGTTATACGTCCTCTATATAAGGGGAAGGGGTCAAAGCTGGACTGCGGCAGTTATCGAGCCATTAGCTTGCTGAGCGCTGTAGGCAAAATATATGGCAGGATCTTATAGATAGAGTGAGGAATGTGACTGAATGTATAAGGTCTGGGATGCGCAAGGTGCTTTTATGAATGGAAGAGGATGTGCGGACCAAATTTTCTCTCTGCGAATGGTAACGGAGAAGTTATTGAATAAACATCAAAAGCTTTTCTGTGCTTTCGTAGACCTGGAGAAAGCGTATGATAGAGTCGACCGAAAGAAATTTTGGGAGGTTTTGTCATTTTATGGGGTGGATAGACAACTGATACGCGCTGTTGCTTCCCTTTACTTTGATATTTCTGCTTGTGTCAAGGTGAATACTCATCTGTCATGAGAGCTCCGTCTTACGAGAGGGGTGAAGCAAGGATGCGTGATGTCACCTTGGCTGTTGAATCTATTCTTTGATTTTTGCGTACGTGATATAAAAAAAATTAATGTGAGCGCTCTGATGTATGCAGATGATCTAGTATTGATGGCTGAAAGCGAGCGTGATTTGCAAGAACTTGTGTCGCATGTTTATCAAAATTGTGAAATGAATGGTCTTAAGATGAATGTCAATAAGACAAAGGTGCTTGTTTTTGAAAGAGAAGATTTAAGAACGCAATGTTGTGTGAATGTGAATGATGTGAACCTGGAACAAGTGGATGAGTATGTCTATTTAGGTAGTTATTTAATAGAGATGGAAGGTGTGAAAAAGGAGATTGAAAGAAGGAAACTGGCTGGTAGAAGGGTTGGCGGTGCACATAGACCTCTAATGAGAAATAGAAACGTATCTCTTAAATCCAAACAGTTGATGCACAATGCAATCCTGATTCCATCCATGATGTATGGTAGTGAAACTTGGACATGGACGAAAAATCTGGAAGTTGGACTTAATGCTGTGGAAATGAGATCACTGCGTAGGATATGCGGAAAGCGACTGATGATTGATGAGGTGAGGAATGATAATATTAGAAAGGAATGTGGAGTGGATGTGAGCATAGTGACTAGAATGAAAGTAAATAAATTAAGGTGGTTTGGGCATGTAGATAGAATGAACGAGGAGAGAATGACTAAAAGGATATATAAATCTGAAAGAATGAGTGCACGCAGACGAGGCCGACCTCGAATGACATGATCCGACCATATCGATTCAGTCTTAGATGAGGGCCAAGTCAGGAGCAAAAGGAATAGAAGAGCATGCATGCGGCATGTTATGAGTTAGGAAGAAGCGAAAGAGGTTTGTTTGGATAGGAAAGAATGGAAATCCGTACTATCTGCCTACGTCTTCGGGAAACGGCGTGATGGGTAAAAATTTTTAAAATTCCCATACAAATCGATTTGATATCATGTCGTTTTGTTAGAATTCAGGAAGGTATCTTAAAACTGCATTTAAATCTCATTTAGTTGCACCGTCGGTAGGCACTTTTGTACGGTTTTGTTTCAATCCACAAAGTATAAAAACGTTCATTTTATTTCAAAACATTTTACTCCATAGAAGTAAACACATTAAAACAAAGGAAAATAATTTAGCTTATTTTACTTATGAAATGTCATCATATGCCTCCATATTTTTTCCCTAGTGTCATAGCAAGCCATACTATTTATTCATAGATAATTAATTATTATGTTAAATGTCCCATAATTTGTTTTCAATATAGGTGTTTACCTACCTATTGAATTTAAAAAATAGAACTTGGAAAACTTGAT
Source organism: Mystacides longicornis (assembly GCA_963576905.1). Lineage (NCBI taxonomy): Eukaryota > Metazoa > Arthropoda > Insecta > Trichoptera > Leptoceridae > Mystacides > Mystacides longicornis. The sequence goes on from OY756436.1 coordinate 11,029,712, forward strand.
CAGTGCCATCTATCTAAAATTATAGATTAATTTTATAATGGGGACATTATGACATTTTTGTTTTCATTCCCTGATACACGTGAAAAATCTAATGTTTAACTATATTTACTAAAAGGGTAATATAAAATACTAAAAAGCATGTACTGATGTATTTAAAACAATGCGGACACAACTTAAACTTATTAATAATATTATTATATACGAGATGCGGTTAACATATTATAGAAAATTTCCGAGTTGGTAACGGACATTTAACATTGAATATTATTGTTACTTACTTATTTACGCTCTTTGATTTTGATAACGAAGTAATCAATACATAAAAATTACATTATTTTATTAACAGATTGCATTTTACAGTTATTTTATTACTAATAATATAATTTTGTATTGATTTCAACGTATTTTTATATGTCAAATGGTTAATAATGGAAATTAATTTGTCAAAAATGTTTACTCTCTATATCTCTATTGATTGCTTAATTCATAGCCTTATTTTATGTTTTTTTATTTTTCTTATTTTTTATTTTTTTTTTTTTTCTTCTATACAATTCATTTATGATTAATGGATATTAGTAACATTGTATATTATAAAAGCATTTCTTTTTTTTTAAATTATTATTATCCATCTCGCGTCCATTTTTGAACATAGGCCTACCCCAATTGTAGCCATCTTTCTGTTTTGTTTGTGCTCTCCTCATCCAGCCGAAACTAGCGCAAGCCACGATGTCGTCACTCCATCTCATCATTGGCCTACAGTTACGTTTCTGCTGCTGGTGATTAAGTTTTTAAAAACTATTTAGTAATCACAATCAGATAATATAATATTAAGACTAACAAAGGTTCGACGATAGCTTAGGTGCGTGGAAATGTCAAGTAACGACTGACCCCGAGAGGTACATCCTCTCCTCTTTTATACCTTGCTCCCGTGAGAAATCTCGGGAGCTGCTGAGGACACACGTTACCAATTTTTCTAGAACGTGGTTGCTGGTATTTGCGTTAAGGCACGTACCGGAGATCGGGTGACAAGACTGTTTACATCTCTGTGACTTGTCCAGGATGTAACTCTACTCCTGCTTTTCCATCCTAACTATTGACGCCACTGATAATACATTATTTTGGTCCATCTGTTATCCGTCATTATTGTCTCATGCTCAACCCAGGACCGCTTCAGCTCCGTAAATCTCTGGACAATATTTGTGAGCCTTGTCACTCCTCTGATTCACTCATTTCTCCTTCTGTCTCTTAGCGAATTTCCTAACATGGTCCTCTCCATCGCTCTCTGTATGACATAATAATATGTAATTTGTTCAGAATGTCTTCTGTGAGGGTTTACGTCTGACTTCATATACAATAATTAATATTACCATTCTTCAAAAGTAAAACAAATATCTCAAATAAGTAGGCGAGATCAGCTACGAAATGGACACTAATGTAGCCTCGTGAGAAAATCAGAGATTTCTAAATGTTAAAGAAAAAATAACAACTAACGACTCTAAAAATTCACTACTAATGTTCGATTTATAAATGGAACAAACCACTACGGGCTTACGACCGTCTTCTACTGTTATTTCGAAGGCTGGCTTAGTGTGATCACTTTACGTTAACAACGCTCGCCATTAGGTGGTAATGTTTGTCTCCGAAACTCTTAATCATGAGAATTCTCAACATGTTCAACATGTCGAAAACTCTCATGTATGAAACAAGTAGAAATTTAATAATAAAATGAAAAATAGAGAAGAAAAGTTGGAAATTATTGAGAACAAGAGAGCAACCAAATTTAAAGACTGCGACTGCTGTCATATATTTGGCGCCAGGATATGACTATATCCATTTTTGTTACTGTCTCATATTTATTGCCTTTTGGCTTTGTTGGTGCACGTTTTATTTATCAAGTACATCTCCATACATTTTGAGAAGTAAACTACATTTAAAAGAAAATGTAAAGGGTACATAAGCCTAGTTCATTATAGATTTCCTTATATGAAACAATACACCAACTAGTTAAACATTCACCATATCACACGATATATTATTGGTAATAAATATCTAGATATCAGTCCTATGTGCTATTGAACTTGGCAGTTATGACCACACGTGGTGAAAGGACAAGATAGATAACATTTATTTTATTTATTACCACACATGCAATAGGAAGTAGCTTACTACCTCTTATTCATAGTCTTTATTATTCAAAATACATGGAGAGCCGCACAAGAACGGTTGACATTGAAATATACACTATTTACTCATATTGTGTAGGAGGTATATTGATTTATGTTTGTGAGTATTAAAGTCTACAAAATATCTATTCTCATTCATTGACATATAGTCGAAAAACGCAATTAACTAATCTCATCCTCCCATCTAAGCCATGATCTTCCCCCTGGGTGTCCGGTTAGAATTTTCTTTGGAGCCCGAGAGTTTGGCATCCTCTGCACGTGCCCAGCCCATCTTAACCTTTGCAATCTTATGATGCTCTATTGAGAAATGAAATTGACAGGTCAACAGAAATTCCGCGAAATTATTAGTAGACAATCTACGTCTTCCATAGATTTCCATGGTAACAATACCAACTGCTACCATTTTTCTTCTACCAAATTCTGTAAAATACATTTTCATTTCAGCTTATAGAGTTGCCAAGGTCATTTAAAAATGTATGAATGGTTTTCTATCCATAATTAATTTATAAAATAAACATTTTTATTTATTTTTCATAAAATATTCATAGTGATTATTCTCGAATATCACAATATAATATGGTCGCCAACAACCGATGGCAGTGGCGTAACGAGAATAAGAATGTTCCTCTCAAAAAAAAATGGTAGATCAAAATATCTTTTATCCCTCAAAAAACATTTTTTTGAATGAATCTGTGCTCACTCAAAGTGAACACTATAATTATTATGCCTCTTTTACAGTTAGCTACTTGTGTCGTGAAAGAGGAAGATGTTCGGCACCTGGGATCGAACTCACGACCTCCGCACGAAACAGTAAGAAAGCCGGCGTAACCGCTAGTCTACCAACTACTTCATTTGTTTGGTACTCGTTCCCATAATTTATCCATTCATCGCAATCTTTCAGCTTAGAGAGGTTCTTTAAAGTGCAATAATTGAAAATCTTCAAAAAAAATCATTATTACTACGCCTTTTCAATCTTTTTAACCAAATTTAACTTTAAGGAAACAAAAAGTAAAATAAGATAAGTACTTACATGCTTTGCGTTTTTTAATTATTTTCAATTAGAGGGGGGCGGGGGGGGGGGAGATTATGCCATTGCGGTACCTTTAGCGTGTATCCACCCGCTTCAAAGTACAGATAAACTTAACAATACATAGATTTTTGAACTTTTTTTACCCATCACACAGTGTCCCGTAAGGGGCTGTTGGCTTAGAATAGCACCTCTGTTCTTTTTGCTGGTTTTTCGAGCATCCTGTAAGAGGCAGGTAATCGAAAAATCAGATCGGGGTCGTGGGGTTGACCACCTCACACCCTTAAACTCAAGCGGTCAGAAAAGGCAATAAAATTAAGCCTCGGACGCCTGGGCCCCACCAGGGGGGGTCCAGGCAGCTAGTGTCCCCCCTGTGTTGACACGTTGCGCAAGATCGAGCGCAATGGAGAGCTCTTGTTGCCTCCCTATGCCCCTAAGTGGGGTCTAAAGGGAGTTTGGGTGGATTTGGATAGTGCGAACACTTATAACTCGAGATTGGCTCAACAGATTCTTCCGATGTGTGATTTATTGGATTCTTCTCCACTTACTCCACCGTTTCTGACGTTTTAGAAATTTTTTCATACAAAGTCAACCAAATTGCGCGCATATATGTAATTATATTCTCGCGTTAATCCCGTCTGAGCTTTGAATACGAATGAAATACCTATGGACGTTTTAGAATTAATATTTTAATGTTATTATTTAGTTAGTTTTATTTTGTTTCTGGAGGTGCAGTGAAAAATGAACGGGCCGCCTCTGGTTAGGACGAAAGGCTCCACGGGACAACGTCTGTCGGGAAAGCTAGTAAATAAATGAAACATACTTCGTAGAGCTCTCATATCACATCTCATGGCTAACGGATATTACTGACACCATAGCGTTAGTCGATCAGTTCTAGCTACCTACTATAATATTAGATTATCGATCCATTGATCTAAACTTTAGATTAGACATTGTAGCTTCGCTCCTCCTTCGCTATCCCTTCGCTCCCTTTCTCGCTTCCTTTCACTCGATTGTCTATAATATTATCGTCCGTCATGTGCGTTGCGGCGAGAATCTTGCGGGCCGCAGGTTGCCGACCCATGATCTAAATCGTTGAAGGATTATTATTGACAAACTGCGCCTTTAAAGAAGTATAACACTTTTCATAGCAGGCGGCAAGCAAGCACTAATCGCATTGTTCCCTTGACATGGAATAATTATTATTAGGTAGGTACAGTTTCATCTCCAGCCATTCAGGACGGCTCATGCTGCCTACAAACCGGTACAAGGTCTACGAAGAGTCTTGCACAAAGCAGACATTACACGCATACTTAAATCAATCTGAATCCATTCAACATTATCAGACATATATTTTCTAATTGTTTGGATGTTCGGCAGAACACTTAACCTTAAAGAACTTTATGATCGTTTTAAGTTCAATAATATTTTAAAATCATAACAAAAGTAGAGCCTATATTATATTCTTTTATTTTGATTGCAAAATCTGTGAGCAATTGTTTTTCAATCGATATTTTTTTCATCGATATTTCATATTATATTATCACAATAATAAAAATAAATCATATCTTATACTAGATAAATGAAAGTCGGGTTAGTGCGAACACTTATAACTCGAGATCGCCTGAACAGATTCTTCCGATGTTTGATTTATTGGATTCTTCTCCGCTCTGGATTACAGAATAACTAATAAAAAGTTTAAGGATGGATAAGAAATAATATAAAATATAATATGAAAGTTAGTATGGAACGAATTTCATGCGACGCCATCTTTGAAATAATCTAACAACAATATTATTGTCTTCTGCACCTGCATCCTCTCATTCTCGCATACGCAATTGCCACTCTTATAGCAGCCAGTTTCACTCCACCGTTTCGGGCGTTTTAGAAACTTTTCATACAAAGTCAACCAAATATTATTATATTCTCGCGTTGATCCCGTCTGAGCTTTGAATACGAATGAAATATGGACGAATGAAATATGGATCTCTAGTTATAAATGTTCACACTATCCCGACTTTCTTTACAGATGACGCGTTTGTGTGAAACGAAGATACATGGCATATTAATTTCTATCCCTGCCTGTCGTCCGAGAGGGGTTTGCTGTTAGTTTAATATATTTTTGGTATATTTTTGGTTAGTTTAATACAAGGGTAAGAAATAATCATAGTCTTATAAATGATTAAAATACCCAATTCCATCAAAAATACTCCAAACGCCCTTGAAGATAATATAACAGAACTATTAGATTACAATCATCATATTTAAAGTATATTATTCACTGCAATAATCATTAGTTATTACCTATTATTTTAATCTTACGAATATCTTAAGCGCCTATCACTAGTTATGAAGATCAACATTGCATCACGTCCCAAATATTACAATATACGCCTTGATTGTATTGTTAATATAAGCTGTTGTAGATTAAACACATTTTCTTCGACAATCTTGCTATTGTATTGTATAATGCGATAAAGTTGATGTGCCCAATACGTGTAAGAAGTAAGTAGATATTACAAATAGTCGATAATCGGTTGTTGTAGGCTTATAAGCATTTTTATTTAATTGCAAAGAAACCCTCAAACAGCAGATAGAATCTGCTAGTTTCAGGCCGTTGAAATACAGTAAATATATTATTACAATTGACGTTATATATGAACATACTACAAATATAAAAATGTAATTCAATTAATAATATCACACCTAACACCACATTGTAAAATATGCATTTCACTATCTTTAACACTGGATATATCAGAACCCACTTAGGGGCATAGGGAGGCAACAAGAGGTCTCCATTGCGCTCGATCTTACGCAACGTTAATGACAAGAAGACAATCAGATAAGATATTGATTTTAAATTTGATTATTTTGAGGACACCCTACTCTTCGTTAAATCTTCTTCTTTCTACAGGTGACCACTTGAGAAAGATCCTTACCTACTGTTTTCTTTTCTTTTTTTTTTGTAAATCTAAAAATTCTCCCAACCGTGCCCATCAATTTATTCAAAGCAATATTCCTTCTTCTTTGAATTTTCCCATTTAGCATGATTTATGTTAACCATATAATATTGCTAAATTTGAATAAATATCTGAATTCTATTGGGCTACCCAACTTTCGGTACATATTTTTCCACTTTGTCCTATACAAAGCGCATTTTTATCTATCCCGCTGTTCTACGGAAGGGATAGGCAGAGAGTACGGACATCCATTTCTATCCAGACAAACCTCTCTCGCTTTATTGAACAATGTTCCGGATGCATTTTCTCCTGTATACCTTAGAATCCCGATTTGGGCCTACTTTAAGATGGTGGTGTAGCGGATATGACGCTTGCTTTCGTAATGTTTCGTGCGGAGGTCGTGGGTTCGATCTCAGATGACGAGTATCATCCTCTTTCACGACACAAGTTTTAAGTAGCTTACTTCGAAAGAATCAATGAGTATATTTTTGTGTTCATTTTGAGTGAGCACAGATTCATTTAAAAAAATTACATTCTACATAGGTCGGTCACCACCTCTCCGTGCATCCATTCATTAATATTTTTCCATTCTCTCAACACGCCTAGACCACCTTAATTTATTCTTAGCAAATAGTCTTTTTCCTCATATCCTGCGTTGCGATCTGTTCTACAACATTTATACCAACTCCCAGAATATCCGGGCAAGTTTCACTCGCATACATTTGGAATGGAATCAAGATTGCATTTTGCCCCAACCGTTTGCGTAACAAAATTTTGTTATTACGACCGAGTTGTTGTTTGTGACATTGTACTCAAACTCGGGTTCATTATATCTAATTCAATCCTAAAAAGTCTCACCTTGGTAATGTTACAAGTCATAAGGGGTTTTTCACGGTTTGTGAGATCTGAACCAGAGGGCAATGCAAGAATCTCAATCTCTATGTTTTCTGACTAGGGTATGTTAATAATAATAATTAGCAAAATGGCACCCATTGGTCGGAATTACTCGGAATATCAGCATGTCAAAAATAATATGGTCCGTATAGTTTAATCAGGGTCAACGATTTGTCAAGCCCTTGGCATTATTATTGGGTGTTTGATGCCTCGGCACATCTAGGAGATTCTAGTTATTATTCTTGGACCTATCAGCAAATTAAATGGACGTTTTATGTGTTTTAATGACAATATAAACTCATATAAACAGGTGCTTAAGAAAATGTGCAATTGAGGCATGAATCGTTTGTGAAATCGCTGAACCGTGAGGAACCACCGACAAAAAGACATTGAAACTGCAGTGTTTGTTTTTATTGGGAGGTGTTGTAATTAATGCCTGGCTAGCGGCCTTGTTCACTGCGGTGATTGTGTCAATAATGCTTTACTACAATTCGTATGGTCAGTGTTTTCTATTTGTAACAGTTTTTGCTTTATGACGGATACACGTTTTGTTGGTCAAACTCAACATTTTCTAAACATTCAATAATTGTTTTTCATTTTTTTCTCGTAAATTATCCATACTTTATCACCGTATAACCCATCCCTGGGTTTCTTCAAATCTTAATAATTATCAAGCCGAATTAGTCCATGTTTTATTGAGACTTAAGAACAGAAATTCCTTTTATTCGTATGTTTTTTTCAATTATTCAATCAATTCTTGTAGTAAAACAAAAAAATTTAAGAACTAAAGACCAACGTGCTTTCTTTAATGAATACTTTCTGAAATACGAGTATTTTTTCAAAATATATTCCTAGGCAATTCTACTTATTTAACTGTGTCATTTTAGTACAATCTCAACGGTTTAACCGCAGTTGATTATTCATTTAAAATATTATAAATTGTGTTGTAATTTCGTGATGTTTCGTGTACCATCAGTCATCATGACAACGTGATCTAAACATTCACAAGTAGCAGACATCGCGGCTTTATTATGATCTTAGTATCTTTTAATTTATTTAATCTTCGTGTCTGATGGCGACAAGTAGATAAGCGTCTTTTATTATAAAGTACAACATGATAATTGAAAGAAAGTAAGAGAAGAGCATTACAAGATATGCATAAGAACTGCTTAGAAAGGAAGCTACTGTGTAGGAGTGAAACAAATTTCACGACTCTGAAAAATACCGAGATTGACATTGAAAATAAATTCTAACCGAATTGAGAATAAGCAAAAATAATATCTATTCCACACATCGTATTTGAATCACGCGCTTAGATTGTATTATTTTATGTAATATTTATTACTTAGCAATAAAAATATTTCCGTTTGTAAACATTTGAAAATGTCTTGTTAAATATTTTTTTGCACAAATAATAGCAGCTGTTGTTAAACTAATTAGTCAACAAAAAAGAATAAAATTTCGGGTTATTTCCCTCATAAAACCAGACGCCAATTAATAATGCTTTAATCATCATAATAAATATTTGATGTGAGTAATAATAAGTCATTATTGACACTTTAATTCAGATATCGTTTGCATAGTGACAAGTTCTTTACATTATTTGTTTGCTCAACTTATTAAGCTGCAGAAGATGTGGGAAGTCAGGCCTAGGCCCGCCATTCGCGATGCCTCCATCCGTCCAAATAGAGTTAAACAAAAAAAAAGCAAATGGATGATGTGGAGTGATAGGGAGAGTCGGATATCCATCAGTCCATAATTCAATGGCGCCAAGCCATTTGTCCATCACTCCAAACGGATCGTCAATGGAGTGATAACTTTTGACTGTGTTAACCGAAATAGGCTAAAATAATAATTGTACATCTTCTAGAATTATTGTATACCTTTTTGATCTTTTAAATACTCCATATTCTCTTTCTATTATGGATCTTATTCTCAGCTGTTCTCAATCTTTATGTATTGTTTCATTCCCGTCATTTTTGACGCTTCAATCCGTTGGTATATTAGACTTCTTCCACAATTATCTCCTATTTCCTCCAGTAAGTGTATTACAGGAGTTCTTCTTCTTATTTAATGTTACAATCCTCTCTCAAGAGAGATATCTACGATTATGGTGAGTTTTTCATCTAGTCTCATCCAAAAATTATATAATTTTTGTGGTTATTGCCTCGATCACGTCAAACAACCGTAGTAACACAGCTGGGTATCCTCTTGTATAAAGATACTTAATTAAATCAAAGCAGTGCATGCATAATATGTTACGTATGATATCTTCAATTCAATAATAATTATGAACTGTCAAATAATATTCAGCAATGGAATAAATAATTTATAAACAAATACGGCTGATTATATTAATGGAGAGTCAAAATATTTATCAAAATCAATAAAAATATTACAGTCTGTGAATTGAGAATCAAACATTATATTGTACTAGCTTACCCGACAGACGTTGTCTCGTGTTAGATACTCGCGGAGGGCATATTAATTCGGTACCTATGTCTTTTCTTCTTCAGTCGGCCCCTCGCAGTGAACAGAGATCAATCTTCTATATTATAAAAATGGAGAGCTATTTTCCGATGTCATCGTATCACGCCTAAACGGCTGGACCGATTTCGCTAATTCTTTTTTTTTTGTTTTTATTAGGACAAGGTTCTTATGAAAGAAAAAAATAAGAAAGTTGCGTGGATAATTAGAAATTTAAAGAAAACTCTTACTAGGTAGACTTTTAATTGCTTTTTACAATGTAATTTTGAAATAAAAATCGTGTTTGACAGAAACTGTCAGTTGTTTGATAGTTGGTGCGATTGATAGAATGCGAATGGAAAATATGTGATTTTAAACAGATGAATTTGTCGTATATTAGAATAACATGGGTTAAAAGGTAATTCATATATAATTATACAAATTCAAATTCAATATTCTTAGTTAGGAACACAGGACAACGTCTGTCGGGAAAACTAGTTTTTCTTTAACAATAAGGCGGACCCGGATTTTATAAAAAAGACATTTATAAATTTCAAAGCAAAATTTAGTTAAGTTTCAGCATTGTATGAAATTAAAGTTCCTACATAAATATAAGTTTATATATAAATGGATTGATTATTAAGTATTTATTTTGGTTACAATCCTAGGACTGGTTGGCAGCAATTTCCCCCCACTCCGCCCTATCTGAAATAAAGAAAATAATAAACTTATTACTCATGCTAATTTTTATGGCGAACTCACATCAAAATTTGTATAAAAAAAATCAAAAAGATTGAATGCTACTTATTATGGAAACTTAGGTATAACTTTAAGCATTAAGCTTGTATGATTTACGAATAAAGCTACATATTTGTATTGTTGTGTATGTACGAGGTGAAAAGATTTCCTATATTATAATATGCAATTGACTACTAAGAAGTGTGTTTTCTTTGTTTCAGGTAAACATATAAGTCATAAGGCACGACAGCTTAATACCTGAAGGCTAGAAAGTGGCGTATTGGATCTTCTACTTTCTACCTGATGATAAACGGACAGGTAGGTATAATTACACTATTACAGCAGTCGCTGTCTATAAAAAGTTGTTTTCTCTAGATGTTCTCAAAATTTTAACAAGATGGCTCTATATCTCATTAATTATTATTAAATCCATGTACTTGTTATATAAACGTATTATTATAAAGGAATTAGCGAAGACTTAAGCAGTCTCGTCATGAGACGACTTACGCAGGTTCGAATCCTGCTGGGGGAATGAGATTTTCTACGTGTTAAACATGTTGAAAGTTCTCATGATTATTAGGAGTTTCGGGGATTTGAACATTACCACCTAATGGCGAACATTGTTAACATTTGATGATATTAATTATTCAATAATTGCACCAGATTACATCTTTCCTTCGGAGAAGCCACTTTCATTATTTAAAGAACTTCTATAAATTATTGAAATGGCATTTTTCTTCAACTTCTTCTTATTCTTACAGCCTTTTTCCGCCCACTCCTTCATCTCCTTCTACGTCGCTTTTTTCGACAACGTTTCTTCTTGATCTCTTGGATATGATCTGCCCACTGCGACATTCATTACCAATATCTGTGACTTGTTTTCATTTCCATGGATCCTTGGTCAAACCATATACTTTTGATGTCCTATTTGGTCACTGTTTCTAGGCCATATGTTGCGACCAGAACTAAACCCATCTCATACACCTACTTACGCTTCATGGAAATTTTGCGTATTTTCCCGAGGGTTGCACAATTCTTTTTTGAGCTCGGCCTTTGGTTGGTTTTGTCGGCAAAGTCTTATGACATTTCCTACTAATGAGAAAATATCAACTATTTTATAGCCCTACGCCAACAATTTACCATTAGAAAATTAAAAAAGCTATAAAAACTAGATATATATATATATTTTAGGAGGAAGTTATTGGCATTTTGTAAGACGACGCGCAACGGATGACTGTGGATTTCCTTCACGTGTTCAGTACAGGGTTTCTATGGTCGAATCTTACTGACGGTCAGCCATGGCTTCTTCAATTTTTTTTCCAATAATGCAATATTAAAGATAGTCCATATTCTGAAGATACATACTGTCTTGAAATCGTAGACTCTGCAATGAGCCCAAGATTGCTCGCCTTTTTTATGCACGTGAGTGAAATTACAAAACATTTTATTATATTATTATTCATTGATGTTTTGCTCACATTTATTTTTCTTTTACTATAGACGATATAAGATTATAAAAATCAAATCCGTATTGAGATTTGGGAGTTGTATTGCATAAGAAATCGCGAATACTTTCTTCGTGGTACTATTTCTCTAAGTAATAATCATTACTGCATCTTTCACCGCTACGCTTCACGAATTGGCTAGATACAAATCATCAGATTTGTAATGATAGTAATCCACTTGGGGTATTATTTGAGTGATAGTATTTGATGCACACACCTTGTCGTGTCAGATGGAACGCTTAGTAAATAATGTTGCCACTATTACTATCACTTTCGTGTTCATTGTACGTGTAAAATTACTTGTTTTATGCACGTCAGATCGATGATATAATTGATTTATGGTATGAATCATTCGGTCTTATTGTATCGTTTTGCATTACTTTTTAATGCAGAGATCAAAGTACCTATTGTTTATTATTCATCCTACCCATCACGCAGCGCCCCTTAAGAGGTAAACGGAGAGAACGGACCTCCATTACCTACTTCAAACCATCTCAACTTATTGACTTTCATCTTTGTCACAACACAAATTTCCCTACCATATTACTTCCTAATATTGTCATCATTTTCCATATCCCACAGAGTCTTCATATTCTTCGTATAGCTCTTATACTACATTCTTTTTTTTTTCGTCCATGTCCAAGTTTCACATCCATACATCATTGATGGTAACAGAATTGCGTTTTGCACTTGTTTCTTAGCTTGTAGTGAGACTTTGTTGTTTCTCATAATAGGTCTTCAGGTGTTCCCTAAGTCCACCGTTAAGAAACATGTTTTTGCTTATTTTACTTAGGCTCAAACATATTTTGGTTCTTCTGGAGTTAAAACCATTAAGAAACCCTGGGATTGTCTAAGTCGTTCCGCTGTTTTTCTCTTTCTTCCCTTCCTTTTCTTCTAATCTCTTCTTGGAAGAATGTGTTACTTAGGTAGAAAAAAGGTTCTGGTCCAACTAGGTGTGTTGCTGCACCTCTTTTCGCTAGCCAACCGCTTGTTCATTGCCCTTCTCCCCGACATGTCAATAATAATCATCTTGCCCATCATTCTTTTTTTCACGGTTCAACTTTCGATTTCGCTAAAAAATGCATGCAACAATATATTGTATAGGTACTAAATCTACCTAGAGGTTACCTACACACCATAAGTTCAATGGTAAAGAAAATGATCATAATAGTTGTAATTACTTAGATACGTTTCTATATTCGCAGCGATGCAAAAAACAATGGGATTGTTCAACCTTGTTATTAATATGGCATTGTATGGATTGATAATACGGTATTTTACATATTTTATTTCTCACATTTCTTTTACTGGTTTTTATGTGTACTACTATCTTATCCAGCAAACATTGTTCTGCCGTATAATTTTTTTTTTCAACCAATGACGTTTCTCTTCTATAATTTAGGAGAGGCCTCTTAAGATCACCCGATTTAATGATTATCTTATAGCAAATATTGACGATCTAAATTTTTGAATCTTGAATCATGTAGCAACATTTAAGACACGCATGACTGACACTCTATGATCATGAAAGTCAATGACAATATATAATGTTGCGCCTCTTTTGGATTTTCTTCATGATGGATTTACAAATTATGTCTCTAAGAGTCGTGATGTGATTTTAAATAACCTTAAGCATTCTAAAAAAAAAATAGAAAATAAATGCAAAAATTGATTTTTAAATCCGATGTATAGTTTCTGAGAAGGTAGCGTTCAAATTAAAACAGTTTCAGTAAGGCTTGTACGAGTTTTATTGAAAACTAATTGCACGCTAATAAGTACTTCCAGTTCAATTATTACCCACCGTTGATCAGTTCAGCAAAAGAAGAAAGACTGGCTGTTTTTCAACTGACTCAAGCCGAAATAAAATTTTCACAATGAAAAAAAAATCAAAACAATAATAATTCAGATAGGTACCTCTAAACAGAACTTACTTAACATACTAAACAGAAGTTCTCAAACTCATATTATAATCATACATTACCTATGTGAAGCTGTCATTTCTCTGACAGCCGTGCCTCTAACCAATGGTTCAATTTATTTGTTATGTTATACGCCTAACAACATATTAAGTGATTTGTTATGAACGGCTAATTTAGATTTTAGATCTCTATTGAAGTTTCAACAATTTATATATTGAGTAACCATGTTGGTGAGTGACAAAACTCTGACATTATTGATTATCTTGTGATGTGCTAATAATTTTTCATATTTGTTGCATAATTATGGGTCAAAATTATGCAACAAATATGAAAAATTATTAATATAATACATTATACCTACTCACATGACAAGTCCGATGACCCATCCATGTAGTGACTAGATCACTTCACTCCAATATTCAGCAGCTGTAACCTGTAACAGCATTGTCGTTAGGTACTCATGATAAGGTCTTTCATATCACACATCACAGTCAATTGAGGAAATGATGTTCGTCACTTTGAGTCTCGCCGCAGCTACAGGAGACATCCTCTTCCACACTAAAACTCCACCTGTGCATGTTTTTCTTGCATTTGATGACACCCACTCGTATTCTGTTGAGTGTCTTCCAAGTTGGGTGTCCCGGTGCTAAGCTTTCCGACAGTTCTATCTAGCTTCAATTATATTATACTAGCTTTCCCGACAGACGTTGTCCTGTGGTTCTAACCCGAGGCTGCCCGTTCATATGTACATAATGTGCACTGCACCCCCGTAAAAAATACATAATTAATTCGATTGATTTAAGCTAATAAAATATCAACATTAGAATATTTTGCCAGTTATCTTTGCCATTCTTTTTATTGAGAAATTTGGCAAAAAACTGCTATAATAATATTTTTTCAAATATTTACTAACTGTGTATTAAAAATTCACTTCAACACTGTAATAATTAAGTGGAAACATCCTATTAGTGTATTTAAAAAACCATCAGCACTATCGAAAAAACATTTACACCTTTATTTTTCGCAAATTACATAATTATTACTAATATTGAGCAATATTACCTATTGATATTGCACAACATTACGATTATCATCATCTCGATTGGATAATACATTTCATTCTCTAATTGTCACATCTAATTATGTTTAGCATCCATAATCGATGTTAAATTTAACGGACCACTCACAAATGTGTGCCATATGAAAATCGTTCATATTGATAATAATAATTACTTATTTGGTAGATTGGAATACGCCTAACATCCGACATGACGCAAGACAAATCAATCATAAAAATATATCTCATAATTAAAACCATTCAAACTTAAAGTTTGCAAATCATTAATTTACGTATGAGTAGACTGATATAGTGCATTAAAAAAACTTTATCCTTGCATTGAGTATTGAAAGTAGTGATTTGTTTTTTGTTGTTGCTGGCTTTTCGATTCGTTTGTGTGCTGTCCATTTTTATGCCCAAGTTCTTGTCTCTTTCCTCCGAATTTTTCGTTTTTAAAGTGTTGCAGAAAAGTAATAGGTATGGAAAGATTGGAAATATTTAGGTTTTTTTTTTCAATTTATATTGAAAAAAATATTTAGTTTTGGATTGGAAATATTTAGTTTTTTTTTTCAATTTTTTCTACTTACCAACTTTTTGATGCACACATTTCATTTAATATGTTTTATTTTATTCATTAAATTTGTAGATGGTACCATTGTGCCTTTTATAACCCATAAATAAATAAGCTTAAAGGAAAATATCAATGGATACTAACGAAAAAAAATCCAAAATTGAGGAATTGGGACAAGTACAAGACATTTTTATATTTATCTTTTTCACTGCCGGCGGTAAAGTAAGGAAGCGGGAAAGAGACTGTGTAATCTTGAACTTTAGTACTTTAGTGTCAATAAGCGTAGCTTGGATACCGCAGTGTACAAGAAAAAATGCATGAAATAAGTTTACAAAAACTTTAATTCAAAAGGTTTGCCAATATAAGTTACAAATTTTGAAAATTAGATTTTTCTTTGTATGTAGGTGAAGGTCCGCATTTTTGGAAAACCGCATTGCATTAGAAGTCGGACACTACTTTTTAAATATATTTTTACAAAGGTTCTCAATAAATGTGTAGGCAGTGGATATTAATATCGAAGAAACCCGCAAATAGTTATTTTTGATGATCAAACTCAATTCAATTACCAAAAATCGACATCACGAAATAGTTCATAATAATTATGCCACAAACAGGAAAGCTAATTATATCATGGTATCCATTTATCTCAATTTGATTTGGATACTATGAAAGTGTAATCCATTTATCTCATGCGGTTTTAAATTATAAAAATGACAATCTTGAGTAAGAGTACTAATACGTACTAAGTGTGATTTCGAGCACAGAAACCATTAATAATCCGTACACGAACATCATGACAGCATACAGCTAACTATCCAGAACGCGAACTAGACGCCTGGTGAGTGCAACCTTCGTGCTGTGATTCTGTTCATCATTGGTAATGCATTTTCGCAAGTGATTTTGCTTGTTGATATTATAATCGATGAAACGAGTCGGTCAGTTGAATCTGGCTAATCGATGTTAGGTAGTTTAGTAAATATGAATTATCATTTATTAGGCGAGGACGTTTTGAACTCATGATGCAATCATCGAACCAATTAATGTTCGATTCATTACTTGATGGGGGACAATTTAGTTTAAGGATTTATTATACGTTTATATTATCTTTTCTTGTATGTGTTTTGATACAAAAAATAAAATGAAAGTTCAAACTTGAACCATTACAGTCTTTCGACTGTCTTCTACTGCTGTTTCGAAGGTCGACTTAGTGTGATCACTTTACGTTGACAACTTTCACTTTTTAACACCATTCTGACTCAAGCGCTCATCCCAAGGCGTCCCAAGTAGATACACTAGGCACTTGACCAATTGATCCGAATCTAATTCCTTCATAACACGCGTAGATTGTTGGTAATGATTTTCATTCAATTAATTCAATGAAAAGACAGGTTGGCAAAAGTTTTAACTTAAAATAACCGAATTTGATCAACGAAAATGGTAATAAGTTACCTAATGACAGGAGACTGAATGGGCCATTTACACCCTTTCAGCCTCGCCAACGCTTTCATTTATTTATCTTATTTCATGGATTTCAAAATGTTATTGTGTATTTTTGATCTGTTATTGATGTGCTTAAATTTAATAATGTTTAATTATGTCTGGTTATGTATAATTTTGACGACTCCAAGTGCCCGAAAGGGCCTAGGGATGAGAGTGAATAAATAAATAAATAAATAATGGGCTCGATTGCTTGTCAACTAACAATTTTCATGTTAAATCTTAAACTTTGTCGTAGATTTGACGTCATTTGTTGTTAACTAATAGAGAATACCTCGGATTGAAAACTTACAAATTAGAACATTATCGAATTATCTTTCCACGTTCATAATTTTATCTACTTTTACTTTTTTCTTCATATTTCTAGTCCACTGCTGTACATAGGTAGTAGAGTATACCTTCAAAATCAATCCATTTCTACCTTTTCTTTGCTAATTTAACCACCTCTTTAAAGATATTGGAGTTTCTGTAGCCGTTGACTGTTATATTTTTTAACAGTTCTCCTAACCTTATAGATCTAGAGTATATTTTAATATAACTCGTACGAGACGATCAAAACGGATGATTTGAATTGAAGCACACTCTTCATTTTCTGTTTATTGTACCGACTCGTCAACATCGCTAAAGGTAACAATTGGATTTTGCTGATGCAACACATTATCTGATGTATTTATTGAAAACGTGGACAAATTGTGCAACTATTTTCACTATACGGTAGAAAATCATGTCATGGTCTTAAATATGTATATAAAACACAAAAGATTTGTTTAAATATTCTACTGTTGTTGGTATATTACTTTGTTATTCTAATTTCCTACATATTAACTTATATTTCATACACTTAAAATATGCTTTTACCGAAATGTGATTTGGTTTATCATACATATACACAAATAAACATCGGAATAGCATAATTTTTCTGCGCGAAAATCAGATATACTCTTATGAATAAATCAATTTATTTATTTACTCAAAACTTAATGCCTTTGTACGCATCACCAAACGAACTTTGAGCCAAAACTAGAAGTAGAGTATACTTTCTTTTATCGTTGATAACAATGAGCAAAAACGAACTATAATAATAGTATATCTAATTTATGGGCTAGACAAATTCAAATTGGCGTTCGACTACAAACGAAGATTTCGCCAAAGTATACCTACATACATACATACTCCCTTTATGGCCTCCCGCACAACGCAAGCTAGCCCGGAGAAGACCAATCCGCAGCAAACCCGACCCCCCAGCTCGATCAAAGCAATCAAATTGAAAAAACCAGCCCCACACAAATCAAGCCCGCCGCGAATCCCCCCCCCCCAACCAACCCACAATGCGGGAGGCCTAAGCCCCACTCAGGAGCATAGGGAGCCATCAAGGCGCCAAAGTATAGTGCGAAAAAATTAACTGTCCACTGGAACATGTAAACAATTATTTAAACCAAAAACAGACACTTAGGAATATTAAAAAGTGGACAGTTTATTTTTCTTTCTAGGTACTCTATATTGTCGAAGAATTCGTTTGTAGTCTATCGCCAAATGCAATTTGTCTAGGCCTACTGGTTCTTTCTCGTCGTTTTTTCCTTAGTGACCTTTTCCTTTCCGAACCAGGTTCCCGCTTGATATCCGAAAAGATAAAAAGGTCGTTCTCGAAATTCGCTGTCCAAAAATATATGAATTTTCTAGGAAAAATTATAAAATCATTCCGAAAATAAAATACCGAACACTCTATAGTTCGGTATTTTTTTCATACCGAACATGGAGCAAAAATACCGAACAATTCGGTAAAATACCGAACACCTGGCAACCCTGGTTTCCACCCTTAGAGAAGAGATGGTGAAAGGGCGCATTGTCAATATTATAAAAACAATTGTGGTTGGTGACCCAGCGGTTACAACGCCGGCTTTCGTACTGCGGACGTCGTGGTTCGATCCCAGGTGCCGCCCATCTTCCTCTTTCACGACACAAGCTTTAAGTAGCTTACTGTGAAAGAGTCAAGGAGTGTATTTGTGTTCACTTTGAGTGAGCACAGATTCATTTATTAAAAAAAAAAAAAAAAAAAAAAAAAAAAAAAAAAAAAAAAAAAAAAAAAAAAAAAAAATTAGAATTCCTTCAGCAAATTTTTTACTTCGGTCGTAACTGATACAAATGAGGGGAATATTTTTAATAATTTCGACGGTAAATCGATGGTTTCTATGAAAATTAATACTAACAATTATTATATCGAACAAATGTGTGATACTTGAACACAGGTTCCTACATACAACTGTAGCTTTAAGAAGAAAATCTTCAAATTGTCTGCAGTTCTTAACGTTGTAAATTAAAACTGGGACCCTTTACCTGACTTCTTATAGAACAATCAAAGAATGTCTCTTTTCTATTCCTGTGATCCGACAGGTATTATATTAAGATATATACGAACAAAAAAAATCGATAGCATGTCGATATACAAAAATGTACATATATATTAAGCATACATTATAGACTAGACTAGCAATGATGTAAATAATTATAAATCATTCAAAAATTCGTATTATGTAAATTATATACACGCTTCTTTTTAAGATATTTGAGGAATTTTACAGCTTATAATGCTAATTTATAAACTGTATATTGCTAATTTATAGACATAATATTACTTCTTATGGCATTGTTATGAAAAAAATTCAATTTGATTCAATAAAATGGATATGAATAATTCCATTTTATTGTCGGGCCATTATTCCACATATCGGAAGTCGGTCTAAATTTGAATATTTTATTGTATGTTATTTAATTTCATTGTATTTTTATGATTCGACAATTAATTAACTAATGTGACACACTTTTTTTTTAAATTTAGTTGCCAAACTCTATATATTACAAAGAATCATAGAAAATCAAAACACGCCCGTATACTTAAGATATGTTACAACATAATAATTTATCATCTATCTTTGAGTAAACGATTGGAAAATTTTACTCTCGCTGACATTTGATGACGATGCTTGCTTCCTCCAAGTTCTTTCGGGTAAATTTGTTAGTTTCTTTCTTTGTGGAATTTCGGAACAACATTTCCACGCATTATGTTCCAATGAATAAGGAACTCGGGAGAATATCAAAATGGGACAACGCCAATGATATGTTATAGCCAACGCATATGATATTGTTAAAAAAAAATTAACAACAAAACAAAATAATGTTATATTCCTAATAACAAAAAATAATTTTGATTCTGTACATTAACTAAGTGACATTTATTATTTTTATGTTTTTTTTTTCGATTTTCTACGGTCTTTACAAATTGTCCCATCTTACATTGCTGAACTTACCACAACATTATGAAATCTGCATAATATTATGAAATTAGATAGAAATTAAAAATATAATCATTGTGTGTTCTATCAAAATAACAACAATCATTCGAAATGGTTGGTTGCCTAGCAGTTCAGTCACTAATGGTCGTAGGTTCGATCCCGGTGTCGGCCAAACTTTGATTTCTATGAAAATCGTAAAAATGACAATTTGGGTTACTTAACCATAATTGTTTAAAAAAAAAACAATAATTTTTTTTTTTTTTAATTTATTAATTAAAAAATATATACAAGTACAAAACATATAGGTACATTAACAAATATATCAAATGAAAAAGTCAATTTTATATGCCCCATTTGAAGTTAGAAACTTGTGTATGGGGCAATTAAAAAATAAACTTAGATTCTTTAATTCTTTTCAGATAATTCTTTTATTTTCTTATCTCTATTCATCTTCAAAATGCTTACAATTTATTAATTATTCTTGTTGTCTTGCAAACTCTTTGTCAATATTCACTTCCTATCTGAAGATCACATACTGCATAGAGATCCTATGGCCTCATTTCAGTCAATTTGACACTTCAAAAATCAAATTCACAAAAAATCTTCTTACAAAAAATAATTGGTCTACTATGTCTTATATAGTCCTTGCTTTGCAGGTTCTAATTAAAGTGGTTGCAGCATCCGAGTCAGGATATTGTCATTAAACTGACTGTGAGAACTCATTACACGTCAAATGACTGTCGATGATTTGTTTGTGCCTGAAGCCGTAATGACACTAAAACGTGGACGAATAATTACCATATTCGAGGCAACACGTGCGGAAAATGAATTTTATAATAAAAATCTAAACTATATTATGTAAAGCTGAAAATTTGTTTAAAATCAACCTATTTTTTTATTATTTGATATCCCCATCCTTAAGGAAGGCTTTAACAACATATCTTCATCTTCAGCTTTCTTATGTCAGTATCTGAACAAAGGCCTCTCCCAATTGGCACCATTTTCTCATTTGATTTCTCCTCCTTTCTGCGTGATTCTCAACGCTGTTATCTCAATGGCTATCTTTGGTCAGGGACCACATCTTGCAGCTGCATGTGTTCTCATAGCTCAATTAATCAATCAAACCTCCCTTTAAATTCCACTCAGGGACATAGGGAGGCAACAAGAGCCCTTCATGAAATCCTTCAGCTCCTGGGTCCTAAAGGTCCTGGCCGAAAGGAAGTAAGTACGAGTATCTTGGATGCGTAACGTGAGTGATTGGACCGGAATAAGAACGGTGAAGGTGTTGTTCCGGCTGGTGCGTGATAGAGAAGTCTTTGCAGTAGTGGTTGCCAACGTCTGGGAGACCTGATGCGGCACAAGCAGAAGAAAAAGAAGATGAAAATGTTTTTCTTAACCTTGTTCGAGTTCCCACCCGACGCAACTATAACCATCATCGCCCACTCCGAAATCTATAGTTACGAATATATTTTCTTTTACATACGTTGTATAATAATTACTCATAGTATAATATGAAATATACATGAGTCTTGTGATCGGATTTCAAAAAAAAAAAAGAATTCGCTGAAATTAATTTTCTCGACGTTTTCGAGGGTGTAGATTCCAAAAATTCAAAAAATATTTTTTTTCAAAAATTTCCCCGTACGCGTACGCCAAAAATGTGTGCGCACCCATAACTCATAGTAATTCTTATCCGATTTGATTGAAATTTGGTAGAACGGTTAGCCCCTCGATGTAGATGAGTCAGTAAAATGTTGAGATCTGTACCTCCAGGGGAACCCTCTTAAAGTATCCAAAGAAAATTTCACTTGTTCTAGAAAAAGGGCTAAAAAAGAAAAAAAAATGTCTTCGATTTTCATAAAATTTGGTATACGGGTTGGTCTTATGCTCCTACACAAGCACGTAAAATTTGAGGTCCGTAACTTCAGTGGGTCCCCCTTAAAGTACCGATTAATATTGAATATGCAGTTCTAAAGCAGATAATAATTATTGTCTTCTGGCTGTTATAATATACTATGAGTTCTGGGCTACCCTAGGTTAGCAGCTTTTTAAATTTTTCAATGAGAATGCTTCAAGAATTAAGTTCCGCCGGCTATACTGCTTTGTATAGAAGAGTGTTATTTATTTATTTATAATTTTAGATGGAGTTGTAACGTAGAAAGGTTTGGATTTTGACGTACATAAATAACTTTCCCAAAAGCTTTTTTTTACCTATCACGCGATGTCCCGTAAGGGTGGGCAGAGAGAATGGACCTCCACTCTCTTCTCGAAAGTTATTGCCACATTCAACACGAATAATTTTAGCTGCGGCATCAATCCATCGCAAATCAACTAGTATCTGTCTGATAATAATTATGAATAATTTGCAGCTTAGGGTTGCAGAGACGAATCCAAGATGTTACAATCTAAAGCCACAACGCGGAAAATAATAATTAGGTACATCTTCAATAATTCACTCTGATGAGACTGATCGCAATTACTGTTACGAAATGTCATTTACGCAAGTCTAATGCTGGTGAAACGTCGTATGTGTCCCGATTGTAGGGAAATTATTCGCGGTACATAATCTCAAATGAAGATTACGCTATCATCAATGCGTATAAAGGTGCGTCTACACCAAACAAACGTACGGCCAGAACTGGAAACTAGGATATATTTTCACACTAAGCCAGCTTTCGAAATAACAGTAGACGATCGTAAGCCCGTAATTGTTAGTTCCGTTTAAAAATCGAACATCAGTAATGAATTGTTAGAGTCATTAGTTGTTACATATTCGGATCTAGTCCTGAAAAATGGTCACAAGAATCTAGACATAATTAGAAGGTTGTGCACCAACAAAGCCAATGGGCAATAAAGATGAGACATTAACAAAAATGGATATATTCATATTCTGGCGCCAAATACACGACAGCAGTCGCAGTCTTTAAATTTGGTTGCTCTCTTGTTCTAAATAATTTCCAACTATTCTCTCTATATCTCATTAATTATTAAATATCTACTTGTTGTATACATGTCGAGAATTCTCATCATTAAGAGTTTCGGACGTTGTTAACGTAAAGTGATCACACTAAGCCAGCCTTCAAATAACAATACAAGACGGTCGTAAGCCCGTAGTGGTTTGTTTTATTTAAAAATCAAACATCAGTAATGAATTGTTAGTCATTAGTAATTATTGTTACTACAACTTAATATGGTCACCAGGGCATTAGTTGAAAGCTTTACGCAAGTCCATGACAACTTCGTGGTTTGCTACTGAAATATGGAGAAAAATCCAACCATAACTGGCTAGAGATCGGTCTTTTTCATTGGTATTCTCCCTAATCTCACCCTTTTGCATTGGCCAAGTAGGACTCGCTTCTAAAAGTAAAAAGTTTTAATTTTAATTTTAAACTAGCTGACCCATCGAACTTCAACCATCGAACCCAAGTCAATAAAATATTGCTGGGTAACATAAGATAGCTAACATACATGACTACTACAAACACGATAAAAACCTGTTCAACCAATCTCGAGTTATAAATGTTCGCATTAAACCTATTTTCTTTTATATTATAGCTAGATGTTAACAAATTGTAAAAAAGCTTGAAAAAAGTACCATCAAAAAATGTTCGTACGTATCAATATTTTTAATTTCATTGGTAGTCAGATCACCGCCATCTGTGGAAACATAGGGAAAACATTGATCTATAGAATCTTTCTTCCAAAATGTCAATCTACCAGACATCTCTCTATTTACCCAACAGATGGCGGTAATTATTTATTTATTTTATTAATTTTATAATGTTATATAAAAATCTTTTTATATATCTTATAACAATTGTCCCCAACAGAAAAGCCGTTCCATACTAACTTTAATATTATATCTTATGTCATTTTTAGCCATTTATTTTCTTTTTATTAGTTATTCTGTTATCCGGAGTGGAGAAGAATCCAACAAATCAAACATCGGAAGAATCTGTTCAGCCGAACTCGAGTTATAAGTGTTCGCACTAACCCGACTTTCATTTATATTAAAGATGTATAATTACGTCTTTATAAAAAGTCGTCGGTTCATTGATTGACACTAGGGTCAGTAATCTTACAATCAGATAAATTATCAGTCACATTGATAACGACTTGCCGTTCGATAATCAAAATATCGTAAACCCACTGACCCAACATCGACTTTCGTGATTAGCGAATTTTTTCTCTCCATAACCACAGAGGTTATTGTTTAAGCAATAACGAGGTACAATAAATTGAGAAAGTTGTAATAATAATGCAGGTAATATAATTTTCTTACAACAGATGAAACTTAATGCAATACCTACATGTATTTTGAAAAGGAGTTTGTAAAAGAGTAAAAAAATGTCACTCCTGAGGGTCATACAAAAAGTCTTCGAGCCACTAGAAACAGCGATCAAAAGAATTATGAAGCAAAACAGAAGTCAAAAAAATACCCTAGACAAAACATCAAATTTAAAGACATGAGGTAACTTTTAGGTTGAGGTAGAGGTAATGCATACCTGGGAACCACAATTATAAAAGAAAACCACGTGGAAATAAAACGGAGGATTGCAAAGGATACATAACATTCTTTTGCCAATTTACCAATGCTCAAATCCAGAAACATCCACTGGAAGACCAAAATAACCCTGTATAACACAATTAATTATAAGAACAGTGGCAACATTTGTTGCAAATATTCCTATCGCAGGCGTCCTCTACTAATACATTTTTGTGCGTCATTACATGCCCCATTTATAAAAATCATAAAAAACATTATATGTATAGCAATGTATTTTGTTTTATATTGAGCTATATAGCTATAGAACCATATTACAAAACTAACAAAACAACTATGTAGTCATGCTTTTAAGATGTAGAAAGAACAAAAGCAGTTACACTGATCAATCTAAATCAAAATTAAGGTGGATAACATTCTGTTCCTCTTCAAATAAGTTTAATGTATTTATTTTTTCCCTCTGCCTTCTCAGCTTAGAACATTTCTTTCCATGTTTTGATGTGCTTAACATTGTAAAGATTTCCGGTATATTTAAATGGACCACTCACCATCAGAAAGTATTGCTTCATACAATCTCCAACAACAATCACCTGGTAATTTAACATCTTCTAAATAGCAATTTAACTATATTGTTACTTATTAGTGCAGCCATAAAATAAAAGAAAGTGATATTTATCTAGTACAAATACAGAGATCGGACGCAAAGGCTTTAGACGCAGGTTTAACTAGCTGTGTGGGTACCGGGCATTTATAACAAGTATATAGGAGGAACAATAATGTGGTGGATTATGCAATACCCTAGTCACACAAATCATTTAAATTATACGCAATTAACAATACAAGACGACTCATTAGATGTTGCTGGTATTGTTTTGAAGCAGACTTGTAAGGTATCACGTATAGCAGGTAGTTATTCCAATTAAACAGTGATGAGTTGATATTTTCTATCAAACTGGCGTCTTGAGCGTTCGCGGCATCTTTGACTGAAGAATCTGTAATAAATTCAAGCTGTCCGAGTTGATTTGCAAATACTGGCAATTAAATCGTAAAATCTCATTATTGTGCCAGAATTATTGATGGTTACTTTTGCCATATCACTGCTTTGGCAGTCCCAACCTCACTCATAACGGGTGGCATAGCTCGACCAAGAAAATTTCGCTATATGACATGTCAATATGCGTTAATACCAAACAAATATAGATCCAGAAGTAGATCATTCCCTCTTAACTGCTGACATCAACACCAAGCAAAAAAACGAGCAAGAATTAAAAACAATAACTAATTAATGGGCGACCACATATCAAGCGCGCCAATTTTCATGTTCTTTGTTTGCCCAATGTCGATCAATGATAAAGAAAGAATACTCTATCTCCAGCTCTGGCTCTGTGCTCGTATGAGCTGTGAACGCACCCTCGGAGGAATGGATATTTCCAGACTCCTTTACATCACAATAGAATTATTCAAAGAAGCTCCCAGGAAAACTCTTAGCTTTAGTGCCCGGGAAATGAATTTTGATTCTCAATGCTTACATGTCCGGCTTGAAGAGTACATGTTGACCTGTTATTCATGACTCACAGTAAATTTAAGAGTACATTTTGACCTGTTATTCATGACTCACAGTAAATTTCACGAATCATTTTCTGTAAAAAAAATCATTACCTACACCACTCATCAAAGAGAATGTACGACTATGTGTCTTTACGGACCTGTCAAATTTATACCTCTGTCTCTAGACACTCTAGTGTTATAGTTTTGATCCGACATTAGGAAATGAACAAGAAACACAATTCGCCACATTTATTATGTAAGGCTCTACACACGTTTGAATTATTGCTCCGTTTTTTATACGCATTAACGCTAATGACGACTATTACATCTCTTCATAGGAACGACATAAAAACCATAAGTTACCATCACAAAAAATACTCCACATCTACATACATGATTACTTCTTGTAATTTAGTCGCGTGTAGAACTCTTGTACTAAGATCTTATTTTTCATTAAATTATTATTATTAATGTTTATAATCGGTGGATCGATCCAATATTCGAGTATCTTAAATATATATGTATATATATATGTTAATATAAAGCTTTTCGCGACGCGGAATATGTAAATTGTTATTTCGGGTACTGTCGCGTTGTGAGTTGTTCCCGATGTTTGTATTACACATTTCCAATTAAAAATGAGTAAAATCGTACTTTGGCCACTTAAAACAAATGCATTATCTTTAAATGAACCCGGAGTTCATTATTTTATACCACAGCTAATTCTTCTGCTGTGATATAAAATAATGAAATAAAAGAGTCCTTCACCATCTTAGAAGAAGTATCAATATAACTGTAGGAGGGGAGTATCTTTCTGTAATGCGGAAGGATTTTCCTGTCACAAATCGGCCTGTTTTTCCACAGCCCAAACACATAAATTAACATGGAAGACAGTATTAGTTGTTTACATTTTTTTGTCTATCTTATGACACAAAGAGCCATGGGGAGAAGGATGCTTGGTACTCCATGGATTGATAGGAAGACAAATACAAGAATACGACAGAAAACACCGATGTGATTCAAAAGGTTTCCAAACAAAGGTGGAGATGGGCTGGTCATGTGGCCAGTATTTATGACACTAGTTGGACCAAAAAAGTTCGTGAATAGTGTTGACAAGCCTCAGGGGCAAGGTATCTATCGACGTTTAGAAAGGTTTCGCGATGGATGCCGTCGGCACATAGAGAACTGAGAAAGTCTGAGGGTGAGGCCTATTTTCAACAATAGATACGAGGCAGGTGAAAAAATTGCTGTTCAACGGGGTTGGTAAGACAATATAAGTCGTTGGAAATTTTCAATTAAGAAATAGGGAACTTTCAAGAAATAAATACAGGATGCGGCAAAAAGATCTGACGGTTTTTAAATAAAAACAACATCTAAATTTAAAGTGATACAAATGGTTTTATTGATTATTACAGAAGTGAGTACATGTAAATTACTGAAAATATCATCAGAACAATCGATTTCATCCGTTTAAAATCTGAAGATGACGTCTTTTAAATGATGTCCTTCTTTGACAAAGCATTTCCAGCCTTGCACTGAAGCTGTCGAACGTCTTCTCACATTCCTTCCGTTACTGCTTAACCGGTGACGGTAGCTCTAAAATTGCTCACCCACAGCGAAATTGTGTTCCGAGTTGGAACTCATCCTCTTGCCCCCACATTGCAACGTCTACGGAACTGCCGCTGAACAAAAAGACAGGAATCGCCACTTTTGAAAATCGCCTCTACAACAAACTCACGGTGTTCAGCAAACCACTGCTCTATGGCTACTAAAAAATGTCCTCGTGTGGGCTCTGGATCGCGCCTATCCCTATCACCCCCCACCACCTACTCGCTCAACAATTCAGCGGCAAAACCCGTCAGATCTTTTTCTTCGGTACCTACGCGAGTTTAAATTTCTACACGAACGTAAATCGAACCCGGGACATCTTGAAAAGTCAGATATTTAGGTACCTACTATCAATAATATAAGCGCCTCTACCGAATGTACCAAGTTATAATTTATTTAAAGCGCTGATAAATCGAGTTTATAAATAATAAGTGGCATTTTAGTATTATCGCATCATCGAACCGAGACAGCGATATTCTGACATTGTATGTTAATTATTGCCTTCCTACATGGCAAACAGTAGATGATCACACCTACAAATCATTAGATAAGATTACTTACTATGTAGTTGTACTTTAACTACATCGTGTAGGTATACATTCCTCGTAATTTATTTCGCTGCTGATTTCATATCCGAAAAAATCTCAATTTGGCACCAGTTTTTTTATTAATTTATGAAGAAACATTACAATCTAAAGATATAAAAGAAAGTCGAGTTAGTTCGAACACTTATCGCCTCGAGATCGCCTGAACACATTTTTATGATGCTTGGTTTATTAGATTCTTCTCCGCTCCGGATAAGATAATACCTTATAATATTCGAAAAATGGATAGAAAATAGTATAAAATATAATATTAAAGTTATTATGGAACGGATTTCCTAACAACAACGCCATCTGTGAAAAAAACCATCAAAACGCAATTTTAATTAACCTGATAACCATTGAGTTTCAAAACATTGGTATGCAGATTATTGATAGAATTTATTTCAAGTTTTCATGAATAATGTTTTAACATTCAAACATATTTAAGCGTATTTTTACACCACTGAATGAATGCTTTTCTGGTGTTTTTGTTCATAAAATTTGTGCAATTAATTTTTAATATCACCTGAATTATAAAAAAAACTGCATCATCTGACTTAAAAAAATCTAGGTATATATGTATGTCAGCGATGTTATTTACCCAGCAATGTTATATTGAATTTAAGGCGGGACGAAGTTCGATGGGTCAGCTAGTATATTAATAATTTTGGTTTGATTTAAAAGTGTTCTTTTAGGACTGCCAAGATCATAAATGTGGACCGAGCTTGCCTACAAGAAAAGCAGAATGTAACGAAACTGCCAAGCAATTTGTATATGGGTCCAAAGTCTAGACATGTCAACGAGGATACACGCGAGGGTGAAATTAGGAAACGCATTGGCATGGCCAAAGCTCTGAAAATTTGTCGTAATTTGTACTAAAAAAGGAATTCGTGTGACAACAAAGACCAGCTCTGTGAAGGTTCTTGTCTGCTCCATATTCCTATATTGAAGTTTGGAGGCATGGACATTGGACAATGAGAGCCAGAGACAAGTAGGGCATAGACGCGCTCGAAATGTGTTGCTGAAGATGTATGCTCCGAATATCTTGAACTGGGAGAAGGATCAACTCCTCTTTATTTCACGATATTGTTTGGGATCGTTGAAAGTATATTGGTTCTGGGTCGAACGGGTTTTGCGACATCGCTAAGTGGGAGTAAAGCAGCGTTGAAAAATTAGGCAAAGTCAAGGGGAAAATCATCATCATCATCGTCGTTTGTCCTCATTACTGAGGGTCGTGACCTGGAACTCTCTCCGCCGCAACAACATCGTGTATAAGTGTCCTCCATCTCTCCCGACACATCGCCATCCGCACTGCTCCAACAACTGTTGTGCCTGTAGCTGCCCTAATTCGGTCTGTCCATCTCGTGGGTGCTCTTCCTCTACCTCTCGAACCTTCGACTCCACCAAGGACCACCAATTTTTCCAGGCTCTCTTCACCTCTTCTGGCAATGTGACCGAAGAACCGGAGAACCTGCTTCAAGCACAAGGATGAAAGTCTGTCTGTTATGCTCATAGGGGAAGGGGAAAATAGAACAGAGAAAAGCTTGAAAATGGCGAGTATTTTGTTTAATCATATGTCAAGACATGACAAAGACATAAATTCTGAACGTGTTTATGTGTATGCTATGTTAATGTAATATGTTACATAATGATAAATAATCACAATATATCGAAGCCACCAAACACGACGCTTTTAGCGGAAAAAGGAACAAGACATACTGAGTTGGCTACTTAAAAAATAATTAAATAATAGCAAACCATACATACATATTAACATCTCTAGTTTGTGGTATGCACTGTGTATATATTTTTGTGCGTATTGTATTATTGTATGTTACTGTCAAAAACATAAGATGTTTTTTTTAACTGTTCTGGATAAGCCTCTTATTCGCTAAAATATAACTCTATTACATACTATTTTAGTGAATGCCTGGACTTTAATTATTAGTTAGCAACTCAAAATTCTTGAGAAAGCTACAATTGATCCGAAGGAATATTATTATTATGAACATGATGTTGGTAGAATACAAATGTTTATGAAATACAATAATATGTTGGGGTTGGACTGGTATGAGAAAGTTGTAGGAACTCTTCACAATAGTTTGTTGGTTTCAGAATTATTAATAGTTCCGGGATTTGATTTTTGGCTGAGTCTGTTTTGAGTTCATCTCTTGTTATGCTATTATGTAGAACGGCAATTTTAGTTCAGAACAATAATATTATAATATTCAGTATAGAACCGACATATCACATTGCCCGTAACAGGTATACAATATCGTCTAAATAAGTGGGCGAGTACGTTTATGTTGTGTATTTAGGTTGTATGTTATATTATGTGTTGTGGCTGTGTAGATTATTATGTGTGCGAGTGTGTCATGTTGCTATAAAAGTGAGAGTGATCACGGCGACGACGCAGACGGAATGAATCTCGAACGATTCCGGTTTCGGTTCGTTTAATAAAGGACAAATCACCATAGTAATAGCATGCATATACAATCATCAATTATTATATTAATATTCAACCATTTTAATATAAAATGAAATTTTTTTTTAATGATAAATTAATCAGAAATCTTTCGAACTTTTACTTTATACAAAAAAAAATTTTCGCAGACCTGATCGAGCGAGGTTCATGGAGAGCTTTTTTGCATCCCCGAGTCCCTGTATGGGGTCAAAAAGGAAGTATTATTTTTATGTATTTTTTTTTAATTATTTAAAGCTAATGAAGATTTTTTGTTGGAACCATTGGGGCTTATGACCCTCGCATTAGCGGCTGGTTTAAAATGATCATTTTACACTATAATGGGTCATAAGCCCCAATGGTTCCAAATGCAACTAAAAAATCTTCAATGTTAGCTTCAAATATTGAAAAAAAAGTACTTCATTAATAAGAACCATCAACAGTCGTATAGATAAAGTTATCAAAAATTACGAATAGGGATGTTGAGAATAATTATTATTATGTTGTGTCGCACAATTCAGACTGGAGAGCTGTTTTTGATTGTTGGTGCCAGAGCTTATGGTATCCATTTCTGAATAATCCTTTAATCCTTCATTAGCTGAGAGTTTCTCTTCTAAATTTGATAATTCTGATGTAGGTATCAGCTGTCTTTCGATATTTATAAAACATGGAATTACTTCTTTTAAATTTGATAAGCCTACTGTTTATCAATCAATATTTATAAAACCTGGAATCGACCTGCAAAAATCATTTACTTTCATAACGCCCAATAATTACATTTGGATCTTCTACCGCTCCCGGGAAAAGCTCCAGTCGGTACCGTTACGGTGTACGATAGTCCAATTTAAGACTTCCACAATTAATATTTTATTTGACACAATTATTAATGATCTCTCCGTCAATTTGGACGGTCTTGTTTGAACGTTATTCTTATGTGGAGTATGGTTATTATACGGCGGATTAGTAGAAGTCTGTTACAATCTTACGTCATGGTCGCGTTGCAAGTAGGTATATTGATGATGTCTAAATCTGTAAGAGTGTTGACCTCCGACTCGTTTGAGGACTGAACAATGCTGTTACGTTGCGTCCACATAGATACCTGTTCTGTGGAGAGGTCATGGATTTATATAATACTAACGGATGTCAAGAATAATTAATGTATCTTTCCTAGTATTTTTAATACCTATTATACCGTTCTAAATAATTTAGAAGAATATTAAGCGGCGCCTTTAACAACATGACCAAAATATGGAAAGCGTCGGCGTTTAGTGTCGAGATGAAATGTAATCTGTTTGATGCGTGTGTGTTGCTCATTCTCCTCTATGGGTGTGAATCCTGGCACCTGACCAAAGCCTAGGCACAAAAAGTCTCAGCTTTCGAAATGAAGTGCCTCAGGAGAATTTTGAGTGTTAGATGGTACCACCGCACCACGAACGACGCTATACGGTGGGGCACCCAGCATGAGCCCATCACTTCTACCATTATGTGGAGGAGCTGGACTTGGCTGAGACATGTGTTAAGAATGCCGAATGACAGTTGGCCGAGGAGAGCGCTATTCTTCCTCCCAATAGAGTCCCGAAGACGAGGAAGATACTGTGTTCTGCTCCTTCGAAGTAGAGCTGAGATTTGGCCATGATGTGGGAGGAGGTCATAAACATTGCACAAGATCAAGCCCTATGAAGAGCTCATGTTGCCTTCTTATACCTCACCGAGAATGTTGTTATTTGTTTTGTTACTGTGTTTATTCGTAGTTTGAATATATTAAAATGACGGTTGACATTTTCTCTCGCCACTAAACGCCGACGCTTACATATTTTGTTCATGTTGTTAAAGGCGCCACTTGCCATACCCATACGTATCGGGAGTTTATCCCCAAGGTCACCAGTGGTGGAAATGGTTGCTCCCAGGTACTTAAACTTTTCCACCCGGGAGACCTGGTCACCATCGATGGTTATTGGTAGTTGTTTATCGGGGCAAGCATTATTCGCCATGAGCTCCGTCTTACTGGCATTGATTCGAAGTCCAAGGCGTGCTGTTTCGTTCCTTCGAAGCAGGATGTGTGGGAGGAGGTCATAAACATTGCGCAAGATCGAGCGCAATGGAGAGCTCTTGTTGCCTCCCTATGCTCCTTAGTGGGGTGTAAAAGGGAGTATGTAATGTAATATAATTCATACATTGATATTGGAGGAATTTTAAAATAAGATCAATATCTTATATTGTATTCTATAATAAACTTAGGTGTGTTTTATTGTATCTATTTTTTTTTATTTGAAGTGCATTAACATATGTATTATGTAAATGTTGTCTAAAGAAGTCAATTGTATGAATGTTGTGTTTAGTACAAATATTTGGCCTTGGTATATCAACCATTTCCTTCTACTCAATGTCTCAAACTATTCTTATTCGTGGGCATTGCAGTGAAAAGAGTCAACTACCAAATTATAAAAAATAATTTTGGATGAAATTACCTAGTACACAACTTGGCTGTTTGAAAGTCATGAAATCATCGAACGCTACTGATGTATATGTATGCAGACTTTGAAATGAAAACCAGAATTGAGATGGCGAGGTCCGCCGTCTACAAAATTCAAAACTGCTATGCAATCGCGATTTGAGCTTGAGCAGTCGATAGAGAGCTGTAAAAGCGTAGGCGTAATGGAAGGTAACATATCCGCTAACTTAAATAAAAAAGTTAACAGTTACCTCAAAGCTGCAGCTAAAATTTAAGAATATCTGCTCAATTCAAAGAATTTCATATCATATTTTTGGCGGTACTCTCAGTTACATAATCACTGTGAAGCCTCCATTTTTTACTATTTATATAAGCTGGTAACAACCATCGATCCAAAAATAAAACGATTTTTATTGATAAATGACTTTCACAATACAAGCTTTATATAGCTTACTGTGAAAGAGTCAATGAGTGTATTTGTGTTCACTTTGAGTGAGCACAGATTCATTTTAAAAAAAAAATATCAAAATATTGCTATTTTTTTTTTGTATAAGTTATCCAATTCTGTGACTTAATAAGTATGCATATTATGTACCAACATATTTACTCAACCTTACTTCGCAAGCAACGAAGATTACGCCTATTTGTTCTCAAAGATTTTCTTTTTATGGGAATGTATTTTTTTATTCCCCTTTTAAAGGTTAGATAAGATCCTCTCTTATAGCATAGCGTCATATCCAATGATCTAAATTTCAAATTCCCTTATAGGTACAATAAGCAATTGAAAAACACAATGCATAATTAATAAAAATCATATACCTAATGTTTTTTCTTTCTTTTTAATTTCAGATGAAACCGGCACAAAACGAATCAGTCACAAGTTGGTGGATTCAGTAGCGGAAGCCGCCGACTACAGCGCTCAAACGGCCTTCTTGGAACCACAACACGTGCGACGACACGCTCTCGTACCCGACATACCAGCGACATCTAGCGATCAAAACAATGATCATTCCATCGAACTGCAGGAAGGTGGACAAACATTTTTCCCATCATTCGCGAACCTCTTTCAGCAGAGACACCAACCACACGGACACTCGCGACCGGCTCTATCGCCAGAGGGCGCTTATAGTCAGAGACCAAGTCCATTGAGACAGCTTTTAAATAATTTCGATGTTCCAGCATTCGGTGGGTTTAAATCAAACGATTACGTAAAAACATCCAGTCAGTCCTCTGACTCAAATGGAATTTTGGGATCTGGCAACTTTGGAGTGATTCCTGGTGGGACTTTCTTTAGTGAAAGCAGTGATGTAGAATCACAATATTCGGACAATTTTGATAGTCAGTACAATAACGGACATGGCAGACCGACATTTTACTTCAATCCAAGACCTTCCTACAACGACGACCAATTTGCCAATTTCCGGGATTTTGCCGATATCAATGCTCCGTCAAATTCAGCCTTTTCACACTATGTTGTAGTGTACGCCAATAAGAATGCAACTCTTAAAGATGTTCAAGATGGCAATGAAAAAATAGCTCACCATCATCATCACAATATGGAAGACGAACCTAAAAATATTATTGAAAGACTGGAACAGATCGATAAAGAAAACTCAGAATCAACTACAGCCATTGCTGCTCCTGAAGAAGTTGTAACGAAAAAGTCGAAGATTTCGAAGGCAAAACTCAAACTGTCGCTTCTCAAGGAAAAGAAATATAATGTTAAAAGTAAAAGCAAAAAAAGTGGCAAAAGTGAAAATAAGGATTTGTCAGATCCTCTCATAGCACTGAGCTGAATTGTGAATAATTATTTTTTGTTAGTTAACCAAACAGTGTTCTTGTAAAAACACTTGGATCTAGGAGTAGATCTGATGTGAGAAACAATGCCAAGAGTGTTGTGTAGCATAAACAATCAATGCTTCGGCATTAAAGTGCCAAAAAATAAGATCAAAACGATACCACATGAAATAAATCAATCTTCCTTTACACAGTGATTAGTTGTCAGCATTTGGGGAAACCTTCGAATTAAGAAACGAACGTGTTTGATTTCAACCCCTTACGGCCCTTACTAATCATTTTTTACTTCGTTTTATCATAGTTTGCAAGATGCAGGCAGAGATTTCTCGTATAGTTATTTTAAATAAAATCAGAATCTAGATGAAATGTTTGTGTACTAAGTAGTTTGTGTCCTAGAAATAAAACATAAGTATGTAGCTTCTTACATTTGGAAAGTTTTGATGATCCTACGAGATATGGAAGTAATTTATAAGTAGGTATACCTATACTCCGTGAGGAACAATATGTATGCAATTGCTTCTTGGTTAATTCACATTTTGGTAATAGTTAATTGTAGTGCCAAATAAAGTAATGCTGGAAAGATATTAATTATTATAGACTGCTTCCAAATATAATTTACCTTATTTCTGGAGGGATTGACCAAAAAATATACGAATATGAAACTTTTTAGCACAATTAAAGACAGGCACTTGCACTTTCGTCCAATAAAAATTGCTTGGCATTCAGATGTCAATGACGGGTGTGACACTTTCGTAAGCTGTAGATTTTCGATTTTAATTTGATTTTATTTTAAATTTAGTTTTGAAATTGATAAATAAAATCTTAAATTTTCAGAAATGGCATTAATTAATAGATTTTTCATTTAGGAACATTCTTTGTAAAAAAAACGTAAGAAATGCTATTTCCAGCAGTTGTTAACTCCAATACACTTTCAGACTTAGAATAAATTTACAATTAAGAATGAAGTTTACGTTTTTACTTACATCTTGCAGGTCACGTAGACAAATCTTAAATTAATAATTTGTTTGAGTAAAATTTTCTCATTATTATCTTAAAAAACAAGCAATTCTGCGCTTAATTTAAAACAAAATAAACGATTAGGTATTGTGAATATTTGTACAGCAAGAAAATGCATAAGTAAAACACATTTGAATTGTAGGTATATGCGAGCGATAGATATAAAATAAAGATAATAGGTAATATGTTATTTTTATTTTATTTTACAATATCTCCCGTAGGTCCTTTGCAGGACGCTTGGGTTCATCATACTGAATAACTATAGGAAGGAAGTTATTAACACACAGTATAAATCACGTATCATTGATCACAGTTTGAAACTTAACCGCATGAATCACAGCTACTGAAAAAAAAATATATCTTTTTCACTGTTATTTTTATTACTTCTTATTTCTGAACAATATTGCATCGTTATTTTTTTTTTCTCTCTAATTATGACTTAAATTTTATCATAAATCTTCAATCATAAGAATGATATTCTAATATATAAAAAAACAGGTTTTTCTGGCATATTATTTTGTAGATACATATTCTGCCCATTAAAATTTACTCTAAGCTTTAGTTTCTAAATTCTTTGATCAAGTTACAAATATATTTAAAACATGTAAAAAAATAGCCTAAAGAAAAATAATAAAAAGTATTTAATCATATAACTTTCTACCAAGAAGAAAATACATGTTAAACATATTTTTTTGACTTATTATTGAAAATGTTTTGGCCTTCGATTTGTTTTCCAAAAAAACAGGAAATAACAAG
Organism: Mystacides longicornis; assembly: GCA_963576905.1. Lineage (NCBI taxonomy): Eukaryota > Metazoa > Arthropoda > Insecta > Trichoptera > Leptoceridae > Mystacides > Mystacides longicornis. The sequence continues at coordinate 11,066,549 of OY756436.1, forward strand.
CATAGGTATTCATTATTTTCAAATATTTAGTCAAAAGAAAGTTATCTCAATTTTTAGGTGTTGCCAGCAAATATCATACAAAAGGACAATTATTTATCTTACAAAGTACTTACTTATGTAGATAATAATAATATGCTCATTTTCATCAACTTTTAAAGCTGTTTCTAATAAGTATCCAGCCTTTAAGAATTTACTTAATTGTATCTAGAATAATAATTATTAAATTTATTCAACAGAGCTTCTTTTGTACTGGAATATTTACTAAGAGTCCTATGAGTTTTAAAAGTAATGTTGAATATTTAAATAATACCTATTAAAAGAACAGTCTTGATTATAGAAATATTGTTATAAATGTTTTAAATGTATATAGGTGTCCCAGAAATTAAAAGCGTATGCCTAGAGATAGAACACCTTTATGGCTATCCAAATACCTCAATATAATATGTTTTTTAGTATGGCGATTTTTTAGAGTTTTCTAGTCATAATTATTATAGTATTTTTTTCTATTTAACCCTCACAAGATATAAATGGTTACAGAGAAACCGTTTATTTTTCTGGAATAGCTGAATAGTTTAGCTAGTTGATAAACATTTGAGCTTATATAATACCATCTTGCATACATACATAAATACTCCCTTTATGGCCTCCCGCACCACGTAAGCTAGCCCGGAGAAGACCAATCCGCAGCAAACCCGACCCGCACGAAACCGACCCCCCCCCCGCTCGAGCAAAGCAATCAAACTGAAAAGTCAGCCCCACAAAATAAAGAATATCATCTTACCTACAAAATATTTTGAATCTCAAAAGAGATACTAAGTATTTAAACTTTTGAAAAAACTTGGAAGACGGTTTAAAAAGAAAATCACATACCTAGTTGTTTTTCTACTATTTTCAAAAACTTGCCAATTTATCAAACCATGTACGTACTCTGTAATTAAGCTATCTTTACCTACTGCATCATAATACGTGTAAGTCAGGGTTAGACAAAAAAAATATACTAAAATATTAATAATAACTCGAAAACTATACAAAAATCGCTGAAATATTGAGATATATAAATAAATATTTGGATAGCCCTAAAGGTGTTCTATCTCTGGACTTCCGCTTAGTTGTACTTTCTGGGACACTCTGTATACTTTCATAAACCCAAGTGATAGAAATACCTTAAAATATTGCTTTTAAAATAGGAAATTTGATGCAAATCAAAACCTCTTTCTCTCAAGTAGTATCATAGAGTAACTTAAAAAGTAATATTTGGAAAGAAAGGAGAGAAGATAATATTGTTTTCATTAGATGAAGATTTTTGTATGTTACTTTCCTGATTAATAATATGTAGGTATTGTTATTATTTGTATTGTTGAAAATTTAAGTATTAATATTATTTAGGATAATTATTCATAGAGAAAAAATAATTTTATGTTGTAAACTTTTTAAGTTCACAAATTAAAATGTGTTTGTGGAAACATTATTACAGTGTTTTATTTCTATTTCACAAAATTATAGGTTAGTAATTTTAAATAGTGGTAAAATCCAAAATTGTGATATTTTATCTATATATTGGAGGTTAAGTATACTATTTCAAGATGTGTACCTATATGAAGTTAGTTTCAAATCTTATGTAAGTTAATCTCAAGTAAATTATAATGGAAATCTATTTTTTAAAGCTTGGTGAATTTTTAATTGAGCCAAATCCATCAAGCTTTTCGTTAAAACTAATCAATTCCAATTCGACCAATAGGACCGCAGGATTTATTGACCTCATCTTCGGTATTTTCAAATTTTAAATCTTTTAATCAAATGTCAAAATACCTTACGTCTAAAATGGTCAAATCCATCTGTTGGAAACAAACATGGTCAACTCCAAACTAAAAAGTGTTTTTTCTGCATTTTTTATTATGATATCACCATTTTTTTTTTCTTAATTTTCGTGCACTCTTAAATCTAATTTATATTTTCCTGAACAAAAAATTATGTCTATTTTTTTTTAAAAACTACGATAAGTGGATTTCACTTCTTTTGAAAATTACCTCCTGAATGGTTTTAGTATTTATATGCCCATTCATTTTTAACCTTTGAATCACAATCAGCAAATAGAAATATTTGCTCTCACAATATTTGTAATATGATAAGAAATATTGTTTGAATAAACTGATTGCGGATAGTCATTTCGTCTTTTACCATCAGGGTTCGATGCAAAAAATTAATTATGTACATTTTGAAATTTTCAGCCAGCAGAAAAGTATGGTCAAGATTATTGAAAATTCAGCCTTTTCAGTGAGAAATTAGACGATTTGAACTCGTATAATTATTTATTTCAGGAACACAAATTTCCAAGGCTATTGGATATTAACTTTATTTATAGATATTTTGCTGTCTATATTTATATAGAAAACTGGGGTTACCCCACACTATTAAAATTTTCTGTAAAGTTGACTGTTCTACCACCGGGTTTTATATAGCATAACATTCTCTTGTTGCCAGGGTGGTGGCCATCCACTAAGTTGGCAAGTTCCTGACGCGGTACCTGTATGGGGTTTGTGTGTGTGTTTGTGTATTTTTAAACAGAACTCACGCACCACTACATGCGTAGCCCGGGGAAAGCATTGAATTCTAATAAAGATATTTGTATTAAACTAACTCATTTGAAATGAAATATTTGGTTGTCATAATTTTTGCTAAAAATTAATCATTGTCATTGCTGTTACAAAAATAAAGTTGTTTATTGCATATTAATTGCAACAATAACATATTTTTAAAACATCTGTGTCAATAATGTGCTATCTCTCAATTACTAAAATAACATTCTTATTACTGTAATTATCTTATATATAAAAATGGAGAGCAATTTCGCGTGGTCATCGGTTGACGCCTAAACGGCTGGACCGATTGTGCTAATTATTTTTTCTTCATGTAGGCTTTTATCAGGAGAAGGTTGTATGGGAACAAAAAATTTAGGAAAATTGCGTGGATAATTTGAAAATTAAAGAAAACTCTAAGTAGGCAATCTTTATAGTACTTTTAACAATATAATTTTGTTCTACTTTTGAATTTTGACACGAACTGTCAGTTGTTAGATAGTTGGTTTAATTACATTTTTATTTCGGTACGAGCATACAATGGAGTTTAAGAACATAAGCCGATATTTTTTAAGGTTTTTTTTGTGTTTTCGTTGAATGTTTAATCATATTTTTCAAATAAATAAAAATGCGAAAAGTGAATACAAAGAGGTGAGTTATGTTTGATTTTGTATATTCTAAACAATGAGGTATTATACAAAAGGTTATGCTGTTTGTCATAGGAAAATGTTGAATTGTTTGTTCGTTTCATTAGGCGTGCATATGACAATCTCCAAGTAATCATTCACAATGCCGCGATCCAGATAATCTTTCACAACAGTAATTAAACTTCTAAATATTTTGTAGTAATTAAACTTCTAAATATTTTGATATATACTGCAGATGAACAAGAAATATGTATTTAGGAAAAGAAGAACGGTCCGTTAGAGTGGCAGAATTAATAAATATTCCAGTAAATCTTAAATTTCAAGAATATGATCATTTTCAATGTGTTTTGATTTGAAACAAAATTTCAAGGTAAATTAAAAATAAAATAAAATAGTACCTAATATAATAATAGTAAATGTTTCAACATGATTTTTTTTGGTGATTGTAAATTAGGTACAGTGAGTTTTTTTTTATACTTTACAGTGGTGCAATGCTATATTCCCCATCGATTTACAAGCACTAGAAGACGCACAGTATAAAAATGCATCCAAATAATTATATAATATGTCCAATACAACAAAAAAAAAAAAAAGTAAAAAGGGAAATTCTTCAGGAGCCGCAGGAACTTTGTACATAAACATCATACATTGGTTCGATTTTTCATATGGATATAACTTCAATATCAAAATGCTAAATCAGTTAAGCGATGAGATGGAGAAAAGAAAGAAAAATATTCTGGTATTCACAGGTTAGTTTTCCAAATTCTTTCACATTTCATTACATGGCTATCAGTACTGGAAAAATATTAAAGAGATTGACTGCTGGAAGCTGAAGAACCAAGTACCTAGGTACTATTATAAAAAAGGCTTTGAGTTCTCAAATGAAAAAATTATAATCGAGCTAAGACCGTTTTATATTAAGCCAAATACGCTGATGATAAATGTATGTTTAGTCTAAAACTGTCCAAAGCAACAAAATGAGCGCTTTGGACAGTTGTTTTAAATTAAAAATTTTGAATAAAATTTACAAAATTTAAATGGCAGTAAGCCGATTATTTTCAAAATTATGAAAAGAGCCCAACAATAAAAAGAATATTGTAATATATGTACTCTTTATACAGAAAAAAACTATGATATTGTATTTCCTTTATGAGCTATGACGAAAAATAAAAAAATCTTTACAAACCCTCTTTGTAAAATTGTGTCTTTTGCGTTTAGAACTGTTGTACAATAGATAAATGAAACAGAAGTAAAAATATTTTATTGATAGATATATTTTTTTAAATTTTTAATCACAGTTCATCTTTAATCACTCATCGCAAAGGCGAAAGCTGTTATGATGAGTGGTGTTTATTTTTTACTGTAATAAATAAAAATAAATAATAAAAATTGCCATTCCTTTCGATCTACCACAGTATCTCCACATATTCTTCGAAGAGTTCTTACCCCTATGATTGGGGCACCTGAAAAACATGTTTTTTAAACGCATCAATCGCTCCTTCGGATGTCAAAAAATAAAATTTAGGATTGTACAAATATGCCGTGGGGCTGCCGGCTAAGAATAGCACCCCTGCTCTTTCTGCTGGTTTTTCGAGCATACTGTAAGAGGCAGGAAATCGAAAGATTAGATCGGGACCGTGAGGTTGACCACCTCACGTCCTAAAACCTCAACTGGTCAGAAAAGGCACAACGAGCCTCGGACGCCTTCTAGCGTAATGGAGAGCTCTTGATGCCTCCCTATGCTCCTGAGTGGGACTTAGGCCTCCCGCATTGTGGGTTGGTTGGGAGGAGGGATCCGGGGGGGGGGGTTGTGTGGGGTCTGCTTTTCGGTTTGATTGCTTTGGTCGAGCTGGGGGGTCGGTTCCGTGCGGGTAAGGTTTGCTGCGGATTGGTATCCTCCGGGCTGGCTTGCGTAGAGGAGGGGGATGTATAAATTTGATTCGGAAATCATTTATTTTTCAAACGGTAAACATGTGTGCATATCATAGGGAGTTTTAGAGAGATTTTTGTGAGATTTGAAGAACTTAATCTTTTTCTAAGCATTTTTTAATTTATTTATTTGTTGCCACCATAGAAAATTATAAATGAAGTTGTTTATTTTTATCTAAAACGGTTCTTTGAAATTGATAAAGGTATAAGAAAGTGTGGCCGACCGAGAATGACGTGGATCGTACACATCGATTCCGTCCTCAAGGAAGGCCAAGTAAGAATCAAGAGAAATAGGAGGGGGTGCATGAGAAATGTTATGTCGGTAGAAGAAGCGAAAGAAGTATGCTTGGATAGAAAAGAGTGAAGGTCCGTTCTCTCTGCTTAACCCTTACGGAATACGGCGTAATGGGTAATAAATATTTATTTTCTGAATATTTATACTTTTGAGTGAGATAAATATGACATTTATTTGAATTTGATTGATTGGTAATTAAGAAAGTTATAAAGGCTAACAGATAAAATATGTTACTAATTAAAAATTCCTAAAAAGGGAGCATTCCATATAAATTTTCAGTAACTAAAACATAAATGATCCCCATTTTGTTATGTATCAGTTTATATTACGTTTTACCAAATATCCTCCAGTAAAATATACATAGAGGTATATGCAAACATTAACAGCGATTAGGTAAGAAATAAGACAATCAATAGAAAATATAATATGAACTCTCACCTGTGGGTAAAGGGATGTAGGTCAAGATTGAGTAATAGGATTATTCCATGGGACATGGAAATTGTAATACCAGTGTCACGGATTTTCTTTTAAATTTAAATTACTATAATTACGAGGGTTCTTTCATACATTTCGGGATAAAAAAAATACCACAATTTCCAAAAAATGTTGTTTTTTTTTGTATCTAAAACTTATTTCCATGAAGGCCAGTACATATTTACATTTGATTGAACCAATTTTCCAAGCACTTTTCATACCTACATACATTGATTGGGACACCTTCAAAAAAGTTTTCTTTAAGGAAATAAATGGTTATTAAAACTAACAAAATCAAGTACCTTTACCTATTTAGTTTATAAATTTGTTTCAAAGTGTTTTGTGAAGAGTATTTATTTTTAAATTATGGTTTTATTAAGGTTCATATACACAATTATTATATTCACGGTTCGTCACCTGTTGCAATGTCAAACGCGTTTTTGGGAGCACGGTGTACGTATTTTGTTATTTCTATTAATTTACACTAGCTCCTTTTTAAGCCGTTTAGTCAATAATTTATGTGGTATCAATGATTCTTCACGTAAACTTTAATATAAAATGTTGGTCTAACAAATGCTCTAAGATAAGTATCATAATCTCACAGTAAACCGCGTGATAATCCTATTATGTAAATCCGCAAACCGATCAATCGATAAATAATAGCTACTACAGACTGTACCTAACTTCGAATGGTGCATCTTCCCCAATGTTCATCAATGGATTTCAGTTGGCTTGGTCCTCAACTTACGTTGTAAAAAATATATCAAAGAAATGGTTCTGATTAATTCCATATTATTATTTTAACGTTAAGAATTTTTCATTTTTGCCTAGGTACCATTAAAAAATCATTTTATTATGAACGCAAAGGTTTTGAGTACACTTTTTGAGTAAATCAAACCTATAAAATTTCAACATTAAAACAACAGAATAACAATTATTATTAAAAGGTCGACGAAAAAGATATAATGGTTTTTTTTACTTTTTAAATAGGGTTATATTTTTGATGAAAAAATAAACTTTGACACTAAGAATGTTGAATGCAGATTCTGTTAATGCCAGTAAATGGCCATTCGTGTTAAATAACCAAAAAACTGAAGTAAAGCTATGTTACATAAAATCTAGAATAGGTACTTATATTATTTATTTCGATACGAAGTTCGACGGGTCAGCTAGTTGTGTAATAAATAATCAAAAACTTTAACACAGCGAGACAATTTCTTAAGAAATCTAATTACTTAAATCATAAAATGAATAAAGAATTAATGTAAAAAATTAAGTGTGAATGGTAATGGTCGTTTTAAAGCTTTTCTGGAAGGAAATAAAAAGAAAAAAATCTGGAAAAGATGAGAAAGTGACTTGCTTGAAGAATGAAAACGGATATGTGAAAAGCTCTCTGCCCTCTGTTCAAGGGGAAGGCTCCTAGGTCGGACTAAATAGAATATTAGTAGAATGGGTTAGAGAACTAACTGAAAATAATAAAGTTTGGGATGCACAAGGGGCGTTTATGAATGGGAAAGGATGTTCGCTCTGCGAATGATAACGGAGAAGTTTCTGAGTACCTAAACATCAGAAGTTTTTCTGTGCATTCGTACATCGATTTGGAAAAGGCGCATGAAAAGGTAGATAGAGGTGAATTATGGGTTTTATCAATCTACATATGGAGTGAACATCCAGCTGATTCGTGTCATTGCTTCGCTACATTAAGATAGAGCAGCCGGATGAATTCGGATGAGGAGGACGAGATGCAGAGAGGGTTGAAAGAGAGGTGGAGGAGCCCTGGTCCAGCAAAGAACCACAATGGGCTGATGATGATTCGGAGAGTACAGACTGGGTAAAGATGCACAGTCATTATCTTACGGAGGGTGTGAAACAAGGATACGTCACGTCATCTTGTACTCCTAGTATTAGCTTTCTATAATCGAATATCGAAACTATTCAAGCTAGAGCTAGAAAGAGCATTCATTCTTGACCATTAGTTCTTGAAAGAGCATTCATTCTTGACCATTAGTTCTTGAAAGAGCATTCATTCTTGACCATTAGTTCTTGAAAGAGCATTCATTCTTGACCATTAGTTCTTGAAAGAGCATTCATTCTTGACCATTAGTTCTTGAAAGAGCATTCATTCTTGACCATTAGTTCTTGAAAGAGCATTCATTCTTGACCATTAGTTCTTGAAAGAGCATTCAGTTCATTCTTGACCATTAGTTACGAAGGTCTGTGTTCAGCGTTTACACCAAACGAATGCCAACCAGCAAGAACTAGAACTCTGGATGTCCGATTTTGAGAATGTTGTAATTAAAGCTTTGCGTCGTTTATATCAAACGAGCGAGAATAATTCTTAGAACATTCCATAGGATCTTGGCGACCAAACGTATTAGAATAACACAAAACTTATCTGTCTCTGTTTACACAAGGAAAATTCGGTAAAATCTAATAGTATGAGCATTCAATCGTTTGGTCTATGTCTACATTTAGGCAAAAAGCAACGAAGAACAACCGATCACTTTAATAACATAGGCCTGGAGATGACATTTCAGAAGAACCAACCCCAGTTAGACTTGAAGAAGGTAGATTTGTTGATAAAAATATAGGTAGTATGCTCTATTTTCAAACTCGTTAAAGAATACCAATGCGATGAGAAATTTATTATGTCGAAACCATATTTCTAAGATAATAATTACTATCTACAGTAATCAAGTTCGTGTTACTTATTGTATGAAGGATTATAAAGTAGTATAGGTTAGTGAGTGATGGCACACGTGTGCAAATGATTGTGCTACTCGAGAAACTGTTTAGTATAAAAGAAGGTTGACCAACTAGGAGCGGGGTACAATGACAATGGCTTCTTTCATAAAGAAGACTGCGTTTCTGTTCGTTGTTTTCCTGTTGGGAAATACAATTAATTTAATCAAGGGTAAGTAGTTACTCTTTTTTTTACCCTTCACGCTGTTTCCATTTTTTCATATCCAAACAAACCTCTTTTCCTTCTTTCAACAGCATAACGTTCCGCATACAATTTCTCCTATTTCTATTATTCCTGAACGGTCGTCCTTTACGACTGCACGGATACGATCGGTCCATGTCTTCAAGCACCCATTATTTCAGATTTATAGATCATGTTCGTAGTTCTTTCTTCAACTATTATACAGGGTGACTGGTAATTCAATACATTCCTTGTAAGGGGTTATACTAGAGAAAATTTGCAACAATTTTGTTCCCATTAACCGGGGGTAAAATACCAGTGGTTTTCGAGTTATTTAACTTTTTAGAGTTTTTTTTCAATTTTCCACCTTTTGACCTAAAATTTAAAATTGTGAACAAAGTACTGCATTTAGGAATTTCATGTATTCCCTTTAATTCTTGTTAGGTACTACGCTAATATTAACACCACATTCCATTTTTATATTATCATTTCTCACCTTATCGGTCTATTACCGCATGTCCTGCGTAAAGATATCTAAGTTTCACTCCCATAAAAAATAATGTTATCAGGGGGCCTAGACAAAATGCAGTTGGCGATCGACTACAAACGAATTCTTCGACAATGTAGAGTAGGAAGAAAATTAGCTGTCCACTTTTTATAACTTTATATCAGTGTCATTGCTTAGTTCAAAAAATTGTTTACTTGTTCCAGTGGACAGATAATTTTTTCGCACTATACATTGGCGAAATCTTCGTTTGTAGTCGAACGCCAGTTTGAATTTGTCTACGGGGGCAGGATTGCATTGAGCATAAATGAAAAAAAAGCTTTGTATCTAAACTTACTTACATGAAAATATTTACTTTTTTAGCACAATGTATGTGGGACCTCAACGCAGATTTGCCCATAAACACTCCTGTATACAGAGTTACAGATAATGCTAGTTTGATCATCCCAACTGCAAATGGTTTGTTTTTACCGACAAACAATACCATGACTTTGGCCTGTCCCGGAGGAGCAAGTAATACGATTATGGGAATAGGTATGTAAATTAAAATGTATTTAATTCTAATTACACCTTTAAGTTATAATACTTACTTTAAATGATGGCGGATGAATTGAAATTGTTTGTTTTTATCATTTTACCTTATTGACTTTTGCTTGTTTTTATTTTTTTTTTATTGTTTTGCCTGTTCACTCTTTTAATTTCAATCTTAAGGGGGCGTTCAAGTATTACGTAACGCAATTTTTGAAGATTTTTTACCCCCCCCCTCCCCCCCACGTAACGCGCCGTAACGTTTTTCTGTACCCCCCCCCCTCCCCCCCCCTAAATGTTACGTAACACCCAAGAGACTATTTTTTTACTGAACTATCGTAAAAAATAAAAGGGTTTCAAAGGGTTCCTTTGCTAACTTCGGAGAAAAGAAAATACTATTTATATGTTCCATAAATTTATCTTTATTTTTTCTTTTGCTGTTTTCCAAATTTTGGCATAGCTGCGTTGGCAAGTCCAGTTGATGATGTAAATCCCCCCTTTTGACCACTAACGAATGCTGACAACGAAAATAAAATAAAAATGACGTAAGTATAATCAGTCGAGGGATTCCCCGTAAAAAATAAAAGATTTGCTAACTTGGAAGGGCGAAACAAAAATTACATACAATGCAGTCGAGGGACTCCCCGTAAGACTTAAACGAAAAAGGTTACTTTTTTCGCAGAGCGAAAAATTCTTACGCTTAGGGTGAAAACACGACGTAGAAAGCCGATTCCGACCGGCGCAAAGAATGTTGTCTATGGTTTCAATGCATTTAAATGGGCATGCCGGAAAGCAGAGGTTTCTGCTTTTGCTGTGCGTATCCCCATTCAACTGCATAGAAACATTCTTTGCGCCGGTCGGCGCGGATCGGATTCGGCATTCTACGTGTTTCCACCAAAAGCTTTAACATCGGAGAACAAAATAAAAATGACGTACGGTACAATCGAGGGACTTCCCGTAAAACATTGTCGAAAAGGGTTCCTTTGCTAACTTCGGAGAAAAAAAAATGATGTACAGTACAATCGAGGGACTTCCCGTAAAACATAAACGAAAAGGGTGCCCAACTTCGGAGAAAAAAAACAAAAATGACGTACAGTACAATCGAGGGATTCCCCGTAAAACATAAACGAAAAGGGTGCCCAACTTCGGAGAAAAAAAACAAAAATGACGTACAGTACAATCGAGGGATTCCCCGTAAAACATAAACGAAAAGGATTGCCCAACTTGGAAGATTTATTTCCCAATTTTTTTTATTTAAGAAAAAAAAATACCGTTACGTAACGAGTTGTTCGAACCCCCCCCTCCCGCCCTCGTAACGCACAGTAACGTTTTGCAAGACCCCCCCTCCCCCCCAAATTGCGTTACGTAATACTTGAACGCCCCCTAATGACTGATCGATTCATGTTCTAAATCTAATCTTATCTAATTTAATGTTTTATTTTTATCTTATTTGACTTTTAACTTTTTACTTTTTTGATGTTATGTATTTATTATTTGAGGTGTTTATTGTGTTGTGAGAAATATCAGATAAAATTCTGATTACTTATTGTTTTATCTAATTTGACCATTTAACTTTTTACCATTTTGATTTTATGTATTTATTATTTGAGATGTTCTATATATTGTAGGTAATGTTAGGGTCTTCACTGGTCCATAGTCTGTTTCTTTATTTATTGTTTTATATATATTGTCATGACTGTCTGACCTCTCAAAAAATTGTAAAAATAAAAAAAATAATCTGTGGCTTGTAGCAGTATTATTTTAATGCCTCATGAATTTTCAAACGAGGTCATCGAAAGAAAACTGGAATATCGGCAGCCTTATTGCGGAAAGCAGCGTCGATGCTTCATTGATATGCACGAACTAAGCTTGTCTTGGCAAAGAGAGAAAATCCTTCGTATACCCAATGCACGTGATTTATTATCTTCTTCGATGAAGGAAGGAAGAAATGAAGATGTCAACGGCAAAATCGATATCAGAAGAAGACACTCTTGAAATTACAAAACGAATCAAAAATCGACGAAAAACAGAACAAAGAAATTTGCAACATGGCAAATATTTTATTTATTTATTTATTTATTTTATACTTTATGCATATTAAAAATAGTGTACAAAAAATAGTGTATAGACAAGTGGCAATGGCGGGATTATAGCCGTAGCAATCTCTAACATCCAACCACATATGATAAAAATAAAAATATAGATACATACATAATATATACACAAATACATACACACAATACATATAATCAACAAACACCAACAAAAAACAAAAAAAAAAAAAAAAATTCATACAAAATTTTATTTAGATATAGTACACCAAATGGGATAGTTTAGGGTGGAGTGGGAAAAAGGGGTAGGATAGGGGAAATAGAGTCTACGATGCACCAGAAGACAACAAATGTATCTTGACCACTTTTTTAAAACAATTTATATTATTGGCCAATCTAGCCGAGGACGGGAGATTATTCCAACAACGAGCACCGTGGACAGAGAAAGAATAGTCATAGAATGAAGTTCTGTGTGGAGGTATGGCAAGAAGACGCTCGTTGTTAGATCGTAATGGAAGACCATGAATTGCTAGGTATTGGAATTTGTCTTTTAAGTAATATGGAGAAGACTGTGAATATAGAGCTTTGTGAACAAGAGATATTGTGTGGAGCTCACGTCTTTTACGTATTGTAAGCCACCCAAGACTATTTCGGTAATTAGAAATGTGATCAAACTTTCTAAGGTCGAAGATAAAGCGAATTGCGAAATTTTGAAGCCTCTCTAGGACGTTGACCAGGTCTTCGTTGAGATCAATGTAGGCAACATCCGCATAATCAATTGTGGGTAAAAGAAGAGACTGTACCAGTAAAGTTTTAATGCTTACAGGGAGAAATCTCTGTTGCCTCTTTAGGAGATGCATTGCTGCAAAAAATTTTCGTCGAACGTGATTAATATGCGATCTCCATGAGAGAGTCTGATCAAAAATCAACCCGAGATTTCTAGCAGTCTTAGAATATGGGATTGCGTCAGTGCCAAGAAAAGTTTGGGGTATAGGGTCTTGGTTGATTCTATTTATGTTATAAGGACTACCCAAAAGCATGCTTTGAGATTTTTTAGGGTTGAGAATAAGACCATGGTCTTTAGCCCACGAGGCGATATTCTGGAGGCATTCGGAAATCTTATTGATTGTATTTGATAAGTCCTCTACTTTGAAATGTGTGTAAATTTGTATATCATCTGCGTATAGGTGATATTTAAATGGAATCAGTCTGCATATGGGGTTGATGAAGATTGAAAATAGTAGAGGAGAGAGAATACTTCCTTGAGGGACACCCGCTGTTAACTCCGCCCAGCCAGAGATAGAACCACCTTCAGACCTCACAGCTTGCATTCGTCCATGGAGAAAAGAGTGGAACCACAAAACAGCGTCGCCTGAAAGATTGAGGTTTTTGAGAGATGCCAGAAGTAGGTCGAAGTCTACTGAGTTAAAAGCATTGCTAAAATCAAGAAGTGTTAGATGAGTCAGCATTCGTCCTTCCATGGCCTCTCTTATATCATCGGTAATTTTAACTAACGCTGTTGTAGTGCTATGCCCTTCACGAAAACCAGATTGGTAGTTATTGAGGGAGTTATTGTTATTTAAGAACACTTTCAGTTGTGAATGGGCAAGCTTCTCGAGAATTTTGGAGAAATACGGGAGTATCGATATGGGTCGAAAATCCGAGGAGACCGTCGGTGACTTATTTTTAGGCAAAGCAATAACGTGTGCTCTCTTCCATTGACTGGGATAAGTTTTACACGAAAATGAATAGTTTATAATGTGCGTGAGAATTGGAATAAGAGTGCTCATAAATAATGTTACAAATGCGATGCAAACCCCATCATCGCCCACTGCCTTGGATTTGATCACATTTAGACAGCGTCTGACCTCCTCCTCCGAAACAGAAGTGAATGAGAATGGCTCTGATGAACTGCGAGGTAGTGAATTCAGTCTCAGAAGTGTGTCAGATTTAGCTTCTGCGTTCAATAAAACTGGCGGAGTCACAAAATGTGTATTGAGAGAATCTGGATTAATAGTAGTGGCTTTATACGTTTCTCCAACGGATGGTATTCCCAGCGAATTCAAGCACCTCCATGCTTGGGATTGAGTGCAATTCTTAAAAAGGTCTTTAGTATAGGAGATTTTAGCAAGTCTGCACTGCTTGGTGCAATTTTTGCGTAAAGACTTGTAACGGTCCCAGTTTTCGGCGGTGGGATTGTGTTTGTGTTTAAATACTGTTCAATGTATCAAATTTATCAACCGTATTAACGGAGAAAAGTCTTTGTAACGATTTTTGAACAAAAACTCGGTCAGGAAATATCCATCAGCATTTTCTTCTTCAAAGCAAAAGCACGTTGAAGGCTTTTTGTCTCTCTCAGGAGCCAGTGTTGACAATCCAGCGCTGATGTGGTTTGATAGGCAAGTAACAAGGCACACAAATAAGTGGGCGGCTATCCTACTTCGCAGAATTTCACCTATCGCGGAGGGTTCAAATCTCCAATAACCGCGATAAACAAGAGATCAATTGAAAACTTTATGAAATTCGCTATCACCCTCTTAAAAAGTGGTTTATTCTGTGTTTTTATTATTATAATATAATGTCCCTTTTTTGCTCTGTCTGTGTTAAAGCTTCTCCAGTTGACTGTAGTCTATTGAAGTCCTTATGCTCTTAAAATGATAACTCTTTTGTTTTCCATCCTTTCTTAATAAAAATGCAGCTTATTTTGTCAGAATGTAATCACACCAACGGGGTCCAAGGAAATGTTACGCGCAATATAAAAGCATTTAATGCCTCTCAGCCACTGCATTTCAACTCGACTCTCACCTACGAGTGGTGGACCCTGTTACGTTGCCCCAGGCTGAAACGGCGGTTACATTCGGTCCCTGTTGACGCTAGGGTCAACAAGCCGAAGAGAGTACGGGGTGCCTTACATGGCTGTCCAACATGGAGGGCATTTCCTACACCTGAATGCAATCCTCCTGCCTTCTATGAGCCCTCCCATCCATATACACGTAGTCCTATCATTCCCCGGAAGGAGTAAACCTTTCTGCCCAAAAATCGTCAATCCAAGGTGTCATTCGACCCGTGCCGAGGGATGCGTGACTAACGGGTAGGTTAGTTACTAACGGAGGCTCTCTGATACCAGGCAACCTCAGGGTGACTTTTTGCCTTACCCCTACATACAGGGATCGGTAGGGGCGGACTTTTATTTCCCTAGTTCTGGCTATGGAGGATGTACATGGCACCTTTGTAGAGCCGACCTGGTGTGGTGGATATAATAGGTATCTACTTACGCATCAGTGGTCAAAGTGGACATACGTTCACATGATAAAAAGCATTTGTTGCAACCGAGAGATGGGAATCCTGTTGGGACCTATATCTCAAAAAGAAGATTAAGGAGACCTTTTGCGGAGGGCAGGAGCCGGGAGAGGCACTGTCACTCTGCAAGAGGCCTCTGAAGACGAGGCACAATAAGAGGCAGCGCTCCATGAATGAATTGAAGGATGTCATAATAGATCTATTTTGGTCGCGGTGACACAAGGGGCATATGGTCCTTTGACCTTCTTTAAAAAAAAAAAATCACACCAATAATCTTGTAGATATGCCAATTGAATTATTTAATGATGGACTAAATAGTCAATTGTTTTTTTTATGTTTATAGGTTTGCAAGAATTGAATGCTGTTTGCGTCGGAATGAACGTGTTGATTTATAACAATCAGGTTTACAGTTTGAAAAATTTGTACTGTACCTATACAGTGACTTCAAATGTTGTATTAACCGGAATTGCTTGTGGAACTGGGGAGATCGTGTACTTAGGGTAATTATGGACATTGTTATACATCGTTTTTACTTGCAAAGTTCTTTAAATGACAAACAAAGATGTTTAAATAAACTTCTAACTAATTTCTTTTGTATATTTTTTGTAGTTACAACACATCCAAAGGATTAACAACCTTGATTACAGTATGTTATGACAGAATTAGGGAGACTGTCTTGAACTCTAGACACACTATAAATGGAAAAGCCATAGCAGGTATTTAAATACTTTTATGCATTATTTCAAACTTCTTCATCTCTCATTGTAGACCCTTGATTCAGTAATCGCTTCTGCTTAAGGGTCATCTGTGTCAATATAGCATGTTGGTGCCAATTCTGTCAGATATTTTATAAAATCCTAACATATATAGTATTTCTTACACAATCAACTAGAGTTATTCTTCAAAATAATGAAAATGCCTTGTAGTCTGCATACTACCACAAATCTGACATTGTTAAATAAACTTTTAGATGTGTTGTTTTTCAAAATAGTTAACGGGTTAAATTTTCCCTTCATTCTATCTGCTGCCATGTCTCTTATTCCTGTCACTCCTTACCTTGCCTATCTAAGTTTACTCCTAAGGTAGAGCATGTGGTCGCCACTAGGTCCCTCCATGCGCTTCTGTCTTGTGCCAGCCGCTCTGCTTCCTCCCAGGTCAGTCCGATAGTCCGCGGTGAAGATTCGTACAATTCCTGCTGTCACTCACCCTTGGCCTATTCTTTTAGGCCAGCTGAGCCTATATAATATACTATTACCTTCATTTTCTCTTTCTCTCGTGTCTCTTACTTCTCACCTACAGGGCTATTAATGTGTAGATATAATAATATAATTTGCTGGTGTTTTTTGTTACTGATACCTTTTTTGTAATAGTTTTTGTAACATCATCATGATAGGCTAAGCGCCAGTTTTCTCCTCATTGATAATTAATAAATTGTCAATTTTTTTCAGCTGCTCAAATAGATAACAAAAGACCGTCATTTAAAACAAGCGGGTTGACTTACGGAACAACAACAGCGAATTGTTACAGACAAGCGGACCAATTGACACGATTCACAACATTATTGGGATCAGCTCAAGCCAACCTATATATTACTTCAACGTCTTACTTAGCGAGAGGGCATATCTCCCCTGATGGTGATTTTGTATTTTCCACATGGGCATGGGCCTCATATTTCTTCGTAAATGTGGCTCCGCAATGGCAACAAATCAACGCTGGCAACTGGTTACGTGTTGAGAACTTAGCCCGAGATATTGCGTCAGCTTATCAAGAAGATATAACCTCTATGTCTGGAGTTTTTGATGTTCTTCAGCTACCAAACGGCAGTGGACAACTCACTGATATTTATCTTATGAACAACCAACTGTTGAGGGTTCCAAAATGGTTCTGGAAAATTGTGTTTTCACCCTTGACTGGAAAAGGAATAGCCATGGTGACATCTAACAATCCGTTCTTGACATCAATAAGCCCAAGCAGTTTACTTTGCCCAGATATTTGTGCAGATGTATCCTTAACTAATGTTAATTATGCTACATTCAGCAAAGGATACACGTACTGCTGTGATGTGAACGCTCTATTCAGTGCATTAAGTATGACATCGCCGTTTGTTGTTACAGCTAATATCACAGGACCTTATTAATCAGTTCAATCAATGCAACAAATACTTGTGTAACTAAGAAGTTCCTAAATATTTTAAGATAGCAATATTGAATAGTAAGCACTAAAGTAAAAAATAAAAAAAAATAAAGATACTTATTATATTTTCAATTATTAATTGTACACCAAAACAATGTTACATCAGCAAAACAATCTGAGATAGAATATGAATTCCAGATAGAAATTTCCAGTGAAAATTTCTTAGCCCCCAGGAGTTTACCCTTGTTTTGAAGATATTTGGAACCGAAAAAGAACTGCTTGAAGATTAATGTGAGCGCTATTGTTTTTTTTTTTCATTCATTCTCCCTCTAAAGCCCCCCGCACACTGCAAGCCAACCCGGAGGAGACAAATCCGAAGCAACTCCGACCCGCACCAAACAAACCACCAGTTCGATCGAAGCAATCAAACCAAAAAGCCGGCCCACACAAATCAAACCCGCCGCGAATCCCCCCCAAACCAACCCGCAATGCGAAGGGCCTAAACTCCACATAGGAGCATAGGGCGGCATCAAGAGCTCTCCATTGCGCTCGAAAGCGTCTGAGGCTTATGTTGCCTTTTCTGACCGGTTGAAGTTTAAGGACGTGAGGTGGTCAATCTCACGGTCCCGATCTGATTTTTCGATTTCCTGCCTCTTACAGAATGCTCGAAAAACCAGCAAAAAGAGCAGAGGTGCTATTCTTAGCCGGCAACCCCACGGCAATCTTTTTTTTTTAATTATTGTATTTAATACAGCATGCATATTTCAGCCATTTTATGTTGCATAATCTATATTATAAAAATGGGGTCCGATATTGCGTGGTCAATGTGGTCATCGCATCACGCCTGAACCGCTGTACTTACCTACCGATTTCGCTAATTCTTTTTTCGTCGTATTTGCTTTTGTCAGGAGAAGGTTCCTATGAATGAAAAAATAGAAAGTTTCGTGGAAAATTGGAAGATTAAAGAAAACTCTAAGTAGGTAATCTTTAAATTACTTTTTGAAATATATTTTTTTTCCGATTTTGAAATCTAATTGGCATTTGACAGGAACTGTCAATTGTTCGACAGTTGATGAGACTGTTGACAGAATGCTGATGCAAAATATAATATAAATGTGGTTTAAAACAGATGCATCGGTCGGAATAACAGATGTTAAAAGGTAATTAATTTAAAATTCAAAATGATCACATGACAACGTTTCTCGAGAAAATTATGTTCTTGTAATGCGAGTAAATTTAACTAAAAACGGGATGAAGTTCGACGGGGCAGCTAGTATAATATAATCTCATCCGTGGTCATAATAAAAATTCCTATACATTAATCATTATTTTCAAACAAAATAATATATTAACAACTAATTATAGGATTTAACGTCGGCGTTTAGTGTCGAGACGAAATGTAAACTGTTTGATGCGTGTGTGTTGCCCATTCTCCTGTATGGCTGTGAGTCCTGATACCTGATCAAAGCCTAGGCACAAAAATTCTCAGCTTTCGAAATGAAGTGCCTCAGGAGATGGATTTTGGGTGTGAGATGATACCATCGCATCACGAACGACGCTATACACCGGAGCACACAGCGTGGGCCCATCACTTCTACCATTATGGGGAGGAGATGGACTTGGCTGGGACATGTGTTAAGGATGCCGAATGACAGTTGGCCGAGGAGAGCGCTTTTCTTACTCCCATTAGGGTCCCAAAGGCGAGGAAGACCCTCTCATACTGTGTTCCGCTCCTTCGAAGCAGAACTGAGGAATCTGGACATGGTGTGGGAGGAGGTCATAAACATTGCGCAAGATCGAGCGCAATGGGGAGTTCTTGTAGCCTCCCTATGCCCCAAAGTGGAGCGTAAAGGGAGTTTGGATTGTATAGGATATGGAGATTATGTACCAGTTTTTATAACCGGTACCCCTATTCTCTGTTTTATCGGAAGGTAGTCACGGTAGTAAAGTGAGTATTAGACGGTACATTTTGTATGAAAAACGTGTATACGTATCGAATGCGAGAGTCGCTTTTGTTTCTAGAAAATATCTTTGTGGCGGCGCGCGGCGTTCCCCATAGAAAATGTATCGTCTAATACTCACTGACTACCTTGACTACCTTTGGTGACTACCTTTCGATAAAACTTAGAATAGGGGTACCGGTTCATAAGTACACTGAAACCAAAAGAAATGAAATTCAAAAAGTACAATATGACTATCTATAACATGAAAGAAAGTCGGGTTAGTTCGAACACTTATAACTCGAGATCGGCTGAACAGATTCTTCCGATTTGGATTATTTTCCACTCCGGATAACGAATAGAAGTCTGCGAGTCAAGAAGTTATGCCAACGACACAATGTTAAGACACATACGTTTATGAGTAATATCGGCATATCTGCGTGACTCGGTCCCTACCTAGCATTTTATTTTTAAATCCTTTATTTATTTATTTATTTATTTACGGCACGACGTGCCTTTAACTAATTAAAAAATTACAAGTTATATTATAATGTACAATCATGTACAATTAAAGAGAACACGCCGACAAATCTTTTAGATTTGGCGTGACTCAATATGATACTTGTTTTTGTAAATAATTATAATATGTTCTATATTATTTCAATAAAAAAAAAAAAAAAAAAAAAAAAATACATAGGGTAAACCATATAGTAACGGCCCACCTTATAGTGATTGCCCACTTAAAAAATAATCTTCAAAAATAAGGAAACCTGCCATATGTTTATTATTTTGAACATTAGAACAAATAGCTGGGACCCTATTCTACCTACTACGTTCATCAATTCATTACTATGTGTCGCTATAGAAATTTTTTGGTGATGTATTTGTTCAAATTTGGCACGTTTTAGAAATTTCACCAAATTTCTTACGTTTTTCTTAAGGAAATTGCTAATTTGAAACGCCAATATTTCTAAAATTTTTATGTTAAATAATCATTTTAATCACTTATTTGAGTTGTTAAATATTCAAAGTTTGTATTTTAACTTGAAAATTATGATTATATGAATTATTTTACGTGTTAGGCGGGGTGGGCAACCACTGTAATGTTTAAGTGCACACATTCTGTGATTGCCCGGGGTGGACCATGACTATACTTTTTTGAAATTGTAAAATTTCGTATTTTTTTTACATAAACGCATAAATTATGCTTTCTTTTTACTGCAGTTTTTTTTTATTTTTTTTTCTGATGACTCTAAACAGTAGTTGCCCGGGTGGGCCACCACTAAATTTTTGATGGGCCACGACTGTCTGATGCTTCAATTAATATTTAATGGCAGTCAATATTTTAAAAAAGAATTGATCAATACAGCAGGATTAATGTTTTCAGATATTTATATTGCTTGCTTTCTGAACATGGTGGTTCTATAGGACATTTTTTCAAAAAAAAGTTAAAGCTTCCCCACTACACATCGGTCAATTATAAAAATACCTACGAAACCCAGCGGCCATCTTGTGCGATTTCCTACCAATAACAACAAATGAAGAAGAGGAGGATTGTTAATGCCTAGAACATCCAGCGAATGGGATAAAAAATTCAAGTTTACGGAAAAAAGCGAAGTCTTCTACATAATTCACCTAAATAATATTTTAATTAGGCCAAAAATATCAAAAGCAAGGGAACAGTTGTAAAAGAATAGGTAGTACTTGCAACATAATTGGACATACCTACAGGGAAATTTGGAAGAATGTGTGTGAAAGCTAGAAACAATACCATAACAGGAGTTCAAAAGAAAAAAAAAACAGAAAAAGATGGATTTTTTTATTATTCACCTACGAAAGGGTTAACATTAAAAAAGGAGGTACTTACCTACTTATTGTATGTCTAAAAACATAAGTGCATTTTAGCCTCTCACCACTTCTCCAATTCAATAAAAGCTGAGCATGCATGGGCAAATTATTTAATTTACCTGCCATATTTTACCATAGAACATTTTGCGAATGATATATTTTCAATAAATCTGGACTCAACAAAAGCATACAAAAAATAACATATAAACATATTTCATTGAAAGCAAAGCTATTAAGATGAAAGAGAGAAATGTTCAGCATTGGAGATCGAATCCACAACTTCCAGTATTTATAAAAGTCAACCGTTGAACCACTAGGCAGCCAAAATTTAACTTCAAAATTAATAAAAGTATGAATTACAATTTATAAATGGCGGAGAAATGGTTATTTCGGGTATAAAGAGTAATAATTGATGTGATTCTATCGTTTTTCATATATTTTTATAACAATCTTTTTGTTTTTTAATATGATTTTGTTAAAAATTTCAAGTGGGCCATGACTGTAATGTGAAATGGGCCATCTCTGAATAGAGGTGGGCCATGACTATATATTTTTGAACATTCGAGTTTAGTATTTTTTTATAAATTTTGATGAACTGTTTTTTTGATTTTGATATCAAATTTGAAATCCTCAAACTTCATAGAATGCAGGAAAAAATAAAGTATTCGCTAATTTAAATAATTAAAAAAATTATAGCAATTTGTTGGAGAGCGTATCCTTAAGTGGGCAATCACTATATCGTTTACCCTATAGTGATTACAAAATAAGTTAGGTACAACAGTTTACAAAAATTTAAAAGTTCAAAATGTCACATATTCAAATCACATGTTCGCTACATACAATAAAAAACTTTACCCTATATATCCTGTTAAAAAATCAAATTTGTCAAAGATAAATATACAATCAGTTCAGTCACATATTATTACCCATATACAATAAAAATTAATACCCAGTATTTGTTAAGAAGAATAAAATTTGTCAAAGATAAAAATACATACTAGGTATAACAATAAAAAGCAAGGCAAATATAAGTGCACGAAAATATTCAACATAATATGTACAAAATTTGTCAAGTAAATAGTACTTATAGTTTCATTAAAATAGGTGACACAAATTAAAAACAATACGCAATAATGATACTTTCAAATTTCAAAGGCTCTGGTCAAAAGCAAACATAGTTAAATTCTGAGATTAGAAAGAAATAGTCACCGTGATAGATACAATAATGGAACAATATTCTCAAAACAGTTTTTTTTTTCTTTTTATTTAACCAGCACAATATCGCCGTTATACTAAATGGACGCACATTGACAACATTAAAATACTTATATTATGGAAATCAAAATACAATGGAAGTTAAAAAACAATTTAAACATAAATATGGAATAATTGTTATAAAAAACAAGTCCTTGAAAGATCGAAGCCTCGTCATAAAACTAGCAAAAAATGTTTAAGTTTATATTGACGCTTGAAAAGACGGCAGATGATTGTCATTGTTTGAGTTTGAAAAAATAGAATCTAACCTAGCTTTAAATGCATAAATCGAGTCGATGTTAAAAACATCAACATTGCTTAAGTATAGGTTGCCCAGGCTGTGACACCTAGGTATGATGTAGCATGTATTTTTGTTATGAAGCTTCACCCGTCTCATAGTACGGAATATTATTTTTAAATTTCAGATATTGCTATGCATACCTACCCCTATACTAATAGGTATGCATCTATATATAATTTGGTTTCTGTTGAACGCGAGTGTAAGCACGTAGTCCACAGGTGCTGTTGCCAAATGTTAATATTATTGCAAGAGTGCAAGTGGAATGGATGCCTATGCATTTCACTCACTCAC
Source organism: Mystacides longicornis (assembly GCA_963576905.1). Taxonomy (NCBI): domain Eukaryota; kingdom Metazoa; phylum Arthropoda; class Insecta; order Trichoptera; family Leptoceridae; genus Mystacides; species Mystacides longicornis. Next base: position 11,089,544 of record OY756436.1, read on the forward strand.
TTTCTCTCCACCCCTTTTTTTAATTATTTGCGACGCAGATTATATTCCGAGGTTGTCAGACGTTCGCTACTGAGTATGGTGAATGTGAGAGGCAGATATCTTCCATCTCTCTCACCGATGGTCACATGATCAAGGACCTGTTGACTCAAGTAGAAACGACCGTTAAGTATTTTTTTCCTTTGTTTAAAATCGCATTCTATAAACTCACTTGGTGGGAATCAGACGTATAAATTTTGGAGTACTCCCTGATAGTTGGAGAAACTCAAACAATTTTACCGCGATTTCCTTAGAATCCAACCAATTATATTCATAGATACGAAAAGTGATTATTATTGTTGTTTTAAAAGAATAAGCAAACTTTTTTAATTGATTGTAAATTTGATACAATTACTGTTGTGAATTACGTGAAAATCTGAACTTTTGTATATTTTTCCAATTTCCTGTTAAACGCAATAAACAAGTGTTTCTTAAATTATCTAACAACATCTTTGATTAAAAATCATCATCTCCTCCTGGATCGAACTTCCAAAGACCAGAGAGTTCGGAGTCCGCTCTACCAACACTAGCCGAGGCAAATATTCATGGTTAAAAGAAGAAGAGAAACTGAAGCAGATTCCACTCCGATAAGAAAGACACGTAACAATTATGGCGCTTTCCAACGTGTGAGCATCAAATCCAGAACGAGCTGATGGCAATGCGAGCAGCGTCAAGATTCGAAGACATCCAGAGGAACCTTGTCTGCGTCTCCCTTGACTCACATAGATGCCGGACAGGAAATTGGTGAGCGAAACGTAATTAATAATTCAATTCTTTTGAAAATCACTAAATAATGCAATAACACAGTGTTCTGGTGTTTAAAGTTTTTTTTTTGATAATGGTGTATTAAGTTGCCTTTTTTCCTTTTCTTCTCTCTTGAGTATTAGCAAGTTCTATTATCTCAATTTAAATTTCTGCAATTGCTAAAATTTTGTTGTGGGCCAAGAGCCGTAAAGTTTTGCAATACCTACAGATAAATTCAGCCGACGGCAACTAGAAAAGTTTTTTTTTGTGTTTTGTTGCAATTTTTCTTGAAAATTTTTATTTTTGCATTTGGGTACTCTGTTCTGCCACAATAATTCAATAACTTTCCTTGAGAAAGGGTCTTTCTCCCTTGAATGTTGGATAAGTGAGTGAAGTCGAGATAAAACTTCGATAATTTTAATTTTTTTTTGATTTTCTTGTGATCGAATATTCCCGACGGTAGTCAAAGTTTGAGATAGTCACACTCCGGTAGTTTTATTTGTTAATAATGTCATCCCTGGTCGATCAAGTTATTCCGCGTGTGGAGAGGGCGACATGCAAGACACTTTCTAAAGCACTGTTGAATAGAGGTATCCAGCCTGATGTAGGTATTGAATCTCTGCGAAGGCAATGCAGACTTTTCAATTCTAACTTATTGTCTGATGTGGGTCAGCGTGACAATCACCCTTCGGAATTGTTAGGTATCCAACGCCCTGATAGCCTCTCGGAAATTAATCCACCTCGTGATAGTTTTGTACCTTCTTCTCCGCCCACTCAAGCCGTGACAATGATAAATACTAATGTTTCCAATGATTTAATTATTACACCGGTTCGTAGAAATTTAGATAGACCCAATCCTACAGTTAGCCAATCACACATCATACATTCAGTAAATTTTAGTTCATGGCCAGTTCAACATTATTCCGGTGTCGAGGATGTTAGGGATTTCTTTTTGAGATTGGAGGAAATTTCCCGAGCTCGAAATTTTCCAGTGGAAAACCTAGGCCCCGCCTTGCCTGAATTTTTGGAGGGAAAAGCACTCACCTTCTACCGGACATTTTATAACAGTGTTAAAACTTGGACACAGCTTAAACAATCGTTTATCAAGCGCTTCGATTTGCCTGATGCTGAAGGCAACAGACGATTGGAAATCTTAACTGCATCACAGCAACCTTTGGAGAGTGCTAGTGATTACATTTCACGTATAACCCTTTTGAATCAGTCCTTACAGTCTCCATTGCGTATGTCAGATATCCTAAAGGCCATCAGAAAAGGATTAGATAGCAGATATGCCAGTGTATTAGTGTCCAGGCGACCGAACTCAATTGCTGAGCTGGATGAAGTTTGCACGGAATTGGAGTGTGTTTCGGTTGCAGTTCCAACCCGTTCTCCCTCTAAAGTTAAGATAGTAAGGAAACACCCTGTTCAATCAATTTCTTCTCAACAGCCTTCTGCTCCTATGATTAAATGTTTTCACTGCGGACGTATAGGTCACATTGCTCGAAACTGCTACTCTAAGTCAGGGCCCAGTGCCAATAATGTTCATTCATTTCAGTTTAGGAAACCCTTCAATCCTGTGCCACGCCAACGCTTACCTGACGTGAGTAAACCGCCTCCCCCACTTAGAAATTCAAAAAACGAATAATGAATCCTGCAATTTTCCCGAGCCCAGAGACCTCAGCTCGCGAAAGATTGTCGTGGATTCAGAGTGTTAAATTGTTCTTTTCAACATTGCAGGTCAATAAAGTTTCCGTAATAAACGAGAGAGATCGACGCCCTTATTTGCTATTTTCTATCTCTCAAATACAACTCCGAGCCTTGCTTGATACCGGATCAGCTTGTAATGTCCTAGGGGGTCAGTTATATCGGTCTTTTGTCGAAATAGGGTTCCGTCCTGAATATTGTCAGCAAAATATTCGTGGGGTTGACAATAATTCCATAAGATCTATAGGTACCATAGTTTTGCCACTATGTTACAACAATAAAATTCAGCATGTTAAATTTGTTATTGTTCCTTCCATTCCTGACCAATTCATTTTGGGTTCACCCTTTCTGGAAAAGTCAGGAATAATTCCTCGTTTGTTCCCCACTAAAACCCATGTTACTGTAGCATCCATATCTGATCAACAGTCGTCTAATGTAGAATCACCTCCAAAATGTCTTAACTCCATAAACGATTTGACAGTGTCGCAGAGGAAAATTTTGGATGACCTTAAGAGTGAATTCGAGAATATTTCTTTTGAGAAGATGGGTTTGGGTAGGACGAATGTAGTTTCTCATGTCATTAATACAGGTGATAGTTTGCCCGTTAAACAGAAATTATATCCAGCTTCCCATGTACGACGAGTTCAGATGTGTCAAGAGGTAGATAAAATGATAGCTTTAAAAATAATAGAACCTTCACGTTCCCCTTGGTTAAATTCCTGCTTCTGTGTACCAAAATCCGATGGCACAGCTAGATTCGTTCTCGATCCTAGAAGGTTGAATGAGGTCACAGTCTCAGACTCTTATAGACTCCCTAATATCAACCATATGTTGGATAATCTGAGAGACACCAAGTTCTTAACCACCTTAGACTTGAGCTACGGCTTCTGGCAAATTCCTTTGAGTCCAGAAAGCAGACCTAAGACAGCCTTCTATGTAGAATCCAAAGGGATGTACCAGTTTGTTACCTGCCCGTTCGGCCTTAAAAACGTGCCCGCCGAAATGCAGAGAATTATGGATAAGCTTTTCTCCGATTTGGGACAACGAGTATTTAGTTTCCTTGATGATGTTATGGTTTGTAGTTCAGATTTTGATTCCCATATTTCCACCTTACGAATTGTTCTCCAGCGCTTGAAAGAAGCCAACTTGACAATTAGGCTCAGTAAATCCGTGTTTTGTAAATCATCGCTTAAGTACCTCGGTCATATTATTGACAGGGAGGGAATTCATACGGACCCAGATAAGATTAGTGCTATGAAGAATTACCCAAGACCATCCACCAGTAAAGAAATCCGCTCATTTTTGGGATTAATGTCTTATTAGAGGCGTTTCATTAAGGACTTTTCCAAGATTGCTTCTCCCTTGACTCGCCTCACGAGTAATAAATTTAACGGTAAAAAATTCGAATGGTCAAATGAAGCTGAACTTGCCTTCCAAGCCTTGAAACAAGCAATGATTTCCGCTCCAATCCTTAAACCACCAGACTATTCCCTTCCGTATACATTGACGTGTGATGCAAGTGGAGTTTCCTTGGGCAGCTTCTTGTCCCAAAAAGACTCTAATGGAGTAGAATATATAATTGCTTATCATTCACGTAAATTGTCCGGTCCAGAACGAAATTATAGTACCACGGAGAGAGAACTTCTCGCCATAGTAGAATCATATTCTATACAACACTTTAAAAGCTATTTAGACGGAGTACACTTTACAGTAGTCAGTGATCACGGATGTTTAAAATACCTAAACTCAATTTCTTCACCTTCTGGTAGGTTAGCCAGATGGGCTTGCCGACTTTCACAGTTTGATTTCACTTTTGTATTTAAGCGTGGCTGCGAAAATAACCTTGCCGACGGATTGAGCCGTATTCCTGTTTCTAGTCTATCTGTTCCAGAACCGTTTGAAAATATTATAGACCCTTGGTACAAAAAAGTGTACAATTCTTGTCTTCAAAAACCCCAATCGTTCACTAATTTTATGATAAATGATGGACACTTGTATCGTTATTCTAGGTATAAAAAAGATTCCTTGTCTAACTCTCCCACTCACCTTTGGAAATTGGTTGTCCCTGCGTGTAAGATAGAAAGTCTCATATTGGACTACCATAAGGGAAACTGTCATTCTGGAATGGAAAAAACCTACGAATTTATTTCCCGTACATACTTCTGTAAACGATTATTACCTCTTGTTAGACAGGTTGTGAATGAGTGTGAAATATGCAAGGCCTACAAGTATAATAACCAAATGCCCCATGGTCTTATGAAATACCCTAAAAAAATTGAACGTCCCATGGAAAGTATATCTATGGATTTCATAGGTCCCTTACCGCTGAGTCAAAAGCGAAACCGTTACATTTTCACTGTAGTTTGTAATTTTAGTAAAATAACTTGGGCATTTCCTCTCCGAGCCGCAAATACCAGTAGTATAATTCAAATCTTAGACGAAAGAATCTTTAAAGTCTTTGGAATCCCTCGACAGATTGTTTTAGACAACGGAAAACAGTTTGTTTCTCGACAGTTTAAAGAATTCTTACACTCCCACGGAATAAATGATCTTAGATATAACGCATATTTTCATCCCCAACATAATGTCTCCGAAAGATATAATCAGTCTCTAGTAACCTTGTTGGCAATATTAGTAGAGGAGGACCAACGCAATTGGTGTAAACATCTTCCAAAAATCTGTTCTTGTTTAAATTCTATGACTAACATTGCTACCGGATATTCTCCACATTTTTTGATGTTCGGTAGAGAGTACATTCCCCACGCCTCTTTTTATAAGGCACTACAGATAAATCATGATTCCCCGTCTGAAACATTTGATCCCTTAAAACAAAGATTGAATGACATTTCCACCTTAGAAAATCTATATAATAAAGTCTCACAAACGTTAGTACAAGCTTTTAATAAAAATAAGGACCGTTATAATTTGCGTCGTAAAGACATATCCTTGTCAATTGGTCAGCTGGTATGGAGAAGATCTCATTATCTCTCAAATGCTTCCCAATATTTTTCAAAAAAATTAGCTCCTCGCTTCATTAAGTCTCAGGTAGTACGTAAAATATCAAGAACAATTTTTGAACTAAAGGATTGTGTTAGTGGATCCATCGGTAGGTTCCATACGAAGGATATAATAAAGTTGTAGTTTAAGTTTTATCATATCTTGATTTATGGTTAAAGGGCTCCTGAGGACCCGTTCCCATACGTTTATTATCTTTTAACACCCTGACTAGTCTCGTACAGTCAGAATCATAAGTCAAATTGGGCTCACCCCAATACATGTGAATTTTGTTTAACAAAGAAATTCTAATCAAAGTATATTCAGAAATCCTAAGTGTGCCTCCTGGAACCCAACCTTCTGTTGGCTATTCATTTGGGAGGAGCAGGGCGAGAATTCCAAGTATACGATGCTACTTGGCATCTCTCTTCCTTGTGGTCCAGTATAATAGCTTACTTCTTGCTTCAGGCTATCATATTGGGACAACCCACGTTTAAATACTGTTTTACCCGGTAAGAAGCATGATCTCCACCTTTTTTATTAATTTTTTTTTTGTTGCACTAAGTGTAACTTCATGTTTTTATTAATTATTTTTTTTTCGTCTAACGACTTGAACTCGGTACGCCTTCTCATTAGATTACCGTGTTCCATGTCCGAGGATGTAGGCTAAGCCATGAAAGACTTCTTTTAATTATGAGAATTCCAATAACGTATCTTCTATACCACCCACATCCCTGTAGGTTGTCGAGTGATTTTTATAATTAAAATTATCTCAAATAATTTGTAGAAGAATTACGTTCTAAGTTCCTTTTGTGACTGTAGTAAATGAAATGCTTCCCAGAATATCTTAATAAATGAATGTTACGACAGTGCGTTACCCCGCTCCGCTTTTCATATTGCAACTTCACATCACTAACAAAAATGTGTGTTCCCCCCTTCATTAATTATTGGTTTTTCACTCACTAATCGTGTTGCGCTCTCGACACACAGCCCCCACAGGCCATCGAGTAAGCGAGATGTCATGATTAAAACCTGCGCGAGAGTGAAACAGACGTATGTTTCCTTCAATGTTTCTTCATGCGGCTGCTGTGTGTTAGACTGCACTGCGCTCCGCCCGGACCGCGCTCCGCTCTGATGTTACTGACCTACGACAATAATCGTGCTCCCTCCACCCCGAGTAAGCGAGGAATTATATTTTACACGCGCGACACATTATATCGGCACTATTCATCAATTCCGTTGTTTGGAAATGCAGTGGTGACTGGACAGTATGCATCTGCGTATTTCAAATATTTTCTGGTGTAGTTTCAAACACTGTGGATGTTCTGAGTGTGTGTCTTTCTCAACTAACCTGTGTCCTAGAAGCGCGTCAGAATATCGACTCTTTTCATAAATTCCCCACTAATATTTTTTTTTGTCGAATACGTTTTGTTTACTGGGTCAGTGTAATTCTAGGTGTCCTATATAATTTCTAGTTTGGTATTGAGCACGGATACTATTCTGTGTTGTTGTCTTTCGCTTCTGCGATTGTTAATATTTTTTTTTTGACGTTAATTGTAGTCACGATTTATCCACATGGAACTATTCCTTCTTCATGATATTACCATAATCGTAGTAATACCTTCTATCTTGTTTTGTTACATACAGGGTCAAATTAGTTATTCTCTTCTTTTTTTTTTTTTTTTTTGGAATGCTCTATTCAGTTCACCTAGATCTAATCGCACCCGTTAAGAAAATTTGTGCGAATCATAAACTTGGTACACTCTCAACCTTCCTATAATTTTTTTTGAGAGCTGTAAATGAGCGAAGCACACTTGTGAGAATGTGTGTTGAAGGAATTTTTTTTTGTACATTTCTGGTTATGCCAGGCTTGTAAATCTGTGCTATGATGAGCGCAATAATAAACTTTGGTACACTCTCAACCTTCCTAATTTTTTTTTTGAGAGCTGTAAATGAGCAATGCACCCTTATGATAATGTGTGTTGAATGAAATTTTTTTTGGTACATTTCTGGTTATGCCAGGCTTGTAAATCTGTGCAATAATAAGCGCTATCTGATGTTTAAATGACATCTTTCGTCACAGCATTGTTGGCTTAGAGCAAACATCAATTTTAATGAATCTTTTTGTGTTCCTAATTAAGGCCACAAATCTTCTTAATTATTAGTTAATATTTTAGTCGACTCATAACGTTAGTCTACTGATAATTTGTAGTTACTACTTCTCTAATAATCTTAGACAATTTTTTTGAGTTGCAACTCGTTTTTTTTCTTATTTAAGTATATTCTTAACCTTTCTATTCGATTGAGATGAGGACGCTCGGATCAGTCTTATACAACTTTGGCATACTCAAATCTTTCTCTCTTGTCAAGAGGTAAGATAATATTTTTTTTTTGCTGTTTTGGTTTATTATTGGAATTTTCCTAGTTTATTCCACGTATTTTTCCCAAACTAGGTGGCGCTCCAAAACTTAGTATTGTGTCCTAATTACCAGGACAACAGCTAGCATGAAGTTTAACATCTCTTCTTACTTGTCGATCCGTAATCTTTGGGCAACGGATACCTTTCTTTTATATATAATTGTTTTTTTTTTTTTTTTTGAAGTGAATTTCTTTCTTTGCAGGATACTCTTATGCAATTGTAAATCTACATAATAATTCAGAAATGTTTGCGTGCTTTTGACAATACTTTACCGTATATGTGAACATCACGCTCAAAATACAAATGCTACGTCAGATATGAATCTGCGCAGAGCGGTGAAATTTGCTCGAGAACGTTCTAAGATACAATTGGCAACGTTAACTTTAATATATTAAGAGCTATTTAAAAAACTTTATTTTTTTAGGATCTTCATACAAATTTTTCAAAAAAGACAGAAAGCCATCTTTTGGAAACAAAATTACTCATGTAAACGTTGAATAGAATCTTGGTATTACGGTATGAAAATGTTATAAAATAATTGGAGATTGATTCGTTATACATATAAATGTTATTCAAATCTTATTATTCTTGATAAGTAAAGATTTAATGCAAAATTTTGGAAATATAATTCCTCCATTTTCAAATTTGACACATTTAAAAAAATTTATGGCCGCAGTTTATGTAAATCTGTCGTAGCCATTGAGTAGGATGAGTAAGTACCTGATAAAATCATATTAAACGTTGGTAAATAATAAAGATACATGAAATTAAATTCATAATACATTTTAAATATATTAATCGTAAAAATGATTTTTGAAAATTGAAATGAGTATAAAAATTCTTTAGTAGATTTGGTCGATAAAACAGAACTCTGAAAGAAAGCGAATCTGACAGGAACTAATGACGTTCCTGTTTATCAAAATCATAATGGATTTGTCAGGTAATTGTGCATGTTTATTATAGTAAAAAATATATTTGTTTTATCCACATCATAATAATTAAGAAATACTGTATAATATTCATATCTCAATTAATCACATAAAACAGATTGTTGTGGACAAAATCATCGAATATCACTTTATTTGAAGATCACTTTATTTGCTATTATAATAACAAAATTATCTAAATTCTCAATTAATTGGTATGAAGATAAATTAAAAACAGTGTTAAATATATATTAATATTTTATTGCGTTAATATAACAATCTTTACGTATGTTTCATAATACGACAAGAAGCATTATATTAAAAAAGTATGGTATGGGATAATTGGTGTAGTAGTTTCTTCCGTCAACAACATATTCTCTTTAAATACATCTCAAACATGATCCTGTAGAATAAAGAATCCTTGAAAGACCAAAACTGCAATCGTTGGATGCGGTATGTGCAGATTGACAGGTTTCGACCAAGTTTTGACGCAAAAAAAACCCAAAGGTGACTGTCACAGCCCAATTTGATGAAAGATAAAAGCAATCAAGGTTTGTGACACTGAAAATGAATAAATTAATCATCAGTCAGTAAATATTTGCATTTATTTTTCTTTACTAACCCCTTTGCACTAATGGTTGAATTTAAAATCAAATCTTATAGTTTAGCATAAATCATATTGCTTATATATTTTGAAAAAGAGTATGAAAGTTTTAGCTCATTTGTTTCCAATTTGGTTAACATTTCAATGTGATTCATGCATTCTTAAACTAAAAAAATAAAATACTAAGCGATGGAAAGAATGTTACAGAAAATGACAATATTTTTTTATGTTTCTGAGTCAGTACTTAAAAATTACAAAGAACTGATTATATAATAAATATTAATAAACAACATTAGGTACCTACCGAAAATATCTACTGAGCAGCAAATAAATGCTTCCAATATTTTGAAATTGGAAGCATTTAGCATTCCATCACTCTCTTATTTTTTTGACAGATCAATATTTATCAATATTGAGTGACATTGACAATGAATTCTACTAATCTATGTATTAGTAAATCTATGGTTGGTGTGGCGCACTATAATCTAATTAAAATAAAGCAGCGTATTTTTCACAAATCATTCTTCCAGGATGGGTTGGCTAAGAATAATAAAATAATAATATTGCTTAACCAATTTATATATTATATTTTGTGTGTAAATGACATCTACTTCATATTATATTTTTATGAAGGTTGGTTTTACAGACACTATCAAATGAAAATATGTATAGCGGAATAAAATGTCGCCTATAATTAATTAGTAACTTTGCTACGTCATAATTAATTAGATATTAAATAAAAAAAGGTTTTAATTATTTATATGAATAAAAAATATATTAATAATAATCAATTTTATAAATATACAATATTAAAATGAATTATTTCTGTACTGTATGCACTGTCTTCATCTATGGTATTTTGCTTTCGTATGAGCTGTCAAATTTTATGCGCAAATACACAAATACACGATAATTGTAGAGATTGTCGGTGACGATATTATTGTCCTAGATAATATAATAATATACTGTATTATTGTGTTTGTGTTGACATTAAGTAATGACTTATGTGTAATGTTGAGTTATTTTTTGTGTAATGTTTAGTACAAAATATATATTTTAATTGTAAGAGTGGTTTGTCGAAAATAGACATTAAAACTGATTCATTCCTTGGAAAAACATGTCAGTATGTGTTTGATGGATGGACTAAGATTTAAATTCATTAATTTGGATTTCTGGTCTTCAGGTACGTAACCTATTTCATAGTTTCAAAAAACATATAATTTATAACCTAAAAATAATTATCAATACAGATTCAAACATCACCTTCATTTTCAACCTGTGGAACATTATTCCAAACTCCTTCCAATGTTTTATTGGAAATTATAAAAAGAAATAGACATTAAATGCAGCAAATTTAAAAGGCTAAATAAAAACATTTGTCAACACACATATTTTTTTGTTGCAGATAGATGTTGCAGCCTGATAGAATGAAGGAGCCAGTCATTGCAAGGAATCACAGAGATGGCAGAGCAATAGGTATCTGATAATATTTTGACAAGGGGATGAACTGATGAGAACGATGACTATAACTTTGCTTGAACACAAATCAATTCTAAGTAAGTATTGAATCTTCTCAATAATGACTTATCAATATCAACGTTTGTAATTATAGATTTATTTTAGAATTTATTATTCAGTACATTTAATTTTACTTCTCACTCCTAAAATATGTTCTTTTTATTAAACTCATGTTATATCCATTACTTTATTTAAAAAGTGTAATCTCTTATTTGTTTTAAAATTATGCGTAAGATAATTTTGAGATACCTGTCTAACCTTAGAAAGTCCCATCCTAATATTGGTTTTATTATTATAGATAAAGACTACGCTGGGCCAGACATGAGCAGATAATGCCATCATTGCGAGCACCAAAGAGAATTATGGGTGGACATCCGGCCGAATTGGAAGACCTAGGCTGCAATGAGAGAATGAAGTCAGGAGGGATGCCGAGCAACTTTTTGACCCACGAAATCAGGACAGATGTAGAGACAGGGTTAACTCTAGGCGTCGAGTATTGGAAGCCAAGGCTGAATTAGGCTGTAGCGCCATCGGAAGAAGAAATATTTATAGATATTATGTTAAAATAACCAACACCAGGCCGATTAAAACGTCATTTACTTATAAACGTTTCACAATTTTTAATATTATTCTTATGAATATGAAGATTACCTATGTATATTTAATTTGCAGATTATGTGTATTAAGTAAATACTAAAAAGAGCATTCATAGATTTGTTAAAAGAACCTAGCAACATCATTAACTTACAAGTGATTGCATTGGAGGGCAACTATTGTTAACTAAATTCCAAACTATTAATTTTTTTTAAATTTAGATATATTATTATTTTAATTTCAGAATTATTATTATTGTAAACCTGTTTTTTTTTTGTTGAAATTTAGTTGATGTTTCTATAATCAGACCTCTTTTCCTGTAACATAGAAAAAATTCATATTATTACAGACTGATATATTCAACATTACACCGTTATTTATGGTCAATTTTAAAATGCCATTTTTTTTTAACATTTGACCAGTACTAACTGGATTATGACTTTCTTCTCTTGCTATTTCGAATGGCTTTGTGTGATGACTTCACGTTAACAACGTTCCTTATTTAGGTGGTCAAATTGAAATCCTTGAGTATTCGACAAATTCAACAATCTGCCAAGATGCTAGCGGCCCGTTGCATTTATGCCTTCCATAATTCGTCTATGGAGCTGAGATTCCTAGGATTATATCTTATAATGAATGCAATGCCAAAATGTTTACAGAATTTTAAAATGTGTCAAAATTTTCAAGATATTTTCTTACAACAATAACATTTACATGTTTTGTATATCTCTTATTAATTGTCAACTCTTGGTATGACTTATATTAAGCACCTATGAGAGATGAGAGTTCTAATTCTCTAGAAGTACCTAAATATTTATACTCAAAATTATCATTTATTAAAAAGTTTTACCATGTTAAATGAAGTTTATCAACTGCAAAATACCTTAGTTATTTATTATAAAAGTGTGTTTCTTTACCAATTGTATTGATTGTTTTATTAATGTAAGTAAAATTAATTTTTGAAATTGAAACTCCCTTTACGCCCCACTTAGGGGCATAGGGATTTAATAAATTGGTGGTATTATTGCCATAGCAACTTGAAATTTTTATTATTACCCTATTCCTTATATTTTTAATAAGCAATCTACACTGATTTTTCTATTCACACGAAGGCTGGATGTGAGGTGCAGGTTCGAATCCTTGGCCACAAAATTCTTTACTATGCTTAAAATAATTAACACCCACTTCTGGTAAGAAATTTCTGGTTCCAATTCCCAGATGGGTCAGAATATTTATAGGAGTTTTTTATGCAATTTTATGCAGACAATTTTTCATACAAAAGATTTTCAGGTACAAAATCACTGGCTCGGGTAGAGGTCTTAACACTTAAAATAATTATGTACCTACCTGTTAAATTTGATATTAAGAATAAATAAAGCTTTGTAGGTACATAATTATATTTTTGCAGAAGAACAACTAAAGCATTTACAGAAATCAAGTGTTCTATCTAAATGTACTTGAAGGGGAAGGTATAGAAGAGATAAAAATGCTATGTTTATGGCTCACCTTTGCTGCCTCCACAGCAATTCTACAAATTTCTCATATTATCTAATTATATCTACCTATTTACCAATTCAAATCCTCAGACTTATAGGTAATACAAACTCGATCAGTCAATCAATTCTCCATTTTTTGACCCCACTTAGGGACATACTTTATAGGTACCATATTTTATTAATCCATAAATCAGGTTCTGTAATTCACATTTTTCTCAACAAACTTCATCAACAATTTTATGGACGGGTAAAAAGGCTAGTGATATAATAATTTTTTTTTTATGTACAAACACCAGAACATTTAAATTAGTTCTCTCCAAATCTTTGAGCTACAAGCTAACCTTAGGAGTGCTCTTAAACTAATCAGTGAACAGTGAAACTAAATCAGTGGACATTTCTCACTTTGAGAAATGTTATGGGCATTTTAAAATCAAAATTAATAATAATCTAAGTGAGCACTATCAGATATTCTTAAGAGATGTCCTTGATGAAGGAAAAATATTGTACAATATATTTTTTTTATGTTTATGTTTACTATTCTGTCACCTTCTACTTCTTGACAGTTGGATTGTTAATTGTATTAATTAATTTTAATAATTTTTTTTGTGGAATTATTGGATTACAGTCTCTGCTTTGAACCATTATTTAATAAATTTTTTTTGTGTTGTTTGTCTAACCGTGTGATAGTAATTATTGATGAATAAATCTAGGAGTGAGAGGTTATGAATGAAGGCCGTTAGGGATGGATGAATAGGTAAGAAAGGGTGACAAACAATTTACCAATCTAGGTTCTACTCTTCATGAGGGTTGTCCCATACTTCCACAATCAAATTTTCTTCTCATGCCATCTTTAACTCCTTATCTATATGTATGAGAATATAAATTTTTTTTTTTTTTTTTGTTTTATACCTAATTACTAAACTAGGGTATCTATCTTTGGTATACCCCTTACAACTTTGGAACTCTTGAAGTTAAATGTTCAAGGATTATTCTAAATTCCTTGATCCTACCTTATTAGATCAGTTACTCCTTAAGAGATTTTTATGTACTCAAAATCTTCTTTTTTTTTTTCTTTTTTTTTCTTTTAATAACTAAAAATCGATTTGTAGCATGTATTTTTGTTATGAAGCTTCACCCGTCTCATAGTACGGAATATTATTTTTAAATTTCAGATATTGCTATGCATACCTACCCCTATACTAACAGGTATGCATCTATATATAATTTGGTTTCTGTTGAACGCGAGTGTAAGCACGTAGTCCACAGGTGCTGTTGCCAAATGTTAATATTATTGCAAGAGTGCAAGTGGAATGGATGCCTATGCATTTCACTCACTCACTTTCTCTCCACCCCTTTTTTTAATTATTTGCGACGCAGATTATATTCCGAGGTTGTCAGACGTTCGCTACTGAGTATGGTGAATGTGAGAGGCAGATATCTTCCATCTCTCTCACCGATGGTCACATGATCAAGGACCTGTTGACTCAAGTAGAAACGACCGTTAAGTATTTTTTTCCTTTATTATTATTGTTGTTTTAAAAGAATAAGCAAACTTTTTTAATTGATTGTAAATTTGATACAATTACTGTTGTGAATTACGTGAAAATCTGAACTTTTGTATATTTTTCCAATTTCCTGTTAAACGCAATAAACAAGTGTTTCTTAAATTATCTAACAACATCTTTGATTAAAAATCATCATCTCCTCCTGGATCGAACTTCCAAAGACCAGAGAGTTCGGAGTCCGCTCTACCAACACTAGCCGAGGCAAATATTCATGGTTAAAAGAAGAAGAGAAACTGAAGCAGATTCCACTCCGATAAGAAAGACACGTAACAATGATTGAGTTCTTTAGATAGTTGGTACGGTAAGTATTGTCGCAGTGAAAGAGATCCCTTTGTCTAGTTTGCCTGTTCGGTACTCGGAACTCAATACTATTCACTAGCGCAGGGCTGTCAATCAAACCTTTTAGGATTTTAAATAAGAAAATTAAATCTGTTCGAATGGTTGGGTGGGGTCATGGGAGCCGTCATCCGCTGGAGGTATCGTCTCAATAAATACCATGAAACGCCCCCGCTGTATGCCGACGTCAGCACCACCAACAAGTCCGACTTCCTGGCGTCCACGTGTGGTCCTCGGACCCCGCGAACCCCGGGCAATGTGACTGTGATAACACGGTCATAGCAGACAGGAAGAGGGCGAATAGCGAGTGTCCAGCGCTATCAAACTGGGCCCAACCAGCTAAGGGAAGGAAAAACCCCTACAGAAAACCCCGGTCCTCCTGGTAGGGGGTTGGGCATGAGGCTAACAACCTCATCCCATAAAACAAACAACGTTACGAAACCCAAAGAAAAGAAAAGAACCGGTCACCCACACGCTAGACAACATGGCAAACGGAAATTGGACAACGAGAAGAAACAAATACGACTGGGCACATGGAACGTGCTGTCTCTTAACCGGACGGGTACCCTAAGGGTACTACTAGAAGAGCTTGATAAATATCGGATGGATATCGCCGCTATACAGGAGGTAAGATGGCTGGGCAGTGGCACCATAGAGCAAAGGAGTCACACTGTATTCTACAGTTGCCATGAGACCTATCACCGTCGAGGAGTTGCATTCGTAATCAGCAACCGGTGTAAACATCTTATCTTGGACTTTAAAGCCATTGATCCGAGACTATGCTACCTGCGAATAAAGAGTCGATTTTTAAACATAAGCCTCATTAATACATACGCACCAACCGAAGACGCAGCAGATGAAATTAAGGATGAGTTCTACGACAGACTGTCAGACACTATAAGCAGATGCCCAACACATGACATTAAAATTATAGTAGGTGACCTGAACGCCAAGGTTGGTAAAGAAGATATATATCGCCCATATATAGGAAAATTTGGCCTCCACGATGTGTCTAACAACAATGGAGTGAGACTCGTTGAGCTAGCGGCCTCCCACAATATGACAATTGGAACAACCCTTTTCCCACACAAACGAATACACCTGGGAACATGGAAGTCGCCCGATGGAAGAACTGTCAACCAGATAGACCACATTCTGATAGATTCCAGGCACAAATCCAATCTCATGGACACGAGGGCATATAGAGGAGCTAATGTTGACTCTGATCACTATCTTCTGGGGTGCGTGCTGAGGGCCAGAATCTCCAATATGAAAAGGGAGCGGGGAAGGCGCACAGCGAGATTCGACACGGAGAAGCTCAAGATCACAGAAACGAGAGAGGTCTTCATGGACACCGTGACGGATGGTCTGAACAGTGTCACGTCTCAAGACCTAAGCGAAAGATGGGAGCAGTGCAGTGAAGTCATAAAAGCTGCTGCGAGGAATACAATAGGTGTAGCGAGACCGAACAGAAACGTAGATTGGTTTGATGATGAGTGTCGCCAAGCGACCCATGAGAAAAACAAGGCATATAGTAGAATGTTGCATTGCAACTCCACCAGACAGTCTAGAGAGAATTACAGGCGTAAAAGAAGGGAGGAGAAAAGGCTTCATCGCAGAAAGAAAAGAGAATTTATGAAAAACGAGATCAGACAAGCACAAAACTATAATAGCGTCCACAACAGCAGAATGTTCTATAAGAAAGTGAACATGCAAAAAGATTTCAAGCCCCGGGTTAACATGTGTAGAAGCCGGGATGGAAACATCATCTGCGAAAGACAGGCCGTTTTGTGCAGATGGGTGGAGCATTTTGATTCTCTCTTAAATCCCACTGATACTGGGACTGCAAGAGAGACGCCACAAGTTCGACAGCAAGAAGCCGCTGAGGATGACCAACAGCCTACCAGAGCGGAGGTAAAAAAGGCCATCGATAAACTCAAAAACAACAAGGCCGCGGGTACTGATGAGATTCCCGCAGAACTGTTAAAAAATGCTGGCGAAACACTCCTGGACATGTTTCATGGAATTCTCTGCCAAATCTGGTCGGAAGAAAGCTTGCCCGATGAGTGGAACAAGGGAATCATATGCCCCCTACATAAAAAAGGCGATCAAATGGAATGTTCCAACTACCGAGGCATAACACTACTTAATTCAGCCTACAAGGTTTTCTCCAATGTGCTCTTTGAAAAGCTTTCCCATTATACAGAACTCGTTATCGGTGACTATCAGTGTGGCTTCAGGCCGAATAGATCATGTGCTGACCAGATATTCACCCTAAGGCAAATCCTTGAAAAGACACGCGAATTCAATGTGGAGACGCACCACCTGTTTATTGACTTTAAGGCTGCTTATGACAGCATATATAGAAATAAACTGTATAGCGCAATGCGAGAATTCAACATCCCTGACAAACTTGTTAGGATGACGGAGGTGTCCATGTCTAGGGTAGAATGTCAGGTGAGAGTGCAGACGGATTTGTCTGACTCATTTGGTACACAGAATGGCCTTCGTCAGGGAGATGCCCTTGCCTGCCTCCTTTTCAACATAGCACTGGAAAAAGCTATCAGAGACTCGGGTTTTACCATTTTAGACACCATATTCGGTGGGTCGGTACAACTGCTGGCATACGCGGACGACATTGACATTGTCACAAGAGACGAGGAGACTCTAAGAGACACTTTCTTGAGACTAGAAAGAGCGGCCAGAGAAGTTGGCCTGATTGTCAATCAGGGAAAAACAAAATATCTTGTATCAGACCCCACCTCTCCTGTATCACACACTGGTCACCTGTCCATTGAAGATTACTCCTTTGAAACTGTTAATAGTTTCACGTACCTTGGATCTCTCATAACGGATAAAAATAGTGTCAGCGATGAAATAAGTAAGAGAATCACATCCTCAAATCGGGCCTACTTTGGGCTTCAAAAGCTCCTTAAATCAAAACTGCTGTCCAGGAAGTCTAAAATAGAATTGTACAAAACCACAATTCGGCCGGTCTTGACGTATTCTTCCGAGACCTGGCCACTGAGTAAACGAGACCAGGACAAACTGGACATTTTCGAAAGGAAGATCCTGCGCCGCATATATGGACCAGTCAAAGATGGAGATCACTGGCGAATAAGATACAACCGTGAGATTTATGAAATGTACAATGACATTAAAGTGTCCACATTCGTAAAGATAGGCCGGCTCCGTTGGCTGGGACATGTATCGCGAGCAGATCAAGACTCGGTTCTAAACAGGATCTTCCGCACGAGACCAGAGGGAAGGAGGAGCATAGGAAGACCGAAGCTACGATGGCTGGATGGCGCTGAGAGGGATCTGGGGCTTTTGGGGGTTGGTGACTGGCGCGCACTGGCGGCGGACAGGGTGGCTTGGAGAAGTTTGCTGAGGGAGGCCGAGACCCACTCAGGGTTGTAGCGCCGCAGATGAAATGAAAATGAAATGATGAAATCTGTTACGATTCTTCTCTCTGACAACTTCATGAGTCCGGTTTTATTGAGGAGGAAATCGTAGTCCACGTCTCTACTTGGGATACCCAGTTTATAATTGATGTGACAGAGGAATTTTCTCTGTACGCTTTCAATACTGTTGGTATGGGTACTGTACATGGGAGACCATATGGGTGAGCCGTATTCGAGGATGCTGCGCACCATAGATGCGTACAGTAGAGTTAAGGTGCGTATATTATTAAACCCGGTTGTTGTTCGAAGAATAAAACCAAGAGTGCGCATGGCTTTGTTGGTAGTTTCGTTTATGTGGTTGACAAATGATAGACGATTATCGAAAATGATGCCCAGGTCCCTAGTTTCGTCTGCGTATTTCAACAATTTGTTTTCGATTGTGTAATTGAATTTAATAATTTTTTTGTTTCTTGAAAATCTAAGATAGTGGCATTTATCGATGTTAAGAAAAAGTTCATTGTTTTCACACCACTGAGTGAGTTGGTCCAAATTGTGTTGGAGAACTTTACAATCCTCGATATTTCTTATCACTTTATACAATTTAAGGTCGTCTGCGAAAAGCAGAAATTTGACGTCCTTAAAAGCTCTCCCTATGTCGTTGATAAAGATTAAAAACAAAATTGGACCGAAATGGCTCCCCTGCGGCAATCCACTGTCTGCAGTGAATTGTTTGGACCTGGTGTTGTCAACCTTTACAGATAGGGTACGACCAGTGAGGTAACTTGCGAACCAATCCAGCAATATGTATGTATTGACATCCTTGTCATTGTATTCTCATCACTATGGAGTCAATCTTTAGCACTTGACTTGGTGTATGAATAAAAGAGTACTGTTGCTTAAGAATGATAACAATATACAACATACATACACAATGTATGTTTCAGTGTTAAGTCATTCTTGTGCAAATTGTGACTGCGATATTTTTATATTGAACCTGTTAGTCATATAAAAATACATAAACAGCGTAATCAGTGTGAAGTTAAATAGTGTACGAAAAACTGCGAGCATGTTTTCTTTAACGAAACATAATAATAAAATCGTTTGGTTGCTTATCGTTATATTTTTATCGGAGACTAAAAATCAAATCAAAGGTAAACAATAATAATTATTCCATTATTTTGAAAGAATTGTTGTTGTTATATCGATCGGTCCTACGTAAGTTATGGTATCCCACAGAATTGCGTTTTTCATGTTTTAACGGAAACATGCTTCATTTTATGTATTTTATCACTTCTCAAAACAGAAAGTTGATATCGATATTAGAAATATGTTTTTTGATACACGTCAATTATGGTATCATCACTTTTGAAAAAATAGTCCCACGTATAGCATTGTATTGTCTCTGGACACAATACACGCCGTTTGACTACTTGCGCACGCCTATTGTATGTTCTCTTTACAATATTTTACGACGTTCGACTTAACAAAAGATGGATCATCTATTATTTTGTTTTTATTTATTAAGAAATTAGTTGCCGTGTGTACGCGCACATTCAATAAGACTTTTGTTCACTTAGAGCGTATTTTTATGAGATGGCCAAAAAAAAAATCAATAAAAATAGCAAATATGAAATAGTTTATGCCGCCGTTTGGAATATAATATTATTTAACTCACAGCAAATATGTTTGTTCGTAACTTGGGTAATCTGTTCATTATTCATGTGTTACACTGATCTATTTCCCAATTAATACGAATTATTAAATATATTAATTGAGTAATTTCAATTCTGCAACGACGTAAATAATTGTATGAAGAACTTACAATATTTTACATGGCTTAGGCATTAAAACAAATTATGGTAAGTGTACTTTAAAATAATTTACGTCGGAAAGCGGAATTGAAAACGATATGGTATGATATCTTACCATAATTTACATCGGAGTATTAGGACATTTTTTGTTGTATGTTATTCATACCACATTATACGCGATTAGGTATTTTAAACATAAGACATTTTACACTTCAAAACTTTTAAATAGTCGCAAAAATTAAGGTTTTTTATACTCTCTTAGAATCTCTTTTGCCTTTTGTAACCGAATCAAGTGAAATAAATGTTCTGATGGACGATCTCTTTGAGAACAAGGATGACAAAAGCTCAAAGAAGAGTAGGTACATTCAACATCCATAAGTTTGTTTATTTTTAATTATTTTCCTAGATATTTTTTTTGTATCGTAAGATCTATAACATTCACTACCTTGTTGTAATTTACATTTCCGGAAGAAATGCGTGGTTTGTAAATCTACACGTCGAAGAAAGTGTCGGCAGACTGCAGTATTAATCAACTGTTTATTTAAAAAAAAAGCACTATATCGAATATCATATTGAAATATGATTTCTCTGAAATACACTGATTTCGAACAAATCAACTACAGTAACCGAGAGTAATTGGTGTTATAAGTGGAAAAAAATGTGTGGGTAAGATTTATTCCTTCCTCCTCAATACGAGAGATGTCTCTATAAGAGGACACACAAAACTTAAATAGGTATTATGTTTTGTTCATGCCGAATCACTCTAAAACGAGTGCAGAGCTAAAAAAAATGTTTTGTTCAAATAAGTAGGTACTTACAGTTTGTAATAGGTATCTAAGTAAACTCTTATATTACCCATCACGCCGTTTCCCAAAATTGGTAGGCAGAGAGTACGGATTTCTATTCTTTCCTATCCAAACGAACCTCTGGATAAGTATTGTATAAAGACATTAAATAGGTAAAAAGATAATATATTTTACGAAGTTTCAAATAAGGAATATATTCCTAAAATCTCGTTGAATTAAATGCTTAATCCTTGATTTTCAGAAAAATATTTATTATAATCCTAAATTCAGCGTGTTCGATCGCATTATAGTCTTTGGAGTCAGTCGAGTCGTAGGTACTATTGCAAAAAAACATTATATTATAAACAATAAAAATATTTACATCCCAAAAGGAAGATCAGCGTGAACAATGACACACGTGATATTGGTTTATAAAATTTAAAGAATTTAACTTGAAATCGAGTATCCTTTTATAATGTTCCATTAAGTACCACAGAGGTGGTACCATTGTTGGTCAAGTGGTTGGTACCTCGCATTGTTTAAAAGTGACTTTTGTTGAATGTTTAGTTTGCAAAAATATACAATGCTGTTTTATTATTATTGCCTGTAGTCTAAAGAGCCATGCCGATAAGGTGTAAAGGCAATAAAAATAATCCTTATATTGTTTTTAAATATTTTTGTCGGCATGCACACAAATATTATTATTGCTTTCTACTTTTACAACTCTTATTCAAAACATTCATTGTTAACCCTAGATTTACAATAAAATATCGCTTCACAATTGTGTAGATTATCTAAAAAGTCTTATCTTTAAGAACATTGTGAGTGTTGGTACTTTCGGTATTTTCAAAAGGATTTTATCCTTTTGTATACGAGCACACGCTAGGGGCTGTCCTCAACACCCTATTATACAACAATAGACAATAGTGGTAGACGTAAACTTTAGATTGCGAGGTTCCGGGTTCGATTCCCGGTGGGGTCAGAGTTTTTATTAGTGTTTATTCACTTGAAGTGTCTACCCGTGGTTGGCCTGTGTAAGATTGGACGTGACGGCTTGACTAGAAAAAAATACTGAGGCAATAAGTTCCTCCGGCTATACCTACTGAGATCCTTGTATAGAAAAGTGATAATTAATTTATTTTTGGAATAAACGCATGGGTAAGTAAGCGTGACATTCCTAAGATTTACTACAAAAATGCATTCGGTAGGATAAAGTTTTTATTCATCCAATCCAATAGGTAGGCAACAAGAGCTCTCCATTGCGCTCGATCTTGCGCAACGTTAATGACCTCCTCCCACACCATGTCCAGATTCCTCAGCTCTGCTTCGAAGGAGCGGAACATAGTATGAGAGGGTCTTCCTCGTCCTCGGGACCCTGATGGGAGGAAGAACAGCCCCCCATCAGGGTCCCGGGTTTATTCATAGTCAGGGGTTTTTATTCATAGTCCTATAAAATAGACTTAGGTACTTTTAAGGGAACAAATACATTTGGAATTATAGCAGCATATTTCACAAATAGATACGATATTTTTTTTCACAATAATTACAGAGCAATCTAATAAAAGTATAAGATACGACAAGAAATTTTTCAAAAATTTCGTAGTACAATATGGTAAGTATGACATACGATATTCGAATATGATTTGGTTACAACGTACACTATGCTATGTGTAAGATACCATATTTTTGTGCAAATAGAAACCGTAGTATAAAATCGTAAGATCATTTCTACCAAAAGTATTTATAATTATGAAAAACTGACAATACAAAATTAAAATATCGGTATTCATTTAGCGCTGTTCAAAAATTCAATTCTCTAATGTTAATTTCTAGATAAATGTATCATTTCAAACCTTTGGATGGCCGTCCTGTAAAGTTGTCATTTTCAACTTACGATACTGTACGTAGGACCCATCGATATTTAAAAAAAAATAGGTTGACTAAATCTTATACGTAATGAAATATTGTATTTTCTTTATATTAAACTACTAGCTGTTACCCGTGGCTTCGCTCACATGATACTGTATTTGCTATATCTTCCTAAACAATGCAGAATTGTATTCTCATCAAAATTAATTATAATAAAAAACATCTTGTCCCATTTCCAAGACTGTCTGAGATGTCTGAGTATTTCTTATTTAATTTATATTCTAAAATTTCCATTAAATAACCTAATTACCTACTATATTTTTATTATATTTTTGTCATTATCAATCTGTATTAGTAAATATGTCTTTCTAATACAAATACAATCAGCCCGAAAACTTAAAAATCACCATATTTTGTTAACTTGACAGACATTTTTTTTAATATAAATAAATCTGTGCTCACTCAAAGTGAACACAAATATACTCATTGACTCTTTCACAGTACGCTACTTAAAGCTTGTGCCGTGAAAGAGGAAGATGCTCGGCACCTGGGATCGAACCCGCGACCTCCGCACGAAACAGTGCGAAAGTCGGCGTTGTAACAGCCAGACCACCAACCACTTCAAATTGTCCTATCAGAATTCCAAAAAACAACTCGAATAACTTTTATTGCTCGGTAGTCACGGTAGTAAAGTGAGTATTACACGGTACATTTTGTATGAAAAACGTCTATACGTATCGAATGCGAGAATCGCTTTTCTTCTAGAAATATCTCTGTGGAGGCGCTATACACGTTTCCCATACAAAATGTATTGTGTAATACTCACTTTACTACCGTGAATACCTTCCAATAAAACAGAGAATAGGGTTACTGGTCTCGAAAAGCAATTAAATTTGTGATCTTTAAAATACTCAATTCAACCTGCTTTGGGCATTTTTCAAGCTACAAACCTTTTTTAAACATTTCAATTTGTATCTTTTACATTGTTGGTCTGGTCATAAGTTTGAACGTCTAATTTATATCATAAAAACCTTCTCCTGACAAAAGCAAACACGATAAAAAAGAATTAGCGATATCGGACCAGCCGTTCAGGCGTGTGTAAGTGTGATAATATGGTGGAAACACGTAAAAAGCCGATTCCGACCCGCGCTGACCGGCGCAAAGAGTGTTGTCTATGGTTTCAATGCATTTAAATGGGCATGCCGGAAAGCGGGTTCCTGCTTTTGCTGTACGTATCCCCATTCAAATGCATAGAAACATTCTTTATTTTAAAGGACGTCCTGTTTTTCAGACCCGAAAATTGATCTGGTCCTTTAATTTAAAAAAAAACAGCGTGGTTTTGCGCGATGAAATATTCGTTACCTATTCAAAATATCGTTCGCTCAGCTAATCGTACGCTCAGTTTTTCTTGGTTAATACCGAGATGTTGACGGACAGCGTTAAACTGATTACGTTATTGAAACCGGGTGTTACTTGGCTTCAATTAACGATAAACAACGTTGCATTGCGTATTAGCATTGTTTTTTTTTTAAATAAATGTCGCTCTTGGTATCATAACAGTTTTTTATTTTAAAAAATATTGATATCCTTTATTTTCATCCTATGTTCTTTATTTAATCGTATCAAATCCTCATATATATAAAACGGGAGCTGGCAACCCTAACGACATAAATATCTTATAGGTACCTACCTATTTATTCATTAAAAAATTTACCTTTTTCGTGTATAAAATTCGCATTAATATTAACAAAATAATATCTTCTCTTAAGAGAAAGTATTCACAATTCTTCGATCTTATTTTTGCACCTTTATTAATAAAATGATCTTTTTGCAAAGTTCTCGTAATTGACTATGTATAAGAACACGTAGAAAGCCGATTCCGATCCGCGCCGACCGGCACAAAGAAGGTTACTATGGTTTTGAATGGGGATAACCACACAAAAAGCAGGAACCCGCTTTCCGGCATGCCCATTTAAATGCATTGAAACCATAGACAACAATCTATGAGCCGGTCGGCGCGTGTCGGAATCCGCTTTCTACGTGTTCTTACCCTATCCTAGGCCACACGGAATTTGACCTTGCTCTTGTCCACGTGTAATCGTAAATGGTAGGTATAGATAGGTACCTTTGCATTGTGTTTCAACGAAATATAAGGCCCACTCTCCACGGATTCGAGCGTATGAAAGCGGAAATATTCTGTTGCATGTTGATTCTGTGATGTCTTTGTTATGTTAAGTTTTTATATGTTACTGTACCAATATACAGTAAAGTATGAATAAAATAAAATAAATTCCGATACTTATACAGTAAAATAAATTTTAAACGATTTCTTGCAGCTGCACAATATACAAAAGACACGAATTTTTATTTATTATTTCGCATTATTTATTTATTATTTCGCATTATTTATTTATTGCTATTTATGTTGTACCCCTGGGCGTGTTTATTTTTGATCAGATAGTTGAAAAGTATCTGTGTTTGTACAAGAATGCTATTAATTATTGTGATTTATTTCTATATATAAATATATTTATTTATGCAATTAACGGGCTTTCGCCTTTTACAGTTTTAGAGTAAAAACAAAATTTACATATTATATTAAAAAGGAGAGACAAAAATAAAATACAGGATCAGCTGTGTTTACAAAAGTAAATAAAAGAATATAAACGATTAAAATATAGATTATACACATCTTACAAATGAGTATATATATTAACATAGGCACCCGCACGTATGTATGCAAGCGGTAGAATGCACCCGGTACCGTGTACCATTTCATAGTTTATTGCGAAATAATAATAAGAAACAAAAAAATAATAATAATAAGAAACAAAAAAAAAAAAAAATAAGAAACAAAAAAAAAAAAAAATAAGAAACAAAATAAATAATGATAATGTAGAAGAAGATTAATTAACGCATTTAACTTTAAATGAAGTAATAAGCTAAAGACGTCTTCATCACACATTTAGTACGCCGGGCTGCACGGCGTACTTTGTCGGGTCTCGTACGCTATGCCGCGCCGCCGGCCGCCCGTGGACAGTAGGCCTTTATTCTATCTACTCATATTATTAAATTTGATGCAAAACTCAAAAATATATTAAGCGTTATCTCCTCTTAAACTGAATCTTTGACAAAACAATGAAACAGTTTAATTTTTATTTTAAAAGAAGAATCTATATATGAATTTACAGCCTTCTAAGTTCATTTATCTAAGAGATATGTGATCCAACTGTCGATGGCCTGAGTCGGTACGAATTGTATGAAACGATGTCGTCAATAAATTAAATTTTTAAAAAAGTTGTTAGGAAAAGTTCGAGATGTACTGCTATGATGTATATATTTTTTATAGAAAAATAAATTATCTAGTTATAGCGTTTCGGCGTTTATCGATATTTTTATAAAATTCTGAAATATAGGCACTGAAACTCGTAAATTTGTCATAAAAAAAATATTTTTCTTTATAAAAAAAGTTTGAGAAATCCTGGAACTTCTTCATTAAATTATATTTTAGATATTGTATTTTTCTATATACATACACATTTTTAGGGTTCTAGATTTTATGGTTTTTGAGATATACGAAAAAATTAAATAAAAATTCAAAGATTGATTACCCCTGACTGAAAAAAAAATTCAACATTCTGAGTACACAAATTTTGTATGCTTAAAGTATTCAATATTTTCTGAAATTTTAGGATCTGTGTATCAAGCGAATCAAAAGTTATAAAGAGGAGACGGATACACACACATACACGTTGGAAAAGTGCTCCTCACCCCCTCCCCTCTAATTACTGATATCTTTTGAAAACAAAATAGTATAATTTGACTCTTTCTGAAGAAATCATTTTTTTGAAACTTCGAATAAACCAGTTTTAAACTTTTTAGGAGGCACTTAAAAATCATCCCTTTTTATATGTGCCCTATTTCGTCCCTTTTAGTTAAATTTTGGAAAAATTGCCGAATACGCTAACACTCATTTCTATAGAAGAATTCATATGCCAAATCTCAAGTTCGTACCATGTCTAGTTTCCGAGATATTCGCATACTTTGAAAAACATTCAACCCTATTTTTCACCCCCTTAGGGGTGGAATTTCCAAAAATCCTTTCTTAGTGGAAGGTTTTGTATTGAGACCTACCTGATTTCCAAATTTCACTTCTCTACGATTAGCCGTTTGGGCTGTGCGTTGATGAGTCAGTCAGTCAATCAGTCAGTCAATCAGTCAGTCAGGCACTTTCCTTTATATTAATAGATTGCATTGCATCTAACCCATTATTTGAATTTCGCGAACGAACTTTTCGTCAATGTAGAGTATAGTGCGAAAATAAATGAACTATCCACTAGAACGCTATGTCATTTTGTTCTATGAAAAGGTCGTTGATTTTCAAATAAAATAATAACATAGGATATTTTTATTAACTAACTAGAAATCTGTCTCAGCTTCGCACAGCTAGATAGATATTT
The DNA here is from genome assembly GCA_963576905.1 of Mystacides longicornis. Lineage (NCBI taxonomy): Eukaryota > Metazoa > Arthropoda > Insecta > Trichoptera > Leptoceridae > Mystacides > Mystacides longicornis. Next base: position 11,116,809 of record OY756436.1, read on the forward strand.
CAAAAAAATAGTTCAGTTTTCTTATGACCTTTATAGATCCCTAACTTTATCAAAATATTATATAGTGTATGTTAATCTGGAAAAATGTAGCATTCTAATGGTCCCCTCCCGTCCGGCTCATACCCCAGTGATGCCTATAGATATCTCTGCCGCATTTCAATTACATTTTTTAAATAAAAGAACACTTATTGTGGCATAACTATAAAAGTTAGACATATGCTGTCGGGACACTTTTTGTAGATAATTTTGTCTTCTACAAAGTCGTAGTACATCATTTTATTCTGTCATCAATAGTTTTCACAGCGCACGCGATGTAAAGAATATTTTAGGTATTTTTTTACACCTTGAGTTACATTATTGGAGTTTTAGTAAGGATCGCAAATATTTTTGAAAATTCAATATAGCCTATGTTCACCCGGGAATAGTGTAGCTTCCCAAAAGTGAAAGAATTTTTCAAATCGGTTCAGTAGTTTCGGAGCCTATTCAATGCAAACAAACAATCAAATCTTTCCTCTTTATATATCAGTATAGACAAAATACACCTATTTTTAAGAGGGAATCTCGCATTCGATACGTATAGACGTTTTGCATACAAAATGTATCGTGTTACTCACTTTACTACCGTGACTACCTTCCCATAAAACTTAGAATAGGGGTACTGACCTCGAACCGGTCTCGTTACGGAGGGGAAGAGTCAACATGTCGAAAGTAAAATTCATTCGGTCGCGAGACCCTCAGTCGGTGGACTTACTTTCTGGATACGCCTCGTACCTACATATATTCCGAATCAAAAATGATTATCGTACTAGGTACGTACTGCAACATTTGTTTTATTTATTTTAATTGGTATACCTACTAACTATTACAAAGTTACATAATTCATAATTCAGTGAATAAATGAGTAGGTATTCTAAGAAAATTTTACAATTAATTTATTTACCTATGTATATTTTTCCATTTCATAAATAAAAAATCAGCACAATGTCTGTGGAATCTCAATACAGATCTTCCCGTACAAACTCCTTTATATATGACAGCTGACAATCAATCACGGTTGATTCTTCCGACTGCACGTGGACTGTATTTGCCAAAGGACGGTGAAATGACTCTGGCATGTCCTGGATCCAGTAACACAATAATGGGAACAGGTAATTTAAATTTAATATGTGTTTTCGCGACACTTGATCAAACGAAATGTTCATATTATAAACGAAAATTTATCTACAAAATGCTGATTTTTTTTGGCATTTCTGAAAGTTTCATTGGAGAACTTACATTTATTGAAATTGAATATAATATCACACTTTGGTTTGTTTTGTTTTTATTAACAATTTTACGTTGTTCTCGTAAAATTTGGCGGTTTCGTTATAACGCTAACAATAAAAGAAAGACTCAAAATTATTTTTGATAACTTGTAGAATAAATTATGAAATTTGCTAAAACATACATGAACAGAAAAATATTTTCGAATTTCGAATATATTAGTTGTTTATGTTTATACTAAGTTTCCGTTTGATCATGGTACCTACTTATGTTGATATTTTTTAGATAATTCTTTCTTTGTGGCTTTCAAACAAGATTACCTAATTCGTAGAAAATAGGCCGCTTAAGATAAAAATTCAAAGTATGAATGTTTCAAATTCAATAAATCCCATCTCTTTTATTGCCACATTTCATATTTTGATCGAGTGATTTAACCATAACATTTTGCATATTATTATTATCCCGCACATCGCAAATTGTAAAGAATCATCATGTTTTTTTATGACTACCGTGTTTGACGCCAGTTTTCTTGAAAATGCGACTCTAAGCAATTGTTGCCGATGGTTATTATAATAAAACCTTGCCCTAAGCGGGCGTCCATTAATCACGTGAACCCAAAAGGGGTGGAGGGGGGTACTAAACAAAATTCACGTAGGGGGTGGGGGAGGGTCTAGTGAGAAAATCACGTAATTTTCGGGGGGAGGGGTATTTTGAAACATCACCAAGGGTGGGGGGGTCTAAAAAGTTGTAAAAAAAAAAACATCACGTAATTTATGGACGTCCCCTAAGCATGTCATTTTTGTAGATGTGAAAGCGATGACATATTGTCATGGATATGTATTTATATATATATTTTTTTTAATATTACCAGGTTTACAAGAAGTGGATGTTAAATGCGACGGCGACAATATGCTGATCTACAACAACCATAAACTCCATTTAAAAAATTTATACTGCACATACCCATTGAGTTCAAGTTCAAATGTAACTCAGACAAATTTACCGTGTGGCTCAGGGAAGATTCAGAAATTAGGGTAAACAATAATTGTTTGTTGGCTACCTACTTTATTCTTCATCTGATTGATTTCGCATTTTATGGGTTTGTACACATCTGAACTGCAACGTATCAGATTTCCATAGTACACCGTGGCTCGCGGTGGTTCGTCACGAACGGCGTGCTATAGAATTTTAATACGTTACATGCAACGTTACATTGATTACGCTACCGCGCGTGTTCAGATGTGTACAGGCCATAAGATGACTAGAACTTTTGATACAAAATATGATTTCAAATTTGCCAAAGTTGTGGTTAGAAAAACTTTTTTCAGAGGTTCCAATGACGAAAGTTGACATTAATATGTAATACAAACAATGGCAGACTTAAAAAACAAGTTGTAAAAACCGATCACTGATGGTTATCGTCATGACGTTGCATAGTAATTGGCATTAACCTACCTTGCGTTAAAATTAGTATTTTGGTATAGTAGATAGCGCCTCTACTATCAAATTAGAGGCGCTATCAAAGTAGCGCTTCTAATTTTGGAGCACGTAGGTATTTTTCGCATGCTCATGGCAAATAATAATACCTGCCCCGATAAATCCAATCCAAACTCCCTTTACGCCCCACTTAGGGGCATAGGGAGGCAACAAGAGCTCTCCATTGCGCTCGATCTTGCGGAATGCTTATGACCTCCTCCCACACCATGTCCATATTTCTCAGCTCTGCTTCGAAGGAGCGGAACACAGTATGACAGGGTCTTTCTCGTCTGATGGGAGGAAGAACAGTGGTCTTTCTCGGCCAACTGTCATTCGGCATCCTTAACACAATAATATGCCCATCTCCTCCCCATAATGGTAGAAGTGCTGCATGGGCTCACTCAAAGTGAACACAAATACACTCTTTGACTCTTTCACAGTAAGCTACTTAAAGCTTGTGTCGTGAAAGAGGAAGATGGTCGGCACCTGGGATCGAACCACGACGTCCGCACGAAACAGTACGAAAGCCGGCGCTGTAACCATCAGTCTACCAACCATTCCACATCCCACTTCGACCACAATAAAAATTCAAAACTTTTGTATTGTCAAAAGCACTCAGAGGGTAACCTACTATAAATTTTATGGAACTCTTTGTAATGTTTAATGTTCCGAGCGACATTCCTATAGTGTTTTCTTTCATAAGAACCTTCTCCTGACAAAAACAAACACGACAAAAAATAATTATTAGCGAAATTGGTTCAGGCGTGATGCGATGATCACGCAAAATAGGGTCTATTTTTATAAATAGATTATTATTTCCACAGATACTCTACTTCTAGAGGACTATCTCCATTGATGACTGTGTGTTATGACAAAATCAAGGAAACTGTACTATTCTCTGAGCACATCATTTCTGGAAAAGTTTTCGCAGGTATAATAATTTGACATGTTTTTTTTTTAAATACGAAATGACGGCTATTCTGAAATGAAAAACAGACGATTGAGTTGCGTCGTATCCAATTTTTATTGAGACTTTTGACATTTATCCCCAGACAGCACAGAATATCCCATGGATATCCCAGGGATATCCCGCGGGATATCCCTGAGACATCCCTGCGATATCCAAATGTCCGGCAATATCCCGGGATATTCGGGATATCCTCAGGATGTCCTAGGGATATCCCGAATGTCCCGTGGATATCCCTGTGATGTCCCATGGATATCCCTCATATCCCGATATCCCAGGGACATCCCAGAGATATCCCGCATATCCCGGGATATGCGGATATCCATACGACGTCCCATGGATATCTTGCATATCCCGAATATCGCGCTGGCATTGCAGGAATATCCCGCATATCCCGGAATATCCCTTCGATGTCTCATGGATATCCCGAATATCCCGTAGGCATTGCTGGAATATCCCGCATATCCCGGAATATCCCTGCGACATCTCATGGATATCCTGAATATTCAGAATTACTGTGTAATAATCCTGAATCTCAGATATCAAAATATTAGAGGAATATTAAATAAATGTACGTTTTTTCAATAATGTCTATTTATTGATATATTATATACATATTAGGTAAGTATTTAAATTTATTGCTGTTTGTTCTCTGTGAATAGTAAATAAAAATATTTTTCTCTCCATGATGGTACATATAAATGATGTACTGCGCCGGCGTATGACGTATTTTTTGTGAATAATTGGCAACATACACCTATGAACCAGTTCACATGTCCTCTCGCCACTAAAAGCTGATACTTTCCATACTTTGGTCATGTAGTTGAGGGCTCCACTTTCCATACTGATACCTATGGGAGGCTCAATCCCCGTGTTCACCAATAGTGGTAATGGTCACTCGCAGTCTGTTTTGTCAGTCAGGTTTAATTCAGGTTAAATTACCGCATTTGAAATTATATAAAGATTATCTCTTCAGTTTTCGGTTCAGAATGTCTGTAACAACAACAAAAAATACAATTATCTATAATATTACTGTAGTATAAGCATTTTTTTCATTTGGTTTTGAAAACATCTTCTATATCCCGAGTGGCTGAAAAACCACATCGGGGGTAAGTCTGGAGGTCAGAATATCTGATCTTAGCAAATGAAAAAGCAATAGATAATGGCAAAATATAGTCCAAACACGAAATGTAAGAATTGGCAAGATTTCTTCAGTGATAGTAAAACTGCGGATATGACGACTAAAATATTTAATGCATTCACGAATTAATGCATAATTTACAATAATTACTAATACAATACTTACCCTTTAAAGAAAGACCTTAAACACAATATTATTTTAAACACTAACAGTATTAACGCCATCTTGTCACATTCATTTACCCAATATTGCGAAATAATTATTATGAGCAACCATATACATATACGACCAAATAGTCTGCCAAATTCAGCCACCTACTGGAAAGGAACAATACAATAAGATGAACATGAACACTGTCTGTATCAATAAGTGATAACTTTTTTCGAGTGCGTTTCTTTCAACTTCCATTTCATTGAATATCTTGACATCCCTGCGACGTCCTGCATATCTCGGGATATGCAGGATATCCCTGTGACATCCAGAGGATATCCCTAATATCCCGGGATATGCGGGATATCCCACGGACATCCAGAGGATATCCCGGGATATGCGGGATATCCCATGGACATCCAGAGGATATCCCGAATATCCCGGGATATGCGGGATATCCCGGGATATCCCGAGATATTTGGATATCCCAGGGATATCACGGGACATTCGGGACATCCCTGGGATATCCATGTGCTGTTTGGGATCTATTGTGAAAATGTTTTATCCAATATATTAGTTACGTAACTACTGGCAACCGATTAAGTTCTAAGCAAGAGCTTCTTGCGTTGAGTTGGAACGTGAATTTTTAAGAATACCAGTCATTATCTGACTTTAGAACCAATAGGTACAGTCTGGCTAAATAGAGTAGAAAATAATTGAGGGCGCTGCAGCCATTTGTATGGCAACATATTTTAATAAGTACTCTACATTTTATAAAGTAAAGTATTGTAACCGCCAAAATATTAAACAAAATACTATTCAATGTGGTATCATAATATGAAATGCTTTGTAGAGGTTATTTAAAAGAATTTAATAACGAACTGTACCAGACATGGCATCAAAAAAGAGATGGAGAAACAATTCTATGCAAAACGAGTCAAAAATGCTATTCAAGAGATAAGATATAATGAGTGCTGTAATCCACAAAATGGTGCTTACAACTGCTTACTATTCTATGGCCGAATTTCAATCATATAAATGTCAAAATGTTTAAACATAACATATAATTTATTTGTAAGTGAATATTATAGGAATATACAAAAAAAAATGTCGGAAAATATCCAAATTAGTAAAAGAGGTACTTAATAATTTTTAAAATGAATTGGGATGTCGATGTTGTATTTACCAGTTAGAATTGCTGTCCATTCGTAAACATTTGTAATGTCAGACAATAATCTATGTTCAGTGTTGCCAGAGTGATAACATTTTAGTTCATCATTAATTAATTTCTACTCTTTTTAGCCAGACTTTTGTAGTTAATAATTATAGTGTTCTATCAACTTGTTATAAGCTGAATATTACGTACTTCCTTCGGTAAAAAGGATAGAATAGGGTTAAATAAATAAAGAATAATTTTATTGCAATCTTTCGACGGTTGTGGTTTATTTGCGAATGCCTCTACCATAAAATTTTCATTACATTTCTTTACTTATCATTCAAACAAATGAGATACTTATTAATATTTTCAATAGATGGCTCTCATTTTAGAACCAATAAAATTAACATATAGTGTGTAGAAGATCAGATTGTGATTCTAAATCATCCTTGAATAGCCCATAAAACATATCAAATTTTTATTAAATATCACTTTAATAACTTGAACCACCCTTTTTAACATTTATGTCTTCAAATATTAAGGTTTTACTAAAACAGTTTTATGTTTCAGCTGCTCAAAAAGACAACAAAAGGCCTGGATTTAGGACAAATGGTTTGAAACATGGAATAAAAGCAGCAAACTGCTATAAACAAAAAGAACAAATAAAAAGGTTTTCTCTACTATTGGGTAGCAACGTGACTAAACAATACATCACAACCACTTCTTACTTAGCTCGAGGACATTTATCCCCTGATGGTGACTTCTTGTTTACGACGTGGGCATGGGCTTCATATTGCTACGTTAACGTGGCTCCACAGTGGCAACAGATAAATGCCCGCAACTGGGTACGTATTGAGAACTTAGCACGAGATATTGCTAAGAAATATCAAGAAAATATAACCTCCATGACGGGAATATTTGACGTTCTTCAGCTACTAAACGAAGATGGAAAACTCACCGATATTTATCTAATGGACAACCAACTGTTAAGAGTCCCTAAATGGTTTTGGAAAGTTGTGTATTTACCTGAAAATAAAAAAGGAATAGCCTTTGTGACATCCAACAATCCTTTCCTTACATCGATCACTAAAAATGATTTACTTTGCCCCGATATTTGTGAAGACGTATCTTTTAATCAATGTGAATTTACAGATTTCAGCAAAGGATACACATACTGTTGTGATGTTTCCACCTTATTTAACAGATTAGGTATGAACTTACCATATTCTATACAGAGTAATGTGACTGGTAAACAATAAAAAAAAATGAGTAATAAAATGGCAATTTTTTTAGGCAACCAAACCTACAAAAGTGACACTACTTATTTTTCATTCCTATATATAAACTTTGCCACTTCAGTAAGCAGCAACAGGTGACATCTTTGTCATTTTCTCATCTCATAATATTATCTCTCATTCGTCACTTCCCCATAACACCCCGTCTTCCGTCTGGTACCTCTGAACACCATTGCAGCTTCGGTCTTATAGTCCTAGATAATATATTCATGAAAAACATTGTAGTTAATTAGATTAAAAGTAGTACTGCCTCAGAACAGATATTGTATAGTGAGGCAATAAATTACAAGATCATCAATTACGTCATGCAGGGACTAAAATTACGCTGAGAGCTTAAGAAATGAAAACTTTCAGGGGCATAGTCGGGAAGACCTTCATAGATAGAGTTAAAGACAAAAGGGTAAGGGAAATTTGCGAGGTCGAGGATATAGTAAGATGAGGCAAGCAGCAAAGAAGGTTCTTGTATGCACATGTGAGGAGAATGGACTCATTCAGACTCCTTCATTTAAATTGCAAGCCCAACTGCATGGAAGACTACTCCCAGGCAAACCACCAAAAAAGTGAAAGGACAGCAAGAAGTCAACCTAGCAAGAGGCCAACCCCACCTCTTGAATTACAGGCCACAAGGCGTATATTAAGAAGAGACCCTGAAACAGCAAGAATTTTCAAAGATTATTTCGGGACATTAATGGGGTTTGTTTGTTAACATTTTATTGATTGTATATTATGTGATGAGATTATTATTAAGAATGATGCATCTAAATTTAATATGAAAATAATTTTTATTTTATACGGGTATTACATTTTTCAAGCTGTTAATATTAATTTCATAGCCGCAATCACATTATTGAGAGAATTATCAACTGAAAATTTCAAAATGCGTTGGGTTTTCTGTAGAGTTTTTTTCCAAACCACATTCTTTATCATTTAATAAATATATCTAACTGATAATGAATAATTCTTGTATCTTCTTCAACTTATATATTACGTAGCTTGCAATTATTCTTATTTTTTTGCAATAAAACAGTGAACACATCACAATAAGTCACTAACTTAACTTAAATTATATTGATGAATTTTTATTCTATAAATTAAATTCTCAATACTTAATAGTGTCGGAAAAGTGCTTAGCAGGTCATCATGTCATATATTACAAATTTTAAAACCACATTGTTGGTTGTTTTTATTTATTTTGTTCAAAACGAAATTCTTGCAGAAGGTAAATAAATAAATAATAACTACATATCTTAATTTAATATTACTACTTTATACACTAGATTTTAATAATGATTATTTTTTAAAATATTTTCCCCGTCACTGGATTCCTAAACTGTTATACTTAATTAATACTTAGGTATTAAAAAATATTTTTTTAAAAAATGAACAGATTGAAGAACGTTATTATTTTTAAATGTGAAATGTAGCAAATAAAACTTGTTTAGTGGTTAGGTAACTAATGAAAACTATTTACTTATAATATTTTTGTGCGCTTATAGGAATAATAAAAAACAATTATAATCTTATTTATCTAATCAAATACATTTTCAAACAAGTGTTATATAAAAAAATATGGCCGACCAAAGTAGCATTATAGACATTGAATTTATTTTCAATTAAGTACTTCTGTAGCATGTTATTTATTGATATTGTTTTAAATGCATGTAATTTTTTTTTTTAATAAAATGAATCTGTGCTCACTCGAAGTGAACACAAATACACTTTTTGACATCTTTCATACTAACCAAAGGGTTGTGTCGTGAAAGCGGAAATGGTCAATACAAGAAATGTAAGTACAAAAGTAGAATTACAAAGTAAATTAAGTTTGTTGGTAGCCCAGTGGTTTCTATGTACGGCGTACTGAAGCTCAACCATTTTCACTTTCACAAGACAAGCTTTGCTTTGTGTGAAAGATGACAAAAGTGTTTTTGTGTTCACTTTGGATGCGCCCAGATCCATTTTAATTCTGGAATCAGACATGGAATGTCTTAGATCATTCCATGTCGAATAAATTTTTTTTGATGATTTTTTTTTTTTTTGACCTTCGCCTTATTGGCGTTCTTGGTCAGTCTCAAGTTCATATTATATCTTTATCTTTTTTTTTTTTAATATTGCCTATTTATTAAATTATAGTAGTTACAATTATTATATTATAGTAATACCTAGAATGTAATTAAAATCAAAGTTTTAGAGAGTTCTCCCGAGCAAACCAACCAAGAGACTTCACAATACTCTTTGATGGATCCGCAAGAACAAGCGAAAGCTGGGTAGGAAACCCCACTCCCGCCCGCCCCAGCATCTCCATCAAAGAGTCTGCGCCCCTCATGTGAGAGCATTCCATGATCAAATGGTTTGCATCACCCAATTCTCTGCCACAAACGCAGTTTTGATGATTTTCACATTAAATTTCTATGCAGGGCTGAAGGATTTTTTAAGCTAAGATTAGAAAAAATGTTGTTTTAAGTAGATTTTTAAAGGAAAGTTAAATAAGTATATATAATGAATTTTCGTATTAAATAATCATAGCTATTTTCTGAAATGTTAGACAAGTCTTCGTAATATTTAATTTTATTTTATTAAATTTAGCAAATTGTTCGTGGAAACTAAAAACAGATCTGCCCCAAAACACTTCATTATACATGAAACCTGAAAGAAATGAGTTGATCGTACCAGATGGCGATGCGTTAACTTTGCCAAAAAATGAAAAAATGATAATTGCATGTCCCGGATTAAATAACTATATTTTAGAACCAGGTGAGATGCAATATTATCTTTTAATGGATAGGTAATATTGTCATACATATTATTATGTCTATTCATACAAAATATAGCTCATGTGGAAATTTAAGTGCGCTATACCAATTTTTTTAGATTAAATGTACTTATATTTTAATTTATTTATTTACAACTATGTTCTATGAAAAAATATAACCATCTACAAAAAAGTTATTAAAACCTCACAATTAACATTAAAAAATATAACACATGTAGACTTTATACAATCAACAGGTAAAAAATTTGAGTAATATATCATCATCATCCTCGTCGTTCCCTCACTGCTGAGGATCGTGACCATCACCACTCCCCACCATCCCAACCAGCCGTCCCAAAGTCAGTGATATATAAAATAACATAATTCGTACTTATACTTATGTACTTATAGAAAAAAAAAGATAAGAAAATACAGTGTAATTGAAAAGGCCATATTAAGGACAGTAAAGAGAGACCTTCGAACTATGAAGAAGGGAATTTTTTCAACACTCTACATGAGGACAACAGGCTGCCTTTTGTACGGCAAATTTAAACTTCTGCAGATAACTAGTTACCACATATCTTTGATTTCATGAATAAAAACAAGATATTTTATAATCTTGTTTTGCTCTGCCTTTTTTAAATTTTCACCATACGGAAAAGTGATATTCACGAGAAATGTTACGATCCTTACAATCAACCAATACAATGTCTGAATGATTTGCCTTAATCATTCGAACAGTTTGTATTTTTTTTTATTATTTACTCAAATTTCCACATGACTCATTTTGCATGCAGTGATAATATAATATTATTATGTACCTATCTTTGTCATAATTATAATTATGACACAGGTATAGGTACCTAGAAATAATATATTTTCTAATATTATGAAATAATGTTTTATTGTTAGGAGTAAAAAATCAGGGAGCAAGCAGTTCAAAACAACAACCTAAAGCAGAAATTCTTGTAACCTGTAAAGGCGAAAACCAGTTATTTTACAAGGACAAGGAATTCTCATTGAAAGATTTTGTATGCAAAAAGTCATTGACGCCGGATATTTTCGTAACACAAAAACATTGTGGTTCAAACAATTGTGGGATAGAGATGAAGTTGGGGTATAAAAATTTTATTATAGATTTTCTAATCATAATCATTAGTACAGCAGATAGCTCATTGGAAGTTTTCTGGCATTCATCATGGTCCAATTCCTTATTTCCTTCAGATATCTCTGCAAAATAGGTGGGACACTTTTAGAAGGAAACACAATGATAAATTAAGGAGGGAAGAGTGGAGAGGATATCTTGAGGAAGCTAAGGCTCTACGGGCCTGTGCAAACAATGAAAATAATGTTTTTAAAATAAGTTAATTAAAGTTTTAAATTTTTTATCTTCATTCTCGTAGTTACAACACGTCTTCAAAGGGATTCTTACCATTTATTGAAGTATGTTATGATCGAAACAGAGAAACTGTAATATATACTAAACACACAATCCATAAAAATGCAGCAATAGGTAATAATAACTTATTTCAATACCTGTCTTTAAATCAAAGAACAATTATTATGAATATCCGGAAAACGCTGGCCCACAAGGCGCAGGCCCATCGCTTCTACCATTCTGGAAGGGAGACGGACTTGGCTAAAACATGTGTTTAGAATGCTGAATGATAAATGCGCTGTTTTTCTTCCTGTCAAGACCCTCTTTCACCGTGTCTTGTGGATTTAGACATGGTTTGAGAGGGAATTGAAACCAAGCGAGACCCACCTTAGTAGATGGTTCTTGTTCCCTCCCTTTGCCTCTTAGGTTACAAAGGGAGTATGTAATGAATAATGATCATGTACAAAAAGAAACAAATGAATATTAACTGATCAAGAATTTTGGAGTTTTCATTACCCTTTGACTGGAAAAATAGTCTCCGGCAGTAAGATCCACCGACTGGCATCTATGTATATGTTCATTAATGTTTTGATAATGGGAAATTGTTAAGAATTTTTTCGTTACAGTTACTAGAAACGAACGCAGTAGACCACCATTTAAAGGAGATGGATTATCTAACAAACTGACTCCCGGATTTTACTTTGAACGAAATTACACAAAACAATTAGAAAAATTATTGGGTGCTCAGGCATCTAAAGCGTACACGGAAAAAGCTAGTTTATCTAGAGGGCATCTATCTCCTGACGGTGACTTCCTATTCAGCACATGGGCAAAGGTCTCGTATTTCTTAGTGAATGCAGCTCCACAATGGCAAAAGATAAATGGAGGCAACTGGTTACGTGTTGAGAACTTAGCACGAGATATTGCTAAAGCATATAATGATACTACCTCCATCTCTGGAATATTTGACGTGCTTCAGCTACCAAACGTAAATGGAACACTCACTGATATTTATTTAATGGATAACCAATTGTTGCGGGTTCCAAAGTGGTATTGGAAAGTATTGTACTCACCATTAACTAAGGAAGGAATAGCTTTCGTAACATCCAACAACCCATTCCTGACATCAATAGACGCAAGCGATTTTATCTGTCCCAATATAACTGGGAATATTTTTTCTCTAAATGAACCTGAATTTGAAAATTTCAAAAGTGGTTACACATACTGCTGTGAAGTTGCACCACTTGTCAAAAAGTTGAACATAGCGTTTCCATTTACAAAAAATAATATAAAACTAATGAACGTACCTTACAAACTTAAAAAAAGACCCAGGTAGGTATTATAAAACATGGATTTTAATTATATTATATTACATAAAAAAAAACTCAAAATAAACTAAGTGTCTTGTTGCTTTCAGTTCAGGTGATCTAAGCATTCGCAATTCTAGAAGAAAAATTGATAACTTTTCTTTGCTGACAAAGATGTTTAGTAAAACTCATGTCTGAGCGATTGGTGGAAAATGCAACAATTCCTTTAAAAATAAGGATTCATGATGAAAATGTATACAGTGCCATATAATTCAAAATTATAAAGTTGACTTTTAAAAGAGGAAAATTTAGAAAACAATTTTCAGAGACAACCTCCACATTTTTTTTATCTGACATTCTCATTCAGTCTCTTTTACATTTGACTTGCCCTTTCTTGAGAATGAAATCAATGTGTTAGTTCTGTGTTTCTTTTTACCCCCCCAATTCCACATTCCCAAATCATCTCAACTTTTTACACACAATGTCATACTTTTTTTTTTTACTTCTCTCATTTCTTTCAACATCTCATCTAGAACTACTTTACTCATACAAAATTCCAATTTTTTTTCTCAATGTTCACAAATTTTATTTGACTAACGTACACATTAAATAACATAATAGCACTTCTTCACATGCAAATTCCCATATTACCTAATCATAAAGATATGATATTGAAATTTGTGGTCAGGTTTTTCATTTCAGTCACAAATATATCTTATCAGTTTTGCAATATAAATTTATTTTTATATATATTATTTCATCTCACTTTTATCACAAAATCAATGAAATGTCTTATTGTGTAGCAAGTCAGGAAGTTATTTAAAATAAGATCACAACTTAATCAAAAATACACAAAGAAAATAAAATTACTTTTATGGAGAAAATATTATCTTTTATTTCACAAATAAAATAAATAGATTAGGTTGCTGCATATATTGTGTAGTACCTATTACTTATTTTATATGCAGGAATGAATAATTTTGTATTTACTAGGGTATACTTGGAAAATTGTACTGAAATTATCCACTGAGGTAATTATTATTAAAAACTGCATTGTGCTACTTCTAAAATAAAAATAGGACTCGATATTAATTTTAATTGTATTTTGAAAATTATTCATAAATTTCTACACATGGAATTCCCCAAAGCATTATCTGAATATGCAACTGTAATTTGAAATAATCTATTCCTTTTAAACTGGAAAAATTGTTATCTCGGTATGTATATGACCGACCTCGGTAGCCTAGTTGTACTAGTGTGGACTTCAGATCCGAGGTCCAGGGTTCGATTCCCGGTCGGGTCAGAGTTTTTCTAAGTGTTTTTTCACTTGAAATTTCTACCCTGGGATGGCCTGTCTCAGATTGGACGGGACCGGTTGACTGGAAAAAATTGGCTCAGGCAATAAGTTCCACCGGCTATGCTGACACCTTTGTATAGAAAAGTGTTATATTATTATATGAAGTGGTTAGAATTCTTGTACCACGATATGGAACCTCAAAGACCATAATCATTTTCTTTAATATGAATCCAGATTATTTCATACTTGAGAAAAGAAAGGACTTTGTCCAGATTCTGCAACGGAAACTGAAAAATTTGAGGAAAAGATATTCAAATAAAAAAAACTACAGTCATCAAATAGGACAAGAAATTTCTAGAACTTAAGTAAGAATTTGAAAAGAAAATATTGGACATTAATAAATAAATAAATTTACACTTTTCAAATATGAAGGTACAGCCGATGGGACTTATTGCCTGAGGCAATTTTTTCTACTCAACCTTAGAATAATCAAGTTAAAAACGTTTAGAAAAAATATGAACAGACCGGTAATCAAACACAGGACCTCTTGATTATAAATACAGTGCTTAACACTGATAATAAGAAAATTATATATTCATAAATACCACATTTTTTACCATAGTTTTGCATAAATTTTGTAATACATTTTATTTATCTATCTATGCAACAAAAAAGTTGCTTTTACATTTAATATAAGGCTTTGGTAAAGGTTTTTAACAACACAATAATAATAGAAACAAAATCACATTGGACACTGCCGACACTGCTAATTCAAATAAATTAACATACAAAGTAAAATAATACTAAAGACATCCATACAACATACATAAAATGCAAAGCTTAGCTTTTGTTATACACAACTTTACTCCTGCACAAATTAATATGAATAAATAATTATTTATTTATTTTTACACCAAGAAAAAACTTTCATCAGTCATGATTTTTTTTTTTAAATGTATCTGTGCTCACTCAAAGTGAACACGAATAAACTCATTGACTCTTTCACAGTAAGCTTCTTAAAGCTTGTGTCGTGAAAGAGGAAGATGGTCGGCACCTGGGATCGAACCCACAGCCTCCGCATGAAACGGTGCGAAAGCCGGCGTCGTAACCGCTAGACCACCAACCACTCCAATGATGCTTATACTATGTTAGCCGGAATATAACACAATGTGATATAATAAAATTTATAAGTTGTTGAACATGGATTTTCTTGGTGGAAGTAATTTAAATAATCAAATTTAAATAAAAAACTTTTTAACTATTCCACAAATTTATTGTACCTGACATGTTTCGAAAGGGCACGCCCTTCATGGTCACAGGTTATTTGAAACTTTTCATCTTTCTGAAAGTTTCAAATAACCTGTGACCATGAAGGGCGTCCCCCTTCGAAACATTTCAGGTACAATAAATTTGTGGAATAGTTAAAATTTTTTTTATTTAAATTTGATTATTACAATGTGATATTCTTTAATTTAAATTAGGTACATTCATTTCAAAAATAAAGTCTCGCCCAATGAAATAAAACATTTGCACAAGCAATGTCTACACAGGTATTTTACTGTATTTACTCGCGCTAAACCCTAAATTAAGCGCAAGTCTTTTTTTTAAATGGTCGAGAAATATAACATTCTATTCCGACTAATGCAGTTTTTCAAATGTTAATAATGTAATTCATATTATAAAGTATGGCTAAATTTCACCTTAATCTAATCATATTCCGGGAAATCATCAAAAGAATATCCAGGATACCCTTTAAAGGCACAATAAGCAACTCTTACATGATAAGCGCCGGGTATGAACATCAGTAAGCCCAACACTATTAAAGAATACATTCTGTCACTGTACTGGGAGTCTATGTGGCCAGTTACAATCAGACAGCCAACCAGCAATGTAACAAAACCTCCAATGAACAGTATTCCCGCTAAAATAAGAGCTCTCCAAGGTATTTTAGTGGCTGGCAACTCAAACTGCTCATCAATGAAGTCAGGGTGATTCTTCAGTCTGGAATACCTCACATTATCAAAGTTTATACTACTAGTGGTTCTCCTCTTAGACATCATTCGAAAATATTCAGGTATTCTGTAAAAAGGACACATTTTGAGATTTTGCAGCCTAGTATATGAAGATTTCAAAAAATTATTGATAACAAACCTTAACTGAAGGAGTAATGTAACAGATTTATCTTCTTATTTATGATGTTTTACACTAAATATTCACACCTAAACTTGTAAATATAATTTTAAAGATCACGGGTCGTTCCATTTATATCGATTCACAATAATTACCAAACGAACAGGCCGTACCAACTTATAAACCAACCCCTAAAATAGTTAATTTTTGTTTTTATTGTCATTAATGACTTTGACATAAGGATTTGACGTTTATTATAATATTGCCATATCTAAATAGTGCCAGAACGACGTTACTTTTTTTCTACCCCTACACCAACACCACCTATATAAGAAGGCCTTAGTGCTGGCGGCCATTTTTGGCCTCTCGCGTCACGACCACCTGCGTGTAGACAGAATATATCATAGCGTACAGGTAAGTACATACAGATATAGAAGACTGAATGCTGGGCCTCCCGATGTGACGTAGCGCTAAGGCCTTCTTATATAGGTGGTGTTGCCTACACTCGTTTTCGAGTAAATTTGGAATCGGCTATGTATTTCATCATCCAGTGTTGCCAACGGATTTTGGCCGATGTCGCCGATTTTCAAAACATCATACTAGTATTATTTTCATGTTTAAACCAAAATTGGTTCAAGAAATAAATATATCAGATCTCGGACAGCAGAGATTAGAGCTAACAATATTTGGCTTTGTTTTTTTTGATTTTTCATTAATAAGATTCCTCCATTCATCAACACTATTAGAAAAATTTATTTTTAGTTCTCAAAGTGAGGTACTTTTTCACAATTTTCAGTTTTAGGTCAAATGGAAAAAAAACTATCCTAACATTAAATGACTCAAAAACCACCCTGCAGTAGACCCTTAGTTTTAGTAATTATTGCAAATTATCTCTAGAATAGCACCTTTCAAGGAATTGGGAATCGCGAGAAAAATTAAAATTGGAAATACAGTACTAGCGTAAAAAATGTCGCCCACCGTTTACATAAAATAATTTACATGAGCCTTATATGGATTCAATGATCATCCGTTTGGACTAAAACCAAATCAACAAGTAGTGCTGAGATGCAAATCATAAATTTTTCAGAGTTCATGAGTAGACCAACAAGTAAAATATCC
Source organism: Mystacides longicornis (assembly GCA_963576905.1). Taxonomy (NCBI): domain Eukaryota; kingdom Metazoa; phylum Arthropoda; class Insecta; order Trichoptera; family Leptoceridae; genus Mystacides; species Mystacides longicornis. The sequence goes on from OY756436.1 coordinate 11,134,237, forward strand.
CAAATGACCACCAATACAAACAACTAGTAGATAAAACAGTTCAAAATGGCTTTAGTACAAATATATATATGCTGTAGAGGTGGGAGCGAGAGGACTACCCGCAAAATCTTTATATTGTTATTTTAAAGATTTAGGTCTTCCTAGAACTAAAATAAAAGAATTTCTGAATAGGATATCAAAAACTGCATTGTCCGCATCGTATTGGATTTGGTTGCGCAGAGGAGTGGAGGATCATTCGGAGATTGGTGGGTGAGTGGTGAGAGTGACTTAAGTCATAAAGGGGCCCCTTAAACCCGCATACATGGTCGCAAGCCCATGTAACTCGCCTGTTCTGATTGATGCTCTAATCATCTGTGCTCATGGGCCTGAGTTTAAAGATCAGTGAAACCATGATTGCTTTTCTCTTTTATAACTTCTATGCACTTACCTATGCTCATTCTGTTGATGAAAAATCTCTGATACTACCACAAATATCTCATAAAAATCATTAAGAACTCCCTTTGTAAGATTAGGTTTACCATGTCTCAAGAAAGTAATGAAGAATACCAGAAAAAATTGGCAGGGACAAGATACCACAGGCAACAGACCCTCAGGATGACCGACAGTCAGCAAAAGGCTTAAGCATTGACGCTAGCAACTTCCAGTAATAAACAAATAGAGAAATGGAAAGGACACAATAAAATAAACATGTTAACACAATGAAAAACAGTATTTTTATATATTTAATAATATGTGCATAAAGATTTTGGTACATTATAAACTTAAATTCTAGTAAGGCTTTTTAAACAATAATTAGTTGATCTAACAGGCTATATTATAATCGCAGTCAATGTTATTACAAAGACTTCTTATAGAAAAATGAAAACAGGTTTTGAAATTCGTTAAAATTCTTAAAAGAGTATTCGAGTTAGAACAAAGTGAAACATGCTACGAAAAGTGAACCAGTTAAATAATTAATATTATATCCAGTAGATATTTCTGTACCTCGGAGGTATAAGACATTGACTATTATTCTGAAATGAAAAACAGACGATTGAGTTACGTCGTATCCAATTTTTATTGAGACTTTTGACATTTCTGTATTCTGAAAATATTTTATCCAATACATTAGTTACGTAACTACTGGAAAACCGATTAAGTTCTAAGCAAGAGCTTCTTGCGTTGAGTTGGAACGTGAATTTGAGAATACCAGTCATTATTTTTTAGCAAATTGCTTACACCTAGTTACTGTAAACTAGTTTCGGAACCTACTTTTGCAACATTGCAGAAAATCAATGAATGATTAAAAGATGCCTTAATGGACCGAAAAGCTGGCCCCAATAGGTGATTTTATGGCAAAAGGCAGTTTTTTGGTATGTCTTTTGTTTTAAAAACTGTAAGACTTACTTTCAAATTATATTTCCCTCCACCATTAATAAATAACACTCTTCTATACATGTCAGCATAGCCGGCGGAACTTAATGCTTGAAGCATTCTCTACCTGTCAACCGGTCCCGTCCAATCTGAGACAGGATTCCAACCCCGAGTAGAAATTTCAAGGGAAAAAAAGTCATTGAAAAATTTCTGACTGGACCGGGAATCGTTATTATATTGAATCATTTTGTTATTATCTTTTAAGCAATCATCACCTTATCATTTTTTTTTCTTTTTTACAATAATTATTCGAAACCATCTTAAAAACATTAAAAATAACAATAATGAGAATTAAAAAATTGCAATAAATTCTAATAACCAATTTATACTCAAACACCAACTTTGGGAAGCGCTTTACATCAAGTGATACAAGCCTAAAAATAATATAAATTTGTTGCACATAAAATATAAGTCGTGCGTAAATGCAAAATTAAACTAAACACAACACATGAATCATATTTTGTATGCAACTATGATAAAAAAATGAGCAGAATGGACAACAATGAAGGACTGGGAAGCAAACAATGATAAAATAATTAATCAGTTTGAAGGAAGTTTAACAATAAAAGAAATATATACGAGGGTGGTCCGATAAGTAGTTAGCCTCACCGACTGAAATCGCCACAATCTTAACAATAATTTCCTATCGTGTAGTACGTTCTCGTAGACGACTACTGTCAAAATTTCAGCCGATTTGGATATGCAGTTATGTTTTTACCGCTTGTGGAAGCCGGTGTGTCCGTAGATTTTAGAAAAATGAAAAATAACAATATCGTTCGGTGATTCGGTTCTTATTTTTGGAAGGGAAATCACGCAGTGAAATCAAAGAGCTTTTGGATGCTGCATACAGTGAGTCTTCTCCTTCGATGGCGACTGTTAAAAATTGGATTAACGAGTTTCAACGTGGTCGCACGTCAGTTTTTGATGAGCCACGCCCAGGTGCCCCGAAAATGGCTACCACGAAAGAAAACTTGACAAAAATCCATGATCTGGTGTTGGCAGACCGCCGATTGAAGGTGCGCGAGATAGCTGAGATAGTACTCATCTCCAAATACCACGTGGGTCATATCTTACATGAAAATTTGGCTATGAGAAAGCTGTCGGCGCGATGGGTGCCGCATTTGCTCACTCCGGACAACAAGCGCAACCGTGAGATCACTTCAGAGCAATGTTTGCCGCTGTTTAAGCGCAATCCCAAAGAGATTCTGCGCCGTTTTGTTACCGTCGACGATACATGGGTCCGCTGGTACACACCAGAGACCAAGGAACAGTCGAAACAGTGGACTTTACCCGGAGAACGTGCTCCCAAAAAGGCGAAGACTGTCCTATCGGCCGGAAATGTGATGTCTACCGTTTTCTGGGATTCACAAGGAGTGATCCACATTGACAACCTGGAGAAGGGCAAAACGGTTACAGGGCTGTACTATGTTGAATTATTGGGTCAATTCGACGCCGAATTGCGGAAAAAACGGCCCTATTTGGCGAAGAAAAAGTGCTCTTCCACCATGACAACGGACCGGCTCACACTTCCGTTGTCGCCACGGCTAAATTGGTCGAAATGGGCTACGAACTGCTGCCCCATCCACCGCATTTTTCAGATTTGGCCCCGTGCGACTTCTTTTTGTTTCCAAACTTGAAAAAGTCTATCGTCGGGCAGAAATTTCAGTCAAAGGAGGAGGTCATCGCCGCCACGAAGGCATACTTTGCAGACCTCAAGAAAACTCTCTTTTCAGGCGGGTTACGGAAGTTGGAGCATCGCTGGGTTAAGTGTATCGAGCTAAAAGGAGACTATGTAGAAAAATAAATCATCAATTTTCTAAAATTTTCGTTTTTCTTTGGTAGGCTAACTACTTATTGGACCACCCTCGTATATATAATTTAGAGTTCGGGATTACTCCAATATTTCTCCAAATGTTTGACCAAGTCTTTTGGCTCGGTGGTTGGTCCGTGTCTTTCAACGGGGACTCCATTTTTATCAATGATGAATTTGGTGAAATTCCATTTGATGAAATCTCCTAGAGTTCCTCCTTGTTTGTACTGCAAATTAAAAACCATAAATTTAGAATTGTTTGAACTTTGACCTTAGCACATTGGGTTGCACTAACTGATATACAAATCTAGCGAGAATGCTGAGAAAAACACAACCGAAAAACAGCATGTCGTCTATATTTTTGCATAAAAATATGATAAATAAATATTTTTTTTATTTTTCAAAGAGCTAACAATGATATTCGAATGAAGACATTTAAAATCAGCAATTTTATGGCCAATACAGGTCAAATCTCCATATAGCGAATACCAAATTAACTAAATTTTCAGTATAATGGATAGTCAATTGGTCCCTGAAAAACTTCCATATAAAATGTACTGAACCAAAATTCAATGTAACAAAGTCGATCTCAGTATAGCGAACTTTTTTGTTTTAAAATCATGTTACAAAGGCTACAAAAATTTCTCCGACATCAGTTTGTCCTTGGCATTGGCGAGTTTGCATAACATATTTCCTTCACGTGATTGATAAATCCTTGAAATTTGTTTTTATTCACACCTAATAATAGCAATAATAGTTTATTTGACATCAGTAGGTATAATATGGCAACACAAAAAAATTTAAAATGTATCATTTCCTATATATCCAGTATAACGAAATTTCATTATAATGCAATATTTTTTATGGTCCCGTGAAGTTCGTTATACCGAGATTTGCCCTGTAATGAGATTTTGGTCGCACCTGATAGTGACACAACTGGTATACACAACTCAACGTGTTAATGATACTATTACCTAGGTATTTTTTTTTAAATGAATCTGGGCTCATTCAACGTGAACACAAACAGACTTCTGACATTTTTCTTTATGTCGTCAAAGAGAAAGGAGGTTCTCGAACCTTCGGAATGAAGGTTGGTGACTGAACTGTTGGGCAACCAATCAATTCATAGTGTAATATAATCATATAAGATATTCTAGCAAGATAGAAGTTGGACCTCCCTTTTGAATAATATGTATGTTATGAAAGATTTATTATTAGAATTCTAGCACAAATTATCAGCATTATGGTTTAAAATGGGGAAAAATAACAATAACAAGTGGATATTATGTTCCACTCATCACTAATGGACGTTAAGTCATATGTTTAGGTGGTTGTCATTGCCCAATGTGCCATAAATATAACAGAATCACTTCAGTTTAGGACATCATTTTTTTTCGTTAACATATTATTTAAATTAGAAATGAAACACTGATAGCAGTTTTTCCAGATAGCCGATATTCGGCCATTTAAGCTGCCGAATACCGGATATTCGGTATGTTTCTGGTTGGTGCACCCATGGGCGTATTGGGAACATCGTCGAAAAAACATCAACCGAACTAATAAGTCTGGATTAGTGTGGTGAGATAACAGTTGATTAGAGCATTAAAATTTTTGTTTTTGACTTTTATCCCCAGATACAAGGAAAATTTTATACCTGGGACATATCATGCGTAGTATGGGCTGTAAAGATCGAGGGTCGTAGAGGGGCTGGTTGCATAGACAAGTTTCCGTCAAATAGAACAACAGAACAGAGAAAGGTTCCAGAGAGAGATCGTTGACGCGGGGACTACCACTGACATGGCATCAAAAGAAATACTGAGAAATTGGGAAACTTACCTTTGCCGCGGTCCAGTTTTTGAACCACTGCATTAGTGTATTCTAATTTTACATAGATACATATTTAAAGAAAAGGTAACTGACGACGCGGATTATCAGTATAAGTAACCCCAACCCTCTCCATATGAAAGCAAATGCTACGATCGTGGGTGCATCGCATGAATTACGCTTATGTAGGCGGCATAGACCAATTGGAAATACTCCATTTCCGGAACGTTTCTGTTCCGCAAATTTGGCGAAATCTATCTCTGCATCTGCCAGCAGGGTATATGATGAAACATATTTTTATGAAACTGTATTTTCGGAGACAAGCGTAGCCGCTTGCTACCTATATATAAAGAAATAGTATTCATTCTCCATAATTTACCCTTAGTGCAGTATGTTTGTTAATCAATTTTCTAACTTGTAGAATTTTCTCATGATTTATATGATGTATTTCTTAAGTGATACTTACTAAATAAATCAATTAGTTATCCAAACATATATTTTTTACTATCCGGTATCTGGCCGGATAGGTGATAGTTATCCGGTATCTGGCCGGATAGTATTTACGCCTCCGGATATCCGTTGCATCTCTAATTTAAATGGCTACGTGGAAACCTCTTATAACCAGTAACTCACATAATGAGAAAAATATATTGTGAAAAAAAAACAAAACTGCAAAGTTTCTGAATGGAGAAATTCCATCACCACATCACACACTTGCTTTCTGTGCCTGTCTCTGGCATCAACGGTACTATATACACCTTCTATGACATCATTCAAATATCCGCATAATACCTTGCTTATGCCATAAAACAATCCTTACCTTCAAGAATTGCCATAGAGGATGGGCGTTATTTCCATTGACATCAATTTTGTCGAAAAGATCAAACTGGACGCTACGATTTCTTGCAAATTCACAAACATCATCCGCAGACCCAGGTTCTTGACCTCCAAACTGATTACATGGGAAAGCCAGGATTTTTAAACCTAAAATACAAAATAATTGTTATTTATATCTTTCTTAGTGTAAAATTGTATTATTTAAGACTTCAATGAAGCATGGTCAAAGCTTCAATTGCATACAAAATGCATTGTGTTATTTGAGTAGCGTAAGCGTAGGACGCGGGGACTCACTATATGAGTGTGGAGTTGTATGAAAATTTACATGCTGGTTCTGCTAGGGTCTTCCCCAGGGAAAATTCACAAATAACTTATATAGAGGGCCTTACATAAGTAAACATACAAAATTTACTTAGTGTTAATTTATGAATAACAAAAAAATAAAATTTGTATTTTTTGTGACTTTATTTTGCATGGAACGTACCATCGCATTTTACATTGATTTCTTTAGGAAAAAATATATTTTGCTGAAAGAGTAAGCACTATTACGCACTAGCGGTTGGCCGCCTAGACGGTTCGTTTGAGCGGTCCAGCCGCCTAACGCGAGTCTCGCAGCAAACTGAACCGCCTAGTGCGTATAAACAAGACGGCGGCAGGCCGTAGCTCCCCATTCAACCGCCGCGGTTCAAATTTTGTGGCGGTTAAGTGCGTACAATCATAGGCGGTTGCATATTAAAATGTAAAAGCGGCCAACCGCTAGTGTGTAATAGCGCTAAGACCATGGAACGAATTATGAAACGAGTATAACTCGTGAGAGGTTCCAATGTAAACTTTTTAAATGAATAATAATATAACACTTCTCTATACAAAGGTATACTGACTTTTACTTTTCTATACTGACATAGCCGGCGGAACTTATTGCCTGAGGCAATTTTTTCCAGTCAACCGGTCCTGTCCAATCTGAGACAGGCCAACCCCGGGTAGAAATTTCAAATGAAAAAACACTTAGAAAAATCTGACCCGACCGGGAATCGAACCCCGGGACCTTGGATCTGAAATCCACGCCAGTACAACTAGGCTGCCGAGGTCGGTTGAATCTGTTATCAATCAGTGTGATCACAAAATTCTATTAACATCTATCACACAAGGCAAAACTTGTGTCGGAAAAGAGGAAATTGTCATCTCCAGGGTCGGAATAAGTAATACTTTAGTACTACTAATGATTTTTAGGTTATTTTTTAATGTTTCGTTATTGTTTGAATTTGATTTATTGTTTTCAACCACAAAATATTACTTTTCAATTTAAAAAATTGCAGTTTCATCTACAAACTGAACACACCGCCATTTTTGATTCAGAGGGGTACCCAATTTGGAATTTTACTTCGGAACCATGACCTTTAAAATGTCAATTTGAGATCTGGCGACAGAATTGCTAGGATACATTTTTCTTATTTTTTTTTTATAAATGAATCTGTGCTCACTCGAAGTGAACACAAATACACTTTTGACATCTTTCACACTAACCAAAGGGTTGTGTCGTGAAAGTGGAAATGATCGGCACCGCCAGGATTCGAACCTACGACCTCCAATACGCTGTAATACGAAAGCCGCCGATTGATACCACTGGACTACCAACCACGGACAAACAACATCAATTAACAACATACTCAATGGTTATGAAATAATAAAAAGTTTTTCCAACCAAAATAAAACAGAGTTTTTGGGGACTGATGATGATTCTCCGACTCATTTTCTCTTCCATTAGACCAACTAAATAAAAAAATTGGTCATAATTATGGTTATGATGAAATTATTATTATGGTATTGCAATATGAAAATATTTAAATAATAATTCAGTGAGGTTAGCCAATATTATTAAGTCAAGCAACTTCAATATATCAATAATCTTAAGGGCGAAATTGTAATGAAACTGACCAAATATCAAAAAGATTAAAACTGACCTTTGCTCTCTCCATACTGTTCATACAACTCATTCAACTGCTTATAGTTATTTGCAGTAAGTCCACATTGGGAAGCAACATTAACTATTAAGGCTACATGTCCCTTATATTTATCCAGCTTCACTTCATTTCCTTTAATATCCAATGCAGTAAACTCATAAATACTTTGGGCTGTTTTGTAATCTGGATTCGATATTGCAGTAGCCATGGTTCTAGAAAAGCACAAACGAATAAAACAATAATCAATAATTGACTATGAATGTAGTTTTCTAGTATGAAATATTTAGAAAAATAAAACTTCTAGATTAAAACATGACTCAGGCCAAAACACACATAGGTACGTCTACCTGCGTCGTACGATGATATCAGAGATAATTATTATTACTAAACATATCTTATATGACAACTCGGCAGATTCGATATTTTAGTAGCCATGGTTCTAGAAAAGCAGAAACATTATTTACTATGTATGTAGTTTTCTCGTATGAAATATTTAGAAAAATAAAACTTCTAGATTAAAACATGACTTAGGCCAAAACACACACAGTTACGTCTTCCTACATTGTACGATATCAAAGAGATAATAACTAAATATATCTTACATGACAACTCGGCAGATTAATAACAATTTGTTGTGGATTAAACTTTATGACATAATTATGCGAATAAATATGAAATAATTACCTAGAAGCTGTTAATGCAACACAAGTAGCGGCAAACAACCTGAAAACTGGAGTGGGAACCCGACGAAATACGACGCTCATTTTCGTTCGATTCGAATTGTCACAATGACATAAGCTGAATGTTGCCAAGCGAAAAAGTTTTTATAATAATATTATCACTTTTATAAAAAAATCCTAAATTTTTTATACGAAATAAGAATTTTTATATAACCCACAATTGCAGTGTGTTGCTAATAGTGTAGAAATATTACACATTTCATTATACTTAGTGCCAACCTCATAAAATTATGTATGCAAGTCAACAATATCGTGACTGATATGAATTTATTGTAGATCATAAAAATAATAGGTATAGGTACCTATTGTCCATGCAGTGGTCTATGCTGATTGTTTTATCCTCACGTTACCTTTTAAAAATTGTTTGATTCTTATATCATCAAAAAGCTTATTAATTATTATTTTCTATTTAGGTGTTTTGGCAAGAAAAAAACTGTGAAAGTAGGTACTTAAGAGTTTTAAGACTTTGTTTACAATAGAAGGTACACAATATCAATAATCAAATCGATTTGAAAAGGATTTTTTACTACTTTATTATATAGGAATCTAAGTAAATACTTATAGGTACTTATGTCGGTACACAAACGAATGAAAAGCTTATGTAGGTACCTACATCATTGAATTAACATGCTTTTATTGAGATTTTTGCAGACTTAACTAAACTTAGTTTAGCAAAAAAATAACTACTTAAATTTAATGATTAGGCGGTTCGAAATTCGTTGAGTCAGCTAGTTACAAGATAAAAAAACTTCTTTGAGAATTCTCTGTGTATATGCAACCGCAATAACAGTTCTGGTTTTCAGTTATAATAATAGGAGTAAACGAATTAATCTACATATCTACAATAAATAATTAGAATATCCTAGAACACTGACTGAATGATCGACTAAAGCCGCCTACCCAGCGATTCCCCGCTTACCGTTACCGATCCAGTTTGTTGCCAATTTTGTGTAGAGATTGTGTAGGTTCTTACTTACAACCCTTAGTGGTTGGCAATCCCTGGCAACGAGAGAATTTTATAATAAAGCATAGTAACGCCCCGGTGATAGAGTGAACTAATAGATTAATTGAATTGAATTACATAAGAGCTTTTCTTTGCAATAAATTCTCATTATGCGTTTGGTGGAAGCGAAAGAGGTTTGTCTGGATAGGAAGAATGGAAGTCCGTACTCTCTGCCTACTCCCTTCGGGAAACGGCGTGATGGGTAAAAAAAATAAAAATTCTCATCATTTGTATAATATACGAGAACTTTACCTACGGCCATCATTTTTACTAGTTTTTCTAGAAATTATGATGGGTGACCCCTTGTATCTACTGATAATGACGTATATGTACCTAACAAGATGGAACTTTTGTACTGAGGGTCGTGGGTTCGATTCCCAGTGCTCATAAAAGTGCCCCCGACTTTTTCGACTTCATGTGATCGTTGACGACCTCCTAATACACATATTTATTTTAAAGAAAAAAATACGATTTTTAAATGGAACAAACCACTACGGGCTTACGACCGTCTTCTACTGTAATTTCGAAGGCTGGCTTAGTGTGATCACTTTACGTTAACAACGTTCGCCATTAGGTGGTAATGTTTAAGTCTCCGTAACTCCTAATCATGAGAATTCTCAACATGTCGAAAAAACTCATGTATGCAACAAGTAGAAATTTAATAATAAATGAAATATAGAGATAAAAGCTGGGAATTATTGAGAACAAGAGAGCAACCAAATTTAAAGACTGCGACTGCTGTCATGTATTTGGCGCCAGGATATGACTATATCCATTTTTGTTACTGTCTCATATTTATTGCCTATTGGCTTTGTTGGTACACGACGTTCTAATTATGTCTAGATTCTTGTGACCTTTTATGACATTACAATAATGCAAAAAAAATATCAATTTTTAGGTAAACTTAGTTCTTAGTTCTAAATGGAATAAAAATAAATTCAGTAGGTATATTATAAAGCAATTTTGTTTAAAAATAGATATATGTAAAATATAATTAAGTTCAACGAACTGTTTTATATTATTTACATACACCTACCTACGCGGAATCAACACGTTGATTAATAATTAGGTACCCAGGAGAAAAAACACCACATTCTTTTTTACAGAACATAAGCATAACTTTACTGTGAACGTTCAGTCCCTATATTTACCTACTTTACATATTATGTAGGTAATCTAAGACCATAAAATTTGTAAATTAATACATCCGTCAGTAATCATATAATAATAATGGCCTAATGGAATTCTGGTATTAACTTAATAGGTTATGATTCTGGTTTTCAGCTAGGCCATGTGTAATATTATTAGGCCTAAATCATCCTTCATGGCCACTATATTGAATAGGCTTGAAGGCTTTTCATAATATCGTCCTCTTTGAGATGCAACACGGCTGGATACATCGTGAATTTTGGAGTATTCCTGTGCACTACGCATGTGCAGTAAGTATGGCGTATTGATCAGTTACTTACTACGAGTGTATTATGTCCCCGAAACCGAAATATACACGTTACTGGGCTTATTTTGCCAGCTTTTCAATTTTCTCCACACTAATATTTCCATATGTTGATACATAGATTGCAAAAATTAGAGTCGCGTATTGATTGTGAGGAGTAGATTTTAATTTTCAGCTTTCAGGATAGGGTTATAAGGGCCGTCTCTCACGCGGAAGTAACCGGTTCAAGTTTATCGGTCGTAAAGTAATCGGGCGAGGAATGATCGTACATCGTGTTCCACTCCGAGAGGCACCCAGTTTCATTTGGACTCTCGCGGTGGGGAGACGTCACGTTTGCCCTGTGGAGGTTCGCGTATCGAGCAGCAAGTGTTTGTTTCAACGGAATCTATCGCGGGATGTCAAACTAAACGGGAATCCTTTTTTAATTAATTACTTTTCTACAAAGTGTACTCAGTGATCAGTTCTGTATTAATAATAATTGGGAGAAATGGCTGAATCAACAGGATTTCCTTCCGTTGTGGAACTGAACGTAGGAGGAGTGCTTTACACCACTTCTCTCAGCACTCTGGTGAAGGATTCGGACTCTCTCCTAGCATCCATATTCGCAGGAAGGACTCCCGTTTCGAAAGACGCCAAAGGGAAATTTTTTCTAGACCGTGACGGAGTTCTATTTCGGTATGTGCTTGATTTTCTAAGGAATGGTGCCCTTATTTTGCCGGAAAGTTTTCGTGAATGTGAACGACTTCGAAACGAAGCCAGTCATTTTAGGCTCAACTCGATGGTCGAAGCCATCAATAACCAGTTTGCTTCCGAATTTGCCAAGACCAAAGAGAAAGGCTGCATTACCGTTGGGTATAGAGGAAGCTTTGCATTCGGCAGAGACGGACTGGCCGATGTGAAATTTAGAAAACTTTCGCGTATCTTGGTATGCGGCCGAGTGACATTATGCAGAGATGTTTTTGGTGAAACCCTCAACGAGAGTCGGGACCCTGACCACGGATTAACAGACCGTTACACGTCCCGGTTCTTCCTCAAGCACTCGTTCATTGAACAAGCCTTCGACATGCTGCAGGAGCAAGGTTTCAAGTGTGTCGGGAGCTGCGGTAGTGGCACGGCAGGCAGTGCGGCCGAACTGAAGCCAGGAGTGGACTCCGAAGAAAACCGCTGGAACCATTACAATGAATTCTTGTTCGTCAGAGATTAAGTTTTTCCAGAACTTCGACCCGAGGGGATCACAGAATCATAAAATTGTATTCATTCAAACATTGATTGAGATAAAGTTGTATTTTTGTAGAATGTCGTGACCATCACAACCATACTGTATCATAGTATTATAGGAGAAGCAAGTACTGCGAGGTGAGACAAAATATATTTCCCGTAGAATTACTATACTTTGTATTATACTTCTTGTAATAAGTAAATAAGTGTGTCGTGTAGTGACACGGACCATCTATCTAACTGTTGCTTCAGCTGGAAGTCTTGGTGCGTGTGTGGGAGCCGTAATGTTTAGGGCAGGTCTTCGGGAGTGACAAGGAGAAGAAAAATGTTTTCTTTCTAATTTATCTTTCCTCATCCCATACATACTAGTGTAAACCATTTGTGTATAGAAACAATATTTTACGGTATACTAGCAATAGAACATTACATTGTGTATTTAATGATAATATTGTCTGTATTCATACAATAATTTTTAATGTTTTAGTCAAAAACTGATAGGAAATACATAAAATTTCACGATTTCAATAGTTGTATAATATAATATTTATTATGTTCGATCATTTGAATTATTTTTAAGGTTATTTATTTTATTTATAAATTAACAAATTTGAAAGAAGTGACATAAAATCAATCCATTTCGTCACTTTTTCTTTTCGTTTCTTTGAAAGAATAAATTTGTACCAAATTTCTACGAAGGTTTTCAAATATAAAAAATAAGGTATTCGGCCAAACCGGAATCTTTATAATAGGAGCGTAATTTTATCTTTAAATGTCCGTAGTATTTATTCGATTTCCGTTCCTTGAAAGCCTCATTCGATTCTCAGAAATTATTCGTTGTAAAGAAATTTCCCTTTTGAAATTGATTTGACGTATTTTGTACTCACGACGCTAAAAAGTTTCTAAAGAAGAATGATTTCTTTACCGAATATATTTTTACCTCACCGGCACCGTTTGAATATTAAAATAAAATTGGGTATTTCGTGAACTATAGTTAATTTTTAATACTGCGTTCTTTTAATATTTATCTTTTTAATTTAAGGAAATGGATTGCTCAAAATTATTTGAATCTCGTGCGCTTTGGTCTCTCAGGTTGACTTGGAATTTCTTGAAAATGTCTACGTGAAACGAAAGCACCCGAGATTCAATTAAATTGTATACGTGATACTGCATCTTCGTTTCCTTAATTAACATTCACCATCTACGTAAATAATACACAAACCTTACACACAAATCAAAAAAAAAATATCTTTTTTTCTATAGCTGATATAACAAAATACATTTTACAACATATTTCACGCTTAGTAAAGCTTACTTGTTATGTCGTTAAATAGATAGCTGGTCTACAATAGGGTTTAAACCCACGTCATTCAGTATGCGGTGCGAAAACCGGCGAAAATTGGTCTTTATATTATGTTGTAAGACCAAAATAGGGTGGTTCGAAAACCATTCGTAACAAAAAAATAACGCTATTTTGTACAGGACAGGATTTCAACTTTCGTGTGAAAAAACACATAGAATATTTCTGACCCGAACGAGAATCGAACCCGGGACCTCTTAATCTGAAATCAGCGCCTATGCCACAAAGCCACCGAGGTCGGTTGACAAAATTATTACCTATCATTGTAAATGTGTCTGGTAATTGTTTAAGTACCTAGGTACCTAATACACTATTGAATTTCAAGATAAATAGAATTTCAAGTAAGTAATTAGGTACCCTGCTTGTACTTGGTTCACATACCTATACAGAGTTTGAATTATAAATTTTCATTATCTAGTCTCAAAAACCGCTGAAATATTATTCATAGATGAACTTATTAGGTACCTATATAATACGAAAAAAAATGAAATCAGGCGTATAAAACATCTTTAATGAAGCACCAGTAGTGATGGGATAACGATGTAAGAACGGATAGAAAAAGGTTCCATTCATTAAATTTCTAACAAACTTCAAAATATAACTCACAATGAACAAGGGATGCGAAAAATCTTTCATAGCAGGTAGCTACCCGAAAATATAATTCATGGCGAAATAGGTAGGTATCTATCTGAAAACGATATCCCTCCCTTAGGACTAAGAATGTCCCAAATACCAATAAATAATATTTTTTCTATCATAGTTTCTTCGGATATTACAAAAATAGTATTGGAGGTGTGATTTTCCCCCTACCCTTTGATTCAGAGTTATCTGTTTTGCGGAAGACTTTAGCGTAAAATAGGTATAAAAGTTTTTACTTAGAATCAAGTTCTGGGCAATTTCGTATATTGCCTACCTTATTTTTAAAGTTCTTTTACGACATACGACTTTCAAATTGATTGCTGTTTCTAAATCTATTTGATTATTTATTTATTTAAAAAAAAAATAATAAAACACACATTACGAAATGAAAGATAAACAAAAAAAAAACTCGTGAAAAGAATTTCGAAAACTAGTAGATCATGCGTTTTTTTTTACTAGCGGAAAGTACTGTACATAAATGAAATTAATATCTATAAAAATCCAGATTTACTCTGATCATCGCATCATCCGTGAATGGCTGGACCAATTATTATTCTTAGTGGTTTTTACAATACAATTTAGTTACAATTTTGAAATTAAATTGACGATGGAACTGTCAGTTGTTTGCTAGTTGGTGCGATTGACAAAATGTGGATGCAAAATAAATGGTTTAAAAGAAACGCATATGTCAGATTTCCATTGGTTAAATAGGTACTTTTAAGTATTTGATTTATCATTATACAAATTCCAATTCAAAGTTAAGACCACAGGACAACGTCTGTCGGAAAAGCTAGTGCCGTATAAAAAATGAATAAATGGCTTAAATTTAAAATTCGCTGTATGAATGAAATGAATCTATTGAAAATATGTAAAAAAAAATATATTGGTTATACCTGTTTGTAAAGAATAATAATTGTCACATTTTCAATCAAATTACATTAATTCTAACCTAAACGTGAGCATTTTCAACACATCAAACATGTTGAATGAAATTATTGAAATACAATTAATTTAATTTCAATAACCATGTTTTGAATCAGGGCCATCAGAATCCGGAAGATTTTTTTTTTCTTTCACACCTTGTTCCATTCCTTCGAACGAGGTGAGGGATTTTTAAATGAGAGGGGGTCATTGAAACTGCGAAAAATCGGGCGGTGGAGGGCTCTTGTCGACTACCTATGTCCCTATGTGGGGTCATCAAGGGAGTATGGATGAATGTTTTAAATATCCTGACTAGTTTTGCAGGCTGACGTTTTACATGGTCACAAGTGTCAAAGCGGTCAAAGTGCGGAAAGCGACTGATTGATAAGGTGAGGAATGATAATATTAGAAAGGAATGTGGAGTGGATGTTAGCGTAGTGACTAGAATGAAAGTGAATAAATTAAGGTGGTTTGGGCATGTAGAGAGAATGAACGAGGAAAGAATGACTAAAAGGATATATAAATCTGAAAGAATGGGTGCACGCAGACGAGGCCGACCTCGAATGACATGGTCCGACCATATCGGTTCAGTCTTAGAGGAGGGCCAAGTCAGGAGCAAAGGGAATAGAAGAGCATGTATGCGGAATGTTATGCGTTTGGAAGAAGCGAAAGAGGTTTGTTTAGATAGGAAAGAATGGGAGTCCGTACTCTCTGCCTACCCCCTTTAGGAAACGGCGTGATGGGTAAAAAAAAAAGTGTCAAAGGATCATAACGTTAACGTCTTTATTGACCAAGAATCGTTCAATTCGTTAATTTTATGTTTGTACAATGTTTGGAACTAGTCTTAAAAAACGGCACAGGAATCAATAAAAATCTACAATGTTGTGAATCACAAGAAACCATCAGTAATAATGTTCGATCAATTGATTTGTTCGCTTCAACAGTCCTGTTGAAATATTCAATTAACAAAGTTCGTAATCTTGTTGGAAGAACTTCTATAAATAGATTTCAGTCAACGATATTGGAATTTACACGCGCACTTTCCGATATAATAAATAATTCAATCCTCGAAAGCTCCGAGCTCACAACCGGAAGGATATAGGAAAGTTTATTACTCAGATGAAAGTTATTTGGAAGAATGTAAGTGTATTACTTCTGTTGATGGCCAATGTTTAATAATGTTTGATGCGGTGCGTTGAGAGAAAAAGTTTTTGATGAATCGGTTGCGATATTGTCGTATGTGCGCTGTCGACTTTCAACTCGTAATGAATGTTCATTTTATCAACAAGTTAACTCAATTAATTGTCAAATATAAAATTCATTTCTAGAAAATTCATCATCATTAAAATCATTTGTGCTCAACTCTCATTTTAAATAAATTAGAGCAAAATCTACGGTCTGATTCTATAATTTTTTACTGAAATAACTTTTAGGTGTTAACAAGAAGTTAACAAGCATAATAATGAAAGAAAATTTACTCTGATGATTCATGATAGCCAAAACGGGTAACCAATAAGTAAATAAAAAAAAAACGAAAAAAGATATTAGCATAAAAATGTTACGGATTTTTTTTTTGCTAGGTATCCCTAAAAATGTGGAAGAGATTAATTTGTTTAAATTAAAAATTTTCAAAATTAATCTTTATGTAAAATGAATAAAATAATTGCAAAGTTTCTCATTTAACTCTGATTAAAATTAAATGATTTAAAATTTCTGTTACACGTTTCAAAAATAAATAAATAAATTATTTTTTTATTAAACTTTATAAATTATTAAATAAATAAATTAATTCCAAATTGTGGAAGAGTTAAAAGGTTTTTTTTATTTAAATTTGATAATTTTTTTAATTCGATGCGACAGAAATGATGAAAGGAAAATTCTAAATGAAAACTTTCTTACTCAACCGGTCATATCTTAATAGAGAAACATTACAAATTTGAGTATCAAACGAAATAAACTTGATAATTTTTGTATTGTTCATTTACAGCGATGTAAGGAATGTTAAAGGTAAAAAGGTTAAACTTCTGTTTTAGTAAAATAGTTTTAATAATAACTGATTCTCCTTTTTGAGAAATACCGAAATTCTCAAGGTTGTTTGGAACCCTTCATAACAAGTCTTGTGAACAAATTCCATTTAAATATCTTGTCATGGGGAATGGTTAAGGAAATTCCTTACAATAAGGTTCTGCTATCGAAGACTCTCCGCATCTTTTACTCAGCTCAACAAAATCAGATGGATAAAATTTCAATCCTAGAATCTTTTTGATAGAAACAATTTTCAAACTAAATAGGTACAATGCTATTAATAATTATTTTTCTTAAGTGATCTCTCTTATCTCAACCTTACTCAACCTCATACAATTGAGTCACTCAAAGTAAGAACTAAAAATGTCATACGCCATTCCTTAGTTATTCGTCTGGGATTTTTAATACATAATAATATTATTATAAGTACTGTGCCTAATCTTATTAATACTTTGTGGACCCTTTTTAATGCTGGTTTAATTCATGTTTAAAATACATACTAGCTGTCACAACACACGTTCATCTGTTGAAAGCTATTAGAACATCGGACAATTCTCAGCTTTATCGTTTTAAATAATTAATAACTAAGATAAATCACCTATTTATTTCGTTTCAAGGTTATAGGTTGAAGCCTCACGTTGGGCGCCAATTTTCGTTATAGGATTTCTTAACTGTCTGTACTACTTACTGCCCAGTGCCCATACCCTCTCATGGGTAGCTTTTATAGCTTTGGCATCAGACATTCAATAATAAATCATTAAGCAACATGAAACTACGCTATAATTTTTTCTCAGGTTGCGGAATATGAAATCTTGATATTTGGCCGAACAAAATGAAAGAATTAATTTCAATTTACTTTTAGTTTCTTACCTATCGTAGTCGCTTTCTTTTAAACTTCATACGAGTATTGAAATCAAAATTTTACATTTAATTTTTAATAGATAACAACTAACAGCTGTCAAGCAATAACGAATAAATAAATTAAAGAGAGAAAAACATTATCATTCGAATCACATTGGCTCATTCACGCATGAACCCCAATCACACAAACAAAAATTCACAAAATTCCATCCTGCCTGTAGGAGGAGTTCAGAAACAAGAAAATCAGTATCGACAAAAGAAGTTTATATATAGATAATATTTTGCTATACAAATACCAAAGCCCATTTGAGATTAGCCACTTTGTCTCGTTTTCATTCCTGAAAGATTTATCGCGTCGGCGTAATCTTTGTATAGAAAGGGATTTGCAAATCTAATTACCCTAATTGGGTCTCCAAACAAGATAATTTGTTGAAACAGAACAAACTTTAATTAATTTAATGCTCTTTGTAGGGTTTTTAATGATGAGGTACCAATAGCCTTGTGCAATAATGCGGTATCCCCTTGATATTATACAACAATAAGAACCCTGTCATCACCAGCGTCAGAATTACTTGGTTATGATCGAATGTATTTTCACAATAGGTCCTATATAATTTAACTAAACATAAATACTTCATATTATGAGAATTATGTTCTACTGCACCGCCATCTCTTGAAAAACGTTTAAAGTTCAACAATCGTAAAGGCGTCATTTTTATTATGAACTTGACCCATTGTTCTTCGTCGTGAAAAAAATGTTGTGTTATCCTCCTTGACATAAATTATTATCTATATTGGAATATCTCGAACCATCATACAACACCGTTTAGCTCGATCTTGCGCAATGTTTATTATCCCTCCCACACCATGTCCAAATCCCAGAGACAGATATTATGTCATTGTGTTAATGTTGCCGAATGACAGTTGGCCGAGAAGAGCGCTGTTCTTCCTCTCATCAGGTGTCCGAAGACAAGGAAGACCTTCCCTTTATTTTTGAATGCCCTAGGAAATTTACAGACGAACAACGCATAAACGGAAAACGGAATTTAATTCACAACGCAATAATATTTTTTATTCTGGGATGTGTTGAAGTTCGACGGGTGGGTCAGCTAGTAATACCTACATCTACACTACTATTATAAAGAGGAAAGTTTTGATTGTTTGTTTGACGGGAATATGCTCCGAAACTACTGAACCGATTTGAAAAATTCTTTCACTGTTGGGAAGCTACACTCTCCCCGCTGAACATAGGCTATATTTTATTTTCATATAGTCTTTGATCCTTACTAAAACTCCAATAATGTAACCCAAGGTGCAAAAAAAATACCTAATATATTCTTTACATCGCGTACGCTGCGAAAACTATTGAAGATATAGTAAAATAATGTACAACGATTTTGTAGATGAGATCATTATTTACAAAAAATGTCGCGACAGCATATGTCTAACTATTACAGTTATGCTACAATAAGTGCTTATTTACTTTAAAAAATTAATTGAAACGCCATTTCATAATTTGAGTACTTAACTGTATCTAACAAGAAAAAACATATTTTATTATTTTATTTCAAATTTCAAAAAATATTCTTCGATTGTCATGTAATGAATTAAAATACCTATGTACCCGTGCGAAGCTGGGACAGACAGTTAGTAATATTATAATTTTATCATTACGTAATATAAATTCAGTTTAGTCAGTAAAAATACCTCCATAATAGTGCAAAAAGTTGCAAAAACCTTCAATAATTTTCATCGCAAATATTTTATGCCATGAGACATCTATTAGGAATTTGTCAGAAGTTTGAGCAACATTTTTTTTACTTACTTGGCATTGTCACTGTATTTATTTATTTATTTATTTTATTTATTAACATAATAAACGGCCAAGTGGCCTTTTAATACAAATTTTACAAATTAAAGGAATGACAAAATTGCACAACTTAAAATTAAAAAAAAAAACCCAAACTAATAAAAATAAACTAAAAAAACTCAAATTAAGAAATAACAAAATTACTCAACAAAAGCCCAACAATTAACAAAATATGTGGCATCCGCAAAACCTCACAAAAGAAAGGGTGGGGAAGGAAAAGGGAAACATTCGTACGTAAAAAAAAAAAAAAAAACTACAAATCTAGAGCCGCACCATAGTGCCGGACAAACCTACTCACAGCACATCTTCTCACAGCGTACACTGAATCACAGAATATATCTATATCATTACAGAATTCATTGCCAACCATGTGTAACCTGTTCATGGCTGCATAATGTAAATAAACTAAGCACATAATAATGTAAAGATAAGCAGATATTCATCGGCAAAGGCTTTAAACTTGTTTCCTATTAAGTATAATACTGAGTGCCATACATACCTATAAGCCGTCAGTACATAGCTACTAATACTAAAATTTTGCTTTATGTGTAGCTGTAAAACACTGGTACACTTGGGATTTATTAAAATACATATTAGGTATATTAAATCATTTTACACCAATATTATTTCATAACTTGCAGATTTTCCATAGGAAATGAAATCGTAAACCAAAATCACGTTTGCATTGAAAAATAGCCCCGAAGTTTAATCCGACTTTATAGTCAGTGGTATAACTGGAATAGCTAGGGTTCCGGTAAAATGTTTAATAAATTATGTATATTTGAGAATTCTAGTACAGGGTAATTATTTTTTATCCAAATAATTGTTAAATAAAAATATGATACACTTAAAGCATAATTTAGTGTTATATTAACTTTTCTTAGAAAAGATTAATTTGTTCTTTTATACTGAGGCTTTTCCTGCGTTTATTTCAATGTCTAACAGCGCTTTAAGAAACGCATTGAAAATTGCATCCATATAAATTAGCGACATGAAAAAATATCTCAAGGGATTTGATATCCCAGGATTTATGTTTAGATAGAATATATATTAAGCTACTTCACACCTCTTTGATGATGAGTACACTGCTTCAGGGGTCCTTTTCAGCCTCCCTTAAAAGAAGCTACGCCACTGTACACACGATCCAAACGAGAAACCGTGATTTAGTGTTTTAATACGGGCCGCAAAGAGAAATAATACTCGCTGCAATCGTGAGAATCTCCATATAATAATCCTATTTGCATTCAGCGCTTCCGCGTACCCAGTTAACATACTGCGCATCGCTTCAGATAGTCGTTTATCTCACTGATTTTAATTCGGATTTAAAATATAAACTAACCATACCTACTATGGATTTGGACAATCGCAAAACGTCCAAAGGCGGAAATAGTCAGCATAATCTGGGCAAAATAGTATCTCATTTTAGTTTCTTGCGTCTATTTCTGAGTAAACCCATTTATTTCAAATATCATTTCCAGATTGTCCTTGAACAAAACGTATTTTGCTTTCCATGTACTAACATAATTTAACACTAAGTTTTATTAGTTACTTTTGGTCCTTTAATTTTAATTCCTCTATATTATTTCGATAAACCTATGCAACTGTTAGCTGTTTATAATAGTCTTATTTCTGTGTCATTTTTATTTTATGTTTGTATATTTATTTAGCTGTTTGTTTGTTTATTGTAAGTTTATTTTATGTATTTACCTGCGCCCTTGAGGTGGCCATCGTGTCACAAAACGGCGCATTAGAAAAATCATCCTTGTATTATTATTATTATTATTTAAAAGCTTCCCTAAATTGATGTCCATTCTCCGGTCTATACATGCTAGAACAACCTCCAATAAAAAAATTGTTATTATCGGTTCATAATAAGTAGACATTATTGTGGAGTGTTATGCGGTTTTGTGACTATTGACCAAAGAGACAGCTGTTTTACGAACGAGGATACTGTATGATGTTCCTTCTAAGCATGAAGGATTTATTCATGGTGTGCAAGGACGTCATTGAATCTGCGTAAAGCGCAGTGGAGGGCTCTTGTTGCCTAACTATGTCCATTAGTGGGATCATAGAGAATGAATGAATTCTTGTTGAAGTGCTACATACGACAGATAGAACAGTCATAGTCTTAAAAAGTCGCCATCATTGAAGAATCAAATTCAAAGATGAGAACTGGTTAAGGATCTAAACCATCGATCACTTCCTTATATGCCCAGTGGCAACCATACTATGTGGTTTATAGAGCATTCCAGTCAAGGGCGAATTGCAGAGAGATCATTTCTGAGATGGAATACGGGTATAAATTATAATATTACGATAAGCGGCATAAGCCATGAAAACAAATGAAATTCTTAAAAGGAATACACATTAAGCAGTAAAATGGTAAATTCTTAGCATCAGGCAAACTGGCATGCTCATGAAAATAACAGAATGTATCTTTGAGAGTAACAAATTAAAAGACCGCCCAAGAAAAATCTACATTTGAGGAGATGAGTAGTCAGAAAATTTATAAAATCCAATCGAATAGATTGTGTTTTTGAAGAAGAAAATTCTAGTTGTGGTTAAGAGCGGTGTACGAACAAACCTCATTCAAGATGTTCCTCTGTATTTTAAGGCTTTATTTGGATTTAAAGGAACAATGCGAAGCCGCGTAACGATAGTTTTAAAGCCTGGATTTGGCTGATGTGAACATTCTAATTAAGAACACAATTAACGAGATTTCGTGGTCTGTGCGTCTAATTTGAACTACATCTTCCCCTGTAGACATTCGAATTAGATAACGATGTTGTAGAATCGTGAAGACATTAATACAAAGTTTGTTCCAGTCACCTACATACGCGTAATTGTGGATTCAGCCTAATCTTATACATCGAGCTCATTTTTTTTTAAATATTTGAGCTCTTTTACGAGAAAACATAATGATACATTTTATAAATTGAAAATCACGGAATCGTAAATTTTGTTGCTAAACGTTTTCCCTTATTTTCAATAGCCAGGCCAAACATGCCATATGCATTAAAAAATAGATGTCTCGATTTCAAAAATAAAATAATATTCATCCACATTGAAGCATCATGTATCTGGCTTTCGGCATGGATGCCAATATCTCGGTTATGCACTGGGTTCGTTAGAGAGCGGTCCGTCGTCTGACAAGACGACAGTCTTTCAAAATAGGTATATGTCAATTTTTTTAAAGAAGTCGTAAAGAAGGAAATAATAAAAAAAATGTTTGTAGATTCATCATAATAAGTTAACTACTAAAAAAACTAAATAATTGTCGTATTAATAAAACAAGTAGTGGCAAACAAACTTTGAAGTGGTCGGTAGTCTAACTGTTCATTTGGCGACTCACTGCTGAGGATCGTGACCATCACCACTCCCCACCACCCCAACCAGCCGTCCCCAAAGTCTACGGTCCAACGCCATTGTGAAAATGTCCTGATCATAAATTTAGCATTTATTTATTCTTCTGACGGTCATGATAATCTGATATCAAGCAACAAATAAAAGCTGTTGGCCATCTCATAATTCACAGTCCCAAGGTTATTTGCAAACAAATTCACCCAAATTATTCTGATACTTTTTGAATACACGGAACGAAAATGTACTTAAGAGTATATGGAAAGAAAATAATATGTAGGTACCCATATTATATTCGTATCGCTTCCACATAATATAATAGATCCATGATTTTTTTTTGTCTCTTGTATTCTGATGTATTTGTTTGGCAATTTCTAGAAATAAAAACAAATAAGTTTCTTATAAAAGAGAAAATTGACGAATTTCTATATTTTGTATTGATTTGTATATTACAAAATTGTTTAATAAACAATTTTCATATTTTTATTATCCTGAAATTGAAAATATCTTGGGATGCCTCGCGGGAAATCAGGATGGATTTGTTTAAAATTTTAATTTGAAATGAAAAATGTAAAGATTTGGATGGACAAAATTGTAAAACTGTAAATGGAGAGAAATATGAAAATATTGAAAATCTTACAGGTTTTATGAAAATATTTTTTCCTACGAACAAAACAATAGATTGAACTGAAAAGAAAGGGTGATATTCCTGAAATGATTTTATTTTCGATTAATGAAATATTGGAAATTAATTTGATTGAAGATTGATCTTCTTTCATTTCTGTAAAATTTGATGAAATCTTATATATTATATAAATAGCAGTGCGTGTGTCTCGTTAAAAACTCCGGAACGGCTGGACCGATTTAGGTAATTTTGGTTTCGAAATATTTGTATATTATTATGGTAGTTTTACACGGTAAGAAATTATGGAACAATCGCGGGGAAATAGGAAAAATAACAATGTCGTTTTAGCACACGAAGTTTTTCTTTTGGTCAAATATATTTCACAACAAACGATGTTTTTTTTTTGTTTGTGTGTGAGAAACTTTCAAACTAGCTAAGTTACGAGAAATGGGTAGGTACCCATTAATTTTTGGCCAGTATCTCACTACATATGCTGCAATTCGAAAATATTATACATTCTTAACAAAATGGAGAAACTCGTTGATTAATTTTCAAGATCGTCATGATTTACGTTTTGATATTTTCATAAGCCAGGTATTGACTCGATAAGTAAATTTGAAAATGTCTTTGGAAAATAAGATACTCGATTTTTTTAAACTTGTGAGGGTTCTTATTTCAAAATTTCACGTATGAAAAACAACTAAATCTAATTTCTATATTGGAACAGAATTCAGAACAGTTCAAATGCGGGCTCAACAAACACAGAAGCTTGGTTCTCACACCGCAAACAATTTATGTAGGTATGTCATATTATACGTGAAGGAAATAATAATATAATCCTAAATATCCATGCTATGATAAGCTTTGTGGTGTTGCACCCGCATAACTTTCTCGGAAACAATGTATGTATGTATATTTTCCTTCATTCATCTTTCACCACAAACTACTGCATAAGTATTAACATTTTAACAATCAAGAAAACTTCAAAATTAGATTTCAGCTAATGCTATGATTTTGCTTTGTTTTTTTTTTTTCACATAGATACCCACCTAAGTAGGTACTATCACCAAACGATTCTTTTTTATAAAAAATATCCGATGGATTTATAGCACTTATATGCCACATCTTTTAACATCGACGTCGGCGTCGGCTCGTATGTCAATATTTTCTGCTGAGATTGCTCGGGTTAGAAAAGAGATCAATATCGACGCGATTTGGATAGATCAGTGCTTCTTAACCTGGATTCAATTAAACACCAAGGGTTCGCCGAGTCACTTTCGTGGGTTCGGCGGAGGTCAAAACACACACCCGAATCATAAAGAACTTATCACTGAACCCCGCTTCAAATTAAGAAGGATTCAGTGAATTAGTATTTGAAATTATTGTTGATTTTTAGTACCTCCAAAAGTTTAAGAACCATTGGGATAGATAACTACCTACCTGATATAAAAATCAATGATATAGCTTGAAATTTATTTAAGTATATGGGTTTCAAAAAAAAATTTACGTTCCCTTTTCTCAATGGTGCCTACTTAATTTTGTACTTATTATAAAACAGCTGCTGATCATAGAAGTGCTACAACAATATTATTCTTTCAAAGAAACGATTTTAGAAAAATGTTCTACCGGGTAAATTGTAAATAAAAATTATGCAATAATGATAAAAATCATAATGGGTACATGATATTGTTATGTACATTGAAAATCATCTCAATGTTATAGCATTAAGTAGAAGAGGTCTATATAGCGAAATGTGTGATCTAGTTTAGATAATAATGTTTAACTTTTTTCACAATTTTAATTACCAACTTATCATTTTTACTCATTCATTGAATGAATCAACATTTTCATTAATTCACATAAACCTATAAAAAATATAATCATTAAAAATTTAAAACATAAGAAACAAAAGAAAGTCGGGTTAGTGCGAACTCTTGTAATAACTCGAGACCGGCTGAACAGAGATTTATGATGCTTGGTTGATTGGATTCTTCTCCGCTCCGGATGACAGAATAATCATTAAAAGTTCGAAAAACTGATAGCGAATAATATAAAATATAATATTAAAGTCAGTATGAAACGGATTAATTTACAACAACGGCATCTGTGAAAAATTTCCATAACACCACAATTTTCATTTACTTGACAACCATTGAGTTTCAAAACATTCTTTCGAGCTTTCCGAAATATTTTTTAACATTCAAACATATTATTTTAAACGTATTTTTGTATAAATTACAAATTTGAAATCAATATTCATAGTAAGGACTACAGGACAACGTCTGTCTGGAAAGGTGATATATCATAAACCTATCCGGATAATAACAATATAAAATTTAATATATCATAAGCACAATATTTTTTTTCTCATGGATGTATGAATAGTAAAATTAGGTGTATCATTTTACTTTTTTTTGTTATTGTTACTTACAACAAAATCATCAAACACATGATAAATAATATTTATAACTAATTTTTTAGATAAACAAACTCATACATTCGTCTTTGATAATGTATTTTGATTCTTGTGTAACACTTGGCCACAGTGTCCTTAGCCAAGTGTTACATTTTGATTGCGATTGCGATCGATTAATGAAGTTTTTATAACAAACGAGTGGCACTAGTAAATATTTGGTTATAGCAATCGCAATCGGTATGTAACGCTTGTCTATTGTCTATGTTACACTCGGCCCAGCCCCCGTAGACAAATTCAAACTGGCGTTCGACTACAAACGAAGATTTCGCCAATGTATAGTGCGAAAAAATTATCTGTCCACTGGAACACGTTAACACGTAAACAATTATTTAAACCAAGCAATGACACTTATATAAAAATATAAAAAGTGGACAGCTAATTTTCTTCCTACTCTACATTGTCGAAGAATTCGTTTGTAGTCGATCGCCAACTGTATTTTGTCTAGGCCCCCTGACCTAGTACCTACATATTATAATTTAATGCATTTAATTTTACTCGTAGTTTTATTCAAATCAATATTTAAATGTAATATAATAATATATTATTTATTATTGTTATTTTATATTAATATAATTAACGTTGTTATATAATATAATATTATTATTAATAAATTTAGAATTAATCATTTTCATTGGATGATGGTCCAATAGTTGGTAATGAAGAATCTCATAGACTTTACCATATTGCATTTTATGTAGCAATAGG
Organism: Mystacides longicornis; assembly: GCA_963576905.1. Lineage (NCBI taxonomy): Eukaryota > Metazoa > Arthropoda > Insecta > Trichoptera > Leptoceridae > Mystacides > Mystacides longicornis. The sequence continues at coordinate 11,161,335 of OY756436.1, forward strand.
TTATTTATTACATAGGTTCAAAAAAATATATAATTCAACACATATATGTATCTATTTCAAAACTAATATATATTATTTATTATAGGTATTTATATTATTTAATTATTTAATTATTATTAAAAAAATAAATGATATATTTCTATGATTAAATGTGAAACATTTTCTCCTATGATTTTAAATGTTAAATATTTTTTTTTAATAATAACAGGTAATCATTGTTAAATTTATCATCTTTACCGATATTGTTTAATATTTTTCATCGAGTTTGCAAGAAATAAACCACTGTTTTCATAAAAATTGTTAAAAAAATCGGTGGCCAAATTAAATTAGATATATGGAATGTGTATAAATTTGGAATTTACTAGAGTTTCTCTGTTTTGAATACTATAAGTAAAAATATAAAAAAATAATAATAACAAAGAATAAAGACGATTATTCCATGTTTGGTTTGAATGAAAATATAGTCGTTTTTATTAGGATTTTCGGAAATCCTTTTATAAATTAACGGATTTGCAGCAACCAATGTTTCTAACAATGATGTTCGATTGTAAAGGTATGAACAAACCACTACGGGTTTTTGGCCGACTTATAACTGTTATTTCGAATGATGGCTTAGTGTGATCACTTTACGTTAAAAGATATCGTTTTTGTTTAAATTCCTTATGGATCACAATTTTTCAAGTGTTTTTCACATCAATCGCGTCAAGCTATTCGTCCATTACTCCAAATGGATCGTAAAAAAGAAAACTCAAATGGATGTGGCCCCAATCTTCATATCACTTAATTGTTTGTATATAAAACGTGGTCCATCTACGTCTCCTTTTGTCATCATCCTTCCACCGGGATACACGTGTTGCTGTTTTAAAAATTAAATAATAGCAAAAAACGTGTATTAACGTAGTGTAATTTCGTTAAAATGATTAAAAAAAAAATATTTTTGGAGTTACAGTGAATGGAGAGCAAAATTGTGTTTTTTTTTCCAAAATTGAAGAACAACCGCTAGTGTACAGGATTCACTATATTCTATATTATATCCCCGATAGTCCTTTTTTGAGATATACAATACCGCATAATATGGGCTCGTATGTATAATTATTTATTATTCTCTATTGGTTGCGTCGGCAATATTTTACGATATCATTTCTCTATTGTTCCAAATGCATTGTTCAATAATTTATTACAGTCCAATACTATTAAAATGTCTCATTTCTGTGGAACAAAAACATTACGTTTCGACAATCTATAAAATATAATATTACACAGCGTAATGAAATTTCCGCTATCATGTTTATCTATAATATAAAATAAATTCGGGTTAGTGCGAACACTTATAACTCGAGATCGGCTGAACAGTTTCTTCCGATGTTTGATTCATAGGATTCTTCTCCGCCCCGTTGTTGTTGTTGTTGTCAAACCATTGACATTAAAAAGATTGGTATGCAGATTTTTTATGGATTTTTTTTTCGAGCTTTCAAACAGACATTCAAACATAATATTTTAAACGTATTTTTGTAGATATAAATTACAAATTTGAAATCAATATTTATAGTAAGGACTACTTACAGCAAAACGAAAGCTAGTTATTATATGAATGATAAAACCTTTCGATAATGAAGATCGATAAGAAAAAAAATGATATTTATTATATAATACTACTTAGCGAGACAATCTTTTTCGTGAATTTGATGATGATTTTTATTTTTGTTAGCAAATATTTTTTTGAAGAAAAGCTCTGAAGAAAATAATAAATCGCAACCTTTCGCACGGATGAGTCTTTTTCACCTCCTGAACCATTACATTTAGGTGATGTACGGAAATTTGAAAATACGGAAGAAACAAGACGTTATCTCCTTTTTAGACTGCTTTCGAATACCATGAAGTTATTTATTTTTAAATATCATAATATAGTTTTCACTTTAAATATTATTACATTTCTTAAGATTATTACGTGAGTCTTGCGTAATGCTAACAAAAAATAATGCCCTCTCTTTTTTACACGAAGGTAAAATTTATTTCCGTTGTCTTGTATCTTGTTTATTTTTGTGTAGCACAAACAAAAATAAACAGAAACCCCCTTATTATTTCATACGGTACGTTTAAAACAGCACGTTTACTTATTCACGTCGGTTTATAAAGTGTGTACTTTAGAAACTCCCCTTTTGTTGATGGTTCTCATTTATTCAACTTTAATATTCATCAAAGAATATATTATTACGTACACAGTCTTTTGAATTTACGTTTTATTTGGATAAGTTATTTTTGTGTGATTTATACAAAGAGCTTACTCGTACACTTTATGCGGCCAAAGGAAAGAATATTCGTGAGCTGAGAACAATAGTGGCCATTCTCCAAAACTGCTTTTTTAATTTGACAATATTTTTGAACGTGAATTTTAAATTAAGTTTATTTTTTGTTTATGTGGTCTTCAAATTTAATCCTATGCTATGAGATGCAATCATTCGACTTTTAAAATATTTTTACTAGATCAAAACATTAATTTTAAGAGTAAAATCACTTCTGCAAAAACTACTTTAAACATAACATAAACATTCTCCCTTTTAAGGCCCTCCCGCACACCGCAATCCAGCCCGGAGGAGACCAACCCACAATGCGGAAGGGCTAAGCGCCACTCAGGAGCATAGGGAGGCATAAAGAGCTCTCCATTGCGCTCAAAGGCGTCCGAGGTTCATTGTGTCTTTTCTGACCGGTTGAGGTTTAAGGATGTGAGGTGGTCAACCTTCCCCCCCAAACCAACCCACAATGCGGAAGGGCTAAGCGCCACTCAGTAGCATAGGGAGGCATCAAGAGCTCTCCATTGCGCTCAAAGGCGTCCGAGGCTCATTGTGCCTTTTCTGACCAGTTGAGGTTTAAGGACCTCACGGTCCCGATCTGATTTTTCGATTTCCTGCCTCTTACAGGATGCTCGAAAAAACCAGCAAAAAGAGCAGAGGTGCTATTCTTAGCCGGCAACCCCACGGCAAAAAACTTTAAACACAATCGTTATGTCTTAAACCTGAGCTTCGTCTTGTATACTTACAGTATAAAAGTGAAATTCCGTGGTTGCTCTCTATATAAGTACTAGAATGGATTGTGGGTGAATTTTTGTAAAGCGTCCTATCCTATCCTATCCCAGCGATAAACTGACATTGGTCAGTATTGTGTGCAAATTGTGCTTAATTAGCTGAACGTCAAAACTCGCACTTCTACGGAAATCAATATTGAACTGGCCAAATATGTAAAAAAAAACAGTAAAGAAGTAGGCACTGTCAATGATTTCGGAATTAGGCTACTTTGTTCTAAACTGACTATATGTAGTTACGTCAAATGAATATTACATTGAATGTTTTATACTCTGTTTTGTCATAGTTTATTTTGAAAATGTTAGTTTGTATTTTGTACGTTGATTAAAACAAACAAACAACATCAGCCTACTATTTCCTGAAAAAGAAAGAAACATCATTTGATACTACTTTCTTAAAACATTATAATAGAATTCGTTTAGTTTTTTTTTTTGCAAATTGCTATTCAGACCAGTTTTAAATGGTTCTTAAAAAACGTTGTCAGTTTTAAAGTACAACAATTAAAAAAAAAAACGTCAGTTCTGTTTTCCCGATTCCCTTAAAACTTATAGAATGTGTAAAACATTTTGGCCCAATGCCCATTTTGGTTTTAAAAGTAGGAACCTACGAGTTCTTCACTATTTAACGTACTTATAGACAGAATTGTTGTGAAACAACATACTTTTATGCTTTTTATTTTACATTCTCACAATAAAGTGTAACCATTATGTTTGGGAATTCAAAAATTACATTGTAATGATTTTACATAAACTAAACAATGAGTTTAACAACCTATTTTGAATTCATCTATTTCGTTTTATAAGATATAAGGGTGTTTTATAATGCTTATTTAGTGTGTCAATGGGCACGTTAACATACTCGCTTGGGTTAATTTAAAGAAGAAAGCTACCAAAACTATGCAACTATAAAAAAAATTATATTTTATTTTTCTCTCTACAATCAAAATTTTACTCACTGTAAACACTGTTTCCATATCTGTCTTACTTTGAGCAGAAACTAAAAAAAGTAAAAATGATAATTTCAATATCCACAATCATGCTAAGCCTGGGGGATTTCTCACGTAAGCTGTATATTTCATTTTTTTTTTATAACTTTGCAAATAAACATTTTTTTGTTTTTTTTTATTTATATATTATTTATTTTGTTGTACGTCGATCGTATATAAATCCTACCTATTTTTGTGTATTTTATGTAGGTGTTTGTACACTACCATTTTGTCACATAAAATCAAATTGTTGAAATAATTAATCCGATTACTCCAAAGAAATCAATCAGGGAAAAAGGTACATGTTCATGGGGTTTGGAATGTTTGGATCGAAGAAATTCTTTTGTTAAAATTTTTAGTATAATAATAATTCCACCAAGAATACGCGTTGATTCATTTAAAATTTATTTCGTCTCAGTGAGTGAGTAAGAACAACTGCTGATAATTTTTAGTATTTACAACATTTTATCGACATAACAGTGGTTTGTGGTTTTGCTAATAAGTTGATTATTTCTATATGGAAAAAAAATATCAAAAAACTCTTTGGTGCCAAGAAAACATATAAATGTTTTCATCATTAATATCACTATATTTTATTTCATAATATAAACTTTAAAACGTTTTGTTAAACTCTTTTAAAGTCATACTAAGTATGTTTGTACAATAAAATTAACTCTTCCATTTAGATATTATTAGGTGATGTTACATAATATTTATTATTTTTATCATATCATAAAATCTATTAAAAAATAATTCAAATTTTATATATTATTATATTTAAATCAATGTATTCATGTATTATATACCTAATAATGTTTTTTACCCTTTTTATTATCATTTTTTAAATATATAAATGAGGTATTTTATTTGAATGATGGACTTGTAAAATAAAAAGTTAATATCAGTACATAGCTAATTTTAATACCATACATTTATTATTATACCTAATCAATAATTTTATGTAATATAAAAAAAAAATCATCACATATAATATAATTTACGTAATTACCTACCTTTTTATTAATTATTTCATTTTTGTCTCAATATTTTGAATAGATTATGGAATTGAGTTTTTTAAAAATATATACATATATTTTTTTCATTCTTTTCATTTTGATTTTAAAAGATAATAAATACTGATTGTAATCATTGCATACAAAATCTGAGTCGTGCGTTAATTTGATTGCACTCACATAACTCTTATTTTTCGTGTAAGTACACATTACTCAAATTTTGTGTGCATCGACTTATTAATGTAAAAAAATAGTAGATATAACTAATATTTCATAAAACCTTATATCACAATATGTACCTATATAAAGAATAAAATATGTACTTATTTAAATTATACCTAATAATGTATGTAACTAAGGGATAAAAATATTGAGGCAATAGTGTTCAATCATTATATTATGAAATAATGACTCATGGTTTAAAAATAATATAAAACAGAAACAAAAAATAAAACTGCAATGAAATTAATCTATGTGTTTTTTACTTTCTGTAATATTTCTCTTCGACCTCAAACCTCTTTGGAGGATAAGCTTTACTATAGCTAGCACTTCAAAAGTGGTTGGTGGCCCAGCGGTTACAACGCCGGCTTTCGTACTGCGGACGTCGTGGTTCGATCCCAGGTGCCGACCATCTTCCTCTTTCACGACACAAGCTTTCAGTAGCTTACTGTGAAAGAGTAAGGAATGTATTTGTGTTCACTTTGAGTGAGCACAGATTCATTTAAAAAAAAAAAAGTTAATTCCACAATGAATATATTATTTTCAGATTCATAATTCTTAAAATTTTGCAGAAGTTAATAGAAAATAGTTCTACGGGATATAAGGAGTTCTATATAAATAAATTATACTCCTTCTCAATGTGCCATGATGGGAATCTCTGAAGGCAGCATAATTTTCTGAAATAGGATCTATTCTTCTTCGATATGACGGTCCAGAGAGTTCCTATACCCGGCATGATGCGGTGGAGACACTTTTCAAAATAATTTAAACATGATTAAAAAAATATAAAGTATGAGACTTTTTTTGTAATACCAGGGTAAACATAAAAAAAATCTGATAAAAAGATAGGTTTTGAGGTTAGTGAAAAAAAAAATCATAACAATATTACCTATACAGATGTCTTATTTTTTTGGCTAATAGAATAATTAAGGTCTCCAGCATGGGCGTAGCAAATCATTTTTCTGGTGTTAAATTTTTAATCGCGAGCCTTTTTTACATTAAGAAAATGCGAGGTTGGCCAAAATTAACAATCGAGCGGGCACTCACTCGAGAGGCTGGACTAAGCTGGGATGAAGCCGTGCAACTGACACAAGATAGAGAGGCTTGGAGGAACTTCGTGGCGTCCACATGCTCCACACTGGGAGCGAACGTGAATTAAGTATGTAGGTAAGGAAGTATTTTTTTATGTACCTGAATGTTATTTTTACAACACAAAAAAGGGGCGATTTTGAGGAACAAAAACCACCGTAGAATTTCAGGAAAATGTTCTATAGACTTCGTTATTTCAAGACCATTGACATGTGAGTTCCTTTAACATGTCTGAAGACCCTTGTATACAAGTTGATTGTAAGATTTTTAATCAGACGGGTTGTCATTAGTTGACTGATGGTTGAGTAACGATATGTCCCAAAACAACCCTTAGTAGTAGTAAAAAAGAAGTTTATCGAATTTCCACTTACATATTTAAGAACTATGTAAAACCTTTAAATAACACGAATTATTTAAACTGAATAAAAAACTTATTTAAATATTATTCGATATACCTATTAAAGTTATTAAAATCCCAAATCCCATCGTACCTTAATTTTTTTTTTCTGAGAAAGATTTAAGTTAAATCTTTCTAAAGAGATTTAACATTCTCTTCTTCTTACTTCACTTTTATAATGTGGTCCAATTTCTTCTCATTTTTAACAGATTTGCCTGGCGATTCTCTTCTAGTTGGGAACTAGCCTTTCATTGCTCTTCCTATGCACTTAGCTCCTCAACAACTTTCTATCGAATCGTTTCTATTAACTTATGCTATTACTCACACTCTTTAATCACATAAGAAATTTGCAAATTTATGAAAATGTCAAACATAATAATTATTAATCCCTAATCGTTCAATACTGGATTAAAACACAATAATTATTTGAGCTGTTTATCGCCATATAAATTCTGATGATAATAAATAATCGGAGATTATGCATAATATATTTTACAAATTATCATGATTATATTATGTTTGACACGATAATATTATATTATGAAGTGTCACGTTGGTATAATCGTGCTTAATCTTGATCTTTATTATCTTTTCTACACGTTCTCTTTACGTTTTACACAGATAAAACATAAAAAAACGATAAAATGAATCTTAAAGTACTTGGATGAGATTTTTGAAAATTACCTTATTCCAGAAATAATAGGAATAAATAAAATATTCACGTACTACCAAAATTATTTTTATATTAATTTTTAAAACTTACAATAATAATTTAATGAATTCTTAAATTAACCACTTATCATGAAATAGGTACCTACATAAAAATAAATTAAAGAAATAACCATATTCACACTTTTTTTATACAAATATGCCAATATAGCCGGCGGAACTTGTTTTTGCAATACTTTCAAGACAATCGGTCCCGTTTAATTTGTTACGAGACAACTCCGGTTAGTAATTTCAAGTCAAAACATTCTGACCCGACGAGGAATCGAAGCCAGGACCTTTTTGGATGGATAGATTTTGTTAAAAAAAGATGACAGGGAAGTATATTTTTATTCACTGGAGACACCAACAGAACACTGAACAACACAAAAAATATATCATAAAACAAAAACATAGAATCTCCAGTGCTCCAATAACAAGTAGTATCTCCCGATTAAGGAGACTTCTTGTGCAGTAGGTACATCGTCGGGAAGAGGCCCTGGCAATCTGAAAGAAGCTTCTGGGAAGGAGGCCCAAAAAGAGGCAGCGCACCAAGAACAAACTGAAGGATGCTACATTAGACCTTATTTTTTGGTCGTAGTTGCTTCTTTAAAAAATTTAACATTATCAGTTTAATCTGTGTAACATTCTAAAGCGCACATTTGTCCAAGAGTGTTCGCTATTTTAGCGATTCAATTCAATATTATCGATTGATCATCTAATCAATCAATCAATCAATCCTCCCTTTTACACCCCACTCAGGAGCATACGGAGGCAACCAGAGCTCTCCATTGCGCTCGATCTTGCACAATGTTTATGACCTCCTCCCACACACTGTCCAAATCCTACAGCTCTGCTTCGAAGGAGCGGAGTGTGAGAGGGTCTTCTTCGTCTTCGGGACCCTGATGGGAGAAAGAACAGCGCTCTCCTCGGCCAACTTTCATTCGGCATCCTTAACACAATATGCCAGCCAGATCAGCTAATATCACGACAAAATAATAAGAAATATTTTAATCTGTTTTCTTCATTTAAAAAAAACTACAAAATAACCCAATTTCAAGCTTACATTTTGAGCTAAGATGATTAGTCAACCTATGCCCTTTGATATAAAAATCAAACCAATCTTGATAGACTTAAACATATATAATGTATGTTTTCAATTAGTTTTTCATGCCTCGATTCCAGATAATAAACGGATGTCTAGACCGGGCAACCGTATGAAATTTCCCTAATTCGTACACATTTTATTGTTACCCCATTAGAAACTTTAATCGATTCTACTCAGAACGTTGTGCCGTTAGCTTAACAACGTAATCTCTTTCTATTTATCGTAAAACGGGCGATGTATGTACACACACAACATATTAGATATTAATAAGATAAGCTGAGCTGAGCTGAGCTGTGTAGGAGGCTAATTACAACGTTATCTCAATATCCCATTCCTCTATCCTGTTTCAGGTTCCCTATTAAATTATTTAAGCATACAAAAGGCTCGAACCCCTTCGTAAAAAGAAAATAATATATATTTATGTATTTCCAATAATGTGTTGGAGCATCAATTGGTAATCCAGACGTAATGTCTCGAATTTTATTCAATTATTATGAGATAACGAAATCTTTCACGTACAAACTACACATTAAAAACATTTGTGTGCAAATTTAATGAGAGACTAAGCCCAGATGAGCCTTTCTTTAGTCACATACCAAGTGACCTTTTAGTTCAGTGTTATTTTTGTTTGTTGATAATAATTTTTATTGACCTTTTTATGATCAGATGTTGCTTTTTTGTTTGTTTGGGGGTTTTATTCAAAGCGCCTAAGTCTATAAGTCTTGCTGGGTTTGTTAGTATGTCTAAATTCTATCTTAGCATTACAATAATTCCGAAAAATTTGTTTGAAACGAATATGTAACAACTAATGACTAACTCTAACAATTCATTACTGATGTTAAATTTTTAAATGAAACAAACCACTACGGGCTTACGACCGTCTTCTACTGTTATTTCGAGGGCTGACTTGGTGTGATCACTTTACGTTAACAGCGTTCGCCATTAGGTGGTTATGTTTAAGTCTCCGAAACTCCCAATTATGAGAGTTCTCGACATGTTCAACAAGTCTAAAAATCTCATTTATGCAACAAGTAGAAATTTAATAATTAATGAAATATAGAGATAAAGTTGGAAATTTTTGAGAACGAGAGAGCAACCAAATTTAAAGACTGCGACTGCTGTCATGTAATTGGCGCCAGGATATGAATATATCCATTTTTGTTAATTTCCAATCTTTATTTCCTATTGGCTTTGTTTTTTTTTTTTTGGTTTTAATTTACGTTATTGTATATCTTGCAACAATATATACAATAACGTAACGTGTTTCATATGTGACTTATTTCGTACTACACTGCCATCTCTTTGATTTTTTTTAAGTTACGCAATTATAGAGGAATTCTTTTGATTGCAAACTTATGACCCGTCCAACTTCATCCCGCATCAACACTAATTATTACATAATGCAATAAATTTTGCTAAAATTGCATTATAAATCGTAATTTTATACAGTAGAATTTTAGTTTTTAGTAGAAAGGGTTAGAACAATAACTGAAAATAAAGTTTGGGATGCACAAGGGGCTTTTATGAATGGGAGGGGGTGTGCCGATCAGATCTACGCTCTGCGGATGATTACGGAGAAGCTTTTGAGTAAACATCAGAAGCTTTTCTGTGCATTCGTAGATTTGGAAAAGGCATATGATAGGGTAGACAGGGGTAAATTATGGGAAGTTCTATCAATGTATGGAGTGAATAACCGGTTGATTCGTACCATTGCTTCGCTATATTCGGAAAGTACTGCGTGTGTGAAGGTGAACAGTCACCTTTCACCGGAGTTCTATCTTACGAAAGGTGTGAAGCAAGGGTGCGTCATGTCACCCTGGTTGTTCAATTTGTTCTTTGATTTTTGCGTCAGTGGGTTAAAAGATATAAATATAGGGGTTGAATTGAATGGTATAAAGGTATGTGCGCTTATGTATGCAGATGATTTAGTACTTATGGCTGAGTGTGAAAATGATTTGCAAGTACTTGTGTCAAGTGTGTTTGAAAATTGTGCAAAAAATGGTCTAAAAATGAATGTAAGCAAAACAAAGGTGTTGGTATTTGAAAGGGATGAAGCAAGAACGAATTGCAAAGTAACCGTAGAAAATGAATGTCTTGAGCAAGTGAATGAGTATGTGTATTTAGGAAGCATGTTTAGTCGGGATGGAAAGTGTGAAAAAGAAATCGAACGTAGGAAAGTTGCTGGTCGCAGGGTGGGCGGTGCATTAAGACCTATAATGAGAAACAACAACGTCTCACTACAAGCAAAGAAACTAGTGCATAACGCAATCCTGCTACCATCGATGATGTATGGTTGTGAAACGTGGACATGGACGAAAAAAGAAGAATGTAGTATAAATGCAGTAGAGATGAAATCTCTACGAAGAATATGTGGAAAAACTTTATGGGATATGGAAAGGAATGAAAATATTAGGAAAGAATGTGGTATGGAAGTAAGTGTTGTGACAAAGATGAAAGTTAATAAGTTGAGATGGTTTGGGCATGTGGAAAGAATGGATGCAAACAGAATGACAAAGAAAATTCATAAGGCTGAAAGGAATGGTGTAAGAAAGCGTGGGCGACCGAGAATGACGTGGATCGAACACATCGATTCCGTCCTCAAGGAAGGCCAGGTAAGAAGTAAGAGAAATAGGAGAAGCTGTATGAGAAATGGTATGTCGGTGGAAGAAGCGAAAGAAGTATGCTTGGATAGAAAAGAGTGGAGGTCCGTTCTCTCTGCCTACCCCTTACGGGACACGGCGTGATGGGTAAAAAAAAAAAAAAAAAAAAAATTATAAATCGAACATCAGTGATGAATCTCTAGAGTCATTAGTTGTTACATATTCGTTAAAATTTAATTCAGTTTTTATATCGTAAACTGTATTTAATTCATGTAATAAGCCAAAATTATTTTTATATTCTGGAGGTCGAAGTTCGACGGGCGGGTTAGCTAGTTGCCTATATGTGCAAAATATTCATAGCTGTATAATAAAAATTAGATTGTAAATATATTACACTTTCTTCTGCCTTTCAATAGCCGATTTTCTTATTTATTTTGACACAAATCAAAGTGTCCCTCTCAAAATTGTATAAAACTATCCCCTGGAAATATTTACAAAAAACATTCAAAATTACAAAATACGTAGGTACCTGATTTGGTATAATCAATAATCATCATTACTTTCTAATAAATAAACTAAAATGGCCGTGCATACATTTTACAATACTTAGTATATTATTTGCAATATTAGATATATTATACACATCATTACTTCCTAATAAAAAAACCAAAATGGCTGATGTGCATACATTTTGCAATAGTATATTATAGTAGGTATATTTGACTAAAGAAAAAAACCGAACAATTTTTTGCGTCTTGAATATTTTTTTCTTCACACCATAACAATCACTCCTTCATCGGTCAAATCAAATGATATAGTTCAATTTGGAACCGAATCAATTTGCCCCTACTCTCTTTTTTTATATTAATTAGGCATTCCACCCATCTCCTACTCTCTTACAAACAACCAATAATTGTTGTTCTTAAATTTAATGTTGCCACTCCCGTAGTTTATGCATTTATACACACGACCATAGGCCATCAAAATATATTTACAAAACATGTTAAAGTCAAAACATCAATATCATGTCAAATGTCAATATTATGTACGGAAGAAACACAACGAAGCACGCCGACATACCACCGCAACGCTCACACATTCCACTGCACGGTACAAAGATGGCTGGGTAGGCTACCCCACAATAATTAATTATTTGTGCGTAATGGGTGAACCCAGGGGTGAACCATTGGCAATAAATACACCACAGACAATATAAAAATACTTAAAACATTACAACAAATCGTTGCCTTCCTTCGGCAACTTGAGAGAAAAAAATAAACAATTTAAATTTATATTAAAAACAACAATAATATAATGAACAATTAATTATTTGAATCATTTTATCACTGAATCAGATCCCCGGGAATATGTCCTTCCTGCTATTGGGCAGACTACCAGATAGTTTTCATTCTGAGTTTTGCCATATTATTCTAATCCAGTTAAGCTTGAAGCTGTGTATTATATCCGTATCTCTTGTGAGAACAACTTTCAGTATATTTTGGAGGCAGTCTACGGAGAGTGCCCGCCCACGCGGTCATATTGTCATGTACAGTCGAGAGAAACTTTAATAATTGGGTTAATCTCATATTCAGTATACTGGTGAGTGGTGACACTACGTGATAATATGTGTGCTATGAAAATACTCTCATTGCTCGAGAGAGCTTTTCATTTTTTTACTCATCCCGCCGTGTCCCTAAAGGGGTAGGCAGGGATAAAGGAGCCCCACTTTTTCTATCCAAGCATACTTCTTTCGTTTTTTCCACCGTTTTCTCATTTATTTAATAGAGACACCAACAGAACACTGAACAACACAAATAGAAAAAAAACATTACACAAAAACATCTTCAGCACCTACTCCAACAACAGGTGTCTCCCGCATAGCTAGTTCTTTTGCTTATATTTTGCTACATTTCTTTGTCCTTGCCATCATTGAGAACGGAATCGATGTGTTCGATCCACTTTTATATTGGTAATATTTCTTAGGTATGTTATTTGGGATTTTCTTCCTCTCATCAGGGTCCCGAAGACGATGAAGATCCTCTCATACCGTGTTCCTTTCCTTCGAAGCATAGCTGAGGGTTTTGGACTTGGTGTGGGAGGAGGTAATTGAAGTCGCTAAAGATCGGGCGTTCACAACACACTCTTGTTGTCTCTCTATGCGCCTGATTGGGGTCAGAATGGAAATATTGATTGATTGATATTATTTGCATCCATACTTTCAAAGTCTCAGCTTTCGAAATGAAGTGCCTAAAGAGAATTTTGGATATAAGATGGTACGACCGCATCACGAACGACGCTATGCGTCGGCGCACCCAGCGTGAGCCCATCTCTTCTACTGGACATGTGTTCAGGATGTCGAATGACAGGGTCCCGAAGACGAGGAAGACCCTCTCATACTGTGCTCCACTCCTTCGAAGCAGAGCTGAGGTTTTTGGACATGGTGTGGGAGGAGGTCATAATCATTGCGCAAAATCGAGCGCAATGGAGACCTCTTGTTGCCTCCCTATGCCCCTAAGTGGGGCGTAAAGATGTTTGGATTGGATTGGACTCTCCATACGCCCAAACCATCTCAACTTATTAACATTCTTCTCAGAACTACACTAACTTCCATACCACATTTCTTCCTAATATTCGCATTCCTTTCGATATCCAGATGTCTATCAAATTCTTCATGTATGTATAGCTCTTTCTCGTCGGCATTATTATGTGCCTATACTTCATCCTTTCCCACACATAATTTATTATCCAAATTAATAACTTACTATGAAACACACTCTTATTGTTGATCGTGGATTCACTCAATGAATTGGTATTTTATTTAATTGAATTTGATAGGATTTTCTTATCAGAAAAGTAGCCCTTGTCCTAAACCATAAAGGCAACGAAATTTTGTTTTTCACAGATAGTATCATTCTAGTTTATACTAAAAAAGATGATACGATCACACAATAATAAGGATGAAACCTAATTACTTCTTTCACGTATCTTTCAAATTAAAACTAAAACCAATTCCTGGTTTGATACGAGATAAAGCTTCGGTGAAATAAGAGATCTCATTTCAAGTAACGCCATTCCAATTCTTATATACGTGAGTCTTTGTCTCGTTTCAAATCCTTTTGGAACAACAGATAGAGATGAGAAAAAGTAAATGAAACTGTGGTTCTTTCATCTCTATGAAAACCCAGAAGTATATAGGTATACCTATTCAATTTGCTTCGTCCTCAATCCGATAGTGTACAGACAGAGATGAGTATCGGTATATTGTGTGAATCAGGATGTTTGAAACCACTCATTCACAATGAGAGAATGTTCTATATAAAAAGAAACTTGATTCTGCCAGAAGTCAATTATTTGTGTTCGTTTTCGTTCAATCATTGATTAAATGTGTGTACTAGTACATATGCGGGTGATACAGATCGGCCTCCTTAAAATATTGACATGTTTATATCAATTTAAAGCCCGCATTTTGAGCAAACAAAAGCGAATAGACGATTCCAATCTAACAAAAAGGGAACAATCATCAATATGTGCCATTAAAGGTTGTCAAGCTTCAACCATGCTTTCAAAAGATTTGATACAATAATTTCCTAATACTTTATCAGCCCTCTCGTATTCGTCGTTGACATAAGTGAGCATAGGGAGAATACATGCATCAAAGAATTTTCTCTTTAAGTAGTTTGAGTGAGAACAGCACCACAGCCAATAGAGCTGGTTTGATCATTTTCTCCGCATGTCCCCCGAGATTCTTGAATACTCAAGCCTTTTTTACAATCCGGATGGGACAAGAAGGGGAGGCAGACCAAAATTATTAAGTATTAACTACACTGCGGTCCTATAAGAGGCTGGACTAAGCTGGGATGAGGCTGTGCAACTGGCGCAAGATAGAGAGGCTAGGAGGAACTTTGTGGCGTCCACATGCTCCACACTATGGAACAAACGTGGATTAAGTGAAAAGTAAATAAATATGTAAGTTGGAAAACTTCGGAGATTTCAGGATAAAAGACAGTTTACCAACAATTATTCCCATTCTAGTCTTTGCTTTTATCTATTTTCAATTCTTGGCCATATTTTCCTATCTAGATGGTATTGCCAAGGTATTCAAATCCTATTTTCAACTTTTCCAAGTAAGTATACTTATCTATTCATCCCCCTTGATATTGCGGGGCTGATTTGCAGCATTTATCACGCTCAGCTTAGATCTACTGTGAATCTTTTCTTATTTCTGTTGGTGGAAGTTCTCCATTTGGTCTTTTTACCATTGTCAAATCATTTCACAATTTCCTTTTCTCTATCTTAGAAGATTTTGTCCTTGCTACATTGTATTTGCTACTGAAAAAAGAATGCATTATTTTGATGCCAAAAAACCTCCGTTTCAACTTTCTTCTCTTTTCGAGCATTGTGCAACTAAAAACTTGAAGTAATTATATCAGTTTGATTTTTTCCACCTGCTTGTTTTGGAAAAGAAATCGTTAAAGAGTTTGAAATTCAACGCTTATCTATTTTTATCAAAATATAAACAAAAAATAATATTCTTTCTGTTAAAACCTCCTTCTTAAAAACATCTACCGCAAAAAAAAAAGTATATCTTTAGTTCTGTTTGTTATACAAACATAGTATTCAATCTCTTGTTAGAAAAACCTTTTTTATTGTAACAAAAATATTCTCCATCTACTTACTACAATTGGGAAGAAAAAAAAAACACTAACTTATTGTCAATTTACTCGCGAAAACATCAAAGTTAATAATAATCGATGGGACTAGATCTGGAAAGTATCGCGTAATGTAATGTGTGTATAGTTGCGTTATGATATTGAGCATAACAAAGAGTGTAATAAAAATACCGTTAATATTCCATTTCTTCTCGTAAAAGTTTCCCATTTCACTAACTATCAATGAATACCCTTCCCCTGTTATATAACTACACAAACAACACATACAGCAGTATTCGGCAATAAAACAGCACAACATCAAAAATCTTAACTGTCGCTGTGTAGAAACGAAGTGTCAGACACAATGAAAACAAAAAAAGAGTTCGAAGACAAATTTTATTGATGTGGTACTCTACAAAATTATTTTTCACTTTTTATTGACAGAAGTGGCAAGGCAAGTGATCAATATGAGCGATATTATGAAAGAATATGGACTAAGCTGATATATTTTTTATACACCTAGTACGTAGGTATGTATTAGTTTTAATAGTCATAATACGTTGGATTGATCAAAGAAACTTAACATAATATTTTTTTATTGTATTGACCTCCACCCGGACTCGAGTGATTTTGTTAAAATATCTACATAATAATTCAGAAATGTTTGTCTGCTTTCTATCGTATATGGGAACCTTGCGCTCAAAATACAAAAATGCTACGTCAGATATTAATATGCCCAGAGCCGTACAAAATGGTGGAGAAGGTTATACAATTTGCTGCATTAACTTTAATATATTTAGAGCTATTTAAAAAACTCTATTTTTTAGGATCTTCATACAAATTTCTCAAAAAGACAGTAAGCCATCTTTTGGAAACAAAATTACTCATGTAATGTAAACGTTGAATGGAATCTTGGTATTACGGTATGAAAATGTAATAAAATAATTGTAGATTGATTTGTTATACATATAAATCTTACCATAATAATTCGGTAAAATTTGGTTTAAATAGGGTCTATTCTTTAAACAATCTGTAATAAGAAAACAGACATCACATGTGTTGTATTTCCTACTACGCCGCCATCTCTTGAAATTTTTTTTAAGTAAAGCAACTTTAAAGGAATTGTTTTGATTTCAAACTTATGACCTATCGAACTTCATCTCGCATCCGAATTAACGATAGCTATTACATAATGCAATAAATTATTAGCTAAATTTAATTATGTTTTAATGTCGTAAGTAAATCACATACTATTTTTTTTATTCTGGTTTCAGTCGAAAGTCGACGGGCGGGTCAGCTAGTATAAAATAATTTAACATACTTCATATTTGATATTTTTTTCTACTTCAACGCCATCTCTTGATTTAAAAAAAAAAGATACAGTAAAGTTGAGTTTGTTTCCATTTCGGAATCAAAATTTGTTGTTTTAACTTTAATAAGTTCTAATGATGAATTCAGTTCCGTGTTTTATTAGAATATAATAAACATACCTAATTATAAAAAAGACTATTCCCTTATACCAGCACTTTTTGCTGTCTGGGAATGCTCTTTGCTGTTAGATAGGTATTTATTAAGTTAATCGTACTGTTTTTATTATACTACCTATACGCGTTGTAATTTTTATCTATAATATAAAAGAAAGTCGGGTTAGTGCGAACACTTATAACTCGAGATCGGCTGAACAGTTTCTTCCGATGTTTGATTTATTGGATTCATCTACGCTCGGGATAACAGAATAACTAAAAATGGATAAGAAATAATAAAAAATATAATATAAAAGTTGGTATGGAACGGATTTCTTGCGACGCCAACGGCATATGTGAAAATTCCATAATAACACAATTTTTATTTACCTGACAACCACAGAGTTTCAAAACACTGGCACGCAGATTTCTTTCGAACATTTAGATATAAATAATTTTTTAACATTCAAACATATTTTAAACGTATTTTTTGTATAAATTAAAAATTCGAAATCAATATTCATAGTAAGGACTACGTTTGTCGGGAAAGCTGGTGTTAAATAAATTAAATAATTTAATTTAATCATCTACTGAGATGACCGAAACTGGAATTTTGTTCCGCAACGAAAATTTTTGTTCGGAAATATGGAATACCTAGACATTAAACTATTATTTCCAGCTTAAAAGTTTCAAACTAACAACATAACGAAATAATTCCTTATAGTTTTCAACAAGCTTGTGGAAGAGATTTAATTTTGCTACGGAACATTAGAATTTTCAAACAACTAACATTAGATATTAACGATGGTGATTATGATATCGTTTGAGGTTTTAGCAGAACTCCTCATTTCAAAATAACTTTTCTGTATAATAATATTGCTCAAAGCGTAATAGTTTTGTTCTTACATAGTATCTGTGCGATGAGCATAAAGCTCACAAAGTGGACACAAATAATATAGGTATATCTGTGTTTTTCAAATGGACAGAACTTGAGACATGAATGCAACGGGCTTTGAACTCACGACCTTAATGTACGCGTTACGTTACTTCAGTTTGTGGCATATTACCTAAGATAAATGTCGATAAATTATTGTTAATGTAAGAGGAACAAATTTAGTGTCTAAGATATTAAATTCCACCAGGCACGCATACTCTAAATGGATGAGAAACAATTTCGGCAAGATGAAAACGTTGAAAATAATAATACCAAAGTTTCTAGAATATAGTTGAGAAATAATAATAATAATAATAATAATAGTTTATTCAGAAAAAATAGTTACAAAAATGATGTGATTAGAAATACAATTACATTAACAATGTAGAACAAAATGCTACCTTCCCAATTGAGCAGAGCTCGTGTTAGGGAAGGGAGTACCAAACAGCCACAACATTACCACTTCCCGAAATCAACATTAAAACATTTTTCCAAAGTCAAAATCACAGAGATAAACTGTATAGTGCAGTATTTAAAATATTAGTAGTTAAGTACACTTTGTCATAAAATAAAATATAATAAAAAATAATAAAAAATAAATAATAAATAAATAATATGTACATATTAAAAAGATATAAGCAATAACAAAATTAAAAAAAAACAGTAGAGAATGATAAAATGTAATAATAATAATTTTAATTGAAAGATTCAAAGAATGATGATTATTAAAAAAGATAATAAAGATAAAGTTAAGCATAGGAAACGTCTATCGTAGGTAATAAGTTATCATTTTTAACATAATAAAATAATTTCAATAATATGCAGGGTATGATACTTCATAAAATCAACTCAAGACAACACAATACAATATTCCAAACCACTTTGAAACAAATGATTAATTATTAAATTATAGAGAAACTTTGCAGCTCGTGTTAGTTTCAGTGGTTAATGTCTCTCTACCTTTTTCTTATTTTAAATACCTAATGTTTTCCAGGAATTGTTTCGTGCCGCACAGTACCGGGATTCTCCAGAGTGATAGTCAACGTTGGAGTGACCTGACCTGACTCGATACAGAAAGAAGAAGAAGTAGTATTGTTACTTCCGATGTAAAAATGTTAATGAAGATCACTTGGACTTTACATATTAGTTTACCAATTTCATTTAATTACAATAACAAAATAATCGTTGTAATCAATCAATCAATACTCCCTTTTACACCACACTCAGGAGCATATGGAGGCAACAAAAGCTCTCCATTGCGCTCGATTTTGCGCAATGTTTAATACCTCCTCCCACACCATGTCCAAATTCCTCTGCTATGCTTTGAAGGAAGGGAACCAGTATGAGAGAGTCTTCCTCGTCTTCGGAACCCTGATGGGAGGAAGAACGGCACTCTCCTCGGCCAACTGTCTTTCGGCATCTTTAACACATTTTCCAGCCAAATCCATCTACTCTGCATATTGGTAGAAGTGATGGGCCCACGCTGGGTGCGCCGGTCTCAGGAGAATCTTAGACCCAATATTCGCCTGAGGAACTTCATTGTGAATACTGAGACTTTTTGTGCATGGACTTTGGTCAGGTGCCAGTACCCATACAGGAGAATGGATATATTTTGATTTTTCGCTAAAAAGTTTTACACAGAAACAAATTATTAGGTAGGTACTCTCTAGATATATAAAAGAAAAGATCAAAATGATTTGATAGCTATCTACAATAAAGATTTTTCAATAAGGAATAAGTAAAATGAAAGTAGTATATTGGCCAAATTTGATGAAAAACTGTCAAGTAGGTAATCGTGCCATACCCACTCTTAAAACTCGTAAAAAATTTACGACCACCTTTCATAAAAACATTAAGAATTCTGTCATTAGCAGCAGATGCTTAGGATATTATCGATAAATAATTTTTTGAAGAATAGATAAGTAGTTTCAAGACATAGGCTTGAAAAATGAACAGACCTGTCTTTGCAAACATTATTATTTTAAAAAAATTGTTATAATTGTCGTATTTTTCGATTCTGACCTTGAGCTTTAGCTCACAGCAACATTTATAATTACGTGACCTATTGCTTGAAACATGGTTTAATCCCTGTTTGCACTGCGATTTTTCACCGCACGGATTTTATTCCGTTCGGAATATATTCCATGATCGAAATTAATAATCGCGTAAAATTTGTAACAAATCACAGAATTTTTCCGCACGATTTTTTTTACCGCAAGTGCGAACACTCCCATAAGATTCAATATGTTACAGAATTGCGAAAAAAAAAAATCGTGCGGTGAAATTTCGCAGTGCGGACGGGGACTAAAACTTCTTTGGAACCCGCAATATTGGTTTCTAAATATAAATCATATGACTAATTATTGGCAAGCTTTTCATGTAAGAAAAAATAGTTATTCATCTTCTTGGAGAATCCATGCAAAAATGTGAGGTCTGTATAGTGTAGAAATTTAATGCTTATTTATAAATCTGTTTAGTTTGGCTGACCCCGCTAGTTGGGAGATGTATCGTGAGCTTATAGCCTTAAAAAAAAAACATACCTCCGCTCAAGCATTATGTTGCTTATGGAGGAATACTGTGTCTTGTGTTGTGTTGTCGTTTATTTGACTATTGTATTTAAATGTATATTTATAAATAAATAAAAAAAAAATATAAAAAAAGTTAAACAAAGTTTTCTTCGCGAGACCAGATGGAAGGAGGATTATAGGAAAACCAATCCTGCGATGGTTGGATGGCGCTGAGAGGGTCCTGGTGCTTCTAAGAGAAGGTGGTTGGCGCACAGTGGCGGCAAACAAGGTGGCTTAGAGAAGTTTGTTAAAGGAGGCCAAGACCACAAAGGGATTTAGCACATATATATGTTGTATGTCATGTATAATTAAAAGGGTTTTTCATTAATCCAAAATTCACTCAAATTCCTTAACCAACGGAGCTAAAATTTTCTTTGCGATACATCATTTAGGGTCGTTTTTAAAAGAGAATGAGCCGCTTTTTGTTCGGGGGCACGCTCTACCAACAGATTAAAGCAGTTTTACTTGCAAGCGAGACAAGACTTCGAAAAAGTTCAGAAGTACCTACATAAAATTTAAGAGTATTTTTCGAATTGTTCATAAAATTTAAGAATAACTATTTCATATATTATTATCCCTGAACCGCATTAAGTTTAATGTCCGCAGTCCAAAGTTATACCACTGTCTCCAAAGATCTAGTCCTCTAATTAAAGGCTTTATTGGACTATTTGTATAATATGGCTTAGTCGTAATCCCAAACAAAACAATTTTGAGAAAAGAAACCCTCTTGAAATTGATTCTTTGTTCTGTAAATCTGTCAGCCGTTTTCTATAATACGAGATATTACAGTCTATTTCGAAAGGTCCGATGGTTTGACCCCATGAAATTTAATATTACTTCATACTTAAAGTAGATTTCCTTTTCCAAGTATTTTGAAGCAATATTGACAACATACGAGTCTTTGGTTCAAATAGTAACGGATTCCTTAACGATATAACAATGTTCTCTGGACCATTTGTGAAAGTTTTAAGGTACTTAGGTACACCATTATAAATGCACAATTTATCTATCAAACAACCCAATCTGATGAGTTTGAGATCTGAAAAATCCATTGTGTGTACATTTTTTTTTACCATTGATTTGGTTCATTTTAGAAGTTATAAGAATTATCAGTCTTTATAGGATAAAATATACCAACCTCGGTAGCTTAGGGGCATAGGCGCCGATTTATAATCAAAAGGTCCCTGGTTCGATCAGAAACTTTCTGTGTTCGTTCACTTGAAATTTCTACTCGGGGCTGGATCCTGTTATAGATCGGACAGGACCGGTTGACTGGTAAAGAATACCGGAAGCATTATGTTCCGCCGACTATACGAAAACCTACCTATATGTATAGAAGAGTTTTTTGTAACAATGATCTAAAATTCGATTACTACTTGAGACGAACCGACAGCTATTTTGTAGTATAATTTCAAAGTTTGGAATAAGGTAGTTGGTATTTCTATGGAAAAGTAAGCCAATTAAAAAGTTTTGGGAATTGATCCAAGTCCAATGTGGTACGATATGCAAGTTACATATGGAATAGGTAAATAAAGTAAGAGCTTCAGGATCTTACAAAATAAATGTCAAACAAACCAGCTGTAAATCGGCTTTTATTTTCCGTTGAAAGTTTGTACCAGACAACAAACCGCCAAGTGATGAAAGAGCGATAGTTTATATCCAGGATTTAGGTGATTGTGGAATGATTCTTTGAGAATGATATGCCAATAATTAGTATTTATCTAAAAGTAGTCCATTTCATATTCTTGCTCTAATGAAAGGTAAAAGTTTAGTTTTAATGACTTGTTCATATATTTAATAAAACATATTTTTTTTTATGTTTAATTTATTTAAACTAAGTAAGCTACGCAGTGAAAGGTTTTTTTGGGTTTTATTTGAATGCTAAAACGTTCATTGTACCCACCTAACTATGCACAATAAAAGCTATGCGGGAGATACCTGTTATTGGAGCACTGGAGATTCTTTGTGTTTGTTTCATGTTTTTTTGTTGTTGTGTTGTTCAGTGTTCTGTTGGTGTCGCTATTAAATAAATAAACTTCGCATCTAGATGTACAAGGAGGCAATAAGAACTCTCAATTGCGCAGATTCTCGCGCAGTTTCAATGAATACCTCTTTCACCATATCCAAACCCCTTAGATCAGCCTCAAAGGAACGGAACACGCTATGAGAAGGTCTCCCATGTTTTTCAAGAGCCAGATGAACAGCGCTATAAAACGCACAAGTTTGAGATAAATTGCATAATATTTTATGAGGTGCTAGGGATCGCATGCACCTACGTAAAGAAACAAGTGTAATATGGGCCTACTTATGTACTTGCGTTGTATATTCTTTGTTATTTATTTATTTAGTAAATCAACGGCTAAAGCCTTTTACAGAAATTGTTGAGAAATTCGAGGGTATTTTTAAAGTTAAAAAAAAGATAAAATATGTTTATTGCAAATGTTGCCAGTGGGTACTTAGAAAGAATAAAAATACCGAAAAAAACTCGACATAATCATTTTCCAAATGGATACACCACAAAGCTCCTTTTGAAAAATAAAATGAAAATAAAAGAAACGAACACTTTTGTATATATGACACAAATGTATACAATTAAATTTAATGGTACGGTAATGCTTATGACCCAAGGGTGAGTCATACAAATTTGAATTCACAAAAAAACAGCACACGTTTTGATATTCGTCGTTACTTTACGAAACGATTTGGTTTTCCGCTCACAAAAGGTATGTCAGCATTGTACTTACATTCCTTCTTGTGTGTGGGGGGGGGGGAATAATCAATAATCATTGAGGTGCTATTTTTCGATTTTCGAATTTTATTGTTTGAAGGATCGGAGCCTGTAAAACGAATAAAATGTTTATGTTGGATGCCTGCAAAATTAGCTCAGGCAACAGATAAATGATAAAATAAACGAATCAATTGAAAATATTTTGAGAAAATAAGTCGATATATTATAATATGTTTTATTTATGTTATTATGTTAATAACACGGGTAGAAGACCACCTGGAAGACCAAGGCAGCGGCTTATGGACAACGTTGCCCGGGACCTGGACGTGCTGGGTGTGGGAGATCAGTGGGAGTCCATTATGCAGGACAGGACGGCTTGGAGAAACATTGTTCAGGAGGCCAAAACTCTGTCGGAGTTATATGGCCATCGGAAGTAAGTAAGTAAGTATTATGTTAATATGTCATTAATTATTACTGATAACTCTGGCAAGTTTCGAAGTGACGCGTTCACACGTTAAGTCATTATTTGTGACCCTATGAATCGTCTGTCTTAGAAACTTGTCATGATTAAAATAATAAATTGAACGTGCACCATTGGTGGAATTGATTAAAAATAAAGTCCCTAATTTAAATGAAAAAAATATTTTTTATTCGAAAAAAAAAAAACACCGAGAAAAAGAACTAGGAGAAAGGCACATATGTATTTATTTAAAATATTTCGGCCAAATAAGTGTTCTGTACCTAATGTGTTTTATACACTTACAATTTTCTAAATAATAATTATTATATTTCGTATTTTAAGTGACTATTTATTTTGTTCAAGGTAATCTTTGAATGTCATAGGGACTCACTGATACATTTGTATCGTTACGTTTGTCACAATATTTGCTTTCTTCAAAGTCCTCACTAGACTCCCAATGGGAAGATTTTTAACTTTTATTTGCAATTTTTATTTTATCTTTTTTATGAAAAGACTTCATTTGTTCAATCTTCTACTACGTGATTTTTTGTCATATATCTATTAACTTCAGTATCAGTGTCATCTTTTAAAGAGAATTGCTTAAAAAGATTCATAAGAGGATTAAACTTTATTTCCAGCAATTTTTATTTAGGAAGGTATCCTTCACCACCACATAACAACTTTATATACGGCTTCTATTTTCTTTAAAATTTTGTCAAAGTAAAATCTGAAATTGTAACAGTTACAATATTGTGAAATCCTTAATAATGCTCATCGAATCTACCTTTCAAATAATAAGACCAAATCGTCAATCAAAACAGAAACATTAAAAATGTTTTTTATCAGTGGGGTTTTTTTGATTTAAAAAAAAATATGGTAATTACACAACTTATTATTGCTGGCCCTGTCTGGAATACTAAAATCACTTTCACCGGAATATCCTTAAACGACTACATAATTTTAGCCATTTAAAATTATTTATGAAGGACATTCATCCCCTATTCTTTATAATTTATAATCGCAGTTATTTAAATATTTAATATATTATATGGATAAATCTGTTTAAAAAATTGCTTCGTATCTCCATTTATTAATTTGAGATAATACAGTTTTTAAATTTATTTATCTTTGCAACAGATCAAAATAAAAGCTTTTGTAGTTGTATTTCGCTTGGACGGGTGTGTTCAGCAATCCGGAGGTCTTGAAAAGGGAAAATGTTGTAAGAGAATTATTATTGTTGTCAAACATTAAGATCCGAAAGATTTGATACCTTGGCCACGTTCTCAGAGGCGATAAGTACTCGAATATATATCTTGATGTAAACTTAGCTATCCTCCATCGAGAATCATTGATATAATTCATCTTCCTCTTTTCATAACTTTTCGATTTGTTCGTTTAGCAACCTTAGCCTTGTTCTAGAGATATGGATGTCCAGCTTTTCGGTATGTCTTCGGAGGTCTTACAGAATATCGAAGTCCCTTTGGTTCATTACGTGATGTCACTACCCCCTATTCGCGTCATAATATGTGTGACAAACGAACTGTCGACCATTACCTTACTTACTTCAGCCTTCTTCTTGTGTCCAGTATTGAACAAAGACCTCCCTTGTGGACTTCCATACATCTCTGTCGCACGCGACTCTCTTCCAGTGCAGGCCCGCTACTCTTTTAACGTCGTCGGACCATCTCGTCTGGGGCCTACCCCCACTTCTGCGTCCTGTTATAGACCTCCAGTTCAGCACTCTCTTCGTCCACCTGCCATCGGACATACGCGCCACTCAAACCTTCCTCCAATATCATCCCGAGAAAAATTTCATGGCTCGATCATGACATGTCCCAATTGTAATCTATATATGTACTTACGAGTATAATGAAAAAGTGGAAAGATAAAATTAGCTAAGATACCAGATGAGGCATTTTTACCAAGCAGTTGGACAACAACGTGTCGCATGAACGTACGATCGTGCGATTGCGATGATCGCATGAACGCCCTGTTCAAACATATACCATTGTATGAACGTGTCCTAATTAGGCAGAGGGACAGATGTAAATTCGGTTCCTTGTTTGAAATGATCGCGCGTCGCTTGTATTGCTCTGTTGTATCGATAATTAATACGACACCTACTTGCAAAAAGTTCTTACTTACCTACTAACATTCGTAATATTTATTTGTTTGCGTTGTCAAGAATAGTGGACGCGCGATCATGCGATGGCATATAGGACACACAATTTTTTTTATCGTGCGATCACAAATTTGTTCATACGATCCTCGCAATCGCACGATGGTACGATCATGCGACCAGCGAGGACAGGGCCTGAGAGAAGACCTAAACTGTAGCCCTAGTATAAGTTTTCGATGATCGAATATCGAAACGTTCATCGAAAGAGTTTCGAAAAATTTTCAGTAAAATGATCTAATGATTCGATCGTTTGATTTAAGAACGCTAATTGCACGCTAATAAACGCTTATTTGTGTGCAATTAGCTTTCGATAAAACTCGTACTAGCCCCACTGGTTAAATAAAACGAACTCCATTAATTTTTCATAAAAATTATCACTTTTTTGTACACGGTTTATTTCTTTTCCAATCTACCTGCGTAATTTCATTTCATAGGTGCTTTTTATACAGATAAAATCTTGTTTCATCCAAGCCTATTATCACGAATAGCGAAGAGGTTCTTGAAAACGTACGAACGTTTTAGAAAATTTAATACCAATTCACACGAGTTTTCTGAGAAGGAAATATAAAAGTAAGTACCTCTTTCCATCCGTACGTGTATTATACTGAGAAGGAATTCCATCTAAAAGTTTTTTTTTAACTTTATGAATATTTTAACCATATATTTACAGAAAGTAGGGAATATCAGTTGGTATCTACGAGGAGTACATATAGAGGTACATTTAAAACCGTTTTTTACCTTAACTCCTTTTAATATTAATTTATTCTTATTTTGTAACTCAGTTTTTCGACACCTGGATTGCCCGAGTTAAAGTTTTTTTTTTTATTATTATAAGTTAGTATATTTTAGAATTCCTGGGGACATGTGGTAAGCTCGCCCTGTGTATGTTGATTCTGTGATGTCTTTTTTATGTCTAATTTCATGTGTTGTTTCTTATACTTATCAATGGACAGTAAAGAAATAATTAATAAATACATAAAAATAAACGGACACCGTTCATATCATAAGGATCAAAGATATTTCAACATATTAGAAAGAGCAACTTGACCGTCTTAATTATTCATCATTGAGTATATATAGGCGTGATGGGTAAAAAAAAAAGTATATTATATACATTTTAAAATTTAACATTCATAGTTAAAACATGTCAAAATCTGTCGGGAAAGCTAGTATATATAAGCTGTTTAGAAATCGCTATAAAGCTTGTACACTTTCGAAAATTTTTGAATCGACATGATTTTTATGTTTTTTTATTTTGTTTTTATTACATTCCACGCAACTATGTTGCTTTAAAAATACAATGAGATACAAAAATAAACATAAGTTCATAACAATTGCAAGTAACAAACTCGAAAAAAAACAGTAAAATCAGAAATAATAAAATTATTCTACATGGTACTAGATGAAATGTACAATACTAGATAAAATGTACAATAATGTAATTAATACTACGAAGAAAAGAAGAAATTGGCAAAGGGCGAGTCAATAGATGAAGGAATTGCAAAATATTTAATGATTCTACCAAAAGTTGTTGAATAGAAAGAAAAGTCGGCGAATTATGAATTGAGCAAGAAATTTTCTGTTTTAATTTTTTTTGTTGGTTTTAATTAGGTATACAAAACAAAAAAGCCGAAAGAATTTATGATTTTTTCAGCATCCCAATTGTGTAAGTATCTGCCCAATATTTCGATTTTTGCTTCAAAGCAATCAATTCTTCAATTTAATGCTTGAATATTTTTCCGGATTCCAATTAGCTTTTCGAAAAATAAAACTCATCCATAAAAACATTTTCTCCGATAAATTCCTTTAAATAAAATTCTTTTCGAAATATTTTTTTACAACAAGGGAGAAAGAGATTGAATTGATTGAAAAAAAATCAATTACAGGGATTGTGTTTTCTCAGAATGCAATGATGAAAGTTATGTGTTGTTATTTTGGATTATATTGTTGAAATAAAATCAATCAATCAATTTTCCCTTCCTTTTTCAGCCCACTAGGGGGATCGGGAGGCAACAACAGCTCTCCACTGCGCTGGATCTCGAGCAGATTCTATTATCTCTTCCCATAATGATCCCGTATCCAGATCTGCCTCAAAAGAACGGAACACGGTGTGTGAAGGTCTTTCTCGTCTTAAAGAACCTGATTGAAAGAAAAAAAGCGCTCTCCTCGGCCAAATTGACATTCGGCATCCCGGACACAGCCCAGTCCCAGCCTTGTTCACCTCCTATCCACAATGGTGAGAGTGATGAGCCTGTGCTAGGTGTACCAGCGTATAGCATCGTTCGTTATGCTGTGATACCATCTTATACCCAATACTCTTCTTAGGAACTTTGTTTCAAAGACAGACATTTTTGTGCCTGGACTTTGGTCAGATGCCATAACAAAGAATGAGCAACACACGCGCATCAAGCAGTTTACAATAGTTCGTCTCCACACTAAACGCAATCATTGCAATACAACTGAGTTAAAAATCAATAAACAACCATAGACAATAGAATGATTTTTTTTTTAAATTCAAACTTTTTAAATAAGGAATCATTGACATAGTTACATTGTTTGGAGCATCAAAAGTTTTACATACCATCATATTAATTAATCTCTTCGACTGATACAAAATATGAAAATATTCTGTTACAACTTTGTGTGTATGTACTGAAACCTAGGTTATTTGTAACAAGGTTGTATATTGATATTCAGACTGAGAACTCGACATTGTTTGATAATGTTTTATCGTCGCATGGGTGCAATAATGTTCTACCTATGACAATAATTTAAAATAAAATATTTTTACCAATTTTAATTTGATTGGTCGTTTAAACGAGATATTTGATTACATTCTCAAGCTTACAACCGTTTCATGTCTTTAAAGATCTGGATACTTTCTTATATAGTTCAAATTTGGGCGACTTGACAAGATACAAGACGTAGAAGTATGGGGGTACCGAAATTTTTCAGTTATATTTTTTCAATTTAATATCAGCTTTATTGCAAAAGTTTCATGCAGATCTATTTTTTATTCATCTTTTATCCAATCCAAACTCCCTACTAGGCCTACTTAGGGACAGAGGGAGGCAACAAGAGCTCTCCATGGCGTTCGATTTGCGCAATGTTTATGACCGATTTGGAATTCTTCTTTTATGCCCTCATTTTTTTTAAATGTATTTGTGGTCACTCAAGGTAAACACAAACACACTCTTTGACTCATTCACAGTAAGCTATTTAAAACTTGTATCCTGAAATATGAAGATCGCCAGGCTACCGACAACTTTATAATCACACTTCTACTGATACCGCATAATGGCACAAGGCAAGCAATGTTACATCTTCTATAAATATTTTAGGCTACATTGGAATCTCATATTTCAAATTATTTCATAGGTAAGGAAATTCCGTAAATGTTTTTTCATTTAGGAGAGCTATGAAATGAATTTGAAGAGAAAAAAAATAAAAATGCGTTACTTATTTGGAGAAAAAAACAACCCATTTCCCTAATATTTTCTTTCCTGAAAAAAAACTTATTGAGGAATATTTTTAAAAAATTTCTATGTTATTTTTTTAATCATTTACTAGCTTTCCCGACAGACGTTGTCCTGTTGTCCTTACTATGAATATTGATTTCGAATTTATACAAAAATATGTTTAAGTATTTGTTAGTTGTTTAGAAATTATTTCTGAAAGCTCGAAAGAAATTCTATCAAAAATATGCGTACCTACCAATGTTTTGAAACTCAATCGTTGTGGAGTAAATAAAAATTGTGTTGTTATGGAAATTTTTCACAGATGGCGTTGTTGTCAGTTAATGTTCCGTTCCATACTAACTTTAATATATTTTATATTATTTGCTATCAATTTTTCGAATTTTTAATAATTATTATTCTATCATCCGGAGCAGAAGAATTCAACAAACCAATCATCATAAAAATCTGTTCAGCCGATCTCTAGTTAAAGTATTCGCATTAACCCGATTTTAGATAATAAAGAAATATTTAGATAAATAAGAAATATTTGCAGGATAGATTTTATATTTAAAAACTTTTTCTTCATTAGGGAAACGGAGCTCTTTTCTTCAAGCAATCAACAATAAAAATTGATTATTCTATCTATTAAAAAACCTTTGATTGCTGTCAGTTTGATTCTAGATTAATTAAGGCTGCTGATTAAACAACGACTAGCAACGATCAACTTGCTTGATATAAAAGCAAAAAAAAAACATATTATCAACACACTACTTGATAGTTATAGTAATAGAGCTTTCTATTATGTCTGAAAACAATACCTACATTTGTTTATTTGTAGAACAAAACATCAATCCATTAGCGAGTTGTTGATTAAAATTATACATCCAATAAGACACCCACTTTTATATAAACCGCAATTAAAATTGAAAATTGTGTGAAATCCCGTAGGATCTGTCTGGAAAGATAGGGAGCTGACAACAATGTTCTTAGGGGAATATTCTCCGCGTTGATGAAATGTTAAATGACCTGTTACCATTTATTATTCAGACCACTTCAGGGAATAAAATAAATTATCTTTTATATTATGTATGTGCTGGAATAATTAATTAATAAAAAGCTGATTTTATCTGTGCTGGTGTCGCTTAGGGATAAAAACTGAAACAGGAATAAAAGGTAAAATGTAATCCATGGAGCTGAAAAATGAATGGAACGATCGTGTGCTAAGAAGAAATAATAAAAATTAAGATGAAGTTTGAATTTAAAAACAGATGTTTTACAATTATTTATGGAGTATGTCTAACCATAATATTTTGGTAAAATTTGGGTTTAATGGAGTATGTTCATTCAACAACATAATACAATCGTCATATCCCTAGAATAACGTGGCATCTCGAAAAATAGCCAAAATGACATTTTAATGCCATTTAGTAGAGCATGAAAAGATCTTTCGATTGGTGTATAAATAGTGTAATTTTACCCATTAATTTCTGAAATATTTTTTTGATAAAACGAAGTATCTACTTTTATTCCGTAGAATACCGCAGCATCAGCAAATAACGTCACTTTATCATGAACATTTACAGCGGCACAGCTCGTGGAGGTCGCGACGCATCAAGAGACCCGTAGTTGTTCTACGGAATTCCATCGCGCGCGATTCTCGATTGTAACATTATCCTTCTCAAAGAGTACTTTTATATTGTTGTAATCAATATTTTCGTTCTTTTTATATATATTCAACTTATTTTATTGTAATTATCGTTTTAAATATATTTTTTTATAAAATGCTTAAAAAATACAAAATTAATGCTGGATTTAGCCAAAAAGTTTTTACAATAGACAACATCTTAAAACGGCGATGTGCAAAAACAAAGTAAAGAAACGTTTCAAAAC
Source organism: Mystacides longicornis (assembly GCA_963576905.1). Lineage (NCBI taxonomy): Eukaryota > Metazoa > Arthropoda > Insecta > Trichoptera > Leptoceridae > Mystacides > Mystacides longicornis. The sequence goes on from OY756436.1 coordinate 11,192,859, forward strand.
TTCTTTGGACATTCAACATACGGTAAGTCACTATATACTACATCCATTAATTTTTGTTTCATAAGTAAAATCTTGATTTTTACGATGTAATGTATTTTTAACCATGTTAACGATTAAAAATGTCATGTTCATACTTATGACATTATTCTTTGGACAATAAGAAAACTCTTTCACTATTTATAAAAGAAAACAAAAATATATTATTATGATATTATTTTGGCAAATATGCTGTTAAAATTAGAGTTATTACGTGTTCCAGAAAATATGTCGGATAAATGATTACTTCAGTATTCTTGGGAGAACCAAAAATTGCCAGAGACTGTATATCTATAAGCGACGTTGTTCTTCGGAAATCGGTTAAGTTTTTTTAGTCGGTTCTATTCATATGGCATTATTTTACGGACTCAATTTTACACACGACGTTATTCAATTGAAAATTTTAATAATTATCCATAATTTTACTGTTTATTAAACTTACACTTGTTAAGTTCATTATTTTATTATAAAATATCGATAAATTTTTCATTTTTTTTTATAACCACATTAGATTTTCAATAAATTATATTGTATATAGCCTATACCTACATACCTTCTTGTTACCTCTTAAAATTACTAAGAAGTGTTTTTTATGGAAATATACGTATACTCAACTACTTTTTACTATTTTAATGATTATTTATTTATAGAATGGGTTCATTCACCATTGCCACAAGAAGTTTTTAAAGTTATAGAAGAGATGATGACAGTTTTAGGTGAAAAAGTAGTTTTCGCAGTGAGGACGAGCGAAGACAAATACATTAAAAAAAACTGGTTCTACTTCTTTACTTAAAGACCAAAAAGGTATGTAATATAATATACAAAAAATCTATATTTTAATGAACATTCGAAAAATATTAATTCATCTAATGCAACAATTTAATAATGTTTAATTACAGTGTATCGCCCAAAAATTATTGCAGTTAAATTAAATTATACCTACCAGGATGAAGGTATTGTCATCCTTCAAATACAATCGAAGATGCTCCTTTATTGCCATCGGCGGTTAAGCTAGAAGATGCGAAGTCTCTGCCTGCACCAAAAAACATTAATATTACCCCAGTTCATTTATCCAGTCATAATCACAATGAATGTCGCGATCCATTTAGTGTTTAACACGATACAGATTGCACAGTATTTTTTATTCGAAGATTTAAAAAAATAACGAAAAATTAAGTATGGTCATTGGAAGGACGTTGTTAGAAAAAGGCTAAAATGATCAAGGAAACGATATTATATTAAAAAGGAGAAATTGGTTGAAGAAAAAAAATACAACCGCTATGCTCATACAAATTTAAATGCTCAACTAAAGATATCAGAAGATAAAGATGTTTTTAATTTTAAGGAACTATTACTTACTGAAAAAAACAAACTGGACTAAAAACACGATGTATGAAAAAGTGGCATGAAATAATAGAAAAGAAATTTGTGTTACGTTGGACGCACCGAAAAATAAAATGATCTATAAGTAAGTATGATAAAGAACGAAGATAGCCAAATAATCTTAGCAACAAAAGAAACAAGAACTATTATATCAACGAATGCTTATTCATCACAATAATATGTCACAGGTTACAAAAAATACAAAGATCTTGTTGATCTATGTGTAAAAAGTGTTATACCTGTGAAATAATATCATGATTTTAAAGCCACTAACACACCAAGATGAAATAATGTCTTCTAATGAAGAAGATTCTTCTGAAGATTCATTCGTATTATTATTTTATGCTTCTACATATTATTAAATGTATTTATAAAAATATATTTTATAATTTTTTATGTTATATTGTATATTACCTCCCTGCTTATTGACCTAATAACAAAAAGTACCTACTTACCTAGTAGGTCCACACATTTTTCATTATTCATTATAGTCTTTCTATTATTTGTCATTATACATAGAATATGTACATAATATGTGGAAGACCCTCTCATACCGTATTCCGTTCCTTCTAAGCAGAGCTTCGAGGGAGTTGGACATGGTTTGGGAGGTCATAAGCATTGCGCATGATTGAACACAATGGAGAGCTCTTGTTGCCTCCTTATGCTCCTGAGTTTAGCTCAAAGGAAGTATTGATATACTATGTGATATAATATGTTACTAGATATTATTTTTTTATTAACAATTTGAAATTTATTTCAATAATTTTAAAACTTATAAAATATAGTAATTTTGTAAAAATTTGTATAAGTTTTTTTTTAATTACAACCTACAACCACATCATTTTACTAATAAATCATCATACCTATGAAATAAACAGTAGCCCTAGTATAAGTTTTCGATGATCGAATATCGAAACGATCATCGAAAGAGTTTCGAAAATTTACCATACAAAATGATCGAACGATTCGATCGTTTGATTTTAGAACACTATTTGCACGCTTATAAGCGCTTATAAGGGTGCAATAAGCTTTCGATAAAACTCGTACTAGCCCCACTGGTTGAGCATCCTTCAGAATAATAAACATAACTATAGAAAATAAAAATGTTTTAAGAAATCAGATACTACATCAGAATAGTCCAAAGAAAAATGACGCATTACTGAATGCGTCGCTTACCAAAGAAGTTTCATCCATAGAAGAATGCAGTATGTCCATGTATTACAGTTGTAAGAAAAATAATGTCCCGAGAATAACGTAGTTTCTGACTCTTTAGCTATTTTTCCAGAAGATATAAATAATTTATTTAATTCTAAATTATCATGTGGTTAAATAATTATTAGTCAACATATACGCCAAATTTGAAGACAATTTGTTAATAAATAGTAAAGATATTTGAAAAAAATCACACCAAAAACTTTAAACTGCTCTCCTGTAAAGTTGCTAAAATCCAGATGCCACGTTATTCTAGGGATATGACGCAATATAAACACAATAACGTAACACGCTTCATATGTGACTTATTTCCTACTACACCGCCATCTCTTGGATTTTTTTAAAGTTACGCAACTATAGAGGAATAATTGTTTTTATCACAAACTTATGACCCGTCAAACTTCATCCCGCATCCGAATCAACAATAACTATTATTACCTACGTAATGCAATAAAAATTATTTGCTAAATTTATATCAGTTTTTGTCATAAACTGTATTTAATTCCTGTAATAGGACAAAATTATTTTTTTTATTCTTGGTCAAATTTTGCTGGGCGGGTCAGCAAGTAATATATTAAATAGGTATATTTAAGAATCATATTAAGTGTGCGTAGGTTAATAATATGATTTGTAAAGATATATTTGACACTTTTTATTTTAGTTGAAACATGACATAAATATATTTTTTTCTTTTTTTTTTTGAAAAATATGTTTGAAAATGCAACGACCATCTATTGAACACAGAACACTGCGTTGCATAATAAACTGATACGGCTTATTTTTCATCTTAAAATAAAAAAACACCGTGATTGTTAATTTTATCAAATGGGTTCAGCTGTTTTATTTTTTAAATTATCGGAATCTTTTATTATAACGTCAATTAAGTAGGTATATAATGAGAATCATCAGAGTTTATTTAAATACCTACCCACAATACCGTATTGTTGTTAATATTTTTATACGCCAAATAATATTATTATGAATAAATTAAACGATAAAATTTTCTCCCTTAAATAGACCACAAAGATGAGACAGTATTCTACAAGAAACAATCGAACATTTGAATATTAGGATTGGAGTTGGAGACATAATTATTATTATTGCCTAACCCAAAATTTAATATCGACTTTTGCCACAAATAAATTTATTACCTTTCGATACACAGTTTCCTGTTTAAATCAAAACGTCACCTACTTCCTACTATTGTTGTTTTCATAATGATTTATAAAATCCATTTCCTGTTGTAGAAACGGTTGTATAACAATAATATAACTTATATACACTTTTCTATACAAAGGTGTCAGTATAGCCGGCGGAACTTATTGCCTGAGGCAATTTCTTCCAGTCAACCGGTCCCGTCCAATCTGAGACAGGCCAACCCCGCGTAGTAATTTCATGTGAAAAATCACTTAGAAAAACTCTGACCCGACCGGGAATCGAACCCATGACCTCGGATCTGAAGTCCACGCTAGTACAACTAGGCTACCGAGGTCGGTATATTTATTTTTTTTATTATTTTTTTTTTACTTTTTATTAAAGATTAAAAAAATATATAGACGGGAAACCATACTAACGATTTTATATCGAAACAAGCGTCAGAAATTATATGTAAATAAAATATATACCTAGGTACCTACTTGGTTTGATATAATATTGAGGTTCGATCCCAGGTGCCGACCATCTTTCTCTGTCACGACACAAACTTTAAGTATGTATCTTACTGTGAAAGAGACAGAGTCTATTTTACTATGAGCATAGATTCATTCACCAAAAAAGTTGCATTATTGACTTAAAGTGTAAATAGTACCTTACTCGGGTGGCGAAAATATATCCAAATCTTTTTTTTTTACCCGTCACGCAGTTTCCCGAAGGGGGTAGGCAGAGAGTACGGATTTCTATTCTGTCCTATCCAAACACACCTCTTTCGCTTCTTCCAAACGCATAACATTCCGCATACATGCTCTCCTATTTCTTTTGCACCTGACTTGGCCCTCCTCTAAGACTGAACCGATATGATCGGACCTGGGCCCCGTTCCAACATCATACTTTGCATATTGCAAAATGGCATTATGCGAAAATCGCCTACCGCGAATCAAATCTTGTTCCATGAAAAAAAAAAATCGCTCGGCGGCGTCTAGATAATTTGAAAACTCTTTTCAATTGTACAGTAGTATCTAGGGTGGTGCGTGTTGAAACACAACGCAAATTTGAGACGTCAAAATAGTTTATTCAATTGAGTCGCAAAGTCTTAATATTTTTTTAATGAATAGTGTCTATGGTGAAACAAAACTGGTTGTCCTCTAGAACAAAAACGGTGCTTTAATTTGAAAATCTGAAAAGTTGCGAGGTATGATGATGGAACGGGGCCCATGTCATTCGAGGTCGACCTCGTCTGCGTGCACCCATTCTTTCAGATTTTTATATCCTTTTAGTCATTCTCTCTACATGCCCAAACCACCTTAATTTATTCACTTTCGTTCTGGTCACTACGCTAACATCCACTCCACATTCCTTTCTAATATTATCATTCCTCACCTTATCATTCAGTCGCTTTCCGCATATCCTATACAGTGATCTCATTCCAACTTCCAGATTTTTCGTCCATGTCCAAGTTTCACTACCATACATCTAGATGGAATAAGGATTGCATTGTGCATCAACTGTTTGGATTTAAGGGATATCTATACCAGTAATTAATAATTAAAATTTAATTAAATTTAATTTAATTAATTTCACGATTTTAATTAAAATATTATATTATGTGCTGCCTCCGATAGCGAAACTTTGTTTCTTGGAGGTAGCGAAAATAAATAAAAAAAAATAATATTCATTCATATAAATAAAAAAATCTTCATTCTTAGAAAATTGAGAATTATATAAGATTACCTACTAGGTATACTTCTTTTTCTTCTTCTACTTCTGCTACGTTCTGACTTCTCTCGAATCTTAATTTTCCTGAGAAGCGGATGTCCAGCTATCCCTTCATATCTTAGGTGGTCTGCCTGTTGGTCTAGGATTTACTTACTATTTTTATAATCCTTTCAGGATCTGCTCTTTCTACGTGATCTCTCCATAAACGTCTTCTAAGTCTACCCCCATCGCACAACATCCCGGACATCGCAGGTTCTCCTAAAATCGGAGCTCCTTATTAAGTCCCGGGGTATTGCTCACGCAATGGAGCGGAGAGTCTTCATCTCTAATAATTGTACCTAGAAGGCTCGTCTTCCTGGTGGTTTCGGGAGAAAACCATCAAACCTTATCTATAAAAATTTCGAAAAATAAAGGCAAACTAATGGTTTTCAATTTCGTGAAATCAAAAATTCGACCAGTAAACTAAAAAGTAAGTAGGTACCCTTTGCTTTGTTTCATTGAAGCGGTGAATTTAATGCTCCTAAATACGGAACTGAATAGACCTTGGAAATCTGGTAGTCTGAAGATGCATTTATACAAAACGAATAAAGACCCAGAGCTTGAAAATATGAGTATATTATATTCATAATCGTTGATACTGGACACCATGGAAACAACAACTTATTAGTAGGCGATGGTTATTATTTTCTTCGTGACCATAATATCAACGATTAGGGAAAATATACTCAAATTTCAAGCTCTGGGTCTTTGTTCGTTTGGTATAAGTGCACCTTAAGGCGAAAAACAATTTGAACAAGGGGATTATTGTTAGATTTTTGGTCGAATCTGATTTTTTCCTTTTTTATTTCAAATTCCTGCTAATGTTGGATTTTGTTTTAGATGAGATGGGACCATTCCCCGAGTATAAGTTTTCGATGATCGAATATCGAAATGATCGAAAAAGTTTCGATTAGTTTTCAGAGAAACTGATCGATTGATTCGATCGTTTGATATTAGAGATTTCGTAGGTAGTAGAGTAGCCTCACATTTGACTAGAAAAAAGTAGTAATGTTTTATTTTTATTTTCATCAAATTGATTGATCAAAAAAAAAAAAAAAAGGGAATTGTTGTTCGAGTAGTAAAAAGAATAATATAATAATAAGTATGTAATTATATTTCTGCGGCTTTGTTTTATTTTGATGTGATATTCATTAATCAAATCCCTCCAAAAAATAATATGAAAAAAAAACACAAAATAAAATACTTGTCGAGGCACCCGAGGGTGGGTATGAAGGTTCAAAAGGTTCTGACAGGGCTGAAATGGTAATTATTATTACGACCAACACTTGAATGAGTTGTGAATAAAAATATCAAAACAAAACAGTACTCATCATTATAAGAATTGAGGCACGTTCCTAACTACCAGTGGAGGGGGGTGGATCTGGTTTCCTTTTTTTAAGGTCCACTATAATAATTTCGCAATAGTCTACAGTTAAATTCTATCTAAAGAAGTATGTTGATGAAGTACATAAAGTGTACAATGTACACGAGTGAAATCTTTTGCTATGAAAAATTAAGCGTATTTTGCAAGGTGTCAAAGTACCTACTTACATTATTAATTCCATGGTCTTCTGCTTCTTTACCCCAGTATTTAGATACTTAAAAAGACAATTTCTTAAAATATGGAATAAAATTGGTAAAGCTATGTTCATAAGGAATCCGTTTGTAAGGGTGCTTCACCATGATATCTAACAATATTTTATTTATGAACTAACTAGCTGACCCGCCCATCGAACTTCGATAACGTATCGTAACCCCGAATTAAAACAATATGTTTGACATAGGTATTACATGAATTAAATATAAGTTTGTAATAAAAACAATAATTCTCCTATAGTTGCGTAAAACTAAAAGAGATGGCGGTGTAGTAGGAAATAAGTGGCATGTGAAACATGGTACGTCATTGTACATACCTTGTTGCAAGAACAGACTCCATTGAATTCAACTTTACCGAATTATTATGGTAAGATTTAGAACTGAAAAATTTAACAATTATTCATCAATCCAATGTTTTTATAAGAAAAAAATGGAGTTAGTATTTTTACTTGAATAATTTGCTCTTGCTCGCCACTTAAACTGCTCAAATTGCTGGGCTGTAAGTAACCTACAAATACAAACACCGGTACATACTAATACATATACATTGACAAATACCATAAAACTAAGCAACTGAGTTACAAAAATATAAACAGATGTTCTTATAATATAATAACTTATAGGTAGGTACTTTTTATCTATTGTTTACAAAGTCTTGTTAAAAATATTTTTTACGAAAAAAAAAAAAAAACAAAAAACAAGAGATCTCACGAGGCAAAGCTGAACGTAGTATGTTGATTATGTGATGTCTTTGCTATGTAAAGTTTGTATGTGTATATGTAAACAATGTACAGTAAAGTGTAAATAAAATAAAATAAACGTGGGAATACCAATCAAAATTATTATTTCTATTACAAAATTCCTACTTTAGTATAATATATCGATTTCGATGCGTATTTCTCTTGTCTCATGTCGTATTCTAGAAGCTAGACATAAAACAAACAGTTCCAAAGCTCAGTCATAAGTAAGGTTTTTATTGATTACCACCATGTTTGGTTACTGGATGTAACAGATAGTTTCCAGTATGTAGATAGAAGATAGCATAAAGAATTGAATAGATTTGTTGATTCAAATAATATATTTATTCTTTGAATAGACTTCTCAACTTCAAAAACCTGCGCGTCTATTTACAAAAAATAGTAAAAACTGAAAATACAAAATACAAATTAGACGAATGTGTAAAAACTAATTACTCAAAGGCTCGGTACTCACTTGCGCCGCGAACGTGTACCGTTACATCAATTTTATCAAAAGGATGCATGTGCTCCGCACGCGTTCGCTTTTCGGATCACGTATAAACTTACCCTTTCGATTCAATTGATGCAATGTCACACGTTCGCGGCGCAAGTGAGTACGTACCTTAACTATTCATTACTGATGTTCGATTTTTAAATGGAACAAACCACTACGGGCATACGACCGTCTTCTACTGTAATTTCGAATGCTGGCTGAGTGTGATCACTTTAGGTTAACAACGTTCACCATAAGGTGGTAATGTTTAAGTCTCCGAAACTCCTAATCATAAGAATAATTATCGACATGTTCAATATGTCAAAAAATCTCATGTATACCTACAACAAGAAGATATTTAGAACAAGGGAGTAACCAAATTTAAAGACTGGCACTGCCGTCCTGTATTTGAAAGCAGAATATGAATATATCCATTTTTTGCACAGCTTTCTAATTATGTCTAAATTCTTGTAACCATTTTTCAGGACTGTTCGTTAAAAGATCTAGTTCTAAAAAATGGTCACAAGAATTTCGACATAATTAGAACTGCTACGATTTATGATAGCATCAAATTATTGTTGGTTTTATAATATGTTAAGATTTTTTTCCTGAAAAGGACACAAGAATCCATAAATATATGGAACGTTGTGTTCAAAATAGAAAAAGTATTATGTTAGTATCAAAAATGGTTAAATCGTTTTCTAGCCCAAACAAATATTGACATCCGTCCTCTATGGGTAAGTTGCCCGAGTTATTGTTTGAATTCCATAACATATTAGATAAAAGGGCCACATGTATTCAAATATAAATTAGATTGTAACTGATATCGCAATCCCTTTTCCGGAAGCCGCTGGTAGTATCTGCGTCTGTAGATAAATACTACTGGTTTTTCAATTCAGAATAATCGCCCTTCATGTATTGTAAAACCCATGACAATAATAATATACAACAGTTGTTGTTATCGTTGATCATAATATTTTACGTGCTTAGTTTTCGAGGGAAAATTCAATTGTTGTTTTTGCTAAGGTAACGTACATAATATATACTTGGCAATCCACATCATGTCTTCGAGAAATAGTACCACAAGTATAAGTTTTCGATGATGGAATATCGAAACGATCATCGAAAAACTTTCATACAAAAATGATCCAATGATTCGATCGTTTGATTTTAGAACACTATTTAACACTAACACTATGCAATGGGATGTTTTTTTTCCATTTTGTGCCGCTAGAGGCGCCCTAGCTAATCCGATCTATTGTCAAATTATTCAGTGTTGCCAAAGAGGGCGATTTACTGCTATTTCGGCTATTTGGAACGAGAATATGCGGCGAAAAAATCTAAAAGGCGACAGGTAGCCACTTGGGTTACTTCCCTTTTAGCGAATTTTCACCTTTCGGATACTAAATGACCTTTTTTTAGTGAACTCCCACCTCTCTTCGGATACTAAAATACCTACCAAATTTTCAGTCGGCTACTTTGCGTTTGAAAAACGGCGTTGGCAACACTGGTCAAATTAACGTTTATAACCTCAACCATATTATTAATGTCCGTGTGTGTCACTGTGTTATGGTCGGATTTGTCTTTTGTAAATAAATACTTAAAACTTTTTGTTTATATTTTGTGTTACAGTAAAAATGAAATAAACAATTTATCTTTAGAAAAATAAATGTATAACTACGTTGTTTCTGTCACTAATAATTTTATTTGAGTAAATAAAATTATTAGTGACAGAAACAACGTAGTTATACATTTATTTTTCTAAAAATGGATAACTGTCACAAAGTAAACCCAAAGACAATTGAAAAAACAATTTATCATTCTAGTTTACTTCAAATTAAACAACTTATATATTATTATAAGATAACTTACAATATGTTTAGAATAATCATTGTACATTTTTTTTACATACTATTACAAATAAAATTGTTTATCTTATTTTATTTTTTATATACATACATACTATGGTTTACCTCCTAGAAAAGCCACTTTTGCAATCATCAATAATTAATATGTTAAATTGTTTAATTGAGAAAACAAAAAAGAAAGGAGATATATTATTAGCATGATATTCATCAGTCAATGCTAGATGGTATGTTTGACAGCTGTCATAATTTGACAATAGACCGGATTAGAAGCGCTGCCACCTAGTGTGTATTGTCGGAAGCTCCCCAGAAAACCTCCCATTAGCTTTCGATTAAACTCGTACTAGCCGTACAGATTTTCAGTAGTGAGAATCAAATGCGGGTGGTGATGTCGGGAATTCCACTTCAAATGCCAGCGAGATTGTCTACCTAGGAGTAAATAAACAAGGAATAGCCGATTAAAAGCTTAGGCACTAAGTATATAAGAAGTCAAAAATAATAATTGAGTCCAACAATAACAATGTCTACTCCTTATGGTATATCTTGACGAACGACTGTTAGACTTGGTGCGAATCTGAAAGAGCTTAAAGGAGACTGGAAGCTTTTGAGGTGTGGTCCTGTAAGAAGACTTAATAATAATAAATATCATCTTTATAAGGGTGTATTTTTAAATTCTTAAACCATAACGAATCACGGAATTTTTATGAGGATTTTAATAAAATCTATGAATTTGAATAAAATTTTTCCAAAGCTAATAGCTAGGTACAATTATTTAACTTTCGGTAGGGCTTAAGTTAGTGCCCATATATTGGAAAAAAAGTGTTTGTAGGAAATCGAGTCCTTTTAAAGTTCGTCATTATTTAGGGAGTCCATGATTACAAAGGATAACAAATTGCTATAAAATAAACATAAGATTTAATATTATGTTTTGATCTTAGTATGTACTTACATTGTGTGCTAACAAGCCTTGAGAAACTTTACGCGGATCCGAGATAATGCATAAAAATGTGTAACACGCTCCATAAAAACTTCATAAAAATATCATTGCTGTCCGTATATTGTATTTTTTTGGTATATTTTATCCACGATGAATAATTGTTCGCAATAAAAACAATTAATTGTACCCGCGATGAATACTTAACTATACTATTAGGTATTGTACTTTTTAATTCTAGCTAAGCTATGCTTAACTACGCTAGCCTAACTATTCTCGTTTATTTTGTGAGTTAAGAGTCCAAACATGATTAGTGTAACTAAACACCCATGTGAGATATCTTTATCTCATTAAGAAGCAAGTGTTACTGTTATTTGCTATGAACATGGCATTGTAAATAATAGCGTTAAATAGGATAAAATACGTGAAGTTGAACTTATCGCATAAAATAAACTTTTCTCTACCACAGAAACTCTCTGTATCCAGTTCCACCACAGCTCTGTACTTTAGTTTCATTCGCAGTGAAAATTAACACAAAACAGAACACCCAATTTAAAAGGTTTTTACACCAAAAAGATCGAACTGGTATAATTACGTATCTCGTTAGCAAAATAATATAACAGAAGGAGCTTGTATATTTTTAATGAAATTAAAGTTCACAGATGCTTTCTTAATAAGAGAACTCGAAGTTAATTTCTTAATGAATTTTCTCCAAATGATTTTATTGGAATTTCAAAAAGTAATACAGTATAGTGTCATATTGTATTCATTGAATATTTAATGAATTATGCTCTAAAAAGGCAGTCAAATAGATGTGTATTAAAGTAAAATAATATGGAAGCATTCTTTCTAATATGGATGCAAATTTTGTGAGTTACTTCGGTCTTTTTGAAAAAAAAATTGAAAAAAAATTCTTTGGTAGGTTGCAAAACGCTCATCCTATTTTATTCAAATGAATGAATTAGGAAACCTCAACTTATAATAATAATAAGTCTATCATATTTCGTAAAATAAAAAACTAATAAATTTACCAATTTTCCAAATAACAATGATAGAATAGATCCATAGATGTCTCTAGCATAGAAAACGGTTACAATAAAAAATCTGGGTTGAAACAATTTTCTATTAGAGACTATCTTTCCCGACAGACGTTGTCCTGTCTATATTTCATTCAAATTTGTATAATGATTAGTTAAAAAATATTTATACACCTATTATAATTTCATCCAATGCATATTTTTTAAACAATGTTTGCAAGCCACCTTCTGTCAATCGCGCCAACTCTCAAACAAACTGACAGTTATGTCGAACGTCAATTTAAATTTAAAAACTGATCAGTTTATAGGTACCTACTGTCAAAAGCACTAAGAAGATTATATATCTTCTTCATCAGCTTGTCTCCGTCCATTGCTGAACATGGGCTTACCCCATCTCCCTTCAATCATTCCTGTCCTAAGCCTCCCTCAGCAATGCGCGGCCCGCAACTTTCGCCACGTCGTTCATCCATCTGACCTGAGGCCTGCCGACATTTCTTCTTCCTTGTCTAGACTCCACCACTCTTTTGGTCCATCTGTCGTCCGAGCATCTGATCACATGGCCAGCTCAAAACATAGGTTAACTACGTAAACTTAATTTCTTATATTTGATTTTGGAATAGCTTAAAGTGCCCTAAAGCCTTCATCAAGATATAGTACATTGGTGGTGATGCAATCTAACGTTTTAGTACTTTTGAGTGAAATATTGGCAGTAGGTACTATAGAATTCGTGATACTTTATAATATAAAATGATTTCAAACGACGCACGTACCAAAATCCAAAACCACGTACGTACTAGGTGGTACAACATTTTATTATTGGTCGTAAATCACATCCCTTATACAATATTACACACTGCATGGTACATTATATAATATGTGTTGATGTGTTGGGGTTGGTTGGTGAGCGTCGTCGGCGTCGCTACAGCCTCAAGGAGATCCTCTTGGTTTTCTACTCACGCCCTACTTCTGTAAAATATAGTATTTTGTTTTGAGACATCCTAGAAATAGGAAACAATTCCAATAAATTCAGTGTCCTATATAAGGTATATCTTAGAACCGAACCGAATTCGATTCGATTAGGTACTTTCATACTCCCATGTACCATTTAAATGCTATCCAAGATCGCAAAAATCAGCGACAACAAGAGCCTTTCACCGTGCTCGATCCTGCGCGGCTCGATCGGCAATGTTTTGTGAGTACATATTAAAAGTTTAACTTCTGAGTTTTGATGTCACATTTTTTTTGTATATTACACAGGCCTGCGATGAAAAAATTGTTTGAATTTTTTTTAGTGATTCTTGTAGTATCTTTTGTGTTGATTACAGAAAAAATAGTGAAAAAATTCCATCACCCTTAGTTTACCCACAAATCGCACATTGAGTTTTTACCTTTACAGCCTTTCTTTTAATGAAAAACTGTACTATATAACTGGAAAAATTCCAATTTCATCCAGTTGCTATACTGTCTGTGTCAGAAACACTTTCTTCCTTCCTCCTTCCCCATGCCAAAATAGAATTTGTGCTCTTTTTCTTTCCAGAGGGTGACCTCGTTTTTTGTATGAATGGTCCTGGGTTGACGGAGACATTCAATATCAAATATGAACCCGTTAGATGCAGACTTTTCATTGATTCATCCAAAAGAAGCCTCGAAGATGTTTTCTTGCACAATAGCGACCAATATGCGTCTGTACCAGTAGGACATTCAGTTCATTCAGGACAAAACATAAAGAAGGGGTATTGCAAGTATATATGGAAATTTATGAAAAATTAAAAATTTTAAATGGAAAACAAGGAAAGGAAAGGATGGTAGTCTCTTAAACAAGTGTAAACCGGCTTTCAAGGAAATCAATAAAATACCTAAGCTCGATTTGTTTAATAACTTCACAGTTGGACTCCAACATGAGTGTTTGAGTGCATTTTCTTCATTTTTATCTGAACTATTTTCCGGGTAATTTTAGAGCAGTAAGAAAAACACAAGGGGAATGATCCTATCAATATATAAAACAAATAAAATGCATATATCAAAGGCACTGGAACGTTAACCCAATGGCTGACTACTGTTAGTTGTTGGATAGAGAAAATCCATAAATCCGCAGCACAAAAATGACGAAAATAATGGAAAAGTGACCAAAAAATTGGATTAAAATAAAGCCTACTCACTCTTCTTTCACTATTTATTAGTTAAACTTATCTTTAAAGTGGTTTAATAACATTTATATCTAAATAATACCTTATTAAAAAAAATTGACATTCATGATTTTTCCTTAAAGTTTTACCTCGTTTTGTAAAAAACCTTATGTGATAGAAAAAAATCAATAACATTTCTGAAATCAGCACAAAAAAATACATCAAAATCTATTGTAATTTTGTTTTTGTCAAAGTAATATTAAAATATCGTTTATTGTTTACAGGTACCTAATGTTACGCTTCTTAATACCTTTTAATGTATTTAAATAGCTGAATTTCGTATCAGATTTCCAAGATAAAGATGAGTTAGAGTGAGTATAATATAACTCATATTATGTCAAATCATAAAAGAAACTAACATTGGAGTTATACTGTAAATTTTTATTTCGAAATATATTTTCGGCCGACTAAGCGGTCATCTTAAGAGGTAAGTTTTTTTTTAATGTTGAGAGTTTCAAAAATCTCTCCGCTAAAGATGTTATAGTTTTCTTTATAATTTTATTAGAATGACTAAGTATTATAAAGTAGTTACAATAATGTGTTTAAAGTTTCACATTATGTAGTTTCTTCAGAGAATAGTATAAAAACCCAATATACGTCCTTTAACCAGATTTACCCGGTTTATGAAATCCTCAAGAAAATACCATAATGTTACATTTTCATATTTAGTTATTGTATATACTTAATATTAAGAACAGTATATATATAGACGCCGTTTCTTAAGTGCTCAAACATTGTTATAAATCCGCAGAACTATAATTTTGCAGCCTATAGATCCAAAAATCTTTGACAGATGCTAATTTGGCAGTAGCAAATCCATTATTTATTTATTTATTTATTCATATGTATACGGCACCACTGTGCCTTTAAGAAGTTATAAAATATCAATAATAACAATATAAAAAATTACAATAACGATAAGTTCAAAATAAATAGACATAGAAAATTAATAATTGAGAATCAATACTATGTTTTTTTTTCAAACATATACCTTTAAAACATAGACCATTTGCTGTATAAATATGTAAATTTTACAATTATGTGTTTTTGTACCAAGAACCATACAAAATTAGGATAATTTATCTTTTCGACCGTGGCTACTTGGTGGAACAGACTTCGAACTTATTTTAAAGAAACAAAATATTTTGTTTCTTTAAAATACAAAATTAATATTTTTGAAGTATAAAATATAAACTAACGGCTAAAATATTTTTTTTATTAACTGATATGGATTGTAAATTAAATGAAATAGAAAAAAAATGGACTGACATATTGTTATGATATGATTTAAATATTATACTACAACATTTTCACATAAGTCTGACGTTCATATCAAAACGACTTATCTGGGTGTTTCAAAATATTTTCAGTTCGTATATATTATATGGGCACTAGCATATTCACTTTATTATAATATATACGTTCTTACATACAAAATATTATACGTAAGTACAATGTTTCATGATGTGTATGTAAATATGCGATAAGACATTTTCTATGTAACCATAAAACATTGACACATACATACATCATGGTGCGGAGTTATATTATGGACTCCTTAGGATTTTTATTACCACTCCCTGTATGTATATTATCTTTCTCCATACAATCCCGCAAAATATTTACATAGCTTAGAAAGTGTCTTTAAAAAACTCTGTTTCCCAAATTTTTGTTTTATTTTAGTTTATAATATTTCCCTCAAAACGATATGATCCCAAAATGCACAAATTATTTGAAAATTGTTAGTGTGTGTTCTAATTGGCGCAGGTCCGCGCGTCGAGCATCACATGCTCAAACGAGGACGGATCGTTCAAACTAAGTATGATCGCTCGACGATCGGAAGCGCGATTACTTTTCAATTAGGACAGGCCCTTATGCCGCGCTTTGACCTCGAGCTGCAAGCATGAGGCAATTCATCATTATTGTGTGACGATAATATGCTGACAAGAAGTGATTGGTAGGTAGCCTAAAAGTTACAACATCAGCTTTTGTACGGTTTCATGCGGAATTCGTGGGTTCTATCACAGGTGCCGACCATCTTCCTCTTCACGACAAAAGCTTTAAGTACTTACTGTGAAAGAGCCAAAGAGTGTATTGTTTTCACTTGAGTGAGCATAGATTCATTTTTATAATAAAAAAATGACAGTATTAATCAGTCATTAGTTGTGGTTGTATTTTCATTCAGATCTAGTCCTTAAAAATGGACACAAGAATCTAGACAAACTTAGAACGTTGTGTACTAATCAAGCCAATAGGCAATTAAGATGAGACATAAGGAAAAATGGATATATTCATATCCTGGCGCCTAAAAGACAGCGGTAGCTATCTACAAAAATTGGTTGCTGTAGTTTTTCTCAAAAAAATCCTACAGATGGCTCTATATCTGATTAATATCTTCTCGTTATATACACGTATTATGAAGGAATTAGCGTCGGGGCAGTTGGCCCAATGGAAATCGTTTCTGCATGGGACGACGGGGGACGCAGGTACGAATCCTGCCCGGGGCTTGGGATTTGTCCAGGTATTAAAATTTCTCATAATATTCGGGGATTTGAACATTACCACCTAGAGATTTGTTTATACTATTTAAAATGCAACAGTATATTGGTGAGTCATTTAGTTGTTGATGTATATTCGTGAAGTAACATAACCTAAATAAATAAACATAAATAAATAACTAAAACATTTTTCACTGAATATTATATTGCAATGATTTTATTATGATGTATTTTATAATAAAATACATCATAATACAATTCTTTAGGCAGCAACAAAACTTTGTTTCGAACAAATTCTAAAATTCAATTAGGAGATGTTTAAATAATTTTGCTTGCTTATAAAATATTCCTGTAGGCGGGTACTTGTACGGCAGATCTAATATTAAATTCATGGGAGCAACTCATTTAAGAAAATATGCTCATAAAACCATTACGAGGTATGAAATGTAAGATTCCTCCCGTAGGGGGTGGGGGGTAGTATTTCACGTTCAGCTCCAAACACACAGGTTTATCTTACTGTATTATCAAAACAGCTTTATTCCTTCAATTTGGACTCCTTACAAATCAAATTGGACATTATGTGAAACAAACTGGACGCGTTATTGTTTTTTTTTAATTATAGCACTTTTTCCCTATGTTGGTTTGTCTTGGAATGGACGGGCCGTTTGGCTACAAATTTGCCTCAAGCAATAAATTAACTAGCTGTTTCGACATCTTTGTAAAGAAAGGATTTAATATTCTGTTTTGACTTCAAATTGGACACCTATAAAATCAAATAAAAGAATTGAAACAGGATGTTTTTTTTATTTATTTATCGAAAGAGTT
This sequence comes from Mystacides longicornis, assembly GCA_963576905.1. NCBI lineage: Eukaryota > Metazoa > Arthropoda > Insecta > Trichoptera > Leptoceridae > Mystacides > Mystacides longicornis. The sequence goes on from OY756436.1 coordinate 11,210,571, forward strand.
TCGGATTTTTTGCCTTATGTGATTTGTTCTATTCATCCAGTCGCGTCCAAATTCATGTGAAAACCACCCAAATAAAACAGACAACTCGACCACGGTAGTCTGGTTGTATAAGACGCAATCCTCACTATCGAAAAGTCCCGGATTCGATTCCCGGTCCGCTCATAAATTATCTATGTTTTTATCACTTAAAATCCATACTCCAAGATTGTCTGTCATGGAATAGATGGGACCAGATGAGTAGAAAAATTGCCTCAGGCAATAAATGTCACAAACTAATCTGATATATTTTTATAGAAAAGAGTGGAGTTATTTATTTTCATTCATGACAATAGCATGTACTAAGTACCATCTTATGTACCTATATCAATATATTTATCAACATTATAAAGTACACACATATGTATCCAAATATATCGTATAAAAAAGAAAGTCGGGTTAGTGCGAACACTTATAACTCGAGATCAGCTGAACAATTTTTTATGATGCTTGGTTTATTAGATTCTACTCCGCTCCGGATAACAGGGTAAATATTGAAAATTCGAAAAATGGAAAGCTAGTTGTTTTATAAAATGTTCAAGATGATTTGAAAAAAAGTCCATTTTGATTAGGATGTCTAATTTGAAGTGAAAAAACCGTACCATTATCATTACATCCAAACCTTCCATTATAAATAAAATAAATTGCCCCTGTTTATTTTTTTCGTTTTCAAACGGAAACATCACATCCTGTGGCCCGGGCTGTGGATGGGGAGCCTGAGAAGGCTTTATCTGAATTTCATCATATATAATGACGTCAACACGTGTGTCTGATACAACCTTAAAAATGACATGCCTACATTATGTTCTCTCTAGAACCCTTACAGTATTTTGTCGTTCGTTTTGTGTTTTTTTTTATTATTTTGAACTAGCTTTCCCAACAGACGTTGTCCTGTAGTCCTTACTATGAATATTGATTTCAAAATTTATAATTTATACAAAAATATGTTTGAATGTTTGAAACAATTATTTCTGGAAGCTCGAAAAAAAATCGATCAAAAATCTGCGTACCAATATTTTTAATGCCAATGGTTGTCAGTTACACAATAATTTTGTTGTTATGGATTTTTCACAGATGGTGTTGCTGTCAGTAACTCCCTTTAAACTCCACTCAGGAGCATCTCAACAAGAGCTCTCCATTGCGCTCGATCTTGCGCAATGCTTACGACCTCCTCCCACACCATGTCCAACTCCCTCAGCTCTGCCTCGAAGGAACGGAACACGGTATGAGAGGGTCTTCCACGTCTTCGAGACCCGGGCGGGAAGAAAAACAGTGCATTAAATCTGTTACATACTAACTTTAGTGTGTCGCTTACCTCAAATAGCCTATCAGGTATATGATTTAAACAACCTAATCAAAGGTATATAGGTAGGTATTTGAGCTTTTAAAATATTGAACTTAATAAGCTATTGTAATGAATCTTCATTCAGTGGTTGGTAGCCTAACGGTTGCGACGCCGGATTTCCTACTAGAGGACTTAGGCTCGATCCCATATTCCAACCATTTTCCTCTTTAACGACACAAGCTTTTAATAGTTAATTGTGTTTTGTGTTCACTTTGAGTGAGCACATAATATTCAAACAAAATATTTAACCTTAGATAACAATACTGAGTAGATTTTTTATTGAGATTTTTTTGTGAGAGGATCTTCATCGTCTTCGAAAAGCTGATGGGAGGGGAAACAGCGCTCTTCTCGGCCAACTGTCATTCGCTATCCTTAACACATGTCCTTGCCGATGTGAATCCTTTATCCATAATGCTAAAAGTGATGGGCCTCCACTGGGTTCGCGGGCGTATAGCGTTGTTCGTGATGGGGTGTAACCATCCCTGAGATACCTACTTCGTTTTATACGTAGAGACTTTTTGTTCCTGGGCTTTGGTGAAGTGACTATAACACCCATACACTAGAATGGCAACACACGCGCATCAAGCATTGTATAACACCACATTATCCTGAACTCAAACCTTAACTACTGAACCATGCACTGAAACCAGTAGGAATATTATAACTCATTCGTGAAAATAAAAAATAAAAACAATGACAGAATATTCAACCGCAAAAACTCACGTTATTGTTTGCCCCAACGGATGAGGCTTGAACAAAACATTCCCGTATACTCCTGGCAACTAGGCAAATAGTTTCTATTGCGGTTATTAATGGTGGCCTCGTATGATATTTACCCCGCATTGTTCTGGAATTGCTGTGGATTTATTCATAGTTTTTTATTGAAAAATTTATGCTCTATAAAACAAATAAAAATCATTATTGTGTATCGTTTTGTAAAATTATAAAACTTCTATTAGAAACTTTACAATTGTGTGGAATAAAACTATTTTACGGTGTATAGGATATCACAGCTTATAATGCCGATTCATTGTATATTATACATTTTTAAAATCATATAAATCGCATTATAAAATTTTGCAATGTAGTATAATGTTTTTTTCTTCAAATACAATCATTTGAATGCCTTTTAAGAGATATAACTAATGATATTATAATCAAAAGTATATATTCGTTTGTGAATTCATAAAAATTGTCTTATAAATATTTCTTTTGAATTGGTTTGCCTTATAGTGTTTCTGACCAATATTCATAGTGAAGGATAAAATTTATAATTAATAAAATAAATTTATGGTACTACTGTAAAAAAAAATTCGTCTTCTTCTTGTTGGCAATCACTTCTTTAAAGGCCTCTCTATCTCTTGCCATTCGGAACAGTGGGGCTAGTACAAGTTTTATCGAAAGCTAATAGCACGCAAATAAGCGTTTATTAACGTGCAAATAGTGTTCTTAATTCAAACGATCGAATCATTCGATCATTTTAGTATGAAAAATTTTCGTAACTCTTTCGATGATCGTTACGATATTCGATCATCGAAAACTTATAGCTCCCTCACTCGCCCTATTCCGGTCCAATCTCGCACATTGCGCAACCAAGGAATCTGCCTTCTACCATTCCCACGGTGTCCATCTATCATGCCCATCACAATAAGTTGGAGGATTTCATATTTCTCCTCACGCGTAATATGTCCCAGATATAAAACCTTGCGGACTTTAATATTTTTCAACAACTCTCTGTTGCAGTCAGCTCTCCTCAGTAGGTACCTCTGAATTACGTTTTGCTTAATGGGAAGTTTTCTGGGGAGCTTCCGATAATACACACTAGGTGGCAGAACTTCTAATCAGGTCTATTGTCAAATTCAGTGCTGCCAACGTAGAGATGTTTTTATTCCTTTTTCTGCCACTAGAGGCGCCCTCGCTAACCCGGTCTATGGTAAATGTCAAATTAACGTTTATAATTTCAATATCTACATATATAATATTAATACGTGAAGGAAAAAGCAATGGTAAAAATAACAAAAATACAGTCTCAAACTGACAAATCTCCGAACGTATTTATGTTTTAATAACCAGCTGTCATATTATTATAATATTTAGATGAGAAGCGCTGCTACCCAGTATAATAGTATTATATTATCTATGCTGCTACCTACCAAATGGCCGTAAATCGGCCCCGTTGGCCACACTGAATTTGACAATAGACCGGATTAGCTAGGGCGCCCCTAGCGGCACACAAGGGAAGAAAAACTTCCCATTTATTTAAATTGGTAATATTTTATTGTTCATCTCAAATTGCTTGACAACTTGTTACTTTCAGTATCGAGTTGCATAACATGAGTTCCAGATAAACATCTTTATTGTTTTTACTGATTCAAACCACATTCACGTTCAGTTGTTTTATAAATATTGGTCCTTCGAACCGGATTCATATTGAAGAGTTATTTTATGCTTATTTTCCGTTATTTCAATTCTCAGAATTGATTTGCAGCACGAGGGCTAGTACGAGTTTCATCGAATGCTAAATGCACCCTAATAAGAGCTTATTAGCGTGCAATTAGCGCAATGATCGAACGTTCGAAAATTTTGTATGGAGATTCCATTCGTTCAACGAATGGTCCGTTCGATGATCGAATGAAATATTATTATTGTCTATGGTTTCCGACGATGAACAAAATGAACGAAAACGTATTAGGTAGGTATTTTACTTCACCCATACAACATGATCGAGAGAGACTGCATGCGCCATACGGTGGCCGATTTCGGAACTATTCTGACACAAGCCCAAAGAACGGCGCGAATTGTTTTTGTTTACACGATCGATATGTCAAATCAATAATGATTTTTATTCCGCATCGATGATAAGATATTGTGATATTCGTTATTTTATTTAAGATTTTATGTGGCAGTAATTATTCTGGATAAAATAACCCTTTCCGGTAAGTAGGTACGCCGTAAATATAATTTACGAGTACATATTCCTTACATATTAAAGAAGTAATACAAGGCAATGTTATTACGTAAAAAAAACCTCTAACTTTTTATTATTAATTTGAATTGTAGATATATATAAATAAATAAACATAAAATTAGTGTTTTATCTTCTCGAAACAAACGACTTCTCACAAAACATTATAATACAACATGTTAGAAATCGGTTTTAATATATTAGTTGTATTTTAACATAACCTTATAATGCGGTAATGTAATAGACATTATATATACATTAATATTGAGATATTATCTCTATTACATGAAATTTCATTATGTTTATGGTGTACTAAGCCGTTCAGTGTTTTTAAATAAATAAATCAACGCCTATTTCTATATATAGATATTTCAATTGAAAAATATTTGCTACCCGACTGGTAAAAAACTCATGTTTGTTTTTTATTGAGTCATTTCATTATTTTCTGTGTTTTTTAATGTTATTTGTTTGAATTGCTTGTGACACTTTCAATCTTGTACATATTTTGTTATTCTCAGTAAAATTGTCATGATAAATTTTTTATATAGGTACCTAATATGTTTTGTAAAAGTAACATTATTGTGTAGAATCAATAAATAATAATAATAAATGAAGCCTGTTTATAGGTTTGTGTGGTCAATAGATAATATGTATTAACTATGTATCTGTATTATTTTAGATTGAAATATTTTGGCAATCATCGGTAACCAAGGTACATGGTCGAATGAGCACTCATTGTTAAGCATAACATTCCATAAGGCGCGAAGGGAGGATGAGCGTTGGAGACCATAGTTGAAATGGTTTGATGAAGAAAAAGAATCTGATACCTACATCAGGTTGCTGATATAATATGTAAGTTGGTACAATATCAGAACTATTTGGGATACTAGGATTGTACTCATTTAAAAATAAACAGATGACATGACAGTCATACTTAATACTTGGTGTATATTTTTTAAAGATAATTATAATTGATTATAAACAGAGTCAAGAGCGTCGCCAGCCCAGCAATTTGACCTTTTCATAGGCTATTCTACGTATACCCTATTTTGTGGTGGATGAGAAAAATATTTTAGGATTTATTAGCAAAACATGGTCTTAGAACTTTGGTTGCTTTGCAGTTGGCTACATTTTTTTAATCTGTCTAATCTGCCCCCCCTCCCCTGGCGATGCCCTTGAACAGAGTAAAAACTACTCATGGAAAAATGGTCTCTTTAAAGTAAGCATTTCACTGTTATGCTGCTTGCCTATGCAGGTGATTCATAGTCTTTACGATTGTCTGTGAAAATTACTTAAGGCTTCTCTCACTGTTGAATACATGAGCTGTCGTTTTAATCTTTAACCATGCTGTATCTCGAACCATACTAAATATAATTATGAATTCACTTTTTAGACATACCTACATTCATTTTCATTTCAGAAGATGAAATTCATCATCAGCATGGCATCAAGCAAGATGATCTGACGATGTGAGGAGTTGACGGCGACGGATGGATCCAGTGGGCGTAGAATCGGGAGCTGTGGAAGTCTCAGGGAGAGGCCTATATAGATCAATAACCGAGGTCTTTGGTGTCTTTATATTGGATGACACCCTTAATTTTATGGCCAAGACAAAGGAAGATTACGGAGAGATAATAATAATTTGAAGATTTTAATTTATTCTTTATTTATGAATACTTTTAATATAACTAAAATAATTAAATTAAGATTCCTATTTTCTATAGATGTAAACAGCCCCATATCTAAGAAAAAAATGCTTTAATAGATGATAAAAAGAAAACAAGATAAAAATCATGATGTACACAATGTTCCAAAAATATTGATGGATTCTTCAGTACTATTTAACGACTAGATCTTAACATATTACAGAGTTAACAATTTGATGATATGGTGTTCTATTGACTAGATAATTGGCAAACATTGTTAACGTGAAGTGATCTAGTATGATCACTTTACGTTAACCAGGCCTTCGAAACAGCATTAGAAGACAGTCGTAAGCCCGTAATGGTTATTTTTTTTTACAACATTTCTCTCTTAAAATCGAACCCAATTTATTTAATGCTTTTTATTTAAAATAAAAATGTATTATGTTTTTTTTAAATTATGTAAGTGTGTGTATTTTTTTTTTAATTTCAAGCAAGAACTGATAAAATGATTATTCTCAATAAGTCGGTAGGAAGAAATTACCCAAGGCAATAAGCTTACAAATTGGGTTATTATTATTATTGTCTAATAAAGTTTTTATTTATTTATTCATACTGAGATTGTCCCCAAATATGTGATACATGTTGTAATAAAAATATTTTTTTAACTTTTTTATGAAAATATTTAAATTTAAACTTATTTCCAAATTAATATTTATTTATACTCCTAGGATGCAGGTGGGAGATATTATAATTAGTGTGCAAAAAACATGGAGAAGAAAACATACCATACCTACATAATGTATTTAGCATATTTAGGAATATTTAAAAGCTGATAGAGACACTTTTTTAAAATAAAGTACTAGGTATTTTATTTAAAGAAAACTTTACAATAGAGAAAATGAAAATGAGATGATATGAGATAGAAGTGGTCGGTAGCCTGGTGGTTCTGTCTCCAGCTTTCCTTCCCAATTACCAACCATCTCTCGCTTTAACTAAACAAGCCTTTAGTAGTTTTTTGTCAAAGAGTGTATTTGAGTTAGCGCAGATTCATTTTTTATACAAAATATAGGTAGATCATCGATACACTCCATCACAGAACATGAGAACTCTCTAACGACACTCCACTAACTGATCATTCATACATTCCAAACATAGATAAATACTTACTTTCAATCGAGAATAGTATGGATTATACAAATACATAGGTAAGTTTACTCACTTATGGAATATAAAGATCTTCAAAGGTAAGTAGTTGTTTGTGAGAATGGCTTTTAACAATATTTTTCATTTTGTAGCCGCTTCACACCTTAAAATTATATACAATGAAGGACTTGTTAATTATTAAGTTTCTACTCCACACAGCTTGAGTCCTTCGGAGAGTTTTTTGGACTAACAAATTATTTTATTTGTTACAAAATCTGTCATAATGGATAAAACTAAGGGTCAAGACTTACAGATATGCACTGTCAATAGACAATCAATTAATTGATTTTAAATATAGTCATTTCCTCTTCGTGGGTTCCTTGGCATCTACCTTCCTATGTCCTATTCTTTCCACTGGGTCCTCTCTGTTAGTTATCCAGGTGCTTCTGTAGTCTTAGTCGTTTGATGTCTTCTTTGAAGTCCAGTCCTAGTCTTCCTGCAAGGGTGGGGACAATAAACGTGGCGGTCTACCAATTCTTCCTTCAATGCCAGCTTCCGTGTCTTCAGGAGGAGGTGTTTTCTATAAATTTCGGTGCTGGGCATCTCAATAATAGCGTGTGGTCGTCTAATATATGTACATATTATATTCGTTGCGTGCAGTGTGTGTGTAGAGATCCGAAATTGCGATTTTGCGTTATGTCTCAGAAACGAGAATTGTCAAAGGGAATGTGCAATTAGATTTTTTTCCATTATCTCTGTGTACCTACTTCCTTGTTCGCTTGGAATTGTTTGGTAAGTCTTCATATCTCAACGTCTGTAGAATCACTCATTTGCAATTATTAATTTATCGAAAATAATTTTCAATTAAAAACAAAACCAAGTTTCGGACTTGTTACGAATATCCCGCGAAGTGCATTTGGCATTTGAGAAATAAGTTGCCAATGAAAAAAAAAAACTATTATGATTATACATATTCAGAAAATAAATAATATTTTATTATTCTCAGAAATTGTAAAAAATAATAAAATTATTAACATGAAGTCAAATAAAATACTTATATTATAATATAAACATATTATGACGTAGATAATTAGTAAATAACCTATTTTTCATAAACTTTTTTTAAATAATTATGTAATTTATTTTTTATTCTGACAACCCTTCCTTTCGTTCGATAAGCGTTCGTTGGAAAATTTCCATCGCCGATTTCATACGTTGATCGAAAATGTTGACAGCTCAACGATCGTATAGTATGGAAATCGCCATTTTTTTTCGAAAACCATTGAAATCTTTATGAAAAAGATTTAAATTACGTGTATTTTTCTATTAAATCAATCTTCAAACTGTTTATGAGATTGATAAATGGCCTTATACCGATTTAATATAATATTTTTATCCAAAATGTTACATTCAAATATTGTTGTCGCATTTTGAAGAAACAAGTAATTGAAATGACATGTCTATATTTTAGCAATATTTTCTTCTAAAATTTGTCTAATCTCTACTTAGTTTCATAAATATTACTTTTATTTTTTATTGTGAACACATTTTTGGTTAATTTCTATGTTATATCTACTATAAGAGTATAAAAAAAATGGCAAGTGGTATTTTAACACGGGTTATATAAGGAAAATTTACGAAAAATAAACTTAAATAATCCAAAAAGGGAAAAAAATATACGTTCAATTTCAAATTGAATAATTTCAAAGCTATGTGCATGAAAATGTTGAGAAAAATATCTGTAATTTAAGCGTAAAAAGGTTACTAACACGCCAATTCATTACGAAACTTCGCCAACGATGGAAATTCCTATCGAAAGGTCTGTTCGATGAACGAACCATTTGACAAGTCGGTTTGTATGAGAAACTCATATTTCGTTTCGTAATTCGTTCATCGTTTCGATGATCGAAAACTCGTACTAGCCCCACAGTTCTGAGTTCTTTATAAACGTTTTACTTCTATATTGTTGGTAGTTTTGTGTTACCACTTTTGCGATGTAGGTACTCGTCGATGAAGATAGTGCAGTTTAATTCTTCCAGAAAACTAAGTACAAAAGGTTACAAAAATTCAACTTAAACTTATTAGTGTTTATAGCTGTTATGTTATTCCACTCGGATACTTCTTGTTAAAATTCGATCCCTGACGATTTTCCCCGATCCCCATTGCTGATGAAGTTTCAGGATTTTCATCAAAGAACCTTACACCTAAAAACAATTAACGCAATTCTAAAAGGATCTTTTTATAAAGTCTACTCCTGGACATCACCTCCTTCGTAATCCCCCATATTTCCCAATATTATTCAAACTGCGTCCACTTTGAGCAAACGGTTCATACGATTTCATGTCCGATACTCTAGTTCTTGATTTTATTGTATTGTTCATGTATCTTCCCTGTATCTATAAAAAAAATCTAAAAATCCGATAATAGCAAAAAATCTATTCTAGGAAACCTTTTTAGGTAAACTGGAATTCCACCGCACACTTAATTGGTGGGTACATAATGTTATAAGGGATTCATACAAAAGAGCAATATTCTAGATACCAAAATTGTCTTAAAGTCATACAACCTTTTGAAATCTACTACATCGGCTTTAACCTAACATAATAATAATTTATTTCAAAACGTTAGCTCTCAAATAATCGGAATGCCTCTGTGAAATATCATTGTTCCATATTACAAGGCTTGTCTTCAAACAAGCACCCCTTACGTACGTACTTACAGGCATCTGCAATAAACAAGAGTCCAAATATGTAATGGGACAAGTGGCGCAGGGGCGGTTTGAGAGAGGGTGAATAAGGTCAACCTTTTCTTACTGAAACATAAGTTAGGGACTTAAATGTCTACGTGAGTGCCATTGTGTGTTCGCATACGTCCTCCCGGGGGAATATTAATCTACATACATAATACATATCTAGTACAACACAAATACCACACTGTACCTGAATACTAAGAACAACCGTTTCTAATAATTCTCATCATTTGGTTGGTAACAAGACAATATTGGTATAAAGACACCAAGCACCGCAATGTAGACGTACTTTATACCAACCAATTTTCAAAATATCTTCGAAAAAATATATCATATTAACGACAATGCCGTAGTCGTTTTTTATCAGTCTTTTTAATAATGCTGAATTTGTTGCCCAAGGCGGGATCAGGAGAATCAATTCGATTTTTCTGTGTTTATCACAAATTTGTACTAATCACACATAAGTTGTTGGTGTTAAAGGTATCAGATGTCCATCAAGAGGTCCCGGTTCGATTGTTCTCTATTTTATCCTTTGAAATTTCTACCCGGAATTGACATCCTTTCTTAAATCACCAAAATGGTTGACTTTCTTTTTCCTTCTCTTTCTTGAAAAAAAAAGAGTTGTAAGATTCGCCGAAATTAATAAATTTTTAGACAAAATCATTATTTTATTTGTGTATTTACTCAGTTAAGATAATTGACACATAATTTAAATATTTTATCGTTTTATGCGGGCAGAAGTATTTCTATTGGTCATAGAATTCATTAATTTTGGAATCCTGTTCGGAACATGACCAAAGAAAGAAAGAACAAAGAAATTCAAGTTAAATGTGGTCTCTAGAGATTTGGTTTCATCATTTCACCTAAAAAAAGATAAAGAGTGGTAAAAATAAAGAGCGGTCAATTTAAGCATCATGCAAGACGCGTTACTACACAGAAGTATTCATAAAACGCAAAGCAGAGCAACAAAGCAGAAAAACTTTGAACAGACAATAATGTATTTCATCGTGTAGATAGAACACTTGAATATCAGAAATCTATAATATAAAAGAAAGTCGGGTTAGTGCGAACACTTATAACTCGAGATCGGCTGAATATTTTTATGATGCTTAGTTTCTTAGATTCTTCTCCGCTCAGGATAACAGAATAATTATTAAAAATTCGACAAATGAATAGTAAATAATAAATATTAAAGTTTGTATGAAACGGATTTGTATGACAACAACATCATCTGTGAAAAATTCCATAACAACACATTTTTTATTTACTTGAAAACCATTGAGTTTCAAAACATTGGTACGCAGATTTTTGATAGAATATCGAGCTTCCAGAAATATTTTTTTAACATTCATACAAATTTTAAACGTATTTTTTTGTATAAATTACAAATTCAATATTCAGGGACTACAGGACAACGTCTGTCAGGAAAACTAGTTTTACGTAAAGAAACAATACACATACAAGAGTTCAAATATCTTGTAAAAGAATGTAAAATACCACATGAAATAATACTATCTCGTTACATCATAATCCTATTTGGACACAAAACAAGCAAACATTCCAATCTCCAAGCAGATGTTGTTAAAAGGGTGAAGTGTTCCAAGTAAGCTTAAGTACGCTGATGGGAACACAGCATTTAAACCGAGCGCTCTTTGTTTGTTCGTAGACTCTAATACCACTTAAAGACGTTTTCTTGTAAGCAAGTTGTATCACCGATTCTGATAAGTGAACGGGTTTTATGAAATAGAATTGTGGAACTACATACACCGCATTGTATATTTGATCTACATTATGCTCTTATTCTTACACATCCGGCAAACGTTTTTCTGCCATGTAAATAAGAGCTTATTTAATTTATTCTTTTCTAGCTGTTTACCATTTCTCTGGTGAATTTCCTTCACTGATATTTAACTATGAAGATCCTTTCATTAAATTTTTTTTTTTTATAAATATGAAATTTTTTTATTACATTACTACAATTTGGTATATTTATTTTGCAAGGATCAGCGATAATTAAACTTGAATAGAGTAGAGAACTTCATCCATCATTATAATTAACAACCTGAAATTACGATAGTTTCTTGCCATAGATTTCCTATTTGATTTCATTCTCATCATCCTGTAGCGGCCATGTTTCGCATGACGACATCATCCACCAATAGCGTTTCTCCATGATGTCGTCATCCGGTAGCAGCCTGCCACACGGTACAAGGCAGCACAACAACCATCAGTCACCACCAAGTCTGCATACGGAGAACACGCACCTTGCATATCGCGACGCACAACGCGGTACGCCACATGGCGTCCGCGCATTAGTGCACAATATATTATCTTCTTGATACCTTATAAAATGTTACTTCTGCAATAAACAGATCATACATGCCTTATATCACTGCAAACCACTACACACCTCTAAATCCTAAAGTGTTGACCACCGACGTGATATGAACACGCAACCTTCTGAAGCGCTTTCCCGCCGAAAGGATCCAACATGGCAAACCACCACCTCCCACAAATAAACAAGAAACATCACTGTTTGGTAGGTATAATACATCCAATGTGATATAGAAAGTTGTAATTTACAACTTACAATAACTCACAAGCAACTTACGACCTAAAGCTAAAAGGATGAACGTTTATAAATAATAAGTATCAAAGCACACTTCTTTCGCTTCTTCCACCGACATACCATTTCTCACAAAATCTCTCCGTTTTCTTTTACCCCTGAAGAGAATCCCACGTCATTATCGGTCGACCACGACTTTTAACATCTTACCTTGCAATATTAAAAATTATTTTTGTACAAAAAAGCAAAAATTAAACCTAAGAGTACTTAATCATCAAAATAGTTCATAAAATAAAAATAAAATCTAGTCCTGAAAACCATCATAATAATCAGCTATAAAAAATTGAGTTATTGTTGTTTTCACAATACGGTTATGAGATAGCAAAACATTTTGTCGAAAACAAAAAATCTATAAATAGGTATATCGTTTATTTTTTTGTCTCTCGTTCCGTGTGCAATATATAGTTAGCTTCTGCAGGTACACGGACATCGCTTTTAGGAAATTGTTTCGCGTGGGCTGATATATTTATTGATACGGAAATTCCGAATACTCGCATGCCCAGAAATAACCTTCCACCATTAACCTATACTCGTATCACGATACCACAGGGCTCGACCGCATTATGAGAACCAGTTCAACATATTTTTAGATTGTAATTTTTATCTTCAAGTATTTTCTACCAATCCGTCTTGATTAAGATAATTCCTCTTCATGCCATCTGAAATACTGACATCATACAGGTTAGCTGTAAAGTGCAGAATGCTCCATTGGAGACAAATGGAGACATTATTTAAAATGAATGACACTGCCAGGTTTACACTAAGGTTTTTGAATTTATGCCGTTATTCTCACCTCTACTCCCGGTGTATCCGTGCCGAAAGATCCATGTCTTACGGGTAGGTTATTAACTAACGGAAGCTCCCTGATACCAGGCAACCTATGGGTAACTTACTTTAGCCTATCTACAGGGGCGTACCCTTATTTGCAAGAGGCACCCCGCACCACTGTAGAGAATATAATATACTTAAATAGACGTCACTCCTAACACCTCCACAGATACGATTTGGTGTGGAGGATACACCCAGATAACATGACGAAAAACAATTCTTGTTATCGGGAGATAAGAATCTTGCTTAAAACCTATCGATCAGGAGAGAATGAATAAAACCAGGAAGAGACACTTACATACACTCTTCAAGATGCCCCTGGAGACGAAACCCAATAAGAAGCAACGCCCAATGAATGAATTGAAGGATGTCACAATAATTTGATCCTGCGGTGACACAAGGAGCATCTGTCAGTATGTTACTTAGAACCTTTTTAGCTGACCCGAGAAAACAAGTCACTGGTTTTACACTACCCAGAAATATAATTGTGTCAAATCAACCGAATAAATTTTGATGTAGGCTACATTAAAAAAAATACATCAAAATCGCCTACTTACATAGACGTGAATGGATTGACTCACTGAAAAAAATGTATATGGGATTCAAAGACACTGCGTGTGAACGCGGTATTTTCTTATACTACATTTACACGCTTGCCAGCCACCGCAAGCTTCAAGCCTTCACAAACGCTTGGACGCCATTTACACGCGTGTCGGTATTTTAATACATTTGCCGCAAATTCCTTTGATCTGTGTCAAAAACCGACACTTGTTGCAAGCGTTGGCAAGCTCACACAAACCACCACAAACAGCCTGTTACACGTTGGTGTTTATGGTGGTTTGCCAAGCCGTGGCAAGCGTGTAAATGTAGCATAAGAGCGTGCAACCAAGTAATTTTTTTTTTATAATCACTGACCGTGTCAATTTGACAGTGAACTGTATTTGAAGATGTAAACATTCGCGGTAACTTGGTAGGTAAAGTTTTCAATAACAAATAAAGGAATTCGTAAATTAGTTTTACCGTTTACTGTACATAATCAACTTTGACTTCTACAGATTAAAATTTTTAACGTTAAAAACTAAAAACCAATTTTCTTTATAAACGAAACTTTACATCGTTAGCTTAAATGTTAATCAAGATTCACCTTATACTTAAGTCAATGATACAATATTATTAGGTATGTTCTTCTACTTCGAGAATGAAAAGCAATAGAAAAAAGAAGAGAAATTTTAAGACCCTATGAGCTTAATAGAAGATGTTGCATTCTTGGAAATGTTAAAAGTAATGGTAAACATGGTTTTTGATAATAATATTTAAGTAGGAATGACATTAAGGGACATTTTTTCAATCTACCCTGCAGCCTAGTATAAGTTTTCGGTGATCGAATATCGAAACGATCATCGAAAGAGTTTCGAAAAATTTTCATACTAAAATGATCGAATGATTCGATAGTTTGATTTAAGAACACTATTTGCACACTAATAAGCGCTTATTAGCGTGCAATTAGCTTTCGATAAAACTCGTACTAGCCCCACTGATCACTAAACGGAGCTTACGAATGGTTTGATATTCTACCTACATTTTAACTTTTTACTATTGTAAGATAAATTTTACGCAGTCGTTTAATAAAAAGTCAAGTTTCCTCTACAATTTCAAAAAAAAAAAATTTCTGTATTTTATACTCTTTTTGCTTCTTAACAAAGCATATTGTGTAGACGTCATTGGAAAAATAATCTTCTTTTTAAAAAAAACGATCCTTCACCAAATCTGATATTTGGAGGGTAATTGGTAATGGATAGTCACATCATATTTACCACGACTGCAGCAAGATTTCCATCCTGACACTTTCTCAAAAACCTTAAAAAAAACACTAATTAATTCTCCTGTACCGTTCATTTTTTATTTAGAACAAACCATTATTTTAAAATTATATAAGAAAAAAAAAACATTGAGTGTAATTAACAAACATTTCTTTGTACAGGGGCTGTAAAGAAATTACGCAATTTTAATTGGAAAACGTTTCACCCTCTCTTTTAAATTCAATTTTCTCCCTTCAGACTCTTTCAGCAGCCGTTTCCTTTTGTGAAATTATTTCCATTCCCCATTGAAGATGTAAAAATTATAAGACAGAAGTGCCTTTTTTAATGAAATATAAAAATTGAAAAAAAAAATTAAACTGCTTCGGGCAGAATACACAAATATAATATTCAAATAAACGGATTGTGAACTAAAATATACAGTCTATGGTCACAATATACAGAAAAATTAAAAAATATAGTAATGTTTAAACAATATTTTCAAAATATCAGCAACATAACGTGAAATTTTTAGAAAACGGACTGTAATCAATACAACGATAGATGGAATTCCAATAGATCAATATCTACCCAATTGAATGCGCGGCTCAATACATTGACTTTTTAGGAAAAGACTGGATCAAAAACAATAATATAAACCAGCAGCATTCTTTCTTTATGCGATATTGATAAACGAATATTTTTTATGAATTAAATAAATACAGTTGCACTTTCACAAAATTTACATCGAATCTTGAGCGCTTTCGTCCACTCATCGCAAAGGCATGTCGATGTTATGATGAGTGGTGTTTGTTTTGAAATAAGTAAATAAATAAACTCACGCAGACATTGTCAAGAGACTCCAGACATTGTCAAGAGGGGTCTCTTGGCAATGTCTGCGTGAGATGGATAAAAATGCTCGAGATTCGATAAAAAATTTGTGAAAGTGCAATTTTGTTTATTTAATTCATAATAATGAACTTTCACTACATAAATACACAAACCCTCCAAAAGAATATTTTATATACACGGTCAGCAAAAAGTCAATCTACGAATCATGCATTCAGCTAATAATGAACTATGTGGTATAGAATACAAAGCTGACATCATCCGAAACAAGAATGATGAAAACAACATGATGAACATGTCGAAGATTCAAAATATTAGAATTTCAAGGATTTGTCCACCTCAATGGTGAACGTTATTAACGTAAAGTGATCACACTGAGCCATCTTTGAAACAGCAGTGAAAGATGGTTTTACAACCAAGATGGTTTAATCCCGTACTGGTTCAAGGTTAAAAAGAATACCTTTCAAAATCGAGCAACTGATTTGATGATTGCATCAAACATAATTGATTCTACGTGATTTAAAATCAAGTTTAAAAAATTATAAGTTTTTGTTGAGAAACGTCACCTTGAAATTACACAATACTTTCAAAAGCCGAATCTATTTTCTGGTCACGAAACCACAGTAGTGTGATATGTAGGCACCGTAAAAGTCATGTGGGCACGTAGATAATAGATCGCGTGTCTTAAGAACAATAAAACTAAGATACGTAAAGAAACGAACAACTTTTAACATACATATTAATGGCTTAAGGTTAAATAAACACAATAGAAAAGCGTGAAAAATCAGCACAAATCAAAAACAAGGAATAAATAAATAAAACTTTATTGTTCATACATAACACAGTGTGGCGTCAGTAAAAAACACATTTGGACAGTCTAAAGGGCGGACTTATCCCGAAGGATTTCTACCATCCAACTCAGGAAGCATGGGAATGGAAAAGTTATTGAGTTAAATTAACACTAAATAAACGAAAATTTGAATTGCGGTAGAAATATATTATGGATAAGCTTAGTCAAAATGAGTTATCGAATGCTCACCTTCGTCCAGTTCTGATTCCTTTCGAATCGCTTGAGCTGATGTGTGCCAACGCAGATCATTCTTCAAAGAGCTTCCGATAACGGAGACACTTTCAGTAGTGATCTTTCACATGAAAATCACACGATATCATGCAGAAGATGAGATTTTAAAGTTTCTTTTATCTTCTTCTTCTTTCCAGCTTTAAACATCCACTGCTGGATGGCGGCTTCCCTCACATATTACGTATATCCAGACATTTCTGATCTGAACTTGATATTTGCGAGGGATAGTACTGTATTTGGCAATACAACGCCACACTTGCCAAGTGTCTTTACAAGTCTTAAGTAATAACTGTCAGTTAGAAAGACCTACGAAAGGACATCTGCTCTTTTCAAAAAGTGAATAAATCTGATTTTGAAAAGTAAAAGTCCTTTGAACAAATTGGAATATTTTATTTTACCAAGGATTGTAGAATTATTCGTTTTAAAAAAATTGAGTACAAATTTTTTAACCCATTAAAATGGAAACACTTCTTGAGTATTTTGAATTTTCGACTAATTTGTTGGTTTTTTTCAAAGACCCTATTTATTTATTCTCTTTAGGTAATCAACTCTATTTAAAGAAAGCAATTAACTAAAAGTAGCAACGTAAACTCATTATTTACCCTATAATAAACTTTTTGCGCCAAATTAAAAGGACGTATAAGCTAATGAATTCTCGTACACTTATGGGCATGTTTTATCAATAATTCTAAAGTTTGAAATGATTTGCCTTATTGTTTTGGCCGAGGACCCTTGGTAGTAAAATTTACCTTACCTTGAAAAACGACTAAATGTGTGTATTTTTTAAAATAATCAAACCTACAGTAGAATTAAAGCAACTGTCTAGGTTTTTTCACAAGACTAGAAAGCACATCTAAAGTTCTTCAAAAACGTTACTTGAAACTTTGTAATACTTAGCCATTATACCGATTTGAGGGGTTAAATAAAACTTTGCAGTACAATATCGTAATACTGCAAAGTTTTATTTAACCCCTCAAATCGGTACATCTAAAGTTGTGTATCTTAAAATAGCGGGCAATTTTGGCAAGGCATTTCCAGCGGTACTTGAACTTGATGTAACTGACCTCTAAAACATCCTTCAACTATGACAAGTTTGATTTTTAAGAAGATAATTAATATGTAGATTCTTGGTCATATTGAAATGACATTGACGCTGACATCTCGAAATAGATTTATATTAATTTAGAAAAATCCTCTCTCAGACCCCATTTCATTATCAAATATCCTTTGTTCTTTTGTTTTCCGTTATGGAATTTGAAAAGTTTTATCGACTTCTTTTGTCATTCTATTTTATTCAGCTTAAAGTAAGTAATTAAATTGTAGGCGGTTTTAATTGATTTTATTTCATAAATTTTTTTTTTTCAATCAATCTAAATTTTCTGGATGAAGTTAATGGAATAAAAAATTCTCTTTGATATTTTCAAAGACTTTTTTTTTAACTTTTTTAATTCACAAAAGGATTTTTTTTAGATAATTTAGCTTGCTATGTTTCAAGCAATAATCATTAAGAGAACCTTTGTAGTCATTTTTTATTTTAAACAATGAACAACCCTTCATAGCAACAAAGCTTTCTGAGTCTGACAAAAAATATTCCTACAACACGAGATAGTTCACGATTAAAGAATGTTTAGGTATTCTTTATAGAAATCACAACCTTATGTGTCCAATATTTGACTATAATCTAAAGACGAAAATAAGAAAACTTAGCAAATAACCCGCAAAAGACCTAAAAATCGAGAATGAATCGCCGAATGACAGTTGGACAAGGAGAGCGCTGTTCTTCCTCCCATCAGGGTCCCGAAGACGAGGAAGACCCTCTCACACTGTGTTCCGCTCCTTCGAAGCAGAGCTGAGGGACATGGACATGGTGTGGAAGCAGGTCGTAAGCATTGCGCAGGATCGAGCGCAATGGAGAGCTCGTGTTGCCTTCCTATGCCCCTGAGTGGGGTGTAAAAGGGAGTGTGTGTGTGTGTACCACTAGTATAAGTTTTCGATGATCGAATATCGAAACAATCATCGAAAGCGTTTTGAAAATTTTCCATACAAAAATGATCGAACGATTCGATCGTTTGACTATTTGCACACATAAGCATTTATTAGCGTGCAATTTGCTTTCGATTAAACTCGTACTAGCCCCACTGAATCTATTTGTTTCCTTATAATATGTGACGTGCGTTATGACTTATTATTTTTGGTAAGCAAATTACAAATCTGTAATTTATTGAAAAAAAAATGACAAACAAAAAAAAACGAGGCTCATTTATAAGAGAATTGTAGAGTTTTTACATTATATTTTATTTGAAGTTAAATTGTTTATCTCAGGATATGTACTAAGTGGATACAATGGCAACCATTTCCTGTTCCGGAAAACACTTCCAGCTTGAACATTGACTAAACTTATATATTCCAACCAAAGGAGGTATAACAAAGAGAATAATGTACTACGGTTCATGTCCAAACGGTTTCCTGCCTGTGTGCGCTTCCACGTCTCCAGAGACTAGAGATGCCGGATATTCGGTAAAACGGCATTTCCGTACTTGGAGAGACATACGACATCGTACAAGGATTCAATTATTTACAATGTTAAGTTCTGTTGTATCACGTCAGCGCACTGGTTGACAAAAGGGCAAATAAAATGTTGATACAATATCTCTAATAAATGACCTTACACTTCGCTGAAAAGAAAATATTTATTTGTACGAGTTTCATTGGTTTACTCATAGTAGGTAAATGGAATATACATGAGTCTTGTGATTGGATTTCAATAAAAAAAATTGATTTCGCTGAAATTAATTTTCTCGACGTTTTCGAGGGTGTAGATTCCAAAAATGCCAAAAAAATGTTTTAAATTTCCGCGTACCCGTAGGTACGCCTAAAATGTGTGCGCACCCTTAACTCATAGTAATTCTTGTCCGATTTGATTGAAATTTGGTAGAACGGTTAGCCCCTCGATGTAGATGAGTCAGTAAAATGTTGAGATCTGTACCTTCAGGGGAACCCTCTTAAAGTATCCAAAGAAAATTTCACTTGTTCTAGAAAAAGAGCTTTTCATAAAATATATACGGGTATACGGGTTGGTCTTATGCTCCTAAACAAGCACGTAAAATTTGAGGTCCGTAACTTCAGCGGGTTCCCCTTAAAGTACGGATTAATATTGAATATGTAGTTCTAAAGCAGATAATCAAAAGCTCCAATAGTCGATATCATTTTAAAGTTTCTATAATAATTCCAAGGATAAATTCACTTTAATCGTAAAATTATTAATTTTTATGCAAAGATATGTTTTACACGAAAAGGCTGTTAATTATACTATGAGTTCTGGCCTACCCTAGGTTAGCAGCTTTTTTATGATTATTTTTTGTTGATTGTTGATTTTTTGTTATTATTATTGATGAC
The DNA here is from genome assembly GCA_963576905.1 of Mystacides longicornis. Taxonomy (NCBI): domain Eukaryota; kingdom Metazoa; phylum Arthropoda; class Insecta; order Trichoptera; family Leptoceridae; genus Mystacides; species Mystacides longicornis. Next base: position 11,231,031 of record OY756436.1, read on the forward strand.
CACTGGAATTATTATTATTTTAACTTTTATATGTAAAAGGCGTTAACGCCGTGTATTAAGTATATAAATAAATAAATAAATTATCTGCTCTTAGATGTTGTGGTAGACTTTAACTAGGTACCTATATACATACAAATTAATATTAAAGATACATTTTACTGTGCAGTTAATTATAAAACAACATGACATCTGATGGCACTAACAGACGTAATGGACGTGTAAAAGTAACGTCACTGCCTGGTGTACCGTACATAGGATGTTTAAATTAATATTTCAGTAAAAAGGCCCAAATCACCTACCAGAATTGAGATCTTTTTTAATTTTAAGTAATTCCAGGCAGGGTGGCCAAGTATGTAATTAACTTTTATTAGACCCTCAGGTTTTGCTTGTGTGTACAAAAACGCGACCTTTAAAGGTTTTTGTCCATCGTCCACTACACCGTACCATACCATGACAGCTAGGACCATGTTAGACGCGATACGCTCTCCACTATATATGTCCACTGAAACGGATCGACGGCGTTTTTATCCGAAAGTAACGCATATGGTGCCCGCAATATGCTCGTCATCTTTGACTGTTGATTTTTTTACTATTTCAGAAGAGCAACGCGATCAAACGATCATCATAGGCCTTTATTCAACAAAGAAACATGTATTTTTAAATATTACTAACTTATATTACGAAAGTAATTGAATTTAACCTATTTACCAAGTTCATATATCATTGGGCATCTTAATAACTGCGGTATCCAATATACGCTTATTGACACTAAACGTCAAGACTACACTGTCTCTTTCCCGCTTTCATTATTTTACCGCCCGTAAAAGAGATACAAATAGTATGTTTTGTACCTACTTGTTTAAAGGAATATTATGTCGTTCGTATTGTTATGGCCGCTTTTCTTTTCTAGAAATAAAAACCAACCATAATGCACTGGGTTTCTAGGGAGCGGGTCTTCTGACAAGACGGCTGTCATAAAAAATTACGGCAATGATTTTTGTCACTAAGGTAACCACATAAACAATGTTCTACACTGACACAACTGACGTATTCACCGCTGTTTAAAATAGCATTACTAAAATCCTAGGAAAACAGACCATTATACTCACTGGCTACTCGGCTACGTAAGGTGCCATGCACATTGCACACTGCATGGACAGTGTCAGTAATAGCGGTAAAATATTCTCGCCTACAATAATTTTTGACAATCCGTTCGTGAATGGGGCGCGCGGTTATGTAGGTGACGGAATGGTCTAGTGTCAGTGAGAATAGCGTCATACCTTTCTATACTTAAAGAATATTTTTTTGCCTGATACGTCCTTATCACGTTCATGGTACGGTGTAGTGAGCGAAGACCTTTATAAATGAATAGCTTCGGATTTAGCAACAGAGAATCTACATATATAAAGAGCAGGTATCGTATGTCGAGCACAGACACAACGCACGTCAGCATATCAGGGAAGAAATAAAACGTACATAAAGCAACGCACCCCCTTTCACTCGTTATTTATGACTTCAGTGGAGAGCAACTCGCTGCTCGTTGGTTTGTTTATTTTTTACGTCCTAACACCTGATTTCCGAACCAACCATTTTGTTTTATCAACCCTACCCAGGTACATACTAATAAAACTCTCAATTTCATTCCAATTTTTATGCTTGTCAGCCTGATGTGTTCGTGCATTATTTCTTCCTCGATACGTTGACAAGTAGGGTTTTTACGTTTTTTTTCATAAACAAATGAAATCATCACAAATGACAAGTAACCAATTTATTGATACACTAATATTGTTTGAATTTTTAATAGATTAATTTTAGACCACCTGCGTCTTCTACTGTTTTTTTTTGGGATAGCTAGTGCACTGGGTTCCTAGGGAGCGGCCCGGCTTCTAATAAGACGGCAGTCTTTCAAAATATATGGCAATTTTTTTTGTTACTACGCTAACAACGTTCTAAACTGACACATTCTTCGCTGTTTAAACCAGTAGATCACTTTACGTTAACAACATTCCTTTAGCGGCCATGTTTCGTATGACGACATCATCCACCAATAGCGTTTCTCCATAATGTCGTCACCCGGTAGCAGCCTGCCACATCGTACAAAGCCGTACAATTATCAGTCACCAACAAGTCTAAAGTCAACACGGAACGCGGACCATCCGTCTCGCGACGCGCATCACGGTACGCCACTTGGTGTCCACACATAAGCAGTATCACCTGCATTCTTTATAACATGTTCTTTCTACAATAAAACCGTCTATACATCCAAAACCCTTCTATGTCACTCTACTCAACAATAAACCATTACCCAAAGCCCATCGTGAGTGTTTTCAACATGTCAAAGAAGTTGAAAAATATCGTTCTTCTGGTAGGATTCAAACTTTCGTGCCGTGCCGTGCTGAGGAGCCTACCTTCAATACGGGTGTACAAAACTACTTATAAAACTTACAAAATATTATGGACGAAATCTTGAAACTTCTATTGGAATAAATGATAACTTTTTGAGGATTTTATTTCAGTAAACACTAACAATAAATTACTCGAGGATATTGTATAAAATCCGATCATTTTATGATACATAGATACATATTGTAGATTAATGCTATTACTTATAGGTAAGTTTGGCTGTGTATGTTCATTTCATACAATCAAAGATTAACGAATATGTAACAACTAAAAACTCTAAGAATTCATGACTGATGTTCGATTTTTAAATTGAACAAACCACTACGGGCTTACGACCGTATTTTACTGTTATTTCGACTTCATCGTGTGGTTCATTTTCGTTTTCAGGTAATCTTCTGACAAAAGATAATGATTTTTTATTCAGAATAAAACCAAGTAAGCGCCTTATTATTATAAGGCATATAACGGTAATAATCTGCTTATATTTTCAATTCAAATCATTAAATATAATACATTATTATCTTTCGAGTATCCTCCAACATTTTTAGTGAGTCTACTGAGCCTAGGCTCACCCTCACTTATAGATTTTTGACGTCTTTCTCAGAAAACAAGCCTTGTGCTGTGGAGATGAAAGATTTTCAGTATGGGGTATCGAGCCCAAGACCTTCATAATGAAAGTCGACAACTAAACCGCTTAGCTACAAACCACTTTTTCAATAATTTTCCTACTTTAGGTATATAGGTAGGTATGCATCTTTTGCAAAGAAAATAATAACATTAAACAAGGTAGATTGGTATTTGCCTACTTTAATGTTATTCAATACAAATTGTAGCGGTTTCATTATTTTGTTACAAACCAACATGAAACGTATATCGTATGAGCAATATGAAGAGTGCACATTCTTCATGTTTCATGATATTGAAATAATAATATTAAGAAGCGGAAAAATTGGGAAAGAAAAAATAATTAACAAAACACGCTATTCAAAAATTTTTAAAAGAAAAAAAACCTTGTAAGTATGTAATTATTTTAATGTTGTTGATTGTCCTAGGGAATCCCTTGAGCCCTCGACGTTTTTCTCATATTTTTAAATACTGCAAACTGGACAGGCGTTGATGGCTATGAAATCTCAAAGGAATTTAAGGGAATTTTCACTAACGGCTCTTTTCAGAGCCAACCTGAGTACACGGAGTACCCAAAACGTTTCATTCACGCTTCATATATTTCTCTCCGTGACCACCTCTTCACAGAAATATATAGCCTCGTCCCACATGCAAGTGCAGTAGCATAGTCTCTGCCGAATTCATCACAGTGAAAAGGAGTAAACCTTCCATCCTCATATTGTTTCCTGTAAAAAGCTGATTATCCTTTTTGGTCTTTCGGGGTGCATGTTGTTCACATGCATTTCGTGACAAATCTTGGGTTATCACTTCCATTCATATTATGCGACACTCCTCGCTTTCATCGGATTCCACGATATGTAAACCATTTTGAGAGATGGTCCTGATGAGACACATGCGCACAATGTCGAAACACTTCATCTTTTTGACGAATCCAATCGCATATTCTGGAGATGGGCACAGCTTCGTCCCATATGCAAGTGATAAATATATATTTTATATATTCATGCCTGTTTCGTAAAGGGGGCAGATGGAAAGGTTCGCACCTACCTTTTTTGACTGGCTGTCCTTTTATGTCCTTTTCACCAAAAAAAACATTTAACTTGCAATAAACAATACGTAAACACACACACGTAAACTCGCAGAACTAAAACTGTCAGTTGCAGCGACGATGTAATTACCCCACGGGAGCTTGTAATGTACTTGCAATAACACATATAAAAAAAACCTTAAAACACACGTAAACGTAACTCGCTGAATTCACTTGATGTCAGTTTCAACGACAGTACGAAAATATATGCGGTCCCCACGGGGGCTACTAGCATACTGATTGACCTTTGACACATAGATTGTCTTAACACATAGAAAATTGTCGCAGGTGCGACCATAGGAAAGGGTAGGTTGGACAATGTTAGGAATTAGGTACTATAAATACGAAACATCCTCCCCCCGAAGAGGCCTGGTATGTATACCAAGACTCTTTAACAAAGCAAAAATAAAAATCCCAAACGGATTGCAAACTTAAACCAAAACACATAGAGCAAGCAAAGCAAATGTCTCAATAAAAATAAAATAAAAAAAAAAAACAAAGAAAATAAAAATTAAAAAAATTAAGATAAAATAAACAAAAAATAGAAATCTTATAAAAATAGATATTATCTAAACATCCTGATGAGGAAGTGGGCACAGCTTCGAAACTGGCCTCATCAGGACACCAGTTGGAGTCTTTAGCTCAACCACACGAGTGACTCCATCTCGAGATGAAACAAGCTTTGTTACTCCTCCCAGTCGCCATTGCAATGTTGGTACGTTGTCCTCACGTACCAGGACAAGTTCTCCGATTTTTGGAGGAACTGTGGCCTTGAGCCACTTGGACCGTTGTTGTAGAGTATGTAAATACTCTCGTTGCCACCTTGACCAGAAAGACTGCGAAAAAGACTTAATGAGCTGATAACGATTTAGCCTTGAGATGGGTATACTATCGTAACGTTTTAAAGAACTAAACCTAATACGTATGGAATTATTTACGTCAATGTGTAGAGAAGTCACCTTGGTAGCACGGAGACCAGAGAGATTTTTCAAGTCTATAGGATGTTTCTTTTGGCACGGCCAATTATCAGAAGACTCCTTTAGCCATGGTGGGCTCCACCATAAATCAAAATTTAACAAATCTGAGGGAAAAGCACCTCTTGAGGAAATGTCAGCACAATTCAACTTAGAGGGTACGTACCTCCAGGTAATATCAACCTTAGAATTTAAAATTTGAGAAACACGGTTCCCTTCGTAAATTTGCAATAAATGAGGTGACGTTTGAAGCCACGAAAGACATATTGTTGAGTCTGACAAACAAGTAACATTATCAAATTTAAGTTTGTCCCCAAATGACAACACACAACACTCAATTAAACGGGTCAAAAGAAGCGCACCATTTAATTCAAGTTTAGGGACAGTTAATACAGTACGTACAGGAGCAACTTTTGACTTAGCTGCCAATAAATGAATTTCAGTTTTACCTCGTAAATCGACAGTTCTAAGATACACAACTGCAGCATATCCGCATAGTGAACCATCGCAAAAACCGTGTATAGAAATTTCCGACACATTTTCATCAAATATTTTTCTCGGAATTGTAAAATTTTCGATAATGTTCAACTCATTCATAAAACATTGCCATTCTTGGACAATATCATGAGGAGGTTGTTCATCCCAAGAAGTATGAAGCAACCATAACTTTGTATAATTAATTTCGCCTTGAATGTAATAGGAGAAATCCAACCCAATGGATCGAAAATACGCGCAATGGTAGATAGGATTAACCTTTTGGTACACAGGGTATTCTCAGGTAAACTGACACTATAACTAAAACAATCATTAACTGGGTTCCACTGAACCCCCAATATCTTAATATTTGAATCTGCTGCATCAAATGAACGTGACATTTCACAGTGCTCAGCTGTTAAATCCTCAAGTAGCCGCTTATCATTCGACGACCACTTGCGCAGCTCGAAACCTCCCATAGCAAGCAATGATATCAGTTCTTGCTTTAGTAAAATAGCATCCCGCACGCTGGGAGCTGTAGTGATGATGTCATCAACAAATATTTGAGAGCTTAAAACCCTAGATGCTTCAGGAAATTGATTTTTACCGATTCTCGCAAGTTCATTCAGTACCCTCATGGAGGTATATGGCGATGACGTCACGCCATACGTAACTGTGCAGAGCGCATAGTGACCAATAGATTCTTCAGGGGAATCTCTCCAAAGTATCAACTGATATGGTTGATCTTCAGGATTCATTGCTATCTGGCGAAACATCATTTTAATGTCACAGGTGAATGCAACCGAATGAAGACGGAAATTCGTAATAATATTCGAAATGTCTTTATGTAATTTGGGACCCGAATAAATACAATCATTAAGAGATACCGATGTAGATGTTTTGGCGCATGCGTCAAAGACGACTCGTATTTTTTTTACTTGGTTTGTTGTTTTAAATACAGGATGATGCGGAATATAAAAGTGTTTACCTGGCTGGGTCACACCTGTATAAGGTGTCATGTGTCCCAGTGCCAAGTACTCACTCATAAACTTACGATATTCATGCTTGAGATCTTCATTTTGTGAGAAACGTTTTTCCAAATTCAAAAATCTTCTCAACGCAGTGTTATATGAATCACCCAGCGGGGGGTGAATTTTCTTAAATGGCAATCTTGCCATAAATCTTCCGCCTTGCAACCTCTCAAGAGTCCGCATAAAAAATTCTTCACACTCATCATCTTCCGGACTTGAAATATGTATTTCAGGAAGATTTTCTGAATGCCAAAATTTTTCAACAAGTTTATCTAACGACACGTCATTATGAAAAGAACAAATACTAAGGTTGCTATATAATGCAGGGGCTGCCCTGCCGTATGGACCGCTTATAACGTAACCGAATACTGTACCTAAAGCAGTTGGTATACCATCAGAAAACTGTACAGATGAGCCGTCCAGCAGACTAGTATATAAGTCCGCACCCAACAATGTGTCTATTTTGGCGGGCTCATAAAAATACTCATCAGCTAGCGACAAGTTCTTATACGCATTAACAATGTGTTGTGGCACATTGGTACTTGGTAGATTATTCGTAAGGCGTTGCAATATCAAGGCTATAGTTGAAAGCAAGTCACCAGAACGTGACTTCAACGTAATAAGAGTGGATCCACGAATATCAGGGGCAGCGTTGCCTCCCAATGATGTAACTGGTATGTGCATCCTGTCCCGTTTCAGTGACAGACGTCTGACACACTCTTCCGTAATAAAGGATGACATAGATCCACTGTCGAGAAGACACCTTAATACATGAAAATTGCCAAAGGCATCCCTAATAGGGATCCGCGCAGTGGCCAATAAAACAGTCGTAAGTCCTGAAACAGTACCAGAATGAACCTCACTCAAAGTCTGGGGAACGCGTAATTCCGCTTCAGATTGAGGACCCCGATGCTGTTCCAGATGCAACAAAGTATTGTGTCTGCTAGAACTGCATAATTTACATCTACCTGAACTCTTGCAATTTTTTATATCATGCGATTTCAAACACGAATAACACAATCGATTCTTTTTTGTGAATTCACGACGATCGGTAACTGTCAAATTTTTAAACTTTTCACATCCAAAAATGGCATGTGATTGCTCTTTACAAAAATGACAACAAAATTTATTCGTAGATGTTACAGTTGAATGAAAAACCCCTTTTACAGGTTTTTCCTTTGTAAATTTCACAGATGTTACTTCCAACACATGGCATTGTTTTTCTAAAAATAATAAAAATTCTGAAAATTTGGGTAACTTGTTCTTAGACAACTGATGTTCAAATCGATTACGTAAATCAGGAGACAATTTTCTAGAAAAAATGTGAATCAATATGAAATCCCACTGGTCGATATTTATCTTTAATGACATTAATGCTTGCGTGTTCTCCTTAAGGGTGTCAACAAAGAGTCGCAAGTGCGAGGCATTGTCTACCGGTTTTAACGAAAGTAAATTGCACAAATGATTGTCAGCAATCAGCCTTACATTAGAAAATCTTTCATTAATTAAATTATAGGCCACTTGATAATTTTCTTCTGATATTGCAAGATGTCGAATAACTCGTAGTGCATCACCCGATAAACAAGAGAAAAGATAGTGCAACTTTTGAATACCGTTTAATGTTGCATTTTGATGCACCAACGTATTAAATGTAGAAATGAAATTAGTGTATTCCGCATAGGAACCACTGAAACTTGGCAACACAATTTGAGGCAATGCAATCGTGGTCGAAGCTTGGCTTTCTGTTTTGATAACTTTGGTAACCACTGTTGGACACAATTTATTATATATTTCCTTAATGCTATAGCATGCTATATTATAATATGTCTCCATGAATTGTTTATATTTAAGTGCATGCCCCTCAGAGTCAAAATCTCCTCGAGAGATAGACTGGATTGAAACATGACACTCAACAAATTCTTCTTTTATTTTATCTATGTCAGAACAGACCTGCGTCTAGTGAGGCAATAAATTCCATTATGTATTGTGTTGATTTGTAATTGAAATGTATATTATGTTGTTGGAATAATAAAAAAAAAAAAAAAAAAAAAAAAAATCGGATCGTAAACTTAAGCAATGATGCATCTTCGCCGTTTTGCTGAGCCTTTTTAGCAAAATCAAATAAGCTTTGAATGTTCAAAAGCGCCAAATTATGTTTAATTACTTTGGCCATTGTAAAAATGTAAATGTAAACAAAACAATGTCAATGTCAAAAATGAAACGTCAAATCGCGCAGGTACCTGCCCTAGATAAAGGAAGAAACGCACCAACAACGCACAGACCAGAGACAAGATTATATCTTTCACGGAATACCCACCGCGCTCAATACACTTTGTTACAACAAAGTTATTGTGCGTACCTACGCAAATTAAATCAATTTATGAAAATAATAAATCTTATAACAAAAAAAAAATTATAAGAAATAAATGAGACAATTTGCTTGCAGGCTATATGTATAAAAAATAAATGTAAATTGACACAAAAATACCCAAGATACGATCCTGATATTTCGTATTCGGAATTAAGGAAGTAAAAGGACAATCAGGCTCGAATGGACCAAATGATGTTTCGTAAAGGGGGCAGATGGAAAGGTTCGCACCTACCTTTTTTGACTGGCTGTCCTTTTATGTCCTTTTCACCAAAAAAAACATTTAACTTGCAATAAACAATACGTAAACACACACACGTAAACTCGCAGAACTAAAACTGTCAGTTGCAGCGACGATGTAATTACCCCACGGGAGCTTGTAATGTACTTGCAATAACACATATAAAAAAACCTTAAAACACACGTAAACGTAACTCGCTGAATTCACTTGATGTCAGTTTCAACGACAGTACGAAAATATATGCGGTCCCCACGGGGGCTACTAGCATACTGATTGACCTTTGACACATAGATTGTCTTAACACATAGAAAATTGTCGCAGGTGCGACCATAGGAAAGGGTAGGTTGGACAATGTTAGGAATTAGGTACTATAAATACGAAACAATGCCAATTATGGCCATATTATGCCATGAATATTATGACCATAAGTGTTAAAAATAATGAAAGTTATGATATAGATAAAGATAAAGATTTCGTGATTAAGATGTACATCTAATCACGAAATCTTTATCTATATCATAACTTTTATCATGTTTAACACTAATGTCCATAATATTCCATTTGTTACAACAATAGTCGATAGCTGTGTATTTATTTTGTTCCTGATATTCTTTAATGGTCAGAAAAGGCACTAAAACAAGCCTCAAACGATTGGACCCCACCTGGGGATTCAGGCAGCTGGTGTTCCCCATGTGGTCATAAAAATTGGGCAAGATCTTGGGCAGTGTTACTCCCTATGCACCTCAATGAGGTTAAAAGGTAGAACGAATGAGTGAATTCTTTAATGATTTGTTGATTGGGAGCTTTCATAGATTTCATAATTTGATGAAATTCAAAGTTCTTAGTGAAATCCCTATACATTGATGGGTAATGCTTATTCTAATCAATCATGGAGTATTCGGGTATATTTTGAAGAACATTCCTCATATATCTCTACCACATATTCCTGAATAATTATTGAATTCATTAGTGAGGGCGTACTTGAGGTTTAATTGATCAGATGGTTGCGTTGGAAACAAATATATACATTGAACGTAACACAACGTTATCTTAGGATAGAATTTCACATGAATAATAATGCGATATTACAATATCATATTATACGCATGTCGTATGTAATATACGGTGTAAAGCAGGGTATCTTATTAATTATTAATTAGCGCTTTACATAGGGCCACAACCTAAAAATCGACTGTCTCATTTCTTAAAATCTTTATTCCTCAATTTGCTTAAGCGTTTACTCAATTTTTTGTGCCCCCCTACCTACCTCCATGAGGAAAGCATAGTGTATTGTTAATCAGAACATCATTTCCACATTCCTCCAAATAGCCAATACCATAATATACCAATTTATTTTGAAATCAGTTAGCCGCCTCACCTTGGGCGAGAAAGCCCTTTGAGCAGGAATATCGCGCCTTTTTAAATGATCAAGAATATAGATAAGGCATCCATTAGAAAAAACTCATTCCATTTTCTTTCGTTTTTGTTTTTTAACAGTTCCAGGCTGTATAACTGGAATTATTGAAATAAGTTGTTCTTGTTATGGATATTTCCTTACCGGAGGGCATATTTAATTGGATTCTTTGCTCTCTGGCTTTAGAAGGCGGGATGTTCTCCATAATTTTTTTTCCGATACCTAATATTCTTTACGGGTTGTAAATTTTAATTAAACATAATCATTTTTTATTAAAAATATGGCTTTATCAAACATGGGCCAGAAAGACGTTTAATTTATTTTTAATCGTGATAGGATTTTTTCATAAATTACATACGAACAGCTCATAAAAAAAGATGGCCGCATAATTATATGTGTATAATTATGATTTTTCTATTAAATGAACCGCCGCACTCAATTTGATCATACAAAAACACAAAGGAAGATGATCGGCATAAAGCAAACTTAGTCATTGATTGAATAGGAACAGGAACTATAGAGGAACACATGAATATCCCGTTGTGAAAACTACAAGAAATTCCCCTTACTATTACACCAAGTGATGATGATGTAAATTAACTTCTCTACCTGAATTTTCTCTGATCACTGGTCTCCGCTCGTAGCTGAGCGGTAGTGCAAACGCACGTCATTCGGGGGGCCGAGTTTCAAATCCTCAGTAAGGCAGTTGGGATAACGAACTAACAAAACACCTGAGTGAGTATTGTAAACGTAAAAGTGATCACAGTTGTGTACACCAGCCATCGTACAATTAATATTTAAAATAGAACTTAATAATCGTGATAACTGCTACATTGTATTGAACGTGCATGAATTCAATTGATATTAAGATGTTAAAGAACGTAAGGTAGACCAAAATTAAAAACTTTAAAGTGGGCATAGTCTGCGGATCTTCAAGATGCAGGCTTAAAATACAATGAAAGTTCAAGAAAAAAAAGGTGACCTTGGATTAAGTTAGTATGTAACATTCAAAATATGTTCGCACTTGGTGTAGAGTAATCTAAATATAATATATAACATAAAATATAATGTCAGGTAAGCATGTGCTAACGTCGCAAACAAAACCTTTGTTTTAATTAGATGGGCGACGTAATGGGATCCCCATTTTTAGAAGCGAGTCACACACACCGCCGCGTGCCCGTATCTTTCTTACTTTACACCCACACACAACTTTACGAGGGCCATAAAGGACAAGTAGCACGCCCTGATACCACACTGCTCCGTATGGCCCACATTCTCTCCAGACATATTCATATTCTTCTATTCTATTATTACCAACCCTTTTCATACTCGCATCTACCTCAAACTATTCAGCACTTTCTCTTTTCACATACTTAGTTGTACACACGACATACATACCTTACATTTTATGAAATATTGTATGGTACAATCTGAACTAATCAACATAATAATTCAGTTATGTACGTATTTTATTATGTTGCCACATCAAGCTAAAGAAACAGACGCTGCGTAAGATTTTAGTATTCGTAGAGTCGTGCAAAACGTGTGGAAGCTTTTTTGAAAACAGTTAACTGCCATTGCTTTTTAAGGCTTAATTTTCTTAAGTAAGGATCTGCATTTCAATAAAAATGGATAAGATATTTGGAAAACGGAATTTCTCATGTAAATATTGCAAAGAATCTTCGTAAAGCGGTATGAAAAAGATTGAATTTTGAATTGAAATACAAATAAATATTACTTATAACCTTACAATCCATATTTAATTACTTTCTACTTTCCGAGTCCGGATCGTCAGACCAAGAATCTCCAATGGTTGGCCACATGTATGGCCCTGTCATTGGCATCAGCAAGGTCCTCCTGTGTACACCCCCCTCCAATATTCGGGCACATATTTTATCCATATTTTACACACATTTTCATTAAAAAAAAAAAACAAAATAAGGAACTATATTCATTCAATAAGGATAAGGCTTTAAGCAATTTAAAATCACATTTCGACTCTTAGAGTAAATTAATTACAAAGAAAAAGCGCGCGTTGCGTATGGCAATAGAGTGTTGAGACTTTTTTTTTACCCATCACGCCGTGCCCCGTAAGGGATAGGCAGAGATAACGGTCCTCCACTCTTTTCTATCCAAGCATACTTCTTTCGCTTCTTCCACCGACATAACATTTCTCATACACCCTCTCCTTACCTGGCCTTCTTTGAGGACGGAATCGATGTGTTCGATCCACGTCATTCTCCTTCTTAAATATTTCCGTGTGTTGCTATATGATTCACGCTAATCGGAATAAATAAAACGTGTGACGGATCAGCTTGTATTTTATAAAATTAGTCATTATCGTTGTTAATAATATAATAATATTAATATCCATTATAGATACCTTGGCTGTCACAGCTGGTGTGTCGGCTTTGAGTTTTGCTTAAGATATCTTTCATCTAACCTAACCAAATCCGATAAAAGGTTTAATATCTAAATGAATAAACAGGTACACAATGAAATTTTGATTTGTTTTCATCTCTAGGTGCATGATCATTTTCTTGAAAAAGGCGTTTGGACAAACATTATTCTGAGAGAAGATTATTTTATAATTTACGTAAGGCCTTCCGAGAAAAAAATGGTATAATTCAAAATTATTATTAACCCGAATTCAATTCAATAACAACATCATGTCAAAGAAAACTGGGTAGTTTTCATATTATTTCCAATATTGCGTCGCTTTTCGACTGACACTCGATAGCAAAAATTATTGTATCTACAAAACAAGCATATTTTTCAAGCCGCCCGCCATTCACGATCACTCCATCCGTCCAAATCGAGCGATGTCACTCCAAAATATGACCGTGAATGGGGGAAACCAAATGGATGATGTGGAGTGACAAGATGAGTCGAATCAGTCCAAAATTCAATCGCATCAATCCATTCGTCCATCATTCCAACGGATCGTGAATGGGGAAACTCGAGTGAACGTAGTTCAAGTCGTTGCCTCACTTGATCTTCAGTTTTAAAAACTTGGTCCAAAATTGTTTTGTCCAACATTTTATCATCATCCTTCCACAAAGGTACACTTGTTGATGTTTTTAATTTAACAATAGCAAAATGAGTGTGTATGTCAAAGTACTGATATTTCATTATAATTATTGGAAAAAAAATCGCGATTCGTAATTGTCACCACGGACGACATCCGTTTGAAAAGATCGTGAATCGGACTCTTTTTTTATAATCATCGATTTGGAGTAACCGTGAATTGCAGACTTTACATTTCTTCACAAAACAAGCATATTTTTCAAGCCGCCCGCCATTCACGATCACTCCATCCGTCTAAATCGAGCGATGTCACTCCAAAATATGACCGTGAATGGGGGAAACCAAATGGATGATGTGGAGTGACAAGATGAGTCGAATCAGTCCAAAATACAATCGCATCAATCCATTCGTCCATCATTCCAACGGATCGTGAATGGGGAAACTCGAGTGAACGTAGTTCAAGTCGTTGCCTCACTTGATCTTCAGTTTTAAAAACTTGGTCCAAATTTGTTTTGTCCAACATTTTATCATCATCCTTCCACAAAGGTACACTTGTTGATGTTTTTAATTTAACAATAGCAAAATGAGTGTGTATGTCAAAGTACTGATATTTCATTATAATTATTGGAAAAAAAATCGCGATTCGTAATTGTCACCACGGACGACATCCGTTTGAAAAGATCGTGAATCGGACTCTTTTTTTATAATCATCGATTTGGAGTAACCGTGAATTGCAGACTTTACATTTCTTCACAAAGTAAAAAGTAAGAATAATATATTTTTATTTGAGCATAGAATGCCCGCTGTGGCTTGTGTGTATGTGAGTGATGGGGCATTCGGTAAAAATCCAATTTCTTAGCTCTAAGGCATTTTTCTTTTGCAGCGAATTAATTACTTTTATTCCGGGATGTATTTTGAAATTGCTACTTATTTTACCTCCTTTTCATTCTCAACTATTTTTGTCATTTGAAAATTGAACACTTTCTCGGATTATTTTGGAATTAACACAACATTATAACGCCACATTTTTCAATATTATGGTTGTCAATGATAACCAACGTCCAAATTATTTATGGACTCTTCCAGGACCAGATCTTGACATGTTACAAACGGTTTTTAAGGGATATTTTGAACAAAATTGAACCACTGCGGGCTTACGACCGTCTCGTACCTCTATGAAAAGTACCTCTTAAAATCGAACGCTGAATAATTTAATGATAGCATCGGGGTACTTATTCATGCACCTAGAAACTGAAAACTCTTTGCCCAAGGGATATTGGCAGTTGGCACAGACGGTGAGACCTGAATGGGCACTTCGAGAAAAGTTAATCTTCTTAAAAACGCTGTAGATACATGAAAATATCACCCTCGATAACCTAGTTGTCTATAGGGGGCAGCCTTAGGTAGGTACTTATCTATGTTTCAATACGTAAAGATACCCTTCATAAAATTTCACATAGGTACGTTTGTGTGTAGGTATATTAATATTTTTGTCTACTTAAAGTGACAGCCTTAAATAATCACCAGAATTAAATTAAAATTTATTCACGGATTAAAAAGCATTCCCGAACCTTTTAAAATATTACAGTGTACTGGGTGATTAGTCACCTACTTCAATATTCCCAACTGTTATTCAGTTAAGGACCGTTTACAACATATTTAGCGACCCACCTTAAATTAATCAAAGGATCTTTTTGAAACAAACCTTTTTGTATATTAATGAGAGGTGTGTTTCAGCCAAATGGTAGAATAAGGTAATTTATAATATTTAAACACCAGAATAAAAATCCTAAACTTATCCACCAAAACATGACGGTGGACTTCGCGCATTCTAAGTATGTCCTAAAAAGAAAGAGAAACTACGGTATGCTTCTTTTTTTTTTAGAAGCTCATGTAAGTTCCGCCACCTTTCGTCGTGGTAAAGTTATTGTGACTTTATAGACATATAGCAACGAGTTTGGTTTGTTGTTCTACCAGTTGACAGTGAGAAAGATTTTTTTTCAATATATAACTTGAAACTTAGAAAAAACAGAAAAGAGTAGAAAATCTATTCGAAAATTGTGACTAGAATTTATTAATACTCAGAAACACTTTAAAATAATACAAGATACGCTACTAACATCAAGTACTCCGGTACAATAACTACGCTTGAAGGTTGTAAGTACCTACTTTTACATTGCCTTATCCTCAGGGGCATAAAATTCTAATAACGTGGTTTTTTTATTTCTTTTCTTATGTCTAAATAATATTTTGTTACACATTTTGAACTTGTTCATCCTTAGAACCTATTGTTTCATGTAAAAACATTCATTCCATAGAAAATATTTCATAATAAAGATACATAAGTAAATTGTTAAATCACGCAAAATATTATATCTAAGTATGTACATGATAATGTGGAAAATAATCACGCTGAAAATACAAATGTTATCTACGTCCGATGTCAATTGTTCTGCGTAGAGTCGTGCATAATTTCTCAGAGTGTCTTTAAATACAATCAACTGCATTAAAATACAGGTTAACGGTTTTAAAAAAAAATCAATTGTTATCATCATCATCTTAATCCATTAAGAGGTGGATATGGCCTTGGAAAAAATAGTAGAGGTGATTTTCTTTAAATTGGAAATTTTTCAAATCAAAGTGAACTTTTTACAATATTAATAGAATGTTTTAAAACACCATTTGAACTGAAAAATATTCTATTCGATTTGTAAAAAGGCATAACTCAAAAATTTGTCGTCAAACAATCTTAATATTTTTAATGTTTGATGGGAATTTTGTTAACTTATTTTGATGAAACATGCAGATAATTGACATTATTCGTCGTTAATAATTCAATCAATAAATAAATAATATTGAAGGCCAGAAAATAAATTAAAATTGGAATATTTGCATTACAATCTGATGGGTCCTTGACATCCGATGATTTAAATCAGAATCGGGTCGTTAAATAGCCTTTTTTCAAGTGAAAACCTTTTCAGTATAATTCGCGCTATATTTTATGTTCCCGCCGCGTTCTGTTTCTGAAGGGAATTCGAATTGAAAACTCCGATGTTACGAGCAAAGTGATTAATATTCATAATAAATAATAATGGAAATAATATCCAGAAATATTCATTTCATTGGGGAAGTTTTCACTTTGAAATTATTTATTACAATAATAAAGTTGTCCGACATGGCCGTTTTTCAGGTAAATAGGTTCCTGCCTAGCGAGCTCGGTTCCCGTGAAATTATTTTTCACAGTACCATAAGGTATTTGAAACTGTAAGAACATTCAATAAAAATAACTAGAAGAATTCCCCATCACTATGTAACTAAATTTATCATCCGTTTTTTCCTTCAGGTTCCATCTATTTTCCCTTTCATTATCACGTGAAGTAATTTGTATTTTGTGTCCCGAAGTATATGTCGGACATTTTCCTTCTCTTGATGCTGGCTAAAAATTCTCTCTCAAGTCCAGTAGCCCTAGTATAAGTTTTCGATCATCGAATATCGAAACAATCATCGAAGAGTCCCGAAAATGTTTCATATAAAAATGATCGAATGATTCGATCGTTTGATTTTAGAACACTGATTGCACGCTAATAATCGCTTATTTGCTTGCAATTAATTTTCGATAAAACTCGTACTAGCCCCACAGCTCTTTGCAACACCCCTGTGTTAGGCGGGGTTTACACGGGTCGATTTTCGTCGTGCGGCTAGTCGCTTCATGAATCGCCTCACCAAGCCGCATCGCTAGCCCACACAGGTGACTTAAATCGAAATCAAATACGTCGAAACAACTCTACATGCGGCGGGCGATCGCCTGCAACTAATTGTTTTACATGGTCGATTTAAGTCAACAGCCGCAGGCGGATCGCCCGGAGGAAATGACCGAGCCGCGTGCGATTTTAGTCACCTGTGTAAATGGGCTAGCGATGCGGCTTAGTGAGGCGATTTGTGAAGCGACTAGCCGCACGACGAAAATCGACCCGTTTAAGCCCCGCTTTAGTGCCCATATCGGTCCACAGATTATCTACTGAACATTCTGCTGTGGATTCACATTTCAAATAATAATGATTATAGGTATTTTATATTAACTTATATTTATTTTTATTTTAATACGTGTTTAACATTTTTATATATATATTTTTTTTAATACCCATCTCGGCGTGTCCCGTAAGGAGTAGGCAGAGAGAATGGACCGCCACTATCTTCTATCCAAGCACACTTCTTTTGATTCTCCCACCGACAAACCATTTCTCATACAACCCCTCCTATTTCTCTTACTTCTGACCTGGCCTTCCTTGAGAATGGAATCGATGTGTTCGATCCAAGTCATTCGTGGTCGGCGCTTTCTTACACCTTTCCTTTCAGCCATTATCATTCTGATGTTCTCATCCATACATTCCACATGCCCAAACCATCTCATCTTTGTCACAATACTAACTTCCATACCACAATCCTCCCTAATATTTTCATTCCTTTCCATATCCCACTCCAACAGATTCTTTCCACATATTATTCTTCGTAGAGCTCTCATTTCTACTGCACTTATACTACATTCTTTTTTTTTCTTCCATGTCCACGTTTCACCTCCAATATTCTTTTCACTTTACTTTTTTTAGACATCGGATAATATTAATTGGGATAATAGTAATTGATAGAAGAAAGTAAGAAACCTTTCTCATTTAAATATGCATGGTTTTCTTAAGTTGTTTATTTCTTAGTTTAAAAAAATACAACAACTGTTAACGGATACGTTCGAGTCTATATGTAAGCACCTTTTTTGTGAAGGTTTTCTTTTTAAGTAACTGGAAAAAAGTTACACACATTTTCTCTATCCCATAAAAACGCGGTTGCAAATTTACGGAACGAAATACGTTTCTACGAAAAAAAACGTTGTTTCCGACACGATACAAGGGTTTAAATATTCCAACGATGTTGGAGAAACGAAAGATTTCTGTTTCTATTTTGTCTATTTCTATTTTCCCCTTTTTCTTATTTTCTCCACTGTTATTTAACCTCAGTTTCCATATTGTTAAGTTTTACATTCTGTATATACAATATATATCTTTTATAATGTGTTTGCGTTGGTTGCTGGATTTTGCGGTAAATTTTAATTGGAAAGGAAAAATAGGAAACCTACCTCGATGTTGATCTCCTGTTTTGACCTTCCCGCGTTGATTTTAATCCTCGTCTATATTGACACTTGTGAATTCACAATATTTTATATGGTTTTGTATAAGGTTTATTTTGATTTGAGATAATTTGGTTATTTTTACAGCGAATTTTGCGTAAGAGTACTTGTTGCGCGGGTAGCGATTCTATTTGAACTGTAGGTTGTAGGTAGGATAAATTTTGGATAAAAAGTATTTTTGGGATTGTGTTGCCAGGACAAAAAACAATACAGGAATAGGGAAAAAGGGCGCAAACATAATGTGACAGAATATTCTTTTTTTTTTTCTTAGAAAAAAAACACTTATTCAAAAGGTTATTATAGCAAGTACAATAACTTTTTGTAAAGAAAAGGAAAAAAAATACTATTGTTAAGTCGTTGTGAGGGCTCATTTAGTTGTCACTTAAATTCATAGAATGTTTGGAGAATACCTATATTAGGTTGAATCGTTCGAAAATATTAAAAAATACGCGGCACGCTCTAGCAATCAAATCGCCCACGTTTCGTGGCGTCATCCGCAGTACCACATTCTAGAACACACATTCAATTATTTATGATGATGAGTTGTTCAGAAACAGTATTATTATTAACATTGACGTATGGCAGAACATTATACGTACAAACGGAAGATCCCTAAGGAGCCGTCCCTCTACGCAGAGCCTCAGCCTATCCGCGCATACGACATAATTATTATAAATCAAAATCCGTCCGATAAATCAATTTTATTACTATCTAAAAAAAGTTCATTTAATATAAGTACGGTAAAAAGGGCCATTACTCAAATACGAATATCTCACATTTATCTAACATAGAACTACATACTACCTATAGAAAAATACCGCACAATTTCAGCTTTTCAGGTTTATAGTGTACAAATGGTGCTAATAACCCAGCTGTGCTAATACGATTGTTTGACATGATCGACAGAATAACTACAAATGATGTAACTTTTTGATGAGAATGGCAGATTAGTATTATCATTCTTTGACAAAAGCGGTCAAATTATGTTTTAGTAGATGAAAAGCATAAATATTTACACTTTTCTATACAAAAGTCTCAGTATAGCCGTCGTAACATATTGCCTGAGGCATTTTTCCAGACAACCGTAGCCGTCCAATCTGAGACGGGCCAACCCCGGGTAGAAATTTCAGGTGAAAAGGCTCTTCGAAAAACTCTGACCCGACCGAGAACTGAACCCAAGACCTCTTGATCACGTCTTTACCACCCGGCTACCGAGGTCGGACCCCCTAAATTAGATTATGTGGAGGCCCTTGTTCAGCAGTGAACAAATTAGGCTGGAGTGAAAAAAAAGGTTGATGATTTCTAAGCAGAGCATCATCTTCTTTAGTTTTCCAACTTGATTTGACCTTTATTATTTGCTAAGTCCATTTCTACAAATCGCTGATCTCGTCGGTAGCAGATTAGGGAATAAGAAAAAGTCACCCCCACGACTTAAATTTGTGGATTAGAATGATGAGCATTCTATGATGAGCATTAAGTTGAAGGCTGATTCCATCGAAGCCCGAAACTAAAAAAAAAGCTAAATTCGGAGAAGAATTTACTTACTATAATCCTTACAGCGTTGGGGAGGCTTAAAAGTTAATCTCCATCAAGTACTTTGAGGGATTTTTTGAAAAAATCAAGCGATTTCTTTTGAGCGTTTAATATTTATTTCCTGAATTGTTTTATTGTGGACTCGAAGGCCAAAATTTTAAGACAAGGTTTTTTCTTATTATGTATAAATCATTGGAATATAATAAAACTGCATATTGCATTTATTGATCTCACCAAAGCGTTCGACAGAATTCAGCTCGAGGATATCTTTTTTCAAAAACACACCCCGCCTTCCATTGCCAAGGTTGTCAGAAACATAAATTCAAAAACTTCTACAAGAATCCGCGTAAATGGAGAACTGTCTGCGGAAATTCCGACACCAACTGGAGTAAGGCAGGGAGACAGCTTAGGCCCGTTCCTATTTAATCTAGTAATGAATAAAATTATAAAGGAAGTTGCTGAAACCAATGTGGGATATAGAATGGGAGAACGCATGTTAAACATCGTATGCTATGCTGATGACGCGACCATTATAGCGGAGTCAGAACAGGATCTTCAACTTATGCTGGACCGATTCCACACGGCCTCTATGAGATACAACATGTCTATATCGATAAGCAAAACAAAGTAGGTACATGACATTGGCCAGAGAACAGACGGTATGCAACGTGACAATCGATGGAACACCAGTCGAACAAGTCACCGTTTAAATATCTTGGCGTCAGCATGGCATCCAACAGTGACCTTTATGGGGAAGTACTGGAGCAAACACAAAAAGCTGCAGCCATATCAGGATGCCTTAGAGAGGTGATATGGAAAAATGACCATATGAATATCCCTAGCAAGGTCAGAATATACAAAACATGCGTCCGTCCAAATATGACCTACGGTATAGAATCCAGAGCCGACACTGTCCGAACCAAGAACCTCCTTCGTACGAGTGAGATGAAGATTCTGAGAAACATCTCCGGAAAAACCCTTCGCGATAGAGTTAGAAACACAGAGATCCGAAGTATCTGCGAAGTCGAAGACGTTTTAAGGTGGGGAAGACAGAGGAGACGGTTTTGGAACGACCACATCTCAAGAATGGAAGAAACAAGAGCCGCGAAAATCGCCAGAGACAACATACCACAAGGAAGCAGACCTCCAGGACGACCGCCTAAACGCTGGAGGGACAGTTGGCACTCAGCTTCCCAAGAGAACAACATAGCAGGAACAATAGTCCAGCAGGCCTAATCAAAGAGAAAGAAGATGTATCTTATTGTTTTTAAGTATGATGAATAGGTTCCCTTAATGAAGGTCCGTGGCCTAGCGGTTATATCGTCGATTGTCTCATTTCGTACTGACGGTAATGAGTTCCAAATTCGAAGCTGAAAATTGCCTCTTTCCCCCAGTGACAATGGTTATCCTGAATCGTGGACTGAGCTGGCTCAGTCATCTCCTACGTATGTCACCTGAGTCCATAGATTATGGAAGCCTCTTTTACACACCAGGTGGTACAAGAAGACATGGCAGATCAAGACTCACGATGAAGACCTTCGGGATATTGGAATGACGCCCTGGATCTAGCCCAGGATTGAAATGCTTGGCGAACCTTTGAGGCAACCATATGCTCCACCGAGGGAGCGAACGTGGATTAAGTAAGTAAGTATCTTTAAACCTAGCGTAAAAACCCATTAAACATGCTTTTAATAATCTTCAAAATGTAATTAACCTAGGTAGGTACCTAATTTTTTTTAATGTATTTGTGCTCACTCAAAGTGAACACAAATACACTCATTGACTCTTTCACAGTAAGCTACATAAAGCTTGTGTCGTGAAAGAGGAAGATGGTCGGCACCTGATGGGATCGAACCCACGACCTCCGCACGAAACAGTGCGAAAGCCGGCGTCGTAACCGCTAGACCACCAACCGCTTCTTATGTGTTGCACATAAAATTTAATTCACATGGAACGATTTAAATTCAATTAATTAAATTTTGACATGGGTACCTATATTATGAAATAGTAATGTTTTAGGTCCGTAAATTGTTCAATTCAAATAAATTCGTGTACGTGAAGCGAATATTAATATTTCAATTGCGTGCTGCGTATATTTGAATAATTCAGTACAAACTGAATGAAAAAAAACAACATAAAATCACGCTATTTTAAAGAAAACTATACGCGGTAATCACTTGCTCATGAGATTATTAAGTGATTTTCACATACATAGCGGTATCGAGTTTAATTCATTCAATCGAAATATAATTTTTTGGTTTTACACCTTACAATAAGTGAAATTCAATTCAATTATCGCAAAGAGCAAATTATTTTTTATTTTTAATCGAATATCCAAACTCCCTTTAAGCCCCACTTAGGGGTATAGGGAGGCAGCAATAGCTCTCCATTGCGCTCGATCCCCTTACGCGGCTTTCCTCCCACACCATGTCCTAATCCCCCAGCCCTGCTTCAAAGGAGCGGAACACGGCATGAGAGGGTTCATCTTTAAACTCGAATTTAATCAAATAATACGAGGATATGACTATTTTCTACTGAAAACTGTTCTTTCCCTGAAAATCGTTGTTTTTAGAAAGACTTTTTCCTATCCTTCTGTTTTTCTGACAGCAAATTTAAGAGATAAACCATCATCAGACTCAAGCTTCACTTTTCAAGTTTTGGACTCAAGCCTCACTTCCCGATTTCTACGATTCTCTGTCTCTTGATATTCTGTGCCATTGATTGCCGGCCAATCTCATAATATCCGCAGACCACCTCTATGACCAGTTTTTGGTCTCCACTCACTTTGGGTTTTCTCGGTCTATCAGCTGTTGTTCATACTTACTATATGGCCAGCCCAGTCCTTTTTTAGTGAGGCTAATTTATTAGGCACGTCTGTACCTAATATTGGTTCTTTCTCTAATAAATCCATTCCTTTCGCTTCCTCAATAGACGACCTCGGTAGTCTAGTGGCAGAGGCTACGACTTCAGATCAAGAGGTCCCGGGTTCGATTCCCGGTCGGGTAAGAAATATTTGATGTGTTTTTTTTTCACTTTAATTTCTACTCGGGGTTGGAATCCTGTCTCAGATTTGACGGGACCGGTTGACTGGTAAAGAATACTTCGAGCATTAAGTTCCGCCGGCTATACTAACACCAGTGTATAGAAGAGTGTTATTTTTTTTTATTTGTTTTCGGTGGTAGGTTTGGAAAATCCCACAATATCGTTGGTAAATTTTATTTGATTTTTGAATAAAACACTTTCTAATTTTATTAATTATTATTGAAATAAAAAAGTTTTTCTTATTCTCCTGAAATAATAAATCACGTTTATATTAACAGTCATCTAAAAATACTTGAAATTTTAAAAATACGTTTTCAATATAATCAATACCGTTCAAATGAGATCGATTGAAATAATTAATATAAGCAATCCAGAATTCAATGATTCCAATTCTTGTTTATCAATCAACAGTTTGCTATAATAATAAGCTTCCTTTATACCAGATCATAATCCTATATTATAATACGTAAGTTCGTTCGTAGCTCGGTATTTCCGTTGAAACACTCGAAGCGAAATATTTTTCATACGTAAGACAAAACTAATCTTATTTTCGGATGTAAGATTACAATAATAATAACAGGTGTCCGCGGGAAATACTATATCGACGAAATTATATGTGATACTCGATCAGATGTCTCTACGTAGGTACAACAGCTATTAGGTGCTACGGGAAGAAATGTCAAATTGTCCAAAAAGTGAAATTAAAGGACGATTAAACTGATATAAGACAATCAAACATGTAAGGACATTTCTTTGTTTTATTCTATGCTACTTTCAGATTTTATTTAACTCTTGACTTGAAGAAAATTTCATAAGCACTTAGTTAGGTACCTACCTATGCATTTTTTTAAATAATTAAACCAAACGACAAATTTTAGATATAAAAAATATTGTTATTGGTACATATAGTTATTATAATAATAACTGTGAGCGAAATATCCAGTTTAAATTCCGGCTCTGTATTCATTGTCAACACAAATTCTCAACAGCCTCTTGCGACACCTTAACCATTTTTTAAAATTCTGAAAAAAATTGAGTCCATGTTTTACATAGTAGAACTGAATAAAAGGGTGTCCCGTCAATATTTTAGAAGCACCCCACCCTACACCAAACTCAACTATTCGATGCAATCATTAAACAATCGATGTATTTTCGATTTAATGAGGAAATTTTTTTACAGAAATCTATGTAAAAATTCGCCCCTCAGGTTCGGAAAAATGCCGCAAGAATCTATAAATTAATATTTATACCTAACGTCGAATGAATCACTTTATTCTATGCCTGTAGTCCGACAGGCTTAAACTGCCAGTATATTATAACGCACTACTACAGTATATAAATTAAGTCTGTCTACATCAAAACACACGTCTGCTAAATATACATAATGTTTCATTTAAGCCGCATAGGTACGTTTGTCAGCTTTATGGCAATTTACGTCGATATTCATAAGAACTACATTGTTTATTCGTGTTTTTTATATTCATGAAATGGGAATGGACTTCGCGTGTATTGTTTGTTTATTTGTTTATGTAAATTAAATATATTATTCACATTGCCCGATCGTGATATGAGGAACAGGCGGCTGAAAAAGGACTACATTAAATTTGTTATAACATCGTATTTTTCAGGCTTTTATTATACGAAACTCTCTTATCACTTACGCTTAACTAAGTACCTACATGTATTCTTATTTATTTCGCCATTAAAAATTTGCTTTTTGTTTTTTAACTACATAGCTTACCGACATTTTCAAAAAATATTTAAGAGTAGCTCACAATGCAATGAAACGTGTTATTTAAAATAGTGGTTGCCTGGCCTGGCCGTTATGAGGCCGGCTTTCGTACTATTTCAGTTACGTGGCAGTTCTAGAGTAGATATAAGATCGACAATAATCATTGGGAATGGGACTCAGCGAGTTTCGAACGGTTGGATGAAGAGCGGGAATGGGACTCAGCGAGTTTCGAACGGTTGGAGAGCGGGAATGGGACACTAAGCGCTTGCCGAGCGATAACGTTGCTTCAAATTGAAAGGGAAATGACTTTACTGATACTTTCAATTATGATGTTTAAGTATCATATGTTTTAAATTTATTTATTAATTAGAGACACCAATCCAACACTGAAACAACACCAACAAAAAAATCATGAAACAAACATAAAGAATATCTTGTGTTCCAATAAAATGTATCTCCCGCATCATAATCATAAAGAAATCCAAAACATACCAAACAATAATAAAAATATACGAAATACCAAACAATGAAACAGAATATTCAAAACATATAAATTGTAATAAGAGTATCGATAATAATTCATCTTTGTGGTAAGAAAAACGTACCTTAAATAAGAATGTTTAGGTATATCTCATTTTTGTTGTAAAACATAGGCAACACACAAACTCGATAAACCGTGATTCTGTTACCCGAGTAGGTACCTACATCACTCTACGTGTGTTGTGTACTCTTAGTTAGTCAGTTTCTTTAGAACACTCTTGGTACCTACTCTAGGCAGAGCAGCAGATTACAAATTCTAGAGTGGTCTAGATAGAAAGTGCTTACTTAAGCTGGATAACAGTCAGTGATAGTTTAACTTAGACCAGAGCTTGTACTTCCAACGCGCCATGTTTACATAAGCACCGGCTCATGCTAATGTGATGTGTCTGCCATTAAACACAGCTCTGTTATTGTTACGGAATAGGATTATTTACGAATATCAATCACTTTCAAGTCAACTTTCCGAATATACCTATATCCCCACGGTAGGTTTCCCCCCCAACTCGCTTGACTGATGTGTGTAATCATTCTTCTAATCTTGAGGACCTGCCGAGGACGTGTGTCATCTCATCGCTCATAATATTGTTTCATCAACGATTTATTTTCCTCCTGTTTATTAAAATGTTTTGTGGATATAATCTATATCTTATTGATTTAGGATTTTTTTCAAACGAATGAAACCCAACCCTTAGATAATTTCATTCGGTAATAAGACTCTTGTCAATATGGTTAATGAGACTGGGGCTAAACATAAATAACACCAAAACAAAGCTCATGGTGTTTGGACGTGAAGAACATGAAGGAGCATGTCTTACACTGAACGGCGCTGCTATAGAGAGAGTGAAGAAGATTAAAACCTCGGGAGCAACCTGACAGAAAACCTCGACCCAGAAATAGAAATTAAGTGCAGAATAGAGGCAGTTCGTTCGGCATTTAACAAAATGAGACCAGTATTCTGTGATGATAATCTTAATTTGAAACTCCGTCAGAGATTGGTTAAGTGCTATTTGTGGTCTGTTCATATATGGAGTTGAATCTTGGACTCTCAAAGTTACTACAATGAACCGATTGGAAGCGTTTGAGATGTGGGTACGCCGGAGAATGCTCCGCATACAATGGACAGACAAGCTAGTTGCTGACTAATATCAAGGTCCGGAAGGTGTCCTACTTGGGTCATGTACTTAGAGGGGAAAAATACTATTTGCTGCACTTAATTATTAAGGGAAAAATAGAGGGTTGACGAGGGGTGGGCCGACGGCAAATATCCTGGCTCCGAAATATTCGTGAGTGGACGGGGATCACGAGTGTGGAGGAACTATTTCATGCCGCACAAGACCAGGATGCATTCTCCAGAATGATAGTCAACGTTGGGGCGACCTGACACGACACAGACAGAAGAAGAAGAATAAGAATTCTTTACCGATTACTCATAAGTTTTGTGTACCTAGTTTGGCGAACATACTCAGTACTCACATAATATAGGTATTTATTTTTCAATATTTCAATATTCATAATGTTCAACAGGTTCACAAAGCTTACCAACATTCAAATAACAACAGGCATAATACACAATCAATGAATGCACTGTGTGGAAACCAACAATTAAAAATTGTATGGCTTTGGCATCAGTATGTAGATATCATTTTAAAGTTTCTATAATAGTTCCAAGGATAAATTATTCATTTTAATCGTAAAATTATGAATTTCTATGCAAAGATATGTTTACACGAAAAGGCTGTTATAATATACTATGAGTTCTGGGCTACCCTAGGTTAGCAGCTTTTTTATTGTTGTACATGTATACTGTACAGTTTTTAAAGAATGTGGTACTTTTTAAAGCGCTCTAGTCCTTTCCTTTTTGAGTCCGGATTTCAGACTGTAGCGACTGATATCGCCTTGTCATTCGCCCTCTTAAGGTCCTCCACCCCACAAGCCACCCGCATCGACGAGCACGTCAACATGTAAATGTAAGTCATTGTGCAGCACTCCACAGTCACAGCTCACGTCCTCACCCTCAAGGAAATCCCATCTTCGTTGGTTGGCGCTCTAATTATTTACTTGAATTGAAACTCTAAAAAGTATTTTGTTAAAATTAAATGGTCTCAGAATGGGTTAATATTTTAATTAGGTCGCAACTAGATGGAATTTATATTATTAACGATTCATGAATACCCCTCCCGGTCCCAACTTCCCTATTTCTTATAAAATAAAAATGTTTGGTCGTCAAAATGTAGAACAGTTTTGCCAAAAGCAAGATTTAACAGACAGAGTAAATAAATTTTGAAAAATTTAAAATAGGTAAGTATGACTACTGCAAATTGCTTAAAAGTTCTTTCACATAACTAACATAACTATTTTGAATATTACAAGTAGGTTCATTAAAGTGTTCTACAGTTTTTAACACCTTAAAAAATATGCATAATTTCAGTTAAGTTGTTCCTTTAATGAAATACGCAATACAGCTCAAATAAAATTTAATAACATACGATTAAATAAATGAAATCGAATAGGTTCAATACAATTTGTAGGTATATATTATGATTATAAATGGATGTGAATTTTCGCTCTCACGACTTCATTAAAATCATCAATATTGTAGTAATTTATTGTATAACTCCCTATTCAAAGTCCAGTTAAATTAATTAAGAGTTTCAAAAGCTGGACTCATGGGATATAATTAAATTCCCACTTCATGCAACGTTTGATACTTCAACCAACTCGGAGAGATTGTTAGTATTAATCATTATTGAAAGATTTCGATGTGTTGAAGGGTAATTGAAAGATTGGAGGAATTTCGAAATAATTTCCTAACTACTATATAGTGTAGATATAGTGGGTAGTGTAGGTATGGAAGGCGTCGGCGTTTAGTGTCGAGACGAAATGTAAACTGTTTGATGCGTGTGTGTTGCCCATTCTCCTGTATGGGTGTGAGTCCTGGCACCTGACTTTGGCCCAGGGACAAAAAGTATCTGCATTCGAAACGAAGTGCCTCGGGAGAGTTTTGGATATAAGATGGTATCACCGCATCACGAACGACGCTATACGCCGGCGCACCCAGCGTGAGCTCATCACCTCTACTATTATGCGGAGGAGATGGACTTGGATGGGACATGTGTTAAGGATGCCGAATGACAGTTGGCCGAGGAGAGCGCTGTTCTTCCTCCCATCAGGGTCCCGGGGACGAGGAAGACCCTCTCATATTGTGTTCCGCTCCTTCGAGGCAGAGCTGAGGAATCTGGACATGGTGTGGGAGGAGGTCATTAACGTTGCGCAGGATCGAGCGCAGTGGAGAGCTCTTGTTGCCTCCCTGTGCCCCTAAGTGGGATCTTAAGGGAGATTGGATTGGTAGGTATAGTAACTGCACACAGTTAGGACCTACCTTAACAGAATAATACGAATTTTAGAGGTACGCTTTCAGCTTTTTTCGTAGTTTCATACTTTACATCCTACTGTAATTCTAGCTGGAAATTATATATTCTTATTAGCTGGTTCTTCATAAGTCTTGATTGTTGATATTTACGATGCATTCAACATCAAATAAATTGCTTTGGCCATAATATAGATTCTTCTTCATATTTTTGTAACCATCATCTTCAAGACACAGCGTACTATCCAAATATTCCACGGATTGTTTTGTAGCAATAAGATCAGATTAGAATATTTATAATTTATTCTCATCAACTTTTTCATATTTATTTTCTGCTTGGTCGTGTTCCTCATTCCTGAATATCGTAACCACGTGACATTCTTCATTGCTACTTCAAATCTCCCTCTAGCCTTCCATGGACATTCTGAATTTCCTCAGCAACTGATCCCTCGTCATCCCACCTCCACCTTGATCTGATCAATCCATCGTGCTGGGACTTTCCGGCAAACTTTTTTGACGTCGACACGTCCTATCATGATGATTTTTTCCAGAGAGCTATGTTCACGCCTTGAAATATGAGTATTATTTCAGCGCACGTGGCTGAAAGTCTACGGTGTTTCACTACAATGAAGAAACGGTTTTTTGCATTGCTGATCTTGTAACTTCAGCATGTTGCGCCAATACCTCATAATATCAAAGGCATCCATCCACTGTTTTTCTCTCGATTTCATCTTCCAGAGGCGTTACACTTGAAATTCAATGCCGATTGCAATGTCGACCTTTTATACCATTTTTTTCTTTGTAAATCAATACCGGATTCAAAATAGTCGTAAAACCATTTATATTTTCGGACCTTTGATTATATATATATAATCAAAGGTCCCAGGTCTCATCATCGACTTTAGAGTTTTTCACACTATGGTCTCGCTTCCGTCCTTCTGTATCAAAATGTATGAAAAAAAAAGATGCTTGATATATGTTTTCAAAACATGGATTGCTTACAAAAAAAAGTTAATTGTTTTTGAACGATGCTGTACCTAATAATAATAATCCCCAACCTAAGGTACGAGTTTTTTCGTCATTATGTAATAACGAACATCCGCCATTTTTTCAACCGTTTCTTTTCATCTAACTTCTTGTGTTAAGCAAACAAAAAAGTTTTCTCATTTATTTCAACCCAAATTTGACTTGACGAATATTAACTGACTCGGTAACTAGCTGCTACTTGTCACCAGGAGGTACGCATTTTGAAAAAATGAGTTTTTTTTTACTTTTTTCCTCCTTTTTGACATTTCATCCACAAGAAAAAAAGAGTAATGTACCTGCACAAAATGTGTTCATAAATATTTATGGAATTATAAGTAAATATAAACATATATATATATGCATTGCACGATCCATTGCAGGACCATTTCGAAGGATTATGTTGGATACATCAAAAATACATACGTTCTCAGGTCAATACGACCATTTTAATAATATTTTATTAATATCATTTGTTGTTATCTTAAGACTAAATGCTTAGATTTCGATAGCCTGAACAAAAAATCTTTCTATTGAAAAAAAAACTATACATAGAATATGAGAAATTCCATCATTTACGAAGCGATACCGAAGCCCAAGTAAAACATTCCTAGGATTAAATCAATCAAATCAAAATTTCGCAAAGTTTATATTAAAAAGCTTTAAACAAATAGAAGCAAAACGATGAGATGAAAGCCTTTCATTACGATTTAATTTTATACACAGCATACAATTACACGAAATATTCATTATAATAAATTAATGTATTCGTTACATAGATACCTATGATAATTATAATGTCAATTAGTATTTAAAACGAATGACTATGAGGACAATTAGGGTGAAATTATCACCCAATTACTATTATCGCTTAAATTAAAGTTCTATTATTATTTTAACTAAAACTGGATTTTTCTTATCTAGGGTTTTTGATTCTTTTATAATAATTATATACCTAAGTGTTGAATTCTATTAATGTAAATTGCCGCAGATTTGCTTTCATAGTATTAAAGGCTTGCTAAATTAATGGAGATTAACGAAAATGCACATTGAAGTTTATTTTAAATAAAATCTGCAGGGAAAAACTGTAATTTATTTTATTTATACGTTTATTAAGTTGCAAATAACAGTTATACATTACACTGAATCAACCCACTAGGACAAGCCTGTCTCGGGTAGATAAAAATACATAATATACATTTAAAAACAGTAAACAAAAAAATAGAAAGTATACAACAGATTTGAAAGATGAATAGAGATATCTATTGAATTTCCATTTAAAATAAGTACCTTTGTAATTTGAGTAGTGCAGTATGTTTATCAAGAAGTACCTACTTACGGAATGAGAGATTTGAGAAAGTATGAAAATATTATATTCGCATGGAAAGGGATATTGCCCAGCATAGCTAGCATTGGGTACTAATTAAAACCATCTTTGATTTTTTCATTGAAGTCGTCCCTTCACACGCGATCTTCGTTAAACAAAAATATTTAATATCGTTAAACAAAAATAACTTCTTAGCCTACCCGCACACTGTAATTTAGTTTGGAGATGAATCCGTCGCACACTTGATTTGTATGAATATATACATATGGGGCCGCGAAGCGATCGGACTTAAAAGTTGCTTCATACAAATCAAGTTTACGGGGGATTTATCTCCACCAAGCTAATAATTAACAATTTGAGGGGGTTATATTTTTTTATGATTTTTGATAACGTTTGTTTCCTTTTAACGAATTCGTTTGACATTTTTGTATGTGAACACAAAATTACAAGCCATGGCTTCTGCCATTCATGGGACATATTTCAGCAAATGTATGATCCGTTTGGAAATCCCCTAACATAGTATCAGAATCTACATACCTTATTGTCATACTTATTTTACATTTGAAATGTTGAAAATAAACGGATGTAAAAATGTTATTTCCAGTAGGAAAGAAAAAAAATGCCACCCTCGTCAAGGACCTGGGGATGTGTCAATTCTTATCGAGTTGAATGATGATTGTTAGACGTTGCCGAAGGGGATGTTTTCTGTCAAGAAATATCTCCCGGGCGAAAGCGTCAATATATCTTCTGTCACATTCTTCTTCGGCTAAAAACGGTTTTATCTTAGTCCTGTTTTTCAAACGTTTTACAATAACAAGTATCCAAACAGTAGAACAATAGATATACGTAATAAAATGAATTGAATCGATTCTTTTCTAAAAAAAATTTGTTTATTATATGTTAGAAAATTATCGGTACTTAGGCATTTTGCTCCTAACAGACACAATTTTGCTAAAAATAGAATGTATAAAACCACATAAATGCAATTCAGTTGGTGTGGTTAAATCTGCTAGGAAAAAATTCATGATTAAAAATTTATTTATTATTGAAGTGATTGGTATATAATCTAGAGTTTCCTTCGGCTACATGTTTTCCATGAGGTCGTGGATTCAAACACCGGGGCCGACCATTTCCCCTTTCACATGCCACAAGCTCCACTTTTTTAGAAGATGTTGAAAGGTAATTTCCATATATTTACATTAAGTGAGACCAGATTCAATCCCATATGAGGAATGAAATTGGATTAAGGTTAAATAAGTCATAAACTCTTAATAAGTGTATTATGTATTATTAAAAATTTAGTTACTACATATCTATAGGGTGACGACTAGTAATTTGATACATTCCTTGAAAAGGGAACGGAAAACCTAAACGAATTTTCAACAATTTTGTTCTTATTAATCAGGAGTCAAATGCAAGTGATTTCCGAGTTATTCAACATTTTAGATTTTTTTTTCAAATTTCCACCTCTTGACTTAAAACTGAAAATTGTGAGCAAAGTACTCCATATTAGAAACAAAAAAAATACATGTTTCTAATAGCTGAAGAATGAAGGAATATTTGAAGTAAAAAATCAAGAAGAAAATTTCAAAAACCTCAGAAATACAACGTTTAAAAATCTTCATTTATAATTTCGATTTTTCTAAGTAACTTGGAGAGATACAAGAGATTGGTTAAAAATTAAGAAAATAGTCTTATTAATTTTTATATTCTTGTAGTGAAGTATAAGAGCAGATTAAGGGTGTTTCGTTATTTTAAAGTTTGCCATAAGTAATTAAAAACATCCCTTCAATTGGAGTCATCTAGAAATTAAATTGAAATTCTGTTCGCAAAAATATTCTAATTAAAACAAAACAATATTTCGGGTTTTCAATTAAATATAAGAAAATAACAAAAATCCATAATTATTGAAGGCTCATTTAATATTAAAAAATATTCAAATCACGAATAACAAAAAAAGAAGAGAGTTTTCCAGAAAAATAAGGAGCTGTGGAGAAGGTAGATAGGCGTGTTTCTGGTGACGACAGAGCATTTTTGTGACAAACACCAAATCCAATTATTATCGGCTGAAGAATTCCATAAATTAGTTTTTCGTTAAGTATTGATTTCCTATCAATGTGACACAGCAACCTTCTGTAGAGGCTTATAGTCACAACAATGATATTTTTTTACTATTACTTTCTTAACCAATCTACCAAACAATTCGTTTTAAACTAATACAAAAGTAATTCAATTTACTAATGCATTTATTTTGAACCTATACAAATTTGTAACCATTTTCTCGAATATATCTGATAAATTGATACATAATTCCAATACTTTCAACTTTCTTTCAGCAGTATTGAATTCGTTTCAGTAAATAATTATATTTTGGTTCTGAAAAAATCAGAAGTTGAACAATTAGATAGATTTCAGATTTTGCCGTAAAGACGTTTAAAATAGTTAATAAATGTTAAAAATAGTGAACTATAATGCCGTAAGTTTTTCCTCTTATAAATCCGTATACTAAAAATAATATCTTAATATTTAGATAGCCTGCCCACTGAATCTTAATATAAATCTCAATACAATAACTCTCTTACTTATCTCCGCCGATGCCGGTCCCAAGCCCGGATGAAAAAGGAGGAGGCTTATTGGGTAAGGTTAGCAGCCTGCCTAATGTCAAAAACTAAACACTGCTCATAGACGCAAAGAGGGAGATTCTGGGGAAAACATAAAGAGATAGAATTCGCAACACTACCATCAGAGAGACCTGCAACACAAAAGGCATTGTCAGATGGGGCAAGTCACGGAGACGCTTCTGGCGCGACCACGT
This sequence comes from Mystacides longicornis, assembly GCA_963576905.1. NCBI lineage: Eukaryota > Metazoa > Arthropoda > Insecta > Trichoptera > Leptoceridae > Mystacides > Mystacides longicornis. Next base: position 11,265,232 of record OY756436.1, read on the forward strand.
GGCCAGGATGGACAACACCAGAATTCCCAACGTGGTGGCTAACAACATCCCCTCGGGCAGCCGCCAACCCGGGATACCTCCAAAAAGATGGAAGGATAGTTGGAGCTCGGCGTCCCAGGAAACCTCTTTGTGAAAAGAACAAATCCTCGGATCTATATCAAGAGTAAGAAGAAGAAGAATACAATAACGGAAGCGAAATATTTTAACAAAGGCATAAAGTTGGCCTCTACTCCTTTCATCAGCTTGTACTTACATACCTACATAATATTGTTATTTATTTTATTTTATTCACACAAATCGACCAGTTTGAAAACAATAATAAAGATGAATGGAAGTGAAAACCCAAGATTTGTCACGAAATGCATGTGAACAACATGCACCCCGAAAGACAAAAAGGGATAATCAGCCTTTCACAGGAAACAATATGAAGATGGAAGGTTTACTCCTTTTCACTGTGATGAATTCGGCAGAGACTGTGCTACTGCACTTGCATATGGGACGAGACTGTGCCCATCACCAGAATATGCGATTGGATTCGTCAAAAAGATAGTGTGTTTCGATGAAAGAAAGGAATCGGGTTCCACGATGTGTAGGCCATTTTGAGAGATGGTCCTGATGAGACACATGCGCACAATGTCGAAACACACTATCTTTTTGACGAATCCAATCGCATATTCTGGTGATGGGCACAGCCTCGTCCCATATGCAAGTGCAGTAGCACAGTCTCTGCTGAATTCATCACAGCGAAAAGGAGTAAACCTTCCATCTTCAATAATAAAGATGATACAGACATTAAAATTTATAATAAAAAAAGCATGATTTAATTTTAAATTCATTTAAAACAAAAGGAAAACATTAGCTACGTGTATAAAAATATTCAGCACAAAATAAATAAAAATTAGAAAATTAACTAGAATCTAAAAATTTCTATCAGACTAAAACAATTCGAAACTAACGTCAACAAACCCTTGATCAAAAACAACAAAGAGGGCAGTGTCACTGTTCAAAAATAATTAAAAAATCAAAAGATACAAGAAGACAACACAAGAATAGCAACCAATAGACTGAACAATTATTGGGAATTCGTTAATACGAAAAATATAACAAAAATTCTCTTTTAAAACTACCCGCCTGGAAAATATCCACAACATGACCGAGTTCATTACCCAACCTGTGAAGACGCCGCACTGTAGAATTGTGGAGATAGTTAGTCTTGATAATCTCGTCAAGGTAGGGCAGTGAAGTAAATTAATTGGACCTGACACCGAGAACGATATCACGGAGAGGATTAGTGCTAGCCATGTCCTTAGCATTCAGGTAAACAGGACAATCTTCTACATTGGCATTAATAAACTTCTGTCTTCTTCATCTATGGCTTACTTCAAAGTCACAGTAGTTGTTGAATTGAAGGACTCTAACTGGTGTAAGATGCTTTCACGGTTTAATTGTTTGATATATCTTAATCCATTACAACGGATACAGCGCGGAACTCAACTGGAAAATAATTATTAACCCCAAAATACCATCCCTGCTCGATGTAGGCAAACCTTTCAATCTGGAGCTTCCTTTGGACGCATATTTTAGCTTGCATAATAATCAAGAATCTTAAAATCTTAAACATACATGGCTCTCATTTGAAACCGAGTAAAATCAAAAATAATAATGATGACTAGAAGATCAAGTTGTGGTTTTAAATTACTGTTTAACCTTATTTAACACAACCACTTTTTCAATAAAATCCATCCAGTCGGTAAGGCGAATTTGGTAAAATCTCTTTCTTGAACCAATTTAATTAAAAATACTCGTAAATATTAAAAGAGTGCATTTGTGTTCACTTTGAGTGAGCACATATTCATTTAAACAAAAAAAATCAGATTGTGATTCTATGTTTTGAAGCCAGTTTTGAAGGAAAAGTAACCAATCGCACCAAAAATGTATTTGTAAGCATTTTTTGTGGAATTTTACTAATTTTTCAAACAGTTCAAAAGCTTCTGTCAATCGCGTGTTGAAATTATTGAAATACTCAAGAATAGGTCCATAGACACAACAGATAAAACCGATTTCATTAAAAGTTATAAAATAATTTTCATAATAGTTATGCTAATGAAAGGTAGACCAATGAAAATAGTTTTGAAAACTTCAACGATGCTTCGATAGATCTCACAGCGTGAGAATTTATCAAAAAGACCAATGGCAATTTGATAAAGTTTCGTTTCAAGCGATGTAAGAAGGATAACGAAAGCCGCTTTTCTAATTGAACATTTTCCTGAAAAAGCAAATATCTACAGCGTTGAAATCTGTCAAATAAACTTTTACTGACACAAACAAACAAAAGAGTTCTAGGGATTTCTGAGCTGGATAAAAATAGAACGTGGGAATCGACCACTAACACAATTATTAGATACCCATCAGAACAGATTGTGTACAATATTCTGAAAAATACCGTATCTTTATTTAAACTGTGAAATAAGTTTACTTACCATTTTTGTGAAATGTTCTATAATTTTTTTTTACCGAAAATGCTACCTATGTAGTAGGGTGCTTCTTAAAATTTAAATTTTAAAATGTCAAAGGGTCACCCTGTCATTCAGTTCTACTAGGTATGTAAAAAATGGAACTACGATTTTTTTCAGAATTTTAAAACATAGTTTAGGGGTTGCTACCGGCTGTTGAAAGTTTGTATAGAAAATGTATGGAGACGGAATCTAAATTGGAAAATTTCCTTACAGTTATTGTTATAATAGCTACATATCTTATATAAATATTTTTTTTATTTTAAAATTTCTGTTGGATTAAAATGAATTAAAAATATTTTTTTTTTATACCGACTTATATTTTCTTCTAGAGGTAGCGAACCCTAAAAGTTGTTTAAAAATTCTAAAAAAAAATCTGTAGCAATAAATTATAGCATAGAATAAAACACAGGATGACCCCTAAAAAATTTGAAAAAAAAATTTTTTCGACCATATAAGAAGCACCCTACTATGTAGTATTTTCACAAATCTTAATTCGAAATTTAAAATGGGTGGACAGAAAAATAAATAGTATATTTAACGTCACAAGTGCACATTTTTGCTTCAATTAATTTTCGGACTTTTTACATAAATATAGGCAGTTAAAATATAGGCAACTATTAATAATTATTAAGCAAGATATGATATATTTTACAAAACTACTACTTACAACAATGTTTCTATTATTTATTAACACAACTTAAGAAAACTGAATGCACAATTTCAACTCAATGGAAAGAGAGATGTTCCGAACTCGTTAACAATGGAAGATCAGGAGAGCCGAATTGATAGGCATCTCGCAGAGGACAACCAAGGAAGATATGGATCAGTGTCTCCAGTTCTAGACCATGAACAGCTGCGAGTTCAGTCGATGATGGTATGGATGTTTTGACGTTAACCGCGTCGCACAGATGTGAAATGTCTGACCTCAAGAGACCGTTTCCATGAAACCATATCTTGGAAGGTAATAATAATAATATGTCGATAAATAAAAGAAATAGGAAAAGCTACTAAAATTATTAATAATGATTTTAGTAATACTTCCCCGAAAATTAAAGAGGTCTCGGGTTGTATATTATTTAATATGATGTGTTGATACAATATGTACATTTCTAATTTGCTTGGCAGCAGACGTAGGATATGATTATATGAATAAATTATAAGTCCTGTGTATGTGTAGGTATGTATGTTCCTCCTACGGAATAGCATGCCTCCCTCCCGATGAATTAATTCCGATCCCAGTGACAGAGCGATAAGCAACATTGTTTGGAATTAATTAATTAATCGATTTTCTGTAAGTGGAGCATACAGTTTGTTTAATTTTATTATGAAGATGTTTTAATAACGATTATTATAAAGTGTTTCAAAGCTTTGGTACGGAGACTCTATCGAATGACTTCATTCAAGAAATACAGGATGTAGTTTTTGAAACCTCGTAGGTACCTACTTTTCGTCTGACTTTCGGAATATTGTATCTTCACCCGTAGAGGGCTGCGTTTCATTTCTTTTATAGTCTTGTGCCATTCTCCGAAATAGCATCATGAATGTTTTGGAAGCTTGCTGAAAATTTTTGAGATTATCCTGAATCCTTATCCTGGTCTTTCTCAGGGCCAACACAACGAACCTCCTCTACGGGCTACGGTTTATCTTCTGACGAGAGCCGCCTGGTACTTCGTCATCGTCCGAGTTCCAATACCTCCTCTATTTCAAGATTTCTTCAGGAGACTTGGTATGGAGATTTTTTGCTCATGCTCAATTCTCATTTTACCATATGCTCATACGTATGTATAAAAAGCGTCGGCGTTTAGTGTCGACACGAAATATAAGCTAGCACGAAAGGTGATATACGCTGGCACACGTAAAGCAGGTCCATCACCTCAATCATTTTGGAGAGTGGATGGATATAACTGGGGCATGTGTTGAGGATGCTGATTGACAGATGACCGAAAAGAGCGCTGTTTTTCCTACCATCAGTGTCTCGAAGACAATCGGATAGATAATCTTTAGTATTCAGTTGATTATAATATCATTTAATCTTATTTGGGTTAAGAAATTACGTAGTAATTAAACCTGCTCGTATTATCCACAGTCATATGAATCGAGTATTATGCAGATTTAAGCCCATCTGGCTTCGTCACAAAACCTTCCACTGTCACTTTGATCAGCAGAGCATCTGTCTAGTGGCTAATAGCTAGAATGGGATGTGATGTGATGTGACGTATTATTTATAACTAGGGGTCACCCGTCACTACGTGACGCAATTGTGAATTCGATTCGATGCGTAATGGTTGTAGTGAGGTACCTCAAGTTCATGTCAACATAAATATGGTGAAAATTTATTATAAAAAACTCTCAATTTAAGAATGGTCGAAAAAAAATTATACTCTATTTCTGGAGAGCATTACCAAAATATATTGTGATATCACCGACCTCCTAGCTCGATCGAAGCAATCAAACCAAAATGCCGGCCCCGGACAAATCAAGCCCGCCGCGAACTACCCCCAAACCAACCAGCAATGCGGGGGCCTAAGCCCCACTCGGGAGCATAGGGAGGCATCAAGAGCTCTCCACTGCGCTTCAAGGCGTCCGACGCTCATTGTGCCTTTTCTGACCAGTTGAGATTTAAGGACGTGAAGTGGTCAACCTCACGGTCCCGATCTGGTTTTTCGATTTCCTGCCTCTTACAGGATGCTCGAAAAATCAGCAAAAAGAGCAGAGGTGCTATTCTTCGCCGGCAACCTCACGGCCTTCCAGAAATAGAGGATAGTTTTATAAATGGAATAAACAACTTATATATTTTCGTGATTTTCTTAGTTCCTACAGTCTCGTATGCAGTAATGTTTACTTAATAGTTCACTTTTCTACCACCCGGTGCGTTATTACAACCTCTCGTTGCCAGGGTGGTTATCAGTTACTAAATTGACAACTAACTGACTCGCTGTCTTTGTCGGGTATGTGTGTATATTTCCAAACAACATAACTCTCGTTCTTAACAACCGACCTCGGTAGCCTAGTTGTTCTGGCGTGGACTTTAGATCACGAGGTCCCGGGTTCGATTCCCGGTCGGGTAAGAGTTTTTCTAAGTGTTTTTCACTTGAAATATCTACCCGGGGTTGGGCTGTCTCAGGTTGGACGGGACCGGTTGACTGGAAAAACTTGCCTCAGGCAATAAGTTCCACCGGCTATTCTGACAACTTTGTATAGAAAAGTGTTATAATTATTATAACTCTCGAACCGCTATAATAATAAAGATGTGTGTACGTGTAGCTCGTGGGTATCGCTCACCTCGGGTAGGCGGCGTTAGTCGATTAGTTAGTCAGTGTTCTAGGCTTTTCTAATATAGCTTATGTCAACGTCAACATCCTTTATGTGCAGGATGTAGGTCAGAGTTCCCGAGCCTCCAGCACTCTCCCCCTCCCTTCAGACATCAACCACATTAAGCACACATCACACGTGACACGAAGCCTTCGTTTCATTATGTCCTGTCTCAATTTATTGTGTCATACACGAGATTACATATAAACCTTCTCTATTAATTTGATGAATGGTTGTAAAATTCTTCTTTATCTTGATGTCTTTTTATCACCCTTTTCCCATCCACTCCTGGACGAAGGCTTCTCTATGACAACGTAGCCAATGTTATATATATATAGAGCTATTTTCCGTGGTCATCACATCACACCTAAACAGCTGGACCGATTTCGCTAATTCTTTTTTTGTCGTGTTGATTTTATCAGGAGAAGGTTCTTTTGAAAGGAAAAAATAATAAAGTTGTGTGAAAAATAAGAAAAAAATACAGAAAACTCTAAGAAGGTAATCTTTTTAATGTTGGTGCGATTGACAGAATGTCGATGGAAAATATATGGTTTGAAACAGATGCATCGATTGTAGCGGGCCTCTAGACTATCAGAGGGGATGGGAATCTGCTTCAGCTTCTCTTCTTCTTATAACCATGAATACTTGCCTCGGCTAGTGTTGGTAGAGCGGACTCCGAACTCTCTGGTCTTTGGAAGTTCGATCCAGGATGAGATGATGAGATTTAATCAAAGATGTTGTTGAGAATTTAACAGACACTCGTTTATTGCGTTTAACAGGAAATAGGAAATCATACAAAAGTTCAAATATATCACGTATTTCACAACAGTAAGTGTATCAAGTCTACAATCAATTATAGAAAGTTTGTTTTATCTTTATAACAACAATAATAATCACTTTTCCTATCTTGGTGAATTTAATTGTTGGGATTCTAAGAAAATCGCGGTAAAGGTGAGTTCCTCCAACTAAAAGGGAGTACTCAAATTTTATACGTCTGATTTCCACCAAGGGAGATTTTAGAATGCGTTTGAAAAGACAGGAAAAAACTTATAACGGTGGTTTTTGCAGGATTCAACAGGTCCAAATCATGTGACCATGGGTGAGAGAGATGGAAGGTATCAGCCTCTCACACTTACCATACTGATTAGCCAAAGTCTGACAACCTGGCAATATAATCTACGTCGTGGATAAATAGAACGGGGTAGAGAGAAAGTGAGTGAGTGAAATGCACAGGCATCCATCCCACTTGCACTAGTGCAATGATATTAATATTTGGCAACACAGCACCCGTGGCGTTCGTGCCGAGACGCACAAACAAAAGGGACTAAATTACATATAGAAGCATGCCTCTACGTATAGAGGTGGGTATGCATAGCAATATATTGAAATTTATAAAGATTATTTCGTACTATGAGGCGGGTGAAGCTTCATAACAAAAATACATGCTACACGATCTAAATTATATTGGTTAAAAGGTAATAAGCTTATCATTATACAAATTCGATTTCAATGTTCATAGTTAGGAACACAGGACAACGTCTGTCGGGAAAGCTAGTAGACAATAAATAGAGACAACTTAAAATGTACATAAATAATATCATAGCGACATCTACCGTTAACAGTTGTTAACCAAAATTTGTTACCAAATGTTCTCACCACTTTTTAACAGATGTATCTGCATTTAACTAATAAAAAATATTAGTTAGTACTACCTTCAATGCTTATATATTTTTTAATCTGAATTTACTCAAAGTGAACACATATACACTATGTCGTGTAAGAGGAAGATTGTAGGCGCTTGGGAACGAAAGCCGGTGTCGTAACCGCCAGGCTACCAACCACTAGGCTACCAACCACTACCAACCAACCACACCAATAGGTATAGGTATTACAAAAGCACTAGTGGTCGACCCCGAAATTCGACCATAACTAATTTCAATTATAAGTTTGAACATTATTAAGGTTCCATTGTCAAAACTGAGCAAGCGCTATTTCACAATTTTCTTTCCAAAACAATTAGGTAGGTACATGCATCCGTCAAACTTGAAAATGTTGATAGGTTTGTAGAAAGTTTTTTTCGACTATTATTAAAGACAAACAATATTAATCTATTCTCATTTGACATTTTATAATTTATCTATGCCCCTAAGTGGGGTCTAAAGGGAGTTTGGATTGGATTGGATTGGATATAAACTATAAGTGTGCGTACTCCTCCGTCCGCGCAATTTTCGTAAAAATTTTCACAAAGTTTTTGCTTCACGTATTAATATATAGATTATAGCCGGGTTGGTTGATCCAGAGGCTAGCGTCAGTAGCGTCTCTCTGCTTGAGACGGAAGCGGGTTCAAATGCTATAAGGGGCATGGGATTTTTCGACGTGTCAAAGACTCGCATGATTCGGAATTTCGACGAATTCGATCACCTAAATGACGAACGTCGTCAACGCAAAGTGTTCATCAATAAAAGTGAGAAAGAGTGGGGAGAATTGCTGCCAACCAATCCTAAGATTGTGACCAGGGAAAGAAGAATAAAATGAGAATGAGAAAAACAATTACATTAATATAGAAAAATTAGTTTCAGAATATAAATTATTGTTTGTTCAATAAAACCTTTGGTTTACAGTGTACTTTAGCAACAACTCAGTAGTCAAATTATAACTTTCAAAACAATAATAATATTTTGACATTATCATCTTCTGAAAGCACATATCTTGTTGAATGTTTAAAAAGTTTTTCAGCAGAATATTTCGCAATAGCTTAAGCATGAGAAAACAGAAAAGTTTCACGTATTTGTTTACAAGTTTCCCTAATTTGAATTGAAAATTAATGACTAGAAAACAAATTCCAGGCACAATAAATACCTTCGCCATTTTGTCTACTCATTGGTTTGTAATCAAGTAAATTTCTTTCTGAGGTGTTCTTTTTTTATCGAGAAACTTTTAATAATTAAAACTGTCAGCTTAGCTTTTATAAAGTTGTAAAAGTGACGAAAATTTTTTTTTATCAAAATACCTAGTCGTTTTCATGATGTACCTAGTAGTCACTAGTCACAAATGGTGACCTAACAACACCTTGCTGACATAAATGTCAACCTCACTTAACGAAATTCGTTCCCTCCGCTAGACAATAACCGAGGATTTTGCTACCAAGCATCGACCGTATAACATCAACCTTTAATGTAAGAAAACCACCACACCCAGTACTGCACAATTACTTGCCCTATTTTAAAATTAAAGGTTCTCAGCAGGTTGATGAAAATGGCCTGAAAAATAATTAAATACCCCCTATTCCAATTCAAATTAAGTACGCACTAAACTAAAATAAGAACGTTCCTATTTTAATTAGCCGGATTGGTATTCGAGAAATTTTAGAACGTTCCAATTTGTTCTTAATTAGACTATAGTTTGAAATTAGTTCATTTTGGTATTCGAATTTCGTATTTAAGTCAATTTTAGTGCGTTTATCTGTCAAAACGTTCCTAATCTTAGTTCACACCTAATTGTATGCGTCTAAAAAGATATCTGATGATATTTTTATGATAATCGTTTTTTTTTTAACCAAATAATTATAAAACAAGTTTATTTTTATTAAAAATATTAAGCATTTCCCCCGAATTTATTATAATTAATACAAATAATAGCATCAAAAATTATTATCATTGAACACCAATGCAATCATACAGTCGTCTTCGTTACACTTCGGGTTTGTTCGGCAGTTTCCGGCGACCATGTTACTTGGAACTTGCTTGGAACATGGAGCTCGTTTGAATTTGTCTTCTCCGATTGGCTGTCCGCTTGTCAGCATCAACCAATAAGGCGCATGCTCGATCCATAGATAATTATAATTCAAAAAAATAATTATGGTGAACTAATATTGGTTTTTAGAACACGGCATAATTCCGAATACGAATTTTAGTTCGAGTGAACTTAATTCTAAATCATTTGGAACTTTCTTAATAAGAACGTTCCAAAATCCGAATAGGGGGTTGTTACTTCCTTGAAATTGATATAATATTATTTATTTTATTCCCATTGAAAAACTTTAGCTCTATGTCTTTCTATGCGTTGACTTAAAAAACGAGGCATTGAGATTTGGTAGTTAGTATCATTGTTTCAACCGAAATTCGATTTTTTGCGATGAGACTTTCTGCCTGAAGTCCCGTAGTGGTCTTTTTATTAAGGGCATAGTGACGTAACAAAAACAAGTCATGAATCCATACCATCTCTAAAATCAACAGCTTTGCGTCGAAAGATTAGTACACAACAGGATCCTGAGAACAAGAACATCAACGTTATTTTGGCTGACATTCACCCATGGCTCAGACACGGCCACTAAATCTCCGAGATTGGCCAGTAGAAAGGGTGGTATCAACAACCATATTATGACATGGGGTACATTAAATGCCATGAGACATCTTATCATGGCCTAAAGTATCCTCATCTTCTGCAGCCTATTTTCGTCCTGTCTGCCTCATACCTCAGTTTCCAAGCACTTCTATTTCAACATTCTACAGATCATTGCAGCTGTTTTGCTCAACGAATACAAAATTGACATATAAAAACTCAACTGATACCAATTTTACAAACTTGTGTTACCTTTTACAACCTACCCTGTAGGAGGAAAGCTTGTTGATTAAGAGAAGGTTTTCAACAAAGAGCATAAGAACTTAATACCAGAAAAACAATATTTCATTATATTAATAGGCAAGCAGCAAATAATTAAAGTCCTGTTTACATTTTGAATAAAAGGGCTTATCAACCAACAATCCCACAATGAATACCCTTGTCACTTACACAATATCACATACTAGGTAGGTACATACATCGCCTACCTACAATACAAAGGACTATACACACCAGTCACCGACTCTGTACGTGTCTCACGCGGACTTTGTCTTATTAACAACGTTGTTCTATCTACACAAGGAGAGATCCCAACGCACAAAGTATACCAATTTCTTCTTACTCGGTTTTGAATTTTCACGGATTTGAATTAACGCGGTGTATGAAAATGACACGTAATGGATCTAAAGTTTTGAATCGATGTGATTCCAAGCAGCTGACAAAGGGTTAAAAATGTTCAATTTATAGAATCTGTAACTTAGAAAGATTTCGGAAACAAAATGATTACACAATACGCCGCGCAGTAAACTCATTCATTTATATGGGAAAATATGCTAAATATTAAATTCATTAATTTCAAGCCGTCTCTATTTATTGCCTATGGGCTTTGTACAACACATCCTTCCAAACATTTATGGAAAATTGAACACTTACTTAATGATTTCGTCAAACAGTTGGACAAACATTCCACGAAAAAGTCACAAGAATTCATAAATATTTGACACGTGAGACATTTTTCTGTAATTTTATTCATTTTAAAGCTGTAAGTATTCAATAAATTAACCAATATTAACACAATAAAAATAATTTATAAGTAGGTATATCAAATACGTTTGATATATCCGAAGCTACAATTAACGAAAACGCTGCATGAGTAAAGTTAATTTCTTAAAGAAGCAATAAAAACTTATTTAAAGTAAATAGAGGTACCTTATCTCTATACCTTATATCAAATGAAGTGATGGAATAAAAAACATAAATATACCTGTGTGCTGATAAAAAGATATTCTAATTTCAATATTACTAAAGAATATTGCAAAAGTTTTTGAATTCAACCTTTTTAATTAGTTAGTATATTTTATTCCAGTGGGCGTCTTTTTACTGCGGTATCAAGCAACGCTTATTGACAATACACAAACAAACAGCTTACACTGTCTCTTTCGCACTTTCATTATTTTGCTGCCGGCAGTGAAAGAAATAAATGTAGAATGTTTTTTACTTGTTTAAAATACCTAATACTTCATTTGTCCCTACGGCCTCTTTTCAACAATTAGAACCAATGTAAATGTCATTTTGTATGTTTATATTCACGATATAGCTTAAACTTTACCCACCGTGTAAAAAGAGAATTTTGTGTAATTTGGAAACTATGCGAGAAGCGAGTTAGGGGGAACCGTCTAACTTTCTTAGGAGAAAAGGCCTTTGTATGATTATTATGGTACGTTCAGAATAAAATAAGGATTACGAAGCAAATAATAAGTTTTCTTCGGGCCATGTACATTGCTGTGAAATGAGCCCTTCTAATTGAATAAAGCGATCGCAGTGTTTTCTTAATAAGTAAAATAGTTAAAGAAGGTCAGAATAATATGAAAAAAAAGTTCTTCTTTTGTTTCCAAAGTGAGGTGTTAAAAAAGGATTGTTGGCCAAACTTTCTATTTTTCTTATAAAATGAACTTTGATGTTTTTGGGAGTTGCTTGGTAATTCATAGTTCAACTATCTATATAAATACAAAAAAATATGATTGTTATAGATTTCGAAGCAATTCCTTCATTCAACCAAACTCCTTCATAGGTCTGCATATAGACCTGTGCGAACTGACAAACTCCCACTGTATCGCCATCTCATCGAGGATCTTCTTGATTGGAAATTTGCCATCGGAATATTGTGACTTCGGTGTTGCAGGAGTCATTTACGATGATTCTTAATCTATCCCTCGGTATCTTGCCCAGAATAGCACATAGGTTTTTCATTTCGGCGTTTCAAAGCAGTGCTATAATGCGGCCTGATTCATGTAGGATGATTGGCCTGACAAAGGTTTTTATAATCGCACTTTGCGTGTGCCTTTTATTTGATCCTTTAAGTATCCGACTATTGCCTTGGTGATCTCTTCGCGAACTTTAGATCATTTTACGTGGAGGGATATAGGTATTCCTTAATATTTGAACCGCTGTATTTGTTCAATAAGATCGTTTTGGAGTAGCAAGTCACATGTTTTTGGCTTTTTGGTGTATCTCATACATTAATTATTCGTTCACAAAGAGTGTCATATTATGTATATCAAAATTCAACTGATGAGAAAAAATGAAAGTGAATTTTTTAAATCCGGTTGTCTATTGTTCACAACCTCATCAAAGAAAGGCGTTACTCATATTATACATGTGCATGAAAAATATAATTTGAAAAAAAAAGCATTAAGTGTCGCTTTGATTTAACTCAAAGCATTATACTTTAGGTTTAATAAAAAAATCTTGGTAGAAAACATTCACAAATTTTGTTAGAATGATTCTCAACACAAAACTACAGCCGAGAAATCCAACTTAATAATAGATTTCATAGAAACATGGCAAAGACCGATCCTAAAATATCCTTAAATTACAGTATTTTTAAAAATGTATTTGAGCCCTCAATTCTAATTGTTTCCTATTTCCGATGATCTCGTGTCTATCGTTAGTCCTTCTCTCTTCGGTCATCAAATCTTCGCATCTTCGACCAGCCTTTCTATCTTCTAATACATATATGTATATTAGAATAACCAAGTTCACTGACTGATCGACAAGCGTCGCCTAACCGAAGCGTACCCGCGGGCCACACACATATATAACCCCATACAGGTTCCGCGTCAGTTATCAACGAGTCAGTCAGAAAAATGTTGACATAGGTATCTCTTGAATAAAAAATCGCAGAAACTATAGTTATATATCACATCGAAATGAAAACTATCTTTTTTTCAAGCAAAATAAATCAAATTCTACCTATGTAAGAACAGTTTTCTTGAAACACGACTCCACTTTTACTATACCAATGGATTTTCTAAAACCAATGGTTTAATCAAATACGTAATTTTTCGTACGGAACCGTAAAAAATATCGTAAAAAAATATTCTTTTCACCTAACCCTCACCTAAAGATGTCGCTAGCATAGGAATTAGTACTCACTTTATTTATGTAAAATCCAATAGAAGAAATATGACTGTGAGAAACAATGAAGATTTCTAGGAGCAGAAAGCGCTTTTAGCCTGCCCTGAATAGGATCTCTGCCATCTGCTCTGCTGTTCGAGATCTGATAGACTCTCTGTCTGTAGAAGTTTTTTACCCAAAACATTGGCTCGATACTGGTATGCACATGTAAGGAGAATGCACTCATCCCGACTCCCTCACATTGCATTGCACGCATAGGGCGGGCCGATTTGCGTTTCTCCTGATATTGCTAGCGTAATAGTTATATTTTAGTGCTAAATGCTGTTTAAAATAGGTATGCAAAATATTTTTCAATTTGAAAGATATCTTCTGTCTTCGAATTGAGCTCAAAGTTTCAAAAAATTGATAAATTTATTGTATTTTGAAGCAGGTATAAATAAATTAAAAATATCTTTAACATAATATTTTTTTTATGATTGTATGTCATAAAAATGACAGAATAATAAGTTCTGTATGATATAAAGCATAAAAATGCAATTTTAGACATCAACAAATTATATAGAGCGCCGCAAAAAACAAGAGAAAATCTCATGAAATGAGAAAAGGGTTAAAAATACCAGTATTGTATTATAATGGCCGTAAAGCCAAAGTTTTAGGCTAGTAATTAGAAAAAGTGGTCAAAAATACAGATGAACAATAATTAAAAGAGTGTTAAAGGAAACTGATTCTAAATTTATGGAAAATTTGGAACACCGTAACCGATAGAGAGATCGTTTACAGATTTCTTTCCAAAAAGTAATATTTCATTTGATCTTTTACTTGTCGTCTGATGTGATGAAAAAAAGTGTAGGTAAATACCGGAAAACATGATTGAATAATTATTAGTTTGCAGGAGAAAAGACTAATAAAACCATTAGAATGAATTTTTTGCTTATTGCAAACCACGAGTAATCCTAATTGTATGAGTCGCCGGTAAACTAGAAAAAAAACGATTAGTAACAATTATTTAGGTTTTTGTATAATATGTTGATAGTGCTTTCTCAAGTCATCATACGCATTCTGACCAAATTGGAAAACAACTGCAAAAATAAAAAAAAACAATTGATATGTTCCAGGTGATAACAACAGAAACTACTATTTTATCATTTCAAGATCTATGAAAAGATCAATTAAAGCTTTTCCAAATTTAGCCAGTCATACTAATAAGAGCATTTTCTAATTATTTAAACAACAGAGCTCCAGGAAAAATGATCCATATTAGATTGCTATACTAAGCTAATAGGATTCTGCGACTGCGTTTCTTTCAGAAAATCTGATGAGCTTAACTTATCTTTATTGTTAATGTTTGTGCGCCGACTTAGTTTGCAATTAATGGACTCTGTTACCTATGGAAATTTAATTTTTTATCCATATATTTATCAGATGAACAAATCTGTAATATAAACTGTAATTACTAAAAGAAATAGCTATTTTGCTCAAACTACACAAGTAAGAGAATAAGCCGCTCGCCGGATAGTGAAAGCTCGTATCGCCCGAAAACACGCACCTATGATCCTTGAAGTACCGAAAGTAAATTTTGAAGCATCCTTTTACGACAACTACGCTATAGACAGACAGAAAAATGTAACAGAAACACCAATCGACAAGTATCCGACGAAGATCTTACGGCATTCATTACATACAATGGCGAAGATGAATAAATACAGTTTCCTGAATTTCCCTTGTCATATCCAAGGAGTTTGACGATCTGTGAATTTTTCAAAGAAGCCTCACCAACTTTGTGCAGAAATTTATTAAGAGAAGATTATGTAAAAGCTTAGAAAGCAACGAGTAAAAAAGATATCAAACCCAATTAATCAAAAACAATCACTGCAAAATAACATAATTTCATATACTTACTTAACATGAAAAATGTAAAAGTGTTATTTTTGTGTAATTAAATAAATAGAAGTAGGTATGTATTTGAATAATCTGTGGTATAGTAAAAAATGAATAAAAAAAACAAGGCCGTAATCATTTTACATGATTATCATAAAAATATCAGTTAGTATGGGATATTTTCATCCCATACAAAACTTCAAGGTCGATTCGGAGACAGAAGATCTTATTTTTTTGTCATGAAATTTTGTAAATAGTTATAATACATCATAAGGCAAGAAAATTTTTCTATTACATTACGATTAGAAGCACTTTTTAAACTTCCATACTAAAACGGCCCACCCTATGCACGGCCAACCCCATGGAAGACGACTCCCAGGCAGACCACCAAAGAGGTGGACGGACAGCTGGGAGTCGACCTCGCAAGAGGCAAACCCCACCTCTTAATAACAGGTCTTCAGGCCTAGAATGAGAAGAATGAGAAAAAAAACATTTTTTTATGAAAAAATGAAATGTTAAATTCAAAAACGTATTTTATAACATCTGTGCTAAATCATAAATTTTCCCAGGTGTGTAGAAATAGCAATACTGATAAACGTTGAAGCGCGCTTGTGGCTAAGGCTCGTTCGGTTCGTACAGCCAAAGTGGTAATGTTGACACAGATGAACTATGTAATTTGATTGGAACGGTTAAATGATTTCAATTTATATATTTAAACACCCCGGGTGCTAACTATTAACAACATAAATGGGCGCTTTCAGTGGTTCGACATAAACGCAATATTATTACTTCCGTTGTTCGCAGCTGGTGGGGATTTAACTAAGCGGCAAGCTGTTACGAATTTCTGGAATAATATAAGTTTGAAGCGTTTTTTTTGCAACTTTGTATACCTAATATTATAATACGAGTAGGTATTTCCATTTTATGTGTAAATTCAAATGCATTTCTTGTCAATGATTTACTTAACTAGCTGATACCCGTCGTGCTTTATGTTGTGGATTCTGATAATCAGGCTTGATCGGTAGGTAATTAAACATGTTCTAGTCTAGGCCAAGTTGAAAAGGCTTAACCATTAATTTTATGCAACTGTCATACGCCAGTAAAATAATATTTTTCTTACATGGTTTGAGTCTAAATCTACGGCTACACTATGGACAAAGCTGGACCATGCTGGTCATATAGGGGCTCTGATCAATCGTGGGCAAGTAACAACATTTGTCAAGCAGTACATTTGTATACCTAGCTACGCTACTGGTCCAACGTTGACAGCTGGCGCGCTTTAATTATAGGTTTTCCTGATCGTGTTTTGTGTTTTGAAATAGAAAAAATAAGTAAATATTTAAAATAATCTTATATATTTTCAACTTACATTATTTTTCTCAACTAAAAAAACAATAAGGTACAATTCACTATGAAAATAATAACTTAGAAGATGTGACAGGTGTCAACGTTGGACCAGTATTGGCGATATTTGCCGACTTGATCGACAAGTATACAAGTAATGGCCAATGTCAAATTGGGCGGTATTGGTAATTGGTGAAGCGGCCACACTACTTGCCCATGATGGACCAGAGCCTATATTTGGCCAGCATTGTCCATAGTGTAGCTGTGGCTTTAGCTACATTATTAAGGGTACCTACTGTTTAACTGACGGATTATTAGTTAAGGCATACGTCGATTTCGAATATAGATTACTAGATATTGTATGGATTCAAATTTTTATGGAACACGAGTTACATTTATTTGTACTTAACCTGAGAAATTTTGTTTACAAAATATGGTTATTAAATTGTTTATTGAAACATTACTATGAAGATCTTTAAAAAAAACTTAAAATATCTAACATCGATCGGAGAAGTTTTGCACAACTCTGCGTAAAACAAAAATAAAACGTTTGGTTTGTATCATCATCGTTCAACAACTCATTTCATACAAAGTCATGTATGTTACAGAATTTGGTTCATACCATATTATGTTTCATGCGTTTACTTTACATGGATTATTTCGTATGGAAAACACCTTGGTAGCCAACAGCCCTGGGGGATGGTGACATCGCTTTTGCAAGGAAAGTTAATAGGCTCAAAGCCTACTAGGTTTATGGAATCGTTCAACGTGTTTAATATGTTGAAGATATTATAGGTTGGAGACTTGAAATATGTCCACCAAATATGGTGAACGTTGTAAACTTAAAATATTCACAATGACCCAGCCTTCGAAGCAACAGAAGAAGACCAATGTAGTGGTCCAAATCGACTAAGCATTCGTATGGCTTTTAGAATGTAGGTATTAAATTTTTTGATTCATTAAACTTTTTATTGCAAATACTGCATTCGTATGGCTTTTCTCCGCTGTGAGTTCGCATGTGAATCATTAAATTACTCGAGTCTGTAAACTTTTTATTGCAAACATTTCATGCGTAAGGCTTTTCTCCGGTTTGAAGTCGCGTGCGTGCTTTTAAGTTTCCTGATTTGTTAAACTTTTACATGCAAACTTTGCTTTTTTGCTTATGGCTGAATTCGCCTGTGAGACTTTAAAGCACTTCATTGATTGCCTTAAAAAAATTAAACTTTTTATTGCAAACTTAGCATTCAAATGGCTTTTAGTATGTCATTGTGGATGTTTAAATTATTTGAATGATTAAACTTTTAATTACAAATATTGCATTCGTTTGGCTTTTTGAATTCGGATGTGAGACTTTAAATACCCCGAGTATGTAAAATTGTTTTTCTACACATCAAGACCTATGTTATACATAATATGTTACTATCACCACACAATTTCACACAAACTCTTTAGTTGCGAGTGGCGCCATCTTCTGGTGAACGCGGAACCTAAAAGCGTTAATGGGTGAATGACATCAGTCAGTAAGTGACAGAAAAGTTTATATTATAAGATTACATTATATAATGTTAACATACTGGTTTGAAAGAGATTTTTCCCATTGCATTGTTAAATTAGAAAAAAAATGCATTCTTGCTAAAATTATAAAAACAATAACAAAGATCTACATTAATCATAGACAAACATAATCAACAAAATACTTTAAAAACTTAAGAAACGGAAACAAGCTATAAATTTTCTAGACAAGAGAATAAATAAAATTCTATCGTAAAAGACACGAAAAGTTTTGCTCGTTCTTAAAAAGAATAAAACAAGTTTAATGTAGAACTGGTTCCAGAGGCAAGCGGGGGCCTCCCCCCTCCCCTGGTCTTCAGATTCTCCTCACCCCCCTCCTAAGAAATGGAGTGAAATTCCATAAAGACTTTTAAAGAATTGAAGTCGATAATGAAACGTTATGAAAGGAGTTTGTCACCCTGTAGAGAAAGATAGTTGTATATGTTTCCTCGGGGTGTGACAAGGACGAATATAATCCTAAATGCACTCTCCACTCTAGTCTCAATTTAGTAATATATCAGATTTGTTCAATTTTAAAATTGAAAACGAGAGAAGACGCCGAGTTCTCTGCAAATAAAATCACTTATTCTGTATTTTGAACAGTGAACACTGAAGAGATTATTCCAACACCACGACATTTAGAATGCAGCAATCCTTTGTCTTACTTGCAAAAAAAGTAATTTCAAAACCAAATTCACCCACAGTAATTCGACCATTATTGTTTTAATGCCGCTTAAGTACGGTCCATTAAAGAATGTCACAATATATCATGTGATTACTAGCATTATATAAAACCAAAACAGGACCCAAGGGGACAAAGGAAAAATTTTAGAGATCTAGTAACGCAATGGTTATGGATATAATAGGTACTTCCACATCAGTGGTCAAAGTGGACAAAAGTTCACATGATCAAAATAATTTGTTGCAACCGAGAGATGGGAATCCTGTTGGGACCTATCTTTCAAAAAGAAGATTAAGGAGACCTTTTGCGGAGGGCAGGAGCCGGGAAGAGGCACTGTCACTCTGCAAGAGGCCTCTGGAGACGTGGCACAATAAGAGGCAGCGCTCCACGAATTCATTGAAAGATGTCACTATAGATCTTATTGGTCGCGGTGACTCAAAGGGCATATGGTCCTTTGACCTTCTTTACAAAAAAAAAAAAAAACGCAATGGTTCAAAGAAAAAGGGCGAGAAGATTCAAATGATTTGCTCTTTAATTTCCATAGGCAAACTGCAGAACTCTCTGGGTGTTGAAGGACGTGTCCTTGTGTTGCTGCTTAAAATATTGTGCTGTTTGTATGTACTTGTTGTTTTTGTTTTGATTGCACTTGGGGGGTGTGCTGCGTCTTTCGTCGCCTGGCACGGACCTTTCATCCATTGGATCGGAAATATCTTAGTTTGTTTTCCATTTGACAGGTTAAGCCATGTTACGCGTGGTAATATTTTATACTAGCATTATTTGTTAACATCTAGTACTGCCTCAGAACAGACCATGTCTAGTGAGGCAGTAAAATTTCCAACTACTTTGTAACCGTTTAAATATGTATTGTACCTACTTAATTGTAAATAATAAGGAAATAAAATTTTCATTCATTCACATTGACATTCGATCCTATATCTCCTTCCAAAGATAGAGCGGTGGAAGGAGTTATAGGATGCCTTTGTCCAAAAATGAATGGAAATTGAGTGATTAGAAGGAGAAAAAAAAATATTAAAAAGACACGAATATTATTTGGAAAATAGGATTCCATTATTCCAGGAATAAAATTAAGAGGTCTCATCCATGACCGATTAAATTTTTTTTTGTCTAATAAGAAAGTAAAAACAATTTTCGGCCAATTTTTTTTATCTTGGCAATTTGAAAACGAAGCATGTTATAAATTCCGCATCGTTCAATGTTTTATATTAGGTACCTATGTATTATTTCCCTCGTACCAAAAGTAGAGTAGAGCGTTTCCCCCGAAGCTAAATTTCGCACAGTTCTTATTTCAGATGTCATACTAGACAAGAAACTGTTTGACGCGAGTCTCTCGAGGAAAATGAGGTGCCCCGACCATGCCAACACCATTACATTCCTTTTGTACTAAACACAAGACGTGAATATTACTTTTGTATTGTTTAGACTTTCGATGGGATGAGAAATGCCAGCAATTTTTGTATCTGAACGATTATTATTATTCGGGTGTTAGCACACGTCTATACATTCCTTTAATTTACTAATAGGGGGTTTGTCATCATTTGAATGAATTTTATCGCCTGATTTTAGAGTTGACTAAGTTGTTAGTAGCGTGTAGCCAGCGGTTCAATGGATGGCCGTTGTACTTACAGCATACTGAGGGTCGTATAGTTTCGAATCTCGATGCATTCCACTTTCACGACACAAAGCTTTGCTTAATGTGAATGAGTCAAAGAGTGTGTGCTCAATTTGATTCATTAATTATTATGAAATCAAATCAAATCTTCCTTGACACTCACAACAAGAGCTCTCCATTGCGCTCGATCTTATGACCTCCTCCCACGCAATATACTTCCCGCCAGATCTTAGATACCCTGATGGGAAGAAGAACAGCGCCCTACTCGGCCAACTGTCTTTCGACATCCTTAACGTCCAAGTCCCAGCCATGTCCACCCGCGCTGGGTGCGCCGGCGTATAGCATTATCGGTGATGCGGTTGTACCATCTCTGATGCCCAAGATTCTCCAGATCGTTTCAAATTCAGATACTTTTTGTGCCTGATGGGCTTTGGTCAGGTGCCAGGACTCACACCCATACAGGAGAATGGGCAACACACACATATCGAACATTTATAAAAAAAATTGAATGCTCAGTTCCTTAACCCGTTTATACACGTAAGGAATTTTATTGTTATGTGCCTACATACCTTAAATAAAATTTCATAAATACGACAAACATAATACTATTTTTATTCATTTTTTTTGAATTCCATAAAATTCTAAGAAGATTACTTCCCCATAAAAGTGTGCTGTTTGTTTTTATTTCCCCTTTATGAGACGTTGCTCCGTCGAAATGTTTGCTTTGAAAACGTCACCGCAAAGTATTTTCCATAAGCTGTCAATTAATCTTCATTCTAGGGCACTTGACAGTATGCACATTGCTATGGCAGGCTGCCAATCATATCTATCTATCTGAGCGAGTTTTTGAAAAAGCGCTCTCACTACGTACCTACCTACATACGAATGCACACTTTTTATTTTCTATCATGTTGAATATTCATGAGCCCGCTCTTGTAGTGCTTTAGTAGATTTTCAAATACATCATTTCGTTTATATTTATTTACCAAATAAAAAACCTACAACTGACATCATTCATATATGACATTCGAACATTCTAAATGAGAGAAAGTGCTTTAGTTTATATCCTCACTAGAAAAAACTGTGTGCCTAGGCAGTACTAACAAACACATATGCTTAAAAATTCTTTCTACCACCCATCCTCCTATTTAATAATTTGTTAGTTCGTCCATAGCTCGGTATTTTCGACAATCGCTAAATATTCTTCATACATCTGACAAAACCAATCCAGCTACGGGCAATATTTTTCGCACTGCGTCTCGAAGTCAATATTCGTTGCAATAACAATGATTGTGTCCGTGGGAAATATTATATCGACGAGACATGTCATTGTGATACTTGATCAGACGTTCCAATATACAACTATTGCTAATGGAAGAAATGTTTTCAGTTTCCCCGTTCAAAAATCAAAAAATGTATCACCCCGTTCATAATGCATGTCATCCGATCGATGTCATTTACGACAATTTTTCACATAAAGGACTTAACGCCTTTAGCAATATAATGTACAAGTTAAAAGGCAACAAAAAGTGAATTAAACGAAAAAATCAGAAATATTACAAAACAAATCACAATAAAAATACAAAATTAATGAAGAAAAAAATAAAGAAAAATCTTATATATATATAAAAATGGAGAGCTATTTCCCGATGTCATCGCATCACGCCTAAACGGCTGGACCGATTTCGCTAATTCTTTTTTGTCGTGTAGGCTTTTATCAGGAGAATGTCCTTTTAGAAGAAAAATTTTAAGAAAAATGCATGGATAATTATAAAATTAAAGAAAACTCTACGTAGACAACCTCATTAGTACTTTTTACCTTATAATTTTAACTCCAATTTTGAAACTTTTACAGAAATTGTCAATTGGTGCGATTGACAGAATGCGGATGGAATACACATGCTTTAAAACAGACGCATCGTTCGGAATCACATTGGTCAAATGATTAAAGTTAATTCATCACCATACAAATTCGAATTCAATATTCATATTTAGGAACACAGGACAACGTCTGTCGGGAAAGTTAGTAATAATATAAAAAAAAGAAAGCCAAACAATGATATTATTATGTTTGTAGGTATGTGTTTGAATTTTGGTGCAACAGACGAATGTCTTAAGCACAATGGTAAGAACACATCCCAAACGACGAAGTTTAAACCAGGGTTGATGAGACAAAGCAGCTCCTCAAAAGAACTGGACGAAATTGTTTAACTTGGATGAGTCACATCATTGTGCACCCATATCTGCTTTTTGAACATAGTCAAAGGAACGATTGAAGAAGGCAACTACAGAGCTCTACTCATAAACAGCTATGTAGGTTGATCCGAAACATAGTGTTATAAATGCGTAGCTCGTATGAAGAAATAAAAAGGTGGCCTGATGGCAGAGAAATATGGTGCTTGTCATAGACCAATCAAGAGTTTAGAAACGAATGAAAATGTTACCGTTTTGTTAAAATAAAATTTGAAACTTCAGTCCTTAATTGGAAGTTTTCTGGGGAGCTTCTGACAATACACACTAGGTGGCAGAACTTCTAATCAGGTATATTGTCAAATTATGACAGCTGTCAAACATACCATCTAGCGTCTAGCATTGACTGATAAATTTTATACTAATATATTTCATCTCTTTTTTGTTTTCTCAATTCAACAATTTAACGTTTTAATTATTGATGATTGCAAAAGTGGCTTTTTCTAGGAGGTAAACCATAGTATGTCCTTTTACACTACATACAAACAAAATCACTAGGTATGTATTTGTCTTCAAGGGTGAATTTTCAGTCCCGTTCTTTGAGAAAAATATCTCAGTGCTGCTGTTCTGTAGGTATATATTCTTGTATTCTGTTACGGTATGTTAGGTTGTATTTAGGTAGATATATAAAAAATAAAATAAGATAAACAATTTTATTTGTAATAGTAGGTATCTAAAAAGAAATGTACAATGATTATTCTAAACGTATTGTTATCTTATTATAATAAAACATAAGTTGTTTAATTTGAAATAAACTAGAATGATAAATTGTTTTTTTTTTCATTTTCACTGTTACACAAAGTACCTGTACCTAAATAAAAAAATTAAGTATTTATTTACGAAAGACAAAACGGACAGTTGAGGTTGTAAACGTTAATTTAACCAGTGTTGCCAACGCTGTTTTTCAAACGCAAAGAAGCCCAACGGAAGATTTGGTATGCGGTCATTCCTAAAATTTTAGTATCCGAAGAGAAGTAGGAGTTCACTAAAAAAGGTAATTTAGTATCCGGAAAGGTGAAAACTCGCTAAAACGGCAAGTAAGTAACTAAGTAAGTAATCAAGTAATTTCCAAATAGCCCAAACGGCAGTAAATCGCCCCCTTTGGCAACACTGAATTTGACAATAGACCGGATTAGCTAGGGCGCCTCTAGCGGCACAGAAAGGAAGAAAAACATTCCATTAAAATTATTGGTGTTTACAGGGTAGTAATTCATAATGAGAATAAAAAAACACTTGTCTTATACTAACAGAATGAAACGCGTCTCTGGAATAAAATAACTTGTGTAGTATAAGACAATTAGTGTTTTTTCATTCTCAAACATCAGTCAATTTTTGTTGTTCACACAATTTTCATAGAATATAAGATCACTCCGTACATGTTATCTCCTATGTGCTTTTCTAACAGAAGAAGTGATCAACATTTGTAAAAGGTTTAGCTAATATATACATGGAAAATATTTAGATCTTCCAACTGAATTGCTAGATACATAAATCTATCGTCACGAAATATACAGAAGAAGAAAACATCTATGTAGTATGAGACAGCGCCTTGGGTAAAATCAACACCATTTGTATTTGCTGTCGTCAAACGTCTGTGTGACAGTTAAGCAACATACGTTGAATAATGTGATTAAAGACATTGTCTCTGACAGCAGCGTGTAAAGGATTCTTTGCTTTATGACTACTAGCAGAGACACGCTATCGAGAGAGTCTATAAATAGGTACATCACTCACTGTATAATGTTATCATGAGAGATCTTTAAGTTGCAGAGAAAGAAACCTTCTATGCATTCTAAAAGACGATAACCGCACTGCAATTTCAATGTCATACAAGGATCTTCTACAATTTTCCCATTTTTAATAGAATTTTAGATGAAAATATAATCTTTATTTTCGGTCGATCAGATGATCGGTGCCAACCATTTCCAATTTCATGACACAACCCTTTGGTTTTGTCAGGTGGTACAAACGTAGCAGACCAAAAATCATCATCAAGAGAGCGTACGATGTAGACTTTCAGCATGCCGACTTGGATTTGAATAACGCCCCGCTTCCTGCTTCGTTTGTAGTCGAACTCCAATTTAACTTTATCTAGGGGGGCTGGATCTAGCCCAGGATAGAGATGCTTTGCTTTGTGGCGACCAAATGCTTCACCTAGGGAGCGAACATGAATAAAGTAGTATTCGATGTTACTAAAAATGATTTTTGCCATTTTTTGTTTGACTTTCAGTTTTTATATAACAGTATTAAAAACAGACGAGTAAAATAAGTCATTTTTATAACAGAAGCCATTATCAAGATCTGCTTGTCTGCGAAAGGAGAACACTATGTAGTTTAGAAAATTCCTTCTAAAAATCTTTATAGAGAAAATGCAGTGTTAGCATAATACATACAGTACCATTATCTTTTTTATGAGAAGATTATACTGGGAATTGAAGCGCCAAGCTGCTACCAACTCTACGAGGCAGATTCTCCATACGAACCCGCCAGCATTGTATTTTGCAGTATTAACTCTGCGAAAACTCCATGCCCATATGGTAGGACTTATCCTCTTATACCGGGTACTTTTTTGGATTATTTTTAAACCCCTTTGTTTGTAGATTTATATCAAAAATTCATCAGTGAAAAATACATGTTGGTAATGGTTGGGACTAATTGCAAACCTTGTTGTGAGAATGCTTGATTGATATTTTTTTGATTTTTATTTATCTATAGGTCAGCAGTTTAAAAAATTAAAAGAAAACTCATACGAAACATTGACCGATAAAGTTTACACTAAAATAGTAGTAACATATTTGTTCCGTTGTTTATTAAAATAAGACGTATCGCCTGGAATAACGTTGAAAATTATATATTAGGTCGATTTCCGGTTTTTTATACCATTCGATAGAGGTACTCTTTTTTTTTTTTTATCTATCTACTGGCATTTTCTAAAATTCAAATATCTACTTTTAACACAGCAAAAATCGATTTTAATCAATCAACTCATCAAAAATCTCATAAAAATACATTCACTTTGGTTGGTAGATGCTCTATTGTTTAAGCCACAAGTATCTACCTGGCCACAGCGCACCTGCTAATGTTACGTTGAGTCGCGAGTCGTGGAGTTTATTTAAGTTTTATCATATTTCTTGGAAGTATTTCAAATTTATAGTAGTGGTCAGATAAGATGGTATTATATAATGGACGACCAGCGTGTACCTATTATTGTTACACTTTATAGGTGCGGCAAATTATTATTTTGTTATCTAATGCACCCCAATGTTTGTTTTGTAAATGTCTTTTGTTACAAAAATAAACAATGGTCATTGTCTTTTTATTTTATGGCACTTCTTTTGCTAAAAAATGAAATAAATTTCTAAGAACATATTATTATAAAGAAAGTTTACAATAAGTATCTTATTGGTATTGGTATCAACAATAAAACACTTCATCAGTTTTAAATACTTTATTTTCCATGCAGTAGGGTGGATTATTCATGATGACATATTTGAGAAACGAGAACACAGAGTAAATTAATATGAATAATAACCACAAAGACTGAGAACAATAATAACGGAGAATTCCCCACAGTTTGAGGGCTTGGCTATTTATATACCTGGAAGATATTTCGTAGAAATTTGAATAGACCCCAAAAAAATCTTTAAAATTTACTTTGGTATCTTTAAACGCTTTTTTCTCGAAACTTTCAGTATACATATCTAACGTTCTTTCATGCGATACGTCAATAAACAATTGTATTTAAAGTAATTTAAAAATTTGTTTATGTCAATAAACAGGTATTTTTATAAATAAAGAGGTATTTCTATAATGGTAATTTGTATTTCATTATTTCTAAGAATTAGTATTACATACATTTATTTTGGTATAGCGTTATTAATAGGAATTTCACAGATTTGCATTGTTTTTATGAAATTCTTATTTTAATTCTATGCCATTTTGGATGTTAGTAATAAGTATTTCACCCAATACCCAATTTATGAAATTATTTTCAAATTTCCCGCCTGCAGAAAATGGTCTCTGATTTTTAAATTTACCGCCAATTTTTAGTTCAACAAAATTCCGTGGTAACTTTGCGAGTGCTGGTGTCGCCATCGGCGTCATGTCCGCATATTGGCGCATATATTTTGTATGAAGTCGACATGCTTCCCTATGTAATCACAGAACAATAATACCCTATTACATAGGAAAGTGTCAACTTCATACAAAATACACGCCTACATAACGCCGACGCCAGCACTCGGTAAAGATATCACGGAATTTTGTTGAACTAAAATTGGCGGTAAATTTAAAAATCCCAGACAAATTCTGCAGGGGGGAAATTTGAAAATAATTTCATAAATGGGGTATTGGGTGAAATATTACTACCATCCAAAATGGCATAGAATTAAAATAAGAATTTCTTAAAGCAATGCAAATCTGTAAAATTCCTATTAATAACACTATACCAAAATAAATGTTAGCAATACTTATTCTTAGAAATAATAAAATACAAATTACCATTATCAATATACCTCTTTATTTTAATTGACAAAAACAAATTTTTAAATTATTTTAAATACAAATAAGTTATAAATAATGGTCCTTAAATATACAAATGGTACAAAAATAAAATGGTCTAATAAGACTAAATTTATAAATGAAGTAAAATACATAAAAAAAATCAATCGATATAGGTACTCATTATTCATTATAAAAAATAATTAATATATACAGAAATCACTCGATATTGGTACTAATTAATATTGAAAAGTTTACAATGTATGCAGAAATCAATCGAAATTGTAACTAAAAATTGGTTGTGATATTGAAAAATATACAGAAATCAAACGATATTGGAACTCATTATTCATTATAATATAGAAAAATATTTAATATACATACAGAAGTCAATTGGAATTGGTACTTATTTTTCATTATGATATAGAAAAATATTGAAAATATACAGAAAACAAACGATATCGGTTCTTATTATTTATCATAATATTGACAAGTTTGGAATGTTTTCAGAAATCAATCAATATCATACTAAAAATTGATTGTGATATTGAAAAATAATTATTACAAACAGTAATCAAACGATATCGGTTCTTATTCATCATAATATTGACATGTTTGTAATGTTTTCAGAAATCAATGGATATCGGTACTAAAAATTGATGTGATATTGAAAAATAATTAATATATACAGAAATCAATCGATAGCAGTACTCATTATTCATCATAATATTGAAAAGTTAATAATGTATGCAGAAATCAATTGATAGCCGTATCGGCAATCTTCCCTTTAACATCAAAGGTTATCTGGGCTGAAGTGCCGTAGTCTACTGGTTGTGTAACTCGATATCACTGTGGCAGGCTTCTTCAGGAGCGGTGGTTCGTCAGCTGTCGTTGTGACCTCCTCGGAGCCTGTAGGTTCTTCCTTTTTCTGTGTACGATGAGGTATCAAAATGGATGTTGCACATGCATGTACTGCCATTGTCCAGCCTACTTAATGATTCCATCCATGCTTTTCCAATTTCCTTCTGGAAAACAATATGTTGCCCAAACAGGTGCTCTAAAAATAAAAAGAACAATATATTAGTGTTATATACATCAAAGTCTGCATGTTTGAAGGATAGCAAAGGTCACAGTAATTACACATGTATAGACCTTGCAAATATTCATTAGGATAAGTGATTTCCACAAATGCTCAAAATAAAAAAAAGTGAATGTGACTTAAGCACCAATGTATTAAATATACAAAGGAGAAAACAGGTTATTGCCATGTGATAAATTGAAAGGCACACGATTAATATCAGAACATAGATTAAAATAGGAAGTTAAATACAATATATTATTATGGGGTAAAAATGTACTTTAGAGATCTACTCAGAGGGTGAAATGGATTCGGGGGTACATGTGAAGAGGTATAGGGGGGCTACGCCCCCAAAACCCCCCTAAATTTTATGTTCTAACCTAACCTAGGTTAGTTACCTAAAATAGGTTAATTAACAGGTGCTAACGAACCTAATTTTGATTGGTAGTAATGTCAAAGTACGAGTAGATCTCTAAAGTGCATTTCAACCTATTATGGAAACAAAATGTACATACCTCAAATATTGTTTTCGGTTAGTCCCAGGACGGGAAAATCTGTTTAAACTTCATATCTGAAGACTGCAATACTACACACTTAGCACATTTCTTACAAAATTCAAATTTTAACTCATTTACAATCAAGAAAAAAACTCTAATGAACACCAACAGTGGTATAACCTATGAATAATAGGGTAATATTGTTCTTAAAACGCAGAAGAAATAAAACAAAATGGAGACGCCGTCAATAACTCAGAACCAAAACAACGCCATAGTGCTGCCACTAAAAAAAACTTTTCACGAGCTTTGGAATTTAAAAAAAGTAATTGACTATTATTTGTATGTTTAAAGTAGATTTTAATCTTTTAAAAATGAAATAAATTACCAACAATAATATTTTATTCGTTTTTGTTACGTTTTATCTCCTTAATCTTATAAAGTCAATTGCATGCTGTTTTATTTTTTTATATGGCATTACATGTTTCATGTTGTCTCTTTTTTATATATGCTGATTGTATAAGCTTATCTCGTTTGTACGCGTGATATCAAATGTCGCACATGACTCTTAACTACAGTCGGTACCCCGTGTATGTAATAGGGCTTAGGGTTATATAGTTCTGTGCATAGATAATGTACTGTTTGCCTTTGGTAATTATTATTGTATACTTGCAAAAAAATATTTTCTAATATGTGACGCAATGGATACTAAATCTATAAATGATAATGACTTGTGGGAGAGTGATAATATACTCATTTATAAATTAGAGGAAAATGAAATTGAAAATTTTTTAATAAATGTCAACGTATCCCTTTCAAAGGCACACGATAGTAATAATGCGAAAGGAACTATTATTGATAATTTAAAAAAACATATTAATGTGCAAATGCAGATTGGAAAAAAACCATACGAGTGTGATATATGCCGCAAAAAGTTCAGTATATCAGGAAATTTAATGAAACATATGCGAACGCATAGTGGTGAAAAACCATACGAGTGTAGTATATGCTACAAAAAGTTCAGTCAATCAGAAAATTTAAAAATACATATGCGAACGCATAGTGGTGAAAAACTATACGAGTGTAATATATGCCGCAAATATTTCAGTCAATCAGGAAGTTTAAAGAAACATATGGGAACACATAGTGGTGAGAAACCATACGAGTGTGATATATGCCGCAAAAAGTTCAGTATATCAGGAAATTTAATGAGACATATGCGAACGCATAGTGGTGAAAAACCATACGAGTGTAATATATGCCGCAAAAAGTTCAGTCAATCAGAACATTTAAAAATACATATGCGAACGCATAGTGGTGAAAAACCATACGAGTGTAGTATATGCTACAAAAAGCTCAGTCATTCAGGAAATTTAAAAATACATATGCAAACGCATAGTGGTGAAAAACTATACGAGTGTAATATATGCCGCAAATATTTCAGTCAATCGGGAAGTTTAAAGAAACATATGGGAACACATAGTGGTGAGAAACCATACGAGTGTGATATATGCCGCAAAAAGTTCAGTATATCCGGAAATTTAAGGAGACATATTATGCGAACGCATAATGGTGAAAAACCATACGAGCGTAGTATATGCTACAAAAAGTTCAGTCAATCAGAACATTTAAAAATACATATGCGAACGCATAGTGGTCAAAAACCATACGAGTGTAATATATGCTGCAAAAAGTTCAGTCAATCAAAACATTTAAAAATACATATGCGAACGCATAGTGCTGAAAAACCATACGAGTGTAATATATGCCGCAAACATTTCAGTCAATCAGGAAATTTAAAGAAACATATAGGAACACATAGTGGTGCAAAGCCATAATTGATTGCTAGATAACAATCATACGTAGATCTAAGACTTCTATAATATAGAGGGGCTAATATGAAAAAAAAAAAAAAACACTTTAAAGTTGTGTCCACTTAGGTGAGAGTGGCGGGAAGTGTGTGGGTGATGTTCCAATAATTGTTTAATTAATGCGCCGAAAAAA
This sequence comes from Mystacides longicornis, assembly GCA_963576905.1. Classification (NCBI taxonomy): domain Eukaryota; kingdom Metazoa; phylum Arthropoda; class Insecta; order Trichoptera; family Leptoceridae; genus Mystacides; species Mystacides longicornis. The sequence continues at coordinate 11,296,229 of OY756436.1, forward strand.
ATCATAACGATGACTTAAGACATTTTTTATTTTCATTATAGCAAATGTAATGGAATTCAACCCTTCTACTTGGTACATTCTTTATGTTTCAGTAGATGGTTTTTGTCGGTTTCTTGGCTGTTCCCGTTATGTTTTTTTTTTTTTTTTATAAATCAACAATCATTAGTGTAAAAGTGTACTTTAACTGTTTAAGTTAAGTGATAAGGATAGTGAGTGATTGAAGGCACTGCTGAGGATTGGATGGGTTAGTGTATTATGCCGGCCACACACGCTCCGGTATACCTGTGCAGGCGGCCTGCGCAGGCGTACTTGCCAACGCCCACACACGCTCCGGTATACCGTACGGTAGACCTGCGCAGGCGACCGGAATGCCGCCACACACGCTCCGGACTACCATACGGTCACCTTCGCAGCTACTTCTAAAGCTATTAATTTTTTTGATTACTGACTATATTTGACCGACCTCGATACGGTACCCTAGTGGTATAGGCCTGGACATCAGATCACGAGGTCCCGGGTTCGAATCCCGGTCGGGACAGAATTTCTGTTTTTTTTTTCACTTGAAATTTCTACCTGGGGTTGGCCTGTCTCAGATTAGACGGGACCAGTTAACTGGAAAAAATTGCCTCAGGCAATAAGTTCCGCCGGCTTATACTGACACCTTTGTATAGAAAAGTGTTCATTTATTTATTTGTACCCGGCTCAAATTCTCGTAATTTTTTATAGGCATATTATATGCAGCTAACTTTTTATGCCGATTGTGATATTCACGGGATTTTATTTTCCATGTGCATGCATTTTTTTATAAATGTTATTTTTTTTAATAAATCTAAATATTAAAAAAAAACTCAATAAATTCCGACCTCGGTAGCCTAGTGGCTAAGGCTCCAACTTCAGATCAAGAGGTCCCGGGTTCGATTCCCGGTCGGGTTAGAAATTTTCAATGTGTTTTTTCACTTAAATTTCTACTCGGGGTTGGAATCGTGTCTGATTGGACGGGACCGGTTGACTGGTAGAGAATGCTTCAAGCATTGAGTTCCGCCGGCTATACTGACGCCTATGTATTATTTAAAACATTTATTCATTAAATCACAATATATCATATGAAGTATACATTATTATGTTCAAATAAAACAATGTTTAACTTATCCACAAATTTTTATTTTCCCTAAATAAAAATTTGTGGATAAGTTAAACATTGTTTTATTTGAACATTATTTTCAAATATATCCATCAAGAAATGCATGTTCACGAGTTGGTTAATTTTATTGTATACATTAGTGTATAAATATAATAAAAAAATTAAATACAATGCTATATTCTAAATATTTTTTATTTATTTACGTACATACATACATTCACCCTTTAAGACACACCGCAAGCCAGCCCGGTGGAGACCAATCCGCAGCAAACCCCGCACGAAACCGACCTCCTAGCTCGATCGAAGCAATCAAACCAAAAAGCCGGCCCCGGACAAATCAAGCCCGCCGCGAACTACCCCCAAACCAACCAGCAATGCGGGGGCCTAAGCCCTACTCGGGAGCATAGGGAGGCATCAAGAGCTCTCCATTGCGCTTGAAGGCGTCGGAGGCTCATTGTGCCATTTCTGACCATTTATTTATTTAAAGAATAATAATGATACAATTTTTACAGATCGCTGATCATCCACTTGCAATGGTTCTGTGATACCAAAGAATATCTTCCTATTTTGTCTGTCGTTGTTGTTCCTGCTGTAGCATCCTCTAACAAAGTTGATGGCATTGTTAAGAATATGGTCGTGTTAGAGTTCTGTATCCCTGTGGGAGTATACTTTCTCTAGCTTGTTCCTGGTAGTTTTTAAGACTCTTATAACATCCTCCATTCTAAACATGGTTTTTCCAAATCCTTCAAAACCATAGAATGTACAAAAAACATCATATATTTTGGAAAGGTCAAGGTTTTAGAGAAATTAACATACTTGTTGGTTGCATGTGTGTATTTTTTCATCCCACACGTATTTATACTACGACGTAGCCTACCCTTTTATTACGAAGGGGTTTTTTTCACTATTCCACTCGACTGATTTAGAATCTGAAGGTTATCACCTCGCCTTAAGGTATGGCTTTAGACGAGATTTTTCACATTGTTCATGCATGTTAAAGCTTCTCATAAAAGTTCTCATAACATTTATTTTTAACTAGAGGTCCTCCCCAGCTTCGCACGGGTAGATAGATACTTAAAAATAATTTAGTTTTCAGACAGATCCCTAACTTTTTCAAAATATTTTATAGCATAAATATGTTAATCTGGAATAATTGCATTGCAATGTATCGTGTCACGTCACTTTACCACCGTGACTACTTTGCGCGGTATTTCTACTAAACTTGACACGACTCCCCTCAGCCCTCCCCGGCTCCCATACGCACTCTGCATCGGATAAGTTGAGATGATAAAAGACTATGCTTTTTTTCCAATACTCACATTTTTAAACTCGTGATAACTTTCGAATGGAATGTCCGAATTGAATAATTCAAAAAGTTATACAAACATATTGAAGCAGACTTGAATATGAACTAATTTATTTTAATAAGGAGTAATACCAAGATACCAATAAAGAGCTTTTTCTAAAGGTGACATTTTATTGGGTTTTTTTAAATAAAAAAACACTTATTGTGGCATAACTATAATAGTTAGACATATGCTGTCGCGATACTTTTTGTAAATAATGATGTCTTCTACAAAATTGTAGAACATTGTTTTATTCTATCATCATTAGTTTTCACAGCGTTCGCGATAAAAAGAATATTTTAGGTAAATTTTTTACACCTTGGGTTACATTATTGAAGTTTTCGTAGGTTACCCACTTTTTTTTTGAAATTAAATATAGCCTATGTTCACCGCCGATATTGTAGCTTCCCAAAAGTGAAAGAATTTTTCAAATCGGTTCAGTAGTTTTGGAGCCTATTCGAAGCAAACAAACAAACAAACAAACAAACAAACAAACAAACAAACAAAAAATCAAATCTTTCCTCTTTATATATTAGTATAGATAAAATGAATGTGTGCTCACTCAAAGTGAAAAAAATACACTCTGACTGTTTCATAGTATTTTTGTATTTTATTTTTACAATTTTTAGAGGTTAGACAGTCATGACAATACATATAAATCAATAAATAAAGAAACAGATTATGGACCAGCGAAGACCCCAACATTACCTACAATATAGTAAGCTACTTAAAATCTAGTGTGAAAAAGGGGGATGGTCGATGCCTAGAATCGAAGCCACGACCTCCAAGTACAAAACAGTACGAAATTCGGCAAAATCACCATAATCAACAACAATAATTCTTGTAAGATCTCATTAAACTTATTTTCAGCCTATTCTTTTATCTTTTCGTGAGATGAAATCCCAGCTAGCGTAACTTATACAAAGTTTTCTTCAAGGGTGAGGTATCTATTCTCTGGATATTAATACATACCAGTTTCTTCTTCTTTGTTGATCCATTAAGCTATTTTTGTCCATCAACTTCGCAAATCTCTTGCTAGTGTAGCGGACATGTTTCGCATGACGACATCATCCACCAATAGCGTTTCTTCATGATGTTGACACCTGGTAGCAGCCTGCCACATCTTACAAACCGCACAACTATCAGTCACCAATAAGTCTTCATAGAGTCAACACAGAACACGCACCTTCCTTCTCGCGACGCGATACGCCACTTGCCGTCCGCGCATTAATATCTACTTCTTACATTGTAATATGTTACTTCTACAATAAACCGATCCACCATACAAAACCTGTGCACACTCACTCTACCAACCATAAATACCCAAAGTGGTGACCCCATCGTGATTCTCAGTTTCTCAAAAATTTCAATCATCGCCATTTCATTCTCAGTTTCCCAAAAACTTCAATCATCGCCATCAAATACCGAATATTAGAGTTTCGTACGGTTTATATTTACGGTATTACAATTTAAGAAGTTTCATCGTTCAAAAAGGGTTTTAGTTCTAAAAGGACGCGTGAAAATTATTTTAATATCGTCTGAAATGCTGGAGGCCATGAACGAAACACATAAAAGGCGAACAGTCAAACTTTAGACGTATAAAAGTAAACGCTTAACAGTTCTGCTCGATACTTAAGCATTTGTATTGCCTAATCCTTGACCGTACACAGAAACAGCTTGATTTAATGGCGCACTCAGCTTGATTTATTTCCTTTTCGAGCCCTGAAATTTTATTATCAAATTTAAGCTCAACTGTAAACGTATAATTCAATATTAACATTGATCAATACTCATAAAGCTTTCAAGCTTAAAAAAATGTAAACGTTGTGAAATCCTGCAAAGCTTCCTAAATATTGATTTTCATTATTTTTTAATGATAAAAAATTCGGGACAGACAAATGTTATTGGAGCATTGAGGATTTTATGTGTGCCCAGATTCATTTTATTTTAAAAATATATCGTTTCAATATTATTATTATTTTAGCGGTCCGTCGTCTGACACGACATTTTTTCTTGACTTTCAAAATTTCTTTTTTTTAAATGAATTTGTGTTCTCTCAAAGTGAACACAAATACACTCTTTGACTCTTTCACTGTAAGCTACAAATCTTGTGTCGTGAAAGAGGAAGATGGTCGGCACCTGGGATCGAACCTACGACCTTCGCACGAAACATTGCGAAAGCCGGCGTCGTAGCCGCTAGTCTACCAACCACTTCAATGTTTTTGTTACTACGGTAACAATATTTACAATATTCTAAGCTGACATACTCACCGCTGTTTATAGTAGCGCCGTATTCGTAGGAAAACAGACCATAAGCCAGACTTCGAAATAACAGTAGAAGTTGGTCAGAAGCCCGAAGTGGTTTGTTCATACCATTTAAAATCGAACAGTTTTGCTTTTTATAAATTCTGATTTCTGATGACTTAAAAAATCCTTGTGAACTCTTTTAGATTGCTTCAAGCTTGAGTTTAGTAAGAATAGATTATTAAGGTTACGTTAGGCTCAAAAATTTGGTTTCAATTTTACACAACGTATTGTTAGATTGTGTTCAAATTGTTTTAGCTGGGACAGTATGTATACCAAAAAGATATTCAAATAAGGATACCTCCTATTTATTCCAATATTCATCGGAAGCATGAATATTTTTTTTATTAAAAACGACATTCCTTTTTACTTATACAAAAAAAATAAAATATATTTTTTATTTCTTTTCATTATTTCCACTCAACATCTCTTTGTTCTCCAATTTTCAAACACTTGAAAGCGCAGAACTTTTTAATGTTTATTTTTTTTGTTTTTGTTTGTTTTAAATGAGAAGATTCACTACACATACATTTATACTTTTTTTTGTATAATACTTTCTATGTTGAACATCTTTTTGTACTCTAAAAAAGAACACCAGTTTAAAAGTTTATTTTTTTGTTTTATGAAGATGAGAAACCACTTAAGTTAAAACTAAGGTTGGATATTTGTATTTTGAAAAGAATAAAATAAAATACATGGCTTCATATTGTTCCTTTTATGCCGACGACTTGAAAGTAATTAAAATAAACCATATAATAATAAGTAGCTACTGATCTAATATCATATCTTGGAAACAAATTCACATTTTTGACATCTTGCTTGTATCGTGAAAGAGTTAGTATTCGGCACCGCTTCGAAACCACAACCCGAACACAAAAGTCAGGGAATGAACAGGGACTTCATCTAACTTTCTTCTGCCTCTTCTTCGTCTATTCTATTCTCTTCCATTGGTACTGTGGTTTCTTATAAAACGTCGATTTCCAACTATACTCCCATCGAAAATGGAGGACTGCCTTCTTCCTTTACAGTTAGTTTTGAAATATGATACGGTAAAATAATATAATCTTAATCATTATATTCGGCTCTTAGATATGACATGAATTTGAACCAAAATCATATAGATTGGTTTATGGAATTGATTTAATATAGGTAGGTAACTAATAATCTTTCGTCATTTGCATTAAAAAATACATATAGAAGATATAAGCCGTTCTGAGAGTAGGTATTGTCTATTTGAAATTTCAACGAAAATCACTTTTGTATTGGTGAGATTTGATATTATACCTACGCACCTACACATTATTATATGCAGGGGTAGATAATATATACCTGCCCTGTCGATACAGTTAATTTTTAACATAATATGCGTGCCAGTTTGTTTAATAACAGTGGAGGGACAGCATGTCCATTTTTGACGTAGCTATCCATTTCATTTTTATTAAGAAATTGAAAATCCGACATAACAATTTTGTGTCATACATAATATACATTTCTCGCTCATGAATCAAAATAAATGGACTTTACAATAGGTACATTTATAATCTTGACTCAAAATTTATTAGTAGGTAATAAGAAGAGGGTACTATTATAAAAATCGCCACAAAATGTTAACCCCAAAATACCAAAGCTCTCATCATCCCTTGATTTCAATAACACATAAAAGTCGTTTTTTACTTTATGAATCCATACGAACCTCGCTTTAATGCCTCGTTTCCCTCCAATCATCCGCCGCCTTTAACATATTGTGGTAGGATATTAACCCTGTCTCCATCCCCTTTTGAATAAATTTAATTAAAATATTGGTTTTAGTATAAAAGGTGTATACATTGTAACTAGGTAGATATAGACAGCTCATTATGAATTTAAATATATTGTGTTCTTTATTAGTAGTTTGTCTATCACATCACTATTTTGAAATACACTTAAGATGTTCATTGTTATTAAAAAGTAAAAACAATCATATTTCAAACAAGTAGAACCTTTGTTAACGCGTGTTCGTATAACGAATAAATTTGATTATAAAAAATGCTTCTATAAAAAGAAATAGCGCACAATTAGATAGAAACGATCTTCAATCTCTGATTTGTTTTCTTTTAACCAGTGCCAAACTTGTCTTCAAACATTTTTCGCTCAATTTTTTTTTTATTTATTATTCCAACAACATAATACACATTTCAATTACAAGCAACATAACACATAATGGAATTTATTGCCTCACTAGACGCCTTTACGAAAAATCTTTGAAGTTAATACTACAAGGGAATTCCAATCATAATCAATGAAAACTCAAACGCAGTGCTAGGGTGCACAAACCACAAATGAAAAATTGTATTTCAAGTTGAAACGCTCCTCTTTACAATCTAGTAGTAGGTACTTACCCCTATTTAAATAAAATTTATGAATGTAGTTGTGAGTACTACGATTAGTGAAATGAATCTGTGAATGTAGAAATGAGAATATTGAAAAAAATAGGTTATAGAAGAAAGCGATGTAACAAAGCCAAAAGTTTACCATTTCGGATGGTTGTGAATAACGAAGAGACAAGAAAGGTGTTAGAAGACGTGGGTCAAATAAATCGATATTTTCATTTTCGAGGATGTGATAAACAAAGGTTTATCACATCCTCGTTTACCACATAGGTTTACCACATAGGTTTGTGAGAATTGATATGCCGTTAAAAAGCAAAGAAAGTATCTACCTGCTTACCAGTGTTTATATAGAAAAGAGAAAAGGTCCGTTCCCTGCGCATACCCCTTAAGGAACATAGCGAGAAGGCTTAAAAATGAATAGAAATATTTTGTATAGGACAAGCAAGTTGTCTCACTTTACAATTTTTTTGGGATCAAAATTAAAATCAAACCTCGTTATGTGAGGTTTCATTGTATCGCAAAACGGATGAGATCCAAAGACAGAATCCAACACCGAGTCAATCGTTTAATGTTAGTAGGTACACAAAGGTTATTGAAGTATATAATGTAATCAATTTCAGTCGATATCGCTAATTGAATTATGACTGATCTACTAAGAAAATTGTTATTATGAATATACTGTGAAACATTTGCCTTGAATAATAATATCTACTAGCTTCAATCACCGCTCCAGATTACTTTTTACCTTTTACATATCGGCATTTTAGATTAACGGATGAAACATACTATCCCCATAAGTGCGTTATATCGAGGCTTAACTGTACTTTTTTCTATAATGAGGCAAATAATATTTCATCGTTGGATATTCTATAAATAATACCTCAGAGAAACGAAACATTGCTCCGTACCGCTAAAGGACTCTGTTACAGAAATATTCCGCGCAATAAAAAGAAATTTAGTGGCAATTTGGAAAAAAATATTTGCCGGGATTATTCCATTATTCCCGCTGTACATTTTTGTTTTTAACAAGACTGTTATAAATTGGCGCGGGTCCCTTTGCTCCTAACGGCCCCGAGTCCTTTCGATGTACCTTTTCTCGTTTTGCATAACTTATTTTTCCTTTCGATAAATTTCGAAAAAAGACCGTAATTTGTCGAAAATTATCGTTGTTATGTTCTTTCAGGGACATTTTCATTGGTCTCATTCGCGAGGGTAGTAGGTAATGTAACAAAAAAAAATAATGAGACGATTTTTTGTTATTAAAATATGTTTAAATGTAAAAAAATTAAAGCTTGAAAGAATTTCTATCATGAATCCGCGTACCAGTGTTTTGAAACTCAGTGGTTGTCAGGCAAATAAAAATAGTGTTGTTGTGAAATTTTCTTTTCTTTTGCGTTTTTGTTAGGAAGTCCGTTCTGTACTAACTTTCATATTATATATAATATTATTTTCTATTCATTTTTCCATTTTTTATTAGTTATTCTGTTATCCAGAGCGGAGAAGAATCCAGCAAACCTAGTATCATAAAAATCTGCTTAGTTGATCTCGAGTTATAAGTGTTTGCACTAACCCGACTTTCTTTTATATCTTTAGATAATTGAATATGCTAACATCAATCTTTAACGAAAAAAATATATAAGATAAGGTAGATTGACATCAAGGTAAAACAATGAGAAATTTAACATATTTGCATACATAAACCAAATTCGGAGCATTGTGAGCCTGGCTTTCCAAATGAGTTGCAATGATGGCTTTGCTGATGGAATCTCTTGAGCTATAGATTTACTAGCTTTAGCATTTTAAAATAGGAATTTCCTGAATAACTTTCTTTCTCAATAACAAAACTGTTTATAAAACTCTGAAAAATGTTTTTTTATTCGAAACCATTACAAAAAGTACTTACATATATCAATATTTCCTGAACATGTTTACAGTATGTTTTCAAATTCAATATGTTCAAAATGCTTTCACGTGATGCACGTTGTGGATTTATAACCACAACCGATGTTGACCGCAATGCGTGGTTCTATATCGCTGAAAAGTGGTCTATTTACCCATCGACAAACCATTAGCATTCCATGGATAATTCACTATACATCTTTATAATTTACTAGAAATAATAAGTTATATTTATACAAAAATTGCGAGCAGGTAACCCTTATAACTTTTTTTTAATATAAATCTCTCCTTACTCAAAGTGGACACAAATACACTCTTAGGTCCTGTCCTAGCTGGTCACTCTTAGGTCCTGTCCTAGCTGGTCACTCTTAGGTGCGATGATTTTAGGACCTTAGACTCTAATTGCTTTATTTAAAAACTCTAATCAGTGGAAAATAAGAGTTCAGCGGTAGAAAATTTGCGATCAAGCCGTCGCGTCGTCGAGGTAGTTTAACCCATATCGATTGATTGCTAGCTGATCCCTATAGATTTTAGCCCGCCATGTTGGATTTTATGTCAACTGACAGCTGTTTACATAAACAAGAACGCTTTCTGTAATAAATACACTGTATTTGAGTTTTTTTGTTTTTTTCCCTTCCAATTATGTGCTCCCTTCATATTTATGTCCATTGTATTTTGGTTTATTTTATATTTGTACCTACTTAAAAAGTATTCTTTGAATATTTTCTTCAAAACGTCATTATATTTCTTATAAATTTAGTTGTTGCATAATGGTTGTATGCCCTCGAATTATTACGGAAATGCGTATTTGCTTTATTTGTTTAAATTTCCTATTATTAAAATGATAAACCAAAATACAATCAATCAATCAATCAATCAATTCTCCCTTTTCCACCCCACTCAGAGGCATAGGGAGGCAACAAGAGATCTCCATTGCGCTCGATCTTGCGCAATGTTTATGACCTCCTCCCACACCATGTCCATGTCCCTCAGCTCTGCTTCGAAGGAGCGGAACACAGTGTGAGAGGGTCTTCCTGGTCTTCGGAACCCTGATGGGAGGAAGAACAGCGCTCTCCTCGGCCATCTGTCATTCGGCATTCTTATAACACATGTCCCAGCCAAGTCCATCTCCTCCTCACAATGGTAGAGGAGATGGGCTCACGCTGGGTGTGCCGGCGTATAGCGTCGTCCGTGATGCGGTGGTACCATCTTACGCCCAGAATTCTCCTTAGGCACTTCATTTCAAAGGATGAGACTTTTTGTGCCTGGGCCTTGTTCAGGTGCCAGGACTCACACCCATAAAGGAGAATGGGCAACACACACGCATCAAACAGTTTACATTTCGTCTCGACACTAAACGCAGACGCCTTCCATATCTTGCCAAACCAAAATACAATGGACCAAAATATGAAAGGAGCACATATTTGGACAGGGAAAAAACTTAAATACAGTGTATTTATTACAAAGAGCGTTCTTGTATACTCGAAACAACAACAACTGTCAGTTGACGTTAAATCCAGCATGGCGGGTCAAAATCTGCAGAGATCAGCTCACAATCAAGCGATATGCGTTAAACTATCTCGATGACAGCTTGATCGTAATATTTTCTATCGCTGAGCTATTTTTTCCACTGATCGAAGTTTTTAAATAAAGCTGTAAGTAAACTACTTAAAGCTTGTGTTATGAAAAAGGCATCTGGGATAGAATCCTCGACCTCCAGTACGAATACTAGCGTCGTAACCAGTAGGCTACCAACCACTTAAATGCACAGATTCTATTACAACTCCGATGGTTAACGGATAAAAATCGTATTCGTATTAGAGCTAAGAGCTATCTTTGTTTATTGATACGTGGGAAAAGGTGGAGTTGTAACCATGGTTAATTTCGGGGTAGCATTAGACATATAACAAAAAAAAACATTTTATTGAAATCGGCTTTAAAAAAACTGGATCAATAACGAGTTGAAAAATCGGCTTAATAGCCTACTTCAAAAAGATATAAAAATCACTATTTTTTAGAACATGTGACTGATTCTATAGGTGAAAATCTTAAATGTATATACACAAACTTCAAGAATTAGAATTTTTAACCAATGTAATTGAGATCGATGCACGGTAGTGAAACTTCCATACAAACCATAGACAATATATTTGACAGATAAGTTTGACACCTCATGGTCCTTGAGCCATAACTTTTTTTGCGGAAATTATTGGAACGACAGCCGCGCAGCCGCAATGCGTATGCCGCCAACTTCAAGTGTTGAGTTGCTATGAAGTTGTTGATTGTTGCTAAGAAGTTGTTGATTGAGTTGCTAAGAGATTGTTGATTGAGTTGTTAAGAAGTTGTTGATTGTGTTGCTAAGAAGTTGTTGATTTTGTTGCGCGAGTTTATATTTTTTTCACCATGTGTCAGTTTCCTTATATTTCGAAGCTTGATATTAAGTTTCGTGATTTCATTTTACATAAATATATATTTTTTGTATCGTTGTGTGATATTACTGATATTTGGACGCTTTATTCCCTGTTTTCATTGGTGTTGCGATATACGGTCGCTTTGCTTTGTTTTCATCAGTGCAGCGATGTTTGAACGATATGTCTCGTAATTTAATGCCAAAAATGTGGTTCAATATTGGAAGGTCTAAGTGATGAACAAATCTCAAGAAATAGGAGGATTTGTGATATATTTTTTCTTAAGTAGTCTTCACTCGTCATATAAATTTTATTTAAAAAATTAATACTATGTCAAAAAAGCATTATAAAAAACAAATAAATGTAGATATATGTATTTTATTGGATTGTTTTATTAATGCATAAAAACATCTTAAATTTTAATTCCATTTCATAAATATATAGTGTAAAATATTCATCAAGACACTGACATAATATTCAATTTTGTCCATAACTTATGAATATTTATAGTTTCTTAATGTGACTTATCCTATTTCTAAAATGGATATATTTTTGTTTTAATTTAACATTTTAATCTTGAATGTGTAAAAACAAGTATAAAATATTACGTTAAAATGAAAATATATTTGCTGATGAAATAGAGTAGGTCATTTATGAAATTATTTATATTCGTAAGTTAAGGACAAAATTGAATATTGTGGGGTATAAGATTTGAAAGCGCGCATGCGCGTAATCTTAGTACGACGAACAAAATATGGCGTTGTAATCGTAAGTATTCCCAGTCTACAAAAAAACCCTCGAGTTGCCACTCTATTTTAAGTAGTATTATTATACTCTATGGATCGATGTATTTGTTTCAAATCATATATTTTCCATCAACGTTCTGTCATTAGCACCAACAATCAAACAACTGACAGTTCCTATCAAACTTCAATTTAATTTCAATTTTTCAAATTTGGAATAAAAATTATATTGTTAAAAGTACTTAAGAAGGCTACCTACTTAGAGTTTTCTTTAATTCGCTAATTTTCCACGAAACTTTCTTGTTTTTTTTTCTTTCATAAGAACCTTTTCCTGATAAAAGCTCACGTGACAAAAAAAGAATTAGCGAAATCGGTTAAGCCGTTTAGAGTTGATGCGATGACATCGAAAAATAGCTCTCTCAATTTTTATAATATAGGAGAAGGTTAAAAATAAATTGACTTGTAGAAAAACAAAATTGACACACTCAAACTAACTAAAGTTTCTGTATTGGATATGGCAAGAGATATTTCAAACTTTCTCAATAACGTAGAAAGCTTATATACGTCTCACAGGACATGAACAAAGAAAATCATATTCGCATTACGTACCGCAGCAAAAAGAGAAAAATTTTATATGAAAAAAAAGTTTGGGAAACTGCCTTAGGCCAATATAATGTTGAAAGAAATATTTTTAATACATTACAACGTCTTCGTAATATTTATAGTACAGTTATACTGTCAGACGACAACATGAAAACTTAGACGAAAAAAAATAATAGAAAAAGCCAAGGGATTTTGAGTCTTTTTTCGTATTACAACAATAAAGTTGTTAAATAATTTTATTTCTTGAAGAAGCCAACACTTGTTTCCGTTCTGCTCGGATTTTTACAAGAAATAATTAGGGGGGAAATAATGAAGACATCACATCCGCCAGATTCTGAAGATTTCTCTTGAAATTTCAAAAAGGTAGAATCTACCTTTAATTGGGTACACCCTTGAAATTGAGAACAAAAAAGGGCTTTTTCTAAAAATTTCAATTGTAATCTTCGTGGTGGTTTTTTTTTTGTGTCATGTTGTGTTTATTTTACCCATTCTTGCAAACGTAATTGCCGCTCATTCCACTTACTCTAGTTTTCATACAAAGTCAACAAAATTATCGGGCACTTTCATAATATGTGCAGTGTGCACACGCAACATCGGCACTTCATGGGCGAGGTAGAGCGTCTGTGCGCGCATATATTCTCACGTTGTTCCCGCCTGAGCTTTGAATACGAATGAAATATGGATGTTTTGGAATTCATATAATATTATTATTTTATTAGTTTAACTCAATCGAATTAATTATGTATTTTTTTCTGGGGGCGCTGTGCACATTATGAACGGGCCGCGTCGGGTTAGACCACGGGACAACGTCTGTCGGGAAAGCTAGTAAAATACAGAATTTAAAAAAGGCTAAAAATGGTAGGTACATTTGTTTCATACGAAGCAATATGGTTAAAAACTCTAAATAATGCAAATATATTCAAGTAAACTGAGTAATAATATTTTGTAGTCATCGAGTGTGGTTTCAGGAACTGGAAGATAAACGAGGAGCAATATGACTTCAGGGCCGCATTATTATTTATATCACATGATCCCACATTGGGACGCAAAAGGTCAACAAAAAGATAATTAAAATACGGCGTTATCATTTCATAAGTACTACACATGTGGTTTTCAGCTCAACGTATAAAATATTTATAACCTGCAAATTATTCATACAAATACCATATTAAGAGAATTTATGTACAAAAATGTTATGTTGTAGTTAAAATTCTGTGTAACACATTACTTTCTGATCCAAAAAAATACTCACATTCTTGGATTTTTTTTACGATTAATAAGGAGATTATCTTAATCAAATAGACAATAACTAAATAAGCCCTTATACAAAACATGGTAATCAAAGATTACTTTAGGTTGGTTGTGTTCGGAATATAAATGATAGAATATTTCTTATTCTATGAAGTAATAGTAAAACATATTGAAACCAACAGGTTTAACTTTATTACAAGTTATTACTTAATACTTAATATTAGTTACTCCAGGGGCGGTACCTCCATATAAGCCCAAAAGCCTGGCATGCGTAGCGAAATCAATGATAAGTACATATAATTTATTTTCTATTAACAGAAAAAACAAGAAACTGATTAGAAAGATAATTAATTATTAACCCACACAAAATTCAAATTTCGCGCCGCCTGTATTTCGTACTAAAGTACAATTAATAGAAGTAAGTATTTACATACATAGGTACGCCGTACGTATGCAAAAATCGACTATAATAACGAACTATAATGAATTGCATAGGTACTGCAACAGTGCCCTACTCGCACCTATTTGGCTTTTACCGGGCTTTATGTTGCGCACTCTTTCCAGGACAAAAGTCTGAATATTTCCGCGAGAAACATGCGAGATTTCATACACACGTCCCTATGGTTATGCCTCAATAATTCATTTTTATATGAAAAAATTGCAAGTCCATAGAGGCCGGGCTTTAAAAGATTAATTGGAAAGATTCATTGGTTGATTTCTCACTTAGGGCAAACTTCACGCAGGTGCTTTATTTATTATTAGATGTAATATTTTGACCGTATCAATGTCACAGCTGATGCAATGTTTTCTTTTTGAGGTTAACTCATTAAGTCTTTGTTTACATTTTTTTGTGGAGTTGGTAAAAATAATAAGAAATTAAAATATCGTAATATTGTGCATGATATACTTAAACTGGTTTGTGGTTTCATAGATTGTGTTTGTTTCAATGCTTTCTTTTTGATATAATTATAGTTTTCTGTGAACCTTTAGTGAAAATTGTGCATCAGGAGATCGCTGACATTGGACATCATTTAAAACAGGCCATTTTTTATTTATTTATTCTACTGATTTCTTAACCATATTGTTTATTTTTTCATTTTTAGGGTTATATAACCGCTTTTTTTTAATTACCTGAAGTTCATTTTTTAAACATAAATCATGAGTGTTAAAAACTTAAAAATCAATTGATATCTCATCTCTGTATACCTACATCTCCAGAACTAAAATCATTTAATGTTTTCCAATTGTTAGATTTCATCAACGAAAATGGTCTGGATATTGCTTTTTCGGAACTGATTAAATTATCCCAATTAAGCGTTACCATACCAGCAGCAAACGCTTCATGCAGAACGTGTGTTTTGAGCATTAAAACGAATTCATACTTATATGAGAAACACAAGATCGTATGTCAGAGCTATTAATGATTGCGATGGAGAAAAAAATATACCTAGTTTATTCAAAAAGATCAAATTTAAGGAAAAACTCTGACCCGACCAGGAATCGAATCTGGGACTTCGTGATTTGAAGTCCACGCCAGTACAACTGGGCTACCGAGGTCGGTTAATAAAGTGATAATAGAGAGATTAACTTAACTTTCGGAGTCTCTTCATATAGCTGTAGGTACTATTCTTTTATGGACCTCTCGAAAATAATTTGCATGCGTGCCCAGATAACCCTAGGCACGCCCCTGGTTACTACATAATAGAAATCTAACATTGTTTTATACTATACACATTTATATTATATGTCCGTAAAAATATGCTTTTTTTCTATTTTTATGTAAAAATTAGCACGCGGTAAACATCATAAATGTTAATAAATGATATTTATGCTGCTTGGTTTATTGGATTCTTCTCCGGTTCGGATAACATAATAAGTATTAATTAAAAATTACATAAATAATGGATAGCAAATAATATAAAATATAATATTAAAATTAGTATGAATGGATTTACTGAAAACAAAGCCGTCCGTGAAAAATTCCATAACAACTCAATTTTTATTTACATTTAAACATTGGTACGCAGATTTTTGATAAATTTTCCTTCAAGTTTTTAGAAATAATGTTTTAATAATCAAACATATTTTTGTCCGCTTAAATTACTTTTTTTAAATCATTAATCACATTGATTATTGGTACAATGCGTTATTCCTGGTGATTGAGATCCAGGATCAGTAGATCCCTCTCTCGAGAGAGAGTGGATTTTACGCTCATGAAACAAGAAGAAAAAGATTTCAGGATCAACAACAAAAATATGAAAATAATGTATAGTGTGGCACAAGTCATGGTATATAATATAATGGTCAGGGCAATATCAAACATCAAAAAAATAAAAATCATAATAACATTTTTTTAAATGAATCTGAGCTCACTCAAAGTGAACACAATTACGCTTTCGACATCTCTCACATAAATCAAAGCTTGTGTTGTGAAAATCGAAATGAACGGCACCGAAATTCGAACCCACGATCTTCAATACGCTGTAAGGATGAAAGCCGTCAACTGGTAGCACTGCGCTACCAACAGTATCAATATAATATAATATAAATAAATAACACTCTTCTATACATAGGTCACTCTTCTATCAACTGTGTGCTTTATGCTATGCAGGTATTTGAAAGATGCTTAATTAATAATACAGCAATAGGAAGTGCGAGAGAAGACAGGACGCAATCCTAACTGAAGTAGTAGAAGAAAAGGAAGATTAATGTTGTTAAAAAAAGCTGTATTGACGAACATAAACATTTTTTTTAATGAATCTGTGCTTAATCAAAGTGAACGCAAATACATTCTTGAGTATTTCACAGTAAGCTACAAAAAGCTTGTGTAGTGTTTCAGACTATTGGATATAACTTTCGGATAGAGGAAGATAGTCGGCACCAGAGTGCGAAAGCCGGCGTTGTAACCGTTAGGCTAAGTACTAACCACTTCCAAATTAATATATTGGAACAAATCACTGAAAGTTTTCGAAAATCTATAATGCAAAAGAAAGACGGGTTATTGGAATACTTAAAACTCGAGATCGGCTGAACAGATTTTTATGATGCTTGGATTACTGGGTCCTTTCCGGATAACAGAATAATTATTTAAATTCGAAAAATGGTTAGCAAATAATATGAAATATAATATCAAAATAAGCACGATGACAACGCCATCTGTGAAGAATTTCACAACAACACAATTTTTATTAACTCGACATTGATTTTAAAACATTGGTAAGCAGAAATATTTTTTTATCATTCAAAAACGTATTTTTGTATAAATTATAAATTCAAAATCAATATTCATTGTAACGAGTAGGTACAGGACAACTTTCTGTCCGAAAAGCTAGTATGAAATAAAATTATTGTACTATCTTAAACCATTTATCGTTTTACCCAGATGTGATACAGATTCTATTACATACCTTCTAGACATTCTGTATACTGAATGTAAATTTGTAACGATAAAAATATTTTTTTAATAATATTATCAAAATTACCTACCTACAAGAAGGCACTTTCCAATAAAAGTATGACAATATTCATTTCATTCAAGACGCAGAGTGAATTTTAATAAGAAAATTGAAAGCAGTTTTTTGCCTCTTTAAAATTTTTTACAACGCTTATATTTATCGAAAAATATATTTTTTGAAGAGCAAATAGTAATATATTTCATTCAGTCTAACAACGTGATATTTTTGGCTCAATTTGTGGTATACACATCAGACTCATAGATTTTTTTACGAAAATGTCTAAGTATATATAAAAATGGAGCCCTATTTCCATTACAGTCTTCGAAATAACAGTAGAAGACGGTCGTAAGCCCGTAGTGGTTTAGTCCATTTAAAAATCGAACATCAGCAATGAATTGTTAGAGTCATTAATTGTTACATATTATTCTTTAAGATCTAGTTCTGAAAATGGCCACAAGAATCTAGACATAATTAGAACGTTGTGCACCAACAAAGCCAATAGGCAAATAAAGATGAGACATTAACAAAAATTGATATAATCATATTCTAGCGCCAAATACATGACAGCAGTCGCAGTCTTTAAATTTGGTTGTTTTCTTATTCTTTATAATCTCCAACATTCTTTTTTTGTTGTGTTTGCTACTCTCAGGAGAAAGATCTTTTGAATGAAATAAATAAGAATGTTGACATAAATTAGAAAATTTAACGTTGCTAAATCATCTTGCCGTGAGGTTGTCGGCGAAGAATAGCACCTTTGCTCTTTTTGCTGATTTTTCAAACATCCTGTAAGAGGCAGGAAATCGAAAAATCAGATCGAGACCGTGAGGTTGACCACTACACGTCCTTAAATCTCAACTGGTCAGAAAAGGCACAATGAGCCTCGGACGCCTTCAAGCACAATGGAGAGCTCTTGATACCTCCCTATGATCCCGAGTGGGGCTTAGGTCCCCGCATTGCTGGTTGGTTTGGGGGTAGTTCGCGGCGGGCTTGATTTGTCCGGGGCCAGCTTTTTGGTTTGATTGCTTCGATCGAGCTTAGAGGTCGGTTTCGTGCGGGTCGGGTTTGCTGCGGATTGGTCTCCGCCGGGCTGGCTTGAGGTGTGCGGGGTGCCTTAAAGGGAGAATGTAATATATGTAATCATCTCAGGGCTTTTGACAATAACAAACTTTTCCATTATTAATTTTTTATTGGCATTTGACATAACTGTTGTTTTATAGTTGGCGCGTTTGTCACAGTGTGCTCTATTCGTTTAAAACAGATGCACAGGTCGAAATCATGGTGTAATTAATTAACCATAGAGAAAATCGAATTCAATATCCATAGTAAATACAGTTCAATGTCAGTCGATGCAAAAAAAGTAGTTTTTATGATGATTTTGTTGGTATCTGTTACAAGTATATTTCCACTGTAGGTATATAATATGTAGATTGTAGGTATATTTCGACCCTCAAAATGTAAAAGCAAATTATATTATCTACAACAAGCTTAGAGAGTTTGTGTTCAAACTTATATAAGACATCGCATTAACCCAAATCCTTCATTTTTTAAATGCCTTTCAAGTACCTACTGTTAGTTTATTTTTCCGACGTATTTTTTTGCCAAGTTCTACTCTCTTCTCAATATACTCCTTGGTGAAGTACTCCAATCAATTAGAGGTCTCCAGGATCATTCGGAAAAAAAACTCCAATTTATAACATCGAATATTATTTTTTAATGATTCTGTGCTCACTCAAAGTGAACACAAATACACTCTTTGACTCTTTTACAGTAAGCTACTAAAAGCTTGAGTCGTGTTTCGGACTTTTAGAAACAACTTTCGAAACAGTTTTTATGCATATTTTAAAGAAGAAATAATACAAAACCAATGTATTTACTAAGAACATACGTACATTTTGATTTATTTGATTTGACCTACCTCGGTAGCCTAGTGGTAGGTATAGGCGTGGATACGAGGTCCCAAAGTTTTTTTTCACTTGAATTCTACCCGTGGTTGGTCTGTCTCAGGTTGACTGGAAAAAATGCCTCAGACCATAAGTCCCGCCGGCTATACTGACACTTTTGTATAGAAAAGTGTTAAATAATTAATTAATTTATTATTTATACCTATTGAATTTCTTTATTTTATTTTGTCCTGATTGTTTAATTTTTGTTTTAAATTTGCAGACTCAATACAACCTTGTGATGTATGTTATTGACTTTTATTATGTATTTCATTTAAAAACAACCACGTTTCAAAAATGGAAGACACTAGAGCCGAAATAAACCGCTAGAGACAACATACCACCAGGAAGCAGACCTCCAGGACGACCACCTATACGCTGGAGGTATAGTTGGCAGTCATCTTTGCAAGAGAACAAAATAGCAGGAACAGTAGGCCAGCATATCTAATCAGAGAGGAAGAAGAAGAAAATGTATTAAGAATTGATAGCACTCTATAAAGAAAAACCTAGTGGGAATTCTAATTTCAGTTTTTTTTTCTAATTTTTTATAATAACTGAATTTGTTTCCACAATTTCTGTATTGTCTTGAATTTTCGATGAAAAAAACTGTTGTTAACTTTAGTTATTGATTATTTTGTGTTTCTTTTTGTATGTTTTTTATTATTTTATGTAAAGTATTTGACAATTTATTATATTATTATACTTTATTCTCCTTATACAAGCCTAGAGCTGACTGGAGAATGTTTTGTTTGAATAAATAAATAAATAAATAAAAATAAACTAAATTTTACCCATTTATTTTATTATAATGAATATGAACGTGATTTTTTACTTTTTTTTTAATGAAATTGAGTCAAATTTTTATATCTACAAGATTCTATAATCATCCAATACAAACAACACTGTGCACAAATAAGTAAGAATTTACCTTAAAGCATGCTTTCTAAATAAGATATTCTTAGAACGAGTCCCAAGCGCTCTGTCACGTATGTATTCGATTTAATCTACAATCACAACCGAGAATCAAGTTTCATACAGAGCTAGCATTATACTACCCTAGCTGCATGTAAGCAATTCCCTAAATTGAAAATGTCACTGGAATTTGTTAATACAATAATATATTACTATAAAATAATATATTATTGTATGGTTAACGTATTCCGTACCTGGGTACGTAAAGTTTTCGTATTATTTGATTGTGTGAGCTTCCAGTTTCGGCTGTAAAGTTTCACCTATATAGTACGAACATAATTAATTTGTTTTTCTTCATCATCTATATAATAATTTAGAAATGTTTTTTTATTTGCCTTTGACAATACTTTAACCGTATATGTGAACATCACGCTCAAAATACAAATGCTAAGATAGATATTAATATGCCCAGAGCAGTATAAAATGCTGGAGAAGGTTCTTAAATACAATTTGCTGCATTAACTTTAATATATTTAGAGCTATTTAAAAAAACTGTATTTTTTAGGATCTTCATACAAATTTCTCAAAAAGACTTTTGGAAACAAAATTACTCATGTAAACGTTGAATGGGATCTTGGTATTACGGTATGAAAATGTAATAAAATAATTGTAGATTGATTTGTTATACATATAAATGTTATTAAAAGCTTATTATTCTCAATAAATAAAGATTTAATGAAAAAATTTGCAAAATGATTCCTCCATTTTGAAGTTTGACAGATACAAATCACCCTCTATGGGTGGGTTGCCCAATTAATATCAAAGCAGGCAATGTATGTAGCTAAGATTCAAACCACAGAGCTCTCGCTCTATGAAAACTTGCAAATTATGTCGGTATGTTCGTATAATATTTTTCTTATTATTATAGACCTCCAAAAAAAATAAAATATTATACCAACCTACCGACATAATCAGTATATTTACGAGTATAAGCTAGTCATCTATAAGCGCCCATTGCTGAACAATGACCTCCATAGTAAAGTCTCTCTAAACATTTCTTGTCTTATGTATGAAGTTACCCAGTTTTGTGAGATTGCATGAAGCTTCATATATTTCAAATGGAAAATATCTTTTTTCAAGTCAATAAATTGTACCAACTGTTTAAAATCTGAATTTTCAGTCCAGCCGGATCACTCGAAAACGTGTGTGGTACTTAAATAAAATTCAGTCCAATAAAAAGATAGCTAGTCTATTATTGGATGATAAAAATAAAGCTCTCCTCGGCCAACTGTCTTTCGGCATCTTTCAAAAAATGTATAAAAAAAATATTATAAATTCATCTGCTTCAGCAAAATTGATAGTGATAAAATAGTGAATGGAAAAAAATTTAAAAAATTTCTTCGATTCTGATAGATTTAAATTTGTTTCTATTAGGTATAATTTTTCTGATCTCATTTCTATCGTTGTGATCGCCTTTCTAAATTAACTATACCAACTTCTATATATTTATTTGTTTATTTCAATTTACGGCGTTAGCCATGTAGTGTAGCGGGTAATATTCAAATGAATATTACACTGCGCATGTCCAGGATTTAGTTCCTTGATCGTCCGACGGAGGCGCTGTCTCCGCGGATTTGTTCAAGATTTTACCGACTGGTGCGCATCATCAATTCTGAGCGGGCATTCGTCATATAGACTCACGTACGTGTTCTTCTCCGCGACGCGAACCGCCATCATCGATGGCGCGTGTGTTTTCCAAAATTTGAATCTGCAATCATCGAGCTTATCTCAATTTCTAGACTATTTTTTTTAATCAGTACGCGTTAATATTGAACTATTCTATCCTTCGGGATAACAAATTATCCATTTTTTCACATAGTTAAGGGAATAATGTAAAGTATTGTATAGAGTTACTGCTGTAATGTTAAGAAAAAACTCTGATTGTGTATCTGTTCGTGTCGAATAGGTGGTCTTCCACCACTACATAATTCTTTGTGAATAAAGTGATTAAAGAACTGTGAATCCGTCTTTCCGTCATCTTGATCCTCGATTCTGTGTCCGAAGCATCACCTTCCAGTCTTCACCAGAACTCTACGCCAGATGAGACTAAAGAATTGACTGCTCCTAGTCCCCTGAGCTAGCCCGAGTACAAAGAGAGAGAGGACTTCGACAAGATTCAGTCAACGGTAAGAGTTAGAAGAATCCAGTATACTTCGATAATTGGCATCAATAAGGTCCCCTGCTACAGTAGGTGTATTAATACAATTTGTTATATAATTCATTAAACAACAACAAAGCTTTGACAGACAGATGGAAGTGTAAAATAGTTATCATGAATGTAAAACCGCATCGCCAGTTGAGTATTCTGATCGAAAGCGATTCTGCGTCCATCGTCATTTATATAGAATTTTAAAATAAATAACAACATTAATTAAGACAACGACACAACAGTAATAAACCATCCAATATTAAAAATTCACACAAAATTAAATAAATAAAATAATTATGGATATATAAGGAATATGGATATAGTGATGAAATAATGAAATTTTTTGCCAGGTATTTGTTCAAGTTGTTAAAGTTTTTGAACTTGTTCAAGTTGCGAATTGCCACCCTGAAGTGGAGATGGGCGGGCCATGTGGCCAGATGCCCGGACGACAGATGGACCAAAAGAGTGGTGGAGTGGCAGCCTAGACAGGGCACTAGAAATGTCGGCACATCCCAGGCCAGATGGGCGGACGACATCGCAAAGATTGCAGGCCGCACGTGGATGAGAGAGGCTCAGGACAGGAATGATTGGAAGGAGAGGGGGTAGGCCTATGTTCAGCAATGGACGGAGACAGGCTGACGAAGAAGAAGATTTATTCAAGTCTAAAATGTATGGGAATGAAACTTGATGGGCAGTCCTGTGGACAGGACTGCCCATCAAGTTTCAAGATGGGACAGATGGACAAACCGTGAGTCGAATCCTTAAACTATTGTGTTCTGAATGAATTCTTTTATGGTTCAAAAAAATAGTAGACTAAAATAAATTCAAATTGTCAAGTCAGAATCATAACGTAATTTTGTTTGAAAGTTGATTTGCTCTACTAAGAGAAATTGCCTTGTCATTATCTATGATTCATATATTCAAACGAACTAGTTCTGTCAGGAATATTTCTCCGTCGATGTTAACATTCATTTTCAATCAATCAGTATTGTGCTGTTGAAAATTTTGTCATGTCATTTATTGTCTATGAACTCTTCTGACGAAGCGATATAGGCAAAGTCAAATTCAGCTCTATGAAGAGAGTATAGTTGTCAATTTTTGTTATAAATTTATGACAAACCTGAGGCTAGTAAAGTGTTGCATATAACCAGTATAGAATAATTAGAAATTATTTGCCTTGTTTCTCGGGAACAAATTCCATTTGTTAGGCAGTAGCAAATTTGTTTCTGTTTCTGTGTCTGACGATGTTTAAATCTTATAGCTCAGCCGTGTGTTTTGTGTTTACAGTTTAATTTTCAGTAAATACACATCTTCAGTTTGATCGTCAAATTGGTTAGAATTTTGATTTTACTCCTACCATTGCGGGAATGCAAACGGTGACTTGCGTAGGTATTGTGATTGTGTGATGTATGGGGCTGTTGCTTGCGATCAGGAGTTTTTTAATGTTTGCTGAAAATTCGATTGTTGTATAGATAAAATAATTTTCAAATTAATTTTTCTTTTCCCGCGAGCACATTCCTTGGGGTTAATGTCCACCATCTTATTGTTCAATTTTTCTTATTTATTTCTGGTATTGGTGAGACTATCTTGAATTGTTCTTCGTTATATGGGACGGAACTATTGCCATAGTATAATTGTTCGTACGTGACTGAGTTGAGTAGATTTGAGGCGAATGATTTTGCTGTAATCTATTGTAGATTAATTTCAGCGATTCTCAACCTTTTTTTTTGTCATACCTTCATGTATGTCAAAATTCACCAAATTTGACACTAATGTTTAACCAATGGTTGTGAAACATCTTGTGCTATTTCATTTCAGTGATTCTCAACCTTTTTTTGTCATACCTTCATGTATGTCAAAATTCATCAAATTTTGTACGTATAGTTATCCTTTAGTTGAAGGACATCGTGCACTTGAGGATTTACAGCGTTTCTCAAACTTTCATGTTAATATCATCATATATGTCAAAATTCAACAAATCTTGTACGTATAGTTATCGTCTAGTTGAAGGACGTCGTATACTTAAAGGTTTTTCAGCGTTTCTCAAACTTTCCCCATAATATCTTTATGTATGTCAAAATTCATCAAATTTTGTGCACATAGTTATCCTTTAGTTGAAAAACGTCATATCCTTGAAGAATTCCAGCGTTTCTCTAACTTTTCTTCGTCGTAACCTCATGCATATCGAACTTCTCGAAATTTTAATGGCATGTGGATCCTGAGTTGAAAAACACTAAGAGCGGTTCAATTTCGTGCGGTTTACTGTAATACCTTTAGTAATCTTTAATCTTCGGGGAGGTTTGATAAAGTGACCTTTATGCGTTTATCATTCATCCTGTTGAGCACCCATTAACGGTTTAGTCATAGTCATTTAGCAATCATGTCCGATTCATTGAACATGCTCATCCCGCGCGTAGAACGTGCTACCTGCAAAACATTGGCAAAAGCACTAACTCAACGAGGAATCGTACCGGAGATTGGCCTGGATCTACTTCGTGCTCAATGTAGAGATTACAACAGCAGATGTATATCAGAGGTACGCCCTGAAGAAATATTAGATTCTCCTCGATCGGTTCTGGAGACTGACACCAGAGCCTCGACCGTCGTTCGGCCAGAGACACCTTTACCTCCTTCTTCCCTTAACACATTGAGTAGTGATTTCCAGGGTCTCACTGTGGTTGATCGACCTTCCTCGACTCGAAAGATTACTAGTACTTCGATTCCTTCTCAGACCTATCACGCTCAACCGCCTGCTGTCAACTTCTCATCCTGGCCCGTGCGTCCATTTAACGGAACCGGAGATGTGCGAGAGTTTTTCATGCGTCTTGAAGAGATCGCCAAGTCACGTCTTTATCCTTTGGAGTTTCTATCATTGGCTCTCCCCGAATTTGTTACAGATCGAGCCCTGATTTTTCAGCGTACCACCTGTAGCGAGAACCGTACCTGGTCAGAGGTAAAAGCGTCATACTTTAAGAGATTTGAGAGCGCGGACACAGCTTGTGACAAAAGAATAAGAATTCTCACTTCATCCCAGGGTGCGTCCGAAACTTCAGGAGATTACATCTCTCGTATAGTTTTAATAAACCAATCATTAGAATCTCCCCTCCGTTCTACAGATCTATTGAAGGCTCTAAAAAGAGGCCTAAATTCTCGGTTCGCCAACGCCTTAATCGCCCGAAGGCCTGCCAGTGTGGAGGAACTGGAGGATATTTGTTTGGAACTCGAAAGGTTGACACCTTCTGTTACTAAAACCTCGGTTCCTGGCTTTAGAAACCAACCCAGACCGCAAACAAATCGGATATCTTCAGCTTCATTTCACAGTTCATCAATAACTTGTTTTTCTTGCGGACGAACTGGTCACATGGCCAGAAATTGTTATACTAAAAGTAGAGCTTCACTACCTCAGAGAGGGCGTAAATTCAATGGTGTGACACCAACTAGCGTGCGTAATCTTAAAATGGATCTGACTCGACCACCTCCTTCCTTCGACGATAAGTCAAAAAACTAGTTAAGAGAGGCACTAGTTCACATTCCGACCCTTCCTCTTCCCGGGAATGGACTGAGTGGCTCTCGTCTGTTAAATTATTTTTCTCTACTCTTTCTGTCAATTCAGTTAAAATTTCTAATGAGGCCGACCGTCGACCTTACCTCCACTTTAGAATCTTCCATATTCCCTTTCGCGGTCTATTAGATAGCGGCGCGGCTGCTAACGTACTTGGTGGGCAATTGTATAAATCTTTTGAAGACGTCGGTGTGTATTCAACTAGAGAAACTCGTCTTATGCATGGTGTGGACAATTCGCCTATTCAGACCTTAGGAACCATCACCTTGCCTTTGTTGATTAATAACGAAATACTCAATACCGAATTCATAATTGCACCGTCTATCCCTGAAGGATTTATTCTGGGAGTTCCGTTTCTTGAAAAATCTGGTGTGGTCCCCAGATTGTTTCCAAAAGTTCAGCCTAGTATCCACGCAAACATATCGTTCGGAGTATCTTGTTCATCCGGGCCTAAGGCTCGATGTCTTAACTCCGTTGAAGATCTAACTACATCTCAATTAGAAACTCTTGCTACTATAAAATCTTCCTTCAATCAGATCGCCTTCGAAAATGTAGGGTTAGGACAAACCACCTTGGTTTCTCACGTCATCGACACGGGTAGTCATCCACCGGTCAAGCAAAAAACCTACCCCGCGTCTCATGTACGTAGACAGCAGCTGTGTAAAGAGATTGACGCCATGTTGGAACTCAAGGTTATCGAACCAGCTAGGTCGCCTTGGCTGAACAATGTATTCATTGTTCCGAAGAAAGATGGCACCGGAAGATTCGTACTCGACCCCAGAAAACTGAATGAGGTAACAAAGGCAGATTCGTATCGTCTTCCCAACATCAACCACATCATGAATAACTTACGTGATACAAAGTTTTTAACAGCTCTGGATCTGAGCCATGGATTTTGGCAGATGCCCCTTCATGAAGAAAGTCGTTGCAAGACAGCATTCTTCGTAGAAGGCAGAGGTCAGTTCCAATTTCGAGTGACCCCTTTTGGGTTGAAAAATATCCCAGCGGAAATGCAGCGTCTAATGGATCAATTATTCTCTGATTTAGGTGATCACGTGTTCTGTTATCTTGACGATGTATTAATATGTAGTCCAGATTTCGACTCCCACATTCGTACTCTCGAATTGGTACTTGAACGTCTTAAGGAAGCTAAACTCACCATAAAATTGAGCAAATCTGAGTTCTGTAAGTCATCTTTAAAATACTTGGGGCATATCGTGGACCGTGACGGCGTTAGAACTGATCCAGAAAAAATTAAGGTCATGGAAGAGTACCCTAAACCTTCATCGAGTAAAGAGGTTCGTGGTTTTATAGGCATGTGTTCATATTACCGTAGATTCATTAAAGACTTTTCAAAGATAGCTGCTCCCTTGTCACGTTTAACGAGTAGTAGATTTAACGGATCAAAATTTGAGTGGTCTCCGGAAGCCGAGGGGGCTTTTCTCTCTCTTAAATCTGCCATGACTTCTGCTCCTCTCCTGCGCCCGCCCGATTATTCACTTCCCTATATCTTGACCTGTGATGCGAGCGGCATTAGTATTGGTAGTTTTCTGTCACAAAAGGACCCAGACGGTAACGAGCATGTTATAGCATACCATTCACGAAAATTATCATCTCCAGAAAAGAACTATAGTACAACTGAGCGCGAGCTTTTAGCTGTTGTTGACTCTATCCATCACTTTCGGAGCTACTTAGAGGGAGTCCAATTCACTGTTGTCAGCGACCACGGCTGTTTAAAATTCCTTAATAGCATTTCATCACCTTCTGGCAGGTTGGCCAGATGGGCTTGTCGCCTTTCCCAATACAACTTCGATTTTAAATTTAAGCGCGGTTGCGAGAATAACTTAGCTGACGGGTTAAGCAGAATCCCTATTTCAGGAATATCAGTTCCTGAACCGTTTGTCAATATACAAGACGCTTGGTATAATAAAATCTTTAATTCTTGCTCCGAAAAGCCTCATCTGTTCCAGAACTTTATGATAAGCGAAAATCATCTTTATCGTTATTCACGTTTTAAAGGAGACCCCGTCTCAAACTCCAAACAATATTTTTGGAAGTTAGTAGTACCGTCTTGTAAAATACGTGGTCTTGTACTTAATTATCATGAGAAGAATTGTCATCCAGGTAGGGATAAGACTTACGAATTGCTTTCGAGAACTTATTATTCTAAAGGATTGAATGGTGTTGTCAAGCAAGTCGTTAGTGAATGTGACGCATGCAAAGCGTACAAACATAATAATCAGCCTCCTCATGGATTAATGTCATTTCCCAAACGTCTTAGTCGTCCGATGGAATCACTCAGTATGGATTTTATCGGTCCTTTCCCGATGAGCTACAAAAGAAATATGTATGTGTTCACAGTGGTCGAAAACTTTAGTAAATTTGTATGGGCATTTCCCCTACGCACAGCTACGTCGCAAAACATTATACAGATCCTAGAAGAGCGTATATTCCTTGCGTATGGTATACCGAAGATTCTTATCATGGATAATGGGAAGCAGTTTGTGTCTAAGCAATTTAAATCCTTCCTCAGCTCCCATGGCATTCAGGATCTACGTTACAACGCTTATTATCATCCTCAGCATAATAATTCGGAGCGTTTCAACCAATCAATTGTAACTGCCTTAGCCATGCTCGTCGGAAGAAACCAGAGAGACTGGTGTAGTCATCTTCCTAAAATCACTTCTTGCCTGAACGCTACAGTAAATATGGCTACCAAACACACACCCCATTTTCTTATGCACGGCTTCGAGTATATACCACACGCTTCATTTTATCGTCCGTTAGAATTAAATCAAGAGATACCAGTAGATAATATCGAACCTTTGGAACAACGAATTAATGATATTTCGCATCTTGAACAGCGTTACGACTTGGTGACTAAAACCCTTGTTGAAGCTTTTAATAAGAACGCTACTAGATACAACCTTCGACGAAAAGATCTCACGTTATCGGTAGGACAGACTGTGTGGCGGCGATCGTTTGTGTTGTCAAATGCTGGTAAATATTTCTCTAAAAAATTGGCGCCGAGATTCATAAAGTGTGAAGTGATACGAAAAATATCCCCAACTGTGTATGAATTGAAGGACATTGATGAGGGATCTGTTGGGAAATACCATGTCAAGGACATTGTAAAATTGTAATTAACGAGCGTGTCGTATTGTTGAGCTGACCAATGTTAGATTGTGTTACTCGCAATAGTGGAGGTACAGTCTTATGGTTTCGTCCTGTTCAGTACCCCACAGTAAGTAGGAGTTAAAAGGGAGAATTATCCAGAATGAAGCTTATTCTCTAATTTTCTGGTTACCCCGTAGCTTTTAGGAAGCATTTTTATTAAAATTGCAGTCTTCGTTAGAAACAATTTTCTAGCTTGATACCTTTAGTTATCTTGTAAGGTGTGAAATTTTATTCTTAATTTCTTTAATCCCTTTGAAGTATTTTCAATGTTATTGTGGAGGCGTACTGGTGGTATCAAAATTAATTGACCAGTAAGTGCGCAGACGCAAAGGCTAGGTCGGCCGATAGCAGATCAACGTGTTAACGAATTATTCAAATTTGATATCTGGATTCTCACGACGTACTAATCGTCAGTGTTCTAGTGTCTTCCTTTTTTTTGTTTCTTGTTGTAATTAGTAGATAGTATTGTTTTGCTAAGGATCATTCGTGGGTTAACTCTCTGTTAGGCAACCCCGAAGGAACCGTTATATTTTAAGTCTAAAGATACCTTTTCAAGGATAAAAATGTTTGTTAGATTGGGATCCCATACTTATTCATGATCTAAATAGGTTCAAAATGTTCCTATTTAAATTAGTTAATTGGATTCGTTGGTCTTGTGGGACGCTACTTGACATCGAATCTACCGTTGTATTTATTTTGTTTTGTATGTCTAGTTTCAATAGAATAGTGGATTTTTTCTGTTTTGCCGCAAAGTAATTGATTAAGACAGAATGGCGCCTAGGGTCGAACTTCGAAGAACAGAAGTTCAGCTAGCAGTCGAATATCATCTTTTGACCCCTCTGCATATTCTTGGGCAATGCAGAGATAGTTATAATTGTTAAATAAAATAAACATATATATATTTTTTCTTTAATGCTCCACACTGATCTCTAGTCTCTGTGTATGTTCTGATTCTGACTTCATGACAAGACATAAATTAAAGTAGATATCTCTAATAAAGTTTTGAGCAATTAGGGCTGTGCCTAAACCAACAAGTGAATGATCAATAAATAGTGAAACCTATAGTGCGGCCCCAGTTGACTTGCAACTGCGGCTAGAGGCAATTTAGCATCAATAAACACTAAAATTAAAATAAATGCACAGCTTAGGATAATTATTTTTGTGTAACATTCATGCAATCAATTTGTATAACCATAAAAATGTATTGTATTACTAACTGGAGATTAAGGTTAAATTTAAACTAAGTGATGTTGTTATTATTGATAGTTACTGATAGTGTTTAAAATTCGTCTAAAATTCGAACTTGTGCGAAATGAATTGATTGATTGATTGATTGACTAATATGCACAAAAAAATATTACAATTTTTTTAGGTATATCTTTTTGTATGTCGTAAGGACCAAATGAAAATGAAATAAGTATGATAAAATTTGTACTGTTGTTCCGATGCGTTATGTTCCTGCGATGTTTGCTGGAGTTAGCGCTATTGTCGACGTGTTTTGCTGCTGGGACGAGCGTCGTCGTGCCGAGAGAACGTGGTGTGCTCGATGCTCGTATTGTATGTGCTGGAGTTTTGTTGCCTCCTCAATGTTGTTGGCTGAAAATAATACAAATTTTATTAGAATATTGTCGTGTCTACTCTGTTTATGTTGTTCACTCTTCAGTTTGGAGGGTTTGAGAGATAAAATAGGGGAAAAAAATGTTTGTTGTACTATGAGTAGGTATATGATGATTGAATTTTAGACGCGACGATTATTGTTGATTGTTGCAAAGTGAAGAAAAATTGTTTTTGTAAAAATCTTGAAAGTAACAAATCGGATCGATCTTACCATACCGAGATGAATGTTGTATAAAAAATATTAATTTTAGTGTTACAATGCCGGTTTATCTTCCGTTGATGTCGCGATGTCTGCTGCCAACTTATGGCACGTGTCTGCTGCTCCGGTTGTCTTCCGGCGAAGTTGTCACTTGTTGATCTCGTTGTTACAATGTTACCGAAAACACAAATTGGAAGATGTATTAGAAATCGTACTATATAAGAATGTTACCTGTTGTCTTTGTCCTCGCCATACAATTCAATTATGAAAATTTTAGCTGGGTATCTTTTCTTTCAAAAAGAGTAATCCACAAGATTCGATAAAAGGAATTTATATGAGGCGCGGGCGTGTGTGTGTCCGAAAGACTATTGAAAAATGAACAGATAAAAATGGAAAAGAGTGAACGGAATGAACAGAAAGAACAGAAGAAATGAGAATTTATGCATTGAAAATGAAATATGATCTGGTGCGTGGTAATCCGTGATTTTAAGTTAAAGGTTATATAAAATTGGAATGGACTTACCAGCTCCAGAAAAGATTCTCGGTGGACGCCGCCTCGCCTTTGTCACAATTATACACGTGTTTTGTAAAATAAGAAGTACGCGATTTTACCAGAAATTTTGAAGGTTGCTGCCGTGCGTTCAGATATCGGGTCACCAGTGTAGCTCTCGAGTTGGGGGAGCTATCTGGAGTATGGAAGCTACTCCCTTCCAGCGCTGACTCCTCGCGCTGGGAATATGGTGGAGCCGGTTGGCTCTGACACCATGCAGCAGAGCAGGGCGCTCAGATGCTGGTTCCTGATTAGGTTAATTAGATGATAGAACAAACGCGAGTAAATCTAGACTTAGTTTATTGAATCAAATGATATGTGTTACAATGAATTACATGAATAAACGAATATAAAATAAATATTAAACTGATAGAAGCTAGTAAAGGCGTGTAGCGACAGGCGACGTCTCACACGAGAATGATTTCTCGTTGCTCGTCTGTAGGGCTGGAGGCCCTACGGGACGTATTGTCGCTCCTTGTTATAAGGTGACAATACGTGTGAGGAACAGTGGCGTTCCCAAGACAGTGGCGTGCCGCTACAATATACTATAACAGTTGTGTTACAAAATTTCCAATAAAGAAACTGAATACTTGCCAAATTTGAGTAGCTAACTGTTAATCAGCGTCTGTCTGGAGATGTTGTTGAAATTTTTTTATTTACTATTGTTGTAATCTGTATAATTTACATTTATTATTGGCAAATTTTAAATTAATAAGCTTTAGAATGTAGAGTTTAATTAAGTAAAGCAGCAATTGTGATGTTTAACTTAAATACTGCAAGGATGTCCTTGAGCAATATTGTAATTCTGGTAATGGACTGCTCATGGTCAACAAATGTAATTGTTTAAATTGTCATAATAATGACCTAATCCCCTTGATTTTTATGTTGCAGAACTGGTGAGAGATTACTTGTCCGGCTAGAATGTATAAAGGTGCACCTTGTAATTTTTTTTGTGTGTAAGAATAGGACTCGAGAGTAATGAATGAAAGGCGTATGAAAGGCGTGTATGGGACGGATGAACAGGTAAGGATGTAGGTGGATAAAGTATACCCTCTCAACTTTCTGCTCCTAGAATAATCATTTACGTATTATTATTATCTCTTGTAAGTATGTATAAGTTTCGATTGTCCAAGTGTTCAATTTTTTTCTATTCCTTTTGTGTTCTGGACCTCATGCTCTAAGAGTGGCTTAGCGTCTTTTCTTTTTTTTATTTTTTTCTTTGCAAAGATAAGCAAGGATGGGATGTAGCGG
Organism: Mystacides longicornis; assembly: GCA_963576905.1. NCBI lineage: Eukaryota > Metazoa > Arthropoda > Insecta > Trichoptera > Leptoceridae > Mystacides > Mystacides longicornis. The sequence goes on from OY756436.1 coordinate 11,329,165, forward strand.
GTAATATTCAAATGAATATTACACTGCGCATGTCCAGGATTTAGTTCCTTGATCGTCCGACGGAGGCGCTGTCTCCGCGGATTTGTTCAAGATTTTACCGACTGGTGCGCATCATCAATTCTGAGCGGGCATTCGTCATATAGACTCACGTACGTGTTCTTCTCCGCGACGCGAACCGCCATCATCGATGGCGCGTGTGTTTTCCAAAATTTGAATCTGCAATCATCGAGCTTATCTCAATTTCTAGACTATTTTTTTTAATCAGTACGCGTTAATATTGAACTATTCTATCCTTCGGGATAACAAATTATCCATTTTTTCACATAGTTAAGGGAATAATGTAAAGTATTGTATAGAGTTACTGCTGTAATGTTAAGAAAAAACTCTGATTGTGTATCTGTTCGTGTCGAATAGGTGGTCTTCCACCACTACATAATTCTTTGTGAATAAAGTGATTAAAGAACTGTGAATCCGTCTTTCCGTCATCTTGATCCTCGATTCTGTGTCCGAAGCATCACCTTCCAGTCTTCACCAGAACTCTACGCCAGATGAGACTAAAGAATTGACTGCTCCTAGTCCCCTGAGCTAGCCCGAGTACAAAGAGAGAGAGGACTTCGACAAGATTCAGTCAACGGTAAGAGTTAGAAGAATCCAGTATACTTCGATAATTGGCATCAATAAGGTCCCCTGCTACAGTAGGTGTATTAATACAATTTGTTATATAATTCATTAAACAACAACAAAGCTTTGACAGACAGATGGAAGTGTAAAATAGTTATCATGAATGTAAAACCGCATCGCCAGTTGAGTATTCTGATCGAAAGCGATTCTGCGTCCATCGTCATTTATATAGAATTTTAAAATAAATAACAACATTAATTAAGACAACGACACAACAGTAATAAACCATCCAATATTAAAAATTCACACAAAATTAAATAAATAAAATAATTATGGATATATAAGGAATATGGATATAGTGATGAAATAATGAAATTTTTTGCCAGGTATTTGTTCAAGTTGTTAAAGTTTTTGAACTTGTTCAAGTTGCGAATTGCCACCCTGAAGTGGAGATGGGCGGGCCATGTGGCCAGATGCCCGGACGACAGATGGACCAAAAGAGTGGTGGAGTGGCAGCCTAGACAGGGCACTAGAAATGTCGGCACATCCCAGGCCAGATGGGCGGACGACATCGCAAAGATTGCAGGCCGCACGTGGATGAGAGAGGCTCAGGACAGGAATGATTGGAAGGAGAGGGGGTAGGCCTATGTTCAGCAATGGACGGAGACAGGCTGACGAAGAAGAAGATTTATTCAAGTCTAAAATGTATGGGAATGAAACTTGATGGGCAGTCCTGTTGGTATAAATGCGGCAGATAGGCGGAAAAATACTTGTAATAATATAAGTAAGGAGTGAATGTTAGCCCACTGACTAAAATAAATATGAATAATTTGTGGTGGTTTGAACATGTAGAAAGAATGACTAAAAGGATCTATAAATCTGAAAAAATGAGCACGATTACATGACCGACTCAGAATGATACGGACCGATCATGTCGGTGCCGTCTTACAGGAGGGTCAAGTCTGGAGTAAAAGGAATAGGAGACCATGTATGTGGAACATTATGCTGTTGAATTAAGCGAAAGAGGTGTGCCGAATAGGAAGGAATGGACTCCCTACCTAACCCTTCCGGGAAACGGCGTAATGGGTAAAAAAAAATTTTTTTACCAAAAAATATCTTTACATCATAATATAATAGATTTAATATTTTTTGCTCTGTTATTTCTTCAGTGCCGATGAAAAATGTTCCTACAAAATAATACGTGTTCCACATTCCAATATAGCAGGATACAAAAACTTGCATGGAAAATGTTTTTTTTTACTCTCTGCTTTATGTACATAAAGTTGTATGCCATGGGAATGAATTATTGAGTGAAATATGGAAAATCATGTGATTGTTGCTACAGATTTCCATATGGGGTCCGACATACATACTTATATGTTACAGTCGAAAACCAAAACTCGTAAAGTCTTAAATCGGAAATATAAAGAATTTTGAAACGCGCTGGGGTTACTCTGCATTTGCATCGTGATTCCGATCCAATTGCAATTTCAATAACGATGTCATTATGGCATATAGATTTTGGTGGTTAAGCATGAAAAGATTTCCACGATTGGTCTATTTGAATTCGGTATTGCTTAGCGATAAAAAAATAGTATATATTATAAGGATTTATTTATATACTATCTTTCCCGACAGACGTTGTCCTGTAGTCCCAACCAGAGGCGGCCCGTTCATATTATGTGCACCGCGCCCCTAGAAACAAAAAGAGTGTATTAATATATTTGGAAATAAAAAAAAAAAAAAACATATTAAACAAAATAATCCGATTAAGTTACTAATAAAATAATAGATAATGTTAAAATATTTCTAAAACATCCATATCAGGAGGGAATAACGTAAGCGCGCGCACACAATCTACTTCACCTATGAAGTAGGTACCGAGACGAATGTGCCCGCTAATTTATTGACTTTGCGGTAGAGTAAGTGGGATGGGCTACTGTAAGAGCGGCAATCACGTATGCGAGAATGAGAGGGAACTACCCGCGATGGCGTTGGCGCGTCGCAGATAATCATTTCCATACTAACTTAAATATTGTATTTTATATCATTTCTCACCCATTTTTTTTTCAAATTTTTATTAGTTATTCCGTTATCCGAAGCGGAGAAGAATCCAATAAATCAAACATGAATCTGTTCAGCCGATCTCGAGTTATAAGTGTTTGCACTAACCCGACTTTAATTTATATTAGAGATTGTACAATTACTTCATCTAAGTACTTATATTGTATATATAAGTTATGTATTATTGTATATATTAAGTTATGTATTATAAGTTATGTATTATTGTATATATATATATATATATATATATATATATATATATATATATATATATATATATATATATATATATATATATATATATATTATGTTATTATTGTTATGTTTTTTATATTCAGTCATGAATAGTATAAAAATACACTCCAAATGGAAAACCATACTTTAATAATTTTAAAATATATTATAATGGAGAGCTCTTGTTGCCTCCCTATGCCCCTGAGTGGGGTGTAAAAGGGAGTATTGATTGATTGATTGATTATAATATCATCGTGTTGTAACGTTAATGACAGCAATATTTGAAAATATTCAGTTAATAATTATTACTGTTTTTTTTTTTAAATTTCGGTTGACTTAAGAAATAAATACAAATCTATATTGGCTAGGGATTACCCGATCTTAAAAACATAATATGTTAGTCAAATTTCATTTTCATTGAAAATAAAGTATTTTTTTCATTAAAAATCTCTGAATACCAATTTTTGTATTTTCAATTTTACCAATAACATTTGAATATATAAAATTTCTACTTATTCATCTAATAGTTTCTTAGATACAGAAGCAAAGCATGAGCTAAGACTTCTCAGTAGAGAATTTATGAAAGGGCTATGACGTATATATTTTATATTCCGTACAACAACATGTGACTATGATAAAGTGTTTTTCAGAAAACATTGAAAAGGAAATATGAATTATACATAGAAATATTTTCAAGTTGTTTTACATTCTATTATTGCGCATGGTGTGGGAGGAGGTCATAAGCATTGAGCAAGATCGAGTGCAATGGAGAGCTCTTGTTGCCTCCCTATGCTCCTGAGTGGAGTTCAAAGGGAGTTTCGATTTGATTGATTGATTCTTTTTATTAATTGAATATACTACAATTTATAATTATACTCTTAATAAAAAGTTTTTTTGTTCTGAGAATTATTTGATTAGTTTTGAATACTCTTGATGCAATATTTGAAACAGTTCTAACATTCATCAAAGCATACAACTCTTTGAGCTATTTTTTTATGAAAGAGCACGCACCTGCTAAGATAGCGTGTGGATCAAATTATTTGTCTATCGCTTCTGAACAAATTAGATAATAAAAGCGAGAAAGGAACATTAGCATGTAAATCTGGCGAACATTAAAAAACTTTGATCATTTAACTCAACAACCTTAAAGTAATAACCCAATATTGCCTCATTCTAAGCAAAAGACTTCACACATACTTTACGGCTCTTTTCGGTTTGGTTCATTACCGATCGCTACCGACAAAGCATTTAGGTACGTTGAAAAGATTCTAATCAATTTTTTAAGCAAAGATCTTTTTTTTTAACTTACTTGGTTTCAATTGCATCATGTTTTAGCAACTTTTTTAAGACCCTTTCCTCCTTGGTTGAGATTTCAGACCCTCCCTTGCACAAATATTGTATTTTTATAGTGGAATAACTCATAAAATCATGAGAAATGTATTATATTGTAGACAAATACAAATAAATTAAATTATGATTAAAATACCCATTTTTTCGATTTAGAAATCACACAAAAGAAAAAAATACATATGATTTTCTCCGTGTATAGGTACTTCCCTTCCCCTGTGAACCCCACTTTCAACTCCCCACATCTGCATTATAACTTCGCGTGAAATCGAATATTCCGAGTGCATTTAAACCAAACGAAAATAGAGCTAGAGTTGTAAGGAGAGTTTCTTGATGGTTGATATTATGAACGCTAATCTGTCATCGCCTAAATTAGCTTGTTATTGTTTCCATGATATCTAATACCAGCCATAAAATAAAATATGATCTGTTTCTAGATTCGGCTCTATGTTCGTTTGGTGTAAATGCATACTAACGTAACTGATCTTCATTTGTCGCCAAAGACCGAAAATGATCCACGTTTGCGAAACATGCCTAAGGCAAACTTAGATGTAAATAAAAATATAAAGCTTTACGCATACACGCTCAGGTATATATTACAAAACGGAATCAGTTATCTTGGTAAAGGTGTGCAGGTGGGTAGAATAATTGAGGGGATGGGTATGAGTAAGCTGGATCAAAGCGTGGGAAAGGCTGTACAAACATTGATAGTTATTATGAATGGGACGAAGTTCAAAGTAAGTTCAAAGTTTTCAGCAGATAGCGCTTACCCTTTAATCTTTCATAACTTTGGTCGCAGTTTTAATAAACTCTCCAAAACCTGTCTATAGAATCTCAAACTCCCAACTCTATGTTTTAAGAAAATTTGAGTATTACCAAGGTGTTGGAAGAAGCGATTTTCGTGGCTAAGGAGTATTTGAGAGTGGACGGAACTAAAATTGTGACCATTGTGACTAAAGACAAAGACAACCTGAAAGAGACGTTTAGCCGCCTAGAGAGGGCGGCAAAGAGTCTACATAGGATTAACTGTATACGAGGGAAAAACAAAGTACCTCATATCCGATCCCATCGCCTCCACATCGCATATTGACTCCCTCTCTGTGGGAAGTTACACATTTGAGAGAGTGGACAGATCCACCTATCGGTCACTGATAACAGGGGCGTGCCTAGGGTTATCTGGGCACGCATGCAAATTATTTTCGAGAGGTCCATAAAAGAATAGTACCTACACCTATATGAAGAGACTCCGAAAGTTAAGTTAATCTCTCTATTATCACTTTATTAACCGACCTCGGTAGCCCAGTTGTACTGGCGTGGACTTCAAATTACGAGGTCCCAGATTCGGGTCGGGTCAGAGTTTTTCCTTAAATTTGATCTTTTTGAATAAACTAGGTATATTTTTTTCTCTATCGCAATCATTAATAGCTCTGACATACGATCTTGTGTTTCTCATATAAGTATGAATTCGTTTTAATGCTCAAAACGCACGTTCTGCATGAAGCGCTTGCTGCTGGTATGGTAACGCTTAATTGGGATAATTTAATCAGTTCCGAAAAAGCAACATCCAGAACATTTTCGTTGATGAAATCTAACAATTGGAAAACATTAAATGATTTTAGTTCTGGAGATGTTAGTATACAGAGATGAGATATCAATTGATTTTTAAGTTTTTAACACTCATGATTTATGTTTAAAAAATGAACTTCAGGTAATTAAAAAAAAGCGGTTATATAACCCTAAAAATGAAAAAAATAAACAATATGGTTAAGAAATTAGTAGAATAAATAAATAAAAAATGGCCTGTTTTAAATGATGTCCAATGTCAGCGATCTCCTGATGCACAATTTTCACTAAAGGTTCACAGAAAACTATAATTATATCAAAAAGAAAGCATTGAAACAAACACAATCTATGAAACCACAAACCAGTTTAAGTATATCATGCACAATATTACGAAATTTTAATTTCTTATTATTTTTAACAACTCCACAAAAAAAATGTAAACAAAGACTTAATGAGCTAACCTCAAAAAGAAAACATTGCATCAGCTGTGACATTGATACGGTCAAAATATTACATCTAATAATAAATAAAGCACCTGCGTGAAGTTTGCCCTAAGTTAGAAATCAACCAATGAATCTTTCCAATTAATCTTTTAAAGCCCGGCCTCTATGGACTTGCAATTTTTTCATATAAAAATGAATTATTGAGGCATAACCATAGAGACGTGTGTATGAAATCTCGCATGTTTCTCGCGGAAATATCCAGACTTTTGTGGTGGAAAGAGTGCGCAACATAAAGCCCGGTAAAAGCCAAATAGGTGCGAGTAGGTCACTGTTGCGGTACCTATGCAATTCATTATAAGTAGTTCGTTATTATAGTCGATTTTTGCATACGTACGGCGTACCTATGTATGTAAATACTTACTTCTATTAGGTAATTGTACTTTAGTACGAAATACAGGCGGCGCGAAATTTGAATTTTGTGTGGGTTAATAATTTATCTTTCTAATCAGTTTCTTGATTTTTCTGTTAACAGAAAATAAATTATATGTACTTATCACTGATTTCGCTACGCATGCCAGGCTTTTGGGCTTATATGGAGGTACCGCCCCTGAGTCTGATAACAGCTACTAATGAAATCAGCCAAAAAATTGTCTCAGCCAATAGATGCTATTTTGGTCTTCAAAAGCTCTTTAGATCAAAGCTGCTCTCGAGAAAGTCAAAGGAGCAACTGTATAAGACCATGATCCGACCGGTACTCACATACTCCGCGGAAACCTGGCCGCTGAGTAAACGTGACGAGCAAAGGCTTGACATCTTTGAACGGAAATTACTGCGAAGAATCTATGGACCAGTCAGAGATGGAGAACACTGGTGCATTCGGTATAACCGCGAACTTTATGAAATATATGATGATGTCAACGTCGCAAAATTCATAAAGCTCAGACGACTCCGCTGGCTGGGCCATGTTCAAAGATCTAGCGAACCGTCCGTCCTCAAGGAAGTTTTCTGTGGGAGACCTGATGGAAGGAGGAGCATAGGGAGACCCAGACTGAGATGGCTGGACGGAGCAGAGAGAGACCTCGGACTGAAGGGGGTGGACGACTGGCGGAGCATGGCGGAGGACAGGGTGGCATGGAGGTGTATTCTGGAGGAGGCTTAGACCCACACAGGGTTGTAGCGCCACGGATGTATGTGTATGTATGTATGGAACCAAAATCCTGGAGGATTTTTGAAAGCTGCCGAAGATAGGGAGGTCTACTCCCAGGTAATAGTCGATGTCAGGGGTACACAGACATGACACAACATTAGATGATACGACTGTTGTTGCTATGAATGTAATAACTCTTGTATCTTATCCATCCAGAAAACTGCAGCCAGGCCAAGCAAAAGGAACCCTAAGGCTAGTCCCTTTCACCTGTCCCCTGATCTTTTGGGAATCGCCACATCATTTAACATATAAAAACACCTAAGTACCTTTTATTTACTGTCCACAGTTTTTTAAAAATATATAAATTTTTATTCAACCCGTGCTCTCCACCTACCTGTAAATACATTTCGTTGTTTAAATATGTTCCGTAAATGAAATCAAAGGTATTTAACGAGAAACGTAGGTAACAAGTTATTTCTACTTAATTTTTAGAGGCATTAGTTGTTAGATAATTCTTTAACAAGTTATTAAACAAAACAACATTAAACTTCATTGCTAATGCGCATCGTTATCCTCCAGGAAAAGCAGTGAAAGGTTTAATGTCCTTCCTGAATGAAACGTTAAATAATAAAGAGATTAATGTAGGTACAAGTTTTTCCTTGTTTTGATGTAACTAGGAGGCAAATGGTTACCTTCTGTGTAATATTCGGCCCTCTTCATCTATACACTTGATCAAACGAAACGTGCGAATAATAGACAAAAATGTATAATATTCGTCAGCAAGTTGGACGCGAAAAACGCGTAATTGTATTAATTGCATACCTACGATGTTCAACTGTGGATAGAAAGGACGAAAGGTACGAAACTATTTGCGTTGTTCTCTACAAATTTGTAGATGAATTTCATGAGAACTAAAAGAGATAGAACAAAAATTGCTGGATTTAATTAATCTTTGCTCTATAATAGGTATATTAATACTTACTTAATCCGCTTTCACTACCTGGGTGGAGCATGTGGTCGCCACAAAGCCTCGCCAAGCATCCTATGCTATCCTGGGCTAGATCCAGGGCATCATTCCAATTTAAGCCGGTATCCCGAAGGTCTTCATCGTAAGCTCTCTTGATCATGAGTCTTGGTCTACTACGTCTTCTTGTACCACCCGGTGTATAGAATAAGCTTCCATAATCTATGGACTCGGGGGACATGGTCAAGTCTACGATTCAGGATAACCGTTGTCACTGGAGGTTGCATCGTTCGTGAACGGACGATTTCATTTGTTATAAAGTCCATCAATTTTATCCCCAGCATTATACGTGAAGGAAAAACTTTAAATATTTTAAAACATTTAGATTTTAGAAGCTTCTTATCATTTGAGAACTCGCGTTTCTCTGCACGTCACCATAAAATAATGACCTTTTTTTGTATCAATTTCACTGTTTGTTTGTATATAAATGTTAAAATAAAACCTTGGAGAACAGGCGCACGCTGCGTGATATGTCTTTCTTATATAAAATATCTCATAACGTAATCGACAGCAACTATCTAATAAGTAAAATTCTTTTCAACTGCCCAATCAGATTAACCAGGACGACACTTACTTTTAAACAACCGAGGTGCAGCACTAATTACCTGCAGAGTTCTTTCATTCATCGTTCATCGGATATTTATAACGCATTTTTTGTTGGTATAAACATCTTTCATGTATCCCTTTCTATGTTTAAGAGGTCCATAATTGGATCCCTGATAGGTTCTGGGTCTCATCGGGCATAGGCGGGGGTCCTCCGATCCATTGTCGTCTTCCCTTTTCCTCTTTCCTTACCTTTCCCAATCCCCATACTGGTGTTCATGTTATATACATACATTATATGAGGGTACTGCTGCCGGGTGTCGGGAGTTCGTCATGACGAGCGTCGAGGTATGCGCCCTGGTGGGTTTTCAGGCCCGGCGGCGAGCCCGCCTAGCTTTAGTGTTTTTTTTTCTTATACTTGATGGTGTGTAGTGTATGTCGAGTGGGGAGAGGAAAAACCCTCCAGATATTAAAAAATAAGTAAGTAATGTCTGCAAACTTTGCTGGTTTATGTATTGTACTTTTCATTATATTTTTACTATTTGTTAAAAAAAAGCTGTATGTTTGCAAAAATCTGAAAAATAAAAAAATTAAAAAATTATTTTATATAGACGCATATAATATTCTTTTGTTTATCTGTGGTCAAATTGAGAATAGATTAATATTGTTTGTCTTTAATAATAATAATAGTAAAACTTTTTGCATATCAACATTTCAAATTTGACGTATCCATGTCATTGTTTTTTAAAGAATTTTTTGAAATAGCGCTCACTCAGTCTTTGACAATGAAACCTTTATTAAACTTAAAATCAAAACAAGGAAAAACGTGTAGGTACATTAATCTCTTTATTATTTAACCTTTCAAACTTACCTATAATTTTCATAAGTAATTCGATTTTCGAGCACTGGTCGACCACTAGTATAATAAATTGTGTAATAACACCTACAAAATAATCTACTTTAATGACCTAACTTAAGTTACAGACTAAAAACCAACAAAAAAAAATAATCCTTATCTTCAAAATTCTAACAAAATATTATTTTTAACAAATTTCCGTCAAATGTCCACTTAAATTTATTTTCATATAAAAAGATAGATTTTCTATACCATCAAGGGTTATTTGCTCAATGGCATAATAATGAGAAGATTCCCTTCACATCGTTCAATAGGAAAAAAAACTAAAACTTTGGTATTTTAAACTAGATTTTATAATGAAAAGCAAAATTGAGACAGTAAAATATCAGCAGAGATAAAATAAATAAAAATAGTTTCTATGAAAGTTCATCAAAAAAGTTTTAGCACAAAATCGAATTACTAATTTCATTTCTGAAATAACTTTGTTGTAGCTTGGCTGAAATTCCCCAACACTTTTATGTTATTATTTATTTATTAAAAAAGTTTGCAAAGCCCTAAATAAAGTCATTTATATTCAAATAAACTATTATTATTTGCTTGTTCATTCGCTTTTTTCCATCGATATTAATAATGGTGAAACAAAGCCGTAATATTCAATTACGCTTTCGAATGAAATATTAATTAAAGTCTTTTATGAATGGAAATAACGTTTTTTTAAGTTTATTAAAATTCGAAAAATGGCTACATTGTGTTATTTATGAATAGGATTTAAAAATGATTGTATTTTACTCATAAATTGATTAATATCTTTCCATTACTTATTACGTAAATCGATTTATTTATTTGAGAGCTCTTTGATGAGTTAATCGAGTCTTCACTTTGTGCTACTACGAATTATTTTATTACCATAAACATGTTTTCGGAAGCGACTTTGTCCATCTGAGGAAGGGAGCAATCGCTCCCAAAAATAAGATTTTTTTTTGTCCCCTTTGCACTCGTCGTCGAGTGATTCGGGAAAAAACATAATTATAGTTATATAATAATTTGTAGTAGCACAAAGTGATGACTCGTTTTACTTTTACATCAGTGAAAATGGACTACTAACATGAATACTACTACCTCGTTCGAAGCTATCAACAGTGTTGAATGCTCATATAATCACCAACACATTTGTATATAGCATCTCTCAAAAGCATAGAATCTGGTTGACAAATCATTTTATTCCATTGAAGATATTATGCTTACTGAAACAGAATGCATCATTCAGCATTGATGAGAATTATCTCTTTATTTCTCCAACTTTATTCATATTAAAATGCTTGTGCTGTGTCGCTACAATCGGTTCCAATTTTTGTAATCATTGCTTCTGTTTTATTAATGTCTTTTTTCTGTTTTATAAACTGACGATGCTCTAATTTAAGACCCTTTGCATCTGAATTAGAGCAAATCTTTAATTTTTGAACTTTTGTACCTAAGCCTTGTGTAAAGATTGTATGTTTATGTTTTGTATTTTTAAAGAAAAAATAACAACTAATGACTCTAACAATTCATTGCTAATGTTCGATTTTTAATGCATTTTGTATTTTTCTTGTTGATTGTTATTGTTATAAGCACTCTATCATGACGTGCCCAAGTGCCCTTAATGGGTCTATGGCGCATGCAAATAAATAAATAAAAAAAAACGTTTCAAGAAGTATAATATGTTCAAAATATATACAAATAGTCAATATATAACATAATTTTGTGAACAAGTAACACTTTTGAAGTCTTTCACAATAACCAGCTTGTCGAGTGAAAGCGGAAATTTGAGGTTTTGAGTTTTGACCCACGACTTTGTGTGTGAATACATGAGTCGACGACCCAACCGCAAGACTACTAAGCTTTGCATATCATCATGTTTTTAATGAAACATTTAAAATAAAGAAACATTACATTTTTATCAGTGTTTTTGGCTTGCGGGAACGAAAAATTTTATATTCTTTCATATTATAAAACCAACACAATCATACCAAATGTCTCATTTTCATTTTTTAGTTTCGTGTTCATTCTCTCGTAAAATAAAAATGAAAAAAAAAATTCTATGTTCATATTTTGGAACGCTATGAAAAAATTAAATTACGTTCTAATGGTGAACATACGATGCGGCCATGCAATTTTTTAACAGGTTTGAATACAAAATAATAATGTGATTTTTTTGTCAAAACAATCCGACTACATTCGTTTGATTGTCATTTGTTTTTGAACGTTTGTCGTCTGTTTCAAATTAAGTTGCCGGGTCGTACAAACAGACTGACGTTTATATTCGCCAACATTCATTTCAAATTTCCATCAAGTTTTAATATTTGTTCCTCTGAGACCTCATAATGAAATTTTTATGAAGATGGTTCATTTAAACTCGGTGATGTCGCTTTCTGTATATTTTGTTTTTATTCATTCCTTTTTGTTTCGTAAGTTTTTTTCGCTAAATGCGAAGAATTATTCACCCGTTGCACGAAAAACGTTGAATATTAAATACTAATATATGTTAGTATGCATATTCAACGTTTTTTTTCCATGCGATGAGCCATGTATGGTGTTCCACAGGGGTCTAACCTGGATCCCCTAACTTTCAGTTTGTTTATTAACGACTTTGGCAATATCATAGCATGTTCAGAGTATCTGCTTTAAAAGGATGATCTGAAGCTTTAAGAGAAATAACGGACGTGTTAACTTTGCAAAAAAATATGCCTTGCCTTGACTTCCTGGTCTATAAAAAAACATTTTTTTTTCAGGGCACCTAAATGTCATGTTTTGACCTTTGCTAGAATCCGTAATGTAACAAAGGCAGGAAATAAAATGAGTGACATAAAATTAGCTAGAACAGAATTTGTGGAGGAGTTACTTACGTAACAAACATTTTCTTTGACCCCATATCAGTTAAACAGTGCCATTTTTTAACAATAAAAATTTATAAAAAAAACTAAATGAAATTCCAATAAAATCTAGATAAAATTCCAATAAAAACTAGATAAAATTCTAATTCCAATAAAAGTTCATGAACAGTGCAAAAGAACTTCTGATAAAAAATGTATAGAGCTATATAAAAATAGATGTGCTAGGATAGTGATTCATAGATAATTTTAGATTAATTACCCTTTACTACTTAAAATATTATCTCGAACAGATTGTGAAATTTAATGTGTACATCCATTAAACACGCAGGATAAAAAAATCCCCTCCATATACTCTATTGTCTCCGCGTTGAACTATATACATAATATACTTTCTAATTTATAAATAAATAAATTTTTATTCACAAACTATTTTAAAGTGGATGATCAGCTTACCGTGAGGTTGCCGGCTAAGAATAGCACCTCTGCTCTTTTTGCTGGTTTTTCGAGCATCCTGTAAGAGGCAGGAAATCGAAAAATCAGATCGGAACCGTGAGGTTGACCACCTCACGTCCTTAAACCTCAATCGGTCAGAAAAGGCACAGTGAGCCTCGGATGCTTCGAGCGCAATGGAGAGCTCTTGATGCCTCCCTATGCTTCTGAGTGGGACTTAGGCCCACTGCGGTGTGCGGGGGGCCTTTAAGGGAGAGTGAATGAATGAATGAAGATGATCAGCTAGTGCTAGAGAAACTAAGAACTTCTTATAATCCAAGAAAAAATCTGTTGTGCTGCGTAATATCCAAAATCCTAAACTGTATCCTTTAATTTACGTAGATACCTCTATTATTACAGCAATCTTCCTAGACTTTAGTTGTAAAAAAGGGTAACATTATTGATTCACGGTATCTTATATAATTCTATCGGGGTTTCATGAAAAAAAACGGATTTCTTTACTACTTAGGGGATGGAAAAATCATGGTAAGGTATGTGTCAATATACATGAATACTCTTTTTGTAATAAAACTATCGGGTTCCGGACAAAAGGTCCACGTTTTAAAATTCCCACGAGATATTGAATCCAACGACAAAAAGGCACATACAACCTACACATAAAATATACAAAACTTAGAATCGTATGTTTTTTTTTGTTGTTGTGTTAAAAGCTGGAACTAAAAAAGCGATGGATTGAATGTTCAATAACGTGATTTTCAATGTAGTTTTATTTTATTGTAAAATACGTATTACCATTTTCATAAGTTGAAATGTGATGTTTAGAGAAATTTGCTATCGCGTATGTAAGAATTTAAGTTAAATAAAATTGTTCTTCTAGAATGTCTTTTATAAAACAATCAAATTTATGAAATATTAGAGATGGTTGAAACTAATTTAACAAATTCATGCTTCTCCCATAGTGAATTCTTAAGATAACATTTTTCTTTTAGTGAATTAATGTAGTTTAAATCTTTTTTGTGTCAAATACATTAAGTACATTGCAGTAGTGTTTGTAATGTTTTTTTTTAATATTAGTATTCGCCTCTCTTTCTCTATACATATAAACTATAAGTGTGGGAAATTTCATACTCCTCCGTCCGCGCAATTTCCGTAAAAATGGTCACAATGAGTTTTCTTCACGTATTAATATTATATAGATAACAATCTGGTTTCTACATAGGAAATATTCACCAAGTGATATTTTCTTCATTGAGAGTTTAATGTGTCCTGTAAGACGTAGGAGTCCCGTCCTGTCCTAATGAGTCAATCAATTTTGATTATTTAGCAATTAAGAGATTCAAAATGTTTTATTTAGGCATCGAAAAACATTTTTCATACATTTTCGAGTGTTCTATTAGGATCGTATGATAAATTTGTTAATCATTAATGATGTTGATTTTTGCATTAAAAGTGCAGTCGGTATATAAAATAATTAGGTACCTACCTACCATTAAGAAAATTGGCATTGAAAATGAATGTGTAAAAATCTAATGATTTTAATGATATCGTATGTTTTTAAATAAAATAAAAATAATTAGGTACTCGTTTATCTAGTCGCATTTAAGGTTTGAAATAGGTAAGAATCTTATATGTGAAAAAAAACTACTTTTTAAATAATTAAAAAAATCACTCATTGAGTTGCAATATTTAAAAAACCGCAAACTGCTCCATTTTTATCACCATACAATCTCCATCTATGTAACCTTTACAAATTGGACTTCTAAAAATATACCTAACTACAAATCGCCATTTGTGGCCACGAAGCCTTCCTTTACGGATCAAGACAAGTGTAATGTTTGCATTAAAATTTGGTAGTACCTATATTGTTAAGTATTTTAAATCGAGTCAATAAAGATATTTCATAAGCGAAAAATTTACTTTTAATATTATCTTTTTCTACATTACTGGCGACTCATTCTTTTGGGAACGTATTCCGCCGTGATTGTACCTATTATCTCTTTACAAACATTCGACGAATCTAGTGAACACTTGAGTCAAAATAATAGCACTATGTGCATCTACACATACGCTCTTCAGTAGAAGAGTTTCTCCCACACTCCTGAAGTGTTTCAAGCCGCGCTCTGAAGCGATTGTATTGTGAGTGATAATTATTATGGTCTGTACCTTCAGGCTCTCGAGAGCCAAACAGTGCGCTCTTAAGTGGAACAGCTTCGATTATTGCAAGAGATAAAGGATGATTAATTTTGATGTGAAAAAACGTTCGAAATTTTCTTTCTTTAACAGCGTAAGGAGGTACCATCTATCGTACATCATCTTACCGTAATAATTCGGTAAAATAATATGGGTTAAATGGAGTCCATTCATCCAACAACATATAAAATAATGTAACACAATTCACATGTGAATTATTTCCTACTACACCGACATCTCTTGTTTTTTTTAAGGTATGCAACTATAGATGCACCTATTGTTTTTATTACAAACTTATGGCCCGTCAAGCTTTATCCCGCATCAGAATCAACAATAATTATTACATAAGGTAATAAATTTAATTAAGTTTTTATGCCATAAACTGTATTTAATTCGTGTAATAAGTCAAAAATATTTTTTTATTCTGGATTAAGTCAAAGATCGACTGGCGGGTCAGCTTATATTAAATAGAGTATCTAATAAAACAAATATAGTTTACCAATTTCGAAATTAAATTTATTTTCACACCAGAGACTGATGCCATTGAATCGCACTATCCGCCACTACGTTCAAGTCCCCAAGTACCTCTTTGATTTGAGCATTCGTTTATCAAATGATCGATTGTTTGTGTCATCTCACATGCGAATGCTGGTGGGTCAATCCATTTCCATTTATGTAGGATTGAAGCGGTACAGCCTATACATCACATCTTATTCGGTTGAATCTAAGCTGTATCTTTCTGGGCTGTAATAATTTAGAACCAGGCAGTTCTCCTGTTGGGTCTCCTACTAGGTTGTTGTTACTTCCTGTCGAAGTGCAACAAAACAATTTCAACGTTCTTCGTCTACTTCCACTTCCTAGAAAGTCGATGTCCAAATATCGTTCTTTCTTCTGTGTGGTCTGCCTGCTGGAATTATATCATTTCTGTATCTGCTCTTTCTTCATGGTCTCTTTGGAAATGTCTTTTAGTTTTGCTCTCTTTAAATTGCTGTTACGCAAAATCAACCGCTATTAAACTAATACATATATCTACATAGGTACAGACGCGAGGTTAGGTAATCACATAAACAAAAGCGAATAATTGTCGTGTTGGTTTTTTTTTTTTAATTTTCAAAATCCAATTAATTACTCCTCTAGGTAGTCAGTCACAGCTTGAATAAACAATTAAAACCTAAATTTAATGTCACTTTATTTTCATATTGTATCAGTAGTAATTTATTTTTCACACTGTGATTAATAAAAAAATAACGCTTTTGTTTTTGTAACGCAATTGTTTTTCGCCGAGGTCGGTTTACTCATTAGGGGGCGTTCAAGTATTACGTAACGCAATTTTTGAAGATTTTTGACCCCCCCTCCCCCCCATGTAACGCGCCGTAACGTTTTTCTGTACCCCCCCCCTCCCCCCCCTAAATGTTACGTAACACCCAAGAGACTATTTTTTTACTGAACTCTTGTAAAAAAATAAAAGGGTTCCTTTGCTAACTTCGGAGAAAAAAAAATACTATTTATATGTTCCATAAATTTATCTTTATTTTTTCTTTTGCTGTTTTCCAAATGCTGACAACGAAAATAAAATAAAAATGACGTAAGTATAATACAGTCGAGGGATTCCCCGTAAAAAATAAAAGATTTGCTAACTTTACATACAATGCAGTCGAGGGACTCCCCGTAAGACTTAAACGAAAAAGGTTCCTTTTTCGCAGAGCGAAAAATTCTTACGCTTAGGGTGAAAACACGTAGAAAGCCGATTCCGACCGGCGCAAAGAATGTTGTATATGGTTTCAATGCATTTAAATGGGCATGCCGGAAAGCAGGTTTCTGCTTTTGCTGTGCGTATCCCCATTCAACTGCATAGAAACATTCTTTGCGCCGGTCGGCGCGGGTCGGATTCGGCATTCTACGTGTTTCCACCAAAAGCTTTAACATCGGAGAACAAAATAAAAATGACGTACGGTACAATCGAGGGACTTCCCGTAAAACATTGTCGAAAAGGGTTCCTTTGCTAACTTCGGAGAAAAAAAATGATGTACAGTACAATCGAGGGACTTCCCGTAAAACATAAACTAAAAGGGTGCCCAACTTCGGAGAAAAAAAACAAAAATGACGTACAGTACAATTGAGGGATTCCCCGTAAAACATAAACGAAAAGGATTGCCCAACTTGGAAGATTTATTTCCCAATTTTTTTTATTTAAGAAAAAAAAAATACCGTTACGTAACGAGTTGTTCGAACCCCCCCTCCCGCCCTCGTAACGCACAGTAACGTTTTGCAAGACCCCCCCTCCCCCCCAAATTGCGTTACGTAATACTTGAACGCCCCCTTAACCATTGTTTCAATCAGTGCTCCCGAACCAGTGTGCCGTGATCCAAATGTAGTGTGGAATAATAATTATTATAACTAAACGATTTTTCCCGTGTCTGTATTTTTCTGAACTTAGTTTAAGATATAATCACGTGTTGTTGAACAATATATCCATGTATAATATGGTTGATTAACAAATTAGATAAAATAAATTTCAGCTAATTTATGGTTGTGGTTGCTTTCATATACAATGTTTAGAAGTTCCTGCTACTAGAACACAGATACGTAGAAAAAGTCGATCCAAAGTTTGTGGGCGTTCAGAGATTCATACGTTTGCTCAATGAGTTTTAAGTGTTCGCACTAACCCGACTTGCTTTTATATTATTACTTTATTATTAATACCTTATTGGACGATATTAAAATATCGTATGTACATTGTATAGCGCGCTTAAAGTTCGCGGCACTAAACGGCGCTATAAAAATTGACAAATTATTATTATTATTTTTGCTTTTGGTGTGCCGTGAAATTCTAGAAATAAATTTGATAGCCATAGATGAGAAAAGGTTGCAGCGTACTGGTTTAAATTAACGAAAATGAATTTAGATTTTTTAACATATTATTATGTCAACACAGACGTTGCAAAACGTTTAATATTTCACGCACAATTTTTCCGCAATATTATTTACACCGCCGCGGCCGTTAATAGATTTTAATGGTGTTTCGTTGCTCAGATGCGTGATTTGTTTGGATAAAATAGAAATAATATGTACTGTATTATGAAAGCGAGGCGGCCTACCCCGAACTACCCCTAGCCTATTTATCATCTTCAATTCGCCCTGTGTTAAATTTACCTTACATCTTCACTACCCCTTTCTCCACAGCTGATACAAGAAGTAACTGATATCCCACATCAAACAGCTTTCCACTTGAGATAGAAATTTTGTGAAATAATAATAAATTACTCTCCCATATTTATTTTATGTACTTCTCACAACCGATATTAAATTCTTCTAAATCAAAGCTTTTAATTTGGGCCCACATTTCTTCTAAGATAGTTACATAGGCATCAAATATAATAATTAATTAAGTTGGTCTGTTAATTATATTCTTCTTGGGTGTCGCTTTATTTAATTTTTAAAATTCGTCCGTTTTGTCAGTTTTTTCGTTGAAACACTTAGCTCTCACGAATTTTTTCGAACATAATAAAAATTAAAATATTTTACTAATGATAAACTACAATAATTATCTTTGTTATGTAAGTCCATGTTATCTAATTTTCTATCTAATTTTCCATTTAAGAATAACATGTATTCGTGAGAAATCTATAAAATAAAAGAAAGTCGGGTTAGGGTTAATGCGAATACTTATTAATCGAGAACGGCTGGATAGATTCTTATGATGCTTGGTTTATTGGATTCTTCATCTCCACTCCGGATAACATAATAGTTATTAAAATTTGAAAAATTGTTAGCAAATAGTATAAAATATTAAAGTTAGTTTGGGACGTATTTATTGTCAACAACGCCATCTGTGAAAAATTCCATAACAACACAATTTTTTTATTTACTTGACAAACATCAAGTTACAAAACGCAGATTTTTGATAGAAATTATTATTACAAATATTTTTTTTACATTCAAACATATTTTAAACGTCCAATCCAATCCAAACTCCCTTTACACCCCACTTAGGGGCATAGGGAGGCAACATTTTAAACGTATTTTTGTATAAATCATAAATTCGAAATCAATATTCATAGTAAGGACTACAGGACAACGTCTGTCGGTAAAGTTAGTATAATATAAAAGAAGTATTGATTAAAGATTTTTTTACAAACCTACAACTATTACTACTCGATGTCAAATTCATTTACATACATTCTCATTAAGTTTTTAACAGTTTTGCTGCAGTATGAGTTGGATAAATTATAGAGCGGTCTTGGGTAAATTGCCAAAAAGAGAAAATATAACAACTCAATTGCACCATTCTCATCAAGAGTTTTTCTGTTAGAAAAAGGTGGATGTGTTAAGTCAATGACGAAAACTCTTTCGTAATAATGTATTGTCGAAAGAAACAATAATATTTCGAACAAAACAAAAACGACTTTTCACCCGAAGCTAACTTTTTAGTTTAAAATCTACTCGTAAATGGGGCCAACTATAATAATGTGATCCTGTTTCGAAAGTAGAAGATGTTGGAGATAAGTGCTGATCCAATAATGGAACTCGACGAAACACGAAAATGGAAAAGAAATAAAAAGAAACTCAATTTTATCAACAAAGTTTTTCTATTCATCTCCATAGAACAGTGATACCTATGTGTAACCCACTAGTATTTTACTCCCATTGTCTATTATTTTCAGCTTTATATCAGTGGAAGCGATACTTCTCCGTTTTCGTTTCACTAGGACTTTAGCTGAGTATCTTGTAGCTGTTGTTGTTAAACAATCGCTTCCCCTTGGTATTTGAATCTCTGTTTCTTAATTAAAATATCGTATACAGACCTATACAATCCACGGCCCGAGTCCGGTATGAATCCACGGAGCTATTCACGAAACATTCTTAATATTATAATGTTTCCCGACATGTTGAATAATATGTTAGAGTGAGATTGTTAGTCATTCGTTTTTACATATTCCTGAAAAATGGTCACAAGAATCTAGACATAATTAGAACGTTGTGCACCAACAAAGCCAATAGGCAATAAATATGAGACATTAACAAAAATGGATATATTCATATCCTGGCGCCAAATACATGACAGCAGTCGCAGTCTTTAAATTTGTTTGCTCAATATTTCATTAATTATTATTAAATATCTACTTGTTGTGTACATGATATTTTTCGACATGTTAAACATATCGACAATGCTCATGATTAGGAGTTTCGAAGACTTAAACATAACCACCTAATGGCGAACGTTGTTAACTTCAAGTGATCACACTAAGCCAGCCTTCGAAATAACAGTAGAAAACGGCCGTAAGCCCGTAGTGGTTTGTTCCATTTAAAAATCGAACATCAGTAATGAATTATTCGTTAATATGATCTTATTCAAATCTTAGGCATTTCCAACACCCCCACAATATTAAAAAAATAATCTGAGAATCTTTTCAACTAAACGCTTCTGAAATTCTTGACGCTTTTGTTCATGCCAGAGTGCTTTAAAACATACCATTTTTCAAATAGGTAAACTTTTTCTTCTTCTCAGCCTTGAACCGTCCACTCATGAACGTTGGCCTCCTCCATGTTCCTCCACTCCCGTCTATCCTGCGCCATCTGCATCCATATCCCACCCGCAAACCTCACTAGGTCATCTCTCCATCGAAGTTGGGGTCGTCCGGGATTACTTTGGGATGTTCTACGGCGCCAGCAAAAGTTTCATCCATTTGTCGTTTGGGTTGCGGGCAATATGACCAGCCCAGCGCCATTTTAATATGACCAGCCCAGCGCCATTTTAATGTGGAAAATAGGTAATACTTGTACAAAACTACTTAATGAATTAAATGATAAGCAGATAAAAAAACATGTCATTCTAAATTGTTTTGTCGTAATTTTATGCCAGGCTTAGAGATTAGCCGGAAGTGATTCTCAAAAAAATAATTTGTAAGTATCAAATGGTATCTACCAGTAAAAGAGCTAGAATTCTACGACACTATAAAATTGGACACGAGAGGGATGAAGAAAGAAAAGATAAAATTTGAGGTTATGTTTTTTGTTATTATTTTCCTAGGCTTGTCACTCATCAATCAATGTATGGGTTACCTTTGAGTTTTTTAGGGTTATCTTTGTACAAATAACCCAAAACTGTTCATTTTGTATTGAGCGTGGCCCAAGGTTGGACATCTCTGGTATACAGTGTTTCTCACAGCTACCTCTTCTCTTTTCAATTAATTTTCTTGTCTCTGATCTGTTTGATTTTTACTAAGATACTGAAAAATCATTGAATGCTTCTATCAGTCAATCGTGTTCCTGCTTTTTCTCGCCTGTTTTGGTAATATAAAATGTGTTCTTCTAGAAAAAAAAATAAATAAAAGAAAAATTTAATACGATTGAGCTATAGTTTAGTGTATCCTAAATCATACAAATAAATAATCGCTATATTGGGATTACAGAAAAAGAATGAAGGAATTGCATATTTGAATTGTTAATTTTACAAATCGATTGCATGTAAAATGGAAATGCTAAAAAATACTTTCAATTTGATAAAAAAAATAGTTGGTAGTGTATGGCAGGAATACAAATGCTTTCACAGTGATAACAATATGTAGGTACCCACTCTGTTTTTTTTTTAGCTTGAACAAATATTATAACAACACTAATGACCCCTTAGATTTTTAAATGGTATTAACAAACCACTACGGGCTTACTAAGTTACTAAGTCTGGATTAGTTTTATCAATTTACGCTAACATCGTTCGCCATTAGGTGATAATTTGCAAATCCTAATAATTATGATAATTTTAAACATGTTCAACGTGCGGAAAAATCCATGCCCCGGGCAAGATTCGAACCTGCGTTTCATTTCTGGAGAATTGATTTAGTTAGAATGATCAAACAGAAGTTAGAGCAGAAATTTTCATGCTCTGGATCTAGCTCTATCTAATACTATATACCTTTTGTAAAAATAGTTCTTTAAGTGGTACACACAGTGTTCGAGAGCATTCGAGAGTAGTCTAGTGTCTGCTCTAAGAATCCTTCAACCAATCAAACTAATGAGAGGTTATTAACCGATCTGAAAATATTTAAGTGTTTAATTTTTTTACCCATCACGCCGTTTCCCGAAGGGGGTAGGCAAAGAGTACGGACTTCCATTATTTCCTATCAACACAAACCTCTTTCGCTTCTTTCAAACGCATAACATTCCGCATACATGCTCTTCTATTCCTTTCGCTCCTGACTTGGCCCTCCTGTAAGACGGCACCGATATGGTCGGACCATGCAATGCCATGCATGTCATTCGAGGTCGGCCTCGTCTGCGTGCACCCATTCTTTCAGATTTATATATTCTTTTAGTCATTCTCTACTCGTTCATTACTATTAGTCATTATTTCCTCGTTCATTCTTTCTACATGCCCAAACCACCTTAATTTATTCACTTTCATTCCAGTCACTACACTAACATCCACTCCACATTCCTTTCTAATATTATCATTCCTCACCTTATCAATTCTATTCCGCATATCTTACGCAGTGATCTCATTTCTACAGCATTTTTTCCAACTTTTAAATTTTCGGAATTAATATTTTACCAACATATAAATTTTCGACAACAAAACATTGACTTATGAATTTTCAACTAACTCCATTCAAGCATCGATAAAACTCAACGATAAATTTAATGATCTTCGTTAATGTCTTGAATATAATAATAAACACATTTTTTTAAGTTTTTTCGACAGTTCCTACTTTTGAGTAAATTGAATGAAAAAACAGAGTACTTTGCTGAAATTTTTAAGGGTTTAAATCGTTAGGCCATCATCCACTACTTAGCACACTGAAAAGGGCATGTGAAGAGGAGAGGTGCCCTAAGATTATCGTAGCGGATCCATTGTCGTGACATTATGAGAGCAACCCTTACCTAACCACCGTGAAATCACTCTGTTGAGGGCTGCTGGAGAATTATTATCACAACTTTTCCATCCCCCATATTAAGAGGTCAGCACAAGTAGGTAGTTGTGACGAAGCAACAGCGTAATTGTACACCATACATCTCTTTTCATGCGTTGCTTAAGAACTAAACTTTTAGCAATTTTATAAATACCTTCTTTAAAAATTACAGTTACCCATATTCTCGAATTTAAGTATATGATTCATAAACTTTTATTAAAATAAACTAGGTACCTTTTTAATTTTACACTTGCACAAGCATAGTATAAACAATAATGCTTTAATGGGTATTAAAAAATGTTCTTTAATGATAATTAAATTTGCAAATATCTTCAAATTTGTAATTTATACAAATTTATGTTTAAATTATGTTTGAATGTTAAAAAATTATTTCTGAAAGCTTGAAAGAAATTCTATTTAAATCTGCGTACCAACGTTTTGAAACTCAATATTCAATTTTATATTATTTGCTATCCATTTTTCATAATTATTCTGCTCTCCGGAGCGGAGAATAATCTAATAAAGACTCATTTACGAGAAGCATCTTGTATAAGCATAATAAAGTTAGTTATTATTTATTCGTAAGCATGTTTTTTTTTTATTAATTTAATTTTTTTTCAATAAAGGCTTTGTATTATTATTAATAAACCATGCATCATTAAAATCTGTTCAGCCGATTTCGATTTTTAAGTGAATTCATAATATTACATCGTACATTCAATTTTATTGTGAAATTCCGCATAGTAAAAAAATCAGTCGTTTTTTTTAATGAGTTCTTTTTTATTCAGTGAACTGGGGGATTTTGACATGGTAGGAAGGAGGCCATTAAAACTTCGCGAGATCGATCGCAGTGAAGACCTCGTGTTGTGAGGTCACAAAAAGAGAATAAATTGATAAAAAAAAGTTACTATAAAAAGCTGTTCTTCCTCCCATCAGGGTCCCGGAGACGAGGAAGACCCTCTCATACTGTGTTCCAATCCTTCGAAGCAGAGCTGAGGAATCTGGACATGGTGTGGGAGGAAGTCATTAACGTTGCGCAAGATCGAGCGCAATGGAGAGCTCTTGTTGCCTCCCTATGCCCCTAAGTGGGGTCTAAAGGGAGTTTGGATTGGATTGGATAGTAAAAGAACTGTTTGAAAATTTTTGGGTAGGTAGGTACTCGAGGCAGGCTGAAAACTTGTATAACAACTCTCGAACTACTAGTTTTTTTTTACCTACAGTTTTGTATTTATATTATGTTTGGTTAACTGTATTAACAATATCAATGTGGGGAGGTATTTTGTGATTGTCATCCTATATTTCCACATTTGAATAAGTTCCAAAGTAAAAGGTAGTCCCGGTCGTATCTAAATTGTCTTTTGTCTACTCATTTTGTAGTTTCAATTATGTTAAAAATACGTTATCGAATTACTTCGTTGCCCGTTGCACAATCTTGGTAAACAAAAATTAAATTTGTTTAAATACTTTATGTATGCGCTTCTTTTGGTTTTCAATTTGGGGCTAGGTTGTGATACCTTAAGTTCTTGTTTAAACATATAAAGTGAGAATTTATTGATAACTAGCTTTCCCGACAGACTTTGTCCTGTGTTCATAACTAAGAATATTGAATTCGATTTTTTATAATAATAAGCTTATTACCTTTTAACCAATGTAATTTAGATCGATGCATCTGTTTGAAACCATAAATTTTCCATCGACATTCTGTCAATCGCACCAACTATCAAACAACTGACAGTTCCTGTCAAACTTTAATATAATTTAAATTTTTCAAATTTGGAATAAAAAGTGTATTGTTAAAAGTAAGAAGGTTACTTACTTAGATTTTTATTTAATTTTCTTATTTTTCACGCAACTTTCTTGATTTTTTCTTTCATAAGAACCTTCTCCTGATAAAAGCCAACACGACAATAAAGCATTAGCGAAATCGGTCCAGCCGTTTAGGCGTGATGCGATGACCACGTAAATAGCTCTTCATTTTGATATACAAGACTAGCTGACTCGACAGCCGTTGTCCTCTCTTAACCATGAATATTGAATTCCAATTTGTAATTGGGTACAATCTTAAAAAAAATGGTGATATAGTATTCTTATATTTTCAATAATAATAATATAAATAAAATAAATTTACAGTTCTCTTTACAAAGGTGTCGGTATAGCCGGCGGAACTTATTGGCAAAGGAATTTTTTTTTCAGTCAACCGGTCCCGTCCAATCTGAGACAGGATTCCAACCCCGAGTAGAAATTTCGAAAAACTCCGACCTGACCGAAGATCTCGACCTCGTAAAACTCGTTGGGGTCAACTGGGTCCAAAAAGCCCAAGATGGAGCGGCGTGGAAGGAGATGGAGGAGACGTTTGACCATCAGGAGAAGACGGGTATAGGCTGAGAAGAAGAATAAGAATATATATGTAGATAAAGTACTCTTAGGACACTTAGTACATTGGTTAAATTTTCTGCTCTTGGGGTACCACTTTTGTCTTTGTATTCACCCGCTTCAAATAACAGAAACAACGCACCTCTACATAGATATGTATGTGTGGCACACCGTTAGTCGGTCAGTGTTCTAGACTAATATGATGTAAGATTTTCGTTTAATCATATGAAAACAAAAGCCTGTAGGTTTAAAGGAAAACATTGGGAAATATTATTAACTTGTTCGTTATTCTTTAGAAAAGGCTAACGAATAAAACCTTTACAAACAGACTTCGTAACTTTATTGTATATAAAAGGTCCTAGAATAACAGTCAAATAAATTCTGCTTTTAAAACTCTTTGAAACCCGAAGTTACTTAACATTATTACACATTGTTTATTTGAATAATAAAGTCTCTAAATCCGAAATTTTCTACCTACGTGTTTGAATAATCGCGTTAATGTTTAGGAAACTAATAATATAAGCATTACAATTTAAGAATATTATCACGTACAAGCAGACATTTTCAGTTTACAAAATTTGTTTTTGTGAAATATCTGTTACAAAACTATAAAATTATATCTATCCTTTTACAAAACATTTTTTTTTTAAATTTTAATTCTTATTCGCTCCCAGTGTGGAGAATGCAGATGCCACGAAGTTCCTCCAAGCCCCTCTATCTTGCGCCAGTTGCACAGCTTCAGCCAGCATCTTGTAAAACCGCAGTGAATGCCCCTTGATGTTTAATTTTGATCTGCGTTGTCTTCTTTTCCCATCCGGATTATAGAAAATCCAAGAAAATATATATGTACATGTACAACCAGCAGCAAAACCTTTCAAACGCCGGCCGGGCGTAGAAAAAGTTCATTAATAATAATTGTCCTTTATATCCCAAATATTCTCGATACGGAATCGGTCGTACAATATTTTAGTTTTTATTACTATACTAGCTTTCCCGACAGACGTTGTCCAGAGGTTCTAACCCGAGGCAGCCCGTTCATATGTACAAAATGTGCACTGCGCCCCCATAAAAAATACATAATTAATTAGATTGAGTTAAGCTAATAAAATATCAACATTAAAATATTTCCAAAACATCCATATTTTATTCGTATTCAAAACTCGGCGGTAACAACGCGAGAATATAATATGCGCGCGCAGATATTCTACCTCTATGTGCCCAATGTTGACTTTGTATGAAAATAATATTGGAGTAAGTGGGATGGGCGGATGGGCTACTGTAAGAGCGGCAATTACGTTTGCAAAAATGAGAGGGAATGAGAGGGATCATAATTTTGTTATGGCGTCGCATCGTAGGAAAACGGTTCCATATAAACTTTAATATTATATTTTATACTATACATTATGAATTTTTTGAACTTTTTATTAGTTCTTCTATTATCCGGAGCGGAGAAGAATCCAATTAATCAAACACCAGAAGAATCTGTTCAGCGGATCTCGAGTAAGAAGTGTTCGCACTAACCCGACTTTAATTTATATTAGAAATTCTTTAAATGAGGTTTGGTTCATACATAAGAAGCATATTATTATCTACAACGCATGCAAGTTCTTAAGGAAATATTTAATTTATTTTTGATTACTTAGAGAAAAACGCACAAATCATTGATACAACGTTCACATTATAATAAAGACACTAATTATTTACTTCAATTAAGATCCGTAAGGCTCCGCACTTTGGTCATATAATGGGAGGTGAAAAATACAAGGTGTTACTATTCGTCTTGAAGAGAAGGCCAAAGGGGAGACGGATGGAAGCAACTTTCCTGCTTCAGAACAAGCTTGTATGAACTGGACTGAAAACTGTTGGGGATTTGCTGAGGGCAGTTGAAAGCGGGAATGCGTTCTCTCAAGTGCTCAGGGGTAACCGATGGGACAACAGAAGAAGAAAAATACTAACCACCTACTAAAATACTTTTTATGTAGGTGTATTGTGAAAGAGCCGTTACGTGAAACTTCAGTATTGTGTTAGGAATGCCATAAAGAGCTCTCTTATGCCTCCTAGAGACGGGAAACATCATATTTTACTGTGTTTCTTTTCCTTCGAAGCAGGGTTATGGTATTCGGACACGATGTGGGAGGAGGTCATGGACATCTTGTTTGATTGGCAGTCTTGTTGTCACAAAGAGTGGAAAAAAAGTAAGTTATAAAATCGATTTGCAGTTTTATTTTACAAGGTTGATAACTGCGGAAAATTTGAAATTTCTTCCCGATGAAGGAACATTTAATCAAGTATCGCATATTTCTTCGATATAATGTTTCTCGCGGTTACTTCTTTTTTTCAAAGTGAACACAAATTAAAAGTAAATAGTTGAATTATTTTTGTCATTATGTACCTAAGTTAAATATTTTTCATAAGGCTAGTTAATGTTTTAACGAAAATACAATTTACAGACTAACATAACCAATTATACCTAATATGGCTTTTAAAAAATTTAAGTAAGGTACGAAATTAAAATGTGTACGAATACACCATATCAGGTATTATATTTAATCTCGGAAAATGTATACAGGCTTACAATTTCGTAAGTAACATAAATTTCATTGAATTTAAAAATGATTCGTATTCAAATGTATGGTAACTCGCGTAAAATTCTGAATTTCCTATTGAAACTACAATATGTAGAGGGACCGCCATATTCCGTGAACGTTTCCTGACAAAAGGATAGGATATTGAAAAGGAAATTAAATGGACTCGCCGATATTCAGGCAAAGGATATTACCAATACAACGCAATCCTCTGCGACTATAGTTATTGTTAACTTTCCATATTTTATTACTTGTATCTATCTATGCTCTCTTTTAGACCCACTTAGAGACATAGGGAAGCTTATTTTAAAGAAACAAAATATTTAGTTTTTTCCACAATTTTATTCAGCTAACCGGTTTTCGAAGACCGTACGTCTTCTTCGTCAGGCTAGTAGATGTTAACTAAATTACAAAAAGTGATCCAACAGAAAATAGAAGCTATATAAATCAAAATTAGAGAGACAAAACAATATTATTCTTACACACTAGAAAGAGACAGAAACAATGCGAGTGGTCAAACAAAGGCAAGTAAAGATGTTATTAAGTGCTACAAAACAAATTTTTAAACGGAGAGAGTTAATAATAACAAAAGACATTGTCGTTAATACATAGTACCTAATCCATACCTCGAAAACTGATTCTATATTATTATTATATTTAAAAGAGAAAGTTTTTGTTTATTTTTTTTTTTCCCGAACATAGATACATAGCTGTATGACAAAGAATGTAATAAGAAAGAGGAGACAGGGGTGGAGAACTGATACAAAAAAAAAAAAAATAATAATAATGTTGAATAATCTAGCATAGACCTCCAAATAAAAAATATATATTATAACAAAACTATAAAATTATTTTATCTTGTACAGAGACTTAATATGTAATGTATTATACATGACATGGAGCAAAAAAAAAATAATAATAATAATATTAATATTATTAGTATTATATAGGTAGGCATATTATGTAAATTATAGAAATGTTTTATCGTGTACAAAACAATAGGCAATTTATTATACAGGGTTTAAAACTACTATCCAAAAGCAACCTATTATACAAGACCATTTATTGTACAAAAAAAAAAATAATAATAATAAGTATATAGGCCATAGGTATATTATGTAAATTAATGGAGATATTTTATCGTGTACAAAACAAAGGCAATTTAATATACTGGACATAAATTTAATGTACAAGGCTTAAAGTAATAATAATAATAGTAATAAATATATAGGGCATAGGTATATTGTGTAAATTAATGGAGATATTTTATCGTGTACAAAACAAAGGCAATTAGATATACAGGACTTAAAACTACTGTCGCGAACACTTGTTTTGAGTATGAATACCTACGTATCCTAAATGAATTATCACAAACACAAACACTGATTTAGGTAGGTATGAATATCCGTATCCTAAATGAATTTTCACAAACACAAACACTGATTTAGGTAGGTATGAATATCCGTATCCTAAATGAACTAACACAAACACTTGTCGAAGATAATATTATGTAGGTATATCCCATATCTTGTCGACGCTGCCGACTGGGCTGATGTGGTGTAGTGGAGGCCAGATGTTCACCATCCCTGGAGTGTATCTGAAACAATAATACAGCGGTGCGGTATCAAAGGCCATAAGGGAGAGAGCACGAAAAAGTGATAATGTTAGGATCAATTATTATTATCAAAGAATAATCAGAATTTTGGTATTGGCTTTAATAGGGGCGATGAGTTTTGTAAATCTAATTGATCATTGAGTATGATTTTGTTCCTATCCAGTTTTATTTTATTGATTTCTATAGTCTCTAATCTATCTAATACTCTACCTTTATCGCACTTATGTAAGATTTTGACGTCTGTGTCCCAATTGCAAACATGATTATGGTTATTCAAGTGTTCTGAGAAAGAAGATTTATCATTCTTTAATCTATAACTAGCTTCGTGCTCTTTTATTCTGCTTTTAAAATTCCTGCCCGTTTGTCCAATATATGACGCATTACAATTACTGCATGATAACATATACACTCCACTATTGTCAAACTTGTCTACTCTATCTTTATTATTTACTAGATGTGTCCTTAATGAGTTTTTGTTATAAAAAGCTATTCGTTTCTTATTTCCTTTAACAATTTTTGACACCTTCTGTGAAATTCTCGGTATGTAATGTAATTTAGCCCATTTTTCACTGTCTGATTTTTGTATTATATTAAGCCCCGGTGCTATCAATTTTACTGATCTTTTCCTTATTTTACGTTCTAATAATTTAATTATACCATTAACAGGGTAACCATTGTTTTTTGCTAATACTTTAATTGTGTTGATTTCTTTGTTATAATTCTCTTTAGATAAAGGTAACTCTAGTAATCTGTGTAATAATGAATGAAATACTGACATTTTATGTGAAATGTGATGGTTTGAACTGGCGTGAATTATATTGTCGCTGTATGTTGGTTTTCTAAAGACATCAAATTCTATTTTATTGTTATGTATGTTTAATCTTAAATCTAGAAAACTAATGCTGTTTCCTCCCACTTCCATCGTGAATTTAATCGAGTCGTTAATCGTATTGAGGTTCGTCAGGAATAAATCAAGTTGACGTTTTGTGCCAGTCCACAGACCTAGTATATCGTCAACATATCTGTAGTAAAAAACAAGATTCTTAAACATGGGTAGTATCGATATTTTTTCTTCTAAATAGTTCATGAAAAAGTCTGCTAAAAGTGGAGAGATTGGTGAACCCATTCCTAACCCGTCCAATTGTCTATACCACACTTTGTTGAATTGGAAATAATTCTGATCAATACAAAAGTTAAATAAATCTAATATTTCTATTGTATGCTTTGGGTTAAGGTTTTGTTTTTCTAAATGAGTTTGGAGTGATAATTTTAACTCTGTTATAGGAACATTGGTGAAAAGGCTTACTACATCAAATGATACCAGTATTGCGTTATGAGGGACTTCTACGTTTTTTATTCTCTCAACTAATTCTAATGAGTTTTTTATTGTAAATTTAGGATTATAGTTGCAATTATTTAGTAATATCGAATTTGCTTTTTTTGCTATTTTGTAAGTCGGTGCTGTATAAAAAGATACCACTGGTCTCATGGGCATGTTGTCTTTATGGACTTTTGGGTATCCTGATAATCTAAGACACTGGGGATTCATCTGTTTGTATATTAAATTGTCGTTTTTACCGTGAAAAATTGTTTTGTTATTTTTTATAAAATTTGCTACTTCCTCATTATATTTTTGCGTGGGGTCATTGTTTAGAGCTATAAATTTATTGTCCAAAAGAATTTCTTCTACTTTAGATATATAGTCGTCTTTATATAAAATTACAGTGCTGTTTCCCTTATCTGCTTTAGAAATTATTAAGTTATTGATAGTTATCTTTTTCTTTATATTGCTTAGAGTCTTATCATCAAAAGTCTGTGTGGGTTTGTTGTTTACGTTATCTAGAATTATATTTTTAACTATGCATTTGTCGTCTATGTCAATTCCTAAGGCTATGTCACAATCTATGGCTAAACTTTCTAAATCTTGCTGTTTCAGCTTTAAATTTGGACAGTGTTTCAATCCCTTTTCTAAAAGTTCCGTTTCTGTTTTATCAAACATAACATAGGTTTTATTTATCAATTTATCGTAAAAAGTGATGTTTTCAGAATTTGATGTGCTTTGATTCTCTACGTTCTGTGCTAAACTTAAATTATCTAGTTTTTTAACCTGTTTTGTATATTTTTCATGTATTTTAACATTGATATTTTCTCTAATATTCCTATCTAATAAATCAAAATCCTTTTTAGGTAATCTAAAAGCTAGTTCTGTATGTACGTAATATAAATAAGTACTCACATTATCTCTCCTGCTGTATAGGTGTTTCAGTTCGCCGCGCAGCCAGTGTCTCTTCGCCATCTCGATGCTTCTTCTGGCAGCTGTTGTCTTTGAAGAGCACTTTATATTGACGAACTTTGGCACTAAGTTATAATGTAAACACTCACGAATAAACCACATGTTTTGCGAGGTAAACCGTAATTTCTGGATCAACTTTTTGTAAATATCGGTCAATTTACGCGTACAAGCGGATTTAAGATAATTTATCTTTTCGACCGTGGCTACTTGGTGGAACATACTTCGAACTTATTTTAAAGAAACAAAATATTTAGTTTTTTCCACAATTTTATTCAGCTAACCGGTTTTCGAAGACCGTACGTCTTCTTCGTCAGGCTAGTAGATGTTAACTAAATTACAAAAAGTGATCCAACAGAAAATAGAAGCTATATAAATCAAAATTAGAGAGACAAAACAATATTATTCTTACACACTAGAAAGAGACAGAAACAATGCGAGTGGTCAAACAAAGGCAAGTAAAGATGTTATTAAGTGCTACAAAACAAATTTTTAAACGGAGAGAGTTAATAATAACAAAAGACATTGTCGTTAATACATAGTACCTAATCCATACCTCGAAAACTGATTCTATATTATTATTATATTTAAAAGAGAAAGTTTTTGTTTATTTTTTTTTTTCCCGAACATAGATACATAGCTGTATGACAAAGAATGTAATAAGAAAGAGGAGACAGGGGTGGAGAACTGATACAAAAAAAAAAAAAATAATAATAATGTTGAATAATCTAGCATAGACCTCCAAATAAAAAATATATATTATAACAAAACTATAAAATTATTTTATCTTGTACAGAGACTTAATATGTAATGTATTATACATGACATGGAGCAAAAAAAAAATAATAATAATAATATTAATATTATTAGTATTATATAGGTAGGCATATTATGTAAATTATAGAAATGTTTTATCGTGTACAAAACAATAGGCAATTTATTATACAGGGTTTAAAACTACTATCCAAAAGCAACCTATTATACAAGACCATTTATTGTACAAAAAAAAAAAAAATAATAATAAGTATATAGGCCATAGGTATATTATGTAAATTAATGGAGATATTTTATCGTGTACAAAACAAAGGCAATTTAATATACTGGACATAAATTTAATGTACAAGGCTTAAAGTAATAATAATAATAGTAATAAATATATAGGGCATAGGTATATTGTGTAAATTAATGGAGATATTTTATCGTGTACAAAACAAAGGCAATTAGATATACAGGACTTAAAACTACTGTCGCGAACACTTGTTTTGAGTATGAATACCTACGTATCCTAAATGAATTATCACAAACACAAACACTGATTTAGGTAGGTATGAATATCCGTATCCTAAATGAATTTTCACAAACACAAACACTGATTTAGGTAGGTATGAATATCCGTATCCTAAATGAACTAACACAAACACTTGTCGAAGATAATATTATGTAGGTATATCCCATATCTTGTCGACGCTGCCGACTGGGCTGATGTGGTGTAGTGGAGGCCAGATGTTCACCATCCCTGGAGTGTATCTGAAACAATAATACAGCGGTGCGGTATCAAAGGCCATAAGGGAGAGAGCACGAAAAAGTGATAATGTTAGGATCAATTATTATTATCAAAGAATAATCAGAATTTTGGTATTGGCTTTAATAGGGGCGATGAGTTTTGTAAATCTAATTGATCATTGAGTATGATTTTGTTCCTATCCAGTTTTAATTTATTGATTTCTATAGTCTCTAATCTATCTAATACTCTACCTTTATCGCACTTATGTAAGATTTTGACGTCTGTGTCCCAATTGCAAAAAAAGAGAATAAAAGAGCACGAAGCAGAATAAAAGAGCACGAAGCTAGTTATAGATTAAAGAATGATAAATCTTCTTTCTCAAAACACTTGAATAACCATAATCATGTATAATTCTAGATAACGTAAACAACAAACCCACACAGACTTTTGATGATAAGACTCTAAGCAATATAAAGAAAAAGATAACTATCAATAACTTAATAATTTCTAAAGCAGATAAGGGAAACAGCACTGTAATTTTATATAAAGACGACTATATATCTAAAGTAGAAGAAATTCTTTTGGACAATAAATTTATAGCTCTAAACAATGACCCCACGCAAAAATATAATGAGGAAGTAGCAAATTTTATAAAAAATAACAAAACATTTTTTCACGGTAAAAACGACAATTTAATATACAAACAGATGAATCCCCAGTGTCTTAGATTATCAGGATACCCAAAAGTCCATAAAGACAACATGCCCATGAGACCAGTGGTATCTTTTTATACAGCACCGACTTACAAAATAGCAAAAAAAGCAAATTCGATATTACTAAATAATTGCAACTATAATCCTAAATTTACAATAAAAAACTCATTAGAATTAGTTGAGAGAATAAAAAACGTAGAAGTCCCTCATAACGCAATACTGGTATCATTTGATGTAGTAAGCCTTTTCACCAATGTTCCTATAACAGAGTTAAAATTATCACTCCAAACTCATTTAGAAAAACAAAACCTTAACCCAAAGCATACAATAGAAATATTAGATTTATTTAAGATTGATCAGAATTATTTCCAATTCAACAAAGTGTGGTATAGACAATTGGACGGGTTAGGAATGGGTTCACCAATCTCTCCACTTTTAGCAGACTTTTTCATGAACTATTTAGAAGAAAAAATATCGATACTACCCATGTTTAAGAATCTTGTTTTTTACTACAGATATGTTGACGATATACTAGGTCTGTGGACTGGCACAAAACGTCAACTTGATTTATTCCTGACGAACCTCAATACGATTAACGACTCGATTAAATTCACGATGGAAGTGGGAGGAAACAGCATTAGTTTTCTAGATTTAAGATTAAACATACATAACAATAAAATAGAATTTGATGTCTTTAGAAAACCAACATACAGCGACAATATAATTCACGCCAGTTCAAACCATCACATTTCACATAAAATGTCAGTATTTCATTCATTATTACACAGATTACTAGAGTTACCTTTATCTAAAGAGAATTATAACAAAGAAATCAACACAATTAAAGTATTAGCAAAAAACAATGGTTACCCTGTTAATGGTATAATTAAATTATTAGAACGTAAAATAAGGAAAAGATCAGTAAAATTGATAGCACCGGGGCTTAATATAATACAAAAATCAGACAGTGAAAAATGGGCTAAATTACATTACATACCGAGAATTTCACAGAAGGTGTCAAAAATTGTTAAAGGAAATAAGAAACGAATAGCTTTTTATAACAAAAACTCATTAAGGACACATCTAGTAAATAATAAAGATAGAGTAGACAAGTTTGACAATAGTGGAGTGTATATGTTATCATGCAGTAATTGTAATGCGTCATATATTGGACAAACGGGCAGGAATTTTAAAAGCAGAATAAAAGAGCACGAAGCTAGTTATAGATTAAAGAATGATAAATCTTCTTTCTCAGAACACTTGAATAACCATAATCATGTTTGCAATTGGGACACAGACGTCAAAATCTTACATAAGTGCGATAAAGGTAGAGTATTAGATAGATTAGAGACTATAGAAATCAATAAATTAAAACTGGATAGGAACAAAATCATACTCAATGATCAATTAGATTTACAAAACTCATCGCCCCTATTAAAGCCAATACCAAAATTCTGATTATTCTTTGATAATAATAATTGATCCTAACATTATCACTTTTTCGTGCTCTCTCCCTTATGGCCTTTGATACCGCACCGCTGTATTATTGTTTCAGATACACTCCAGGGATGGTGAACATCTGGCCTCCACTACACCACATCAGCCCAGTCGGCAGCGTCGACAAGATATGGGATATACCTACATAATATTATCTTCGACAAGTGTTTGTGTTAGTTCATTTAGGATACGGATATTCATACCTACCTAAATCAGTGTTTGTGTTTGTGAAAATTCATTTAGGATACGGATATTCATACCTACCTAAATCAGTGTTTGTGTTTGTGATAATTCATTTAGGATACGTAGGTATTCATACTCAAAACAAGTGTTCGCGACAGTAGTTTTAAGTCCTGTATATCTAATTGCCTTTGTTTTGTACACGATAAAATATCTCCATTAATTTACACAATATACCTATGCCCTATATATTTATTACTATTATTATTATTACTTTAAGCCTTGTACATTAAATTTATGTCCAGTATATTAAATTGCCTTTGTTTTGTACACGATAAAATATCTCCATTAATTTACATAATATACCTATGGCCTATATACTTATTATTATTATTTTTTTTTTTGTACAATAAATGGTCTTGTATAATAGGTTGCTTTTGGATAGTAGTTTTAAACCCTGTATAATAAATTGCCTATTGTTTTGTACACGATAAAACATTTCTATAATTTACATAATATGCCTACCTATATAATACTAATAATATTAATATTATTATTATTTTTTTTTGCTCCATGTCATGTATAATACATTACATATTAAGTCTCTGTACAAGATAAAATAATTTTATAGTTTTGTTATAATATATATTTTTTATTTGGTTGTCTATGCTAGATTATTCAACATTATTATTTTTTTTTTTTTTGTATCAGTTCTCCACCCCTGTCTCCTCTTTCTTATTACATTCTTTGTCATACAGCTATGTATCTATGTTCGGGAAAAAAAAAAATAAACAAAAACTTTCTCTTTTAAATATAATAATAATATAGAATCAGTTTTCGAGGTATGGATTAGGTACTATGTATTAACGACAATGTCTTTTGTTATTATTAACTCTCTCCGTTTAAAAATTTGTTTTGTAGCACTTAATAACATCTTTACTTGCCTTTGTTTGACCACTCGCATTGTTTCTGTCTCTTTCTAGTGTGTAAGAATAATATTGTTTTGTCTCTCTAATTTTGATTTATATAGCTTCTATTTTCTGTTGGATCACTTTTTGTAATTTAGTTAACATCTACTAGCCTGACGAAGAAGACGTACGGTCTTCGAAAACCGGTTAGCTGAATAAAATTGTGGAAAAAACTAAATATTTTGTTTCTTTAAAATAAGTTCGAAGTAATGTCGTGTCTCTTAAACGACCCGACGATGTTGAGTATTTAATTGTACCTACCTATATAGTATATCTGCTCCTGCGCTGGTTTTAGTTTGCTTAAATGTCTACCTATACACCTTTCTTCATAGTCGTCCCCGTTTTCATGGTAACATGTCAGTAAACAAGCCCGCTCCTCGACTGGAAGCCCCCTGGTGTATTCATGTCCAATCACTGGTCGTGTTAATACTCTGCCCCTTTTGATAAATATGCATACCTTTGCACTACTCGCGCGCGTAGGCTATCCCCGCCCCTAGACTTCGGATCCATTCCATTTCGTCCTGTACAAGCACTCTTGATTTACGATCTCTACTAACAGGACGCGCTCCTGTCGTTACGACCATGTATCGAAATGGTTATAATCGAGAAATTATATTCAAATCTTCATGTGAATAAATCTATAATAACAGTGATGGAATTAATTAGTGAGCCGTGATATGTGCTTTATAATAACATTAATAATCAATTTTTTATTCTCACTTAATAAGTGCTGGCGTGGGTCGTGTTTCCCGCCATATTGTTTTTGTTCCTGCTCTTTTGATTGAACCGTTAAGAAATACGAATTGAAATTCAACCGAACTCATAAACATCTTGTTCCGCACCTGTGACTCCTGTTTTCATTGTTCAGACAATTCAAAAGTGAACTACTAATATATATACATAGACTATCCTTGTGCCGAAGGCAAGTTCATCTCGAATCTTACTAAACTTTTTCAACTTCGATACCAGCCGCTCCCAGAGCCTTTGCTTGTCTTGGACAAGCAAAGTAAAGGATTACTTTACCGTCTACATGATGCCTACTCCGTTTCGAACCTGATGACCGCCTCCTTCCATTCGTGTCTGGTCCCGAGCTTTGAACTCTTCGAAATCTACATCTATCTTGAGGACCACCTCTTCGTCCGGATTCTATCACGACGTACATACATATTATCGTCCGTAAAAGGCAGACACATCACCTGGAAATCTTCTCATCACATCGACCAAATTCATGTCATGTAAGCAACTATATATATCAAATTTTATTGTCTTTTTACATTCAGTACAGAAGTAATGTTCCTATGAATGTACCCCTTGTCAATCAAAATCCATAATAATATATTGATTGTGTGTAATTTAACATTTAGCGTCTTTTTGATTTGATATCACCTATATTTTCCATTCCACATTCAAGTACCTACTGAATGCCTAATAATGAAAGATTGCATCATCTTAACCTCTACACCAAGCACCTAGATGACTACTTATACATAAGAACGATCCGACCAGGATCTGCAAATCTATATATAAAACTTAGAAGAGTCCGAGTGACCACACACTTTACTATCTATTGCAATATATAATATATCATTGGACATAAGAGTATATCACAGCAACCCCTCTCGGTTGTTTGTATTTTCCTCTCCTTACTGGACACCCTGAAGATCATAAAGGAAGATACTAATCTCTCCTATTTATTAAGAAGTCTCCGCTCATTAAGAGTCCTATACTTTCACATAGAGATGCTAGCCAGGCAGAAGTATAAACACAAAAGAAGTAAGTATATTTGTACAGTTTTTCCTTCCGAGGACTAATCTGATTTTCCCCTCTTTTCTCCTTTTTCTTTTTTTTATTAACCAAATGCTGTTGTCCCCAAAAAGGACACGGCATTTATGGCGAGCCAACGTGGAGCTCGATTTTTGTCGCAGCCAAGCTGTGGAGCTCGATATTGTTTCACGGATGCCATAGCATGCATGGCACCCTTTCAATTAAAAGATTCCGTTTGAAATTCCTTGCCCACTTTTGTCCAGTATTGTCCACATCCATTGCAATAGATAGGTGGATAACTTCTATTAATTTTCAAATGGTGATTTGGTATATGATGAGATCTAAGGTACAAGGTGGATGGAGATTTGGTGATTTAATATTGTAAAACATTTCAGAAAATATTGTATAATTGTTCAGATCCAACATTGAAAGAAAAAATAATTTAACAAAAAATTTTCTCTTTTGCACATCGCGAATCGTACACGGACGTTTCCGCTAGTATTCAACCACTCGTATTTGTGTGTGTTTGTGTATGTGTAGCGCGACGCTGGCCGCTTTCTCTCCACGTGCAGGAATAAACCTGCATAAAGAAAAAATAATAATAACAACCAACGGACACTCTTACCTTGAGAGTTTGCACAGGAAACCGGGTACCTACCTATACTTCGCGTCATGGTATTTTTCTGATACACGTATGAGTTTGTCTGTGTGTGTGTAGCGGCAGTAGATTATTGTTCTACCTCGGCAGGAAATGCGACGTCGGAAATATTATGTATATACCTACATAGCATCCAGTCTACTTATATAATATGGATATATTTGTTTTGTTCGCGACACGAGGCGAGGTCAAATCACATACCTGCATACTTAGAAAAAATATAACTCAATATTTCGTATGCCGAATTTTTGCAATGTTCAATCCTTTTTCTCCGTGATTAAATTCATTTTATTTCTCGACTATAATCTTTACGTTTGTTAATAAGATTGGAATATGGAGCGTTTGTCCGTATACCCAGTACTGTGGAGACTATAAGCGAACGCGTTCATAGTTTTTTTTCTTTTCTTCTTTTTCCCTCCCGTAGAATTTTCATATTGTTCAATATGGATTTCTCACTGTATGGACCGATCCCCAATATTGAGCGAGCGAATAGCGCAAGTCTAGCCAAACAACTTCGCGAAAGAGGAATTCGTCCAGCCAGGGCTTTACAATCACTCCGTGCGCAAGCTCGTAACTTTAATGCCAATTTAAATCTTGCCCAATCGCCGTCAGTAGTAAGCACCCCTAGACGAATGCCAAATTACGAAAATTTAGCCGAAGCTCCAGAGTTGACCGCAATTCCTGAGAATAGAATTTGCCAACAGATTTCCTTGCCACCTTTAGCTCATAACCAAGTACAAGAAAACTTCATTCCTTGCCCTCCCAATACTGTTTACGTTGTTCGAGACCAGTCATGTAGTGTAGCAAATTGGAGAATTACTTTTGACGGTTCTTCCGGTTCGAATGTTAGAAGCTTTTTGACAAGAATTGACGAGCTTTGCGAGTCTAGACGCTTCCCCAAAAACGAACTTCCCAGAGTTTTTACCGAACTATTGAGTGGAGAAGCCTTGACGTGGTTCCGTCAGTCGTGTCGGAACGTTTCGGATTGGAATTCCTTAAGAAAACTATTGATTGACAGATTTGACGACCCCTCGAGACAGTGGCATCGTAAACTCTCCATTGTAAATCTAAAACAAGGAACTAATGAGCCCGCTTCCTCTTATATTGGACGCGTCTTATACGAGAACGAAACTTTAAACAATCCCTTTCTCCCAGTTGATATTCTGACTACATTGCGCCAGGGTCTATTACCGAAATATTCCCCTGCTGTTTTGGCAGCTGGATCAGATACCATAGAAGGTTTAGAAAAGGCTTGTAGAGAATTTGATCTTATTTATGGTACTTCTTCACGTTCCCCCGTTCCTGCCAACAAACCATTTTATCGAGCGAGACGAAACACCGCGGTCGGAATCGTTTCTTCTACAAAGAACACTGCTAAACAGGATTCTGTTTGTTATAAATGTGGCAGGAAGGGTCATTTCCAAAGAGATTGTTATAGTCGAGTTCCCTCGACTCGCCCATCAGCTGTTATTCCCCGTAACACCTCAAATCCTCCGGTGGTAGTAGATGTCTCTCGTCCTCCACCCAATATTTCCAAATCTGCTAACAAACCGAAATTTGTAGGAAGCCGTCCGCCTGGTTCTAAGTCAGCTGGATTATCATCTATTTCTTTCACCCCCTCTGCCGAATCAGCTAAATCAGAACGCGAGAAATGGTTGAAAAGTGTAGCTCTTTTCTTCAACACACTAGAGGTACATAAACTCGATTCATCCTTAGGTAGAGACGGTCGACCATACATTGATTTTCGAATTTCCCAATTAACTTTCAGAGGATTATTAGATAGTGGAGCTGTTATCTCCGTGTTAGGGCGCCACGCCCACAAACATTTTCTTTCACAGGGGGCGGAATTAATGCCTTCTCCCGTGCGCGTTGTTACCGCCGATGGTACCGTTCACAAAGCCGTCGGTCAAATAGAACTTGAGGTGACTTGCAACAATAAAACCGATACGATTTCCTTTGTAGTTCTTCCTTTAATTGAACCAGCCTTCATTTTGGGAGTTGATTTTTGGAAAGCATTCAATATAGCTCCCCAGTTATTTGGTCAATCAGGTCACCCTTCAAACAGATCGTTAGCCAGTATTTCCGTTCTTTCCGGTCCAGTCCCCTGTTTAAATGACATGTCCCATCTTTCAGAGTCACAGTTGAAGGAACTTCAAATAGTACAAGATAGTTTTGCTGAAATTTCTGCTGAAGCCGTAGGTCTAGGTAGAACTCCCCTCGTCTCTCACGAAATTATCACTCAGGGTGAGCCTGTAAAACAACGCACATACCCTCAATCCCTTCCAAAGAAATTAATAATTAATGCAGAAATAGATAAGATGCTCGAATTAGGTGTAATCGAAAAATCCAACAGCCCGTGGAACAACAATGTGCTGGTAGTTACCAAGAAATCAGGTGAACACAGATTTGTTCTCGACCCCCGATTGTTGAACTCTGTAACCCGTAGTGATTCGTATAGTCTTCCTTTCGTCAACCGTATTCTGGATCATTTACGTGATGCTAAATTCCTCACTTCCCTCGACCTTCATAAAGCCTTCTGGCAATTGCCTCTGCACCCCGATTCTAAGTGCAAGACTGCATTTTTCATCGAAGGAAAAGGAAAATTCCATTTCACCCGCTGTCCCTTCGGTCTCAGGAACATTCCTGCTCAATTACAACGCCTCATGGACACCCTATTCGGCTCAGAATTTGGAGGTAGAGTATTTTGTTTCATGGACGATATCTTGGTCGCAAGTCCCGATTTCCAAACTCATTTATCCGACCTGAGGAAAGTTCAGGCCCTTCTGAAGGAAGCCAATCTAACCATTTCACTGAAAAAGTCAGTATTTTGTAAGAAAAGTCTCCGTTTTCTTGGACATGTTATCGACGAACACGGTCTTCGTTCTGATCCTGAAAAACTAACCGCCATGAAGCTTTTCCCTACTCCAAAATGTAAAAAGGATGTAAGATCATTTCTAGGTCTCACTGGATACTATCGTAGATTTATTAAAGATTATTCTAAAATTGCCGCTCCCTTATGTAAACTCACTGGAGGTAGTCGAAAGAACAAGTCTTCAACCCCTTTTGTATGGACCCCTGAAGCCCAAGAAGCGTTTGATTCCTTAAAGAAAGCCATGATTACTGCGCCATGTCTGAGACCTCCCGATTTTAAGGCGCCCTTCATTATCACATGCGACGCATCTGCTTACGCCATTGGCGGAGTGCTTAGCCAAGAAACTGATGGTCACAACCAACCCGTGGCGTATTTTTCCCGCAAACTTAACAAAGCCGAAATCAACTACTCTGTTACCGAAAGGGAACTGCTCGCTGTATTAGATGCTATTCACCACTTCAGAAGTTTCGTAGAATGTACCAAATTTACTGTGGAAACTGACCACTCTAGTCTTAAATGGTTGCGTACTCTGGACAATCCTAGTGGTAGATTGGCCAGATGGGCTACCCGATTAGCTCAGTATGACTTCGATCTAGTTTACCGTAAAGGCAGCGAAAATGTGGTCGCTGACTCCTTAAGTAGAAACCCAGTATCTTCTTTGAAATTCCCAGAGCCTTTCATTGACGTTTCTGACCCCTGGTATAATAAAATATTTCACGGCGGTTCCGAAAATCCACAGTCATTCCCCAGCTATACCATCGTAAATGGACATTTGTATCGAAAACGAATAAACGATAAACGAAAACCCGATAATTACATTTGGTCGTTAGTAATTCCTGCTAGTGAAGTCCCGCAATTAGTTCTAGATTACCATGCTGACAAGGAATCGTGTCATTTTGGTGTAGTTAAAACATTTCATAATTTGGTAAAAAATTTCTATTGGAAAAATATGAAGAAAGGTATTAAGGATATTATTAGTAAATGTGAACTGTGCAAAGCGTATAAAGTAAGTAACTCAGGTGCCTTAGGTATATCTTCATGTCCAAAACGTCCTGTTGCCCCTTTCCATACGATTTCGATTGACATCGTAGGTCCCATGGTAACTTCCACTGAAAGTTTTGTTTATATGCTGACAGTGGTAGACGTATTTTCAAAATACCTATTCGTATGTCCCCTTAGAAAAGCTACTACTGGGCACATTATAAAATTCCTTCGTGAATCGGTGTTTCTCAAATACAACATACCTCACACGATCATAC
Source organism: Mystacides longicornis (assembly GCA_963576905.1). Taxonomy (NCBI): domain Eukaryota; kingdom Metazoa; phylum Arthropoda; class Insecta; order Trichoptera; family Leptoceridae; genus Mystacides; species Mystacides longicornis. The sequence continues at coordinate 11,372,705 of OY756436.1, forward strand.
TTGATAACGGGCCTCAATTTACCTCAAAGTTGTTCAAAGATTTTTGCGATTCATTTGGTGTGTCCCAACTCTTTTACAATACTTTTTATACACCCCAAAATAATCCAGTCGAAAGATATCATTTAACCCTAGTTACTGCTCTCGGTATGTTAGTAGAAAACAACCATAGATTATGGGCTCAAAAGTTGCCAGCTATTGTTCATAACTTAAACACGTCTGTAAGCTTAGTAACGAATTATACCCCCCACTACCTAGTGCACGGTTTTGAGCATATACGGCATGGATCCTTCTACAAATCCCTCTCGGCCAATCCTTCATCAGAAGAAGAACCCTTTGCTAATAGATTAAAAACTTTCGATGAGTACGCTCGAATCCATGAAGAAGTCTCTGATGCTATAATAGCCGCTTTTAAAAAACATGCTGTTCGCTATAATTTGCGTCGTTCAGAAAGATTATTAAACGAACAAGACGTAGTATGGAGACGTAATTTCGCTCAGTCTGATAAGGCAGCGTACTTCTCAGCTAAGCTAGCCCCTAGATTTATAAAAAGTATAGTGTTACGCAAAATTTCTAACAATGCCTATTTGTTGGCTAATGAAGATGGAACTCAAGCTGGGAAGTTCCACATCATAGATATATTAAAAACTAATTAGGAAACCCTTGTCTTATTGATCTCTCAGTTGAGGATCAATCGATCGTCTGTAACGTATTTTGTATGTAGTATATGGATATAAAGCAAATATATTAGTTAAATTTTTTTCGATAGCGATGACGTTGAAGTGCAAAAGAGAGAATAATACATTGTCTTTTATTAGGCTAATACATATTGCCTAAATTATGGTCATCGCTACCTACTATGTATATATTATTATTATTAAGATATTTCTATGTGTGTGTATATAAATGTATCACCCCCACAAGTATTGTGTTCCCCTAGAGTATAATAGTTCATTGGAAAGAGAATCTGTGTTTCACCATCTGTTCATATTATTTAATTTCAATTTTACTATGTACCTTTTATGTTTCCGTCGACTTAGTATGATCAAGTTTGTATGTATGTTTATAGAATGTTTGCGAATGAATGACGTATGCCTTAGGCCGGCCTATGATTGGAAATAGAATAAATGTAGTAATGAGTGAAGTCGATCGAAGCATATATTTTTAAACTTATAATTAATTGCCTTGTGGAAAGCCCACGTTCTCTTTCCTAACGTCCGTCAAGACTATAATACTGTAAGTACTAAAATAGCTGTAATTATTATTCTAGTTGAAATCCTGTATTTTATAAATAGATATGTATGACTCGATAAGTTGTTTATTGGTCAAAGGTTCTTCCCAGATTCTAAACCTGACCATACATTGTAACCATAGTACAAGAATCAAATAACAATTGTAGTTTAAATGAGAATCTGGGTGGCGTCTAATTAAATTGATTTTCTTTTATTGTATAATGTCTCATAGTCTAGCCGAATTAAAAAAAAAAAAAAAAAAATAGAATATTAAAAAATCTAAAATGTTGAAAACTGTTGTTTGTAATGTTCCATGCTCCGTGTACCTACCTAAGTATATTGGATATTCTATACTTATTGTACCAAATATAGATTCAATAGGAGGTCATTAACCTACCTCATGGACGACCGTCCTCGCTTTGAATCTAGGTCAAGGTATGACCGACTGTAAGTAATACTGATGATGTTACGAATACTTTTGTTACCAACCAATATTCTTAGTTATTGAATATATAAAATGTTTCTTGATATATGCTGTGTTAAATTGAGCTCTTTTAAGATAATTAGTTTATAAAAAGCATATTTTAATTTCCATGGAAACTAGAAATAGTCATTGTGTTTATTATTACTGTTTATGTTATGTCATTTATTTTTTTTGTTTGTGCGAATGGATATCTGATCAATATCATTCGTACGGTGGAAAATTATTCCACGGACCAACGTTTGAGTCGTTAGGTCACCGACTGTGAAGTCATGTTTTGTAAACCTGGTCTTTTTTGAATTCTACATTCAAAAGGGTCACACGCTATGCGTGATGCTGTACGTTCTGCATGACAGAACTGGAAATAGATCTCTATGTCAACAGGAGACTAGCCTTATTGCCATGACCTCTCCGTTGTCAAATCTATGAGATACTCCAACGTTAAATTTATTTTTGTGTATCTTGTTCAGTTACTTTCGGTAACTATTTATGTAATTGCCATCACTGGACCTGTATACCTTAGAGTCATTTTATTTTGTAAACATGTAACCTTTTAAGTGTATGTATGTGTTGCGCAACCCATAATGTGCGCTCTGCGCTCAGCTGTGATTGTATCTATGAATATGATCTGGATGTACCTCTTTACATCTCAATGTGTACTATAATCATTATTATGTCCATATTGATTGTATCTATATGAGGTCTCCAAACTAAAATTTCCTCTATTGTTTATTTGTTTGGCCGTGTTATCGGAAATCACGTGAAACGTGCTTCCCCTGTGCTGAGCACATAAATTGATGTTATGTATTTTATAGTTTAATTATATATTGTAAAAATGTTGTAATATTTTTGTTTGTATCCCGTCTGTCATCTGACCCGAAATTGTCGTCTTCAGCAATCGCAGAAGCACTGAACTCGAGTCAGGCCTCAGCGGCTTAATTAATTAATTTTCTGTACTTAAATAATTAATTCTCTCTGTCACCCAATTCCCAACATATTGTATTAATTGTTTTGACCAATTTTTCGGAAGCCAGGTGTGAGCCTAGCCCTCCCAAACGTCAAGCCCCTTTTTCTATTATTGTAAATTTTCTCTGGGTATACAAAGTTACTACCTAACTACATTTTCTGTAATATGTATATTCATGCTTGTATGCCCTCTGTGGTCTGATCAGACCAGTGTCGTATTCCGCGCAAGCGTTTTACCTCTCATTACAGATCAGGTCGCAGTGGTGTATGTATTCGTATGTATGTTTTCAAACAAATTCCCTTCATGCATATGTACAATGTACTTTGTATTTCAAATATTTTTCTTTTACTTAATAATCTGTGCCGAATAATATCGTTGTCTCCCTAAAGAGATCAACTCTTTCGAATCAGATTTCCTCACTTCTTTTTGTTAAATTGTAAAGTTCTTTACTGTTCATAATATTAAAAATCATTATTCCACTGTACTGTTAACTTCTATACTGATCTATTCGAGATCTTTTTCCAACAGTTTTTGGTTATACTTTCATAACATGCAGATTGAGTGTCCCTTTAATGTTCAAGTATTCACTGACACTCGTGAATTAAATACTGCTGGTATTTCACATGTGGCCCCTAACATCTGTAACTGGTATATAACCTTTGTTGTATTATATATCGCTGCAGGGGAAATGTACTAGTAATTGGCCCGTCAATATTTGGCGACTTTAAAAAGAAAATAAATATAATTTTTTTTTGTAATTTTTATATGGAATCCATACTTGCTGTTGTTATGTATTGTATGCTTGTGTTCTTTCAGATGTGATGGTCGATTTCTGGGATGTGTCTCATCATGCCTTCGTGATTGCCTTTTCTTTCTTACTGAGATGTTCTTATGTTAAACTTGCTCACGCGAAGTTTAAATTTAGGAGGGGGGAAATGTCGTGTCTCTTAAACGACCCGACGATGTTGAGTATTTAATTGTACCTACCTATATAGTATATCTGCTCCTGCGCTGGTTTTAGTTTGCTTAAATGTCTACCTATACACCTTTCTTCATAGTCGTCCCCGTTTTCATGGTAACATGTCAGTAAACAAGCCCGCTCCTCGACTGGAAGCCCCCTGGTGTATTCATGTCCAATCACTGGTCGTGTTAATACTCTGCCCCTTTTGATAAATATGCATACCTTTGCACTACTCGCGCGCGTAGGCTATCCCCGCCCCTAGACTTCGGATCCATTCCATTTCGTCCTGTACAAGCACTCTTGATTTACGATCTCTACTAACAGGACGCGCTCCTGTCGTTACGACCATGTATCGAAATGGTTATAATCGAGAAATTATATTCAAATCTTCATGTGAATAAATCTATAATAACAGTGATGGAATTAATTAGTGAGCCGTGATATGTGCTTTATAATAACATTAATAATCAATTTTTTATTCTCACTTAATAAGTGCTGGCGTGGGTCGTGTTTCCCGCCATATTGTTTTTGTTCCTGCTCTTTTGATTGAACCGTTAAGAAATACGAATTGAAATTCAACCGAACTCATAAACATCTTGTTCCGCACCTGTGACTCCTGTTTTCATTGTTCAGACAATTCAAAAGTGAACTACTAATATATATACATAGACTATCCTTGTGCCGAAGGCAAGTTCATCTCGAATCTTACTAAACTTTTTCAACTTCGATACCAGCCGCTCCCAGAGCCTTTGCTTGTCTTGGACAAGCAAAGTAAAGGATTACTTTACCGTCTACATGATGCCTACTCCGTTTCGAACCTGATGACCGCCTCCTTCCATTCGTGTCTGGTCCCGAGCTTTGAACTCTTCGAAATCTACATCTATCTTGAGGACCACCTCTTCGTCCGGATTCTATCACGACGTACATACATATTATCGTCCGTAAAAGGCAGACACATCACCTGGAAATCTTCTCATCACATCGACCAAATTCATGTCATGTAAGCAACTATATATATCAAATTTTATTGTCTTTTTACATTCAGTACAGAAGTAATGTTCCTATGAATGTACCCCTTGTCAATCAAAATCCATAATAATATATTGATTGTGTGTAATTTAACATTTAGCGTCTTTTTGATTTGATATCACCTATATTTTCCATTCCACATTCAAGTACCTACTGAATGCCTAATAATGAAAGATTGCATCATCTTAACCTCTACACCAAGCACCTAGATGACTACTTATACATAAGAACGATCCGACCAGGATCTGCAAATCTATATATAAAACTTAGAAGAGTCCGAGTGACCACACACTTTACTATCTATTGCAATATATAATATATCATTGGACATAAGAGTATATCACAGCAACCCCTCTCGGTTGTTTGTATTTTCCTCTCCTTACTGGACACCCTGAAGATCATAAAGGAAGATACTAATCTCTCCTATTTATTAAGAAGTCTCCGCTCATTAAGAGTCCTATACTTTCACATAGAGATGCTAGCCAGGCAGAAGTATAAACACAAAAGAAGTAAGTATATTTGTACAGTTTTTCCTTCCGAGGACTAATCTGATTTTCCCCTCTTTTCTCCTTTTTCTTTTTTTTATTAACCAAATGCTGTTGTCCCCAAAAAGGACACGGCAGTATGTTCCACCAAGTAGCCACGGTCGAAAAGATAAATTAACATAGGGAAGCATTTTTTACGATGTTGCGCAGTGTCAAATGTGTACATTTTATAAATTATATTTTTGTAAATTATGTTACTTAGTCTATTGACAGTATATCCGTATATTTTTACCGTAAAATAAAAGCAATTAATGTAATAATTAACAAAAGCTCTCCGCTGAAGATGGTCGCCTTGTCGGCCGAAAATAGGTATACTTACTCCGGATCAAAAAAAAATAATCGTACTGCAAACTTTATTTTATTTATTTAAATTCGTAGATAGAGGGGATTTTTTTATGCTGTGACTAAAATATAAGGTACTCAGAATGTCGATGCTTTCAGAATCTTATTTTGTATACAAAATAATAGACCCTTTGCCAACAAATTCTGAATACATTTTCCATTACTCTAATGGACCTATAGAATGTAACACCGTAATGATCAAGATGTTATTTATGTTATTGATTCTATTAATTAAAAGGTTTTTTTTTCTTCAGAAAATATGTTGTAAAGACATCCCTTTTATGTGTAACAAACTTGAAATTAATATTTTAAATAATGCCATAATAATTTTAGGAATAATTTCGTCGAAATTTTCAGAAATAAAAATATCTTCACCCTAGTCTACCCCCTTGGAACGACGAAATGAGCCCGAAAAATAAGTAAGTTTTATTTTCTTTTCTCCTCTAAAGCAAATGAGGTATTTCTCTGTCATTCTTTTTTTATTCATTTTAATATTCATTATTCAAATTGCGAAGTTACTCCTTTCGGGTTTGGCAATTTGTCTGATTTTCGTCGGAGGGTGTTCGCGAAAATTCCCACTTCCATTCCACAAAGATGTGAATGAATATTTTTAACTTGGAGCGAATCGCTTTACTTTCGGCAAAGAAGAATGTTTCGTTAAGTATTAAAAAAAAAAAAGAATAACGTAGTAAAGTTTTTACGGAATCTTTATTGAAATTGTTTTGTAACTCGGAATGAATTCAAACTATCACACCGCATCCCTTGTGGGGAGGAAGAGAAGAGTGAATGACAAACACTTCGCATACTTTATTTGGGGGACACTTATTACTTGAAACAATTTCTTCTAGTCAATTGGTCCCGTCTGATGTGAGACAGGATGGCATCCTTTACATTATGTCCCAGCCATTTTCATCTTCTCTCCCTAATGACACAGATGATATGGGCCTACGCTGGATATGCCAGCGTATAGCGTCGTTCGTGATGCGGTGTTACCGTCTTATACCCAAAATTCTCCTGAGGCACTTCATTTCAAACGCAGTCTTTTTGCGCCTGGGCTTTAGTCAAGTAAGTGCCAGGACTCATACCCATACAGGAGAATGGGCAACGCACACGCATCAAACAGTTTACATTTCGTTTCGACACTAAACGCCGACGCTTTCCATATTTTGGACATGTTGTTAAATGCGCCACTTGCCATACCAATACGTATCGGAAGCTCAGCCACGAGGTCACCAGTGGTGGTGATGGTTGTTCCAAGGTAGGTACTTAAATTTCACACGAAGATAGACTTTAAATTATGGTATCAAATATACTATTGAAAAGGATAAAGACTCTGTAGATATCTCTCCTTTTAGGTACCTACTCATAAATTACTCAAGTACCTACCTAATTTCGTACAAAATTGAAATATAAAATAGCTCCATCATTATCACGCGCAAAATAAATATTTAATTCTGGCACAAATCGTCCCTCAAGGGATGGGATGCCATAAACATAATAATTATAATAATAAATATTTAATTCTTGAAATTATTGTGCAGGAAATAAATAATGTAACGTCGAACATATAAGGCCGAATCCACACCGTACTATTCCGACGTAACGTAGCGGGGCTCGACATATTCTTCAATACCCTGAATTTTTATTCGTATACACTCAAGAATCTAAGCAGTCCCTTAAAATAGTTGATTAACCTGTAATATTATGTAAGTTTTAACTATGCCAAGATGTCTTTTATTGGTGCTCTATGTTCCCAAAATATCGATCACTGTTAATTACCTTGGTGATCAAAAATAACTGTTACAGTACGCAACATGAATGCATTCGAATCGGACTAACCAATAATGTTAGATGGGATGCGTCGAATACGTCCGCAACATTGTACAGATCTGCAGCTTCACCTTTCCATCCTCAGCGTCACAACTCTTGGTGGGTCTTAGCTGTATCCAAAAAACATCTCCAAAGCTCCATGCTACCATCCAGTTTCTTTGTCCCAAAGCCCTGTAGTCTGCAACGATGACACTCATGACTCAACCATCAAAACATTAACACTTACTAGCCTTTCGAACCCCTAAATTAAAAAATAAACAAAATATGCAAATTCAAATATGAGCCCAAGAGTGTCATTTCCAAATAGTTAACAAACAATGGAGGTATGCTATCACAAAATAACAAGCCACAGCAAAAGTTTTTATATAAAAATAAAAATAATTGTATAATTTGATTTCAAAACGACATGTTTATGCTTGAAAACTTTTATGGCCAAATATTTCAGCAAAAGTAAGGCCTATTAAAGAGACTCGAGAAGCTACAAGAAGCCAGAAGGGTATATATAGAGATTAATAATTGAGCATCTGTTTGTGAAGAAAGATCTCATATATTTTATATAGTTTCGTGTCGGACATGAGAGATCTCAACAGAGAAGAATCACCAGAAGAATGTTATCTTTTTATTGTGAGGTACCTTTTAAAAATACAGCGTTTGGGCAGCGACAATTGTCATAGGTTGCACCTAGAACATTTAACTGCCTGCCTGAGGGCATTCGTGAGATAACTGACCTTTGTATTCTCGGGCAGAGAGTTTCTTGCTGGGTTCTTGGTCTGCCTGTAATGTCCTTGCATGACATGCTTAGAGGAATTATCTAGCATCTAAGTATGGTAGTGCTATTTATGTGTAGAGTGGCTGCCTTATTTGGGTATAAGTAGTTGTCTTACTTATATGTTGTGTATGTGAATGTGAGTGAATGAGGGTGTGAAGGGTTTGTGCGTGAGAGAGAGTCTGTTGTGTTTTTTTTTTCAATTTTGTTCTTATGTTTATTGTAAGACTAAGGTTTTTTTTTATTTTGCCCTAGCACAGGCTTAGCCTATTTGGGCAACATTGTTGTGGTTTATTTGAATCGTTTTGTACCTATAAATGAATGATTAAAAAAATAAATAAATAATTAATATCCAAGATTGAATCGGAAGGTAAATTGGAAGATGTAGAGAAAGTCTTTGTATTTGCTTCGTTGGATAGAATCTGATTTAAAACAATACCATAAAATTTATAATATTAAGGTTAGAAAATATTGTTTAATCAGATTACAAATTTAGTTTTCAACTTGTTCAATGTTGTAGATAATGTTTGAATAATTACTCTTCGTTCCTGAGATGGGTATTATGATTATAATACTATCATGGTATGCCAACTGCCTTCAGACTCAGATAGCAGATACGTTTTCTTTGTCAATGAGAAAAAGATTTCTTCGCAATGCCTCGAGGCTTTTGAAGTTTTCCAATATTATAACAGTTTGTGGAATCAAACAAAGAAAAGAACAAAGTTGCAATGTTTATAAAAGAAAATTATAATGTGGTGAATAATAAAATTGTTTTACTCTCTACGGATTTCATTTTTAATAAAATTGACTTTTTATATCATTTTCATGTATAAAAAATTATTATGGAGTAGATGGTTATTTCATAAATCAAAAAATCTATTTTGTTTAAAATTTGACAGTTTTTATATATTCATTTAGTTTTGGAAGTAGAGTTACCCAACAGTTTTATTAATTTTTATAAAGAATTTCATAAAAATTGTTTTATTATTTTTCTTAGAGTTTTCTTTCCGTTTCGGTTTTTAACATATTTAGTGGTCACTTCTTGTTATACATTATGTTTATGATCTTGAAAACTAGAAGAAATTCTCCGTTTTCAAATAATAAGAACTATAAGTAAAAAATGTACACAAATGAACTTTTAACACCTTTCACAAAAAGCAAACCTTGGATGGCGTCGCATGTAATTCGTTCCATACTAACTTCAATATTATATTTTATATTATTTCTTAACCATTTTTCAACTTTTTATTATTTATTCTGTTATCCGGAGCGGAGAAGAATCCAATAAATTACCCATCGGAAGAATCTGTTGAGCTGATATCGAGTTATAAATGTTCGAAAAAACCCGACTTTAATTTATATTAGAGACTAGCTAGTTACCCGTGGCTTCGCTCACGTGCTTTTTGGTTTCTCTTCCTAAACTGGGGGAACGCTGACACCTACATTCACATGCATAATGTGCACTGTGCTCCCTGCTAAAAATACATTATTAATTCGTCTTATTTAAACTAATAAACCATCATTAAAATATTTCGGAAACAACATCCATATTTTATTTTATTCGTATCCCAGGTGGGAACAAATAGGCGAGAAAATATACCTCGCCTATGAAATATTACTACAGTACTGCGAGCTAACATTTGAACGTGCCCGAGAATTCGCTTCATTTTGTATGAAAATTTCTAAAACGGCGTAAACGGTGGAGTTTGTTAAAAGAAAACAATCACGAAACATCACCAAGGAAGAGTGGGGCCTTTTTGGAAAATCATGTGCATATTTTATTCTTTTTTTATTCAATGTAGGTACCATCAATATAGGTAAACTTATAGCACACCAATAACAGCCTTCTGTAAATTACCTACAGTTTGGGAAAAAGTCGTACCTATTCATAAAAATAATTTAATGACGTCATAAGTAGGTAGGTACCTACCTACCCAGCCAACTCCCGATTACACAACAGAACAGTGTCCTTGTTGGCTTTCAAGGCCATGAGGCGTGCTCCTATTGCTATAAAAATAACACCGAGGTACGTATGTAGGTACATGAGGATAAAGAAATACTGGTGATCAATTAATACAGTAAGGTACTTAAGCCTAGTTCACAGTAGCGTAGTTTACGTTGGTTGAGTGTTTTAATCGAGTGACGAATAATTTAGTAGGGGAGAGTGTGGAGGTATGGGATGCAGGAGGTATGGGACAGTACTCGTATTATTCATATTTGGCGCAGTTATATATTCATATACTTGTCAAAAGATGTATATAGGGTTACGTTTAGTAAAAAATCATTGACGGTTGGTGTTTTGTGCGTGTGGAAAAAATAATTCTTGATTATCATTTTTCGACATAAAAAGTAATATTATACCTATTACAACCCATCCTTTTGGGGGAAAGTAAACCAAAGATAAGATTATTTCTATGTTTTATTCCCAAACCTGCGATAACTATTCGTCATATTAACGCATTGTTTTAACATAACTTAAAACTTATTGTTTTAAATTATGTCATTTACCATTTTATTGTTCATGGTGGAGGTTTGGGACAGTTCATTGAGTGAGGTATCGGACATACCCCATACCTCCTGTATGTGAATATTTTTCCACAATTAGTTATTTTTTATCAAATGTAATGTATTTTTTGTAGATGCCGAGATTAAGGATAAAAAAATATAAATTGAATAAGGAATGATTATACAAAAATTCGCCAGGCTGTTCAATTACAAAATAATGACGTACATACTGGTATTGCCACCACCTCAAAAACATGGCAGTGCAAAAGAATGCAAGAAGTTTATGCATTCGAAATAAAATTTGATCGTTTTAGCGAAATAAGTTACAATTTTATTTGCATGTCCCATTCCTCCCATATAGGTGTCTCATCCCTCCACACTGTGTGGAGGAATGGGACAAAATCAGGGTTTTATAATATTTTGAATAACTCATTAAATATGCTCAACCGTATAATTTTAAGTATATGTCATAGCTAATAGCATACATTCAGCAACCTAGTATTTTTTTTAAATAAATTGCTTTTTATTTTTCCAAAATTCAATTTTTAATAAATTTGTCCCATACATCCCCACTCTCCCCTACTAAGGGTTGTGTGATCAATAAAAAATTGCCTAGTAGATTAGCTGCCAGAAGAGTTGTCACCTGATAGGAAATTGGAAAATCTTTAATTTTGGAAACCACTGTTCTGGGCATTACAATAAGATACATGCAGTATGTATATACCTAGCCGCACGTGTATTAACTTCATCGTGCCGCGTTTCAAGGTTAGGATCTCCATAGTATTATTTTGTTTGTTGCAAAAATCTTTATCATACCATATCACTGCTTAAAATAAATCTTTGACAAAACAATGAAACCGGTCGATTTTTATTTTAAAGTAAGAATCTATATATTACAGCTTTCTCACTTAATTTATCTAAGAGATATGGTTTTTCGAAAAAAACTACCAAGCACCCTAAATATTTTTTACTTTAAAATCGGAATAATAAAATTTGACTCTATCTGCAGTTGAAATTTCGATAAAACCAGTTTTAAACGTTTCGGCTTTTTTCGATATTTTTATAAAATTCTGAAATAGGTATAGGCACCGAAACTCGTAAATTTGTCATAAAAAATGTTTTACTTTATAAAAAAAGTTACATGTAAAAATGAGATCCAACTGTCGATGGCCTGAGTCGGTATGTTTATTGTATGAAACGATGTCGTCAATAAATTAAATTTTTACAAAAATTGTTAAGAAAAGTTTGAGATGTACTGCTATGATGTAAATATTTTTTATAGAAAAATCAATTATCTAGTTGGAGGGTTTCGGCGTTTATCGATATTTTTATAAAATTCTGAAATATATGCACTGAAACTCGTAAATTTGTCATAAAAAAAAATATTTTTCTTTATAAAAAAAAGTTTGAGAAATCCTGGAACTTTTTCATTAAATTATATTTTAGATATTGTATTTTTCTATATACATACTCATTTTTAGGGTTCTAGATTTTATGGTTTTCGAGATATATGAAAAAATTAAATAAAAATTCAAAGGTTAATTACCCCTGACTGAAAAAAAAATTCAAAATTCTGAGTACACAAATTTTGTAGGCTTAAAGTATTCAATATTTTTTGAAGTTTTAAGATGTGTGCATCAAACGAATCAAAAGTTATAAAGAGGGGACGGACACACACACACACACGTTGGAAAAGTGCCCCTCACCCCCTCCCCTCTAATTAATGATATCTTTTGAAAGTAAAATAGTATAATTTGACTCTTTTTGTAGAAATTTTTTTTTGGAAATGTCGATAAAACCAGTTTTAAACTTTTTAGGAGCCACTTAAAAATCATCCCTTTTTATATGTGCCCTTTTTCGTCCCTTTTAGTAAAAATTTGGTAAAACTGTCCAAGAAAACTACTACTCATTTCTATAGGAGAATTCATATGCCAAATCTCAAGTTCGTACCATGTCTAGTTTCCGAGATATTCGCATACTTTGAAAAACATTCAACCCTATTTTTCACCCCCTTAGGGGTGGAATTTCCAAAAATCCTTTCTTAATGGAAGGTTTTGTATTAAAACCTACCTGATTTCCAAATTTCACTTCTCTACGATTAGCCGTTTGGGCTGTGCGTTGATGAAAATGTGTTTCATATACAAATAGAATTTACATATAGAATTTAATAATCCAATCAAAGGCGTAGGTACTCCACTACACTAAAAAAATGTTGGGTAGGTACCTACCTACCTAGTTTATAACCTCAGTCATTCTCGCGAGGCGGACGCGACATAGTTTATGTAGGTACCTACCCATATTATTCAAACGGCGCTGCTCACGGGGTGTGACCTTGTTACAATAAATGTTTGATGCAAATCTTTATCATGGCTTATCTTCCTTAAAAAATAATATTTATTTGTTGAAACACGAATTTTATTTTTATATTAAAATTAGAATCTATATATTAATTTAGAGCTTTCTAACTTCAGTTATCTAAGAGATATGGTTATTCAATAAAAACCACCCCCAACCCCTTCCTACCTAATTAATGTTATCTTTTGAAAACAGAATAATATAATTTGACTCTTTCTGAAGAAATCTTTTTTTGAAATTTCGATAAAACCAGTTTTAAACTTTTTAGGAGGCACTTAAAAATCATCCCTTTTTATATGTGCCCTTTTTCGTCCCTTTTAGTTAAATTTTGGAAAAATTGCCGAATATGCTAACACTCATTTCTATAGAAGAATTCATATGCCAAATCTCAAGTTCGTACCATGTCTAGTTTCCGAGATATTCGCATACTTTGAAAAACATTCAACCCTATTTTTCACCCCCTTAGGGGTGGAATTTCCAAAAATCCTTTCTTAGTGGAAGGTTTTGTATTGAGACCTACCTGATTTCCTAATTTCACTTCTCTACGATTAGCCGTTTGGGCTGTGCGTTGATGAGTCAGTCAGGCACTTTCCTTTATTATTATAGATTTAAAAAAATATTAGCATTCGCAACCCCTTCTCTATATAAACTAAAAGTGTGAAAAGTTTCATACACCTCCGTCCGTGAAATTTCGTAAAAATAGTCACAAAGTTTTTCCTTCACGTATTAATATATAGATATGCGATTTTTTTTTTCATTAAAACACCAAACTCCTTAAAATCGAAAAAAATATTCTACACCGTTCATATCTCTTCTTTCTCGCCTTCTTTCTTCTCTAAAATCACAAAACCGATCATTTTTTAAACGCACCTATAAAACAGATCGTTAATATTTTTATTATTTCCCCATCAAAACGTCTGTTATCGGCGAGCTGAGTTGGGAGCAGCGGCGCACATGGAGCCCCACTAAAACATTCTTACTAAAAATTTGATGACCGCCCTACTGCTTTACCCGCCAGCAAATAATATTAAATTTGCTGTTAAAAGATGTCATTTACTCTTGACAGAGTAATTTATTTACTCAAAAAAAAACACTTCACCAAAATGGCGGTGTAATTTTATAGTTATAGGGGCTGTGTTATGGTCTCTGAAAATTTATGGATGTAATCGATAAATTGTTATTTATGTAAGTAAATAAATTATCTTTAGCGGTTTTATAGTTAGAATTTTTAAAAATGTTTTGTGAGTAAGAAAAAAATGAATCATAATATTTTTTTTCTATCTACAGGTAGGTACATATACGCACCCCTAGAAGAAAACTCTGGTAATTCACAAATCACATTTTTCAGAAATTACGAAAAACTGATTATACTGCGAATAGGTATAGGTAATATGACAACTAATGACTCTAATAATTCATTACTGTTGTTCGATTTTTTAAACGGAACCGTCTTCCACTGTTATTTCGAAGGCTGGCTTATTGTGATCACAGTACGTAAACAACGTTCGCCAATAGGTGGTAATGTTTAAGTCCCGGAAAAAGCATGAGAATTTTCGACATGTTCAACATGTCTAAAAATCCCTTGTATACAACAAGTAAATATTTAATAATAATTAATGATATATAGTGGAGTAGAAGAGTGACGGACTGGAGACCAGAGACTGGCCGAAGGAGTGTGAGAAGACAGCCGATGAGGTGGAGCGACGAATCGTGCGTGCCGTTGGGACAGAGTGGATGGGGATGACCAGGGACAGAGAGGAGTGGCGTGAGCGTGAGGAGGCCTATGTCCTGCAGTGGATAGTTACGGGCTAATATGATGAATGATATATAGAGCTGACAATTACAAATTATTTTGAACAATGAGAGCACCCAAATTTAAAGACTGCGACTGCTGTCATATTATATTAGGTGCCAGGATATGAATATATCCATTTCTGTTAATGTGATTATAACACATTTAGAAGAGATATAAAAAAAAATCTTGATTTTTTATTAAGGTTGCATTGTAAGGTTGTAAAATTGACATATATTATAATCGTATTGACTAGTTCAACCCGAAAAACAAAAATGTTTTTGAGATACTTTAGTTTCTCTAAAGTATCTCAGGCTTATTGCCTAGGGCAATTTCTTCCAACCAACCTCTTATAACATTTAATCTGTTGCATGTTGTATAAAAAAAAATACATACACATATATAAACAAATAAATACATAATACATACAATTACACACATACATAGGTATACAAAAACACTAATTGTCAATTATTCACCGAAATAGTCAATTATTCACTAAAATCCCATCAACTTGAAACAAAAAACAATCTTAAGTACATAGGTACCAAATTAATTTCACAAGTCTTGGAACTCAAAATCAGTTAACTAATATGCAAACAATCTCCACCAATGTAAGGTCAGTCAACACAAATGACGTTTTGTGCCATCTTTTGAAAACGGTTGAAGATACCATTACGCGAGCTTTACCTCCCTGTAGGAAGGTAATCGATCCACGAAGTTGAAAACGCCGGTAACTCAAAAAATGCACTTTTTAAGTTAGTGGAGTTTTCATCCAAGTGTGCGATATTATTTAGTTTTGACTTTTGAGCATTATTAACATTATCACCAACAAGATGTAAACAAACTTTTATTCATTGCCAACGCGTTTTTTGAGGTATAGTAAAACCCTTTTCACGAAATAGGTAGAGGAAATAGGAATATGAAACATAGAATAATGATAGTATTGATGTAAACAGCCATTCCGTATAAGGATGAAGGAAGCAGCCCAAGCTATTTATATTTATGACCTTATGATGAGTCTCCTCCCTCTGAACAACCTTACGGTCGCCATCCGTCGCTAATTAACTGTGGGGATACGCCATTTATTAGGAGGCGCTGGCCCCACCACCGTAAATATCCCATAACAAGCACCAAACACGTAACTACACTTTCTCGTAATTAATAGTTATGTCTTATGTATGGTATAATATGTCATTATAAATCTTGGGGCGTCTCGACTCGTGTAATATGTCGTAGAACGCTAAAGGGGTGTTCAGACAAGCTGAATACCTCCCGAGTGTTTCAGGAATTCGAATTCCTGCTGGAAGGTAAATTCCATTTTACTCATTCTATAGTATAACCTTTTGACAGAACTCAGACATCGCCATGAGAGTCCAAATTCAGAATGTTTCTCGTTTGATTAAATTTTGTAATAAATTGGTAGGCTGGCGGTTACGACGCCGACTTTCGTACTGGAGGTCGTGGGATCGATCCCAGGTGTCGACTATGTTCCGTTTTCACGACACAAGCTTTAAGTAGCTTATTGTGAAAGAATCAAAGGTGTATTTAATAATAATAATAATAAACCTTTATTCAATATAATATCTCAGTATACAATAATAATATGGTGAATATACCCACTAGGCCAAGCCTGTCTCGGGGAGGCTTAGGTGAATATGGGATAATTTATGATCATTTGTGTTATCTTTGGGTAGGCACAGAATCATTTTATGAAAAATGATATAATATGGTAAGGTATATCAGTAACATCGCTGATGGGGTTGAAATTTGTTTAAGGTTTTTTTTTGCCATCAGCCCTTAGGCACACTCTCATATATTTGTACAAAATATGAATTAGTTTGTACATAATAAGTAGTAGACAGAAAACTATTCTGATTTTTTTAAAAAGAAAACAATATGAAAAAACAGGTACATTAGGATTTATTGTTTATACCCAGTTTTAACGATATTTACTTAAAATAATCTTGGAACAGTTGGAAATGGCAAATCCCGAAAAACTGTTTAAAAAGCTGATTCGAAACCACGAGTCTGACCAAAAGATGATGAGACAGTTGAACATCCTTGTCCCTGATGAAGCAGGAAAATCGTAGACGACAAAGTCTTGGCTAAAGAACAAGAGTAAACCTTAATGACCACTAATTCATCCGTGAACAAATATTGCAGTGTTGTACTTGACCAAAATGAAGTCACCGATTCAACAGAATGACATCGCAAAGGATCGTAGCACGTAACGGATACCTACATTCTTGCTAGTAGGCGATACATAATTTTTGATAAGTTACCTGTAAAAAAAATACTGTACAATTATTAGAAATATCGTTGCCACCTCAACATAAGATAACCATGTTAAAAGAACAACAATATGCAAATTCAAAGACGATTATCAACAGCTTTAGTTAGCATGACTTAACCTATTAAAATTCAACACGTTACTTGATAATAGCGAAACGTATAATTAACCTGAGTCTTAACACAGTTTTTCTTTTACCGACTGCTTTTACAAAGTGTTTGAATGGGGCTTTAACATGTAACAGGTGAACAAACACATGTCACTTAAATGTTTGAAACACAACATAACCTTATTTATAGATGAATTTATTATTTATTGGATTTATTAATTTGCAAACCTTTTTTTAACAAGCTGGATCGATGCAGGTCAAAACTAGCTGTCACGTCGGCATTCATTTCAGACCTTCATGACAAGGCCGTAACCAGAAAGTAATTTCAAAGGGGGGCTTAGGCGTAGTGGAAATGTAGAAAATCAGGAAAGAATCCCCTCGCTGTTTAAGAAAAAGAATTATAGTTTAAACGGTGTTATGTTAGAAATAAAATTTTACTTGAACGACCCTACATTAAATATTATCATTATTAAATGCCATCAAGCAGGCAGCTTGGAGCTGATGTGCTCGATATCCCACACTCCAAACACTGTCAAATCGGTTCTTAAATATATTGGTGTTCTCAGCAACAATTAGTAATGGATATATTTATATGTATAAACCTATCAAAATATTCGTGGGTACATCCGGATAACACAAGAAAACAAAACTAGCTATCAACTAATAGAAACTGTGTTATAGCACCATTAAGACAGGAATAGTTATTACGGCATAAATCGCTTATACCACTTGTTACTTATAATCAACCCTATATCGTGTAATAAGTATACTGCGGAATACTTTGACAACCTCGCATTTATCAATGAAGCTTGTGGTTCTTCCATACTACATACATACATACAACTCCCTTTTACACCCCACTCAGGGACATAGGGAGGCAACAAGAGCTCTCCATTGCGCTCGATCTTGCGCAATGTTTACGACCTCCTCCCACACCATGTTCAAATGCCTCAGCTCTGCTCCGAAGGAGCGGAACACAGTCTGAGAGAGTCTTCCTCGTCTTCGGGACCCTGATGGGAGGAAGAACAGCGCTCTCCTCGGCCAACTGTCATTCGGCATCCTTAACACATGTCCCAGCCAAGTCCATCTCCTCCCCACAATGGTATAGGTGATGGGCTCACGCTGGGTGCGCCGGCGTATAGCGTCGTTCGTGATGCGGTGGTACCATCTTACGCCCAGAATTCTCCTCAGGCACTTCATTTCAAAAACTGAGACTTTTTGTGCCTGGGCTTTGGTCAAGTGCCAAGACTCACACCCATACAACAGAATGGGCAACACACACGCATCAAACAGTTTACATTTATTTTTTCGTCTCGAAACTAAACGACGACGCTTTCCAAATCTTGGTCATGTTGTTAAAGGCGGCACTTGCCAAACCGATACATATAGGGAGCTCAGCCCAAGGTCACCAGAGGTGGTAATGGTTGCTCCAAGATATTTAAATTTATCCATCCATTTTTTCCATACTACAGGGGTTGATTTCTAAGCATTCCGTACGAACCCAATTAGACTTCGAGAAAGTTTGTATGCGGAATATCGCGAGTATGTACGAATCGGTACGAATATTTCCGAAGGTTGATTCGAGTCATTGACAGCTCTGACTTCTTGCCACTTCGAGTTTGTTTTCGTATGTCAAAATATTAAGAGTGCAGTGGTAGTTTATCTCATAAAACATCGATATTACTTCTTTATACCTGTAGCCCTAGTATAAGTTTTCGATGATCGAATATCGAAAAGATCATCGAAAGAGTTTCGAAAAATTTTCATACTAAAATGATCGAATGATACGATCGTTTGATTTAAGATACTAATTGCACGCTAATAAGCGCTTATTTGCGTGCAAGTAGCTTTCGATAAAACTCGTACTAGCCCCACTGGGGCTAGCCAGGAATAAAGTTGGCATGGAAATTATTCTTGTTATAGCTTATTACTATGTATTCGAAGAATAACATTCTATTATTACGGCTGACAATATCCAGGTTTTAAGTTGGGATAAATCTATACAAATTTACGCAAGATAGAGAAGCTTGAAGAAGTTTAGTGATGTCCAAATCCGTCTCACTGTAGCTAACGTATGGATTGAGAAAAATAAGTTAAATTTAATGGCCTTTTAAGAGAACAAAATGTAAGAATTGAAATTTCACCAGGATGCTTCTAACAACGAATTACATGCGATGTTATAATCAAGGACAAAACTTTGTAATAAAAGTTTTACTTACATATCTTAAAAGCAATCTAATACATACTGTGAATACACTGTGGGACATTCAAGAAGACCTCTCCAACAATTAAAAATGATGGTTTATTTCAACAACTTCAGCGATAATAATTATTATGATGGAGACAATGAAACGCATTCTGAGCCGTTGACATTGACAATAATTCTTAATTACTTTCACAAACATCATTGCATGGTATCAAGGAAGGCCCTAATAAAACTGCTGGCTAATTGTTATATTTTATTGAGAACATTCTCATGTTTTCTTCTCGAAATGGGGAAATGAATTAAGTGAATTTGTTTTATGGAATTACTCTTTCTGGGTCGAGTATAATAATAACAGTAAAACATGAAGGAAGCCATGAGCGCACCAATGCTTTTAGACGACATTATAATAAAATGTAATAAAAACCTTCTTCTTCCTCTTAATTTAGATCTAGGATCTGTGGGTCTAGTACGAGTTTAATCAAAAGCTATTTGCCACCTAATAAGCGCTTATTAGCGTGCAAATAGTGTTCGAAAATCAAACGATAGAATCATTCGATCATTTTTGTATGGAATTTTTTCGAAACTTATTCGATGATCGTTTCGATATTCGATCATCGAAAACTTATACTAGTGGTACTGTTTTTTTTTTTTTTCTAGAATCAGCCTGGATCTTAGGATGCCGAGAACAAACTCGCTCTTCGTCTCTTTGGTGGGCTCCCAGGTGGACTGAGTCCCTCTGGTATTATCCTCCGTTTTTGTAAGTCTCTCTGGACACATTCTTCTAACGTGGTCTCTCCAGTCTTACAACATCTTGGATGCTGTGGAGTCCTGCGCATTTCCTCATTTGGGATTCTATCTCTGAGTGTTTTTCCCAGGAGAGGTCTTAAGATTTTCGGTTCGGAGTAGCTGCTTCATCCTTATCGTGTCCGTCCTCGCCTCGACTCCGTAGGTCATTATAGGTCTGATACAGGTCTTGTATATGTGAACCTAGCTCTCTTCTCTTAAATGTTTAAAGAAAAAAATAACAACTAATGACTCTAACAATTAATTACTAAAATGTTCGATTTTTAAATGATACAAACCACTACGGACTTTCGACCGTCTTCTACTGTTATTTCGAAGGCTGGCTTAGTGTGATCACTTTACGTTAACAACGTTCGCCATTAGGTGGTAATGTTTGTCTTCGAAACTCCTAATCATGAGAATTCTCATCATGTTCAACAAGTCGAAAAATCGCATGTATGCAACATGTAGAAATTTAATAATAAATAAAATATAGAGATACAAGTTGTCAGAATATGACCTGTAAACATAATTTAAAACAGGTGCATCAGTCAAATTATATTGGTAAAAAATTTATCTCTATACAAATTCGAATTCAATATTAATAGTAAAGACAGGACATTGTCTCCCGAGAAAGTTAGTCTATATATATAAAACTGAATGTTGTGTGTGTGTGTGTGTACTTGATAGATTCACAGACCTGTGAATGTATTTCAATGAAACTTTGTTGATCTGTTTTACTTATGTCCCGAAAGGCTTAAGCGGAGTACGAGTTCACCACCACTTCTTGAAGGATAGTTGTTACAAGGAGAAATGTTTAACATGTAACAAACTTTGCATAAACCAGGAGTATTTTTTTTTTATTCTGGGTAAGGTGGATTTTCGACGGGCGGGTCGGCTCGTATAATATAAAACAGGAAAGTTATAATTATAAGACAGGAAAGTAAATATAATACAAAACGATACCATAATAACAGTTAAAGTAAACAAACGTAAATGAATAGTTGATGATAAATCGTTAGTATCCATAATAATATTACAATAGATTAAAAACAATAATAAATGGTGGGCATTTTCCCCTTGTTTGGACTTAAAGAACACTAATCGTTCAGTCGCCGAAATCCCATCGCTAATGAAATACTTAATTATTATTCCTGACATCCTTTCTCTTCCTACCCACGTTCACCAGACAGCGCAGCGGCCTAACTCCTACTAAGGCGATGACGTCAATACGATATAATTCATCCGAGATTATTTCAAAAGACCATAATAAATCCGAAGACGTTGGTAAGTTCCTATGACGTCTTTACAAATAATATATAATCACAGTTCTTGATACTTTTTGAATGATAAGTAATAATTCCCAAACCACCTCGCTGTCTGAATCTCATCAAGTTACAAAAATTATTCTCTTTCAAAAATATCATAAACTAGCTGACCCATCGAACTTCGTCTCGCCTTAAAGTCATTAAAATATTGCTGGGTAACACAACATAGCTTACATACATGACTACTCTTTGTAAAAAAATCAAAAGTTATGTGATTATTATGAATCAGTCATTTCAAAAGCACAAAACAAAACTCACCCGTTCCATACTAACTTTAGTATTAGGTATATTATTATTTCATACTATTTTCCATCCATTTTTCGATTTTTAATAGGTAGTTTTTATTCTGTTATCCGGAGCGGAGAAGAATCTAATAAACTAAACACGACAAAAATCTGTTCAGCCGACCTCGAGTTTTAAGTGTTCGCACTAACCCGACTTTCATTTATATAAGAGATATTTTTTTTCACTGCAAAGCTGTATATGAAGTTACAAAAAAATTTACTTGATATAGTTTTTTGTATCTCAAAATAAATAATCATATTATGAACTCGGCTGAATTGTCACATACAACATCACTCCATTATGACAGATGCGAAACTTGAGTTTGTTTTTTCAATCATTATAACGATAATCGGCGTGTGGTTGCCGGTTGAGAATAGCTCTTTTTGCTCGTTTTTCGAGCATCCTTTAAGAGGTAGGAAATCGAATAATCAGATCGTAACCATGAGTTTGACCACCTCACGTAAACCCCAACTGGTTAGAAAAGACGCAAAAAAATAAGCCGCGGACACCAGCTGGACCCCATCAGGGCGGTACAGCTGGTGATCCCCTGTCATGGCGCAAGATCGAGCCCGATGAAGAGCTCTTGTTGCCTCCCTATGCCCCTAAGTTGGGTTTAGAGGGAGAATGTATGCACGTTTAAGGAAATTTCACTACGGTAATATTTCACACGCGTACCCTGGTGGATGATGACAAAATGTTGGACCACGCTTTTTACATCGACAATCAAGTGACGTGATAACTTGGACCATGTCCACTCGAGTTTTCCCATCGATGACCAGTTTATAGTGATGAACGAATGGCTTGACACGATTGTATTTTGGGCTAATGGATATCCGACTCGCTCTATACACTCCACACATGCATTTGGTTTACCCCATCACGGTTATATTTTGGAGAGACATCGCTCCATTTGGATGGATATAGTGATGTTGAATAGGGAACCTAAATAATGAATATTTTATTGATGTATCATCGATGTGAACAAATCGACAAATAAATTCAGAAAAATAAAAACATCAAAAAGCATCGATTTGATTTATAAAAATAACTCAGACATCAAGATGCCTATAAATTAATACAAATTAATTTACTACAAGAATCTTCAAATGAAATTCTCACGAAATTTAAATTATTTAAGGATTTTGTTCCTAGAATTTAAAATATGTAGGTACAAACAAACTACGCACAAAGAAGGAATACCAAGAAAATAGAATGTCTCGTAAACTTGACACCGCAAAAATAGTTTGAAATTTATTAGAAGGAGAAAACTATTCACAGAATTTTGGATTTCTAAATTGACAAATCCAAACAAATACAATACTGGAGGCATTTCATAAATTATAAAAAGGATCGAACGATTTTCACGTGTAGCCTAATTGGCAAGATCTGATAAATCAACTCAATCGAAGAAACAAATAATAAATCCTAGTATAAATAACACAGCGAAGACCTAACGAACCGTTACTGCTTATTGCGAAACTGTTTCGAAAAGAACGCGAGCACTGAGAGAGGAAACGAAATCAATCGAATCTTCGTTCGTTTGTTTTCACCCAATCGTTCATATGTTTTGTACGTCAGAATCTCAGATAAAATAAATCGACTTCAAATCATTGAACTGTTATGTACTACGTACTAGATGCGGCATCTCTTCAATGGAACAGTAACATATATGTATGCGTACCATGTCAATGGCGCTTTAATTTAATTTTCTTAGGTCTTTGGATTTTCAAATCTCATTATTCTTTCTCATATATTAAATTAGAATAGATTCTTTTGTCAAAAGTCTATAGATAATTTACTTACTTCAGCCTTCTTGTGTCCAGTATTGAACAAAGGCCTCCCACCTGGAATTTTCCATAAATCTTCGTCAGATGTCAGCGATTCCAGTGCGTGCCCGTTGCTCTTTTAATGCTCTTTTCAGCTGGTATCAGTCAACGGCTTTTGTACGTACTGTAACCATCAGTTTTTGGGATTGTTTTTATTGAAGTTTAAATCAAATTCGCGGGCTCTGTTTGAATAGAAATCTCGCCGTATTGTCGGTAGGTACCCTCCGCGCGGGACATTATCAACGCAGCTCGTGGGTACGTTGGATGCTAATGTTTTTATCCAATGAAACGGCGGCCGTGTTAGCGCCAAGCTATTGTGGGATTTGACGTTTGCAAACGTCAAAATTTTGCTGACTATATATTGCGTCCACGAATGCGTTGGAGCAACACTCTGTGTTAAAAGGGGGGTTAGGGGTGAAAACTACCCTTCCTGAGTGATTTGTTAATAATTAAGTCGAATAAGTATATTTATTGGAATTTGATTTTGTAAAATCGTCTAAGTGAAGTGTCGTATGTGAACTAAATATAGCCCCGCAAGTAAAACAGGTGAGAATCTTACGTTTATTATGTCTGTCGTGAATTCTATTTCTTTTTGTGGGTATTTTTCTAATCCCTAATTGTAACGCATTTCTTTATCGTATTACAGAAGTGCGGGAACTACCCTTCGGGTTACAAACGTAATTCTTGATCTTGGAATGGGATGTTAATCTGGGGACATTTTATGTATTACCTACGTCGATGTACTGAAACGTCTGTATCGAGCCATCTGAAGCCAATTCTTGTTCTGAGAAGTCCATTTGTACGTGAGAACTCCGGCTAAGGATTCTTTGAAACTATTCGACATTCGTGGAGCCAAGTTATTTCTTGAAGAGATCAGCGCGAGATAGATTAGGGGATCGAATCTTAAGTTAAGTGATATATCAAATCATACGTTTTGTTCTGTGAGA
The DNA here is from genome assembly GCA_963576905.1 of Mystacides longicornis. Classification (NCBI taxonomy): domain Eukaryota; kingdom Metazoa; phylum Arthropoda; class Insecta; order Trichoptera; family Leptoceridae; genus Mystacides; species Mystacides longicornis. The sequence continues at coordinate 11,397,284 of OY756436.1, forward strand.
CCTACCGCCGACACCTTTTCATTCTTCTTTCGTGGAGAGCAAATGCACCAACCTTAATTTGACCTTCGACCCTGTTTTATACAAAACCTGAATTTAATGTTTTCTCATTTCGATATGTAATCTATAAAGGGAAAAATCTCATCTATATTAATTGAAGCCTATTTGATATATTTGTATGTTCACCTAAGAAGTTTGGAATAGAGGCTCAAAAATTGTTGTAAAACATCTGACGAGAGTTTAAGAAGTAGAATATTTTTTTTGATTATTAAGAACAATATAAATGGCCTTATACTTTAAATACTGATATATGTTTTAATGATTGAAAAATTAAATTTTATTTTTCCCATTTTAAGGTAAATTTTTTATGTTTATTTATTTGGAGCTATCAAAGATCCACAATTAGTTTTATAATTTGTTCAAAGAAGGATCTATTTATTTGTATTTTGGTTCAATAAATTTTATTCGTTTTAATTCTAAATTCTTTCTTTAAAAATCTCTTGATAATTCCCCACTTGATGAGAGGACATTTTGGGCTATTGAACCACGACCTGAGTAGAGTCTGAAGTTGAGTATAGCTGGGCTGAATAACGATTTATTTTTCTTTTGTTGGATGAGACCAACAGCTCTGTTTAAAGCCTTCCAGAGGGTGTGACCACAGAGGTTCGTTTGCCTTGGAGTCGGTGACTCTTGGCAGACGGTCCTCAGTGTGAGGGTTCTGCTCATCTCATCTGACATCAGTAGAATCCGTCACAGTACCAAAAGTATATCAAAGGTCGTGGGTCCGAATGCCGGTGCCGTCCATTTCCATTTTTTACGGCACAAGCTGTGTTTTATGTGAAAGAGTGTCGAAAGTGTATTTGTGTTCACTTTGGATAAGCGGAAATTCATTTTTTTTTTCAAAAAAAAACGTCTTTGGACCATCTTGTCTACCCGTGTTTTTACGTCCATTCTCTAGATACTGACGCTACTTTTAATTGTTTTATTGCTATCTCGCTTCAAACAACCATTCAAAACAACGAGATGGAATGGGAGAGACGAAAGATAAAGAAACCGTTCAAATAAATTTGTCTCCACGCACTCGTACCTGTTCGAAACGAAAGCGTATTTCCATAGCATAGTCATTATTTCCAACTAAGACTATCTGCAATGATTTTTCGACATTGTCACTACTTTTCCTTCTTTTCGACATCTCATCACCTCCATATAAAAAAAACCTTTGAGATAATCTGTTTGAATTTTCTTGGTAAATGACGCATCTAGTATGTAGTATATTTAAATCAATGCTTCAAATAGACATTTTGTTACTTTTTTATGTTTCATGTGCGTTTTTTGTATATTTTCTTTACGCGCGAGTGTTCATTCCTTACGTCTACATGGATTTGTTCAAATGGAATATGTGACGTAAATATATTAGAGCGATATTCAACTCGTTATATTTTGGAATAAAATAGAATAGAGGATATTAGATATATCGTGCTTTGAAATGGAAGATTAAGTTTCACCACACATATTGAAGACAGATGTATGGTATACAAACTGTATACCATACATAAAAACCTAAAGGGAGGAAAAAAGGAATGGAGAAAAAGAGAAGAATTAGATAGTGAGAGAGAAAAATAAAGGGATTCTATAGAATAGACCATTTTGAGTACTATGAGTCAATGAAAATTTTGAAATCTTTTAAATAAAACAGAAATTTTAAAAATTTATGCGTGAATTCAGATCATTATCAATTTCTTTACGCCACGAGCAACATAAAAATCCGTAACATTGTCAAGAATGGAATCTTCGAACCAATTGTGTGCAATTTAAGTAGGTACAAATAGTGAAATAAGCTGTCAAAGTATGGATAATTTTAATTCAAATGAGTTATTATTAGGTAAAGTCAATCAATCAATACTCCCTATCAAGACCACTGGGACATATGTGGGGCTAGTACGAGTTTTATAAAGGCTTATTGCACGCTAATAAGTGCAATATGCAGTGTTCTATCGAAAACTTATACTAGGGGTATTGCTCTCTTCCAACACTATACCTCAGCTCTGCATCATTGTGGGATAGGGTCTGCCTCTTTTTCGTAACCCTGGCGGGAGGACATCAGCATAGGGTTAGGGAGCAGAAGTAAAGGAATAAAGGGTTCCTTTATTACGGTCTAACTCCACTTACAATAGTTCATATTGATTGGGTTCTTGTATCATCGTAATGTACCTACGTATCAATTGGTGGTTGAAGTTGTTGGTAGCCTAGCGGTTATGATGCCGACTTTCTTACTGGAGGTCATAGGTTCAATCCCAGATGCCGACCATCTTCCACCTTCACCATACCAACTTTAAGTAGCTTACTGTGAAAGAGAGTATTTGTCTTCACTTTGAGTGAGCACAGATTCATATAAAATCCTGGTGAGAAGGCTCGTCTTAAAATCTGACCTCACCTCAGGAAACAGAACCCGTGACAACTATAGTATTTTATACATTGCTTTAAAATACAATCATTCGCTAGCTCTGTTTTTCATCGATTTGTCCAACAATTTCCTAACTTCTATTATTTACAATGAGGAACTGAAATTTTTTATCAATTTAACACAAGCTTCGATTATGTGCAAAAATGTTCATAAAGATAAGCTCTATTGTTTTTGTAATGTAGTGAAAACTAACTACAATTTTATTATGATTCGTATGTTACGTTCGTAGTCTAAAACTCAAGGCTTGATAAGTTTTGTATGTGACTACCAAGACGTTTTGATGTTGTCATATTATCATCGACGGAAGTATGCCAGTCAGTTTAATTAAAGTTATGCTACAAACCCTAGAGCACACGATCGAGATGGTGACGGATATTATATATTTGGTACGAGGCATTAGACGCCATAGTCATACCATATTATATGATAAGTCGTTAGGCCGCTTTAGATTGTTGTTCCTCTGTACATCACGAGTATATGAATAGGCATAATATGAAGAATTTTCCACGCCATCTTAACTCTCCATAAGACTCAGAGAATATACTTTTTTCATACACAGATCTTGCTCCTATACAAAATCATTGAATTTATTTTAGAGAAAAGAACCACATGATCTTAAATAATAATATTAGCCTTTATTCAATTTCAATATCTTGACAGGCAGTATAGACATCCAGGTGCCAGTCGTACACTCGGTTGAACAACCTTTTCAAAACTGAAGTCTGGTCTTCTAGGATCTGCCCAAAATGGTAATCGTTGAGGCAATTTCCAACAAAATACATATATTAAATCGATCAAAAAAAACATTTCAAACACTACTGTAATGTTATGTATTTGACACTCACACATACGTCAATGTATTTGACATTGACACTGACGCATGTATGCTTTTAATTATCTGTTTTATGATAATAGAAAAAACTTTATAGGTACATAATATCAACATTTCAAATTTGACGTATTCATGTCATTAGTTTTGAAAGAAAATTGTGCAATAGTGCTCTTTTCTTAAATGAATCTGAGCTCACTCAAAGTGACTCTTTGACTCTTTCATAAAAAGCTACTTAAAGCTTGTGTCGTGAAAGATGAAAATGGTCGGCACCTGGTATCGAACCCACAGTACAGTACGAAGCCGGCGTTGTAACCGCTAGTCTACCAACCACTCTCTCAATATACCGACCTCGGTAGCCTAGTTGTACTGGCGTGGACTTAAGATCCGAGGTGTCGGGTTAGATTCCCGGTCGGGTCAGAGTTTTTTTAAGGGTTTTTTTTTTCACTTAAAATATCTACCCGGGGTTGGCCTGTCTCAGATTGGACGGGACCGGTTGACTGGAAAAAATTGCCTCGAGCAATAAGTTTCTTCGACTATACTGACACCTTTGTACAGAAGTGTTTTTTTTTTACCCTTTGCACTCATTGTTAGAAAAGTGTTATTATTATGGTCGAATTTCGACCACTAGTCTCTATAGGTTTTGTACTCTATCGTCGAGTCAGGAAAACAACTGCACAGAGGTCAGGAGCCTTATTCCCGTAATCAATCGCTTTTAAAAATCACTTAACGATAAGATTAAGACATGATCGCAATCAGGTCGCCCTTGAATTTGACGTTTGTTAGATAGTTACGGGAATGCCGATTACATAGCATTTTCATACTAATATTTCAGACATAACGAATTTTTAAGATATCTGCTAGATATTTTGTTTTGTGAATACCAATCCGCCATTTTAATATTGTCAATCAAGATAGGTGCGTATTAAGACTGCTACGAGAATAACCCTACTGTTTATGTGTTAGGTTTGATTAATAGAATCACGAATCTCGGTGTGAGTTCTTCTATCGAATACACGTCAATACAATCGCCTTGGTGAAATTGAGATATTGAATGTAATAAATATTACAAACAACTTCATAACACTCCTATAAATCCCCGCTGTTGCTGGAGGTAATAAAGTACCGGGTACACCAGGATATCAATTCAACAGACAGGATAATTCGCCTTATGAATATTTCATACCAAACAAAACAATTTATCAATACATTTTCCAAAGTTTTCTTATTAGGTAGGTACATACTTGTATTTTTTGGAAAACTTATACGATATTTGACAAAGCATGACTAAGCAATCAATAATTTAGGCCTTAATTATTAAGGTTTTTTAAATTTCTCATTAGATGGAGCATGGAGCGACGACGTTACTACCTAGGTATCCCTGTTGCAGGTAGAAGGTGACAAAGCATAGCTCAACATAGAGTGTATTGGAAAAAAATGACAAAGGCCTATTATATCCAGCAGTGGAGAAATGGTGAGGTAGACGAAGAAGTATCTCAACAATTCATACTTCTGTACCACTGGTATAAGTTTTCGATGATCGAATATCGAAACGATCATCTACAAAATATAATAGTCTGAAACTTAAATTTTAAATAACGGTGGTCGTCGGTACAAAGTTACTGAATCGTTGATCTGCACGGCTACTCTTGAAACTCGATTCCAATCCTAAAATCGTAAAATCCCAAAATGGTACTCTTGAAATGCGACGCTAGCGCACGATTGGATTCAAATCGAGTGGTGATTTGAAGAACATGTGAAATCGTGTAAAATTTGAAAATTGGTACTCTTGACGTCGTTTTGACAACTACTCGATTCCACGGAATTGTGTTGGAATCGTCTAACTGTCATTATTTACAAGATCGCAAGAAAGTAACTTTTTTGAAATCGAGAAGACTTATTTTAATTATATTACTTAAAAAATGGCTCGTCTTGTATTATTTTTTAATATTTTGGAAAACGCGCATCAAGTCGATATGCGTCAATGAAATAACTTGCGTTGAATAGCAAGATATTCGCAAAATGCGTTTAGCATGAGTAGTGGGGAATTTATAGCAAATAGAATATCAAAAAAGGTGTATGAAGACTTATACGGGATTTTGTAACCTCATATGGCAAAACCTATAAAAGACGAAGTGATATTTTGTGTGCACAACATGCAACTCGACATCATTACCATTGGAAGCCATACCCATAGTACCAAAAGTTCTTTCTGCAGCTCATGACTTAGAGCAATGCAAGCCAGATATGATTTAGTTCATCAACTGTGGAATTCACATCATAGACGAATATGAATAATTTAAGAGAGTTTAAGAAATAACCATTTTATTATAAATAGCTTCTGTATTGTGAATTTTATTACAAATTTCACGTATATTATGTAAATTGTCAAGGTTTGTAAAAATAACAGAATTGTAATTCAATGTAATACATAATAATTTTATTGACTATTTATTTTAGATATTTAAATTATAAAAAATACAAAATAAAAAAAAATATTAAAGCTATTTTCTGTTGGAATTTATTTTTTTCCTTTGCATTCTCCCTCATGGCTGCCGCCGCTACAGCAGACCGTGAACGAATGGCAGCAGTAGTTGCGATTAAAGATTCGGCACACTGTCCCAATTTTTCTGCAGCTTCTTTAAACGCAATTATTGCTGTGAAGCGTTGTGCTTCCACCCGTTTTTCTTCCATTAATGTGAGACGCTCTCGTTCTTAAAAAGTATATACTATTTTGATATTAAAATAAATCAGCAAATAAATAATGCTAGCATTTTTAATAATTATAATAAAATATAAGTAAACAAATAACGCAACACGCTAATACAGAAACGTCAAAATGTATATTTGAAATATAAATGAGTGTTTCCATTTATAGAAAACAAATCCTTAAATATTATAGCAACGTCAAATTATTATATTTGTTAAATAGGACAGTTAATAGTAAATCGAATTCGATTTATTTTATGTTTCAAAAAATATATACCACTCACGGGTGTCAGTTTTACTTCCTTACAGTTTCTTTGAGAATAACGCGACATAACAACAATTATCAATTCCCAATTAACAGCGAAAATATTTTTAATATTGCAATAACAAACTTGAAACGAAAACGTTTTCACGGCTTGGAACGCCAATCTCAAATCCGATTCCAATCGCACGGAATTTGGTTCAAGAGTACCGTTTTGGAATTGGAATCGAGTTTGTGATTGAAATTGGAATTGGGTTCGAATCGAGTTTCGAGAGTAAGCCTGCTGAACAAATCGAAATTTCGTGCAATTTTCTATCGTTCTTATTACCTACTTTTAGTTTCACCTCGGCGGTTATTCATATGTATTATGAAGTATGACAACCGTGAATTTCCTATCAATATAAACATCATTTCCCACGATAAGAGGGTGGTAATAACCCTCTCCCCTTGTTCGGAACAAGTATGAAATATGATGAGAAAAAATAGGAGAGAGAATACACAACACAACTCAATATCAATCATCAAGAGTATACAACATATAGATACGTACACACCTTCATATAGTCACATACATGTGTATAGTGACGAGCTTCTTATAGTTGTAAGTTCGTATGATCGTTTGAGTTGATGTTGTCATACAAAATAATCCAATAATTTAATAATGTATGAATATGAAAATATTCTTTGAGTTGAGAATAAATTTTGTTCAAAGTACTTAGTAATAATGATAACATTAGGGCGTATACAGTGTGGGATACAAATATAAGCGCACTTGAATTCAAAAACATTGACATTAAAATAAAATGTGTTCTTGTCTTTCCTTTCTTAGGCCATCCTATTCTATGCTTTCTGCATCCAGATCACCCCAGCATGCCGCTGAACATCGCATGGCCGTCCTACGTTTTTCGAGGTCTCCGTGACATTACACTTTTTACCCATTTTTGACATTTGTTATAAAATGAAAAATTTTTCCGCTGCGCCTTTTGTTTGAGTTCCTTTATGTATTGTCCAACATGTATACCTAACGATTAATTTTACAATACTATTCAATCGTTTAAACTTTAAGTCGGAACTCATTTTGCTTGTTTGCAGACAGCTTTATAAATAATAAAATACAAAAAGCGCAAAACCCCACCCTCAGATGTCTTTCTCTTTTCGAAAGCAGCAAGAAACTGAAATACCCGCACATGATTCATCCTAGAGCTGTCCTCTAACACCTGTTACCACTTACTACCTAGTAGGTACCCAATACATTTTTAGTGTATGGAACGGTATTTTTATAGTGTTGTCGGCCTATAGAAGCTTCCGCGTAGTAGGCAAAGTAACGCTAGGCTACCGAGATTGGTACAGAAATAAGTGAGAAAGATAAATATACCATTCATCCAGTGTAGGAACTAAACATGAAGGTACACAGCAAGTACCTTTATTTACCTGCTCGTGAAAGTTTGATGAAGGTCCTTAAGGAACGAAGCGAAAATGAAATATTTTTATTGGATTATTATAACACAATATCAACAATGCTCCTGTTAATTTCACGTCTCGTTCGCCAAGCTAAATCAACTTGTGAACTAATAAAATAAACAAACTGCTCGCTTCGGCCCCCGTCTCTTAATAATCGTTTTAAACCGTTCGTAATTTAGCGACTTAACATTCTTTCGCTTTTTGAATTTTATTCTCTGACTTATCAATTTCTGTGTACAAAAAGGCCATACTTCTCTCTTTTTCAGAACACCACCCAGATAAGAGACCTTCAAATTTTAATTACCTACAGTCAGCAATTCTCTATTCACATGCTTAACACATGAATCAAATATAAATCACATTACAGTATTCGGCAAAAAGGGTGTAAGCCTGTTGTATGCTAAATAATAATATTTCTTTTAAGGACAAATAAACAAATGTGAGGGATAAGGCTTTAAGTCACCCTGAGGTTGCCCGGAAAATGGGAGCCTCCGTAAGTTAAACACAAACCTTACAAATAATACAACTTTGTATCAAAATAACAATTTGTTACTTGAGTAGATTGTAAAAACGTTATTTGGATTCACCAAACATAAGCTTTCATATAGGTAAAGAGCCTATCTAACCTTGTTCAAGTTTAATTAATACAAATGGGCTAAATAATTTGTCTGATGATCCTATTTTGAAAAACATTTTCCGTCCCACTCGTTCGTACAACCAACGCTCTTCATACTCAAGATAGGGGTGCGTTAAATCAATAACATCGTAAAAGTATAAGGGTATTTATTTTACACACTGAGGGTAGGTCCCTACTCACACCCTAATAACCAGAGTGGTTAACGTTTGTAATCTGTTTACTCCTTGAAGCAACTCTGACATAACCGTATTTTTAGATGGGTGTTTACCTTTAAAGATTCGTAGATAATGTTTTAAGACCATGTTGAAATAATTTACATAACACTCGTAGTTTTCTATGTTACGCGTATAGAAAGGTCGTTTTCTACTACTTTCAATGAAATGTTGACGAATCTCTTTTGGATATACTTAATCGCTTTTACAGAGATCCGAAAAAAGTAGTGCCGATTTGCAGAGCATCCCTATTTTTCTTTATAATTTACTCCAAATTAAAAAAAATAACTGGTTTAATTACTAAAAATTTGGTTGCATTCATCTTAAACTGCCAATCTATCGAAAAAAAAAGCAAATCGAATCCCATATTACTTATATTTTTAAAACTATTTTCCCAGTTATAATATTTATTTACGATTTAACCATTCTTAATACGTATAGGTATAAGTACAAGTGCAAGTAAATAAAACGTCAAAATAAACATGGGTACTTACTTAACTTTTTATATTTTGGATAAAATTGATGCAGATATTCACTATTTGATAAATATATAATTAATCTTGATGCGTGTGTGTTGCCCATTCTCTTATATGGGTGTGAGTCCTGGCACCTGACCAAAGCCTAGGCACAAAAGTCTCAGCTTTTGAAATGAAGAGCCTCAGGAGAATTTTGGGCATAAGATGGTACCACCGCATCACGAACGACGCTATACGCCGGCGCACCCAGCGTGGGCCCATCACCTCTACCATTGTGGGGAGGAGATGGACTTGGCTGGGACATGTGTTAAGGATGCCGAATGACAGTTGGCCGAGTAGAGTGCTGTAGGTACTTCCTCCCATCCGGGTCCCGAAGACGAGGAAGACCCTCTCACACTGTGTTACGCTCCTTCGAATCAGAGCTGAGGAATCTGGACATGGTGTGGGAGGAGGACATAAACATTGCGAAAGATCGAGCGCAATGGAGAGCTCTTGTTGTCTCCCTATGCCTCTGAGTGAGGTGTTAAAGGGAGAATTGTATTTTTTGTATAATTACTTAATCTTGATGAAGATTTGGGTTGGCTGGAAGAGATCCTGCGGGATAAGTCCGCCCTTTGATTCTCATGAATGAATTGTATCACGGCTGCATTTTTAGTAACAATAAAGCATTATTTATTTATTATATTATTAAGATATTCACAATCTGTGACGATTCAATAAAATGACCTGAATATTATTAAACTTTGTGTCGAAATTTTTAACTTATGTAATTTTAACTTTTTCAGTTCATTTTGTATGAAGTATTTTCGGCGACAAATAATTGATATTGTGTTTGTTATACCTACTAAAAGGTTGGTTATTTCTGAGTTCGTTTTGATAAAACTTGACCAGTATTGCATAAAGAGTTAATTTTATAACATTTAGTTCATTTCTGTCTTTAAAATAAAGCATAAACATTTCTCTCCGAAATAAAGAATGGTCTTTAGAAAAAGGTTCGCTGGGTTTTTTCATCCGAGAAAATATTATTTCTGTGACAAATGAAAAGGCTTGATGACGATAATATATTATAAATAATACGTGGGAGATTCTTTTTATTTCACAGTGCTTAGCCGCTACGTGTGTGGGAAATATCTTCCCGGAGAAGTGGGACTCTTGGGATGGGAAGATCCGTGTCTAGAATGCTTATCTCCCCATTACAATTCACTACACTCATTAAATATTTACTCCCAAAAAAATTTAATAAATAAAAAATAATAAATTTTAACAATAAGATTTTGGGCCTTTTTGTGCCATGTTTGGACAGTTGATTTAAGAGTACAACCTGCTCTTCTACAATCTACCTTAGGTCGCTTTCTTGAAAAATCAGAAGACTGAAATAGCCTTGACTACTATTCAGAATGTTACTGCTAGTTCCAAAAGACGTCTTTAAACTATTGTCTTGATATTTCCTGACCTAACTATTGCTTGATATTTCCTGACATCTACATAATAATTCAGAAATGTTTTTTTATTTGCCTTTGACAATACTTTACCGTTATGTCCGAGCATCACGCTCAAAATACAAATGCTACGTCAGATATTAATATGCCCAGAGCAGTACAAAATGTTGGAGAAGGTTCTTAAATACAATTTGCTGCATTAACTTTAATATATTTAGAGCTATTTAAAAAACTCTATTTTTTTAGGATCTTCATACAAATTTCTCAAAAAGACAGTAAGCCATCTTTTGGAAACAAAATTACTCATGTAAACGTTGAATGGAATCTTGGTATTACGGTATGAAAATGTAATAAAATAATCGTAGATTGATTTGTTATACATATAAATGTTATTCAAATCTTATTATTCTCAATAAATAAAGATTTAATGAAAAAATTTGCAGTTTGATTTTGAAGTTTGACAGGTACAAATCACCCTCTATGGGTGGAATGCCCAATTAATTATCAAAGTAGTGAATGTAGCTAAGATTCAAACCACAGAGCTCTCTATGAAAACTTGCAAATTATGTCGGTAGGTTCGTATAATATTATGAGGTCGGTAAAACAAAAATTGTAAAAGTGTCATTCTTCTTTTTCTGTGCTTATGTCAGTTATAGAGGTCTGTTAAGCAATGGGAAGCTAGACTAGAACCTGTTTAATTACCTACCGATCAAGCCTGACACTCGGAATCAAAAACGTAAAGCAAAACGGGTATAAGCTAGTATCTGATACTTTTGATTATTTAGACACAAGGTATAACATTATCAATAAAAAGCGTTATATATTTGATCTTCTTTCAAGTTTCAGTTATTATATTTCATCGTATTTTATATTCGAAGGGCACTCGAGAAAGGATTATCCAGTGGAACATTTAAATCTCAAGTAGACTTATAAACACAACGTTTGGGTCCTTAGGTTAGTTTCTAGACGATCACGACAAGGCCATTTCGTAGACAGTTGTTCTAGGTTTCCAGATAGTCTTTCAGATACAAGCTGAATATGTCCATTTCAGTTTAGGCACATTTTTTAGCTAGTTTTAGGTGTCCTTGCTATGCAGATGGTCTGCTTTGCTCGCAGGAGTTAGATAGTTGCATAAATGTGGTGTAATCTATAGCTTAGGTATAATTGGATTGCATCATAATGGTTTCATCGTAGGGTTAGGTATATTAAGAGCTAGATATAGCTTGGATGTAGCTGTAGCGAGCTTAGATTATATCTTTCTGGTAGGTAGATTCCGTGTCATTGATAAGTTTAATCTCAAGCACCAGTCTCCCACTCTATACTTTGCTGTTGTCAGCCAGCCTATTCATTTCGTTATTATGTAATCAATTACCTGTTCGATACCTACAATTTTTTAAAACGGTTTAAGTAAACGAAAATAATTTGCGGGACAATTCTGTAGATCACAGGTAAGGTCCCTACTGCAGTTGACGTGAAGAACTAGAGGGTTTTTTTAAAAAAAAAAAAAAAAAGGTCCCTCTGTTTCTGGAGAGAATGATGAAAAACGTATACGAATTTTCTTCTTTTTTTAGCTCAACCAAAAGCAAGTTACACCACACCTGCTTATCAGACAACCAACTCTGACAGCTGACCAACTAGCGATTTATTTGACGAAATTATTGCAACTACCTGCCTTTTTATTGCGCAATAAGTTTCAAACTCGTAATTTCTTTTGGACCTACACTCCAGAAATAGATATGTACTGTTAAAATTTATCACACTGTAGTTTCACTTTCTGAATATATCAACATTTCGATTATCAAAGTGTGAAATAATACGAAGATAAAACAACTGAATTATGTGGACACTAATATAATATAGGGGGCAACTACCCTGTAATTTAGCTTCGAGTAGGTTCCACATTCGTCCCACTCAGCACCTACCCTCGTAGATTAGCTATTCTTGTCGTGTGGCACGCGACTGTGTTAGGAGCACAATCAAAGCCTAATAAAACAGATATTAGGTCTATTTGAAAGCCTTCTTTACCTGCCTTCAATCAACGTGTCGGCTCTCACCGTTATTTTTAGAAAAAAAGTAGTTTAGCGGGTTTTTTCTATTTGTTGATTTAATATTTATTTTCTTTACGTCTCGGTTAAACATCTTTTTTTAGATTATATATGTAATCTTTCGCATAAGAAATGTACTTATGCGAAAGATTGTAAAAGAAATTGTTAAATTATAATTATGAATAATAATATGCCTTGAAACTTATTCATGATAATTTTCTAATGAACATCATAATTTCAAAAAGTGAAAATCACAATTTCTTCTGTGAAAAATAGGATTAACCTAATATCTACATACCTAAACCTAGTCAAGTATGTGATTGAAAAGTAATAAGTCCAGTTATTTTTCTACGAAATTTAATGTTTAAGGTACAAGTCATGGTTATATGATGAAATATGAATGCAATAAACTTTATGATTTAAAAGTCGGAGTTATGTCTATCGAAAAACTTTTATAAACGACAATTCTGAGTTAAGTTATATTTACATACTAGCTTTCCCGACAGACGTTGTCCTGTGATCTAACTATGAATATTGAATTCGAATTTAAAAAAAAAAAAACAAAAAATCACTTTTAACCAATGTCATTCCGACCGTTGCATCTGTTTTAAAGCACACATTTTCCATCCTAATTCTGTCAATCGCACCAACTATCAAACAACTGACAGTTTGTATCAAACGACAATTTGATTTCAAAATTAGATTTATTCACTTTTCGCGTTTTAATTTGAAAAATACGCTTCAATGTTAACAAATTAGAAAAAAGCTTGAAAAATATTCCATCAAAATCTACGGGCCAATATATTTTTAATGTTAATGGTTGTCAGGTAAATAAAATTATGTTTCTATAGATTTTTACAGATGGCATTCTTGTATCGAAATTAATGCCATGCCAACTTTAATATTATATTTTATATTAATTTGCTATCCATTTTTTCGATGATTTATTATTAGCTATTCTGTTATCCGGTGCGGAGAAGAATCTAATAAACCGAAAATGATAAAAAACTGGTCAGACAATCTCGAGTTATAAGTGTTCGAACTAACCCGACTTTCTTTTATATCTTTAGATTTTGTAAGCTACAAAATCCAATTTATTATGACGGGAATATACTACATAAGTCATAAGTATTTCATTTCTAAGCTACAAGTCGCAGTTATTGCTGATATGATTAACTACAATTCACAGTGATTTCTGTTATGGAAAGCTAGAAATCACAGTTATTTCTAATATGGTAAGCTACAAATTCACAGTTATTTCTGTTATGGTAAGCTAGATGTCACAGTTATTTCTAATATTATAAACAGTTATTACAATTCACAGTTATTTCTGTCATGGTAAGCTACAAGTCATAATATGAATTACTATACACGGTAAACACCAAAAATATTAACTACAAGTCATAGTTTTTTTATGGTAATTTACAATTCACAGTTATTTCTGTTATGGTAAGCTAGAAGTCACAGTTATTTCTAATATGGTAAGCTAGAAGTCACAGTTATTTCTAATATGGTTAGCTACAATTCAGTTATTTCTGTTATGGTAAGCTTGATATCACAGTTATTTCTAATATGGTAAGCTACAAATCACGGTTGTTTATGTTATGATAAGCACAGTTATTTCTGTAAGGAACGCTCCACACCTACGTGTTGGACTCACCATAATACTGCATTATAAAAATGCCGTTTAATCTGTTGGCAATTATTCACGATGTACGTTAACGTGTACCGACTATTAAATCATTCACGTGAAATGCGTTACGTAATATTAAGGGCAATTCATTGTTGGAACGGAAGCCGTTCTAACAATTACCCGAGGAAAGTGTTTCCAAATGAAAAATATCTTTCAGCCCCTCATAATGGGTTTATTAATAGCAGGCATTACACTTCGAGTGGGAACACCCATTATGAAAATCCAAATTGTTGCTTATGTTTCTCCGCTAATAATTTAATAAATCAAATTACCTATTACTTTTTTTGTTGAGTTTTAATGGTTCCATTAATTTAACAGCATAATGTAAAAGTTTGAAGGACGTCTGAAGAATTATATTTTATGAAAATTGTGGATATTTTAGAGTCAAATCAGACTAAAAAACAAGAACTAAGTATTAATTCAACTTTAATTTTAATCCGTCAGACTGGGGATCATACGTCATCATGTGACGCGTGAATATAAGAAACTTTTGATCCGAATTTCCTATATAAATGCACTTTTCTACCACCGAGGCATCAGTTTTAGGTATAAAGCATGTTTTGTTATAATATTCTCTCGTTGTCAGGGTGGTTTCCAGGCACTAATAGCTGTAAGTAACTTAAATTCTTGTTCACACAAAATTGACAACTAATCAACACTGTGCCTATTTTAAAAACAACAGAATTCACCCACCACTACATAGGTGGTTATGTGTGGCCAACGGGAATCGCTGGGTAGGCGACGTTAGTCAATATTTTCATTGAAACACTTACTCCACTTTTTCATACATTTGACAAAATCAATTCAGCTATGTAATGGAAATACCTACCTATTGAACAATTTACAAATTTTGCTTAATACCTGTTTAGGGGAGAGGGAGGCAGATTTGGACAAAAATTACTTTTCAATTTTTATAATTTTTTTTGAATGCTTATTTTGAAATATTTTAGTGGATATAGGTAGTGGAATCCTTTATCTAACATATTTTATTACCGGAATATGTTATTGAAGTATAATAAGAGTGTAGTGGGCGATCCAGTGGAGGTCTAGCTTGTGTACAAATGTGCCCCAAAGGGGGGTACATTTGGACGCCTAAGAGGCAGATTTGGACAGACTAAGAGGCACAATTGGACAAGTAAACATATTGAGTAAAAACATATAATTTTAATTAGAATTCAACTTTATTGGATATTTTCTCTATACAATAATATTAATAACTTGCACACAATAGAAAATAACAGAATATATCAAGTTTTTACATAAACATTTAAGGTAGGTATGCTCCGGGTTTTTCTTCAACCTTTTTATACATGCTACGACAGCACGTTGATGAATATTCCATCAATAAGGTGGAATCCTCTTCTTTAATGCCCCTGCGCAGTCCGAATTTGATGAATCGTTAATCCATGAAGAATTTTGTCTATTTGGACACTGTCCCAATGTGCCCCAGCATGCGCTGTCCAAATCTGCCCCATACACACTTTTTGTAGAAAACAAAATACAAAATGAAATGTGATTATATATTTGAAAGTTTCTTATCATCAAATAATAGTTTCAATATATAGTAATTGTAAAATAAATACTCATTTTGACTTACCTATAATTAAAAAAAGATACAGCCTTAGCAAAATCACGAAACCAATTATTCAAAATGGGTTTTTTCGATATTTATTTTATAAAAAAACGCACGACGTCGCTACACGTAACCAACTGTCAGTTAACAATAGGCTACCACTAAGGACATCTATGAAAAATATATGCAACTACTTCGTTTAAAGTTTAGCCGGTAAAATTCAAACTGTCCAATTCTGCCCCTGTCCAATTCTGCCTCCCTCTCCCCTAAACAATATTTACAAAAACTTCATTGCATTTTATTACATAACTAGTGGTCGACCAGTGATCGAAATTTGACCATAACTAATTTCAAAATTTTCTTTCAAAAACAATGACATGGATAGGTCAATTTTAAATTTTGTTATGTACCAATTTTTTTCTATTCTTATTAAAGACAGACAATATTAATTTATTCTCAATTCACCACAGATGACCACAGATAAACAAAACAATATATGCGTCTGTGTCAATGTCAAATACATCGAAGTGTCTGTGAGTATGAAATACATAACATTACAGTAGTGTGCGTAGTGCTTTTTTATTGATTAAATCTATTTTGTATGCATAATTTTAAAATAATATTAGCATTCGCCATTCCTCTATATAAACTATAAGTGTGCGAAATTTCATATTCTTCCGTCCGCGCATTTTTCGTAAAAATGGTCACGAAGTTTTTATTCACGTATTAATATATAGATTCCACAGAATGCTTGTTTTTTCTTCTTTGAGTAAAAATCACGTTGAGAGCACTCGAATGCGCAATCAAAATGTATGTCATAGGATTACAAATAGAAGCTTTTGATATTTTTGTGTATTTCTTTGGAAACATCAAGAATACAATAACGTTCTCTTTGAAAACTAAAGTTCAATTGTAGCAAGAGATCTGCAATGGATTCAAAGCTTTGAAAATCGTACGAGTATGAAATATCAATGCATCTTGAGATGTGTTCAACGTTGGGGTCGCAGACGTATCCGTACATCATACAATTAGATTCATGAGGGTAGTTGTATGCCAGGAATGAAGGAAATTGGAAAATAACCGTATTTGTGAGAGGAAATTCATATAAATTGAATAATACTTGAAGATATGTAGAAACGATAGAGATTTTAGTCTCGTAACTTTTATAAGATAACCAGCAGCAAAACCTGTCGAACGACAGGCAAAGAAAAGGGTTATTGATTAGAGTCCTAATTTTACAATTTGACATTTCTCACCATAGCAACAGTCGTCCAGTACCTTTGATCAAGTATCGATGAGGTTGGTAGCCAAGCTGTTAGCTTACAACGCCTACTTTCGTACTATATCGTTCAGAGGTCATGGATTCGATCCCAGGTGCCGACCATCCATTCGATATAAAAAATATCTTCGATGAAAACACCGAGTATAACCGACCTCGGTAGCCTAGTGGTACATCAGGCGTGGACTTCAGAACACGAGGTCTGGGACTCGATTCCCGGTCAGAGTTTTTTCCCTTGAAAATTCTACCCGGAGTTGGCCTGTCTCAGATTGGACGGGACCGTTTGACTGAAAAAACTGTCTCAGGCAGTAAGTTCCGCCGGATATACTGACACCTTTGTATTGAAAATTGTTTTTTATTTTTTTTATTGAAGGACATTTTTTGAAAATTGCTATTATTGAGGAAAATAATGTTTGTTGCAATATGTTTAAACATACTACAAAGAACATATCCATAATACGTATTGTCTCTTTCTTCACTAAGATTTTTGATGATTTAAATGTATGAATTTTTCTCCCATAGATTGAGTCATTTTGAGAAAATACATTTCATAATCCTTGCAAAAGATTTCAGCATCATAATAAGCATTGCTTTTTTCTGGCATAGGTATAAATTAAAACAAGAGATTGAAGGCGTATCATTCCATATAAAGTAAATTCACAACCAAAAGACAATTAATTTCTTGATGACCATTTTTACTGCTCAAACTATTTGTAGGACTTTTAAGCTGTATTAGAAATGTTGGATCCTGAAAAAATGGAACTATAAGAAGAGTAATAAATATTCTTACAAAACCTCGTGGAAAAAAGAAATAATTTTGATGGCAATAAATCACGTCAGTCGAACGACAAGGATTTGTTCCGAAACCGCAAAGATAATTAATCTTTTCGACATTTTGTAGCCCCACGGGATGTGTATATCGCTTTTAATAATCTATACCTACACTAAACACGCCATATTTTAACATTAGGTTTACGCTTTATTAATTTAAATTGAAAACTAAATGTAATTTATTTTAAAAAATATCTTACTAAACCTTTTTAGTTTTTTTATAATATAGGTTTTTATGAATCCTTAAGGGGTTCACACGGGAGGACCTTGCTGATGCCCATGACAGGGGCATACATACATGTGACCAACCACTGCAAATTCTTGGTCTGGCGATCCGGACTCGGTAAGTAAGTAAGTACGAATCCTGTGATTATCCATTTTGAAAAGTGACCAACCACTGCAAATTCTTGGTCTGGCGATCCGGACTCGGTAAGTAAGTAAGTACGAATCCTGTGATTATCCATTTTGAAAAGTGACCAACCACTGCAAATTCTTGGTCTGGCGATCCGGACTCGGTAAGTAAGTAAGTACGAATCCTGTGATTATCCATTTTGAAAAGTAAAACTTTGGAAAAGCGCTAGATTTTGAATTGTTATACTGTAATTATTTAGAACAATTAAGTTCAATCTTAAGCCCTGAATAAGCCATTTAATCTTAAGTTTAAATTTTTAACGAAACGTTTCAAAATTCTTATGATGAGTTTGGGATTAAAACTACAAATATTTGACTATCTTAAGAAACAGTTTGTTACTTAGTCTACTAGTTTAATGATGAATGTTTGTAATTAGGGATAAGAGCTCGATTCTCGGTAGGCACACCATTTTTCTTTAAATCTTCCACTTGAAACTTCTACCCGAGTTGGAATCTTGTCTCATATTTATTTCTTCGCCCTCGCCTTTGTCCCATTATTTGGGGTCGGCTCTCCGTGTCCTGTTGCGCCAAGATTTTCTGTCCAACGCCATCTCTGGCTCCACTTCGCATTCTTTTAGGTCCCTGTTTCATATTTATTTATTTTTATTTATTTAATCTACGCAACAAAAGTAGCATTTACATTTCAAAGTATAATAAATAAAACCAGGATTAATCAATTCTCATCATGTCAGAGGAGCAATCACCAAGACCGCAAATTGGGAAAAAAAAACATAGGTATGTAATTGAAATATAATATTCAGAATCTCATCGGAAATATTTTTAATCGAAAGTGTCAACCTAAAAGTGCAATAATAATATTTGGTGGAAATACTTAATTGATTGGGAAAAATACTGGTTACCATTATCTTGTGTCAGCTATAACACATCTATTGAGGTTAGATAACCATTTGCTAAAAAAAGTAATTTCAATGATTCAGTATCCGAAAAGATCGAAATTAGCTAACGAAAAAAAAACATATTTTTTTTGTACTATTAGTATGTAATCAAAATCCGATAACTGATTTTTTACTCAAATCAGTAGATAAACAGGCCAAAATCTGTAGATCTACCGCAAAATTAGTAGTTAAGATAACACTGGTGAGTATTTATCAATATGTTTATATATCTGTTCAGTATTATTTCAAAGCCATTCACTACCTACTAAAGAAATCTTAGTTATGTATGTACGTCTTCACTCAGTTCGAAATTCCAACACACGTAAGCTGGCTATATTTTCAGATTTCTAAATAAGATATGTTGTTATAGTTTTTTATTATTTATTCAAGATACTATAACATATGCCTGCTTTTAGTTAAAGTTTATACCTACCTAAAACTCCCTTAATATTGGCAGGTCGCCAATAAAGACATTCTGTTATTTTTATCCAGATAATTCATAACTATTAGGGCTAACAATAGAGTATTTCGGGTGTGTGTGCTTCCGTTAACTTATATCTCTGCTGTATTGATAAAACTGATTACCTCTGTAATTCATATATTACACATTATAACTGTACAAACGCTAGTTTTCAAATTAGCAAATAACAACTTAATACCCCTTCTTTGTCTCACCCTTCTATTCAAGTTAAACCAGAGCCTGGGTACACGAGCACGTGATCCGATGAAATGACGTCTAGTGCTCCCAAATCCCGCTCATGTGCGAACTATCAGGTGGTTTAAAACCAGATGTAAGATCACTTAACAAAAATGGTGATTGGTGTACATAGAAGTAGGAGCAGTGGTATGACACAATCCATGGATCATCTGATATTCCATGAAAGTAGGTAATAATATACACCCACTAACGAAGCACTTGATCTAGGGAAATCAAGTTGTGAGTACCAATAGAACAAACATTCAGTGATTTTACGAATTATTTTTGCTGTTTTCCAATGTTGACACAAAACACTTTTGACATTCTTCTTTCTTACTATACGCAAAGACGGTGTAGTGAAAGATTAACGTAATCGGCATTGCTGTATTTGAGTAGGCACCCATATAAGATACTCGATTGACCACCAAAATGAGTGATTCTCATACTAAGGGTCCTTCAAAAATATATCCGTCGAATAAAAATTGAATCCGTAGAAAACGATCGAAAGGATCAAAATTAGCTTCGACGAGTGCACTGTTATGAAAATATACTCGTACTTTTTCTAATGCAAACTTTAAATTAGGAATTAAATTTCAACCTTGATACCACCAATTTTCAATGGAAATACCAGCGGACGAACGACGTATGCTGCTATTCTCAAAAAAAATACCTACATATTTATTTATTTGAGACAGCAAAAGAACACTGAACAACACAAACAGAAAAAAAAACATTAAACAAACAATCCCCAGTGCTCCAATAACAGGTATCTATTTATTACCTATAGGTATATTTCATTTCATATTGGTACAAAAACAATATGTTCATCTTTATACATATAATGACTAAGTATTACAAAATCTAAACTGGTCAGAAAAGGCACAATGAGCTTCGGACGCCTTCAAGCGCAATGGAGAGCTCTTGATGCCTCCCTATGCTCCCGAGTAGGGCTTAGGCCCCCGCATTGCTGGTTGGTTTGGGGGTAGTTCGCGGCGGGCTTGATTTGTCCGGGGCCGGCTTTTTGGTTTGATTGCTTCGATCGAGCTAGGAGGTCGGTTTCGTGCGGGTCGGGTTTGCTGCGGATTGGTCTCCACCGGGCTGGCTTGCGGTGTGCGGGGTGCCTTAAAAGGAGAATGTATGTATGTACATATGTATTACAAAATTACAAAACTATAACTTACAAACCACAAAGTGCAAAAATTGTATGTCTTTGACATCGATACGTGGTTTAACACCATATTTAAACCTTTCTAATGGAACTATCGTCTAAACCAAGTGTAATAAAATGGCCGCCAACGGTATCGGTCGGTCGGTATTCCCATAGTAACAACAACAACGTTCAAACGACATATTATTATTATTTTACGTTGTTACCATGGGAACACCGACCTACCGATACAGTTGGCGGCCATTTTATTACACTTGGCTTATAATAATAGGCCCCTGGTTTGGGACACATGTTGGTTAGTTTCCGAGACAGACAGACACTTTTTTTTGTATTTTATAGATTGAATGTATTTTTAATATTCTTATTTAATAACATCATAATAAAAATAATAAGTCGTTAAATTTTTTCAAAGAACCTTTCTCTCCTTTCCTCCGAATAATCCTTGACCAAGTTATAAAATGAAATACGACTATCGATAGCCATAAACTTTTAATTCCGTGAATAATAAAAATGTTCAATATTTAGTAGGTACCTACCTATATAATAATAGTCCTCATGAAAACTTATTGCTGGAACTTTACGACAATCTCATACTATTCTCCATGAAATAAAATGTCTCGAATCTCACTCAACTCATCTCCAAATGTGCGGACGGCATGGAAGAATTATTGTGAAAATATTTTAGTTTTTATACAGAATGGCATAAAATACTCAAAATACACTGAATCATTTTTGGGTCAGTTTATTATACCCTTTCAGCAGTGGCGTAAATATTAGGTGACAGGGGTAGCAAAATGTCACAGACCCCGAACCGAGAGGGTATCGAATCAAGAGATCGCTAGCTCAGAATTATTTCAAATGCTTAGTTTTTTTCTTAAATCGATCGCAGTGATACCTATTTTGTTGACACAACCCGCTCAGATTGTTGTATTAGATGTTTTTCGTTTTTTTGCTAAGTACACATCGTGAAAACATCATAGTGATACCTGTTAATGGAGCACTGGAGATCTTACGTTTTTGTTTAATGTTATAAAGTAATAATATTTATTGAACCAGATTAAAGCTATCGCTTGAACGTTGTTACTATGGGAAAACCGACCGACCAATACCATTGCCTGCCATTTTTTACACTTGGCTTAGGCGTCGGTTCCTTTAGAAAGGTTTTAAACCACACAGCTATTAGATAATAATTAAGTAAGCATAGTTATAAGTTAACTGTATGTACATAATAATTGTTTTATGATATAAGATGTATAAATAGATTTTTATATAATTTTATAAAATTAATAGCGAAATGTACTCATAGTTCGTGTCTATAATGCAGAATACCGGAAGGTGGAAACCGTGAGGTTGACCACCCCCCACCTCCATAAACCCCAAAAGGTCAGAAAAGGCGCAAAAACTAAGCCGGGGACTTCTGGACCCCATCAGGGGGGGGTTGAGGCAGCTGATTGTGTATATTAACATTGTGCAGGTTTGGGCACAATGGAGAGCTCTTGTTGCCTCGCTATGCCCCTGAGTGGGGTTTAAAGGGTGAATACTTTATTATTAAAAGATTTTTTATATAAAATGGAATAATATTCCGTCTTTGATTTATATTTAATACTTACATACAATTTATATAAAAACAGTCGAGTTCTTTATTTTCTTAAAAGGAAAAAATAGAAATTTTTTTTTACAATAACGAAAATTAACTGAAGAGCACTAAGTAGTTTCCCATAAGTCAGTTAAAGTTGCGGCCTTTGCTTTCATTTTCCAGACAATATTTCAAGGGGTGAGTTGAGAACACATTAGGATAAGAAAGAGTAAGAGTTTGAAGTCATTATAATAGCCTTAATGTTTTCCGTTGGAGGGTTTTTTTTTTTCATCCAAAAAGAAATCCCTTGAACAAACAAAAACCAAAATTGGATATTAGAGCTTTTAGGGGCTGATGATATTTGTCTGTAGCTACCCTTGACATCTGACCCTTTCCCGAATCCCTGAAAGAAAAATATACAATCCATTAATGACCAAAGGAAACAAGCCAACGTTATCTACTTAGTACTTTGTTTACGAACTACTCGATCAACTACATTATTTCTATTTTATATTCTAAATCGTAAATTATTTACAATGTGTTCAATTCTTTTAATATTATCTTCATATATCTATATAAAAATGGATTACCTACTTATATTTTCGGTGGTAATTTTGTGAAATCTCATGGCTAACTTGGCTTATCTATATAGTAATAGGTACGTGAAGGAAAAACTTTGTGACTATTTTTACGAAAAAGCGCGGACGGAGGGGAATGAAATTTCGCACACTTATAGTTTATATAGAGAAGGGGTGGCAAATGCTAATAATATTAAAAAAAAAAATAATTATGCTAAAAATAGATTAAATCAATAAAAAAACGCTACGAACACTACTGTAATGTTATGTACATATTTCGTACTCACACACAATGTATTTGACATTATTTGACACAGATCTTTTGTTTATCTGTGGTCAAATTGAGAATTTTTTTTATTTAGCTCTGCACTCGTTTTTGAGTGATTCGGAGATTAATAGTTTTTGTATTAAATAACGATAGAAAAAACTTTGAACATAAGTATCAACATTATTTCAAATTTAACGTACCCATGTCATTATTTTTGAAAGGAAATTGTGAAATAGCGCTCGCTCAGTCTTTGACAAAGGAATCTTAATAATATTCAAACTTATAATCTAAATTAGTTATGGTCGAATTTCGAGCACTGGCCGACCACTAGTTATTTTAATAAAACACTGTTAATTTCACATAGGTATGTGTAATATTTTAATTGGCAAAGGCCTTTCAGTCATACATTACTATTTATATGACGAACTACGTCATCGCAACACGCCTAAGCTACTATACCAATTTCTCTAATTCCTTTTATGTTGTGTTAACTGTTGTAAGAAAAATGTTCTTATGAAAGAATAAGTTAAGAAATTTGCGCAGAACATTACAAAATTTAAGAAAACTTAAGGTATAGGTAGGTAACCTTCTTAGTTCTTGTGACCATTTTTCAAAACTAGATCTTAACGAATATGTAACAACTAATGACTCTAACAATTCATTACTGATGTTCGATTTTTAAATGGAACAAACCACTACGGGCTTACGACCGTCTTCTACTGTTATTTCGAAGGCTGGCTTAGAGATTTCTAGACATACCTAATTAGAACGTTGTGCACCAACAAAGTCAATAGGCAATGAAGATGAGACATTAACAAAAATGGATATATTCATATCCTGGCGCCAAATACATGACAACAGTCGCAGTCTTTAAATTTGGTTACTCTCTTCTTCTCAATAATTTCCAACTTTTATCTCTATATTTCATTAATTAGATATTAAATATCTACTTGTTGTATACATGGGATTTTTCGACATGTTGAACATGTCGAGAATTCTCATGATTAGGAGTTTCGGAGACTTAAACATTACCACCTAATGGCGAACGTTGTTAACGTAAAGCGATGTCACTGTATCAGCCTTCGAAATAACAGTAAAAGACGGGCGTAAACCATCAATAATGAATTGTTAGAGTCATTAGTTGTTACATATTCGTTGACCTTCTTAGTGCTTAAACCTTTCTATTGTTGAATTTTTATTAACGTTGACATAGCTGTCAGTTGTTTGATATTTGGTATATACGATCGACAGAATGTGCCCTATAAATATTGACTACAGATCCATCAGTCGGAATTATATTGGTTAAAAGGTAAAATTAATTTATCGAAATACAAATTCAATATTCTTAATTAGGAGAGAATACAACTTGGAATAATTGGGAGGAAAATAGAAAAAAAAGTACAACTATTTATGCTCACTTCACGCATCATGCTCGGATCAAAAAAAGAATACGTATTTTGAAATTTAAATGAAACAATAACAATTTTTTATGGTAGGGGAAGTTCATTATTATGAATTTATACAAACACAGTAGCACTTTCACGATTTTTTTTATTGAGACTCGACCGCTTTCGTTTTGTTTAAATTCGTTATAATCAATTTGTTGTTCCACAAATTATATAGGTAACCTGACCATTTTCGCGGGCATGTGACAAAAAACTAATAAAGAATATTTTAACTAAGAAATAATATTTTATCTCAACGCTAATAAATAAATTTCTATTAATTATTATTAGTAGGTAATTATTAAAAAGTTATTCCATAAAAGCAAAAGAATTAAAAGCAGATTATTCTAATGGATTCTTGTTCCACGAATTATATTTGTCTTGAGCAAGTAGGGCTAAACCTTTCATGACTGAACTTGTCTCCTCGCGTCAACTCGCCTTTAACGAATGGGCCCCAAGGGATCAGCACAACCGGATTTATAAAATTCGCCTCAATTTTCTAACCCAATAAATCTATGGCTGGGTCTCGAATAATATGTCCCAGTTGCCATGGAAACCTAAAAAAATACAGAACCCTAACGATACCTATTTGTCATTTATAAGGGTAATGAGAGGTTAGAACAAGCGAAGGAATATTTTTATGTATTGAATATGTGTTTGGTGCAGGGGTACCCAAACTTGTCTGTCACTTCTTACAGTGCATATTTTAAACCAAACTTATCTACATTATATGTAGTACCAGAGCTGGAAGTATGTAGAGTACATTTTCTTAATCGTTGATATGGACACTAATCTGTCATCGCCTATTACTCATATGGAATTTTTTGAAACACATTTTTAAAATGTGTGCGCACCCATAACTCATAGTAATTCGTATCCGATTTGATTGAAATTTGGTAGAACGGTTAGCCCCTCGATGTAGATGAGTCAGTAAAATTTTGAGATCTGTACGTTTAGGGGAACCCTTTTAAATCAAAAATCCCACTAGGCAAATGCCCGTTAGTGGGGGTATCTAATAAGATTTAACAATAGTCAAAGTGAAAGTAAACATTTTATAAAACCATAAATGTAAAAAATAAGATGAAAAAGGGTTACAATATTTCATGCAGAACCGGACAATGAGAAACCGGTCAACACCAAAACAGACGGAAAAAAACAATAAATGCTAAATAAATAATTATTATTTTAGGTTGGTTGGAAGAAATTGCCCTAGCCAATAAGCCCGCCAATTTTGGTTAATTATGTATATTTTTACCCAATAAAGTGTTATATTATATTATTATTATATTATTCAATCGTCAATCATAGCTCAAGAAGATATTAAAAAACAATACATCTTAAAAATTCAATGAGATTAAAATATATACAGTACAATAGGTTAGACATAAAAAACTATATTAAGGGATAAATAAATCAGTCAATCGTCAATCATAGTTTAAGTAAGAGATTAAAAAACAAGATACTATAAAAATAAATAAACACTGCACACAAATAAATAAACACAAGCAATTTGCACAGTGTTATAGAACTTATCACATTACCCTTTACACCACCATAATATGGTGATCCATTCAATGTGCTTGTAACACATATTAAAATTTTAAATCCTAAAAACACCCAACAGGCCGTCGATGAATAAAAAAATAAAATACATAAAACACAATATAAAACAAATAAGTAATAATTATTCATCTACCCAGACACCTCATGGACATAATTTCAGAACTCTCTGTAATGGAACCAGCCACAGCAGGTGCCCGTTATATGTAGTTAGTTTTTCATTCATGTAGACCATTATCTTATTCAATCCATCAATAAATCTCCCATTGAAAACCACTAAGGGCATAGGGAGGCAACAGGGCTCTCCACTGAGCTCGATCTTGCGCAATGCTTATGATCTCCTCCCACACCACGTCCAACTCTCTCAGCTCTGCCTCGAAGGAACGGAACACGGTATGAGAGGATCTTCCACGTCTTCGAGACCCTGATGGGAGGAAAACTATTACAACATTAGCTTATTAATTGCAATAATTTAAATAAGTTTTAAAGAAGTCTTATGAATTATTATATTGATACTTTTGTACTAAAAAGTGTAAATGTATTTATTTTAAATTCCATTGACGTCATGTTTTGAGTAAATTTACACAAATGAAATGTTAAGCAGCAATGTAAATGTGAATTTGAATTTAAAATGTGTGAGTTTGCGTTATTTTAATAAATCAATTCAATCAATTCTCCCTATTTTAATAAAACGAAAAGAAAATCACTATTAGTCTCTCAAGAAGGAGAGAGAATTTCGATGATAGAAAATTCCCAACGTTTCAAGTGCTCACCCAAGAATTTCTTGAATAAAGTTTCGAAGAATCGAAAAATACGAGTCACCTCTTTTAGTTTCGTGAAATATTGGAAAATGTTTCCAGGAATATCCTTCAACGCCGATATTTTTATAAGAAATTCCATTATACTTTTTTTTTTACAGACATTATTTTTTAAAAAGGTTAAGGGCTGTTAGTCATACTTTTATCCAAAAATCTTTTAAGCTATACCGGAGGAAATATGAAGAAATATGATGTCCTCTTGACTTACACAATTTAAAAATCAAATATATAAAAATTTCGAGTCACGCTGTTTTTACCGTACCCCTCTTAAATATCTCGATCGAATTTTATGATGTTTTGGTAGAAATTTATAGTTATTTTTATATGGCATCAAAAAATGTCCAATTATTCCCCTTCCCATTTTCTAATATGAACACTATGTTGATTTATACTATCCCAGTAGATAGCAATATTACGATGACAACTTAATATTTAAAATGGAATTTTATTCAACCAATAAATTAACATAACAATAATAGTAAGCTAGTAATTTTATAAAAAAAAAAAAACTTGTTGTCAAATCACGTAGATTCGATGCCCAGTGCCGACCATCTTCCTCTTTCACGCC
The DNA here is from genome assembly GCA_963576905.1 of Mystacides longicornis. NCBI lineage: Eukaryota > Metazoa > Arthropoda > Insecta > Trichoptera > Leptoceridae > Mystacides > Mystacides longicornis. The sequence goes on from OY756436.1 coordinate 11,425,176, forward strand.
ACAAGCTTTAAGTAGCTTACTGTGAAAGAGTCAAAGAGTGTATTTGTGATAATTTTAGATGTGCCCAGATTCATTTATAAAATAAAAGTAGTTATTCGTACCTTCTAACTCTTATTCTTCTTATTTTAGGCCTTATTACCTGGTGTTTTAGTAATGCAATTGGCTTCTTGCATCTTGTTGACTCCTAGCTCTCTATCCATCTGTCTGAGAGTCATCTTCCATGGGGTTGACCGTGTTGTGTTATGCAATGTGATGGATTTCTTCCTGAGTCCTTCCTCCCTCACGGGTTCATATCAGAATCTTCTTTTCACCTCCCCCATCCCACTATATCTTCAACCTCCCATATCGATCCAGTACCCTCGTACTTATTATTCTATATCCCAGCAGAGTCTTCAATTCTGAAAATCTCCGTTCATTTTTTTAGAGCAGTTACTGCTACCTTTTCAAGGTTGATTTAGTATGATCATCAAAGGATTTTTTGGTCATCAAATTATAAATCCCCCACCCATTACAAACTCCCAATAAAAAAAACAAACCTTGACTTTAAAAAGTCCTTACGACTTCCGCATAACATGTTGGGTAAATAATGAGTAATGACTATGTTCAAATTAACTTGTAGTTCAAAGGATAATCGTGGGTTGGTCCTAGCAGTATAAGTACCTACACAATATTCATTTTATAATGTCATGCTTCGGCGATATTTTTATAACACCGAGGAAATTTCCCAAGCTGATAAAATAAAACCGGTTCAATTGCCGCTGTCAAAGGCACATTATAGTCGGTTCAGCGAACACGTGTTAAATATGTTGAAACTCCTGCACTGGCGTCTTCACAGAGCAATCACGCCAAGAATATCGATGAGAGAATAACAAGGTTTCACTGTGAACATTTCTACAGTTACCTACCCTACGATAGTCTAGCAAAGAGGCCAGAGAAAAATCCTACGGGGATTACTCGAAAATTGTACCTGAAAATTGCTTGTAGCAGCTAATCTCTTACCGATTTGTTAAATCCCTCGGGCATTGGACAGAATAATACGACCATCAAGCTTTTTAAAAGTCAGATTATCAAAATACAGTCCAATTATTAAGATGTAAAAAAAAATATTAACAACTAGCTATCCCAACAAACAAGAGCCTATTTTTAACAATGAATATTGAATTCGAATTTGTAGAATGCTAAATTAATTACCGATTTGATCAAGATAATGCCGACTGATACATCTGTTTTAAAAGATGTGTAAAGGGCACTTTCTATCAATCGCACTAAATATCAAACTATACTGACAGTTTATGTCAAACGCTAATTAAAATTTAAAATAAGGAAAGTTTTCAAATATTGGCAAACGTACTAAGAAGGTTACCTACTTTACGTTTGTCATTCATACTGTGATCAAGGGAAAGAAAGGGTACCTAAATTTTACCCAAGGCCGTAGCCTCCTTGATACCCTACCGAAATTATGATATTTCATTATTAAATACCAATGTGACTACAGTTACATTCGACTGCACCCGGCGATTATGTTTTTCTACTGTATAATACTAAGTGACTAAGCAAAAACACCCTCCGAAATTAAATTTCTAGCTACGGCCTAGTAGAAATTTATTGTTGAGATCAGACATGACGTCAAAAACATCACATTTAGTTTAAGCTTAACCAATAACATGGGATTAGCTTGGCTTTTAACATTGAATTACATAGAAAAACTTTTACGTAGATAATAATATAACCTATCTACTTTAAAAATAGTTTATTATCGCAGCATTCTTTTTTTAAATCTTTTTGCGTTGCCTGAAGAAGGATATTATAAAACATAGATTTTTATATCTATAACTGCGTAGGTTGAGTCCTCCTATTTCTTTTCATAGCAAAAAAGTGAAGCCTCATTGACCGGCACTTGTGACAGATTGGTTGGTAAAAGTGTTATTGTATACAGATTCGTTAGAAAAAATAGATAATTAGATTTTTTCACATGAAACATATTAACTACTTTTTGCGATTCAAAATATCAAATTTTTAAATATTTGGGCTTCAGTTTTGAATAGATTACTAAGGGTTTTTGCTCTAGGCCTCCTAGGCTATATGCACTGGGTTCCTAGGGAGCGTCTGACAAGATTGCAGAACTTCAAAATATATGACAATGTTTTTTGTAACTACGGTTACAGTATTGACAAGAATTATTCATATTCACCATTGTTCACTCGTATAGCAGCGCCGTATTCGTAGGAAAACAGACCATAAAACTGATTTAGACAAATAATAATATTTCATTCAAAATAGTTTGTCATGTAGGTACCTATTCTTTTTTTTTAATATTTTAACAATACATCGTGAAGGAAAAGATAAAATAATAAACCATAGACAAAGAATTTCATCGTCAGTCATAGAATGTGCATCTACTTTTGTATCAATTAAAATAAAGTGAAAAACGTAGTTGACGTTTTAGTCTCCGCCTGAAAACATCTTTCGTTATATATACGTGGCAGCTCTCAGCGAGAAGTGTTAAACGATTTACCTTGACGAATATCACAATAAGAAGAGAATATTCCCAAATACCCGCTGGATATTAACAAAAGAAAATGGAGCACCTTGCAGAGGTGGGATAAGGTTTGATATACATGAGATACGGGTCGCTTCCATTATAGTTCTTGACTCACATCACATCCCGCGTTGCCTTCAGCGTTTTATTATTTCGTAGGTAAGTACCTCGACTAGCTTTTATAACAATATCTTTCTTGCTTTTCACCGTAGGAGCCTACACGAGAAGGGGCTTTTCAACGATGATTACCTCTTTCAAAAACTGTCATCTTGATTTTAATTTATTTTTCACGTGATACATTTTTCTTACATATAACGTAAATAAATATTCTAAAGAAAAGCTATTTGGTGCATGCACGTTTGCTCTGCAAGTTTTGTGTTTGATAAAATGATTTAGAATTCATAGGTTTAAAGAAATTTACTTGGAGAAATAAAACTAAACTGGATAAATACTTAGGTATTAATAATCGAATTGGGCTGGGCAGCATTCGCCAAATTAAACCACTTTCTGAAATATAAAGACAAATCAATAAATCTAAAAAGAAAAATCTTCGAAACGTGCATCCTCCTATAGTATGTATGTAACAACATTTTTTTTCTTGGGAGAAGGGGCAAATCTTCATGGACGTTGAATCAGACTTCTACCACGGGTAGACCTACCAACTAAAAACCCTTCCTCTGGATCTCTACACTACAGTGGTTCCGCATTCAGGCATTGCTTCGCTGTAGCGTTGTAGACTATGACTGAGCTTGTAATAACAATTGGAATAAAACCAATTGCAAACAAACAATACAGTATATACAAACTATAATGTGCACAAAAGGAGCGGCAAATAATTAATGTTAGTTATAAAGTCCACCATTTCCGTAGACAGTTTTTATCAGACAAATTTCTTTTGAAGAGAATTGTCCAGGAGAACCACCCTCCGTTGGAGTCTCCTGTTCCCGTCGGGAGTAGCGGGGCATCATTCGGAATATATAAATATCGGAATAGATAAATGTACACCCAATAATAAAATTAGCCGAATTGAATTTCAGGACTTTATCTCAGAATACCAGGATCTTACGACAATATTCACTGACAGCTCAAAATTGTCTCTGGAATCTTGTGTGGGTGTGGGTATATATATTCCGTCCCGAAACATTAATGTGATGTACATACAAACTTCCTCCAATAACTATAGTGTCTTCGCGGCAGAGTTGTTTGAAATTCTCAATGCACGTTCCAATGGGAGCGAAGTTTGGTTGGCATGGATTCCATCGCACCAGGGTATTGCCGGCAACGAAAAGGCCGACCAATTAGCCAAGTCCGCTGTGTTCAATGGAACAGTTTCTTCGTCGTTCTTCCACTGCGTAGAGGATACTTCCTTACTTTTAAAATCGCGTTCAATGAAATGTTGGAATCTTCAATGGGAAAATCCCGATAAGGGTAAATATTATAAATCAATTCAGCCTAATATCCCTCAGAGGCCATGGTTTAGTAAGGGTAAATATCAGAAGTCATCGTCGTCAATTATATGTTGGATGCGTCTAGGTCACTGTTTGGTTGCTTCCCATCTCTTCAAAATAGGCATACTGCCTGCTGCCTGACCCGTATTGTGAGTGTGGGCTGGATGTGGAGACCCTGGACTATGTCCTTTTCGGGTGTCCCATTTCGTCCAATATGGATTTTTATGATAGTTTGGAAGGTTGTGAACGGCCGTTCAACGCACCCCACCAGGTCCTGCTGTCATTAAATTCCCAGAAAATCTACAAACAGCTGGCACATTTTGTAAAAGTAATCAATTGAAAATTAAATTTTTTTTAACGATCTACCTATTTGATTCTTATTTTATTTTTTTATTTAATTTTTATGCTTAATGAATATTTCAGTTTTCGTTGGCATATTTTGAACTTACGTTCTTATAAATACAATAGGTTTCCATGACCAAAATCACTCGAGTCCGGGTGGAGGTCTATAAAATTTAAAAAAAAAAAGTCCACCATTCACGATCACTCCAAATGAATGTCATCCATTGTGACAGATGCGAAACTTGAGGTTTTTCTTTCAATCATTATAACGAAATTACACTACGTTAATACACGTGTTTTGCTATTATTAAATTTAAAACAGCAACACGTGTATCCCGGTGGAAGGATGATGACAAAATGAGACGAAATCGAACGTTATAATAAGTGAGTGGTTCATACTTTCAATAACTTCAGAATTCTCTACGCAGTCAAAACTTTAAATAGAAAGTATAAGTAAAGTTTAGTAACATTTTTTACTACATACTACAACGTAATCGCATGTGCATTGTGCAGGTGTATCGAGTTCTCAACGCCACCTCGTCTCGCACCTCATTCTACCGTTCTTAACTCGCAGAATCCCATCGTTTGTTGTAGTCTGATGTGAGGGATTTATTCATATGTGTTGTTATTCAAAATATTGTTAAGTCATTATTTGAAAGTTTGCGAATGCGATGGTAAAGAGTTTGAAAAACAGTGGTTGTTTGTTTGTTTGTGGCATATTAGAAAGTTGGTTATTTTTACGCGTTCAATTGTTGTACCGGGAACCAGTAGAAAAAATGGGGTTTATGAAGGGATTAGTAGAGAAGGCAAGGCTTCTTTGTTTTGAGATAGTATATTTGGCCCTCGATAGGACAAATAGTTTTTTTTAAGTTTAGTCTAGATCCACGCTCCGATGGGAGACGTTCTTAAATTTTGTGTTGAAGTGTTTGAGTAATTTTTAATATCCTTCGCATATTTCAATTGTACATATTATGTACCTACCGTGGTGTGTCCGAGTGTGTTGTTATTAATACGGGATTTGCGTGCGACTTGATTGGTGTGTATCTTTGGAGGTTAAAATATCACATTTGATAAATTCGCGTTTGATAAAACTTAGAATCTTCGGTTTTGGATTAAGCCTTCTGTTTAATTATTATAATATATTATTTATTGTTTAACTGGGCTGACCATTGGGGTGGCGCGCGAGGTGGACGTTAGATTGGACAGCCCCGTGATAATTTAACTTCCAACTATAAATGTGACGTGTTTATTTTCGTTTTGTGCTTTGTGCTAAATATTTGAAGGTATTTCGGGTGAGTTAACATATTTTATTTGAGTATATTTTGTTCCGTCGCTGGCAGCTACCCAGGCCAGGACGATTATCGGGCACAGAGATATTAGGTATCGACGTAGTATTTTGTACGTTGCTTGGTTGCCCCGCCAAGCATGCTTATGAGCAAGTTGCTCTATGTGGTTTTAGATGAGAGATGTATGGCCGACGTGCTACGGCATATTTATGAATGTTTGTGATCTCTGTGTGAATTGAATCTGGCCCCTTTTTGGTACCTGCTCGAGGCGTGAGGTCGCATCGAAATTGGGCCAGTCTCGGACCTTCGGAGTTTTGTTTTTGCCTGAATTTTGGCAAGAAGGTTCGTTTGACATGGAAGGCCCTCTTTCGGTGGCTAATTCCTCCCATAGACCTCGAGCGTGCTTATCAAGTCATGCGTAAACATCAGGTCGCACAGCGTTATATTCTCAGTTAAATTATTGACACATTCGGAAGGCACAAGAATGCGAAGAATGTAATCCGTTATTATTTCAAACAAGCAGGGTGCAAAACCGCAATATTGTCTTAGAGTGAAAACACAGAACGCTGATTCCGACCGACGCGACGCCGATCGACGCAAAGAATGTTGTCTATGGTTTCTATGCCTTTGAATGGGCATGCTAGAAAAGGTGTTCCTGTTTTTGCTATGCGTGTGCCCATTCAAATGCATAGAAACATTTTTTGGGCCGATAGCGTTCTTTGTGTTTTCACCCTTAGTCTCTTTAACTCATTCAAATTAAAAATAGTTTCAGTTAATTCAATCAATTTCAATTAATTTAAATTAATTGCTCATCTCAAAAGCAAGTTAGCTCATTTGGCAACCAAAAGTCATAACAAGATAAACTGTGTCATAACATACAAACAGTGGCATAATGTACGATTGCTAATGGTCCGATATATCTGCCACAGACGTAACATAAAGCTAAACGAAGCGTTCAAAGAGGGTTTATTGTTTCCAGAATATGATGGCGGTGGTGATGGGTGATATCTCAAATTGGCGTCGTGGGGATGCGCCCAACTGTTTATTTTACAACCTAATCGTATCATTACACACTTGTTCTGATGAATTGCTCCCGTTTTTATTTTTGAACATATCAAGACTCCGAATAAGAGAATTCACAAAAAAGACAGCAATATTATTACTTCTCTTTCTTTTATTTTTTTATCGATCTTCAAGGTCAAACAACCGATAGTTCTAAATTCCACTTCAAATTCAGTGGATAATCCCCCCCCCCCCCGCAGTTCATTTAATATCTTCAAGCTTATCCAGTACCCCTATTCTAAATTTCCGTGACATTAACGCTGGCGTGAAGTAACAAAATTTTGTATGAAAACTTGCATAGCGCCCCTACAGAATAGGGGCGAAGGTACTTCAGAAAGCTCCGCAGCCCATACAAACTTATTTTCTCACTTACATCAATCTAAGTGAGAAACAGAGGTACAGTTAACTCGTAACTCATTCTATTGATGAGATGATTGATTTCTTATTCAAATTTTATCTTAGTTATTTTTTTTTTCGAGATATTCAATTTGTTGTTTAGCTATGATGTTCTGTTTTTTTTTATTATTTTTATTGCAATATTTTTAATTTTTTAAAATATGTATTAGTTACCTATCTGTTGTATTATTATTGTAAAATGGTTTTGTTTAATGTCATTTTGAGGATTTATTGATGAATATAAATACAAACGTTCCCTTATCTATGTAAAAAATATACTTCAGTGTAGTCGAGATTCTTCAAGAAAGATTTATAGAATAATCTCATTATCTTCATTTTTTGAGAAGAATGTATTGGAGGCCAAACAAAAACAAATTCGATGTCGGAATGAAGCTTTTTAAATTACATCTCCGGTAATGTAATTTTTTGGAGATCGAATTAGCAGGGTAATACGATTCCCTTTATATTCACGATAAATTGAATAAAACAAATCCGTGCAGAGACTAAAGAGATTTGCTGAATATTATAGAGACTATACACAGTAGGGTGGGCCGCAAAACAATTATGATATTGTAATGTCTACTCCTCTGGAGTAAGAGGGAGAGAATTACTGAGTCCTCCCAGACTCTCTAATAAGTTGGGAGACTCCGTTCTGTGACCATCAGAAAGACTCAAAGATAAAAATCTATTAACTAATATGTGTGCCACCGCTATAGAGACTCTCTTCAGGAGGGTTATAAATTAACTGGGCTTGGTTCTTCCTCTATAAATGGGGAATATTCAATTTAAACTCATAATATTCGACTTTAACAAAATTTAATAAAAATTCTTTTATTAACATGAACAAACTCAGATAGTTTCTTTAAATATCTTTCATTATCTTTCATTACTATAGGAATAAAAATCCTTATTTCTACTTTAATACAAACAATTTACAAGAGGTTGTAACAAAGTGACAAAATAAAGAAGATGCATCATAATCTCCCATATCAAAATAATACTTTTTGGTTTCTCAAATGTGATATCTTCACTGGATATCTTTCATATATATAATTATTAACACAAAACTGAATATACAACTTGATAAATAAATTCTTATTTGTGAAAGAAAATTTGTGTTTCAATAATTCCCTACTTACTACCCCTGAGCGTACCAAACATTGAAATTGTAAAAATAAAAAATTATAAAAATTTACTCAGCTTATTGGAATCAGATACTTCCATCTAGATATCTTTTGTCGCAGAAGAAATCATGAATGAGTAACAACCAGATTTTAATATTCCAATCAACATATTGAGTGATGTTAATCCTCCTCAGTTGAATCCATGCCATCTGCCCTCTCACGTGTGAATGTCAAGAACATTATAATTCGCCACCCTCATAATCAGTCTTGCCTTCCCCAATTCTAAATTAATGGTGTCTCTCTCGAAATTGAATATGGCATGTCTCCCTGTTTAAGGATCTGGCACCTCCCCGGGTACTAGGACCGCATTTCTAAAATGTAAATTTTAGAAATACTTTCAATACGTTTAATTAAATTAATCAACTTTTATCGATCTCATGTGAGAAAATTTTCAGAAGTACAATATGTCACATTATAGATTTCGTCGAATAAAAAATTTTAAGAGTTCACATACCTTTCATATAAATAGCGGTTCGATTGATTCAAAAATAGGTTTACTTGATAACAAACTGCACTTTAATCAAATTATGAAGTTAATCCATGATGGATTACTGTTTTAATTCACCATTATTATGTGGAAAGATTTAAATCCTCGGCAGCAACAAAATGTGTTACCGTACCTCTGTTTTACAGAACATATTCTCGCCGTCTAGCGATGAATATCCCCACCAGTTCCCCTCTCTTTCTCGCGTATCGCGCTCTCCCTTTCAAACACTACGTAAGTCAAGTTAACTCCGTACACTGCGTGAGTCAACAAAAATTCTCGTTACAATATTTCTAAAGATCATAGTAGATCTACTACTAGGCTATTGAGGTAGGCGTCACGTTTTATAATTTTTGTTTTTAAATACCTACTTGTTTTGTAACAATTAACATAAGATGTGACATACAAACATGACCATACGATAAATAAATAAAGTTAGACAACATATGGAAGAAACTTCATTTTCGTTTATTTAAGGTAGTTAGATGTTTTTAGTCATGTTTAAAATGTCTACGAAAACATCTGATTCAAAACTTTATAAAAACCTCATAATCGAAGTTTTTTTTCATATTTTATCAAAATTCAGGGCCTGCATGTGCGACCGGTAGATGTAAGGCGATTTAATTTTTTTTTCTTCTTTTTTACAACTTCGAAATATCAAAGTGAGTTTATTCGGCCCACCCTACTATACAGTCTCTGGTCCTATGTCTGTTGGTGTATTATACATTATACGTACCAGCCTTCTATGTTCGTGCATAATAACATGATGATGTTATTAGAGATTGGTTATTGATTATATTGTATGCTCAGAGGATTATTAGATACCTACATACTTACATTGATACTTTTTTCATCGAGGAATTTGCGATAGTATGGAAGATTCATTTAATACGTAGGTTCTCAAACTTTTTCAGTCCACCGCGCCCTTTTCGAAAAATAAAGTACTTACCTACTCTCCGCCAGGTTTTAGAATCTATTGAAAGCAGAATGAACTCGACGCATATATGTATTCAAGTTTCAAGAACGATAATTATTTTAGTTTCAAGAATTTAAGTCAGCCTTGGTCAACCCGAGGCCCGCAAGATATTTCTTGTTTTTACATTAAAAATATATACCTACTCTTATTAATTTATTTTATCAGTGTCAAAGCAAGAAGTTGGGATTGGGAGAAGGCAGATGCCTTGGCTACGAAATATTTGAGACTGGACCGCAATAAGAAGCGTGGAGGAGTGGTTCCGGGTAGCGCAAGACAGAGAAGCTTTCGCCGAAGTGATCGCCAACGTCGGGGTGACCTGATACGGCACACGAAGAAGAAGTGTGAAAGCAGAGAAATCTAAATAAAAAAAACACACATATAATTTATTTTATTCAGATATAGAAAAAATACGAAATATTGATTAAAAAAATGTACTTTCATTTGTTAGACCTCTGCTAATTCTTAAATATATAAAAATCAATACATTAACCCTTTTAAATGGTAAGGTGTCAAGTATAGTTGGCTGAGCTTAATGCTTGAAGAATTCTTTACCAATACATATAGACAAACATATGGAAAATTTCTGATCCCACCGGAAATCGAATACGGTAAATCTTGATCTGATTCCAATTCCACTATAATATCCAGTCGGCAAATATAAAGAAGTATGTAAATAGGCAGTTTTTGTAATATAACAAATTATTTGAATTGCAAGACTATAACTCCGTATCAGTTCACAGAACGAAACAGCGTGGTGGCGGGATAAAAATATTCTATAAAAAAATGTATAATTTTGAACAATTGACTTATAATTACGGATCATTTGAATGTATTGTGGGATATCTCATTTGTAAAAATGTAAAAATTACTATGTGTGCAATATATCGGCCACCGCATATGAAAATAAGCTCTTTTATTCGCGATACCAAATCAATGTTAAAAACAATTGATGCAAAGTTTGATCTGATTTTCTGTGGCGATATAAATATTAATATTGCAAAAAATCATGGCTTGCTGAACAACAGCGCAGTAAATGAGTATTTAAATATGATGAGCGACTTTGGTCTACAACAAACTATTTCAAACTATACCCGCGAGGAGCTGAGAAGTGGCGTGTTGTCTCGCTCTTGCATAGATCATATTTTTGCGCGATGTTCTAACGCACGGTGTGTCTCGGCTACTATAAAAACTAATATAAGCGACCATTATATGACAGCAATCACTATCAATACCTTTGCAATGCACTCGGCACACACGGACATAAAATATATAAATAAAGTTAATAAACGCACCCTTCACAGTATTCTAAATGGCATGGATTGGTCTCAATGTACTCAGAAAGATTTTAGTGTAGATAATATTTATAATTCCTTAAAAAGTAACTTCGATTCCGCCACTGAACAAGCTTCTCAATCCGTTAAATATAATCATAAAACCTACAAAAATAAATGGATTACAAATAGCATAATAAGCAGTATGAAGTGCCGGGATAACATTAAACGCAGACTTTCAAAAGACCCATATAATCCAAGCCTTCGACTCGAATTTAATGTGCAAAGAAACAAAGTAAATAGACAGATAAATAAAGCAAAAAACTCATTCTACAAGCAAAAAATTACTGATGCCGCGGGAAATACCTCGCTGATCTGGAGGGAAATGAACACTGTACTCGGAAAGCGCGTTACAAACATTGATGAGGATTTATTAAAAATTTTTAATATTAAACCAAAACTTATCGCGCAAAATTTCTCTAACTCTTTTAAGGCCGAAATAGACAAAATAAAAATTTCGTGTGATACAAAACTGTTCACACGGCCTAGTGAGCTACGGACGAGTGATAAATCAATTTATTTAAGAAAAGCTACTGATAGTGACATAGACCAAATAATAAAAAATAGCAATAAAAAAATCTGCGGGTGTTGATGGGATTAAAATGGAGGATGTACAAAGTTTACGTGAAAAATTAACACCAATTATAACAGCACTAATTAACCAAAGTATTAAACAATGTATCGTGCCTGACCTGCTGAAAACCGCTATAATCAGACCAATATATAAAAAGGGATCTCATAAAGATTACGAAAATTACAGACCAATATCCATTTTATCTTCTATCAATAAAATAACGGAGAAATTTATATGTGACCAAATAAAAACATTTTTAAAAAAATAACAATATTATTTCTAGGCATCAGTTCGGTTTTCAGGAGGGTAAGGGTACAACGGCACTGATTAAAGAGTTCACCAATTCTTTAAATAATAACCTTAACAAGGGATTTCATATTGTTTCGATTTTTATAGATTTTTCGAGAGCTTTCGATACTATTAACCATAATCTTTTAAATAAAAGTCTAGAGGAGTGTGGTATAAGGGGTCCACTGCTCTATTGGATACAAAATTATCTCTGTGACAGAAAAATGATAGTAAAAGTAGATAACGAAATGAGCGAGCCAATAAGTTTAAATGTCGGAACACCACAAGGCTCAATAATTGCTCCTCTTCTTTATCTCATGTATGTAAATGATATGTCTGACTGCATAGATAACGAAAAGTGCGAGATATACCAATTTGCAGACGATACGGCCATCATATCAGCCTCAAAGAACGTTCGACTAGCAGAACAAAACATACAGGAGTGCTATAACTCAATATGTAAGTGGGCTCATGATAAAGAGCTGGTGATAAATGAGAGCAAAACTCAAATTATGCATATTCATAGTCATCGAAATAAATCAACATACAAAGTTTCTGTACAGTCACACAGCCACGCATGCCTACACCAAGGAATTCAAAAGTGTCCATGTCCTAAATTATCTGAGGTTCAATCGTGTAAATACCTGGGGATTACAATTGATAATCACCTCAATTTTAAACAACATATTGAAAACGTATGTAAGAGGTTAAGAAGCATGAATGCTGTTTTTAAGGTGATCCGTCCTAAATTAACTTACGGCGCAGCAAGATTGCTGTATATAGCCTTATGCGACTCGGTAGTCTCATACGGTCTCTCCTCTTATGGTCTTGCATATAAAACAAACTTAGAAAAGATATCTGTAATACAAAAAAAAATAATAAAAACTGTCATAGGTAAAAAACATTCACACAGACTTAAGTCACAAAATAAATGCTATTTTGCCCATCTAAATGTCTTCAATCTCCAACAGAGAATCCTATTAAACTTACTGACAGAAACATTCAATTCACCAAAAGACAAATACTTGTTGACACATGACAGACTGACGAGACAAAAAACAAACAATCAACTACAAACTTCTAACTTCCACAATGACTATGGTAGACGAACGGATGACATTATTATACCTAAAATTTGGAACCCTGTACCATCGGGCATTAAGGAATGCAAAGCCATGGCCAACTTTAAAAATAAAATTAAAGGTTATATATTACATAGAAAAGTTGGCTGGCTGATCTGATTTGCCGGAGGGTCCGGACTTTATTCCTTATTATTGAGTGAATTCTTTATGTATAGTGTATGAGTTATTTTTAAGTTATTTTTAAGTGTATAATACCTGTATGCAGAACAGCCAAAAATCCCGTAAGGGATTAGGCATCTTCCTATTTAAAAATTTTTGTACAAATTTTTTTGTCAATAAATTAAAAAAAAAAAAAAAAAAAGATAAATAGACAGTTGTTGTAATACCCTGCTAGGGCGTCGCCAGCCCAAGGCCTGGGGGGGGGCAATTTAACCCATTCATAGGCTTTTCTCCGTATACCCTATTTTATGGAGGATGAGAAAAATATGAATTTTAGGTATAGTGAAGAGTATGAAGAGTTTTTAGGATTTATCAGCAAAGCACGGTCTTATAACTTTGGTTGCTTTGCAGTTGGCTAAATTTTTTTAAACCCCCTCCCCCCCCCCCTTGGCTACGCCCTTGATACCCTGTATGAGCGATTAGACGATGGAAAGAATGAACGTAAGATCGTCGAAGAATTATTGTACCAGTAAGAATTTGATATATGTATATAATTAATGAGCAATATTTATAAAAAAAATAACGTATAATATAGTTTTTTATGCGGCCCTCTGATTTATGATGCAATGTGGCCTGCAAAACCATTTGAGGTCGGCCACGCCTGGTTTTATGCAGACACCTTTTCCAGGGTGAAATTCTCGGAGTGTTTTCAATTATTTTCATTCGACGAGGAATTTCAGGAATAACATATTCATTCCATTGTCAGCTATGTGGGTACAGGTTCACACAGAAAATTAATACGTTTTCAGGTACATAGATTATATAAATTACCTTCATAGAGACGTTTCCCTGCGTTAATTCGGCAAAGCAATATTTTACAAGGGCTGTTTAACAATTTATATTCAAATTTAATTATTTTGGTATTATTAAATGCCTAAACTAAAGGCCCCGAGTTCATGTTACATCAATTAGACAAAATCTTACCCTTTTTAAGTGAAGAATTTTCTCATTTCCATCGTTAAAATGCGACGCAGAATGTTATTCTACGTCGCATTTTAGCGAAATTTTAGCAATGAGTTCCTATTACATCAATTAGGCAGAATCTAACGATTTCCGGGAATAACCTCTTTTGAGATATTTCCAGTTGTCTCTCCATCACTTGGTGGTCTCCCGTTTTCGACACAGACAGAGGAAGATGGTTTTTTTCTTCGCATTTAAGATTTTTGTGTTTTATTTTTTCTTGATTGCATGGTGGATAGCTTGCAAAGTAAACAGTACCCTTATTCCGAATTGTACTCACTTAACGTCACGGAAATTTATAATAGGGGTATAGTTCTCCCTGGACATTGATGATGGGGTAAAGAGAATGGAACTAGGGTTTCCATAGTTTAGGTTTTGTTTTTAGAAATAATTTATCCGATTATATTAGGGCTGCTCTTTCAATCTGTGTACGTATTGTCGACATGCGCGACTCAATCAAATGCTTTCGTGAAATCTATAAAACCCTTTCAAAATTTGATTCTCAATATATTGAATCTGTATTATCATTTTTGAGCCCTTTTTTATAATTTACAATTAATTTAAATTGACTCGGGATTGTTCTAAAAAATCACGAAATTTAAACATTACAAGTGGGAGGGGGTAGAGTAATGAGAATATCACTTGTAATTATTTTTCTCCAACCCTGTAACGTTGAGTGTTACTTTATTAAGAGGGCTCGACCCTCCCTTGCTCTCTCTTAAGCAAGGAAGCTCTGCCTCTCCTTTTAGCATCAAAAAAGACAGGAACCGTTTTCTATTGCTCTCATACAATACTATGCCACGGACATTGAGACTCTACAGGGAGTGAGCTGTAACGACTATGATCATGTCCTGAAAAGTGTTAGGTATTTTACAATTATAAATATCATGGGTTTCACATAAAAAATCTGAATTTATTCGTTCAATCAATAAGCATTGTAAACTACATAAATCCCAATAACAAAAATTATTTAAGTCTTTACAAAATCTTTCTGCAAATAATTGCAGGTTATCTTATTATATAATTTCCAAAACTACAGTAAATTATTGTCATTGCTTTGACTTATTACATCTTTCTTTCCCTCAACTTCTTTTATCACCTTACATAAAAGGCCTTCTTTAATTATTAAATTCTATAAGAATATTTAAACTACTGATTTGAATATGAGCATACCTACCATGATCTATATTAAATAAAAAAATTAAGAAAAGATTACTCAGCTGTGTTTTATTCCTAAATTTGAGGGACACGACCTGAACCTCCAAACTTTCCTCCTCTCTTACTGGTTCCCAAGAATTCGCCTTGAAATCCTTTTGTTCACCCTTGAACTGACCTACCTACAGGTCAACTGTTCAACACGTATGAAGTAAGCATGAAGATAATCCGTCTTTGATAATAGATGCGAAGTTTACAACCCGGGAGCTTCTGTCTTCCCCATCCAAATATTTAGGCATACAAGACTCGACGGAGTCTTGAATATTCGCCGTAATTTGATAGTTCCTATCCCTTTCAACTAAATACATTTATCCACATCAGCCATCCGAAAATTATTTATCCAAAAAAATAAATTATAACCAGGTATTTTACCCCGAGACTAGAACCGCATATCTGGAAATTATCATTCAGATATACTTAATATTTAATATTGACTTGACTATTTTATTTTTGTCTACTAATGTTACAATTCATACATTTGAAATCAACTTTATCGAAATAAATCGTACCTTATTTCGTTGCGGATTCCATCTTTGGTTTTGCACTAACATTAAATGACTTTTCAACAGAATAAACTTTAAATTAGCCCTCAATATGTAGGGATCACATTTTATAGTTAAATTTTTTTAATGACTTTCGTGTCTGAGACATGCCGAGCAATTGTCTCTTACACTGCGTGCGTCGTACCACCTATCTGTCTACGTGGCCGGCCAAATTCCGTTCTATCATATTTTTGTTCCCGGCGTGACGAAGCAAGTGATATTTCTATCTCACTCGCACCTTTGCGGTTGTCATTGTATACTCCCTCTAACTAATGCACACAGTATAGAATATCTCGCTACAACCCGTTATTTCGTAACTAAAAATTGGTGCATGGCCATGAGGACAATTTCTAAATTTAGATACATATTATACCCTAGTCCTAGCCCTGCAGTTATATTTTCACATTATACCACTCTTATAAATTTTCAGGAATTAAGTTTTAAGTCTAAAACCTCATCAAGTATCACCAGTTTAGAGGAGTGGCCTAAAAAGTAATTAATAAAACTTCACGTGATCAATGGACGAGCCATATAGGGCCAGGGAGGCGCCTCCCATTTTGAAAACCGCTGACTTAAGAATATCCTTCAATCCAATATCTGGTTAAAAATTTTTTCATATTTACGTTTTTTAACTTGAGAAATCTACATAATAATTCAGAAATGTTTTTTTATTTGCTTTTTACCGTATGTCATAGCATCACGCTCAAAATACAAATGCTACGTCAGATATGAATCTGCACAGAGCCGTGCAAAATGCCGGAGAAGGTTCTTAAATACAATTTGCTGCATTAACTTTAATATATTTAGAGCTATTTAAATAACTCTATTTTTTAGGATCTTCATACAAAATTTTAATAAACATTAAAAGTGTCAATCTTCTGTCTTTTTATGAATTGTGGAAGTTTCATTCTTCTTTTTCTGTGCTTATGTCAGTTATAGAGGTCTGCAAAGCAATGGGAAGCTAGACTAGAACCTGTTTAATTACCTACCGACCGATCAAGCCCGACAATCGGAATCAAAAACGTAAAGCAAGACGGGTATAAGCTAGTTATAGGATAATGGTGTTTATTTCGCTGGAACTTAATGGACGATCAGAAAACTGAATATGAAGGGGCTGAAGACATTTGGATGGCATAAATGATCAGCAAGATAATTAACAAATCTGGAGAAAAGGGATAATAGAAAACTGTTAACCATAGATACCTAATAGAAAATTCACAGAATTCTATACAATAAATAACCATATAAAAAATCTATGAGAAAATTTATTACCAGAGAGAATAGAAAATCGCTAACCAAAATCTCCCAACAGCAAAATGAGCCAATTCATTGGAAAACCCATCATAAATTACCTAGGCCTGCTTCTTAGAACTGAGGTACAAATAAATGCATCAACTTATGTAACTTTGTTTTTTTGCAGAAGATATATTATATATTTTTAATTTTCATAAAAATTGACACTCGGGTGACAATGAAATGAAATTTAAGATTATTAAATAGCAGTACCTAGTATACAAAAAAGTTAAAAGTTCCATAAAAAAATAGTAGGTTAGTATCGCAATACAAGCATTTTTTCAAAAGTGTAAATCTATAATATACATTATGTTTCAGAATCCTGAACACTCATTGATTTCACAAGTTTTTTCATATTTTAGTCATCTTTTCAGCAAGGTTAAAATTTTCAAATATCTTGGGATTTCTTGAACCTTTTTACGACGTACTCATACAGGCTGAGAGGCGAAAAGTAGGTAGGATGACAAAGAAGGAAAGAAACAGGATATTATGAAAAATCATAGGGTTTAAGATGAAATGATGATAAAAATAAAGTAAATATAAATTTAAAAAATATTCATATTTTTATTCTTCGTTTTTCTATTTTCAAAATTAATTGTTCTTATTCTAAATTTAAATATAAACATCAAATCAAAAATTATTAAGATGGAGAAATTTACACCCAAATTTCAACATCCTTTGACTGATCATAAAATTTGGTTACTTGATTGTTTCTACTCTCTGAGCTACATGCTACTGAACTACGAGCTACTCACATGAGAGTTGTGAACACCGAGCTGTTGGTCTGGAGGTTATTTCGGGGTAAGCAATTTCATATTTGAAAGTTGTCAACATAAACATGATCATACTCAAGCAGCCTTGGAAACGACAGTAAAAGACAGTGTTAAAGTGATTCTTATTCAAACTAAACATTAAAAATCAAACATGATTATTGTATTGGGTAGCTTATCATTGAATGGCATAGTTCAAATTGTTCATGTCTATATTCAGTTCACCAGATTTCATAATGGATGTCTTTACAGATATTTTTATATAAATTTTTTTTTCTGGTTTCTCTTGTTTGTGAATTTCTTCTTTCAATAACATTGAAGTGTGTGTTGAATCCATTATCAATCATTATTATATTTTTTTCTGTTACATACATTGTATGTAAATAAATATCAAAATATAATGAAATAAATAATAATAATAATATCTCATTAGAATTCTGTAAACTTGTAAAATTTTCCTGTATAAGGGAGAATTGATTGATTGATATTAATTTGAATAACACTATTCATTTGCAGTATCTATCAGCCTTCATTTTGCTACGCCTGTCCAAAAGGGCCTCGTGCAAGCTTCCATCTATTTTTGCTCGTTTCAAATCAACGCGATCATCTTGGTTCACTCTCAGCTTCTTATCTTGGAACTTCTGAAATTTTTTCCTGCAAACAAAATAGCAAACAGCTCAGAATCATTATACCTAATCAATCGCACAAATATTGGCAAAATGCCCAACAACTTGTCTGGATAAAATCTACATTCCATGAACCCCCAAGATAAATTGGTAAGAACCTTAGTGTTCACATTTTTCTTATAGCTTTAGTTCAGATGCATCACACAATATTAGAACATTGACCAATGTGGACGAGATTCAACGAATACACATACATTGTCAAATGGACATGCGCAACATCTATGGATAACAAGGGCCGGTGCTGAGAGGAATTTTTATGGACCTGAACCATTCTTTGGTATTCCTCATAGCACGAAACGCAAAACTTTAGCGGACATATACAATGAACGCTCTTTTAAACTCTGGACTGAAACCCAGGGACAAAAACATTCCAAGGCGTTAATTAATGCCTACAATCAAAAATCCGTAAGGGATCTACTATCCCTTAGCAGGAACAATCTGTGCACCATCACAAGGTCCCTAACTGGTCACTGCAGGCTGAACAAGCATATGTGTACCATAGGGATACTGGACTCAGGCGTGTGCAGGATGTGTGGGGAATCACTCGAGACCCCAATGCACCTCCTATGCGAATGCCTACCAATGATGCATAATAGACACAAAAATCTGGGCAAATTCCTAATGTGCCCAGATGATATCAAAGAGTTGAATGCCAACAAAATCCTCCGCTTCCTCCAGGAGGCCGGGTTGAGCGATGAACTCTAGATACAGGGCCAGTCACAAAAGTTCCATTATGGGACGCAGTGAAAGCGGCCTCCATGGAGGCGGCAGGCTAGTATACAAATAAACATCTATGGATGTCTCTCTACAGTCTTAGCTACCTGCATTCTATCGTGTCACTTGGAACCGCTCGTAGCTGAGTGGTGGTGTCAATGCACGGCATTCGCGAGGCCAGTTTCGAATGTGTATCATACAATACTTATGTACAAAACAAATTTAACCACCTCTACTTTGCTATTCTGCTCTCCTATGGGAAAATTGCAAGGAAGGTGCTTGACATCTTGGAGAGAATGATGGCTGTTAAAGGTCTTCAATGTTTTGTACCGGTTATATGTCTTACACATTTGGAACATACAATAAGGGTAAAAGAATCTAGATACTATCTAGTCATTTCCAGTTACACAATCTAAATCCACATTATTTTTGTGTTAACTTACACATAATTTACTTCTATCTCTCCCACATTCCCCATTTCCTCAACTGGCACCAGAGGCACATCCACTTCCTTGCAGACTTGTGACCTTATGCAACAATATTCAGCTGGAGTGACCTTTTTTGATTCCGCCACTACTGAGTCATCTTCATCTCTGACAGACATAAATTTTCCAGACGTATTCAGTATGGCCATTTTTCCTGTAAATAAAAAAGTAAGTATATCAGTAGTGTATAAGCCATAGATTAAAAAGTGTGAGGTCTGCCAAATGTTAATCCAGTCCACGTCACACCTTCCAATATTTCTATTGAATAATCAAATGGATCATGTGTACTGGGCCAAAGATGCGGCAGGCCTTAGTTAGAAGCTGAAAATTGTCATCATAGAGCAAATTTTTGAGTTTAAAGATTCTAAAGTTGAGTTCAACATCATGGGCAAGCTATGAGGTGAAATTCTTAAATAAATCGACAAAGGTCGTACATCAAAAACGCTATGAAGAGGAAAATGTGTATAACAGTAGACAATATATAATGAAAATTTGCAAGAAAACATCATAGATGCATACCATCCTGCCATATTGGTTCCCACTGCTCCAGAGCACCCACTGCATCAGCTCTGCCGACTACGACACCAGCAACATTTACTCCAAGATATTTCCCATAACCTGATTTAATAGCGATTTTATTTTCTCCAACACAAAATGCGGAAAATATCTCTTCTGGAGATGGTCCTTCGCCCTCATCATGGGGCGCACCAAGGGTAAATAAACCATTGTCTAATGACTTCACATAAGTTCTGTTGCCAAACTCAATAGCTATATTTCCAACAACATCCTCAATTTGTTCAACTTTCCACCAACCTCCATGAGCGACTTTATCATTATCTAAAGATTTGTCTTCACTTTCAGGTTCTCGTTTAGATTTCCTATGTTTTCTTTTCTTAGGCCTGCAGAAATAAAAATAGTAAGTAAATATTTTGGATTATTTCAACCAACCAGTTAAGGATGTAATAATATATTTCTGATAGACTTAGAGAAAGATAATGTTTACCCTTACTTTGATTCATGGCCCTTCAAAACTAATTTTCCACGTTTAACCTTATCATATTCGGACATTCTAAGAGTTTTTTTTTTTAATTTATATATTGTTATTATACCCAGGATTGTTCAACAAAGTCTCTGTTATAATTAATTACGCCTTCACTAGTATTTAGCGGTAATCAAAAACGAAAATATTTGGATCTTTCTAATAGTTTACAACAAAACAACAACTACAAACAAACGTCATAGTTCAGTCAGATATGCCCACAGAACACATATACTCTCTAACGAGAGAAGAACGCCAACTTCATAGAAAAAATATGCAAACACGGAAATTGACAGATGGCATCTATGTCTCTCGCTCACATCTTTCATGCCCATACACAAAACCGGGAAATTCAAATATGGGTCGGTACAATGCGCACTAGCGACCAAAACAGTTGCATTCTAGTACAAAAATGGGATATGAAAATATCCCATCTTTATACTAGAATACAACTGTTGAATCATTTATCCTGAAATTGGTTATGATAAAGAATTAAAATGCAGCAGTAGTTAAATGTGGCATTTATTTTTATGCAAATAATAAAACATGTAACAATATAAATAGTATGTATTATTGTTATCTATACATAAAATAATACTAAGCCAAAATAATATATTATCAATAACAATTAGTTACTCGAAAAAATATGTTCAAACGACACAATACATCCTGATTCTACTTATTATTAAAATCACAGAAGTAACCACAGCGGAACCTTTTTTTACCGTTAAAAATGACGAGTACGTAGCCTTATTACAAAATCTTTTAAAAAGGAATACAATGTGTCTTTGATGGTATGTGATTGATTATTATTATGACACCACAGAATAAGGAACATTTCCGATACTTGAAACTCATAATAACAAAATAATAAAGTAAACGAAAGATTCAATGTCTAGAACCGACACACAACCACTTGTAAATATTAATTACACTATTATGAGTCTTTGTTTTAACATCTTTTACGTGCATACAATAGCGTAGTGGTAAAATCTCAAAACAAAACAGGAGTCCATTTGTCGAATCAACACAAGAGTCCATTTGTCAAAACAAAACAGAGTCTATTTCTCACAAACAACAGTATCTTTCTTGATATCAACGAGACCATTTTTCACAGCGATACGAAACACCGATTCGACTTCACACAAAATTAATAACACAATCTCCCGAGTTGGAAACAGGAAAAAAACGGAATAATCAGTCAGCGCTCGTCTAAATAAAATGGCTGAAGTTGTTTGGATGTTGTTTGGCAACAAGATCAGTGTAGCCAGCTTTCAAAAAATAAAAAAGTTTTGCAACATTATTTTTCGAAATCTGGTGTCTTATAAAGAAATACATATTAATTCACGAATCAAAACACCACGTGATAACATAATAATAAATGTATGTTTTTAATATTCACTCTAAAGTTCATATTTCGGAATTATTTCATAATCGGTAATTATATTTTTTGCGTCTGTTATACAAATTTCGATACCATACAATACCAACATTAGCATCACGATGTACCAACATCAGCATATTCTTGTTGGCAAGTACCAATACCAGAGTTAACCCCCCCTGGATATGCCAAAGCACAGAACACATATACTCTCTAACGAGAGAAGAACGCCAACTTCATAGAAAAAATATGCAAACACGGAAATTGACAGATGGCATCTATCTCTCTCGCTCACATCGTTCATGCCCATACACAAAACCGGGAAATTCAAATATGGGTCGGTACAATGCGCACTAGCGACCAAAACAGTTGCATTCTAGTACAAAAATGGGATATGAAAATATCCCATCTTTATACTAGAATACAACTGTTGAATCATTTATCCTGAAATTGGTTATGGTAAAGAATTAAAATGCAGCAGTAGTTAAATATGGCATTTATTTTTATGCAAATAATAAAACATGTAACAATATAAATAGTATGTATTATTGGTATCTATTACCTACATAAAATAATACTAAGCCAAAAATATATTATCAATAACAATTAGTTACTCGAAAAAATATGTTCAAACGACACAATACATCCTGATTCTACTTATTATTAAAATCACAGAAGTAACCACAGCGGAACCTTTTTTTACCGTTAAAAATGACGAGTACGTAGGACTTATTACAAAATCTTTTAAAAAGGAATACAATGTGTCTTTGATGGTATGTGATTGATTATTATTATGACACCACAGAATAAGGAACATTTCCGATACTTGAAACTCATAATAACAAAATAATAAAGTAAACGAAAGATTCAATGTCTAGAACCGACACACAACCACTTGTAAATATTAATTACACTATTATGAGTCTTTGTTTTAACATCTTTTACGTGCATACAATAGCGTAGTGGTAAAATCTCAAAACAAAACAGGAGTCCATTTGTCGAATCAACACAAGAGTCCATTTTTTGTCAAAACAAAACAGAGTCTATTTCTCACAAACAACAGTATCTTTCTTGATATCAACGAGACCATTTTTCACAGCGATACGAAACACCGATTCGACTTCACACAAAATTAATAACACAATCTCCCGAGTTGGAAACAGGAAAAAAAACGGAATAATCAGTCAGCGCTCGTCTAAATAAAAATGGCCGAAGTTGTTTGGATGTTGTTTGGCAACAAGATCAGTGTAGCCAGCTTTCAAAAAATAAAAAAGTTTTGCAACATTATTTTTCGAAATCTGGTGTCTTATAAAAAAATACATATTAATTCACGAATCAAAACACCACGTGATAACATAATAATAAATGTATGTTTTTAATATTCACTCTAAAGTTCATATTTCGGAATTATTTCATAATCGGTAATTCTATTTTTTGCGTCTGTTATACAAATTTCGATACCATACAATACCAACATTAGCATCACGATGTACCAACATCAGCATATTCTTGTTGGCAAGTACCAATACCAGAGTTAACCCCCCCTGTGCCAAAGACTAACCATAGAATATGTTTAACTCACCCAACATAGACATAATGTCTATGTCACCCAACTCACCGTACAACAGTGTCCAACTACCCAAAAAAATGTTTTTTAAATTTCCGATGTCTTTTTATTGAAGCTTAATCTGCTTTATAGTAAGATAACAGTTTTTGCCAACACCCCTATATAAGAAGGCCTTAGTGCAGCGTCACATCGGGAGGCCCACCTTTCGCTTGTCTATATCTGTATGTACTTGCCTGTACACTATGATATCTGTCTACACGCCGGGGGCCGTGACGCGAGGGGCCAAAAATGGCCGCCAGCACTAAGGCCTTCTTATATAGGTGGTGTTGGTTTTTGCAAATACTTATTAGTTGACAGGTAGTTCTTCCACATACAAAATGACGTCAGATATCGGTCTCTGCGTTTATATTTTGGCAGCATCTTATTTTCAATTATTCATCTTGAAAAAATATCTATGGAAAAATGCCATCATAGATAATATAATTGAATGCCATAGTACAGTGACAGCTGATCTGACAATTATCTTTGATTTTGATTTGATTATAATAATTGAATTATTGACTCATAGAGAGTATATGTGTTCTGTGTATTGACTTATTGAGACGTAAATACCATTTTGTATTGTTTATAAACTTCACTGATTTTTTATTGTTTTCGTTTTTCGCTGTCATTATACTTCTGCCTATCCTTAAATATTATTAAAGAGTTAATATTGTACATACTATCTACCTTTTAATTTTTGAATGATTGTGTATTAATAAGTGCTTTGTTTTGAAAACGAGTTGAATGACTAGTAAATGTGATAGAAACAAATTCCAATTAGCGTCCGCGTTGGAGATAATTCACATTAATGGATAATTCACCATTAAATGATGTAAGTATTTATAAAGTAATGAATATAATATCATTCCTTCTTTTGATTGTATTATTTAATTTCCACCACACAGCTTTAGAACCATTTTTTCTTAAATGCTAAACTTATTTTATAATGTGACTTAATTTCATTATTTTCACATTACTTGTAGGCCCATTATCAACACAGACGAGCGGAAGCACACATAAAATTTGGACGATTTGATGAAGCTATTTCTTGTCACTTAAATGCAATCACTCTTTTGGAAGAAGCTATTAAATTAACTACTTCTCTAAAAGCCAAAGAATCTTTGCAGTTGCAACGTGAATACCATAAAACACAAATTGACGCATCAAAGTATAAGAAAAAACAGTTTGAAAACAAAAAGAAAAGCTTAGAAAAACAAAAACTCAAAATGGCGAAAAACTTCAATTTGGATCTTGAAAAGGATGGAAACAGTTCGGACAACTTAGAAGCTGCTATTCATAAAACTATGGACGAAGCTGATTCAATAGTCGAATTTTTGTTTAAAAGAAATTTAAAAACAGATCCTGAAATTGTTGATTTTGATTCTATCGATAAGCACGTTGTTCAGTGTCATAACATAAGTGATAATTTAATAGTGTCCGGTGTAAAAGAACCTAAAAGTGAAAACATAGTTATCGAGGAATTGCAAGTTGTCAACCAGCAATTGCGTAAATTCATCAACCAATTGTTGACACAGTTAGAATCTAGTACAAACGAAATAAAAACACTTCGAAGCAAGGTGTCTTATTTAGAGAAAGAAAGAAATAGATTACTGGGCTTACAGACTTTGTCTAGTCCCCAAGTTGTGTCTGGCAGTGAGGCTGAGGTGGAGAGTTCTTCAGGATTTGTCTTTTCACCTTGTAGTGATCTTGGTATTATCAGTGCCAACGAGGATGTAGAATTACCCAATCTGCCTCCATTAGAGATGCCCGAGTTTGATTTTGAATCATTGATCAGTCAAATCAAGATTCATTCAAGCGATGAGAATCCTTCAGAAGAAGTTTAATTCAGTGACAATAACTATGACATATTTTTAATAAAAATTACAATAGTAAACATATTTATAAATATTCTTTTCAAACTAAATATGAACAATGTCATGTGGCCATCTCTTTTAAAAACATTTTTTTCTCATACAACCTTTCATATTTGACTTTTGATCTGGTCTTACTTAGGGTCGGAATCAATATGTTTGATCCGCCTCATTCTTGGTCGACATTGCCTTCTCACACCCTTTCTTTCAAACATTTGGCATTTGTAACAACCATTGGCAATACAACAATGTTGTATCAAATTTTTCGTCACTGTTGTCGATGCTAGAAGTCAGATGACTAGACAAACAAGCAATAAGTTCTGCTGGTTATACTGACTGAGAGCTTTGTATATAAAAGAGTTTATTTATTTATTTAAGACATCTTAAGGCCCCATGTAACGCTCGCAGAATTTCATATTTAGGTATTTGAGCAAAATTCCAATAACGCCTAATTTTTGTAGATCCACCCATGTCATAAATAATATTAAGATTTACAAAAGAACCTGATAGATAACAAACTTGACGAATATTACCAAAACAATGACGAAAGGCCTGTATACCTGTCTCCTTCGAACTTCTACAGAGGTGTAAGTCCGTTTCATGGGTACCTACTTCCTTTGTTAGTAGGGTAGGTAACGGTTTCTTCCAATTTTTGGTAAAAATAAAAGTTTAGTGTGATTTAGATATCATCGGTTTTCTAATGAATCAAATATAACAATTGGTTAGGTTTGTTCGTAACCCGGTATTTTCGTTGAATCACTTTCACGCAAAATATTTTTCGTAGATAATATGACAAAAACAATCTTATCTACGGGAATGTGTACTTTAAAACATTTTAAATTTAAAATAATATTTATAGGTATTATTCGTTTGAAAGTAGTTTCTTTAACAAAAATAAACAGATGTCCGTGGCAGGAAATATAATATGTTGAAACATAGGAACTCACATCACCACAGTATTGTTCCTACGTACAACTCTTTACGCCCCGATCAATCTTACGCGAGTTCAATGGCTTTCGCTCACCTCTGCTTCGAAGGAATGTAATACAGTGTAAAAAAACTCTTTTCTTCGAGAACATTCGCAGTGTTTTAAACCAATGGTTGGGTAGGTACTTGAGCTACATAATAGCAGGTAGGTAGAAGTGGCGGTGATTTTTTGAACAAAAGCAAACCCTTCCTATTGTAACGCAAACAATGTCTCTGAAATTATTTGCAATCTCGGTTTTTATTAGTTTTTAGACAGATGTAATAATGAAGTGGTTGGTGACCCAGCGGTTACAACGCCGGCTTTCGTACTGCGGACGTCGTGGTTCGATCCCAGGTGCCGACCATCTTCCTCTTTCACGACACAAGCTTTCAGTAGCTTACTGTGAAAGAGTCAAGGAGTGTATTTGTGTTCACTTTGAGTGAGCACAGATTCATTTTAAAAAAAAAAAAAATGTGGTATTTTACAATATTGTCTCTTCTATAGGTAAAAAATCAAATATAATAATTCGTTAGGTTCGTTCGTAACTCGGTTTTTTCTTTGAAACAGTTCCACGCGAACTATTTATCATACATAATTTCATACCTATACAATCCAACTACGGAAATATTTTTCATACTTAGGTAGGTATATTATTTGTCTGAAAGCCTATAGTTTCTATGACAACAATAAAAGATGTCCGCGGCGGGAAATATTGTTCCTATATGCAACTCTTACAATGAGAAGTCGTCAAATGGAACAATCAATTTATCAAACTTTCCTATGTCTGTCGTCAGACAGGTTTTGCTGCTGGTTGGATTCGATAAAATTTTTCATTTACAGCCTACATAGATCCGCATAAAACATTTTTTTTAATAGTATAGTCATATTATACGTAGCTTCCTATTCAATTTATTATTGTTACAATATACCTATATATAAGGTACAATATCAATCGATATTTTTTTTTAATGAATCTGGGCTCACTCAAAGTGAACACAAATATACTTTTGACAAAACAAAGCATGTGTTTTTAAAGTGGAAATGGTCGGCACCGGGATTCGAACCCACGACCTCCAATACGCTCTACGTACGAGGTTCCGTCGCCGATTTTGTAACTGAAGGTCGTGGGTTGGGTTCCAGTTGCCGACCACCTTCCTCCTTCACGGCACAAGCTTTTATAGTAGCCTAATGAGGTGGTTGTAATATGCACAAAACAGCGCGTTTTATTGTCCTGTTTATTATTATTTTTACAGCTTCAATGACATATTTGAAAGACACATATGTGAAAAATAATAAATAAATTTGCATACATATATAAAAAAATTTACAAATTTCGGACCCGACCGGGGTTTGAACCCGGAACCTCTTGATCAGAAATTTAAAAGTACCTTTACCACTAGTCTACCGATAGTGAACAATAAAATTATTGTGGAGATGTTTGACAATATTGCAATCCCTTATAATTAATCTGATCGGCCGGCAGTCGACCATAAAAAAATGGAGGATGAAAGCTACCACATTATTTAGGTGTTGAGAAATGCAGTATGCTGTAATTCGTCACAATTACTATGAAATTGCCCTGAACTGCACCTAAAAAGTATTGAATTTTGTACGCGACATTTATTATTATTATTTGGTTGTAAAACTAACACGCAAACCCGGAAACAAGAAAATCATGTTTGTGTGAAATCTGTAGATAAATACAATACTTTTCAAAAGATCATAAAAGTGATTCAGAGAGAATCAAGCCAATCAAATCAAGGAACACACAATAGCATTATTTTGTGGGTTGGGCCAGAAAAATTCCATTATACAACTACCCCTCTAATAAAATCTAACTAGAATATAATTTAACAAGATTTTGATTAGATTTTAATGAGAATTTAAGTTTTTTGGATTTTCCAGGAAAACAAACACGAAATTTAAAAAAGTTACATGCTAATTTATTGAGTTGGCTTAATCGTTAAAATATCCAGGAACTTGCGTATTTATAAGTATTGTATTTTTTGAGTTATTGATCGAGAAAAATTTGCGAGATGTTCCAGTAAAATAAAAATTACTCGAAAAGCATGCTTTTATTAAAAAATCTGCCAGCCTAACTTTTTAAAGTTCATTCTATAATAAATCATTTCTTCTGAAATTAACCATAATATTGCAATGAATTGAAATTGAACACTGTGGTTATTGTAAGTTTAATTTGTT
The DNA here is from genome assembly GCA_963576905.1 of Mystacides longicornis. NCBI lineage: Eukaryota > Metazoa > Arthropoda > Insecta > Trichoptera > Leptoceridae > Mystacides > Mystacides longicornis. Next base: position 11,454,121 of record OY756436.1, read on the forward strand.
TATGCATATAGGAATGAAAATATAATACTTAGTAAGAAATATATTTTTGTTTAATTTACATCACACACTGAATCAAATATGTGGCTCAGTGTTACCACCTTTGACCCTGACACAAACTTAAAAAAGGTCATTTCAGAAATTTGGTATCCGCAAAGGTAAAAAAAAGGTTATGGAGCAAAGTCACGACCTAGACATTTGGATGCAGTGGTACCATCTTATGCCCTACTAGACTAGAATAATAGGCATCACATATCAATGTTTTGGTCTTAGCACTTTGATATTAAATAGATTTTTCTTCTTTAGTGTTTGTCCCTTGATACAGAGGATTGCAACTGCCTGATGTTCACTGCACTCGATCTTGCGCAATGTTTATGACCTCCTTCCACACTATGCCAACATATTATTTAAGTAAACCCTCTATCTAATAGAATTTTAGGAAAGAAAGACAGCAGAGGCAGTTGTACAGAGCAGAGAAACACTTCGGGCTCATGGGAGTGAATGTTTAGCATCAGGCCAGGGAGAAATCTGTTGGAGGAGGCCAAGACCTAGACACAGGGTTGTAGAGGCATTGATCTATCTGATATTACTTCTAATACTATAATATATAATTCTATTGAGTTAGTACTTCATTAGAAAAGAGGAGACCAAGGGTAACAATTGCTGGTAAAGTTTTTAGGGCTAATAGGCCATGATCCTTGTAAGTTTTCTGTGCACATTAAGAAGCTATTTAGACCAAGGATACTCAACTAGATTGATTGTTAAAAGGGAAATTAAAGGTTTTGGGTGGAAGTCCTGCACGAACTCCAAGGATTCTCCTCATTCAAAAAAAAATAATAAAAAGAAGTTTTGAAATTATTGTGGGCAAGTAAGTTTTACTAAATGAGATATAAATAATATGTGTCGTCGAGTTTCGAAATCCTCTATAACACTTTTTCGTGATTTTGAGAAAAACGATAAAAACTTTTTTTTCGATATTAAACTTGCTTTCCTGAAGTTTAATAAGTCTGGGGTTTGCAAATCTGTTACAGCAATGCAGCTTAAAAAAATAATTGCTTTAAAATAAAAACAAACTGCTTATTTTGTAAAAATAAAAATTGATATGTCGGTTTTTGACACTCATATCAGGTTATGGCGTGTTTTGAAACTCACACATGGTGATATAGCTGATTTTGAAAGGATCAACTATGAATGGTCACGTGCATTTTTTCCAGTGGCGTGAACAAAATAAAATGCTGGTAGGAAGGTAGGTATTTCTGAAGAAAAAAATTTTTATTAAAAATTTTCAATACAATAGCCTAGGCCAATAATACAATTATTTTTATGTAGGTTTAAGAAAAAAAACCTTATATAAATTGGAAATAAAATAGGTATTAAGCAAAATTTTAAATACAATAATGATGTTTTAGTAAAGTATTTTTTACGTTATCAGATAAGATATCAAAACTAAAATTAAACAAGCTTAGTGAATTCGTGGGTATTTTTGGATTCTTTCTATTTCTTTCGGATTTGTTTTGGATTCTTTCGGAAAAGTTCTGACATTATTATTTACACGTTATACAAAAGAAACCGTAGATATTTGCAATTTATTAGGTAGGTACATTTTTTTTATTAGTCTCCACTCATTATTGAGTGATTTAGGCAGGTACATTTTAATTAGCGGAAAAGAGTAAAAATCTAAGCATGTATAAGCTTGAATAATAGTTTTAAATAGCGAACACTAACAAGATAAGTTTGTTTATTTAAATTAAAAAATAAACCTCAGGGTCTCTTTGTTCACAAATCGGGGAACCGTCATCAATAATTCCATAATTTTCAGTGAAATGGTAGGTATACCTACTGATATCTTCCTCCGAGTCTTTGTAAAATCATGAAATATCTAAATCTTTCCAATTTGTCAAACGTGAGAGATTCAAATAACCTGTGACCATGAAGGGCGTGCTCCTTCGAAACATGTCAGGTTTAATAAAATTGTTGAAGACTTTAGTTAGGTACAAAGTTTTTTATTTAAATTTGATTATTGAAATTATTTCCCTCACGGAAAAAAATGCATGATCAACAATTTATAAATTTTATATATAATTTTATCGTACCACGTTAAAGAAATTGTTTCCCAATTTTTTACATGGGTACCTACGCCACTGTAAAAAAATAGGAATAAATACGAAATTTCCTCAAAATTCGTCAATGTTTACTTACCGTTTTTGGCGTTGTATATTAACATTCCATTTTTCTGGTTGTCTTATCTTTTTCCTTACTATGTTTTTTTCGCATTTTTTTACATTCTCAAGTTGATCACAGATTATTAAATAATTAATAAGCAAAATTGTCAGAGAACTACTAACTTCGACAACAATAAATTTGTACTGGAAACCATTTTGAAATTTGTGAAATTCTCGCTTCCTATTGGTCGGTTGTGTTATAGCGGATATCGAAAGGCATATGAAGGGATATAGCGTGGATCGTTTCTCATGTTCATTTTATTTTATTTTTTTTAAATCAACCAAGAGTGTTTTGAAAGAAAAAATATTCTAGGATTATAGAGTTTTTAATTCCGAATCCAACGACATCAATAACTCGTATTTGATCAAAATGTGTTATAGAGGATTTCGAAACTTGGCGACTCATATTATGTAAGATAGGTATATTATCTTCAAATTTGTTATCGTGAGTAACGTTGTAGAACATTTTAAAATTTGTAGAATTTTTATAAAAAGTAGAACATACAAAGTTTTTCATTTTTTTAAATTAAGGTATATTATATTTTTGGTAGATTAATCTATGTTTGCTCGCGAGTAAGAAGAATAATATTTCGATTAGGTACAGTGGCGTGCGGAGGGGCGGACCGCCCCGGGCGCCTCTATTCAGAGGGCTACCGCAGGTAGAAAAATCTGTCAGAAGTTAGCTCTGTCCTAAAATTGATTTTTTTGTACTATATTGTTGAGATGTAAGTATGTAGGTAAATGAAAATCATTTATTTAATAAATATCTTTAGGTACTTTAATTATTTAGATTTTTTTTAACTTTCGGGGGGAGGGGGGGGGGGCAAATTTTTAGGAGGGGGCGCCAAATTTTATTAGAGGGGGCGCCAAATTTCGACGCCCGCCCCGGGCGGCGAAAACCCACGGTACGCCACTGATTAGGTAAAAGCTTAATCATTTTAGCTTCATTTTAATTTCATCAATAATTATTAACATTTTCATGCTTTTATTTATTTATTAACACCAAAGACAATCTACAGTCTAAAAAATATGTACCAAAAACACGGTTTGCATAGATCGAAAGGTTATCGTTATGATATAGGTTGTTTTATTTTGAATACACATTGAAATAAACATAATTTTTGTAAAAACTTAAGTAGGTATTATTTAATTAATTATTTTACAAAGATTCGGCGTAGGTACATTAAAAACCTTAAATTAATAATTATTATATTATCTATGGGCCCTACATGGCCCTACACAAAAATTTCGCGTTAAGTTGGTTACAGTGGAAATGTTTGGGTAGCTACGGTTTTTATGCGTCGTGAATGTATTATTTGTGTTTCTATGAATGTGTGGGTAATTTCTGATTAGTGGCGTATACATACGCTTACTAATACAATTATAATTTTTCACAGCTGGGCGTCGGTAAAAAAATTATAAACTACACATAATTTAAGATTTCGTATAAAACCAAATTTCATAAGCTATTCTACCAAAAGTACCGGAACACAAAATTGTGAGTATAGCGAATTCAATAAAACTGCCATTGCTCCACGAAAAGATATAATCGCATGCCTCGAATCTGTTCACCCTCATGTCATCCCTAATTTGTTAAAATGAATTAAATTATTTTCATTTCTGTGTGTTTTAAAGGTGTTCGCCGATATTTACTAATCTAATAATATTGGAAAAAAAATCAATTTATTTTAACTCAATGGTTAAAGATCGTTTTGTTTTAGGTTAGTTGCTGTGGAAATATATAGCACCTTGATACCAGTCTTGGACATAACTTGCACAAAATCTTTTTATTTTAAGAAATCAGACGGCCGCACGATAGGAGAGGAAAATCCTTTCGTATTTTCTAGTTTAATATCAAATCTGCCTCAAGTTGTAAGTAAAATATTGATTCTTTTTTTTCGTTTGACAGTTCCTTACATCTTCATATTTTACAAGGTTACGAAATTCAGTCTTGTTTTTTGACGAGAAAATATATTATGAATGCTCCAATTTACACATCTCAACAATTTTAAACTCGATTTTGTATTATCTATCAATTATTTTATGCCAAATTTTAAAGTTTTGGAACAAAATTTCAATCTAATCAAGTTGTGACCAAAAAGGTTATAAAAGGGCGCTAAATAATTATTAATATTTTTACAACGTTGTTTTCCTCTTGAATTAGTTAAATTTGATGTTCAAACAAAAACGATACTTTAAAAGTATTTTTCTCATAGAATAAGGTTACTATTTTTACTATAAACTAATCTCTTCGAGAACTTAAATTATACTTTTGGTATGAGAGGTTAGGTTATATTTGTATTTTAAATTATTCATTTTGATGAAATATTAAAAAAAAATCAATGGTCGAGATATTTTATCCCGTACTAAAATTAAATAACATAAAATGTGGTAATTATTTACTTTAAGGGCTTCTTCGATTTTTCACGATTTTTATATGAAACACATTTCGAATGTATATGCAGATTGGTAAATAAGCCTGTTATGGATTGATTTGATAACATTTCAAGTATCTTATCAACCAATTTTAAAAGTTGCCTATTTTCTCATACAAACTTTTCTTTCACGGAGTGACATCTTATTTTTTTATTCTAAAATTGGTGTTTTTTGAAAAATGAAAATATTGTTGGTTATTGTCGTTTAGTTAGTCAATTTGGATAGATTAGGGGATTTGATAACATCCTCGAATGATAAGACTACGACTTGAATAGGTTAGGTTAAGGTTGGAACGTAGTTTTAAGGGGGTTTTGGGCTAACCCCCCAAGCCCCCTTGGACACCTCCCCGAATGATAACAATACACTCTTTTGGTTGAAACATATTAATTTAGAAGGGTTTTGTCAAAAATCGAAGAAGCCCGTAAAGCAGGGATGCACAGACTTATAGCTAACAGGGGCCACTGGGGAAGTTTATGAGCCAGGACGGGCCGCTAGAAGGAAAATTAACACTTTTTCTTCTTCTTCTTCTTGGAAATTTTTATTCCCACATGATGGTGGGGTCTGCCTTTAGTATTTTACGCCGCCACTCAGCTCTGTCTTGGGTTAGCTCCGCAACTCATCATATTTTGACATACAACTTCACGCCAACTTCGTTTGTAAATTTATACCAATATTTTTTTTCTATTTGTACAAATTATAATACTAATGATGAATGATCAAACACTGTAATCATATTTTTTTTATTTATTTGCACAGTCCAAAATCACTCGAATTCGGGTGAAAGACCTCTAAAATTAAAAAAAAAATTCACAGCAGTATTTACGTCCCTGTAGGGATGATGTGTCATTAATAGCAAGTTTTCCAAAAAAAGGAAACAACAATCAATGACATGTTACAAATTACCTACTTAATACATTTGGAAGAGTAATAAACTATGAATTTTGTACATGAGATTGAAATAAAACAACATTGTTTAGGAAAATAGAAAATATTATCATTGTCACCACTTAACACAGAAATCTTGTGGAAACATTTTTACATACAATACACTCATAATGGATAATTAAATAATTCCAAATGTCGCACAGAACATCAATTAACATCACAATCAATCCAAAAACACATGACAGGCTCTGGCGTCTTCGGCGCGGCGTACAAAATTATCTACTCAGGTATAATCTTTTGATTTTTCCAATATTTTAATTCGTCGGCGAGCCGCAGTTTGTGCATCGCTGCCGTAAAGTAAATAATTACCTAAAATGTTTTAGCAATTTTTTTTTCAATAATACAGTATTGACCTTGTCAACAGAATCCAATAAATGAACTTTTTTTAATTGTTAAAATATTGATTAATTCCTCATCTACTACTAAACCTTGGTCTTTCATAAACTATAGTTAAACTCAGTCCTTATTTTGTGAAAAATAATTAATTCCACTATGGTAGAAAAATCTAAATACGACCAGAGGCTTTTTGGAGGTTTTAAACATTTTTAAAAAGGTAGCAGGATTTCGCAAGTCTCCATAAGACGATTTAAAAAAAATATGCTAAACCAAACCATGAGGAAAATTGATTGGAACTGTTACCAACTCGCAAACAAGTTAAATTTATAATTGTGTCAAAATATCGATGTCCCAGATTCATACAGTACATGATCAAATATATTATGGAGAAATGACCACCCAATGTTTTTGACAATCTTATATGTCCAATTAAAGCTATGAAACACTAGATACATAAATATTTTTTTTTATTGAATTACATAAATATGTATGGTATGATAATGATCGGATAAAGATTTGATTAAAATGTGTTATTTTACCAATAAACCTACACAACTAATAATCTGATGTGAACTGGAAAACCGAAATTTCGGACATGTCGCTGTAAGAAACTGAGGCATAGATATTTTGTTATAATTTGACACAACAAACTATGTTTTAAAAAAGTATGAAGCTTTTTCTGGTTCCAATTCAAAGTAACTATCTTGAATGGACAGCTACGTACATTAACTGTTGTACTTAAAGCGTGATTTAGGCTATTGGTCAGAATAATGAAACGGCTGTATATATTTCAGGGGCAGCTGGTGTGTCCTAGTGCCATGCCGCGTTGCAGTAAGAGACAGAGAAGTAGTGCCCCCACACCTACTGCGGCCACCACTCTGCCCACACACATACATCCACACACTCACACACACGCCTCGCCTCTCACACACATACCTACGCACCTCACAGCCTCTCCACTGGAGTCCCATCACCACAACAAGAGATCTCGCCACAGCAGGTAACTGAATCATCTCACACTTATTACTATATTTTAAACAGCAAAGTAATTTCACCGATATCTTCTAAACAGCAAAGTAATTTAACGGATATCTTCTAAACAGCAAATTCCTCTTCTGTAGTAAAATCCTAGTTGTCTCGCTGTCTCTAGGAAAGTCTTCGAAACATTTTAGTTTAATGGCCTGTTTCAATTTGTTTTGTGTAGCGACAATTAAAGCTATTTTCTTAAAGAAAAAAGGCTATTTCAAGTAGAATTCTTTGAAGCCAAAGTCTTCAATTTTCACTGTCAGAATGAAAATCTCCGGAGTCTCATATTTCTTTTCGCAAGCAATAATCCTAAATGTCTTCACTTCGGAATGTTTGTGCTGTTTTTCACCTGGTGCGTTACCATGTAAAATTTATTTTTCCTTACTAAAATTCTTTTTCATTCTCCATATCCCTCTAAATATCTAGGTACTTTATTAATATTTAGTTATAGTTTCGACATAATTAAAATGTACCTAATTTCATCAAGAAAATACACATTCCAAAATTTAAAAAATCAAGCAAAATATTAATTTGGAAATTGTTGCCAGTATGAATAATTTGTGTTGACATTTTTTACATCTCATGTTTATTAGTATTATTATTTTTCCTGGCACAGATCTACTACTGATGAAAATTATTTTTGTCTAGTGTTTCAATGTCATGAAATTTATAATCCGCATTCAACTGACTGCTAGTAATACCTACCATACAAACAATACTAGCTTATTATTAATTTATTATATGCATAACATCTAATCTTTGTACTTTAATTTTATTCTAATTTCATATAATGGCAAAATATAGATTTTGAATACAAATTAGAAGGGTTTTGGTATTATAATAATAATAATAATTCTAGAGTGATTTTTTTTTTCCATTTCGGATACAGTTTTTTTTTTATAAAGTGGTTCATTGTTGTTGTGGTTGTATGGATACCAGAGAGTAAGTAGTATTGATAAAAATTGCTACCCAAATTTAATCAATAAATTAGTTATTGATATTTACTTTTTTTTTTAAAAAGGATCTTTTTATCAGTTGATATTGTAGCTTATTTATTGTATGTTTAATCAATCAAATATGAGTTCGAAGACAAACCACTATTTGTAATGACATTCTGTTCACTTGAAGTGCCTTGTCAGTTTCCTCGTGGATTGAATAGTGCGTATAATACATAAGACCTTTATCCGTGGTAGAGTGCGCTCACATCCTGGACGAGAATCACTTTTTTATTGGGGAGATTAGACATACATACATATACGGTGTATACACCGTTGCTTAGCTGTAGGGGTTAATACCTGCCTTGTCTGTACAGGTAGTTTCTGAGCAGTATGTTTCATATTGTCTAACTGTTAAAGTGTTTGATTATATTCTTACAGTGGAAGAAGATGTTCAAAATCAGAAGAGTCTTCATTCAGCGTGAAGAGATGTTTAGCATGGTTCAGGGAATATACGACAGCTGATGAGCCAGATGTCTTAGGTAACCATTTTTTATCTTTCTACCAGTTTATTTAAGCAGTGGTCACTGCATCCCATAATGGAACTATTATGACTAGCCTTATATTTAGAATGCATAATTGGAACTTTGCCCTTTGATTTCTTCTGGGCATTTTAGAAATTTGCCCAGGTCTTTGTATATACAGGGTGACTGGTAATTCAATAGATTCTTTGTAAGGGGTTATACTAGAGAAAATTTGCAACAATTTTGTTCCCATTAACCAGGGGTAAAATACTAGTGGTTTTCGAGTTATTTAACTTTTTAGAGTTTTTTTTTTCAATTTTCACCTTTTGACATAAAAATCAAAATTGTGAACAAAGTACTTCATTTAGGAAAGTAAAAATAAGTTTTTCTAATAGTTAAAGAATAAAAGAATGGTCGAAGTAAAAAATCAAGAAGAAAATTTCAAAATCCTCATAAATATGACGTTTTTAAATCACAAGTCAGTTTTAATTCCGATTTTTCTAAGCTAGTTACTCCAAAAAAGTATAATATACTTGGCGTAAAAACCACGGGAAAAACTTCCCCAATTAATAAGCTTTGCGAAAAGGTAAAAATGTTTATCAATTTACTTCAGTTTTGGAAAATAATCATTAGTATACGATCAGATGGTGCTATGAAGCCATAGGCGTTTTCATACAAACGACTTTACTTCAACATGAATAAAATTCAAAGCTGCGCTTCGTTATGATTATCTACACTAGGTAGTCCAGCATTAGTATGGCGAAGTTGAACTGATTCTGCGCCTTCTAATCGTTTAATAAGATTTATTTTCCGAAACTGTGCTAAAATAGAAAACATTCATACGCTTTCTGAAAGCTTATTAATTGGGGAAGTTTTTCTTGTGTTTTGTATGCCAAGTTATTATACTTTTTTGGAGTAAGTCCGTTAGACAAATCGAAATAAAAAATAGAAAATACCGAATTGTGATTTTAAAACGTTGTATTTCTGAGGTTTTTAAGATTTTCTTCTTGATTTTTTACATCAGCCTTTTCTTTATTCTTCAGCTATTGGAAAAACATATTTTTACTTTCCTAAATGGAGTACTTTGTTCACAATTTTAAATTTTAGGTCAAAAGGTGGAAAATTGAAAAAAACTCTAAAAAGTTAAATAACTCGAAAACCACTAGTATTTTACCCCTGGTTAATGGGAACAAAATTGTTGCAAACCCCTTACAAGGAATGTATTGAATTACCAGTCACCCTGTATATTGCATCATTGTTAGGCACTTGCAAAAGTGGTGCATGGGGGTCACATTTCAGAGTCCATGATCCTCATGGTGCACATGTGCTTGTTCAGCGTACAGTGCCCCGTTAGGGATCCAGGGATGAGGGTAATGTTTTTTCTGTTTAAGGACAGTAAGGTCATTGCAGATTTCATATTATAGGCATTTACTAATGCCTTGGAGCATCCATTATCTTACCATAATAATTCAGTAAAATTTGGTTTGAATGGGGTCTATTCTTTGAACAATGTATACAATAGACCATTAATGGTCACGTGGGTTTTGACATTAGCCGAGAGGCATAAACATAAACAAAAAGTTTAAGAGTTTGTATGAGTGTGTTTATACATAAACCCATCACTATGATTATGTGTATGTGTGGTGTGTGTCGCCATGGCCGCCATTTTGCATCCAGCCTAATGTCAGATGACGTCATCCTTTAATGGTCTATAAGTAAACAGACATCACATGTGTTTTATTTCCTACTACACCGCCATCTCTTGGATTTTTCAAAAAGTAAAGCAATTATAGAGTAATTGTTTTGATTTCAAACTAATAAGTCAAAATTATTTTTTTATTCTCGGTTTAGTCGACGATCTGGTCAGCTAGTATAATATATTATGTCCACTAATATTTTGCGTGTGGTGTTTTGAGGAATGCCGAAGAATGGCTCAGGTCAGATCGATTTATTTATTTGGTTGTTACAGGCCCCGAAGGCATGGAAAAATTTTGCGAGGACATTGGAGTGGAGCCGGAGAATGTAGTAATGTTAGTGCTAGCATACAAAATGGGGGCGAAACAGATGGGCTACTTTACACAAGAAGAATGGTTTCAAGGTGAGCAACATTTGTATTATTTAATTTATTGCATAACACTACTTGAAATACAAAATAGAAATGTTGCTCAAATAGGCTAAGCGATTATTTAATGTTTTGTTGGTTTCCCAGGTTTAGCGGAATTACATTGTGACAATATTAGCAAACTCCAAGGGAAGTTAGATTATTTAAAGAGCCTTCTCAGTGATCCTCATCAGTTTAAGGGAATTTATAGATACGCTTATGATTTTGCCAGGGTAAATTCATTTTCTTCATTTCTAAACCTGATTATTATATCTATGGACGTGTTACTCAATTGTTTGGTGTGGTGTTGCAGGATAAAGATCAACGTAGTTTAGATGCAATAACGGGTAGAGCCATGTTACAACTGCTGCTGGGAGGTGCGTGGCCGCTGCTTCCGAGGTTCTGCACCTTCCTGGAAACCTCCAGATATAAAGTTATCAATAGAGACCAATGGTGTAATATTTTGGAATTCAGTCGGACTGTTAGTCTTCACTTGGACAATTATGACGCTGATGGGGCTTGTATGTACACATTTTATATTTGACACTTGAAAGTTAGGTACTTATCACACTTTCCTATACGAAGATATCAGAGCTGCTGGCTGAAAAATAAAAAATCAAGATTATACTATGTGTTCTCTCAACACTAGATCTTTTTTCTCTATGGTCAATTGAATGATCAGAAAAACTGTTTAGATGCTAATAAAACATATGACTTGTTCATTAAGTTTTTCTCGTAAGCTTAGTCCTATTTTTATATTAAAATATGCATGTCTATTCAAGTTTTTTCACCAAATCTATGCTAAAATAAGTTTTTAACGAATATCCAACAACCAATGATTGTAAAAATCACTAATGATGTGTGGTTTTTAAATAGTATGAACAAACCATTATGGGCTTAAAACCGTCTTCTATTATATGTTAACAACCTTCACCATTAGGTGATAATCAGCCATTTGTTAGAAATTTATTAGCAACCAAATTTATCAACGGTGACTATCATGTAGTTGACTATCATGACGCCAGGATATGAATATCTCATATTTATTGCCTAACTATTGGTTGGATTAGTACACAATGTTAAGTCTAAATTAATCTAGATTCTTGTGCCCTTTTTTCAGGACTAGATCCTAACCAATATTCAAAAATCAATGATTTTAAAAAAAAATTTAGAATCATTGGTAATTTGATTAACAATTTAAACTTTCCTCAGGGCCAGTAATGTTAGACGAGTTCGTGGAGTGGCTCAGACAAGAAAGGGACCAGACAGATATTGGAGTAGAAGCGGACAGCTGAAACTGAAGAAATGATAGTCAGTAATCAGTACCTTCCACTAAAGGAGAGATTCAGCAATATCCATATACCTTCTAAGTTTTTTTTATCATTTTAAGGACATTCTATTCTACATACTCATTTGCAGGATTCTCATACTTTTGTTGGCATTATAATACATTGTAAAATTGAATCAAATTTCGAAAGCCTGAAAAACGCTTTCAAAAATGTAATGGAAATTGTGGATTCTTCCGTTAATTATTTTTTTCCAATACCTTGGTAATAATAAACTATTGTATAGTGGACATTTTATATGTAACCAATATAATAAATTACAAAATACATAGAAATAAACCTTAATGTTATACATGTGTAACCTCATAAATAATATGGAAAACTGATTGAGATGTATGGTAAGATGTATGTATAGGTGTTTTTTTTACTTCATATTGGACATTTTTCAAATCGAATAGAACATTTCCAATTCAAACGAGGTATTGAAAATGTTCTATTTGATTTGTGAAAAGTCCAATTTGCAAAGTATTAAATCTCTATTTAATTTATATTATTGCCAGTCTATTTTTTTTATTAGAAGGAAGAAATATTTGGCTTCTAAGTTTGCACAACAAAATTTATTTTGGCAATTGAAAAGATAAAATATAGCTTTAATTATTTTTTTCTGTGAAATGTTGTATCCCGGTAATTTTTTTTTTTTTTTAATGTCGTCAGTTTAAATTTAAAACTCGTATAAATTTGTTTCTTGCCACTTTCAAATTTTTCAGTTGTTTTAAAATTTCGCTACATATAATTGTTTGTGCCAGTAATTTGTAAATGATTACATATCAAGTTTTAAGTTAGAGCGAAAGCAATGGTGAATAGGTGATCTATTTGTCAAGATTTCCCACCGACTAACAATATCTATCAGAGAAATAAATCAAATTCTTCTTGATTGGATTTGTCAATTTTCTTGCAATAAATCTTAGACTAAGGGCAGTGCTATCAATCCTTAGTAAAGGAACTTAGGAGACGTGTACAATTTGTCCACATACTTTTTCATTTATTATAAGTTATGTAATTCGGTCTATTTGTGACGTAATAAACATCAGAATATTTTAAAAGTAAATGCACAAATAAATGTTTTCAATTTTCGTTCCTTGCGACGAAACTTGCATATCCTTCGGTCTGACTAAAATACTTTTAGTTGTTAATTATAAACTTTGGATTGATATCAGTGTCCTTAATTATTATTGTCAATTGTTTGTGAAAAGGAAATAATCTATTGGACGAGATCTGTACTCTTATTCCTTTTTTTATTATTAAACACGCTTGATCTAACTTTTTTCAGTTCTACATGGAATTTGAGTGACCCACTTCGATGTATACTATAATAATAATTTAGATACGACTCATCAAATTCTTATTATATTGATTATTGTTGGTTGCTCATTTTAAATATATATATATATTTTTGGACATTTTGTAGATATGGTATTTTAGTTTTTTGTAAAAAATATATATAAAAAAAAGGAAGAGATTCATCTTCTGGTGAGTGAATTAAACAAAGACTGGCTTATTACCTTTGGGATTTAGGCGAGAAAAGGTGTAAAAAGAATGCATTAATATTAGCCCATTTCCGGTGTTTTGAAAATTACTATTTTTTTTATTTGTTAATTACTTAAAGCAAATACTAGGTATCACTGACGATTTTATGAGTGACATCTAAAATTTAGAATTAACGTAACAATATAAATAAATAAAAACTTTGTTTTTGAAATGATGTACACACTTGTGTACAATGTACGCGGGAGTGGGTTAAATGATTCTCTACCATAAATGTTAAATCGTGTGAGTGCATTGTGCTGCACTGGTATATTTTATATTATTTGCGAAATTAAATGTATTTTCTGTACTTTCATGTCTAAAAACTCAAAAGTGCCAAGCACTAAATTGCGAGATAAACTTCTTATGTTTTTTCCATGTGTTGCCAGTCTGCTAACTGATTTGATGATGAATATCCAAAGTGAGCGGAAGTCATTAAAATAAATACTTTTAAATTAAAAGGTTTTTTTTTATAATCTATGACCCAAATAATTTATGGCGATACCGTTTAAGGAAATTGTGACTCTATTTCTCACAAAAAAGCAAGAATACTCGCATCAAGACAATCATGTTATTAGGCTACATGACGACGGTTTTGAATGTGAGTTGTAACATTCCGTTTTTGGAATGCAAATTTTTTTACGTTCAGAGAATGTACCTATATGTCCAGGTAAAGAATTCTAGAGCATGCACCTCTTCTCTAAGTATTTAGACTAAATGCTGGCACACTGGATGATTTTTAATGGGGTATTCGTGAACTGTAAGTTTTTTTTACTCATCACTCCATTTCCCAAAGGGGGTAGGCAGAGTATGGACTTCCATTCTTTCCTATCCAAACAAACCTCATTCGCTTCCTCTAAACGCATAACATTCCGCATACATGCTCTTCTATTCCTCTTGCTCCTGACTTGGCCCTCCTCTAAGGCGGCCCCGATACGGTCGGACCATGTCATTCGAGGTCCGCCTCGTCTGCGTGCACCCATTCTTTCAGATTTATATATCCTTTTAGTCATTCTATCTTCATTCATTCTCTCTACATTCCCAAACCACCTTAGTTTATTCACTTTCATTCTAGTCACTACGCTAACATCCACTCCACATTCCTTTCTAATATTATCATTCCTCACCTTATCAACTGTAACTTTTATAAATGCTAGCATATTTATGTACTTCTGATAAAGAGGAGTTCAGTCTAGAGTAGTATTTTAATTGAGTAGCTTTAATTTTGTAACTAAATTTGTCAGAACTACCAAACTTTAGTCAGCAGTTAAGTCAAAGTGATCGATTTTGGTTCTATTTTTTTGGGCTAGTAGCACCCCCCACCATGTTTCACAAGCTGCTGGCTCATTTGCTAAAAGTGTTAACCTATTGATTTAGTAGAGTTCCAGATAAATCTACGTAATATGGATCCCCCATAGGTAATACAAAACTAGTGGCCATGGATCGGAGTAAAAGATTAAGAATACTTATTTACATTAACATATTTATTGTAGGAGTAATATAGTATGACCCCCTCAGTGAAACAATAGTACTAGAAGAATGAAATATTTGAAAGAAGTTAAGCCGCTGTTTGGATCAACTCTGTGTACTTCTTGATCTTGGATGCAATACTCATATCCACGTATCTATCTCCAATAGACACTATCATACCTCCCATGAGGGCTGGGTCCACCTTTGCTGTCAACTGAATTGTTTCGTTTGGCTTTAAGAATTTCTGAAACAAAGTAAATATAACCATATTTTTAAGGAACTTTGTGTGATCTGCGACATAAAAATGTAAACTCAGGCCCATTCCAGTTTAAATTAAAAAATATAAAAGTTTGTATTGAAACATAATTAGTAACTAGGACTGCTGCCTCCATGGAAGTCACTGCGTCCCATAACGGAACTATGGTGACTGGCCCTACCATCAAGAGTTCGTCGCTCAACCCTACTTGCTGGACATTAGAAAAGTTATGGACAGTTTTAATGTTCCGCACAACATTCTTAATTTTTCTTTTCTATGAACCTTCTCCTGATATTATAAAACACTCACGCATGATGGTGCGACCAACAAAATAGGGATTCCCTCAAAAGTGCACACAAATACAATTTCAACATCTTTCACACAAGGTGAATATTGTGTTGTGAAAGTAGAAATGGTCGGCACCGGGTTACAAATTTATACATAGATAAAGGTACCTTAAGAGATGACTCCAGATTTTTACGCTGAGCATCATCTAATGGTTTGGCAGTTATAACTTCACACACAACCTCTCCACGATGGGCAGCCATGATTATTTTGAAAGCATTGATGATTGCATCAACTTTATTTAATCTGCCATTTTCAGCTAACAATATGAAAAGGTTTCCAGTTGCTGGTGTAAGGGATGTCTGTAAATGCGAACAAGAAAATAATGATAACATAGTTATTTTATTTAACACATTTACTGCTGATTATGTATAACTATTTTTTTTGCCATTTGGCCGGGAACTTTGCCCCCGATAACACCGTAAACCTTGTTGGGTCTATTGTGTTTGCCACTTTGATTACAGAATGCCGTCGAGCCCAATGTCCACCCAGAAGTTGACAATGGTTTTTGCGGTGATGTTTGGGATATCCTCTAGGATAGTATGAACTTTCCCAGGTGATATTGGCGTTTGCTCATCAATGGTATGCACTCGCACAGAATGTGGATTGGCGTTTCTGGGGCCTCCTCACACACCCGGCACATATCTGCATTTCGAATCTTCAGGGACGTCATGTGTTTATTTAGTCCACAATGACCCGTTACAGTTCTCACCATGATGCATAGTTTCGTTCTGCTAAGTGCCAAGAGCTCCTTAGCTAATTTTTTGTCATAGCCTTTAATTATTGTTTTGGAGTGTTTTAGCCCCGGGATGTTATCTCATAGCACCCAGGCATTGGATTTGCACACATCACGCATGGTGTTGCGAAGCCAGGCTCATGGGGATGCCACAGTATGGCTCAGGGCCACACATGTTCCCTCCAGCACCTGTCTATACAAGTTCTTCAGCTTTTTCATTGCCTTCGATCCCCTCGTGTCCGGGAACCCAGCATAAAATGACCTTGTTCTTAGATAATATAGACACTATAACAAAAGCAATGATGTTGAGTGGTGTCTGTGCGTGAATATTCTACTAGAGTATTCATTTTTTATCTTTTTTGTAAAATACCTTTTTTAATGCAGTGATAGTGTTAATTCAAGTATTGAATCATATGATCATTGTTTTCAGATGTCATGTACTCATGTATAATAAGCCGGGATATCAAAAAAATATATCCCAAACAAAAACATAACATGTTCACGTCATATCCCTTTATGACGACTAACAAAATACGTAATGAAAATTTAAAAAAAAATTACTGCAGGTTACACTCCAACCTAAATATACTTTAATAGACTTAGTTGTAGTAGCTTTATCTTAGGAGATAATTTGATGTGCAGCTTAGTGAGACAATAAATTATTATGTATTGTCACAGATTCAGTGACATATCAATATTATTTATTTGATGTGATCGTAAATTTTATTAATACCTTTTCTGCTAGATGCTTGAAGGCACCAGCTTTCAAAGATCGTTTGATTGTTGGGTTGATAACAAACTCTTTCAACTTGGCATCGGTTTTCATCGAAGATTGGAATTTTATTAGATCCTTCTCAACAGCATCCAACTGCTTCATCTTGCTAGCAGCAGAGTATAAGGCACATGCATAGCGTCCTTCAAGCCCAAAAACTTGTATGGGAGGCTTGACAGGGGCTGCAGCATTGCTGAAGTTTCGAACCTGGAAAAACATCAACTTAATTAATATTATAATGTACAGGAATTACATGAAATAAGGGAGAGAAAATCCTCTATAAAATTAACAATAAAAACAGATGAAATGAAAATCTTCTTGATTCTCATTTTATGATTTAAAAAGTGCTAGAAAAGCTTGAAACTAGGAAATTTACAGTTCATATGCATTACATTACATAATATAACCTCATAACTTAAAACATTAATTAAGTATCAATCAATGTAACAGAAGTTTAACAAGATTACCGCCAAATATTTTGAATAGCATTTTAAATATAATGAACTTACAATCATACCACACCTAAGGCTAGCCATTCTTAAATTTTATAATTTCTGACAACTAGCAAGGATTCTCCTAAAAATGTCGATTGCGGGGAATGTATAACCAGCATAAAAAATCTGTCAAATAATAACGGTATTGCACGCAGAAAATAAGCTGTTGTTAAAAAGTTATTTACTTTATTTCATACTATTTGATTTATTTAAGATAAAATATAATTAATGAGAATAATAATAAAAACTCTCGAAATCTTTTTTGATTTATAAAAAACGAATTTTTAATTCAATTATTGAATATATTCAGATGCAAGTAATTACTTCTCTGTTTACCTGTAATGGTAGCGAATGAAAAAACACATCAAAATTTATATCGTAATGATCCAGTGACGAAGAATCAATTTTATTTCGTATCTAGCTGACATAAAAAACGACTAGCAAAGCAAGCGTTTTTGCAGGCTTCATAAAGGATTCTTCAGTGTTGCTATATCGCAAAAAATTGACAGTACCTGATATTATTTTCTTCTAAAGAAAGGTAAAGGCAGGCGGTGGTAACTTAGTAGAAATGTTCTGGAGAAACGCAAACGTCAAACTCATGTCAAATCCTTGTCAAATCCTTGTCAAATCCATGTCAAACCGAGTTTTTATAGTTTGTAGTTTTTCAACAGGGCCCGGTAGTGTAGTTTTTTATTCCCGATTTCACAGTTCTCTGGAATTCCCAAGTTATATGTCATATTGCCGTTCTGTCAAACTTGGACTAAAATATTGTATGCTAATAATTATTATTATTATCATTATTCGTATGTAACGTTTTTTTTCCGACATTGTCAGGAATTTTTAGGAGTACTTTTTGAAATTTAAACCATTTTTACGACTAATTACATTTAATTAATGTTTGTTTTAATAAGAATTAGTGCAATCTTTGTTGTATATTGTTACAAAACTGTTTTTTTTTAAGAATATTGTTAATATTCATACCTGGAATGAGGATTAGTGTGTTCTTTGTGATATTTTGTTTAAAAACTGTTTTTAGTATACTTATAGTGTTAATATTCAAACTTGGAATAAGGATCAGTGTTTTCTTGATTCCAAATGTCCAAGCGTCGACTTTATTGTTGTGTTCCCGAGTGTCAAGCAAAACTAAGGCCTTTTCTTAATTTCCCCAAAAAACAGCCACATTTATTCTCGGAATGGAAGCGTAGGATCCTAAATGCCTAGTTTATGTTAATGTCTGACGAAGCGATATACCACAACTTTGGTGTGTGATGCCCACTTCAATGACTTCAATAAAAATCCACATCATCAAGCATTAAGTGGAAGGTTGATATTATACTGCTCTGTCCCTACAATTGGAACTCCAGGTAAGTACGTAAGCATATACCTTTGCAAAACAACTGGGAGTTGTGAAAAATGTTCAAAATTTCCTGAGATTATATTACTTTTACAGGTTTTTCTGGACCAGTAAGCAAAGAACAAGCTTCTTACATCTTTTCCAAATTTCAGGTATTGCTTTTTAACATATTAGTCTTATAGCCTTACTGACAAAACATTGTCCTTCATTTATTTAAATGTTATCTATGTTTTTTAGGTATTGGCATTGTTGAACCATCCAGGAGTCCTGCAGCTTCCTCTAGTACAGGTATGCACCTATTCATCATAGTCTTACCAGTCACCTACATACCTAGTCTAGGTTGTGTTTGAAATAGCCCTGTCTGTGTCTTCAATCATTATCTTTGCTTCATATGATATGATCAATAATTTTTATGTAGGTACCGGAGATGTTCCAACTCGGAGTTTTCCAGCTACCTCTGCTACAAGTATGTATTATGTCATCGCATATGTATTTGTATTCAAATTTTTTCGTATTATTTTCTTTAAATTGTTTTCAATAATATTTCAACTTTAAAATATCTTTGTTTTATCTTTTATTTTAATACTAGCATTCCCGACAGACGTTGTCCTGTGGTTCTAACCCAGGCTGCCTGTTCATGTGCATGATGTGCACTGCACCCCCAAAAAAACATTATTAATTAGATTGAGTCAAACTAATAAAATAATACATTAAAATATTTCCAAAACATCCATATTACATTTGTATTCAAAGCTCAGGCGGGAACAATGTGAGAATATTATGCGTGCACTCACCATAACAGATTTCTCCTTTGCGATGAGTGATGAAAATGCCGATGCTGCACATATTATGAAAGTGCCCAATAAATTTGTTGACTTTGTATGAAAATTGGAGTAAGTGGGATGGGCTACTGTAAGAGCAGCAATTACGTTTGCGAGAATAAGAGGGAACTACCATCATGTACAGCATACAGCATCGCAGGAAATCCATTCCACACTAACTTCAGTGTTATATATTTTTACTATTTCTTATCCATTTTCAACTTTTATTAGTTATTCTGTTATTCGGAGGGGAGAAGAATCCATTAAATTAAACATGGAAAGAATCTGTTCAACTGATCTCGAGTTATAAGTGTTGGAACTAACCCGACTTTCATTTATATTATAAGATGTAAAAGTTTCATGTATGTATATGCAGCGAGATATAATACTTTTAACTGTGTTTTAAGGTGTTGGAGATGTGTTTGTAACCCCCAGTCTTCAGACTAGCCCTGGTCCAAGTGTTAGATCCCCTTCTTTTATTCGGTAAATCTAGCAACTATTGTCTTTTTTATTAAATTTACCTAAAACTTTTTTCTGATTGATGTAATCTGTTCTTTTTAGGAGATGAATTACCCCCGAGTTCTCCAGCTTACTCTGTTACCAGTATGTATTATCTCAAAATTATATTTTTTTAAAAGTGCTGTGTTATATTTGCTTTACTTTGACTGCTGTTTACAGTGTTTTAATAGCATCGCCGAGTCCTCCAGCTAGCCCTTTTTTTCGGGGGGGGGGGGGGGGGGGGGGAATCCTTCATGGACACCTCTGGGGTAGTGCCGGACTCCTACCGGCTAAAACCCCCCCCTTTCCTCCTGACAACTGTGTACCTGCCCTAGGGCCTAACCACAGATTGTCTTTGCCTTTTTTTTTCTCCTAGCCTTTCATATTAATTTCATCAATTTCTTTTGTCCTTATGATATCTTCCATGAAGTCAGAAGTCACCAATAATTGACCACTTTCTCTGATATTTCAGCATTTGCTTCTCTGATCTTTCAGCATTTGCGAGACCATATTTTCCGGATTCAGCCTCAGGATCTCCAGTCTTCCTTCCACATCTCTCCGTTCCTCCTCCCACCTCGGGCAGGAGAACACAATATGCTCAGCACTGAGTGATGCGGAAGGTCACAAGGTCAGGGCTTGATTTGCTGTATCAGCCTGTAGGTCCATCTTCCCTTCGCTGAGTCCTCCCAGAGCTCTTGCCATCTGGTGAGCGCTTTTTCTCTCTCTGAGGTCTCCGTATCTTCTGTGGCTCCTCTTTGGTTGTACAGAGTTTTTCTCTCTATCGCCACCAGACCGATGAGCACCAGACCGGCAATCACCAGCACCGCTTCTGCAGACACTGTCCTGTATGCGCTACACACTCGCAACGCCATAGTTCTCTGCGTACTGCGAATTGTTTGTAGCACGCTCCACCTAGCTTTGGTCAAATTATTAAGTCGTCCTATATTCTTCAGTAAATCTTTCAATAGTCCTCTTCATATGCATAACCAGGATAAAGTAACCCTTTTTTATGATTTCTGTAATGGAGAGCTCTTGTTGCCTCCCTATGCCCCTGAGTGGGGTGTAAAAGGGAGAATTGATTGATTGTAAGAATATGTTTTAGGAGATAAATCAAGCTTGAGTCCTCCACCTTACTCTGTTACAAGTATGTATTTTTTATTTATTTAAAATACATAAGACACCAGATAAACATTGAGAACATGTACAAACACATAAAATCCTCAATGCTCCAATAACAGGTGTATGTCACATCATTTGCATCAAAATAATTTGGAGTATACCTATCATAATATTATTGCCAAACCCATATTGTTTTGAAGGTACTGTGTTATAATTGATTTCTCCTGACCACTAAATTGTATTATACTGTTGGAGATGCAATCCCGAGTCCTCCAGCTAGTCTTGCGTTTTCTATTTTCTTCGTTAAATCTAGCAAGTATTTTTTTGCACCTTTGCACTCTAGAAGTGGTCTTCTTTTATATTATTATGTAAAACCAAGATAATGTAAAAAAAATCTGATTGCATCAATGTACCTATACTTTTTAGGAGTTGAATCATGCTTGGGTCCCCGCCTTACTCTGTTACAAGTATGAATTATCTTGTCATCAAATTATTTTAAATGATTATCATTGATTTTTAGGTGATGGAGATGTAATACCAGTCCCGAGTCCCCCTGCTACCAATGTTTCAGTATGTATTCCTTTTGTCTATATTGTGTTTGAATTGACTGTGTGTTTTTTTTTTTTGATCAATTGGCCGGAAATCAATTGCCCCGGTAACACCGCGACCCTCGTTGGGTCTATTGTGTTTGCCACTTTGATTACAGAATGCCGTCGAGCCCAATGTCCACCCAGAAGTTGACAATGGTTTTGCGGCGATGTTTGGGATATCCTCTGGGTATAGTATAAACTTCCCCAGGTGATATTGGCTCAGGTTTGTTCATCAATGGTATGCACTCGCACAGAATGTGGAGTGGCGTTTCTAGGGCCTCCTCACACACTCAGCACATGTCTGCATTTTGAATCTTCAGGGTTGTCATGTGCTTATTTAGCCCACAATGTCCCGTTAGAATTCTTACCATGATGCATAGTTTTGTTCTGCTAAGTGCTATGAGCTACTTAGAGAATTTTCTGTCATAGCCTTTGATTAGTGCTTTGGAGTGTTTAAGCCCCGGGATATTATCCCACAGCACTAAGGCGTTGGATTTGTACATGTCACGTAGGGTGTTGCGAGCCAGGCTCATGGGGATGCCGCAGTGTGATGACTGTGTGTTACTTTCATTGTCTTCAACCATTATCTTTCCTTGATATATTGATCTTTTCTAAGTGTCGGAGAAGTAGTACCAATCTTATGTCGCCTACTTTCCGTTCATATTCATATTTTGAGCTACGGTATAATGAGCGTAATTCGTTCCAAAGTCTTGCTCGTTATGTGAAACACTCATTATGGGAATCAATTTTTCGCATACAAATGTATGAAAAGTACGATGATGCGTTCCTTTAGGAAAAAATACTATTTCTACAGTATATTGTACATTAAAAGGTAAACTTACTCATACAATTTTTAATGAGTGTAACTTGTAAAAATCTATTTATTATCTATAAATCAAACTTTTATTAAATAAATAAATATACACAAGCAAAACAGAAAGATACAATAAGAAACTTATTTACACAATATTTTACACAGAAACAGTGCAACAAATGAGCGGAACCCCCGTTAAGTCATTTAAATGACTTGTCTTGACTTGTAACAACTTTGAATTCAATTTAGATTATATAAAAGGGGAATAAAAATATGAGTTTATGACAAAAGATATCCTTCTAGTAGTCACAGAGTTAAAGTAGCATTCAGAATTAATTAGAATTAGTGTCCACATTAATAATGTGTTAGACGGACTTGCAAAACTATCTCACTTGATTTAATTGAAATATAGTGTCTAAAATATTCCTTTTAATATGAATTGTATGATTTTTAGGTGTTGGAGATTGTACACTATTCAGGCACTGTCCACATGATGCAACTGTGCGTCTTAGTACTTTATCCTTACCCACTTCAGTGTGTGTAGTACTGTTGAAAGAGCCATCTATCCACTAATGTATGAACTTCATAATAATTATTTTCCATTTTTATTCATTGTAAATAAGAGCCATCTATAAACAATAATTTTAATCAATTTCAAATTAGAGCCATCTATCCACTAATAACGTGAAGCTTTGATCTGCCGATGTTTAATTCTGTATTTTTTTAACATATTTTTTATTCATTGTAAATTAGAGCCATCTATAAACAATATTTTTAATCGATTTCAAATTAGAGCCATCTATCCACTAATAACGTGAAGCTTTGATCTATCGATGTTTAATTCTGTATTTTTTATAATAATTTATTATTAAATAATTTTCTAATGCTCTACTAATAGTAATCAATTAAAAAAATATCTTTTCTTGGTTATGCGTAAAAATATTTCTAAATCCTTTTCAAAATAGCTCCACCTATCCACTAATTTTACGAAACTTCGATCTGCCGATGTTTTATTCTTTACTTTTGGTTCAATTTATGAATAAATATTTTTCTAACAATTTATCAATTAAAATAATGATTTTCCTTTTTTTCACGCAATAATATTTTTTCACCTTTTTGAAATTAGAGCCCTCTATCTACTAATTGTAAGAAGCTTTGATCTGCCGATGTTTAATTCTGTATTTTTTATAATAATTTATTATTAAATAATTTTCTAATGCTCTACTAATAGTAATCAATTAAAAAAATATCTTTTCTTGGTTATGCGTAAAAATATTTTTAAATCCTATTCAAAATAGCGCCACCTATCCACTAATTCTACGAAACTTCGATCTGCCGATGTTTTATTCTTTACTTTTGGTTCAATTTATGAATAAATATTTGTCAAACAATTTATCAATAAAAATAATGATTTTCCTTTTTTACACGCAATAATATTTTTTCACCTATTTGAAATTAGAGCCCTCTATCTACTGATTGTAAGAAGCTTTGATGTGCCGATGTTTAATTCTGTATTTTTATAATAATTTATTATTAAATAATTTTCTAATGCTCTACTAATAGTAATCAATTAAAAAAATAACTTTTCTTGTTTATGCGTAAAAATATTTATAAATCCTTTTCAAAATAGCGCCACCTATCCACTAATTCTACGAAACTTCGATCTGCCGATGTTTTATTCTTTACTTTAGGTTCAATTTATGAATAAATATTTGTCTAACAATTTATCAATAAAAATAATGATTTTCCTTTTTTACACGCAATAATATTTTTTCACCTATTTGAAATTAGAGCCCTCTATCTACTGATTGTAAGAAGCTTTGATCTGCCGATGTTTAATTCTGTATTTTTTGAACATATTATTTATTATTCATTGTAAATTAGAGCCATCTATAAACAATATTTTTAATCAATTTCGAATTAGAGCCATCTGTCCACTAATAACGTGTAGCTTTGATCTGTCGATGTTTAATTCTGTATTTATTGAACATATTTTTTATTCATTGTATATTAGAGCCATCTATCCACTAATTACGTGAAGCTTTGATCTGCCGATGTTTAATTCTGTATTTTTTGAACATATTATTTATTCATTGTATATTAGAGCCATCTATAAACAATATTTTTAATCAATTTCGAATTAGAGCCATCTGTCCACTAATTACGTGAAGCTTTGATCTGCCGATGTTTAATTCTGTATTTTTTTAACATATTATTTATTATTCATTGTAAATTAGAGCTATCTATAAACAATATTTTTAATCAATTTCAAATTTGAGCCATCTATCCACTAATTACGTGAAGCTTTGATCTGCCGATGTTTAATTCTGTATTTTTTTTACATATTTCTTATTCATTGTATTTTAGAGCCATGTATAAACAATATTATTAATCTATTTCGAATTAGAGCCATCTGTCCACTTATTACGTGAAGCTTTGATCTGCCGATGTTTAATTCTGTATTTTTTGAACATATTATTTATTCATTGTATATTAGAGCCATCTATAAATAATATTTTTAATCAATTTCGAATTAGAGCCATCTGTCCACTAATTACGTGAAGCTTTATTCTGCCGATGTTTAATTCTGTATTTTTTGAACATATTATTTATTAATTGTGTATTAGAGCCATCTACATATAAGCAATATTTTTAATCAATTTCAAATTAGAGCCATCTATCCACTAATAGCGTGAAGCTTTGATCTGCCGATGTTTAATTCTGTATTTTTTGAACATATTATTTATTCATTGTATATTCGAGCCATCTATAAACAATATTTTTAATCAATTTCGAATTAGAGCCATCTGTCCACTAATTACGTGAAGCTTTGACCTGCCGATGTTTAATTCTGTATTTTTTTTACATATTTCTTATTCATTGTATTTTAGAGCCATGTATAAACAATATTATTAATCTATTTCGAATTAGAGCCATCTGTCCACTAATTACGTGAAGCTTTGATCTGCCGATGTTTAATTCTGTATTATTTGAACATATTTTTTATTATTCATTGTATTTTAGAGCCATGTATAAATAATATTTTTAATCAATTTCAAATTAGAGCCATCTATCCACTAATAATATGAAGCTTTGATCTGCCGATGTTTAATTCTGTATTTTTTGAACATATTTTTTATTAATTGTGTATTAGAGCCATCTATAAGCAATATTTTTAATCAATTTCAAAATAGAGCCATCTGTCCACTAATAACGTGAAGCTTTGGTCTGCCGATGTTTAATTCTGTATTTTTTTAACATATTATTTATTGTATATTAGAGCCATCTATAAGCAATATTTTTAATCAATTTCAAATTAGAGCCATCTATCCACTAATTACGTGAAGCTTTGATCTGCCGATGTTTAATTCTGTATTTTTTTTAACATATTTTTTATTAATTGTGTATTAGAGCCATCTATAAGCAATATTTTTAATCAATTTCAAATTAGAGCCATCTATCCACTAATAGCGTGAAGCTTTGATCTGCCGATGTTATATTCTGTATTTTTTGAACATATTTTTTATTAATTGTGTATTAGAGCCATCTATAAGCAATATTTTTAATCAATTTCAAAATAAAGCCATCTATCCACTAATTACGTGAAGCTTTGATCTGCCGATGTTTAATTCTGTATTTTTTTTAACATATTTTTTATTAATTGTGTATTAGAGCCATCTATAAGCAATATTTTTAATCAATTTCAAATTAGAGCCATCTATCCACTAATAGCGTGAAGCTTTGATCTGCCGATGTTATATTCTGTATTTTTTGAACATATTTTTTATTAATTGTGTATTAGAGCCATCTATAAGCAATATTTTTAATCAATTTCGAATTAGAGCCATCTGTCCACTAATAACGTGAAGCTTTGGTCTGCCGATGTTTAATTCTGTATTTTTTTTAACATATTTTTTATTAATTGTGTATTAGAGCCATCTATAAGCAATATTTTTAATCAATTTCAAATTAGAGCCATCTATCCACTAATAGCGTGAAGCTTTGATCTGCCGATGTTATATTCTGTATTTTTTGAACATATTTTTTATTAATTGTGTATTAGAGCCATCTATAAGCAATATTTTTAATCAATTTCAAAATAGAGCCATCTGTCCACTAATAACGTGAAGCTTTGATCTGCCGATGTTTAATTCTGTATTTTTTTTAACATATTTTTTATTAATTGTGTATTAGAGCCATCTATAAGCAATATTTTTAATCAATTTCAAATTAGAGCCATCTATCCACTAATAGCGTGAATCTTTGATCTGCCGATGTTATATTCTGTATTTTTTGAACATATTTTTTATTAATTGTGTATTAGAGCCATCTATAAGCAATATTTTTAATCAATTTCAAAATAGAGCCATCTGTCCACTAATAACGTGAAGCTTTGGTCTGCCGATGTTTAATTCTGTATTTTTTTAACATATTATTTATTGTATATTAGAGCCATCTATAAGCAATATTTTTAATCAATTTCAAATTAGAGCCATCTATCCACTAATTACGTGAAGCTTTGATCTGCCGATGTTTAATTCTGTATTTTTTTTAACATATTTTTTATTAATTGTGTATTAGAGCCATCTATAAGCAATATTTTTAATCAATTTCAAATTAGAGCCATCTATCCACTAATAGCGTGAAGCTTTGATCTGCCGATGTTATATTCTGTATTTTTTGAACATATTTTTTATTAATTGTGTATTAGAGCCATCTATAAGCAATATTTTTAATCAATTTCAAAATAAAGCCATCTATCCACTAATTACGTGAAGCTTTGATCTGCCGATGTTTAATTCTGTATTTTTTTTAACATATTTTTTATTAATTGTGTATTAGAGCCATCTATAAGCAATATTTTTAATCAATTTCAAATTAGAGCCATCTATCCACTAATAGCGTGAAGCTTTGATCTGCCGATGTTATATTCTGTATTTTTTGAACATATTTTTTATTATTTATTGTATATTAGAGCCATCTATAAACAATATTTTTAATCAATTTCGAATTAGAGCCATCTGTCCACTAATAACGTGAAGCTTTGGTCTGCCGATGTTTAATTCTGTATTTTTTTTAACATATTTTTTATTAATTGTGTATTAGAGCCATCTATAAGCAATATTTTTAATCAATTTCAAATTAGAGCCATCTATCCACTAATAGCGTGAAGCTTTGATCTGCCGATGTTATATTCTGTATTTTTTGAACATATTTTTTATTAATTGTGTATTAGAGCCATCTATAAGCAATATTTTTAATCAATTTCAAATTAGAGCCATCTATCCACTAATTACGTGAAGCTTTGACCTGCCGATGTTTAATTCTGTATTTTTTTTACATATTTCTTATTCATTGTATTTTAGAGCCATGTATAAACAATATTATTAATCTATTTCGAATTAGAGCCATCTGTCGATGTTTAATTCTGTATTTTTTGAACATATTTTTTATTATTCATTGTATTTTAGAGCCATGTATAAATAATATTTTTAATCAATTTCAAATTAGAGCCATCTATCCACTTATAATATGAAGCTTTGATCTGCCGATGTTTAATTCTGTATTTTTTGAACATATTTTTTATTAATTGTGTATTAGAGCCATCTATAAGCAATATTTTTAATCAATTTCAAAATAGAGCCATCTGTCCACTAATAACGTGAAGCTTTGGTCTGCCGATGTTTAATTCTGTATTTTTTTAACATATTATTTATTATTTATTGTATATTAGAGCCATCTATAAGCAATATTTTTAATCAATTTCAAATTAGAGCCATCTATCCACTAATTACGTGAAGCTTTGATCTGCCGATGTTTAATTCTGTATTTTTTTTAACATATTTTTTATTAATTGTGTATTAGAGCCATCTATAAGCAATATTTTTAATCAATTTCAAATTAGAGCCATCTATCCACTAATAGCGTGAAGCTTTGATCTGCCGATGTTATATTCTGTATTTTTTGAACATATTTTTTATTAATTGTGTATTAGAGCCATCTATAAGCAATATTTTTAATCAATTTCAAAATAAAGCCATCTATCCACTAATTACGTGAAGCTTTGATCTGCCGATGTTTAATTCTGTATTTTTTTTAACATATTTTTTATTAATTGTGTATTAGAGCCATCTATAAGCAATATTTTTAATCAATTTCAAATTAGAGCCATCTATCCACTAATAGCGTGAAGCTTTGATCTGCCGATGTTATATTCTGTATTTTTTGAACATATTTTTTATTAATTGTGTATTAGAGCCATCTATAAGCAATATTTTTAATCAATTTCGAAATAGAGCCATCTGTCCACTAATAACGTGAAGCTTTGGTCTGCCGATGTTTAATTCTGTATTTTTTTAACATATTATTTATTGTATATTAGAGCCATCTATAAGCAATATTTTTAATCAATTTCAAATTAGAGCCATCTATCCACTAATTACGTGAAGCTTTGATCTGCCGATGTTTAATTCTGTATTTTTTTTAACATATTTTTTATTAATTGTGTATTAGAGCCATCTATAAGCAATATTTTTAATCAATTTCAAATTAGAGCCATCTATCCACTAATAGCGTGAAGCTTTGATCTGCCGATGTTATATTCTGTATTTTTTGAACATATTTTTTATTAATTGTGTATTAGAGCCATCTATAAGCAATATTTTTAATCAATTTCAAAATAAAGCCATCTATCCACTAATTACGTGAAGCTTTGATCTGCCGATGTTTAATTCTGTATTTTTTTTAACATATTTTTTATTAATTGTGTATTAGAGCCATCTATAAGCAATATTTTTAATCAATTTCAAATTAGAGCCATCTATCCACTAATAGCGTGAAGCTTTGATCTGCCGATGTTATATTCTGTATTTTTTGAACATATTTTTTATTATTTATTGTATATTAGAGCCATCTATAAACAATATTTTTAATCAATTTCGAATTAGAGCCATCTGTCCACTAATAACGTGAAGCTTTGGTCTGCCGATGTTTAATTCTGTATTTTTTTTAACATATTTTTTATTAATTGTGTATTAGAGCCATCTATAAGCAATATTTTTAATCAATTTCAAATTAGAGCCATCTATCCACTAATAGCGTGAAGCTTTGATCTGCCGATGTTATATTCTGTATTTTTTGAACATATTTTTTATTAATTGTGTATTAGAGCCATCTATAAGCAATATTTTTAATCAATTTCAAATTAGAGCCATCTATCCACTAATTACGTGAAGCTTTGATCTGCCGATGTTTAATTCTGTATTTTTTTAACATATTATTTATTGTATTTTAGAGCCATCTATAAACAATATTTTTAATCAATTTCGAATTAGAGCCATCTGTCCACTAATAACGTGAAGCTTTGGTCTGCCGATGTTTAATTCTGTATTTTTTGAACATATTTTTTATTAATTGTGTATTAGAGCCATCTATAAGCAATATTTTTAATCAATTTCAAATTAGAGCCATCTATCCACTAATAGCGTGAAGCTTTGATCTGCCGATGTTTAATTCTGTATTTTTTTAACATATTATTTATTGTATTTTAGAGCCATCTATAAACAATATTTTTAATCAATTTCGAATTAGAGCCATCTGTCCACTAATAACGTGAAGCTTTGGTCTGCCGATGTTTAATTCTGTTTTTTTTGAACATATCTTTTATTAATTGTGTATTAGAGCCATCTATAAGCAATATTTTTAATCAATTTCAAATTAGAGCCATCTATCCACTAATAGCGTGAAGCTTTGATCTGCCGATGTTATATTCTGTATTTTTTTAACATATTTTTTATTGTATATTAGAGCCATCTGTCCACTAATAACGTGAAGCTTTGGTCTGCCGATGTTTAATTCTGTATTTTTTTAACATATTTTTTATTCATTGTGTATTAGAGCCATCTATAAGCAATATTTTTAATCAATTTCAAATTAGAGCCATCTATCCACTAATAACGTGAAGCTTTGACCTGCCGATGTTTAATTCTGTATTTTTTATACATTTTATGATTAAATACTTTTAATGTTTTCTTTTAATAATAATCCAATAAAAGGGATCTTTTTTTATGCTTAAATATTTCTTAATCCTTTTCAAAATAGCACTATTTATCTTATAATGGCTAAAAGCTTTTAATTGCTCATATTAAGTATTTCAATTTACATTCGTTTTTCAATAAAATTACTTTTGTATACCCTTCAAATAATAATTCATCGTAGAAATGTCTCCATTCCCCTGTTTCTCTTATTACTTTGTCCTCTAATTTCTTTCTCATGGAACAGTATCGCTGCTTTTTCCACTTTGCATGTTCAATTTCTTCATTCCTTATATCGACCAGAGGTTTGTCTCATAAACCTCTTTGCTCATGGCTTACCATATGAACAGTGAACACTGCATGCTCGAACTCATCTTTCCAGGCACTATCTCACAAAGATCCAATATGTGTTTTGACACTATTAGCTTCCACTGCTTTTTGACCCTCAAGCCACCTTATGTGCATTTTGGTCCATTGGGCTTAATATACACTCTTTGCCTAATTACAGACACCTACGTAATAGACACTCGCATTGGAGTGTCACTACGCAAATGTATGCATTCTTTTGGAGCCTCCTTCTTAGTCTCGTTCCCTGAAAACTTCCATGTTTTCTATTCTTTTATATTGAAAACTTGCTTAAAGAAGTCTGTTACCATAGTGTGTCACATATACTGCCAACTGCATTCACTTAATGGAGCTGCTGTAGAACATAAGCGCACAATGTTCTTGATTTTCTCTCACACTTGGGGTTACAAGTTTCACCAAATGCAATGTTTTCTCCATTCCAAAATGGTGTTGCTCAGCAACTCTTCTGTATTTACACCATAAAACTCATTGCCCTTCTATCAGCTGTATTCCTATCCGTTTGCTTTTTTCCCATATTTTCATTAAATCATCAGACTTATCTATTGAGCATACAAATTTAATGAATGCTTAACTTAACACCACAAACTCTTCAATCACATCCCTGGGTAAGCCACCTCCTCACATGTAACTTTTGACAGGCCTGTAGTTACCATTCACCTAACATAGCTCATAATAATTTTTAAACCACTTCTAGCACTTCCAAGTTCCATTTTAACGATATGGTAAAATCTCAGTATCCTGCTCAGCGATATTTATATATCCTTGAAGCATGCTCTACCAGTCTAATCCCAACCCTGAGTAGAAATATCAAGTGAAAAAAACACGTTGAAAATTTCTGACCCAACCGGGAATTGAACGCAGGACCTCTTGATCTGAAATAAGCGTGTTTTGCTACTAGGCTACTGAGGTCGGTAATATGTCGCCCACCAATGCTGAACAATAACACTCTTTTCACCACTTTTTCCATGTTCATCTTTTCATCACTCGTATATTTATGCATGCCACCACAGGGTGAAAATATGAAGGCTGGTTCAGACAGGTGCCGATCAAGGTGAAGAATGTTTTGCATGGTTTCGATGCTTTTAAATGGGCATGCTGAAAAGCGGGTTCCTGATTTTGATCGGCGCCAGTTGGAATCGGCGTTCTTTGTGTTTTCACACATAGACAACACGATAATTAAGATCTTTTTTGATTTCATAATAATTTTAAATCAAACTTATTTAAACAAATTTATTTTGTACAGTTAAATTATGGAAGTGTCTAGTTTGCCGCTAGCGGTATACTAGCAAATTGCGCTAAAATGCCGTCAGTGCCAGTGCAAAGAAGAAGTGCGCATGCGCGATAATAATAATAGATATTATAGTTTTTCGGCGTGGTACGTAAGTTCACTGCGGATGAGTGGTTACCATCTCCGCTGCTCATGTTGATGGTTGTAGGTTCGAATCCCGGTGCGGGTAATCTTTTTTTTTTTCTATTTACTTATCCGTTTTTTTCTGTGAAAGATGTCTAAAGTGTATTATTTGTGTTCACTTTGGCTGTGCTCAATTCATTAAAAAATAGGTTCGTTAGCACGCTTTCTACTATTTTCATGACTGTTAGTCATGAAAATAGGTTAGGTTTGAACATAATTATTTAGGGGGGTTTGGGGGGCGGAGCCCCCCATACCTCTTCACATGTACCCCGAATCCATTTTACCCTCTGCTAACCGAACATATTTGAATTGTTGACGCATTTGAACTTTTGTTCCGAAACTAGCGGCTTTTTAGTGCGTTTTTCTAGTATACCGCTAGCGGCAAACTAGCAACACCCTTAAATTATTTATAGTTCTACTTTTATTTCTGTTTACCATGTATTCATTTCTTTTATTGTTTTGCAATGATTTTGACTATTTCAAAATATTTTGTATGTTTCTTCAATGTGCTATTATGATATTGTCCCTGAACTGTTGAGGCGTAATATCATTTCCTTGTTATTTTATATCTTACATATAGACACATATACCTATAACTTTTTCATCCTCAAGGGTTTTCAAACAATATGGTGCCATTTTTTTCCTCATACGTAACCTAGAGTTGTTTTGAAGGAGATCCTTCTCTATAATCGAATGTCTTCGTTCTCCAAAAATTAGCTAGCATATTCCGTCTACTTGGTGTTTTATTATTATTATTGTGCATAATTAATTAATTATATCCCAAATATTGGTCCAGTTTATTTTTAAAAACATTTACACTTGAGGCTTCAACAACTTCACCAGGCAGTCCGTTCCACACCTCAACCACACGATTGCCAAAGAAATGTTTGGCCGGATTGGAGTAGAACTTAGTTCGACTGGGCTTGAGATGATGTTCTCTCAGATGTGTGTTAGGATTCCTTGTAAACATATTACCAAGGCTGGGCAGGTGGTAATGCCCGTTCAGGATCTTATACGTCTGTTATCATAGTTCATTGTTCTCTCTTCTGCTTTTGTTGATCTTTGCTATTGTCTATAGTCTTCTGCATCAGTTTCCTCCATTTTTTCGTTGTCACTTTGTTGTCAAATGCTGTCGCATAGTTTAAAAGGTTCATCATCTATTCCAAAAAACTGTTCTAAATTTTCCACGGAGGGATTTTCCTTCTACATAATATATTCATTCCTGTGGGTAACTTTTTGGTGACATTATGTTGTGTTTTGTTTTGGTTCTCTGTTAAATGTCGAATAAAATGAGTAACCGCTTTGACAAATGCCATGAAAATTAAATTAACAATAACATTTTGTACAAATACATTAAGTTTTTTTATTTTAGATGTTGACAAAATTCTCCAGGATGACCTCCCAAAGGATGGAAGTGTTCATACCAAGTCTATGAAAAGGAAGCATCACCTTTGGTCAATAAGTTTCTGCAGGTTAAGTATTCAAGATTTAGGAAAACAACAAAATAACCATCTCATCTGTGAAATGTAAGTACTGACACACATTAAATATTGCTTTTAAATATTCTATGTTTTTATGTATATCTATTCTAAAGTTTTTTTTTAATTGGGCTTGAAATGTGTAATAACAAATTAATTGTTTCATTTAAATAACTTTAGATATTTCTTTCATAAAATATTTCCCGCAGATACCCATTACTTACTTACCCATTGTTATTAATCATCATAGTAACTATGGACTTACCGACACCAATGTAAATTCCTGTAGTTGGATTGGTTCTGTCATTTGTATGAAAAAAAAAATCAGTGGTGATTGATTGTTCTTTAAGGTTGAAGTAGCAGTAGGCACCTCCAAACAATTAGAAGACTAGGACCTTCAGGGTGTTGGTTTTGACCAAGTTGCGGCTTCGAGAATTGCAGATGACAGGACCGCATGGCGAGTATGACTTCATATGCTCCAACTAGGGAGCGAATATTGATAGACAACAGTATAAGATGGTACGGGCATTACGAGGCAACCATAGGATGACAGGATCAGGAAAGCTGGACATTGAAACTGCAGCTATAAAACCAGTCACACATATTAACAGATAGTTGAAAGAAATTGATGTGGAACCGGTGATGACGCTTGATAAAGATAATTGGGGAAGAAGAACTAGGACCGACTCAAAACAAACAAAGGTGAGAATTAGAGCAAGAATTGAACATGTTGTTAGATTAAATTAATTTAATGTTTAATACTCTGTATTAATTATACAATGTGTCAATTATTGCCTTGACATTATTTTATGGAACAGACAAGAAATTTGCAACGTGTAAACGAGCCTTTACCCCAACACCCGCCATACTGTATTTGACATGAGACATTCCCGTATGCCCAACAAAATAAATTGTTCGCGCCTAACTGATGTGTGCTCTATATTAATCCATGTATACATTGGAAAAAGATAGATCCAGGTTACAAGAGATGGTGGTGGTTGTCTATAATATATGATGAACGTGTTCAGCTGATGTCAACACGGACACATGATATAATATAAGCGTGCGATGTTGCTCTAAACCAGCCTTAGAAAAATCAGTCGAAAGAAAACACTTGCAAGGCCTTATTCATTATTAATTAAAAAATTACATCAAAATTTAACCACTCTCAAGGAGAGGAGACTGAGAGGTGATCTAATTGAGGTATATAAAATCTTGAACGACCACTATGACTGCCCAGAGTTGAGAGGCATGTTCCACAGAAGCCACAATCAACATTTGAGGGGACATAGTCTGAAGTTGGTAAAGGACAGATATACTCAGAACCCTCGTAGACATTTCCTTACGAATAGAGTTGTGGACGAGTGGAACGGGCTGCCTGCCGAACTAGTTATTGCAAAGAACACCAATGCATTTAAGAATGGACTTGACAGTTTATAGTGTGACACAAGTGTGGGATATCAAGCACATCAGCTCCAAGCTGCCTGCTTGATGGCATTTAATAATAATAATAATAATAAAAAAGTATGTGGTATATGTAAGATGTGGTCCTGCAAAACTACTCAATAATCCTTAAATATCTGTTATTTTTAAATATGCAATGACAATTATTGTAGAATTTTTGAAAATCCTATGTAGTGATAGAAATTTTAAATTAATATCTTTATAATGTTATTTAATGTTAATGTTTCAGATATTGTCACCTTACCAAGGCCTCTTGAGCAAAGCAGAAATGTTGGAGTGACTACAAAATACTAACAAAGTGGATGATATTTTGACGACCAGACTATACTGATTCAATTATACACTTTATGAACTGAAATGTGGAGAGCGTAGAGAAGTGTGGATACCTCCACAGCTTGCTCACTCAGAATCTTGACATAGAGACTTAGAGATTTAAAGTAGTGGCAGCAAGAGCAATGTTTGATAAAATGTAAATTCTATTCTGCAATAATAACATAAACTTGAAACTCCGACGAAGGATTATAGAGTGCGATGTGGTATGTTAGACTTAAAAAGTCAACTTTATGAACATACTAGAAGTGTTTGAAATTGAGCTGAAGCAGACAGAGAGCTGTTGTCTCTAATATTGGGGAGACCCAACAGGGCAAAAGGATGAAAGGGCTGTTAGGAACATGTTCTACAGAAATCTTGGGAAAGAAGAAAAGATAAATTTGCCTGCTTGAAGAAGAGATATTAATAAGCCTGCTTCGTTAAAAAGAAATTAAATACCCTGATTGAATATCAATGCATTAAAAGGATAAGGGGATGCATGGCGGTCAAGATCCTCAGCATAGATTTATCAATGAAAACACTAAAATCAACTTTAGAACCATCAGGCATTTATGAAATCATAGCATCTTACAGAGAGCATAAATCCCAAATGCTCAAAAGGTTGTTTTCTCAATTTAGGTAATACTTTCCCTATCTTCATTGAGTGGAACACTATTTTCATTTAAAGGTTTAGGGATTAGGCCTGCAATCAATAATAACCATTGTTTGGCGGGGATACCCTTAAAAAAACGAGTCGGGAGTCTTACCTCACGGGTCGACATGGAAACAGACTTACTTTCTACTTTTTTTTTTTTTTTTTTTTTTTTTTTTTTTTTACTTTCTAATATTGGAGTGGAAGCTTCACACCAGGGCTTGAGAGCAAGGAAGGGCATATTACCATGTTACTTTCTTATTCTCTAAAGTATAAGGTTGATGTTCCAACTTATTATTTAAAAAAAATAAAAGATATGTAGGTTCAGGTTGATATTGTAAAAGATATGATTGACTTTATTATTATGTTTTCTTGTTAAGTATAACATAGAGCATTTTTATTTGTACATACCACTTAAGTTTGTATATTTTCTTTATGAAATTATTTACATTATTAAGAATTTAGATTACCTAAGAAATTATTTTAACAGTAATTTTTTTATTATAACATGGTGTATTATTATTATAATTGAAGCACAACTTTTGTATATCTTTCTTTTATGTTTATTGTATGAAATTATTTATACTACTAGTTTTTTAAAGGCGCCCACCTATGGCCTTGTTTATGCAAACTTTACTTTCTCATAGCTGTGAGCATTCACATGTGAGACTGCAAACTACTTGGTTGATTCAACTCTTTATGAAAATTAACGAATTGAACGTGCATTCTTGGTGGAATTATTTAAATAAAACAATTGATTTGTTATTCCACAATATTTATTTACCTGACTAGTTTCGCAGGAACAGGTCTCAGTTTCTAAGTCACCTGTGACCATGCAGGACCTGTTCCTGCGAATCTAGTCAGGTAAATAAATATTGTGGAATAACAAATCAATTGTTTTATTTAAATTAATTTCTTTATGAAAACTCAAAAACAACTTGAACTTTTAATTACAAACTTTGCATTCAAATAGCTTTTAGCATGCGGGTATTTAACTATTTGATTGATTAAACTTTTTCATGAAAAACTTTGCATTCGATGGCCGAATTCTTATGTGAGACCTTAAAGCATTTGAGTAATTGAATTCTTCATGAAAACTCAAAAAACAATGTGAACTTTTTATAACAAACTTTGCATATGTATGGCTTTTCAACGCTATGAATTCACATAAAAATCTTTGAAAAATTACTGTAGGGAGCGTTCAAGTATTATGTAAGGCAATATGGGGGGAGGGGGGGGTTAGTCTTGTAAAACGTTACTATTGTATTACCGGCGCTGCAACAAAGGTATTTAGTGACTTTCCAGTAATAATTATGATTTGAGGCATACTTGGTTGTATTATGTGCGTTAGGCAACGTTTAGAGAATGGGAAGAGGGGTAACAAAGAGCGTTACGATGCATCTCGGGGTGGGGGTCAATAATGTTAAAAATATGCGTTACGTAATACTTGAACGGTCCCTTAGTGTATAAACTTTTTATTGTAATCATTGCATTAATAAGCCTTTTGTCGCATCTGTGCGTTAAACTTATAATTTGGTAAACTTTGTCATGCAAATTTTGCTTTCTTATTAAAATTTAGTGATGATTGATATTTTTTTTTTGCATAATCATTTGTTTTTGTTCCTGAATCTTAGTGCTCCGAATTGGAGAGTTGTCAGTCCTTTTCTTTTTGTTATTTATAATGTAATTTTGTTGTAACTTGACATGTCTATGTGCCCAACTGGGCCTATGGAAATAAGGTCTCATTTCATTTTATTTCATTTCAAATGAGATTTATTTAAAAGTGTTCTATATTCAAATAATTATTTATTTATTCATCCTACATGGCGTAAATGCTAAATGAAATATATGATTACTTGAAGAGGAAAACCACAGAGTAAATTTTTCAAATTTTTAATATTATTATAATAGTTATACATATCAGTCTCACTTTGTTTCATTATAATACATATTTTTTGTATTAATCTGTAGTTCAAAAGTTGTGCTGTAAGTATGAAATAAAATAAAAATATTATTTCTAATAAAATATGTTCTCAAAATTCACATACAATTATAGAATAAACTATAGGATGTGATCTAATCCCGCACATGTGGGATGTCTGCAGCGAAGCTATTAAGCCTTTCACCACCAAAAAATACACCACCATTTTAAGTTGTACGAGCGTGGACTTCAGATCCGGGGTCCCGGGTTCGATTCCCGGTCGGGTCATAGTTTTTCTAAATGTTTTTTCACTTGAAATTTCTACCCGGGGTTGGCCTGTCTCAGATTGGACGGGACCGGTTGACTGGGAAAAAATTGCCTCAGGCAATAAGTTCCGCCGGCTATACTGACACTTTGTATAGAAAAGTGTTGTATTATTATTGTATTGTTATATGTACTGTCTAAATTGTTTTTTTTTAATAAAGTAACATAGTTATCAAAATTTAGATTTAAAATCTTTCACAAATATATGCTGCAAATTTTATCTCAATTATTATTAAATTTTGTATCTATTTTTGTAATAGAAATAAGATTTTTCATTGGTAATTCCACCTTCAGATTCTGCCTGGTGGGATCTCTTGTTTTTGTTTTTTTTGTAAAAGATAATTTTTAAGAAAGGTTATAAAAATAAATATTGTTCTTTACCTATTGTTTCAATACTGTAATTCACTTTTATTATTGTCATGTTTATAATAATTTATATATGTGATGTAAAAAGTTATTTTCAAATAAAATTATTATTTTTACAATGTCGTGATTTTCATTTTACCCCTACAATAAGAATTTTCAATAACCTATAAGGATGCAATCTAAATATAGAGTGCTTTTTCCACAATAGTCCTTGAATTAAATAAGAATGCAATGCCAAAAAAATAATTGAATACCTATGTGGTATTAATATTATACTCTATGGTTGTGACCATAGAAAAATTTAAAAAATATAGTTCATCTATGGTAAATGATGGCATTTTACTTTGTCTCCAATATTCTCGAGAGTTGCCATTCTATTATACTTCTTCTATGGGTAAAGGTTGTGAATTCCGAAATGCCCGGATTGGCGCTGTTGAGGTCATTGTCATTCTTTGTTTATATTTTCGCTTTGTTTCCTTCCCGGGTTGTAATTGATAGAATGTTAGTTTTCCAGAGCAAAACATTGAGGAACAACCTCTAGCACTGTTTCGTAGAAAATATCGGTATTAAAAGTAATAATTAATAACAATGTCAGCTACAGGAAGCCCTTCCAAAGAGTCGTCTCAAGACGGTATTTCGACTTGCTCAGCTGATGAAGGTTTCCCAAGGGAGCTTAGCCAAGTGAGTTTATCTTCTACTACGAGTCAAGATGAGTTTTTCCGATGTATGGATCATGCAGACAACAGTTTACACAGAATGTATGGATATTTACAAGCCGGACAGTTATGTGATGTTGTTTTGATCGCAGGGGGAAGAAGGTATCGTCCTCGAAACTTTTAAAATCTTAATTTTCTCTTTTTGAACACTTTAATTTCCGATATAAGAGCTCAGAAGTATATTGTTTTATCCACAAGAGTCTTCAATTGCAGAATAATTTACTTTCTAATTTATAAACTTAATGTTTTTTTAATACATTGATAATAGGTATGTATAAATTTTTTTGCTTTTTAAATTTATAAAACAAAGTACTTATGTAGGAAAAAAGTATACAAATAAATGTCAACTCTCTGATCATTTTTGTAAAAGTGACTCATAGTATATTCCCTTGTTTCTTTATTGATCTCAGTGTTATAATTTAGGATTTGCATTGGTATTAGTTCTGTGAATACATCTTTGAAGTAAAATATAATATTTTGTCGCACAGATTTTTTTGAATTTGAATTATTTTATAGATTCCCAGCACATAGACTAGTTTTATCAGCTGCCAGCGAATATTTTTGTGCAATGTTTACTGGTGCGTTGCGTGAATCGCAACAGAATGAAATTACGTTGGAAAAAGTTGATGGAGATGCTTTACAGTTGCTGATAAATTTTTGTTACACTGGAACAATTGGTAAATAATACAATTTAAACAGCTTTTTATTTTGATTTCCGTTTACTCTTTTACATTTGTCAAAATTTACATTTACAGGTCTCCGAGAAGAAAATGTAGAACTTCTACTATCTACTGCTTGTCTCCTTCAATTAACTGGAGTGGCTAATGCTTGTTGTAATTTCCTTAAAAAGCAATTACACCCATCTAACTGCCTGGGCATAGCCATGTTTGCTGAGCAACAATCATGTAACTCCTTACAAAAATACGCTACAGATTTTATTTGTGAAAATTTTATGCAGGTTAATTAATATTTTCATTAGTTTTATCTCCCTTATGAGATCATTGTATTTTGACTTGATGTTTGCTATGTGTGCTAAATAGTCACCTATTACTTTCTTTATTATAATATTTGATTATACCTATTTCAGGTTTTCCGAAATCAAGAATTTTTATCCCTAGATTCGAAACAGTTGGGTGAGTTGATTAGCTCTGATGATTTAAATGTGACTTCAGAAGAATGCGTCTTTGAAAGTGTGATGACTTGGGTCAGGCACGATCCTAGCAATAGGAAACAATATCTGCCATATTTCTTAGAATTTGTCAAACTTCCACTACTAACACCTTCGGTAAGTTAATAACATTTTAATTTATTCATGATAACTTCATTCTATAAACATGTTTTAAACGACCTTAATAGATATTATATTTTATTGTACCAAAATACACAAACTTAATTGTATTCTTTGGAACATTTGCAGTTCATATTTGATCATGTGGAGACATCTTGTGGTGATATTCCTGAATGCCAAATGTTAATAATGGAAGCTTTGAAATGGCACCTATTACCAGATAGCAGACAACAGTGTTCTTCACAAAGGACCAGTCCAAGAAAGTCTACAGTTGGCAGGTTACTTGCTGTCGGAGGCATGGATGCTAGTGTAAGTTATCAAATGATTCAGCATAGTCTTAAAACGAATTTTGTATTAATGTCTTATTTATTTAAAAAATATTCTTGTAGGGAGTAACAACCATAGAAACGTATGATCCTAGAAGAAATTTCTGGTCTCAAGTGAAAAAGATTCAAGTCAAAAAACTGCAGTTTGGAGTTGCCATGATTCAGGATAAACTATTGTTAGTTGGTGGTCGGGATGGTCTTAAAACTCTGAACACAGTAAGTAATTTACAATTGTATAAAATATTATTTAATTATTTTTTTGTTAAATTAAAATAATAAACTAACGAATATTTAATATTAAGGAATTATCCAAAATATTCGCAAACTAATGAAAGCAATTGAAAAAAAAACACTCTGTGTTTTCTATGGTGAAAAGAAAACATATAGAAAAAAATAGAATACAATAGGTAATCTTTGTGCATTGTAATAATGTCCTAGCTTGATGGAAAGAGACCTTGAGAGGAAATTATTAACCAATACTAATGTGTTAGACTATCTTAAATAGCAACACCCCTACTTACCAATTATATTTTTGTAGGTTGAATGTGTAGATTTGAAAACATTAACATTTTCACTACAACCTCCTATGAGTACTCATCGTCACGGCTTGGGTGTCGCTGTACTTGGAGAGGGACCAAATGCTCCCGTTTATGCTCTCGGAGGACACGATGGGTGGACTTATACGGGTACCGTAGAAAGGTATGTATTTTAATTAGCAAACCATTTGAATCTTTTCTTTTAAATTTCTGAATCATTTGTCTTATTTTTGTGTTTATTAGGTGGGATCCTGTTTCTCGTACTTGGTCCTATGTTGCCCCCATGTTGGGACCGCGAGGCATGTTTGGGGTTGGAGTAGTTGGAGGAAAGCTGTATGCCGTTGGAGGACGTGATGGCAGTGCTTGTTTAAGAACAATGGAAGTGTACTGTCCACACACTAATAGATGGCAACAATGTTCTCCTATGGCAAAAAGAAGAGGCGGAGTCAGTGTAAGAAAACAAATTAATTTAAAGTAACATGCCCATAATCAATTCAGAAATTTTCAATTTTTTTGACCATCTTTCCCCATTTTTGTTAAGTACAATAAGTTTTCACAATTACAAGTTATTCTTTCGTAAAGGGCGCCATTTTTACATTTCAAATTAAATTACACTAAGCTTAAAACATGCTCTCTTACTGAGACACCTTATTGAAAAAAATTTGTACTACTGATTTGAAATGTAACATTTATCAGGTGGCAGTTATGGATGGATACTTGTATGCTCTCGGAGGTCATGATGCCCCAGCAAAAAATGACGCTAGCAGATTTGCTTGTGTGGAGAGATACCATCCCCCAACAGACACCTGGACCACTGTTGCATACCTCAGTAAAGCCAGAGATGCTATAGGAACCTGTTTACTTGGGGACAAACTTATTGCAGTTGGTATGTACAAAATATTTTGATAATTGACAGGTGGATACTATGAAATTTCGTCATATAATTCATTGATAAATTTTGTAGGTGGTTACGATGGAAATCAGTATTCTCGCCTAGTTGAACAATATGATGCCCGAACTAATGAATGGATAATTTTATCTCCTTTGAACGTCGGCAGAGCTGGTGCTTGTGTTCTGCCTTTAGCTCCGCACATACCCATCGGTTACGAACTGCTTGATACACTGAAAACGAAAAAACAATAGTATCTAACTTGTGATTCAATGGATGAAATGTTGGCTGCTTTTATCAACGCTTTCTGCTGTCATTTCAACTATAATAATAGTTAGACAAACGATAATCTGTATTTA
The DNA here is from genome assembly GCA_963576905.1 of Mystacides longicornis. Lineage (NCBI taxonomy): Eukaryota > Metazoa > Arthropoda > Insecta > Trichoptera > Leptoceridae > Mystacides > Mystacides longicornis. Next base: position 11,497,220 of record OY756436.1, read on the forward strand.
TTTCATTGAATTTTATGTATGTACCACATACTTGAAGCGACATTTTCTCGTAACCTCTGCGACGCAGCAGTCTATGTTTAATAAAAGGTTGTTGCATTTTCAAATTTAAATATTCTCGGATATTTTTATTAAGATACATTTTGCAAAAGTTATTTTATATCTTTCTTGTCATAATAATTAAAAACAAAATTAATAGGACATACATTTTTGTTTAGAACACTGCTTCTAACGTACATAATAATTCAACGACTTATTTAAAATCTGAGGTATCAAATTTGATGAATTTCCAAATAGCATAAGCTAGTGTTAATGTAAAAATTTGCCTCACTAAATTTGAATGAAATATGTTTATTTATTTATCACAAAAACACTTAGGAAAAATGAACTCAATAACAAAAGTACTTTGTGTTTAATATTTTCAACAAACTTCGGATTCTGAACATTTTTTTCATTTTAACATATGGGGCTTTATGCTATTTGGGGATTTTACGCCAATTTCAACCTACAGTATTTAAAATAATACAACTTCACATGAAACAGTGAAATAGGCGGAAGCTGCGTAGATAAATAATTGATTACGAAGCCTAAAACAGACATAGGGACTAGAAAATTGAAAGCAAATTTTATTCATTGGTTCATAAAATTATGAACAATGAACTGTATAAAAGCTGACTTCATCCATTGGTGTTATAATCTGCACTAAAATATGTAATGTCTTTAAGATGTGAAAGGTGATGTAGGAATACTCTATAGGAGCACATTTGGCGTTTAGTATACACGTTTTCTGTGAAATGAAATATTTATGTCTCGTGAATTTCTTTCTACTGAGACTTATACTGTATTAGTATAGTGTATTGTGGCTGCTGTAATGATAAGACACAAGCAATTCAATACTTTGAATATAATAAGATTCCTAATTATAGACTTAAAAAATTGTTCAATTTATTTCATAAATATTGCAAATAACTCATTTAAAGTTGCTCAAAACAAGTGAAATATCAAGATTTAAAGTTTATATAACATTCACAAAAAAACAGTCGAGTTGAAAGTTTATTTGTGTACAATTGGGTAACCACAGACTCATTGAAAAAAGATTGTACATTGTTCAGAACATTGTCTAAAAAATGGATAGATGCCATTGAAGGCTTAAAATATGTCAAGAGTCCAGCCCTTTTCTTTTATAACGTTAAATAGAAATTGCCCATTCTTAGAAAACTCTTAATGGTAAGGAGCCTTTATTCACTGTCCTATTTTTTGGGAATTTCTAAACCCAATGCCGTCATAAAATTCTAGCTTGACTCTTGATTCACAATTGGGCCACCTTGTTAGATAACAAGGTTGAGGCTAACCTATTGATGTAAATTTCTAAACCCTTGGTTGTTTTTTTTTTCTGTTCTTATTATTTTTTTCAAAATTTTGTTGTATATGTACGCCGTTACTTATTTTAGAACGAGTTCAATTAAAAAAAATACCAGTGGTTGTGATGATGTAACAGACACCGGTAAAAAGCAGTAATTTATTGACATGTAAAATATTTCGTGACTAAGATGTTACGTAGGTACCTATCTGTAAAATTTTGGATGTCGGTGTTATAGGAATATTTATTATGCTTGGTGTTATATGTCCAAATTGTCCGTCCAACAATGCGTTTATTTACTTTAAAATTGATGTAAGCTCCTATATTAATAATTATTACTTTAATAATTGTGCGTAAAAGTATGAATGAAATAAGTATTATTAATTAAATAAGATGTTTTTTTTAAAGATGAAACTTATAAATCATTTGTTTTTGTCATTGTACGACGTAAGGTTCTCTGCAAAATTTGTTAAATGTTGATCTGTTTTTCACACTAGATAATTTCTTTATATGCCTAATATAATATCCTTATTGAAAGTATTAATATTATGCCAAAACGCCCATAATTGTTATGCCCGAATATAAGATTATTTCCAGCCAGTTATTAGTATCTTTGCTCAATCGTAACATGCATAGACTGTTAATAAACTTATTTTCATATATTATTATGTATCTTGTTGATTTTTCTTCAGTTTATTTGATGAAGATTTTTCCTTATTTTCTTTAAAAATAATAAAAAAAAAGGTAATAAATTAATGCCAAAATTCCTTCTCAGCATTTTGTAGTAGTAAATAGTTAATGTGTCGAAATAATTTTAATATTAGACAAAATTAGAGTTGAACCAAATTGTAAATTTATTTTAATTCCCAGAAATATATTTGTATGTATACTGATTTAATTATTATATTATTAACATTGAATTTCTTGATCTCAACTTTGAACTAGATAGGTTAACATTATTTGATCTGTATCAAAAATATATTATATTATTTATCTTATGTTAGTTTATTTCTTTTTTAGTAATACATATTTCTAGAACTATTGCAATATAATTATTGAAAAAAATTGTCCTGCAATTATTATATTTTCAAGTGAATAAAAAGAAGTGCAGAATTTTCTAAAAATTCATATGTGCTGCTTTACTTTACCTCCCATTCCATTAGGGTTTATATTTTGATTGTCTAATAGACTTTGATTTTCTTTCAGCTGTGATTTTTTTTCCAATAAAATTTTTATTTCCAATTCTGGGTTAATTATATTTTTATTTGTAGGATTAAGGTATGATAAAATAAATGTGATTAAAAAAAATAAAAGCGGTTGGATCCTCCATATTTTTGTTTCAAACGCCGCTTATAGTAGTAAGGACATAATATTTCAAATTGCAAGAAAATAGTAATTAATTTTCCCCCAACTATTTTGAAAATTACAACATTATTTTGACTTTTTTTAATTTTTTTTATTGAATTATTGTTATGTAACGAATTATATATGAATACAGACATTTAAGTTGATATATAGTAGGTAATAACTTCATGTAAAAATGTCTGAAATATTAAATTTTTTTACAAATACATAATATTTTTATGGTTGTCGTCAATTAATACTTACAACATTTATGTTACGTACTATATTATGATGTGTGAAATTCATATTTGTGTAAAGTAATTTTGTATTGATATCTATTTTAAAATAAAATATGTATTTCCATATCGAAACCAATATTATTTTCTAAACAAAATGCTTTTATATTCAATATTTTATCACTGTTGGTAGCCTAAATATCTAGACCCCATACTTCTGAATAAGATGTCCTAGTGTAGATTTCAATTGGGTAAGAATTTCTGTCTAGGGTTTGCGAAGATAGCAGTAAATCTTTTAAATAAAATAAATTAACACTTTTCTGTACATAGGTGTCATTTTAGCCATATTTTTTCCAGACATTTAATCTGGAACAGGCCAACCCCGAGTTGAAATCTAGAATGAAAATGCTTCAGAAAAATTCTGACCCAACTGGGAATTGATCCAAGACCTCTGATCATAAGTCAGCACCTATACCTACTGAAAATGAAACTATTATAAATATAAAATAACCAACATGACACCTATGTGTCTTCCAAATTCTCTACAGGATTCTGACCCATTCATCCTTTGTGACTTCATCAAGAGAGGTTTTCAACACTGACAACTTCGACTACTCGCACTCGAGTCTCCCCATAGACGATTGAGTAATGACCGAATGGCTTGACGCGATTGACTTTTGGATATCCGACTCACCTTATCACTCTACATCATCCATTTAGTTTTCCCACTCACTGTCATTTTTTGGAGCGACATTGCTCCATTTGGACACATGGAGTGATAGTGAATGGGGGCTTAAGATAATCGCAATTGAAAGCACATGATAGCCCTAGAATCTATGAAGGTAGAATATATTTTAAATATCATTGGGTTATTGATGATTGTGGAGGACAAAACTTATATAATATGGACTGTAGCGCCATCAGACAAAAATTATCACCAAAATTTTGGTGAACTGTATAATGCCCTTGACAATCTGGTCCACAATCAATTATTGAAAATATCTTAAAATAAAAAAATAAGTTGATAACAGGAGATGATAAAATCAACCAAGATATCGTTTTGATACCTCAATATTATCAGATTCGACAAACCTTAAAAATTATCTTGTCGGTAGCACTGTGCAGCAACGTAGCTTTGATAATGCATCTCCCATTAATGTCATGTTACTTCTGTATCTGAAATAGATAAATATATTACTAGCTCATGTTGGTAAGTATAGTAAACAATCAAGCATTGATGTACATCTTGTTCTCCGAAAACTGGTTTTTCTTTTAAGATACACCTAATATGGTTTGATTCTAATCCAATCCAAACCCCCTTTACGCCCAACTTAGGGGCATAGGGAGGCAACAAGAGCTCTCCATTGCGCAATATTTATGACCTCCCACACCATTTCCAAATCCCTCAGCTCTGCTTCGAAGGAGCGGAACACAGTATGAGATGGTCTTCCTCGTCTTCGGAACCCTGATGGGAGGAAGAAAAGCACTCTCCTCGACCAACTGTCATTCGGCATCCTTAACACAATGACATATCCCAGCACAGAACACATATACTCTCTAACGAGAGGTATCCCAGCCAAGTCCATCTTGATCCAAGATTTGATAGGGTAACCTAGTATGTACGGGGAACCAGATTCCCACCAATAGAATCCTTGCATAAAGTGCGCATGCGCGACACTAATAGTAGATATTATAGTTTTTCGGCATTGCTCGCAAGTCCACAATGGTTGTACGGTTACAGTCGCCGCCGTTGGTATTGATGGTTGTAGGTTCGAATCCCAGTGCGGGCGGAGTTTTTTTTTTCTATTTATCCGTTTTTTTCTGTGAAAGATGTCTAAAGTGTATTTGTGTTCACTTTGGCTGAGCCCAATTCATAAAAAATAGGTTCGTTAACACGCTGATTTGATATAGTCCTATTCTGTTTGACAGCCGTCACAATATATGTAAAGTGGTGGTGGTGGTAGAGTGCATCTACGTTCTGGATAAGAATCAATTAGGCATTGGTGAGATTACTATTATACCATGACATATCTGCACAACATTGTGTAAGTAGGTATCTACAGGTAGTTTTTTCCTATGTTGTACGGGTGGCGGGCGCCATCATGTTTCAAAACGTTTGCGGAGAAATATTATGTTCTATCTTTTTTAATTCTGTATAAGATGTACGACTCTTGTCAGAATAATTTTGTGGCGTGTTCACCCCCTACATAAATGCTATTCCTAATTACAAAATGACTGAATACATTCTTGATCTCAAGTTCGCGGTCTTCCTAACGTTGCCAAAATACGCCCTTCCGAAGCGTTGGGTTGGGATTCCCTCTTTCTAACATAGGCACAATATGTACTTATCAAGTTTTTATCGGTAGTTACATATATCTACCTACTAATTCGGAGATAAAAATATGGTCGATGCTGAGAAAATTCTGCGCTAGCAAGTTGTACCCATATTCAGAGAGTATTGTCACCAATGAGAAATTCGTGCGAGTTTAGTATAGGGGCTATAGGGCCTGCAAAAGTATATTACGTCAGAGCTATAAATAATAATATTCGTTTTCATACAGAAATTCTGTTACTTTACGCCAACATAAACCCCATCAAAATTCAGAATAGGGGTAGGTACGAGTAGGTAGTTGAGAAGAAAGTGTATATTATACAGAGTATGGCTTTTCCATCTCTACAGGTGGTTGAATAATAATTATAACGACGCATATGGCAGCTGACAGGATGAAATGGCGTCTGCTTCTTGACAAGACTCAAGATTGGTTGAGGCGTTACGGATGATGATGATCGGAGAACCATAATTTGAAAAATATGTACCTAGTTGCTCAATTGAAATAATATCATAATTTCTTGACGATTTATCCACGAGATTTGCTACGTAGATACAAAAGAAATCGTCATAATTTAAAATAAAAAATTGGCACATATAATTATAGTGTAACAAAAGATTATAGTGTAGAGTGAATCTGCAATTATAACCCATTATGGCTTTATTCAGAACAGGCGTGGGCGAGTTTGTTAGACGAATAAAATCCAAGTCATCGCGAAAACTAGAACATTGTTCAGACAGTGATAAAAATGCAATAAAATGGCGAAGGTCACTAATAAAACTGGAATTGGAATTTTTAAAACCAAAGAAAAAGTTTTCTGACGTCTTATCTTATCCGATGTAAATGCCACCATGGGATCTCTTTTTTCTTCATGGGTACTTATTACCTATGCAAGCGACCATCGATCATCGATATTCGGCTGCCCTAGGCTGTCAGCCGTCTAGAACTTATTATCTTTATGATCATAATCATAAAGAGTTAAACCAGAGACACGGATAGGCCTCGCGTCATCATAAGTTCACCAGGCCTGGATGACCCTTATCCTCGCCCCATCCGCTGGCGCATCCAAATTTTGACCTTCCTGAACGCTTTCGACCCTATGAGGTCCAGAGAGTTAAGCGTTTTATGAATTATCGTCATACACTAAGATTTTGTGATCAGTACCTCTATTCTAAGTTTCCGTGACATTGACGCTGGAGTGAAGTAACAAAATTTTGTATAGAAACGTGTACAGCGTCCATCGGAATACTTCGGAAAGCTCCGCAGCCCATACAAAATTCCCGTGAGTTTCTCACTTACGTTAGTGAGTAAAATTTGGAATAGGGGACAGAGACAGGAGTATCACTTTTACTTTTGGTTAATTAATTTCTTCAAGCGATCCTTTCGTGGTATTTTATATCTAACAGGACCGTTCGATCTTAACGAATATGTAACAACTATAGTGACTCTTAACAATTTATCATCAGTATTCAGTAGATGTTCGATTTTTAAATGGAACAAACCACCACGGGCGTACGACCGTCTTCTACTGTTATTTCGAAGGCTGACTTAGTGTGATCACTTTACGTTAAAAATGTTCGCCACTAGGTGGTAATGTTTAAATCTCCGAAACTCCTCTCCTTATCTGCTATGTTTCGCATGATGGAACACATTGCCCGGGGGATACTATAGTGTTACGATCTTAAACATAATGAAGTAGTGTGTTGAAAGTGCATTCGCATTACAATAAATTTTGATGACAATTAAAAGAAAATGTCTCACAATCACCATTAAGAAATCACAATTATAATAATAACAACAAAGTCAAGAATTGATCAATATATTGACCTGGCAAGGCATACTTGATCAGAGCAGCTGAGTTTGTAGATTGCCAAATTCTCTATTAGTAACTTAACATATTTCCGTCAACAATGATGAATATAGATTTTATTACTAAGTACATTCTATAAATCATTTAATCCTGCACTTCCGCTATTGCCGTTTTTATTTTCACCGCATACGATCAAAATGGTACAGACAAAATGGTCATAGGTTGGAAACCGCTGGTTTTAGAATCAAAATGATTTTAAAACGTGAACTGTGTATTTATAGACGCATAATATTGTGTTTAACAATGTGAAAAAAGCAAATTTTTTTCCTACACTTAAAGTAGAATAACCGGTAAAAATTAAGTGAGTAGGTACTCAAAAAAGTTAACCCTCTGGAAAGACTCGAAACCTTATCTTCAGCTCTCCAATGCCGAGAAGCTAACACTGGGTCACATATTGAACCGCTATGGAAACTTTCTGGATGTTAAAATTGTCCAACTATGCAATGGCGAAGGTAAAAATAATCACACCAAGCCAGCCTGCGAGCTAGCAATAGGTTATATCGTGAGCCTTTTGAATTTAAACAACTATCTCATATAGCTCATGATTTTTATTTCATTGTTTTTTCATCATATTTTTTGTCATTTATAGGTATACAGGGTGACTGGTAATTCAATACATTCCTTGTAAGGGGTTATACTAGAGAAAATTTGCAACAATTTTGTTCCCATAAACCAGGGGTAAAATACCAGTGGTTTTCGAGTTATTGAACTTTTTAGAGTTTTTTTTCAATTTTCACCTTTTGACCCAAAATTTAATATGTGAACAAAATACTCCATTTAGGAAAGTAAAAATAATTTTTTCTAATAGTTAAAGAATAAAAGAGTGGCTGAAGTAAAAATCAAGAAGAAAATTCCAAAATCCTCATAAATATGACGTTTTTAAATCACAAGTCAGTTTTTTTCAATTTTAATTTCGATTTTTCTAAGCTAGTTACTCCAAAAAAGTATAATATACTTGGCGTAAAAACCACAGGAAAAACTTCCCCAATTAATAAGCTTTGCGAAAAAGTAAAAATGTTTACCAATTTACTACAATTTTGGAAAATAATCAATATTATACGATCAGATGGTGCTATAAAGCCGTGGGCGAGAATACATTCATACGCTTTCTAAAAGCTTATTAATTGGAGAAGTTTTTCTTGTGTTTTGTACATCAAGTGTTTTATACTTTTTTGGAGTAAGTCCGTTAGACAAATCGAAATAAAAAATAAAAAACTACGAATTGTGATTTTAAAACGTTGTATTTCCGAGGATTTTAAGATTTTCTTCATGATTTTTTACATCAGCTATTCCTTTATTCTTCAGCTATTGTAAAAGCATATTTTTACTTTCTTAAATGGAGTATTTTGTTCACAATTTTAAATTTTAGGTCAAAAGGTGAAAATTGAAAAAAACCTCTAAAAAGTTCAATAACTCGAAAACCACTGATATTTTACCCCTGGTTAATTGGAACAAAATTGTTGCAAATTTTCTCTAGTATAATCCCTTACAAGGAATGTATTGAATTACCAGTCACCCTGTATATTTTTTATTATTCGCAGCACGCCTCGACACAGGGCAACCTAGTGAGGCTGATGCATTAATAATGTATTGTTTATTTAAGCTTTGTTTGAAGTTTTTTATTGTGTATGTATTTGTTGTAATTTTAATTTTAATAAACTTAATAATAATAAAGAATATAATGGTAATGGTCCATTATTTAGTTGCTTTGTATATAATAGGTTGACATCTAGGAGAAGTCTTTTGAAATAACGGCAAAAGATTCTAGGTAGGTAGGTAATTATATATTATTTTGCATAGGTATAGAGTGAAATTTAATTTTGAAATGTGTAAATATATAGAAATATGGTTTACTTTACTAAAAATTTACAGCGCGAATGCGAGTTTATAAAAATATGTTTTGAGCGTAGAAAAAACTTTTCAAACAATACAAAAAACAATCAAACGATGTTTATAAAAAGTAGAAAATAGCTACCCTTTTCCGACTTTCTTAACTCTTTTATACAAAAATGAAGTACAAATGGATTCTTATTAGATTCTTACAAGAAACCATTTCAAATCACTTTCCTATTTTATAACATTACCTATTCATTCAAAAGCTAATTATTATTAATAGGGCTAAAATTTATAATAGGTACAACGTATAAAGTTTGGCTCAGTACATTAATTGTAATTCAAAATGAAATATTTTATTCAAATAAATGTCAATGAACTAAACACTAAACATTACATATTATTATTAAAGACATGTTATAATAAGCAAGTAACACAATTTAGTCATTAGTTATATTAATTATCTTACACATGAAGAACGGCTTTTGTTTTTTTTTTCGCTTTTATGTTTTAGTTTTGTAAAAAAATGAATACAAACATCTGCACTTGCATAATATATGGATGATTTTTTGTGCCCATTCAAGACGACGAACGCATATATACTAGAAAGGCACTATCAGTGCGGACGAGACCACGTGGGCGAAACTCTGCCAATATCAGCCCTGAGTACTACATGATCGTCTGGTAAGTTACAATATTACAAATAGAAACGGCACCATTCCAGCCGCTTACCGCGGCTTGGCGAGTCGGGTTTGCTCAGTCAGTCGGAAAAAGTATTATAAAATCGAAATATTTAACACAATAATACCAGCGTGTCAAAAGTTCTTGTGAGTTAAATAAAAGTGTTAAAGAGTGACAGAACATCGTCATCATGGATTCGGAATCAGCTTTAGAAGAACTCATGGGAAATTTAGGTACCTACTTATTTTTTAAAACTTTATTATTCATCTGTCAGTTTAAAACACATGTGGTTTTGAATTTTATTACATAAAGTGTTATCAATTAACTCATAGTTAAAAATAATATCGTATTCTTTTAGAATATATTTTTTGTGTTCTAAAAAAGAATGATAATATTATATTTTAACGACTTGACTTCAACCTGTCGCAATATTGATTATTTTTTATGTTGTGATGTAGGTCAGTGGTTTATCGATGTAACGAAACTTCGAAATAATTATAGACTAAACAATAATATTATTTTATTTACGAAAGCTCCAACGTTTATGTAGAGGTTTGTAAGTTTACGAACATTCCACGTTCCATAAACAGACATTAATAATTTGTGTAGGTTTACGAACTTTCCACGTTCTAAAAAATATGACATAAATTCAAATTATCATAACCAATATAATCGAAAACTTATAAATAATCATTTATTCATTATGTATGTACTTATTATAAAAAAAATAATACAACACCGATGCCCTCCTTCGAGTAACTTTAAAAATCCATTCAAAATTTTAAATAAAGTTTCTATGTGTACATATTTTAAACTTGTCCTTAACCTAGTGTTTAAAATTCTGAATGAATAATTCGCGTTTAATTTATTATTTGACTCATCAACTCGCTATTAATGTGCCGTATTACAATTTTACGACAATTTCAAATATTTTTTTGGTTAATTTCTTTAAACAGTTGCGTGTGTTTATTGGAGCGTCTTATATCGATCACGAATCATAAAAAAAAACATCCAAGTGTTCGGTATTCAAATCTATACAATCGAAATAAATAAACCAACCAAAAAGGTATCTCTTCTAGGTCGACATATTGTTATTATCAATACTATCAAAATACATCGGTTTCTTTCGGTCTGTGGAGAAAGTAAATTAATATAAAAATGCAGTTATAATGAAAAAACATCAATCTTGTAGCGATGTTGAATAAGTACTTATATTTCTTTATTAAAAACTTGACTCTCTATATACATATTCATTTTGCAATACACATTGAATGTTTTATACTTAACGAATAGGCTTATATATTCATATCATTATTAAAATATATAAACAATCGAACACGTAATTTTAAACAAAGAACAATGTTGTTAAATGTGTGTCTTTGCATTATAAAAATATCGATGGTATCTATTTGACAGCTATTATTTTTCCCGCCAATTTTTCCCACGATTGAATGAAAGACTTGTACAACTTTTTACTATTGCAGTAGGTACCTACTTTGACTTTTTATCGACCCCACTTCGATGACTACCTCCCACTGCCCACACCATATTATCTAGATCCTTCAACTATGTTTGGTGTTGTTACAAAGATAAAAGTCAATAAGTTGAGATGGTTTGGGCGTATTGAAACAATGAATAAAAAAATATTTTTTTATAAGGTTGAAAATAAATGTGTATGAATGACGTGGATCGATTTTGTCTTCAAGGAAAGTCGCTGATTGAGGAAGTGATAGAATTTTGTCCTTGGATAGAAAAGATGGTGGTCCGTTATTTCTGCCTACATATATTAATGAACAGAGCGTGATGGGTAAAATTTTGATATTTTGCCTACCCTCCATCTTAATAGATGTCTCGAAATTTCATTCAATCTAATTCATGAAATTTTAAGATAATGCACATCATTCATTTTGGGTACCTACTTACCTATATAAATATTTTAGAAGACAAAATACCAACCTAAATAATATTTAAGCCAAACTTACGGATTCGGGAATAAATTTCACAACGATAATGCATACGGTAAACTTGGCATTTATTATCTTCTTAATTTATTTTTAAACCAATTACAATCAACTACATACCAAATGTGCGAGCTATAGCTATGGGATCGTAGTAGACGTATTAAAATTCACATTATTATGACGTTATGTAGGTATGGGTCCGCAAATAAAACGTAAACAAAACGTTGAAAATAAATTCACTCATCTGTCAATATGAGCTTTGAAAAAGACTATTATGCGTGTCTATGGAAAAATACTAAATAGCTATCTGAAAATGCATAAAAAAGAAGAAAAAAAATAGCTATCTAATTCGAGAGTTCGAATGTTTTCAACCTATCATAGAAAATGCAGAGAACTCTTTCGCCGAGCAATTTGTAGTTAAATTTAAAAAAAGAATTTAAATATCCATATAACCATAGGTACCTATGGATGCAACAATTAAATTGTTCAGTACATTTTCTTTCAGAGTCTCAATTCGGTTAGAATTTTTTTCAAATCAAAATGGTCTTTTAGCTTTCTTTTTTTGGTGCTTCTATATTCTTTTCCTCTACCATCTTAAATCAAATCAATTGGTACTTGTGTTCATTAAAAAAGGAAAAATTACTACTTTGAAAATGGCACAATTACCCAAATCACTCGACAAAGGGTTGAAAAAAATTGCACAATCTTCATCTAAACTTTTTATTGTTTGTGACGATTACAGCGCCCTTGAGGTGAAACTTTTTCACAAAACGGCGCTATATAAGTAACGTAAATATTATTATTTGGACAACTGTTGTCCAAATAATAATATTTACTTTTATACACTTTCCCAAACGCGCTGTTCTAGCTAGGTATACGCCAAAATGGCTGTTAAAATAAATATTATTGTCAAACATGAAATAATGAAGTACCTATTGATAATTTCGTGTCCAAAATATGAAAACACGAAATTTGATAAGTTTTGTTAATGAATCTGGGCCCACTTACAAAAATAATACAAAAATACAAATAGGTACACTTTTTTGTCATTTTTTCACAGAAAGCAATGCTTGTGTTGTGAAAGAGGAATATGGTCAGAGCCGGGAATTGAAATCATGACCATATTAGAACGAAACTCAGGGACTGAACCCTTGAGCTACCAACACTTCGTTCAGTTTAAGATAATATATTTTTTAACAACAAACGTGTAGTTACCGGCTTCTGTGATATAATATAGTATAGGTAAGCAAGTTTACCTCGTCGTAGATGATTATGTATAAAAATAGATAGATACTAACCTATTTCCTCTTCAATCCGGAACATTGAGTATAGATAAGCAATGAACTCACACATAACCTAAATTTTAAGTAATAGGTACGTACAAACTTACTTAATATTTGATTTTCTAAAAATATAAAGGTATCGTTAACGATCTCCGTTTGTTTCAAAATGTTCTGAGGTATTTTGTTTTGACATCGACTAATCAAACCACACCAAGGACCTCACAAGCTTTAAAATAAATTATCTTTTCTTATATTTTTGCACTCTCTGATTGGAAGAAACCGATTGACCTGCAGAAATCATCTCAAGCAATAATTACCTAAGCCCAAACACCTATGTGTATGTATTAGTTTTTTTATATTTTTAGTTTGATTGTAATAATGCAAGTACCTACTGCAGTTTTTTACTATTACATCTATACATCATTCACCGTATCAATTTCCAAGAACTCAAACGCACTACTTTCTTTTAAAATAACCAAATATAATTAAAATACGGGCGTATCTCATAAAAATACTTGAAATGTGTCAACATTTATAGTCAACAAATACATAAATTTGTATTCCATTGTCTGTTTGAATAAAAGACGTTGGCTCTGCGTGTTTGGGAGGTTGCAAAAGAGTTCAATGACTTGCTATGCATAATATTGAGTTCATTCACCATTCGCAGATAGGTTATTGTTTTCATTCGATTTTTAAATTTTGTACATCTGATTGCACCGATTTATTTACCATGCGACCGGACAGTGTGAGTGTACATTAGGAATTATTGAAGTTTTGGTACGTAAAAAATATTCAATGATTTTTTAAATATTTTATCAGGTTTGTCGCGTTCTGTGATAATCAAATATTGATTCAGTTGGTATACAACATAAACATTATCTAAAAACCAGTGAATGGTGATAATTATTTTAGATAGGTACATAGCTATATTATTATTTTTAGATAATATAGACATAGTATAGTTGGTGACAGCTGTTCTGATTAGGTATAAAACGAACTGTGTTATTGAAGGATTTTGAAGTTAACTAATAAATAACACTTCATTGTTTATTTTATTATTTTTTTTCATTCTCCACCATAGACCCATTCCTGGCACTTGGGGACGTCAAAATTTTCACAATTTAACATGTATAAATTAAGAATATAATAATATAGATATGAAGACAAATCAGATCAATACAAGGTCAAGTTATCACAATACAATTTTTCACAGAAAGAGCGTAGGGAGAGAAAAGTATGACTGTAAGCGGGCAAGTACCTATTTCTTAATGAAAAATTATCTATTTGAGTCATGCCTGGATGTATAGATTCAATTCACGCTCACGTCAAAAGATAGGTATAAAATAAAACAAATATAGAAATAAAACAAAGCTAGGTATAAAATAAAAAATGGAACTCAAATTTAAATTCACAACATTACAAAATTAAGGCACTAATTATTATTTTTAAATCATGTAATATTTGAGTCATGCCTGGGTGTAAAGGTCCCATTCACGCTCAATAATTGTAACTGAATAAATAGTTGAATCTATCTTTTTTTATTATGAGTGAAAATGTATATACTCGATCGGTTTCGACAGTATCAGACCTTTCAACTTTAGATACTAACTAGTTATATAATGATCCATGTGAATTTTATTCAAAACGACTAAGATGTAAAAATATGGACATAAAATTTCCTCATATTGTATTTTTGTATTTTTTTTTTGTGTAATTATTATAAGTATGTAACATTGTAATTGGCGTTTCGCCGTATATTTTATAAATAAATAAATAAAATAAAATAAATAAATAAAGTACATATGCGAAGGTCTGCTGTTTAATTTATATGGTTCTATGTGTAAGATCTAGTCTTGGAAATTGGCCCAAAAATCCATAAATGTTTGGAACGTTTGTTCGATTTTTTAATTTGTTTGTTCGATTTTTTAGTTTGTTCTCCAGTTTTGTAACACAGTTTGCTATGGTCTTATACTTTTGCTTTGGGTTTTCCAAGAAAATGATTTTATAAATTTCTGCACTAGTAAGCTCATTATAAATAAAAATACAATTATTACATACTAGGTAAATTAAGAAGCAGAAAAAAGTAATCATTGCGAAATCTAGTTGCATAAGTAATTTATTTATTTTGCAAATAATTAAAGTCGGTACCTAGAGGAAAATTACAGAGTTATTTTTGTAATCTGTATACTAACTATAATTAACTCTTTATTTTATTCTCGCTTCTTGAACTTATAATAAAGACTATAGGGACCTCTGTGTAGTAACTTATCTTGTTTGCTAAACCAACACATCTCCATCATTAAATATTTCTTTTTAAATTATGAATTAAAGCCGTAAACATAAATACCTATGTAGTCAAAATGCCAAGATTGATAATTTAAAATCAGTTATTTATTAATATATTATATTTACTAGCTTTCCCGACAGACGTTGTCCTGTAGTGGATTTGTAATTTATACAAAAATACGTTTAAAATCTGTTTAAATATTAAAAAAATTATATCTGAAACTTTGAAAGTTACCAATGTTTTGAAACTTAATGATTGTCAAGTACCTAAATAAATTTTTTGTCGTTATGGTATTTTTCACAGATGGCGTTGTTGTCAGTAAATCCTTTCCATACTAACTTTAATATTATATTTTATAATATTTTCTATCCATTTTTCAAAATTTTAATAATAATCCTGTTATCCGGAGCGGAGAAGAATCCAATAAATCAAGTATCATAAAAATCTGTTCAGCCGGTCTCGAGTTATAGAGTTGTTATAGTGTTCGCACTAACCCGACTTTCTTTTATCTTATAGATAATGAGTTCCAATTTTATAAATTAACTAGCTGACACTAGGGATTGCAATCCGGTCTCATTTTGAATCCGGCCGGATCCAACCGGATTTTCGTCAATCCGGCCGGATCCGATCGGATCCGACCGGATTGAAATAACCTTGATTAATTGACATTTTTAACAATAATGAAGGCTAAAAATAAAACAGCACATATACGAAAGTAATTTTATAAGGGTATGACTACTTTTAAATGGTAAAAACTATAAAAAAAAATAGTTTCAAAAGAAAAAAAATTACAAATTAGATTACGTATTATGAAAGTCAAATTCAAATTTAACGAAAATATTTATTTTAACCTGCTTGATTGATCATGATTTGAAAGGAAAGATTCTCAGAGAACCGACACCACGATAAAGAAAGATTCTCGAAAACTCTCCAACCCATTGTGGAATAAACCATTCGAGGTAGAGTTAGAAACTCCGAATTCGGAGCTTCTGCGATATCGAGAACGGCAGGCAATGGGGTAGCAAAGCAATATAAGGCGTTAGTGGAATGATCACGCCAACAAAACGGATCCGGTGATTCTGGTAGAGGATGAAATCACATCAACCAAAATACCCTTGGACGAGCACTAAAGAGATTTATTTATTTATTTTATTTTCCATTATCAATTACACAACAAACAGTTTACATATATAATTATTGGAATTTACTGCCCCACTAGACAAAGTCTGTTCTGGGGCAATACTACTCCAATTCAAATCAAAGTTGGATGTGCAGTTAGACATCCGCGTCCTAGAAGTAATACTTATAACCGGAAATATTCAGAGACACTCCTATATCGAGAATAAATTTAATGTTTGAGAAATTATTTCAGTTTTATCCTTGATTATAACTGCATACACAATCAGATAACAATCATAATAGTTTTGCTTTTAAATAGGTTAATATATTTTTTGTTGGCTAATTATTGCTTCATGCTCACGCCATTTTTCTGCGAGATGCCTTTTCATTGGATAGTCAATGCTATCAATACGATCAGTCAACACTACTTAACCCCACTTTGGGCACAGGGAGGCAAAAACAGCATTACACTGCGCTCAGTGTGACGGATTTGCCTTCTCTTCTCTTATTACCTTTATGAGTAGCTATAACGACCCTGTGGAATTGCTAGGGATACGGATTCGAGTCCGGTCTGTGTCGAAAAATCCCTAAATATGATTAACCGGATCCGATCTCCGGATCCGTCAATTTGTGCCGGATCCGATATGAGCATTTTGATGCCGGATCCGCCGGAATACCGGATCCGGTTTTCCGGATTGCAATCCCTAGCTGACACGTCGAAATTCGTATCGAAATAAATAATAAAGGTTTTAGGTTTATGTCAAATAGCTGAAATTCAGTTTTTAGTTATACCTACAACACGGATGACCATTTACTGGCATTAGCAAAAGCTGCATACTACGCTGAATTCATTGTCTGAGTTAATTTTTACATAAAAAATCTTAACCTGTGTAAAATGTAAAAAAAATAATTTATATCATCATTTTCGATATTTTAATAGTTATTCTGCTCAGTTAAAATGATATTGGTAGATGGAATATAGTGGAAATAATTAAAAAGCTTACTTAAATCAGTACCTATCATTTTTTCATGCATATCTTCCATTTTAACCTTGTCAGACGTGTTTCACTTTGTTTTTTTTTTCAATTAAATTTATAAGCAAATTATATCCAGCTTCTTTAACATATATATATATATATATATATATATGCGTATGGTATTGGCGCAAATTAAATTCTAAAAAAATAAAAACTATTTACAATGGTGGATTATAAATAACATATCAACGATGCACATGATTAGAATGAAATTATGTAAGCAATAGCGTAGGTACCTGCATTTTGAAATCAATCTTTTGTTAACATGTTACTAAGTAAATTAAGTTCTTATCTAACGCCAATTTGAGAAATTCACATTTGGAATAAAAATTATATTTTAAAGCAGTAAAAAGGTTACCTACTTAGAGTTTTCGTTAATTTTCTAATTTTCCATGCATTTTCCAAAAAAGTTTCTATGAAAAAACATTCTCCTGATACACGACAAAAAAGAATTAGCGAAATCGGTCTAGCCGCTTAGGCGTGATGCGATGACATCGAAGAAATAGCTCTCCATTTTTATAATTTTCTTAAATTTTCTAATTTTCCATGCATTTTTCTTAATTTTTTTCTTCTAAAACAACCTTCTCCTAATAAAAGTCTACACGACAATAAAAGAATTAGCGAAATCAGTCTAGCCGTTTAGGCGTGATGCGATGACATCGGGAAATAGCTCTCCATTTTTATAGTTTTCTTAAATTTTCTAATTTTCTATGCATTTTTCTTAATTTTTTTCTTCTAAAAGGACATTCTTCTGATAAAAGCCTACACGACAAAAAAGGAATTAGCGAAACCGGTCCAGCCGTTTAGGCGTGATGCGATGACATCGAAGAAATAGCTCTCCATTTTTATATATAAGATGAATAACATCTGTTTTGAGCAATGTTTACAAGGCACATGCTGTCAATCGCGCCAACTATCAATAAATAGACAGTTTGTCAAACATCAATCAAAATTTATTTATTTATTTTTATTTGTTTATTTACTTTTATATAGGTACATAGATATTTTTGGTAAGTAGTAACATATTTTTAATTTATCACCTCACTAGACGACAGCCTGTGTTGAGGCGATACTAATTTGTACTTGTTAAAAAATAAAAAAAGTTTATATTGTTAAAAGCAATATGAAAGCTAAGTTTTCTTAAATTTTCTAATGTTATATGCAACTTTCCTTATTTTTTTTCGTAAAAACCTTCTCCAAACCAATCAACCCGAAGAAATGGAGAAAGTACCAATGTTTGTGGTCTTTTGGTGCCGGATAAGTTCAGTTGAGGCTGTCTGGAGTTGTCTCCAAGAAATCTGGCGCATGAGATGTAAAATGGACTTTGTTCGCACATATAATATTATGTGGTATACGTAGTGTTGAGGTGGTCACCGCAAGTGATATAAATAGCAGATGGCAATCTATAATAAACAAATATTAACGGAGTTATTTAAATAAATACTCATATACTATGACGTATCGGTAGACATTTTGCTGTCATTGTTCTGTTTGAATACGAACGCCGATTCTCCTTAGTCCATACGTAGGTACTTTTTTTTTCATTTAGGCTAATCATCCACAAGGGGATCGTTTGCGCCGTGTAGATACTATTGGAAATAGATTATTATTTCTCAATAAATGATTTGATAACTGAAAAGATAATTTTCTTCTTCTAAAACACATTGATCATTTTTTTAATAAAACTTAATTTTAGGCCAAATCTTCATGTCAAAAACGTTATTAATTTTTAAATTAATTTCTGATTTTTTAAAATCAAAAGCTGTGTTTCCTTTTTTGTTTATAATTATTGTTCATAACAATGCGCCCACAATTGTTACTAATGTCATACCTATGAATTTTGTTATTTCCTTCTTCTTCTTATTTTAGACCTGAATATCACATATCCATTATATATTTTTTTAATATACTTGACATACATACATACATTCTCCCTTTAAGGCACCCCGCACACCGCAAGCCAGCCCGGTGGAGACCAATCCGCAGCAAACCCGACCCGCACGAAACCGACCTCCTAGCTCGATCGAAGCAATCAAACCAAAAATCCGGCCCCGGACAAATCAAGCCCGCCGCGAACTACCCCCAAACCAGCCAGCAATGCGGGGGCCTAAGCCCCACTCGGGAGCATAGGGAGGCATCAAGAGCTCTCTATTGCGTTTGAAGGCGTCCGAGGCTCATTGTGCCTTTTCTGACCAGTTGAGATTTAAGGACGTGAAGTGGTCAACCTCATGGTCCCGATCTGACTTTTCGATTTCCTGCCTCTTACAGGATGCTCGAAAAATCAGCAAAAAGAGCAAAGGTGCTATTCTTCGCCGGCAACCTCACGGCCATACTTGAAATACCTACTATTAAAAGTTACTATCTATAATTTCTATGTTCCTTCCCTATCTTATAGGCTAATTGCTGTGGATTTAGAAAACTTTGGGAAGTCGTCATGCCCCACGTCATCGTCATTGTCCCGCCCACAAACGCATTTGGTCACCTCAAATGCAATCAGAATTAAATAACTTCATAATACGAATTTGTCTGCCAATGAATATTGAATCGAATTTATGAAATGATTTCCAAAACTTTTAAGTGTGTACTTACAAAGAAATGCTTTTGACATAACACACAGCATTTATTGTCAATGACTCAAAGCAACACGTAGTTTTTGTATTAGTTAATAATTATAAAACCGCTGGAAAAAACTAAACAAAACAAGATTATTTAACATTTTGAACAGATTTTTATGATGCTTGGTTTATTTGATTCTTCTCAGCTCCGGATAACAGGACAATAATTAAAAATTCGAAAAATGAATAGAAATTAATATGAAATATAATATGAAAGTTAGTATGGAACGGATTTACTGACAACAACGCCATTCGTGAAAAATTCCATAACAACACAATTTTTATCTACTCGACAACCACTGAGTTTCAAAGCATTGGTATAGGTACGCAGATTTTTGATAGCATTTCTTTCAAACTTTCAGAAATAAATTTTTTAACATTCAAACATATTTTAAACGTATTTTTGTATAAATTGCAAATTTGAAATCAATATTCATTGTAAGGACTACAGGACAACGTCTGTCACTGTCGGGAAATCCATCAGTTGTAGCTAGATTGTAGACTCGTCGAAGAGAATAATTATTATTAGTGGCGTCTTGTACCTACTCAATAAAGTATGTACCAACTGCACGTAATTGCGGTTTATTAATGCTACTAATAAAGACACTTTTAGTGCATTTAGATTGTTAGGAATGAGATTCATCAGATTTGGTTGGTAGATACTGCGTTGGTTATATACAACTAAATGCATGATAGTTATCATATTATGCTTTCCAAAACATGAAAATTGACAATAATTCACATGAAGTTCCTGCATACAACATTGAAGTGTAGTCGGTAGTTAGCAATTACGACGCCGAATTCCGTACTGTATCCTGCGAAGGTTTTAGGGTCGATCCCAGGTGCCAACCATTTCCTCTTTCACGACACAATCTTTAAGTAGTCTAGCTTACTGTCAAAGAGTACCTATTGTCATTTTTATATTTTTGAGGGACGAAAAAAAAATCTAATGTCCCTTTTATATGCCTATCATCCGACAGATGTTGCTGCTAGTTCATATATAATCTTTTTTTAACCACTTTCTTCTCAAAACCTGGAATAGAATGTTATTCATATTTAATTGTGTATTTTTTTTTAATTAAAATTAAATACAATGCTGTATAAAAAATATAAAAATATATTATATATATCATCCGTACTCTGCAGTACCCACTTAGCAATAAAAAAAGCACGACAGAACCCGAACAAACGGTTTACTAGGAAAGTCCTAGAGATACAGGCCGTTGTGCCCCGTATGAGGACCGCTATGGGACAGAAATGCGACCTGTTTAACGGTCCTAGATTATATAATCAACTAGACAGTAGTTACAAAAAATTAAATAGCTTTATTAAATTTAAAAGATCAATTGTTCAGTTCTTGAAACAGGATGATAGTGAACACCTGATGAATTTCCTAGCTTAAAATTATTATTTTATTTGTTAAAGAAATCATTGATATCTATTTACTCAATGTCCTCTAGTTAAGTATAACAAAGAGGCCTATAATTGTTTATTTATTTCATTAAGATTGTAGATTAAGAAATAATTAAGCTTTGATGATTTGTATAATTTTGTATAAACTGTAAAACTATAAAGATTTTACTATCAATTTAAAAATACGTATACCAGCAGTATTGCTTTTATATACCTAATTAGTTATTAAGTTCTAACATTTATATTCTTGAATACCAATATGTAATATATATTTTTCCCTAAGACAGGCTTGCCTAGTTGGGAATATTTTTGTATTTTTTTTCATCATATTTTTTATAAATGTAGCAAAAATTAAATAAATAAAAATAAATAAATACAATGATGTCTCTCGTGATAGGTACATCACGATGTAATGTAATAATGAAAGACCTTTGAACTATAGAGAAAGGATCTTTCTTAACATCCTACTTGAGGACAACAGAACTACCTTTTGAATGGCATATCTAAGACCACTACTTCAGATACTAAGTTTCTCTAGATTGTCTGTAAGAGACTTAGGAATAGCTCCATTCGTCGATATCCCTATAGGTATTATGTGGGTGGTTGGTGTATGCCACATATCCTTGATTTCGTGAGCAAGATCAAGATATTAATTATCTTGTCTTGCTCGGCTTATTCAAATTTTCGTCATACGGTATAGTGATATCCACGAGATATGTTATTCCGATATTATTATTTTTATAGCTGGAACTTTATATCGATAAGTTGGTCAATTGCCAGGATTCATCCAGTCCAGACAGAAGGACGCACATCAAACTATCAAACAATTTACAATAATTCGCCTTGGTGGCTTTGTTTGTGCACAACAGACAGCATAATTTATAGAACTTAGTGTTATGGGTCAGACATATTTGAAATCATTCATTTTATGACGATTTTCTGGCAAAGATCTCAATACCCGGACGCTATAACTCAAAAATAGACAAAATACTAACATTTATTTAGCCTGTATTCACCAAGAATTGATATCGTTATGGCGGCAAAATATGTGTACCAATTTGTAAATATGTTGTTTTCTTGTTTATTTTCACACCAACGCGTTACTATACTATTTGTGTAATATGTACTATTTGTGTAATATGTACTATTTGTGTTATATGTACCTACTATTTGTGTAATATGTAGGTACTATTTGTGTAATATGTAGGTACTATTTGTGTAATATGTACTATTTGTGTAATATGTACTATTTGTGTAATATGTACTATTTGTGTAATATGTACTATTTGTGTAATATGTAGGTACTATTTGTGTAATATGTACTATTTGTGTAATATGTACTATCTGTGTAATATGTACTATTTGTGTAATATGTACTATGTGTGTAATATGTACCTACTATTTGTGTAATATGTACTATTTGTGTAATATGTACTATTTGTGTGCGGTAGCCAGCGAAAGCTTTCCATAATCACCAGATTTTATTTTTTTTCATCACTTTTTTGGTGATGCACCTCTCATTCGCTGACCCTCGGAAATTTCTTTGGGGGATTCTTTCGTATCCCATTGTCCACACATGATCCCTCCAAAAGCATCTTTGTTCTCTACCCCATTTGACAATGTCATCGTCGTCTGCTTTACTTTGTTCAGAACTCTGTCCATGAGAGTTCCGCCCACTAAATAGAGCGCAGTGTTTGCATTTCTCTCGTTCCGAAAAGGTTTTTAGTCCTTACGATATCAGTACCCCTATTCTCTATTTTATCGGAAGGTAGTCAAAGTGTAAAGTGAGTATTACACGATACATTTTATATATGAAAAACGTCTATACGTATCGAATGCGAGAATCGCTTTTGTTTCTAGAAATATCTCTGTGGCGGCGCTGTACACGTTTCCCATACAAAATGTATCGTGTAATACTCACTTTACTACCGTGACTACCTTCCGATAAAACAGAGAATAGGGATTCAGCTCTAGATTCGATTGAGTAGTTGATTTTAGATGCAAAACCATAGAATCGTAGAAAATATTGTTGTAAGATTGTTAATGAATGATAGCTCCAATAAGCAATTGAGTATCATTGGTATTTTGTAACCATGTTATAGTTATAACCAATTCGTCCTCTTCTCTTAACAATTAATACAACGCGCTTGTGGAATCGTTTAATAGGCGCAATCATTATATAAAATTAAACGGGTACCTATACCATGCTGTTCTATTAGCGGACATCATATTGACACAATATGGCGACATTCTAATACCTAATTCAAAATTATGATGCGAGCTAAGATGATTTTACTCTATGATAGATGCTACTACTCGCATAGACAGAGACGCAATTCGATTTTCAAACACGTAGAAAAATATCGGAGAACATTAAGTTTTCCATAGACTTAATGCATGTCAATTTAATCAGGGAGAAAATGCAATGCCTTTCATTGTGTTAATTAATTTTGAGATCGTTGCACTATAATCTCCTGGATATTAAGAGAATAGTGTTAATTATTACAGCAATTACCACTTGTTTATGTTTGATGTATGTATTTATTTTACTAGATTATATATTTACATGTGTCTTTAATAGGGGCAAGTTGTGTTCCTTTGGACACTTGTTCCTCTGGACAGTTAAATATTTCCTTGAAATAAACATTTTTATTTTGAAATTGCAACACATTTCAATACATATTTGAACATCATGCAATACTAACGTTACAACTGTCAATTTTTTTTTTAAACTGTAAGTGTGGAGCGCCGTTTGAAATTTTTTTACTCAAAAAGTAATTATTTTCTTTTTTTTCAGTCATTCTTTTATTATAAAAAGTCAATTTGTATTAATAATTTCAATAATACATCGAAGTATGTTCATTTGAAATGCACTCAAATTATATATCTCATTGATGAAATAAACTCAAAAATATTTACGACAAAAAACGTAAAAAATAGTATGTCTCATATGTTCCTCTGGACACTGATTTGCGTGTTCCTTTGGAACACACCATAGTAATTTTAGCACCTTAATATTTTGTTTTCTTAATATTTCTGTGCCACGAAGCAAAACTGGAAAAACTAGGTGTCACTAAGTTGATCAAGATGTGCTCAAAGATGCTGTTAGTGATGTTTTGAGTGGTAAATTTTCTAATTAATTTGCAGCCTGAAATATACCTACATAATATTTTTTATTGAAATTTTTGGTTTAAAAATAATTTATTTTAGCTATGAGTGTAAGGAAAGTGGTGGAAAAATACGCAATCTCAAAATTATCAATTGCATCATATATTATGCAAAATTAAAAAAAGGGAAAATATTGATGATGTGGACTGTGGAGATTTTAATGAGTGCCCTTAGAATTTTATTTCTAATGATGAAGAAATTCAGCTTCGCTTCGAAATGCAACAGCATTTCTTCGTATAGGCTTCGTTATCTGGCCTAAGAGTATTCTACATCAAAAGCGAAAGAAAAGGAGCTTTCATAAAACTGGACCGAAAACATCTACATCTACAACCTTGATCATACTGGAAATTGTACCGTTCCTATACCAAGGAAAGTTTTTGCGTCAAAATCCATAAGGCATTTGGGAAAAATAACATCCGGTCAACCGGACCCTAACGTGAAATTTTTTTTTTCCTTTTTGGAATTTCATTAACGTGATAATGATCGCGTCAATTAACGCTGTTGGAAATAGCATCACCACCAAGGTTTTTTTTTTTTAAAGAAAAATTAATTATTTTTTTACTGTTTTCTATAAATTGTGTACTTTCTTATTAAACTGATTTATATATTTTATGTTCTTGGTTTTTTTCTGTTCCAAAAATTCAATATTAATGAGCGTATACAGTTTTTATTAAATTGTCCAGAGGAACATTCTATCCATGTTCCTCTGGACAAAAATGCAGTTTTAATAAAAATGTTATTATTCCATATAAAAAAAGCTATTTTGCCGAAAAAAAATTATAATTCAATAAAATGTTTAATTGAGCTTAATGTTACCTACCTAAAAATTTTGATGAAATAATGTATAGATTTTATGTAAAAAAATAAAAGTTCATCCAAAATTGGGAAATGTCCAGAGGAACACATCTTGCCCCTAAATGAAGTAAATAAAGCCAATGCCGCATTGAATCGAGATTCAACATTAGGTATATTTTACAGTAAAAGCAACAACAAGCGTACTTAGATGTGTTAAACTAAAATAAATAGTTTCTGTTTCTGTCAGTTATATTATTATTTTCCATATCTATTTAATTTCTTAGTTCACTTAATGAGAAAATATAATTTAAGTTTTTAGTAAAAATTATATAACATTATGTAATATAAAATGTTGATGAGAGGGAGGTAGGTACATTTTAGGTAGTATTGAACGTAAATGCATTCAAAAGATAATAATATTCCTTAACCGAAATACGAAAATACACGTGATAGTCTCTTGTAAAATAAGGTTTTCGAAAAAAAAAATACAATAAGTATTGCACGCCTAGGTTTACTGAGCAATTTGGCGGGAAAGTGTACGCTTTCATGTTATTGTTTTTCCGCAAATTTGTGTTGATACGGATCGAGTTCGTGAATAAACTTATGTTCTAAGTTCGTCTCACATATATTATGTGTATTTTAAAACATTAGTAAACGATGGAAATTAACTAGAAAATACAATATTTCATTATTATTAATGCTTCACCAAGACATATTTTTATTATCAGTGGCTGATAAAAGAAGTAGCTAGCTGACAGCTTACGCACTGCAACTAACTCAAGATAATTTACATAACCCTCATAAATTATACCTAAAGAAAAACTAAATAAAGATAAATCACGTAATTTTTAAGTAGGTAGGCACTTGTAAATTTGTTTATGAAAAAAATACTTTAAAATTAGGTAGGGATCTATATTTAAGTGTAGCAATATCATTAATATGCGAACTCATTATTATGATTCGATTTGAATAGGATACACAGATACTTTAAATTTTATTAGATTATTCCTTAAAAAATAGCCTCTACCTAATTACCTCAATGATAGTGTAGTAGAAAGTTTTGCGGAACGTTTAAATTTTTCAGAAATCTTAACCTTCTTAGTGCTTTGAACAATATTTAGGTATAAGCTATTATCATTATGATTAAAATAAGAAAATGCCTATGGGTTTTGTATATTCGTTATACCTACGAATTCGAATTCATTATCATAGTTGAGACAACTTGTAACAAATAAAAAATTGTGAAGTAGGTATTAATGAAGTAATCAGAATAAAAAAAAATATTATTATGTGATATAAAAAAAATAGCTATAAAGCTATCTGTGTCATCAAACTTTTTGCTAGCACTATAGAACAAGTAAATACTCGTAATAAATATTTCTCATTTATATTGTCTTTGTAATTAGACAACTTCAACTTAATTTACAAAATTAAATATTGAAATAAAGACACCAACGAGAAAGCAGCAAAAAATATAATAAATTTTCTTAACCGTTTATTGCAATTGCACTTTTCTCGTTTCCAATCCCGCCCTGTGCCTGTCATAATTGCGTAACAAATACAAACGCGAGGCAAAACATAGACAATAAAATTCCATTAACTTGTGATGACCTACGATACAACTAGGCTACGTAGAACTCTGGTAATGCGACACCGACATTTTCATTCAAGCGTTAATCAATCGGCCATACATATTATAATTATTATGCACTTCATCGTATCTGCCAGAAGTGTTTAAAACTGTACCAGTTTATTAAGACCTGCATCAATATTAATTAATTCTTCTTCCTTTTCTTCTAGGCCTCTTAGCCTGATATGCTTTGCTGTGTTAGCCTCTTGTGACTGAGACTCCCATCTTATGGGTGTCATCCTGGGAGTCTGCCAGATTGGGAAATGCCATCTCTAGCCGCCCTTTCAGATCTTGTGTCCGCCATTCTGGACACATTCTCTTTCCAAAACCTTCAATTTCTGTCGTTCCCATCTGACAATGTCTTCAACTTCGCATATCTGTACCTATTCCGTACCCAGTCTGAAAAGGTTTTGCCAGCGATATTTCTGAGTAGGTTCTTACTTTCATTTCACTGTTCCATGGAGATATTTGGTTTTGACGGTGTCGTTTCTTGTATATTCCTTACGCCATGATTCTGACGTACACGACTATAATGTTATTATTTCATACTCGCACACACTTGTATTTGACTTTATTTGACACAGATCTTTTGTTTATCTGTGGTCAAATTGAGTGTATACCTACATTAATATTTTTTTTATTAAATAACCATAGAAAAAACTTTGAACATGTCAACATTTCTAATCTAAATTAGTAATGGTCGAATTTTGAGCACTGGCCGACCACTGATTTATTGAAAAAGAGGAAAATACAAAAAAGGAAAACCTATGACCATGGCATAAACTTTGCATACATACAGGCGTAAACTTGCTTTGCTTTCGTAACAAGCAAGCACGTTAAAAGCAGTTAGTTTTTCTCTTCATCAGCCCATCAACCGTTCCTTCGAAACGCCGATGATCAATTGAGCTTATTAGTAAGCATTTAGCCTCCAAACTATTCAATAAGTTGAGCACTACTGTAAAGCTCCAATTTCCTAGAAAAATGGTGCCGTCGTATAGCGGTCGTTATAGCATGGATTTAGGTAGATATAACAGTAAACAACTTCTGTGCCAATTACGGTCAAATGACATTATGACGGCACTATACCTACTAATCTAGGGATTCAAAGCATAAGGAATAGGTATATAATATGTACCTAGGTATACAACTCATTTTCCAGTTAAAGGCTTTTTTATTGTAATAAAGTTTTGAATTGGGATGATAATATATATATAAATTTCCATAAATAAAAAAATATTATTGATTTTTACTAACCTTGGGTCGTTGACTAATTTGAATCTTATATATAAAAATGCGGATGCTATTTTCCGTGGTCATCGCATCACGCCTAAACGGCTGGACCGATTTCGCTATTTCTTTTTTTGTCGTGTTGGCTTTTATCAAGAGAAAGTTCTTATGAAAGAAAAAATTAAGAAATTTACGCGCTAAATTAGAAAATTAAAGAAAACTCTAATAATTACTATTCCATTTTTGATATTTTGACATGAACTATCAGTTGTTAGATAGTTGGTGCGATTGACAGAATGCGGATGGAATATACGTGGTTTAAAACAGACTCATCGGTCGGAATTACATTGATAATTAATTCATCACTACACAAATTCAAAATTCATAGCTATAGGGACACAGGACAACGTCTGTCGGGAAAGCTAGTGCTTTATAAATTTTTAAATTTAATCTACAATTTCACAAAAAATACTCCTTTTATATATGCAATTTTTTCGCCGACTAGGTATTTAAGAACTTTTCCGAAAAAAAAACACATTTTCATCAAACATTTCGTCTTACATTCGTATGTACCTACCTTTTGTTTGATAAAGTGTCGAAAATCCGCATTGTATAATATGTAGGTACAAGCGGTAAATACATACACAAAACATGAGAATAACGAACTATATTATGTAAACTGGTTTCAGTGTTGAAAGTTAACCAATTCCATCAGCCCACGTGAATAATGAATATAGGGACCGTTATTGGTTGAAAGACGCGATGTATTTATGTATAAATACGTGCATCATGTACACAAAAAAATGCACATATTTTTTCGTTATTTTGATGTACGATAAAAGTCTTCCGACTCTGGGTACTAATGGCTTCAATCTTTACTAAGTGTGGGTGGTTTTACAACGAAATGTGCTGTTTTTAATCAAATATGTAAGTACCTACTATATATTATAAATTAAGTAGGAATCTCTTGTTTTTATGTTTAAATACATTATAATATAAATCCCCTTTTTTAGAGCGCATTATACTCACAGCGTACAACAGTACCTATCTATGTTTTTATCACACTTTTTTATTTATATAAAAAAAACTGTGTTTGAATAGAAAGGTGTGGTCATCCTGTTCTCTCTTCTTGTCCCACAAGTAGGTAACGCAGATAATATCATAATGTACCTAGGTATAATATTATTGTTTAAAATACTAATTAAAAATACTATTTTTTTTATTTCTATGTAGCAATAGGTACTAAAATCACCGACACTGTTTTATTAAAAGGTAGGTGTGTGAAGCTTTGTTATCTGTATAGTCACCCGTGCGTGCTTTATAAAAGTTGTCCAAATTATACAGAGCGTCCCGTGAGGATTACACCGGCAGCGGTGGAATGTAAATGGTAGAAAAGTAAAACTAGCTAATTAGTGTTATTTAAAACGAAATTCCTCAGAGTATTAATTATAATGTAGGTTTTATTTTTCGCGTAATTTTCATAGAAAGTTAAGTAAGTTAAGTACTGTAAAACGGTTTTTTTCGGTGTTATTATTATGGTAAAATCTATATTATTGATCAAAATCGGTGTTATTTCTTTGACAAATTTCATGGTAAAATTTTAACGTCATTTTCTTAAGAGATATGCAGGTCCAGGCAAAATCCAACAACTCTTATATGCATAATATGCATAATATCTGTCTATATTTTAGTATAACAAAAATATTAGAAAGATTAAATATAAAATTTCTACATGATCATCTCAATTTTCCCACCATCCTATGCAAATAGATTTTTTCATATTCTAAAATCTCTTTTCTTATGTTAATTATTTCTCACATATAAAAATATTAGGGTAACGAATGTTTTTCTTTTAATATTTTCCTAAATTCAGATAAAAGCGTGATGTAAGAAGACAATTACCTCTCTGAATAGACATAAGCAAAAGGTATCCATACTCCGCTGGTCCCTGATGCTACTTCCTCGGAAAATTCTTTATCTGGTAGCTTCACAATATTCAATGGCTTAACAACTAAGTCAACTTTACCCTCTGAAAATTGGTACCTTATTTCAATTTTCACCTTTTTTAAACATTCAGTCATTAATTATATCATATTTAGCGGATTTTATTATGTAGGTACCTATATTTCTTGTCATAATCATATTTCGGTTTTATTCTGCCGTATGTGAAAATTCGCGTATAAATTACAAATTTCCCGCGAAAAAAGTCGGGTTTATCGCAAATGCGAAAAAATCAGGTCTCTACTGATAGAGAATGCACCCCCGTGTATGGTGCGTTTACTTTCTGAGCGACAATCGCTTTTGTGAAAAAAATGTCCTTGTTCTAAATGTTCTAATGCTCCCATTGCAATACTTTATTATGTAGATAGGTAGGTACTTTTCCACACTTTGACGTGGTACTAAACTAAAGGGACCCTTTAAATCCTTTTAATACTGCACAAAATATGACTATATAATTCCCGAATCCCGCTGTACCATAATTTCCAAAAAAATGTTTGTATTTGTTAAAGTTTTTTTTTTTAATTATTGTATACTGTGTGTTCATAACTTCCTTCCTATAGTTTTATATACGATTGTTATTCAGAATGATGGACCCAAGCGTTCTGTAAAGAAATGAATATGGGTGAAATTAGACCTTATAAAACGATCTACGTTCACACTTTCCTGCCCTATCGGGTCATGTAGATTTCTAAGTAGGTAGTAAGGTAACCACACTTCAAAAGTTTGTTTTTAAAAATTCTTATAAAAAATTTTGACACTGACACAATAATTTTGTGTCGTTGTCACACATTTGCAATTCTCGTTCAGGAAGTAAAAACACCATATCGTCTGCCTTTAGTAGATCCTTCCTTACGGAATGCCCTGTATAATGCTCAAGTGAGCTGGCAATATCGAAACCAACGTGATTGCTGTCCCTCAAAGTTTCACGTCTATTGAGGAATTTATTGTTTTTATTACAAACTCATGACACGTCGAGCTTTATCCCGCGTCCGAATCAACAATAATCATTATAATATACATTTTTTTTTTTTTCTTTTTTTTATGCATTTCCACTCACAAATGAGTGATTTATGCAATTAACAAAACAAAAAATAGAACACAACTATGAGAGAAACAAAAAATATAAATATAAAAATAAATTCACTCTACATTAAATCTTTTTATTATTAAGTTGGAATGTTTTTGCGATACATGTGTTAATCCCAATAGAGTTTTGTGAGAGGAGGAACATAGTATTAATTGGGAAAGAAATTTTCATTTTTTTAAGATAATCAATCAGGTATGTGTTATCAAATAGTGGGCAGTTAAACAAAACATGATCAACAGTTTCATCCTCCAATCCACAAGCACACAAGGGCGAGTCAAAGACACCTATTCTGTTAAGGTGTGAGGCCACACAGCAGTGACCAATCCGTAATCGGCAGACTGTGGATATACAAAATTTTGATAATGGAATTCCCAAGAACCACGGTTTTCTGGGCAAAGTTTGCTGTATCGATCCATAGTAACGTGCCTTTGTACTTGCACTCCACGACTCTTCCCATTCCTTCCTGAAGAGACATTTGAGGACAGATGATCGGTCATTTGGTGTAAGTAATTCTAAGTTAGTAGGAGTACCAGTAAGGCACGCTGCTTTAGCCAACTCATCCACCCTTTCATTTCCTTTGATGCCAATATGCGATGGAATCCACGATATAAGGAGGTCTATATTCATCACATGAATTTTGTAGATCAAGCTTTTTATGGAGCATATTAGTTCGTTGCTATGCCAGGATTTGTTATTATTTTTTTTAAGGATTTCTATTAAACTTAAAGAGTCTGTCAAAATAATTACGTTTTTAAAGTTCTTACACACAACAAAAGAGAGTGCTTCCCTGAGGGCAATGCATTCGGCGGTAAATATTGAATAATTACAGGGCAATAGAAATTTATTCTCCGTTTCAACGGATGGCACAAAGAATGCCGCCCCGCATGCAGAGTTATCAAATTTGGAACCGTCTGTAAATATTTGAATATGTTCTTTGAAATTGTCATTCATTATTTCTAGAAATTTTTTATCATTAACTGACGGGCATAAACGTGCGGAAGATTCTTTTTCGAAACCGATTGACCTCATAATAGTTGGTGTGTGGGTTATTGCTTTGTAGGGGATGTTGAATATGGGAAGATTATTTTTTGCAACAAAATTAAATTTATCCTGTAACAATATTAGGCTATGGCATAACAAGAACATGTTTTTACGCTGTTTATTGGTGTGCGAATTATGCATATTTATTATTTTATTTAGAGTATCAATAATCGAATAATTTTCCCCGTTTAGCCTCTTAAATAGGAAATTCGATGAAAGATATTTACGTCTTATTGTAAGTGGCATTTCGACTGCCTCAGATTGTATAGCGACGATAGGAGAAGATTTCATTGCACCCAGAATTAATCTAATGGATTTGGATTGTATTCTTTCCAGCTTTTTTTCGAGGTATAACGGAATGGGGTCGATCAAAAATGCACCATAATCAATGTGACTTCTTACAAGTGCGTAATAGAACATACGCATAGTCACAGGGTGACAACCCCACCATACTCTCGATATTGCTCTCATGATATTTAAACTTTTTTCACATTTCGAGAGGACGTGTTCTATATGTAATTTCCATGAGAGTTTACGGTGAAGTGTCATTCCAAGAAATCTCACCGACTCCACAATAGGGATGTTTGTATTTTCTAATGTTATATTAATGTTAGGGAGCTTATGTTTATTCGAAAACACTACTACATTACTTTTAGATGCTGAAAGGGAGAGGTTATTTTGATTGAGCCAAATGTTGACAGTTGATAAACATGATTCTATTTGTTCTGTAGCGCGTGGGATATTTTTATTATTTAGATAGACAACAAAATCATCTGCATATTGAAGCAATCGGACTGTAGATGGGATGCGTTTGTGAAGATCAATCGTGTATATATTAAATAAAATCGGACTTAAAACCGACCCCTGTGGTAAGCCTCGGTGTATGGTGCGATTTATACCATTAGGCAATAGATCTATAACAATCCTGCGTTGGGCGAATATATTAAATACTGTCGCTACAATGTTCCCAGGTACTCCCAGACTATGCATTTTATTAGATAACAGTGGCAATGACACGTTATCATACGCTGACGAAATATCTAGAAAGGCCGCTACCACAGCCTCTTTGTTAATTTTGGCGAGTTGGATATCCGAAACAAGTATGGACAAGTTATCGAGACATGATTTAGCCCTCCTAAAACCCAACTGAGAATTAGGAAAAAGAGACAAACCCTCGAAAAAATATTCCAATCGGGATTTCATCATGCTTTCAAAGATCTTCAAAAGACAACACGACATGGCGATAGGTCGGTAAGAAGAACCCTTTGAATGATCCTTACCAGGTTTAGGGATCGGTACTATCTTTTGAATTTTCCATTGGGGAGGAATAGCGGAGCTGTGTAGAATAAAATTGTAAATTTTAAGGAGTATTTCAAGAAGTGAACAAGGGAAATGTTTGATAAATGAGTAAGGGATACGGTCTACTCCAGGGGAAGAGTCTTTTGCACAGTCTATGGCTGAGATCAATTCATCCATTGAGAAATTTTCACAAAGCCACGATTTGGTGTTTTGAGGTGGTCTATCTGATATTATCTCGTCAACGTTTGGAACATAGTCGGGAGCAAGCCCATTTGCAAATTCCTCCAGCCACTCGCCACTACTAGGTAAGATCCCAGCAGGGGAAGAGCACCCGCGAAATCTCCGTATGGACTGCCACACTTCTGATACCGAAGACTCCGGTGATAGAGATTCGCAGTAACGTTTCCATCCTTCTCTTTTCTTTCTTTGAAATGTGCGTTTAACCAATGCTTGGATGTTTTTATATTCCAAATAGTTTTCGAAGTCAATACTTCGTTTGTATTTATGATGGGCCATTTTCCTTCTATTTACAAGTTCCGTACATTCGGAGTCCCACCAAGGTGGGGATTCTCTTCGACATTTCTTTCTTTTTTTCGGAATTGCTGCATCGGCCGCGCTTCTTATTGTTTTAGTTAAATTATTAATAATATTAGGAAGGGAATGTATATCCAAATCAGAAGTTTCAATCAACGGAGCTTTTTGTTTTAAAATTTCTTTGAACAATGACCAGTTCGCAAGAGACTCATTATAAAGACCCCTCGGAGAAAAGTCGACATTTTGTTTATTCATTCCGTTATCATATGTTATTATTATGGGATAATGATCGCTCGACAGAGGATCGTTCAAAGGCTTCCATGAATATTTCGTTGACAGACTCGCTGAACATATTGATAGGTCTACCGCGCTTTGCCTCTGATTTGGACGTGAAAGTCTTGTTGCACTACCGTCATTTAGCAAAACAAGTTCGTGTTGGTCCATGAAGTCAAGAATAGAATTACCGGATGGACTATCAAATGCGCATCCAAACGCGGCAGAGTGAGCGTTAAAATCGCCCAAGATGATTACGCGAGTGGCAATATTCCGGACTATTCTATTCCAAATCTGCAAGTCAAACACATTTCTGGGAGGAACATATACCGAAATAAATGTAATGTTTGCTATTTCGGCAGCTACTATTTGAAATGACAATGGATTTAAAAAAGAGGCTAAGTTAATTTGTCTGTAGGGAATTTTGGATTTGATGACGAGGGCTGCACCGCCCCTTCCATCAGGACGATCGTCTCTCAAAATATTATAGCCTGTGATAGAAAAGTTGACCCCTGGACGGAACCATGTTTCTGATAAACAAGCCAGATCGATGTCATACGATGAAAATAATTGTACGAGGTCTCCTTTATTTGCAACCGCACTTCTGCAGTTCCATTGTAAGATGTTTTTATATGGAATTTTATTCATCATTGTTGCCATTTTTATTGGAAGAAAATTGTTTGAGGAGTGACATACATGAAGATAATAAAGTGGGTGGGCAATCAATATTGGAATTAGAAAGAATTTGGAGAAGAATTTCTATGATAGAATTTAGTAAGAAATTTGTATTATTATTAGAAGAAAAAGAATTGCAATTGAAAGCATTGTCGGATGGTTTCCCACTATTGAGAGCACATCCATCTTTCAAACCTGAAAGAGGTTGGCTATTTGTGTAAGAAAGATGTTCGCTGAGATCAGGTTTGTTACCTTCGAAAACAAAAGGGGGCCTTGAAAAGGAGGTTTTTTTTTGATAGAACCTGGAATTTTTTGGTTGGTTTTCCAACAAAGAAGTAGTAGATTGATTATTTCCTGGAGTTGGAGAGACTTTTTGAGACCAGCTTGGAAACAAGTTCAGGTTTTGTGCCGGAGGAGAGGATAGCTTTTCAGCGTAGGAAGTTTTAGATGGAGGGAACATCACTGCTGCCTCTTTAAACGACAAACTGTTCTCAGCCATTTTTTTTTTAATATTTTTTTGCCGAGTAAACTCGGGACAACTCAAATTTGCTGCAGAGTGTGATCCTTTACAGTGTAAGCATTTTAATGTAGTGGTGGTACAGTTTTCCGCAGCATGCGGCTCTGCACACTTGTAACATATAGGCGATGACCGACACTGAACTTTTGAGTGGCCATACTTACAGCAATTGAAGCACAAAACAGTAGGTGAAACATATTGCTCTACCACCAAAGAGTTATGATAAATATATATGTGCTGAGGGAGTCGTTGTCCCTCGAATGTTAGAACCAGTGTTCGGCTCGCCTTCCAAACGGCTGAACCAGAGGACTTATATCTTTGTAATTTAATCTTCTTGCATGTATAACCTTTCCGTATCCTATAGGGGACGACGCGTTTTCGATAATTTCGTCTGTCGTTATTTCTATATCAATTCCCCTTACAATACCCTGTTTACAGGTCTTGTGAGTAGGAATTATGGCCTTCCAATTATTTTCCTTTATTATTGGATTATCTAAGAAATTGTTGGCAGACGCAAATGTTTTGAAGTCGACGCAGACCTTGAATCTGCCCTCTGACTTCACTCCACCGCTCACTATGTTTTTAATATTATTTTTAAAAAGTGTGTTTCCCGTGTTCATTGGGTAAATTGGTTTGTCCTCCACATTCGATATGAATACAGAGAACGGACCAATGTCTCCCTCGCGGTATTTGTTAATATTGTCATTTATATTTTTGTTGAGGGAAGTTGGGTCTTGTACAGTAGGTGGTGATTCTGTTCTCGCTCTTTTCCTGCCCTCGGGAGGGTCCCCGAGAGGAGGGTCATCCATTGTAAAAGGCCCAGTGGTTAATAATTACCAATAGAACAGTATTAAGGATAAAGAAAGAAAAAAAAAGAAAAAATATAGTTGGGATAATCTCACCAGTATTTAAAATAAAAATAACCGAATGAAAATAAAAAGAAGAAAAATAATGTCCCACCGCACACGGCTGTGTGGGCCCGCCTCACACGGGGAGGACGCTGACTTTTGTAACAATAATAACCCAAAATACGAAAAAAGAAAAAAAAAATACAAAATAGATATCTAATTAATCACATCCCCTATGGGGAGGTGATTATAATAAGGAAAAAAATAGTATGTTCTAAATTATTTAAGATATGATGATACAAAATTGTTTCGTATTCATAGTACCTAATTCCTAACATTGTCCAACCTACCTTTCCTATGGTCGCACCTGCGACAATTTTCTATGTGTTAAGACAATCTATGTGTCAAAAGTCAATCAGTATGCTAGTAGCCCCCGTGGGGACCGCATATATTTTCGTACTGTTGTTGAAACTGACATCAAGTGAATTCAGCGAGTTACGTTTACGTGTGTTTTACGTTTTGTTTATGTGTTATTTGCAAGTACATTACAAGCTCCCGTGGGGTAATTACATCGTCGCTGCAACTGACAGTTTTAGTTCTGCGAGTTTACGTGTGTGTGTTTAAGTATTGTTTATTGCAAGTTAACTGTTTTTTTGGTGAAAAGGACATAAAAGGACAGCCAGTAAAACAAGGTAGGTGCGATCCTTATTCCCATCTACCCCCTTTACGAAACATCATTTGGTCCATTCGAGCCTGATTGTCCTTTTACTTCCTTAATTCCGAATACGAAATATCAGGATCGTATCTTGGGTATTTTTGTGTCAATTTACATTTATTTTTTATACATATAGCCTGCAAGCAAATTGTCTCATTTATTTCTTATAATTTTTTTTGTTATAAGATTTATTATTTTCATAAATTGATTTAATTTGCGTAGGTACGCACAATAACTTTGTTGTAACAGAGTGTATTGTCGCGCGGTGGGTATTCCGTGAAAGATATAATCTTGTCTCTGGTCTGTGCGTTGTTGGTGCGTTGTCTTCCTTTATCTAGTGCAGGTACCTGCGCGATTTGATGTTTCATTTTTGACATTGACATTGTTTTGTTTACATTTACATTTTTACAATGGCCAAAGTAATTAAACATAATTTGGCGCTTTTGAACATTCAAAGCTTATTTGATTTTGCTAAGAAGGCACAGCAAAACGGCGAAGAGGCATCATTGCTTAAGTTTACGATCCGATTTGCTGACATAGATAAAATAAAAGAAGAATTTGTTGAGTGTCATGTTTCAATCCAGTCTATCTCTCGAGGAGATTTTGACTCTGAGGGGCATGCACTTAAATATAAACAATTCATGGAGACATATTATAGCATTAAGGAAATATATAATAAATTGTGTCCAACAGTGGTTACCAAAGTTATCAAAACAGAAAGCCAAGCTTCGACCACGATTGCATTGCCTCAAATTGTGTTGCCAAGTTTCAGTGGTTCCTATGCGGAATACACTAATTTCATTTCTATATTTAATACGTTGGTGCATCAAAATGCAACATTAA
Organism: Mystacides longicornis; assembly: GCA_963576905.1. Classification (NCBI taxonomy): domain Eukaryota; kingdom Metazoa; phylum Arthropoda; class Insecta; order Trichoptera; family Leptoceridae; genus Mystacides; species Mystacides longicornis. The sequence continues at coordinate 11,535,239 of OY756436.1, forward strand.
ACGGTATTCAAAAGTTGCACTATCTTTTCTCTTGTTTATCGGGTGATGCACTACGAGTTATTCGACATCTTGCAATATCAGAAGAAAATTATCAAGTGGCCTATAATTTAATTAATGAAAGATTTTCTAATGTAAGGCTGATTGCTGACAATCATTTGTGCAATTTACTTTCGTTAAAACCGGTAGACAATGCCTCGAACTTGCGACCTTTTGTTGACACTCTTAAGGAGAACACGCAAGCATTAATGTCATTAAAGATAAATATCGACCAGTGGGATTTCATATTGATTCACATTTTTTCTAGAAAATTGTCTCCTGATTTACGTAATCGATTTGAACATCAGTTGTCTAAGAACAAGTTACCCAAATTTTCAGAATTTTTATTATTTTTAGAAAACCAATGCCATGTGTTGGAAGTAACATCTGTGAAATTTACAAAGGAAAAACCTGTAAAAGGGGTTTTTCATTCAACTGTAACATACACGAATAAATTTTGTTGTCATTTTTGTAAAAAGCAATCACATGCCATTTTTGGATGTGAAAAGTTTAAAAATTTGACAGTTACCGATCGTCGTGAATTCACAAAAAAGAATCGATTGTGTTATTCGTGTTTGAAATCCCATGATATAAAAAATTGTAAGAGTTCAGGTAGATGTAAATTATGCAGTTCTAGTAGACACAATACTTTGTTGCATCTGGAACAGCATCGGGGTCCTCAATCTGAAGCGGAATTACGCGTTCCCCAGACTTTGAGTGAGGTTCATTCTGGTACTGTTTCAGGACTTACGACTGTTTTATTGGCCACTGCGCGGATCCCTATTAGGGATGCCTTTGGCAATTTTCATGTATTAAGGTGTCTTCTCGACAGTGGATCTATGTCATCGTTTATTACGGAAGAGTGTGTCAGACGTCTGTCACTGAAACGGGACAGGATGCACATACCAGTTACATCATTGGGAGGCAACGCTGCCCCTGATATTCGTGGATCCACTCTTATTACGTTGAAGTCACGTTCTGGTGACTTGCTTTCAACTACAGCCTTGATATTGCAACGCCTTACGAATAATCTACCAAGTACCAATGTGCCACAACACATTGTTAATGCGTATAAGAACTTGTCGCTAGCTGATGAGTATTTTTATGAGCCCGCCAAAATAGACATATTGTTGGGTGCGGACTTATATACTAGTCTGCTGGACGGCTCATCTGTACAGTTTTCTGAAGGTATACCAACTGCTTTAGGTACAGTATTCGGTTACGTTATAAGCGGTCCATACGGCAGGGCAGCCCCTGCATTATATAGCAACCTTAGTATTTGTTCTTTTCATAATGACGTGTCGTTAGATAAACTTGTTGAAAAATTTTGGCATTCAGAAAATCTTCCTGAAATACATATTTCAAGTCCGGAAGATGATGAGTGTGAAGAATTTTTTATGCGGACTCTTGAGAGGTTGCAAGGCGGAAGATTTATGGCAAGATTGCCATTTAAGAAAATTCACCCCCCGCTGGGTGATTCATATAACACTGCGTTGAGAAGATTTTTGAATTTGGAAAAACGTTTCTCACAAAATGAAGATCTCAAGCATGAATATCGTAAGTTTATGAGTGAGTACTTGGCACTGGGACACATGACACCTTATACAGGTGTGACCCAGCCAGGTAAATACTTTTATATTCCGCATCATCCTGTATTTAAAACAACAAACCAAGTAAAAAAAATACGAGTCGTCTTTGACGCAAGCGCCAAAACATCTACATCGGTATCTCTTAATGATTGTATTTATTCGGGTCCCAAATTACATAAAGACATTTCAAATATTATTACGAATTTCCGTCTTCATTCGGTTGCATTCACCTGTGACATTAAAATGATGTTTCGCCAGATAGCAATGAATCCTGAAGATCAACCATATCAGTTGATACTTTGGAGAGATTCCCCTGAAGAATCTATTGGTCACTATGCGCTCTGCACAGTTACGTATGGCGTGACGTCATCGCCATATACCTCCATGAGGGTACTGAATGAACTTGCGAGAATCGGTAAAAATCAATTTCCTGAAGCATCTAGGGTTTTAAGCTCTCAAATATTTGTTGATGACATCATCACTACAGCTCCCAGCGTGCGGGATGCTATTTTACTAAAGCAAGAACTGATATCATTGCTTGCTATGGGAGGTTTCGAGCTGCGCAAGTGGTCGTCGAATGATAAGCGGCTACTTGAGGATTTACCAGCTGAGCACTGTGAAATGTCACGTTCATTTGATGCAGCAGATTCAAATATTAAGATATTGGGGGTTCAGTGGAACCCAGTTAATGATTGTTTTAGTTATAGTGTCAGTTTACCTGAGAATACCCTGTGTACCAAAAGGTCAATCCTATCTACCATTGCGCGTATTTTCGATCCATTGGGTTGGATTTCTCCTATTACATTCAAGGCGAAATTAATTATACAAAAGTTATGGTTGCTTCATACTTCTTGGGATGAACAACCTCCTCATGATATTGTCCAAGAATGGCAATGTTTTATGAATGAGTTGAACATTATCGAAAAATTTACAATTCCGAGAAAAATATTTGATGAAAATGTGTCGGAAATTTCTATACACGGTTTTTGTGATGGTTCACTATGCGGATATGCCGCAGTTGTGTATCTTAGAACTGTCGATTTACGAGGTAAAACTGAAATTCATTTATTGGCAGCTAAGTCAAAAGTTGCTCCTGTACGTACTGTATTAACTGTCCCTAAACTTGAATTAAATGGTGCGCTTCTTTTGACCCGTTTAATTGAGTGTTGTGTATTGTCATTTGGGGACAAACTTAAATTTGATAATGTTACTTGTTGGTCAGACTCAACAATATGTCTTGCGTGGCTTCAAACGTCACCTCATTTATTGAAAATTTACGAAGGAAACCGTGTTTCTCAAATTTTAAATTCTAAAGTTGATATTACCTGGAGGTACGTACCCTCTAAGTTGAATTATGCTGACATTTCCTCAAGAGGTGCTTTTCCCTCAGATTTGTTAAATTTCGATTTATGGTGGAGTCCACCATGGCTAAAGGAGTCTTCTGATAATTGGCCGTGCCAAAAGAAACATCCTTTAGACTTGAAAAATCTCCCTGGTCTCCGTGATACCAAGGCGACTTCTCTACACATTAATGTAAATAATTCCATATGTATTAGGTTTAGTTCTTTAAAACGTTACGATAGTATACCCATCTCAAGGCTAAATCGTTATCAGCTCATTAAGTCTTTTTCGCAGTCTTTCTGGTCAAGGTGGCAACGAGAGTATTTACATACTCTACAACAACGGTCCAAGTGGCTCAAGGCCACAGTTCCTCCAAAAATCGGAGAACTTGTCCTGATACGTGAGGACAGCGTACCAGCATTGCGGTGGCGACTGGGAAGAATAACAAAACTTGTTTCATCTCGAGATGGAGTCACTCGTGTGGTTGAGCTAAAGACTCCAACTGGTGTCCTGATGAGGCCAGTTTCGAAGCTGTGCCCACTTCCTCATCAGGATGTTTAGATAATATCTATTTTTATAAGATATCTATTTTTTGTTTATTTTATTTTAATTTTTTTTAATTTTTATTTTTCTTTGTTTTTTTCTTTATTTTATTTTTATTGAGACATTTGCTTTGCTTGCTCTATGTGTTTTGGTTTAAGTTTGCAATCCGTTTGGGATTTTTATTTTTTGCTTCGTTTAAGAGTCTTGGTATACATACCAGGCCTCTTCGGGGGGAGGATGTTTCGTATTCATAGTACCTAATTCCTAACATTGTCCAACCTACCTTTCCTATGGTCGCACCTGCGACAATTTTCTATGTGTTAAGACAATCTATGTGTCAAAAGTCAATCAGTATGCTAGTAGCCCCCGTGGGGACCGCATATATTTTCGTACTGTTGTTGAAACTGACATCAAGTGAATTCAGCGAGTTACGTTTACGTGTGTTTTACGTTTTGTTTATGTGTTATTTGCAAGTACATTACAAGCTCCCGTGGGGTAATTACATCGTCGCTGCAACTGACAGTTTTAGTTCTGCGAGTTTACGTGTGTGTGTTTAAGTATTGTTTATTGCAAGTTAACTGTTTTTTTGGTGAAAAGGACATAAAAGGACAGCCAGTAAAACAAGGTAGGTGCGATCCTTATTCCCATCTACCCCCTTTACGAAACAAAAATAAAAAAGAAATAGTAAAGAATAGTTTTAAAAACTTATCGACGGTGCGTTGCTCCGAACACGTCTGCACACTTCAAAGACACACGGCGAAAAAAAAACTATAATATACATAATGAAATAAATTATTAGATAAGTTTAATTCAGTTTTTATGTCATGAACTGTATTTAATTCATGTAATAAGTTCAAAATATTATTTTTTTTCTGGATTATGTCGAAGTTCGACGGGCAGGTACATAATTGAATTCGCTTTTATCATTGTTTGGTTTTTGTGAATTGTGTGAACGGAAACACACTGCGTTGATCATGATGAATATGTAAAGATAGCTTTTAGAACAATCTCGACTAATTATGGTCCTAAAAGTTTTTGAAAAAGACAAAAACTCTATTAATAGTTTGTTATATCCGTACCTACGTACTTGGTAGTAGGTACGGATATAGGTACCTAAACTTCTTAACTCTGGATGACTTCAGTCTTTGATTTCTTGTGGTTGTGAGGAAAAAAGCATTTTAGCTTCTGCAATTTTATTTATAAAATGAAGAAATACTTCTTCTTCTGATGGCCATACAATTTCGGCAGAGTTTTGTCCTCCTGAACAATGTTTTTCCAAGCCGTCCTATCCCGCGCAATGGACTCCCACCGATCTCCCTGCACGTCCAGGTCTCGGGCAACGTTATCTATAAGCCGTTGCATTGGTCTTCCAGGTGGTCTTCTACCCGCCTACTATCCAGAAGACTCTTTGTGGACCTCTCCACCCCGGACCTAGCAACATGCCCGATCCATGCCAATCTTCTAGATCTGATGTCACTGATGATCAGTGGTTGTCCTGTGTGTGCACGTATTTCTGCATTGCTTCTCAGCCTCCAGGTGCCAGCCGCAATCCCCGTCCTAGGTCCCAAGATTCGTCTCAGAATCCTGTTCTCAAAGGTCAGCAGACGTTGCTGATCTCTGAGTGTCATAGTCCAGGACTCTGAACCATACATGATCACCGGTTTAACGAGGGTATTGTACACCCGGAGCTTCAGTCGTTTGGACAGGGACTTGGAACTAATAAGCGTTCGGAGCGCTGCTGCCGTTTTAAATGAAGAAAAAGTACCTACCCCCTATTCTGGTTTTGGTTCGAACTAAAATAAGAACGTTCCAAAATTTATGAATTTAGTTCACATGAATTAAAATGAACTAATTTCATTATAAGTCTAATTAGGAACGTTCTTAATTTTTATAGAATACCAATGTGCACTTACTAAAATTGGAACGTTCTTATTTTAGTTAGTGCACACTAAAATTGGAACGTTCTTATTTTAGTTAGTGCACACTAAAATAAGAACGTTCTTATTTTAGTTAGTGCACACTAAAATTGAAATAGAATCGGAAAGACGACTTTTTTTTATTTTTAAATCTGTTCTTCTGTTAAAATTCTTTTTTTTTCAACCCTTCACTCGTTTGCGAGTGAAGGCTTGAAAAAAAAGTCTCTTCTATGATAACTTTCAAACGCTAATACACTATATCTACTGCTTTAAAAAAATTAAGAGATTGTTGGTAACCCAGTGGTGTCAGTTGACGGTTTTCGTATATACGTGTACCTACTGAATGTCGTGGGTTCGAACTTTCACAACACAAGCTTTGCTAAGTGAAAGATTGTCGAAAGTGTGTTTGTGCTCACTTTGGGGGTACTTCATTATTATTTTATGTATGAAATATTACATTTTTGTAAAAATCAAAGTTAAAGAAGAAAAATTTCGCATTTTATTCACACATTTCGTTTTATGTAATGTCGGCAACACACATTGCACCTATAACATGAAGAAATTGAACTTAGTCTCAACCAAGAGAGATAATAAATATCTGTAGCTAAGCTAACACTGGTCTTTGGCGTTCCGTTATTTATTACCACATTACAGTACCTACAGTTAGTGATGGTCTTATTTGAACTATTATATTTGTTACTATTATACATATTATCTAGTGCTACTTGCTTTGCATACAATAAAAAGCCATTTGATACGCTTCAAAAACACCACATAAAACGTCCAAGTTTAGAATATAAAACGAACCCATCACCGGCGAGTACCTAGGCATTTTACCTTGAAATATTCATTATTTATTATTGTTTTAACAATGCTTTGCACTGTCCCTGGCTGTGGCATACCGAGTGGAGGGGGCAAATTTTGTTCCCACCCCGGGCGGCGAAAACCCACGTACGCCACTGGTCCCTGGTTCGACGTTTGCAAACTTTGAATCTTTTAGATATATATGCTAATGAACACAATTATGGTGTATAATTAATACCCAGTTAAATGTTTGTGTGTTGGTCAATCAAAACTCTCTTTACACCCCACTTAGGAGCATAGGGAGGCAACAAGAGCTCTCCACTGCGCTCGATCTTGCGCAATGTTTATGACCTCCTTCCACACCATGTCCAAATCCCTCAGCTCCGCCTCGAAGGTACGCGGTGTGAGAGGGTCTTCCTCGTCTTCGGGAACAGCGCATTTCTTGGTAACTGTCATCCTCTTTAACACTTACAGTTTCTTAAACGCGGCTTATTTAGAAAGATCGATTATGTCAGAGTACCTTATTAAAAATAAGATCATACCCACTTATTCCAATATTTTTGCTTTTGTACTGTTTCGTGCCGGCGAGGTTTCGATCCCAGGTGCCGACCATTTTCCTCTTTCACTACACAAACTTAAAGTAGCTTACTGTGAAAGAGTCGAAGAGTGTATTTGTTTTCACTTCGAGTCAACACAGATTCATAAAAAAAAATCTTTAAACTTCTCAGTTTTATTACTATCCAAACGCATATAGCCCTCTCTTCCTATAAAGGTATTTTAAATAGACAAAAGTGTACCTAAATCCACCAAATTACTCGGAAAAGAGTCCAGGGCTTATAAAAAAGCATAAATCCATTATTTCTCTCTAAATTAAATCTATAGTTGAGGCTGATGCATCATCCATTGACTACAGTAGGTATCTTTACCGCAATCAACAGTTAAATTTGTAAGGTTAGTGGTTAGCGGTTTTGCATTACGATGCCTCTCAATATTCTTTCATAAGAAATCCAATATTATATAATAATACAAGGATAATGAAAAACGATGAAAAGCACGTTTGGAAGTTGTAAAAATAACTAGAGAAAATAATAATGTTAGTTATTTTTATAGATTACGTTAACAGTGACCAGCGATTCACAAACTGTAATGAAATAAAAAAAACAACTATTCTTTGTTAATGGTGGAGGTCATTGAAGTCGCGCAAAATTGAGGGATCTTGTTGCCTCCCTATGCCTCTACGTAGGGTCTAAATGGGAGTATTTAGTTAGTTATTCTTTGTTATAGGTACCTAATTAAAAAAAAAATCATTCAATAATTTATTTATGATTAGAAACATAGCTATCATTTATGTGCACTGAAGTATTGCAATTAGCCACAAACTTCAATTTGGCACTTTTCTGAAATATTTGCTGATTTGAATAGGAATGTTTCTGAAATTCGAAATTCAAAGGCAGCCGAATTAAAGAAAAATGAGACAATCTTACGATAATCGATAGCGCCCTATTCTTTTGAAATTTCTATTTTGAATATTTCTCAAAAAAAAGGTGAAAAGGCGCAAAAATAAAATAAATACCTCTGTACTTTTTTAAACGTGTTTTTATTTATTTTTAACGGCACTGATGTTCAGCATGACAGTAAAACATGGTTTGTACTTTAATAAAATTATTAAATTCAGCAATCACTTTTTTAAATGAATCTGGGCTCAACCACAGTGAACACAAATACACTTTCGGCTTCTTACATACATAGAAGGCAACGCTTGTGTTGAAATGCATATTTCTAAAAATAGAAGATCTTCAAAATTTAAAGCTTAAGCCATTATTTGGAGTGATCGTGAATGGGAGACGGACTCAAAAGTTACTTGTGAATTTACAAAACGGTCTTCGAGTTTTTCTATCTCTCAGTTAACAACAATTCACTATAAATACTCATGTAGATAGTTTGACTTGAAAAATGTAGGCCGGACATCATAATACTGTATTATAACTTCGACGAACACACACTTTATGAACCCCTGATACAGATTAAAGATAGACTCACTTGTCCTCCATCTTGCATTAAACTAACGAGCACCTAACACAACTGTCGGATTATTACTGAATAGATTATTATTATATTTCAATAACTCTTTATTTTATTCAATATAGGTAACTCAGGAAATCTTTCTTATTACTCATCTCCATTTACTTACTATGTTTTGAGTTCAACGCTAAAAGATAGCAGGCGTGCTTCTGAAAAAGTAAGATAGCGCGAAGTTTGTAAGGCGCGGTAAAATTTTTAATGCTTTTTTTAATATACTTGGTTTTTTATAAATACCAAAAGGCCTCTGAATTGGTTTATAAAATAAGTCAAATAAATAAACTTTTATGTGTTCACGCTTTTTTCACAAAGATACCGCTGAAAAAATTTTAAAATCCGAAACCTCCTCAAAATATTGTTCTTTTAGAGATTTGTTTAGTTATTGTAATCCTATAAAATAGTACCCTACTTGCAACCCTTCCGTTTGCTATTACACAACATTGCTCTTACGCAATAGGGCAAGGTAGGCATTACATGCCTCACAACTTTGTTAATCAACGGGTATAATATACATAATGAAACCAGTCTACGTTTGAATAAGACTAAGAATATACATTATAATATAATAAGGTGCTTTAAATATATTAATTTATTTATCCATCAATCACTTATCATTTAGAGTTCCAAGAATTATTGGGTGTTTGACAAGAGAAGTTCTCCATTGCTGTTGTTAACCACTCAACCATTCTTGGTGACGGCCGGCATCGATCTTTCCCTCGGTAGCCTAACCAAACAATAGTCTTGCTACCTCTTGACCTAATGCAATTTATGCAATCTACTTTTTGCCAGGAACAATTATTAAAGCATCTGCTTTGCTTGGTTAATAATGAGAAAAAAATGTCTGGAAGGAATTACCGTAAAATGTGGAATTTGTTTACAACCCTTACGTGTGTTACCCTATCGAAAGCCTTTAGTAGATCGGTCATCGATAAACACACCTGCCTACTGAGAGTTTAGTGCTATCATTAAATGCGTCTGGCGTGATCATTCAAAAAAATGAAAACCAAACTGTTATCATTATTTTCGCTTAAATATTATAGTTTGAGTGTTTATTCTTTACAATCCTCCCGTAAACTTTTCCACATGACGTTTTAATAAAATCGGTACCATATATTTTTATGTAATCTTACGTAAATATTTGTAGGATTATTAATAAGACATCTAGGGAAAAAATCTATTCACTGTTGAAAAGGCGAAACGGTATTTACTTAATATACTGATGGGTTCTTGATTTGAAACCCAAATTTTTCAGTAAAATCAATGTTATCAAAATCAAATATTTCATAATATTATACCTGCATAACAGTACATAACCACATCGATTGTTATCTGAAGCATTCTTATAGTAGAAATTTATTTTCTAGGGGAATTTGGCACATACCAATGTTGGCAATTCATCTTCCACATCTTGGCAGCTGTCACTGCAGGTATGCACATGCTGTCCCTCACCACAGTAGCCGCGGTTCCCGAACACAGGTGAGCTTCTATAGGTAATATGTTTTATAGTAGAGTGCGTTTACTTTCTGGGCTAGAATCGCTTTCGTTAAAGTGAGACTAGAAATTATTCCCTTGTAACCAGAGACAAGGACTTCTAGGCAGTAGGCATTCCTAGACGACAATGCCCGCCACGTTCTTCCTTACGAATTACCTATATCAAAGTGGTTAACAAACACCACCTTCATTTTTTTTTTTCAACCAAGTATTTACTAACGCGTCTTCTTTATTAGTTTGTCTGGCACAACTAATTATAATTGAAAATAAAAAAAAGCTGCTAACCTAGGGTAGCCCAGAATTCATAGTAGGTATATTATAGCAGCCTTTTCGTGTAAAACATATCTTTGCATAAAAATTCATAATTTTACGATTAAATTGAATTTATATGGAGCTTTTTATTATCTGTGTAGCGTTTATTTGATAAGGAATTAAATTAGATTCAACTAAGAAGGTAGGCTACATAAAACAAGCGTGTTAAATTGGAAATGTTTATTACATAATATGATAAGTTTGGGATGAACAAATCACAATAATGAGCCCGCTACTAATACGCGTCGTATAAACAAGAAAACGCGGGAAGTGGCGGAGCTTGTAAAACATGCAGTTGTATGTACGACTACATGTAAAACCACTAGCGCACAGAAAACATTGGCGCCAGTGAGTAATCCACGTACCAGGCGACATGCCGGTAACGTAGGAATCTACAATTTACTATGTAGGTAATTACCTACTTACATACTTATGTTATGTAAGTAGCCACCTACATTGCTCCCCCTGAAGAATGAACATTAAAAATAATAAATGTTATTATTGTATACACCTTTAAACATTAAAAATATGTATAAGCAATTAAAAACTACTATACCCTTAGTACTTATTGCACAAATTGTATGTATTTAATGATAATATTAATATGATCTAATAAAAATTCTTAATCCTCCTTTAAATAACCTTTAAACATTATACAAACAGTTAAAATTTGGTATGTGATTTATCAGAGTTTTTCTTTTACATTTTCAAATTTAAATTAGGTATACAGTTGCATATATTGTATGTATCTACTAAATTATAAAAATATGATCTTATAAATTATAATAAGTTTAATTCTATGTATGTACTCTGTTGATATTTTAAAAGGTAGGAAACAAAATATTTTTATACTGCACAATGAACAACCATCTTTTTATTGAAGAAAATAGAAAACAAAAGTCAAATGAAAAGAACACTTCCAAATTCAAATCAAATTATACATATAAACAAAACAGTGTTGCCAATATTTAAATTTATTTAGATTGATTTCCCAACACTCCCCCGCAATCGAATATATGTGTATGTATGAAAAACAAAAAGATTTAATCACTCATTCCAAGATTTTTTAAACACTTGTAATGTTTCTGTTTATTCACTCCTTTAGTAAGAAAATCAGCTGGCATTTCCTCCGTGCTCATGTAGGATAATTTTATCTTCCCATCCTCGACTTGTTCTCTAATGAAGTGGTACTTTATATCTACATGCTTGATTCTATTGTGGAAAACGGTATTCTCAGCTATTCTTATGGCGCTTTGATTATCATTATATAGATTTATTGAGCTCTCTTCTTTATTCAATATTTCAGCCAATAATCTCTGTAAGTAAATTGCTTCCTTGGATGTTTCCGATAAGGCCACATACTCTGATTCGGTAGATGAATGACATACGCTCTTCTGTTTTCTGCTCATCCATGAAATTGGGCTGTTTGCATATACAAAAGCATAACCAGTAAACGAATGTCTATCTATATTATTAGCATAATCTGCATCTGAATATCCTTCTAATGGTTTGTTAGTCTTCCTATAACACAGGGAATAATTAATAGTTCCTTTCAAGTATCGCAGTACTCTCTTGGCTATTTTCCAATGTACATCTGTATGGTTATTATTAAATTGTGATAAATAAGATGTAATATATGCAATATCTGGTCTACTTTTAACGGACAAATACATCAACATGCCAATCAATGACTGATAGGGTACATTTGATAATTTTTGTCCCTGACTTTTCATTAAACTTATATCCACAGGCGTCGAGACTGGTTTACAATTTTCCATGCCAAATCTTTTTAATATTTCATATATGTAGTGCTTTTGATCAATTCTAATTTCATTTGTATTATTCCTTGTAAAATTCAATCCAATAGCATGTTTAATTTCTCCCAAATCTTTAACTTGAAAATTTCTTTTTAATTCATATTTTAATCTTTCTTTCAACTCATTACTGTTGGTAAAAATGAGTATGTCATCGACATAAACTGTTACATAAATCACCTTATCTTGGACTCTTTTACTAAATAAACAGGGTTCATGTTTTGATTGAACATAATTTTCTTTACTAAAAAAAATTTTTCATTGTTATGTTCCATACCCTTGAAGCTTGTTTTAAACCATAGATGGATTTCTTCAAAAAACAAACATCATTTCCATTTTTGAAATATTCTGGTTGCTCCATAAAAATGGTTTCACTCAGTGATCCATTTAAAAAGGCTGTTTCGACATCCAAGTGGTCAATGCTCATATTACAATTAGCTGCTAATGCAATCAACAATCTAATAGTGGAGTCTCTGACAACGGGTGAAAAAGTTTCATTATAATCAATACCATATGTCTGTGTAAAACCCTTTGCCACTAATCTTGCTTTGTATTTTAAAATGTCTCCTTTTGAATCTTTTTTTAATTTAAAAACCCACTTGCAAGGTATAACTTTTTGTTCATCCTTTCGTTCTACTAATTCCCAAGTATCATTTTTCATAAGGCACTTGTACTCTTCTTGCATGGCCTTAACCCAATTATCTTTGTCATTTCTAGATAAAGCCTCTTCTACAGTTAGAGGTTCACTCGATAATTTTGATTCTACTTTATAAAGTACATAATCATTATAGTTTTTATTCTTGCGCTCTCGTTTTGGATATTTGTGTTGCTGACTACTCGTAGATGGGTCGTCATGTCTAAATTCTGCTTCATTCAGGTTGGTATCTAGAGATGTAGATATATCAGGGTCAATTTCCTGATCTGATACGTCATCTTCTTCACCTGATTCACAGTCTTCTTCTGATTCATCATCTTTTGTGGATGAATCCTGTGAATCTACAACATCCTCATTACGGGTTGCATTATCATCATACAATTTTTCAAATCCAGTAGAAATGTTACGATCTCCAGAAACTTTTTCCTTTGAAGAATGATCATTTTTATTACTATCCTCCTTATTACTAGAGAGATTTTCTTCCACAAAAGTGACATCTCTTCCATGCACTATTTTTCTAGGATATATTATATCTCTAAATTTATATGCCTTTTTATTTTCACTGTATCCAACAAAAATATATTCTTTGGTCTTAGAATCCCACTTCTTACGTTCTTCTTTAGGAACATGTAGCAAAGCTCTACATCCAAATACTCTTAAATGTGAAAGATTTGGACGAATGCCTGTCCATTTTTCTTGTGGTGTCGTCTTATATAATGATCTATGAGGGGATCTGTTTTTAATATATACAGCAGTTCTTACTGCATCTTCCCAAAATGCTTGTGATAATTTAGCTCCGTGGAGCATAGATCTTGCCTTTTCTATTATACTCCGATTGGTCCTTTCCGCCAGACCATTCTGCTCAGGAGTCCTCGGTATACTTGTCTGGTGTTGTATACCCTCACATTTTAATAAATTCTCAAATTTATAGTTAACATATTCGGTGCCATTGTCTGTTCGGAGAATCTTGATTTTTCTATCCATTTGTTTCTCAACAAAAGCTTTAAATTCTATGAATTTATCCAATACCTCATCTTTTGATTTAATGAAGCAGGCAAAAATCATTCTTGAAAAGTCATCAATAAATAATAACATGTACTTGTTACCTTCAAAAGATTCAACGCTAAAAGGTCCACACAAGTCTGAGTGTATTAATTCTAATTTGTTTCTTGCTGCTTTATATGGTATATTTTTAAAAGGCTGTCTAGATTGTTTTCCAGCATGACATGCTGTACATATATCTTTATCTTCACCAGGTGTAAAATCCAAACCATCTGCCATACCATTTGATAGTAAGTTCATACCATATCGACATAGATGTCCAAGTCTACTATGCCACAATCTTTGCTTATTTATGTTATAGGCATTATACACCTTTTCACTATCATTCACACTGAATTTGTATAGCCCATTATGCAGGGGTGCTTTTAATATAACATTTCCTGTAACTTTTGTTTCGTTTGACATAATATGAGCTCCATCTTTATTAAATAATACTTTAAAACCTTTGGAAATACATTTAGACACTGATAAAATATTGGCGTTTACTTCTGGAACATACAGAACATCACTTATTGACTTTATCTCACTGTTAGACTTTGAAACAGGTACATCACCTTTTCCTGTACTAAATATTTTCTGGTTATTAGCCACTGTTATTTCTAGATTATCTGTTGATGTGAAATTCTTTAATAAACTTTTATTTGATGTCATATGAGCAGTCGCTCCAGAATCCACATACCATAAATCAGATATTTCTTTATAAGTATTCGTATATAATGATGTTTCACCTTTTTTATTATTATTTTTCTTAAGAAGAGGACAATCTGGCCGTTTGTGCCCCTTACGTTGACAATTAAAACAGATTATTTCTTTTTTCTTGAATCTGTCATTCCTTTTATTGAATGTATTTGACGAGAACACTTTTTCATTATTGTTACTTTGATTTTCTCTGCCCATATCATTAATCAATTTATTTTTAATAATTTCTGTCGTGATTTTTACATCTGAACTTTCTAGAGCTAAAATCATGGGATCGTACCTTTCAGTCAGCCCACCAAGTATTATTGCGGCCAAATCTTCATCTGGAATAACTTTACCTATATCTGAAAGCTTTTGTGCTGTTGACATGATGGCTGTGAGATATTCTTCAATGCTTTTAAAATCCTTTAAATTAAAACGGTATAATTTCCTTTGTAGGTGTAGCTTCGAGCCCATACCACTATCTTCATAGGCGCCTTTTAATTTGTCCCATGCTGCTTTTGCATTTTCGCAATTGTGTATATGTGGAATAGCGGATTGTCCTAATGTAAGACAAATCTTTGCTAGAGCTCTTTCATCTTTTCGATTTTTAGTAATTTCATCAGTTTTATCACTTTCTGGATAACCATTTACTGCTTCCCACAAGTTACAATCTATCAAATATGCTTTCATGCGAAACTTCCATGTTGCATAATCTTCTTTTCCATTTAACACTTTTAATGTAAATCCACTTACTGGGTCCATGACCTGTTGATATTTTAAAAGGTAGGAAACAAAATATTTTTATACTGCACAATGAACAACCATCTTTTTATTGAAGAAAATAGAAAACAAAAGTCAAATGAAAAGAACACTTCCAAATTCAAATCAAATTATACATATAAACAAAACAGTGTTGCCAATATTTAAATTTATTTAGATTGATTTCCCAACATACTCGAATAAGAATGACAACCTTTCAATTCACATTAAAAATTTTAAAAAATTTAATAAAAATAATATCTTATTTTAATTTTTAAACGATGTGAGTTAATTTCTTGGTTACTTCTCACTGGTATCGTTTAGGTTGTTGTACTGCCCTTCCTGAACGAGTTTTTAAAGTTGATGTCTGTGTTGAAAATTGTACTTTTTTTGTCTTTTTCAATAGGTCAGCGTTTTGTTCTGTCTGTATTTTTGTTTGAATTGATGTTGGTTGTGTAGTAACATTTGTAGTCTCGTCATTTGTGTTTGTTTGCATTAAAAATGCTGGTTTTAGCCTATCAATAGTAATATTAACGTCTTTATTGTCAAGGTCTATTTTATAGAACTTTTCGTTGCGCTCTAGAACTTTAAAAGGTCCTTTGTATGGTGCTGTCAGAGATCTTTTAACTTCGTTTCTGATAAAAACATGTGTGCATGTTTTTAATTGTGGGTGAAAAAAAGTTTGTCTGTTACTGCTATGTGAACTCGTGGTCAGCTTTAAGTCCTTAAAAGAATCTATCAACTGTCTTGTATAGTCAGAATGGTTTATGTTAGTCGTAGATGTTGTAAAATAGTCTCCGGGCAGGTTAATAGTCTTGCCGTAAGTCATCTGTGCTGGGCTGTAGTCATTTTCTTTTGGGACTGATCTCATTCCCAAAAGAATCAACGGTAGATGATTATACCAATTGGCGTTATCGCTGCATTTGGCCATTATTACTGCTTTCAGTGTTCTATGCAGTCTTTCAATTTTTCCGTTGCATCTCGGAGTGTAAGCTGTTGTCCTCGTTTTCGTTATTCCAAGTAGATGAGCAAGTTGGTTGAATAGATTAGACTCAAACTGGCGTCCTTGATCTGTTGTTATTTTGGACGGTACACCAAACCTCGCTATCCAGCTTGTGACTAATGCTTTAGCTACCGTTTCGGCCGTCATATCTCTGGTTGGAATAACCTCTGGCCATGATGTTGCTCGATCAATGAATGTTATGCAGTATCTATTTTCTTCTGATGGTGGTAATGGGCCTATAATATCAATATGGACATGTTCGAATCTTTCTGATACATGGTAGTCTGCTAGCGGTGAAATTGTGTGACGGTGAACTTTTGCTTTTTGGCAGCTGACACATTGTTTTACCCAACTATTTACATATTTGTTCATGTTGGTCCATACATATCGCTGTCTCATTAACTTACTTGTTGATTTTGCGCCCATATGACAAGTATTGTGAACTGTATTGTATGCACTCTTCCTGTATTTTTCTGGTAGGTACACTCTTGCTTGATTTGTTGACACATCAAAAATAAGTTGATTATTCGTATTTGGCATTTTTATAGTTTTGAATTTCAAGTTTTTGTTATTTTTCATCAATTCGGTTAACTCTTCATCTTTTAACTGATCTTTAAACAGTTCATCGTCGTCAAAATTATGCGTAACGTTTATTTCTGCTAGCCTTGACAATGTGTCAGCCACGATGTTGGTTTCACCCTTGATGTGTTGTATTTGGGTTGTAAACTGTGATATAAAATCTAACTGTCTTAATCTTCGTGGTGTGTCAGATGGTGTCACCTTTTTACTTAATGCGTATGTTAATGGTTTATGATCAGTTAAAACGGTGAGCTCTCTTCCTTCAATAAGATACCGAAAATGTTTTATTGCGAGATATATTGCTGTCAATTCTCTATCATACGTACTATAGATTTGTTGAGCGTCGCTAAATTTCTTCGAAAAAAATCCTAATGGCTTCCATTCATTCATATCCCATTGTTGTAAAACGGCTCCTGCGCAGGTTCCTGAAGCATCGGTCATGGAGAGATAAGGGTACGTTTGTGACTGGGTGCGAAAGTGTAACGGCTTTTTTCAAACCATTCTTACACATTTCAAATGAATCTGTCGATGTTGCTGTCCATTGTATTGGCGTTTTATCTTTTTTCTTTGAATTATGAAGATATGCATTCAACTCTTTTTGATGATATGCTGCATTCTTTATCGAACTCCCATAAAAATTTACCATACCCAGAAATCTTCGCAACTGTTCAATATTTTCTGGTCTAGGAAAATTTATCATGTTTTCAACTTTTTCCTCACTTGGTTTGATACCATTTTTATCGATATGATAACCTAAAAGATGAATTTTTTCTTCGCCGAAATTGCACTTGTCCACATTGATGGTTAGCCCATACTCGTCTAGTCTTTTCAGAATTTGATGGAGATGATTTGTATGTTCTTCTTTATTGGCTGAAGCGATCAAAATGTCATCCAGGTATGCAAAAACAAAGTTAAATTCTCGCAGTATTGAGTCTAAAAATCGTTGAAAAGTTTGAGCTGCACAACGTAGACCAAAGTTCATTTTTGAGAATTCAAAAAGCCCGAAAGGAGTTATAATTGCTGTTTTTGGTATATCTTCCTCGGCAATTGGTATATTGTGATAAGCACGTCTAAGGTCTATCTTTGAAAATATTTTTTTATCGGCTGTAATCATTGTAAAATCTGTCAGACGTGGTAATGGATATCTATCAGGAGTTGTGATGGCATTCAATCGCCTGTAGTCTCCGCAAGGTCTAATTTCTCCAGATTTCTTCATATATTATGTTTAGTTGTGTTTTTAAAGTTTTCCGATCGTAGTAAATCTGGGTAGTGAGTTGCCAGTAAGTTATGATATATGTCGTTAGAGTCGATCAGTTTTACTGTAGGTGCTGAAACGTGCGTAACATGAGTAATGGTTGACATGTTTGTAAGTTCGTCAATAAGCCGCTTGCCATGTAGGTCTATTAGCAATTTATTGTTTTTAAGGAAATCAGCACCAATAATCGAATGTTTAACGTTTGCTATGATAAATGTCCATGTGTATGGTCGGCGTAGTCCCAAATTTAAGGTTAATGTACGCGTCCCATATGTATCAATTTTAGTAGCATTTGCAGCGTAAAGAGTGTATTTTTCGTCCTTATGTTGTTTCTCTCGGTTGTTCCTGGGTGGAATTACCGAAACATCGGCCCCTGTGTCCACAAGAAACTTTTGGTTTGTAACTTTATCAAACACTTCTAATCGGGATGTGCTATCGACATCGCTTATCCCGTTTGCAGATGTCGCATTTAGTTTTCCGCCTCGTAAGAGCAAGGTTTTACACATTTATTTGCCTTTTTTCCGAATTTAAAGTGGTACCAACAATTTTCCCGTGTAGTCTGTTGATTTCTACTATTACTTCGTTCTCGAGAGCGATCTCTGAAAGGGTTTCTTCCAGGTCGATATCTGGGCTGTGTTTGATTTTCTATTGCCTCTAACTTAAGGCTTAGTGCTGCTATTTGTTTCGTTAATGATTCCATTGTACTAGATTTAATTTCACCAACCTAAGAATTATTCCTCCTGTTTGAGTCCGTAATTTTATCTGCAATCGTGGCCATCTTCATCTTATCCAAGTCTTCGCCATCACAGACTGATAACACTGTTCTGACTGTTTGAGGTAAGCGTCCCATCCAAAGTATTTTTAAGGTCTCATCATTTATTTTGCCTCCAGCTAGGTCTTTCATGCG
The DNA here is from genome assembly GCA_963576905.1 of Mystacides longicornis. Lineage (NCBI taxonomy): Eukaryota > Metazoa > Arthropoda > Insecta > Trichoptera > Leptoceridae > Mystacides > Mystacides longicornis. Next base: position 11,554,065 of record OY756436.1, read on the forward strand.
TCTCAACAGATGAGACGGTTGTTGATCTCCTAGTTCCACTTCCTCTAAAAGTTTTTGTAATCTCCTCGTCTCTGACTCTTCGTAAACCTGAAGTAGTCTGCTCTTAACTGCTTCATACTTCTGTTTTTCTGGTGGTTTTTGAAGAATATCTGTTATTTGCATTAGCTCATCTTTCCCTAGCTTTGCGATTATAAGATAATATTTTGATTCGTTACTTTCTTTTTGAGGTTGTAAGATGGCCTCGAACTGATGAAACCACAAGCGAGGTTGATCTCGCCAGAAATCGGGTATCTTTGAGCCCAAGGAAATCGCGGGCACTATTTTCAGACATATTTTCTTCGGTGTTCAACATTTTAAAAGGCTGTTTCACTTAAATTTAATTTAACCACACAAAAGAAAAAATATATTCACAAAAAACTTATAACTGATTTGAAAATTAGTTAAATTGGAAATGTTTATTAAATAATATGATAAGTTTGTGATGAACAAATCACAATAATGAGCCCGCTACTAATACGCGTCGTATAAACAAGAAAACGCGGGAAGTGGTGGAGCTTGTAAAACATGCAGTTGTATGTACGACTACATGTAAAACCACTAGCGCACAGAAAACATTGGCGCCAGTGAGTAATCCACGTACCAGGCGACATGCAGGTAACGTAGGAATCTACAATTTACTATGTAGGTAATTACCTACTTACATACTTATGTTATGTAAGTAGCCACCTACATTTGCTTTAGAACTACATATTCAATATTAATCGGTACTTTAAGGGGGACCCACTGAAGTTACGGACCTCAAATTTTACGTGCTTGTGTAGGAGCATAAGACCAACCCGTATACCAAATTTTATGAAAATCGAAGAATTTTTTTTAGCCCTTTTTCTACAACAAGTGAAATTTTCTTTGGATACTTTAAGAGGGTTCCCCTGAAGGTACAGATCTCAACATTTTACTGACTCATCTACATCGAGGGGCTAACCGTTCTACCAAATTTCAATCAAATCGGATAAGAATTACTATGAGTTATGGGTGCGCACACATTTTTGGCGTACGCGTACGGGTACGGGGAAATTAAAAAAATTTTTTTTTGCATTTTTGGAATCTACACCCTCGAAAACGTCAAGAAAATTAATTTCAGCGAAATCTATTTTTTTTTGAAATCCGATCACAAGACTCATGTATATTCCATATACTATGAGTAATAAAAATGAAAGAGTCTTGTATAGTTCTATCACAAAATTGCAAAAAAAAAATTTATTTTACTAGACTATCACCAAGCACCTTCTGCCCAATACATCGAAGATATAATTATAATTGTGTTTCAGCTAACTTCCCGATTAGCTTGAGGTTAAGTTATTCGATCTTGAGATTAGTATAGGCACGTTAGGGTAGAATAGCAGGTTTGAATCCTGTTGGAATGTTGGAAATAAGTAATTTAAAATTTAGCAGTTAAGTAAATGATAGAAAACCCAACATACTGATTCGACCTTGGCATTTTTATGAATGAATATTTTTGAGACTTTTGTATATAAATATCATAGGTAACAAGAAGTTAAAAACACAACATAGGTACTAATTAAGATTTTGTTTTTCAGATGTGCAATTGCCGGAGTCGATACAGTAAATGAAACAGCTCCATGGAATTCTTCAGCAATATTGGCAGCTATACCAAAAAACGCTAAAGGAGCTTTAGAATCATGTTACATGTACGGAGAGAACAACGAAAGCGTTCAATGTAGCTCTTTTGTTTATGACGACACCTATTACAAGACATCTAGAGCTATAGAATGGAATTTTGTGTGCGACAGACGATGGATGGGCGCTCTCGCCCAATGCATGTACATGTTGGGTGTCTTCACCGGTGCAGTGGTGCTAGGAGGACTTGCTGACAAAGTCGGAAGGAAAGCTATCTTCTGTTGGTCCGCCATATTGCAGCTAATACTAGGTGTCGGAGTTGCTTTCGTGCCAGAATACGGAACATTCTTATTTATTAGATTTCTTTACGGCATATTTGGCTCAGCTGGTTCATACATCACTGGTTTCGTTTTAACCATGGAACTTGTAGGGCCAAGCAGAAGAACTGCATGCGGGATAGCCTTTCAAGCTGCATTCGCCGGAGGTATCATGTTAGTTGCAGGCTGGGGAGCTCTGATAAAAGATAGAGTGCTCCTGCAAGTTGTTTATGGACTTCACGGTGTATTGCTGATACCTCATTGGTGGCTGATGGACGAATCTCCTAGATGGCTGTGGGCTCAAGGAAGAACGAAAGAAGCAATCAAAATAGTTGACAAAGCATTGAAAATAAATAAAACTGGGCAATCTATTGACCAAGCTCATTTTCTTTCTCAAGGCAAAAGTATGGTTGACAAGAAGGAAGCACCAGCAACTACGTTAGATCTTTTTAAAACTCCTAATTTAAGAAACAAGACCCTCAATGTCTGTTTGAACTGGTTTGCAAATTCTCTTGTCTATTACGGTCTTTCTTTAAATGCCGGAAAGTTGTATGGCAATCCATTCTTTTTGTTGTTCATTATTGGTTTAGTAGAATTTCCCAGCTATGTGGCCTGTGTTTATCTCATGGACAGATGGGGCAGAAGATCTCTGACTAGCTTCTGCATGTTAGCGGGAGGGTTGTGTTGCATTATCGCAGCTAACTTAAGTCAAGGCAGCACAGAAGCCACCACAATTGTCATGTTTGGCAAACTCTTCATAGCGGGCTCATTTGCAATTATTTATAATTATTCGGCTGAACTTTTCCCAACGGTTGTTCGCAATTCAGCAATGGGTCTGGGCTCAATGAGTGCCAGGTTGTCTGGAGCCTTGACACCCATGATCACTTTATTAGATACTTTAAACCCCACCATCCCCGCCATAATATTTGGTGTAATATCGATAATTTCGGGAGTACTCACACTTTTGTTGCCGGAAACAATGGGACAACCCATGCCCCAATCGTTAGCTGATGGAGAAGAATTTGGCAAAGGTGAAAACTTCTTCACATCCTGCGCGGGTAAGAAGAAAACTCACGCAATACCAGATCCAGATCCCGAACTTCCAATGGAAAACTTAGAGCGGTAGTTATTAAAAAGTACAAATAAGAATCAGCCAGCAGAATACTTTAACATATCTAATATATTATTTGCATTTTATTTACATCAAACATTCATAATTTACATTCACAACAACATAGATATAAGTTCATAATATCTCGATGTTTTCATTAAACAATTTTATATATAATATTATATATTTTTAAAATTTAATAAAATGTTATATATTATATAACTCTTTGTAATAATTCAATATATTATCTATTAAACACATTATAGAAAAGAATTCATCTGAATATCAACCAATATAACATTTATATTTTGAATTATTTACAACAATCTCTTATGCAAACAATAGTTAGGAATCAATAAATTTAATCACTTACGTATATTATTATTCAACACATTAATTATTAAAATACGAATTAAATGTGTCTTACCATTACAAATATTATATTTTAAATTGGACAAGCATAAAGTATCATCAAAAATCCAACAATTCATAATTGAAATTATAAAACTATATCAAATCATAAACTTACTCATTTCCATAATGGGTAATTAATAGTGCACTCATTACTTCAGATGAATTTGAAAAAAAAACTCCAGACCAATGAAAACTATCTAGCTAAGAAATTAATTGGATAGCAATAAATAAAGAGTTTTCAAGATTACAAAAGAATATTAAATTTGTTCAAACAATTATATTTTTGATATCTTTAAATTGATATAGTTTCACAACCCCAATATTGCGGTAAAAAAATAAATATATTACGCATATTAGGCTGACTGTCCACGGCAGCGTAGCGTATGCAGCGTGTACTCGTATTTTGCTGCATGGCGGCTAGCGTACGCGCAGCTCATTGTGTTATACGAGTATGTGCAGCTGTAAGCAATCTTATACCATGCAGCAACATACGAGTACGCGCTGAATACGCTACGCTGCCGTGGACAGTCAGCCTTAATCTAAATTATGTAAATCTAAAAATACACCTAGGAGCTATTTATAGTAAAATTAACTATTCACACTCATGACAAATTTTGAACAGAGGAGCCTCATTAATCTGTGAGAGTTAATACCATTCAAATATGACTAAACCATCTCACCACATACTTGGGATGCTGTCAATGGGAGATTTTTTGACTGAATGTTCTTACATCAGATAACAGCCTTTTATACACGTTTGCCTACAAACAAACTCCCGTGCAATCATTCAACATTTACTAGATAAAAATTTATAAACAACTGCTAACTAAAAAAATAAAGGAATCTGAGTAATCATCTACAGGCAAATTGTGTAAGCTAGTAAAAAATTAAGGGCAATTTATACAACAATCAGTAATTTTGAATATCACCTGAACGTGTAACAAAATTTTGAATATAGATTAAACTTTAGATTCAAATTAAAAAAAAAAAGAATAACTTGCATCACCATAATATTTTTTCGTTTCATAATATAATATGTATAAATTCAACCCTACAAAAATATATTATTAATGCTATTAAATACATAACAAATCACATACTTTTTCTTCTTCTTATAATATGAATAAGAGCTGGTTTAAAATTTAAATTATTTGAATTTGTGTTGGTGTTGTTGCAATATAAAAATTTGGTCAAATTCAAGAAATAGGAAAATGATATACAAAGGGTAACAACAAATTATCGCCTAATTAAAAAAGAAAATATTCAGTAGCCAGTTCCAACCTTGACTTTTGCCCAAATGCAAAATTTTCAAAGCAAATTTAAGTATTACCGTATTTGAAAATTTGGCATTAGCTGCAAGTGAATAATACTTAAATAAGAGCAAGGTATCTTAAGAACTACATAATTTAAACAATTTCTTTCAACAGAAGAAGCGGAGGAGTGAATTAATAATATTGGCAAGCACATAGCAGTGAAAAGGGTGGTAGATAATCAGTAGAAGGAAAACCAATATTAGTTGTAAGAATAAAAAGATCTTATAGCGAAATAGTCTTAACTAGATACATAATATTATTATGTTCACTTCCATGGTAATTTATGAATCTTGGCATAAAAAAACAACATGGCAATCCTGGTCCACAGAATAACATTTAAAAATGGAAAAACTTTTATAGGTATTTATAAAATTGAGAACACAATTAAGAAATATTTATGATTATAATATTATTGACATGCAGAAAATTTGGCTAATTTATATAAAAATTCTAAAATATAACTATAAACAAAATACATAAAATTTCCTGTACATGGCTAAGGTCACATCTTATATAACTGGCCCAACCTATTCAAAAGAAATTGAACATTCCAAATTCAAACTCTGCTCATTTCAAAGAGAAAAGAAATCAAAGTAGGCTGCAATAAAACATTTTACCCTTGATGGTGATAATAAAATTTAAAAAAGGTTTGTGAATAATTAAATAGTAAGGGAAGCGATGTTCCAATGGTGAAGATACACATTTGACAATAGCGTGAGTGAACACAACCATGTTCGTATAGCATTTTTGTGACCTACACCTTTTTTATTTATGAAAATTGATGAAGACTAGTTCTGTTAATCATCAGTGTGGTTCACTAAATGAAGGAACTCACAAGTAGATGTACACTTAACCTTCTATGTTTGTAAACAAAAACCTGCTCAAGCAAATAATAAAAGTAATTGACACACATGTATATAATAATAATATTTGAGTGAAATAAATATTAATGAAAAAAATATAACCTAGGGTTTGGGAATTGAGTGTACAACAATAGCTGGTTGTTGTCCAATAGGAGGAAGTAACTCGTGACATTCGCCTGGGGACAACGCAGCCAAGGCTGCTAGCAAATCATGGTTGACCAATGGTTCATGTTCCGGTCTAGGCTCCCAGCCCACTGGTGGACTAGATGGTGGTGATATTAGGAACTGTTTCACAGGTGGAGGCAGCTCTAAATTCATAGCAGACACTGGAGTGACAGGTTGAGCAAAATAACAACAAATAGGGCCCTTCTCAAAGGGAAATTGGTGTAGCTGTATTCTAGCTTGAGCAGCAGCAGTCGGATGTTCATAGTTTACTCTCAATCTTCTAAAGCTTCTAAGCCATTGAAAAGTTACATTGGAAGAGAATTGCTTAAACAAATCTTCCATATCAGCCTTGAGTTGATCATTATTAAAAACATCGCTATGTATATTAGTAACTATGATAGATTTGGGCAAATCTTCTAGTGGATCTTCGGAAGGGTCCTCTTCAATCAGATCTAGTTGCCCCAAATTTGGATGCACATTTGGCAGACCATCCGCCTCGTTTATGTACACTTCCTCATCTTGAAGGCCATCGTCGAAATGTTCTGAATCTGCCATGATTCCAGAACACTTCGATTTCAGCACATATCGATTTTTGCAATATAAATGAAATGTACTTTTCACACACCGCGAATACAACTGTGCACTTTACGTGAGCACTATTTTTCACCGATCTCTTTTAATAATCAACAGACCTTTACAAAAAACAAAACAATTAACTTCTTTTAAAACAACCGAATCACTCGAAACATCAAGAAAACACCAGAAAACACTTTTATTTTTGTCAAAAATGTTACTCAGCATAGCAGTAATAATAATTATAATGTTGGCTAATCTGAAAACCCGTGACGCAAGTATGATGTTGCTAGTATTAAATCATTATTTCAAATCTAAAACCAATATTTTTTTAAGAAGTATGTAACGAGATAATAAAAAAAAACTCAATTTTGTTTTAAAATAATATGATATTTGTGATAAATGTCGCAAAAAGGAGTTTGAAAAACATACTAGGCAAAGCAGAAAATAAATATATATTTTTTTAATTTGATTACGGAGATTATGTGATATGTGCATTCTAATAGTTTTATTTGCCGTTCAATTAAAAAGTTTTAAAGGTACATTTATTTACCAAACCAAGAATAAGGATAATCTTCATACTGCGTTGAAGAGTGTTAGTAGGCAGTCAGACTGGGAACAAACAGTGACAAACAGGCCTGAGTGGAGGAAGATCGTTGTCGCAAGTTATGCCTGCCACACACGCTCCGGTATACCTGTGCAGGCGGCCTGCGCAGGTATACCTCATAACGCCCACACACGCTCCGGTCTACCGTAAGGTAGACCTGCGCAGGCGACCGGAGTGCCGCCACACACGCTCCGGTGAACCTGTGAAAGAATTGATTTTCGATTCTTCTCCGGTCGCCTGCGCAGGTCTAAAAAACTGCACAGGTCTACCCCCACACACGCTCCGGTATACCTGAACAGGCCGCCTGCGCAGGCGACCTGTGCAGGTATACCGGAGCGTGTGTGGCCTACATTAGGGAACCGAGATGCAGAGAAGGAGAGGTCCAGACGAGGGAGCGGAATACCCGTGCTCGGAATGCGGCAAGATCTGTCTTTCGAGAATAGGCCTCTACAGCCACACATTGAAGACATAACAACTAGTCCTTTTTGTGCTCCTTATGCTCGACTCACGGGCAATGGGCATTAGGTTAAACCAATAATGAGTACAGATTAATGAATCAGCGAATACTTACGTCTTATTATGCTGGTAGAAATTTTGTAGATTCTTATATACGAGCATTGTGTTTCTTAAGTTCTTCATAAATATTCTTATTTTCTATTATTTTCTTGCATGACGTAATGTTAAAACTTCGATAATCTGCAAAAGGTTACACCACTTTAATCCAAGCAACACATAGAATAAATCATAGAGTACAGTAAAGATACATTATTATAGAGTATATTGTGTTCTGTGATTATTATTTTTACATAACGTCAAACAGGTGTCAAACTTTCAGCGTCCTTTCAGCGCTCGGTTACACTATTTTGAAAGTGTTGCTTTTACTGGTGTAGTATTACATTGCGTGAAAAAATAGGCGAGCTGTCTATAATATTTTTTTAGACCACCATTTAAATTAAAGAATATACTTAACACCTGGGTTTGAGGTTGATAGTTTTTGTGAGAGAAGCAAAGCTTCTTTGTCGAGGTTAGATATAATCGGCATTCCATTGGATTTAATATCATTACAATCACTTAGCAATAACTCCTGATTTAATAATGACCGAAGGTACTTTCTAAAATAATCCGTTTACTTTTTACATAATTGTTTTCTTTATAATATTTCATAGCCTCTTTGCTTTCAGAGGATGTTATTCGTAGAAGACTTCTTATTGATGGCGATGGCACAGGAGATGACAGACGACTTAATGTTCTTCTGAAAACTCTTATCAAATGGTGTAACTCGACTAATGACACGCCAGAAGAAAGGTAACTGCTGTTATAAGTGGGATCCTGATTTAAAATGTAATATAGCAAAAAAGAGGCGGTTGAAATCGTTAACATTTTATTTAAAATGTGAATTCTTCAATCGTAGATCGTTTTGTGTAGTTTTCCCATTTTTTGTATTTTCAAACAATAGTGGGTAAAAATGAGTTTTAGCGTCGTGAACATTTCTATTCGAATTATCCACAACTGTCATTTCTTATGACGTTTGGCGTTTCTATGGATTTTTATATAAAGGCATTTTTAATATAATATTGTATTACTTTGAATAAATTCGGGGGAAAACATGATGAGGTATGGGGGGCTCCGCCCCCCAAACCCCCCTTATAATTATAACCTAACCCAATTATATAAAATAATACAAAGCTTGCTAACGCTAACATAAAATTGAACACTAATACAATAAAAAATCTATGGAAACGACAAACGTCATAAGAAATGACAGTTGTGGATAATTCGAATAGAAATGTTCACGACGCTAAAACTCAAGTTTACCCAATAGTGTACATTTATAATAATACTAGAAGCTAAAATTGTTGTACAGCAATAATAGAGCAGGGTCTTTTATTGTTTAATTGCTTATAAATTGTATCTTAAGAGGTCCCAATTTTGCTGTAGTTTGACATTTTCTTCTTATAGAATAGATATAGAAACCATTGACCAACAGTCAAAATTTATAAGTATGAAAAATATTTTTCGTAGTGGGATTGATTTTGTAATTTTTTTGTAAAATATTTAATTTAAGGTTAGTGTTTTAACAATAAAAAATGAATTAATGCGATTGTAATATTTGATATGGTTAATCCAATTTTTTTTCTATTTTCAGTAAAGCGATACACGATCGAATGTTAGCTCAGTTGGCACAATGCGAGTTTGCAGTTACAAAATCACACTTATCATCACAAGTTATGGAGGCAGAATTGGAAAATTATGAAAAACTTTCGCACTCAATTGAGAAAGGAATTGAAAATGCAAAAAAGCATATTGAAAATAGTAAAGTAGAACTTAAAAAGGCCAAAACTGTTCGTAAAAACAGAATTGAATACGACGTGTTAGCCAAAGTGATCAGTCAGCAGCCAGATAGGAAAGAAACAGAAGAGATACTCGCCAAGAATAAGAAAGAACTGGAAAATTTAGAAGCTACAAAAATTTATTTAGAGAAAAGATTGGATCTAAGAAGAAAACAATTCCACGTTCTAATTTCAAGTATACATCAACTGCAGTCTCTGTTAGATGAAGAAAACTCTGATGAAATCTTAAATATATCTTTAGACGACATTGAAATTGAAGACAAGGATGGTGAAAAAATGGACATTTTATAATTATTTCTTTTTATTGTAACTATTACATTAAGAGTAAATCTGTTATTCAACTACATGACTGATCAATTGAATATTTTCCAATTCGGTGCATCCAAATTAAAATGTTATTTCTTTCAGCCATCTTAAATTTTAGTAATAAAAAACTCAATATTACAGTTTTATTTTGATTTTACTAGTTTTAGGAACATGTCTAATTGTCAAGGATATCCTTGTTCCTCTTTCCAGATTTTCACCGAGAGAGTAATTTCTGGAACACAAATTTAGATTATTCAAACTCTCTGTAACTTCATCACTTGTAATTTCTTCAATATGATGTAAGAAGTTGTGGTACATTTCTTCTTGAACAACCAAAAGACTTCTTCTTTCAAGCAACAAACTAAAGACAGGTTTTTCTTCCGATTTATTTTCTAAACTCTTCTCTCCATCTTTCTTAAAATGTATGACTGTATGGGATCCACATGTTATGGTTGTTATTGTTGGGTAGAAAAGTGATCCGTCAACATGAGGCATTATTCCTTGCCCAGAATGATATTCATTAATTAACACGTGGTTTGGGGAATTGCCGTTCATCAATTGTAAGCTGTCGATTTTGTTAACGTAGGTCGCAAGCCATTTGGGCATTTGTTCAGCTATCATGCCTTTGTGGTGGGGCAGTCCCCCCCAATTTTGCAACCTCCTGTTGAGCAGTTGGGTCCATTTGGGCTTGGGGGCAGCGTAAATGTTACGTATTATTCCATTTTCTTCATCCTCTGTTATAAAATTTGGAACATAATATACATGTGGTGGAACCTGGAACACAAAATATAAGATGACATATTCTGATGAATAATGTTTAAGAAATATTGAAACTTTTAAAAAGCAATGTTCTGTCATCATTTGAACGATAGAGGGGAAAAACACCCAAACACATGGCATTGACAAAGGTGAATTAATAGCCCCAGTGTCTAGGTATTGACAATCATTAGAAAATGTTTAAACAAATATAGCATATTTGTAAGTAATATTGTGTTTTTGTGCCATGTCAAAGGTCTAAACCATGTGTAATAAATGAGGGCCAACAGGTCGGTCGGTGTTCCCATGAAATAACGTACACATGACAGCTTTTTATGTTGTCCCACCAATCAACACTATCTTTGTCTTTCACAATACAAGCTTTGCTTTCTGTGAAAGGAGTCAAGTGTAGTTTTCACTTCGAGCTAGATTCATTTATAAAAATAAACTTTGAAGATGTTATACCTATATTTAAAAAAAAAATATTTCTAATAAAAAAGTCGTCAATTACTTAAGATGCTTTTTTAATTTTCAATAGTCAATCTATGTATTATAAAGCAGTGTTCCTCAAACTTAAGGTACACTAACCAAATTAAGAAATGTTAGTAAAGAAAAAAAGTTGTGTATTTAACATTTATTTAACGAGGAAGATAGACCCTCTCACACTGTGTTCCGCTAATTCGAAGCAGAGCTGAGGGATTTGGACATGGTGTGGGAGGAGGTCCCTTTATAAAACCATTATTAGGACTGTATTGGCATATGGATGTGAGAAACTGACTATGACAGTAAGGACGGCTGAAATGTTGGACATGTTTGAAAGGAAGGTACTCAGACGGATTTGTGGACCCGTAAAAGACGGAGAGAAGTTTGGTGCATACGACGCAATGACGAATTGCACACTATATTTCAGGTCCCTAACATCTCAACGCATATAAAACTTCTTAGATTGAGATGGGCTGGACATGTGCAAAGAATGGCAGAATCGCGGGTTCAAAAAATAATCCTGACAGGACATCCAGGGGGGAGAAGAAGGGTGGGCAGACCGAGACTGAGGTGGGAGGACGACGTGAAGAGAGACGCAGCGCAACTCTTGCAGGTGGACAATTGGAGAGGGCGGCTGGGGAAAGGGAGCTGTGGAGGCTAAAGTTACAGGAGGCCAAGCTTCGATTTGGGCTGTAGCGCCATTTAAGAAGAAGAAGTGGGAGGAGGTCATAAACATTGTGCAAGATCGAGCGGGGGTGTAAAAGGGAGAATTGATTGATTGATTTAACATTAAACTAAATATAAGATGAACATTTTTCTGTCACACCACAATCACTCTTCAAGTTGAGGAATTACTTTTCTAAGGACAACTTATCAGTTATCTAGCTAACTATAAATTACTACTTACTGAAGGACAAAAAAAGAAGTGGGGGGGGGGGGTAATCTTATAAATAAGAAAATAGTTTTGTACCACGCAAGAAAGTATACCGCAATATACAATATGTGCTATGTAATAGATATCTACCCAAAAAAATGTATACATTCTTTGTCCATGTCCACTCCCTAGTTGGAGCATATATTATATAAAAGTAATAATTGAATATGGATAAAATTGATTAAGATAATTATGGACAATTGGCATGAAACCTTGTCCATTTATTGAAACCTTGATAATAAAGTAAAAGTTGGTTATTGATTTTGTGATAAAACTTGCTACCTTGGCAACCCTTGACCAACAAAAACTACTTAAGATTTTAATACACTGACACACTTTCCATTTTCTTTCAAACAACACCAAAGAAAAGTCAAGACATTTGATGTTTTTAAAAAAAAAAAGAAGTGATAACTTACAATGAATTGGATAACATTATTATTTATAAAAAATGTTTTTTGAGTGCTTCCATTATTATTATTAAGTGATTAAAATGAGTTCAAATATTTTAATTAGTAGTAATTGCGGAGTGATTTGAGAAAAAATAAATGAATGAAACACATATGGGTAAGTTATTTAATAAAATGTTTCATTATATAGCTGATACTTATATCTAAAAATTTAATTTTATAAAGGAAATTGGGTCTGTGTGGCAAACGCATCAAATAATCTCTACACTCAAAAATTCTATGAATAATATGTATAGAATGCAACTATTTTTTTTTTACCCATCACGCCGTGTCCCGTAAGGGGTAGGCAGAGAGAACGGACCCCCACTCTTTTCTATCCAAGCATACTTCTTTCGCTTCTCCCACCGACATACCATTTCTCATACAGCTTCTCCTATTTCTTGGTCGCCCACGCTTTCTTACACCTTTCCTTTCAGCCTTATGAATTATCTTTGTCATTCTGTTTGCATCCATTCTTTCCACATGCCCAAACCATTTATAGTTGTATATTATTATATAAGAATATTTTCTTAGGAACGTTGTAGGGATTTTTTTGACGCATTTGCCCCACAGACGTAATTGCCTCAGTTGACCATACTATTATTTATTTATTTTTTTAATTATGATATATGCGTGCTTACAAAATAACTTAGAATTAATTATACTAAATTACTACGAGAAAACATAATTCTTCACCATTATTACACTATTTTTTCTTATTCTTTCCACCATAAAATTATTAAATCAAAACTCCCTTTGAACTCCACTCGGGAACATAGGGAGGAAACAAGAGCTCTCCATTGCGCTCGAACTTGTGCAATGCTTATGATACTCCTCCCACAGCATGTTTAACTGCCTCAGATCTGCCTCAAAGGAACGGAACACAGTATGAGAGGGTCTTCCACGTCTTCGAGAGTATAAAAGAATAATTTGTTTTTTTTTTTTTTCAAGAAACAGGGAGCGAAGACGGGTCGAGAGATAATAATTTGTTGAAAAATAAATACGATGTGTTGGAAAAAAACTACCGGCGTCTTTTAGGTGTGTAAAAATAGTACTTGTGTTTGTTCTTTCCATACACTTTTCATATTATTATGTTAGTCAATTGTAAAATGTGTTGTAGAGGTCACTACAGCGCTGACAGAAGCATTGGAGCATGCTATCAAGGGGGACCCCAATGAACTGGAAAAGACTCTGAACCACTGTATGGAAATTTACCCAGAATTATTTAGATTGCATATTAGAAAGCCACCACGTATTACTAATTTTAGAACAGCTTACAACACTTCAGGCAAGTCATAAGTTTATTAGAGGTCACCATGACTTTTACAATCCTAAGGCTTATATATTCTTTCCTTAGAATTTGGTAAAATGCAAACCCTCCCACTGATGCTGAACACGGATTTAAATCCCTTTCTTTTTAGCAATAGAGCTTTTATGTGAATAGTGTAGAAAGTATCATTTTTGTTTGGTCATTGGAACCAGATAAATTTTAAGACACTTTAGTTGTGGATAAATATAATCTTTGCACTAAATAAACTTTAAAGTATTGATATGTATTAACTTTGAGGAATTTAATCAAGCTTTTTTCACATTGACCACAGTATTATAAAAGTATGTTGTTATTCATAAATATCATGCATTTATGGTTTGATTTTAAAAAAGTTTCAGAAGAAGCAACTGATAATGGCGAACTGGACAACATTCAATTATATGAATATTTTAGTAAATTGCATAGAACTAACTTAAATAGCAAGGATGAGAGAACTTCGTCGGAAAGAGACAGTAGATCTCCTCGTTTGGTGGAGAAAAAGGAGAAAAGACAGACATCACCAGGAATAAGTTTTGTAAAACTCAATGACGATAAAAAAATCCCAGAGATATTTCAGGAGACTAGTTTTGAAGTTTTGAAAGAAAACAACGTTGGTGGTTATCCGCTAAATAACAATGTCAACATTATGTCTCTTTATCCTTCTAAACAAAGTGTTAGGAACATAAGTGATAATGATAGCTCATCCGTGGTCACCCCCACAATGGAGAGAGAAATTAGTTTTGTAAAGGATAATGCAGAGAAGTTATATACTGTTAAGCATCCAGAAAGTGATACAGACGGATCAATACAGTTGAGAAGAAGCAAATCAAGAAACAAAAATAAAATCAGTAAACATGATGCAAATACAGTAGTTGAAGAAGTTGTTTATGATGATGATTTTGAAAAAGTAATCTATAGTAATAATCAGCAAAAAAATACAGAAAACGACATTGGATTTTCTATCAAAATTATACCCGACTCTGCAACCTCGAATAAAAACAGTGCTAATGACGAAAATAAAACCTGTATAATTATTAACAAAACTTTTAACAGTAATCGAATAAATAATTCGCCATTAAATAATGAAATAACATTGAATAGTTCCACAGATCAGATATCCTTAAACGTTACTATTGCAAAACTGCACAGTTTGTCCTCAGGATTACACGAACAAACTAATATATTTCAACCCGGTCCAGTGTACAAAACGAGGAACAATACACCATTAACAAATTCAGCCATTCCATCTCCAAGAATTAATATCCATGAAACTGAAGAGCCAACCAAAATCGCTTTACTCAATTCCTACGGAGCAGTTCCCAACTCGAGATTATATGACGAAGCTTTTGATCAAATAAAAGATGATTATTTGAGCATAAAATATAATCTACTCAACGGATCCGTTAAACAAAAGTCTTTGATATTACAGTCTTTGCGACTGGTAAGTTTACATTATTTTTTATGAAATACTCTTATACATTTTTAAGGATTGTCATATAATTTGTGTATGAATTCTAGAATTTGATTCATACCCTAGCTATGGAGAGGTCGGGACTTTTAAAATTATATGTCGACAATGACATATTGAATATTCACAATGAACCTTTCCTGCTCGAAGCATTGATGCCTAAGGAAATAATTAACGGTTGGGATTTGCTTTTACAAGTAAGAAAATATGATAAACCATTGACATTTACATAGCAATAATTCATTTTAACAGATTTTGACATGTTTGCAACTGTTATTAAAATCAATAGATCATTAATTGGAATCTAAAGAGGTAGGCGCAGAGAAAGGACCTCCACTTGTTTCTATCCGGATATTTCCTGTGCGTCTTCCAATGATTTACCATTACTCTCACAGCTACTCTTGTTTCTTTTGCAACTGACCTGGCTTCCTTGAGGATTCAATCTGTTTAATAGATCCACAATTTTCCTTTTAGTCTTATATAATCTTTTCATTATTCTATAAGCACTCATTTTATAGTTTTTCTCTATACCAAACTTTTTGAAGCAATTTTTTATTATTTTTTTATTTTTTCAATCAATTTCTTACAATAGTTATATAATTTACATTTTATTCATTGTTACATATTCATATCATTATTAACAGTTTCTTCCTCTCTCATAAAACTCAGAAAGTTTGTTCAAAACCAATACTACTTACTTTACAGAATAAAAATCAAATTTCGATAGCTAGGTCCTAGCTGATTTCTAGGACCTATATTCTAAGATTTTAAAATTTCTACCTTGACTCAGATTGGACAGAAAAGTTTGAACTACTTGAGACATTGTGTTCAATCAGCTATAAGAATACCATCATAATATAAAAAAATTATGTAACATCAATTTTTTCTATGATTGTTTTTCAATAAATTATTTTCAAAATACAATGTTAATTGATTTTTAATGTTATATTTTTCATAATGCTTGAGTGTTGTAAAAAAATTTTTTTACTGTAAACTTTTTCAAATGTTTCAGCAAACAACTTTTAAGTTTTTGAATACTTTAAGTTCTATGTGGAAAGGTAGAGATTATCTATCCACAGATGAAAAAATTCTATTCCCTCTACTCAAGTATTTTAATGAGAAATTTTCTATGCAAGTTCCATCCGAAGCCATTTGTAAAGATATGTTGATAGCCACTTTCCACAAATTAAGTACCAGAGTTAATCTACAATCCGTCTTGGTCAACGCAGGTATCACTTTGTTACTACATATAATTCCTTTAGTTTATATTGATATTTTCTTTTACTTACAAAAGCTTTTTTTACTACTAATTATCCATGGGATATTTTACAAATAATGTGTTAAGATTTAAACTGTCTTTTTTTAGGTATTTCTGATAAAGTCTTATTTAGCCTACTTGAAAACAGGAATTCCATTACACCATACAGAGTCAGGCATACACTTGGTTTATTAATTAACTTATGTGTAAATAAACATGGCCGAAAATCACTTGAACCATTAGCCAATGAGGTTATTATACTACTGGCAACATTACTCAGCTCCAAAGAAAAAAAGATAGTCTCCAGCGCTGCCAGGTTACTGTATATTCTGATGGCTAATGAAAAGTTTCATAAAGAAATTAATAAAATGGAAATAACGAAAATTGTTGAAGAAGCAATGAAAGTAAGTTATTAATAAAAAATAATAAAACTTTTAGATTAGATTTATTTGCAAAGAAACCCTCAAACAGCAGGTAGAATCTGCTGGTTTCAGAAGGCCGTTAAAATACAATAAATATATTACAATTAACGTTATATATGAACATTCTACAAACATATTTATGCAATTCAATTAATTAGAGTTATTCAACTAGTTTTCCCGACAGATGTTGTCCTGTAGTCTTTTTTTTTACCCATCACGCTGTTTCCCGAAGGGGGTAGGCAGAGAGTATGGATTTCCACTCTGTCCTATCCAGACACACCTCTTTCGCTTCTTCCAAACGCATAACATTCCGCATACATGCTCTTCTATTCCTTTTGCTCCTGACTTAGCCCTCCTCTAACACTGAACCGATATGGTCGGACCATGTCATTCGAGGTCGGCCTCGTCTGCGTGCACCCATTCTTTCAGATTTATATATCCTTTTAGTCATTCTCTCCTCGTTCATTCTCTCTACATGCCCAAACCACCTTAACTTATTCACTTTCATTCTGGTCACTACGCTAACATCCACTCCACATTCCTTTCTAATATTATCATTCCTCACGTTATCAATCAGTCGCTTTCCGCATATCCTACGCAGTGATCTCATTTCCACAGCATTTATTCCAACTTCCAGATTTTTCGTCCATGTCCAAGTTTCACTACCATACATCATGGATGGAATCAGGATTGCATTGTCCATCAACTGTTTGGATTTTAGAGATACGTTACTATTTCTCATTAGAGGTCTAAGTGCACCGCCAACCCTTCTACCAGCCAGTTTCCTTCTTTCAATCTCCTTTTCACACCTGTCCTGTAGTCCTTACTAAGTATATTGATTTCAAATTTGTAATTTATACAAAAAATACATTTAAAATATGTTTGAATGTTAAAAAAATATTTCTGAAATCTTGAAAGTAATTTCATCAAAAATCTGCGTACCAATGTTTGGAAACTCAATGCTTGTCAAGTAAATAAAAATTGTGTTGTTATGGAATTTTTCACAGATGGCATTGTTGTCAGTAAATCCGTTCCATGCTAACTATTATATTTCATATTATTTGCTATCCATTTTTCGAATTTTTAATGATTACTCTGTTATCCGGAGTGGAGAAGAATCCAATAAACCAAGCATCATAAAAATCTGTTCAGCCGATCTCGAGTTATAAGTGTTCGCACTAACCCGACTTTCTTTTATATTATAGATGGTATCATGACTTATTTCAATTTTTTGTTCCATTTTTTACAGACAGCAAACAAACGAATAAAACTGCAGTTAGAAACACTGGTTACAGTAATGGAAAAATCCAAACCACACACTCAGTTGTATGACGCTGATTCGGAAGAATTATATTTGAAAAACATTGTGAGTACCTATACTAAAAGTATTTTTTTAATAGCAATAATGATGACGGTAAGTTACGGTTGCACCCCTATTGTGCATGCATTTAAATTTACACACGATTGGTATTTTATAGGAACCAGAAATAGATGAGCTAGAAGAAGAGGTAGAGATTGGTGAACCAGGAGTTGTAGCCACCCAGACAGGTATCATTTATTTGGTTTATTTATTTAAAACATGTATCCCATTATTAACACAAGGAAAGACGAAAAAGTCTCCTAGATTAGAGATTTAAAAACAATGGATTTTTTATGGGGACATTCGAAATCACTGTGCATTGCAGAACGCATTCAAAGATCCATCAACAAAATTCACCACATTTTATGTAACATTTTACAGATAATATTTTAAAAATTAAAGAGTGCTGTTTTTTATATATAATTTAATCTTGCAGTTAATTTTGGAACACCTATATTTACTTATTAAGAAGACTCTTCTTTTGTGTCATTTTAAATTGAGGTTTCTAACCATCTCTCTGGCAACTGTCGTCAGTCACCCAATAGCCTTTTAAATGTACCTATTCTCATATTGTTGTATTCTCCTACTATACCTACATAACAAATGTCAGACATGTACTTTTTATCACTGTAGTGCTTATGGAAAGAAATTGTGTGTATTGTATTTTTTTATGTTCTTTTTTTGTGTTTTTTGTTGCTCTCTTTGTAATTTTTATCTTCTTTAAAAGGCAATTTGCCGTTAATTTATAAATAAATATTACATTTATGATATGTATATTTTAGAATCGTACAAAAAATATGAATCAGAAAATTCACAAAAAATAACCAACTTATTCAGTAACGAAGATCAAATCAAAGATTTACTGAATAAAAATGTACAAAATGGCGATAATGAAAGCGAGAACATCAGTTTGTTTGGTTTTGGAAAGGGGAAAAGTAAGAGAAAAAATAACAAGAAAGGTTTTGCAGATGATCAAAGTTGCAACGAAGACACCGACACTATAGAGACTGGAAGTATTTCTAATGCAAAAGAAAAGTCTACGAAAAACGATGGCAGGCAAACCCCTGAATCACAATACAGTAAGGACACTAAAAAGGATAAAAATAAGAAAGGGAAAAAGCGAGATTCCGATACTTTCAGCATGTTATCTTCAAATTATACTTTATTCAAGGAAGCCCTGGACAATATAATCGATGATCAAACCAATTACAACATTATTCCTGAAATAATAGATGAAGATGGTGAAAACGCTGAAGTGACCAAAAGTATTACGATAACACAAGAAAAAGTTTCTGTTACATCGAAAACTGTAGGAACATTGCCGGTAGAAGAAGCTGTGGCAACTCCCATTAAAATAACACAAAATGAATCCACGTCAAGAATTACCCGACCATCCTCGCAGCTCGGTAAAATAGTCACACAGCAAAGCAGAAAACATAGTCTCTTCAGGCAAAACAGTAAAAATACTTACGACTATGAGTACTGTGAAGAAACCAAAGAAATACAGCTTCCATTACAGCCGGATAATCTTTTCAGTGCTATCAGGGAGTCCCCCTTAAAAGGTTTGTTGGAGGTTAGCAAAGAAAGCAAACCAAATACGCCAAATGTTAATAATAACATGAATATAAATAAATAAATTCAAAATGATATTAGTACCGTCTTTGTAGAAAAATAGTAGTTGAAATTTTGTATTTAAATACTGCCAATGAATGAAAAATTAACGATGTAATTATGAAAGAAATTTTAGTACAAGATGAATCTTTTATCATTATATTATGCAAGTATGCTTTCAATATACTTTTGAGATTCCATCTTCAAGAAGAATGTAGATTACATGATAGTCAGAAATGGTAGAAAATGATCTGAAGAAAACCCGGCTAGATATGCAGTTTTGAGAAGGAGTTATTTTATGCAAGTATTCTAGTGTGTTGCTTAATGCTCTTCGCTTAGTTTACAAGAGACATAACACAATGATGATCATATTAAAAGTTCCAAATCTAATGTATTATATTAAATAAAGATTCTACTCGTTAGCCCAAAATTAAAAGGTGACGTAAGGAATAGTGATTTTACTTATCATTGACAATATTACACGATAGAAGGCAATTAACATAGTAAAAAAATTTGCTTTTGCTAAAGAATCACATTGAGTCAATGAAACAAATCACAATGTTTCTTGAATTTTTGAAGAGAACATCAAAAATTCATTTAAATGCTCCTATTACTCATAGTATATGGAATATACATGAGTCTTGTGATCGGATTTCAAAAAAAAAATAGATTTCGCTGAAATTAATTTTCTCAACGTTTTCAAGGGTGTAGATTCTCCAAAAATGCAAAAAAAATATATTTTTTTTAATTTCCGCGTATCCGTACGCCAAAAATGTGTGCGCACCCATAACTCATAGTAATTCTTATCCGATTTGATTGAAATTTGGTAGAACGGTTAGCCCCTCGATGTAGATGAGTCAGTAAAATGTTGAGATCTGTACCTTCAGGGGAACCCTCTTAAAGTATCCAAAGAAAATTTCACTTGTTCTAGAAAGGGCTAAAAAAGAAAAAAAAAATTTCTTAGATTTTCATAAAATTTGGATACGGGTTGGTCTTATGCTCCTACACAAGCGTGTAAAATTTGAGGTCCGTAACTTCAGTGGGTCCCCCTTAAAGTACCGATTAATATTGAATATAGTTCTTAAGCGGATAATAAAAAGCTCCAATAGCCGATATCATTTTAAAGTTTCTATAATAATTCCAAGGATAAATTCATTTTAATCGTAAAATGATGAATTTTTATGCAAAGATATGTTTTACACGAAAAGGCTGTTATAATATACTATGAGTTCTGGGCTACCCTAGGTTAGCAGCTTTTTTTTATATGCGTTCTCTCTGCTTGTATTGTAACTAGAGTTTAAAAAATAACCAACATTTTCCTACATAAGTGTTGGTAAAATCAAGAGCACTTTATCGGTATAGCCTAAGGATCCCTTAAGCAGTTTCTACCAGTCAACCGGTTCAATTCGAGACAAGATTTCGATTGGAGTATCATGCAAAATCACAAATATATAGATATCTTACCTCTTCCACCAGGAACTTCTCTTTATTACTTAGAAATTCTTCCATGCTGAAACAATATAACATCAACTATCAAGAAAACTGAAGCCTGAGACACTGCATATTTACAATACGTGAAAATTTGCAACATAACACATTAAATTTACTCGAAAGTTAGTATTGAGTAAACAAATAATAATAATAAATAATAGTATTGAGCTCCTTGAAAGAATACTCAAAATACACATACTAATAAAGATATTGTTTTATTGGAATCCAAGATGATCTTTCATTAACAGTATTCCTTAGGTCGCTCCACACGTATTTTCCCCATCTGCTTCTCCATGATAGACATACTACAAGAGACTGCCATGAAATTTTCAAAGATGCCATGCATTATTTTTTGTCTCATTAAAATTTATTCTAACTGGCTTGCATGTAGTGTGAAATTATCTATTTGTTTTTGCTTTTAAATTTTAATATTTATTTTGTTAATAGTTGTCTAAATTATATTTTATTAATATTACATTGTTATGTTTTAAAATGACAGTCTATTTCACATTATAATATTTATGAATTTTATTGAAAATATATGATAATACAATATATATTTTTTGTCTTTTTTTTCAATGTTTACATTTCATTTGATATACACTAATATTGTATTAAGAATTAAAGGAATAGAAAAAAGAGTAAGTTCATTCTCTCTGCCTACCCCTCTGGACACGGGTAAAAAAAAGGGTTGATTACATTATAATTCATGTTATTTTTCATTATTATAGTTTAAAGAGCCAAGTTGTTCTAAAGCTATTTTCCCAAAGCAATATGGCTATATTTATGAATACCTAACTTTCCCGTCTTTACTATGAATATTGAATTCGAATTTGTATAATGACAAATTAATTACCTATTTAATCAATATAATTCTGACCGATGCATCTGTTTTAACGATGTTTACAGATCACATTTTGACAGTCCCACCAACTAACAAACAACTGACAGACGTCAAACGCCAATTAAAATACAAAAAAAGAAAAGTTTACATTGTCAAAAGCAATAGTCACCTACGTTAGGTTTTCTTAAACTTTCTAATATTCTGCGAAACTTTGTCAATTTTTTACTACATAAGAACCTTCTTCTGACAATAGCAAACACAACAAAAAATAATTTGCAAAATTGGTCCAGCCGTTCATGTTTGATGAGATAACTAAGGGAAAGGGCTCTAATTATATTTAGAGATCAAATTATTCTTTACGAATAGGCTATTAAGGATACTTTTGTCTATACTCTGAATTCGTAGTCCTGGAAGATGACCAGGCACATGAGTTTCTGTGATAATAAACACACAGCTAATCTATCAAGAACTTACAAGTCTTGCAGATGCTAATAAAAAAAAATCATAGACCAGCTTATAAGTCCATGGAAACCCAATATCAAATTGAAAGATGAAATAATGTGTAAAATCAAGGGTAATAAATGCGATTTTTGATTATGCAATTATTTTTATAATTTAGTGGGTTTATTATACACCATTTTTATATCCTTTAGATAATTTAGCTCAATCCATAAAGGAAAAAAGTAAAAACAACATTATTTTGTTAATGATAAAAATTTTGTATTTTAATCAGTTCTTTTAAAATATACATTCAAACACACAATTTTTAAAGTGCAATACTAAAAAAACACAACATAAACTTAAATAATAGAAAAATATACATGCTATTTTTGTATTAAAAAATCACCATCAAGGCAATAAAAGGCAATATTATATAAATGGTAAATGTTAAATATAGTACACAAATAAATCGAATATATACACATTTGTTTAAACTTAACCAAGAGTTGTTAAAACTATTAATAAACTGTGGTCGAATTGAAAGTATTGTTAGTGAGATGGTTTCAAAATAAATCTTGATAAAACTTAATTGTTAATATCTAAAAATCATATGAATGTTAAGATAATTGAGTCAATTATAATCTCGAGTAAACAACATAATATCTTGTTTTTCTCTAAACCATCTTTTATCTCGCAATTTATTATAGTTATACTGTTTATTTAGTATTAATATAAATGGAAAATACAAATAAACATTTAAGGTAAATAGTTTTAAATTTCAAATAAATTGATTGTTTCAATTTTCCACTCAGTTTTTTTTTACTATCAAAGCTAAA
This sequence comes from Mystacides longicornis, assembly GCA_963576905.1. Classification (NCBI taxonomy): domain Eukaryota; kingdom Metazoa; phylum Arthropoda; class Insecta; order Trichoptera; family Leptoceridae; genus Mystacides; species Mystacides longicornis. The sequence goes on from OY756436.1 coordinate 11,577,382, forward strand.
TTTGCAGTACTTTTGTATTTTTACAAAGATTCCTGATATGTAGAGACTTTTTACAATAAAACTAACAAAATAATAGGGCAGAATCACTCGAGATGAGATCGGGTGGAGGAATTTAAACAAAAAAAAAACAATACATTCCAATATAAGGAATTTTTTGAAAAAAGATATGAACTGGACTGAACAGTGAAAAATATCTGTGATATTCGAAGGTATCAAAGAAAAAGTAAAAATAACAGCATGAAACACATCGATCTGATCTTAATTTAAATGTTACTGTTCTCACTCTTTGGCGTCATCACATTCAGAGAATTGTTCTCCTCTAAAGATGGTCTATTTATTTCTATCAGCTGCTCATTATTCCTGGTCAGAGTAACACCCACAGGCATCAAGTCCATACTTCCACCGTGTATTTTTGAATGAGTTTTCAGCGCCGAACTTTGTCGGAAAGCGTGACCGCAAACGGTGCAGACATACGGTCGTTCACCAGTGTGGGTACGTGTGTGGGTCACCAAGTCATTTTTCTGCACAAAAGCCTTCTCGCAGTACTGACATTTGTAAGGTTTCTCCCCGGTGTGTGTCCTCCTGTGATTTTTCATAGTTCCTAAAGCGGTGAAGGTCATGTTGCAGAAGTCACACTTGTACGGCCGTTCTCCCGTATGGATTCTTTTATGCTTCACTAAAGAACTAGAAGTGGTGAAGCCGCCGCCGCACTCGTCACACACGAAGGGATGGGCGCCACTGTGTTTCCTCAAGTGGGCTTCTAATTCACCCTTAGACACAAACGTTTGACTGCAAGTGCTACATTTAAATGGTTTAAAGCCTTGATGCCTCCTCATATGTTCTTTTAAATTAGTACTTTGGCTGAAGCCTCTCCCGCAGATTGAACAAAGGAAAGGTTTCTCTCCAGTGTGGGTTCGTATGTGATCTTTTAAAGTAGAAAGCATGTTAAACCCTTTATCACAATGAGGACATTGATGTTTTTTCAAACCTTTGTGACTCGCCATATGAACATTGAGACTTTCTTGCTTAGAGAAGGCCTTGGTACAGATGTCACACTTGAAGCCAGTGTCTCCGGCATGACTCAATAAATGATTTTCTAGATGGGCCCTTCTCTTGAATTCCCTTCCGCACGTGTCGCACTTGTGTATGATGTTCAGTTCCTTTTCATGTTTTGCAATATGTAGTTGTCGTGAAGATTCTTTGAGAAACTTCCTTTCGCAGTAACTGCATTGGAGTAATTTTTCAGGTTCATTATGTTCCCCCAGTTCTCCATTCATTTTTTTCTTCCTGGATACAACTTTTTTCTTCAAAGATTTTTTCTTAGTGGGATGTACAGATTCCATGTGGGCGTTATATAGTGATTTGGTCAAGGTCAAATCACACTCATTACAAGAATATTTCTTACGCTCTTTTTTAATAATTGGTTCATCTACGACTTCCACTTTGATATCGTTGTAGTGGATGTCTATATTGTGATTGTGATTGTCATTGTCGTAATAAATGTCACTGTGATTATCAAAAGATGTTTTGTCATCCGTTTCATCCATTAAAGTGTCCTCCTTCAGCAATGTTTCTGTATCCAAATTACGATTAGCCACTTTCACCGACAATGGTGTGTCACTATCACTGTCACTAATAAACTCTTCTTTCACTTTAATTCTTTTATCACATCTCTTGTAATGCGAAGAATAACCTTTTTCCGTCCGAAAATCCTTAGAACAGACTGAACATGTGTATTTGGTTTTCAAAGCCAATCTAGTAGCCTTCAACTGATCACCGTGGAATATTTTAACATGTTCTTTTAATTTATTGCAGATATCAAAACCAGTGGTGCACAATCCACACTTGTATGGGGCTAATGGACTGTTCTTACTGCTTAGCTCCTCCATCTTTTGTTGCTTTTCATTCTCTTTGTTTGATCCCATAAAGTTGATTGGTTCCATTTCGGAAATAGTGTAAGGGTCTTGCTCGTCTTTTATGGAAGGTGTCTGAGTGACGACTGTAGATGCTAAGCCTTTTCTGAATGTCTGATCGGATTGGAAGCACATTTCTTTGAAATGTGAAGCACTCTGTATTAAAGAAATACATGCTGTGCATATGTGAGAAGGAAGACCGTCATTTTTGCATATGTTCAATCCTGTTACTTGTATAAAAATATCTAACAATGATGGACAGGAAGTTTTGTAATCGAAAAATAATGGCTTCAAATCACCTTTGCCCATACATGCGCGGCACATGTCAATATAGTCCTCCGGAGAATCGCTTATATAATCAATCTCCATTTTGACTGTTATGTTTTTTACTTAAATTATGTATAAAAATATTGGTAGGACTTCTCATCCAGCTGGTGATTTGGCTTGCGACCTTATGTCTACTGAAACCAATTAATAAAATGATGCTGGTAAGCAAATTAAACATATTCCAATAGATTCAATACTTATATTTACTAAATCATACTAACACAATCATTGGTAAAATCACTTTATCGGAAATGTTTTCTTTGGAAATTAGGAAACACAAACGTAACTCTGATACCAAGTTTAACATATTATTATGAAAAAAAGGAATCACTCGAAATATAAGAAGCTAAAATACTTCGATTGATTTTCTTTTTGATGCTTTAAAACTTTTATACTCTATTGTTAAAGGCGTTATCGCTGTATATGTGAGAAATAAATAAAATACATGAAGGATATAAATTATGGTTAAAATATAGAAACCGTCCATGAGTTGAGAATTAATACTCTAGATTCTAGAGTATTAATAGAGTCTAGAACGAGATCCAGGTCTAAACATAGTGCTCAACAAAAGTGCCTTTGTCAAAATTACTAATGTTAATTTTGAAACAAAGAGCATAGATCAGTGTAATCTGCAGTGAATATTAATATGTTAGCTTTCGAAAGAAATGCGAGACGAAATGAAAATAAAATACAAAATTTCTCCAAACTGATTACAAGCTATGTTTGCTTTAGAACTGTAAAAAAATATTGAATAAAGTTTTTTAACTAAAAATAATAGTTTCATTTGTATTTACTTACATAAATAACATTATTCAGTTAAACTATTTACTTTCATAAAATACTTAATGCAGAAATCACTTAATTTTACACCAAATAAACATAGATTAAGAATTATAGAACCTCATAGTTTAATAATGCAAAACAAAGACACAGATTTTTACTTGTTAATTCAGTAAACCATCTAAAGGAATATAATAATATTACATTAAGTACATCAAATTGCGATGAGGAATTATACTGTAGCATAATTATATCGTACATATCCCGGATAACCCTGTTTCAGGCTAACAAAAGTGACTTTTCAAGTATAGAGAATATACGACACTTCAATTTATTATTAGTTAGTCCAAATTCTGACAAATAACTGAGTTTATTTACATATAAAAGGGGTGCACAGTTTCAAAAACAAAAGTTAAATACACAGCAAATTAGAAGCGAAATTGTGGGCTTACAAAAACAAGTTTATCAGAATGAAAACAAATATTTATAACTTTCATATCTCACCTTTTAAGATCTACTTGTTTAAAGTAAGCATCCAGAAAATTTCTTCAACTTATTCTTGTAGATTCGTTATCATCCGTAAAGTTTTCCAGCGTCGCTTGCACAATTTGTACTTAATTAAACATTACCGAAGTTGAATTAAATTGGCTGTGGCTATTTTCACTTAGAAACCGTCAATAATTTGAATTTTGCACTTTCTTTTGTCTTATTTTTACCATAAACAATAAGTATTCCTATATTTTTTTTCTCTTTCTAAATGAAACAAAAACTGTGAAAATAATTAAAATTAAACAATACTCTATGGCCAATCTATGGCACTCACCAGTCACCAGAATAAATACTTGTATACATACGGCATACGCACATGTGACAGATTGCGTTACTACAAGACACTTCGCAAACATAATTTGCAATTTTTGCGGTCTGTTATGTATTTATTAAAACATAGCTATTATTATATCTAATTAATCTCGTGTGTTTCAGGGTCCGCCTTCTTCAGCCTGTATCAATTAAAGAGGTGAGTTTATTTCATTATCTTAGAAGAAACAAGAGCAAGCGTGAGTGGTTAATGTATACATAATGAATGAATTTTACCAGGCTATTCGGAGAATTTTTTTATAACGTATAATAATTGAACACTGAAAAATATTATTAAGTGACTTAACGGGAACTTAAACCAATAATATTTCACTAAATAATACTAAATGTAAAACTTATTTAACTACTAGCCCTGAACTAAAGTAACTAGTGTTGGAGGTTAAATAAGGTTTACATTTTAAAATTTAGTGAAGTAGAACTTAGAAGCTCTTCATCACGGGAAGGATAGAAGGCACCAGACGTCGGGTTCCAGCTAGATGGAGGGAGGGGACACCTTGCAAATGGGGCAGGACTGAGGTCTGTGGGGCGGGATGATGTTCAGAATCCACAGAAAGAAGAAGTGAAGTATTATTGGTTTAAGTTTCCGTTAAGTCACAAATATATTTGCCCATGTTTAATTTATATAAAATACCAGTATACATAACCCATGAGTGTATGGAAGCAAGAGGGGAATGTCAAATTCGGCGTTCTATCCTCTGCCTACCCCTCTGGACATCTCGTCGGTTAATTGAAAATGTGACATATTTAAAAAAAGAATTTATTTTCCAGCACGCTTATTTGAAGTTTTTCCAAAATTAAAAAAAAGTTTCATACTAGTTCATAATATCAAGTTAACACAATATAAATAAGTTTATAATATTTTAAAGGTAGTAACGTGGTGGACAAGATGATTAACTTATTTTAAATGATTTATTAGATTACACAATATAACACATCAATGGTTTATATCCGTTTATGGATTGAAGACTGGATTTTCCTAATTACTTAGGTAATCCAAAATATTGGGAAATAATCTCTTTGCTAGCTGACCGTTCAAAAAAGTTCTGTAAAAAATCCATAGATGTCACCTTCAAATTCTTCCCAGTCCTCACAGATTATTCAACAGATGTCTTACTAAAACTCACTTGTGGAATATTTCCAACATCATTGTATATATACAAATTCCAACGTAACGGCATTTGGCAGTAGGGGAACAGTGAAAGTTGTTTCAACGTAGAAAGGCCTTTTAAACAGCCATGTGGAGGTTGTCAACCCTCAAACCCTACTGTCCGAGATCTGATTGACTCATTGTCTGTGGAGATTATTTCCCAATACTTTGGTTTGATAACACAATATCATTTTTTTATCATACATGTAAGACCTGATACATTCCCTTTGATTGTAGATCTTAGATGGCAGACTTGCAGAAGCCGCACCCACTCCTTTGAGTCACTCCAGAGCAATGCCAGAGTCAACGAGACACGGCACCCTTGTACCTATGTGCAGTGGTGGATCGAGGGATTAAACCGGCCCGGGCGATTTGGATGATTCGCTCCAGGATTTTTGTCCTGGCACATGAATTCGTATGACTACTGACAGCAGATTAATTAAATAAGGCAAACGGCCACATGGCCCGAAACTCAATTGATTTAAATTTTGAACTACTAACTGAAAACTTAAAAATGTGGCTGACACGTCCTCTCACTTCAGTCATCGGCCATGTTGGATATTAGAACCATCCAGCTTTTAACTAATACAATAGTTAATATATCAAAAAAAAATTGCCTTCTCAGCAAATATTTCTAAACGAAAGACTTATGGTCTCCGAGTAGCATCTAATTTTGTTACTCAATTTCATTTACCAAACTTTCTCTTCTTCTTCGACCATGTCCGCTCCCTAGTTGGAGCATATGGACTCCACAAGTCCTCGCCACGCCACCCTGTCTCCTGCAGTCCTCACCGTCTCGTCCCAGCCGATTCCAGCACCCCGGAGATCAGCCTCGTACAGTCTCCTGATTGTTTGGAGGGGCCTACCGCGCCTTCTGTTACCTTCAGGGTGGTAGTCGAGGCTCAGGCGCGTGATGTCATCCGTAGGCTTCCTCAAGACGTGGCCCAGCCAGGTCAGTCGGCGGGACCTTATGGTAGAGGTGACGAGTGGCTGACCCGTCAGGTCTCTGATGGCTGTGTTTGGGATGAAATCGTGCCACCGGACACCCAGCATTCTTCGGAGGCACTTGCTCTCGAATCCTGCGATACGTGTATTTTGAGCACAGGTTGGGTGCCAGGTTTCACAACCATACAGTAAAACGGGCAGAACACAGGCAGTGTACAGGCGGACCTTTGTCTTTATACTGAACGCATTCGACCTCCAAACCTTCCCAAGTTTACTGAATGCCGCTCCAGCCAATGCCAAGCGGATGGAAAGCTCCCTATTCATGGTACCATCTTTTTCAATGTGGACACCGAGATATTTGAAATACTGCACGTCCTCCACGGGCTGGCCATTCAGTGTTAGCTGTGTGTCCTCGTCTGTTATGCTATTGTTTTTCATGCACACAGTTACACACAGTACCAAACTTTAGACATAAAATAAACAATAAATTTAATAATATACATTTCTATTAATCCCTCACAAAAAAATTTGTTTTAAGATAAAGTTGATCTCAAATGATTCTGAGATATGATTATGTTTGCTATTCCTCTCTGTTTTGCAATCCATCTTTGTATTGTATTACTTGCCGCAAATGCTTCTAAAACAGACGTAAACTCCGCCATTGTCTATCTGACGTTTCAACGTCAGCGAAATAACACGTCAAAGTCTGCACAACTGCGAGTGTTGCCAGAAGACAAAGCTTCATTATTGCATGAAATAAAAATAAAAACTATTTTGGTTGTCTTGTACCTTTTAATTTAAATATTGTTATTTTATATTGTTGTATAGTGTTGTAAGTTTTTTTTTTTTGTAATATATATGTATCGTTTACTGTTCAAGGCATTATGCCGTAAATAAATAAATAAATATATATTTTATTTTTAAGATTATCATAATGTAATTGTTAGATTATTGGCTAATTTTTGCTTGTTCATTCTTTCTCATGTGTAACTTTCAATAAATAAATCAGTTAATGTAGAATCAGTGTTTGATTTCCTAGAATAAGCAATACGTTCTATTATTTAGAGCACTTATGAAGTCTGAGGAAGTCATACGGCCACACCTAAACCAGCCGGTTCCCATTGATCAATTCTAACTGGTATAACACCTTATCACTATTTTTTATCAAGGATTAGTCAACCCTCTGCTTGGGATCCACCACAGTTTCAAACTTTCACATATTTGATCTTATTCATATTTATTTCCATGAAAGAAATCAGACAAAAATTACAAATAAAAACCTTGTTTTGGATATTGCCACTAGGCTTGTTCCGTAATTTCCCCAGAGGCTTTGTGAGTGCACATGCTCTCTCTGTATAACATAAGACCTTCTAGACACATTATGTTCCATCAAGCACCACCAGTTATAATAGGTAGTTATATCCTGCTTTCAGTAGATAAATCCTTTTAGATTGTTTTCAATGTCTTGTTATTTTTTATTGAAACTGTATATGCGTGACATGGAATAAACTACAGGAATAAATTCTTTGTGTAAAAAGTTACAATCGATGGATATGTCGACCTAAGGCAATTTTCACCTATCATAAAGTATTAATGGTGTTTGATAAAATAAACAGATTATTGTGGATATGACTAATAAATTTATTTTTGCCTTGGTGTTCTCGATGTGTTTCCAGTAAGTTTGCGTGTCAGGGTCACTCCCAGATACTTCGGTATTTGATCAACATTCAGAACTCTCCCATCAAATTCGACATGAAGCTGGTGGTTGGCCAGTGTATTACTTATGTGAAAACAGGTAACGGTGGTTTTTTGCGGTAATGGCGGTTTGAGATTCCACTGTGAAGTACAAAGTTCCATTAGTAGAAGGCATGTAGTATACAAACCCAGTTGAGGCGCAAATGTTTCTATTGGGTGTAAATCCTATTTTGTACGATAGTGAGAGATGACTATTGTTGAAGAAAAATAAAAGCTGTTTCAGCATCGCTCTGCTATGAAATAGAGATAAAAAACTGTTGACTAGTTAGGTATATAATATTACCTGAGTTTGAGTACTCGAAATGAAATATACCATTAAACGGGCTTGGTAAAAATGCACTTTAGATACCCACTAAAAAAATGGCAACAGGAAGTAACATTATTCAGGGGTACACGTGATAAGGTATGGGGGATTCCACCCCCCAAAAATATTATGTTCCAACCTTAACCTAACCTATCCAATTCGAAATAGCATATTCGATATGGTACAAACTAACGAACCTAATGCGCTAGGAATGTCATACTATCGGTGGGTATCTAAAGTGCATTTCAACCAAGGGCTTATATTGAAGGGCTCAATAGAATATTTTGGAAATACTAAGTATATAATGTGGTAGGTATCTATATTAACCAAATAAAGAATAACAAAAAAATGTAATATTTCTTCAATTTTATTCTATAAATCAATCCTTTATATATAAATTTCGTGAGCAATATTAGCTGCACATTAAATTACAAGAATTTAAATAATCATAATATTTTGAAATATCCACGATATTGTCGATATGAAAAAATTTAACCTACAAACAACACAAAAACACTTGATAATTCAATCCAGAAATCGGCTTTTAGATTTTTGAAATATCCACGATATTGTCGATATGAAAAAATTTAACCTACAAACAACACAAAAACACTTGATAATTCAATCCAGAAATCGGCTTTTAGATTTTTGAAATATCCACGATATTGTCGATATGAAAAAATTTAACCTACAAACAACACAAACACACTTAATTTGTAGAAAATATCATTAAATTGTTTAAGAGAAAATTGAATGCAATATACGTCTCAAAAGTCGAACGACGATAATGTCAAAATGTATGTATGACATTTACGTTTGTAAACAAACAAAAAAAAAGCGCGAAATTTTTTTGAATATTTGAATTTTTGACACTAAAGACGGTTTCTAAGTGAAAATAGCCACTTTTTCGCGGAAAAAAAGCTGTCAAAAAAAAATGTAAACAAAACTTAAATTTCGCGGAATTTTCCGACCCCCCCATTGGTCCATTTTGCGCATGCGCAGTAGTGTCTAAGTCCCCATTGGTCCATTTTGCGCATGCGCAGTAGTTTCTAAGTGAAAATAGCCGCTCCGAATTAAATTTGTCAAAATGTCAACGTGATGCGTCAAAGAATACGTTATTTCAGATCATAGAACTTTAGAAGCTCTATATTTGTCTATGCTCGGGCCAAGATTTTCTATTGTCTATAAGTTCAAGGCCATTATGTTTATATCTAAATTCTATGGTTATATCGAATGAAATCGAATTTGAAATTTGTTAAAAAGGGAAAATGAATAAAATCATCGAATCCCTTCATTCACTTAGTTCAGGCCCCCCACATTATTTCCTGGGCCCCGTTGCTAAAAGTCATGATGGGCCCCCCTCTCACTACAAAAAAAAATTTCGACCTTTTTTTACAATATACATTTTTTAACTTTTATCTTCTATATAATAATTTAGAAATGTTTTTTAATTTGCCTTTTATCATTGCTCTATCGTATGTTAGAGCATCACGCCTAAACGGCTGAACCGATTTCACTAATTCTTTTTTTGTCGTGTTGGCTTTTATCAGTAGAAGGTACTTATGAAAGAAAAAATTAAAAAAGTTGCGTGGTAAATCTACATAATAATTCAGAAATGTTTTTTTATTTGCTTTTTACCGTATGTCATAGAATCACGCTCAAAATACAAATGCTACGTCAGATATGAATCTGCACACAGCCGTGCAAAATGCCGGAGAAGGTTCTTTAATACAATTTGCTGCATTAACTTTAATATATTTAGAGCTATTTAAAATACCCTATTTTTTAGGATCTTCATACAAAATTTTAATAAACATTAAAAGTGTCATTCTTCTTTTTCTGTGCTTATATCAGTTATAGAGGTCTACAAAGCAATGGGAAGCTAGACTAGAACCTGTTTAATTACCTACCGATCAAGCCTGACAATCGGAATCAAAAACGTAAAGCAAGACGGGTATAAGCTAGTTAAGAATATTTTAGGTAATTTTTTTGCACCTTGAGTTACATTATTGGAGTTTTAGTAAGGATCCTTCATTTTTTTATGAAAATATAATATAGCCTATGTTCAGTGCGGATAGTGTAGCATCCCAACAGTGAAGGAATTTTTCAAATCGGTTCAGTAGTTTCGGAGCAAACAATCAAATCCTTCCTCTTTAAATATTAGTATAAAAAGTGGACGGCTCATTTTTTCTTACTCTTCGTGAATAACCCACAATGAAGGTGGTGGTTTTCTTACTCACAGGTTGTAGATTCAGACACGTTTTGTACGCAACGCACTGCAAATCCAATGAACCAATTTATATTACTCTGATGTAATATTTACACATAAATCTAGTCCTAGTGATTTTATTTTGGTTTGGTTTTATTTCTATGATTTATTAAAAATGTTCTACTTTAATTTATTCTCCCGTCCTTGCGGGCCCCGTTGCCGTAGCATCGGTAGCACCGGGCATGTGGGGGCCCTGACTTAGTTTGAACATGCCCACTACCTCTCGTTTCCCTTATAAATATTTAGAACAGGCGGTGATGCTCATTTTTTCTCTCCCATTTCAAGATGTTATTTCTGAATCGAAAAAAAAATACATTATTAAATTGTGAAGACACTACTTTTATACATAATATACTTACAACATGGAAAAAGTTTCCAATATCCATGAATATGAAGACTTATCACATTAAGTCAAAACTTCAAAAATGGCTGATAATGTAAAACAAATGTTATGAATAGAAATCACTACCCATATTATCTAGGTATAATGTGATAAATGAATCTTACAATCGTCAGCTTATTCCTTCGAAGATCCACTGAGAGTTGTAACTTATCGTAGGATATTTTAAAGCAGTAAGCAACACGGGAGATTATTCTAACAATTAAGGGGTCGATTAATTCTCAGTTAGCCTTTTTGGGATGATTCTGAGTGATCAACTTTTTCAATTACTCAAAATTTATGAATTATATAGACAATAATTTTTTTTAAAGTTTTGATTTATACAACCTTGAGCACACATTCCGAGTAAATAAGCAAGACATTAAAATTTTACTCGGCCGAGACAGTGATGTTGGCGAGTAGCTGTCACATGACTTTTAAAAATAGGATAGTCAGTACAACTCTATTGACAGCACAATTTGGATTGGATTATAAAAAGATTATTAGAAAATATACAAAGATATTCATTTCTTGGACAATGGAATTATATGCTACATCCCGTTTTTGTTTAATTTTGTACTCCGGAAAAAGAAAATTCCACAAACACGGACGTAGTTTATATAATTGAAGGAAATATAACATTAGTCTCAATGTCCCATTTAATATTAACAGATAATAATATTATCTGTTAATATTAAATGGGACCATATTATGGTGTATTTTCTTAAAAAAGGAATCGAAATAAAAAGACACGGGCTGCGGATTGACGACAACCACGTTACCGAGTGGTGAGACAGTCTGAACTCATTATCCTCAGCATGCAACCGATTCATTAGGGGGCTTCCATTAATCACGTGAGCCCAAAAGGGGGAGCGGGGGTCTGGAAAAAAATCACGTAGGGGGAAGGGGGTCTAGTGAGAAAATCACGTGCATTTTTTTTCTTTGGAATTTAAAGAAACACAGGTGAACTTTCAGAAATTTAAAAAATTGTCGAAAATTAAAATCATAAGTTTCATTATTGTTTGTACTGAAAAAGTACACGTGATTTTCGGGAGGAGGAGGGGAGGGGGGGTCTAAAAGTTTGCAAAAAAACATCACGTGATTAATGGACGTCCCCTTACAGAGTTCTGTTCATAATTAGTTTGCTTGCGCTTACATACATTAAACAGGGCTCTCGGACGGGTGGGCCTAGTCGGTACATGAAATTCTATCCTTCCAATTAGCTCTGCTGAGTGGTAGTGTGATATTACTATGTTTTTGAGAACCACATGATCTGAGATCACTCGCTGATCAGGCAGCTTCTATCAGTAGTGATGTAGGCATAAGGGCAATTGCAATCCCTTAAAGTTCAATAAAATGATAAAATATTGAAAGCTTAGCTTAGATACAGAAGATTTCAGGAGATATCCACATTTAACTCTCAAAACAGGAGCATTTCTCTACAAGGAAACAACCTATTTTGGTTTTAATGTGAAATAATTTAGCCTGGAGTAATAAAATTTACAATCTTTAATTTAATACAGACATGTTATATGCATTTCTTAAAAAATATATATATAAAAAAAGATAGTTACATATTATTTAGTATTCAAATTTGTAAATATATTACTATTGAAACAAAAAATAGCATTTTTTAGACACTCAAAACTATATGATACATTGGGTCCTTAACACACGTTTTTACAAAACTTATACGCTATAATATAAGCATTTAATTCTTTTTACATAAGGCATATTATTTTAACACTACCAAAATTCAACAAAAGATGGATTTTAATTTAAGTACCTAGCTAAGTGCATCATTCAAATTTTAAAGATGAGGCGTATTTTTCCTATCATATATTCATTCATTTATTAAATAATAAGTGCATTTTAGAATTTACCTAATATTATTCATTAGATATTAACATATTAATGGAATGCTCACTGAATCATTTTTGAAAGTGCCACATCTCTTTTTGTGTGTTCATGTACAAACTATATTTGCCTCACTGCTACAATAATATTGCTTTGAGCATTGCCTTTGTTTACTTCTGTGGCTGCACCACTCTATCCATATTTCGGGTCAGTAGAAAAAAAATATACATTATATAGAAAAATTTAGCGAAAACAACAATATGTAGCATGAATTTTTTTACAGAAAAAAAACCACAAGAAAGAAGATGAACCACATCAAGATAATTTATAAAGAAAGAAAGACAGCTATTCTGTGCTGTGTGCAGAGAAACATGGAAAGCAGCTGAAAAATCTGCACATCAAAACATAGAAGTATGTTATGTTGTTAAATAAGCTATCTATAACAAAGAAAGAGACAAGTATATCTTTTTTCTCGTTATGTTACTGAAGATTCATAATAATTCATCTTAAACCATTTAGGTAGGACACTATTTGAGTGCTGATTTCTATGACAATCTATCTGCAATATAAATTTAATCTATGGCTGTGTGCCTTGATTTTTGGCCATAATGAAAGATATCAAAAATATTGAAGATCATATAAATTACTTATAATAGGTTTACATTGTCACTGCCTGTTGATAATATTTCAAATATATGCGTTAGATGTATGGTTTCCAAATACTAAAGAGTCTGATGTACTGATAGCAAAGTCATAAATTACGTAGTTTACAACAAATTAATAACAGAATTTTTGATGTATAAATTATTCAACCAGCGCTTTTGGTGATATCCAATATTCATTTTCTCTCTAATTTTCATGCTACAACAACCTATTTTTCAATCTCTAAATAAATATGGTGGTATTTTCTTCTTGACAGTTTCTGAAAAGAGTGTCTTGGATTTCGAGTCGTAGCTTGTTACATAAAGTCAACATATTTTAACAACACACTTATAATAGTTCTTCAAAATCTTGTCTTCATAACACTCATTAATCAATAACGTGTAGATAATCAAGTTTTCAAAATAAATCTCTGTTTCATAACACAAATTGTATTTCTTCCAGACAGTCCAACATATGTATTTGATTCATAAATCTATATAATAAACATTCAGTTTCTCTATACAAATGGTTAATAGCCGCCACAAGATATTATGCATCAGACACTGGCTGTTGGGAATTACTTGATGATGTGGAAGGTGATGGCACAGAAGATATGAGGTCCCAATTTGGAGAGTGATTACTTGTTTTGATTTTTTCCTGAAAACATCAAAAACAAATAAACAACAAAGTTCTCTGAACTTGACACTGAACAGAAACAAAAACTGCAAGATTCTATTTGAGTATTGCCAACATCAAGAAATTAAAAAAAAAATATTATGTACATAGTAAAAGATCAATTATGAATAGTAAACAAAGACACTTTCACAATACCTATTTGACCACCGACGACATTTTGAAATTAGGGATGCTTTAGTTTCAAAGATTTGTTGAGAATGGGTCATATTTTTAAAGAATATTTTGTCAAATACTGATTTCTGAAACTTTAATCGAGATGCTGCACAGATTATGAAAATTTCCAGCTGGAAGGCTGCAACCGAAGACAGAGTTTACTGGAGGCCAAAACTCAATATTGGTTATAGAGCCATCGGAAAGATTAGTAGTATAATTAGTATTGATATGCTAGTATCGCGTAGGTACTTAAGACAACATAGCAATAGACATATCAAATTTTTATTATTTTGACCACCCGTCAGTTCCTTACCACAAGGAAATACGACAATTCCTGAAGAGTTTCACAACACCCAGCACAGGCACTCTGGTCTACTCTTTGCCATACTCAAAGGAAAAATCAATGGCAAAAAGCACAGAGGCCACTCCAGGGATAATTACATAGACAAAGAGATCAGGGAAATGTGTTGTTGTAACACCTACCAAAAACTGTAGAGGCTGGCAAGTGACAGAAAAGAATATCATAAGAATTTTTTTGGTCACTCAAAATTTGGTAGGCTTATGCAACTATCCTGAAAATAATGGCAAACTATCACTTAGCAAAAAAACAAGATAATAGATTTTTTAGGGTCATACCAACTCTGGAAAAGCATTATCATCTCGATGAACTCTTTTTTGTCCTGATGTTGATGAAGAGCTTGCCGATTTAGTATCACCATCACTATGTACATCCTCAGTGGAATTATTTACATTTTTTACAAATTCTTTATCACTTGGTTTTAAATTATTCCTTATAATATCATTAACAAAGTCAAAAGGTTCAGGCTTCCTACTTGTGGCAGGCGCTGTAATGACTTCCACTAAAGGTTTTAAAATATTTTGTTCTTCTTCTTTTACTATGATTTTATCAATATTGGATTGTTTGGCTTGATAGTGATTTGCTAGCATAGCCAACATGCAGTTGATGTCCGATGCCAGTTCTCTGGATTTGGCTTCCCACTGAGCGGCGTCTGAAGCGGCTTTTTCTAAGGTTTTTCTAACAGCCTCCGCAACACCGTGACCACCATCTTTTGTTGCTTCTATCACAGCCTTGTTGAATTCGTCATTTTTATCCCCAGTTCTCGTCCTTTTGTATCCTGATACATTTTCACCTAAATTGTTGGTTAAGTCTACCATAGGTTCCAGCTCTGTGTTCTTGGACACTTTGTAAAATCTATATGTAAATGTGTGTGTAGAATTTGACAGGGATTGTTTTGACGTCACACTGCAGTAGAGAAAATATCTAATATGATGTTTAGTAAAATAATTGTGTAAAGATTTAGAAATGAGTTTATCCCGTAGTGTTGGTTTCAAAGAGTTATTCTGTCTGTAGTGGTACCATCCTACTACACCGCTGACAGCATCTTCCAAAATATCTTTGAGAACATCTTCTTTGACAACCCCTGATGGTGAATAAAATAAACCAGTCTCCGGTACAGGTAACATGGATGTAACATTAATTAGTATCTCTACTCTGGCATTATCACTCCTGGAATCTGATATATGGTTGGTAATATTTTCAGTTACATGGCCAAATAAAAATCCTTCCTAAAAAATATAAGAAATATTAACAATGTTTCTACAACTCATAATATGGTGTAATATTCTTATTAAATTATTTAGAATGTGGTAGAGGGCTCTTATTGCCTCCTTATACCCCTAAGTGGGGTAAGATAGGGAGTATGTACATAATAATATGGCAAAAATTTAGTTCAACTCAACGAATGTATGATATTGTTATTTTGATGGGATGAAAAATAGGTTTTTGCAAAAACAATACTTTTGATTAGTCTGCTATGTTATTGAATGTGTACATCACTAAATTATAGTTTGAAAAAGTATCACACTAACCTGCCTACTTGAAGATGTTATACATTCCTTCAATAAATATGACAAAGCCGTACCACTGACAGATGTACGTTCAGAAAAAGACATTTTGGTTGAAGGAAAGGGTGTAAATGTAGAATAAAAAATGAAGAACTATCCTGATACCCCACAAAATTTTATTCCACGGTTCATATTATTGAATAGATTTGATCATTAAATAATCAACTCTATCAAACTATCAATTTTCCATATCCTAAACTCCCAACTCAAATCACAAAATCAGATCAGACTGTTTGTCACGCCTGTCATTTGAAATCACATCACCAATTCCATAGAAGCAACCACAAATCACAACAGCATTATAGAAATATAATAATAGGGTATTTGACATTTCCAGAAACCGTTTTAAATTATTCTACGACACATTATAAGCACGACATGCTCTTTATATTTTCTGAAGATATGCCATATTTTATATGAAAAACATGTTTAAAGTTTAAATATCCAAAAACGCGCGTAATACGCTGTCTTGTATAATGGCGCTGGTCACGTGGTGCGTTTTACGTCACACTTTAGTATTGGTATGAGTTCGCTCAAGCGGAATGCGAAACACACGGATCCGCGAAATATCAGGCGGAGGTATGAATACAATTTGAAGTAATCTATGGCGAAACACCGCAAGAGAGAGATGAATGTATAGAAAACAGTACGAGTTTCAGCATGCTATCTCACTCTCAACATGGCGCGCAGAAACTGACAGATGTGACCGTCGTCGCTTTGGCTAATCCGCAGCGGAGGTGTGCTAACGGGGTTATAATTGATTTATTCCGTATTTACAAGCCACATATATGCGTGTTTATTTGTAATAATATTATTTTAATATGAATAAAGTTGGAAAAGTCGGAGTAAATCTGACAGATCACAGACTACTTATATGACTAGATATTTAGAAAAGTTTAAGTCTAAGTTTAGTTCGAAGTTCGATTCAAACTTTTTCGTGAATAGGGCTGCAGTAGCTTATTTTTCATAGTGTCAAATACCCTATTCAGAAATGTTTGTCTGCTTTCTATCATTCTATCGTATATATTGTGAACATCACGCTCAAAATACAAATGCTACGTCAGATATGAATCTGCGCAGAGCGGTGCAAACTGCTTGAGAAGGTTCTTAAATACAATTTGCTGCATTAACTTTAATATATTTGGAGCTATTTAAAAAAACTCAATTTTTTTAGGATCTTCATACAAATTTCTCAAAAAGACAGTAAGCCATATTTTGGAAACAAAATTACTCATGTAAAAGTTGAATGGAATCTTGGTATTACGGTATGAAAATGTAATAAAATAATTATAGATTGATTTGTTATACATATAAATGTTATTGAAATCTTATTATTCTCAATAAATAAAGATTTAATGAAAAAAATTTGCAAAATGATTCCTCCATTTTGAAGTTTGACAGCTGCTTTTATCACCCTCTATGGGTGGAATGCCTAATTAATAATTATCACAGGGTGTAGGGAATGTAGCTAAGATTCAAACCACAGAGCTCTCTCTCTCTCTCTATGAAAACTTGCAAATTATGTCGGTAGGTTCGTATAATATTATGAGGTCGGTAAAACGAAAATTGTAAAAGTGTTATTCTTCTTTTTCTGTGCTTATGTCAGTTATAGCGGTCTGTTAAGCAATGGGAAGCTAGACTAGAACCTGTTTAATTACTTACCTATCCAAGCCTGACAATCGGAATCAAAACCGTAAAGCAAGACGGGTATAAGCTAGTAGAAATATAAGCAAACTATCATCAAATTTAATATACGGAAACCAAGATACTTCTAACCATCACCACCTTTATAAGAAGACCTTAGTGCTGGCGGCCATTTTTGGCCTCTCGCGTCACGGCCGCCGGCGTGTAGACAGATATCATAGTGTACAGGTAAGTACATACAGATATAGACAAGCGAACGGTGGGCTTCCCGATGTGACGCAGCACTAATGGCCTTCTTTTATAGGTGGTGTCGCGTCACCCCCAGCATCTCAAAAACGCAAAAGACACTTTTAATCCTATTGAGGGATATTAACATGATGTAGGTAGAACTCATTAACATAGATAATAATATTATCTATGTTAATGAGTTCCACCTACATTATGTTAAAATCCCATATAATATACTGTAAACTCATTAGATCAAGATCGACCACAGTCGAGGCTTAATTGTTACCTCCCTTATACCGCCAAATTGGGTTATCAAGGGAGTAGATTTTCGGTATGCAAACCAAGTATGCGGATTGTGAATCAAAATAAGAAGGTATAGATCGGTCACCACCCAATTATCTATATTTAGTCCGTGATAACTTGATGTGAGGAATTTATTTATAGTATGTTATTATTATTCAAAATATTGTTGTCATTATTTGAAAGTTTGGAAACGCGATGGTAAAGAGTTTGAAAAACAGTTGCTTATTTGTTTATGGCGGATTAGATAGTTGGGTATTTTTACGCACTGTATGTATGTCCAGGAAACCATTAAAATTTTTATTGTTTACAACGATTAGTATAGAAGGCAAATTCTCCAGTTTTGAGATGAATGCTTTGATTTTTTTTGACTTCAGTTCAATATCAGTTCTCGTTCAGAAAACATCTCTCCGCCTATAGTTTATCGCAATTTTGTTTCCTTGTTAATCAATTTATAATTATTTCCGTCGCGTTTTATAGTTTCTGTAGTAATTTGGAAGTGTCTGACGATTGAGCTATGGTGTGTCACATATTTAGAGTTTTTCTGTTTAGAGTCCCGCGTTTGTCAATAATTAAACCTTCCGTTTAATTATGGTTTATTATTTATTGAAGATGTCCCGATCCGGCGGGGTGGCGAGGTTCGAGGTGGAGAGGGCAAGTGATACACCATACCTCATATGTGTGAATGTGACGTGTTTATTTTCTTTTTGTGCATTGTGCTAAATATTTGAAGGTATGCGGAATTTCGGGTGAGTTGACATATTTTTATTAGAGTGTTTTGTTTCGTCGCAGTCAGCTACCCCCAGGACGATGATAGGGCACAGAGATATATTTTTATGTTGTATTTTATTTGTTGCTTGGTTGCCCCCCGCCAAGCAAGCTTTTGAGCAAGTTGCTCGATGTGGTTTTAGATGAGAGATATATGGCCGACGCGATACGGCATATTTATAAATATTTGTGATCTCTGTGTGCTAATGGATTTATTGTATTGCAGCATGTACCTACCTGTATTGTTTTCACACGTCACCTGTCAAACACACGTCGCGAATTGTTATCTGTCATTCGCGGGTTATCCCCATTTTCCGATACCAGTGGTATGACCTATCTTTAATGTTTATTTTTGAATCCGGTTAGGAATTTCATATTTAGAACTTTCTAGTAAGCTTAGTGTAGAATTTTCATTTGTAAAAGTAGGTACATTGCCCAGACAGCACACGATATCCCATGGATATCCCAGGGATATCCCGCGGGATATCCCTGAGACATCCCTGCGATATCCAAATGTCCGGCAATATCCCGGGATATTCGGGATATCCTCAGGATGTCCTGGGGATATCCCGAATGTCCCGTGGATATCCCTGCGACGTCCCATGGATATCCCTTATATCCCAGATATCCCAGGGACATCCCAGAGATATCCCGCATATCCCGGGATATGCGGGATATCCATACGACGTCCCATGGATATCTTGCATATCCCGAATATCACGCTGGCATTGTAGGAATATCCCGCATATCCCGGAATATCCCTTCGACGTCTCATGGATATCCCGAATATCCCGTAGGCATTGCTGGAATATCCCGCATATCCCGGAATATCCCTGCGACGTCTCATGGATATCCTGAATATTCAGAATTACTGTGTAATAATCCTGAATCTCAGATATCAAAATATTAGAGGAATATTAAATAAATGTACGTTTTTTCAATAATGTCTATTTATTGATATGTTATATACATATTAGGTAAGTATTTAAATTTATTGCATGTTTTTTCTCTGTGAATAGTAAAAAAATATTTTTCTCTCCATGATGGTAGAAATGATGTACTGCGCCGGTATATGACGTTTTTGTGAATAATTGGCAACATACACCTATGAACTAGTTCACATGTCGTCTCGCCATTAAAAGCTGATACTTTCCATACTTTGGTCATGTAGTTGAGGGCTCCACTTTCCATACTGATACCTATGGGAGGCTCAATCCCCGTGTTCACCAATAGTGGTAATGGTCACTCGCAGTCTGTTTTGTCAGTCAGGTTTAATTCAGGTTAAATTACCGCATTTGAAATTATATAAAGATTATCTCTTCAGTTTTCGGTTCAGAATGTCTGTAACAACAACAAAAAATACAATTATAGAATCTATAATATTACTGTAGTATAAGCATTTTTTTCATTTGGTTTCGAGAACATCTTCTATATCCCGAGTGGCTGAAAAACCACATCGGGGGTAAGTCTGGAGGTCAGAATATCTGATCTTAGCAAATGAAAAAGCAATATAATGGCAAAATATAGTCCAAACACGAAATGTAAAAATTGGCAAGATTTCTTCAATGATAGTAAAACTGCGAATATGACGACTAAAATATTTAATGCATTCATGAATTAATGCATAATTTACAATAATTACTAAATACAATACTTACCCTTTAAAGAAAGACCTTAAACACAATATTATTTTAAACACTAACAGTATTAATACCATCTTGTCACATTCATTTACCCAATATTGCGAAATAATTATTATGAGCAACCAATGGCAACCATATACAATAGTAACTAAGCAACTACTGTTTGTTGAAAACGACCAAATAGTCTGCCA
This sequence comes from Mystacides longicornis, assembly GCA_963576905.1. Lineage (NCBI taxonomy): Eukaryota > Metazoa > Arthropoda > Insecta > Trichoptera > Leptoceridae > Mystacides > Mystacides longicornis. The sequence continues at coordinate 11,598,128 of OY756436.1, forward strand.
AATTCAGCCACCTACTGGAAAGGAACAATACAATAAGATGAACATGAACACTGTCTGTATCAATAAGTGATAACTTTTTTCGAGTGCGTTTCTTTCAACTTCCATTTCATTGAATATCGGGATATGCAGGATATCCCTGGGACATCCAGAGGATATCCCTAATATCCCGGGATATGCGGGATATCCCACGGACATCCAGAGGATATCCCGAATATCCCGGGATATGCGGGATATCCCATGGACATCCAGAGGATATCCCGAATATCCCGGGATATGCGGGATATCCCAGGGATGTCCCAGGGATATCCCGGGATATCCCGAGACATTTGGATATCCCATGGATATCCCAGGGATGTCCCGAATATCACGGGACATTCGGGACATCCCTGGGATATCCATGTGCTGTTTGGGTGGTGTGTTTGTTCCCCGTGAGAGTAATTTTATTCAGTCGAGCTATGAATGAGTTTACTAAAAGTTCGCGTCTGTCCGCGCACAGATAGAGTTTGTATTTTAGTTTTCGCCGCCGTGATAAACGCAATGTTATAAAACCGGTATGTGTAGGAGGGCTGTTGGCGCAAGCTGAAGACCTTCCCCACATGACTGTCTATGAGAATGGGCTGTTGCTGATTTGGACGCTTTTCAGCTCAGTTCATGAGGTTCACTGGCGAAAAGGTCGCGCGCTAAGACCGAAGCAGTTGAGCGATTTGGAATTCCAATGAGGAAGGATTTGCGGTTTAATGACAGCCCGTACGTAATTTGACTAGAAGGTTGATTTGTTCGTTTATAAAGTAATTGAACGTTTATTTGGATATTGAGATCGATAATAATTAAATGCACGCGAGATAGACATTAAAATTGTTAATAGGCAGGATCGTTTTGACTGCAGCTAGTCGTGGCATATTTTTCGCGTAGTAAAATCCTGTCCTATTTTGAGTCTTTGCCGGAAGTACGTTTAGGTATTTAGAGTCAAGAGTTAGATAGTTAAAATATAGCTTTCAGCCCCTGTAGTCTGTACACCATCAGGAACCTTTTTCAGTTGTATATATACACTATATCTGATAGCCGAATTTCGGCCCCCTTTTTGGTACCTGTTCAAGGCGTGAGGTCGCATCGAATTGGGCCAGTCTCGGACCTTCGGAGTTTTTTTTTTGCCTGAATTTTGGCAAGAAGGTTCGTTTGACATGGAAGGCCCTCTTTCGGTGGCTAATTCCTCCCATAGACCTTGATCATGCTTATCAAACTGCGGTTCTAGTAACATGAGCACACCTATTTCATTTTTGTTTAGAGACTCAATCTATCAATCAATACTTCCTTTTATACCCCACTCAGGGGCATAGGGAGGCAACAAGAGCTCTCCACTGCGCTCGATCTTGCGCAATATGTTTATGACCTCCTCCCACACCATGTCTAAACCCCTCAGCTCTGCTTCGAAGAAGCGGAACACAGTGTGAGAGGGTCTACCTCGTCTTCGGGGCCCTGATGGGAGGAAGAACAGCACTCTCCTCGGAAAACTGTCATTCGGCATCCTTAACACAATGACATGTCGCATGTTTAGAGACTGAGAGACATTTTAAACGACATCGTGATTACCCTTTATATCTGTATGTTTTCTGTTTTTATCTGACAAGGTGATGTTTATCATTCTACATGGCTCTCATAGATAGAAGGTATGTTTTTCTACAAACGGTAGAGATAGTGATAATTTTAATGTTGTGTGCAAGTGGTCAAAAAAATAGTGATTGTCAGTGTTACCAACGTGGGTGATTTATCGCCATTTGGGCTACTCGGAATGAGAATCGGCGACGAAAAAATCTAAAAGGCGACTGGTCAGTTGGGCTACTTCCCTTTTAGATTTTCACCTTTCTTGATAGGTACTAAATGACCTTTTTTTTTAGTGAACACTCACCTTTCTCCGGATACCAAAATTATTTTCTTCCAAATGACCTTTTTTTTAGCAACATCTTTCCGGATACCAAAATTTTCAGTTGGGCTAGTTTTTCCTTTTTGTATGAAAATCGGCGATATTAGGCCAAGCGCGCCGTTGGCAACACTGGTGATTGTCTATGACCTCTCGTTAGAGAGTATATGTGTTCTGTGTCTATGACGATGTGTCAAAATTGTAACATTTGTAACTGCTGTAACCTGTTGTAACCTCGTTAGCATCTCGTTAGATGCCATTTCCATCTGAGAAGGCGCGTATTCGTTAAAATACCGGTAAAAATTAAGTGGGTGTCGCGGGTGATTTGGTGTTTCATTGCGGAGAGAAAATTCTGAAAAAATGGGCTTATCAACTGAGAGCTATCTACTGATATTCATTTTATTTTTCATGTGGATTGAATACTTATGGGTCACATACTTATCCTTTAGACAGGTGAATTATAGAATACATTATTTTTTGTAGAATATTGTACAGTTTATTAGATGTTTGTTGCTAATTCAAATATAGTTATTTCAACAATATATTCAATTTCGTGTGAATAATTATCACTATTCCAATTATCTATTCCTGCCCAATATTTTATACTCTCTCTTTTTCTCTCTCCTCCAATGACGCTACAGCCCATATCGAGCCTTGGCCTCCCGTAGCATTCGCCTCCAACAAGTCCTGTCCTCCAGCTAGCCACCTGGATTATTTTATACATTATGTCAAATTTCAGATGAAAATCTACAAAACAAGGACTACTCTTCCACCAGAACTTAAGGATATTAGAGATGAAGAAACATTTCAAAAAGCTCGAGTTTATGGACTGGATAAAGCCAAGTTTGGAAATATAAAAGCAGCATTTTCATCTGTGTTAGGCACAGTTTTGATTTATTCCGGCTGGATTGCAGATTTTTGGGCACTCAGCGAGAAAGCAGCTATTCTCTGTAATTTGTCCCCAACTAATGAGTTGATTGTAAGCGGATTTTTCGTTCTTATTGCCAACACTTTTTCAACCATTATTGAGTTACCATTTACAATTTATTACACTTTTGTTTTAGAAGAAAAGCATGGTTTCAATAAACAGACTCCAATGTTTTTCTTAAAGGATCATATTAAATCTTATTTTGTAATGCAAATCTTAACAGTACTTTTAGCTGTAGTGTCGGTTTACATTGTTCAAAGAGGTGGCAGTATGTTTATTTTCTGGTTATGGGCTTTTGCGTGTATCATGACCATTTTGCTGGCTACTATATATCCAGCTATCATTGCTCCACTCTTTGATAAATACTCGCCTCTTCCTGAGGGAGAATTGAGAGAGTCCATTGAAGCTCTTGCGGCTTCTCTAAAGTTCCCTCTAGCGCAGTTGTACGTCGTGGAAGGATCCAAGAGATCCGCTCACAGCAATGCTTATTTCTACGGCTTGTTCACTACCAAAAGAATTGTTTTATTTGATACACTGCTGGAGGGATATGTCCAGGACAAACCAGAAAATGAAGAGGGGACCAGTGAAAGTGAAAATAAAGAGGAATCTAAGAAAGCAAAAAAGAAAGGGTGCTCAAATCCTGAAGTTCTGGCTGTGCTGGCCCATGAGTTAGGTCATTGGAGTCACTCCCACGTCCACCTCTATCTGTTCTTAACCCAACTGAATCTGTTGCTTTTGTTCGGAATATTTGGTTTAGTGTTCAAGTACGGACCTCTTTACACTTGTCTTGGTTTTATGCCTGGACAACAACCCATTGTTGTGGGATTTATTTCCATACTTCAATTCATTCTTGCTCCATACAATACATTCTTAAACTTTGGCATGACAGTTTTATCTAGACATTGTGAATTCCAAGCGGACAATTTTGCTATTAAGCTCGGGCATAGTGCCAATTTGCGTAGAGCCCTTATCAAATTGGATGTGGATAATTTAGGTTTCCCGTTGTATGACTCGCTGTACTCGTCTTGGCACCACTCCCACCCCACACTTCTCCAGCGAATTGAAAATTTGAACTCTAAGAAAAAGGATTGAGCTGAGACATGTTTCTCAATTTCTTAAATTAGTTTTAAGACTGAAATTGAGCTGAGTTTCTTATATTTTTATGATATTTGTTTGTAATATTTAATAGGCCACCAACAATTATGGAGTATACAGTGTTTGACATTTGCTGGATATTTTATTATATAATTGTTTGCAAATAATGTTGAGTTGTGGTTGACTTTGTGAAATATAAACTGTGAAATTTGTATACCATCCGATCCACAAATTTTCCGCACATTTTTAGAATTTAAATGTTTTTGTCATTCAATTATTAATGAAATAATTTTTCTATCTATGTTATATGGATGGATATGATTGTGTTCAATATTTTCTTTTGTATTTTTTGATGTCTAATATTTAATGATATTTGTCAAAATTCAAAGTCATGATTTAGCAAAACAATGTTGCATGATAAATAGGTATAAGAAATAGCTATATTTGTTTAAAAAAATGGCATTTACTTTCAGTTATTGCTAATTAAGTTTTACAGTCATTGTACATTTGGCATAAGTAATCATATTTATATGAAATAACTGATCAGTTGTTAGTAAAATAAAATATGCATGCTCAATTCAGAAGTTGTACCCTAGTCATCGTAATTATTTAGATTTAATAAAGCAACATCAAAGAGTGACCAGCTAGCCAAAGATATGCATGCAGGTGCACTAAATACATTCCGAGCGATCCTATTTTAGAACCTCTTATTCTATCAATTTCTAACTTTTGTCTATCTGGTACGTACGGTGCACTTGAGAAACATTTAAATAAAATAATGTAGACGCTAAGCAGTGGATTCCAGTAATATGACACTCCTATGAAAAATTTTATGACAAATCTTCAGATTGTTAGAAAAAACTGCTTCGTAACAAAAGATCGGCGTATAGAAAAAAACATTAACATGAAAGAAAGACTTGGTTCAAGCTCATTGATCTTATCAACTATCTTAAAAAAAAATAGGACAATAAGGCAGTACTCGGTAATTCGAAAAATTCTATAGTTCAACACGGCTATGCAAGATATTTTTCAGACTTATCATGGGTCCACTGTGTTAAGTTCATAAGTCGCACTATTCTTATTCTTTTTTCAATCATTGAAAAATATACTGAACAATCGCCGAGCATGTTAAAATGGTATAAAAAAGTGAAACGAGGAAAGAGTGATTTAATAGAAAATCTAGTGGAAAGTTTTATATAGGTATAAGTACCAAAAATCCACTATAAAATACATGTTTGCAGTCAAATTGTACTATTAACACTATATTATGTTGTGTGTATTGGTGTAAATAAATTTAAACTTTTATTGTACAGTATTGTTTTATTTTCTTCCAACGCAATTGCATTATTATCAGCAGTTTGTTTCTTTTTCGATAGTAACCTGGTTTGACCCATTATGCTTATACTTCAAACAATATTTTATAAATGTTGTTGTTCACAGGGTTTCCTTGTATGTATGAGCGGTTTGTCATTCTCCTGAAATCAATTATTCTTATTTTAATCAATAACTTGATTTTAAACTAGTACACATTTAGTTAAGTCTATTTTTATGCTCTATTAAAAATATACAAATTTGAGAGTTGTTTAAACACGTGGTAGGCGTATAAGGTCAGTGTTTTATAAATAAATATAAAATAATTTTGGTTTTGGAGTATTCAGCAAAGTCTACCAAAAAGAAGCAAATCATACAACCAACAATCCGTAATATAAATGAAAGTCGGGTTAGTGCGAACACTTGTAACTCGAGATCGGCTGAACAGATTCTTCCGATTTATTGGATTCTTCTTCCCTCCGGATAAAAGAATAACTATTAAAAAGTTGAAAAATGCATAAGAACTAATATAAAGTATAATATTAAAGTCAGTATGGAACGGATTTCCTACGACGCCAACGCCCTCTATGAAAAATTCTATAACAACAAAATATTGTTTACGTGACAACGCAGATTTTAGATGGACTTTTTTTTGAGCTTTCAGAAATAATATTTTGACATTTAAACATTTTAAACGTATTTTGCATAAATTACAAATTCAAGATCAATATTCACAGTTAACCGAATACGATGTGATGGGGGCTGCACCGCTTCCAACTTACATAAATGGGGATGGATGGACTCACCAGCGTGAGCATGTGGGATTACACAAATAATCGGCCATCTGATAAATGAGTGCCCCATGTACGCATTTAAAGAAGGACTACAGGACTTGGACGCACTGACGGATAACGCGATCCAATGGCTTCGGTCTCTGGAGGTCAGATTGTGAGCGACCATAAGAAGAATATTCACAGTAAGGACTACAGGACAACGTGCCCGGAAAGCTAGTATTAAAGTAATTTGTATTGATTTCAAAGGCGGATATTTGAACACCATCAGCCTTTTGAACACCATCAGCGCATAGGCGAAAGGCTGATGGTGTTATATTGTAATTTTGTAAAATAAATAAAAAAAATTAACAATGTTTGTTATTAAGATGGTCGATATCCCCAAAATTCCAAATCATGGGATTAAGATGATTGATATCCCCAAAATTCCAAATCATGGGATCTTTAACATATCATAAAATTCCACATCCCCAGCAGCATTCAAACCCACTTCTCTAGTGTTTCATGTAGAGACTAGAGTCTAGACACTGGACCAACCCACCCGACAATAACACCTTCGTGATACGTGCATATAAGCATTGTAGGCAGTAGCGTTTCTCTTTATTTATTTTTAACTAGCTTTCCCGACAGACGTCCTTACTATGAATGTTGTAGTCCTTACTATGAATATTGATTTATAATTTATACACAAATATGTTTGAATATTTAAAAATTATTTCTGAAAGCTCAATGCAACCTTGACTCATCCATTTGTCGTAGCGAATTGTTTGCACATTCTTATATCTAATCATAACAACGACCTACGGAGAAGCAAGCAGTGCAATATGATTATCAGAACGCCAATAATAAAATTAATTTTATTCAGCAATTTGACACCCTGATGACTAGCATTAGATATTTGATAATGCGAACGTGATTTAAACAGACTTCATTTAAACAACAAGATCACAGTACGAGACACATTATTAGTACCAATCTTTTTCAATCGCATTGGACAGCAGAAAAAAAGCAGATGACCTAATCAAGGATACCTTCAAGAAGCTAACAGCTTCCTCGCTGAACCTTGTGACTCCGTCACTGGAAAGGGGGTCCTGTAGCGGCCATGTTTTGCATGACGATATCATCCACCAATAGCGTTTCTCCATGATGTCGATACCCAGTAGCGGCCTGCCACATCGCACAAAGCCGCATAACTATCAGTCACCACCAAGTCTGCAGAGTCAACACGCACCACCCGTCTCGCGACGCGCATAGTTCATTAGTATATTCTGCATTCCTTTATAATATGTTATTGCATCAATAAAACCGATCCACTATACAAAACCTTCTTATCTCTACCTACAAATCTAACAGTAAATTTAATATTATATTTTATATTATTTCTCATGCATTTTTCAACTTTTTAATAGTTTCGGAGCGGAGATGAATACAACAATTCAACATCGGAAGAATCTGTTCAGCCGATCTTGAGTTATAAGTGTTCGCACTAACCCAATATTCTTTTGTATTATAGATGTGGAGACATCTATTGGAAAATTGTGAAAACATTTAGTTACAAAATTTTATTAGCAACTGCTGATGGTAGATGGCGAGAGGACATTTACTATTTCCATTTTAAGATTGCCAGGTATAATTAATATGTCCATTAAAAATAGACAAAAAATGAAACAACTCATCTTTGAATCACATTCATAGAGAATTAACTGTATAGTGAAAACATAATTTTGAAATTTCATTAGCTATAAAAACTAACCTCTGACGTCTCTCTTTCTGGTGTTGAAGCTTGTTCTTCAGCTGGTGGTATAAAAACCAAAAGAACTGTTTGGAATAAAGTCAGTATTGCAAGAAGTATGTAAGGTGATGTTGGTGACCATTTTTTCAAGTATATTATGAACGGAGATATTATTGATCCCAAACGATTGAACATCATTGCAAATCCTACGCCAGCGTTGCGAACTTCAGTTGGATATAATTGACCAATGTATAAAGTTAAAACAGGCATGGAAATCTATAATAAAGAAATGAAAATAGTCAAACGATTAATACTTCAGTTAGATACTTGTCTTCATACTATGTAATTGCATTACGCATAAATTGCAGCTTTAAGTTTGATATCAATCATCTCCGAACCTTGCATAATAATTTTGTAGTAATGTTAGATAAAATTGGTCCCACTTGTAGAATATATTAAGGTTCTTAGGGAACATTCAAGTATTACGTGACACAAAGGGGGGGGGGTCTTGTCAAATGGTACTGTGTATTATCGGGGTGGGAATTGCCGATTATTCAACACATTTTTTTAATTGCGGGGGCTAAACCAAATGAACTAAATAAAAAAAAAATGTAAGAGTTAATAACTTACCGATAATCCTATTATCCCTAAAACTGCAAAAGTAATTTTGGCAAAGTTTTCTGAATAAACATTATTCGGGACGGCGATTATCAATAAAAAGAACAAAGCCGTCCATATTTGTGAAATGATTATTGTATTTTTGTGATTTAAATACTTCAAACACAGAAGTGTCAACGCTGTCCCTGGCAAAATTGATAAACCATTCAGGGATACACTTAAAAATATATCATCTCCAACTATTCCCACGTACTGTATAAATGCAAAGAATGACATCCCTGATAAAAAGCTGCAACCAAACACCAGTAATAATAAGTAATTATTTGAATGGATCTATTATTGGGGCAGACTGAGACTGATGAAAAAGTTGATGTGAGACCACAGTTAATATTATAATAATAATAATTTTTGTGTTCTCTCCTGTGTGGTTCTGAGTATCTGCACAGACATAACGATGTGGCTAAAATAGTTCATCAAAAACTTGTAATACAAAGTTGTATTGGGATATACCAATACAAACTGACCGAACGATTAACGCAAATCGTCCGGACATTGTATTGGTTGATCGTAGGAACGGGATAACGTATCTCGTGGATATCACTATACTGTATGACGAAAATTTGAAAAAAGCCGAGCAGGATAAGATAATTAAATATCTTGATCTTGCTCACGAAATCAAGGATATGTGGCATACACCAACCACCCACATAATACCTATAGTGATATCGACGAATGGAGTTATTCCTAAGTCTCTTAAAGACAATCTAGGGAAACTTGGCATCTGTTGTGGTCTCAGATATGCCATCCAAAAGGCAGTTCTGTTGTCCTCATGTAGGATGTTAAGAAGGTTCCTTTCTCTATAGTTCGAAGATCTCTCATGATTACATTACATCGTGATGTATCATGAGAGATAATACCGATATTTTTATATTTAGTATATAGCATTGTATTTAATTTTAATTTATTTTTATTAATTTTTTTTTACAATGATGTATACTTCATATGATATATTGTGATTTAATGAATAAATGATTTGAAATAATAATAATAAACACTTTATTGGCATGAATATACAAAAATAACAAACCAAAATTGGCGGGCTTATTGCCTGGGGCAATTTCTTCCAACCAACCTATTGGCCTTACTTTGAATGGAATGGGTTAAAATGGTGGAGTTTTCAGAAAACTAAAACCAAATAAATAAAGCAGTTCATACAGGAACTTACCAAATGATCCATAAAATGAATGTTTTGTTACGTAAATTTTTTGATGCAAATATTGATTGTTGGCGAGTTTTATAATTTATACTGATGTCTATAGATCTTTGTACAGTTTTTCTAACATGGTTCGCATTTTTGTTATTCTGCAAGCAAATTTTCTCTAAAGTATCTGTAATTTGACACAAATATTGAATTAAAATAATTTAATGATATCCAATGAATAAGCATTATTCGAATAATATTTTACTGATAACTTTTCATTTTATTCAAGAGAAATGGTTTAATCCACATGTGGGTGAAAGATATCTATTTTCAAACTTTTGTTTATCCAGAGGCCTTAGTCAGATTTAAAAAAATGGCTGCTACGCTGATGGTTCAATGAGACCAACTGTCAAATTCATATCTCTTGGACTCGGCACTTCACAACTTACAACATGACCATAAAGATACTTTCAAAACATTCACATTTTTGTTGACGATGTTAGGCATTTTGTTAGATTTGAATAAGACCCCTATTCATTTAACAATAAAAAAAATATTAAGTGTGTTTAAATTTCAAAGAACGATTTTTATTATTATTTCTTTACGATAATTTTATAATTTATTCTCACCAATAGCTCTTTCATATTTGCCAGTGGCGAGCAGCCATTTTGGAGATTCCATTATAAACAAGAAAATGACTAAATATGTAGTTGATAACAATGCGAGCACTAGTTGTATGTGTCTCCAGTTACGAAGTAAGTAAGCCGTGCCCGCTAATGATGTGGTTCCTAATCCAAATGGTATGTGGTACAGAATTGGTATAATGTTTTTCCATTTGCCACCAACAGTCTGTAAGAAACAATAATATGGTTTCGGAAAAACATACATACATACATTCTCCCTTTAAGGCACCCCGCACACCGCAAGCCAGCCCGGTGGAGACCAATCCGCAGCAAACCTGACCCGCACGAAACCGACCTCCTAGTTCGATCGAAGCAATCAAACCAAAAAGCCGGCCCCGGACAAATCAAGCCCGCCGCGAACTACCCCCAAACCAATCAGCAATGCGGGGGCCTAAGCCCCACTCGGGAGCATAGGGAGGCATCAAGAGCTCTCCATTGCGCTTGAAGGCATCCGAGGCTCATTGTGCCTTTTCTGACCAGTTGAGATTTAAGGACGTGAAGTGGTCAACCTCACGGTCCCGATCTGATTTTTCGATTTCCTGCCTCTTACAGGATGCTCGAAAAATCAGCAAAAAGAGCAGAGGTGCTATTCTTCGCCGGTACCTTCCTATTTGATCCTCTTCCCAAATCACAAGCTGTAAAAATGGAAAGAGTGCAATCCAAATGCTTGAGACTTATTGTTGGCGCAATGAATTCTACGCCAATAAATGCTTTACAAGTAGAATGTGCAGATTTGCCTCTCCATATAAGACGACAATATCTAGCGGACACATTCTTTATGAAAAGAATGAAATTCGTCGATCACCCGCTACAAAACCGTCTTATTATTATGAATCAGCAATATTCGACGAAACGTAACCTAATCCACAAACCAACTCCAAATTTACTTAACAGTTACAACAGACTAACCTTTTGGGCTGATTTATGTTCCTTTTACTTATCATGGAAAAAAAGTTTTATTTTTGAGAGGAGTCAAATTCTTTGTAATATTAGTAACAGTGTAATATAAGATAATCATACCTCCAAACACAGCACAAATGTCACTGTAGTGATTCCTCCTGAGGCTAATGCCAATATAAACCTGGTGATGATGAAGCCAGTGAACCAAGGAGTTAAGGCTGAGGCAAAGCCCGATACACACTGGACCACGATACACAGAAGAAGAGATATTCTGCGGCCATATTTGTCAGACAGCATCCCAAACAGAATGTTTCCCAATAAAACACCCGACATGAGAGAAACTTGGCTGAGCTAAAATTGCATAATTCTTTGGGTTAAAGTGAGTAGGTATAAGATGTGTCAGTCTCTCCTCGACCTCGGTAGTCTAGTGGTATATGTTTTAATTTCTCATCAAGAAGGCCCGGGTTCCATTCTCGGTCGGGTCACAATTTTATATATTATTTATACTTGAAATTTCCAAAAAAACTTACTCCTACATAATGTTCAATGCTACAGACTAAACTCCATTCACTAATTATAGTAGACACATATTCATTTGTGTCGAATTTGAATCTTTCACACGGAATTCTAAATGATTTCGTTTCATTTTGCACCAAAGACTGGGACGGGTTCAATCCAACTATTTCACAACTGTTATTTTGGCTCTAAAAATACAACAAACAAGATATTACAAATAACCTCTAAATTATGTAGAAAATATGGTTGATTTTTTATAAATTTTTCCAACATTATTCTGAAACCTTGATACAGTGTTTGTTTGATCGTCACACCAAAATGTTTGCGGGTAAGCTAAGAATACTATTCCTAATTGAATCCATGGGACAGAAAATTTCAAGGAACTCATTAGAATGCTTATAAAACATTGCCACCTCCCAATGTTTCCTATCAGGAGACAAGTAACTGCAGATAATGGAACATACTCTTCTTCATCATTTCGTGAATTTTCTGAAACACATAAAATTTCATCATTATAATTTGATAAAATCACCAATTTTATTCAATGCAAAATGAGGACAAAAAAACACAATAAAAATAAAAACAAACAAAATTGAGTAACCATGTCACAATTTTCCTGGCCCCGAAACATTAGTCAGTGCACCAGACTAAGTATAAGAACTGTGGGGGATTTCTTCCGGGTAGCTGAAGATAGGAAGGCTTTCTCTCCAGTGATCGTCGACGTTGGGGGAACCCGACAGGACACCAGAAGATTAAGATATATCACTATTGATCAAGTATGCTGCTAATCCCCTGGACAGATATTGCTGATGCCTATTATTATTAGCGCAAACTATCATAAGAATAAAAGAAGATGTTTTATAGAGGTCAATTTGAAATAATGGACAAGGAATCTCTAACTACCCAAAAGAAAAAAAAATCAAAAAACTTTCAACTTATTTAAATCGTGCAAGTGCATTTCGGGAATCCCCCCAAAATAAGTGACAGCTGTAGTTGTACGAAGATGTGTTGCCCTTTGAATAAAGATGTTAGAATTCAATGGATGTTTTTTTTCCTTTTTGTGCCGCTAGAGGCGCCCTTGCTAATCCGGTCTATTGTCAAATAGGGTATTTGACACTATGAAAAATAAGATACAGATTGTGGTCATCCTGTTTGAAAATGGCCCAAGAAAGCTTATTTCTTTTATTTTACAACTTAAATAGGCTTATTTTTTATAAAAACACGTAATAAAAATCCAAATATTTCTATGGAACTAGTCACCGATGAAAACGTACCTACCTACTACAAAATGAATTTGGTAAATAAGAAGAAAATTTTCAGATCTGCGGATAGTTACATTAAAATCGCATCAAATTTGTATTTTAATATATATTACACTTTATATAAGCGGTAGACTGAGCGTTGAGCAAATATTGACGTGGTAGTTCTTTAAAACTTGATTAAGTTTTCAAAATCTCAAGCAAAAGCATGCGTGAAAGAAAAGTCGGTCAGCTCAAGAGTTCGAACCCACATCTCTCAGTATGCTTTCAACGAAAGTTGGCGACTGAATCGCTGGGCTATCAACCACTAAAAAGGATGATTGTACTAATATATCAAACATATTATTTACGTATTCAAATATTATTTAAAACTATAAAAATACTTACTTTTCATCGCAGTATTATAATAAAGATAAAACAGAACTCTTTAAGTGTTTTTAATACTCTATTAGTCTATTACATGCGCTTAGTGTATTTGTAAGAAAACGTTTAACAGATACGAAAGTGAAATGAAATCTAAAGGTAAATAGCATTTGTGCATTAGGTTGCACTATTTTGTGTTATATAATGTCTAAGATGCAATGGTAGTAATGTGCATCGCCAGGGACGTTTTCGTTTGAGCTCGCAGTAGAAGTAGGCAAAAAAAAAACGTTTTTTTTTTCATTGGATCCCCCTGCGGTCTCCGTCCAGTTTACATCGACGTACTGATCCAGTTCATTCATCCATCTCAGCCATGGTTGGACTGTTTTTTTTTTGTAATAAGTATATGTGTGTCATATAATAATAATATAACACTTTTCTATACAAAGGTGTCAGTAGACTTATTGCCCGAGGCAATTTTTTCCAGTCAACCGGTCCCGTCCAATCTGAGACAGGCCAACCCCTGGTAGAAATTTCAAGTGAAAAAAACAATGAACCGACCGAGAATCGAACCCGGGACCTCGGATCTGAAGTCCACGCCAGTACAACTAGGCTTCCGAGGTCGGTACACGGCCGTAGAACCCCCCCCCCCTTTCCCCCTCCTTAATATATTCGTTTTCCCAATCATTCTGCATTATTTTATACTGACATGAACAATGATTTGCCACAGTTTTTTTGCTATTTTTAATAATGTCGGATGCTAAGGGGGGTGGGCGGACCCCAGATTCTCCCCCCTATTATATACGCCCACGAATACTTATGTGCTTATCGATCATTGTCATTTCTAATAATACGATCTTACCTCTAATCGTAGAATCTATATAACTATAGTGTGATCAATAATGTAAAAAATAAAGGTTCGGTGTATTAAACGGATATTATTGCACCCGAGGTTACAACTGGTGTTAGAAAGACCCTAAGTCTACCTCTGAGTTCTCTCGACTCCGTTTGAGAAAGTAAACATTAAATTATAATCATAAGTCCGGTTTTGTTGAGAGGTAAAGAGCCACATTCTGATGTAAGACAAAGTACACTATACATAATAATTATTAATGTCGCCATACTATAATATCCATACTAGATAATTTTCAGACAAAAATTTTGCAATTTCCATCATGTTTTGAGAGCATGCAGTTATTACCTCCGAAAAACTAAATGCAACTGATTCCAAGAGTTCCTTGATGTGAGGGATTTATTCATATCTTGTTATTCAAAATATTGTTAAGTCATTATTTGAAAGTTTGGGAACGCGATGGTAAAGGGTTTGATAAACAGTTGCTTATTTGTTTATGGTGGATTAGAAAGTTTGGTATTTTTACGCACTGAATATATGTCCAGGAAACCATTTAAATGTTTTATTGTTTACAGCGATTAGTATAGAAGGTAAATTCTCTTGTTTTGAGATGAATGCTTTGATTTTTTTTGACTTCAGTTCAATATCAGGTCTCGTTCAGAAAACATCTCTCCGGCTATAGTTTATCGCAATTTTGTTTCCTTGTTAATCAATTTATAATTATTTCCGTCGCGTTTTATAGTTTTTGTAGTAATTTTGAAGTATCTGACTGTTGAGTTATGGTGTGTCACATATTTAGAGTTTTTATTGTTTAGAGTCCCGCGTTTTTTTTTAATTAAACCTTCCGTTTAATTATGGTTTATTATGTAATGAAGATTTTCCGATCCGGGGTGGCGTGGTATGAGGTTGGAGAGGAAACAAGTGATACACCATACCTCATATGTGTGAATGTGACGTGTTTATTTTTTTTATTGGTGCATTGTGCTAAATATTTGAAGGTATGCCGAATTTCGGGTGAGTTAACATATTTTTATTTGAGTGTATTGTGTTCCGTCGCTGTTAGCTACCCAGGACGAATATCGGGCACAGAGATATTAGGTATCGACATAGTATTTTTTACGTTGCTTGGTTGCCCCGCCAAGCATGCTTATGAGCAAGTTGCTCGAAGTGGTTTTAGATGAGAGATGTATGGCCGACGCGCTACGGCATAATATGCGGCATAAATATTATTTATGAATGTTTGTGATCTCTGTGTGCCAATGGATTTATTGTACGAGTATTGCAGCCTGTACCTACCTGTATTGTTTTCACACGTCACCTGTCAAACACACGTCGCGAATTGTTATCTGTCATTCGCGGGTTACCCCATTTTCCGATACCAGTGGTGTGACCTATCTTTAATGTTTATTTTTGAATCCGGTTAGGAATTTCATATTTAGAACCTTCTAGTAAGCTTAGTGTAGAATTTTCATTTGTAAAAGTAGGTACATTGGTGTGTTTGTTCCCCGTGAGAGTAATTTTATTCAGTCGAGCTATGAATGAGTTTACTAAAATTTCGCGTCTGTCCGCGCACAGATAGTTTGTATTTTAGTTTTCGCCGCCGTGATAAACGTAAAGTTATAAAACCGGTATGTGTAGGAGGGCTGTTGGCGCAAGCTAAAGACCTTCCCCACATGAGTGTCTATGAGATTGGGCTGTTGCTGATTTGGACGCTTTTCAGCTCAGTTCATGAGGTTCACTGGCGAAAAGGTCGCGCGCTAAGACCGAAGCAGTTGAGCGATTTGGAATTCCAATGAGGAAGGACTTGCGGTTTAATGACAGCCCGTACGTAATTTGACTAGATGGTTGATTTGTTCGTCTATAAAGTAATCGAACGTTTATTTTGATATTGAGATAGAGAATCATTAAATATACGCGAGGTAGACAGTAAAATAGTAAATAGGCAGGATCGACTGTAGCTGGCCGTGGCATAATTTTCCCGTAGTAAAATCCTGTCCTATTTTGAGTCTCTGCCGAAAGTACGTTTAGGTATTTAGTCAAGAGTTAAAAGAGATAGTTAAAAGATAGCGTTCAGCCCCTGTAGTCTGTACACCATCAGGAACCTTTTTCAGTTGTATATATACACTATATCTGATTTTGGTACCTGTTCGAGGCGTGAGGTCGCATCGAAATTGGGCCAGTCTCGGACCTTCGGAGTTTTATTTTTGCCTGAATTTTGGCAAGAAGGTTCGTTTGACATGGAAGGCCCTCTTTCGGTGGCTAATTCCTCCCGTAGGCCTCGATCTTGCTAATCATCCAATTGATTGTAATGAATCAAGTTTAGATTAATACACTGATTAATATGAATGATGTCAAGTGTATTTATGTTCTCTTAGGGTGAGCCCAGATTTATTTCCTTATTTTTTTTTTTGCTTTTTCATATGCTTAGGTACTCTTCCGCTGTTTTATTTTGAAGTAAATATTTTTATACTTTTGTTTTTTTTCAATTTATATAGGTGGCTTATTTGGGGGGGGGGGGGGGGGGGCAAATTTGATTCCCGCCCAAGGAACTAACGAAAAGCCAAGGAACGCCACTGGATCCACTTTTCGAACTACCGTATAGTAATGTGCTGAAAAAATACGAGTGAAGTTACGGGCAACTGTTAGTTTAAAATAATGGTTAAGCATTTCATTTATACCTATATCAAAAAGTATACTTAATATCTTAAATTTTAATATCATTTTATTGTCATCACGTTTCATGAACATTAAAATATTTATATTGAACTTTTTAAATGTGGTAATATAGGTATACTTACATTATCAGCTAGGTACCGAGTAATATTTTTTTATGAATTTTTACTCATCTAAAAAGTGAACACAAGAATATTAGGTATTAAACAGAAAGCGAAACTTCTGTTGAGAAAAGGGCCGTCCATTAATCACATAATGTTTTTTTACAACCTTTTAGACCCCCCCTCCCCCCTGCATGGTGATATTTGATGATGTTTCAGAATACCCCCCCTCCCCCCGAAAATCACGTGTACTTTTTTCGTATAAATAATTATGAAACTAATGATTTTAATTTTCGTCCATTTTTTTAATTTCTGTGAATTCTACTGTGTTTCGTTAAATTAATCAGAAAAAAATAAATGCACGTGATTTTCTCACTAGACCCCCCCCTCCCCCTACGTGATTTTTTTCCAGACCCCCCCCCCTCCCACTTTTGGGATCACGTGATTAATGGACGCCCCCTTTATGACTATAATCGTTTAAATCTGTAGGCACATAATATACAAAAATACTCGAAGATGCGAGTTTTATCATTCATTACAAACTTACCTTGAGTTCGTATTTTGTAATAGAGTCTATTAACGTTTTCATACCTATCTTTGAACGTTTAGGTATTTGTGGGGTACAGTATTTTTTAAGTTTATGTACATATTTCCTATTATTTGAATATGTAATTATAGTACTTATGTGAAAAAAATGGTGTGCAGTGATTTTAAAACTTTCAAAGGTAAGAAAAATAAAACAACCTCGCCCAATTATTTACACTTAAGTACCTATATTTAACTTAAAATTATTGGTACTGATGTAGATACATTGGGCTCGTTCATGTCGAAGTTATTTGAGATATGATTGGAAAGTTTGGAAATGATCGTGTGGATTACCTATTGAATATAATTTAAAATGCAGCGGAGTTCAGTACCTGCCCTTCAAGAGCATCTTTTGCGAGGGAGCAGTCCTGTCTCTGTAGTCAACAGGTTGAAACCATGGATGTAAGAAGTAAATGTAAGCACCTATTCTTTACTAAAGACATCAGCTTAGATGTTTTCTTTCATATTTTCAGATAGGCGAGTCTAGGTTGCTTTTTTGTTTCATTTGAATTTTCAGACGTTAAATATTTTGATTTTAAAGGGCTTTTTCATATTCAAGTGGACCAAGATTCGTTTTAAAATTAACGAGTTGGATTATCAGAAAGAATGGGATCCGTACTCTCTGCCTAACCCATCTGGGAAACAGCGTGGTAAAAAGACAAAAATCATATTATTACATATATGAATAAAAATAATCATTTTATCATGTGGCAACATGATAAAAAGAAATGTCAAATAGATAACATGGCAACAATAATCGGACTTTCGGGACTTTATCAATCAACTAATGGCGGCCTCGATTTGACAGGCGTATCGGTAGTCACTTGGGTGTTTTGTGTTTACACTCTTCTTGTTGTCTGATAATAATTTCTTATTTCGTTAGTTATAATGCCGTTAGCCAATTCAGTAGATCCATGGCGTGTTCAAAATATTGGGGAGACCGTTGTAAGTATTATAGAACAAATACATTACATCTGTCATGGTTTCGATTGTATGTTAGTGTTTTTATTCTGGTTTACAAGTTTATATTTAAATTCAATGACTAAAACTCGTTTCTCAGGTGCAGGATTTATTTTCAAACATAATTATTTTCAAATTTAAATATGATTTCTTTGAGTTATAAGAAAACTGAAGTAAATTCTTTAAGACTTTTTGCCCGAATCCATATAAATGAATCTCCTCATAATATATTTAACGTAACAGCCACTAAGGCATGAGGTAATCAAGTGTTGGGCGTTCCGCGGTAATCTAATATCATTTATCCTCGACTGCAAGATTACAGATAACGTAACTACTTCAAAATTACGATTTGTTCAACAGGTTACGGTACATACTACCCAATATTTTCTGCGTAATCGCCAAAAATAACGAAATCAACGTACATAGTTACAAAAAGAAAACTAACATAATTTTGGACACTTTAATTGTTGAGCTAATTATCTAAAAATGACAAATAATTAAATAGTATAATATGTTAGATGATTGTTTAAATTTATGATAACATACATACTTAATTTGCATTTATCATTCATAACAATATTCTGTATTTTATTTGAGTACTCTTTGGTTAGTCAACATACCATTTGTTTGATAAGGACAGTAATTTAATTTTTATTTCAATATTTAAAACAGTCATTACTGCATTTTGTTTTATTTAAGTCATTATGTCAAGAAGCTTGTTAAATCCAATTATTCAGTTTTTAAAAGTAATATTGGTTAAAATAATATTTAAGTTGAAAACTTATTTTGCCTATAAAATGGTGAATAAAATTTAACTTTGTACTACTATGTAGTAGAAAAAAGTATGAAATTTATCAAGCTACATTAAGTTTAGCTACGGTTTATTGTTGAAGGTTAACTGTGTTGTTAAAAAATACTTGCAAGTAATATTGGCCGTGAGGAAACTGTGGTTTGATAACACATGATTTTCCTCATACTGTTGATGCACTCAAAATATGAGCCATGTGCAAGTTATAGTGCACATAAAATTAGATAGTCCATGTTATAGCATAATTCACTGTGATAAATGGAATTTGGTGTATCTAAGGGTGCGTTTACACCAAACGAGCGTAGAACCAGAGCTAGAGATGAATTTATCGTTGATATTGACACGATTGACATTAACAGCGAGAGAGAACTAGAATGCGTAATCTGTCATTGCCCATTAATTAGTTCTTCATGGTGTTAATGTCAGTGATCAGGAGGTAATGCTGTATATCTGGCTCTGGCTGTATGTTCGTTTGGTATAAACGTTCAAAAAAATTTCACATGATTCAAATTTTGTATGTAACTATAAATTTTCCATTCCTTATATTGCTAATCATTATAAAATACTAGCTTTCCCGACAGACGTTGTCCTATATAGTCCTTACTATGAATATTGAATTCGAATTTGTATAATGATAAGCTTATTACCTTTTAACCAATGTAATTTAGGTCGATGCATCTGTTTCAAACCATATATTTTCCATCGACATTCTGTCAAAGCACCAACTATCAAACAACTGACAGTTCCTGCCAAACGTTAATTTAATTTAAATTTTTTCAAATTTGGAATAAAAATTATGTTGTTAAAAGTACTAAGAAAGATACCTGCTAAGAGTTTTCTTTGATTTTCTAATTTTCCACGCAACTTTCTCAATTTTTTCTTTCATAAGAACCTCCTGATAAAAGCCGACACGACAAAAAAAGAATTAGCGAAATCGATCCAGCCGTTTAGGCGTGATGCGATGACATCCAAAAATAGCTCTACTCCATTTTTATAATATAGATATATCCCATCTATCTGAAGATTGAAGTGTATTTTATTTATATCTTTTTGTGTTAATCCTAATTTTCATTTATTTATTTAAATGAATTCTTATTTTTGTGGTTGGTTGAATTGAAAAAACCACTACAGTAATGATCTTTCTCATTTTTACACAAATTTTTATTGTTTAATTGTAAAATATACATAAAGAGGTTAAAATTTGAAGTAATTTGAAAAAATCCTTTTGTGTTTAGTGTGCGTCTTCAAGTCAGTCGGCGGAGAGCCTTCACATGGCTATAGATGGAGAAACAACCATTGCGGCAGACGGATGCACCGCCATGGATCATGACGGAGCCGAGCATGAAATAGAACTAAGAGAAGTGATAAAGGAGGGGCACGAGAAGGCCGACCCTTCACAATTTGAGCTGTTGAAAGTCCTGGGGGAGGGTTCATTTGGGAAAGTATTCTTGGTAAGGAAAGTTGTTGGGGCGGATACAGGCACACTCTACGCTATGAAGGTGGGTCATTTTTCATTTCAAATTTTTAGTTTATCGTGGACAGCTATCGTTTCTTGGCTGTCAAGGCTAATATTGGAAGCTCATTAGTGTAGCAAGCATACAATATTGAATGAGTCAATTTTTGTATATATTAAGCAACAATTTTTATTTCTACACTAACAGATGTTGTCCTGTCCTATGAATTTTGAATTGAAATTCGTATATTGATGAATTACCTATTTAATCAATATAATTCTGACTGATGCACCTGTTTTAAGCTAAGTTTGTAAGGCACATTCTGTCAATCGACCCAACTATCAAATAAATGACAAATGAGAATTTAAATTCAAAACTAAAAAAGTTTTTATTGCCAAAAGCACTAAGAAGATTAAGTTAATTTAATCTTTCTAACGTATTTGATAAAATCTAAGATCATAGTCAAAGGACTTAAGTTGTATCATCTTTTTAACACAATGTATTAATTAACCTGTTAACCGGGCAGAACGTATAAATATGTCATACGTAAAAATTATCGGGTACGGGTATGCCATATGAATACGTCCTTGAAAATAATGTTGCACCCTGGAACGTGTGGGACTTATATTTTCTAACAACTATAGTAATACGGCATTCATACGGGTCTCGACATGAATTTAATACGTGGATGGAGTCAGTTTCATTTCGCTGTTGCGAGCGGTGGGTTGTGTTGTGTGACCAGTGACGGGTACGTACTTATACTTACTTACGTATTTTTTTATTTGTTTATTTAAATACATTCAATGGCTATAAAAATATTTCCTATTATATATTATTTGTATGTCCAACCTTTTATTTAAAAAATATCTTTATTTCAGTGTCCATCAAAATGAATGAGAGCGATATCAGCGATGATGAATTATAGTTGGTATCTTTTTGTATTCGTAGAAATTTTGTTTTTTTCATTGTATTTTATACATATCAATTACGATAAAATATATATTTCATAGTTTTTTATTTATTTTAAGTATAAATAAAAAAAAACAGTACTGTGAAATGACGTTATCCGAGCGTGGCGTGTTGACACGTCCTAGTGAAAGAATACGCGCCCGTTACATGTTGCGTAATTAGAATGGGAACTCCCCGGTTAACAGGTTAATTCTTTTTAATTGGACATATTTATTGAGAAAATGTGAACATCGGTGCAAAATAAAATAAAAAAATCTTTCAAGCTTAGTCTAAGATTTTATTAATTTATTTCGATTTTTCTTCCATTGGCCGGCATTTATTTATTATATTTACGGCAGAATGCCTTGCGCAATAAAAGTTAAAAATGTAACACAACTTACAGAAAATATAATAACTAGGTACATAATAGAGTTCCTTTACAGAAACCAACGAAAACAGTAATTTACGCAGGAATAAAATAACAATTCAAATCATTATACTCATTTAATACATTAAAACATTCATTATTTTACAGAAACCAGCCAATACTATACATTATAGTAATTGGTCTATCATGATTGTTTCCAAATATTACTTCATTTATTTTCATTCTATTGAAAATATTGTAGCAGTTTTAATTTTCTAATTAGTGGTAATTTTTTTTTAAATGTATATTTCAGGTTCTGAAGAAAGCCACATTAAAAATCCGCGATAGAGAAAGAACTAAAATGGAACGTAATATTTTAGTGGACATGGGCCATCCGTTTATCGTAAAACTGCACTATGCATTTCAGACAGCCGGAAAGTTATATTTAATTCTTGATTTCTTGAGAGGGGGTGACCTCTTCTCTCGTTTGAGTAAAGAGGTGAGTCTTATTCATTTGTTTTTATTCTTCCACAATGTGTGGAGTACCAACAAAGAGTTTTACTTTCCACAGAAAATAAGTAAATTCAGAATGAGGATGACTTTAACATGTTTTGTAAATATTTTAATGGCCAATGGCCGTGTGTGATTTTAAATACATCTCCATCCAACCGGAAAATAATAAAGCAAAGATGGTTTGAAACCTCTCTGCCACTATCCATATGTATAAAATACAAAAAAAATATTTTACCAACTTTGGCACCATCCAACCGACCTACCCTAAATCGGTGTCATTTGAAAGACAATAATGCAAACATAGTTTTACACCAATAAAACTTATGTGGACCGAATTTGTTTGAAGCCAAAAAACACTGATCTATCATTTTCATCATAAAATAACATAATAAACCTGGACATGGTGTGGGAGAAGGTTGGAGAGCTCTTGTTACCTCCCATGCCCCTAAGTGGGGTCTTAAGGGAGCTTGGATTTGGATTGGATGTGGTTATTGGATGTATCATCTCAAACAATAATTGTGGTAGCATCGCCAGGTGTCTGCTTGTTCCTTAAAAACCTTAATTATGTAATCAATATGTTTTAGCTTAAAGATATTACTACTGAGTTTGTCGTAAAATATGTCGATGAAGGCTTTACAATCTACTTTCTCTATAATGGCAGTTAAGAATGTCACATAACAGAACAGTGTCAATTATACATTTTTGTTTTCCTCTCTATAGCACATTATGGTGTTGACTGCTAGGAGGGAAGAATTTGAAAATTCTAGTCTGTCAATTTTTCTTAGTTGCTATTTTGCATATTGCATAAGGAGTACCTTTTGCGTTTGTTTGAATCTATGGGTAACAGGGTTGATCAAAATCATTAATTTTTAAAAAAAAATCAGATTAATTTGATTTAAATCGGATTTATTTGATTGTAATCAGATTTTTTTGATTTTTTTAAATATCCGATCGTTTTCAGTATGAAAGTCAGTTATTTAAAAAAAAAAATAACATTTTTTTGTGAAATTAACATATTAGTTCTTTATTAAGTCGTTCTTTTATTAAAAAAAAACTTAGTAGCATATTTATTTGCCTATTTAGCAAAAAATATTGAATTAAATTAAAAATTTATAAAAAATGACATTAACGAAAATCGACAAATAGGTATAATATATTCTTCTTAAAAGTAATTAAAAAAAAACTTCAATTTTGTAATATTTAACAAAAAAAAATAACTAAAATAAAAAAAGAAAACATTAACAAATTAACATAGAACCATTTGGGTTTCACCGCAGTCGCAGTCACTTATTTGTTTGAATTTAGTTCTTTCAGAAGGAAGACTAATTTGGCTGCCTTCTCGGTGCCTAATCTATTCCGTATTTTGCTATGCACCAAATTGAATGCTGAAAATATTATTTCAACCCCAGCGGAAGGCGTCCCATGACACTTTTGGCTGTTTTGGTTGCAATAAAAAAATACTGATTAAAATCATTGATTTTTTTTAAAAAATCACTTGATTTTAATCGCGATTTAAATCACTGATTTAAATCATATCATCCCTGATGGGTAATTTGACCATAGAGATGAGTCAGCGCTCCTTCAATTTCAAAGACTTCTCATAATAGATATCTATCAGCTTCTCTATAAATTATTCAGCATGAAATAATTTTAGGACTTCAATTCTTATTTTACAGTCCTAGTATAGCTTTATTTGCCTTGGTATCACATTAGTATCTTATCAGAATACCAATTAAAAAATGTATGCAATAATCAGTTTTAAAATGACACTGTTTCTTCTTTCCATAATAATGTATGACTTGAATTTTTAGGTTATGTTTACTGAAGAAGATGTAAAATTTTATTTGGCCGAACTAGCGCTCGCCCTAAACCATGTACATTCTTTGGGAATCATATACAGGGACTTGAAACCGGAGAATATTCTGTTAGATCAAGAAGGGCACATTGCTTTAACCGATTTTGGCCTATCCAAATTGCCCCTGAGTGAAAAGACTTATAGCTTTTGTGGAACTGTAGAATATATGGCCCCGGAGGTAGTTAATAGAAAAGGACATTCGTTTGCGGCGGATTGGTGGTCATTTGGTGTTTTGATGGTAATATATAAGTATCATATATTATTTTCATTCCAATTTATTTATTCTTCAATGAAACCTCTCTACTGTTGATTATTTCAGTTTGAAATGCTCACGGGTAATTTGCCATTTCACGGAGCGACAAGACACGACACAATGACACAAATTCTGAAGGCCAAATTAGGAATGCCTTCCAATTTAAGCGAAGAAGCTCAATCTTTATTAAGAGCTTTATTCAAAAGAAATCCTCATAACAGGTGAGAACATATTTTTTCATCTATTCTGAGGGTGGACAACATTTTTTGACCAGGGATCGTCTTTTCAAAGACCAGGGATAGACTTATAACAACCCGCCCCCCATGAATCCATACTTTGATTTTCTTTCTCTGCTGTAGTAAACTAATTAGTATGAAAAAAGTATTGTTGCTTAAAACTCCTGAATTTCATATCAAATTCTTAAAGGAGGAGGCCATATTTTCTGCTGTACCATTGATTCAATTATTGGAATAAAACTTTGTTGTCGGAATATTGAATAAATCAGATATTAACAGAACAGTAAATTAACTTACACTAGGTCTCATAATATATAAAATTATGTTTTTATGTGGTCCCATGTTGTTTATTGTTTTCAATTTATTTTTGCTTGCACACTTGGGTAGCATATTGCGTGAGTTACCATAGACCATCTTCAAACAGCAAATGTCAAATGGAACATGTCACTCCCACTATAAGATATAGTTTTTACAAAAAAATTCCTTCCCATTCTCAATAAAATTATAATCGTTGAATTATGAGTAAATCAATTAATTTCAGACTCGGTGCTGGTCTCAACGGCATAGAAGATATTAAACGCCATGAATTTTTCGCAACAATTGATTGGGATGCTCTACTGCAGAAAAAAACACGGCCACCATTCAGACCAGCCGTATCTCGAGCAGATGATGCTTTTTATTTTGATTCAGAATTCACATCGAGAACACCAAGAGATTCGCCCGGTGTGCCGGCGTCAGCTAATGCTCACGAATTGTTCAGGTACTGTGTAATTGTATTGAGCTACTGAAATCAAATTTATTTAAATATAGGAGAAAAAATTTCTTGCCTGCAAAATTTCCACATCCTGTCTTGAAAAATGAACCAGACTTAATTATTAATGATGGTGTCAAAACATTTAGTAATACAGATGTTCTAGTATATTTCATTTGTACACTTGGGCAGATTGTAGGTTCTTTCTATTAAGAATTGAGTTCATAGGATTCGACCTCTCCGAAAGTTGTTTCTAGCCATCTCTCTATACAGGCGTCTCTTTTGGAATTACTTTGCATAAGACTACCATTGCAATGTGAAAAATTTGTTATAAATCTGTTTTCTTTGCATGTTTATACCAGAATCGCTCTCTAATCTAACTTGCTATCTTAAATTTTATTTTTTTAGTATTAAAAATTGAATTTTTTTGATTGGTGTTGGTTTAAGTATTAGAATTGTGTACACACTGATGCAATGTAAAGATAAAATTATGTATTCTATTGTTACAGAGGGTTTAGTTTTATTTCCCCCGGTTTGTTAGATGAGAACAATGATAAAACGGTAACACAACAACAGCAGCAGCAGAATAATGCAAGCGTTGAAGCATTTTGGGTTGGTGCTATCAATAGGAATAACTTCTTAGACGAGTATAGGTTTGTTCCATTTTTTTTACCCATAACATTGTGTCCCATAAGTGGTAGGCAGAGAGAATAGACTTCCACTCTTTTCTCTACACTCGTCCGCTCTCCTCTTTGCACCTCCCCTTTTTGACACGACATGATGGGTGGCGAGTCTCACCGCTGAAATGTTCGTTGTTCATTTCGACCAGAACTTAAAGGTCTATTTCTTCACTGATGGATTAAATAATTGAAAACATTACCCATATTGTTATAACATTGTCACATTATGGGTTAAAAGAAAGAGTTGTTCAATAAAGTGAAACATATGCTAGCCCTCCTCTTTATGTATGTTGACACATAACCCAAAAACACAGACTTTATTTCTCACAGTTCCTTATGGATATAATTGTGGTAATGTTAACAGATTATCTAATTTATAAAGTAACATTTTTCTATATAATATATTGCTGCCTGTGGTGAACTTTTCTAACCAACAGGTCACCCGTCCAATATATATTATTCCATTTTCTCGAACATATTTTAAGTTTTTAATAAAAATCTAAAATTATAGATAAGCCTGACGTAATCACTCAACGATGTAAAACAAAATGAGTTTGAGTTTATTTAAAAGAAATTTAGAATGGACATGACATCAGACAACTATTGTCGGATATTATATAACATTGTTAGACAAGTAGCCCCCTAACATTGAATATTTTTTAAATTGCAGATTACTAGGGGAACTCGGTACGGGATCTTTTTCAGTATGTAAACTGTGCGAACACCGTCAAACAAAGAAACAGTACGCTGCTAAAGTCATAGATAGATCTGTGTACGATCCAAGAGAAGAAATTGAAATTTTGCTCAGGTAATGACAATGTCATTCCTCTTCATCATTTAAAAACCTGACAAGATACAAGTTGTTCAATGTTCTGGTTCTTGTTCAGGTACAGCCATCATAGTGGGATAGTGTCATTGCGGGGTGTGTACGAAGATGGCAAATGCTTGCTGGTGGTGACAGAACTGTTACGAGGTGGAGAGCTACTGGAGCATATCACACAGAGAGGCTATTTACCAGAGGCAGAAGCCAAGGCCATTCTTCGACAGGTTCTGATGGCTGTGCACTTCTTGCATCAACATGGAGTAGTACATAGGTTTGTGTCTTACTATTTTCTTTTATTTGAAAAATTGGGACTATGGGTGGTCTTAAGCCGACAGTACTCTAAAATCCTATAAATTCCAAACCTCAAAACCACCTTGCAAAACATTTGTAGGACCATTGCAGAATCCTGTTTATCTATACTAATATATAAAGAGGAAAGATTTGATTTTTTGTTTGTTTGTTTGCATCGAATAGGCTCCAAAACTACTGAACCGATTTGAAAAATTCTTTCACTTTTGGGAAGCTACACTATCCCCGGTGAACATAGGCTATATTGAATTTCAAAAAAAATTGGGTAACCTACGAAAACTCCAATAATGTAACCCAAGGTGTAAAAATTTTTCCTAAAATATTCTTTTTATCGCGAACGCTGTGAAAACTATTGATGATAGAATAAAATAATGTACTACAATTTTGTAGAAGACATAATTATTTACAAAAAGTATCGCGACAGCATATGTCTAACTATTATAGTTATGCCAAAATAAGTGTTCTTTTATGTAAAAAAAATCAATAAAATGTCACCTCTAGAAAAGGCTCTTTATTGGTATCTTGGCTAGGGATTGCAATCCGGTCTCATTTTGAATCCGGCCGGATCCAACCGGATTTTCATCAATCCGGCTGGATGCGATCGGATCCGACCGGATTGAGCTAACCTTGATGAATTAACATTTTTAACAATAATAAAGACTTAAAATAAAACGGTACGTATACGAAATTAATTTAATTAGGATATGACTTCTTTTAAATAGTAAAAACTATAAAAAAAATGTTTTTTTAAAAATAAAGTTACAAATTATATTACGTTTTATAAAATTCAAATTGAAATTCATCGAAAATAAGTAGCATATTTATATAACCTGCTTGATTGATCATGATTTACGATGTGCAAACTAAAACCGACACCACGAAAAAGAAAGATTCTCAAAAAATCACCAACCCATAGTGGAATAAACCATTCGAGGCAGAGTAAGAAATTCCAGATTCGGAGCTTCTGCGATATCGAGAACGTCAGGCAATGGGGTAGAAATAGAAGGCCTTACTGGAAAGACCACGTCAACAGAACTGATCCGGTGATTCTGGTAATTATAAGAGGATGAAATCACATCAACCAACAGACCCTTGTACGAGCACCAATGAGATGGATGAGCAGTTGGACACTCGCGTCCCAGGAGTAATACCTATAACCGGGATTAATCAGAGACAATCCTATAATTATATTATCAAGAATAAGTCTTTGAGATATTATTTCAGTTTTATCCTTGAATATAACAGCACACACATTGTGACAGACTACCGAACTAATCTAATAAAAAGCACAATTATTATTTTGCTTTTAAAAAGGGTAATATATATTTTATTGGCTAAATAATTGTTTAATATTCTCACCATTTTTCTAACAGGTGTCTTTTCATTCGATAGTCAATACTTTCAATACGATCAGTCAACACTAGCTTTAAAATCCTACATTGGGTACACAAGGAGGCAAAAGCAGCATTCCACTGTGCTCAGTGTTACGCATTTGCCTCCTTTTCTCTTTTTATCTTTATGGGTACCCACAATATTACCTACAATGACCCTGTGAAATTGCTAGGGATACGGGTTCGAGTTCTGTCCATGTTGAGTTTGTTGAAAAATCCTTTGATATGATAAACCGGATCCGATCTCCGGATCCGTCAATTTGCGCCGGATCCGATATGAGCATTTTGATGCCGGATCCGCCGGAATACCGGATCCGGTTTTCCGGATTGCAATCCCTAATCTTGGCATTACTCCTTATTAAAATAAATTAGTTCATATTCAAGACTGCTTTAATATGTTTGTACAACATTTTGAATTATTCAATTCGGACATTCCTTTCGAAAGTTATCACGAGTTTAAAAATGTGAGTATTGAAAAAAAAGCATAGTCTCTATCATCTCAACTTATCCGATGTTGAAAGGATGTAGACGCCAGTACGCGGGGGGGAGGGGAGTCATGTCAAGTAGAAATACCGCGAGACTCAGTTCATTCATTGCTCAGTAACCCTACCAATTCTCTGTTTTATCGTAAGGTAGTCACGGTGATAAAGTGACGTGACACGGTACACTGCAATGCGATTATTCCAGATTAACATATGCTATAAAATATTTTGAAAAAGTTAGGGATCTGTATGAAAACTAAATTATTTTTAAGTACCTATCTACCCGTGCGAAGCTGGGGCGGACCTCTAGTATATTATATCTTGGAACTTGGATGAGGTTTTTCTCAATGCATAGATGTCTAAGCGCCTACTTGTAATCAAAAGATTCCTTGTTCGAAAGAAAAAATAACAACTAAGATCTCTAACAATTCATTACTAATTTTCGATTTTTAAATGGAACAAACCACTACGGGCTTACGACCGTCTTCTACTGTTATTTCGAAGGCTGGCTTAGTGTGATCACTTTACGTTAACAACGTTCGCCATTAGGTGGTAATGTTTGTCTCCGAAACTCCTAATCATGAGAATTCTCAACATGTCGAAAAATCTCATGTATGCAACAAGTAGAAATATAATAATAAATGAAATATAGAGATAAAAGTTGGAAATTATTGAGAACAAGAGAGCAACCAAATTTAAAGACGGCGACTGCTGTCATGAATTTGGCGCCAGGATATGACTATATCCATTTTTGTTACCGTCTCATATTTACCCTGTTGGAATCCTGTATCAGATTGGACGGGACCAGTTGACTGGTAGAGAATGCTTCAAGCATTAAATTTTGCCAGCTATACTGGAAGATGTTGAAAAATGGTTACATGAGTCAAAAAAAATTAGATAATGTACATGAATGATAATTACTATTATTAAAAGTATTCAATCTGATTTCCAGGGATATAAAACCATCAAACATTTTGTTTGCCACCCCAGAAAAGAGACCATGCGACGTTAGATTGATTGATTTTGGACTTGCTAAGCAACTACGTGCAGAGAATGGTTTGCTAATGACACCATGCTACACGGCTAATTTTGTTGCCCCAGAAGTGCTCAAAAGGGCTGGTTATGACGCAGCATGTGATATTTGGAGCTTGGGTAAGAGCGATTTGAACTTTTGAATAAAAAATATTGTAGCTTTTATCTTAATTCATTTTTTATATAACTATGTTTGTCCACTGTTGGACATAAACCTCCCCTGCAAGCAATCACCATAATCCTCTTCAGGTCTTTCTTGTCCATCTTTGGTCTTTCAACCTCGGATCATAGCCTCAAAGTTTTGAAGAACAATAATTTTTCATTCCACATATTATTTTGGTGGCCTACAACTTGTATGCTCACAGGTACATTTAGGTTAATAGGACATATACAAATTTGATCAAGAATGCATAATAAAAATGATTAATTTGTTCCAGGTGTTTTAACCTACATCATGTTAGCTGGAAAAACGCCTTTCGCATCAACCGGAGATGACTCATGTGAGGCCATTCTCGCCAGAATTGAATCTGGAAAGGTGACATACATTCTCATTTCCATAATCTTTCTTGATGATTTCACTCACCATTTATCATTTAACTGATTATGAATTATTTAGGTGGAGCTTAACAGTGGCATATGGAAGACCATCAGCGAGGCAGCGAAATCTTGTATTCGGAAGGCTTTACACTTGGACCCATCACAGAGACTCACCGCGGAACAGTTCTTGAACGAACCGTGGTTTATTGAAAATGTTCAAGAGATGAATCCAACAGTTTATCAGGTGCTTATCTTTTTAAAATTGTTATCCAAGTTTATTTTTCTTGGGTGCTATACAATATCTATCAATAGTGATCTGTTTGAAATACACATTTGGTAGAGTATACCACATAAATGTGAGGATTTTCCATGTTTTGGGAAAAAAGTCCTTGGCGGTAGACCTTTCCATTCGATTCATTTCGTTCTTAACCATTTGATAATAGAGAACTTTCCGAAAACCAGTTCATGGTAATATTAAATATGCATTAGAAGTGTATTTTGTTTTGTTTTAATAAATGTGGGGTTATGTTTGACCTACAATAGGTTACCCATATTCTAGACAATGTCATCATGAGTTAGACAAAAGCGCTTGAGATTCAATTAAGTTGCATGTGATAGTGTATTTCTTTGAAATACTTTTTAATAAATAGACAAACCTTGCAAAAAAAACTGTATAAATTTTCAGTAAAATTGTTCTTCTGAAAATATTATGTATAATAATAAGTTTGCAATATCCCTGTTTCACACGTAAGCGCTTTAGAAACAAGAAATATTATTGTTATACTCCAAATTTCAGACTCTTTTTTTCTACCCAAATTATTTTAGGTCTGCCACCGAATTTGACCGAAACATTTGATAATTTAAATAAAACAATTTATTGTGTTATTTAAATAATTCCACCAAGAATGCACATTCAATTCCTTAGTTTTATTTGATAATTAATTTTTTGAATTCTGCCAGTTTTTTATAATATTAATTATATAAATTTTCTCAACAGAATTCCAGTTTGATACATGCCAATTTGGAAGGTTTCACGGGTTTGAAAAAGGCGGTAGATAAAACATTCCAAGTGATGAGCACATCCCCCAAGCAGCCGCAGTCTTTGGGTCCTGTCAGCTTGTCCCGCTTAGCCCAAAGACGGAAACAGCCCACTCACTATGTGCCTCCCAATTCTTCCGGCAAAGCTACTCAAGTGTAACATGCTGTCCGCTGACCATCAGCCGGTTAAATCGTTTTTGAAAGTTGTCTGAAAATCTGAGCAGCTTCATCAGTACACCGTTGGTTGTATTTTGTCAATATTTGTGTATCCAGTTCAATTTTTACATCACATCAAAAAAAGAAAAAAAAAACATCGCCAAAGATTAGGATGTCGATTAACAAAGTGGAAAAATTTGGAAAGTTTAATCGACCAAATTTATTGTATTATGAAATGAGTGAGGTAAGTCCAAAAATATAACATTGTGGATTTATAGCTTGATTCTCCTCATCACAACAGACAAATTTATGTACAACATCGAAGTTTTACAAATTCTTCAATAATGGAATTGAGACTTGAATTCATATTATATATTCTATTATTTAGTAGTTTGTTTTTTTCAATTTAGAAACAGATTAAAGGTCAGTTTCAGTAACATATCCATAGTTATCAGTTAAATGTCATCTGACAATGAATCATCATTACTACTCTACTGTTACCTGCGTTTCGATAAGTAAATTTAGGTACTTTAAAGATAGATAGAATTTCTATCTGGTAGCCTTTCATATAAACTGTCTTATTTTGTATAATAAGATCTACATTCTATTAATTTTTATTGGTTAGTATAATATGTACCTTGAAAACATTACACACAAATTTAACATTATTTTAATCAACTAATCGTTTATGGCTTTTTTATTAGCCAAAACTTGTACCTAAACAATATATTTATTTGACAATGTGAAATATAGGTAGGTACCTAATTTATTTGTGAAAATTTTGTCCCGGAAATTGGAGTTAAAGACTCCAAAGGCCTCAAACAATTCTAAATTACTCTCTTGATTTGAAAGCCATCACAGCCAAGCTAGCTCCGATTGTCGCTATACAAAACACAAAACCATAGAAAAATGGTCATCACAAATGATGTCAAAGCTACTAGAGATAGGTTTATCGTTGACTTCGTAGCTCGTGGTTCTCCGAAAGAAAGATACCAAATTCAGATAGAAATTCTACGTTATCTTTGTTTATTGGCACATAAAAACAGGAACATTGATAGGGTTATAACAATAGATAGGAGATAGATAGGCTGTTGAAACTGGCCATTAACCAAAAATATTTTGTATGCTTACTATTGTTGTAAAGTCCTTTATATTTATACAAATAACAGGTATATTTTCAATACAATACACTATTGTTATGTTTTCTAATGCTGAAACTATGTACGTGTTAAAATCACTCTCTGTTTGTTGATTAATAATTTTAAATAAGCTAGTATCTATTATCTCTACGACCATCTCCCATCCCCCCCATGCAATATATGAATAAAAAATATATTTAAAAATTATAAAAGGAATTATATAAAAAGAAAAAAAATTATATAAAGGAATACATTTGTTATTTAATACAGAAAGTCTAATTTTATAATGAGATAAAATATTGCACTGTGTAAATACTGTAGTTGTATCATAAGACTTGTAACAATTAAGGGAATTATAGGGGTAAATCTATTTATGCTTTTTGCCATCATTAAAATGAATGATACAATCTTGTCTTAATATTTAGAAGTGTAATAAAACCAGCATGGGTATTCATAAAAAAGTTAATTTCATACTAAACTTGTTCTTTTACTTAAGGGTCATTATAACGCTAAAGATAAATAATTTTTAGGTAAATGAGACAAATTCCAATTATTAAGATTAATCTTCACATTTTTCGCAACTATCACTATTAAATTTTTTGAGTAATGGATGGAGAACAAATTTAAGAGATGTTCCAGAAAAAAAAAGTACTTAAAATTTATCCTAAACTAGCTAAAATATTTAATTAAAGTTCTAAAATAAAACAGAAATTTCAGTTTCGTAAGTTCAGGATTCGCTAAATCATTAAGTAAAATCGATGAAATAAAAGTGCAAAAACCGGGTGTTTCGGGCAACGTGCCCTTAAGACTTAAATATTTGGTCACTTTTAAACTTAAACTTTTTCGTAAATAACGCTGCAGTGTCTATTTAATCATTATAGAAACTATGGTGGAACAAAAACGTACTTACTCTGGGTTTGCGTGTTTAAAAAACATAATCGTTCTTTCTATTCATGTACAAATGTTTAGTACTAGCTTATACTAGCTTTTCAAAGATGTTTTATTTTCAAACAATTATTATGACTGGAGATCCTATGATTTTAGAAATTTATCAAAAAATATATTGTATAAAATGGAATAATTTTGATCTAACATTACTTAATGCAATTATAATTGAAATTAAAATGCACATGGAATATAATCTATTTTAGATTACTTGTACATATGAACCTGAAATCTTGTCAAAACGACTGCTTTTAAATAACAAATTCCTTGGTAAATTTACCTACGTTGGTTGGGCTTTATTTAAAAGTATAAAAGATCCCAGAACTATGAAATATTTTCATCCAAAATTTATTGCTCATTTTGACGCAATATTTATTTCAACAATTTGACGCAATATTTACTCACCTATTTTGGGTAAAAAATTGTTTTTTTATTTACATTGCTTCAGATTTTGTTGAAGTTTTGGAATGTATATACATATAAAGTACAATTTTTTTATATGACGGTGCAATGTTCTTTTTTATATTGATTGCCTAAATTGAGAAGAGTACATTATCGGTTGTATTGTGTAAAATATAAAATATTATGTAAGCATGAAATTTATTAGAATTTTTTTGATAAGCGCAGATCCAGATATATCAGAATATCTTGAAACAATCAAATTTACACACTATTTAAATCTTTTGCGAAATATTATGTATAATGTATTGTAGAAAATTGTTCTTTTCTTCAAAGAATTTGTAAATATTTGCTTGGTTATAAATGTTTTATATATTTGCGTACGTGAGTGTTGGTTAATTATTAACCTAATAATATTTTAGTGCATTGTTAACAAAATTTTTAATTTAAGCGTTAACTTAACAATTTAAAAGTACACATACTGTGCCATGATTATTATTATAATATCATAATTGTTTATATTGTACATTTTTATATTTTTTGTTACTTTTTTATATTTTGTTTTTTATTTTTTTTTTAATTATTGTACTAGGTATGGTGCTTAAATTGATATGTTTTGTGATAATCTTTTAGTTTTTCTGCAGAATATGCGTACCTACATGATGTTTTTTTTTATTATTTACAATTTTTTTAAAACAAACTCTGTATCACTTTAAACGTTAATATAATACCATTTTTTATTGTAAATTTGAGTATTTAAGGGGCTTTTTAAGTATATTTTTGACTCCCTCCCCTATATTTTTTTCTGTGCCCCTTCCCTCCCCTCCCTAAAAGTTACATAACAAAATGACGTGACTATTTATTCCTCGATAGTGACTTAAGTTGCGTGAAGTATATAGGTACTGCAAGGTCACTTAAACACCTTTGAACTTGGTTTAATGCGTTTATGGTAATACCCAAATATTTTTAACAATTTGTGACGAGTATTTCGTGTTTAAAACACTAACAAATACTGACAACGAAAATAAATAAAAAAGGGTTACCAACTTGGAAGATTAAATTTCCATAAATTATTATTGAATTATAAAAAAAACATGTTATGCTACATAATGTTTACCCCTTCCACTCCAGTAATGTTTTACAAGACCCCCTATCCCCCCAATTGTGTTACATATAACTTGTAAGGCCCTTAATGGTGAATTTATTTAACACACTAAGTAGGGTTTCAAATCGGCCATAGAAATTTGAATAATGCTTAGTAAAAAGTGGTATTATTTTACATACAGGTCAAATTACTGGGTCACAAACAAAATTAAAAAGAAAAAAAACTATTTCTACCTTGAAAACAATGAATTATTTTGTACAGATGTTAAATTGTGATCAAACATTGTGATCTATTTTGTAAAAAAAGAAAAAATTTTGCTAAGAAAACAGATTATTGAATTTTTTAATGTGATAGATCTATGGTTAAAATAATTTATTTTGCAATCCTTTGGAAAAGTGCCATAATAATCTTTGTACTTATATCTTTGAATTGGTGTAGATTAATTATTTTGCCATTAAATTAAATTTTTCGTGTATTTTTTTCTACAGTATTATATTCTTTGCATTCCTTTTT
The DNA here is from genome assembly GCA_963576905.1 of Mystacides longicornis. NCBI lineage: Eukaryota > Metazoa > Arthropoda > Insecta > Trichoptera > Leptoceridae > Mystacides > Mystacides longicornis. The sequence goes on from OY756436.1 coordinate 11,634,346, forward strand.
TCAAATAATGTGATTTTCTCTATGTGTATAAGAAACAAATTTTCCAAAACAGTGACTACATAGCGCGAGATTAGTTTTGTTTTTTGATATAAATTTTAAATTATATACCTATTCCGAACTAAATGAATTCCTTCGCTAAAGAAAAAAAAATTATGTATATAACTTGCCACTGTTTGATTTTTAGTTTAAATATTATTTTTGTATAAAGTGTTAAAATTATTTCTCACTAATGTTAGTACAAAAAAATGTCGTCTTTTGGCAAAAATGTTCTGATGTTTTAAATATTATTGCCAATTGTTTTTAAGTCTAATAAAAATTTTAATCGTCAATTTTAGTACAATTTTTATTAGTTCTCATGATTGTAATACAAAGTGTAATTTATTTAAATGAATTTTAATGCTGATATTTTTTTGTAATGAATAACTGCACATCAGAGGTAAACTAAAAAAGAGGTTTTTCTCATAATATTCTAGCCCTAGAGCTAAACAAGATATTTAAAGACATACAACACTCACTTGAAATAATTTTAATACATAACTACACAAAATAACTTAGTCACATGCACTTTGAAGTCTTACAACATCGTTCAAAGAAGAATAGTCATGTTGGTATTGGATTACTTAAACTTTAAGCTTTCTGTGTAATAGGCTGTTGTGACATTATGTTCAAGAAACATATTGTTTACTTCGGCTTGTCAGTTTTACCTGTCTTAAGTTTGTCAAGGGTAAAATAATAATATAATGTTATGTTGTTATACAGGTAAAGTCTGACACAGTGTTCAAGTGAATTCATTTCTTATATCAGACAAATCAGTTCAATTCCATTAAGACATTTTGTGTAGCGACTTTTCATATAGATCTAAAAGAAGCCTTTGCTGTATAAATCACAAGCCTTGTACAGTCTACCTCTTATGAACAGATCTATTTTCGTATTAGTCCCAATATAATATGACTTCAATAATGTCCTTTTTTAGGTAATCATAAGTAACTAATAGCAAAACCTGTCCAAGAGTGGGCATAAAAAGATAAAAAGTTTACAATTTGACATTTTTTCCCATAGCAATAGTTGTATTTAGGAACCTCTGATCGAGCATCACATAATTCTGTCGCCTGTGGGCATCAGAAATTAGTGGGAAACAATTTTTCAACAGAATGGTCATGGTCGAAAAATATCACATAATATTTGGGCTTTTATTGTTTGCCAAATTATTCAGATATTAGCATATTATTTAGATTTGAATTGAATATATATTATCGATGCACCAAAACGATGATAAGAAATATTGTTACATTTCATTAATTTGGCGAAAGAAATTTTTGGCTATGCTTCCGAGTAGCGTAGTAATGTTTTGAATGTAGTGAGTAATTTGTTGCATGCATATTATGTTAAGTGTAAGTAAGTATTATTGGTTAGTATTACCTAGGCCTATAGTAGTACTTCCATTAAGAGATGAAGCACATCTTCCACTGCTTGCAGATGGGTGTCAAATAATTGTCAATTGTGAGTGTGTTGTGAATTTTATCTCTTCTAAATGTATTTTTCTATATTTTTTTATACCATTATTATTCTTTCCACAATTTATTCTAATTCTAAGATTGTTACAAATTTATTTTTCCACCATTTGATGCTTTAAAAAATAATGAATTTATTCCTCATATCTTATATTTCTATTCTATATGTGCGTTGTAACTTGCTCTCTGCATGAATGTTCTGAGTGTTGTCATTTTTATATAACCAATGTTATTATGGAGTGTAAAGTGTTATTGATTAAAAGAAAATGGTTAAGAAGTGATATTTAGTGTACTCAAATAATCATTCAACTATATTTTGGTTTCATTTCTATGTACTGGCCATAACTGTTAAAAGATTCTACCCGGGGTTGGCCTGTCTCAGATTGGACGGGACCGGTTGACTGGAAAAAATTGCCTCAGGCAATAAGTTCCGCCGGCTATACTGACACCTTTGTATAGAAAAGTGTTATATAATTAATTGTTATTATAATTGACAAATTGTGCCATTTATATCTACATTTATTTGGTGGTTGAGTGGAATCAAAATTTAATAAGGAGTCATCGGTTGCCCGTTTCTAAGATCGTTTTCAATTCGACCCATAAATGATGGCTGTAATTACCTAAGGTTCTACACAAAATCATGTGTGTGTTTTCTAGATATTTTGTCAGCCCCTATCTGTAAGTGTTGTGCAGTTTGCTTCTTTTTACGGTTATGGTCAGGATATTACGAATTTAATATAACAATTAATTACAAAATGGCCCCTAGATGACAAGTACTTAATATCAGAAGATTGACTTTTTTATAATATATGTAAAAATGTTTCGTGCTCATGTTGAGTGAATCGATAGTGATAGTTTGACAATTGAAATTTAAAAAAGGAGTGGTAATCAGTGGCGAGCGGCTGGTACAAGCCAATAATCCTGGCTTGCCCTAGAATTTTCAAGAGAAATCTACATAATATTTTAGTCCGTTTATATTTTTGAATGCGCATCAATCGTAGAAAACAGACGTTAAGGTCAGATATTAATATGCGAAAAGCCGCGCAAATATCCGGAGAGCGTTCTTAAATACTCTTTGATATATTAACTTTAATATATTTAGAGCTATTTAAAAAACTTTATTTTTTTAAGATCTTCATACAAATTTTTCACAAAAGACAGTAAGCCATCTTTTGGAAACAAAATTACTCATGTAAACGTTGAATGGAATCTTGGTATTACTGTATGAAAATGTAATAAAATAATTGGAGATTGATTTGTTATACATATAAATGTTATTCAAATCTTATTATTCTCAATCAATAAAGATTTAATGAAAAAATTTGCAAAATAAATTCTCCATTTTGCAAATTTGACACATTTCAAAAAATTTATGGCTACAGATTTTCCATCTGTCGTAGCTAGCATAGATGAGTAATTTTGTAAGTACCTGATAAAATCATATTGCAATGTTGGTAAAAATAATAAATATACATTAAATTAAATTCATAATACACACTGATGTAATATGATTCAAGAAAATATTATGAAAGAGTTAAGGTAATAAAATTTATGAATGAAGATTTACTTTGAAATTTGTATGAACATCAATAATAGCAAGAATTGAACGGTAAAACAGGTACTTACCCACATCTGAATCTCAAAACATTACCAGAATGAATTTGACAGCAAACAAAACTTCCTGTTTATTTTGGAAAAGAATCAGATATGTAGGTATTTGGTAATAAAATTCATTTGATTTATCCACATAAAAATTAAGCGATATAAAGCAGGTACGCATAAAATTTCTTCAAAGATAACAGATATTAGATAATGTGTATTCACGAACCTGTATCGAGCTCAAAATTCTAATGTAGATAAATGCAAACTTATGTTCTCTTACCTTTAATTTATTTTATTTAATGTTATATTCATCACAAAACAAGGTGGGTAATATTTTAAATAAACGCAGCATGTTGTTGAAAGTTGAAGCATTTGGTAAGTTTGGTAGCGTTTCTTGATATATCCAAAACCATTGCAAGGTTCTGACCTAGAAAAAAAACATAATTCATTTAATATATGAAAGCAAAATAAAGTGATTATATGGCCATGGTTGCAAATATATAAGACGACATTAGAAAATTTTGCATTTTTCAGGGATTTGTTTTAAAAATACGTATTGTGAGAGTTTGATTAGAATCAATATTAAGGTTTTAGAAAATATATAAAACTACTTAAGAACTTCATATTATATTATATTAGAATAAAACAATCAATTGCTCGATACATATTTGATATAATATATTATATCAAATATATTAAAAAACCACTCCATTATGGGGGTGGATTGCCAATATTAATATCAATAGCATATTATGCTCTGCATAAAACATTCATTTGGAATCTTTAATTATTTGTTTGAAAGTGTAGCATTTATACCTTTTAAAGATCTTCATAAAATCCATTTAGACTGCATAATGTACCATATTTGATATATGCTCTGCATAAAACCTTCATTTGGAATCTTTCATTATTTGTTTGAAAGTGTAGCATTTAAACCTTTTAAATATCTTCCAGGTTTTATTATTTCAGATAGAGAAAATTTCAAGCTGCAACTCCATGTCTAGAACATAACAAAATAATCTTCAAAACCTGTCATAGTTTAGTTACAGGGACAGCAAATTCAAAAAGTATCACATTTTATACCCCTATATCTTTACAATTATTCATGAATACCCTAATAGTAATTAAATAACTTAGGTACCTACTTAGAAAGATATATTTCAATATATTAAAAAACTTACAATGTTTTTGAATTTCGAATCCCATCACTGCTTCGTTTTGTTTTGTATGAGCTGTCAGAATCTAATGACCAAATGACAGTCGGTCTGCGGCCGCCATAGATCACGTTTATAATTTTTATTTCATAGTGCTTCACGAGAAAACAAAAAAGAATGAAGAAATTTTTTATAATAATTTATTGAATGTTTTATAATTTTTTTTTACACAATAATGTAGTTTTTGTGTGAAAAATATTTTTTTTATATGAATCAAGTATTTAAAGAGGCCATTATATAAGTAATTCGAAAAAAATATAATTTATTGAATGTTTTATATTTTTTTTTTCACATTTAAGGTGGTTTATGTGTAAAAAATATTTTTTTGAATGAATGAAGTATTTTAAGAGGCCATTATAAAAGTAAATCAAAATATTATTATATATCATAAAATAATTTTATAGTACCTATACCTATATTCTAACTATGTTGAATTGTAATATTATCTTTTGTTATCCATGGATGACAGGATGACACTTGACAATAAATCGTATTTTGTTGTCAAACGAAAGTTACGGTTCGATTTTGAAAATAATTATTTTCAATTGAGTTTAATGAAAATAAAACTGGTGAGTCATTAATTGATTAAAATATTTGTAAGCTTATGCCATAACTTAAAACATTTATGCGTTGCTAAAACAATTGCATGATAGTTATGTTATAAGGCGGGAAGTGTCTTACCGAAATTACAGGATCTTAATAGTAATTAAAGTAATTAATTTTGTTTATATTTTTTCAGGTTCCTGTGGCAAACGTGTTTTCAACAAGACTAATTGCTTTCATCCCACCTTTTTGACATAGCAATTAAGTACATACTTCTAAAGATCAAATTGATTGATAAAAGTGCATTTCTATGTAAACAAACTCAAAAGTTTTATTTTTGCAAGACAACATTATTTACCAAAATGGTAAGCTATGTAAGAATTTCATTAATTATGTTTCTTGAATTTCTTTATGTGTATTTTAATTCAGAAACATGTTGCAGATTCAATTTTAGAGTGTTCATTCAAATTTCCCATTTAGTTGAGAAGGGAAATAATTATATTGAAAAAATATTCAATGGCAGCTTATGGGATGTAAAGAAGATTGACCATAATCAATAACAGACTCTTGCGGGTGCCAGTGATTTTATCAATTTTTACTACATATCATTATAAATAAGTTCTCTTTCTTCTTATGTGTTGTGGCCCGCTAAAAGCATATTATCAGCTTCATACAGAGTCTAAATGTATCTTAAACCATATTATATAAAAACAATAATGCTTCTGGCTCGACACAACACAAGCTGATACAATTAGTGTGTTTCTAGCAAATAGATTTTTATATATAACTACCGAGATGAAGTACTCCAATAGCTCTTCATAGTAAATAAGTGAAGCCGATTTGGCCGGCAATTTTGACAGTATGGTAGTCAAAACGGAACGTAAAAAATGATGTTGACTTAAGATAAAGATACTTAAAAATGATCAAATTTCACTTAGGTATTTCAATGTAAAAATATGTTTTATTGTAAAAAACACGAGAAATCGACCGAATAAATATACACCATACCACGTTCTTTTTGGAACCAAACTGTCAAAAGTTGCAATATTTCGGCTTCATTTTTGAATGCGAATCGGGATTCTACGTTATTTATTGTATAGAATTCTGTGTTCTAGCATCAGATTTATTTAAACTTTAAATTTTTGATTTCGGTTATGGAATAAAAATGATATAATGTTGGGTTAAGAAGTGAATAACTAATATAACGGTGGGTCGGAATATCTTTTCTGGTTTCCATTTGTTTGGGAGAATATTTTTTTTACTCTGCTGATTTAACAATAAAACTTTGAGATTATACATATTTTATTTATATAGCTTTTCAATTGTTGATTTTATGTTTTATGAATTAAATAATGATTGGACAAAAAATAAATAAAAATTCTTTCATTCATTCATTCATATACTCATAAGAAATGATACTACTACTAAAATGGTTCTACCTTGAACAACTTGACATTTTTCAGAAGCCAATAACTTAAATTTGAATTTGTTTCCTATGTACATTTTGGTTCAAATTTTGTTTAATTTTAATAGATAATGGCATTTATCAATAAGGAGAAGAAGAAATACCTAAATTGGATATTGATATACCTGCGTTGATTCATTGAAAATTTCCTTATAGGTAACTTCATATATTTTTTTAAATTATATTGTAGTGGTGTAGTTTTGTTTTGATTCCAATGCCTTTCTCAAAATGATATTAAATAGTTTTGCCTAATTGCCATAGAATTTTTCACCTATAACATAATAATAATACAACATCTATTGACGTCGAGTGAGCATCTCGGTAGGTTTCGAATTCTACTATGGGCAATTAATTCTTCAACTTCCTGTGACGAGTCTGGGGATTGCAGATTTATAAGTTGAACCACCAAAATAGAGAGTATTGTTAATCTATGTAGGTGAGTTTATTTGCATAATCAAGTTGATTTTTATTCGCTCAGTAATAATCTACCAGATGTTGTTACTTGCATCTTGAAGTTATAACACATCAACCATTGATGTCAAGTTACATGCAAAACTCTTCAACAATTTTTGGCGATTATTTTGAGTTTGATGTATCCAGACATGGAAATGAAATTTATGGTAATCATAGATACAAATTTTTACAATTTCTCAAATATATTTAATGTGATTAATAAATTTCTAAAATTACAAAATTTTCATAGTAAAATCTGCGTAAACACATATGGCCATCTTTTGAAAACAAAATTACTCATGTAAATGTTGCATGGAACCAAAGTTTGACAGAATAAAAATGTATTTAAAAGATTCAAGATTGTTTTGAAATAAAAATAAATGTAATTTAAACCATATAAAACACATTTATTTTTATCAACATTAAAATGAAAGTACATTTTCAGATTACTTTTCGACTAACGTTTGAGGTCGGTAAAACAGCTGCCTTTATCATTAGCCAATCGCATAAAATTTGTACCATTCCACACATAGAGAATTTAGTCAAGACTCAAACCATATTGAGAGTAAAACTTTCATATTATTTAGGTAGGTTCGTATTATATTACTATTAAAGGAATTTTTTACCCTTCTATTGAGCAGTGAAATTGAATCAAGTGTAAGATGTAACATATTATGATACATGCAGTTTTTTTTCCATGTATGTGTCAGACTATAATTTTTCTTCTTTCTTTTTTATAAACATTAAAACTGTCATTCTTCTCTCTTTTTATGAATTGTGAAAGTGTAATTCTTCTTTTTCTGTGCTTATGTCAGTTAAGCAATGGGAAGCTAGACTAGAACAATAGAACCTGTTTAATTACCTACCGATCAAGCCTGACATTCGGAATTAAAAACGTAAAGCAAGACGGGTATTAGCTAGTATAAAAATAAAAACATTTCAGAGATTGCTAAAACTATATATGAAAAAAGCTAATGGCGCGCGCCATAAAAATATTCGTACCGCTTTACAACTAAAACAGTCCACAGCTTTGACATTTGAAATAATTAGTATTGCGCATGTGAAGAAAGAACCAATGGGAAGGAGGAAACGAAGCTGTGTCGCCATACTGTTCTGCATTGGAAGAGAGAAAGTAGTGCTTTCATCTCCTCTGACGTTTCCGAAGCACTCCTAGAGTGCATCCCTTTCGCACTGGCAGGCCGTTCAATTGTCCCAATTTTCTCAAACAGTCTTAAATTTGGTTAATAAGCACCGACAATTCCTTCAGGGAAAAAAAGCCGGGCATATTCATTCCATAGAGTTGCAAACAAAATCACGTAATCTATACTAATATAAAGAGCAAAGATTTGATTGTTTGTTTGCATTGAATTGGCTCTAAAACTACTGAACCGATTTCAAAAAATATTGGGATCCATACTAAAACTCCAATAATGTAACGCAAGGTCTAAAAAATTACCTAAAATATTCTTTACATCGCGTATGCTGTGAAAACTATTGATGATAAGAATAAAATAATGTTCTACGACTTTGTAGAAGACATCAATATTTACAAAAAATGTCGCGACAGCATATGTCGTAACTTTTATAGTTATGCCACAATAAGTGTGCATTTATTTTTAAAATTAAATTGAAATGTCGCCTCTAGAAAAGGCTCTTCATTTGTATCTTGGTATTACTCCTTATCAAAATAAATTAGTTCATATTCAAGACTGCTTCAATACGTTTATAAAACTTTTTGAATTATTCAATTCGGACATTCTATTCGAAAGATACCTCGAGATTAAAAATGTAAGAACCTATTAGAAAAAAATAGTGGTCGCCGCTCTCTGTGACTAACTCTGCTCATCTAGCTAGGCAGCGATATAGGGTGTCACTGGGGTACAAGTCGTACGGGAGGGGACCATTAGAATGCTACATTATTCCGTTATTCCAGATTAAAAGGATGTATATTACTGACTTCAGGGTATGTTTGATTTCACAATATGTTTTTAAATGATTAATCTCAGAATATTTAATAGTAAATACCTAGAAAGGTACATACCTACAAAGGTTTACAATCTGTTTCCCAAAGCTTTATCTAACGAAATGTACAAACAATAAACCATAATTTATCGATAAAATTGCGAAAATGTGACGATTTTTTTGGAAAAATTCTTCTTCTTCTTTTTTGTGTTGGCTTGCCCATTTTTTTCAAAATTAAAAACCACCGCACGCCACTGGTGGTAATATAATATTAAGATGTACTGAATTATGTATTGTTAGAATTTTTACTGCATTCACTAAATAATTAAAAATATAACTTGAACAAACTTCATAACTGACAACTACGTTTTACATGGCAGGAAAGAGAAACACAGGATATTTGAATATATCTATACAAAATAATTTTCAGTGTTGCCACTGTTGATATAACAAAATATTGCCATTTTACAGTTCTAACAGGTTTCCTGTGCTTCCAAGTCTAAAGTTATCTAACCGGAACTCTAGCCTGAAAGAGAAAGCGTGATGGTTTCATATGATTGAATATTGGTCTTTTGAAAGTGTATATCATAATACAAAGACGCAAATAGTTTTTACTATCCGTTCTGTCTTGGGGCCACCAAACTTTTCATTTTCTTTCCTCCATTGAAACTTTATTAAAAAAAAAATTGCTGTCCCAATGAATAGTAATAAATGTTTTCTGATTAAACTGTTATGTATTGTTAAACATTGTTATATAATTATTGTGTGGATTAAGATGTTACAAAAGGTACTGTAATAATGTTCTATAGTATATTTTCAGAAACACTTATAACAATCACAAGGATTATACTATGTGTTATCTCGACGTACACTTGAACAAACGAAATGTGGGACTAAGAACATTTTTTTTTATTTTCTCTTGAAGTCAGCTGTTTATTTTTGATCTGCAGCATTTAAATTAGGGCGTTCAGTTAGATGTTTTTTGTACTTTTTTTTTATATCGTAAATAATTCTAGAAATTTTGAAAAATAAATAACTATGATATAATGTGATATTCACCCACAACGTTGACAAGTAAAATTGTATTTAAAAGAAAATGTAACAACTGATGAACAAATGTAACAATTGGCTTTATTGGTGCACAACGTTCAAATTATGTCTAGATTCTTGTGACCATTTTTCAGGACTAGATTTTAAAGAATATGTAACAACTAATGACTAACAATTCATTACTAATGTTCGATTTTTAAATGGAACAAACCACTACGGGCTTATGACCGTCTTCTACTGTTATTTCGAAGGCTGGCTTAGTGTGATCACTTTACGTTAACAACGTTCGCCATTAGGTGGTAATGTTTGTCTCCGAAACTCCTAATCATGAGAATTCTCAACATGTCGAAAAATCCCATGTAAGTATGCAACAAGTAGAAATTTAATAATAAATGAAATATAGAGAAAAAAAACGAAATGCAAAACTGTATTTGCATTTCGTTTGATCAAGTGTCGAAAAAACACATTGTATAAAATAGCAAATGATGTTAATGTAATAAAATAAGCTAGACTCTGTTAACACAACATACTACTAGTCAAATTAAGCAAGAATGTGTTATTTTATCAAAGGATTATTGAAGATTGTTAATGTTACTTTACACTTATTTATACTTTACCACATTAAAGTAATCTTTATGCTCACAAAATTAGTTTAAATGTCATGTATATTTTTTTAAAATACTTGTAGTAATAAATTAATGATATCTACATCTCACAATATGAAATATTCATGTACCAGTACAAAAATAAAAAAAAAAACTATTCTATACTTTTATTGTTTTATTTTTCATATTTCATCTTCGGCTTGTACTAGTCCTGTATTCTGCTTACTTACCCGAAGTTGGCGTTGGTACAAAGAGGAAAGTTAATAAGCTAAGATGAAAGAAAGGATGTAAGCAGGATTAGAAAAAAAATTATAATGCTGAAAGAATAGGTATAAGAAGACGAGAATGACATGGATCAAACAGATCGTTTCCGTCCTCGAGGAAAACCACGCCAGAAAAGAAACTGGAGAGGTTATTTGAGAAATAGTATGTAGGTGGACCAAGCCAAACAAGTGTACTTGGATAGAAAAGGAGTGGACGCCCAGTCTCTCTGCCTGCCCCTTAAAGGACTTGGCGTGATGGATAAAAAAATATCTTGTTTATATACTCGCGGATTGAAGGTAAAACCCAATGTATTGGGAAACAATAATTAGTCTCTCAGATCTTGGACAACAGAGCTGTGGGCTTACAAACACGTATGCCAAAGTCTTAGGGAGCATGATGGGAGGAGAGTCAGCGCTTCCCATCATTTGGCATCCTTACACATATCCACCTCCTCTCCATAATGATAGCAGTGATGCGTCTACATTGGTGTATAGCGTGATACGGTATTACCATGTTATACCCAAAATTCATCTGAGGCACTTTGTTTCAAACACAGAGACCTTTTATGTGTTGGACGAGTGTCAGGACTCACACTCACATACAAGAATGGGCAACACATCCGCATTTACGTTTCTTTTGGACACTAACACCAACACTTTCCATGTTTTGGTCATATTGTTAGGGGAGTCACTTGTCATACCTATATTTATAGAAGGCTCAGCCCCAGGTCACCAGAGGCGGTAATGGTTGCTTTCAGGTATTCCAATTTTTATAAGAAAAGGCGACAAAAAAAAACCAAGAAGATCATCTAAAAATATTTAATATGTTACGTATAATTACAAAGAATTACAGTATATGTGCCGAAATTGTACATTATCAATCCAAGAATGATTCTCAGGCAGTTTCCAAAAACCAAAAATTTATTCAATACAGTATGTACCTAGTTATAATAATTTGTAGTTTAATTCTTAGACAATTTGAACTTTATAACATCATGCTCAAATAACGGGAAAACTTAATTTGATTTTTTTTTTATTTTTTGGAATTTATAAATTCCTTTGGAAAACTATCATGATAAATTTGAGTAAAACCAGACTAGATTGAAACAATTGAAACACACAAAACCTTAAGTATTGCTATGATTTCACTTCATGTGATGATAAATTCATCCACATCTTACAACTTCGAGACCTTTAGTGATTTCTTTACTTATAAACAATCAACTTCAAATAAAATATGCATTGTATCTATAACAGAGCTGTACAACATTAAAATTTACACTTTACAAGCTAGTTGGAAATGTACATTAAAACTATTGAGAAGAAATATTCCAAGCTATTTTGCAGAAGGAGCAGACCAGAAAGGCATTGGAGTGTTCAAATTGCCTTCTAAGCTTCCAAGTAGAGCCTAAAGCATTTTTAATACCTTAATAATTATTATCAGAGATCGGATTATATGCAATTGCCTATTATAATAATGGCTACCTTATCAAGATATTGCATATTTCGACATCTATTTGTTTTTACAATTATTTCTCTAAATAAAATATAGACATGGAGTACTCCCAACGAATAAGAAACCCACGGCTCACAGTTAAATCAAATACTGGAGTTGGAGAATCTCCGTTAAATTCCACTGTAGCTATTTGAAATATTTTAACCTTGGCTATGAATATTTTTATCCACATTTCTGGTTCTTTTTAATTTTTTGATGCGTAATGATACTTATTGACGATATTGTTGCATATTTAAAACTTTATGTTAAGTTGCATATTTCAATATTCAAGTTGCATATAATCGGGTCTCTTAGAATTAGGTACCATTGAAAATCACCAGTTAAATCATTTTACATCTTAAAACATGTAAGAAATAAAATAATTATAGATGTGAAAAAAAAAACAAAAAGCAAAATACGACAGATTGTGAACAAAAATATAAAGAGAAAGATATAAATACATATTATACATCCATACGGAGATCTTTAAAAAGAAATAAATTATATAATGTTACATGATATTTAAATATTTTGTCAGTATGTTAATTATCTTCTAAAATGAATTGAAAAGCAAAGCATTTTGAAATATTCAAAAGAAAGCTCGCTTGAAGAGAAACATGCAAAGTTTGAAAAAAAAAACTAAAATATATAAGAAGAACAAAATAAAATATTTCTTTATACAAATAAAACTTATTTTTTAAAAAATACCTAATTTACAAATACACAAGAGAGTTAAAATCTTCTTTGATATGAAATCAATTTGAAACATATATTCACAATCGAATATAATTTTAATATAAAAAATATATATTAAAAATAAAGATACATACATTTAATGTACTTAGTATACACTGACTATAAATTTTAACCCACTTAATACATATTACGTATGTCACAAATTAATGAAACTAAATTATTATGATGTTATTTTATCTATTAAATTTCGGGAAAGGCATTAAGTATAAAATAATTTTGATTTAAAAGTGAGATAAAATGAACTGTGATTTAACACTTATACTAAACATAAAATGGTCATGTTTTTTTAGAACTTTGTGTTATCTTTTTTTTTTGCCTGCATCCTGCACTCGTTTTCGAGTGATTCGGTAGTAAATGTTAACAGTGCTAAAATTTAATATTGTAATAGTATAGATATTAATCAGATATTAGATATTATTGGTTAGGTATGAAATAATAAAAAAAAGTAAAATATAAAACAGAAATGACGTGAGTGACATATTACCTAGTACAGTAAAAAATTAATTCTATTCAAGACGAATCTGGAATTGCCGAGTATTGAAAATTGAAACAATCATAAGAATGCGAAAGTCAAAAGTTGACTTACGAATATAAAATTACAAGTATTGGAGATATAATTTTTTGTGAGGAACATTTTGGTTTATGAATGTGATGTCTTTAATGTTGAAATTATTACAACAAAATTCATATTGTGATAGGAAATATAAAAAAAAAAATCAATTTAAAAGGACCAACATGCATATTGTGCAAGTAAAATAGTAGGATTGCGTATCATAAGTAGATTTTTTCAAAACTGTTTTCATTTCTCATTGATGTTATATATATTTACAGTTTTTGTTACAATTTTGAGATTTTATATTTTATGTAGGCATTTAAAAGCACAGCTTAGCAAAACGTTTTATATTTATAAAAATAAATAATAAAAAAAGGTAAATAACATCGTACGACTTTCTTAAGTATTAAAATACTTATACATGCAAACACACAGCAACTTAGTTTTAAAAAACATACAAACTCGCAGACACGTCGTTCCTAGGGTTGATTGAAAGAACAGGTACACTCACTTAATATCATACAAAAACTAATATGATTTTATTAATTCAGGCACAATAATTTCTCTATTAATTTTCCTCAGTTCAAGTCGAATAGGTAAATTACAAATATACAAGAAAATAGTTCATAACGCTAGGAGATATCTCACTTAAACAATCACGTTGGGGGCCTATATTATTTACAAAATGGGAAAACATTGGTTCTACATAAATAGTGGAGAAGCATTTCTATTATTTGGTTCATCTCATGTTTGACATTATTATTCACACTTTGAGCACTCACTCCCTAAATTTACAACTTGTGAAATGTAATAAATGACGCAAAGCATGGAAAAAAGTTGAATAACAGTGTGTAATATACAACGTTTTTCCATGCGATGCGTCAAATGTTGAAGGTATTCACAAAAGTATGATCATTCATTCACATTCACACTTTCATATTGGATACTGAGTGTTCATAAAGAGTACTGTCTCCGGCTCGCAGTCTGGTCACCAAGTTGCATATCTTGAGTGCCGGACCTAACTTCAGACCCATATACTTCATCATCATATCCGAATTGAGGAGTAGCAGCGCTTTACCGTCAATTTCCTGCAATCATAAAAAAAATAATGATGTAAGACAGGTATAGAGAAAAAACAATATTCGTTATAACTAGACATCATATTGCATGCAAATATGCACTAGGAACTCTTCACATGCCAAAATATGCACAATGCCTAGTCAAAAAAGGAATTTTCTTTTTATGAATTTTATACAAAAAGATGAATAATTTTTTGTGTCAATATATTGTACAATTAAATACTTATCCAAGCTTTTAATCGCAAATTTGTGACATTTGTCAAGTAATATTTATTTGTATATTAAAAACGACCTCTCTATGTGACAGACATCATTGGACAAAATTAAAAAATTATATATAATAGGATATAATAGGTACTTCCACATCAGTGGTCAAAGTGGACATAAGTTTAAAGCATTTGTTGCAACCGAGAGATGGGAAGCCTGTTGGGACCTATCTTTCAAAAAGAAGATTAAGGAGACCTTTTGCGGAGGGCAGGAGCCGGGAAGAGGCACTGTCACTCTGCAAGAGGCCTCTGGAGACGTGGCACAATAAGAGGCAGCGCTCCATGAATTCATTGAAGGATGTCACACTAGATCTTATTGGTCGCGGTGACTCAAAGGGCATATGGTCATTTGACCTTCTTTATAAAAAAAAAGATTACAGTCCGATTTTAAATAAAATAATAATTTGTTGAGGTGCTTACGTGTTTTCTAAACAAGTCTGCATGCACTGCCAATGCAGGATCGGATGCGATGAATCTGATGACATCCTCGATGGACCAATCACAGGGTGAGATGGGTGTAGGAGTTGCAGGTGCTGGCTGCGGAGGTTGTATTGGTGGTGGTGTGGAGGGTGGTTTGACAATGGACAGTGACGGAGCAGGTAGGTTCTCGCATGATGTCGTCGATGTGGCTGGTTCGGGTGATACTCTGTTTATTTTCGCAGGAATGTTGGGGATGGTTGGACTTTCCGTTCGTTTGTTTTCCTGTGAGGAAATAAAAAACATTACAATACTACAAAAGTGACGTATATTATTTGATATGAATTAATATAAATTAGTAAGTATCTTACCTCACGAGATCTCTTGATAGCCGTCATTCTTGGAGGAGCATTTCGACTGCATTTGACGCAGGTCCCTTGAATGGGCTCCAAGCCGATTAGGTCAGGGCAGTAGCCCAGAGCACTACTTAACGCTTCTAGCCAGGGTTGAAACCCTTTAGTCCCCTCTACAGATTCCAGTGCAGGTAACTTAACAGTATAACTTTTACCTCCTATGCTCACCTGCAATTGTACACAATATATTAATGAACCGACTAATTGATGCACCCAAATCAACAGATTCCTTCCAACAGCACCTTAATGTGGATATTTTTATATTCTAAATATAAATTCAATCATTCATACATCACAGACATGTAATACTGCCGCAATTTGATATTATTACTGCATTTCAAGTTTATTTAGTTGAATAATATTTGGGCAGTTTTCATGTTTTAAAATTTTTTTTTTTAATAATGTATTTTGGTCCAACCAAAGTGAACACAAATTCACTTTTGGATATGTATTTTTTGATGTCTAATCAAAAGAAAAATTATTTTTATACCATTTTCTGCTACTACTATTTGTATTTTTGTTACTTTTACAGTAGTTTAACATAGTTGGATGAAAATAAAATATATAGGTAATGTAATAACACAGTGCGAGTGAGACTTACAGTAGCCTCACTGCCGTCCATGGAATTGATTCTGTCTTCCGTAGCAGCAATGTCATTACTAGCAATCAATAGTTCCCTGATGAGTCTGAGTCCTAGTGTGTGGAGAGTCGGGGCTGAAAATCCTGTTGCTGGAAATATGCCCGCTCTTATGATGTTGCCCACATTACAGGAAGGTCTCACACCAATCCTGTAGTTTGAGTTCCCGCCTAATCCAGGGGTGGGACTGTCAGCTTCTGGCAAAGCAGCCAGTGACGCTCTCACCTTAAACCTATAAATAAATAACATACATACAGTAGGCGCCGGATATTGTGATCACGTTTGTCCAGTGTGTTTTAATTCTATTAACCGGCGGCCATATAGAATACACGTACTTAGTACATACCTACATAAATTTCACACAAACATAGGCACCTACTCATTACCTAAGAAAGGTTTATTTGTCAAAAAAAATTGTAAAGAAATCGAGACAAATAGAGTCTGTCCCTATGTCTCGGATAGTTTTCGGAAATCTGTGACTTCATCCAAGCATTTGTGTAAAAAATATACTACGTACATCACTAGCAAGTGTTTCACGCTTTTAAAACATCTGGGAGATATGCTCTTTCCAAAAACTAAAAAGTCATCAGTCAGTCATAGCGCACGTGTTCACCGTTATTCGGTCTTTTATCTTTTTGCCTGTTCCAGGGTTTGAATTTTTTATCACCATACACTAAACAAACACACCTCGACTGAGCTATAAATCTTTTCTAATGCGCAATTTGTCTATTGATTTTAAATTGAAAAAAAAAATACAAAAAACGTGCATGTCAGTGGCTAAATATAAGAGTGTGTTATAAATTTTTGGAACAATTGATTGTATTAACCGAAAATGTGATTCTATTATCCGATAGAAATTGTATGAAATTCTTCATTTTGAATGGGGACTTGGACTTTTGATTCTATAAAGCGGCTGATTCTATTAACCAGTGATCACAATAACTGGCGCCTACTGTACTTAGATAGACCAGCAGCTTCTGAATGCGCATTGAATACGCGTTGTAGAACCATCGGAAAGAAAAAGTTCGACAGCATGCATATGTGGGATGTCTTCAACTGCTGATATCTGATAAAGAAGTGTAACCAGTCCACCCTACTAATGAAAAGGCCAACCAACTTGCGAGAGTTGGTACTGAGTTCAACAGACCTGAGTCATTCTTTGGCATTTCTAAAAACACAATATATTGTGGATATCTATTGTGAATGGTCTCTCAAACTCAGGATAAAAAAACCACTCTAAGACCAATAGTAAAATACCCTTAGCAAGAAAAACCTATGTACCATTTACAAGATCTATGACGGAGCATTGTAGGCTGAACAAGTACCTATATCGGACCATAAGAATCCTGGACTCTGAAATATGCAGAATGTGTGGAAAGTCACTTGAGCCCTTGATACAGCTCCTATGCGAGTCCCTCTCAATGATACAGGATAGGCACAAAAATCCGGGCGTTTAACGCCAATAAAATCTTCCGATTCTTTCAGGAGCCGGACTGACTGATAAACTCTACAGATTAGGCTAGCCACAATAATTTCATAATCGAGTGCAGTGATGGCAACCTCCTAGGAGGCAGCAGATTGGCATTAATAATAAAGGAGTGTCCCATATACATATTTATTTCGGAAAACTTAATATATAAGCCAACTACCCATCGCACAATTTTTTTTTTCTTCCAATTTGGAACACTAAGCGCTCTTTACCTACAATATATTCATTTGTGACTGAGTATTTACAGTATCAACAATAACATAAATACTCACCTATTATTATTTGAAACATTCTTTTGTCCAGGCGGCTGAAGGGGATGTCCAGATTTAGCACACCACCCCACTGGAAAGATGTCTCTAGAATCATATCTACACCAGTAATCAAACGCCCCTCTCCATCCGTCAAACGTCACATGTATTTGATCTTGTTTCACTGCACCCACAGTGGCGGTACAAATTAATTGAGGATTTTTCTTATCTACAGCTTCCAATTTTTGTCCAACAACAAACAGATTACTCTCTGGTGTTGGGGGCTCGGGCTGAAACACTTTATTGGGGGCCATCTCAGAATTGCTTAAGGTTTTCAATAAAAACATAGGCCAGCTACTTGCATTCATTCTAAATCCCAATGGCGGT
Source organism: Mystacides longicornis (assembly GCA_963576905.1). Classification (NCBI taxonomy): domain Eukaryota; kingdom Metazoa; phylum Arthropoda; class Insecta; order Trichoptera; family Leptoceridae; genus Mystacides; species Mystacides longicornis. The sequence goes on from OY756436.1 coordinate 11,652,754, forward strand.
TGCAGCATGTCTCCCTGTTTTTCACAATATCCGATGGGATGTATATCGCTAGAGTCTACTAACCTCCAAAAGTCATTCTTATTGTCACTACCATCTAACCTGAGTCTCAGACGAGGTCCCAACACAGCTACAACAGTTGCTATACAGATAGATGTGAGATTTCGAGGATCAGATGCTTCTAATTTCATTCCTATTTTAAAATCATTTTGTGGGGGTTGATTGGCTTGTTTGAAACAGTTCTGTGGTGCAGGCAAACTTTTAGTTTCACTCAGATACTCCTTCCAATCAAACGTCTGAAATGGTTCATATTGATAGTTTGAATTATTATGTCCTTGAGGTTCTGCACTAGTAGGAGTAACTGCAGACAAAGAATGAGATTGTTTATCATTTTTTTTCTGATATTTATTCAAGCAATATGTAGAGCAAAAGTCTTTGTTATTTCCCGGTGGGGTTCCTCTTATTACATTATCACACAGTAAACAAGCACCTTTACTATAAGCTTTCCGAAATTCCGACAAACAAGTTTCTGAGCAAAATTCTTTTTTCCCGTTGGGGGTGGGCAGCACAAACTTCAAAGGAGTTTTACTCTCCGCACACCAGGTGCAGTTCATCATCTTTTTCGGAGGCCTTCCGGGGCCCCGGGCTTTACCGGAGCCGAGTGATGTTGGTGTTACACCACCTGAGGACGACATCCTGAGATGTAGATATAAACTAAACCACTTATTACATTCGCAGCACACGCGAAAAATTAATATTTCAGAATAATTGTGAAAACATTCAACAAAAACGGGCCAAAACTGAACGAAATGACAGCACCGCGCTACTTAACTACAGTATTTTGCAAAATTTGCGACGCCATATTTAAAATTTTGCTTGTTTGTTTCAAATATTTATAGCTACTAAATACTCAATTTTAACTAGCCAGGAGCAGAGCAGTTTCATTACATTTTATTACTTCTATGAAATATTTTTGTAATAAAAAAAAAAATCATTTTTTTGAGTGGAAAAGTTAATAATTTATAATATTTATGTAAATGTCACATACTTCATAATATTCATATTTTTTTCGAATCATCCGTATATCGTTTTTCCAAGGAGTCTTCGCCTCCATGCGTACTTCATAAACACTCAATAATGCGAAAGTCTCTCTGAGATGACAAATGTTTTCAAAAAATACCATTCTTTTCATACTGTGCTAACAATAATTGGATCTATATTATTATGATTCTATTTCTATACAATATGCTCGGTTTCAATCAATAATTTCAATAAGTTAAATATTAATTAGAAAATAACTAGATAAAATTGCAAAAAATTGAAAAATGCACTTGATTCACGGGCGTTGTTATAAATTACCAGTTAGCTCAATCAAAAATAAAACATCTTTCAAATACAAATAGGTAAGTAAGTATCTACCTACATTGTGATTACGTTTTTTTACTGTAAAAGATTTCTGCATTATTGCATTCAGTATGGTCATTTGTATTAGGTATTTTATTGAAGACCTTTATTTTACTTTTCTCAAACCAACTCAAACTCCTAAATTTTTTTTTGAAGATCGCGGAAGCTTTGCTATGGTTAAAAGCTTGGATGAATCTATGGTTATGGATGGATTCATTGGTAAAACTTTTGAAGCCGCGGGGTCGGGGGGAAAAATGAATTACGACGCCATCTTAATGGAACTTACGGGAACATATTCTCTGTTTTAACGAATATGTTTCTGGATCTCTTTTTTAGTGTTTTGTTGTTAATAACTACGTTTACGAGTAGACATATTATCACTCTTTTAAAGTTTAATTACATTTTTTTTTTTCATATTAAATTATGATGATTTAATGTTATGTTGGTTTTATTTGGTGACTTTATTTCAAATCTTTCCTTAAACTGAAGAGATGATTAATTTAAGTCAAATACACAAGATATTTCAAACTACTGGAAGTTCTGATATATATTTTCAATTATTCCATACGAATTGTTGAAATATGGTGCAACCAAGATGGCCGCCAGTATTTCCTCACACCCCCTCTAGTGGCATCACTTGCTCTCGTACAAAACTCAGCTGTCAATCTCTCCATATATAATAATTCCTCCAAGGGTTAAAAGTACATGTTCTATTGTTTTCACTGACAACCATAGATAATATGATAATATACTGCTGACAACTAAACTGTCAAGTCTGTCAAACTGTGTTGTCTAGTTCGTTTTCTTCGTTTATTTACATTGTTTTCCGGCTTTATTTGGTTGTTTCTGCCGCGTCTGTTTGAATAATTGAAAATGAGTCGAAGAAAAAGGGGAAAAGTAATACATTTGCATATTTACTAGGGTTCCGTCAGCCATTATTAGTTATAATGTGATCATGCACTTATAAAATCTCCTAAAATCAACAATTTATTTACAAAAATTATAACCTTTTATTTTTGTTTTTAAGAATTATTATTATTGAAAAGTTGTTAATAATAGTCGAAATAAGTAAACCAAAATACGAATCGAAGAAAATAAAATAAAATGGATTTTTCATATTATGCTCATGCTAATTTTGTAGCTTGTTTTGTTTGGTTTCAAATAAATTCCTATTATTTTCAGTTTGAAGGCAAAGAAATTGATGAAAAGTTGAAAGTTTCTGAAGATTCTGAGTCTGAGGTATCAGAAAAATACCGCACAATATCACTAAGTCCACTGAATATTACTGCTCAAGAGTCTACATCTATTCGTTTGTCTACGGACAGTGTGTCAACAGTTTCCACCGCTGTATCTAAGAAGGATGAGACTGCACCTGGTGATAATCCGAAAACTGCAGATGAAACTAAACAGGAAGAAAGTGAAGAAGTTAATTATAAGGATATGCCTTCAGGGTATGAATTTAGATCAATAAGTTTTCACTGACCTAACACCAACTGGGTCAGTACAAGAACAATAGTATAAACTTGTTTTCTAACTACTTAGATTAGCCTAGCGAAGTCACTAGTAGCGAGTCAGCTTTTCAGACATGAGTTGTGACCCGAAATAAATAAATTTACACTTCTCTATACAAAGATGTCATTATGTCAACCCGTCCTGTCCAGTCTGAGACAGGTTAACCCTCGCAGAACTCAGGACGTCTTGAAGTTAGCATCTATACGATTAGGTTAATAATGTCATATTCAAACAGCATCAAATTTTAATTTCGTTCACACTATTACTTCACACTTATAAGCTCAAGCAGAGTGTACGTGTTGGTGTTTGGGGCTGGTGATACCAAGATGATGACGTCATAGTCTACTTTCATTGGAGATGCAGATTATCCCATATAGTGAACTCAAGATCGTGGGTTCTTCTCTTTTCTTTATTTTATAAATGTTAAATAATTATTTTAGACTTGAAGGAGCGGCATTCCAGTCGAGACTACCATTTGATCGGCCTTCTTCACTAGAAGCAGGAAGCTTTCAAGACCTAACTGGCCCCATGATCCATGTTTACTTGCAGATAAGAAACAGAATTCTCAAAATGTGGGTTGAAAATCCTAAACTACAACTCACTTGTGACCATGCCTTGGAGAATATGGAGGTTTGTGTTCTTTCTGTATTTAGTATTTAATAATCTTTTTAATGTAATTCAGTGCATATGATGATATCTTTAGAAAGAATATATGGAAGATAGATAAGCCATGTTGAAAAAATAATAAATTCACAGCCTTATGCGTCTGAAGAAGGTTATATAAGTTGGTTCGAAGTAATTGCCCCAGGCAATAAGCCCGCCAATTTTGGTTTATTATTATTGTATATTTTTTTGTATGAAACCGACCTCCTAGCTCGATCGAAGCAATCAAACCAAAAAGCCGGCCCCGGACAAATCAAGCCCGCCGCGAACTACCCTCAAACCAACCAGCAATGCGGGGACCTAAGCCCCACTCTCCCGAGTGATGCCGCATAGGGAGGCATCAAGAGCAATGGAAAGCCATTGCGCTTGAAGGCGTCCGAGGCTCATTGTGCCTTTTCTTACCAGTTGAGATTTAAGGTGGTCAACCTCACGGTCCCAATCTGATTTTTCGATTTCCTGCCTCTTACAGGATGCTCGAAAAATCAGCAAAAAGAGCAGAGGTGCTATTCTTCGCCGGCAACCTCACGTCAATATCTGTTACACAATGACTAAAATTATTATATATTGACAAGTAAAAGGCAAGATTATGTAGCTTTTTTTTCATCTAAATATATGAGAATTGTGCCCTTTTTTCCTTGGACTGGACGGAATGGCTGGACCAATATTGCTTATTCTTTTATCATTGTATTTATATTGTCAGGAGAAAATTCTTATGAAAGAAAGAAAAAAGAAAGTTGCGTAGAATATTAGAAAACTTAACGTAGATAACCTTCTGAGTCATTTTGAAAATAAAAACATTAATGTTTTTTAATTTTAATTTGCGTTTGACATCTGTCAGTTGTTTAAATTGTCAGAGTGTGACCTGCAAACATAGTTTAAAACAGATGTATCAGTCGAAATTATATTGGTTAAATTGGTATTCAATATTCATAGTAAAGACAGTACATTGTCTGTCAGGACAGCTAGGTCAAATAGAAATTCCTGAAAATGTATAGAATTAAGATACAGAATGATTTAGAAAAAAAGTTTTCCGTTCATTAAAATTGTTAATAAATGCATTTGTTTGTAGAGCCCCTACAACAGTGATTCCTTGCTGATCAAGCGTTGCCACAGTTTCCTAGAAAGACACGGGTTCATCAACTATGGCATCTACAAGCGCTTGACTCCAATCCCGACACCAGGCAAAGGAAAATCCGCACCGAAAGTGATTATTATTGGAGCTGGTGAGTATTTTTTGTTTAACATATTGAATCGTGTAGATTCATCCTATCTTATAATTGGTTAGATTCTTCCATAACTCGTTGTTTTTGTTGAAACACTGTAAACCCAAACAAAATATTTTTCAGACAAAACAAATTCAACTACGGGTAATATTTTCCAAACTTATATTATTCAGATGTGAATCAATATTTATTGCTGTAACAATAATAACAATCATATCGAAAGAAATGTCAATTTATCAACATGGTAAAGTAAAATTGGGACTAATATAACTGCTTAATTTACAAATTAAACACCCTTTTCTATGCCTATCATCTGACATGTTTTGCTGCTATGAAACAATAATTGTGAAATGAGACAACTAAACTTATATTACACTATCATAAATAAGTCATTCAAAATGAATAAGATAATTGAAATCTCATAATTCCTCACAATTACTCCTGTGCTCCAATCTTTTATTTACTTTGACTCTAATGCTATATTGATATCTTTTTGTGAAAACATAATTGCCTCAGGCTAAATAAATTATTGTAAAGGTTACTGCTTATGGATTTTAACTAATTGACTCAAATATTAAAAAAAAAAAAAAAAAATAAAACATAATAAACAATAAGATACATAATACACACAAAATAAAGAAATATACAACTATACATAGAGAACAACAATTGCAGCAAGTGAAATGGGCCCCATTAAGCCATTTAAACGGCTTGTCAATAGGACCCATTCTTAAAGAAAAAAAAAATAATAATAATACATAAGTAAAAAATACAGGTTTTTTTTATTCATTTTGTTAAATAAAAGTTACGATGGAATATTTCTATATAGATTTACCTTGTCATGTTTCAGTTTAAGGAAACACTTGCTCCTATGGAATGTATTGACAGTAGATATTTTGAAAGAAAACTTAACTCTTTGGCCCAAATATGTTTCCTGTCTCTTTTTGTGTTTATTTAGACTTAAGCTTCAAACATATTATTATGATGCAAGTGTCTTTCTTGATCCAATAAAAACGAAACAAATAGCAACAAAAAAACTACATGCAATCTTATGATTATGAAATAATTATATAATGCTTCAAGGTGTGTCGGGTTTGGCTGCTGGTCGTCAGCTACAGGCAGCAGGATGTGAGGTAGTCATATTGGAGGGTAGGGATCGTGTTGGCGGAAGAGTTGTGACGTACAGGAAAGGAGCGTATGTTGCAGACTTGGGTAAATTTAACTTATACTAATTTTATAGTTAATTTATTTCTATGTTCCTAAATCTTAAGTTATATATACTTAATACATTATTTATTTATCTGATTAAAACGACATAGTTGCACTCAAACCCCAACAGTAGCCCTAGTATAAGTTTTCTATGATTGAATATCGAAACGATCATCGAAAGAGTTTCGAAAAATTTTCATACTAAAATGATCGAATGATTCGATCGTTTGATTTTAGAACATTAATTGCATGCTAATAAGCGCTTATTTGCGTGCAATTAGCTTTCGATAAAACTCGTACTAGCCCCACAGGTCAGAAAAGGCCGTCTAAATAATCCTCATTAAACCCTCTCATACTGTGTTCCGCTTCTACGAAGAAGAGCTGAGGAGTTTGGACATAGTGTAGGAAGAGGTCATAAGCATTCCGCAAGATCGAGCGCTATGGAGAACTCTTGTTGCCTCTTTTAAAGGGAAAACAGAATAAGTTATTTGCGCTTCAATGCTTTCGTCAATCGCTTGTTGACATTTGTAAGAGACTGACATATGAAATTTAAACTAAGAGTTATAATGGGAGAACAGTGGCTCGTTAGTAAAGTAATACGAAAAGGAACAAAAAGAAAGAGAAAATTCACACCAAATGATTCAACAGAAGATATTACTTCTTCTCTGTCTGGTCGTGAAATGTTCAAAGTGTCGGTGTGTTTTTGGTCATAATAGACAATATTTTAGCAGAACTTCAAAAAGACGTGAAGCGTACAAAAATATTATGACAAATTTTCGTTTTTGAGTGATTTAATGAATGTGTACAAAACAAATGGTCTTGATAAATATATTCTGGCAACTTTGAACAATGCTTTGTACGAGAATGCATTCATCTGCGATCATATTTGATTACTATAAGTCAAGAAAAATAACTACCACGTACAACCAACGCAATTTTGCTTGAAAAGAAAAGAACAGATGGAAATAATTTATCCAAGCATTGACATCGCGTTAAGAATGCGCGTTTCGACAGCTGTAACCAACTACAGCGGTGAGCGGAGCTTTTCTTGTCTAAAGAGTGTGAACCTTCGTTCAACGATGTCAGATAACCGACATAATTCGCTTGCAATGCAACATCGAATCAAAGTTAGTGGTTTCTTTGGACTATGATGAAATCATTAACAGTTTCGCAAGACGGAAATGTAGACGGCGAGAATTTTAAAATGTGTACATAATAAATGGAAGACGCCTCCCGGGCAGACCACCAAAAAGGTGGAAGGATAGCTGGGAATCGACCTTGCAGGAGGCCAACCCCACCTCTTGAATTACAAGGCCTAAATTAAGAAGAAGACATAATAAATGATGTACCAACCTCCTTGAAAGGTTTTTTATTTATACAAAAATTTGAGTTTTTTTTAAATTCATTTTTGCAAAATCGCCCATATAGTAACCTACTCCTCAACTATTGTGCTCAGAGGGGCGTCAAGCGCTCTTTGCCTAGAGCGCTGTTGACAGTTAATCCGCCACTGTGGGAGAAGCAATAGACATCCTATTATTAAAATTTAAATTATATAGGTTAGTTTCTTAATAAATTGTGCAAGTACAAATAGGTACTCTTCAATTATTACATACATGAATCTGAGCTCAGTCAAAATGAACACAAAAATATTTTCAACATAATTTGCAGTGAGCAAAGTTTTGGCACTGCAATGTTAATCTACGACCCCCAGAATACCAATTATTGTCAACTTATGTGCTATGGTGTCAACTAATATAATAATAATAACTTTCTTTATTCATAGATAATAGCATTACAATAATTAATAATAATAATAAGATAATAGCATAGATTACAACTATTTGAACTACGTATTGGATGAGACCGGTTGACTGCTAGAGAATGCTTCAAGCATTAATTTCCACCGGCTATACTGACACCTATGTATAGAAGATGATGTGAGGGATTTATTCATATCTTGTTATTCAAAATATTGTTAAGTCATTATTTGAAAGTTTGGGAGCGCGATGGTAAACAGTTTGAAAAACACTTGCTTATTTGTTTATGCCCTGAAGCGCACTGAAGGTATGTCCAGGAAACCATTAAAATTTTCATTGTTTACAGCGATTAGTATAGAAGGCAAATTCTCCCGTTTTGAGGTGAATGCTTTGATTTTTTTTGACTTCAGTTCAATATTAGATCTCGTTCAGAAAACATCTCTCCATAGTTTATTGCAATTTTGTTTCCTTCTTAATCAATTTATAATTTTCGTCGCGTTTTATAGTTTCTGTAGTAATTTGCGAGTGCTTGACGATTGAGCTATGGTGTGTCACATATCTAGAGTTTTGTTTAGAGTCCCGCGATTGTTTATTAAACCTTCCGTTTAATTGTGATCATTACTCTGGAAGATTCCCGATCTGAGCGGGTGGCGAGGTTCGAGGTAGAAAGGGACAAGTGACACACCATACCTCATATGTGTGAATGTGACGTGTTTATTTTCTTTTGTGCATTGTGCTAAATATTTGAAGGTAGGTATGCTGAATTTCGGGTGAGTGACCATATTTTTATTAGAGTGTTTTTGTTTCGTCGCTGGCAGCTACCCCCAGGACGATGATAGGGCACAGAGATATATTTTTATGTTGTATTTTGTTTGTTGCTTGGTTGCCCCCCCCCCCCCCCCCCGCCAAGCATGCTTATGAGCGAGTTGCTCGATTGGTTTTAGCTGAGAGATATATGGCCGATGCGTTACGGCACTGTTTTGAATATTTGTGATCTCTGTGTGCCATTGGGCTTATTGTATTGCAGCATGTACCTCCCTGTATTGTTTTCACACGTCACATGTCAAACACACGTCGCAAATTGTTATCTGTCATTCGCGGGTTACCCCATTTTCCGATACCAGTGGTGTGACCTATCTTTAATGTTTATTTTTGAATCCGGTTAAGAATTTCATATTTAGAACCTTCTAGTAAACTTAGTGTAGAATTTTCATTTGTAAAAGTAGGTACGTTGGTGTGTTTGTTCCCCGTGAGAGCAATTTTATTCAGTCGAGCTATGAATGAGTTTACTAAAAGTTCGCGTCTGTCCGCGCACAGATAGAGTTTGTATTTTAGTTTTCGCCGCCGTGATAAATGTAAAGTTATAAAACCGGTATGTGTAGGAGGGCTGTGGACTGAAGATATACCTCACATGACTCTCCGGGAAAATGGGTTGACTGAATTGGACGCTCTTCAGCTCAGCTCAGGAAGTTCTCTTCGAAAAAGCAGTGCACAAGCCCAAGATGGTGAGCCACTCGGAAATCTAATGAGGAAAACTTGCGGTCTGATGTACAGCCCGCGGTAATTCGACTAGAAGGTTAATTAGTGCGCCGGTAAAGTGATCGAACGGTTATTTTGATAGAGAGATCGATAAGCAGTAAATATATTATGTATGCGAGATAGTCAGTACAATTGTTAATAGGCAGGCTCGCGTTGTTTGACTGTAGCTAGTCGTGACATAATTTTCGCGTAGTAAAATCCTGTCCTATTTTGAGTCTTTGCCGGAAGTACGTTTAGATATTTAGAGTCAAGAGTTAGATAGTTAAAATATAGCTTTCAGCCCCTGTAGTCTGTACACCATCAGGAACCTTTTCCGTTTGTCTATATACACTATATCTGATAGCCGAATTTCGGCCCCTTTTTGGTACCTGTTCGAGGCGTGAAGTCGCATCGAATTGGGCCAGTCTCGGACCTTCGGAGTTTTTTTTTGCCTGAATTTTGGCAAGAAGGTTCGTTTGACATGGAAGGCCCTCTTTCGGTGGCTAATTCCTCCCGTAGACCTCGATCATGCTTATCAAAGATTGTTATTTATTCATTATGTTTGGAGACTGTCGATCTATTGTTACCTTGATAATGCACCTATTATTCGGTATCTGTGGATTGTGAATTTACCCCAAAGCTTTTTCTACCTTAATTTCAAAGTAAATTGCAGGAAAAAGATTTTTTTTAAAATAAAAATATTCATTATTGTGTCTTTATACTTAATTGATTCTTGATTGCAGGTGCCATGGTAGTGACAGGACTTGGTGGCAATCCAGTAACTACACTGTCCCAGCAAATGGACATGGAACTTCACAAAATCAAACAAAAGTGTCCACTGTACGAGGCATCTGGAAACCAAGTTCCAAAGCATAAAGACGAAATGGTAAAATATTTATCTGACATCTTATATTTTAGTGAATGGACCAGATTACTTTTTCTCTGGTTTTGTGAAAAAAAAAACTACTACAAACTTTTTAATGTAATTATTACATCAATGTTACTTATACAGAGCTTCTATTTCTTGGCTCTACACCTTCTCGAATATGTAACAACTAATGACTAACAATTCATTGCTGATGTTCGATTTTTAAATGAAACAAACCACTACGGGCTTACAACCGTATTCTACTGTCATTTTGAAGGCTGGCTTAGGCCATTCTCCCACGAGGATACTCACAAGCGACTTGAGTATCCTACGCGTATGATACGCGTCGCTCGTTAGTCGCTTGCATACATATTTGATCGGTTTCGCACACGACGAAACGCGTCTACGACGCGTTTGATACCAGTTGCATGCGACTGGTCATGCTGGTCGCAAGAGACTGCAACGCGACTGCGACGCTACTTTAATCGTAATAAAATGGCGTCAGATCAAGCGGAAAACATTAAATTTGTTCAGGAGGTTGAAAATTATCCATGTTTATATAATTATGGACTGCCGGATTATGTAAGGAATATATATACGTACGAGATAAGGCGTGGGCTGAGATAGGAAAGAAACTCAACTCGTACACCCGCTCTCTCATTGTTGTATTTTTTTATGAATATGTGTAGCTAATAACTGCATCAAATTAGAAAAAGACTCTTTTGACATTCAATAAAAATGAAGAAACTTATTATCATCATTCTCATGTAGTTATGTATGGGTGCACCCAAAATCTACTTTTTTTTCGATTATTCCTTTTACAAATTAAGAGAAGAACATTATCTTCATCGCTAAAATCACTGGACATTTTATGAACGAGCGTGTATTCTCAAGAGTTACAACAAATAAATAATGATGAATGTAGTCATAGTTTGGGTAGCGTCGTGTGCGGAACCTAGCTTGATAGAGTAGCATACGCGTCGACGACCAACGGATTGCGTCTCAGTCGCGTAGCCCGTGAGTATCCTCGTGGGAGAATGGCCTTAGTGTGATCACTTTAAGTTAACAACATTTGCCGTTAGATGGTAATGGTTAAGTCTACAAAACTCCTAATCATGAGAATTCTCGACATGTTGAACATGTCGAAAAATCTCATGTGTACAACAAGTACCTAGATATTTAATAATTAATTAATGAGATATAGAGATAAAAGTTGGAAATTATTGAGAACAAGAGAGCAACCAAATTTAAAGACTGCAACTGCTGTCATGTATTTGGCACCAGGATATATAATTTTTGTTAATGTCTCATCTTTATTGCCTATTGGCTTTGTTGGCACGCAACATTCTAATTATGTATAGATTCTTGTGACCATAGATATAAAAGAGAAATGCAATCATGGTTTCACTGATTTTAAACTCAGGCCCACGAGCACAGATGATTAGAGCATCAATCAGAATAGGTGAGTCACACGGGCTTGCGACCATGTATGCGGGTTTAAGGGGCCCCTTTATGTCTTAAGTCACACTCACCACTCACCCACCAATCTCCGACTGATCCTCCACTCCTCTGTGCAACCAAATCCAATAAGATGTGGACAATGCAGTTTTTGATATCCTATCCAGAAATTCTTTTATTTTAGTTCTAGGAAGACCTAAATCGTTAAAATAACAATATAAAGATTTTGCGGGTAGTCCTCTCGCTCCCACCTCTACAGCATACATATTTGTACTAAAGCCATTTTGAACTGTTTTATCTACTAGTTCTTTGTATTTGTTTAGTTTGTATTGGTGGTCATTTGGGATATTTGTGTCCCATGGGACAGTTAGCTCCACATAAATAACTCTTTAATGAAAGTGAGTATATAATTAAATCAGGTTTAAGAGATGAGATGCAGATTTCTTTTGGAAGAGAATTTAGAAGGTAACGTAGCGTAAGTTAACTTAAAGTGATCACACTAAGCCAGCCTTAGAAATAACAGTAGAAGACGGCCATAAGCCCATGGTGTTTTGTTCCATTTAAAAATCGAACATCAGTAATGAATTGTTAGAGTCATTAGTTGTTACATATTCGTTAAGGAATATCCTCGATGTAAGAAACAAGAATATTTTATACAAAATTTTGTGATTTAGGAATACAAAGATGATCATTTTTAATTGTTTCAGATTGAGAGAGAATTCAATAGATTGTTGGATGCCACATCATACATCTCTCATCAAGTGGACTACAATTACTTTGGAGACAATCCTGTTTCTCTCGGTCAAGCCCTAGAGTGGGTCATCAAGTTGCAGCAAAAACATGTGAAACAGAAGCAGGTTTGTGATTGATCAGTAGATTTTTTCCACTCATACTCCATGTAATGATGCAACATCCAATTTTCATCCTCCATTAAATTGTGTGATTTCAGGTTCAACATTTGAAATCTGTAATTGCGCTGCAAGATAAATTGAGAGAGAATCAATCAAAGTGAGTTTATATTTATAAATATCTTTGAGATATGTCTGCCCTTTCGATTGTTCGAATGTCTATCATCATTGTAAATGCAGGTAGCCCTCAGAATAGGAGTTGGGTAGGAATGTATTAAGAAGAGGGATATAAGTGTGACCTACCTGGTGTGCTGGATAACGGATGTCTTCAGACCGGCCGGTTCTGTAATTTTTTCTGCTTTCATTAATACTTTCTCATAATAAAACACAACTTTGTTCTATCAACACGGAGTCATTTCAATAACTAAAATATGACAACAAATGTTCCATTTTTAAAAAACACATAACGATTTTATAATAGACAATAATGTTCCAAATAAATGTGTAGGTCACACAAGGGACAGAGGTAGGAACTGAGAAAAGGAAGGGTTCTGCGTCTGCAATCATATTGTACAAATTAGTGATAAAGTTTTATTTATGTAGCTTTGTAATAAATACCATTGAAAACGGGTGGAGTGGATAAATTATAAGTATGTACCTATAAAAAATAAACAAAAAAAATACTATTGCATTTAATGTGCTACATACTAGAAACAGCTTCTCTTAAAATGTGCCCATATTTAGTTGCTTTTTTCATACTAAATATATAATTGTTGAATTTGGTTTCTCGATATAGTTATTATTAAAAAGATGGAAAAATACAGTAAAACGTTCAAATAAAATATGACTACAAATAATGTTCTCAACCAGATACAAAAAGTAAGTAACTATAATATATTTGAGTAAAAAGGGAACTTGCCTAGAATAGCTAGGTATCTGTGATAATTCTTGACACACTCACTACTTATCTTTCTCTTCAACATCACTTCACTTCCATATGTCATTGTTATAAAAAATGTGACATAAAATTTTGAATTTTTATTCCACATTCTGCATCTAGAACATTGTGTTATCATGATTTAACCCCTATCAGATTATATGTACCTACTGTCAAAGCAACTTCTAGTCTGTCTCAGTAAAAAGGAAATATTTTGAAACAATGTTCAAATCAAACCAGATAACTTTTTAGACAATCTATTACAGGAAGTGATGATTGCCTGGTAAATTTATTTTTCCGAGGTAGTTGGGTTAGCAATAACAATTGATTTGATTTATTTTCAGATTGGTGGAGATCTACGACGTGTTGAAGTCCATGAAAGTTGAAAAGGATGGTCTTATGAGACTCAAAAACAACCCGAGTCTGGGCACTTGGGGAATCGTGCAAGAGTTCAATTGGAGAAGACTCCAAAGAGAGATGGGTCTGTTGTGCTCCCAACACGACAAACTGTCTCAGGAATGTAGTTCCATTGAAGAAAAATTATCTGATCTCGAGGCTAATCCACCCAGGTAATTTGTGGATGAGTTTCCAACCAATGAGCCCCCCATTAACTATCACTCTAAATAGATGTCATCCATTGGACTACATCCAAAATAATTGTCCTATTCACCTGTCCAAATAGAGTGATATCACTCCATTTTGACAGTGAAACTTACTTAAATACACACATTTTGTGAAATGATAAAATGAAGCAAATTTGAACCAAGTTTTTAATACTGACAATCAAGTAGTGATGTAACGATTTGGACCCTGCAAACTTATGTTTCCCTATTGACGGTCCGTTTGGAGTGACGGACAAATGGCTTGACGAAATTGAATTTTGGACTGACGGATATCCGACTCACCCTATCTCTCCACGTCATCCATTTGGTTTTCTCCACTGATGGTCTTTTTTTGGAGTGACATCGCTCCATTTGGACGGATGGAGTGATAGAGAATGGGGGGCTTTATATGAAATAGCATATCGTATTGAAATTTGGTAGTAATAGCTATTTTCCCTAGTGCGGTGTATTTATCAGTGCGGGACCGGCAGATTTTGGACTGGCATTTCGCGAATCTGGAGTTCGCCAATGCCACACCACTTGGAAATCTTTCGCTGAAGCACTGGGATCAAGACGACGACTTCGAGTTCACCGGGAATCATTTAACAGGTAAGTCAAGTTTGAGTGATTTAAAAAGACGTGCTATTTGAATTGTTTTTACCCTCTAGTACTTTCTTCACGTCAACTAATGGGAGTTCATGGACTGCTAGAGATCTTACTACATTCCTATCTTGCGGATGAATTATAGGATCTTCAACAAGGAAATTTACATAGAAAATACATATTAAGTTTTATAATTTGTGATTTATTTGAATGTTTTTTGAAGAGATTTTTTAGTTATAACAGGATTCTTTAGTTAAATTTGGATTCTCTATATTCTAAGATATTTGTTTCTGATGGAGGTTGACTCAATGTGGTGATAAATCGTATTGTCATCCACATAGCTCTAAATTATAATAATAACTTGATCTAAAAAATTGATCTACAACAATCATACGTAGACACACATTCTACCTCTAACACCACTTAGGGAGGCAACAAAAGCTCTCCATTGCGCTCGATCTTGCGCAATTTTTATGACTTCCTCGCAGACCATGTCCAAATCTCTCAGCTCTGTTTTGAAGGAAGGGAACACAGTCAAGGGCGTCGCCAAGGGTGGGCAGAAATTTAAAAATGTAGCCATTTCGTATTTTCCTCATCCTTCATATAGAAAATAGCCTATGAATTGCCCCCCCCCCCTTGGCCCCGGGCTGGCGACGACCTTGAACACAGTATGTGAGGGTTATCCTCTTCTTTGAGACCCTGATGGGAGGAAGAACAGCACTCTTCTCGGCCAACTATCATTTGTCATCCTTAACACATGTCCCAGCAATATCCATCTCCTCTTCACAATAATAATAATAAATAAATTTATCTGAATATTTACAACAAAATAATGGTGGAAGTGATGGGCTTGTGCTGGGTGCGCCGGCGTATAACAGCATTCATGATGTAATGGTATCAACTTGTGTCCAATATTATTCGTGAGATTTTTTGTGACTGGGCATAGGTCAGGTGTAGGGATTGCAATCCCGCAATGCGGGATCCGTGCGTTTTTAGGACCTGCGGGATCCCGCAACAGCGCAAGTGCGGATCCGCAAGCATCCAATTGCGTAAATTCATTAAAAGAAATGAAAAAAAATTAACATCGAGTCATAAAGAAGACTCTCAAAATGTACAACTTGTAGTTCCAGACGATGTTAATGCAGAAAACAATTTATTAACTATCAAATCAACAAATATGGAGTCAGAAAGTGCCTTTTCGGTCGTTGGCTACATATTAGTTCCATAGGAAGTAGGTTGGGAAATAACACCGATGATGCTATTTGTTTTTTACGATCATATTTTCAGAAGGAGAAGTGACTTTTTATTTGTTCTTTTAAAATTTGATACTTTATACTTGATTGATTATTTATTTATTTAGCGTATGACCATTTCATCACAGTTTATATAATTCAATTAATAAGCACATTTTTGTTTTTCTTGATAAATTGTCAATATAATAACAATTATTAGAGCTTGATTGATTAATTGGTAAGAAAAAAAGACTATTTGCATAGTAGGTAATATGATAAAGAATACTGATCTGTAGCCCTAGTATAAGTTTTCGATGATCGAATATCGAAAAGATCATCGAAAGAGTTTCGAAAAATTTCCATACAAAAATTATCGAACGATTCGATCGTTTGAATTAAGAAAACTATTTGCACGCTAATAAGCGCTTATTTGCGTGCAATTTGCTTTCGATAAAACTCGTACTAGCCCCACTGGTTATAATTACCTAAAATAAAGATTACAAATAATATTTTTAGTTAATTAACTAGGTGATAAAAATTGGTGTTAGGTACATATATGCGCTGACTTCTAACCAAGAGGTCACGGGTTTAATTTCTGGTTGGGTGTTTGTTCTATCAAATGTTTAAAATCTCTGTGTGTTTTTAATCGTTTTTCACGTGAAAAAAACCAAGGCTGGCCTGTTTCAGATTGGACGGAACCAGTTGACTAAAAAAATTTCCTCGGGAAATATACCTACCTACTCTACCGGCTATAATACTGACACCTTTGTACATACAATTTATTTCAAAGAACTCACTATCAAATATTTATCAAAGAACCTACTACCAAATATATTCATATTGCTATTGTTTTTGGATTTTTTTTATTAAATAAGTAGACGAGAAGTAAAGTTTTATAATATTTATTCAATTATGTACATTGAGGTGTTCTAAATTTATTCAATTTTTGCAATTTTCAATAAATATTCGCTTATTACATACTATAGAAAAGATTTTTTTTTCAATTCTATCTAACCGTGCGGGATCCCGCGGGATCCTGCGGGATTGGTGTCAATCCCGCAAATTTCCCGCGGGATTGAAAATGGTGCGGGATTGCAATCCCTAGTCAGGTGCCAAGGCTTCACCCAAAAAGGAAGAATAGGCAGTGCATACATATAAGCAAAGCTGATCTAGTAAGTCCGGCTCGAAGGACCAAAACTGTATATGGTTTTTTGGATGTCTCACACGAGTAGGTAAGTATTAAATGTATGGAAAATGGGTCCTTCGTTGATTCCAACTCTACACAGAGTAATGTCGCCCTTTACTATTCTCTATGTAAGTATAGTACTTACTAACTTGAGAGATGGGTTGCATCTTGATAGCTTTTTTTAATACGAACTTCTTTTGTTGAATTTTCTCCAAACTACAACAAGCAGGTCGAGATTATGATGCCGTTTTTTTCCGGGTAAAATACTGCTATTACTGTGTAGTAGGTACATACACGCTTGTCGTATAAATATTATTCCGCATCCGAATCATGCAAGTTTGCACACCGCGCAGGCTATCAACTGTCACGCCATTTTAATTCAACTCTGGAGTCATATTTACATACGACATTTTTATGTTGCGCGTTCGTAAAGTTGCGCCTTTTCATATCCGAGGGTTTCGTTAGCGATTTGCACAAGTTGAAAGGTCGTGCAAACCGTATATTTTAGTTTTGTGAGTGTTGTAATAAACGTCTTATTTAGTACCTACTAATAATCGATATATTTAAAGTGGAAAGTCGTTATAAGGTTAAAGGGAATCTTACTGCTAATTTATTCTCTTCTTATCATGCAATTTCCCATATTCTCTAAATAATGTTAGGGACCGTGAAATTTAATTTGACGCCCGTTATTTCTTGGTATTTGCATATTAAAAAACTTTAACTAAATGGTTGGATGTCAGCTGATAATCCCGCCGATCGGCAATTGATCTGCACATTTTTATTGTATGTGACTGTTATTATTATTACTTTTAATATATTGTATAAAGAATGAAATAAAATAAATGCGAACCTCCTTACCCTATAATCATTAGTACCTACTTACCTATACCTGGTTTTTGCTAGGGCCCGAGTTTCGCATACATTGCGATCTAAAAGACTCTTATGGAGTATTTTTGTACCTACTTATATTACGAAAATTAAACCATTAGATAGAAATGGATATAAATTGCATGATCTAAAATATAAAATTAAAAGTTTGCTCAAAGACACTACGCCTTCCTGGGTCCCAAAATATACAACATCATAATGCCAGATATAATTGAATCAATTTCACCCGGTGGGATCAGTCTGAACAAACTTGTAACAGGGTGGCTGTTGGAGAGGGGACGAGGGGAATGTGAGAGAGCGCTGACTCACATCCTGCGCTGAAAGGCAATGATTGTTTGTGATTGCTTGTAAGGTGGAGCGCAGTAGACCCTTATTAGTGGATTCTTATCTTATTAGTCTTGTTATTTTAGTAAAGACATTATTATTTCCTTCAATTCAATTTTATTTTTTTCTTCACTGTAGGTATTATGCTTTTTTGTAAGATGATTGGTTGGTTACATGATTTGATTTGAAGTAGTATTGCCCCAGAACAGACATTGTCTAGTGGGGCAGTAAATACCAATAATTATATATGTAAACTGTTTGTTAAGTGTAATTGATAATGGAAATAAATAAATAAAAAGTACTTACATAGGTATGTAATAATTTAGAAATAAAAGGTTGGATCATATCGGCATCATTGTGAACACTTAGCATTCAAAAAGTGTTCAGTATTTCTCGTTAGTCCATTCTATGTTTCGGTACTTTTGAATTTAGAACGTTTCAATTTGAATTCTAATTTGGATCTTTTGAATTTTCAATATAAGTATTTCTATCGTCTCTTTGCTGGGCTTGACTTTGTGAACGCCCATCTCAATAACAGTACACACGTGTGCTCCGAGTCATTTTTTTCGGTCGGCTGAAAATTCAATTATATTCCCGTCACTAGTCTTCCTATTTCAAGCATTGCGTATCGAAGCACGTCAAGTCTTCGTACATACAATACAATAGGTACATATGGCCGGCATGCAGAACATATTATTATTATGTATGAGGTAGCTACGCATGCCTGCACGATCGAGTTGGTAAGGTTAATAAGGAAAAAAAGACAAAACGAGATGTCGTATTTTTTCCAATGATAATAATTGGTAAAAAAGACGCCATTCAAATTCAATTTATATATTTTTAAACTAACGATTGTAAACAGCGAAGAATCGTATATTTTTTTTCTTGTGTTGTATTTTAGTACCTAGAAGATTGAATTTTTACACAAGTATAAATAACTCATTCATCCGCGGCTACAAGCCTGTATGGTTCTTGGTATGTCCTCCGCCGTGCATGCTCCGTGATGAGCAAAGGCTTGACATCTTTAAACGGAAAATACTAAGAAGAATCTATGGATCTGTCACGAGATGTATGTAGATTGTAGAACACACCGAACTTTCTGAATTGTATGGGAACATAACCAGTTCTCAATAATTTTTAAACTATAGATAACATCGACGAAACAATAAAATGTCATTTTCCACAGAGAATCAGCGAGTGAGCAAAATTTTGGTTTGATTGATCAAAATTTTATAAAAAATAATATAATTGATTCATTATCCATTTGTGACCTCAGGGGCATTGGAAAGCGACATGCTTTTGCCATCGATTTTGCGCAATTACATGTCCGATTCTCTCAAGAAACGATCTTCGGGAGCCTATTATTTTGAAATTTATTTGAAAAAATTGAAACTTGTATCTAACATCACTACAGTTATAACTGCAAGGATCTGTGATGATTAAAATCGAACGGCAAGTCTGCGATTTATACGGGATACAATGACATACGAAAGTATGTAGGTACATAAAATAAAAAATGAAGTGTACCTACGAGTAAGTGTCATTTATAAATAGTTCGGTATTTGTGAAAGAAGAATGTAACATTGAAAACGGGCGTCCATTAGGAGTGCGAATAAAACAGTTAGTGTGACTTGTAATTGTAATTAGCCTGCCATGATCGCTCATTCGATAAGTTTATGGGTGTCATTTATGTAGGAGAGCACTGCGACCGTAGAGTATTGTGAGGTTGTTTGATTCATCTCCTGGTTAAAGCAATTACATCAACGCAAAAGATATTATATTGGTATGTTCAAAAGCAATGTGTAATTATCCTAACGGCATTTCTCGCTTTTACCTAACATTAAAAAAAAATAACATCTTTATTTTTAACTATTTAGATTGACTCAAACAATTTTTTGTCGTAGGGCTTGTCCATTGATCACGTGATGTTTTTTTAGCATCTTTAAGAACCCCTTCCCCCTGGTGTTACTTGATGAGGTTTCTGATTGACCCTTACCCCACTGGTATATCATGTGTAATTATTTTTTTTGTACAAGACATCTTCAACGTTAAAAAAAATGTGTTCAAACGACCCTTCCCACTTCTGTGATATTTGGTGATTTTTTTAACCCTCCTTCAACCTCACTTTATAAATGTACGAATCCGTAATAATTATTACAGCCAGCCTTCGAAATTGTTATAGAAGACGGCCTCAAATCTGTAGTGCGCAAAAAGAAAATAGCTCCCAGTGTGGAGCATGTGGACGACACCAAATTTCTCCAAGCCTCAGTTGCATATAGCTTCATCCTTGCATCTTGTAAATCCGAAGAGAACACCCATTTGTTTCGAATTTTGGCCATCAGCCTTACCTTCTCATACCATGCGGATTGTAGAAAGGACTTGCATATCTATAAATGATTAAAAGAAAGCCAAACACATCAAAGTAAAAAAAATGGTAAAAATTTGATATTTAAAAAAGGCAGTTGTCTTGTTTTACAAATGAGCCCGTCGAGTTCCGTTCGAGTTCGAGTACAAGCAGCGAGGTTGACTCGAGTCTCGCATAATTTCATAAGTCGTAAAGCAAATAAATGTGACTGCAAAGAGAGTGGACTTCGCTTGTTTCAAACCTGGAACTGCCGTGAATCATTTTTATAAGATTAGTTGGAGCAGTAATTACCTTTTAGCAATTTGTACGGACGATTGGTTTCAACTTATTGTTTCACTATTAGTTATCATGCGAATCTCTGGTTTAATAGATAATATCCTATATAAAATTGGTTAGTTCGTCCGTAACCTGGCATTTTCCTTAAAACACTCTAATCAAGAGGTCGGAAAAGTGTGGCTCCGGAGCCACATGCGGCTCTTTGAACTAAAAAAATGTATTATTTACAGATCTGGCTCTCATTTTTTCGTTTTAATTTGCATATTTGGCTGTTTGGCTAATAAGTTTGCCGACCACTACTCTAACCTTACGGTTACGTGGAATACATACATACATACATTCTCCCTTTAAGGCTCCCCGCACACCGCAAGCCAGCCCGGAGGAGACAAATCCGCAGCAAACCAACCCTCTAGTTCGATCGAAGCAATCAAACCAAAAAGCCGGTCCCACACAAATCATTGATTTGTGTGATTTACGTGGAATACTTCGGGCAAAACCAATACAACTATGTACGGGAAATATTTTACATACCTACTTATAATTTTCGTTGGTAAGTTTATGGTTTCAATGACAGTAAATAATAAACACGTATCCGCGGGAAATATGATTCGAAGAAATATGAGAGGTTCCTACATTGGTAAACTCTATTGCTACAGGAAGAACTGTCAAATTGTCTGCACCCTTTCTTTAAGGTACGATATAACCGACTTACAGGAAAATCAAACAATTCATGACCCTCTTCTATGCTTGTCGTCCGACAGGTTTTGCTGCTAGTTAGTTTGTGTTCCTACTGATATAACTATAACCAGAAATAGTTACGGGATACAATTTTATTCCATATGAATAATGGATAACAAATTTTTAGCTAAAGTACCGTTATTGATTATTATTTTTAGTTAAAGTCGACTTTAGGTAGTTCAAATTTTTATCACCGGAGTTCATAGAAAATTTCGTGGCGCTTTCTCTTAAATTTTGTATGCGGTGACACTGTGGACAAAAATGACTAAAATTGGGCGGAAAACATAGCAAAACGGGAGGAATATTATTGTTTACAGATTTCGTTTACTTATTCATACATACATACATACATTCTCCCTTTAGGCCCCCCCCGCACACCGCAAGCCAGCCCGGCGGAGACCAATCCGCAGCAAACCCGACCCGCACGAAACCGACCTCCCAGCTCATTCACTTATTCATAAACCATAATAATAAATTAACACAAAAAACGGCACTTTGATGCTCTATTGAGAAATGAAATTGACAGATCAACAGAAATCCCGCGAAAATATTAGTAAACAACCTATGTTTTCCATAGATTTCCATGGTAACATTACCAACAGCTACCAAATTTAAAATATTTTTTTGACATTTCAAATTTTAGCTGGAATATTTTTTTTATGAAACGCGTCAGCTTAAAGGAGGCTTTAAATTTTAAAAGGAACTTTAACTAAAGTGTTCATTTGAAGCTTTTTATGAAACCGGCTGGAGTCTGAAAAATTATGGTAATTTAAATAAAACAATTTATTTAACAATTTATTTAAATTACCGTATTTAAATAATTCCACCAAGAATGCACGTTCAATTCATTAATTTTCTGAAAAATTAATTCGATTCGTTTCAACATTTTATCAAAATGTTAAATTATTGGGTCGCCAGTCTGCGTTTGAGATGTGGTTTTCCGGGTTCGATTCCCGGTCGTGTGAGATTTTTTCCAAGTGTTTTTCACTTGAAATTTTGTACTTGAAGTAATAGCCTGTCTCAAACTGGACGGGACCGGTTGGCTAGAAAAAAAGTTTCCCCGGCTATACTGAGATCTTTGTATAGAAAAGTGTTAATAATTTATTTGTTATGTGGTGCTTCGATGAGGTGTTGGAGAGGCATTGCTCCTCTCCTAACTCCTCAAACATAACAACAGAGGTCAACTTGGATAGGCCCAGTATCCAGGTTTACTTTAGAACAGGTGATTGGCACAATCTCTGTACCTCATAGGCAGAAATGAAGAGGCTGGCTGACGACAGAGATGTGTGGAGTGGAGACGAAGACATCTTGGGACAGAAAATACGGGTAAAATTCGTCAGTTTCTTGCGTCATTGAAGTAGAAGGACTCGTACATTATTGATTCTTCTAATAAGAGAAAACATTCATAATACTACGATCTTATTGCTACACTTTATTAATAGTCACCTTTTTCATGTGTTAACTTTGTATACTATAATTTGGTGAAAACTATTTTTTTGTGTAGATCAAGCGAGGTTACCCGTTGAACTTAATCGGTACTTTTAAATGTTTTCGATAGTGGCACTAATTTAAAAATAAATTAAGTCATTAATTAAAATAGAAAAAGGACGCCCAAAAATCTGAGTTTCTTTCAAACCTATCCTCGGAAAACCATTGAAACACCCAAAAAGTTTCTTAAAGTTCCGTTCAGTTTTGAAGGAGTAGTTCGACGACAAAGAATCTACGCACAAAAAATATCTATAGACAAGATGAGATATTATGATGTTTCACAGCGTCTACTCGTCAATATACATTAAATAAAATATTGGGGTCATTGAATAAAACCAATATTGTCTTCCAGGTAATGTTGTGTTTTTGTGTATGCAATGATTCCATTTCGATCACGACATTACGGAGGCCACATCACCATAAGTTACAGCCTGGTAGCGTTCCAACTGCGATGCGTAGGTGCAACTATCCGATGACAACTTTTCGCTTAACCCAACACTTGACTACTAACTAAAAAAAGACAAAACAAACTGTTCTTACAAAAGTTTCGTTATAATCAAGAAGAATACGACAGCAAATAGAGATAGCGAACAACAAGTTACCAACTCATTGATGGTAAATTTTTAATGTTAAATTTATACCACTAGTGTTTTTTTTTTATATAATTAGTATTAAATGAATATAGAAACTATGCGTGAAATTATCAATCCATTCATTTTATCGAATACTAAAATACCTGTGCATGACCTTTACAAAAAAAAAAAATTATCCTAACATTTCCACTTTTCTTGTCGCTTAGCCATCAACAAATCAGACGATTCCTACTTTTCATGTCGCTAAACATCAGCAAATCGGACCATTCCTACTTTTCATGTCGCTCAAAAATCAGCGAATAAGACGATTCCTACTTTTCATGTCGCTTAAACATCTATTAATCAGACGATTCCTACTTTTCATATCGCTTGAACATTATCTGCAAACTGGAGTAGACTTAATTAAACTACAAGAGTTGCCTGTTGTATTTTTTAAATAAAATTTAACCTGTAGTTTAATAATCGTATTAGCACAAATTTTTCTTCTTATAACAGTTTTGGCGTGTACCTACTCGTAATGTGGTAGTGGACGTTACTGTCTTCATACGGTCGTTGGCTGGTTAAGTTCTCTTTACGAGGTAGTCCCTATGAAAGGGGCCATGTAATGAAAAATTTATGGGCAGTTCTGGTCGCATATTTTCAGGCGTTTATTGCTTTTCAAATCGATGGCAATGCTATCTTAATATCTTATTATCTTCCTCTGCTGGACTCGGAAAGAAGTTGCCCGACGTAATGTCTATTTTCATGTCTCAGCTATTTATGATTATTGTGTATTGCGCTACCAGCAGAAACTATATTGGATATTATTACTTCAAGATTATCTGATTTATTGTGTCTATATTTTATTTTTTATTACAAAAGTTTAAAAATTATGCATCGTGTTGAATGCTCAGTGATTGTATTATGATGGACAAAGTTCGCGTATTGTTACAACAATGTGTGAGAACAAATGACTATAAATAACAGTCTTATTTATTAAAAAAATCGTTGATTGCACGATCACTTCCGATACGCCGATCAATTTTTACTTCATTTATAAAAACATTATTAGTATTTTGTTTTTTTCTTCAAAGCGTCATTTAATAAAAAATTAGTTTGTGCATCATGGTCGTAAGCGCTCGAATGATTACGGGAATGCATATATTTGTTTAAATTATCCATTAAATGATTAAAATGATTAACCGAAATACAATAGACCAAAATATGAAGAGAGCACATAATTGGAAGGGGAAAAAAACTTAAAATATAGTGTATTTATTACAGAAAGCGTTCTTGTATACCGGAAACAACTGTCAGTTGACATAAAATCCAACATGGCGGGTCAAAATCTACAGAGATTAGCTCATAATCAAGCAATATGGGTTAATCTACCTCGACGACGCTTGATCGCATTTTTTCGATCGCTGGGCTATTTCTCCACTGATCGGAGTTTATAAATAAAGTAGTATGGGTTTTGGTTAGATGGTGCTGTTTTCGGATTTCGTTGCTAACATTATTTCTAAGAGATGTTTCACCAGTAGAAGAAGAAGTATTTTTTATGATGGAAAATCGTCAGTTAAAACCTCTGTCACTCTGTTAAAATACAAACGACAAATTGCACTATGACATTCCCATAATGCCAACTCTGAAAATACGATGCTATGTTGCTTCTTCTTGTGTACTCTCAGATCGCTTCAACATTGACTATCATATAGGAGAATGTTTTGTTGGAGTGTTATTCACGAAACGTTTTTAATACGATCTGATTCATATCTTAGCCCATTCCGATCTGATTCATATCTTAGCCCATTCCGATCTGATTCATATCTTAGCCCATTCCGATCTGATTCATATCTTAGCCCATTCCGACATCATTTAATTTTAACAAAACATGTTTTACGGAATTAATTTAACTAAATATACATATTTTGCGAATTTCTTGACGATTCTGCACATGCCAGAGCAGAGGGCTTAAAAATAATACATTATTGAAAAACTATTTGTAGGTACCTACTAAAGTACTTAATCGTTAAATCAACAGATAAAAAAACATGTCATTCTATGAGTGAAAACACGTAGACCGCCGATTCCGTCCGGCGCCGACCAGCGCAAACAATGTTTCTTTTTCAATGCATTCGAATGGGCGCACAGCAAAGCAGGAACCCGCTTTCAGGCAAGCCCATTTAAATGCATTGAAATCATAGACAACATTTGCGGCGGCGCGGGTCAAAATCGGTTTTGTTTATTGGATTAGCCAGATTCTCATAATTTTTTTTTGTTACAATTACTTAAATGGCGACTGAAAGGGCTAGAATTTGAATTAGATCGCTACTAGATCGTATTTAGACCGTATCGTGAATGTCCCTTGGTCTAAAGCGACAGAAAACAGTTCGTCAACACTCATGATCCCTGTCCAGTCGAGAATATTGCGGAGCCAGGATATTTTCCGTCAGCCTACTCCATAATTAGTGTCTCGGCGTTTAAATTAGGTATTGCATTGTTTCTAGGGAAGACCAATATCGACTAGGTGTGGATAGGGTATATGAGATCAAATCAATCTTCCGCATATAGGACAGACACCAAATAATGGCATCCCTCACCCAATACTTTTTTTCAGCATTTTTCAGCAACTTACTCCGTTTTTATAGAGGATTTGTGTCAGGCACGACTAATTATCGTCATTTACCAGCTGTTACACCTACCAATACAATTGTCGTGAGAAATAAGTCATCGGCTGTTAATTGATCCGGGTGGCTGACATTGTCTCCGCGACGGCTGAGGTGGACGTGACAAACCAACCACCAATTGATTAATTACTCAATTAGGAAGATGGAGAATTGTACTCGGCTTGGTTTGCTGATTGCATCGCTGCAGTTGGTTCCAATTACTCCTTCTTTATTTCCTTTGTTCCCTATGGCTTCATTTGTCACGATGTTTGCTCTAGCAACGTCCTCTAGGACGGATGCATCGATTCTTTTCGTATGAAAATGCCAAAACGTAGATTTTCTCTAATAATAATATTCGAATATTTTGCTTTCGAATAAATACGATTCGAAGAATTGTGGCTCGAATAATTTTCATATTGTCATCGATTTATACTTTTTAAAGGGTGTAATAAATGTGGGTAATGGAAGATCATTATATATTATGTGTACGTGTGGGGTATCGTTTATGACGATCCCGTCTTGGTATTAAAGAATGTGAGAAAAAGAAATTTACAATTCCTGGTACATACTTAGGTGCAACGGAAAATCGTAAGGTGCGTTTACACTTAACGAACATATAGTCATAAGGAAATAGAGTTTTTTTTATATCTTCTATATTTATTAAATCAATATAGACCCCGTTTCTAAAGCGATTAGTCGCTTGCATTCTTTCTTGATGGTCGTTATTGACACCAAGTAAACAACAACGAGCAAGAAATAACACCAAGAACTAGTCAATGGGCGATGACATTATGTGCCAGAGTTCTACCTCTTGTCATTATCAACTATCAAGAAAGAATGCTCTATTTTTAGATCTGGCTTTATACTCGTTTGATATAAACGCACCTTATATTACAATGCATAGCAAGATTAAAACCTCTTTAGCGCTTTATAACCATGCAATTTAAATGCGGTTAAGTAGGTACCTTCCGGAAAATTCAAATTTCTACCTAATGGAAAATGCAATCGGAACAACTATTATAATTTTCAATTCTACAAACCTATTTAGTAAATCTGAGTATATTCCATATTGGTACAAACAAATAGGTACACTTTATACATTTTTAACGTTGCGAATGTAGATGTTCTGAAGGAAGCTGAGCAGTACGATATTCGAAGTACTAGAAGATCGAGTAGGTATCTACTGTTTTATTATCATTATTTTTGATAAGTATTGGTACACGTTTTCCTGTTTCCGACGTTCTTTTTCAATCATTTATTTACCACAAAACATCTTTCAAGATGGGTTTGCGTCCGATATACTTAATCAATAAAAAGATAACATTGATTACATGCTTGTGAAAAGAATAACAACTTCACATCGGCATAGATAGATGCTCCATAATACAACAAGCTATTATCATGGGGTTGGTGCCAGATATATGTACTTACACTGTTGCGCATACAGTGATACCTCGTAAAACGAGTTTAATTCATTTCGTAGCATTGGTCGTATCTCAAAGCATTTTTCCTATTGGGATTAATTGAATTGCCTGTTGTTTACATAAAACTTATAGAAAACATAAGCTATAAAAAAATGGCTATAAATAGGTTCATCATCGTCGTTAGTCCTCATTACTGAGTGTCGTGACCTGGTACTCTCTCCGCCGTAACAACATCGTGTTTAATCGTCCTCCACCTCTCCCGACACATCGCCGTGCGCACTGCTCCAACAACCTGTTGAGTCCGTAGCAGCCCTGATTTGGTCTGTATATCTCCAACTTTTCCAGGCTCTCTTCACCTCTCCTGGCAATGTGTCCGAAGAACCGGAGAATCTGCTTCAAATATAAGGAGGAAAGTCTGCTTCATTCTCTCAAAATTGACGTATTGGTTCTTCTGGCCGTCCAGGTGATACGAATCAAGCGTCTCCAGTAGCACATCTCGAAGGCATCGATTCTCTGTCTTTTCCGGGCCTTTGTCGGTTATCTACTTTTAAAAAAGTTTGTGAAAATACAGTGATATGAAGCACACAAATAATGCGTTTTTGGGGTGGACACTGGACACGTCGAAAGGATGGAAACTACAAGAGTGCCCGAAGAGGGAATGGTTGAGATTCCAGAGGGACGCAAACCATCCTGACGACTGCCAGAGAGATGGAAAGCGTTTGATATCGTCGTCTGAGGACCAGCAAGTTCCTGCTAAAACAAGTCTAAATACCTAAAGGGGTATAGAAAAAACAAGCCAATTCGAGCTTTCGGAACAGCTACTAGTGTTTAAAAAAAATTGACCAACAACATTTTGTTTGTTCTAAAACTGATGGGGCTCGGCCGAATCGCTGATTAGGTTGCGTGTACCTCAAATTTTTGTCGTTTCTCAAAGAAAAAAATATCGCACGCTCCTCTGTTCGTAATTCGTATCTCAAAAGATCACCATACCAATATCGTATTGCGAAATAACGTATTGGAAGGGCCCGCTAAATAGTTGATGTAACGCAACAATTCGTGTAATTTGTATCGAGTTATTTGTTTTTATTTCTCTGCTTATTCCTACTATCAATTCCAGCGTTGTTTGGTTAATAATCCGACTCTAAACCAATCTCGTAGCGCGGCCTATCGAGTGTTAGACTCCGGATCACAGACCACATAATTATGTCGATATAAGAATGCAATTTCATGCTAACAATCCCCCTTTTACAGACATTGTGGAGCAGAGTATAATGTTTCTCAGTGGTTGGTTGATAGAAGAAGCGTGATGCTTGTTTTGAGTTCGGACATCGACGGCACTGCTGTGATATACGGCACCCAGGCATCTTGCTAATCACAGCTTCGATTCTTGTTTGTGTTTCGTGCCTTTTAAATTTGTACTCCTTCATTTCTTAGACTTGGTCCGTGTTCAATCCAGTGCTGAACGTGAGCGATTTTTACTCGACGTTGTACTCAATATAGTGAGTGACGTTCATTTGTCAAATCGGTTAACACGGTGGAAGAATATCATTTTTCTTCTAAAGACAAATAAAATATTGCAAATTAAAAAACTATAGAACAGGACGGGTATTAATGATTTAGTTGCGATTTAATTTATATATTTACCCATTCTGACAACACTTAAATAGGTATAAAAAATATTTTTTATAGAATTTTTCATACTCTTTTTTTTTCTATTTTGTTATTTGAGTATAAAAATAAGGAAAGTTCGTAAACCCGTTGAATAGGATCCACTCTTACAGGGAACTTGATTGATTTATTATATTATATATAAAAATTGAGAGCTATTTTCCGTGGTCATTGCATCACGCCTAAACGGCTGGACCGATTTCGCTACTTCTTTTTTTTTGTCGTGTAGGCTTTTATCAGGAGAATGTCCTTTTAGAAGAAAAAATTAAGGAAAATGCATGAAAAATTTGAAAATTAAAGAAAACTCTACGTAGACAACCTTATAAGTACTTTTTACCTTATACCTAATTTTTATTCCAATTTTGAAAATTTGACAGAAATTGTCAATTGGTGCGATTCTTTTCTTTTCCTTTCTTATAATATTATCCTTTGATTCTTTTCTTGTGCGAGAGATGCAAATTTTAAAGCACAGTTCGCCAGCCGGAAGTTGTGTACTTCAGCCGTCATATGACGTTGCCCGGGATGCACTACTAGGAAGCGTACACATTTACACCCCAATATCAAAGCAAAAGTCAAAACCCGCAATAATATTATTCATAAATTGACCGGGTCAACTTGGGGGGCATCAGCGTCCACACTGAGAACTTCTGCACTGGCCCTTGTCTACTCCGCAGCGGAGTATGCCGCTCCTGTCTGGGTGAATAGCTCTCATACATATAAGCTGGATGCAGAGCTCAACAATACGATGCGGATGATTACTGGAACAGTTAAATCTACCCCGACTGAATGGCTGCCTGTACTAAGTAATATAATGCCACCACCCATTCGACGCCTCGAGGCAACCAAAAGAGAATGGGAGAAATACAGAGTAAATTTTTCACTTCCTCTGCATCAGGACGTACCTACACCCTTTAATCCTCGGCTCCACTCCAGAAAACCGGTTCACGCTACGGCCTTCCACCTGGCGGAGACTGGTTTCAGTGGCTTCTCTCAGTGGGAGGAGGAGTGGAGTGGTTTTGGTGAAGATTCTCGGGGTTTGGTACAAGAGGTGGGTTCTCAGATGCCCGGTTTCAACCTGCCGAGAAGTCAGTGGGTTCAGCTTAACGAACCGGTCATGGACGCTGTGCCCAAATGCTTTATAGATGGCAAATTTGTGAGTCTCCCGCATGCGACTGTGGAGAGCCAATGCAGACTATCGCACATATTGTGGAGGAGTGCCCTCGAAGAGCTTTTAATGGCTCATTTATGGACATTTACAATGCTACCCCACAGGCTCTGCAATGGCTCAACGATTTGGATATTATTTTGTGACCTCCTGGAGCAGTAATGTGAACCTTTTTTTTTAACTTTTTTATCCTTTTTATATCTTGACTTTAATTTATTGTTTTTAACATTTTTATCCTTTGATGACGTTGCTGATTGGTAGCTGATTTTCGATGCCATACGATAATAATAATAATTGGTGCGATTAACAAAATGCGGATGGAATATACATGGTTTAAAACAGACACATCGTTCGGAATCACATTGGTCAAATGATAATTAATTCGTCACCATACAAATTCGAATTCAATATTCATATTTAGGAACACAGGACAACGTCTGTCGGGAAAGCTAGTAACTGATAAAAAAGGAAAACCTTGTTTTATCTTCATATGATTTGTTCCTATTGGATGAATATTGACCATCTTTCTGCGGTGAGACTGTGTTTATTATTGATTGATTTCAGGATGGGTGCGGTGTTCTTGTATTATAAATAGAACAGGCGCTATTTTTTTTTACCAAGCTTTGGGTTTAGTTTACTTCGTTCTGAAGAATTTGCGAGGCAAAGACAGAATAAAATAAAGCGCCAAATGATAAGGTTGTGGAACGAACACATCAGACGCATGTTTGAATATTCTTAGAATACCTACAGAAGATAACTATTAACAATGTGCCTGATAGACGTTGTAACAAGCTATATGTTGGATATACTTGGTAGGAAAAGTTTTCTCGTGAAATACGTTTCGTAGGCATCTTCCTATTTATTTTTGATTTATGGGTAAGTTTAGAACCAAGGTACGTAGGTTTCAGTTCTGACGATGACCATATTATATACCTTCCACGAAAAGCTTGCTTTTTGTTACCGATTCTTCTTGATGTGTAACCACTTTTAAACAACCATTACTACTATTATGTAGTGTGAAATTCTTCCATATAACCACTTCTTGAAAATCCGCCAAAAAGCTATTATCCATTTTAGCTATTGTTTGATTTATAACTACAAGATGTATGGTTGAATTCTGGGTAAGAAATTAGAACTTGGAATTTATGAAGCTGGGGATACAAATCCATTTTCCTCACACCCATAATGATTTAAACACTGCTTTTTATTCTAGTCTTTAATGTTCTCATTCTTACGGGGTAGTTAATATGCTGTTTTACAACTATAATATTCCGAGGCGTTTTATTTCCTTCCATCTGTTCTTAAGTGGATATTACGAGAGCATCCCATTGCTTTTTGTGATCGTATTTTATTACATTCCTTATTATATGAGAAACATGAACCTGGTTAGTTCTCCCTTTGTCTCTCATGATTCTGCGAGGGTACTTATGCAGCTGTGATTTATGTCTGAGGAATCCTACTTAAACCACAAAAGAATATTTGTGTAGGAGGTCGCGAACATGACCACCTCGACAACGGACTTTTCTTGCAGTTTTGTGGTCTGGATTTACATTATTATGGTTTGCAACAATTTGATTAATGATCAATGAAGAACAAGAGTTGCGTTTTAACCAATTTGTGAAACTTTTTGAAATTTATTTCCTTTATGTCGCACATTTTTTATATGGATAGATGAATTTTATATATTTTTAGACTATCAACTATTTGTATTATTTCTATAGTTCAAAATCATCCTCCAATAAGGGGTTTTCTACTCTCCGTGATATGACGTATTCAGTGAGATTAATTCCACTACTATTGTTTGATTTAACCTATAACGAAAAATCCAGTCTCAAAAACGCCTTATTGAAATGCTGTATTAAATTATACATCGAGGCTGTAGATATATAAAACTAATAAATTGAGATGAGAAAAATTTGATCATGATCTTAAAAAACAATCATTGTAAGAGGTTTTTTTAGCGGAAGACATCGCGAAGGCCACACATGGATGAGAGATGCTCAGGCCTACGTTCAGCAATAGACGGAGACAGGCTGACGAAGAAGAAGATGGTGATTTCAATTACCCTGTATAATATGTTTGCTACCTTAAAGTACCAGATATAATTTAAAGTTTATATAAATTCGAGAAATTTCTAGTAACTAATTAAATAGTTAGTCGCCTCGAGAATAATTATTATCCTTTATGAAATTAGATTTGCTTAACAAATATTATTTTTTGACAATCTTCCACAAAAGCTAAGTGTTTGTAAAGGCAGGACTTACAGTACATAAATGTGTTAATATTAATTTTGGTTATTAACGCTATAATGACTCCTACAATATGAACATCTATTAAACAATAAAAAGCAGAAGCGTAGTGCAAGACCATAATATTAAGAAAGATCGCACGATAAATAGTTATTTTAGTATGCTCTGACAATTTATCTGTATTCTGTACTCTTCATAAGGACGTGTAGAAAAGATGATTGAGCTTACCGCATGCGTGGTAAAAAGCCACATAATATTATGCTTTTTGATGCAGGCTTTCTCCATGTGTAACTAGTTTACAATTTATATCGAAGTAAGGAACAATCATGATTTTTTTATGAAAGTAAATCCTAGATGGATGCTCAAAATTAGGGACTGGATTTACTTCAGAATTGTGGAACAAATATATAACAAGCAGACCAGGATAGAGCGAAATTTACCAGAGCTATCTCCATTAAACTGAATAGGTAAAGAACTGCTTACCCAACATATCTGGGATATTACAAACTGTAAGACTCTTTATTCAACTGTGATTAACACCCAATTTTCAATCATTTTTATTTATGCTACAATAAATAATATTAACACTCTATCTGCCACGGTTATTAATTGCAGCGCACTCCCTTGAAAAATATTCTTTTAAATTAATCTTGGCATATGATTGTTTTTGTAGCATTAATTTGCAAGCACATCTAATTATCTCGCAATGATTTGTCTATATCCCGATGGAAATAATAGTCCACCATCAATCTCGCACGTCCGCTGCCGCCCGATATGGGATCCCGCGAGAGAGGCCCGAACCACCCGAGACTCCGAGCATTAGGCGCGTGGGCGAGATCGCATGCTACAGCCGCAGTCTTCTTGGTGTTACCATAATTAATTGCAACGCCAGAAGGGATCTTTCAATAATAACTCCACTATTTGTATTAATATCATACAGAGGTGGGTTGAGATCCGGAGTAGGTACGATCTCTTGTTGCCCGTACACCTTGGCTATCGCGATATTTCATAGTGTCTGGTCTAATTAAAAAATATTGTTCTCTAGAATCTTGATGCTTGTGCCAATAATTGGTTGCGATCAGATATCAGACTAACCGGCGGTGATCAGCAATAGATTAACATAGCATTGATGGTAACATTGTAAATCCAAGGATCAAGAATTCTTTCTTAAGATTAAAGACATACCTATGTATTTATTTTGTAT
This sequence comes from Mystacides longicornis, assembly GCA_963576905.1. Lineage (NCBI taxonomy): Eukaryota > Metazoa > Arthropoda > Insecta > Trichoptera > Leptoceridae > Mystacides > Mystacides longicornis. The sequence continues at coordinate 11,686,798 of OY756436.1, forward strand.
TGGGGTTGGTAATACTTTCAATGTGGTCATAGCAGATCTTCTAGGTTCCAAGACTCTCTCATAAGACATCTTTAATAATATTATTATCTTGGAAAGGCAACCTTCGTAGGTACCAAGTTTTTTGGTTAACTGAAGAAGATTTATGTTAAGTAAAACACATTGTATGCGTATGGTCGTATAACATCACATCAACATTGTTATTTGTATTTTACAACACATAATAGATTTCACAATTATATTCTAGCTTTTCAATAGAAGGGGTTTTCAAGTATTCGGTTATACCTAATAATATAGGATTTTTCGCTCTCCATACTAGAACCGAGACCTTTGTGTTTGCTGTCTCTCTCTGACTCTTTCTTATACACAAGCCGGAATGCAAATTTGTTAATTTTAATGTCTTTTATTTTTTGTTTGCAGTTTGGGAAATTCAGGATGGGATGCAGTGTGCTTCAGTTTTAAAAATAAAATGTTAAATGCCTTTTAATTTTTTATTAATACTAAATTTCATTCTGCTTTTATTTAGTTACCTACTTGCATATTTCAATAACATCCCATGGAATAAACATCAACGCACGAATTTACGAAACTCAAAAACAACGAAATTTTTTTAATTAAACACTTTTCTATATTTATAAACATACGAACCAATTTCTATTATCATACTACTTCTGATTTTATTGGAATTAACTGTCCCACTAGACAAAGCATGTGTTAGGACAGTAGTTCTTTCGGCAATATCCTAAAACATGAGGCATATTAGTTGTGATTTCATTCATATTTCGCTGTTTACCCCACAATTTATGATTGTGTCATAAGCGTGGTATAATTCGTTATAGGTAAGTGGGTACTTATCTTGTAACCATTTACGAATTCACATGGGAATTTATGTGACCAAAACAACTCAATTTAAATTTTATCATAATTCGAATATAATATTTACATACACTTTTGCACACAATATTTGAGTCACGTGTAAATATTCTTACATGCAAAACTATACATAGTATTATTATATTGTTTGATACTGAATTTTTCAGAATTTCCTTCTTAACGTCTAAATTTGCGTGCACTAAAATTTCCACTTGACTCGAAGACGAATGATCCGGTGGCTCTTTTTCTCTATGTAAAACTAACGACACGAAGAAAATTTGAGCACAATGCGCCCGGAACAGATAAAACGTTGTTGTAGAAATTATTTTGAAAATAATTTAATTTGTAACTCCATTATTATAATATTGTTGTTGTCGATGATTTCGTTACTAAAATAATATGATATCGTTTGTCTGGTCGTTAGTTTATGGTGCTGAACCCAGCGTGAGTTTGTGTTACTACAGGGATACAGGCGTCACATTTTTCTACTATTTACATAGAGTGAAACTATCATTTCTTGGTTCTTCTCCAATAATTATTGCTCTCGTCACTGTCACCCTCGAGATTGTCAAATTTTCTAGTAATAAAAAATAGCAAAAATATTCAAAACATTTTTTTGTCATTAAAGTGTCAGAAGTGCATTTTTTTCTAATAATTAGATTATTTTTTCGAAATCATAACGAAAAATTCGATAATGATCGAAGCTATGGTCACAGAATCTAGACATAATTAAAAAGTTGTGCACCAACAAATCCAATAGGCAATAAAGATGAGACATTTACAAAAATGGATATACCATATCCTGGCGCCAAATACACGACAGCAGTCGCAGTCTTTAAATTTGGTTGCTCTCAAGTTCTCAATAATTTCCAACTTTTATCTCTATATTTTCATTACTTATTAAATATCTACTTGTTGCATACATGATATTTTTCGACATGTTGAGAATTCTCATGATTAGGTGTTTCGGAGACTTGAACATTACCACCTAATGGCGAACGTTGTTAACGTAAAGTGATTTCACTAAGCCAGCTTTCGAAATAACAGTAGAAGACGGTCGTTAGCCCGTAGTGGTTTGTTCCATTTAAAAGTCGAACATCAGTAATGAACTGTTAGAGTCATTAGTTGTTACATATTCTCGAAATTATAAAATTACAAGGTTAAGCATAATAACATAATCAGTTTGTTTAAATCACGCCGTTTTAAATTTATCTTTTTACCCTTGTCTTGAAAACTTTTGAAGTTTTTGCTTTGTTCGCATGTGACGTAAGCGTTCTTTTCATGGATAAAATTTCAAATAAAGAAACATTTTGAAAATAGAATATAAACCGGTGTGATGAAGCTTGTGTCATGAACGAGTATGAAATGCGGCACCGGGGGACCAACGCCGTCCATTTCAAATTCTAGAGTCCTACCCATGGTTAATAGCTTTTTTTATAAAAATTAAACCGTGCTAACTTAAAGTGAACATACATAAACTCTTTCGCAGTAAGCTACTTAAAGCTTATGTCGTGAAAGAGGTCTGGTCGGTACCTGGGATACAACCCACGAAACGGTACGAAAGCCGCCATCGTAACCGCCAGGCTAAACCACTTATTAAGTATAATATACATAATTAAGTAATTGATTTCTCAATTTTTTTTGAAAAGAACATGGGATATTCTTTCAATGATGCAATTTGTTTTTTCAATTCAATCTACTTAGCCCTTAGGTATACATAAATGTTTGATGTTTTGGGCAGAAGTTCTTGGTGATATAGGTACAAAGGTGTCTGTGTAGCCGGTGGAACTTAATGTTTGAAGTACTTTTTTTCTAGTAAATCGGCCCCGCCTAATCTTAGACAGGCCAAACGCGGGTAGAAATTTCCAGAGAAAATCTTTTGAAAAATTCTTATCCGACCAGGAGTCGAATCCTGAAAAAATTGAATTAGGTATTGAAAAAACTTATAAAATTTCTTTGTTTCTAATGCCAATAACTAGATGCTTTACCCTATTCCTATAATATCTATGCTTAGCACAGCGCTAATTTTCTTATATCCTGTTCTATTGTTACCCTTGGATATAAATAGTCTACTTGGACAAGAAACAAGAACAAAATTCAAAATTTGACTTGTTCTCCCGCACAGTCGATGAATTATTCGATCGATGTACTAATTATTACCATACTAGAGTAAATAGCTTCGCTCCACGATACGATCGTTGGTCACTGCAACACTGGAATAAAAAAAAACAGTTTCGAGTCTCTAAAATTTTTTTATGTAAATTTACAGTCCATAAAAGTGACGCCTCGGATTGTTTATAATTTCCCTTATTTCTTCGTCAATTATTATTACTTTATATTTTATTTACATTTTATGCGATCTTATTAAAAACGTTGTTTATGGTTGGAATCGGATTGTGAACCATAAAAATTTAATTTATTTCTAACTAGCTTTCCCGACAGACGTTGTCCTGTGGTTCTAGCCCGAAGTGGCCCGTTAATATGTACATGATGTGCACTGCGCCCCCGTAAAACAATACAAAATTAATTCGATTGAGTTAAGCTAATAAAATAATAAAATTAAACTATTTCTGAAACATCCATATATCATTCATATTCAAAGCTCTGGCGGGAAGAACTTGAGAATAATGCGCTCGCGCACACATCCTACCTCGCCTCTTGCCAACACGAATGTGCCCGACTTTGTGTGAAAATTTTCTAACGCTCAAATCGGTGCGTTGGTGGAGTAAGTGGGATGGGCTACTGTAGGAGCGTATGCGAGAATGAGAGGGAACTACCCGCGATGGCGTGGGCGCGTCATAGATAACCGTTCCATACAAACTTAAATATTGTATTTTACATCATTTCTTATCCAGTTTTTAAACATTTTATTAGTTATTCTGTTATCCGGAGCGGAGAAGAATCCAATAAATCAAACATCAGAAGATTCTGTTGAGTCGATCTCGAGTTATAAGTGTTCGCACTAACCCGACTTTAATTTATATAGTAGATTATAAATCCACTTCCAATAGTTTGTGAAATCAGATAAGCATTCGAACATTTTACTTTTAATAATTATATGCATACGATTTAGATTGTTTGAATATTGTACAAGTACCTACCTAAATGAAATAAATTAAAAATTACACCAATATAGAAATTATTCTCCAACAGGTTAACACATAGATGTATAATTTCATCAATAGTTTGTTTATTCCATGATATTATTTTTTTAAACACCAAATTCGGTTAACTTTATTGTATTTGACAACGCTGCAGAGGTAAAAATACGCAAGAAACCTAATAGAGATTGTTGCTAAAGCACAAAATGGTCACTCTAAATCAGCCGCCTTTGATGGTGTATGGTTTCCAATTAATAGTTAACAATTTAACAGTTTGTATTCATATAAGCTTGAAATACTGAAAAAATCAATATTTTTGTTATTTTTTTTGACAGTTCAGTTTGGATATATAGGAGGAATTAGGTATAAGAACAGGGAGAAGAAATTTCTGCATTCTAACTTGTTATAAATGTAAAGTTTGGTAATTGAACACGAAAAAATCATGGTCCACGTCAAATCTTGGCTGTAGATGTCGGATATGTTTTTTTCTCTAAGTGTCACATGCGGATGACGAATGACAATAATTGTCCGACCATTATTTCTTGGTGGTACTCATGAGTACCAGCCTCAACAAAAAAAACACAGACAGTAGAACTACGGGATGATAACCTCAATAGGTTTCGGGTCTTAGGAACCCATCCTTTTCAATCAACAAAGAGGTTTTGTCCATTGTTACGTTAGGCTGATGAACCGAAGTGAATTTAGACACTATTGACATATTTATAACATAGAGCAAAACGTGTGTTGTGAATGAGGAAGATGGTTTACACCGGGGATCGAACCCACGATCTTCAGAACGAAAGGGAGCGATCCAGCCACTCTTCTTCAAATATTGGAAATATGTAGGATTGTTACTGGCCGAACCCAAATTGTGAGATTTAGATTAGGAAAAGATGAGCAGCCGTACTAATAGAACGTTATCATTTGAATACGCGTAGAATAAGCAAAAGTGCTACTAATAAAACAAGGAATAAGCTATAATAAGAATGATTTCCATGCCAACTTTATTTCTGGCTACCCCCAGGTATAAAAAAGGAATAGCAACATTTAATGACTTTGATGAGATATACTACCACTGCACTCTTCATATTTTGATGCTGAACTTACGAAAACAAACTCGAAGTTGCAACAAGTCCGAGACGTCAATAAATCGAATCGACATTCGGAAATATTCTTACTGATTCGTACATACACGAGCTTTCCATACGGAATGCTTAGAAACTAATTCCTTAGTATGGAAGAACCACAAACATCATTGATAAATGCGAAGTTGCTAAAGTATTCTGCGATATAGTTATGACACGGTATAGGGTTGATTATTAGTAGCGTGTGGTATAAGCGATTTATGCCGTAATAAATATTCCTGTCATAACGGTGTTAACACGCAGTTTCTAAAAGTACCACTGGAGCAGGGGCGGTACCACCATATAAGCCCAAAAGCCTGGCATGCGTAGCGAAATCAATGATAATGACATAAGATTTATTTTCTATTAACACAAAAAACTGATTAGAAACGATAATAATTAACCCACACAAAATTCAAATTTCGCGCCGCCTGTATTTCGTACTAAAGTACAATATAGAAGTAAGTATCTACAATCTACATAGGTACGCCGCGGCCGTACGTATGCAAAAAGCGACTACAATGAATTGCATAGGTACCGCAACAGTGTTCTACTCGCACCTATTTGGCTTTTACCGGGCTTTATGTAGCGTACTCTTTCCAACACATAAGTCTCAACATTTCCTAGAGAAATCATACACAACTCCCTATGGTTAGGCCTCAATAATTCATTTTTATATGAAAAAATTGGAAGTCCATAGAGGCCGGGCTTTACAAGATTAATTGGAATGATTCATTGGTTGATTTCTCACTTAGGGCTAATTTCACGCAGGTGCTTTATAATAAAATTATTATTGGACGTAATATTTTGACCGTATCGATGTTACAGCTGATGCAATGTTTTCTTTTTGAGGTTAGCTCATTAAATCTTTGTTGACATATTTTTGTGGTGTTGTTAAAAATAATAAGAAATTAAAATTGCGTAATATTGTGCATGATATACTTAAACTGCTTTGTGGTTTCATAGACTGTGTTTGTTTCAATACTTCCTTTTTGATATAATTATAGTTTTCTGTGAACCTTTAGTGAAAATTGTGCATCAGGAGATCGCTGACATTGGACATCATTTAAAACAGGCCATTCTTTATTTATTTACTCTACTGATTTCTTAACCATATTGTTTATTTTTTCATTTTAGGGTGATATTACCCGCTTTTTTTTAATTACCTGAAGTTCTTTTTTTAACCATAAAACATGAGTGTTAAAAACTTTAAAATCAATTGATATATCTGTATACATCTCCAGAACTTTCATTTAAAATCATTTAATGTTTTCCAACTGTAAGATTTCATCAACTAAAATATTAAGCGTTACCATACCAGCAATTGCTGACTTGTTAACAAGCGCTTCAGCAGAACGTGTGTTTTGAGCATTAAAACGAATTCATACTTATATGAGAAACACGCAAACACATATTGTTCGTATGTCAGAGTTATCAATAATTATTGCGATAGAGAAAAAAATATAGTTAAGGTATTCTTTTTCTTTTTTTTTATGCATTTCCACTCACAAATGAGTGATTTATGGTTAAGGTATTCAAAAAGATCAAATTTCTATTAAAGAGTCATAAAATCATTTTTAAAGAAAGGTCGGCGTTTGGAACTCGGGTAGGTATAAGTAAATTATAATTGAAATCTGTGTTTTTTAATCGTGATAGTGTAACATTTTCTATACAATGGTGTCAGTATAGCCGGCGGAGCTTATGGCCTGAGGCAATTTTTTCCATTAACCGGTCCGTCCAATCTTAGACAGGCCAACCCCGGGTAGAAATTTCAAGTGAAAAAATACTTTTAAAAACTCTGATCCGACCGGGAATCGAATCCGGGACTTCATGATTTGAAGTCCACGCCAGTACAACTAGGCTACCATGCTCGGTAAATTAAAGTGATATAATAGAGAGATTAACTTAATTTTCGGAGTTCCTTCAAATAGGTGTAGGTACCTACTATTCTTTTACAGACTTGAAAATAATTTGCATGCGTGCCCAGATAACCCTAGGCACGCCCCTGCACTGGAGGATAGTATAATAATATTATGTAGGTAGATCATTTAAAATAGAAGAAGGGTACTGATTTGCTCTATGAGTTACATTAACCAACTACAAGAATTTGCTGCTGAAAGCTTTTCAACCGACAGTCTTAGCATACCTCAGGTATTATATCATTTCGTAATTTCAGCTCTTAATTGTAAATTTCAAGTTAATACGTTCAAGTTGGGGTTCAATTTGTAAAGACACAACAGAATTATTCTGTATAGTATTTCTTATTATACTCATTACACTATCTCTCATTACATCTATGCGTCGATTATTAGCGATGGCTTAGTTAGATACCGCCTTATAAGTTAGTCCAAGGATCTTATAATAACCAGTCTTAAACCATTTTTCATAATTAAATAACACTTCCAAACGCTAATTTGTCTATGTGATTTGTTGAATGTTTACTTACATATTTATCTTGGTGCGTGGTTGTAACCGACTTAACCTAGGCGTTAATTAAGACGTGGTCTAATATTTATTGTTTTAACGCCTTTAGCTAAAATTTTAGAATTCAAACACGTGACTCAACTATATCGAGGCCTTTGTTACCCAGCTGATATTGATTTTATTGCTATTTAAATGTCTTTGAATGAAATTAAGTGCACCAAAGAACAAGGACCGTAATAAGATTATGCAATAGATGATTGAACAGCGATTTAGAAATTATTTCATTATTGGTGTTTAAATATTTTGTATACTTACTCGTGTGATGTAATTTTCTGTTTTTTCCCGTAAATTTCTACACCATTTCATATTGTCCACTTAGAACATGATTGTCCTTCACTGGTCGCAATCCTAGTATGGGTTGTTAGCAATGTTCACCAATCATCTCCTCCTTTCCCCCATATCCAAATCAGTACTTTTGAGTTCGTCATAGAATATGAGGAATAGCACAATGTTTAAATACCAACCAACCAAACTCCCTTTACGCCCCACTTAGGGGCATAACAGGAGATTAAATACACCTCTTCTAAAAAAACTGTAATGAAAAAAATATTATATCCCTGACTCTTGCGTAATTTTATACATGAACTATTGCAGTATTGTTTGATTTATTGGAAAGACTTTCTATACACAAAATAAACTTTTGCAGTTACATCAAGTATTCCAGAAACCAAGTTTTCCTTTTATACACACATTTAAGTACTAGCTGATCCGCCCGTCGACCTTCGACCTATCGCAGAATAAAAAAAATAATTTTGACTTATTAAATGAATAAAATGTGATTTACGATATTAAAACTTAATTAAAATCAGCTAATAATTTATTGAATTATGTACCTAATAGTTATCGTTGATTCGGATACGGGATGAAGTTCGATGGGTCATAAGTTTGAAATCAAAACTATTCTTCTATAATTTCTTCACTTTGAAACTATAAGTGTGCGAAATTTCTACTCCTCCGTCCGCGCAATTTTCGTAAAAACGGTCACAAAGTATTTCCTTCACGTATTTATATATATAGATATCTACTAGGTTTTCATGTAGGAGTATGAATATGAATCTGAAAAAAATACGTAGTGAGCTTATAATATTATTGCGTGATACTGTTTTATGTGTCTTGATAAATTAGTTCCGATGGGTCTCACTCCGCCAACGCTGAAAGGGCCCAGTCCTTTCTGGTCCCATTTCACCCATGACTTATCGCCCGTCTCCCCGGACCTCATATCGCCATTACTCTTCCCGGATTCGGCCATGTAACTCCGCGGCACGGCACATCGGGATCCGCTGCTAGTTGTGTATGCAGCGCCCGTGATACTGTGTCGTCATGACTCAATTTAATTGTATTTTAATGTAATAAAACTTACCAAGACATGCGTGCTTTGTTACAAAAAATGCGGACGACGTAACTCGTTGTGATCCTTTTATATGATTTAATAAATTAATACCAATGTTATTGGATGCGATGCCCCTGTTTCGGTTGATGCAAATATATTCTGCATATGCCAGTAGTGGTCAGCGATCAGTGAAGCTCAATACACTTAACAAGCATGATATCGTATCAAACTAGCTGATACCCGCCCTGCTTCACCTCTTCAAAAGATGACTATGAAGTAATGTTAGAAATTTATGAAAACTGCAAATGTATTCAAGGAAATGGAATAGTTCTGGTTGATACACCCATCAACAATATTGTTACAATGTTATTATTTAGCCAATGTAATTTCGACCGATGCATCTGATATTTTAAACGATGTGTGCAGGGCCCATTCTGACCCCCGCACCAGCTATCAAACAACTGACAGATGTCAAAAGCCAACTAAAATTCAAAAATAGAAAAGTTTAAATTGTGGAAAACAGTTTACCTATATTGAGTTTTCTCAAATTTTCTAATGTTTCGTGCAATTTTCTTATTTTTTCTTTCAAAAGAACCTTCCCGTGACAATAGCAAACAAATAAAGGATAAGCAAAATTGGTGTAGCCGTTTACGCGTGATGCGGTGATCAAGGAAAATAGGGTTACATTTTTTTTCGGGAGAAGAAAATATTCTACTGTTTTGCGCAACTTTCTTACTTATTTCTTTCATAAGACTTCCTCCTTCTTTTTTATATATAGAGATAAGATATAGACCTATTATAACCTTAAAAAATGTGCCCCCTTTTACATGTAATACACTAGCAACAATGTAGGTGATACTCAATCGTATTCCCATCATTTTCCTGGGAAGCAATTTAGTTTGTTTATTTCTTTGATATCGATTATTATATTTTCTGCATCTAATAATATTATTGGCCAAGTATGTATCTTTGTACGAGCGCGTATAACGTATTAAAAAAAAGGAATTATTGTTGCAATCATTCGGGCAAACCGGTTACAGCGCGCAACCAAACCAAAATGGCATCTGATAATGCAAAAGCCGTGTTCGAAATCATCGCCCATCATGGGACCCAAATGGTCACATTATCAACCATTTTTTATCTCCATTTTTATTTTGTGCGCTATAAATAATTCCCAGTATCCTTACAAGAACCTTATGGTCTTGGATTTTTTTTTATAAATTTAATTTTTATAATTTAATTCCGGGCATCACTCGAAGACAACACTTTTTTGGAGTAAAAGATTTTCCAATACGCAGACTACTCTCTCTCTTTGAGTCACAATCCTAGGATTGGTCTGCACCAAGCATGTTGACTCTTCTTCTCCACTCCTCCCTGTCACTGGCCAACCTTTTCATTTCATTTCTACTCTAGCGGTAGTGAAATTTATTTATTTATTTTTCGAATTTTCTTTCATCAGCCGGCATTACAGTATTCACGTATGCACCGGCAGATGTCAACAAAATATATCAGCAAACAAAATATATAACACAATCAGATACTTACTTACTTACTTTCCGAGTCCGGTTCTTGGTCTCTCCGGTGGTGGAAGGATTGGCCGACATGGTGTCGTTTCCAGGGACGCCCGATCGCTCTATTGCAATAGTTCAATCTACGTGGAGGCTCCTTCCGTGTCCCCAATATATTTAATTAACTAGCCATATGTTTGTCAACATAATATTCTAATTTCTTAATAGTTCTAACTTCTTTTAATTTGTAGAATTATTGTTGGTTAATTCTATCTTTGGTCTACTACGTTTATCATATTATGTAGTTTCCTTTTATTCTATTATGTAGATATCTACATTTTTGTAGTATTAATTATTGTTTGTACAATGTACCCTATGATTCTAAAAATATTTAACATCTAAAAGGCGTGCCTAAACTTTTGTAAGTTAAACCTTATGCAGTACCTACTCAAGTATGTAGAAAGAGATACCCCAGGAAACCTAATCATAGGCGGAGTATTTGATGGTCATTCTATGAATGAAATCTAACACTCATTCCAGACAGTTTAGAGATAAATACAATGTGTTACCTCGACACTTGATCAATCGAATTGTGCTAATAATAGACGTAAGTTCATCGAAGAAAATTAAAAAAAAAAACTTTTATAAATAAGGGCATTTTGGTCTTTTGAAATTTAAAATCTTTCTTCTGTGTTTTAATTCATTTTCTCTTCGGGAAGTAGTCTATTTACTTCATTTTTTTTTATTAAAATTGATTTTGTCCTCGCTCAAAGTTAACCCAAATACGCTCTTTGACTTTTTCACAGAAAGCTACTTAATGCTTGTGTTGTGAAAGAGGAAGATGGTTGGCATCCGGGATCGAACCCACGACCTCCGCACAAAACAGTACGAAAGCCGGCGTATCCGCTAGTCTACCAACCACTTCAAATTAGTCTCATTTGAAAGCCAATAACTAATAAGTCTACTTATCTAAATAAAAAAATATAATTGATGATATCAAAAAGTAACATAAATAAATATACATCTGATTTGAAATTTGTGACGTATTTTTTTGTCTGTTTTGGTCTATAACTCTTAAATAAGGTCCTAGATAATTTATGGGTCTTTCTCTTTTTTCTACCGTGATATTCACCACTTTGGTGCTGTGGCATATGGACTTGGAAGAAGAAGGTTTTATATCTTGTGAAAAGTTCGGGACAACACAAGTTTTAATAAAAGGTCTAGATATTTTGTTAATATTCCTTGAACCATGTACCCATAAGAGATACAGAGTAACGATTTAGTATCAGCCAAATTGTGAATCTTCTTTAACTTAGATACGATATCCTGTTTCCTATCATATCAAAAGTGATTCAAAATCTTGTGTTATGTTATAATATAATACTAATGGTCGACCAGTGCTCGAAGTTCGACCATAAGTAATTTAGATTATAAGTTAGAACATTATTAAGTTTCCATTGTCAAAGACTAAGCGAGCGCTATTTCTCAATTTTCTTCAAACACAATGACATGGATACCTACGTCAAATTTGAAATGTTGATATGTTCAAAGTTTTTTCTATGGTTATTTAATACAAAAAAAATTAATCTATTCTCAATTTAACCACAGATAAACAAAAGATCTGTGTCAAATAATGTCAAATACATCGAAGTGTGTGTGAGGATGAAAACATAATATTATAGTAGTGTGCGTAGTGTTTTTTTTTATTGATTTAATCTTTTTTTATGCATAATTTTAAAAAAAATATTCGCATTGGCCACGCAGTCATATAAACTATACGTGTGCGAAATTTCATACTTCTTCGTCCGCGCAATTTTCCCAAAAATAGTCACAAAGTTTTTCTTTCACGTATTAATATGTAGATATCCGCCTATGACTATGACTTTGCAGGAGATCGTCTAACAAAACAAATAGAATACAATACATAATATTATACTGTACAATAAAGAGCGCATACTAAATACATTGTTTTAACACAATCGTAGGATAAAACACAGTTTTTGATACCCACTCGCTATGAGTAATGAATTTATGATTTTATGAATTTCACTACATACTCCCATTGTTTCCTTAGATTAATTCTACTTGTAAGAATTTACTTAATGTACCTACACTACGTATTCGATACAACGTGAGCAAGTACTGAGTACGTATATCGAATTGAATTTACGAATTTTACGTCGTTTTTAAAATCATTCTATGCGTACTGAGTGCAACAAAAAGCGATCGCCTTTTTTCGCTTCCATTCTATCCTTTGACTCACTTCATCCAATATAAACATAAAAACGGTACCTACGCGTTCCCGCTATAAATACGATTAGCGGTTATTCATTCTAAAATATTGTGCACAAGAAGAGTCCTACATCGCAGGAACAGGAATAAGAGAAAACAACCAGCAATCGGTGAGTCATTCCTTTTCCCTTTACAGTCCACATTTCCTCTCCGTTCTTCTGCGTACTCCCTACTGGGAGTCATAGTGAACACAACAGCTTAGATTAGAGTATTTTACAACTATTTATACGAATGAACATTCATAATTATTGTTTTAAAACAAATCCTGTGATTTAATTCTATTACGTACGGCTAAAATGACTTGGATCGATTCCATCCTCAAGGAAGGCCATGCCAGAAATAAATAGGAAAAGCTATGTCAAACTGTTCTCTAGATAGTAGATTGCACAAAAAAAAAAATTGTTGTTTATTCTTCAATTTTCATCGCAATTATTCTAGATATTCTTACCGTTAAAATCATCCCGAATTCCAACCGTCCTCTAGTTTTGGGAGCGTACAGAAAGAGAACAGATGATTACTTTCTTGGATAAAGAAAAGAAAAGAAATTTGTATTAATTAACCTTCAAAATTTTTCTGAATATTTCAGATATAGGTGCTTTATCTAAAAACGAAATTAAATTTCAAAAATTTGCCAATGATGAGAAAATTATGAAGTTCTTAAATAATAATGTCTTTATCGGGTCTGCATGAAAAGAGTTTTTATTAGTTTTTGGTATCTTCGATTTAAGCAGGTATGTACGTTCGTATTCATTAACTCTTTATTTTCGTAATGTTTATAATATTTATGTGAATTCCATATCGTAATACAGTGTGAATCTCTTTTAATTATATGTTTACTATTTCGATATTTATAAAAGTCAACTTAAATTGGTGGTTGGATAAATATTATGTGTATCGTAAAGATCAATATTTATATTATTGCCGTAATAACTCGGAGTGTTTTATGGGTGTGATAGAATAAATTTGTAATGAAAACTTATGTCTCGTGGCATTCTTTTTATTACATGTCGAATACAACTTAAATTTACAGTCTTTGTCGTGTTAAGAAGAGGTGAAAAACGAAAACGGATCATAGTATTATTATAACTAGTGGTCGACTAGTGATCGAAATTCGACCATACTAATTTAATTTATAAGTTTGAACGTTATGAAAGTTCTATTGTTAAAGACTGAGGGAGCGCTATTTCACAATTTTCTTTCAAAAACAATGACAAGGTTACAGAAGAAAAAGAACAAATGCGTCTGTGTCAATGTCAAATACATCGAAGTGTGTGTGAGTATCAAATACATTACAGTAGTGTCCGTAATGCTTTTTTATTGATTTAATGTATTTTTAAAGCATAATTTAAAAAAAATATATTAGCATTCGCCACCCATTCTCTCTATAAACTATAAGTGTGCGAAATAATCATACTCCTCGGTCCGCGCAATTTTTGTAAAAATAGTCACAGTCAATGTACCTAGTTGGTAGACTAGCGGTTACAACGCCGGCTTTCGTACTGTTTGGTGCGGACGTCGTGGTTCGATCCCAGGTGCCGACCATTTACCTCTTTCACGACACAAGCTTTAAGTAGCTTACTGTGAAAGAGTCAAGGAGTGTATTTGTGTTCACTTTGAGTGAGCACAGATTCATTTAAAAAAATATGTTTTCCTTCACGTATTAATATATAGATTTCGATCGCGTTTGTTTGGAATTTTATTGCGCAGTGGGACGATGTTTTGTCTCATGCGCACGTATAATTTTATACGAAATCGTAGAAAAAATCGGTATTATTTTAGATTTTTTATAGTCTTTCAATAATACTGTCGGTTATCATGTAGGTATATGTAAGGCGGTACAGAATTTCTATTTTGTCACATAAAGAGCGTTAATAAAATGCGTGTTTGAACATTACGAGCCTCTCAAACATATTGTTATGGTCATCCCACTAAATTTGGTGTGCATGCATGTCGACCGATACTAATAACTTTAACTATAATGTGTCCATGTTATGGTCTCTTTCCTAACACACGAGACCTAGTTCTGTTATCGACTAAATCGACTGTCTGCGCGACAGTTCAAAAGTAGATTGTACGGAAATTGAGTGCTCTGGATCGATATTATTTTGGAAGACAAAAGAGCCAGAAATAAAGTCATAGGGCGATGGTCCCCTAGGACTAGGTCCCTTAAGCTGAAAGGATAGCTGACAGTTAGTTTCTTTACTCGCTTACGTTGTACTGGCTTAAAATATTTCTTGAACTGCAGTTTAAACTCGCAAGCCTTGGTTTGAATTTTTACTACATCATTAGCCTAAAAAATACCCGAGGCTGTTTTATTATTGGTTGAAAGGAAGTATAATTCTTTAAAAAATTATAGATGTTTTTGGCGGAAACTTTGTGAAATCCCATGTTGAATAGGTAATAATTTTAAATATAACTTTGTTTATTTCACTTGTCGTGTGACCGAAAGGCCTCTGCCAAAAAAATAAATAAATTGTGAAATAAACAAAGTTTTATTTAAAATAATTACCTATAATTCTTTACATTGTCGACGATACTGTTTAGCACTAAACGATCGCTAAATTTTGGTTTAGGAGGCAACAAGATTCCTCTACTGCGTTTGATTCTTCGTAAAGTCGATATGAATTACTTGGTAAAATAATGGATATATTTCACTAAGGGATTTTGCTGTAACTTGTAACACTTAATTTTAATGGGGTAAAGCAGTAAAGTATTGGCCAATCTAACAGATTAAAGTTTCACCATGTTAAATTGGACATATTTTTCCAATTTGCCAGAGCTAGAAATATAAGTGTGCGTTTACAGCAAACAAACATAGAGCCAGAGCTGGAAACAGAGTGGCTATGTTTTCTTAATCGTTGTTAAACCATGGAAACAACAATGAACAAGAACTAATTATTAATGGGCGCTGACAGATTACGCCCGCTAGAGTTCTGGTTCTTTGTCGTTGTTTTTTCAATGGTGTCCATATCAACGATTATGAAAAAATACTCTATTTCCAGCTCTAGCTCTATGTTCATTTAGTGTAAACGCACCCTATAATTCTTTTTATCGTTGATACTGACACGGGGCAGACAACAGCGAGAAAACTCTAGAACTCTGGCGCGCGTAACCAGAATCTGTCATCGCCCATATAGTTCTTGGTGTTAGTTTTTCTTGTTTTTTGATATGTGCTTGGTGTTAATGTCAGCGATAAGGAGGGATTGCTCTATTTCTGGCTCCGGCTTTATGTTCGTTTGGTGTAAAAGCACACTTAGGGATAAACATAGTAGGTACTGTTTTAAAAAATGAATCTTGGCCAAAGTGAACACAAATAAACTGTTAACATCTTTTACAAACAGTAAAGGTTGTGTTATGACAGAGGAAGATGGTTAAAAATATCTGATTATCATCAGGTTTAAGAACGGAGTTCATTCATAAAATTAGCGCCAGTGTGTGTATGTAGATGTGCAGTGATAGGTAGTAGGTAGGTATAGAGAGTCTCTCCTACCTTCGTCAGTTCCACCGCATCATTAGCATATTGTCCTGTGAATTTATTGCCGGCATTTCCTTTCGGAGGCTTTAATCACTTTGTCTTGTTTGCCTTTAATACCGAGCCGGGTTCCCGCGGTGCATACGCCAGGCATTTTTTGAATTCCCTTTTAAGTAATTACAAGGAAGTTGCATTTAGGTTGTTCTATATGAATTTCCACTTAGATTGTGACTTGTAATATCCCTGCACTGAGCAAGAACTTTTCTAGAAACAAAATATGGAAACTTCTATAGTATTGAAGATAGAGAAAAAATAGTATCGCATGCCTATCATATAACACGGGCAAAAAGTTTACGATGGGTATGCTTGTCGTGTGTCCAACCTCAGTGACCTAGTGGTAAAGGCACCAACTACTAACTAATCAAGGGGTTCGATTTCCGATCGGATCAGAAGTTTTCTATGTGTTTTTCACTTGAAAAAGACATTCTGGATTGGGACCCTTTCTCTGATTTGATTTTAGTTGCTCCGGCTATTCTGACACCTGTGCACGTAGACAAATTCAAATTGGCGTTCGACTACAAACGAAGATTTCCCCAATGTATAGTGCGAAAAAATTAATTAATTTTCTTCCTACTCTACATTGTCGAAGAATTCGTTTGTAGTCGATCGCCAATTTGAATTTGTCTAGGCCCACTGAAACATTGTAAAAGAGTTTTATATATTGGACTTTTAACCGCGACTCCGTATTCAAAATTCTGCGCCGATATAAGGACATACCACCGACCATAATAGTGCCAGGGTTTAGATGAGAATCATCTTAAAATATTAATAATTTTTCGTCTTGCTTTTTTTTAGTTTATGTCTTACAAGAGCGATCCTTGTTTGTTAATAAAGATGTGCAGGCTATTGCATACGTGAATTCGTGACAAATTTTCCCAAGAAGCCTTAAATAATTATACGCTTGTAACAGAAGAGATCTCTTAAAAGGTTTAACTCTTTCTTGTACTGTGGAGATGATGTATTGCACACTGCACAGTGCACAGCTACCTACTCATACTTCGTCTCCACACAATTACCGTGAGTTAACTCCATAACTCATATAACATACAGATGCTCCTCGTTATTGAATCACCAGATCTACATAGTTATAAGATAAGACCGACATACCATTTCTCACACAAACTCTCCTATATTGTTTTTCTGACTTAACTTTCTTTGAAGACGTCATCGATCTACGTCATTCTCGGTAGACCACGCCTGCTTGCGCCTTTCCTTTCAGCCTTACAAGTATCGTGTTTGCATTCATTCTTTCATCATGCTGAAACCGTTTCGAATTATATAAAAGTACCTATAGCTCGGAACGTTTTAATTTTGGCTCAGCTGCAGTACGAAGCCTTTTAATTTCAGTCCAGGTTTAAACACATGACATTGTGTATGTAATTGCCTTTGTGAAAAAATCGGGATTGATGAGACTCATTGGGTTGACAGATTGAAAACAGTTTTGGACTGCACTGTTCAATATCACCTGATGGCGTCCGTCCACCGCTGCTGACAGTTTAATAAATTTATTGGACACTGCGATTATTTACGATCCTCTACAGGGAGGCTTCGCGATTCGTCACCGCGTTCAGTTTTTACGGCTTTTTAATATAACACTCCACACAATACCTACGTTGTTACTAACACTAAAGGTATGAAGGTACCTACTCAATATTTCAACCTATTGTTATTTTCTTCTTATTTTCGAACTAGCTGATATTAAAAGCATTGATGCCACAAAAATTCTTTCATCATCAGGTGACGTTTGATAAAAGCCCCTTTTCTGTTCAATTCACATCCACTGGAATCTGGAAAACCAATGTCGTCCATCTATGTGGTAGCTTGAGTACTCGAGTATTCTTCTTGTTTAGCTATCGTCTCAGCCTCATCAGTCATCCAAGTATTGCTGCGTATCGAACCATTTCTGTTAGTCTTGCAGAGTAATGCTCAACAGCCCACAAAATTTGATTTACTGTGCATGTGTTTTTTATAATTATACCAATAAAAAACTGAAAAAGTCTTCAATCAAAGCAATTTTTCACCGTTTATAGCCGTTTAATGTATGTGGATAAGATAACGATTATTTACCAATTTATAAAGAAAACAAACTTTGCAGTATTACCTACTTAAAGTTAACGGTGAGTTAACAGATACCTGTTAACCAACCGCTCGCTTTCACAGATTAAAACCTTTAGTATAACGCAAGTTAATGTAAGGTCTTCAGAAAAGTAGAGTCGCTCTCTAAAACTAGTCTATGATATTACATAGAAATAATAACCAAAATTTTCTATATTGATTCTTATACTGATTCCTCAAAATAATAACTACTTTATTTATAAACTCCGATCAGTAGAAAAAAATAAATAGCTCAGCGACAGAAAATCATCCGATCAAGCGTCGTCGAGGTAGATATTTTGATACATAAATTATTCAAAAATAAGGTACATATTCTACATCAATAACTCGAAATTATTCAAATCTGACTTACTGCATCTTGATTGTAATCACTCGCATTTCCCGGCTACTATTTTGTTTGTTACAAAATTTTGTGCGAAATGTCATTTCCATACATAATAGACGCGGATCAAATTTGTTTTTATAAATAAAGTAAAATTTGATCGGTGTATCGGAAAAGATCATGTTATCAACGATTTTTTTTTTATAAATAAGACTGTAAATAATTAAGTAATGTGATAATAACACAACTTCCAAACACATCTGAATTTGCATTCCTATTTGAACCCTCTCATATGGATTGGAGGTTATAAAATAAAATGCAAATAAATTACGTTTGAAAATTATTCTTGACGTTTTACGTCAGCTGGTGTTGAATTATTGGACTGGGAGACTGATTAAGCATTAGTGGAGGGCGCCCACGCCATCGGTTCGTATTGGTTTTTATCATGCGATTGGATTGAAGGGCAAATTTAAATTACGCTACGCCATATCGCGGGGCTGATATGCGTGCCAAGATCACTCGGATGCACTGAAGGAAGCTGTGCCTTGCGCGGGATACGAATAGGCGTCCTTCCACTAACGAGAATCCCACGACACCTCCGCCAGTAATAATTTCAATTTATTCGCAAGGTCGACCAGATGTTATCAACACTTGTTTATTAAAACTACTATTATTTATTTAGCATGGCGAGATGTATGGGGATTGCTAGATCTTATTAAAAGAATTAAAAAGATATCTACTCGTTTAATTATTGAGAGAGGAAATTAATACACTGTTATTTATTTTCAAATACAGATAACAGACTCGATGTTATCATAAAATTATTCATGATTGAAACTATATAATATCTACGTAAAACGCTATTAAATTTTCCCATGTAATTTAAAATCTGAAATTATTCACGCAATACACACTTTTGAAAACATGAAAGTATGCGGACCAGACGAGATGTTCTTGAGGTATTGAACATTTACTTAGATTATTTAACGCTATCTATGACAAATAGGTAATACCCCTCAAGATTGGCTAAGATCCGCTTTTGTGACATTACCCAAGAAACAACACCCGAAAAAGTGTAATTATTGTAGATTGATTAAAAAAAAAATATTCGCGCTAGGATTCGTAACAAAGGTGATCAAGATCTGACAAGGCATTGATGTGTGTTAATGTTCTTCTCAAAAATTGACGCGACCAAAGAAAGGGTGTATTTGCCCGTTTAATTGATAACGGAAAGGCCTTTGACAGGGTGAAACACTCAGATCTGTTGGAAATATTAAGGGGGTGTAATCTTGCCACAAAAGATCAGTGTCTGTTGGGAAGAAGAATATTTATAAAATCTGTTTGATCGCTTTACTTTACCAATCCATTTTGCATATTAGTAGAGAATACTTCGTTACGTTAATACCTCGTTAATACCTCGTTCTTATATCCTTGGTGACCATGTCAACGTTAAAGAAAATAGACTCTATTTTCCAGCTCTCGCTCTGTTTGTTTGGTATAAACGCACCCTTATATGAATTCCTTTTTTTAAAACAAGGACAAATAAAATTTTGAACAAGGAGATTCTCTTCCGCTAAGAAATTGTGTAAAATCTGACTGATGTAAGTGATAAATAAGTTTCCAGGATTTTAATCTTAACAGTAGTTAGGTAGGTTATAATATCGCTGTGAAAAATATCTCGGAAATATTGGCTGCAGCGAATCCTCCAGAGGCGGCAAGTTTCATCCTGAATGCGTTCGGGAAGTGGATGTGTTCACCTTATTGCTCCTGAAAGGAACAGATAACCAGACTTACAAGACACTTCTTCTTGCAGCTCGGATATTTCCCCTGTGGACGATATATCATATCTATTGTTATTGTTGCATGCGGCGTTACATTATCTCTATATAAGTAAAGATACAAACCATGAGAACGTGTACGTATGTGTACACACTTCATTGCGTTCTGCAATTCTATCAATGGTACCTATTGTTTTTTTTTTTGGCTTTTCACTAGATATCATTTTAATAAGCGGCGTACGGATGTGCCTATCATAATAGAAGGGTCCAAAATTTTCGTCGTTTGTAATAAAGTAAGAGCTCTAAAAAATATATTATTTATCGACTAAATTATCAGGGAAATTGAGAAAAAAATGTTTTAAAAATCCTCTCTTATGTCGTATGTATCAAAAACGTTAAAAAATACAGAATATAAAACAAAACCATCAGAGTCAAAAGTCCTAAAAATTTTCATTTAATATAATCTTTAACAAAAGTTTATTTTATAAAATCAACTAAATAAAAACTGCACAATTTAATACTGAAAACTGACTGCAATTTTCTCTGTGATATATTTATTACAATGTGTTTTCTCGGCACATGAGACGAAAATTTTGTTTCAAATAGATGTATCGACATTTTTTTTTCTATTATTCGCACAATTTCCACATTTCATATTCTAACCCTAGGCCAACGTACAATGTGAAAAATCATCGATTAAGATTAAAATAAAGAATAAAGAAAAATGTTAAGTAAAGGGGATGTTTGAAATGTCATTTTACGTGCATTCTCCAAACTATAAAAGATATACAACTGTCATTAAAATCAAGCACCTAAAAAGATGCGATTTAGTGAAGAAAGAGGAATAAGTTATGGCAACATTTCTATTCTTAATTCATTCTGATTCAAATGTGCAACCTAATATGCCGCGATATAACGGGCCCGTTACTATAGCGAGTCTAACAATCGCCTTAATTTCATATTGTGTCTGACGCTGACGCAATAATATTTACGTTTATTTGAACATCTGTAGCGCGACAGGTCCAAAGTGACAGGCTCGTCGCTTTTCTTACACTCGCTCTTCTTGGTTAACTTGTCATATTGAATGTCAGTGGCGTAGCGTCATCAATTAACCAACAAGTTGAACGCACAAAAAAAAACAACAATTGTATGTATTTGAGTAGGTCAATTGGTAAAAAGGTTTTTGGAATCGTGTCAGCTGATATCTCCAGAGAAACATAATGTAAGAAAATAATCATTGCTTACTAGTGGTCGACCAGTGCTCGAAAATCTTATATAACTTATTTAAACTATAAGTTTAAACATTAAGGTTTCATTGTCAACGCCTGAGCGACATAGATACGTCAAATTTTAAATATTGATATGTATGAGGATTTTTCCATTATTATAAAAGACAAACCATATTAATCTATTCTCAATTTGACCACAGATAAACAAAAGTATATATGCGTCTGTGTCAATGTCTAATACATCGAAGTGTGTGTGTATCAAATACATAACATTACAGTACTTAGTTATTATTATTAATTAGGCATTCCACCCTCAAAGAGTGATTTGTGACAGTACTTAGTGTTTGTAATGTTTTTTCATTGATTTAATCTATTTTTATGCATAATTTAAAAAAAGTATTAGCATTCGCCACTCCTCCACATGAACTCTACGTGTGCGAAATTTCATACTCCTCCGTTCGCGTAATTTTCGTAAAAATGGACAAAAAAATCAAAATCACTCCACGTATTAATATAGGTACCTATAGATAACCAATGGATCTGTTTTAAACGATGTTTGCAGGTCACATTTGCACCAACTTAAAAATGACAGTTATTTCAAACGCCAATTTAAATTCAAATTACAAAAGTGTGTGTTTTCAAAATTTTTAAGAAGGTTACCTACGCAGAGTTTTCTTAAATTTTGTTCTTTATTTATATTGTCTTTGGTAAAAACCTTCTACTGAGAACAGGAAACACAACAAAAATTACTTTAGTGAAGTATACCTACAGTGAATTTTTTTGCATTAGCCCTCATGCCCTGTTACTCTTGAATTAAATGCATTAAATGTTGTACGGGGAGTTCAAAGGCCGGTTCACGCAAGACTCGATCTCGAAAAAAAAATCGTGAGGACCAAATATCCAAAATATAAAAACTCATTTCATCGAGCTTTTCCGATTTTGTTCACGACTTGAATGAAAAAGTGTTATTCCTCATTTTTACGGACATCACAAAAAAGTTTTTTTTTACTACTCATCAAAAATGCAAAACGTACCAAAATAAGTTTTTAAAATGGTTTTCATAGTGAACGTTACGCCAGTGTTTGTTTGAAATGTTGAATGATTTGAAAAGGTCTGCATTTCTCATGGGTGTCTTTAACACCGCGATTCCGAGTAGAGTTGAGGTGAGATACCGCGTGGTTGTGAAATGTAAATAAGTAATCAATTCTACATTCACCTAAGATTACCACCTTGATTGAGGTGTCATCTGTCTTGACTTGTTGTAATTATTGTCCCACGTATCAATGCTAGTTTGAAAAGTTAACTTGCCTTCCTTCGCATTCGCTATCAACTGCCTGCTATTACCTATATGAGTAAATGCCATTTTTATGTTGTCATGCAATATTATGTTGTCATATGTCTGAACATCGAGTGTTATAAACTACGTAGAATGGGCTGACGACCCCCTAGATATCTTTTCTAGTTATTTGCTAGCTGTCACCTTAATATCCTTCCCTAGATAGCAAATTCTCAACAATTTCCTAAATCTCAGTTTCTACCGTTCTGCAAATCCTCCGATCTTTTTTAATCCAATAGGTTGGCAGGGAGAACGTATGTCCACTATTTTTTATTCAGGAATACTACTTTTCCATATTCTTTTTCCTAAGCTTCGATATCTTATCGCCCCGGCTTCTTTCAGCCATAAAATAATAAAGTTTTTTTCGCCTTTTAATGTCCCTTTTCTTTCACTTGGATACTAGAAATATATTCAGTTTATGTAGATAGTTTGTAAAGAATTAAGTTTTTGGACAAATAAGGTTAATTAAAAACTTAACATTAAGCTTAAAACATCATTATTAAAAAAAATGCCTCACGTCGCATCCCGTAAGGGGTAAGCAGATTTTAAAACAAGACAGACAGCAAGATAAAAAAATAAATCCGTGTTCACTCAAAGTGAATACAAATACACTCTTTCACAGCAAGCAACTTCAAGCTTTTTTCGTGAAAGAGGAAGATGGTCGGCACCTGGGATCGAACCCACGACTCTCGAATGATACAGTACAAAGCTGGCGTCGTAACCGCTAAGCCGCCGACTTCAGAAGAAGATAATGATGAATTTATTATCAATTTATCAATGTAATTCCGACTGATGCGTCTGTTTTAAACCACGTATATTCCATCCGCATTCTGTCAATCGCACCAACTATCTAACAACTGATAGTTCTTGTCAAATTTTAAATATTGGAATAAAAATTATACGGTAATAAGGTTGCCTAATGCTTACGTAGAATTTTCTAATTAGCCACATAACTTTCTTATTTTTTTCTTTCGTAAGAACCTACTCCCGATAAAAGCCAATACGACAAAAAAAGAATAAGCGAAATCGGTCCAGCCGTTTAGGCGTGATGCGATGACCACGCTAAATAGGTCTCCATTTTTATAATATAGAAGATATAGATAGATTGATACTGCCCTGTTAGTTTGTGTAATGTTTTAAGCGTAACTAAAGAGGGACAGTTGTCCGAACACTTTTATACCTTGATAATAAAAAATTTGGCAGTTTTGGATGTAGCGATGCCCATTGTTTCCGTCTCAAGTAGAACTTTCCGCCACAATAATATACAAGCCGAGAGCGGGTCCCGCTTGTTTGTCAATCACCCGGTCGAGTGTTGCAGGTGGTATGGGGACGCCTCTTGCTGCACTTAATTACACCTTCCTTTATTTGTTTTAAGTGTCGGAAGTTGTTTTTTTGTCGGAACGTTGCGATTATGGGTAATTGGACGGGGACCCTTAGAGTAGGTAACGAAATGTTGATAAAAAGGTAAAAGTTTTTGGCAAAAACCACCAAAAGGAGTTCGTTTGAGTTAGTATGGAACGGATTTACTGACCAAAACGCCATCTGTAAAAAATTCCATAGCATAGATATCTCAAATAAAAACGCCAAGACCAAGAGGGGTAGTCACGAAACGATCAAGTTACGATCTTATTCGAATCTTAGCCCTTTCAGACCTTACTTAATCCTAACAAAAAAGAGCGGAGAGAGACCTCAGACTGCTGGGGCTGGTCGATTGCCAGAAGACAGGGTGGCATGGAGAAATCTTCTGGATGAGGCCAAGACCCACACAGGTTTGTAGTGCCACGAATGTATGTGTAACTATACTGTTGTGTGGATATATTTTATCGACCCCATTGGAGTTTACTGTTATTTACTTTAAATAATCATTAATTTATGGGTTTTGTAAAAAGGTTTACTAAATTCAATATTTATTGCAGTAGGTGTCTTGATATCAAGTGCTCGCGCATCTATCAAGTTTCATAGAAATTACACGTTTAGTTAGTAATGCGCGCATTTCTCGATGTTCTTCTGGTATTATTCCTGTATGGGCCTGGGCATGGTTACAATAATAACTATTTGTTTATTATGTTTGCTTTCAAATACAATGTTAGTTATTATTGCCAATTACCATCAATAAAGCGAACGTGCAGTTTTGGTTACGGCCAGGGGATAGGTGCATTGTGATACACGAATTTGCTACAGCGTCGTTTCTTGGGTGCACATAAAATGCGAGTAATGTATGAATTTAGATACACGCAGAAATAAACCTATGTGAATTCTTCAAAGTCACCAATTTGTACTTTAGGACATGGTCCCGCCTAAAGCGTATACTTTTTCCATGACTTTTTATTATGACATTAACATAATAGATTCTTGTAATTATTTCCTCCAAAATTATGTGTTTTTAAGTAAACTCTCGATTTAAATGTGCTTAAACAAGTGTGAGAAATTTGTTCATCTACGACGCCTAGAAATCTAGATCGACCAGGAAATATTGGTTTTGTAAGGCACATAGCAATGGAAGGCTACTAAAAAAGGCCCAGAACAGGCGGTTTGAACGAAATTTTAACTAGTTTGGTAGATTTGGTATGTATATTGATTATAAATTTGGGTTAATTTAAAGAATGGATGCATATAGGAATACAAGTGAGCGAGAATGGAGTGGACAGATTCCGTCCTCAAGGAAGGCCAGGTCAGAAGCAAAAGAAATAGCAGTGGTTTTATGGTAAATATAATGTCAAGGTAAAGAAGTCGAAAGAAGTGTGCTTATATAGAAACGGCTGGAGATCCGTTCTTTCTGTCTACCTTTAAAGGATCGCACAGTTGTCAGTTTTAAAAAAATCGTGCACATGATTCTTTTTATGTGCATCGACGGGTTGCACTAGGTAATCTGTCAGGCTAATAGCCATTTTAAAACATACGAGAAATAATTTCACGTCATGTTTGATTGTGTTCGCGGATACTCCACATTTCCAACGTTTTTCAGAGCCAGTTATTTACGACGCGGCCCGCTCCTTTGTCTGGGAACCCTAATCGCCTTAGCTGTGAAAGTGAATGAAATTTATTGTACTATACTCCTCTTGTTTACTATTTCCTTTTAGCGGCTCTGTGTTCATGACTTCGTGCTCACATTTCTTTCAAATAAATCTTTCAAGGCGAGGTTGCTTTTAGGTTGTATCACGCCTCGGTAAAAAGCGTCGTCGAGAAAGACGTAGTTTTCTGTCAATGCTAAAGTCCAGTTAAAGTTAAATGGATTCCTACTTTGGTTGGTTTGACATTTGTAATTTGTGATATTATTATTTAGTTTTTAGTTGAGACAGTGCTTTCTGTTGTGGAAAATTCTTACGAGCATTGAGTCCTTTGATTGCCGTTTAGCATCAGACCCCGATTTCTCTTTTTTGCTGGCCTACAGTCCTGTAGAAATCAATTAATAAAAAACATCTGATCGGGATATTCGGACATACTCATCTATAAAGAAGTTAGGGCATGGATTTACCAGTAGGAGAACCTTGTATGTCAATAATTAAGATGTTTCTAAAATAAATTGCGCAATGCGTAGGATCATACGCATATTAGGTCTCTTCTCTGTCCAACATATTTGCCATTCTGTCATTGTTCATCGTTAGATTTCTTTCACTCCAATTATGTTGCATCTATCTGGGAAGTTGTCTTTCAGCATATCAAAACAAAACTTGGTATATTCGACACCTTCCGGTTTCGTGTTTCGGACCTGGGGCCTTATTCTCGTAACGTTTGAATTGCAATCTAGTTGAAAAGATTCTTAAAATGGCTGCTCGGATAAGGATTGGACCAATCAGAGAGAAAGAGAGAGTGTCTACAATACGATGTAGCCAATCGTGGAACGATCATGACACTCCCCCTTTCTCTCTGATTGGTCCAATCCTTATCCGAGCCGCCATTTTAAGAATCTTTTCAACTAGATTGCAATTCAAACGTTACGAGAATAAGGCCCCTGAGCTGCAGTGCGGAGTTCATAGTGGATGGATAGTTTATTCTTATTGAGTTAGGTACGGACGATTTGTTATAGGAAATAATGTATAACTCGCGGAACCAGCCAGTACAATAACTTCGCTATTTCTAAATCTGTGAATCCACGGACATTCAATGTAGCGAGATTATTTATGGGGTGACAACCTACCCACCTCTGTACAACTACATATATTATTGTTATTGCTTAAATCTTCTGCGATCTTCACCATTGTGGTAATTTCTATTCCGTTCTTTATCTATATTATAATAGCCCGGATCAGTGACTGGTTGGCTGACCGACTTACGCTGCCTACCCATCGGAAACTGCAGTTATTAGTGGCTGTTAACCACCCTGGCAACGAAAGAATGTTTAAGGAATCTTCTTATCTCTAATAAAAAAGAAAGTCAGGGTAGTGCGAACACTTACATTTAACTCGAGATCGTCTTAACAGATTTTTATATTGTTTAGTTTATTGGATTCTTCTCTAGACAACAATGACAACAATGCCATCTTTGCAAAATTCCATAACAACACAATTTTTATTTACTTGAAATCATTGAGTTTCAAAACATTGGTACACAGATTTTTGATAAATAATTTCTTTCAAGCTTTCAGAAAGATATTTTAACATTCAAGCATGTTTTAAACGTTTTTTTTTTATATGAATTACAAATTCGAAAACAATATTCATAGTAAGGAGTAAAGGCCTACAGGACAACGTCTGCCGGGAAAGCTAGTAAGATATTCTTTTTATCAAAATCCAACGTCGCGGTACGACCAATTCTGAATATTACCTCATCGAGATCTCATAATATATTTTCCATGCGAAAGTTTAAAATACCAAACAACCACGCTTTTTTATTGCGCATCGACCGGTCCTTCGTATTGCGTGCGTAACGGCATTCGATATAATCACGTTATGGTTTATAGACGCATTTGGCGTTGTATTGTTTGAATTTATTTAAGTGAACGATTTCCTCGGTGTAATTTATCCAATGAGCAATATATTCGGACTTTAAGGATGATTTAAAGTCCTTGCAGCGAACTCGATTACCCCAAGAGTTTCCGGTTGAGTATGTTTCTGCACTCTTCCTACTATGTTATCAGAATCACTTACTTATAAGAGAGAAATTCACGGAAATTTTGTATGAGCTGCGGAACTTTTCGATCTGGGGATCTTATACACGTTTCCATACAAAATTTTAGATTTGATGACAGTATTAAACAATCATTGGTATATAAATGACTACATGTTGAATTTCGGCTGCATAATATGATTTAAGGGCTATTTATAGATTGCTTATTGTGATCGTAAATTTTTTGATAATGTGGTAAATGAATTGACCTTTTACAATATACAAAGGTTTCAGAATAGCCGGTGGAATAATGCCTCACGCAGTTTCAACCGATCAATCAGTCCCGTCAAATCTTTGAGACAGAATTCCAACCCCTGTAGATTATAAAAAAATAAAATCACCTGAAGATAATGAACATAATAGTGCTGTTTTCATGCTTTTTTTCGATGCAAACTGATTAATTATGGCCTACTTTTTTAACTCTTTATCCTGAATTTGCTTTTAGAACCACGGGTAATACCGTTTTCTGTTTTCTTTTTGCAACATGTGTTAGTAAAAACACTTGTAAGTATACGTAAATACTTGCAATTAGTTATGAAATTTTAAATTATCAATTATTGAGAAACCTCATCGCTAAAAAATCCCGTGCTAAAGGCAGTTGATTTTAAAAAGTTGGAAGTCTGTAAATGGGTACCAATACTGTATAAATTCAGACCTGTAAAACTGCACAAAAATCTTTTGTATATTTAGAAAATTAATTACAAAATGTTTGTTTCTGAACAGGACACTAAAAGATTTTCTCTGCTAACAATCTGCACGGATTTTATCAGTTCTTTCCTTTTAACAGAAGCAAGTCGGTAAGTTATAAGTGACACTTTCAATTTATTCTTTTGTAAAATGATGTGACGTTTACGTTTTCATACAGAAATTTAAAGCGCCACCTCTGTCTGTGTCCATTTCGCCCGGGGCTTTGCGATTTTAAACGGGAGAAAATATTGTTATTCCCGATCATCAAAAGGTCGAGATCTCGTAGGCTGATCATAATCACAATCCCAGGATCTTGGAGAAGTCGACAAATAATGGGATAATTCCTTACAAGGGAACGCGCAATGTTCAATATATCATTGCAAGTTTGGTGTTGTTATTTGAAAATTCCTTGTTTATCTGCGCGGCCGGCGTTGAAAATAATATATCGTATTGTCGGGTTATTAAAATTTGTTGAAAAGCAAATTAAACTGTCGCGGATATTATTATGTACCGCTCGTTACATTGTTGCGATCTTGTTAATTTATTACCTATTGATTGTGTTTATTTTTCATGAGAGCAAAAGTAATTACCGTTGTCGTTGATAGCAATTAATAATTTTATCACATGGCTTTTAAAAAAAAAGACTGCAGTTGCAATGTTGTAACCTGTTACAATTCACCGCTCACGGCTATTTTTTCTTGTGTATAATTTGGTGATTTGAAATTTAATTATTTTATTCACATACATAATTGGATTTTTTTTTTCACTGTACCTGTTTGTAAATATTGTTTTATGTCGGTCGATTCGTGGCAAGTGTTTACATAGTTGAGTTCTCAATTTTGTGATTACGTTTCAAGTTAAACATGTATGAATGTCTATCAGAGTTTTTATGAATACGAATCGGGCAATTGGGTTCCTGTAAAAGTTTCTATATTTTGGATACTCGTTATATAGGTTTCCATTTTTTTGGTCCTTATTAATGAAATTAGTCGATTTTTTTAGTTTGAATATGACCTGCTAATGTTTTAAACGGTTCAATTTGAACCGATGTGTATGATCAAGTTTACAACCATTTGTTATTGTTTTTTTTCTAAAATTACCTACATTAACGGATATTTTAAAACTGAAACTTAACTTGAAATCTTCATTGGTTTACTTCAGTTCTACCTTGAAAAGCTTTACTTGGGACAGTTGGGCTTTTTTGCAATACGTCATAATTATAATAGGCAGCACGTCAAAATTCTATCAGACTCTTCGATATGGATGTGTCTCCCTCAAATCGGCGATTCATCTTTTGTAGATCTACTTTCTAGCCATTTTCTTTGATTATTGCAATCTTCTTCATTGCCGTGGCGAGGTTTTTCTTTGAGTTGCTGAGGATTTTTCGTATATATCTTATGTCATGTATAAGATTGCGACAATCTTTTTCTTCTTGGCACATTCCTTACTCATTGACATTTTCTATTTGTAGCGTACTCAAATTTTTATTCTCTCGCGGAAGTTTATTTATTTTGAGAGTAAAACGTGTATTTGCTAAGCAGACTTGTTGATGAAAAAGAAATTTTCGTGTATTATGCCTCCTTAGCATTGCACCGAAAACAATTAATCAAAGTGAAATTTCTCGGAGCGAGCGGTTCTCCCCAAGCACGGACAAGCGTATAATTCGCGGGCAATTTGTTAAGATTGCTGTTAATAAGTATAATTTGAGGCTCGTTGCTGCTGCGACTTATTTTCTCGTAAAACATACATCGCCCGCATGCGGTACAGGTATGTACAGGTGGACCTAACTATGCGGCCGGCTCTTATTGTATAAAAATAATATCAGCACGCACGTACTCGGATGCATCTCTCTCACACTCCGTACAGGGTCTGGGAGGTTCTAGGGAGGGGAAGCGGTGGAAATTAGACCCACGTAACGCAGAGGGGTTTTTTAAACATTGCGTTTTTTATCAATTTGTTTTCTAGTACAAAAATTATATATTTTGTAGGGATCATTCTTCTCATCGTGTACGGAAATCGTGTCATATTTACTTTACCAATATTTCTTTGCATAATTTTCCATCAAAAGAAAAGCAATCAGTCATAATGACAACGTTATTGAGATTGCAAATGAATCATAGAAAGTCTCTTTGGCAGTCTATGGTCATCATTAGGATATAAATTCATGAAATTGAAGTAAATAGGTAACCCAAATCACTCGACAACGAGTGCAAATGGTTAAAAAAAAAGGTATTCAAAAACTTTAATCACACAGACGTTTGAAAAGGATCTCATAATAACCTAGTTGAGTCGTTAAACAACCCTTTTTTTTTAATTTCGAAAATTTGATGCGTGCTTGATGGCTAAAGTTATTTCGATAGCGAGTAATACCTACAAACTTCCTTTTCTTTCTTTATACCTCACATATCAAATGATATCATGCACGCATACGAAAGAAGAAGACCTCACGTATCGATTTCCACAGCTCCCTACCCTGAACAGATCAGCCACCCGACCATAGCAATACTTCTTACTTCATCAGCCCACCTAAGATGTCTGCCGGTATACATATTATATCCGATCAGTTATATGCCGGGTACGGGCATGTGAGTAGGAGACCGCCAGAATATGTTGGCAACAGGGCACAAGCTCTTGAGGTCCCTGGTAGGAGTTCACGAGGGAGACTCAAACGAAGATGGCGTGAAGTTGTGTGTCAGGACATGAGGAGCTGCGGAGCTACCCCCGAGGATGCACAAGACAGAGTGGAAGCGGAAAACGAAAAAGGCAGACCCCACCATCATGTGGGAATAATAATTACCCGGGAGAAGAAGAAGAAGTTACATGCCGGCATTCTGGGATGTTATTTTTTCAACATGGTGTAAGAAATGGGACCATATTGCCAACATGCTCCTATGACCCCGTATCCCCCTTCTTCGTAGGTAGCATGAAGGCACTGCCAAGGATTGGTTTGAGCCGTCGTGTTGGCCGGTGGCAGAGGTGCAATTATCACATTGATAACTAGTTCCACATTACACCGAGGTGGTTAGGACGGGTATCCGCACGCTTGTCTCTATCCTTAATGGTACTCAACTACCCACTTATACTCCTGTCATACTAACACTGATGCATGCTTAATGCGTGGGTACCTCGTATTAGTTTAGTTCTTTATCACCAGTGGACGTTGTAAAGGGGTAGCGATGTATGCAACTACGCTACCGTCTGCACAGTCGCCGTTCATAAATTTGGTTGCTTCTCATAACTTTTTTTTCTTTTAACAGATGTCTCAACTTTCATTAGAAAATATAGACCCAGTTACGAAGTAATTGGCATCAGCCATTAGATAAGTGGCAAGCGTCTTGATATGGCAGTCCTGGTGCGTGATGGAGTCTTCGGTTGTTGATATTGTCATAAATTCCCATTTTGGATCATGTGTGCGAAGGAAAATTAGATAATTTTGATACGTTTTGGCGTGGTACGCCTGGAGTTGCGGGTTAGAGTCTTGCCGTAATTCATTTTGTGATAAAATGAATTAATGGTCGTGTGACCGAAAGGCCTCTGCCAATAAAAACGCATAAGTGAAATAAAACAGTGTTTTTTAAAGAAGTGGTTGGTGACCCAGCGGTTACAACGCCGGCTTTCGTACTGCGGACGTCGTGGTTCGATCCCTGGTGCCGACCATCTTCCTCTTTCACGACACAAGCTTTCAGTAGCTTACTGTGAAAGAGTCAAAGAGTGTATTTGTGTTCACTTTGAGTGAGCACAGATTCATTTAAAAAAAAAAAATTAAAATCAAAAAATAATTTCATTTTATGATGTTGGCGATTCCTATATTGGATCTGTAGACCTAGACAAATTGCATTTGGCGATCGACTACGATGTAGATAGAGTAGGAAGAAAATAAACTGTCCACTTTTATATTTTTATATAAGTGTCTTTGTTTGTTTTAAATAATTGTTTATATGTACCAGTGGACATTATTTTTTTCGCACTATACATTGGCGAAATCTTCGTTTGTAGTCGAACTTCAATTTGAATTTTTCTAGACCGGCTGGTATTAGAAATTGAGCATCTTATAACGAACGTTGTAATTTTGAAGTTGCCCACACTAAAATACCATCGAAAGTGTAGAAAAATTGAAATTCTCCTTCTTTACTCTTTTTAGACCCAAAATGCCTGGTAATTCAGAAGTGACCTCTTGTGGCGATGAACTCTAACCCACATCGAAGGCCTTCGTTGTCCTTTCGTTCTTCTCCATGTAATGCCGAATATGTTTTTTTAATGTTTTCATTCTTTGACATGCCGATACCAATATTGCCGAAGCTGTCTCCCCCGTCTGTCCATATTACATTAAATTTAATTTCTCGCTGTCTTAATAAAGACATAGCATTGTATATCGAACATTATTCCTTACCTTTTTCTTTGTCCGCGTCGAAAAGTTCCATCTAGCGAGAAGCAATGAAAATGAAGGTAATGCTTATTCTGAAAACTATCTCTGTCCTTCCGTCATTAACATGCTATAAAAAGGTAGGTATTGCTGTACCATAAATTAACTCTCCAGTCATTTAACCAAGTTAAGGCTACTGCATCTTTTTATGATATACTAGCCTTTTTACCCGTCCATAAAATTGTTGATGAAGTTTGTTGAGAAAAATGTGAATTACAGAACCTGATTTATGGATTAATAAAATATGGTACCTATAAAGTATGTCCCTAAGTGGGGTCAAAAAATGGAGAATTGATTGACTGATCGAGTTTGTATTACCTGTAAGATTTGAATTGGTAAATAGGTAGATATAATTAGATAGTATGAGAAATTTGTAGAATTGCTGTGGAGGCAGCAAAGGTGAGTCATAAACATAGCATTTTTATCTATTTTCTATACCTTCCCCTTCAAGTACATTTAGATAGAACACTTGATTTCTGTAAATGCTTTAGTTGTTCTTCTGCAAAAATATAATTATGTACCTACAAAGCTTTATTTATTCTTAATATCAAATTTAACAGGTAGGTACATAATTATTTTAAGTGTTAAGACCTCTACCCGAGCCAGTGATTTTGTACCTGAAAATCTTTTGTATGAAAAATTGTCAGTACCTATAGCCAGCAAGAAAATATTGCATAAAAAATTCCTATAAATATTCTGACCCATCTGGGAATTGGAACCAGAAATTTCTTACCAGAAGTGGGTGTTAATTATTTTAAGCATAGTAAAAAATTTTGTGGCCAAGGATTCGAACCTGCACCTCACATCCAGCCTTCGTGTGAATAGAAAAATCAGTGTAGATTGATTATTAAAAATAAAACACAGGAATAGGGTAATAATAAAAATTTCAAGTTGCTATGGCAATTATACCACCAATTTATTAAATCCCTATGCCCCTAAAGTGGGGCGTAAAGGGAGTTTGGATTTCAAAAATTAATTTTACTTACATTAATAAAACAATCAATACAATAATTGGTAAAGAAACACACTTTTATAATAAATAACTAAGGTATTTTGCAGTTGATAAACTTCATTTAACAGGGTAAAACTTTTTAATAAATGATAATTTTGAGTATAAATATTTAGGTACTTCTAGAGAATTAGAACTCTCATCTCTCATAGGTGCTTAATATAAGTCATACCAAGAGTTGACAATTAATAAGAGATATACAAAACATGTAAATGTTATTGTTGTGAGAAAATATCTAGAAAATTTTGACACATTTTAAAATTCTGTAGACATTTTGGCATTGCATTCATTATAAGATATAATCCTAGGAATCTCAGCTCCATAGACGAATTATGGAAGGCATAAATGCAACGGGCCGTTGGCCCGGTGGCTAGCATCTTGGCAGATTGTTGAATTTGTCGAATACTCAAGGATTTCAATTTGACCACCTAAATAAGGAACGTTGTTAACGTGAAGTCATCACACAAAGCCATTCGAAATAGCAAGAGAAGAAAGTCATAATCCAGTTAGTACTGGTTAAATGTTAAAAAAAAAAATGGCATTTTAAAATTGACCATAAATAACGGTGTAATGTTGAATATATCAGTCTGTAATAATATGAATTTTTTCGATGTTACAGGAAAAGAGGTCTGATTATAGAAACTTCAACTAAATTTCAACAAAAAAAAAACAGGTTTACAATAATAATAAAAAGTTGTAGAATAATGGGAGTTATAGAATCTGATCGATGGAAGTTTACATACAGAGCTTTATAAAAGTGTGGTGTACCTACATAATGTACTTATAATTAATTGGACTTAATTTTTTTGTCACACCTCATCAGCAATAAGAAAGCGCTGTAAGTCATAATCATAGACTGCTGACTTATTCTCTATGCTTGCCCCATAGTTAAAAAGACAGAGTGCTCAATTTATATGTGGTGAGCTATGGGCTCTCACCACAATGTTGATTTTATTATTCTGCAATTAAGTATGTACCAACACAGCTTTTTGTTCCTTATATTTAACAAATTGTGAAGGTGGATTCATACTTATTTGAAAATCATATTTTTTATAGAATAAAATAAAAATATATAACTGTATTAATAAAAGTTTTGACTTTTTAGTACAGATTTTTATGATTTTTTTTTAAGAAAATGAATCTTGGCTTACTTAAAGTACACAAATACACATTTGACATCTTTCACACTAACCAAAGGGTTGTGTTGTGAAAGTGCAAATGGGACCACCAGGACTTGAACCCACAGCCTTCAGTGCGCTGTGCAAACGAAAGTCATTGACTAATACCACCGAACTTCCAACAACCTGTTTGTGGATAAAACTTATAAAAAATTGTTCAAGTAAAGCTTCTCACTATGGAATATGTCTATAAATATAAGTAAACTAAGAAGTCGGCACCCAATCATCAAAACATAACGCAACAGTTGAAGAATTTAAGGCCCACGTCAAGTTTCAAACCTGCGTTAAGCTTTTTCATCAACAGATCTATTGCGTTTAAGTGCAATAACAACACATTGAGATGTGACTACTTTTACATTTATAAATTCTCCGTAGGTGGTTCTTCTTATAAATCTGATGTCCTGTAATCATGGTGAAAAGTGCATGATTCAAACATACATGTAGCTATCTCACAAACTGATATGCTCCTCTTGACGTCATAAAGTCATTATTTGGTAAGTTATAGGTAACTACAATGCTTTTATAATTCTGTGGTGGCATGGTAAAAGGCATTAAGTCGTGATTTTCAGCATTTTGAGTT
Source organism: Mystacides longicornis (assembly GCA_963576905.1). Taxonomy (NCBI): domain Eukaryota; kingdom Metazoa; phylum Arthropoda; class Insecta; order Trichoptera; family Leptoceridae; genus Mystacides; species Mystacides longicornis. The sequence goes on from OY756436.1 coordinate 11,722,802, forward strand.
ATATGTGCTACATCATACATTATCACAAACAGAACAAAGTTCAAAAACATAAGTTTGAAAAAAATCCACTTATAAAGGATTTAAAAGCATTTTTTCATTCCGGCATAACTCAATAATAATTTTATTTGGCAAGGTAAAACGACTCGCGTCGAATTTTGTCAACCACGAAGTAAAACGGTGTCGTCTATGATATAGAGCTGCCGTGAGAAGCCGTTCTTTTAAAAGTGAACCTTTTTAAAATGTGTTTAAATAATGTATTTTGTGAACTTTGTGGCAGATATCTTCATTATCTGTCGACCAATCTGTTTACAACTTTCGTTGTTTTTATTGTTAAGCTATAGACAATAGATCGGTAATACTATATGCATATTATTATTTTTTTTAATATTTTTTCATTGCTATTTTAATACTATTATTAATATAATTTAAAGAAAGTCGTGCTAGTGCGAACTATTATATCAACAACTGATGACTGATTATACAGTTCGATTTTAAAATAGTACGAACAAACCACTACGGGCTTACGACCATCTTCTAATGTTATTTCGAAGGTTGGATTAGTGTTAACAACGTTCGCCATTAGGTCGTAATGTTCAAATTTCCGAATATTCATCTGGTTTGCAATGGTTTGATGTTGGAACCTCCACTGCGCATGATTTTGTGCAGCTTGTATGACCTCTTAAACCGTGTATAAATTCCTCAGCTCTGCTTTGAAGGATCGGTACATTGTGAGAGAGGGTTATCTTAACAAATGTAATAATACCTATAGTTAACTTATTTCATTTTATTATTCAAAGAATATTCTTCATTTATTACTTAACAATATTACATTCTGAGCAAAAAAATATACCTACTGATGTTCTGGGAATGCTATGCTAGAAAATAATAATAGGTAAGCTAAAAAATAACTAATATTTATGAAGAATAAAATGAAAGTGTTCAAAAATAATAAATTAGCATGTGATAGAGAGTAACTGGGTATATTTCCTTGTAAAATTTGACCTAAGTACAAAATTTTTCAACCTATGAGCCAAAATTGTCAAGGTAAAAAGACACGCATTATAAATAAAGCATATAAACAAAGAAATATTGAAGAAATAAATATGAGTTATCGTATAGTGAACCCTTTTTAACGAAGTAAATGCATCAAAGTTGATCTATTTTATTTGTATTAAATAATATTTGACAAAAATGAAACCTCTTAAAATACTGACAAGTAAATCCGCCATACTGAGAAATGTCATCCCACTGACTTAATGCCTTTTACCATGCCACCACAGAATTGGCAAGCTTCAAAAGTTAGAAATATGTACCATTTTATGGGAGTATTTGTTTCTTTGTTTATGGGACATGTTTTTATAAGAAATGTAAATGAAATGACTTGCTAGTACAATCACCTATAATAGTATAGGTAGTAAGTTGTTTTAAAATATCACATTATTTGATATTTTAACACAGTAACCTTATTTGAAAATATACTTGCTAAATCCATGACTTCTCATCCTTTATATTAACTTGTCGTTGATGGATTATTTGACTAAAACTAAAAAAATCAATATAAAATTATTTTATTATTATAAAATTATCTATTGTTTGGAAGTGGTTCAGGAGAATAATATATTATTAGATGTTTTATAGAAAATTAAAACACTATAATATGTATTTTTTTTTCAGTTTATTTCTGGTTATAAATAAATGAAAACATTCTGTTTATTTCATTTCAATTACATATATTTCAATGAATATAAACACAACTACCAATTTGTAAAATTAAATAACATAATTTGTTAGATCTAGCAGATTAAAAATAGAAAAAAATAAATAAAAACAGAATATAGAAAATCATATGGGCACCTTCTTTACCAAAAGCTATAATTTGTATTCCATAATAAATTTCACATTTAAATCTTACAGTAGAAACAGCCCCGTAGACAAATTCAAATTGGCGTTCGACTACAAACGAAGATTTTGCCAATGTATAGTACGAAAAAATTAACTGTCCTCTGGAATATATAAACAATTATTTAAACCAAACAAAGACACTTATAAAAATATAAAAAGTGGACAGTTAATTTTCTTCCTACTCTACATTGTGAAAGAATTCGTTTGTAGTCGATCGCCAAATGTATTTTGTCTAGGCCTACAGACGTGTTGTGAACAATTGTGTTGTGGCACGCCAAAAGCTTATTTTTTCATAAAAATACAATGCTCAACGATAATGTGTCTCTAATCATACTAAATGTATGAATCCGATGTTGCTTCTAGCATGTCATAGCTCATCAAAACACATTTTTTTATACAAATGAATCTGGACTCACCCAAAGTGAACAAATTTACACTTTTGACATCTTTCACACAAAACGATGCTTGTGTTGTAATAGTTGAAAATGGTCGGCACCAGAAGTCAAACGCACAAAAGCAGTACAATTAATCTGTAACAAAATATTATGGAATTTATATACACAAACATATGAAATGATGTACAATTATCAAATAATAATACGGGACTTACCGCTTTGCTTATTCCAGTAATAAAATGCATACTTGTACATTTTAGAAATTCATTCTTGATATTGTTGTAAATATCTTGTAATCTATCCTGTAAAAAAAATATAGTAACAGAAAATAAATTAATGTAATTGGCTAGCTGCATTGTAATTACGCGATTATTTGAAATAATATTTACTCATTAACTTTGCTTACCTGTTTTATTAATCCCAAAAATTGATTTTATATCTAAATTCAATGTTTACATTTTTTTATAGTTTGACAACAAAATTAGACATATCCATAGATTTTTTATAACGTATCAAATGAACCATAGAACCAAAACACACTAAAAAAATATTCTTAGTTAGTGTTAAATTATTATCGGAATTTATTAAAAAGGAGAAAAGTATCAATAAAATGAATTCATATAAAATGTTTATAATTCACACATCCTAAACCTGAAAATTAAAAAAAACATTCCATAAAAATATCATGATTTAATTTTCATTCACAAAAAAATACCGCAAATAATTTATGGGTAATCTATGGTACTGGCGTAATGATATCTATGGCGTACTGGCTGTCATCGATATTTTGACAAACAATAAAACATTTTCAAAATTCGAATATTTTTTTAATTGATAGCTGCTGTTAATATATTTCTAAGTAAGTACCTGGTAATATTTATTTTATTTAGATTACCCTATGTACCTACCTACGTAATATTTACTAAATTATGTAGAATAAACACTTTTTTAATAGAAATCCTTGTCTTCCAGCATCAACCAAAAATTATATTACTTACATATTATACAACCCAATGGATGTGATAAATGGTTCTTGTCCTGGAATAAATTTTACGTTGGGTGTAAAAAATCAACATGAGGCTATGAGCATACTTTGAGAATGGATGTATAATGGAGATATATCATATATCTACAGGTATAGATTCAAGTTTTCATATTTTATAATGGTGGCCATGTAATAACTATCTACCATAATTTATTGTTTTTATTCTAGGATGGGATGACCATAGTCTTTTTGGTTTTCTTTTGGATTGAAGGAACCTTGGAGGTTCCGTCAAGAAAATGTCTCTAAACATTACTGATCACTGCATTTTGCTGTCTTTCAAGGATATATTTCATTCAACACGATGATCGTCCTACATCTATTAAGATTTTTTACCACAACAATAGGTATGATCTTTCTTGTATTTTGTTTAAAGAATATAACATATGATAAATAAGTTACCATACTTTGCGTTTATCTACATAACGATTTAGATTCAATATAATATTTACCACCATTGTCTGTGACAAAATTCGATACAAATATTAACTTAAATACATCAAAGTGTATTTAAGAACGCTCTCCGGCATTTTGCATTACAAAAATATAAACAGACTAAAATATTATGTAGATGACTTTAGATTACATATTAATGTGTACCTAGCCCAAAAAATTCATGAAATGATATTATCCGTCATTATAGGTACCTATATCTTTTGTGTTTGTTCTAGGATGAATGATTTGTCACAAACGTTGGATAGTTTTAAGAAAAGCTTCAAGTCATACCTCTGATTGATTGCTTTCTTCAAGAATACTTCTTTTGACACGATGAAACTCTATGCATATTGTTTTTTTAAACAAATTTTCACGGCAACAATACCATCAGTCTTTTTTAAATGAACCTTGTATATTACTGTTTTTGCATAATATAATATATGATAAATAAGCTAACATAGTTTTGAGTTTATTTACTATTATATTTCTAAACTATTTTGTGGATAAAACAAACGTTTTACTACACTGATTATAATCCAGTATTCCTGAATGCCATTTAAAGATTCTCAATTATTGTCGATATTATTTCTTTTCTCCCAACGATTCTGTCAAGTTCACTGTACCTAATGATCTAATTTATCGGTCACTGTTTTACCGGCAAGTTTGTTTATGGAATGTTCATACCAATTTCAATGTTTATTATTTTACTTGCAAATCTTTTTCAACAATGATTTTAAGAAACTTTATTAAATATAAAATTTATTGAATATAAAATGATTCAACAATTATTGCTAAATTATTTTATACCTATCTGCATTTGAATATGATTTTTAAAGGTAGCTACATAATTATTACTCATCTAATGGCTACGACGGTTTTACACAAAATGTGGCCATAAATTTTTTAAAATGTGTCAAATTACAAAATGGAGGATTTTTTTTTCCAAAATTTTTCATTAAATCTTTATTTATTGAGAATAATAAGATTTGAATAACTTTTATATGTATAACGAATCAATCTCCAATTATTTTATAACATTTTCATACCATAATACCAAGATTCTATTCAACATTTACATGAGTAATTTTGTTTCCAAAAGATGGCTTTCTGTCTTTTTTGAAAAATTTGTATGAAGATCCTAAAAAAATAAAGTTTTTTAAATAGCTCTTAATATATTAATGTTAACGTTGCCAATTGTATCTTAGAACGTTCTCGAGCAAATTTCACCGCTCTGCGCAGATTCATATCTGACGTAGCATTTGTATTTTGAGCGTGATGTTCACATATACGGTAAAGTATTGTCAAAGGCAAATAAAAAAACATTTCTGAATTATTATGTAGATTGTTCAAGACATACCAACTTGTTAACGTCGCGTCAACACTAGGCTCTGTGGTCTTGAAGAGGAAAAAAAGAAAAAGGCACGTTAGGTATTCCAATCGCACACTTATAATGTTCTCAGTATTTATATTGGTAAGTGAATATGTGTCTCCTAGGTTTGACTAGTCAAGGCATAAAGCCTTAGTCAAAGCCCAAATAAAAAACTTCATTAGGCCATTATATAAAGGGTTTTTACCAAATCTAGGAGAGACTAATTTGGCTTGGCAGAAATCTAAACTCAATTTCATGATATTGGGGTTTGGCCTGTCAAACTTCATTAGGTATTAGAATGTCTTAGTTTCTTAGATTTTACTATATTAAAAAGATTTTTGTATTCAATGTTTATTAACAATTGCAGTGAAAACTTAGAAATTTCTAGGTTTAACAAAAATGATTCACTGAATGACCTTCTTTCTTCTCCCTAGCTTGCTCCCAACTTAGCGTCTAAGTAGACTGTTGGGGTCAGCCCTCCTCGTTCTTAGGCTATAAGTCCGTCTCTGCTGCACCACCTCTTCCAATCCCAATCTTCGCATCCGGTCACGCCTCTGCACCACCCAAGAATCGAATCACTCAATGACCGAAATTGTTTCTTTTTATAATTCGGGGTTTGCCGAAATAAAATAGGAAGCTAGTAATTCCGGATAGACTGCATATCGATATTTGACTAAAACATGTAAACTCGCCAATACAAATTTTGTGAGATATTATAAGGGTGCGATTGGTATAGCGGCGAATCCATCACCTGAAGTTGCCCTGGTAGCAATTAAATAATAATAAACACCGTGTCATCACTTGGACGGAGCAAGGCTGCTCCACCGGGCTCTCGATACCTATTGATTAATCTCGGGTAGGATTTATTTAAATACCGACTTCCTGGATAATCCGATGATGTGGAATCAGCTTCTGTTATCGAATTAGGTATAGAATAGTCCTTGCATATTTTTATATATACTGAGAAATTATCTGGATAACAAACACGAGCACCCAAAGAAAAATTAGGATCTATAAAACTTGTGTTACTTTGATGCGCGGTTTAATCCTGATCTGACAGTCTGTTCCAAGCAGCTCTTACACAATCAAGAGATTTTCGATTTCGACCGAACTGATAGTTAAAAGTCATCTGCTGATGTAGCGCTGAACAGTAAAAAAAAAAACTTAACAAAATAGTAAGGCAATTGTCCTAAACACCACGAAAGGTCATCAGAAATTAAATAAACCCTTTCTGACAGGAATTTATGTTATATACGCTCTTTTCTTTTCTGGTTAGTCAGTGAAGCCAAGGGACAACCGTGATATTATTATATTTGGACCAGAGGATTTCAAATGCTCAAGTGGTCAGAGTATCGCATGGCAGTGAAGCGTCTGGGATAAGTGGGGAAGCTCTAATTGGGAAACACCATGAGCAAGTAGGGGAAGCACAATAGACCACAACAGCAGGCCGGAGCACAAAACATCCCCTAAAATAAAAAAATCGCCTGGTAGTCATAAACATTTAGCTGGAACCATAGCAGATTTTTTTTAACAAATGAGTATATCACCAAATCACAAGTCACTGTTTCGGAACTGCAAGCATTCTGATGACTCAAAAATTTCTGGATCATGGACTAATCAAAAGCTCTGCGGATACAACGGTTTGAGGAAGACGCCTGCAAGGATATAATAGAAAGAGCCGTTTTTTTTAAATCTTGTGGCAGAAAAAGGGAAGGTGAGGAAGAATAGGAACGAATTATTAATTAAACGATGCTCATTGTTATGGTTTTACACAGTGGCTTTTTCAATTAAATTTATACGTTTTTATTGTCATCCATTAATGTTACACAATTGTTTCTTAAGAGAATTAGCCATTTGTGGTTATCAAGTTTTATCACTTGCAATAATTTTTATTTATTAATTATTCGTTAGTCATTTTAAATTATTGTAGTTAATTATTATTGTTTTACTTTTTTTGTAATCATAAACCTCAAGAATGATTCTAATTCAGTTAAGAATAATGGTGCTTACATAAATTTATTATCTTATTGTTACATGAATTTTAATCTAAAAATGCATATAAACTGTGCACAGTTAGTTCTAAACTAATGTCGATATAAGGGATAGATACTAAAAATCAAATCGAACTCTGTGTTTTGGATATACACCATCTTGATCATACCTGTTACCACCCATGATGTATGGGAGTGAAACTTGGATATGGACGAAAAATTGAAAGTTGGTATAAATCCTGTGGATATGACCTCTTAACCCAGGATATCATCTCTTTCATCTGATATTGAAGGGCAAAATTGAGGGACGCCGAGGACCTTGCCGGAGACAAACTTAGCTACGCAACATAAGAGACTGGACCGGCATCCGAAGTGTGGAGGATCTATTTCAGGCGGCGCAGGATAGAGAAAGATTCGCTGAAGTGACAGCCAACGTTGGGGAGACCTGACAGAGCACTTAAAGAATAAGAACCCAGGATATGCGGAAAAAGACCGATTAATAAAGTAAGGAATGATGATATTAAAAAGAAGTAAATAGACTAGAATGAAAGTGAATAAATTAAGGTGCTTCGTGAGTTTTTAGAGAATGAAAGAAAGAATGACAAAAATGATCCATAAATCTAAAGAATGAGTGCATGAAGACGTGGCCGACCTAAATTGATGTGGGCCGATTATATCGGTGCCATCTTAAAGGCACCTAAGTCAGGAGTAAAAAGAATAGCAGATGTATGCGGAACGTAATGCTGTTGGATGAAGCTTAAGAGTTTTGTCTGGATAGGAATGAATGGAAATTCTTACTCTCTGCTTGCTTTCGGAATACGGTGTGATGGCTAAAAAATAATAATAAGCGTTTTATACTCCATACAATGATTTATTATTATTATGACTCAATTAAGCATTGCCAAGAATATTACAAAACTTCATCCTTCCTGATAAATTAAGTAGTAGAAACTTATCATAATCATGGTTTATTCTATGAGCGTTGTTGTCCGAATTTTTTTACCATCATTGACTCTTATAATTCCTTGATTGTCATCAATAATAATACACAATTACATCAGCTGGCGTTATAATTTAATGTCCTCGAAAACTTTTGATGGTTCAAGTTCGAGTCTCTCTCGTAGCCAGATGTCGCTCGTTAAGGCAACTTAAAAAAAAAAAAACAATACACGGAATCAACAACTGTAACGAGTTTTACCAGGAAAAAAACCGTCAGGGTGCTGTGTTTTTTTTATAATATGAGGAGTTGATAATATTGATTGCATGACTTGTAAATGTAACCCCATACATAAAATGATTTTTTTATTTAAAAATAACATAGAATAATTTGAAGATATGTTTATTTCTTTATTGTGTTTTAATGTTTCACCATTAGCTAGGTAACTGCTTCTTTAAAAACAGTTCTATTTTAATGATGTTATCGTTTTTACGCGCACCTACGAAATACTAGTCAGTGAATTAATAATCATAATCTAAATAAATAAATAAATAAATAATTAATTTCATATAAATAAGTAAATGGAATATAAATAAAAAAATATATATAGGATGAAGAGGCTGCAATTTTAAGTAGCACAATTGGATCATTTTTCTTGCACACAATTTGATCTCCAGAGTTCGAGACCTGCATCCCTTCATCCATCAGTGCAATTCCTGTAATCCCTCTTGGAATGCTTACATGAGGCACTCACTCGTTTCATGACACATTCTTTGTGACGTGAGTCCATACATTCCCATTTATGAAGGTTTAAGGCAGTACAGCCTATTTCGGTTGACTGCTGTACATCATAATATCTTTCTGGACCAGGCTATGATGATCATGCCGGATCAGATTATACGTTCTGATTCCTTAATGGTCTAAAGTTGTCTCCATTTAAGGAATCTGCGTTTGTCGAATAACAAAATTTGGTTCAATAGCCGGGAACAAAAGTGGAATTTGGCATAATTTGTTGCACGTATGCCTGATGACAAAATGGACAAAAAAGTGATTAACAGGAGGGCAAGAACGGAACGCAGATGCTTGGGTAGGCCCAAAACAGATTTATTGTCCGATGACATTTAGGAAGTAGCGCAAATGAGCTGGAAGAAAATTCCGTCAAAGTTTGAGAAGAAAATCTTTGCTCAAAATACTGACTTTTCCGGAGAATACATAGACTCGATATTTTGGTCAACCAGTCCTTCGCACATCTTGCGTGTGTATTTTTTATGAAATTAGCATATTTTCATTTCCAGCATTTAATTTGTCTCCATTTTCTCTGCCTAACCCCTTTGATGTGTCTCAATTCAATATATGACAATAGTTTTGAATGTGTCGAAAGATATAACCCGATTACTAAGAAGGTCAAATTATAATATCGGACCATTTTCACACACTAGTTGGATTTGTTTAGAATCATCTGCTGTCCGACCTCGACTCTTTCGTGAGCCTCGATTGTGAACGCCTCTCGTCACTTGTTCTATACCACGCAAGTAATACCCGCGGAGAATCGATTAGTCTCGCATGCTTCGCTATACCGGCGACCTAATCAATCCACTTTATGTTTTTGTCAACTGATTTGGTTTTTACGATATCGGGCTGCGCATGGACGTGTAGAGACAACCATGGTTTTTGTAGCGAACAATAGGTTTTAGTCATGTGAAATCTTTTGTCGCTTTTCTTCTATTTTTATTGTTTAACAACGCATTGTCTGCACGAACATGAAATGTATAATCTTATTTAGGTATATATTACGTATTGAATACATTATTCTAACTTACACTAGAGCCGTCGAAACTGGGGGGTTATTCACGCAACGGTTTTAATAATATGATTGAGGCTACGATCTTCTTCAAACCCTATATCTTTTTCAGAAACCATTTAATTTTAAGAACATATTTTATACTTCAACTAAATCTTTAGCTCCTAGAGTTTCTTGAAGGTTCTTAAAAAAACAATATTATTAAAAAAAACTAGGTAGGTACTTTTACATTACTTTGTCGAATGACAGTTGGCCGAGAAGAGCGTTGTTCTTCCTACCATCAGGGTCCCGACGACGAAGAAGACCCTCCGACACTGTGTTCCGCTCCTTCGAAGCAGAGCTGAGGGAGTGACATTGTGTGGGAGGAGGTCATAAACATTGCGCGAGATTGAGCGTAATGAAGAGCTCTTGTTGCCTCTCTGTGCTCCTGAGTAGGGTGTAAAAGGGAGTATATTATGTTATGTTACTTTCACATAAATCCGGGAGTTTTAATTAAATACTAAGGGAGACGACGTTGGCAAACAATAACTTAAGATGGACAATTATATTATTAGTATGGGAACTAGTTTTCGAGATATTTAGAAACTAATCGAATAATCAATTTTACATGACAAATGACTCCACGAAGAACGATGTGATGATGAATGGTAATAATTAGGAATATGAACAGTGATACGGCGAGAGGAATGCGGACCGCGGGGCTGCGAGGCCTATTGACATGAGAAATCGTTATCACTAATCTCTAGGCACGACCTATGTATGTGTGGAGCGGGTAATACATATATTGCCGTACACCATCGATTTCTCGCTGAATCCCAATATCAACATTCTCAAAAATAGCATCGGCCAGACAAAAGATTATCGTACTACGAGTCTGTACGGTGCGGGAAGAAATGCATTTCCCACACTTGTTGACGCACTTGTAACGCTATGGAAATACCTTCTTATGCAATAGTTTTCTAGAAAAGCGGACCAGCAATTTAACGGCTGTGATAAACAAAAAAATAATTTTCAATATTATAAACTAATACCTACATATTGCATGCAAAGAAGATTCGTAAGGCTGAAAGGAAAAGTATGAAAAGCGTGGACGACTGAGAATGACGTGGATCGAACACATGGATTCAGTCTTCCAGGAGACCAGGTCTGATGTAAGGGAAATAGAAGAGGTTGTATGAGAAATGGTAGAAGAAGCCAAAGAAGTGTGCTTGAATAGAAGAGGGTGGAGGTCCGTTCTTACCCCTTACGGGACACGGCGCCGGCGTGATGGGTAAAAAAAGATATTGGAAATTTTTTAGAATGTAACATTAATCTTCTGCTGATTAAAAAGAGCGCTGTTCTTCCTCCCATCAGGGTCCCGGAGACGAGGAAGACCCTCTCATACTGTGTTCCGCTCCTTCGAAGCAGAGCTGAGGAATCTGGACATGGTGTGGGAAGAGGTCATTAACGTTGCGCAAGATCGAGCGCAATGGAGAGCTCTTGTTGCCTCCCTATGCCCCTAAGTGGGGCCTAAAGGGAGTTTGGATTGGATTTGGAACATTAATTTGACTTAGTTCATGCATTTTTTTTGAGCGGGCTTCTTGTTTGCTGCGGTATCCAAGCTACACGCAATGACACTATACATACACTGTCTCTTTCGCACTTTCATTATTTTACTGCCGGCAGTGAAAGAGATAAACATAGAATGCTTTGTACTTTTTTTTTGATCTAACTGTTTACGTACTATCCGGAGTGCACCAAGGAGGTGAAATAGGTTTACACTCGAAATCAGACAAAAATTGTATAGAAACGTGGAAAGCCAGACGGAAGATGGCATCAAGCCCGATGAACCACTGTCTGCCTTGTATATCGGTGATGCCGCCTGGATGAAATCAAACCCATAGGCTTTGGACAGCATAGAACAGGATCCGTACAGGGAATAGAAGATGCGCCGATTTCATGATTACTTTAAGTGCTTTTCCAAGATTATGGGGGAAAAATTATTGTTATTAATAATGATTCACATTGTTAAATGCAAAATAAGGTCTCTTTCCATTTTTTTTATAAATTTTTATTCTAGTCATTAATTATTTACAAAAATAAACTCTCCTGATTAATCCTTTCCCAAGAAATTGCCATGCGAATGTATATATTCATCGTAAAAGTAATAGCTAGCGTCGGGATGACTCGATATGACTCTCAAAGACGAAGAGGCAAAGAGTTAACCTTAACGATAAAACTCTACCCAATTGATTGTATCGTATTTGAATTTAACACCTTGACTCTTTTTAGAAGTCATAAAATGAAGAAAGAATATCAACGCAAAGAGCGAAACCCATGTAGTTTTTAAGAATTTTCGTATGTATTAGAAGCGAGCGTAAGTTCAGAGGTTTTAAAAACACCAGAGATACTCCGCATTGAACTCTAAATTAAGAAAGAAGTTGGTAGGTAACCATCAATGTTTTAAACAATAATTTTTTGAGGTTCTCTTCTATTGGTATGGTAATATATACAACTCATCGATTCTACACGACCGACCACGTACAAGATCTGCTCTCTGCAATGGACAGAGAATTTGTCACAAGTATTATTCGTGTGAAGAAGTGTCTTTTGTGCTCACGACAATCTCTTCACGCTTCATCTTTCTTTCTTCAACTTTGTATGCATTTCTGTCCAACAATCGCTTTGAATAATTTTCTATTCTAGTCATGTCTCGCCCGACCGTTTTTTAAACCAGATCATATCATTGTTTCGGCCTTTTACAACTTTATATAAGCTGCACGAGAAATGGTACGTCTGTACGTCTTTAAAATAAGCGCCGAGGTTTATTCTCTCTGTATTTCCGTTAGCGACTTGAAAGTTCTAAGCTTTGGGCTTGAAGAGTCTCAAAAAATACTCCCGATGGTTTTTGTATGTGCTCAATATTAGATGGTTGGTAGTCTAGTGGTATCGATCGGCGTAGGTCGTGGTTCGAATTCCGGCACAAGCCTTTACTTAGTGTGAAAGATGTCAAAAAGTGTGTTTGTGTTCACTTCGAGTGAGCACTGATTCGTTTATAAAAAAAAATGAAATTGTTACATAGACCAAATATCACAGAACACAGGTAGGAAGATTGTGATGAGCATAAGACCTTTTCCCGATGCTCCTGTTCTTTTTTCGAGGAATCGTGAATCGTCAGATGGCCCAATGAGTATTGTTAATAGAGAAATGTTTAAACCAAGCCTTCGAGTTGTTTTTCTGCCTGTTCCGTTCCTTCGAGGCAGCGCTGAAGAAGTTGGACATGGTGTGGGAGGAGGTCATAATCATTGCACAATGGAGAGGCCATGTTGCTTCCCTATGCCCCTGAGTGGGGTTCAAAGGGAGTTTTGATTTGATTTTGATTGAAACCAAGCCAGCACTCTAAACATCTTCCGGTCGTCCATAAGTATCCACTTGGAAGAACATAAAGGCAAATTAAGCCTTACGATTTTGAGCCGTGTTAATATTTTTTTCCAACAATTTGTGCTTTTTTTTTCGATGTTGCTTCAAAATAATGGTATAAAGAATGCGAGGGTCTTTCTGGAGTACGGAACCGAAGGAAGAATATAGCTGTCCTATTTGGATTCTATTCTATAATTCGTGAAAAACAAAGTCTGTCACTTTTGACAACTAGTTTAACGGCACCGATGGCTACCGAGTTGAACTGATGACAAACATTATTATTTTTATTTCCATCGCGCACCTATTATCAGAAGATTATGTTGTATCCGCATTATTCCTTTGTGGGGATAATAAATTGTGGTAAACTGTTTAATCCCCTCTTAGTTCGTTATTGATTGTGTGATATTTCAATATAATCTTTCCTTGAGTATTTCATAAAATGAATGTTAAATCGCTTGGCGGCGGACCATAAGGAGATAGATTCCGTATTTGAATTGAATTACCTCGGCTGACCATCGGTCATATGGGGAGACTGGTGTCTGTGGTGCCGCGTATCAGACCCTCCAAGAGACGTTGATCACGGCTGATCTTGTCCGCAGATGGGATTGTACCAGAGTATTAACTCAATTTATCAGTATTTGTTTCAATATTCAACATGGCCATTGTCGTTTTAAACGACCTTCCTTTTGATGTGACTTTTGATCATTGTTGATGGTGACTTTTGTTATCGAATTTTGTTGATGGTGACTTTTAAGTTATCAAAATGGTAAGTTTTTGTGGAATGGAAACGACGTAAGTGGTGTACATATTTTAGGAAATAAATGCCTTATGTGTTTCGTGAAGAAATAAGGATTTGGTTAATAGTAGCTCATGCGAAATCCTAATTGTAGTCATTTATCAGTTGTAATTTTATCTTAAGAGACTGGACCGGCATCCGAAGTGGAGGAGCTGTTTTAGGTGGGGCAGGATAGAGAAAGATTTGCCGAAATCGTCAACGTTGGGGAGACCCGAAAGCGCACTTAAAGACGAAGAAGAATTTTATCTTCCACTGTGCTTGCTCTCATAAAGGTTACGAAGACTGGAAGACCCTAATATCCCCTCTCGTGTCCACTTTCGAATATATACCTCCCCCTGAGACCTCAGCCCCTATCCTGTGCCAACCACATTTTTCAACTCTCTTATACATACTATGTCCTTTTTCTACTTCGTAGCTGAGAGTTTGCTTATGTTGTGGGTCAAGGTTTCTGACTTTGGAAGACCTAGAAGAATCGAGTGAAGCTTTAAAATAGTTTATTAGCTATTTAAACTCAAATTTATCAATAGAAAAAAAGTATTCAAAAACAATAATACGGGCTATCGAAATATTTCGTATCCAGAAACGCTCTGTTTTGTTGATCCAAAACTACGTCATTATCAAGCGCGTCATCTTGTGATGCAAAATCATTAAATTTTTTCTCTTTTTTTTTGTCGCCAACCCTGAGATTGCAGCACCTACTTATGTATATTCGTCAACCATGTAATATGAAATTGACCGTTTTTCCATATGACTGAATATTTTATTTTTTTTTTGTCAAAAATGTTTTTTTTCTTTAACAGTCGAAGATGATTTGTATCACTTTGTGTTTAGGTGACATCTTGATGGTTTGGTCGTACTATCATTTAGTATTATTGACTCAATTCTTGCCACTGCGAGATGGTCATCCAAGTAGCCGAAGTTTATTGGTAGTGACAGTGAATCATGTCCGTATACGCGGAACCATAAACCAGAAGATTACAAGGGCCGGCGTAAGTCATTAAATTATTGCATCGCTTTTTTATTTCGAGATTCAGCCGATGTCACAAGTGCATAATGTTGCTTCATTAGCACGTCGTTTGTTACAAAGGTGAATCGCATGCTTTTTAGTGTGGCTGACTCCAAACAGGATTTTTTGTAAGTAGAACGTAAAACTGACGTATGATTCACGAATTGAATTGGCTTTGGCGTCTAATCCAGGAACAGATTCCAACTGCTGAGCCAAACCTTTTAATGTAATCTGTCTGCTAGCATATAGCAATAGTCCTCCGCAACTCTGGCCTCGTAGACAAAATCGAATTGGCGTTCGACTACAAACGAAGATTTCGCCAATGTATAGTGCGAAAAAACTATCTGTCCACTGGAACATATAAACACTTATTTAAACCAAACAGTGACACTTACATAAAAGTATAAAAAGTGGACAGTTAATTTTCTTCCTACTCTACATTGTCGAGGAATTCGTTTGTAGTCAATCGCCAATTTGATTTTGTCTAGGCCCACTGATCTGTTGGTCAATGCATCAGACTAAACTTTGCCGATACTCTTCAGTGTGCGTAATTAACATTTCTTAGGCTTCTATAAACATGTAATTCGCTAGGAGTGCCTTTAGTTTGTAGTCATGTGTTCGAAATTCAAATTATAAAGTAGTCTCATGCATTCTGTGAGTTATCTGATATTTTATTTCATCACATTTTTTGTCTATTATTATTATAGTCCATAGACAACGGTCATAATATGTTCGAAATTCAAAGGCACCTACTCTATTTTTTTAAGTAATTTTGTCGTTTGCATTCTTCAATTTTTTGTTTCGTCATTTCGTATTGGCACCTCATTAGTGTTATGAAAGTGAATATAACTTGCATATTCAACCTAGTTGGCTTGTCGTTATCATTATTAATGGGGTGTGCATATTAATTAGCCATTCAACACCCACTATTTATGATTAATAAATATTAATAGCAATTATCTTTGTTTTCAATTTAATTATTTCCGGGTATTTCGATGTTGAAACCCACCGCAATTACAAAGTGTAGTTGGTGTAGGTACTTTAAATTTTCGCAACGCATTTTCGATTAATTGAAATTTATTAATAAGTAATTGTATCTCGGGAAAGGAAATGTTGAATTCCGCATAATTGCACATTGCAAACGGGATGGCTACCTACAAATTATTTTTTTTGTGCGAGATGCGCTGCTACATAATAATATGTATCCCAATATTATAAATCATTTGAAGGCTACTGCTATTTGACAATAATTTTCAAAAAAAAAAAACCTTAAACAACTCATGTATTCTATGGTTGTCAAAGATATAGAATATAGGTATATTGAAATTTCAAAATGTAGAATATTTTTTTTGTTTATGACAATCTATTTAGGTATATTTAACTATTTGTTATTTTTTCAGTATAGAATTATAATGAGTTACATAATATTATATTTGTGTTTTCTTTACTCTATTAAAAAACTACATGGTCCTTCGAACCGGATCATGTTTGTTATGATGGATGTCATTGCGTTGGAATGAATCTTCGCAGTGTGCTTCGACGTCTAGCGTTGTTTGTGATGCAGTGGTTTCTCCTATTTCCATGTTCTTAAGACGGATTTGTTTCAAAAACGTTGATCATTTTTTTCCTCAAACTTCAGCAGGTGCCAGGATCAGGACATAAAGAAAATAGTAAATTACTCGCATTAAACATTTTTCGTCTCGACACTTAACGCGGAAGCTATCCATAATTTGATCATGTGGTTAAAGGCGTCACTTGTTATATCTCAACTCAGCTCTAAGAAACCTCGTGTAAGTATGTTTAACGGAATTTGATAAACAAAAACATC
Organism: Mystacides longicornis; assembly: GCA_963576905.1. Classification (NCBI taxonomy): domain Eukaryota; kingdom Metazoa; phylum Arthropoda; class Insecta; order Trichoptera; family Leptoceridae; genus Mystacides; species Mystacides longicornis. The sequence goes on from OY756436.1 coordinate 11,739,703, forward strand.
GATCCTTTATTATGACACATCTGACAAGTAGGAACAGTTTGTATAGGAAAAATAAATTGTTTTTTTTTCTATTTTCCTCGCAATTATTCTAGAGTTATAGTGAGACAATTTCTTTTTATAAATGTAAGACGAGATTAGTTGCATTGCCATACAAATGTCGTACTTAAAACGTAAATAGTGCAAGTGTTTGTTGAGACTAGTTTACTTCGTTCCATGTTTTCACTTATCTCGGTTTGTAGCGAGATGTCACGTTACATCGGCAACTGAAAAAGGAGCGGAGCAGCGTCCTTCCTGGAGCGGGTAATTAAAACACTGTTTGTCGCCTCAAAAATAAAATAAACCTTCCTATGTAATTTAGACGTGAGCGGTTTCGCATTTCCTATAGACTATAGAGAGACATTTAATCGGTTGTAAAAATTTTTATTGTTTATTATTTATAATTTTTTATATTAACTAGCTTTCAAAAAATGTTGCAAGAATATTAGGTCTATAAAATTTTAATCCTGCTTAGTATAGAATAATAAAAATATAGTGTCAATTGAGTTCATGGGAAACTAACTTGTATTTGTACAAAACACAGAACTTGTGTTTTCTTTAAACCTTATCTTTTTGTTTCACCTATAAGCAACTAGTTTAATCTTTTTCAAATAATCAAATCGATCGGAATTTATGGAAATATACCTTTAGTCATCGATGCTGAAAATCATGCATTTTTTCAGCTTATACACTTGTACGAAAATCACGTGTTTTGTACGTGCCATGTCTGGTATTTAGATTACATACAGCATGGAGTAGGTCTAAATTTTCTTTAAATCCAAATTATTCAAAATCTAAATTTATTTGCGCTGAAAGTTGAAGGACCTGGTCTAGACCAGCTAGGCGGAGTAGAGCGGCCCCTTATCCGTGCCATCGCGCATCGGTCCCTATTTCAGAACCATTCAGGTCCCTATTTATAAGGACATCGTAATTCGTAATGTTTCTCTCTGGGAACGGGTGTATAGTACCTTCTTGTAGACAATATACATAAGTAGTAATTAGACCCTGTATTAAGTATTTGAAAAAAAAAATTTTTTTAGGTAAAGGATCGTTGAATTCATGGCTCGTTATTGAATATTACATCTTGAAATTTGAAACTAAGAACCTTCTTCAATCCACATTTAAATCAAAATGGCTCACAAAAAAAATGTGAGTTGATCTAGAAGAATGCTGTTTTTGCATTAGTACTTTTCTAGCCTCGATGGCCATGATGCGCTTTTTTCATGCATTTAAAATACACTTTTTTCGCTTATTTTCATTTGAGTCTCACCTTCCATATATGACTATACGATATTCATTGATAATATCTATAAATTTATTACGTTTCTGTAGAATAGGCTTAGTATCGCCTTAGTAACGTGTTTTTTTTTAATTTTACGGAAGCGTGTCGTAGTGTTATATGCTAATATAATCGAATTTACGTTTTCTTTTTTTTTAGTAGTTGACATTTTTGTCTGGAAGGACATTTTTAGGTCCTCTCAGCTTTGACGCTCACCCTGGAGAGAGCCTTACATTCTTGCATACATACATATTAATTCGAAACAATTCATCTACGCCTTTTATCCCGGTCCATTCTCAAACGTTCTTTAACCACGATATTAATTCCACGATTTGTAGAAGATAGCACCTTTTGCCATAAAATTCATGAGCCATATAGACCGTATGTACCTTAACGTTTGATAAAGTTTCCTTTTTAATCCAGCTTTATCTTTTCAATTTCTTACCTTATCCGTGCAGGGAATCGCGGATTTATGATTTCATTTTATTTATTTTTGGTTTCCAGTATTGTCTTGGTTTATTTTCATCCCAGACATTTTTGAATAGTAATATTATCTACGTTCATTCGTTGATAATCATCTGCGTTGATTTACGTACAAAGTTGTAATCTTGTGTTGAGTTGCGCACTTGTCCATGGGTTGACAGAATCCATTACCGCGCACCGCCCTACCGACTGACACCTATTCAACGCTTCCAAGGGATTATCAGTGCACCGAGATCGAGTGTCTGAAATAGGATTTTCTCTTATTTGAAATTAAAAGTTAAGTCTGTCCGCACCATGTATGAAGGAGAGAGTGTTTTTAAATCACACTGATTTATTACGCTCACGAGTTTTCGTTTTCGTTAAGAATCACAAGTTTGACTTTCTCACTGATGATAAAACTCACTTCGGAGTCAACATTTCAACCAATCTTAGAATAGGTGTACTAGTAAATTCATAGAATCTACAACACTTGGAGGATTTACCTACCTCAGCGGGCTACGCTGGTCACCAACCCCCAAAACCCTAGCACCATCCAGCCATCATAACTTCAGTCTCCCTATACCTCTCTTTCCGTTTGTTCTCGTGTAAATTCATAGGAAATATGTCTCACTTTAATTTACTTGCCTGTTAATAATTTTTTTATTTTTTTTATTTAATTTTATTCCCAAAAAATAATAAAAATAATTATGAATTACGCGAGAATGAGAATAAAATTATTGGAATTTATCACCCCACTAGGCAAGAGCCCGTGCTGAGGTGATACTTGATTAATTTACTGCGCTTTTACATATGATTTTTGATTTCTATGCTGGTGGAACATTTTTCGAAATTCAAAGAAACTACAGGAATAAGGGATAGTACCATTGTGCCACGAACGATAGTATTCGACCGTGCACCTGGCTAAGGCCCATCACTTCTTCTAGGTACCTATATTTAATAGGAGAGAGAGAGAGGAGAGAGTCATTTTTGCTACATTTTTAAGAAGGATGCTTAGTGATAGTTGAACGCTGTTCTTCAAAGACGAGAATCTGTACTAAATCAGAACTAAGTATTTTGAACATGTTGGGTAAACTGGTGCTGGTATTTAAAAACAAATATTTCGATTTTTAGGACTGTATTCTGTAGATTTGATAATGTTTTATAATTCAATTTTTACATGACGTAAAATTGGTTCACACCTTGCTGGGACGATATTCTAGTTGCTTCTATGAAAAAAAATAATACACACGGAAAATAAGTGAAGTTCGTATTTGGAACGTTTTAAAATTCAAATGAGAACAAATTATATTCTCAACATTGTTTACGCAGCGCTTATACCGCGTTGGTTGCACGGTTAGTTGATAGGTACCTACCCCACATTTTATTCTTTAAATAGGTACCTAATAATATTCTAAACAATTGACATTGCTCAAAAATAAGCGCAGTGGAGACACTTGAAACTTTTAAAAATGTCTGTAAGAAGGGGAGTTACTTGAATGATAAACACTTTGTACCACACATGAACAATAAGTCATACGAAATTTTTTATGCTCTCAAAATAAGACCACAGTTCAAATCTTTTACACAATTTCACATGATTCATATTTTGTGTGTAACCGCGCTTAGTATTTCTGTTTCAGGTTGCGGTTTTATTTACCACAATAGATTTCGCAAAACTTTGAATACATCTTGGTGGCATATCATAACAAAGCTGTTATCGCGCACGATCGATAAATGTTGATCCTAGACCAACACTAGGAAGTGATTGATCTTATTTGCAGGATTCAGCAGATACACTGCTATATTATCATCTCGGAAGAAGAGTTGCATTGCCTAAGCTTTCATCCCGCGCTCGCTGTTCACCGTTCTACGTTGGGCAACCATACTAACATAATACATATAACCTTTGTCTATCGCCTCACACCATCGCAAGTTAGTAGCGACTGTTATCGAACCTTGCACCGGTGGGATCTTCACGCTTTCCACTGCGCCTATGTTTGTTGGGTAACAATATCTTTAACTCACCTGAAGACCGTGTTAGATTCCTTTTTGATACGAATAAATGATTATAAAGAGTGTTACACAATTTCTTCTTATTCATATACACAGACTTGCGCTTTAAAAATAAATATTCACCTATTAGAGACGGAGCGCTTTTTTTAGATTCTAGGAGCCTATGTTGATGATGAAAGCACTTCAACTAAAAAATCAAATATTTATGTGAAGAAGTGGCGAAATTTTTGACAATCGGGCCGGTTTAAGATTTTATTCAGGCTACGAGGGGGGGTCCAAAAGGTCGTGGAATGAAAGGGTTTTAAATAAAATAAAACAACAAATCTATTTTTCCTTTTCAATGTAATCTCCCTTAAGCCGAATACACTTATTAGATCTATAAATTAATTTTTCTATACCTTCATAAAAATAATTTTTATCATTGGCTTCAAAATGGGCCAAAATTGCCTCCTTTACCTCACTGTCATCGGAAAATTTCCTTCCCCTTAAGTCTTTTTTCAAATTTGGGAACAAATAAAAATCACTTGGGGCCAGATCTGGACTGTAGGGTGGGTGTACTAGTGATTCGAAGCCAAGTGTGTGCAGAGCAGCAATTGCAACTCTGCTCTTGTGAACTGGCGCGTTGTCTTGCAAGAGCAACACACCCTTGGTCAATTTTCCACGACGTTTTTCCTTGATGGCCTCTTTTAATTTTTCCAATATCGTTGCGTAGTATTCTCCGGTTATGGTCTTTCCCTTTTCTTTGTAGTCGATGAGTAATATCCCCTCACAATCCCAAAAAACAGTAGCCATCAACTTTCCAGCCGACTCTGACACCCTGAATTTCTTTGGCGGTGGAGTCCCCTTTTTACGCCATTGCATGGACTCTTGTTTGGACTCAGGTTCAAAGTGATGAACCCATGTTTCATCTCCGGTAACAATCCGCTCCAAAATCTGTGCAGGTTCGTCTCCACACAACTCCAAAAATTGTTTTGCTGCATCGACGCGCTGTTTTTTCTGAAGGGGCGTGAGCATTCTCGGTACCCATCTTGCGCTGACTTTTGTCATACCCAGGTGGTCATGTAGGATTCTCAAAATGGTGGTATCTGATACTCCAACTAATGCAGATAACTGTTTTTTCTTCAGACGGGTGTCCTCCAGTACAAATTTTTCCACTTTTTCAACGATGTCTGATGTGGTGGCCTCAACTGGCCTTCCTGAGCGGGGGTCATCTTCAATCGACTCCCGACCACGTTTAAAAAGACCATGCCACTTGTAAATCATTGATTTACCAGGGCACTGTTCCCCATAAACGGCTTCCATTTCATTAAAAATGGTCTGAGCGTTCTTTCCTTGCTTGGTAAGGAATTTTATCACAGACCGATGTTCAATTTTCTCCATAGTTACAGTTTTCTTCCGGATTGACTTGTTTAGCAGGCGAGTGTTCGTAAACGAATGATGCGTCAGAGCTGAAACTCAGTTTCTATACTACTGATGAGTCACTAATTAGTATGACATATTGAAACCGCCCCTATCCCCACTCCATCCCCTCCATTCCACGAACTTTTGGACCCCCCCTCGTACATCGAATGATTATGATTGTGATCAGTATTGTGATTTTCGAGTGGCGTGGGCTGGGATGACTTGAATTAGTGCTGGATGATTCTGTTTTTGTTTTGGTTTCTTGGATGGATTCTGTGTATGCCTGTTTGTGGATTGAGTGGAACGGAAATAGGTGATATGGTAGGGGCAATATATTATGTAATTCATGATGTCATTATGTGTTCGTTTGGGTGTTTTTGTATTCGGTATTTCTGTTGAAACGTTCCATCTCTAAGCGAAATGTTTATCATACGTCATACTAAGAAGAAATTCTTTTGTAGGTCGATATTATGTAGTTACTATTATTGCGCGGGGTGGATCTACATATCGCGGAAAATGTCTAAGAAATTCCTTTAACTTAAGAAAAACCTAATTACGACGGAGGAAATCCATTTCTTCATTCTTTGAATAATTGATGAAGTGAAGAAAAAAGATGGTACCTTTTAGAAAGAGTGGGTGTTATTTTGTATATAAAAATTTTCTCCCTCAAAAATTAATTAGGGCGGTATATTTTTTGTGTTGGTGTATCCTGTAAGTAAACTGTTAAATGTAAACTGTTTGATGCGTGTGTGTTGCCCATTCTCCTGTATGGGTGTGAGTCCTGGCACCTGACCAAAGCCCAGGCACAAAAAGTCTCAGCTTTTGAAATGAACTTGGCTGGGACATGTGTTAAGGATGCCAGTTGGCCGAGGAGAGCGCTGTTCTTCCTCCCATCAGGGTCCCGAAGATGAGGAAGACCCTCTCACACTGTGTTCCGCTCCTTCGAAGCAGAGGGATATGGACATGGTGTGGGAAGAGATCATAAAAATTTGCGCAAGATCGAGCGCAATGGAGAGCTCTTGTTGCCTCCCTAAGTGGGGTGTAAACGGGAGTGTTGTTGATGTTGTTGTATCCTGTAAGCGGTTATAAATGAATATCTCTATACATTTTGTAAATTCATGGTGATTAAACAACTTTTTTGCATTCTTAACTATCGTTGACGAAATGTTGAGTGGCACATTGTAATCATGAGCAAGACGAAATGCAAACAGAGCCCTTTACACTCTGTTTGCATTGAACTTTGAATATTCTTTTTCTGCACTATATTATTGTATAGTTGATGTCTTCTATTGTTTCTGGTTGTGCAGTGTTGTGCCTTATTGAATTTGTTATAAAATATTGTAAATCTTGACGTGTCCAAGTGCCTGCCCTGAGGCCTAAGGACGAAAATATACAAATACAAAATACAAATACAAATCTAAATCATATTATGCAGAGATGAATCTCAATATAAAAACTATAGGTAAATATTAATATTATGATTCGTCTTATTAATCGTCTATGAACATGGCAGATAGTTAGTAAGTAGTGGAATACATTTTTATGGTTCTTGTCTGTGCTTGGGGAGAATATATTATCTATCTAGGAATAAATCTTCCTATTAAAATAATTATTCCTATTCGCATTTTCTCATACTGTGATTGTCACATTTTACATATTATGATTCACCGGCTGAACAAATCCGATGTTTGCACGCAAGTTTGTTGCCGTATGCGTATTGGATTATATGTGGGGTTGCTGTTTGAGGCGCGGTGCTTTGCGGGGGACCTCGGAGTAGATGGTCGCGGTCTGTCGGTGGTAATTTGTTATACCATCCATAATTAGATACACCTACTTAGTTATTCGTAAAACAAGCCTGTCACGACCCCGGGGCCGTAAAAGAATGTTTGTCTAACAATTTCACGCAGCGATCATAAGAATGTTGCCCCACTAGAAGAGTATGATACAATGTATCTACTAACAGTATGACCAAATTGGATCCAACCAATGGAAAAAAAATCCAGAATACTTGATTTCTCACTTCGCAGCCGGGATGCTTTCTACGGACATGAATGACACTAAAGACTTTGTGTTGTTGTCACAAGATGCAAGAAGAACCTGCAATCTCTATGGAGATATCTAGAATGATGAACGCCGAAGTGTGCCAAAATTTAAGCAAAGGTGAGACATCTATGATATATTGGAGCCAAAAGAAAAAATATATAATTGCTGAAGTATAGTGGATAGGAAATGTCTTGTTTTATAACATGTTAAATAAGCATTTTACTCACACCGAGCGAAGAGGTGCATGGAATTCCAATCTTTGTGAACTACATAATATTCTCCTGTGCGTTGTCTCGACTATTATCATTTTTATAGCCATTTGTATCGTGCTCAATGGGCTCTATATACCACTAATGATATTTGACAGAACTCATTATTTGGTAGTCGTGAAAGTTTGTATATCTTCAGATCTAAAATCAGCGTAGAGGGTGGTTAGAAGAAAGAAGTAACTCACCTTCATTAAATATGAAAAGATCAATCACACCGAAATTGACATCTTGACGATGGAAGTCAGTGGTAGAATAAAAATGGACACTTTTGAATCGTGGATTCGATTTGATTGCCAAGAAGAAAAAAACTCGATTCATTATGAAGTTTTTTTTTTCTAAATTACCGGTCTTAGGAAGTTAGAAATATCAGATTCTGTCCGTGGCCTTAATCAGCAGATATTGGGTTCTTGAAGATATGACCTGATAAAGAAAGTAACAGATGGACCCGGTTGAGAGAGAGAAGACCAAGGGCGTTTGGTGCTTAGATTTCTGTCATGTTCTTAAGTCATAAGGAAATGAAGAAGGAGTAGCATATTTACACAGTTGAACATGATGCATCCTTCATTAACTGTGTCAAAATTTACATACTTAATGCATTGTGAGTAATTGGCCATGCAACTCTATGACATCGTTGCGGGGTAAAATGATCCATATATCTCCCACATGTCGTTTGTCTTATAAAAGACCTCAAACAATTTGATGAATGAGCAAATACGATTCCAACAATGTTGTATTTATTTGCTTTCTCATAGAAGCGTGATTCGATGATATATTTAAAACTGTATTTTCTCACCGAACTATTTTGCACCTTCTTGCGCAAACAAACTTACCCGTATGGACCAGCATGTGCTAATTTGTCCTAATAAAGACTTGTCATTGTTTTAAAGAACGATTCATCGCCTACCGCACAGTTAACTGCTACCTTAATAATTGTGTACCGTTTCTGTTAGTCGAAAAACAAAACGTCGAATACAGTTCGTTCGTTTAAGAGCCTCATTATCAAGTCTTATTTTTTGTTAAACTGTATTCTTGCAATTAAAAATTCGTTTAAATAGTCTATTGAAATTTTTTTTTTCATTTTTTTTTACCCATCACGCCGTTTCCCGAAGATGGTAGGCAGAGAGTACGGATTTCCATTATGTCCTATCCAAACAAACCTCTTTCGCTTCTTCCAAATGCATAACATTCTAAGACTGGAAAAGATATTATAAATTTGAAAAATGGGTGCTCGCAGACGAGGCCGACCTCAAATGACATGGTCCGACCATATCGGTGCCGTCTTAGAGGAGGGTCAAGTCAGGAGCAAAAGGAATAGAAGAGCATGTATGCGGAATGTTATGCGTTTGAAGGAAGCGCAAGAGGTTTGTTCGGGAAACGGCGTGATGGGTAAAAAAATGAATGTAATATTATTTTTATCACAGATTTTTTCAATATTGTTTTTTCTTTTATCTAGATTAAATTCAGTGGCTTCACTGAAAACAAATTTTTCTTTCCATTCCCCTCTTTTTGTCTGACGTTCTCTTCAATTCGGCATATTATATTACGTAGATTGTAAATGATGTTCTGGTACACATGACCCTGGATTTTTTCATTTCTGGAAATTCGAGATAGTCTGCCTTCAGCCTAAATGTTTTAAGACACTTTAAGCAATTAAATTTGATCAGCAACTGTTGGCAGTAGATGGCACCAGTATACAACTTCATCCGTATTATACTCGTTCTATTTGTTTATTGATTTACTCCAAAAAGTTTAATAAACTTCACATTTACTAAACTTCTCACTTTGATAGAATGTTATATCGATTTTAAGGCTGATTAAGAGGACTAGGGTTTGATTTACGATAGGGTCGGATTTCTGTAAGTTTTTTTGACCTGAAATTTCTATCCGAAGTGGCTTGTCTCTGGTTGGTCGTAATCGGTTGACTAGAAAAAAAAAATACACAGATAATAACAAGTTCCGACGGCTATAAATACTGACACGTTTTTTGGAAAATATATTTTTTAAAGTTTTATTTCCATCTTCATAATGAACTCCTTCAGCTCCGTTGTTTGGAGCACTGGATATTCTATGTTTTTGTTTCGTGATTTGTTTTGTATGTGTTGTTCAGTGTTCTGTTGGTATCTATAGTAAATAAATAAATAAATACCTTTTTTAAATTAGCATCTTATATTTCATACATTTGTTTACACTTGGAGAAACCATATTCACGATTCTTGCCGATGGTTTTAAAGCTTTGAGATTGCCAGTATTTACTAATAAGCTAAAAAATAATTCTCTAAAGTGTTGATAAAATTTATGACACGCCAAATAAATAATTGTTAGTAAATAAATAATGGACTTCCATAATAATATGCAATGCAAATGCCCACGTCTCTCGCATATCACAATGACTTGTTAATTAAACACTTGATTTTTCTTCATTACTCAATTGACATGCGCATTAATCAAGTGTTCGTCATGATTTCGGCTCACGCGCATGTGTCGATTTTCACGTTATGTTTAATAACAAGTTTAGTAACTTGACTTCCAAGTACGGGTGTTTCTCTTTCAAACCGGTGTATTTTGTTTTCAATTATTGTACAATGATTTTTTTTACAGTTTCATACTCCTTCTTTATCTGTTCCTTCAGTTTTAACTACTGGGGCTAATTATTATTAAGGATTGATGTCAGTTTTGAACACGTAAAGCCTCCGAACCGTACTGTACTTCCCTTCCTGTACCGCTTTGTACTAACCTTCTGGTCAATAACCCCACATATGATTACCTCATTATTTTCATTGAAAAAGAGGTTTCACTTCTGTGCACACATGATGAACGTATCCCAAAAAGTATCTTTCTAGATGGTCAGAGGAGTAGAGGCAGACTAAAACTGAGATGACTGGATGACACGGAAGGCGACATCAGAGTGATCGGAATGACTAATTGGGGGAGAGTGGCATAGAACAGAGAGGAATGGAAAAGATTTCTTGAGGAGGCCAAAGCTCGTAACGGGCTGTAGTGCCACTGATGATGAGGCTTGTGTTGAGAAATGGAAAATGGTCAGCTCAGGGCTTAAATCCCTATCTTAAAAATACGAAGGTTGACGACGGAACTGCTATAATACCTACTTACTACAATATTTTGGGGATGATTAATTATTCAAGGTCTCTATTAATGTGTGATCAGATTTCTTTTCTTTTCACACAGTCACAATGAAAAGAAAACTTTTATATACACTTAAAGATTCTTTACGACTCGTACTACGGGTACTGGTCCATGTAGTCGAAACACACCCGTTACCTGTAAAATATGCACATCACTTATTGATTTATCGGATGCTTCTTCATACTGCTGAACCCAACACTTGCCTGCTCACTAGATAACACTTCTGAATTATTAAGCATTCCAACTTGCAGAGAAGTTTATAGTATTCAATAGACGTTAACTCGTTCGGTAGGTACCTCTAAAATCGGGAAACAAAATCCTTTCCACTTCTCGAAATTCGTCAATTCATTTTCTCTATAGGGTTTGTGGCATAGAGACGTACTTACTAAGAACCCATTTATCTTCGGCTGGTGTATTGTAATTCATAGTTTAATCAATCAACAGATGTCGTTGATTACACTATAAACTTTGTTAAAAAATTATTCGAAGTTAATATACTTAGACATAATAGGTATTAGAACGAAGATTTCTTAGAAAACTTCTAAAAATATATGAAAAAGTGCGTTTTAAATAATCATAAGATGACCCGCTGTACCGGAGAAGGCCCCGTCAAAATTTTAGAGAATTCCGGTTCAGTCTCGAAATTTTCCACAGATATCTTAAAACTCATCATAAAAAAACACAATAATTAATAGTCTTTAGTTAGCTCGGAAAGCTGAACCCAGAAAACTGCACAATGAACCGGTTGGAAGCATTCGAGATGTGGCTCCACAGAGGAATACTTCGTATACCGTGGACAGATGTAGTTATGATAGTAATTCAGAGGTAGGTAATGAGGAGAGCTGAATGCCACAGAGAGTTGTTAAAAAATAAAGTCCGCAAAGTTACATATCTGGGGAATATTATACGTGGGGAGAAATATGAAATCTTCTAACTTATTTTGATGGACAAGATAAATTTATACCGCGTGGGCCTGGTAGAAGGAAGATCTCTTGGTTGCGTAATGTGCGAGATTGGACCGGAATAGGGCGAGTGCAGGAGCTGTTCCGGGTAGCAAGATATATAGAGTCCTTTAAAGAAGTTTAGTGATTGCCGACATCGGCGAGATCTGATAGGACACAAGAAGAAGAAGAAGTAAGAATAATTTTCAAGTTAGTCAACTTATTTTTCTCTCATCTTATATTGTAGATTTTGCGTTTATATTGTTATAGTTCTTTATCAAGAAGTGATGAATGAGTTAGCAACAAGCAAATATGACGAACAATACTAGTATTATGACATTTAGACATCATTAAATTTGCTTTTACGTTTGTTATTACCTACTTTTTTTTTAATTTTCTTCAATTCCACTAAAATTACCTACTTGACATTTCCCGAAAAATTCATAAATTTAGTTGAGGTTAAATTTTAGCGGAGTTCATTCAGAATCCACTAAATTTTATGTTACTCTAAAATGGAAGACAATTTTCGTCACTTGAAGAAGGATAACCGCTCCTAAATTTTTTAATTTGTGATTATAAACATTCGAGTATCTCCTCTGGTTTAATTTAATTTTCTTATTTTTTTTTTAACAAACACGTGTGATAATTATTATTGGGAGTTTAATTTAGTGTGATTGTAAAATTTTACGATACACAAAAAAAATACCCAGTCAACGTTCGACGAGACAGAAATATGATTCTCGACTTCGTGTGGTTTTGGTATCCAGATAAAATAAATTAGATAAATTGTTAAATTATACACACAACATTATTTGTTTCATTAATTATATTACGCCTATGTATGTGTGCGTTTATTTATTTATTTTGATAACCCTCTCTTGAATAATTATCATCTTCAAAATGTCAGCTAGGTGCGAAAACTCTTTTTGTGTCCACTAAAATAGAGGGACTATAAATGTATAATAATTAAGACCTCATTCATTGACCTCTCTTAAACTAGGTAAAAATACATAGGTGTATAGGATTCAAACGAATTTCGATAACGTCGATTTATGTTTATGTCAACGTGAGATTGACGAAAGCGTTAGAGAAAATTTAAATTAAAAAAAAATGCCAGTGAAAGTGCACTGAATGAATACAAATACACTTTCAACATCTTTCACATAAAAAACAAAGCTTATACCTACTATAAGAAGAGGGTTTGATGGTTGGTCATCGTTTTGTGAATTCATGTTCTATAGTACGAAAGTCGACTAAGCTACCAACCATCGTCTACCCTCAGTGTGGAGCATGCATGTGGACCTAAGTATTGAGAGAGACATTTGTGACCTGTGTGTTTTGGGTTGATTGGTGTCAATTGAAACTGTATCTAAGTATGTATAAGAACAAAAAAGCTGGAGGTCGTCCTGAAACGCAGATTGCCGTGTACTTGTTTAGGTATGTCCCGAGAGTGTGAAGTATTAGGTCTTCTAGGCAGCAATTTTCCCCAATCAATGATCACGTCAGGGGGTGGTCGTCGTCTTGCAGCTCACCACACTCACATTCAGTGCAGAGAGATACCCTATGTAGGTTCCTCCTACATCTGGGGACACCAATCCTGAGTCTATTGAGGGTAGTCCACAGAGCGTACGGCAAGTGATGTTTGTATTAATGCCCTCACGTGGAATCATCCACGGCATCGCTCCCAAGTCTGCTTGCCTTAGTTTCTCTCTGCGTTGATGTGAGAACGATAGATGTGGTTTTCATAAAGCTATTTCTGGACTTTGGAAGGTGCGAAGCCACTGCTTGGTTGTAGAATAAAATGTGTCTGGGGTCATTTGTCTGATTAAATCTCTCTGAATCTGCAGCTGACCCTCTTGTAACCTAGTTATATACTTTAAAATAGCATTTCAGTCTTTTGACTAAGGTAAAATTAAGTTATAACAAATATTTCACTAAAAATCCTTTTTGTTTGACGTTTTATTTGGATGGATTGGTTCGCCATGCATAGTCCCTACATACGATCGCACGCCCGCTATAGTTAGGATAAATTGGTTATTGTTTCATACTTAAGTTTGAAAGAAGGTGTTTAAGGTCTCCCCGGGGCGCCTGGGATCTTTGATAACATCATCAATTTCGTGAAGCCCGCTTGGTGAGCCTTGTCTTCGATAAGTAGATCTTTCTTTTAACTAAAATCAGCCCCGTTAAAAGATTATTTCGTTAACGACTCTACATGCATCGTAACAAAGCGTGATTCTTACTGTGGCCTTTATTTTGTACGATAGTAATACTAGCTGCAATCCGACGCGATGCTCCCACAGAAGCAATAAACTCATTACACTTACATATAATTATTGGAATTTACTGCCCCACTAGACAAAGTCTGTTCTGGGGCAATACTACTTCAAATCAAAACATGTAACCAACCAATCATCCAACAAAAAAAGCATAATAGTTTGCCCTAGCACAAGCTTAGAGCCTATTTGGGCAACATTTTTAATCCTTTTGTTTTTCAAATGTTTTGTAATAATTGAATTGAATAATAAATAAATAAATAATACCTAGAGTGAAGAAAAAAAATAATAGTAATAAATAAAAGTAAAAATAATAATGTCTTTACTAAATAACAAAACGTGAATTATAATATGTATTTACAGGAAATTTTTACGTACGAGCCCCACAACAGAGATGAAAAACGATAAAAAAAAACTCCGGGACAAGGGTAGCAATTCTGTTCTGTAATTTTGAGGATTTTGTGCTATGGAGTAGTACCTAAAAAGATCCGAACGAAGAGAGGGTTCAGTCCTTATAGAAAATGATACGTGCTATTGAAAAGTTCAATCGCAAATCTGATGTGCAGAGCGGCAAAACAGTACTGGCTTAACCTACCAGGACACAAGCAAACAAAATTACTGCTTGCAGGCTTCATTACCTAGATATCAAAAAGATCCTTGCTTTAAACAGTGAAAATATTAAATTACTCATCAGAACACTGTCTGGAATTGTAGATTGAATAAACACCTAAGCTCAATGAATTAAGCGGGCTTGAATCCACGCTGATTCTGCCTATATTATTACGAAACTAGTAAGTACATCTACTAAAAGTTTCCATGAACCACTGATGCAGATCAATGCCAAAATATATCCCTAATCAAATTAAATCAGAACCATACCCACTGAAGTTGCTTAAGAGGAACGGGTGACGATGTGAGAGGGTCTTCCTAGAAATAAAAAGCCTATACAAATGGATTGTGTAATAGAAATAATTATTTACGATATTGTTCAGTAAAACAAACGAATTTTCAGTTTTATATATTAGTGTAGTATGAATATGAACAACATACATGATGCTACTCCAGTACCCGTCAAGATTTTTCTGACTGTGAGCTCATTCCTTACGGTACGCAGGCGTTCGAATATCATCCGTCACTTTTTCAATACAGTCTTGTTATTTTATCGACATTTGGTTCGCTCCCGACCTCTTATGTTGGGGAACATTTCTTTACACCGTACTTGATCGTTGAAGTAAACTGCAAATATTTTTTTTTTAAAACGGAATAACGTCTTTTGGGCTTTGTGAGTTACTTTTATCCTTTTTAATGCTAAAAGACTGATCGGCCGTACGTTTGAAGATCCTGTTGTCCAAGCAGATATGAAACATTGGCTATTCGCAGTCATCGACGATAACAACAAACCAACACTCCAGGTCAACTACAAGGGAAAAGATAAGAGCTTCTTCCCGGAGGAGATTAGTTCCATGGTACTGACCAAAATGAAGGAGACTGCGGAAGCTTATAATAATAATAATATAACACTTTTCTATACAAAGGTGTCAGTATAGCCGGTGAAACTTATTGCCTGAGGCAATTTTTTTCAGTCAACCGGTCCCGTCCAATCTGAGACAGGCCAACCCCGGGTAGAAATTTCAAGTGAAAAACACTTAGAAAAACTCTGACCCGACCGGGAATTGAACTCGGGACCTCAGATCTGAAATCCACGCTAGTACAACTAGGCTACCGAGGTCGGTTACTTAGGAAAGGCTGTTCAAAATGCCGTCGATTCTCAAAGACAGTCCACCAAGGATGTTGGAACCATTTCAGGCCTCAACGTCCTCCGTATCATTAATGAACCAACCGCTGCTGCTATCGCCTATGGTCTTGACAAGAAGGATGTATGTGAACGCAATGTCATTATTTTCGATCTGGGTGGTGGTACCTTCGATGTGTCCATCCTTACAATAATTGAGGATGGTATCTTTGAAGTAAAATCTACCGCTGGTGACACTAATTTGGGAGGTGAAGATTTCGACCATATAATGGTCTTCTATCCTGTGCAATCTCACAGTTTTTATTTCCTTTTTATCTCGCTTGTTTTATACTTGTTCTTCCTCGTGTGCCTCTCCTAACGGAGGTTGGCTACCAGCACTTTGAACTCCTCACGGTCTTGAGTCAGCCTTATCAACATCTTTGTCATATTTTAGAGTCATGATTTTGGTCATTTACTTATTAAGATCAACTTGTCATTTCTGTTTTCCGGAGAATCGTTTCTTTTTGTATGGTAATATTAATTGTTTTATTGATGAGCTTTGATTCGTTTTTAAAGTTCATACAACATAATAATTTCTATTTGCATTGTATAAATCAACAAATAATTAAACTTTTCATAAGAGAACCTTCTTGTAAATCTACCGGCATGTTTTATAAATAAATAAATATAGGTAGGTAGTGAGTGAGCGCCAAATGAGTGGTTATTATCTGCAGTGTAATTATGTTTGTCAAGATTATTTTTATTCACTTTACTCTGTGTGTTTCACAATCAAGTAGGTGCAGCAAAAGTATGGACTCTTTTCATACAAGCCTCGCTCCATTATTATTGTAATAAAAAACTAGGAGCTATGTACGATGCACGCGTTCAACTTTATCACACAATATTACCTATATCTAAATAAGAGAAGTATTATATAAGATAATTAATTGACCAAATACATGGTTCGTAATATGGAGTATTTAATGAGCAATAAAAATAATAGTCGAATTGAAAAAAAACATGCATTGTACGATGTAGGTAGGTAGGTAGGTACCTAATCTTTAATTGCACGATGCCCTATAGTAGAATGGTTGAAGCGCTCTCGTGTAACATGACGATAAAGGATATTCAAAGAATGAAGAAGAAGAAATATACATATTTCGGAGCTTAGATTTCTTCTGTTAAACGATAGGATAGCTAATGTCAAAATGGAGAAGAAAAAGTCAAAAACTATATATAAACGATTTTACATTTGAGCAATCGAGAAAGCAATATTTAAAGGGCATACAGACAAAGTGACGATAACACAAAAAAAATTCTTATACTTAGACATATTGTCTGTTCTTCTTTCCAGTCCACTTCATCCACTGCTGAACAAGGACCTCTCCCGAAACCTACTTCTATTGTGTTTGTCTCTTACAATAAACTCATTAATTTTTACATTAGTTGAAGATGTTGAAAGTGAATTTTCGTTCACTTTGGCCGAGATTCATTAAAAAATTTACAGTTAGGTACCTGTGTAAGGTAGTAAAAGTAGGGTCCCGAAGACGAGGAATATCCCCTTCCTCTTACAACGTAGAACTGAGGAGTTTAGATAAGATGTGCGAGGAGGTTATGAAACCGCCCAAGATCGAAAGCGCTGGAGGGCTCTTGTTGCCTCCTATACCCCTAAGAGGTGTCAAAAAGAGAGTAGTTAGTTAGTTACTTACCTATATATAAGATGCAAGCCAATCACTTTGTATGAATGCTTAGCTAATATTTTGATATTTGTATAACAGTTTGATGTTTTTTTGTACAAAGAACTGCGGATGCTGGTTAAGATGTTGCCAAGGTATTATTTGGAGAGGTTCTGTACACAAGATACGGGTCTTATAATTAGTTCTCCTAGATTTTTTTATATATTTTTCTCACATTATAATTATTATAATGAATATAATATTAGGTAGTGCGATGGACTCACGGTACGCCATGCCATTACGAAAGGCGTAGATTGTTTGAATATTAACAAGCGCATTACTATATAACCCGGCATTATGGACGAATCGAACACACGGCGCGGCGGTACCATCTGTAGGTGAGAACGTGAAAGTGTTATCCACACATATAATTGGCGAAAATGTTAGCCCAAATATATACCTACACCTTTTGATCGCATTTATTGGGCGGCAATTGAGATTTTATTGAACCTTGTTATGGCTCTTACGTAATATATATATTACAGCGTTGAACTAGATCAGATATGTAGTCGATCGCTCATGGTGCTTCAGTTGATCGTATTGCGCACATATATATCAGTCAATTGATTTAAGGGTTGCCCCAAAAAATATTGTTTCAAGTTACGCTGTTTGAAAAGTGTCCTTCGAGCGAGGCTAGCCTAAATCCAACAATATTACTTGTAAAAATATAACCTTAAAACAAATAATGCATGAATATGATTGCTTTTAATCATCGCTGATCTTTGAAATTCGAATTGTAGTAATGTAGGATGCAAATTATTCAATACGAATGTATCCGAACCAACAACTTAAAACAAGACGGGCGACGGTGGGTGAAATATAAAATGGAAAACTTTCTTCCATTAAAATAAAATTATTGGATTTAATCAAAAAAGGGAATTATTCTCTTAATTCCTAAGCACACACTCTTTGATAAAATTCTATAGGACCATTGTTAGCAAAATATACTTTATTCTTACTTTTTCTTTTGACCCCCAAACTATGGCTTATTGTTAACTTGCCTATGTACAAACCTCCCTTTCACCCCACTCAGGGGCATAGGGAAGCAGCAAGAGCTATCCATTTGGCTCGATCTTTCGCAATGTTTATGACCTTCTCCCAAACCATGTCCAAATCCCTCAGCTCTGCTTGGAAGGAGCGGAACAAGGTGTGAATGGTTCTTTGGCGTCTTTGGGACCTTGATGGGAGGAAGAACAGCGCTCTCCTTGGCCAACTGTCATTCGGCATTCTTAAGATAATATGTCCCAGCCAAGTCCATTTTGTGTGCTAAAAGTCATTCCATAATTTTCTAGAAGAACTTCTTACGATGTGTTTTTTTTTAATACTCCACAGTTTGTCCTATTCTGGAATGAAATTATGATTTGATATTGCTTTCTACTTCGTAAATAACAAAATGAATTAGGAAATGATGGAAAAACTATAATATCCCCAACACAACCTATATAAGAAGGCCTAAGCGCTGAAGTACATACAAATATAGGCATGTGAATACTGAGCCTTAAAATGTAACATCTCAGTCCCAGCGCTAAGGCCTTCTTATATATGTGGTGTTGTAATATCCCTAAAACATTTAATGAAACTGAATAAGAAATGAACGTAAACAGTGTCTTGAGAACGATTAACACATAATAATCTCTACATTAAAAGAAATTGGTTTTTAAAAAATATCATTTCTATTTAAATGAGAAATGGTTTTTAATAAGCACTTGGTTTAAAATAAAACATTTTTAGTGCTGCAAAAAGAAATTGAAATTTCGATTTTAATATTTTGTGGACACCATTTTTTTTCTCCGTATTCCTACATCATGAAATGCATTCGATATTTTTAAACTTCTGCATGTCGTCCATTAAAAGAAATGTGATCATTATAATATATTATTATTATATATTATTATGATATGTAACTGCAGTTTAATAATGCATATAATATATGAAACATAAAATAATATATATTTCTGCATGGGCACATTCTCTCTTGTATATTTTTTGCACGGTTGATATCTTGATCTGAATTTAATTTTGAACATGCGCCCATGTTTTGGAGGTTCCGCGAATTGAACGGGCAGGGACGCGCGCTTTTAGTATCATTTTTATTTTCAACTCTTTAACAACCTAATGTTTGCTTTTTTTTTTTTAAATATTCTTTATCAAATAAAACTGAATCTCCGTCGCTTCGTTTATCAAAAGGGTCTTAAATAATTTACGGACGATTTGTCGTTTTCCAAAGCCCACGTTTTCGCTCGAGCGATCGCGTTCGGGAACCCTGCTCTCCATCGGAATTCAATTAAATTTTGATCGGTTGAATTTCAATATCGTAATACTGTTAGTAGATGTTGCATCTTATTAAATCTGTATCTAGGCGGTGTATCAAGATTTTATTAAAATCCTTTGTTTGCAGAATAAGAAGGTTTGCAAATGAGCTCCCTGGAGGGACGAAGCGTCAGTCTGCCAAGAAAGTTGGTGGTGTGGGCGAACATAATTAAGTTTAATCCTTCCAGAACTCGCGCATTGGACGAGCATGTACGATTAACGTCTGCACCGATATTTCAACTGGTCGGTGTGCGACTTCCCTCCCGATTGTCATCAATAAGTGTTTTATTAGTGGTACTATCTCGTCACGCGACGTTAACAGGTGAAATGCATTATTGTTTGTGTCAATGGAGCGAAAGACTTCAACACCCTTTTATCGGGAAACGATTTTTTTTTTGTTGATTTTCAAAACCTCAGTAGCCCGACGGATCAAATGGCACAGGGTTCATGAATGATCGCCGATAAAGATATCTGCCTACTAATTGGTTCGAAGAGTTTCTTTAAATGTTATTGTCGTATCGATTAAAGACTTGTTGTTGATGTATTCAGCTTTTCGAGATTCAACGTTTATTCTTCGATCGGTTATAGTATAGATGTATTTGATTAGATTTTTTTCTTAAAGTTCATAAAAGTTTTTGACAAGACTTTTTTCCTTTTCCCTTTCTTTGATTATTAAACCTCATAGATGTCCAAAACTTTTTTTACAAGAAATTCTAAGGCTCAAATGTTCTAAAACTTCCCCTTTGGCTTCGATCTTATGTGTGGCAGTCGTTCTCTAATACATTTTATGTTATTTTGGTTTCTGACGATCATTTCATTTTAAAGTCCTGATTTAAGGTCTTCTTTGATGCTCACAATACTCCTTTGTTTCAGAATTTCTCTTCCAGGTTTTTAAAATCGTTTTATTTGCACCTTGCAAGGTCTCTTGATAGTGTTTGACAGACCTTTCATATCCGTAAAAATCTCCATGCAACATTGTGATGAATCTCCTTTGGCCACGAATTAAAAAATAACGATGTGCGTTTGTCAGTTGTTGGAATGTAAATAAGTGACTTTTTCCTACGGCTGTTGGTAAAAGCAACGGTTCTTTCGTGCATTTCAAATTGAATCCGAGTTAACTGAAGTACGCGGTCGCAGTTTGCAAGTAATTGTATGGCGTACCTAGATATGTCATAAACAAATCAGACGATGTCTTGGGAGTGGACGCGACATGCTTGTCCGAGATATTCAATTAAAATTTGTCACACATACCTATGGAAATAGCCGTACCCCATATAGGCGATGTGACGACAAGTACCAGCTTGAGATATGCGAGTTAACAAGCGGAGCAGTAGAGTTATGGTTTTGCATACGGAAGACACCGGTTGAATTCCCTCCATCCTCAGTTGGTGGTTGTTGAGCGTTAAGTGGATTTGCCGTGCGTTGACAAAAACAAAGGGAATCTGAATATTTTACATTCGGATGAGAGATGCGCATCGCAGCGTGTTCTCATCTACATACTCGAGTATCGTCTCCCTCGGCACGCATAAAATTTGTTTGCCTTCAAGTTTCGGGACATGTTGCTGTCTCCTACATTGTTAGCAAATAGAGTTGAATCTCGATAAAATAATTAGACTTTTGCTATGAGAACCGCTCGAGGCTAGCGATCCGTGCAAAGTTTCTGTAATAAACATTAAATTTATAGAACATTAGTTGCAACATTGAATGCAACAATATGCGAAATAAATCATAGGGGTATCCATCGAGTGAGGCAGTAGACACGAATATCAAATAAACAACGGCGCAGGATACTCTGCGCAGGACAACAACGGCAATAATAATAAAATAAAAGACAGCAATAAAATATTTTATCTTTCAATAGCGAAACATTGTCGGCGATCAGTCCCTTGAGGCATGCGCGCGCGCATCTATTCGCATTCATGTTACTGCGTCGCAGGATCTGTTCAAGGACCTCTTGCTATGCTGATTTATCCGCGACAGATCTTCGCATGACTTTGATATGAAACTGTTGGGAAACCGAACATAAGCATTCACTCCATCACTCCGTAGGTGTCCTCATGATAAGCTGCAGCTATTGTGCCTATTATTTCATTAAAAACACGTTCCTGTGCCTCGGATCAATCCACCTTCTAATGTTTACTCGTTACCTTTACATCCGTCGATTCATTGTTTGGATGCGTCTTCAACATCCTTCGATCATTATTATTGGTAAGCCAGGATATTGCCTCTGTCAAGTTACCTTATTCAATGAATGCGATTAATAATTTGAGGAGTTTTGGTAACATGACGCTATTTTCGGTTATTGTTAAAATATAAATTTAGGAAAACAAATATCATAAACATAATGTAAATTATCACATAGAATTCGTGTGAATATTCATGTTAAAATATTTTATATATTATTAATAGGGGTTGTTTCTCCAGTTGGGAGAGTAAGATATACTTATTTTTGACGCGGAAGCGGGTGATAAAGTCTGTCAAATGGTGACGGGATATCATTTTCTTCTTAATATTTTTGCGACCACTATGACAATCTTATTTCATTCACGAAAAAAAAGTTTAGAACAAGTAAAATATTTTAGAATATATCTTTTTCGTGAATAACAAATCTGCTGGTTTTATTGTAGTAGATCCATAAACAATAATTTCATATTAATAAAATTTTCATGAACTAACGACGGAAAAGTTTATGTATACTCAAATTATATAAAACACAAGGTTCGTATGCTGCAAAGTTGAGGATCGACTTCGTGTTAGTCTGTGGTAACATTGGTCCCGCTGTGAGTTTAATTTCTATGTTTCATGTTTTAGTCGATGTCGATGGGATGATATGCATTTGAATAAAACTTAACCGTCCATTCCACAATCTGCAATACAAATCGAATGTATTTATTATTTTTCTTTTGAAACGCCACAATGTTTGTTGCATTATCAAATTTAAATCGATATTTTTGTAAACAGAAAAGTTTTCCAGATGACTGATTGTGATAACTCACGGTTTTTGTTTCGATTCCCCGTCATGTTAGAATTTTTCTAATGTTTATGTATCTTCGAGATTCTATCAGCCGATTGTTCATTGAGTCATTTTACATCAATATATTCACATACTTTAGCGTATCTCTTATTCTTATTTAGTCTTTTTGTGGGGTCTTCTACGAGTACCCTTGCGGTGGTTGTAAACGACTGAAAGACATCATTTACTATATGTCCGCCATATTAATCTTTCAAAATGTTCTTTTCTTACTTAATCCACGTTGACTCTCAATGTGGAGCATGGTGTGTATGCAACGATATTTCTTCAAGGCTCTTTATCTTGCGCCAGTTGAATTGCTTCATCCCAGCTTAGTCCAGCATTTTGCAAGTTCGCAGAGAATTCCCGCTGGGTCGTTCCATTTAAAAAGCCTGTCCTGCTTTCTTGTATATTCAAGACTCTCAGGTTAAATGCGGAGCACTCGACCAAGTCAGCCCAATCTTCGGTTCTGGGTGATTGAAATGATTGGCAAGGACAGTTTTATTTGTTGCATTATCATATAGCCTAATTTCCAACATCTGTCGCAAAAATCTATTCTCAACTATTCGATGTTTCCTCTGATGAGCCTTTGTCAGGTGTCAGAACTCTCTTTACCATGTGTTTATTGTCTGGACATGAATCAGTTCTGTTCCTTCTTTGCTGTTTGCTTCGTAAACTGATACCATCAGGCGTACATCTTTCGGATTACTGTATCCCTAACTCGGTCTCATAGAAAAAATGATATGTTTTAATTAATCGCGAGGATAGGTGCTGATGTAAAATGAATAATAGTTGGTACAATCCACTGTGAGACTGGAACATAATAAATATTGTTAAATTAGCATTTCTCATCTAATAGTAATAATATGTCGCGCATGTGTGACCGATTAATCATGTTTTTTATTGGACTGTTTTTTGTTGCGGGTTATCTTGCAGCGGAGAATCAATCTGGTAGCAGATACCAGCTGGGCCAGTGGCCGACTCCATCTATCTTGCGGGCATTCCTATGTAAACCCGATGTCGCGCACCATTACACTCCGGCCGTGTCTCACTTGATTGAATTTCATCTAATTCTGTTTTAACTATATCTTATTATTGATAGCTATGTACCTACATCAAAATCAATAATACGTTTTTCCGCTCGGTTTAGCAATGAATCTATATCGAGTTTGTTATATGTTTTAATCAGAAGTGTCTTCCTTACTGCTGAACAAAAAGTTAACATTTCGGGGCTGAAAATTATGAGAATTTATCGACATTACAGTGATACTCTTGACAGACGAGGGCGTTCGTCACGGCCCATGGGCTTAAATAATCCACCAATGCTGGTAAACCGAATCTTATGGAGTGGTTTCCAAGGCAGGCCAATTTCTAGGAGTTGTGGGTAGGTATTTGGGATCAAATAATCCAATGTAGTGATACAACATGTTCTTCCCATTAAATGTAAAACCGAAAATGTCTAAAATCATGACAGTTATAGATTTGTCCTTATTGATAAATAACTTCTTCTTCGCTTTCCACCTTTTTCTGATAAAAATTCACAGGCTACACCAAGGAAAAATTGGTGTACATATCTAAAATGGGGGTTCTCAGATGTATAAAATTCGACAGACTTCGAGATGGAATATGAAATACAGAAAATGCAAAATTGATGACATACGTAGAAGGTTCTGGAGGGACCACGTGGATATAATGAGCAACGATTTTGTCTTCAGCAGCCAACGAATTTCCATCAGGCAGAATATCACCCGTTTTTTTTCGAGTCTCAATTCGTATATTGGTCTGTTCCGAGTAGTCTCCACGCCTCCCAGCCAGCTAGCGTCTGCATACGGGCTACAGTGTGCATGAATCCATCACCCGTTCTGTATACTGCAGATGTTTCTGAGGCAACCTGTGCAATTGCCTCCCTCAATAGTTCCTTCGACGATTATGCATCGGCTTCCTAAAATACAGAACAGTTGGGACACAAACCAGAGACTATGTGAGTTGAGAGGGAACGGATCGCAAGATATTTCAAAAGGTACGAATTTTATGAACAGCCATCTGATTCGACAGCCATCCTACATACAGCTGATATTTGTGAAAGGATTCCAAGAACCAAAGAGATACCAGTCAATAAAAATAATATTTTTTATAATCATCTGCAGGAGATGCATAGTTTTAAAACTCTCATATGTTAATTTTTATCGATCATCTCCGTTGCATGTGAGCAGATCACACTTTGCCTCGGGCGCCGTCCACTACGCTACTGTTGCTAATTTCGAGTAATATAAAACCCAATAAATTGAAATCAAGCCGACCCCTGATCGTAGGACGAGCGCGCACGCACGCAAATATTCGTCAGCTCCGCGAGTAAATGCGAGTCATATTATCAGGTAGCGAATGCTGTCTGATAGCGTCCGTATCAGTACCATACTTAAAAAAAACACTAAGGTTTCCTTATATACAACAGGGTTTGTTTCAACTGATACTCTCTACTTTTTTCCACCAACTAAACAAATGCTATATAATAAAATTCTTACAAAACAGGATACAAAAAGTTAACACTCAGTCTATTATACTAGGTTATATTCTCTTCCCTGTCCGGGGTGCTAATTCCCTTTAGTTCACATATCCCGCTCTGTATTCCCCACGTCGCGTCGCTTTCATTCCCGGAGCGAGTGAATATGTATGTTTGTTATGTAACTGTTTGTTATTGTCGCTTCTTCTTCGGGTATCTCTCTACATACAGACCGCGGTAGTGCGCGAGCACGCCGAGGATGTACCGGCAAGGTACCGGCACTATTGTAGGTATCGCCACTAGAAAGATGCTCTTTCTCTCTCTCTCTTAATCCTCGCTCCCTACATATTATTGACATGATCTATCTCGTTTAGACTCGCTGTGTATTAAAATTTTCCTCTCCCTGTTCCCTATAGACCTGGGATCGGCAACATTTTATTTTGAAAGGCCATAGACATTGCGAGCCAAATACTGAATTGGATAGTATGAACGTGTTTACCTATATATTTTGAGTTTGATTGTTTGTTCTTCTTACACCTACTGTTGGATGATGTAATAACTTCCCTTTCATGTTATTTTAGACATTTCTGAACTAAACGTGGCGTTACAACACCGCCAGTATTGCCAAGGGGCTTAGCAAGAACGTCTTCTCACGTTATCTACGTAGGTCAACACAATCAAAGAGGATTGTTATCCGAAGCTGAAAATTAAAAATCGCATGGTTTCCAAGAGAGACCGATTTCTAGATGTCGATAGGTAGGCACTAGATCAAATCAATCCATGAACTCAAAATATAATGAACTGTTTTTTTTTTAGAAAAAAAAGATGTTTTATGATTATTTTTGCCAAAGTATTGTAATGAGTGCTCCTCTGGAGAAAGAGAGAGAGTATCATTGAGTCCTCCCAGACTCTCTAATAAGTTGGGAGACTCCTTTTCTGGCCATCAGAAAGACTCAAGATAAAATTCTAATTTATTTCTATAAGTGTGCCACAGCTTTTGAGACTCTCTTCAGGGGGGTTATAAATTAACTGAGCAAGGTTCCTTCTATATAAATGGGAAAACAATTTAAAATTCAAAGATTAATTGACTTATCAAAAATTTAATAAGGATCTTTCATTAACATAAAAACTTCCCATACAATTTCTCCAAGCAAGTTACATTAATAATTAAAAGAAAGAAAACACAGGGATATAAATTCCCAAATTTATGCTATTACATATTATATACCTATCATTGTAACAAAATACAAAGATTGAAGATTTTTCATAATCTTCCCCTACCGAACTAATATTCTTTAGTTTCTCAAATTTTATATCTCAATATAAAATCGTTTCACATAAACAATTTTTCACACGAAAGTGACTATACAACTTGGTAGAATAAATTCTTTCCTTTAAATCTAAATTAATCTTTCATTATCACCCCAACTAATCAACATGAGCGCACCAAATGTTAAAAATGGTAAAAATAAAGTTATAAAAATTTACTCAGCTTAAAAGACTCGATTGCTGCCATCTAGGAATCCTTTTCTGCAGAAGAAGTTGATAAGTGAGGATCATCTAGGCTTCAATATAACAATCGACACATAGAGTGAAGATAGAATTGTTCAGAGGACTGCATACCGTCTCCCCCCTCACTTATGGATAACAAGTACCTTATATTTCGCCGCAACTATAAACGTCCTTGTATTCCCCAATATTAATTGAAGTGGTATCTCTCGACATATTGAAATAAACATAGTCTCCTTGTCTAAGGGTCTAGCATCTCCCCGGTACTAGGACCGCATTTCTTATTTAATTGCGGTTCGAAAGAATCCGGAATTTGGTTATTTTATAAATAACAGAACAATAAATGATTTACATGGTTAATCCATGATGGATTACTCGTTTTAATTCACCATTATAACATATAAAAAATAAAACTATGGAGGTAACACAATAGTGTGACCGTTCCCCCGTGCTGCAGAACAAATTCTTGTGTTCTAACGATACTTAACCCCACCGGTACCCCTCTCTTTCTCGCGTATAACGCTCTCCCTTTCTAACCCTACTACGTATGTCGAGTTAAACTCGCCACTGCTTGATTCAAGAAAGTGTCTCGTTACAGTATTTCTATATTTGCATTCTGATTGATTCTTAAAATAATTAATTATTATCTATGGCCCTAAAACCAGTTTTTTTGTCATTATTGTCACAACTCGGTGCTTGTTTTTTTTCTATTTAGCATTGTTTTCGCCCTCTATTCTTAACCTTTTACATAACATAATTCATCAATTTTGCAATAAATGGTCAAATTGTTACCTGTGTTTTTTCTCGCTGAAGTCGTCACTTTCTTTCGAGATTGAAATTGTCAGATCGAGTTTCTAATCGGTGGATGTTTTTTTGGCAGCTCGCATGGTATGGAAATCACCCATTACGCGAATACGTTGTCAGATTTTCGCAACAGCGTGGCTCGCAAACCGTAGACTGTCGACCGCTTCTGTAGACTGAGGATAGAGTATATAGACAATGTTTATTCACCGAAAAATCCCACAGGCTGCATAGCTCTGGAGCTGGGAGTCATGTTGTGTGTACCTGATAAGGAAGCGCATAACCGCTAACAAATCATATCGCGAATAGAGATGCACGCCGTTTTTAGTTGCAACATAACTTGGCCGGGCTGCACTCCGTGGATCTTCTCGTTCATTGCTAGCCTGGTACCCCTCAACACTAGTACCTACTTGTAATATTATGTTATTGTTATGTTTGCTTTGTTCACTGGGATGAAATCATCTCGTTGCCATTACATGCAAAAAATTGAAATTTGTCTCTCCGTGCTCTCGACCTTACGAAATTTCAATGATCTCCTTCGCGAACTAATCTCTATGGTATGGTACTGGAGCCCTATTTCTGTTGGTCACGGCATCACTATCTATGGGTAAGTAAGAACACGTAGAAAGCCTATTCCGACCTGCGCCGATCTGCGCAAAGAATGTTTATGCATTTGAATGGGATACGCACAGAAAAATCAGGAACCCGCTGTCCGGCATACCCATTTAAATGCATTGAAACCATAGACAACAATCTTTGAGCCGGTCGGCGCGGGTCGGAATCGGCTTTCTGCGTCTTCTTACCCTATATCTACGTGACCGATTTCTTTAATTATTTTCTATCTGTCCTGTTTGCTATTGTCATTGTTTGAATGTTGTAATGAATGAAAAAATTAAGAAAGTTGCGCGGGAGATTAAAAACTTTAACAAAACTTAAGGTAGGTCCTAAAGCTATGTCCACACATAGCAACATTTTGTATCTCCAACAAAATGTTGGAGATACAAAATGTTGCGTCAACTGTATCTGGATACTGTTGATAGCGATGTTGCGCGTCCACACATCGTTTGTTGTTGAAAATCAAAATATGCGAATAATAGGTATACAGAGTGTTTGGTAAAACGTTAGACAAACTGGTATGGTACATAGAGGAGATCATTTGGAAATAAAAATACGTTTTGCTTGTTATATACACACATGTTGTAGGTATACTGTTTGAAAGAGAATATAAACCTTACCCTTACCAATTCACGTTCACTCCCAAGGTAGAGCATCTGGTCACCATTAGGTTCCTCTATGCACTTCTGTCTTGTCTGCTTCCTCTCAGATCAGTGCGTTCAAGCCATATTCGGGGGGCACAGCAAGGTGTGCCAATACTCAACCCTGTTTTTCTTCAGTTTTACTGATATTTAAGGAAAATTTTTACGAAATTTGAAGAACTCATGGTGACTTTCACCAACGGTTCATAACATTTAAGTTGCTCGTAGCCTTTTATATAGTGTGGAGTGGAGGACACTAAGAGCTACGTAAAAGTTAGGAACCATTGGTGAAAGTGACCATCAAATTTTTTTCTGAGAATTTTGAAATCTGAAGTAAACTTATTTCGTGGACGTTTCTTTGGAATATGAAGGGATATAACTTTTTACTAAGCCATTTTCTTGATTATTTTACTTATTTTTTCTAAAGATTTGAAATTTGAAAAAATAGTTGGATAAATAAAAAAAGTTACAGAGTGATTTCTAGATAAAATTAAGGGATTTCTATTTTTTTTTTTTTGTAAAAACGCCTAAAAAGGGAGCTCTTTATATAAATTTTGAGTAGGTAAGTACAATATATTACAAAATAAATTATCTAACTTTGTACCATACCAGTTTATCAAACGATCAACCAAACCTCCTGTATTCCTATATATTCTTCGATCGTTTTTTAAAACTTATCGATGGAAATGAACGATGAGTGAAGCGTTCTGCAACTCGTGGGCTCGAATCCCGGTGCCAACCATTTCCACTTTCACGATACAAACCTTTTGCTTAGTGTGAAAGATGTCAAAAGCGTAATTGTATTCACTTTGACTAAGCTCAGATTCATTTTAAAAAATGTGGAAATCTTTAGAAAATTGCCAGATTTGAAGCTCATGGCGAATAACGCCTGCACTGATTCACATTTACTGAACATCATCGACTGTTAATCAGGTATCCCGAGTGGATAAGTTCAAACAACTGGGAGCAGCCATTACCATCTCTATTGACCTGGGGACTGAGCTCCCGATTCGCATCTGTATAGCAAGGGGCGCCTTTAACAACATGACCAATAGGTATATGGAAAGCATCAGCGTTTGGTGTCAAGACGAAATTGTTAATTGTTTGATGCGTGTGTGTGTTGCCCATTCTCCTGTATGGTTGTGAGTCCTGGCACCTGACCAAAGTCCATGCACAAAAAGTCTATTCTTTCGAAACGAGGTGCCTCGGGAGAATTTTTAATATAAGTTGGTTCCACCGCATAACGAACGACTCTATACGCCGGCGCACCCAGCGTAGGCCCATCACTTCTACCATTTTGGAGAGTAGATGGACTTGGCTGGGAAATGTGTTAAAGATGCCGAATGGCAGTAGGTCGAGGAGAGCACTGTTCTTCCTCTCATCATCAGGGTCCCGAAGACAAAGAAGACTTTCATACTGTGGTCCGCTCCTATGAAGCAGAGCGGGGTCTGAATATGGTGTTGGAGTTGGTTATCGAAACTCTGAGTATGGGAAGTGTTTGGTAGACTAGCGGATACGACGCCGGCTTTCGCAATGTTTCATGCGGAGGTCGTGGGTTCGATCCCAGGTGCCGACCATCTTCCTTTTTCGCGACACAAGCTTTAAGTAGCTTACTGTGAAAGAGTCATATAGTGTATATGTGTTCACTTTGAGTGAATATATAGTGAACACAGATTCATTTTTATAAAGAAAAAAAAACTGCGCGAGATCGAGCGAAGTAGAGAGTTCTAGCTGCCCCCCGTTGCCACCAAATGGGGTCAAAAAAGGAGAATGGTAGCCTAGTGGCAAATGCATCAACTTCAGATCAAGAAGTCCCTGGTTCGAATCCCGGTTGGGTCAGAAATTTTCAATGTATGTGTATGTTCACCTGAAATATCTTCTCGAAGTTGAATCCTGTCTCATATTAGACGGGACTGGTTGACTGGTAGAGGATGCTCCAAGGATTAAGTTCCGCCTGCTATACTGACACTTATGTATTGAAGAGTGTTACTTATTTATGTAATAACTCGGATCGAACACATCGATTCCGTCCTCAAGGAAGGCCAGGTAAGAAGTAAGAGAAATAGGAGAGGGTGTATGAGAAATGTTATGTCGGTGGAAGAAGCGAAAGAAGTATGCTTGGATAGAAAAGAGTGGAGGTCCGTTTTCTCTGCCTACCCCTTACGGGATACGGCGTGATGGGTAAAAAAAAAACTAAAAAGATTACCTACTTCCCACCCAACTTTCTTAATTTTTTCTTTCATAAGAACCTTCTCCTGGTAAAATAAAAACCTAACGACAAAAAAAGAATTAGCGAAATCGGTCCATCAATGATGTATGGATGTGAAACTTGCTCATGCACGAATATATGGAAAGTATCTGTGGGATATGGAAAGGATGAGAATATTAGGTATGGAAGTTAGCGTTGTACAAAGATGAAAGGCAATTATTTGAAATAGTTTGGGCATGTGGAAAGAATGAATGTAAACTGAATGACAAAGAAAATTTATATAAAAGCAAAGGTGCATTAATAAGGCATGCATGGTCGACAGAGAATAATCGACCTCGATAGCCCAGTGGCAAAGACTCCGACTTCAGATCAAGAGAGGGGTTTTGATTGCCGGTCGGGTCAGAATTTTTCAATGTGTTTATTCCTATTATATAATCCTGTCTCAAATTAGAAGGAACCCTTTGACTGGTAGAGAATGCTTCAAGCATGAAGTTCCGCCGGCTATACTGACACATCGATTCCGTCCTCAAGAAAGCCTGTGTATTAAGTAAAAGAAATAGGAGAGGTTCTATGCGAAATGGTATGTATGTCGGCGGAGTAAGTGAAAGAAGAGTGCCTGGATAGAAGAAAGTTGAGGTCCGTTCTCCCTGCCTATCCCTTATGGCTTGATGGGTAAAAAGAAAATATTAAATAATTGAATAATAATTAAGTACCTATTTAGATTTCAAATTAATAAAAACTTAAAATTTTTTCAAAACAAACCTATAAAAACTAGTTTATTAAAGGCGCCCGTGGCGCCCACCTATGGCCTTTTTTATGCAAACTTTACTTTCTCATAGCATAGCTGTGAGCATTCACACGTGAGACTTCAAAATACTTGGTTGATTCAACTCTTTATGAAAACTCAAATACCTACAACTTAAACTTTTAATTACAAACTGTACATTCAAATAGCTTTTGGCATGTGGGTATTTACCGATTTGATTGATTAAACTTTTTCATGTAAAATTTGCATTCGTATTGCCGAATTCTTATATGAGACTTTAAAACACTTGATTAATTGAATTCTTCATGAAAACTCAAAAAACATCGTGAACTTTTTATAACAAACTTAACATATGTATGGCTTTTCAACGTTATGAATTCACATGAAAATCTTTAAAAAATTACTTTAGGTGTGTAAACTTTTTATTGAAAACATGACATTCGTATGGTTTTTCTCCGCTATGATCTCGTGTGTGTGGATTAAAGATTCGTGATTTGGTAAACTTTTTCATGGAAACTTTGTTTTCTTATCGCCGAATTCATATGTCAGACTTTAAAGCACTTGATTAATTGAATTCTTCATGAAAACTCAAAAAACAACATGAACTTTTTATAACAAACTTTACATATGTATGGCTATTCAACGTTATGAATTCACATGAAAATCTTTAAAAAATTACTCTAGGTGTGTAAACTTTTTATTGAAAACATGACATTCGTATGGTTTTTCTCCGCTATGATCTCGTGTGTGTGGATTAAAGATTCGTGATTTGGTAAACTTTTTCATGGAAACTTTGTTTTCTTATGGCCGAATTCATTTGTGTGACTGTAAAGCACTCGATGATAGATTATAACTATTCATGATAATATAACTATTTATAAAAATGCAAAAAAAACTTTTTATAACACACATTGCATTAGCAAGGGTTTTCTTGGCAATGAAATCGCGTCTGTGAGTTAAAGATCTGATTTGGTAAACTTTTTCATACAAACTATGCTTCTTTTGGCCGAATTCATATGTCAGACTTTAAACAAATTTTGAACTTTTTCTAACAAAATATGCATTTAAATGGCTTTTATCATTTGATTGATTAAACTTTTTATGGCAATGGTTGCATTCGTATGGCTTTTCTCAGCTATGAGTTTCAAAACTTTTTATTGCACACATTGCATTAGTAAAGCGAAGTCCGGCTGTGCGTAAAAGTTTCCTGATTTGTCAATTTTTTGGCCGAATTCGCAAGTGATACTTTACAGCACACGGTTGATTGAACTATTTATGCAAACTTAAAAATGAAATTAAACTTTTTATTGCAAACTTACCATTCAAATAGCTTTTAGCATGTCATTGGTTGTTTAAATTATTTGATTGATTGAACTTTTTATTGCATTCGTATGGCTTTTCTCCGATATGAGTTCGCATGTCATTCTTTAAATTACTTGAAACCGCAAACTTTTTATTGCACTCATGGCATTAGAAAGGCTTTTCTTCACTATGAAGTCCCGCTGTGCGTAAAAGTTTCCTAATTTGGTACACTTTGCTTTCTTATGGCTGACTTCGCATGTGAGCTTTTTAATAACCCAAAAAATTATTTTTCTCTACGTCAAGACCTTTAAAAAAAGTGCTCAGCCACCAGGCATAATAATATCATTATGTTACTGTCAGTTGTCACTGCTGTCAGCCATATTGTATTAGAAGAACAATATTATTTGTCTTTAGTTGCGAGTGGCGCGCCATCTAGCGGCGTTAATGACATCAGTCAGTCATTCAGTCAGTCAGTCAGTCAGTCAGTCAGTGTTCAAGGCAAATATATTATATATAATGTAGAAAGGTAAAAAAACATTCACAAATAATACCTCAACCAGTGAGATGAACGTGAAAAGTTGACGAGTTACCCGTTTGAAACAGGAAACTTGGAAACATGCAATAAGCAACATTTCCATATGATTTTTGGCGCCAAATATCGACGAGTATCTGTCAACTTCACAACAAAAAGTCAATGAAAACTCGTCAACTGTTGATATCAACTTTTTGTTGCCATGTGTGGACAGCCGGGATACACGGATACAAGCAACATGCATAATTTCTCTTTGATTTTTGCACCCAAAAGTCGGCGGTCGACTTAAAGTATCCGTCAACATTTTGCGTTTTTTACAACAAAAAGTTGATAGATACCCGTCAACTGTTGATATCAACATTTTGTCGCTATGTGTGGACATAGCTTTAGTGCTTTTGAAAATATAAACCTTATAATTTTTTTGTATTTTAATCGACCTTTGAAATTTGTTAGTTGCTTGATAGTAGGTAAATTTGATATCCTATTTCATGAAAAAGGCTTGAGGCCATTAAATTCATGTTAGGACTCCGAGAGATATCCATTATTTGTTAATCCATTACGAAGAAAAACCCCACGACGCGCAGGTACCTAATATTTTAATGGTGATAGAGTGTCGAGACATGCGCGTTTTAAGTTACTTGTGTAGCAGAACCATGTTTGTCGGATCAGTTAGTAACATAAAACTCTCTTGCCAGCAAAGCATTTCAGGTAGATACGAGTCATATCAGCTAGTAATATTATAGAAATGGATTCCAATTAAAGTACAGCAAGCAATAAACGTTCTGTACTCCCAACTTCTGTGTTTTATTAACAGTTAGCTCATTTTCTTTGGTTTGAGGAGGAACTGTCAGGTTCACCGCAGCACTACTAAATTCTAATGAGAAAATTCATATTAGATAAAACACCAGCTTGTATGAGATCACGTTTAACTCTGTGGTTTCGAAATGTTAGCTTTTGCAAAATGTTTTTCTTTATTTTGATTAGCACACGTACCGTTTTCTATAAATACCTCGTATATTTTAACCGTTATCTTGAAAATATATTTACTTCTTGAAAGAATTGGTAGGTGTATCTATAATTTCGAAAGCTGTTAAATGAATATACGGCCTTGATCACTGTAATATGGTTTTGAATACTTTATTCGAATATAATATTGGTCTGACAATTGATGAACAAACCTTATTTGACTGGTAAACTAATGAATGAGCTTGGCTCCTCATAAATTTACATAGAAAGTGGTTCTTATATTTGCACAACATAAGGGTGCATTTATACCAAACGAACATAGAGCCAAATTTGAAAAATAGAGTATATTGTACGTTGTTATGGTCACCAAGCAAATGACAACGCACGTATTTTATTAACGCAGTGATTAGTTCTTGCTCGTTATTGTTTTCATGGTTTGAAATATCAACCATCACCTAAGTATGCTCTCTTTCTATAGATTCGGCTCTATGTTCGTTTGGAATGAACGCACTCTAAGAAATACCTAATCTTCATGACACTATGAAAGATTCTGTGTAAAACAACATGTTTAATGTAGGCTGTAGAGCTTCGATCATACAGAAGTACGAATGCATGGACTCACTCACGCGTCCATATAGAAGGACAAAAATTACCTTACTCTCTTACCTTCATTCGCAGTATTCTACGGAGGGGAATGATGTTACTCGCAAAACTTCTATTACCTGCAATTCACTCGCAACTCGCAGTTGTGTTTTCTACTTGTTTTTCGCATCTGCACTCACTAGTACTTGTTTTGGAGAGCGTCCAATAATTATCGTTGGTGTAAAAAAGACGGAATATTTGAATGAAGAAAAAATTACAACTAATTACTCTAACAATTTTTTTTTTTTTTTAAATGAATCTGTGCTCACTCGAAGTGAACACAAATACACTTTATGACATCTTTCACAGTAAGCAAATGCTTGTGTCGTGAAAGCGGAAAATGGTCGACACGGCCGGGATTCGAACCCACGACCTCCGCACGAAACAGTGCGAAAGCCGGCGTCGTAACCGCTGGTCTATCAACCACTTCATATTAATTCATTACTAATGTTCGATTTTTAAATGGAACAAACCACTACAGGCTTACGACCGTCTTCTACTGTTATTTCGAAGGCTGGCTTAGTGTGATCACTTTATGTTTACAACGTTCGCCATTAGGTGGTAATGTTTGTCTCCGAAACTCCTAATCATAATAATTCTCAACATGTTCAATATGTCAAAAAATCTCATGTATGCAACAAGTAGAAATTTAATAATAAATGAAATATACTGGATAAAAATGGAAATTATTGAGAACAAGAGAGGAACCAAATTTAAAGACTGCGACTGCTCTCATGTATTTGGCGCCAGGATATGACTTTATCCATTTTTGTTACTGTCTCATCTTTATTGCCTATTGGCTTTGTTGGTGCACAACGTTCTAATTATGTCTAGATTCTTGTGACCTTTTTTTTGAATGAAGAAATAAATTGCCCGTGCAGTTGGACCCTCTGGGAATCTTATGCATTTGTTATGTGTATCGGATTCTATAAAGGGCTGTATTGTCAAACGTTGCTTTGTCTATTCCTTGGATCCGTGAATTTCTCACGTAACACTTAATAATAAGGGAATGTTGATAGTGTTTTACTTTATTAGATATTTTAATGATCACTGAAATACGTAATAACGGGAGCGCACTAGTTGCAATGAATGCACTCACAAAGCAGGGTGTTTTAGAATGCCGTCTTGGCACTTTGAGAATGCACAGAATTCGTGACGTCCCAGTCAGTCGTTGCACAAGAACCCCGATTATCGTCGACGTGATAAATAATAATACATAGTAGGTAGATGACCATATTCTGACTAAACGTATTGTACGTGTTTGAAAGAGAAACAAAATTACTATTTTGTTGATGGGTATGCACGTAGAAATCGTGCGACTTAGTGTACCAATCTCTCATGGTGTGATTTTTAAAGTAGGACCACTATTATTTTTCTCAGATTGCTTACAAGTTAAAAGCACTCACTGATTTATCAGCTCTATGTTAATAGGAGAAAATTTTCAACAGGTGTCATTTCAAGAATTTTAACTCACATTATTTCTTTCCCCCATATGGCTGTAATGACACAGCCTCTCATTGTACGTGTTGGAGAGAGAAACAAAATTACTATTTTGATGATGGGTATGCACGTAGAAATCGTGCGACTTAGTGTACCAATCTCTCATGGTGTGATTTTTAAAGTAGGACCACTATTATTTTTCTCAGATTGCTTACAAGTTAAAAGCACTCACTGATTTATCAGCTCTATGTTAATAGGAGAAAATTTTCAACAGGTGTCATTTCAAGATTTTCAACTCACATTATTTCTTTCTCCCGTATGGCTGTAATGACACAGCCTCTCATTGTACGTGTTGGAGAGAGAAACAAAATTACTATTTTGATGATGGGTATGCACGTAGAAATCGTGCGACTTAGTGTACCAATCTCTCATGGTGTGATTTTTAAAGTAGGACCACTATTATTTTTCTCAGATTGCTTACAAGTTAAAAGCACTCACTGATTTATCAGCTCTATCTTAATAGGAGAAAATTTTCAACAGGTGTCATTTCAAGATTTTCAACTCACATTATTTCTTTCTCCCGTATGGCTGTAATGACACAGCCTCTCATGACTGAGGCTTTAGTTGTGATAGCCAAATTACCGTAGTCATTCTAGATCTCCAGGTTTCGATCCTTTTCGACCATTTTTCTTCCTGGTCTCTTGCCGTATATCCTGCCTACCGCCATTTGAGAGAAGTGATACGTTAGGCAATGTCTGCGACTTTTGTTCTGTGTTGTAACGCTTCGTTCCTCATTCTATCTCTCAGGGTGATACCCAGCATGGATCTTTCCATGGATTTTTGGTTAATCCTTATCTTTTCTATGTCCAATATCACTGTTTTCATGGGCCTTACTCTGCCTTTAAATTATGATTCCAATCCAATTTTATCTTAAAAAACGATGACATAATGACATTTAGATGTGGTTACCGAGTATAATAATAGTTACACGTAGGTATATTTTGAATACGGCATTGCTTTACAAAAAAAGGTATAAATATGGATTTTACATTAGAAAAATATCAATTTCGTAGGGCTGTTCTTACGCAGTATATTACCTACTACAACAATCCCGTTAATAAGGCATTACGGCTATGAATCATTTTGAAAAGTAACACGCTTTTGTTTTAAAATCAGTGTATGGTGAGCTTAATGGGTTTGTTGAATTGGAAATAGGATCTGCGAGCGGGTGTTAGCTGTGTATAATTACCATTTCTCTTGTGTCAACGGAGATATAATAGCTATACTTGAGGATCATCCTATGCGCGTTTGGCTTAAAATTAACGTCTCTCCTATACCATTATTTCGTTGTGGCCCTCGACCATATTGACAATTTACCCTAATCTTTCATCTGAAATATTGCGCTCACTAACTGTTATAAGATGTCACATTTAATTTATAACCTTTTATCTAATCCGTATACCGATATATATTTTTCATACTTCATAAATTATGAAAAATATGATACAAAAAACTCACCCACGTCCCTATTGTTCAACATTCGTTACGCATAATAAAATATTATTTCTGTACACATTTCAAAATAATATGTCCCATAAAAACGCATTTTTTAATTCAATGTGTAAAATATTATCTTTGTCTAGAAAAAGGCAACATCATTGTGGATTATAAAGGTGTTGAAAATACTTAGTATAAAATCTGCCACTCACAGTGAAACAAAAATAGTAGTAGAGGAAAGCAAATTTGTGACTTTGAGATATTTAAGCGGCTTAAATTTATCATTTTTTGGGAAGCATAAAGGTTGTTTTTGTAAGATTACTTCTCGTGAAAAGAAGCATATTAAAGTCGCTGAAGACTATATAGAGATACACATTTTTTCAGACTTTTCTTCCTTTTCTTTTATATCTTTACCGATAACACCTCGGATTTCTTGTAGACAATGCCTAACTCCGTAAGTCTCACTGGCTATTTCATCAGTTGTATGATTGGGAAGGTTTTCTTCAAATCTTTGCTTCCCTCTTTCTGTTGTCCTCTGATGGTCGCCATGCGAATTTTTCCTTTTGCTGTTTCCATGGAATCTTGCCATAACGGCTTTAGCTCCATTAAGGGTAATCATTTCAATAAAGTTTTTTGACTGCTCCATGTCTTTGAATTTGATTATCATAAATCCCTAATCTCATAATCGATGTACCTCAAATATTTCATAACAGTTATAAATTTGGAATAAAATGCTCTAACATCTAACGACTATGTTGTCACAATCATTGTGAGCTGATCATCGTATCATTAGAAGGAATAAAAAAAACGATTAAACGAATTAATCAGGACCACCTCAGAGTGAGCGAATCAATTTCTATTGACACAGTCGTAAGCTCACCCACGCTTACTACATTGTACGAATCCGTTTAGCTATTATTTTTCATACCATTTAATAGAGCATGAATCAATCGAGCCTTACGACTCGTCATCCATTCATTGGTGTCTCGAAGCGACCGATCCACTTAACAATATCAAACACATTATCTCGAACAATGCCGCAATAAAAACATCGTTTATTAAATGTATTGGATTTATTGTCGTTATGTAATGTATGGGTTGCTGTGGCGATTGGAATTTTATGACTTCATTGTATTGTATTATTAATAGGGGTCCCCCGTCACCATGTGACGAAATTCGTCGCCCGTTTTAACGTCTGAACAATTAATGATAGTAATCAATAATGTGTTAGTTGCTTGTTCATTTAATTGATATGTATAGCCCCTCTCTTACATCGCATTAAACAACCAGACTCCTAAAAGATTGAAGGAGAGTTGGGCTGAGAAAGATAATAATATGAAGAAAGGCCCAACATAAATCTAAAGAGATGAATAGGATACATCCCGACCTCGGTAGCCTAGTTGTACTGGCGTGGACTTCAGATCCGAGGTCCCGGGTTCGATTTCCGGTCGGGTCAAAGTTTTTCACTTGAAAATTCTACCCGGGGTTGGCCTGTCTCAGATGGACGGGACCGGTTGAGACTGGAAAAATTGCCTCAGGCAATAATTTCCGCCGGCTATACTGACAGCTTTGTATAGAAAAGTGTTATACCTAATATATTATTATACATAATTGAATTTGGATAAATTCATGCTGTACGTCTAAACTTTTTGTCTACAGAACTGACGCGGTACATAATATGCATCTGCTTGAGGTTTGAATGTGTATCAGCTTCTTACGCACTACTACATAGATGTGTATATGTGTGCGGCCCATATCGGTAGGCGGTGTTAGTCAATCAGTCAGCGTTCTGGGAAATTCTATATTTTTATATAAAATACCTACCAAATTTTAATTGACTTAATTACATTTTTCATCTTAATTTTTTGCACCTTAATGAGGTATTGGTCTGCTTTTTCCGCATTGGTTTAGAGTTTGTTGTTTATACCGCATTTTGAAGGTTGTGCATGGGTACGGACAATCTTCCTTCTTTGGGATGGGAAGTAAAAAAACCTATTTTGCAATATTTTGGGTCCATAAAGAAGTCGAACTTAGACAAATAATATTAGCAGTAAATATTTCTTGTGCTGTCTCGATTCTTTTATACAAGATCTGATGATGACCTCAGAGTTTGTCTGCCTGTACGAATGCGTAGGTGTCCTACAGATTTCAAGAACAATAGACAAGTATTTTTGACACTTACAACGCTTTATTTCTTATGTCTGTAAGTACCTACTCACTGAATTCATAATATTTTATGATAAGCAATAAGAATAACAATGAATGCGAAACATTGAATGAAAAAAAAATGAAACAAATGATTAAAGGAATTAATTGGTGAAAGGAAAAAAAGAAAATATTTTTTTTTTTTTATAGAAAATATTGATTTCCACGATTCTCTGTCTATTACAATTCTGTGCCATTGATTTCCTTACATCGTCAGACCACCTCAGCTGTGGCATTCCAGGGTATCTATGCCTTGCTCTTAGTCTCCAATTCTGGGTTTCGTTGGTTCGTCTGCCTGGAAAATATTTGTAATAATTGGAGATTCGTAGCATAGCGGTTCAGTTGCCGTCTTTAATTCTGAAGGTTGGGGGTTCAATCCTCGCTACGATGTTCATTTTTCTCAACATAAGGTTTGCTTTCTGTAAAAAATAACAAAAGTGTAGGTAGGTGTTCATTTGGGTGAATAGTTTCTTAAGATGAAAGATTTTTTTTCCTTTGATCATGTAGGACATGTATACCTACGAAACTACGCAGGCTATTAACTTGTTGGCTATTTTTGTTTCAATATCATTATTATTTCACCAACAATGCACGTTAAAATCGGGTCAAAAAGGTAGTACAAACGATTTAACCCATTTCATTAATTTATTTTGATTATATTTTGTGATTTAAAACAGACGCATCAGTCGGAATGACATTATTTGGTTAAAAGCCATTTTTATCATTCTTTCAAACTCGATTTCAACATTCGTAGTTAGATCACAGGACAACGTCTCTCGGGAAAGCTAGCAGATATCATCTATGATTGACAATATTCAACATTAAACTGAGCTCGAAAGTTGTACAAAATGAAGACGCGAATGAACTGAATTGTGACAATTAGTTAAAAGAATACATAAAAAAACAATATTTGATTGTGCCATATTGATTATATGAATATATTGCACTCGCATGAGAGTGCAATAAATATAAAATGCACTAGCTGTTTCATAATTACCGATCAAGCATATTTATAACGTGCTAATGAATCAAATAATGTTCACCAAATAACATTGACAAACTTGTTTAAGAAAAAAAAAACAGTGTATTCGGTTAGATTTTAATTTGAATGTATAGTTGCTTTTAATGAAAGTTTATTGGACTAATTTTGTCGTTAGATTCATTTTTATCTAGTTAGTTGAATGCAGTCTAAACAGTTCGTAATTTATGCGTTGTTAATTTCAAGGTGACGAAAAATCATTCTTTAGATTGTTTTATAATCACAATGTATGATCGTTGCGCAATGATTTGTTAGTCGAAAGGGGCGGACCGTTATTGAATCATGAGCGTTGGAATAATAATCACCTCATTTTGCATAACCATGAATTAATATCTAAAAGCTTATAACATATGCTTAAACTTGAACTGTATCATATCATTATTTTGAATTTCATAATATTTTGCAATGTGTATTGATTAAATTTTATTATTATCAAACTAGATGACCCTGTTAACTTCATATCACCTATAATCAGCTTATCTGCTTACTTACTTCCTTTCAAGTCAGTCTCAACTACAAAACAGGAACCTTTTGCTGTGAGAAATCTAAGGAACAATGTCTATGTGGAAAATAAATTGATGTTTTCACTTTTTTTTCCACGCATTTTCCATATTTATCTCACCGTTTGATTAACCTTGAAAATCAGCTAAATCGGTCCAGGCGTTCTCGACAGCTAATCATTTTTTTTTACAAACTTATAAGATTAGAGTATAGTGTCCTCGATTATCGGATGAATTTTTTCTTGCTTTTACAGAATGACATGAGTTATATCTTTTCTACTTATTGTTTTACTTCTAACCAGGCTTGCTTTAAGATGGAATGGATGTGTTCTATCCAAGTCTTTAATCTAGCCTCGTTATTCTATTAGCATCCATTATTTGAACCTGCCCAAAGCACCGA
Source organism: Mystacides longicornis (assembly GCA_963576905.1). Lineage (NCBI taxonomy): Eukaryota > Metazoa > Arthropoda > Insecta > Trichoptera > Leptoceridae > Mystacides > Mystacides longicornis. The sequence continues at coordinate 11,781,916 of OY756436.1, forward strand.
CTATTGGCTGTCATCTTTGTTAAAATGCCCAACTCCATATCATCTTAATTCCAAAGTGGTTTGAAATTCAAAAGGGGTTTGAAATTCAACGCGTTGATGTCTTTTCTTCATGTCATGGTTCTTAGATACAACTTTAATTAATGACAAAATAATGGCTTAGAAACTTAATTTTTCCCATATTAATGGAGTCATTATATCAATCAATACATCTTTAAAGCTGAAAGTGAAAGTGAAACACAAAAGTTAGTGACATCGTGCGTGTTCCGAAGTGCCTGGATCAGATTTTAGTCGATATAGTTTTTGATCAAAATGTTACCATATTCGCTCGTTTGATCTTTGATTGTTCTCTCAATGTGTTATTTTGTGTTTCTCAAATTGTCTACCGCAATCGAATTTTTGCCCTCTATAACATTCTCTCATACTTCAAGTTTTGGGGGCTGGATCTCGTCTTAGCCTTATATTTTACAGGAATATTCGATTCCCGGTGGTGGAAATTTTGTTTTAATTGCCATAATTAGGGGCAGTCTGGTGGGATTTTTTGTTTTCTTCTTGCTGTTGTTTATAATATTTGCAATGTAATTTGTTTTCAGATCAATTGCATTGTTTGTTTTCGTGGAAGTATGTTATATTCTATTAAGCTTAACCTGTAAAGCGTCTCAAAGTTCAACACCATTAATGTTGACCAGATAACGATGCTCTAGGTTATGAGGAAGTCCGATCCAATTCAATATGCAAAATCCTAGGTGCAGTTATAATAATTAAGGGAGTCGTGTATTGATAGGAAAAGTGAAAGGCTCGTGTCACTTGCCAACAAAGAGATAATAATGTTTGGTATCGACAGAACGTTTCTATTGGTACCAAACCAAACGTTATTATTATGATAACCATAATTGTGTTACAAATAACTACATCGATACTGGATTATATGCAACTTACATTATTACGATCGAAATATGCATGTTGAATGCTTATAATATTGTGCAAAATATTTTTTTGATAAAAAGTGTCTACCTACTTACCTACTTTTTTGCAATATTTCTTTTAGTTGTTCTGAATTAACTAGTTGTTAATATTTATAATCCTCTTCTTCTCTTCTCAGCCCTTCTACTCCTGGACAAAAGACTCTTCCATCTCATTACTCGCTGCTATATCTTCCCTCTTCTGACCAATGTACCCTTTTATTTAAAATATTATGAAAACCACTCAAACAAACTGACTGACCAACCCTTACAGACATAAACTATAAATAATCTCCTATGCCTTTCTTCCTTCCCAACCCTTCCTTCTCCACCCTTAATTCATCACTCTTACTTCCCTCCTTATATTTCTTAATTTAAAAAGTGAAGTGATAAAAAAATGTGGAGATTTCTTAATTTTTTATATATATCTATTATGTTGAATATTGATTAAAGCTTTCTATATCTATCCAATAAACGAAAAAAAATCTCTATACAAAATTATACTATAGTAACTTTCAATGCTGTTTTTTTTAAATGATTCTGGGCCCACTCAGAGTGAACATAAATACACTTCACATAAACAGCAAAGCTTGTGTTGTGTAAGTGGAAACGGTTGGCACCGGAATTCGAAACCACAATCTTTAGTACACTGTACGTACGAAAGCCATCGTCTGATACCACTGGGCTACAAACCACCTCATAGTTGCTATGTATATTACAGGTAGATACTTGAAAGCTTCATCTCTCAATTCTCATATAGTATTCCCCAAAAATACAAAATGCATATTCAAATGCACATAATTCGCTATTAACAAATAAACAATATTGTGTTACATATAACTATTGTAACCATTTAACGGGATTCACGATTCGTCAGGTACGTAAGTACCTACCACAATTTGTTGTCTTGTGTAATATTATTATATCCCAGTTTGTACCTGCACATCGTAAAATATTATGTCGATGGACGATAAAACATTTTATATTAATTGGTGAGATTCTCATCACGTTATATTGTGTATCCTTAATGTTTATTAAATTTATTAAATACATCAACATAACACTCATACATAGAATCCTCAGTGATCCTATAACAGGTATCTTGCGCATAGATATTGTAAAGTTTGTATTTTATGTTTTTTTTTTTTCACTTCGAATATGGATTTAATTGTTTGTTTTTTCTTTCAATTTCAGGTGAGCCCACTTCTTTCTGTTATGGGGAGTACTGCATCGTTTAAAATGTAAGTACCTAGGTGCTTCTAATTTTTCAAATGAGTCACTCCATCGCCACCGAAGTGTACGACTTTGATTGACATCCTCTCTACATTCTACTACATATAATATTATCTATATTCAACAAAATTCTCACAAAAACTCTGCTTTCAATATATCTAAATATTCCAAGATATGAATTTGTTAACCAGATGGTCATTCAATCTTAAGTTTGTCTTAAAATGCTATCGTACTTTGTAAAAAAAGTGGTCGAAAATTTGGAACAAAAATACAAATCCATCGTAAGAGGATCAACAAAGAAGTATATACAACCACATTATTAATAAATTTTCGACGTGAACAGTAACAAAAAAAAAGGAAAATTAGATCTTTTTTTTGTCAACTATTTGAGATAAAGTTCTAAGCATGTGTCTAGATTCTTGTATTCATTTTAAAGACTAGATCTCAATGTATACGTATATCAACATCGAATGACTCACTAATATTGTTCGATTTTGGTTTAAACATATTATTTAAAAATCGAACAGTACTAGTTCTGCATGAACTATTCATACCATTTAAAAATCGAACAGTATTAGCAGTTCTTGTATGAACTATTCATACAATTTAAAAACCGAACAGTATTAGTTCTTGTATGAACTATTCATACAATTTAAAAACCGAACAGTATTAGTGAGTCATTTATTGTTGATATATATTCGTATTTGACATAAATTTTAGGTTCAATTTTGTCTGGTTATTTTGGGTATCAAAGTTCTTTTTTGGAAATGACGAATGGAAATGAAGACCTTTTATTGAAGGATAAGTAAGATAAACGCTTTACTGAATCCTAGTTTTTTTATCTTCCAAAGAAGAGCTCCAATGTTTTGAGGGGGGGGGGGACGTACTGTAAAGATTAAGATGCATCTTTGTTGATTCTTTAGTTATTGTTGTATAAATGTTTTGACTTGACCTTATCAGAAAGAGATCACAGGAAGTCTTTATTGAAGTGCAATTGGGGAATTATTGTGGTACCGGCTATAAGGCGCAGTCCGATGAGGCTGCGTTGCGTGATCCGCTTGAGATAACGACGCGTCTAACCTTCGTCAGAATAACTATCGCGGATCTGTAACATTTGCATTTTTATACTTTGATGGCCTCGTCGTGTTGGGAGATGGAAAAAACGTGAACATATTGACATTTCGCTTCTATGTTAAATCAATGCAACGTCGTGCTTTGCACAGCTATTATTTGTATAATGTTACGATATTGTGTAGAGGGAGTTTGTTGAAATATTTCATATATTGTAGTAGTCCGAAACACTGACCCACTAACTCTATGACGTCATATCAGTAAGCCACACATATGTAGTGGTGTGTTATTTCTGTTGTTTAAAACGGACGGACACGTATAGCTTCGCTAGGGGAAATATTACGCGCAAAATATTGTTGTATTTAAAATTAAAAAGAGGTTGAAACAAGGACAAAATATGTATAAGGTATAAACAACGTGATAAATAAGTTTATTGTGTATATAATTTTTAAGTATCTATATATTTTTTCTCTTTATTTGTGTTTTTTGCTATGTTATTTTGTAATCAATCGAAAAAGTAGATATGCCTTGACAGAAAAAGAACTACTTAATGCAGGAAATTTTAATTAAGGTTTTTTTTTATTTGTACCTATTTTTTATAAAAATGCATATCTATTTCTCTTTGAAGCGGTATCATACGTGAACGTCATGATCAATTTCGCTAATTCTTTTTTGTGTTGTGTATGTTTTTGTCAGAAAAAGGTATTTTTGAATAAAAAAAAAAAATCAAGAAAGCAGCGTGGAAAGTCAAGAAATTTAAGCAAACTTGCCAACAATATTCTCTTTCCTAATATTACTTTCTTAGGAACATAGTCTTTTGACAATATTAAGCTTGGGCGTAACGGGACATCTCTCGAGTCGGCTAGTATTAACTCAATTCTAGCGAAAAAATACCTACCTACATTCATTATTTAGGTACGGCTTGAATTGAAAATCAAAAAGCACGCAGCATGTACTTATCCAAATTTACGTGTGCACCCGTAAAAATTGGTGACTGAATTCGCAAGGTGACGGGCTACCCCTAGTTTTATGTTATTGAATTGAGGGAGTTTGTTGAAATATTGAGCGGTAGGTATAAGTAGTAATACATGATGTGGATTATGTTTAACCTGAATTCCACAGCCGAATCAAGAGTTTCGTGAACGAAATATTATATCTGCTTTCCTTATACAACGATAATTATATCTGATTATTCTACCTAACTGATTTACAATTCAAATTCAGCTCACTTTAGGGTTAACCCGTTCGATAACAATCGAATTATTTATTATCATATTGAATTAATTTCAATTCGTTGTATGCTTCTGCATATTCGATGCTTTTATATTATGCTCCAAGTAATAAAAATATCGCTCGGGTATTTACTGCACTATTCGTTCCATGGTGAAAAATGCATTAGCAATAATCATTGTCAATCGTTTGATAGGAGCACGAATCATATCTTAAACCCGCAATTTACGATCACTCTATCCGTTCAAATGGAGCGATGTCACTCCAAAATATTTTTTATAATAATTAATTAGGCATTCCACCCATAGAGTGTGATTTGTAATCTCCAAAATATTAATACCGTGAGTGGGGATGTGGATTGATGTGTTTCAAGCCATTCGTCTTATCACTCCAATGGAAACACTCGAAAAACTCATCGCGTCACTTGATTATCAGTGTTGAAAACTTGGTCCAACTTCATCTAATTTTGTCTTCTTTCTTCCACCGGGGCACACGTGTTAATGTTTTTAATTTAACTATATCAAAATGCTTGTATTAAAGTCGTAAAATTTTGTTCCAGTGATTGAAAAAAAAACTCGAGTTTCACTTCTGTCACGTTGGATGACATTCATTTGAAGTGATCCTGAATGGGAATAATTTTTTGGTTTTCATCTCAACGGATGGAGTTCATTTGGAGTGGTCGTAAATTGCACAAGCTTTTAAAACTTCGCTACATGAAAGAATGGTGAAAACCATGGAAAATTACATTGATATTTAATTAGTTTCGCCACAATGAAATGTAGAAATACAATGAAATGTCTTCTTGAGTTAGACAAAGTGATCAAGATTCAGTTAAAAAATTAAAGTGCAAGTGTTCTTCTTTACGTTCATTAATTTTGTATGATCTCTATAATCTCACTAAATTTTGTTTAAAGTTGAAGATAAGCCTAATTTGCGTGCCTTTATTTAACGCAAAAACTTTTCTCGTCGCAATGATGAGTCAGGTGCTTTCAGCTACAGCTACTCTTTAGCTTTTTTTAGAGTTCTATACAACGCATACACAAATGTCTTGTGCTAAGGGATGATAAATACACCTTACTCCAACTTATTTAGGGAAAAATAGAGGGCAGAAGAGGGATTGGTAAAAGGCAGAATATATATTGAGACTGGACCGGAATAAGAAGCGTAGGGATTCCGGATAAGATATAGCGCAAGACAGAGTAGCTTTCTCAGAAGTGATCTCATTATCGGGATGAACTGATTTCTAGCAAGAAGAAGAAGATACCTTTACGGTTAAATACATCATGATATTTCTTCTAGTTATAACAAAAAAAAAATACATATAATTTTAAATGTCTAGTACCTACCGCGAAGTTTATTTATTGCCTCCAAGTGAGGGTATTGATTCATTTGCAAAAATCCCCTACTATTTTTGCTGTTGGCTTATATATTTTCAGGTACTTACTCATCAAGTTATAACATAAGATTTATAAGTTTTCTTTAGTTGCGTAAGTTTTATATCCTTTATTGTGTATTTATGTTATGAAACATTACTCTGTGTAGCTTGTTTTTATCTAGAGCCTGTCGTTATCAATGTCCCAACCACTAGATAAGATAATTAAGCGTTCAAGTTACACATTAAGACAAACAAGTCCAATTTCCTTGTTAATGTAGATATTTTTGTCTCAATAAGACAAGTCGATGCAAAAAGAGCTGCGAGCAGTCAGCGATTAGTACCGACGTCGTCATGACTTATCAAACAAATTAAATGCACGAGTCACGTCATCGTTGAATGTAAACATTTGTTTAATTTGCTCGTGTGAAATTCCTCGGGATCAGCCCACCGAGACACCTTACGATAATGTCGTGAACTTTATCGTTCCGAACTGAGGCTGTGTCTCGAAAGCTTAGCGTTGTGCCTTGTATGCGAGAGTGAACTTAGCGAAGGGGAATTCTGCTCGAAAACGGACGATTCGCATACAACTTTCGGATTTTTTAAGAATTTGGGTGCTTTAAAGACGGTTTCCTTGACAATTTTCAACTTTTTTTTTATTTGTACACGTTTACGAATTGAGATAATAAAAAAATATATTCCCATTAGATATTTTCATTCCTTTCGGATTGGAAGCTTAATTTTTGCTTATTACTCGGCAAATCAAAACATAGTACTGCCTATCAAACCATATAATTAACATCAACAGATCACGGACAGTAAGTTATTAAAAAAAAACACTAGGTAAACATGCATTTCTTGGTGGAATTGATCTTCAAATAGAATATTCATTAACTATTCCACAATTTTATATTTTCCCCGACTAGTTTTGCAGGCACAATGCCTACACGTTCACAGGAGACTAAGAAACTAGAGTTTCTTCGTAAGCTATTCAATTGTAATACTGTTCCCCGTTTCGTTCCTGTTAAATCTCTGCTGCTCAGCCGTGTACTGTACGTGATCTGCCTGATTCAGTGTCGATCGTATTGAGATTTTTTCGAATAATATGCCTTAAATATTTATATGATCTAACAGGGCCATGGTACCTACCACAACCTATCCAATAACGCTGCATCACTGTATGATAAAAGTAGAAGGCGTTTTCCAACTACGTTACAGTACCGTAACATATTTGACTACCCCAATGGAGCCTGTGTTATTCAACTACGGTATGATGACTTACCGTATTCCTGTACGTACTCCGTTTTTTATGGTGCATAAGGACGTTGATACTGTTGGTGTCATTTTCGCGAAAGATAACGAATAAGGTGTTTTTATATTATTTAAATTTTAAAAGAGTACATTTGAAAATGCAATATTTATGAAGATTGGAACGGCCTTGCTGTTCAGAGAATCTAGGATTTGTCAGGAATATCTGGGATATTCGTGGCGTGGTTTCAAGAAGTACTGTTTCACGAATGACAACGTTCCTAATAATTAGAGATTTTCTACTCACAAGGAGTGTCCGTTTCATAGCGAACCTCCCCTACAAAGGAACTAGTCACTGATATTTATCAAGATGTTAATAACAATATAAACCTAACACTATCACCTTCGACGATAACAACATACCTCTAATAGATTATGAACCACGTTGCCCCATAAACAACGTTCGTTTTGTAACAGTAGAAAGTGACACCTCGGGTTCCATGCATTATGGTTGCAGTCGTATCGTTGCTATTTGCAGATTAGTGGGTACCTAACCAATTTATCTTTGCATTTTAATAATACCATTTTGCAAAATTATATGCAAACAAAGGAACCTGTTTATTTTACGTGAAATCACGAACTATGAGACAATGTGATTCATCGTTTTGTTTAACTTTTAACAGGATGTTCAAAGAATTTCCGTAGATTGCCTTTTTGAAAATTGACTTCTTTTTCGGGGTCTTTTCGTCATATGTGAGTGTCGCAACCCAATGTCACCATCGTTCTTGAAGATATATCCATAAACTCAGAGCACTGAGGCACTAATTACATCTTCTTGAACTGGTCAAGTCATCGCTTTGCAGTTCCCGTCCTTTTCTCCACTGGATGTTGCTTCTCTCATTTTATTATCTCATAATATTTCATTTATTCTCATGTCTATTTTTTATAAAACATCGTTATTTATTTATTATCATTGATCTTTTTCAGCATTTGATCAACTAAAAAAAACCAAGGACTACCAATTTCGTATCCGTTTTTCACTTAGAAGATGCTATGCTCAAAACTATTCAGCCGTATAATAACCAATTTGCTGACTATGAAATTATCCCTGAAAATTCGCAAACAAATACTTGGGTTACTACTTACAATAAATTAGTCTTTTTCATTTTCGTTTCTGTGCATATTCATTGAATGAATATAAAACGTAAAATAGATTACGCCTGATGTAAACAAAACAAACTTTTTACTATATCAACAGTGATTTCCTTTGATAGATGGCGAAGTCAGGAGTCTTTATCATTAAGCCACGGAGCTTTTATCTTTGAGCAAATATTGTACGTCACACCCGATTATCACACAGCTATCGTTAAAATCTGACTGAAAAACATTTTTATCGGACGAAAGTGCAACGACAAGTCTTTAATTGCGCAAAAAAGTCAATTTTTGGTATATTTTTTTGGGCATTCTCTCCTTAAATAGAGAAGCGTTTAAAGACCATTTTGTTGTTGTCCAGAGGCGACCCGTTCATATTATGTGCACTGCGCCCTCACTAACTAAAATACATAATTAGTGCGATTGAGTTAAACAAATACAGACATTATCAAGAGACGCAAGTCTCTTGATAATGTCTGTATTGAGTCTCTTGATAATGTCTACATGAGATAGACGAAAGCGCTCGAGCCTCAATAAAATATCGTGAAAGTGCAACTGTGTTTGTTTTAATTCATTATAATCAACTTTCACTACGTAAATACACAAACCTTACAAAAAATAAAATAACAACATTAACATATTTCTAAAACATCCATATTTCATTTGTATTCAAAGCTCAGGTGGGAACAACATGAGAATATATGCGCGCGCATACATTCTACCTCGCCAATGAATTACCGAAACGAATGTGCCCGATAATTTTGATGACTTTGTAAGACAAATTTCTAAAATGTTCGAAACGTGGAGTAAGTGGGATGGGCTACTGTAAGAGCGGCAAACACGTATGCGAGAATGAGACGGAACTACCTGCGATGGCGTTGACGCGTCGTAGGGAACCCGTTCCATACTAACTTTATATATTATATTTTATATCATTTCTTATCCATTTTCTCAACTTTTTATTAGTTATTCTGTTATCCGGAGCGGAGAAGAAGCCCCTAAATCAAACATCGAAAGAATCTGTTCAGCCGATCTCGAGTTATAAGTGTTCGCACTAACCCGACTTTCATTTATATTAGACGTATCCGTAAACTGTGAATTTTATCATGTATGTCTGTTTACATTCGGGTTCACGATTTTGACATATCCAATCCGCGGCCGTTGAAATTCATCTATAGCCCGGTAGATACTTTACGAGATATTGCTAGTTTGGTAGTAGCCAATTTAAAATGGAATCAGATAACGTCCTACCAGTATCATACACATGTCGCTGTTATGATTTATTACACATTGTTGAAGACATTCTACATACTGCATGTGCCGTGAGACATCTAACCTATACAATCATGTGCTGTGAGACGTCTAACCTAACTCTCAACGCCTCCGCACCGTGCTAACATGAAGAAGAATATTTCAACGGTTGACAATATCTTGTTCTGTTATTTGTATTCAGTATATTATTCATAGAGGTACCTATCTACATACATATCTTTTCATCGCACATCGATACTAGCTTATTCATATGGTTGCGTTTAATATCTACCATTCACTGAAAGGAGAATCAGACTGCAGAAGTGCCGAGAAGAATAGGGATGAGCTGGGCGCCGTTTGGAAAGCTTAGACATGTTTTTGAAAATAGAGAGATCCCGACTAGTTTAAAAAGAAACGTCTTTGAGACCTGCATACTGCCCGTAATGACGTACGGCCTGGAAACAATGACCCTCACTAGAAAAACGCAGACAAGCTGAAAGTCACGCAACGATCCATGGAGAGAAGTATTCTCGGCGTCAGTCTTCGAGATAAAATAAGAAACGAAGAACTCAGACGCAGAACAAAATTAACTGACGTCATGGATCGGGTTGCTAGCCTTAAGTGGCAATGGGCGGGTCATGTGGCAAGACAGGACGATGACAGATGGACTCAAAGAGTACTAAAATGGAGACCATGGGAAAATCGGAGAAGTGTCGGCAGGCCTCAGAAAAGATGGGCCGATGACATTGCAGCTGTGGGTGGAAAAAGGTGGATGAGACTGGCAAACGACAGGGAGAAATGGAATAAAATCGAAGAGGCCTTTGTCCAGCAGTGGACCAGAGAGGGCTGAAGAAGAAGAAGAAGAAGAAGAGATTCACTGAATGTTCGTTAAAAAATCGCCCTAATCAGCAGGAAATTTGAACATTCAGGAGACTTATTGTACCTACCCAAATATGCACGGTAGATTTGCGGAAGTTACCTGTTATTGGAGCACTGGAGATCCTATGTTTTTATTTCATGAATATTTGAAAAATAAAGCTTTTTATATTTTTGAATTTTAATTGGAATTTGAAGTAAATCTCAGTTGCTTTATTGTTTGCACTATTGACAGAATGCGCACTGCAAATATCGTTTAAAACAGAGGCATCGGTCGGAATTAATTTATCATTAAACCAATTCGAATTAAAAAAATCATAGTAAATACAGGACAACGTCTGTCGAGTTAGCTGGCTCTTAATAATGATTGTGATAAGAAATAACCTGAATTGAATTCATTTTGAGCGTTTGTTTGATTTTGAAATTGTTTTAGAAATTCAAAATTCTACGAATGTTAGAAGGAGAACGGTTAAAACCGTCTTTTTTACTGTCCACATCTTATCAATCCACTCAATGAATGTTTGATATCCTGGTTTGTAGTCTAAACTTGTTCCTTCGTAACTAAAAAACTTTAATTTTATTTTCGTTTCATGAATAATGATTTCTCTCTCTTAATATTACCATACTTTAAATACATAATTGAATAAGAATAATACGTTAGTGAAGGCCCCGTCGAATATTAACGAGTTACATTATTTGTTCAAAGTCCTATCACAACACTCCATCTATTCTGCATTGGTGATCCTCATTTCATCACAATCTATGACGATATTCTCTTCTCATAGGAGTGGTGGTTGCTCAGTAGATCGCTCACAGAGCAACGAATCTTATTGATATGACAAAATATATTACTGGTGATTTGAAGTTAATTTGGTGATTCTTCTTCTTTGCCCTAGACTTTAACCCATTTAGGTACGTTACTTTGAAGTTAATTTGGTGATTCACACACAGAACCTTAATAAATCTCAAACCTTGGGAGGAAATCACCAACTACGAGGTTCAAATCAGTGACTGGGCAACTATTTAATAAATTGGCAAAACGTGTTTTTTGGATAAGTCAAAATATCTGGCAACTCGGTTGGCTATTTACAGTTGTCGAAATAATAATTGAGGAAGTAGGTAACTGCAGAGGTAGCCCCAGTTAACGACACGCGCTGTTTATTTTTCCTTTTTCTTCGTCGCGATGCTCACATTTGACGGTGGTGTCGTGATCACGTGCCCTCTTCTTTATAGCATTTTCGACCATCTCCATCTAGTCTTCCCTTACATTGCTATTACAAATTCTATACCAGTTAAGGCTACCTACCCTGGATCAAAATTTAAAAACATATGTGTTAGGGCATTTCTATTCCATACCTACCCGTTTCCCGCACAGATAATGTTACTACGGCCGAATTATTGTCACCACCGCACTAGTGAAGAAATACAGACGTAAGAAAGACTTCAACAACAGTGGCCGGCTATAGTGCGTGTAACTTCGTGTTAGACTTCATGTTCTTGCTTCAAAGTGTTAAATGTGCTTAAGTGACTTCAAGGACAAAAGGCAGTGAGTACACAATTTGTTATACATTTATTTGTGCATCCCTTCAAGTATATTGTACCCATAATCTCCTAGTTTTTTTCCCTCTCCATACAGTTCACTTGTTCTAACATCCCTTCGTTTTTGGTCCATTCGATCCAGGATTACTTCTTAGCTTGGGGTTAAAAACTAGTTAATAAAGTAGAGAATTCATTCGGGTACAATATTTCAATAGTTTAAACTTCGATTGTATAATTTAATTGTGTTTTTTCACCGGCCTTTTAACTACGAATATTTCTAAGTTCTCAATCTGTTCATTGTGTACAAATGTTCGTACAAGAACAAGCGAATTTCGACTGAACGTTCGCGAGGTTCCATACATTTTAGTAAAAAAGTTGCTTACACGATTTCTTTGTTTCATATTTCATAAGACATTATATTTCGTTTTTCTTAATAGTAAAATTATTTCTGTCCTTTTCAATCTTATATACATAAGATTATTACTTGCGCGGGACAGAAGTAAATTATTGTTTAATTTGATATTTAATTTATCGTATACCTACGAGTTAAATATTATTTTGTATGAGTGAATCTTGTTTATTTTCACAAAACATTCGTACAATAATTTGGTGTAAAAACAGTATTATTTGTACTAATTTGTCTTATGGTCATTCAGTTAATTCGTATTTCATATAATAAACTTCGATTGCACATTTATATTCTTGTTTGTCAAAATTTAAAAGCAAAAACAATATAACATTACGGATACGTTACAGTTCTTACAGTTACGTGAAATTCTTCTACTTCTTTCTCTTTTCTTACCTGCTTTGCTTTCTGTTATATCGTTCTCATTGTGTTAAACCTGCATATTATTCATAATACCTATATAGAATGGAGACGGTAATTCGTAAAATCAATATGTTAAAGGCAAAACGGTCAAGAATTATTTCCAAAATTACAGTTACTTCAGAACTGATTCCGCATTTAGGGGATGAACCTAAACGTCAACTATTTATTGCGAGATTTGATAAACTCGAGGATATTTATAGTAATTTTCAAGACATTCAGGATAAAATACAGGAGTCTTTATGCGAGTATCGTGGGGATGAAAATCATGACGATTTGACCAGTGCAGAGTCGTGTTTCGATGAAATTTACTTTAACATCAAGGCTGTGGGCAAACGTTTGTATCAACAATCAGATCAAAAAGAAACCGACACCAAGCCAATATTACCGCATAAACCAATACTCAATGTTAGGCCACCTCCAATTTCGCTTCCAAAATTTGATGGAAAAATTGAGGATTGGTGTCAATTCCATTCGGTATACAAAAGCATGATTCACGAAAACGACGCGTATGTTAACATTGAGAAATATCATTACTTACTATCTTGTGTCAGCGGAACAGCGCTCAGTTTAATAAAATCATTTCCGATAGTGGAGGAAAATTATGTTATTGTTTGGAATACGCTGGTCAAGCATTATGAAAACTCGAGAGTTCTCTTCTGTCACTATTCTGAGCAATTGCTTAACATTAAACCAATTACATTTGAGTCTGTACAAGGATTGTCGAAATTTATAGCTTACTTTCAAGACAATTTTACCGCACTTCAATCTTTTAAAAAGCAAGATATCTTCGAGCTATTTATTGCTCATCTTATCATTAGAAATTTAGATCCACCTACGAAACGTCAATTTGAATTGCAATTGAAAATTGATGAAATACCTACCGCTACGAAAGTACTAGATTTCTTACATAATCATCTACGCGTTCTACAAATGTCGAGTACATTACCTCGTTCTACTTCTAATAAGAGTGCTTCTTCTTCTTCTTCGAATACAAGTGCGCATTATAAACGCGCATTTGTTACTACAAATGGTTATACTACGAAAATTTGTAAATTTTGCGAAAGCGATAAACATCCTATAATGAAATGTTCTGAATTTCTTAAAAACACAGATGTCAAACGGATGGAAATCGTCAAATCATTGAAGCTGTGTTTCAATTGTCTTAAGTCTCACCAGGTGAGGAATTGTGCGTCTAAATTCACATGCAGTAGGTGTGGTGGTCGTCACCACACATTGCTGCATAGAGACGTGAAACCATCGCATTCTGCCAACTCAACGTCTGTAGATGAGACTTTAATGGCTGTACCTGCTTTTTCCAACATAGCACTGTTGGGCACAGCTTCGGCGGGGTGCAAGGACAGTGCCGGCACTTATAGATGTATTAGAATGTTAATAGATACCGGATCACAGGTTTCCATAATGACTGAACGCTGCGCAAAACTTCTGGGCTTGCGGATCAATGTTTACAGTGGTGGCTTAAAGGGGGTTGGTCAGAACCCCGTAGATATAATAGGTGAGGTAAAATGTTGCCTCAAGCCAGCACGCAAGAGCGGTCCTCAGATAAAATCGAGGGCTCTTGTTATTTCAAATATTTCTGGTGAGATGCCTGCGTCAAGACCACATGTGGACTTGGCTTTAATGGGTATTTCGAGAGAGGAGTTGGCTGACGAGGGTTTCGATGTTCCCGGTGAAATCGACTTCCTACTCGGAGCTTCTCTACTTCCTTCAATTCTTGACGGTGGGCGGGCCACAAACTTCAAAAGTGTCAATAGTAATATTTCGATTTTGTCGACAATATTTGGTCTGGTGCTAATAGGTGACATACCAAATACCCCAAGTACTTCACTTCAGCTTTCCCTTGACGACTCGATTAAGCGATTTTGGGCCATTGAGGAACCACCGTCTAAACACATGCCAAATCCTGATGACGTTAAGTGTGAAGAGATTTTCGTAAATAAACATTACCGGCAGAGTGATGGTCGGTATGTAGTACCCCTTACGTTAATCACTGAGAAGTTGGATCTCCGTGATTCTTATAACATAGCCTTTCATCGATTACAAAACTTAGAACGTAAATTATCGAAGGGTCCTGCGGTTCTATTTCTAGCAAAATGTCTAATCCATACCTTATGGCGGCAAAAGATTGATTGGGATAGTCCCATTCCTGCAACAGTTGCAGAAGAGTGGGCTAAAATTGCTGGTAACCTTGGACTTCTGTCAGGTCTTCATATTCCCCGATATTTGGGCACCACAGAAAACACTCCGTGTTCATTAGTAGGGTTTTCGGATGCGTCTGAGCGCGGCTACGCCGCCGTAGTCTACATTGTTGTACATAGTTCTATTCCTAAACTTCATCTTCTAATAGCTAAATCTAAGGTTGCTCCTTTGAAAACCTTGACAATTCCACGTCTGAAATTGCAAGGAGCTCATCTTTTGTCAAAATTGATACACTACGTTCATTCTTCAGTCAATGGTTCTGTGAATATAAACAATGTCTGTTTATTCACAGATTCTATTATAGTTTTGTCATGGCTAAGGACTCCTCCTTATCTGCTAAAAATATTTGTGGCCAATCGTATAATCCAAATAAATGAAAACACCAACAACGCATCTTGGCGTCATGTGGTGTCACATGATAATCCTGCTTCTAGAGGTTTGCTTGCTGAGCAACTTACTGTTCACCACCCTTGCTTTTCTGGACCAATGTGGTTAAAACTTCCTATGTCAATCTGGCCTTCTAACTCACCCAAAGTGATTCAAATGGAACAGCTTCCTGATATCAAAACTTCAGTTCACGTTAACATCGTATCTAAGCGTGAACCTGCAAGTGATGTTATACTAAAGATAGATCAAAGTAAGCACTTTTATCATGATTTAAAGACCATCCAGTTGGGTGCGAACTGTTCTCGTCAACTTCAAAAGTTATGTCCATTTATTGATGAATCGGGTATATTGCGTGTGGGTGGGCGGTCGAAGCAATCTAATCTTAAGGAAGGCCAGCAGCATCCTGTGGTTTTATCCAAACAAAGCCATCTAAGCGATATTTTGATGGATTATTACAATAAGAGCTACCTTCATGCTGGACCAAGAGCTCGGCAATTCCTTATCCAGCAAAAGTTTTGGATCATTTCAGCTCGATGTAGGACAAAGTCTCGTCTGTCTAAGTGTCCGGTCTGTGCCAGACTGAGGGCATCTTCTATAACACCTTTAATGGGAAACCTTCCTTCGAATACAGTTTACCCCAGCCGTTCCTTTTCACGTTTCGGCATTGACTTCGGGGGACCCTTTCTGCTCAACGTACATAAGCTTCGAGGAGCTAAAACTACTAAATCCAAAATTGTCAATTAATGTTTCACATGTAAAAGGTTCATGTTCTAGTTTTTAAGTATACACTTATCGAAGTGTCTGTTACTTGTTTTCTTTGTTTGAAATGATATTTCAAGTCTTATTTTATTATTTTGTTTTTTTTATTTTCATTACGTTTTTGTTAATTTGAAAATATTATTTGCTAGATGTTATATGCTACTTTTTAGTGAGAACCAGTGAATGCTTGGTTGTCTTTCGCTTGTGAAGCATTGAGAACAGATTTTATTTCTTTCGTTTTCTTATACATTTTTTTTTGTTTGTGTTTCGATCAGCGTTTTGTACGGCGCTCTTGTTGTGGATTTTGATTGTTTCTTCTTTGGGGTTTTTCAGTTTATTTTCTTTTTTTTGTGTGGGAATTTTACTTCGTAAAATTGGTGGGCGGTTATGTTAGGGCATTTCTATTCCATACCTACCCGTTTCCCGCACAGATAATGTTACTACGGCCGAATTATTGTCACCACCGCACTAGTGAAGAAATACAGACGTAAGAAAGACTTCAACAACAGTGGCCGGCTATAGTGCGTGTAACTTCGTGTTAGACTTCATGTTCTTGCTTCAAAGTGTTAAATGTGCTTAAGTGACTTCAAGGACAAAAGGCAGTGAGTACACAATTTGTTATACATTTATTTGTGCATCCCTTCAAGTATATTGTACCCATAATCTCCTAGTTTTTTTCCCTCTCCATACAGTTCACTTGTTCTAACATATGTATCGGCCTGAAATTTAACCCTGAATATATTGTTTAGAAGTCTGTCCCTTGAAATTAAATTAAAGGTTGAATTGAGTTTGACTGTGAGGTGGTTGGTATCGGTTTGCGGCTTTCTTGCGTTCAGCGCACTGGAGATCGTGGGTCCTAATCCCGGTGCCGAACATTTCCACTTTCACAACACCAGTATTTGTTTAACGTGAACTATGTCAAAAATGTGTCTGTGTTCACTTCGAGGGCGCACAGACTCATATACAAAAAAAGTAGTGTTGGCTCTATAAGATGTAACCTCTGTGGTAGAAAGCCTTTTGTTTACTTTATCGCTGGCATTGTTATTTTAACGCGCTCATCTCGCATTATGACATTTAAATTATTTTTTATTATAATGTAAATAATATTGTAATGTAATCCGAACTCTGTTAAACATCTCTATTGTGAGGACCAGTATTATAAGACACCATAAGATATTACGTCAAGTCTCATTGACGACACACGGGCGCTCACGTGGGAGCTCGTCAAATATATATGAGACAATTTCTTTTAGATTTGTTTCAAAGATAATTTAAATTGAATGAAATTAGTTTGTTTAAGATTAGTATTTTGTGCATAAGTATGTAGTTGTTTTTTTTTAATTGAAGTACCTAGGAGCAACCATTACCACCACTCGGGATATTTGAGCTGAGCTCCCGAAACGTATCGGTATGGCAAGTGGCGCCTTTAACAACATGACCTAAATATGGAAACCGTTTAGTGTCGAGACGAAATGTAAACTGTTTGATACGCGTGTGTTGCCCGTTCTCTTATACCTACGAGTTTGAGAGTCATGACCTGGAACTTGCCCAAAGCGCAGGCACAAAAAGCCTACTCATTAGAAATGAAGTGCCTCAGGAGAATTTTGCTTTGACATCTTTCATAGAAAGCAACGGTTTTATGCTGTGAAAGAGTTGGTTGGGATTTAGCCCATGACCTTCAGAACGACATCGTTTATTCATTTCTTTTGGGATTTTAATCTGCTTTACTAATTTAATATTTGTGTCACATAAAAGTTGCAATAAATCTGTATGTAGCATTTTTTAAGCGTGTCTCTGTCGACGGCAGATCTGAATCAATATCGCGCATCGGTCTTCGAGAGTAATAAATTATTGCGGAGATAATTTATGACTTATTATTCAGTTCACTCTATCACTTGTTGCGACTACCATCACTGGTACCTACCTGCGGGTGGGTTGGATTCGCGAACCGTCTCCACAGACAAACGTCGTTCATCCTATGACAAGATGACATCCGTTGGCAGCTAATAACTGGTTGCTCGCATGCTTAAATGGGCCGAGTGTGCTGTGGACATGTCCCTGCCAAAGATGGTATATGGATGGCTTCTAACAGTAGAACCTGTATCATGTTTCTTCCACGTCGAATAGACGACTGGCATGTGGCTGAATAATTATTTCTTAATTGGATTAAAAAAAATATAATACCTATAGAAAAAATATTTTTTAAAACAATCGAGACCGTTGACGAGTTTTTTTGCTCTTCTAGAATGCAACGAGTGCAACTCGATTGTTTTTTTAAACAACGCCAAATATGTTTCCGTTGTTTGTTTATGGGAAATGAACTTGAATCAAGTGATCTTTCCATTCTTAACTGACATTAATTGTCTCGCTTGTCAGAGTAAATGAGCATAATAAAATTAAAATGTAGTTTTATTTATTTCGCTTCATTAGCCTCACGTCCTACGTATTTTTGCTCAATCACTCTCTTTGCACAAAACCTATACTTATATCAACTAATTAAGCCCCAGTTTGTTTGGCTCTTTGGGGTGTCATTTTTGACATTGCTTGGTTTACTTTTTCGGCTAAAGAAAGACGGAACGAAATGGGGACTAAATATTCTAGAACATCCAGAATCGAGGAAAGACGTGATTTTTTATATTATTTTCTTGACCTTAGTTTCATCTTCTCTCGGCATATATAGAAATTTCAAGTGAAAACACAGGATTGCCCTGTCTCAGATTGGACGGGACTGGTTCACAGGATGTAATTGCTTTAGTCGTTAAGATCCGTCGGCCGAGCGCAAGTATTTTTTTTGTCACCCATATATTTTTTTTTTAATTTTCAACATAAGGCATCTTGATGGAATAGATAAGTTTTTCATAATGTCCCATTTACCTAATTTTACCAAGGGATATTCTGCGGAAGTGTGCAAGCATATTCACTGTATATCTCTTGTTCAATCGTTAATTATTATTTGACGCAAATGCTCACTGGTAAGTTATATTTAACTGATGTCGGATTCTACGGTATTATGTTGTTAGGTCTCGTACACACATTGCGAGTACTCTAAGTAAATGAATTCTCTAATTGAATTTCTGTGAAATATCGCTTGTAATTAGCGAGTTATTTTCCCTTGCTTTCGTGACTGCGCGGATCATCGCGGACGCGTACAAGACAAAATAACACAGCTTATTATGCTATTTGAATAAAGTTTTAACAGTCATTCGACAAAATAACATGTGGGAAAATGAAAAATAATATTTCATTTTTTGACATTCCCCCGACTTATTTTGTTTCGTAAATATCTCATAATAAAAGACATAATTAAGAAATAAGTATATTTTCTCCTTCTTCTTCCTAGCACCTTTCCAACTTACCCCATTGTGGTTGTTAGGGGCGGTTTTTCTCGTCCTAAGGTTTGAAGCCCTACAGTTCTGGGTATTAATATTCCAGAGGACAACTATGCATTAAAAGTATAAACAGAATTAATTTATGGCCTTAAACTAAGTTGACCTCCATCGAGAAATAAAAAATAATATTAATTGTATTGTTTTAATGAGTATTCAATTTCTAAAACAAATTCAACAAGAAATATTCTCTATATTCACCTTAAGTACTTACTACATAATAAATACCTAGGTTCCATCGATTTTTCAATTCTATTAGGGGTTTCGTTCTATAGGTATTGAGATTCCCAACAATAACATGTTATTTTTAGTTGATGTTATTCTGTCATATGATCATTTTGTTGATGCAATGTAATTATTAGGAGCATTTATAATAATATGCAACTTATTTAAAGGTTTAAAGGTTACGTTCAGTTAGCTGATGTGATTTGTAACGTGCATACCTTATAAATATTCAATACTATTTCAATTACATTATTCGTAACATGTATCGGCGATATTATGCATCGAATTGACAAAGACATCTGACGTTAGCTATTTCGCCCGAAGCTGAGTTTGTCAATTACAACATATTCTAACATTCGTATGAATAGGGTGATTGTTTTTGATGTGATACACTTATTTACATTTTAATATCGGTTGTTTAAGATTTTTGCTAATCTTTTTAAGGCTTTATTTGGGAGTATAAGAAGTCAACAACAGCCTCTTATTCTACTCAGTGCGATGTCAATGATTTTCTTTTACGCTGTGACCTTTTTCCTCAGCTGTCATCCAAAGAAATGAACGGTTAATGCGAGATAGTCTACTTTGCATGTGTGGCTTAAGCTAAATATAATGCATATGTCTCATGTATTGAAGTTACGTTTAAAAAATATATATAATGGATGTTTTTTTGTGGTGACCATTTCATTGTAGGTATGTGAATCAATATCTTAGCATTCGCTTTTATCCTCATTTGGATTGACCAAGAAATTTTGCATGATTTTGAAAAATCTTAAAGGTTAAAATAGTACGCAATTATTTATTTATTTATTTATGTGAGATCCAAATTAAATTTTACAAACAAAAAAAATCATGAAATAAAAACATAGAATCTCAAACACATAAAAAAATCATGTAACAAAATATTTTTCAACACTCTGCCTGGGATTGGATCTGTTGTGTTGTTTTGTTTTTCGTTGTTTTTATTTTTAAGGATATTTTCAGCAGAAAATTGTTAAATAAAGATGTGATGATGGAGTCTTGTAGGTTCGATCGCAGGCGCCTACCATCTTCCTCTTTCACGACACAAGCTTTTAGTAGCTTATTGTGAAAGAGTCAGAGTGTATTTGTGTTCACTTTGAGTGAGTACAGATTAAAAAAAAGTAATTTTAATTTAAATAAAGTAATTCACGATGAAAGGAAAAAACTTGGGCTGCTTTTCTAAGTGCTCATTCTCTTTTCTCGATTTTGTGAAATTTAGCTCCTCCTGTATAAGAGTCATGATTATTAGAACATCGAAAGTATTTTTTACAACCTGACCTTCTTAATCATGGTTACAATTTTTGTGTACGATTATATAAGGCGTGCCCGCTTTATGCGGATAATTGCCCCGTGTAAAAGTGATCATAAATAATAATATCAAAGCAAATACCGCAAAAAAGTCGGCGGTTTGTTGCTATATATGTTTTTATTTTGAACTTTCTTTTTATTCTACCTTCGTATAATTCTTTTTGTAAATAAAGGTGAAACAAAATTCGTAACACGTGCGTGTTATTTTTAAAGGGACTCCTAAATGGGCCATAGTCTGTCCTAAGGTACCAGATATAAATATAATAGTTTATGTATAGGATCCATAGTTTGTCCTGTGGCATCAGCCACCATAGAAACATTTGAATACGATGTCTCGCTTAAAAATAATCCTGTGAAACAACGAGATGAAATGATACAGTAAATGGTTCGAATTAAAATGCCACCATTTGAACTATATTTAAGATTCGGAAAGTAAGTAAAATGGTTGGTAGGTACATCGTACTGAAAAAGTCGTGAGTTCGAATCCTGGTGCTGACCATCTTCTTCTTTCACTTAGCGTAATGTGAAAGATTCAAAGAGTGTATTTGTGTTTGCTTTTACTAAAAACATATTCAATTAAAAAAGTCACTTCTCCTTTCCCACGAAGTCGGAAAACCGTATATTACCACGGCGGATCCAACTTACTTGATCGATGAATGATCCCTTAGGTATATGGTATAAAAACGGACCTTAAATTCCCGTAGCCTTACTAATGTAGTCTTACTTTGTAACAATTCAAAAAAATACATTATGAATCAAAACTTTGCGGTATAACGATAATTTTTGATCCTGACTATATTTTGGGCCGATAAGGCGGCCAACTTCTGCGGAAAACCGTAATGTACTTTTTTCGGATGGGTCAACAGTGTGGCAATGTTTTTCTTCTAGTATGGTAGGATGTCATCGATTCTTTGCAGGATTGAACGCTTTATATATACAATACTAGCTTTCCCGACAGACGTTGTCCTGTGGTTCTAGCCCGAAGTGGCCCGTTAATATGTACATGATGTGCACTGCGCCTCCGTTAAACAATACAAAATTAATTCGATTAGATAGGCTAATAAAATAATAACATTAAACTATTTCTGAAACATCCCTGTTTCATTCGTATTCAAAGCTCTGGCGGGAACAACTTGAGAAAAATGCGCTCGCGCACACACCCTACCTCGCCTATTACCAACACGAATATGCCCGATAATATTGTTGACTTTGTATGAAAAATTTCTAAAACTATCGAAACGGTGCGGTGGAGTAAGTGGGATGGGCTACTGTAAGAGCGTATGCAAGAATGAGAGGGAACTACCCGCGATGTTGTGGGCGCGTCCCAGGTAACCTTTCCATACAAACTTAAATATTGTATTTTACATCATTTCTTATCCATTTTTTTACTTTTTATTAGTTATTCTGTTATCCGGAGCGGAGAAGAATCCAATAAATCAAACATTAGAAGAATCTGTTGAGCCAATCTCGAGTCATAAGTGTTCGCACTAACCCGACATTTATTTATATAGTAGATTATTTACCAGATTATGGTATATTTTTAGAATTCGTTGGTTTTTGAGTGCAATGAAGGAATATCCGTTCAGGTGAGTGTCTCAGATTTGTGTTGTTACGAAAAGGACTCGTATGTCACGTTTTCACGTACCGACTCCAACATTATATTTTGTTTATTTAAACCATTATTTGAATTATTGACTTCACCTTTTGTTTCTGCGTTCATCAGCCGTGATGGATATTTATGTGATTCTGATAAAAGTGAAACTATAAAATAATTTAAAACAGCCCGCCCAAGGCTAGACGGCTCTTATTGTTAGTGGAACAATGTAGTTTGGTAAAATAATGTTACGTCATTGCACCCATGTATCCATTATTTACATTGGCTGCTATCATATCATTGTCGCACATTTAATATGGATCATGTGGAAATACTAATGCTTGCGAAATTAGAAGTCCAAAAATATAAGAAATCTAGTAGCGAAACCTGTCGTATGACTAGTATATAGAAAAGGGTTATCAATTGTCCGACTGTCATATAAATAAGTTATACCTATCGCCCCTTGAAATGTCCACATTTTACCATGTTGAGAACTACGGATAATCATATATTTCTTTCCGTAGTAACTGTTGTATATAGGAACCTGTGATCGAGTAATTATGGCACATTTCTTTGATATAATATTTCCCGCTGTTACCTTTTTCTAAATTATTATCATAGCAACTATCGAATTACCGACGATAATTATAATAAGAATATACTAAATTTTTCGTCATTTAAACAGTAATTTTCCTTTTTTTAAATTTTATAACGTGTTAAAAATATAGGTTAATTTCATTCTGAACACTTTAGTGTCAAAAAATATAGCAAATTTCACATTATTTAAGTGTTTTAATCGATTAGTTACTGTGTCTGAGCACCTTAATTTAGTCGCGTTGTTAAGCCGGTAATTTAGTCTAGTCGTACCATTCATTCCATTGTATTTTATGGCCGATCGCATCCCACTCATACTTGCCATGGTAAGCATGTGTGAACCTATAGTTTTAGTCGAGTTCATCAGTTGCAATAAAAATTTTCGTATATTATTTTGGGACTGACTGTTTATTTAAAAAAAGCCCTCTCACATGCATGAACTTGTACTCGAATATAGTAGGAACAATTTTTGTATAATATCCAGTATTAAGGCATATATGAACTGAGCATAACATATGATTGCACTTAAGTCTTATTTCCCTATCACCAAAATATAATATATCCACATGATTCATATTTTACGTGCAATAACGACGTATACGAATCATAAACATATTGTGCCTTGTATCAATTATGAGATTTATGGCCTAAACTGTTTATGAGGCTCGTATGGAGTCGTGTTGAAATAAATCATTTTATTGTCCCCAATTATCCTATCCTATCCTTTCTTTCAAACTGGAATGTGTTTATTATTGGTAATGCGATATATCGACGAGCGTCGAAACGGAATAAGCCTAATTATTATGATTCTTCCTTATGGCCGAAAGATCGTGATCAATATTATCTTTGAACGCAGCCATCGCCTAGGCACAGTGATCCTCAATCTATCCGGGGATCCTTCAGCTCGCAGCGCCTCTCCATTGGATGGTTTCCTGTTAAGATCAGCCACCTAGTGACTTCTGTTTAGTTTTGACACTTCAAACTATTTAGGTGAAAATCTTTCTTGTGGCACGCTGTTCAGAATTGGCAGAATGTTCTGAAAAAATGAAGAAAATTAGAAGGTGGTTCGCTTACGACATATATTACTTTGGTCACTTTTACACTTATAATGCACTTGCGGCTGATAAATATTATTGGAAACAGAACATTTTATGTAGTGAAAAATCTTAGGTAGAGTCTTATAGATAAAATTTGAAATTAAGAGATCAGACGCCGATCAAGTATCACAGATTTACGACAATGGATTGTACATGTGGCGAGACAACAAAACGATGTGATTTCAGTCGAGATGAGAAACTAGTCAACAGCGGCGCAAGGTAGAAAAGGTGGAAATTTTTTAATGATGCCAATGTCAATGCCAACCATCTCTCCTACTGACAGTGGAGAGATAGGTGTCAAAGAAGAAGATTCTTTTTCATTATTTCTGGACTATTAAACTGCATTTACTATTAACTGCATTCACACGTAAAAAAAATATTATAACATACATATAACTTTCGAGTTTAATAGGTCACAAACAGGCAGATAAAAAAAATCCGACCTTTGTGCTCCTGAGTGTGGTGTAAACTCTCCCTTGTACACCCCACTCATGGGCATATCCTCAGACCTCTCTCTTTCGAACACAAAAATGATCTAACTAAAGTATTCTTTGGGAGGGTAAAACTATCCACATTCATAAAAAAATACTCTTAAAATAAAGGAAATTAAAAAATTATACACAAATTTCGATGAAGCGAATAGTCTTGTATTCTTATTAAAACGTTTGTTAATAATTGTGAGCTTTGCAACATTCCACATTATTAATAGGCGTTCATAAAGGATACCATATAAACTTCTCCTACGTTCTCTCAATAATTACACAACTCTACGACGATATGAGTCTAGGATGTTTCTATGCTCATAAGTTGGTAATCTTTACTATCCTAACTTCTCCGACCATAGGACTGTATAACGGGGCTTCAAGACGGGCCATACGTTTACTGAAATATTTGGCCATAACATTTTCCACAATGTGCCGCGTATTCAAATATTTTTTAAAAACATAATAATTATTTGAAAACCTTTACAATTTTTTAAAAGGTTTGAAATATTTCTTTTAAGTATTTAGGTATCGTTTTTTTTTTATTTACGTGGAAACAATGTGAATCTTTATGATAATTGTGCAACGTTATTCACATCAACAAACTTAACTTCATATTGAAAAAAAAAATTATATACACAGTTAATAGAAATGGGAAATATTTTCGATCGACTTGCTTTCGGCACAAAAAATTAAAGTTTTTATGACACGTTTTTGGTTTATGAGGTGGAAGGAATCGACAGGAAGAAAAAGTAGTGACTGCGGTCAAAAAATCATCAAATTTACATAGTTTACTAGTAGTTTAGTAATATAATATAATCACTATGCTGGGCAAATGCCGCTTGGACGCGAGTATAAGTCTTTTTTCCGCGCTCGTTCGCGAAATAAGTATAAAAGGCAGGGGACCATTTTCTGGGTTAATCACAAATACCTATTTACAACTGGCCGATTCACAGGCTACACCTCTGATGCCATTCATTTCATATGGCCCATCTGAGATTTCCATAATATTGTCGTTAATAGATCATGCTGTGAAACTAGTAGTCACTTCAGAGAGATTGTCTGGGTGCTCTTTGTCAAATGATAACTTTAATTCTAGAACATTTCAAATAGGTACCTACATGGAAGTTCGCTTTAAATCTGTTTCGTTCACTTGCATCAATGAGTTTTATAACTTTTCGTTTTCAAAAAGCTCAAATACAATTTGTGGTCCATAATATTCTATGTCACAATATTGAATCTTATCTGTATTTGTAGTATTTAGATAGAAAAAGGTAAAAAAGGAAAAAGTCCCAACCGTCTGCTTACCCGTTAAGGGACACAGCGTGAGAATTAAAAAAAAGTAGACTAAATAAATGTAAGATTATTTTATTTCATACGTGTTTATCCCGCCAGAATGTACACACCCTTCTTCCTCCCTTCTTTTCCTTCCCTTCTTCTTGCACTCTCAATTCCTGTTTGTGTTTCATCTTTCTCTGTTTTCATATTTCACTTAGGAGTTTTCCTTTTGGTAGTTTTTTTTTTTCTTTTGAACATGTTGTAAGTACCTGTTTAAATTCATATTTATACTATGTAACATGTGACACATCTCGATGGAGGTCAGCTCAGTTTAATGCCATATAACCTTATATTGTTTCTACTTTTGATAAGTTCTCCTCTGTTATGTGTTTTGTCAAAATAAAAAAAATGTAACTACGTGACATTTTTGTGACACAAACGGGTGCATTCGGATAGTTTTTTTAAGTATATTTCTTAGAAGAATTTTTCTCTCTCTCTATTGTAACGATAAAGTGATTACGCAATTCGCCGTGCATGATTAGATGACAAGAATTGTTATCTAAAGATTCATTACTACGAACCCTACATATATGAATTATGTGATAATGGATGGTATATGTGGGCAGACTCGTATATTTGATTGATTGATTGATTGTAATCAATTTACCGTTATTGTCACTTTGATCGCTCACTTATTTGGTAGTTGATCGGGAATATTATGCATAACTGTATGTGTATGTGTCTCATCAGGCTCATCCGTCGCAGTGTGACGGTTTTATTGTCTGTTTTCTAAGATACACGATGCCTAAATAGGTTTTAAAACCACACCATCTTTATTCATTATGTAAATTTCTTTTTAATTTCGACAGTGCCGACCTCGAAAGCCCAGTAGTATAAGCGTGTACTTCTGATCAAGAGATTCTGGATTCGATTCAAATTGGCCTGGCTCAGATTTAACAGGACCAAGAGTCTGACTCTGCATTTTCATCGTGATTCCGATATAATTGCAATCTCAATAACGATGCCATTATGACATTAAGAATCTTTTTGCTAAGTATAAAAATAGTTCCACATTGGTCTCTTTTTGATCCGGTGTTGCTGTTCGAAAAAGTGGTATAAATAAGGATTTAGACAAATATTTTTAGTATACCTATACCTATTGAAAGTATCGACGCTCGACATTGAGATCAGGATTGAGTAAATCTGCCAAGAAGGCTATTCTTTAAACTCAATCCCGATTTCAATTTCTACCGCCAATACTTTTAATACCTACTGTAGTTAGTGTTACAATGAAATTGTTATTAAGATTGAGATTGGATCGCTATTGCGATAGAAACTCAGAGTAACACCGGTAGCTAGAAAAAAATGCTTCAGTCAATACTGACCCCTTTGTATGAGACTAGTGTCAATTTATTTACATGTACCTACCTCAAAAGTGTCAATTTATTTCTTCTACTTACTTTCCGTTTCCGGTACATCAAATCCGAAACCCCCAGTAACTGGCCACCCGAATGCCGCTATCCCTCGCCATCACGGTGTCCTCGTGTCACCTCGTGCATGGGCACGAGAACAGGTGAGATCTTGCTCTTCTCAAACGTCTTTAATATCATAATTTCTTTCTTTCTTTCTTCAGCCCTCTCGTGTCCATTGTTGGACATAGGCCTCCCCCTGTGACTTCCACCGCCCTCTATCCTGCGCCAGTCGCATCCACCCACTCCCGGCAATCCGTCTAATGTCGTCAGACCACCTCGCCTGAGGCCTGCTAACACTTCTCCTCCCGGTTCTCGGACGCCACTCAAGAACTTTCTTGGTCCATCTGGTGTCGGTTACTCTGGCCACATGACCAGCCCAACTCCACTTTTGTTTAGCGACCTTCTGAACCACATCGGTGACTCCTATTTTCTGTCTTATCCATGTGTTAGTCTTCCTATCTCTCAATGAGATACCTAGCATCCTCCTCTCCATAGCTCGTTGTGTTACAGGTAGTATCTATCATAATATATATATTTTTTCAATTAAATGAATCTGTGTTTACTCAAAGTGAACACAAATACACTCTTTGACTCTTTCACAGTAAGCTACTTAAAACTTGTGTCGTGAAAGAGGAAGATGGTCGGAACCTGGGATCGAACCCACAACCCCCGCACGAAACAGTGCGAAAGCCAGCGTCGTAACCGCTAGTCTACCAACCACTTCATCTATAACTAATTTAGTTATCACCTTGGCTATATATCATCTCTCGGGGTTCTTGATTGACATCGTGTCAATATAGCTACTTTCTGAATTATTGTTGAGACAGTCACCGTGGCTATTATGTGTTAGGTATCTCCTTTAATTTGATACTTGTGTCACTCGATAATTACCTATAAATGTTGATTTATACAATATAGTGTAACATGTTTTTTAACTCAAGTACCTATACCTTTCAAACGGCTATCTACATAAAACCTGACAGCTAATCAAGCCGATAGCTTGACAATGGTGTCGCTGTAGATCCCGCATATAGTTACCTATCTATTTATCTTAATACTTACTATTATTGTTACTTATCTGTTTTCATATCAAAACTTGCATTGGTTTATAAACGTGACTAAGACAAAATCCCATTGTCCTTACTAAAATAAAACGCATTCCTGTTTTACTGCTGTTATCCAATAAGATATAATATTTTATTACGCGCTATAAAATTAGATCTACTTCACTCTTTATACGATCTAGTTTAGACCCAATCAAATTTTATTATTTATAATATTGTAACTAACGAGGAGATATCTACATGTTAAGACACTCATAGTATAGATCGATTGAGAGATGTAACCAGACTATGCCATAGCGTTTGATACAGCACGGCACAACTCATTCCCGATATCAAAATCAGTGAAGTTCTTTGATATTAAAATTTTCTAAAAACATATTATGTTTTCCTATCGGAGTATAAAGTGTTCAATAGATGAAACCCAGGGTTAAAAGTGTTTAAATGTAATATTATTGCGGAGACAATGGGTAGCACTTAATAGAATAAGATCGGGGACTAGTAGATGCGCAGCAGATCGTCACAGATGGGGGCACATTGCCGATCCTCATTGTGACTGCGGCTGCCCATCCCAGACGTTACAGCATGTTGTCGGCGAGTGTCCACTTTATGCTTTCGATGGAACCTTGGAGGACATCAATTTGTTGACGACTGGAGCTAGAAACTGGCTTCAGGATTTTAGCCACTTAATATAAGTTTTTAAAGTGATTTTAAAACCATGACCGTTTATTTATGTTTTTTTTATTGTATTTTAATGTTTTTATTAAGTACTAATGATTTTAAATTTTGACAATAATTATTTATAATCCACCATTGTAAATAGTTTTTATTTTTTTAGAATTTAATTTGCGCCAATACCATACGCATATATATATATATATATATATATATATATATATATATATATATATATATATATATATATATATATATATATAATGTAATATTAGGTGCGCTTGAGTACAAATTTTGCGTTTATCCACAAAAACAATCTAAGTACCATTTAAGATCAGGAGAATTTGTATTTTTACTCTTCTGAGACGAGTCAGTATGCGTGGTTGAAGTAGAGTGTAAGTAAGGGCTAATGCCTTTAATCTTCAATACTTCAATCCAACACTTACTTATCATTCTAACTATGCACAATAGTAATGCAAGATATACCTTTTTTGGAGCAGGTCGTTCGTAATGCGGTGGTATTATCTTACACCCAAAACTCTCCTGAGGCAGGCACTTCGTTTCGAACGCAGGGACTTTTATGCCTGTGATTTGGTCAAGTGCCAGGACTCACACCCGTATAGAAGAATGGGCAAATCACACGCATAAAACAGTTTCCAGAAACAATATTGAAAGAAAATAATCAAGACAGGGCTTGGGAAGTATGAATATTATTTTATCGTGAAATAAATTAGCCTAAATACGTACCTCGGTAGTTATTTGAGTTATAATATAACCTAACTATCTGAGTCAGCTCGCCTATAAATAATATCGACAATGTTCCTTGGTATGAAATTTCCATAGTTGCATAATGTTGCAGCAATGGTTTCCCGGTGAATAGCTGTTCGTAAGTGTCGGGTGATTTGCTTAAGAACCTGAATAATTCTATTGTTATTCGCCATGATGTATAGATGCTGGTACATACTGCACAATGAGAGTTTACTGTGGTGTGAGATCTAAAGTTTCTGAGTCATACATCGAAGGCCTGCCACACACGAAGTAGTATCACACTATCAAGAGATCTCTTAACTCACTTACTTACTTTATTTAAAGAAAAACAATCATGTTGCAATGCGTGAACTAATATCAACCAACACATTGTGATTCTATTTACAAAAAATGTAATAATGACTGGTAATCTCAAATTCACGTTCCAACTCAACGCAAGAAGCTCTTGCTTAGAACTTAATCGGTTGCCAGTAGTTACGCAACTGTGTATTGGATAAAACATTTTCAGAATACAGAAATGTCAAAAGTCTCAATAAAAATTGGATACGACGCAACTCAATCGTCTGTTTTTCATTTCAGAATAATAGTCATTGTCTTGAATAAATAAATGAACACTTGTATATACCAGTTCGCCCTTTAACAGCATGAAGAAAATATGCAAATCTACAAAATTTTCCACCTAAGCCAAGTGCATTCTTCAATGCGAGCATTCTACGAGGTCTTATTATATGGATGTGAATCTTGGCACCTGACGAAGGCTCAACAGAGAAAACTTCTCCAAGTTGAGAAAAGATTCTTCGGAAAGGCACTTCGTTTCTAACGCAGACATTTTTTTGTGCCTTGGCTTTGGTCAGGTCCTAGGACACACCCATAGATGAGAATGGGCAACACACACGTATGCATCAAACAGTTTACAGAAACAATATTGCAAGAAAATAATAAACAAAGGGATATAATTTTTTTAATCGATCTGTGCTCTCTCAAAATGAACACAAATAAACTCTTTTTTTTATGTTTTGGAAAAATTAACTATTTTTTAACTGTTTTTTATTTATATATTTATTTCTTTGGTTACCGGTTTCGGCTAACAGCCATCATCAGACCAAACTTAAAACTGATCTGATGATGGCTGTTAGCCGAAACCGGTAACCAAAGAAATAAATATATAAATAAAAACAGTTAAAAAATAGTTAATTTTTCCAAAACATAAAAATGTTAGGATACTTGATAAGCATGATCGAGGTCCATGGGAGGAATTAGCCACCGAAAGAGGGCCTTCCATGTCAAACGAACCTTCTTGCCAAAATTCAGGCAAAAAAAAAAATCTCCGAAGGTCCGAGACTGGCCCAATTCGATGCGACCTCACGCCTCGAACAGGTACCAAAAAGGGGGCCGAAATTCGGCTATCAGATATAGTGTATATAGACAAACGGAAAAGGTTCCTGATGGTGTACAGACTACAGGGGCTGAAAGCTATGTTTTAACTATCTAACTCTTGACTCTAAATACCTAAATGTACTTTCGGCAGAGACTCAAAATAGGACAGGATTTTACTACGCGAAAATTATGCCACGACTAGCTGCAGTCAAAACGATCCTGCCTATTAACAATTTTTTTAATGTCTATCTCGCGTGCATTTAATTATTATCGATCTCAATATCAAAATAAACGTTCAATTACTTTATAAACGAACCAATCAACCTTCTAGTCAAATTTCGTACAGGCTGTCATTAAACCGCAAGTCCTTCCTCATTGGAATTCCAAATCGCTCAACTGCTTCGGTCTTAGCGCGCGACCTTTTCGCCAGTGAACCTCATGAACTGAGCTGAAAAGCGTCCAAATCAGCAACAGCCCATTCTCATAGACAGTCATGTGGGGAAGGTCTTCAGCTTGCGCCAACAGCCCTCCTACACATACCGGTTTTATAACATTACGTTTATCACGGCGGCGAAAACTAAAATACAAACTCTACATGTGCGCGGACAGACGCGAACTTTTAGTAAACTCATTCATAGCTCGACTGAATAAAATTACTCTCACGGGTAACAAACACACCAATGTACCTACTTTTACAAATGAAAATTCTACACTAAGCTTACTAGAAGGTTCTAAATATGAAATTCTTAACCGGATTAAAAAATAAACATTAAAGATAGGTCACACCACTGGTATCGGAAAATGGGGTAACCCGCGAATGACAGATAACAATTCGCGACGTGTGCTTGACATGTGACGTGTGAAAACAATACAGGGAGGTACATGCTGCAATACAATAAATCCATTGGCACACAGAGATCACAAATATTCATAAATATGCCGTATCGCGTCGGCCATATATCTCTCATCTAAAACCACATCGAGCAATTTGCTCATAAGCATGCTTGGCGGGGGGCAACCAAGCAACAAACAAAATACAACATAAAAATATATCTCTGTGCCCTATCATCGTCCTGGGGGTAGCTGCCAGCGACGAAACAAAAACACTCTAATAAAAATATGGCCACTCACCCGAAATTCAGCATACCTTCAAAATAAAAGCACACAGCACAAAAGAAAATAAACACGTCACATTCACACATATGAGGTATGGTCTGTCACTTGTCCCTTTCCAACCACGCCACGCCACCCCGCTCAGATCGGGAATCTTCCAGAGTAATGATCACAATTAAACGGAAGGTTTAATAAACAATCGCGGGACTCTAAACAAAACTCTAGATATGTGACACACCATAGCTCAATCGTCAAGCACTCGCAAATTACTACAGAAACTATAAAACGCGACGAAAATTATAAATTGATTAACAAGGAAACAAAATTGCAATAAACTATGGAGAGATGTTTTCTGAACGAGATCTAATATTGAACTGAAGTCAAAAAAAATCAAAGCATTCACCTCAAAACGGGAGAATTTGCCTTCTATACTAATCGCTGTAAACAATGAAAATTTTAATGGTTTCCTGGACATATCTTCAGTGCGTAAAAATTCCAACCTTTCTAATCCGGCATAAACAAACAAGCAACTGTTTTTCAAACTGTTTACCATCGCGCTCCCAAACTTTCAAATAATGACTTAACAATATTTTGAATAACAATATATGAATAAATACCTCACATCATACTGTTTTATCGTAAGCCCAAAAAATATAGAAACAAATAAACTCTTTCACAGTAAGCTACTTAAAGCTTGTGTCGTAAAAGAGGAAAATTGTCGGCACCTGGGATCGAACCCACGATCTTCGCACGAAATAGTGCGATAGCCGGCGTCGTAACCGCCAGACCACCAACAACCTCATAAGTGTGTGCTTATTGTTTTATCGTGAAAAAAATAGCCTAAATACGTACATCAGTACTTATGTGAGTTATTACATAGCCTAACTATCTGAGTCAGCTTGCCTATAAATAAAACTCCCTAAGAATTAAGTTCACATGAATTAAAATGAACTAGGTAATTTGAATATTAGTCTAATTAGGAACGTTCTTATTTTTTATAGAATACCAATGTGCACTTATTAAAATTGGAACGTTCTTATTTTAGTTAGTTCATACTAAAATTGAAATAGAATCGGGCGTAATATCGACAATGTTCCTTGGTATGAAATTTCCATAGAGTTCAGTGTGTCAAAAGAACCTACAATACAGTAGCATAGAAGACAATACACGTAATTTCAGTCGTCCTTACCGAAGATCGAATTGGCTTGTCCATGTTCTCCGCTTGTCCTCCGAAAGTCTTTACCATGCATTTTTTACAAACTGGATGGGACAAGCAGTCGAGGCATGCCAAAATTAAATATTAAGATACAAGAAACTGGCCATAGTTGTGATTTAGCTGTGCAACTGGCGCAAGATAGAGAGATTTGAAGTGAATTTTGTGGCATCGACCCACATGCTCCACACTGGGAGCGGAAGCGACTATGTAAGTTTTCATGGAAAGAAGGATATTTAGGAGATAGGATAAGGAAGGATAGTTAACTAATTGTTGGTACGTTTCTACGATTCCTTACTTTATTTTCGTTTCATTTTGTTAATTAAGATAATTTTTAGAGCACCGTTTTGTGACCAAGATGGTAAGAATGTTTTTTATTTATTTCTTTTACAGTCTGTACAGAAAAACCTTTTACAGAAAAATGTTCACAATTTCATCTTTATCACTCATTGATAATACCGATTGGTCGATTGTTCCCAATTATTGTTGTTTTTGTTTTAATTATGAGATTATATGAAAGCGTTTGTCTTTTTGTTTGTTGGTAAAAATGGTTGATGACAACTAAGTGCCAAAAAAAAAAAAACAAAAAAAATGGATAAAAACATTCAAATATTATTCTGAAGTACCTATTGCGATGTATTCACTATTACAGACTATGACTATAGGATATTCACGCACTGTTTAGTGGATATGGCAGGCCTCTTAGCTCCGGGACATTTCCCCTTGTCACGTTGCCTCATGTCGCGTCCCACAAACCGTTTCTGATGGCTGCTACGGCCGTACAGCTGGCTAAGCATTTCATACTAGACTGCGCGATTACGTTTAGCATTTATGCTCGCCAACTTACAAACTGACACGAACACTAATTTAGATCTCCTCCATTCGCATTTGTGTCTTTCATCTTGTTTTCGCAATCTTTTTATTCATCACATAGTAGGGTGACACGGATGACATCATATTTGTTCATTTTGTCTCAATTCCACAGTTACAGTTTTTGTAATGCCTCAATTTTTTCGACAAACCCAAACCATCTCGCCTTATTTACATTCATATTTTAGCAACAATAACTTCCATATCCACATCCTTTCTAATATTCTCATTCATTTCCCTGTGCCACTGAGTCTGACTACTTATTCTTTGTTTTTCTACTTCTGCGTTATCGCCTGTTACGCAGGCTTTTGATATACTCCTTGCAGAGTGCTTGCTTCTTTCAGATGTTTCCTCCCTGATGGAATGTAACATTTTACTTTCTTTGCTTCTGTTAGACAACGTAGCTTTCTCTATTTTGTCTTTTTTCCATCATTCACATTCTGAAGTTTGTCATCTGATTCACTTGCTTTGGATTTAACACTTTTAATAAATCTATCCGTACCATATCCTTTCCCATCTTTATTTACAACGGATCTGTTACTTTCATGTTTGATATAATGCTCACCGTTTTTCTTCAATTTTATTTTAAGTTTTTTCTCATTTTTGTTCTTTTCAGCTGCATTTATACTATCTCTCTCAGCTCTACTGCATTTATAATACATTCCTCTTTTATCAAAATTGTCTGCATTTAAATAATTCAGTTTTTCAGCAGTTTGAAAAGTTTGATTAAGCAATTGACCAAATGTATTTGATTATGCAGGTAAGCTTCCTCTCGTCTGAAGTGTGGGAGTCAGCAGAAGTCGCTGTGTGTTGAACACTATACTATCGTATTGTCAACTTTGTGAATCAACCGTGGCTTGCATTTATCACATCGGTGTCATCTATTAGTGTGGCATAACTAACGAGCAGTGAGCAGTGAACATTCACGGAGAGTATGTCATAACTCCTGGTAGAGACAAAACAATAGTCGTGGTGAACACACGACACCTATTCAGTAATACTTTCTAATTAAGCTAATAGATTTTCTTGTATAATTTTATTCACACCTTTCTTTGCACGTAAAATATGATTCATGTGAAAACCTAAAGTGAGCGGAACATAGTAGGTACAGTAGGTATTGGGTAGGTACCTATTCTTCTATTTTTCTATAAATGCTGGGCATCTGTTCGTACCGCCTTTTTTCTCCTCTAATGACCTGCGAATCTGCGTCCTTTGAGGTTCCCTTGATAAGCTTTACGTGAAAGTTTATCTTCTGGCATTCTGTTTACGTGTTCATTCCATTATCGTCCCCATATAAGTCTTCAATGTCTATATATCTACATGTTTCCGATCAAAGATCGGATAGTTTTCACATTTTTTTTCTATATTTTGCGGGTTTACTATACCCAAAGCAGTTTCTAAACATTTTAATGTTACAACAAAAACACTTTTTATACCAATAATAATAAAATTAAAAAGCAGTATAAAAAGTGTTTTTTTTTTTCTAAAAAAAAGTATAGTTTTCATCTTGAAAATTCGTTACCGATTTCTTCTGGAAGTATCCACCCTTACAGCAACACATGTTTTATAGATATTAATCGAATGTGTTACTCTAAATCCCATTCTGTACAATTTGTATTCACATTTTCCACATAAGTCTTATTTACGCAAACAAAAACTTTCCACATGAGTCATATTTTGTGTGCATCGACGACTTGCTAGCTAATTAGCTTCAAAGATTATATTATAACTTTACCTTGCAAATTACGGCTTTACAAAGTCGATTGCCAAACAAAAAATTCTTTTGAATTTTAATTTAAAAGAAAAATTTTTTTACTTCTAGCAGAAAATTTCTTATCAAGACAATGTAATATTATTGGTTAGTTTGAATGCACCCACAAGCTTGCATTGTGTGTGTGTGTGTTTGTAGTTGTCTATTCATTCCCCCCCTTAATTTTAACGTTTGCCTACCAGCAAAACCTTTCGGATAACAGGGATATAAAAGTGTAATTACATAATTGTCTAAAAAGTTGTATATCGATATTTACCGTAGACATACTATGTTAATTTTACATAGACACTGTCGACTAACCTACGAAATGTTAATATGAAAAATATTTTCCGTAGTCGGATTTGTTTTGTCATTTGTATGAAATGTAGGATTTTTTTTTGTGGGGAGTGTTTCAACGAAATTGCCAGTTAGCAATAATTATGTATAGGGTCAATATGTTTAAGATTCCAGGTAAAAAGTTACTTATAAAATGTCAAAATTGACATTCTCAATGTTCATGCATATTTTTTTTTTTATTTTTATTTATTTATTTTATTAAGTCGTAAAAATACAATAAATTTTACAACTTATAATAACCTTACAATTATATACAAACTCTTATATTCTATTAAATAATATACTTTAATAATAATGCGAAAAAACAATAATTGATATCAAAAGACCAATAGAAAAGGTTCGGTTCTGCTTAGGTAGGTAGCATATCTAACAGAAAATCTATTGATAAAATCCAACAGTAACTTACAAGAAAAAATTCACTTTCACTTGAAAAGGTTGTTAGAAAATTTCAATCATCTAATCATATAGGTACATTATTTGATGTAAGCAATCATTTTTTATGATATCTTCAAACTATCTCCCCAACTCAATCTATTATATACCTACTCTAACATAATACTTAAATATTGTTTTTTTTTTGTCAAAAACTATCCATGGTCTTTATATGTTCATAACATTTCCTTCGAAAAATCGCTAATGATTTTGCCCCACTAACTTCCTTGGGTAATTTGTTAAAAAACTTAAGCCCATTATAATAAATCCCTTTTTCAGTTGCTGCAAGTCTATATCTTTGAAGGCGGAATTGGTCTCGATTTCTCGTTGGATAGCCATGAATATCCTGATTATATTTAATACTATCACACATGTAATTAGGCAGCATTCCCTGTTTCATTTTATATATAAAAGTCATTGTCTGAAAGTAAATTAATTTTTTGGCACTCAAGAATTGTAATTTATCTAACATAAGTTTTACTCGATGATATCTTCCAAATCCTAATATTGTTCTCATTCCTCTGTTTTGCAATTTTTGCAATTTATTGAAATCTGTTTGGTTCGATAAGAAGAGAATTGAAGCGCAGTAATTAAAATGCGGTAATACTATAGAGTTATAAACCATTCTTCTGCACCTCACGTCCATTCCTTTCTTTACCCTATTTGGGAAACCTATTTTTTTACTAATTTTTTTAATGATATTCTCAAAATTGGCTTTAAAGTTCAATTTATTGTCAACCGTTACTCCTAAATATTTGATATTGTCGACTAGGTCAATATTATCTCCGTCTATTTTTAGTTCATACTTTGTGTTAGAAGATGTTTTGCCTATTATCATGCACTTAGTTTTTTTGACATTTAACTTCAATTTATTTACACACAACCAATTAGATATTTCATTGAGTTCATTCTGTATATTTAAAAGTCCATTTTGTAACTCATCACATATAACATATATTAGGGTATCATCAGCAAATAATTTTATTTCACAGTTTGTAACACACTTCACAATGTCATTTATGTATATTATAAATAAGAGTGGTCCCAGAACAGATCCTTGAGGTACTCCTCTTATTACTGTTTCCTCCGTCGAAAAATTTCCTTCAAATTTTGTTACTTGTTTTCTGTTTGTAAGGTAATCTACAAACCATTCCTTTGCAATTCCTTTTATTCCAATGTTTTCCAGTTTTATTATCAGTCTTATATTGATAACGCTTCATTTAAGAACAGGGTTTAGATTCGAGTTCTAGAAAGACGATGAAAATGCATTTGGTATATTTCACAAAGCTACATTTGTAATGAAATTCAAATCTTCAATGGGCATCTCCGTATTTTCACAATTCTGCACGATATTAGTTTATGTCAAAACATTATTATTTCCATCAGATTCCACAGTCGCGATACCGTTGTTAGTGGAGTAGTCGAACGGTTAAAATATTGTTTCGTCATTCGTAACTCGGAGGTTACGTCGTGAACCATTTGACTTAGTTTTGTGTTTTATGTGATACGTTTTGTAAATCGTTTTATAGTCTACTAAACATGACAAGTCGAGTTTTCGAAAAAAAAAACCTTAAATTTTAATGGAATGTTTTGAATTGATGCATGATATTTGTCTAAACTTCGTACGTTTTGTAACCCTTGAAAATACCTTGAAGTGTTAAGGAAATCTAGTAACTGAAGCATACTACGTATTATTAACTAACAATATTGAAAACTTTAAAAACCAACCACTTTTGAATGAGCCTCGGACGCCTTCAAGCGCAATGGAGAGTTCTTGATGTTCCCGAGTGGGGCTTAGGCCCCCGCATTGCTGGTTGGTTTGGGGGTAGTTCGCGGCAGGCTTGATTTGTCCGGGGCCGGCTTTTTGGTTTGATTGCTTCCATCGAGCTAGGGGGTCGGTTTCGTGCGGGTCGGGTTTGCTGCGGATTTGTCTCCTCCGGGTTGGCTTGCGGTGTGCGGGGAGCCTTAAAGGGAGAATGTATGTATGTATATTTAACCAATATATATAATACCGACCAATGCATCTGTTATGAATGATGTTTACATGGCACATTCCGACAATCTTACCAACTATCAATTATCTGACAGTTTGTAAACGTCAATTGAAATCCAGAAAAGGTTATATTGCCAAAAGAATGATTATCTACGTAAAGTTTTCTAAATAAAATTTAATTTTTCACGTAACTTTTAAGAACCTTATCCTGATAACAACAAACACAACATAACCAAAAATTTGCCCAACCGTTCACTCATGATGAAATAGGGCTCTATTTTTTATATGTAGAGATATTGGTGCCAAGAAAGAGAGTAAGTACGGAGTAGTCATCTAGGGCTCCATTTTTATGTACAGAAAGATATTGGTGCCAATAAACAAAGTATGGAGAAGTTATCTGAGGCAGTAGAAAATCAGGAGTAGAAAATTCGCATCATGTAAAATACAAGAAAATATTTATTGAGTGTATGAAATATGGAAACAAGATACAAATGCATAATTTCTAAAGAAAAAGATATATGCTTATTATGTTGTTGGGATATGCTGTTGGGATAGTCAGAATCGAATCACATTGTTGGCATTCTTAGCAAAACCGACGCTGAAGGAAAATTTTAACAAAACCATTTGACCTTTGACAGTGTGTAATCATATTGTGATGGATTTTTTTATTCCAAAGTTACTTTATATATTATTCCCTTGACCTCTTTGCGTAAAGCAATTTCCAATCTGCGGTTCTCATATTATATTCTAAGCTTGAGTGATTGACAGCTTGTAAAGAACTACAAATCGAAAACAACGCAACAACATTATTTTTGACGCCTCTGACACCCAAGAGAATGCTATTCTGTTCTGTTTCCTAATAATAATATAACACGTCGTTGATTGACTAACTCTAACTTGGCTCTCCGTGTTTTAAATGTTCTACAACCAATAGCCTCAGCAAACGGATTTCTTTAATTTTTCGCTCCGGGGAATGTATCGAGCGTATACAAGACAGTTACCCATTTGTACAAGAAATAATATGTCGAACTTCTAACACATGTATTTTTTCTGCTGATCCGTTTCATCATTGTTTTGGATCGATTGACCCTGTAGAGCTAACGACTTAGTTTTGTGCTTTCTGCAAATATTAGGTTATTTTTAGGTCTATCAGTTAACCCCAACCCACTATTTTTTTTAACTTAAAAATGTTTCTCTACATCTTTCCATTAGGTAGTCGGTATTCACTTCGAATTAAAGGACTACTCGGAAAGTATATCTAAAAGTAAATAATATTAACCAGACTAAAAATATGCAAAATGATTTCTGCTAAAGCTAGAGAACCAAACTTTTGGGAAGTGATGAAATCGAAAACGTCGACAGTTTACATTATTGGGAGTATATTTGGCACCAAACGGCGGGATAGATAAGGAATTTTCCATAAGAATTGCATTGACAGATCCGTCCTTTAATAACTTGAGGAAAATGTGGAACCCCTCAAACTTCTCCAGCAAAACTAAATGTGGCTTCTTTAATGTACGCTTTCTGTTAGTGTTATTATATGGAATTCGGGCACCTAATGAAGGCTTAACAGAGCGATATCCTCAGACAGATTTTGGAAATTAAGTGGTACTTACCACTATGCCTTTAATGAGACCGTACGTGCCAGAACAGCACAGCACCCAATCAACTCGATGATCCAAAACCGCAGATTAAGCTGGCTTTGCCATGTTCTCCGCATATCCCCGAGAGTTGAAAACACAAGCCTTTTTTACAATCTGGGTGGGACAAGAAGGCGAGGCAGGCCAAAATGAATAATAAAGCGGGCATCCAATGCGGTTTAACCAGAGCTTGGACTAAGCT
Source organism: Mystacides longicornis (assembly GCA_963576905.1). Classification (NCBI taxonomy): domain Eukaryota; kingdom Metazoa; phylum Arthropoda; class Insecta; order Trichoptera; family Leptoceridae; genus Mystacides; species Mystacides longicornis. The sequence continues at coordinate 11,822,944 of OY756436.1, forward strand.
AGGATGAAGCTGCACAACTGGCGAAAAGATAGAGAGGCTTGGAGGAATTTCGTGGTGTCCACTAGCTGCAAACTCGGAGCGAACGTGGTTTAAGTTACTATGTATGTATTTATGGTTGATGCCCTGATACATAAATGTTTTAACTACGTATAAGCGTGTTTTCCTCATTAAGGTTTCACAGTAGTAACGAATATAAATAAATTTCTCTAGGTCATTGGTGTAATTTGTGTAGTTAAAGAAATAATAGTTGTGAGCTATGGCTAACTTCTGTTCCCCGTTAACATTGGTGTGTTTAGACTAGATCTGTCGATGTTGCAACAAACCCAACCGAACTCAGACAATAATTACGTAGATCACCTAATTGCAGTCAACATAACTCTTGCGTTCGCCCGATCTAAAGACTGTCTCTATTATTTCACGACTTGTAGAAGAATGGACGTTATCTTGAGGTCGTTTGGGTCATTTTTATTTTGATTAATTATTTTTTTCGAATGGGTTTTGATTTTGCAACGTTTTTTTTTGTTAACTGCTCCAATTTTAGTCTTTTCTTGTATTTCACTTTTGTTTTCGATGTTACCTACGTGTTGTTAGTATTATTTAATAGTTCGATAGTTTGCAAGACTCTAAACTGACTAAAGGAGAATATACTATTACCCCTGATTATCTCGAAAAATTCTGAAAGTAAAAGAGATAATTTTGGATGATATTGATTTTCAACGGTTGAAATAAATCCAGTGATGCTAAGCTGTTTGAAAACGAAGAGCTAATGTGTTTTGGGTATATTAGTAAAGAAATTAATTACCAGGTTTATTACGTCAGGAAAATACATGGTAGGATAAACCAGGCAAACATTGATTATTGGGTCCGTAGTTTGAGGCATTACAAAACAACACAATCAAGGGTTGTGATAAAAAGGTTAGAGGTGGCCAAGGGCGTCGCCAATGGGCACCTGCCCATTATAATATACGGCATAGAGAATAAAAAATGTAGCCAACTGCAAAGCAACCAAAGCTCTACTATGACCGTGTTTTGCTGATAAATTCTAAAAACTATTCATACTCTTGACTAAACCTAAAATTCATATTTTTCTCATCCTCCATAATATAGGGATAGGGTATACGGAGAATATAGCCTATGAAGCGGTCGAATTGCCCCCCCCCCGCACCTGAGCCCCGGGCTGGCGACGCTCTTGGATGTGGCCAAGATGATCTTCTGATTTTCACAGAGGATACGGCACTTGAAGATTAAACAGATTTCTCTCTGAAATTAATAAAACGGCATTTAACTGATATATTGTGTACATGTAGAAATTGAAATCCCATCTAATGATCAATTATCGTTTGGTATAGTCTGTGGCTACGACCCTCAGAAATGAGGACGATGACTTGTAAGGTATGGTAATAGTCTGTGGACTTTGAAAATATCTTGGACAAATATCCATTATGGAATCTTGCTTAGAGCACCGTTTCTTCAGTTTTCTTTAAATATTTAAGTAGATCGTTTAGGTGGCGTATTATTGATCGAGTTCAGAACGGCTTATCGTACAGAAGATTGAAAAAATATCTTAAGAGAATTCTGGAAGATTATAAAATTACGAATCATTTTATATTTGAGATAGAAAAAGGCGAGATCCAAAAAACCTAACATCGATTGGATGATCTAGGGTAAATTTCCATAATCTACCATACATTTAATCTACAAGATGATTAGCACTATCAGACACTATAGTATTGAGAGACGGACGGATCACTGCAAAATTGTGCAGATACGGTTCTGCTAGAGAGAAACGCTAAATCCGCATCCGTTTGTCCCATTTAGAGAACAATGTTAGGATTTGAATTTGGTACCCTTAGAATTATTAATCAATGATCCATACAACTTTATAGCCCAATATATCATAATACTCTCACGATCGTTTAAAAAGTCATGTTCCTTATGATTTATTTGTCCATAGTTAATAATGGTTTATATTGTTTTAGAGAGGTTGAAGGTGTACCGAGCCGGCGAGATGTTAATATGCAGATATTGCTTCAGCTATTAAATAAATACGATATAATGGTGCATTATGATTACCATGTGCAGTCGGTGATTGAAGTTTGAGTGTTTGTTGTGCCAAGTCGTGTAGTGGCAGTGTGCTGAATGTTACCACACTGCTCAGGAGTACGGAACATTTAAACAATTTGGGGGAAAAGGCAAACTTACCTTGCTTAAACAACACAAACGTTGATTTTTATCCAAGATTTTTTGAATACTACAAAAACCCATTTTTATATGCTCAGGAATTCTTGTAACCTGTGTTTGTCAGTTTGTTCTCGGATGTACGTCCACGTTTGAGATTGACTTTTCTGCTAGATTGTTTGGATTACTTACTTAAAGCATTTCTCATTGTTTTCTCGATGTTGACGAATATACTTTAAGCATCTACCTTCATCTCAATATCCGTCTGAACAGCTTTCCCCAATTTGTCAGTGTGCTTTTTCGTTTAATTATTTTTCCAAGCGTTGTTATATTTTTGTAGTTTTTTTCCACGAATAATGTATAAGTAATGCATTTATTTTAAAAACAACAATTTATATCTTCAAAAACATATCGAAACACTAAATTTATTGTAGATTTTCATATATTGGGATTTTTCGTGGCACAAGACGACGTTGACTAAACGGGATTTTAAGTATGTAAGACTCGATAGTCTTAAGAGAAGGAAAATACTTGCACACTGTGGTCCGTTTATTCTATGTAGATCTGAGGCCCTTTTTATATATTGTGGAAAGAGATTTTTGATTTTGGGCTAGGGTAAAACGCAGGGGAGAAATTCTATTGCCTCCTTGTTGAGGTTATATACATATAAAGTAATTGAACGGTCATTGATGGTACAGGGGAGAGGAAAGCTTAGAATGACAAATATAAAGCACCAGGAATAAGAGCCAGAGGCAAATCAAATAAAGCAGGAAATCACTCCATTGCGCCATGATCACGTCCCTCGGAAAAGAGGGCGACGACTGGTAAGGCTAGCTTATTTGGCTTGATTCTGTTATTTTTGGATGCGATTAGTAATTTTTCTGATCATTTTTTGTAATGAAACTCCTATACCAGGTTTCTTTCCTAGCTGTTTTTGAACTGGACTAGTAAGATTTAAATTTGAATAGCTTTTATCGCCTTTGTTTAAAATGATTAATTAATAAAATAAATTTTGTATTAGCAAAATGTTGCCCACCTCTCGTAAATAGTTGAAACGTGGTTGCGAAAATATCGCGCTCCAGTTTCCAACCGAGTTGGTATTCTTTAATGGTCTCGTAGTTTAGTGGGATGTAATATTTATAATATGGAGTGCTTACAACTTTACTATGGGCCCTGTACACACGGCTCAGTTGCCATAAACTCGCTGGTCCTATCATTTGTGATAACGTGGTAACATTCCAGTTGGTTACTGTGTTTGTTGTTAAGACAACATCGTGGCCCTGTTTTGCTTATTGCTCTCTGAATGGCTTCCATTTTTGTTAAATCTTGCCATTGCTGACAGCCTGATTGACATTTCATATTATTTAAATATTACCCCACCTCTATCAGGTCATTCACTGACAAAAACCCTTCAATTATTTTTACGTGAATATAATAATTGTTTTGGCACATTTAAGAGGATTATTTAAATATGGGAAGAATCCTGCCTTTCCTGGCACCTGACCAAAGCTCAGGGATCCTATTTTCAAATGTCGAACTATGGGTTTTCTAATATAATTTTTATGACTCGTATGTTTTCTTAAAGAACTCACAAAAAAGTGTCTGAGTTTCAACAGAAGTGCTTCAGGAGAATTGTGGGTATAAGATGGTACCACCGCATTACAAAGGACGCTATACGCCGGAGTTACCAGCGCGCAGCGGAGGCGCATCACTTTTAACATCATGGATAGGATATAGGCTTGGCATAGACATTTTTAGGATGCTGAAAGACATTTGGCCGAGGAGAGCGCTGTTCTTCCTCCCATCAAGGACCCGAAGACGAGGAAGCTGTCTCACCGTTTCTTCGAAGCCGAGCTGAAAATGCACTGGTTTTTTTTATATAAAGCTGAAGATGACAACGGGAACGTATATTACAAAACACAAAATACGACGATAAGAAGTATTGAATTTCTCAAAAATATAAGAGTTTTCCGTCAAACGGAGGTCGTGGGTTCGCTCCCAGGTGCCGACCATCTTCCTCTTTCACGACACAAGCTTTAAGTAGCTTACTGTGAAAGAGTCAGAGAGTGTATTTGTGTTCATTTCGAGCGAACAAAGATCAGTAAAAAAAAACTGATTTTTAGATTCTGAGAAGATTGCTAATTGAAACTGATTTTTTTTAAGATAGAGATTCATTCAATGAGCAAGAAATACTAGCTTGCAGCCTCCATGGAGGTCGCCGTCACTGCGTCCCATAATGGAACTTTTGTGACTGGCCCTGTATCTAGAGTTCATCGCTCAACCCGGCCTCCTGGAGGAAGCGCAGGATTTTGTTGGCGTTCAACTTTTTGATGTCATCTGGGCACATTAGAAATTTGCCCAGATTTTTGTGTCTGTTATGCATCATTGGTAGGCATTCGCATAGTACCTACATATTAATTAAGAATTTAGATAATTTTGTTATTATAATAGCAAATAAAGTGATCTTCGAATAAAGTGATATTCGATGATTCTATCCACAACAATCTGTTTTATGTGATTAATTCAGATATGAATATTATACAGTATTTCTTAATTATTATGATGTGGATAAAACAAATATATTTTTTACTATAATAAACATGCACAAATACCTGACAAATCCATTATGATTTTGATTCGCTTTCTTTCAGTTCGAGTTTCAGAGTTGATTGTCAGATTCGCTTTCTTTCAGAGTTCTGTTTTATCAACCAAATCTACTAAAGAATTTTTATACTCATTTCAATTTTCAAAAATCATTTTTACGATTAATATATTTAAATGTATTATGAATTTAATTTAATGCATCTTTATTATTTACTAACATTTAATATGATTTCATCAGGTACTTACTCTTCTTATGGCTACGACAGTTTTATTCACAAAATGTGGCCATAAATTTTTTAAAAGGTGTCAAATTTCAAAATGGAGGAATTATATTTCCAAAATTTTTCATTAAATCTTTATTTATTGAGAATAATAAGATTTGAATAACATTTATATGTATAACAAATCAAATTCCAATTATTTTATCACATTTTCATACCGTAATACCAAGATTCCATTCAACATTTACATGAGTAATTTTGTTTCCAAAAGATGGCTTACTGTATTTTTTGAAAAATTTGTATGAAGATCCTAAAAAAATAAAGTTTTTTAAATAGCTCTAAATATATTAAAGTTAATGCAGCAAATTGTATCTTAGAACGTTCTCAAGCAGTTTGCACGGCTCTGCGCAGATTCATGTCTGACGTGATGCTCCCATATACGACAAAAGGCTTGCAAAAGGCAAATAAAAAAACAAACATTTCTGAATTATTATGTAGATTTGCCAGTATATAAATGAAACTGGCAGATTTTTTCTTTAAATTCCCTTATCTCCAATCGGATTTTGTAAATTAGTTTTAGGTTTAATACCTCTCATGTTTTTAATATCAATGAATATGCAACAACTGAAAACTCTAAGAAATCATTACTGATGTTCGATTTTCAAATGGAACAAACTACTACGGGCTTACGAACGTCTTCTACTGTTATTTCGAAGGCTGGCTTAGTGTGATCACTTTACGCTAACAACGTTCGCCATTAGGTGGTAATGTTTGTCTCCGAAACTTCCAATCATGAGACTTCTCAACATGTTAAACATGTCGAAAAATCTCATGTACGCAAAAAGTAGATATTTAATATCATATTTTAACAATGAGCCCTGATTCAAAGAAATAGTTTTTTTTTATACATGTTTTTCTATAAATATATAAATTAATGAAAATATAAACATACGACTATTCTGAACATTTTGTTTGAAGAGGTCACTTGTCTTCTTTGTATTTTGTACGGTCAATGCTAATAAACCTGCCAGATTATCAAGCCGGATCTATAAAACGTATTTTAATATCCCGTACCTTTACTGTTTTCTGAACTTAATTATAATATCTTTACGTTTGTTATCACCTGCCTCTAAAGCTTTCAAATCCAATATTTCCTACATATTGTATAAGGCCGATTAATTATTATGGCACGTACATACATCCTTGGTGCTACAGCCCTGTATGGTTCTTGGCCTTCCTAGAAGACTACTTCTTGCCTGCATGTTCTCCGCCAATCTTTCACCTCCAGTAGCCTGTGGTCTCTAACTTATACTGCGTAGTTAAATTATTAAGAAAATAGAACAAACAAAAAAGATTATACTAACTTCCATTGAAACCTTACTGAAAAAATTTGGGCTCACTAAAGAGAACACAAATACACTATTGACACATTTAATTTATTTATTTATTTATTTATTTATTCACTCTCATCCCTAGGCCCTTTCGGGCACTTGGAGTCGTCAAAATTATACATAACCAGACATAATTAAACATTATTAAATTTAAGCACATCAATAACAGATCAAAAATACACAATAACATTTTGAAATCCATGAAATAAGATAAATAAATGAAAGCGTTGGCGAGGCTGAAAGGGTGTAAATGGCCCATTCAGTCTCCTGTCAGTGTATTTAAAAGAAGAAGTAAATTATGCAAGATGATAAAACAAAATACAAAAAAAAAATTTAAATACAAAAAATAAAAACATGATATTTCTTCAACATAAAATCAGATATAAAATTTCTTCCAAGTTCTTGTAGATGAATAAACGCTTAGGCAAGTCTGAAAAGGTGTAAAGGGCCTTTCAGTCTCCTGTCAGTAAATGTCATAAGAAACAAACAGAAATGGAGCATATTATATACAGCATGGGGAGTCACAAAAATAAACAGGTTTGTCAGGCTAACAAGAAAGAGAGCACTCCACCAGGGGGGCCGCCCAACGAGCATACAATGTGGACTCCAAAGAAAGAAGAAAGGACAAGAATTTTTTTTTTTTTAACAATGTCTACGTTTGATTTAGCATCTCGTCAATAGTGTAAAAAAAAAAAAAAAAAAAAAAAAAAAAGCAAATATGAAGCAAAGCTTGCGTTTTGAAAGAGGAAGTTGTTTAGGATACCAAACACTTGGATTTATCGTAGCAAATGCTTGGGGATGTTTCACCAATAGGCGGAGAGACATATATTGTTGAATAAGCAGGTATATTGATGACTCGCACAGACACGGACCTCATCTAGTCATAATAATATAATAATAATATAATAACATAATAATATTACAGTCTAATATATTTAGTTAGTCCTAACGATGAATAAATCATAGCCACAGACAATAATGTTTCTGGTCCTTGGTGGTCACTCTCCATCCGCCATAATAAATATCGTTTAATTAGTATTGCCGTAATATTATTAGTCGCTAGCTAAGTCAGCAGTGTTTCTATAATGAAGCTTAATATTAGGCAACAATTATTATTGGGTGTTCCTACTAATTTACTGTAAATTTATTACGTTGGTGCTATTGCGAACTACAGGAACGATAATTTACCAATTTGCCAGGTACTGTACAGTGGTTTACATAGCTGATATTCTATGTTAGGTATATTTTGCTCAGTTCTATATTATGTTGTTATTATTATACTGTTGTTCTATATTTTAAACATCTAATATATCAGAGGTCGTGAACATTTTCTGAGACGCGATTCATTTTTAAACAAAAAAATTAAAATATTTCTCGTATGGCTCCGAATTATTATGAACAGATAGTTTGGCTATTATTATTATCCTTGTAACGAAAAGTGACAGCTTTATTGATTGTTGATATAAAATTTTAACATTATTTTCATAAATATTTTTTTTTTAATATTTGATCCCATATTTTTAGTCTCTTATAGGCACAGGTCAGGTAGACCCACCGGAAACTTATAACTGTACGTTTCCTGTGACCAAGAGTTTTAGTTTAATTGCACCCAAATTAATGATTGGGGGAAATTCCAACAAAGTGTACTCTAATTTCGTTAATTCACCAATCGTTAGCATTTAAAAATTTTGTGAATGTGCAACTGCGTAAAAATAAACATCCTTAATTTTCAGTTCTATACGTAATGTTTTATTTTGCCCTTTTCCTTCGTTTTATTGCAACAAGTTCACGATGGTTTCGCGTCGCTGTAATATTGAGAACCAATACACAATATCCAAGGTGATTCCTTTTGTCTTACCCAATGATATTGTTACTGTGATTTACGAGTGTTTGTCGAGAATTATTGGCGTTGCTGTTGTTCCCCGTGCGCTGGAGCCTGTTCCTCTCTAATGAGCGTGAAATTTCGGAAATGCAAGGTTAATGTTCACTAATTGACCAACCAAATATACTATGCATCGTTTTAATGAGCTTCGAATATAATCTTTGGAGTTATTGGCTATTCTTTAATAGTAAGTACCTTATTAATGCCACAACTTGTGTATAATGCTAGGATACTTCGCATGGATCTTTAGAAAGGGTTCTTCGTTGATTTTGCTTTCAAAGTATTTAAGAATGTCCTCGGTTTCAACCAAAAAGGAACAAACACCGGCGCAAGCTCATCTCCTAAAATATATTGGCTGGAATATAAGGAAGCCGAGTGACCCATAAGCAACAGTGACCCATAAGCTTCCCAATGACGAAATGATACCGATATTTCAGAGTATGTAAATGTGTGTTTATACCAAACGAATAAGGAGCCAGAGCTAGAAATAGAGCAATTTTTTTTATTCAATCATCAAACAACAACAAGCAAGAACTGGTACTCTGGCGCGCGTGATTTGTCATCGCCCAAGAATTAGTTCTTGGTGTTAATTCATGATTCCTTTTATTTGCTTGGTGCTAATATCAACGATCAAGAAATAATGCTCTTTTTCTAGCTCTAGCTTTATATTCGTTTGGTGTAAACGCATACTCATAAGAAATCATTTGCGTTGTGCGCAATTGACCGTATTGCAAGTCTCAGTTTTCTTTCTATGAGGAGTCTTAAACCGGGAATTGATCTATTTGTTATTAAAGAGCAATATTGAAGATCTTTCATTTGATTAAGATAATGAAGATAATCAATTTTACATCAATGTCGTAGAAAACTACTTTTTAATTGATATCAGTACTTGAACCATTATTTCTTGACTTCAAAGAATAATCCATACAAAATTACAATCTGAATAAAAATGATAAAGTTCTAGTTAAGTGTATCCATATTTTATTATTATTTTTATAGTGTTTTATTAATTTACGGTATCTAACCCAATAATTGCAGTAGTTACTAACTTTTAAAAGAAACCTTATATTTTATTTCTCTTATTTATTAGCCATCGTGGTGAACTCTTTTTAATATAATTTCATAAACTAGCCATTTTTCCCTTAAAATGCAGTAGCAGCCTTATATACTCACATTATTTCATAATCTTGCTGCATTTAAGATAGTGTACCGAGCATATCCTGTATGTTATCTGCGGCCATCATCCATATACCATGTATCAATAACATACCTTCATCCAGTCTCTAAGACAATGTCGATAATAATGCTTATCACTGAAATTGAGAACACACATATAGTATGTAGTGGGAATCTTGTAAGTGGAGTCTAGAACCTAAAGGATATTGTTCGGGTAAACATAGGAAGGTTCTTGTGGAAAGCCTAGTTCACACTGTTGAATATTTTAGTTGAGTAGCGAGTAACGAGTGTCTGAAGACCTGGCTGAGAAGAGGCTGGCCGCTGGCCCACTTCCTAACCACGTGTGAATCTATAGTTTTAGTCGACTACGTTAGTTGCAGCAAAAATGTCTGTTGATAGTTTCGGCCGAGGATGTTTCATAGTAGGTAGTCCATTTTCACTATTTCATATTATTTTAGAAGTGTTTGGTAAACTAGAGGTTACGACGCCTGTTTCGTGCGGAGGTCGTGAGTTCGATTCCAGGTGCCGACCATCTTCCTCTTTCACGACACAAGCTTTAAGTAGCTTATTGTGAAAGAGTCAGAGAGTGTATTTGAGTTCACTTTGAGTGAACAAAGATTCATTTTTGTATAGAAAAAAAATTAGTCATTGTTTGGCAAGTCGTGGAATTTTTGTCACAACGTTAAAGTCTGACATCTAGTGCTGCCATCCATATTTAGTGATCACCCTAAACTGCTCCTTTCCTCGGATGGAAAAAGACTGACTGACTGAATAAATATGCATTTGTACAAAGTGAAGACTCGTTTTTTTTATTTTTACATCAATTATAATTGGAGTTTCGCTAGAAACTCTAGTGAAACTTTATAATGTTATTTTTTACATTACTTTACATTGGTTAATACTTCAACACAAAATAATGATTTATTACTACGAGTATACTCGTATTATTTAATGTACAGAAAGCGATATTGATATCTTCTTACTAACCGTTTGTTTTAAAAACCATTCTCACTTACTGTTGTACTCGAACATATTGTTTTTGCCGAGTGACGAGTTATTAAGCTACTAAATTACTCGCTATTGGATCTAGTATGAACAAGGCTTTAGACTACATATGTTGAAGAACCTTGTTGCATGTATGTAGGGTTGATTGCACCGGCTGATATCATTGTGGCGAAGCGCCCAGCCGCATATGAACCTGCACTTTCCTGCGCATATATCCCTATCTCTCGTCTGATCCTATATCGCTCGTGTTTTCATCTACTCTCAGAGGAGTCTTTTATTTTATATTTTTCAAACTCTTCTTTAAAACCAACATTAAGGCAATAGATAATGTTAAGTATATGGAAGCTAACACAAAGATTCCGGTACGGAAGATGAACACGAAGCCTTTGTATTACAAGCATAGAAAAAGTCAATAAGTATCTAAATCAGCCATATGAGTTCACTATTTGTCGAAGACCTTATTCGGATAGTTTTTAGAAACATTAATTTCATTTAAATAACATTTTATGCGTAGGGTAGTAAGCATACCGTGCCTAATTCTCCAAGCTGATATGCTTCGACTGTAAAATTATTCGCCGATGTTAGTGACTCAAACCCAGCATCTAAGTACAAAGCGATACAAGTCAAGATAATGGAATTTTCGAATTGACTATTTAACAAGAAAAACAAAAATATACTTATTAATTGAATTATATATAAATTGTGATGAAATGGCCATACGCTAAATAATAAATAAATTGGCAGAGAACACCAACATTATGAGGCAAGAATAAGTAAGTACCTGATTGATTATCAATGCGTAGGTATGGGTACTGGGTAGCCTTCAACCCCCATCGGGTCAACAAATTTGTCCAAAATAATGCCCACAAACTATTCTTATAAATGAAGAAATTGGGCACACACACTAGATTTTAAGAATTGTGGTTATTTTGTCAATTTTATTAAGTATGCTTTTTTCTCTTATAAGTATTATTTTCCTTCATTTTTTGACAAATTTGTTATACATATCTCATGTAGTTAAGTACCTTTATTATTTTATAGACTTTTCGTTCCATCATGGTATTTATTCTGAAAAGTTCTCTAATCCTTTAAATAATATTATACTTGTAGATGGTCATAATATACTTCTGTGGCGTTAGAAATTGTACTGAAGATCAGATTTTGTTTCCAGACAGTTTGACATAATATCACAAAAATTCATTCGACCCACTTTTTTTCGTATAAAAAGTGCGAACGAAGTATTCGTTGTATTTCATTTTAAAAATGATTCTCGATTGCGCGCAGTGAACGATGAGTAAGAGCCAGATAAGGAATTCCATTTCGCATAACGCGTATTAAAATGAGAACCGTTTTATTAGGCAGATAAACATGCGTGCGTTCGTGTATTAAAAAATGAAAAAAGAATTTCTCAATTTGAGATTCGCCAAATGACTGGCGGCATCTCGTGACGCCGAGGTCTCGGCTTGTTTGCATTACTTCTTTGTTGAACTTTGACTGGATTTCAATTATCTCTATACTTTATTCTCTCATCTCGGAGAGCGTTGGTTTGCCCTTCGTCGGGTCTCTCCTGGCTAAACCTCATCACACGAAGCCATCGAAAATCATCGCCGTTGTGTGTATAAATTTAACAGTTCTTTGTTTGCGCTCTGGATTATTTTATTGACCCAGAATGATTAACCTCGTCCAGCATGACTGCGGATACGTCGTGAGTACCAGCCTCCATAAGGCGGAGTACCTTTGTAACGAGCGGACTGTGTGATTACTTCCATCAAATTTTATACTTACGGGTCAAGTACGATTTTTTCCCGTACAAAATTTCAAGACTAAAGTTCCATTAATAATAATATCAGGCAGAATGCAGTGTGATCCCAGGCCAACTGATTACTCTATCATTTTTCCAATAAAAATATTTACTCCACCTCGACCGTATTATCGTTGTTCACACGAGTCGAGTTATTGAAAAATGTTTTCGATAAAAAATGTTTCTGTCTTTAAGATCACAGCATTCTACAGTCACACCCTTACCTCACCTTTTTTGCCTATTATTCACGTGATTTAATAACTATAAAAACTGTCTTAGTGCCAATGAGTTATCTTAGACCGTCCACTATAATTACTCTTGCATCAACTCCTGACTTGTCCCCTTTTGATTTTTGAGATTGGTTATCTTATGTATGAAAAAAAAAGATTCCAAACCTTTAAATGTGTTCACCTTCGAGTCTAATAATTTTGTGGCTGAAGAATTTGCAACATATTATAATAGTTTAGATTTTAGGAGTCATAATGATGAAAAAGAGTTCTCTCAGTGCCTTCGATCTCGTAAAATGAATATGCCTTCGGAACACGCCTCGTCTATGCAGAACATTAGTACCTACCTTTTTGCAGAATCCATCCTTAAATAAAAAGTTCCGAGCTATGTAGAGAAGGATGTTAAATATCATTTGCTAGACAAAAACACAATTAATTGATTACACCTATATAACTTTTATTAAAATAAACAAGTATACAAAAGCAAACAAATCTACTATATAAATGAAAGTGGGGTTAGTGCGAACACTTATAACTCGAGATTGGCTCAACAGATTCTTCTGATGTTTGATTTATTGGATTCTTCTCCACTCCGGATAACAGAATAACTAATAAAAAGTTAAAAAAATGGTTGAGAAGTGATGTAAAATATAACATTTGAGTTTGTATGGAAAGGTTACCTGGGACGCGCCGACGACATCGCGGGTAGTTCCCTCTCATTCTCGCATACGCTCTTACAGTAGCCCATCCCACTTACTCCTCCGATTCGAACGTTATCATAAAAAGTCAACAATATTATCGGCAGTATTGCCACCTTGGCGAATTTGTCGCCAGATCTAGCGACTTTTGGACATGGAAAACGACTTTTCATTTTCATTTAGCGACAAAATATTCTAGCGAATTTTCTAGCGCCTTTTAGGTCCATGGTGCTTTTCGGTTTCGGTTGTAGTATTTTGATAGAAGCCAAAGTGAGCAATATAAAAAAAACGCGGAAACGAAAAAACATAAACTAAAAATGAATATAATATGCTTTTATAAGTGATCCAATGCCACAACCTTCTTCTTCTGCTTCCAATGTACCATAGATTTCTAGAAAAATGGATTTATAATGTCATATTAATTTTAATGACTTTCTAATTTTTAAGTAGTAGGTACTTATATCTTTTCATTTTTTTGTTTTTAACAGGAGCACTATTTCTTACTTTAATACAAAAATATCGCCTAAATATTTTCTTGGCTCCCCCCGACCAATTTTGGCGACGTCTGGCGACATATGGATGTTTCAGAAATATTTTAATGTTATTATTTTATAAGCTTAACTCTATCGAATTAATTTTGTAATGCTTTACGGCTGCGCAGTGCACATTGTGCACATATTAACGGGCACTTCGGCTGGACCGATTTTCATGGTTTTTGATTTGTTGTATTCGTCTCCGTCTCGAATAGGCTACTAGCTATTAAAAAATTGATAAGGAATAAAAATATTAAGAAAATAAAATACCCATACATTTTGTATGGAACGGTTATTCCTTTCTGTGATAAATTTCTTGACAGCGCAATTTTATTTACGTAGGTAAGCAACCATTAAGTTTCGAAACAAACATAGGTACCTTTATCAAGATAGGTACACAATATTCGATAATTGCGTATTAAAACAATATGATATGATCAAGAAAATATTTTTTTGAAAACTTTATCACTTCAGTATGGCAATAATTTGCCTAATTTCACTGAGTAAATTTTAGGTGAGGAAACTAACAAGAGGTTAGCTCGAATATACACGCATACTTTTAGTTTGATAATTCTTAAAAATGCGGACAACTATTTGCTACGATGATCGTCAATCGACGTATCGCATGGAAGAACGTTTTATATGCATACTAAATGTATCGAGAAAAGAGCCTACAAAGATTTTTAGAGATTTCTTTGCGGTCCATTTAAAATTCCACGAAATCTTTCTTACTCTATAAAAATCTAGCCGTTTTCTTTGTTACCTAACTCATCTTTTATTACTGGACGGATTTCGATGAAAAAAAATGGAGATGTCGAGGGTTACCCAAGGATGGTTTAGATGAAAACAGGAGCTTTCTAGATACTATATTTCTGTTTTAATTAATGTTTTTAGTTTTTTGCTCCCATTTCAACTTTTATATGTCAAAACAAGATCGAGTGTAAAACAACTACGTTCGTAAAAAGGGTGATTTTATTTCTAAAGAGCGTACATAATACCTAAGAATCGTTTGTGTTTTTGATTAAAACGTCATAAAATTGTCGTTCTTTTTCTAAGCAGGTATTATGTTAAGGTTTTTTCTTTATATTGAGAGAAAGATATAGGTAGGTATGTACAAAGTACGGTTGGCTATTTAGATAAAGTAATACATCGATGCGCGTTGCATTGGAACTATACATCAATGTTATCCGATGCATCGGATAAAAACATCGATGTTTTCTCTATTTTTAACGAGTTTTTTTTTAAAATATGAATTCTATTTTCGATTCGAGAAAATTTTGGAAATGTAGGTATTTATTTTAACTTAAAATATATATTTATTAGGTATGTTCTACAAATATTTTGTAAACTTACAGAGATTTTGTTAGGTTATAATTTTTTTATTTTTTTTTATTTATTGATTCCACGCAACAAGGTTGCTTTTACAAAAACATATTAGGTACCTAAATAAAAATTTAAACATTGACAATATTTCTGAGAATAACAAAATAATCGCATGTTTGAAGAATCTATCTATTCTAGATATAGGTACGTTAATATTTTAAATGAAATTATGTTTTTTCAGTAACTTAATCCCTATTTTGGCCATCAAAGAGCTAATAAAAACATTTTTTTTTCATTTTCGAATTTATTCTAATAATTTGTGGGATCGATAACATCTCTAATATAAATTAAAGTCGGGTTAGTGCGAACACTTATAACTCGAGATCCGCTAAACAGATTGTTCCAATGTTTGATTTATTGGATTCTTCTCCGCTCCGGATAACGGTTGGTAGACCAGTGATTACGACGCCGGCTTTCGCACTGTTTCGTGCGGAGGTCGTGGGTTCAAATCCCGGCCGTGCCGACCATTTTCCACTTTCACGACACAAGCATTTGCTTAGTGTGAAAGATGTCAAAAGTGTATTTGTGTTCACTTTGAGTGAGCACAGATTCATTTAAAAAAAAAGTTGAATAAATTGATAAGAACTTATGTAAAATACAATATTAAAGTTTGTATGGAACGGGTTCGGTATCGGTACCGCCACCGACATCTGTTGAGGGAAATAGGGAGATGTCTGGTGGATTAATATTTTGATAGAAACATTCAATGTTTTCCCTATTTTTCTACAGATGGTGGTATAATAATGATTGAAATTAAAAATATCGTTTTTGATGGTACTTTTCAAGCTTTTTTATAATTTTTGTTCACATCTATAATTTTAAAAAAGTGTTGATAAGCGAACAATTATAACTCGAGATCGGCTGAACAGATTTTTATCGTGTTTAGTTTATTAGATTCTTCTTCGCTACGGATAACATATTATTATAACAAGTATTAAAAAATCTAAAAATGGATGGAAAATAGTATGAAATAATATAATATTAAAGTTAGTATGGAACGGGGGAGTTTTGGTGATTTTGAAATAACTGATTCATAATTACCACATAACTTTTGATTTTTTTACAAATTGTAGTAATGTATGTTAGCTATGTTATGTTACCCAGCAATATTTTATTGACTTTTGATTGAAGGCGAGACGAAGTTCGATGGGTCAGCTAGTAATACAATAAAGAGCCTTAATTACAGAATACCATATACACAGAAACAGCGCAACAAATGAGTGGAACCCGTTAAGTCATTGAAATGACTTGTCAACAGGAACAAAAGTGACAGGTGTGTGAAAACTAACGCAAGAGACAGGAAGATACTATAATCACAGTCGTAGTCCAAACAAAACTACCACGAAGCAATGCTTAAATGCAATTCCGCTGTAGTGTGGAGATCCAGAGGAAGGGTATTTGTTGATATGTCTGCCCTTGGGCAGAGGTCCGCTCCAACGTCCATAAGAACTTTCCCCTACTCTCAAGAAAAAAGAGGTAGCCCAAAAAACGGCTTTATTAAAATCGGGCTGAGCTATTACTTAGGCAGAACAACAGATGACCGGTGGACTAAAAGAAGCTTGTAATAGTGCCCAAGAATCGGTAAGAGAAACCAAGGGTGAGCACAAACAAGAGAGTCCGATGTGATAAAAAAGAGACCAGGCATCAGGAACACAGGATGGTTGCCGACAGGGAGCAAAGGAAGTGGGAAAGGGATGTTTATGTGCAATACTGGAGTAGAGACGGCTGATGATGGTGTTTAGGTAGAATACTAGAATTCCTTTGGATACTTGGCGTATTATGGTGATCAACTAGTTGATACTTGTGCCAGGAGAGGCGATACCTTTGGTTTCTTTCACATCTTGTCTGTAATTTTGCATATCACGCTAAATCTTCCGTAATATTAATAACAGCGCAGCATTCCATTGTCGTGTTGGTCTAACGGTGTGCTGTTCTTTGGTGCAATACTGCAGCTCAACTCGGAGAGAGAGATACGGCTTGGGAGTGTGTGGAAATGGAGCAGCCGAGGTGTATTATTGGCCGCGTTAGATCTTTACCGGAGACAAATGAACAAGTTAGTGAGTCCGCTCAACACCGGCCGTTGTAGTTTCTGAACAAACACCGGATTCGAACCTGTTATCTCTTATGTCGACTACCGTTAATGTCTGTAACATTTTTGCTGAGTTAGAGTGCATTGTTGCAAAGCTCCTTTTATCCGTGGCTAACAATGCACCATATTCTTAGTTGCACACATAAATGAGTCATGTGTACATTTTACTAGACGCAAAACTAGACGTTAATGAACATTTCAATAACATTACAATAAATGTTAGGGGATCAAATTCTGTTGAACACCCCCAATTTGTTAAAAAGTTGTATTTGAGTACAAATTTCTCATTTTTGTGTGCAACAGCGATATTCCGATGTTCATTATAGTGCTTTCTTTGGTTCTGTTGCTTAGCGCTCATTCGAGTTCATGTATCCTATACACACATTCATGCCACACGGCCCATTGTCTCTTTGTTGAACGCAGCATTCACTCTAACGAACTAACATTGATGCCTAAATAGTATTTCAATTTCCAATAAAGTCTTTCTATCAACAAACATCGCCGTCATTATCATCGAATGAAAGAATTTAACTATTATATGAGTCGTTGTGTATGGGAGCGAATGAATAACGTAGCTGTCGTGAGCTATCATCAATACTGGTAACAGGTATAAGTTTAATTAGGTTCGGCGAATGATAACTAAATTGATTTATACGATTGCTAATTCTGTTCTGTGATCTCGTGACCACCATTAATTATATTTAATCAATAAACAATTCCTATTGTATGTTATTATTTGTTTTCGTGTCTGTCTATTTAATTATATACCTATTGCGGTTTCATTCTAATAAATAACACTTTACTCGCTTGTGATTAGACGTGTGTTTTCATAATATTATCAATAATTATTACAGGTATAATATCGTTTACACCTAGTTAGTTGGGCGTGTCACCAATTTGTCTCTAATTGTATTAGCATACCGAATGTTAACCGCGTTGTGTCGTATTATACACATTTAATTTTAATTAAAACTATCAAACTTTTACTGTTATATACTTTGTCCTTGATCAATTTATTTTAATCAAAACTTAATATTTCAACAGATAAATCTACATTTTGTAATCGACAGACTTTCGTCAGCTAACCGACATCTCTGTTTGGGAAAATGAAATACTTACACCAAACCCTAAATTCACAAATGCCAGTTAGTATGACTCAGCGAGATAAAATTTGAGAGATTTTCTCTGAATGATTCATTTCGGCATATTTATTTATTTATTTAACATACGGCAAGGCCATTTACATGTTTATTAGCTATATAGGTATATAAAATAAACGATGACAGACACCATCAAAATACATAAAGCAAACTTCAAATTCATATCTAAAGAATCAAAATAACAAAAATCAACACACAAAACTGCTCACAGATAAATGATATAATATTAAATACAAATTAAAACAATCAAAATGCATGAAAAATGAACAATACTTAGAATTGAGCTCCAAGCACAACACACTTTTAGTCAACAATAAATAAAAATCTAAAATCATATTTTTTTGCTGATTCTCGACACCCGTACTCCAGTCCACTCAAAGAAAGAAAAACAACACAGCCCTAATTTTTAGAAAAGCTTTCTCATCCTATTTTGTGCGTCTTTCAAATCAACATCTTTTCTTCAAGGACTTTGATCACGCTCTAGTCATCTGCTCTTCTAGATAGATTGCTGTCTTTTTTTTATTGCTTTTCCTTCTCTTTAACTTCATATTCAAGTATAACATCAGATGCTTCGTTCATATAGAGAGTGAAAGTTCAGTGTGATTGCATACTTGTCTTTACCCATATCAGTCATGATTGTTCAGTACGTGTGAAAGAGCGAATCGATATAATCTTGCATATTATCATTCCAGATATTCATACAGTACGGCGTTGACATTTTATGTGTGCACTTTCTCACTTGGGCAAGTACCGCTTGGATTAGATTTATCGTCCTCTGCTTTTATTGTTAAAACGGTTTAACCTTTACCGGTATCGTTGATATCTCATATTGGAAAATGGTATGTTATGGTGATGGCTGTGATAACAGGCTCTGTTACCACTTGTTACCTTCTTTACGCTCCATGTTATTATGTTGTACGTCATTTGATTGAACACTTTTGTCGTCGCGGTACTGCTGAACTTTGGTATCTGATTTAACTAGGTACTTTGGGATCTGGAAATATCATGGCTAGATGGAACACCAAGCTAAAAAGACACACTAAAAGATACCGAAAGAACGGATATGGTGATATCCTAGCGCCATCTATGTTGTATCCGTGGAAACATTTGAATAATTTGATTGCTTATATTATTTTATCTAACTAATCAGAAAATCCACCTGAAAAAACAAATCTTCATGTTTCTTTACTGTAGTGATCGCCAACGTCGGGTCACCCGATTTGGTACTCTTAGAAAAAGCTTTTCATAATGGCCAACAGATGTCTCAACATCACATGAATTAAATTGAATTTGATATCTTAGAAAATAGTCAGGCGATAAGAGGCAGGCAATGCTCAAGACTCTATCCAAAAAGTTTGAAAGATGCTACGCTTCATGTTTTCGGTGAGAGGATGGCCAAGGAGACGAACCCTTTATGTGTGGACTTAAGTTCCTCTTAAGAAGACCAAAAAGGACGGCTTTAGTATTCATAAGCGAATGGAGTAGAAGTTTGGCGAATATCGCCGGCAATTTTCATAAGTTTGTTTTGTTGAGTGTTTTCATAATATGCGAGATTTGTAATCCTTTTTGCACATTTCAATTACCAACTCGACAATGCTAATTTTCAAAGGAATTTGTACCTTCAACGAAGCATTGAACCTTCTGTATAAAAAATACGCAATAAAATGCTTCAATTCATCACTTGGGCCGCTGCGCTAGTAACACATTAACAACCATCCAGGCAACGTGTCCGCCAGGATATAAAAACGCACTGAACTTACATAGGTGCTCAATATTTCAAATCAATTATATTGCAATATTGTTATTCCGATCGCACTCTTTTAACGTCCCATATATTATCCTTCATATGAAGTGACAGTCTAAGAAACTTACACTACAGAAGGCAATAAATCAGTGTGTAAAATCGAAAACGCATTCATCGTGGTGGTGATGTTACAGATTAGTCGGAAACTGAAAATGGGATTCAGCAAGTTTTGTATAGTATGATGAAAAGCGGGTAGAAAATGCGTGATCCGAGACAAACAGCCAATATCGTATTACCGTTTATTTTGAAATTAGTTTGCCGCCACGCCTTGGGCGTGAAAGACGTTTGAGCAGGTTAGTCGCGATTTTTTTTAAATATTTAAGACCACCTCACAACGAGCAATGGATAATTTTTATTTGAAAATAAACCGCTGAACATTCAATGAGGAATTTTATGAAATTAATATTTCGTTGCTACCCACAATTTAAATAAATACATCAATCATAAAATCACCTATTCAAACAAATTATTATACCTACCTGCAGCCCTAATTATTCGTATATATTTGTTTACTTCTACATCGTTATATTCTTTGATCGTGAAAGTTTCCTCTTTTTTTCGCCGAAGCAGCGTAATCTTTCGGGCATGCGCGGAATGTAGGGAGTTCTCAACGCTACCACGTTATCT
Organism: Mystacides longicornis; assembly: GCA_963576905.1. NCBI lineage: Eukaryota > Metazoa > Arthropoda > Insecta > Trichoptera > Leptoceridae > Mystacides > Mystacides longicornis. The sequence goes on from OY756436.1 coordinate 11,843,723, forward strand.
CCTCATTATACTGATCAAAACTCGCTATAGTTTCATCCCTCCTCAGAAAATCTGTGTAAATACGAATAAATTTTGTTACTGTTCACAAATCCATGTGATAAATAATTTAATGGACGATCTACTAATACTATCTTACGCTCCGAGTACGTTCTTCCTAATGTTTGACACTAACCAATACAAATAAACGGGACGTTTGTAGAGTGCAATTGGAATACCTACCCCGTTTACGAGCGAGCGCGCCATTCCTTAGTCTCGAGATCGATATATTACTAACGTGATTCGTTGGCAGTTTGATTATTGTCGAGTTGATCATAGGAATGCATGCGCGCTGAGATGATATAAATCACGGGCTCCTCTCATTACTCAGGCCGGCCATCCACCGCGCATTATCTAGTCATGAGACCATCAATAAAAGGTTTATCAAATATGTCTCGGTTTATCATCATTGCGACAATCTGTTATTACACTCCTATGACTAATAACAAATAAGTTACTTCGACATACTTGACTATGGACTATTAGCTCGTGCCTCTCTATATACTAACTTAAAGCCTGCGCGCAATTACAAATCCTTTATTATAATTGGTTAAAGTTCGTCCGTACCTTGGTATTTTCGTTTTAATAAAAAATAAGTATATTTCATACAAAGTAGTATGAAATATAATGGATGTTCCGTTCCTTCGAGGCATAGGTGAGGGAGATGGACATGGTGTGGGAGGAGGTCATAAGCATTGCGTAAGATCGAGCGCAATGGAGAGCTCTTGTTGCCTCCCTATGCTCCTGAGCGGAGTTCAAAGGGAGTTTTGATTTGATTTGATATTTCATACATATGATGAAATGCCAAAAAGGATAAAAAAAGAAAAGAAAACCAATCGGGAATTATTTTTCGTTTGTTTTAGAAAATCAACGTGATCTCAACCAAAGTGAACAAAAGCTAACTTTCGATATCTTTTCAATTCAATCCAATACTCTCTTTTAACTCAACTTAAGGACATACGGAGGCAACAAGAGCCTCCACTGGGGTTAATAATGTGCGGCTTCAATGACCTCTTCCCATGTCTAAATCTCTCAGCTCTCGCTCTTCCTGTTCTTCCCATCTGAATAATATCGCTCAGCTTGGCATCGTTTACACAATATGTTCCAGCCAAGTCCATCTCCTCTCCATAATGGTTATGTTTGTCCAATACATATGTTTCCTGGCTCGATGGAGGATTTGAATTTGCTGACGACCGACGCCAAGAATTGGCTGAGGGATTTTAAATTGTTTTTATAATTTTGACTTGCGCCTTTTAACCATACGACTATATATAATGGTAAAATCGAAAATGCTCAGCAGCCATCATTTTAGTCATTCAGAACCGCAGATTGAGCTAGCTAAGCCATGTGCTCCTTATGTCTCTCGAGAGGCTTGAATAATATGCAAACCTTTTCTACAATCCAGGTTGACTTTGGACAAGATATGAATTTGGGATATCTCCTCCCGAATGGGTAGTGAGAAATGCCGTCAAATGTGAGTCCCGCCACACTGAAGATATCTTCAGGTAGTGCAGGATAAGAAGGCGTTGTAAGGATGGATGGTGATAGACTTCCATAGGTAGTCCACATATCCCGATGGGAAATCGCGAATCAAGAAGATCCTTGAAGAGATGGAACTCAGTGTCTTAGGAAACCTCTCTACAGTAAAAACAGCCGGGATGCCGGGATGAAGCTGTGCAACTGGCGCAAGATAAAAAGGCTTGGAGAAATTTCGTGGCGTCCACATGCTCCATGCATACTGGGAACGAATGTGAACCAAGTAAGTATAGAATTAACAGTTCTCAAACCATGGAATTTAATTACTTACCTAACATAGAAGATTTTATGAGCTTCACGGATCATGTTTGCGGATAATGAATTTTCTTCAGGTCACCACTCTACGACGATACCTCTTCAATGTTTATATTTCCCTAACTGTAAATCCACCTCTTAACGGTGCGATGCTATGCATGTTGGGTGCCATTTATTACGTTTTGCCAGGGTTCGAGTATCGCGTTGCTGTCTACGGCCATGGAGGACTAGACGCCATTATCTGCTGCTTCATTATTTCGTTAGCAAAACTATATGGCAAAGTTGATTAATAGAGCTCGGATTAAATAATTTATATTATGAATAATATTGTTCGTGGAAGTTGCGGCACTCCAGGTATATATCCAGTTGCAGAACGGGAAACTGTCAAGAATACGTGTGGATTATTATTGTCTGAAACCGGTAATTGTTATTAATATTTTATAGTATTGGTGTTTCATTGTTGTGCGGAGAGATTCGTATCAACGTCTTCTGCATGTTTTATTGTTCTGCTGCTTAGAAATTCCTGGATATTGAAATAATATAAACTATATATCAAAAATCATACAATATGTAAATTAGTAGATTAAAACTGGATAAGTATTCGAAACAAAATAACCATTAATTTTTTCGTTTGTAAAATTGAGTTTGTTGGCATTTTGTTTCAACATTGGACGGCACTGATGAAATAAATTGTTGATTTTTCCTTTACGCACGTTTACAATTTGGTACTACTTTTTAGAAGAAAAAAGATGAACTGATAAAAGGGTGCAAGTAACAGACCTTTTTCATGCTAATTAGTACCATCTAATAACCGATGGAAAGTCTAGATTTGATTTATGGTAAAATGCCTCTAGACATGACTGCGCAAATTTTATTTTTCATAAACAGCTTCAAACAGATCGCCTCTCAAGTTGTGTCGGTCACATCTATTCGGTAATGCTTTTTTATCATCCCGCCAAGAATTGTTCCCAAAAGGCCCAATGGGAACAGAAGCATTTGAATAAAACTCGGATCCGACACACGGGATAGTGGGAACGGGGATTTAATGTGTTTATTTTAGGGGCCCTTATAATACAGACAGCAGATGAGTGAACAGTATACAAATTTTCTCTATTTCCAGGAATCATAAAACCATCATATAGCGAATTATACGACCGTGTATTTTAGTGTAGGACGACTAACTACGACTAATAGCAGAGATTATACCGATTAATCATTTATTTATCCGTTAGCTTTTATTACGTGGCATGTCTGGAACCTATTATTCGATAGCGCTGTTACGTGGAGCTAGATCCATCTCCGAATGCCCTCCATTGCACATTATTTAACACAAGGTGTATTTGGTTTTAGTTCAGCGCTATTGTATACACATTACATTATCTCTAAACCGCGTCTGTCCGTTTTGTGACAAGTTCGCGTAACAAATTACATGTTTCGACTTTAGAATTTGCCTTCAGCATGCAACGTCTGTTGGTCTGGTCCGCGTGAGATACCGACTCTGAAGCTCTCCTTTACCGCTCGAATAACGGTACGCTTTGTAATGGATACCGTCCGTATTGTAATAATATCATATTTTACTTTACCGGTCGCCGCGATATGAATATCTTTATTGTTATAATTATTAAATTATCATCCGTCAAACAGTGTCTAGTATCACCTCGTCGTTTTAGTTTTATGGCCATCTTGGAGTGGAAGTTATTGTGTTTGGTGTTGGACATCTTGGAGTGAAGTTATTTTGTGTGGTGTTAACACCTGATACCTGAACAGCCTGATAACTTCCACTCTAATCATTTGTTTGTAAATAATAATGTTTGTTTTCTTTTTCTTTCAGGTCAGTTTGCTAAAAGTCCCATCATGAAGCTATCGATTTTGTAAGTATGAACAATGAAATTTATAAGTTGTTGTTGCTGAAATGAATTGAAATTAAAAAAAATCTTTTAACCGATATCAGGTGTTCCATTCAGTTGGAACCAGCTTTCCTTTATGTTCATGTTTTTTCCCTGCCAATGGTCATGATTCGATGACAATTTGGTCTATGTACGTCTCTAATGAAATCTCTTAAAATCTTTCTTGATTTGTTTAAGCCATTGCATTGGAAATCTTCAATCTTCTATTTCTTCATGACAGCCTTCTCTATCGATTGTAAAGCCTGTTGTCGACACACCTAGCGATGTACCTGAAATTTTGGTTACCAATGGCCTATTGAGTCTTTCGAAATCTCAAACTCACGCAGTTTGCGCATTATCTTAGTCTTTATCATGTACTTGATTTAGTCATCTCCTTCCTACATTCAGATGCTTTTTGAATTAGGTATTAATTTTAAATCTAGTTTCTACGACACCTTCCTGGTTCCTATTGGGCATCCATACATTTTGTTAAACTACTAGGATTGAGTAAAATAATACAAGAATACTATGAAATCTGTAGTTCATCCGCTTTTGCCATTTTTGATGCCCCAAATCCGAAATAATTTAACACATTGACGAATAGTAATATGAAAGGTGACGAACAAAGGTCCATCGGGAAATCTCCAAACCGAAAGACAACCAAAGAGATAAAAAGGCAGAAGGAGCTAGGCATTCCAGAAATCTTCAATTTCAGAACAGGTCTTTGGATCTATTTCAAGTTGAAGAAGAATATGATTATCTTACTTTTAGATAAAGCAATAGTTACTTGCTGAGCTCATAATTTTACAACATTGGATACTTTGTTAATTTTTGTTCCGTCTACTAATGGGACCCGTTTTATATTCAAGATTCTGCGCTGATATTTATTTAACAGCGGTGTACCTTATTTAACCGATCATTGATGAATGCCATACAGCTTTTTTCACTTACTGTAATTTACGAGTATTTCGGAAGTTAGATTCGCCACCCGGTCCTTCACTTGCGAAACCGGTTATGTCGTAACTTCCACATTGAGACGCTATAAACCAGCGTGTCTCGTAAAATCTTATTTGAATTTAATTACTTTTATTAAAACGACGTCATACAATGTTGCACCACCTGATTATCTCCTTAATGACGTTGATTTCTCTCGTCTTTCTCTGGTGCTGCATATTCAGGACCAGACCAGACAGGACAGGCACCCGGGACAGCGCCTGTTAATCTTATCTTATCCCCAACTCTCCAATCATGGATGTTCTTCATGTCACGACTCTTACCTTCTGCTGATGCATATCTTGCTCTCACTTATCTTTCCAATATGTTAACAACTAACTTATTATTAAAATCATCAGTAATGGCCTAAAGGCCATTACTGACAAAAAATTAGATTACTTGTAAAACTTCCACGCTTAAATATTGACTCTTCTATTATTTAATATTTTAATCATGTATGTTGCAAAGTCAATACAGTAGTTGATTGAGCGTTAGAAGATGGCGTTACTGTAGCATTTTGTTAACATGTGTGATAGTGATGTGTTTCTCGAAACATTCTTAATTTATTCTCATACATTCAACTAAGTTTGCTATTCTTATTTAAGTTTATTTATAGAGCCTGTCAGGGAAGATGTCAGCTCTATTTTTTGCTGTTTTTATCATATAAGTGTCAGGAAACCGAAAAATAATTCATGTTATTTAACACAATCATCTAGAATAGGAATAAAGAAAAAGTCTTGGAATTCTTGGCATTACCATTAGTCAATGCAAGCTGAGCTGGTGGCTGAGAATTATCAATTTATTTTACAGAATAAATTACGCTTATATTTTTATAAATGCAATAAGTGGAAAGTACCTTTGCACATATTACTAAAATGGCATTTCTACGAACGAACCAAATAAAAAGAATGTTTAAGGCAATATTATATTGTATAATGGTAAGAAATGTTCGCAATGAGATACAATTAATTCAGACCAAATGGATTCGAATGCGGTAAAGTTTTCGGCTGTCCGAACAATAAAACAACCCGTCATTCGCCTCCTCATACATTATAAATTCCTTGGTAAATTAATTCCTATTGTGTTTCTTCACTAATTCCCCGACTGCAGTTTTAATTAAGAAGAACATTGTTAACACTTTGTACCGGCGATGTAACGCGTATTTGGCTCCGGATACATCATGCTGCAACCATCGCCATTATTATACAAATTCCCCACCTCATGCACAAGTCATTCGACGATATCGCCTTGTTTTTTTTTCTTGCTTTATTGCTAAAATATTTGCATTATTTTGTGGTTCCTGTCTTGTATTATTGTTAGTTCTTTTAATGTGTACAGCTACGTTTTGTTTCCTTTGGCTTAATTGATGTGGGTACCAACATAACACAAAAAGTTAAAAATACATTATACGACTCTTGACTTCGTTCACTTCTCTGTCTTGTTTCTCACGTCTGAGATAGTCTACATCTACGAATTTAATCATGAGGAGAACGTACAGTAGCTTTTTTTCCTCTGAAAGTGTTAGCTTCCCCTAGATTTTGCTTCCCCTAGATTTTTGCCCTCTCCTATCGATATAGAAGTGTAGAAAGACCCAATGTTTCTACTAGGTTGTAGTTGGGAATATTTACTTGACGATTCGAATTACATATAGTCGGGGTGAATGAAGAGTTCGATATTTACATGACTTTAGTGAAGAGAAGGATAAATTCATTGTCCTGCTATTTGTCATAAGGTAGTGCACACCTGTCACCTTTTGCTGGTTTATTCACGTTGTGGTATATTTCGCGGTGGTGCATATAGGTAATAATAATTAATAATATCGAATGTCCCGGAGCATTCCGTTCCCGCATTATTGTTTGAGCAGAGCGCATACTTTAAAGAAGAGCTGATCACGATTAGGTGAACCCGGACAATATAATCCACCGTGGCTCCATTCTTCGTGCTCTTGTTCGCCATGAATCGAATTATAAATTTAAATACTGCATACGCGACGTTTAACTCGTGTTTGTGTCATGTTTCCGTGGTCGCATAGGTCTCGTATGCTAATGGGGATGCATTGTGTAAAACATCGTGGGGACCAACGCGGCGATATTTCCACCACGGATTTTATAATAAAACCTTCGAATTCGTCTGCCGTTTGATTGATTTCTCGTCGAATTTTGTGTCGCACTTCACACTATCTTACCCTTTATTCTTCTTTATTGTATAGACGTGAATCTCAATGGTGACGATCTCAGCATTCAAGACAATGGATGGATACATAATATTGCCTTTATTTTGAATCTGGAATGTGAACAACGTTAAAAAAGTTTCAAACGCTTATAATTGATAGGATCCTTGGAGGGCTTTTGGTCAGAACATAAATGTGCAAAGACCATGCTGATGTTTTTAGCTGTTGAAAATGGTCTTCTGTGAGACTTGTACGATGATAAGAATAACGAAGAGTCAAATGTACTTTAGAGATTTATCGGGCACATTGCGCATACCATCGTCAGACAAGGTAAAAGTATTCTAAGTAAGGTGAATATTATACTTTGTAGGGTAAATGTTAGCATGCTATGATTAGGGCTCCCATGAATGGAACCAACAATTAATTCTTTTGCGTACTGGAAGACTAAGCATCAGAGGTTTGACTACACTTACCTTTAGATTTTGCGACTTTATCATATTTTATCTAGGCGACAATTTACGCCATCATGCTTTGAAGCAACACTAGCAACCTCAGCTATCACTTTGGCGTATACTTCTCTGTTCCGGGCTATTCCAATAATTTGTTCTTGGTTTTTGAAACCTGTCAATACCGTAATATTTTAGACAAGACTCTATTTCTAAACCCCTCACGATCGTCGATTTTCTCTTTCAGCATCTCTTTCATCTATTTAGTTCCCTTGCACTTTGTACAATTGTGCATGTCACTATTTTGCACTAACCGCATCCACAGTATTCTTTCTTACGTCATCAGACCATCTTACTTTTAACAAGAAAAACAAAAATATACTTATTAATTGAATTATATATAAATTGTGATGAAATGGCCATACGCTAAATAAATAATAATCTTACTTGATGCCTGCCAATAGACCTCGGACGCCATTTGAGGACTTTTTTTTAGTTTATCTGGTGTCTCTTGCAGTACCTATCCGATAAAAGATTTAATGGCATCATTCGAGATTCGATAGTACCGTAACATTTTTACGTATAAAAATTCTAAACGACCTTTTTTTAAATAGTCATAACAAAGTCTTGGGATATTTTCTGGAACTTATCCCCATATTTTAAATTGAGCTGTTCTTCAATAAACATATGTATTGAGGAGTAATCTTTAAATGGCCAAGTGTAATAAATGTTCTGGCAAAGCCGAACCTTGTATCATTGTTGCAATCATTTTCAGTCGTCAAGGGAAATTCTTCTTTTTAACAACCCAACATTATCTTTGTTAAAATAAAAGTAATCTCTAACAAGTTCTTAATATTTTTGGACGTCCAAAATGATTTATGGCCGGAGCGAACATTGTTGCATGCAAATAAATGTTTGTGTTCCTCGTTAACTGCTTATTTATTAGCGAGAGGACTCTTTGTGGGCCCTTCTCCTTGATCGTTCAGGACGCGTAATTCTTTAACGCCGTCAGACGCACTCTTGTGAGCATTGTGTGAAATTATCTTTTTTCTTCCTTTTTTTATTATATATTATTTTAACGACATGACTCCTACGTACTTGCGTCAAGGGCCGTCGTCTCTCAATAATTATGTAATCCACTGAGAGAAGAGTAAATTTCTTCCTTGCTCATTTACCTTGTATCAAAAAAAAAAATGTCAGCGAACAATTTTCGTTATCATTTTATCTCTATTTACCAATGTAATTATTTTCATTCTCAAAGCTCTATTAGTATCTTATTTGTTGTTAGTATCTTCCAGAGAAAAATAGTGTCCCAAATTCAGGACGGAATTAAAACCGCAGCAGCACTCTGAATGCTTTTTCTTTCAAGTCTCTCTCTGATTGAAGCTCCAGGTGTACAATATCCTCGTTTAGCCGGTGTTCATTTATTTATTTATTTCCTCATGGCACAATAAACAGACAAAACATATAGGTACATATAGGCTATACAAAAACAAACAAAAGAATTGATTAATTTAATGCCCACTTAAATGTGTGCACATATTAATAATAATGATTGATCCAAAAATTCAAATTGATTCAAAAGTATATTTTAAAAAAATAATAATATGTAATAAAAAAGTCTAAAATATAATTTCTCAATATAAATAATAACTTAACCTACAAACAAAGTCAAAATAAAATAAAAAAATATATATTCAAGGTTCAAATCAAATAAATAAACAAAGCATCAATCACAAAGAAGGGATAAAGGAAAGGAATGGGGAGAGGAAAGGAAAAGGGTGACAATTAATTGATATTATTCATGAATGGCTTAGAATCCTTGACCATGGCACTTAGGGCACATACACATTGACAGGTGGCTTGCTTAGCGCCTAGAGTCTAGCCAGTCACCTTGTGAGTAGTTTACTAAAACAAATGTTTTAAAATGTCTGCAACCGACCGCATGAGAACTTCGTGACTTCCAAATTTTTTCCAAGTAAACAGACATGACGTGATTATTAGGAGATGTCTCAATAGATTCGAGGTTCTTTGCAAGTCATCTTCTAGTGCGGATTTGATCTTAAGGATCGGAAACGTCTGCTGACTTTTGAGAGTAGGATTCTGGAAGAAATTTGGACCTAATCTGAGGATTGCTGCTGGCACCTGGAGATTGAAGAGCAATGCGGAGATACGCGCGCTTACAGTACAACCTTACATTTTGTTCGTATATATAAAGTTAAGTACACATGACTCAAATCATGACGTGTGCAATGATATAACTGACATATCTCAGAACGCCTATTCTCATTGATTGGATCGGACCGCATTAGTGGCTCGGAATAGGCGTTAATGAGAGTGTTATGACATTAAGTGACCTTTGATTGTGTTTGTCAGCTCCCACCACCTAACTCGTTTATCGCATTAGAATCTGGAATGGATTAATCCGAGTGACTGCAGCGGGATAAGCGTCGGGGAGGAGGAGGAAGAAGGCGGGAGAGAGAGACAAGAACGAATGCGAAGTGCTCTTTGAGATGGTTAACGATTCCACAGGACCTGTTTGCCAATTAAGCTGTCACGTCGGGAGTGATGTGGGATAGCGGTGTGGTCAGCGGCGCGGCAAATATTACACATTTAGTCCGAGAGTGTGGTATGGACGCGGGCACCTATACTGTACGCTGAACCACACAGGCCCCCAAACTTTCAGCACTCATTGACCCCTAGAATTATGTCCATATCTAAGGAATTTTATTCGCCGCTTCCGCAGCGTAACAAGTGTATAATTTGAAAAGTTTCGAATGATTTTGTTTTAAAAGTTATATATTCACAAATTTAATTAATCTGTAGTGCTTTTAGTAAAAATTAATCTGTAGTGCTTTTTCGTATGTTCTTTCAAGATATATTTGCGGTAAAATTTATAGTTTATTACTAACTAGGTATCTAAAATTAAAAAAAAACAAGCTCATTTTGTACATTGCCCACACATCAAGTTTTTTATATACGAAACCTAGCAGTTTAATCGCCAACTTTCTGATTTTATTTTTAAGTTTGCCCTAGCACAGAGGGTTAGCATATTAAGGCAACGTTGTCGTACTTTACTTTAATTGTTTTGTAATAAATAAGTTGAATGAATAAATAAGTAATATTGGGGTATCTCCGGTCCTGAATATCTTCCTTTTTCACAACACAAAGTTTACGAAAAATTTCAAAAGTTTATTAAAAAAATCTACAAAATTTATTTATCAGGTTGTTCATAAGGTTTGTTTTAGCACCTACCTACATCTTAAAAAATAAGGCGGCCGAACTGTCAGAAATGTATGTATGTGGTGTGTTGTGTTTTAAAAAATTCCATGAGGGGTCTAAGGCCCCCTATTTTTAGAACCGCTGGAACATTATAGAGTCTGCATGCGCCGGACTGCAGCGATACTTGAGGCGCACAAATACTCACATACTCCGCTGAACAAACAAGGGTGATCCACTTCACCAGCCGGATTGCTTCCACTAGTTGTTACATGCAATCTTGAATTGAGAGCTTATGCACATATTAAACAAACTATGCCCTGAATATGATTGAAATTTCCCACATTATGAATTGTCCGATCATAACCGCGCTGAATCTTTCCCTTTTTTCAGATATCCATGCCATATATTTTTTTATATCAAAAACGAAATATTAATTGTATATATGCTAAGCTACCATCAAAACGTCACTTCACATCCTGTGCGAGTGCATACCATTGATGAGCAAACGCCGATACCACTTGGAGAATTTCATACTATATACTCAGAGGAGAGGATCGCTGCAAAAACCATTGTACTTCTGGGTGGACTTTGGGCTCATTTCTGTAATCAAAGAGGCAAAATCAATTGACCCAACATGGGTCGCGGTGTTATCGGGGGCAAAGGTCCCGGCCAAAGGACAAAAAAAACCACCATCAAATAGCTTGAAGATGAATACGTTCTGTCTTCGAAAACCGCTTAGCTCGTGGAAAAAAATAAAATATTTTGTTTCATTTCAATAATGTTACACCTAGTTACGGCTGAGAAGATAATTTATCCATATTTTTGTAAAATTAAGTACGAGTAAATAAAATATCCCAAAAAGATGGGCCGATGACTTTATCCATGTCGCGTATAGAATTCTAGAGAGGGGAGTGGATGAAAATGGAAGTGACCTATCTATAAAAATATCCAGCAGTCGAGAGATGGTTGAAGAAAAACGAGTATTTACGTTGATAGTTGACATTAGTTGATAATTATTGACATTGAAGTCCATTATCTACATACCTTGTCCCTAAAGGGATAGGCAGATAGAATGGACCTCCAATATTGTCTATCCGGACACATTTCCCCTGCTTCTTCCAACGACAAACCATTTCATTAACATCTTCACCAATTTCTTATGCTTCTGACCTGACTGGACCTACGTCATTCTGTATCTACCACACCTTTAATTGTGTATTCATTTATTCATTCAATCATACATACGTCATTTTGTAAAATTTAAATAAAATTTCTTTAATTTTTTTTTTGCGAGTAAATAGTCAAGAATATCTGACATCCCTGCGATGGTAACGAGAAAGTAAAATTTATTTTGATACATATCACCTGTCGACAAGTTCTCAGAGGAAAAAATCTCATCACTATTATTAACGCAAAAGCGAATTTTTAATTGCGATGACGGTTATAGGTTAACAAATTTTCATATAAATTCTATGCAATTTAATGATTATTTGTTGTAAAACTGTTTTTATATTTCATGTTTTTTTTAAGTCTTGGAAATAGCATATACCTACCTAATCGAATTATAGTGATTCGATTAATTGAGTGTTCGAAATATTGTGATTCGAACAATTTTCAGTCAAAAAGACAATACTTTTTAGAACGTATGTAACTGGTGCATGTTCATAACACAGTGCATGTTCTTTTGCAACTGTTACGCAAATTGAATATGGATGGAAGTCCAAACGTATCACGACTGTATTGAATTATCTTATAATCTTTATATATTAATTTCTTTTGTCTGTTTGTATTTGACTGAATTTCTTCAAAACTGCTAGAATTATTGTATGAAATTTTAAGGGCGTCTTCAGCTAGGGCAGGGTGTCAATGGTCACAATGAGATACAATATAAGTTTTTTATTGAATATATATCTTAAGCACATTTTAAAACACTCAACTCTGAAAATATATAAGGTAGGTATTTATTTATGTAATAAACATAACGGTGGAGGTTTAATGGGAGAGTACCTAAAGTACAATATGTGGTTTTGAATTTGACATGTATTAGTTCTTCTAATCTGTTTTCCTAAATTGGGGTATCATTGTATGTGTACCTATATAATATGTATAAATGTGGAGGTATGTATGTATGAATATGTATGTAAGTGTTAAAGTTTTTATAAGCTCAATAATAAGACATGACTGTTTGAAGTATGGATGCCACGGAGATGTATGTATGAATGTGTATTGTATGTAAGTATCAAAGTTTTTATAAGCTCAATAATGTGACATACAAAATCAGGTTAGTCAAAACACTCTCTCAACACAAGCTCTATGCTTTATGAGAGAGAATTGTTGTTAAAAATTTTAATATTATGTTTTTATATTTATATTATATTTTGTAATTTTAATTTTCATTTTTAATAAATAAAAAAAAAAAAAACACTTAATAACAGCCTGCTGCCATTTGTTGAAATTTTTTATATTAAATTACAATTTGAAAAAAAAAATATAGTACCTACCTACTGCGTTTTCGAGAGTTTTGGCCTCCGGAATAATGTTTTTCTAAGACGTCCTGTCTTACGCAACGAACTTCCACTATGTTTTCCCTCACCCAGCACGCCCAGGTCCCAAATGACTTTGTCTATCAAAATGCTGTTTTGGTCCGCTGCCAATGGACTTACTGTCTAGAAGATTCTTTGTGAAACCCTCCACCCCGGACTCATCGCAATCTGATCGAAGTTTTGGTTCATGAGAATTCGATCTCCTTATGTCTTTTGATAAAGCGTTGTGCGTTGACTCAGCTAGTATAATAATTGGTCGAGCTACGTATCACCTTTGCTCTCGTTCTGGCTGCTTTGGGTATTTCGTAAAAGAAACAACGAACAGCTCCAATAATAATATGATTACATTGGATTTATAAAGTTGTCACATATTTTTATATTGATTTCGTTTAATTGTGACCAGTTGATTGCCTCGCGTCCCGCTGTGGGCTAGTATTAGTATTTTTAATTAACGTTTATGATTCATAATGATGTCGTATCGGAATGTCCAATACCTACGGACTGCTGATAATATAATAACAACGTGATTTTTCGAGGCGATTAACGTTTGATATCTCTCAACACTCCTGTGGAAATGAAGTTTTTTAAGGCATTTTATATGTCAGGTGAAGCCAACATGTCAACAGGCTATCGAAATTCGTTCATCGTATACGAAAACTCTAAGGGCGGTTTGCGCAGTGGCTACCGTCTCTACATAGGATGACTAGCGACGCAGGTGGTTCGAATCCTGCCTGGGGCAAGCGATTTTTTCATATGTTGAACATGCTGAAAATTCTCATAATTATTAAGATTTTCGGAGATTTGAACATATTTTATATATTTTTATGTAAAAGGCTTTTTTAGGCCGTTGATAAATAAATAAATAAATAATCACGTAATGGTGAACGTTGTTACCTTATAGTGATCACACTAAGCCAGCCTTCAAAATAACATTAGAAGACAGTTAGTTGTTGATAAATAAATAAATAAATAATCATCTAATGGCGAACATTGTTACCTTAAAGTGATCACACTAAGCCAGCCTTCAAAATAACATTAGAAGACAGTTAGTTGTTGATAAATAAATAAATAAATTAATAATCATCTAATGGCGAACGTTGTTACCTTATAGTGATCACACTAAGCCAGCCTTCAAAATAACATTAGAAGACAGTTAGTTGTTGATAAATAAATAAATAAATAATCATCTAATGGCGAACATTGTTACCTTAAAGTGATCACACTAAGCCAGCCTTCAAAATAACATTAGAAGACAGTTAGTTGTTGATAAATAAATAAATAAATTAATAATCATCTAATGGCGAACGTTGTTACCTTATAGTGATCACACTAAGCCAGCCTTCAAAATAACATTAGAAGACAGTTAGTTGTTGATAAATAAATAAATAAATAATCATCTAATGGCGAACATTGTTACCTTAAAGTGATCACACTAAGCCAGCCTTCAAAATAACATTAGAAGACAGTTAGTTGTTGATAAATAAATAAATAAATTAATAATCATCTAATGGCGAACGTTGTTACCTTATAGTGATCACACTAAGCCAGCCTTCAAAATAACATTAGAAGACAGTTAGTTGTTGATAAATAAATAAATAAATAATCATCTAATGGCGAACATTGTTACCTTAAAGTGATCACACTAAGCCAGCCTTCAAAATAACATTAGAAGACAGTTAGTTGTTGATAAATAAATAAATAAATTAATAATCATCTAATGGCGAACGTTGTTACCTTATAGTGATCACACTAAGCCAGCCTTCAAAATAACATTAGAAGACAGTTAGTTGTTGATAAATAAATAAATAAATAATCATCTAATGGCGAACATTGTTACCTTAAAGTGATCACACTAAGCCAGCCTTCAAAATAACATTAGAAGACAGTTAGTTGTTGATAAATAAATAAATAAATTAATAATCATCTAATGGCGAACGTTGTTACCTTAAAGTGATCACACTAAGCCAGCCTTCAAAATAACATTAGACGACAGTTAGTTGTTGATAAATAAATAAATAATCATCTAATGGTGAACGTTGTTACCTTATAGTGATCACACTAAGCCAGCCTTCAAAATAACATTAGACGACAGTTAGTTGTTGATAAATAAATAAATAAATAAATGAATAATCATCTAATGGCGAACATTGTTACCTTAAAGTGATCACACTAAGCCAGCCTTCAAAATAACATTAGACGACAGTTAGTTGTTGATAAATAAATAAATAATCATCTAATGGCGAACATTGTTACCTTAAAGTGATCACACTAAGCCAGCCTTCAAAATAACATTAGAAGACAGTTAGTTGTTGATAAATAAATAAATAAATAAATAATCATCTAATGGCGAACATTGTTACCTTAAAGTGATCACACTAAGCCAGCCTTCAAAATAACATTAGAAGACAGTTAGTTGTTGATAAATAAATAAATAAATAAATAATCATCTAATGGTGAACGTTGTTACCTTAAAGTGATCACACTAAGCCAGCCTTCAAAATAACATTAGACGACAGTTAGTTGTTGATAAATAAATAAATAATCATCTAATGGCGAACATTGTTACCTTAAAGTGATCACACTAAGCCAGCCTTCAAAATAACATTAGAAGACAGTTAGTTGTTGATAAATAAATAAATAATCATCTAATGGTGAACGTTGTTACCTTAAAGTGATCACACTAAGCCAGCCTTCAAAATAACATTAGACGACAGTTAGTTGTTGATAAATAAATAAATAAATAAATAATCATCTAATGGCGAACATTGTTACCTTAAAGTGATCACACTAAGCCAGCCTTCAAAATAACATTAGACGACAGTTAGTTGTTGATAAATAAATAAATAAATAAATAATCATCTAATGGCGAACATTGTTACCTTAAAGTGATCACACTAAGCCAGTCTTCAAAATAACATTAGAAGACAGTTAGTTGTTGATAAATAAA
The DNA here is from genome assembly GCA_963576905.1 of Mystacides longicornis. NCBI lineage: Eukaryota > Metazoa > Arthropoda > Insecta > Trichoptera > Leptoceridae > Mystacides > Mystacides longicornis. Next base: position 11,859,757 of record OY756436.1, read on the forward strand.
TAAATAAATAATCATCTAATGGTGAACGTTGTTACCTTAAAGTGATCACACTAAGCCAGCCTTCAAAATAACATTAGAAGACAGTTAGTTGTTGATAAATAAATAAATAAATAAATAATCATCTAATGGTGAACGTTGTTACCTTAAAGTGATCACACTAAGCCAGCCTTCAAAATAACATTAGAAGACAGTTAGTTGTTGATAAATAAATAAATAAATAAATAATCATCTAATGGTGAACGTTGTTACCTTAAAGTGATCACACTAAGCCAGCCTTCAAAATAACATTAGACGACTGTTAGTTGTTGATAAATTCGCCAAAAACTCGCACGTTTATGAACGCGATTTTTAATGAACTCTATTGAGACTTTATTGAGATTTGTTGATGGAAAAAATTAGTAATACGATATTACTCGATCTCGACAGCCTCTAAGTATGAGGCGCCAGAATCTTGAATTCGATTAATTGTCGGTTCAGAGTTCTCTTTGTGTGTTGACACTTAATTTCTACCAGAAGATGAATAAAAAAAAGAAACATATTTTGGTGTACATAGAGAAAATTATGATTTTATTATAGATAGCTATTTTTTTATTTAGTAATTATTTTTTTCTTTCTCTAACTATGTCTATTTTCCGTCTGTGAGTAAGTCTTACTTTGTTGCCAGTTGGCACAAATAATAATGAAAAAAAAACATTCGGTAATAAGTTCCGCCGATATTACTGCAGAAAAGAGTTAACTTATTATGTTCAGTAAAAAAATTGGCAGTTGAACGAAGAAGGGCCTGATCGTCCCCCTTTGAGGGCTTTGAAGACAAGGGAAACTCTCTTACATCCTAAAGTAGTAGGTTTGAATTGACAGATAACTTTTTGTTCTATGTTCTCGACTTGAATGTAAATTTAAAAAAATATTCTAAACTATTTTGACTTTTAAAAAGTTAAATTTGCATATACCTATTTTCGAGTTCTTTTAACGTTAAAATTGGAAGAAAATCCGTATAAATAGAAACTATCTAATCCTTTTATTAAATAAAATCTAACTGAAGAAGCTAAGAAAATTAAAAGTAGATCGCAAACACAAAAAGGTTGGACACACCTGTTATTTATCAACAAACTTGAGATGGAATAATAAAAAACACGGACAAATAAAATATTCAGTTTATTTTATTGTTGTTGCTTAAATATATAAAATATTTTTGGATATTGCAGATAAATAAATATAAACAATAAAATCAATTGAATCGTGTTATTTTTTTTGGGACGACGCACCTTATTATTTATATTTTCTTTATGTGGAGGATGTAAATATTTGCATAGAACTATAAAACTCTCGCTTTTTTAGTTTGTGGATCTTAATCAAGAGACGAAACAAACATCTGAGTGTGCGTTTACAACAAAGCAACATAGAGCCAAAGCTAGAAATAGAGCATACCTACTTTCTTTATCGTTGATATTGATACCAAGGAAATAACAACGAACAAGAACCAGTTGTTAATGGGCTATGTCAGATTACGCGCGCCAGAGTTTCAGTTCTTTCTCTCGCGTCGTTGTTTCCTTGGTGTTAATATAAACAATGTTTCAACGATACTAAAGAAAGTATATTCTACTTATAGCTCTGGAACTATGTTCATTTGGTGTAAACGCACCCTTTTATTATCGAAAAATGAAAATTCTCTGAAATATTAAATACGGTTATCTGGTACATCGCCATCAAAACTCGGTGGAGAATCATATAGTTAGATAGAGTAGGCACAATCTACCTAGACTAGTCTAGACTTGTCTATACCCTGCCGAGAACTTTTTCGCTAAAGCACTAGCAAGAGTTTTTTAAAACACTGACTGTGCACACTGCATGGCACTGCTAAAACCACCTTCTGATTACAACTTAACATTCAAAATATATGAAGAAATCTCAGTTCTTTTTTGGGGGTTTCACAATGATTTTTTTGCCATTGCAACAGTAATAAAACCTGTAGCAGTTAGAACATATGTGGCAGAAAAAAGCACAATAAGGTCACTTTATGTTAGGGAAACCCACAGAGGACACAACTCGTCTGATCCCCAATTACCTACCATTCAGCGGCCAACAGAAAACGCTGTAGATATCTCTAATATATCAAAAAATATCCAAAACTAATGTTCGAGTTGATAATAGCGCCTGGGCGAGGCACTACTTGGTAAGGATTTGTGGAGTCTTGGAGTAATATTTGCTCCATCTAGGAAGGATTCAGGGAAATCTTACCCAATGCACGTTTGCTGCATAGGTGGAGCACGTGATCGCCACATTACCTCGCCCAACATACTCTGTCCAGGGCGTCATTCCAATCTAAGCCGGCATCCTGAAGATCTCTACTGTGCGCACTCTTGATCTTGACTACGTCTTCTTGTACCACCCGGTGTCTAATAGGCTTCCATAATGTATGAACTAGGAGGTACGCGCTAGTACATGGCCAAACCAGCTCAATCTACGATTCAGGATTATCGTTGTTGCTGGAGGTGGGAACGTTCGTGATCGGACATGAAAAATGAGGTTAAAAAAATTAATGTTACCAAAATATAATGTTTGCTTTTCGGTAATGTCAGTAAGTTTATTTATAGCAGATGTGAATGGTATTTCCATATGACTACCTTAATTAATGAGCTTCCATAAGAGTCTCCCCTTAAGGACGTCAAACGATTCCTTTCCGTGTGCAGGCAATTTAGTGTCGTGACCAATCAGAATTACCAACATTTAAATAAGTTAACACCGTAATTGGATAATTAATTAGGTTTCAACTCAGTGTTACCAACAACAGATAGCTATCGACTCCTTGCAGATTAACTTCGAACCCGCACATATGTAGTCCGCTCGATGTTTGTTTTTTTTTTTTTGATTTCTCATATAGATAATGAGGACTTTATATAAATTAACTTTTAAATCAAATTTAACACCCCTTTCAAAAGCTACTCAACAGCTGCTTTATTATAATAACTGCTTTTGTATTTTGAATACTAATTTGTTTGGTCTTAGTCTGTGATAACTTATCAAAACGTGTGTCGTCGAATTTTTCTTGGCAATACATAATAATCTTCGGTTTATTGCATCAAACAGGAGTTTGACTTTGCAGAACGGTTCCAGGTTTTCCAAAATAATTTGTTGAATTCAGATTAATTTGAAAAAATGTGTGTCTTTCGTGAAAAACTGTATTTCGTGTAACACAATGCGTCACTTTTCGGTTTAATCGCGGTTTGATCAGAGAAAATACACATGATATGCTCACTACCACATACTTTTTCTATCTTCTTTTCTTCCTTTTCCAGGATTATCGTGTAAACCCTTAGTTCTGTTTCAAAAGATGGTATGGTGGTAACCTCAAATGGTTCTAATATCTCAAATGATCCCCAAAGGCTCTTTTATTAAAATAATATTATGCCTACAAACACTTTCATTCTGAAATTAAGAAAATTTAGTAAATAAATCTGGCATCACCCAAAGTGAACACAAATACACTTTCGTCATCTTTCACATAAAGCAAAGCTTGTGTTGTAAAAATGGAAATGGTCGGCACCGGGATTCGAACCCACGACCTCCATCGACTGATACCACTGGTCTACCAACCACTTCGCTTTAGTTTAAGGACATAAAATTTTAATGTCTTGTATTATAAAACTAGCTTTCCCGACAGACGTTGTCCTGTAGCCTGTAGTCCTAGCTTACTATGAATATTGATTTCGAATTTGTAAACCATACAAAAATAAGTTTAAAATATGTTTGAATGTTAAATAATTATTTCTGAAAGCTCGAAAGAAATTCTAAAAATGAAAAATAAAACAAACTTTGTAGTTCTACGAATATTTTATTATAAATAATAAAATACAATAAGATAGCGCTAAAACGTTTTCGGACTCTCGTCCATCCTCAGTAGCGTCTTACAAGTTACTAAACTTAAAAACTAAGGTCTGGATGTCATTGGGAAGTGGAGGGGGTGTGTGAGGGAGGTAACAACAATTTTAACAGAGGGGATGTGATTTCTGGAGTTTGAATATTTAACAATTTAGTATTATTTTTACAATTATTTTTCACTATTTCTAAGTTTTCTAAAATATCTAATTTGAAACCTTTATCACATATATTTAAAAAACTTAGAAATAGTGAAAAATAATTGTAAAAATAATACTAAATTGTTAAATATTCAAACTCCAGAAATCACATCCCCTCTGTTAAAATTGTTGTTACCTCCCTCACACACCCCCTCCACTTCCCAATGACATCCAGACCTTAGTTTTTAAGTTTAGTAACTTGTAAGACGCTACTGAGGATGGACGAGAGTCCGAAAACGTTTTAGCGCTATCTTATTGTATTTTATTATTTATAATAAAATATTCGTAGAACTACAAAGTTTGTTTTATTTTTAATTTAAAAATGTTCTACAATGTGAATCACGATATCAAAAATGAATTTGAAGTGTTCTAAAAATGACTTCTAACCAATGTCATTCCGACCGATGCATCTGTTTTAAACCACCTATTTTCCATCCGAATTCAAATTAAACAACTGACAGCTTGTGTCAAACGACAATGTGATTTCAAAATAAGATTTAGGTATTCACTTTTGGCGTGAAAGTTTTAATTTATAAAAATTCAATTCAATGTTAACAAATTAGAAACAAACTTGAAAAAAAAAAACACATCGATAATCTGCGTGCCAATATTTTTAATGTCAATGGTTGTCAGGTAAATAAAAATTGTGTTTCTATAGAATTTTCACAGATGGCGTTGTTGTGCCTAAGGAAATTCGTTCCATACTAACTATACTATTATTTTTTTAGTTATTCTGTTATCCGGAGTGGAGAAGAATCCAATAAATCAAACATCGAATGAATCTGTTCAGTCGATCTCGAGTTATAAGTTTTCGCACTAACCCGACTTTCATTTATATTATTAGATTACATTTGTCTTCTGTTATGTGTTTTGATTTAATAAATAAATAAAAATATCAAAAAAATATTGATCTTCTTGAAAAAAAGATCTATTTGAAAACGGTGAATTAAGTTATTTTTAATTATAATTTTTAAGGTAAATAAATAAAGATAATCAAACTGAATGATTTCCGATATCGAACCGTAATCTTAATAGCGTGATGTGTCCTCACGTAACGTATGTTTTGTATCGAGGAGATTCGCATCGGACTGACTCTTGGGCTTAATTGGACGAACTTTAATTGGATCGGATAGTTTGGCATTAAAAACGAATTGTCGTGATGTTGATCTGATTTCCCGACGCGGCCACAATTGTTTGTGATTAATCATTCACTATCCCGACACGTTTAAATGATGCGAGATGATCCACGGGTCGGACTTCGTTAATGACCCTTCTGACACCGATTGAATTTTTCACATTTCATTTCTGTCACTATATTTTTCACATGTCGTTTCTGTTACTATATTTTTCACATGTCGTTTCTGTTACTATATTTTTCACATGTCGTTTCTGTTACTATATTTTTCACATTTCATTTCTGTCACTATATTTTTCACATGTCGTTTCTGTTACTTTATTTTTCACATGTCGTTTCTGTTACTATATTTTTCACATGTCGTTTCTGTTACTATATTTTTCACATGTCGTTTTTGTCACTATATTTTTCACATTTCATTTCTGTCACTATATTTTTCACATGTCGTTTTTGTCACTATATTTTTAACGTGTTGTTTTTGTCACTATATTTTTCACATTTCGTTTTTGTTATTAAAATTTTCATATCGATTTTCTGCAATGATTTTACATACATTACAACCAACCGTCGAATCAATAAATTTAAAGTGTGCAAAAATACCTGACTGACGACTTTTGCCACTTTAAATACCAGAATAATTGTGGGTGTTGTGCAATGTTTATGACCTCCTCCCACACCATATCCAGATTCCTCAGCTCTGCTTCGAAGGAGCGGAATACAGTGTGAGAGGGTCTTTCTCGTCTTCGGGGCCCTGATGGGAGGAAGAACAACGCTTTCCTCGGCCAACTGTCATTCGGCATCCTTAATACATGTCCCAGCCTAGTCTTCATAATGGTAGAAGTGATGGGCTCACGCTGGGTGCGCCGGCGTATAGCGTAGTTCGAGATACGGTGGTACCATCTTACACCCGAAATTCTCCTGAGGCACTTCATTTCACTGGGCTTTAGTCAAGTGCCAAATTGACTACTCATCTCTATTGGCCACAATGAGAGAGGTTAAACGCGCTTCTAAAAATCCACTTTTCTAAATTTGAATCGAAGAAGAATTTTGGTAAATTATAAGGCATAGGCAAAGAAATTTTCACTGTGTTTGATATTTATTACCTCTATTGCCCATGTGTACGCAATGGTAATAATATTATTATATAAGTTTGTGATGGAAGAAGATCGGACACCACCATCGACACCTGCATGCTTGGGCCGAGTGAACCCTCGTAGTTCAGCAGGCCCCGCTGCAGGTGGTCAAGTACGCCGCAGGATGAGATGGACGAGAGAAATGAATAAAAATGTCATCCGGGCGTACAACCGAGCTACAGAGGGGGGCAGTTTCTTGACTGGCTACAGACAAAGGCTGTCCCAGGAATGGCTTCTTCTGGAGCCCACGATAAATGTTAGTACCCAAAGATTGTCCGATCAGGTTCGGGTAATAATTAGAAACAAATTATTATCGGAATCTGAACTAGACGTTCTTAGATCGGAATATTTAAGTTCTCCGATGAATCATCATAACACAATTTTGGACATAAATTCACAACTTAATCATCACAACACAAGCTCTGATGACATTCATAATATAAATATTATAAATTCTAATGATGCTTCAAACGAGAACTTTGAATATTTCAATATCCCTGATTATGACTCTATTAAGAGCAAATATGAAGAGATGCTTTTGTTGTTTCGTAATCAAGAACCCTTTCTTCGACCTTTATTGCCAAAATTCAAAAGTTTTCCAATTATTGAAAAAATTATTTGTCGTGTTAATAATATTATTTTAGATGATTTAAACTCCTGTCAAAATTTACAAGACGTTCATTCTATTCTTTATTGTGCAGCGGCTACTTGCATAAATATGGCTAATATTAAATTTAATCGAAGTCGAAATCAAAACATCATTGACCATTCAAGTACCCCCCGTTGGCAAAAAAGAATAGAAAATAGAATAACTAAATTTCGCTCAATAATTGGAAAACTTACATCATTTAATTCTGGAAATAATAGACCAAGATTAAAATTGTTTGTTGAGAAAATTTTTGATATCGAAAATATATACTCAATTGATAACTTTAATTTAAAAATAATAGAAAAAATTGACTTTTTTAAACAACGAGTCTTGGCGTTAGCTAAACGGATAAGAAGATTTAAAGAAAGGGTTCAAAGGAAAAAACAGAACCATCTCTTCTCCTTTAATCAAAAAAAATGTTTTACCAATCTGGAAGATTCAAATTTCAAAACAGATAATTTACCTAATAAAGATGATATGGAAACTTTTTGGAAAAATCTTTGGTCGAATTCTATATCCCATAACACTAATAGTGATTGGTTAGAAGAAATTAATTCTGAACATCCAGAAATGCAAAATTTTAGTATAAATTTGATTGACGTTAAAACTGCTTTAAAAAAAATACAAAATTGGAAATCTCCGGGAAAAGATGGGCTACAAAACTTTTGGATTAAAAAATTTACAAATTCACATATAATATTGGCAAGACAGTTTCAATCTGCAATTGAAAATTTGAACTTTCCAGAATTCTTAACAGAAGGATTAACCCACGTGATCCCAAAAATCAATAATGCTTCAACTCCAAATAACTTTAGACCAATTACATGCCTACCAACAATTTATAAACTTTTGACATCTATAATTTCAAACAAAATTCATTCATACTTAATTGAAAATGATATTTTATCTGTCAGACAAAATGGATGTAAAATGGGATCTCGTGGGACAAAGGAATTGCTCTTAATAGACAGTATTATTTGTGAGCAGGTGAAACACAAAAAGAAAAATATCTCTATGGCATGGATTGATTACAAAAAAGCATATGATTCAGTCCCACACTCTTGGCTAATAAAAGTTTTGGAAATATATAAAATTAACAACGAACTCGTAGAATTTCTAAAATTTTTGATGTCAAAATGGAGAACAAAAATATCTGTTTCTCAACCTTCTGGAAAATATATTACCGATTCAATCCATATCAATAGAGGTATTTTTCAAGGAGATAGTCTAAGTCCGCTTTGGTTCTGCTTAGCTCTAAATCCACTGAGTAAATTATTGGAATCCTCAAATTGTGGCTATGAATTAAAAAGGTCTGGTATTAAATTTAGTCATTTACTTTATATGGACGATTTAAAATTATTTGGTAAAAATTTAGTTGAATTAGAAAAATTAATCAAAATTACAAAAAAATTTAGTGATGATATAAAAATGGAATTTGGCTTAGAAAAATGTGCAAAAATTAATGTTCAAAAAGGAATAATCCGAAACAATCATCAAAATAGTCCTTCATCTGTTACAAACATTCCTCTTTTAGATAATCAAAATTACAAATATCTTGGCTTTCAACAAAATCTAGTTTTTGACCACAAAATTATTAAAAATAACATTAAAAATGAATTTATTAAACGATTAAAAAAAGTTTTGAAAAGTTTTCTCTCCGGGAGAAATAAAATTATGGCCATTAATTCATGGGTTGTACCGAAAATTTTGTATTCTTTTGGAATCATTAAGTGGAACCAAACGGAACTAGACAAGATGGATTTAAGGGTACGTGGTTTGCTCACACAATATAGGATGCATCATCCAAGATGTTCCTTGATGAGATTATATTTACCAAGGAAGATTGGTGGTAGAGGCATGTTAAACATCAAAAACATGAATAACAAAGAGATAAACCTCCTCCAATCTTACTTTATCTCATCAAGGAATAAATTGGGTTATGAAGACCTCATTGCGTGTGATTTGAAGTACACGCCCTTAAATTTATCAAATCCTGTTTCACCACCGATAATTGGGGTACAAGATCGGGTTGATATATGGAAAGGTAAGTCTCTCCACGGTCGATTCTTCGAAACTTTAAATTCATCACATGTAAGTCTTGAAGATTCGACTGGATGGTTGAGGTTTGGTGAACTATTTAGCGAAACAGAAGGTTTTGTCTGTGCAATACAAGACCAGGTCATCGTCACTAATAATTATAAAAAATATATTATTAAAGCACCTGATATAATTGATAAATGTCGTGCATGTGGCCAAACAGGAGAAACACTCAGACATATTTTGTCTGGGTGTTCTCTCCTGTGTGGTTCTGAGTATCTGCACAGACATAACGATGTGGCTAAAATAGTTCATCAAAAACTTGCCTTGAAATATGGTTTGCTCGATCTTGAAGTACCTTATTATAGGTACACCCCAATTTCGGTAATGCAAAACAGTAATACAAAGTTGTATTGGGATATACCAATACAAACTGACCGAACGATTAACGCAAATCGTCCGGACATTGTATTGGTTGATCGTAGGAACGGGATAACGTATCTCGTGGATATCACTATTCCGTATGACGAAAATTTGAAAAAAGCCGAGCAAGATAAGATAATTAAATATCTTGATCTTGCTCACGAAATCAAGGATATGTGGCATACACCAACCACGTACATAATACCTATAGTGATATCGACGAATGGAGTTATTCCTAAGTCTCTTAAAGACAATCTAGGGAAACTTGGCATCTGTTGTGGTCTCAGATATGCCATCCAAAAGGCAGTTCTGTTGTCCTCATGTAGGATGTTAAGAAGGTTCCTTTCTCTGTAGTTCGAAGATCTCTCATGATTACATTACATCGTGATGTATCATGAGAGATAATACCAATATTTTTATATTTAGTATATAGCATTGTATTTAATTTTAATTTATTTTTATTAATTTTTTTTTACAATGATGTATACTTCATATGATATATTGTGATTTAATGAATAAATGATTTGAAATAATAATAATAACTTTCTTTATTCGTGTATAATATGGTATAACAAACAATAATGGAAGTGTACATTCGTCATAATTTTAGTTAGAATATAAAAACAAATTAGCATCCCCACTAGGCAAAAGCCTGTAACGGGGAGTGCTATCATAAAAAAATAATCAATATAAAAAGTATCAAAACAGCATTAAAAAATTAAAATTAATGTAATGAATAAATTCTTCTATATATTCCAAACAATAAAATATATACATATATACATACATACACACATATACACACACACATATACACACATACATACATACATATACTTATAAAAGATCTCAAAATACAATCAAATACAAAATGCGATTTTAAATTGAACAATACCCACAACTCTTAATTTCGTCGAATGAATGTTTTAGCAAGGGTAAAATAATGTCAGATACAGTCAAATTGTAAGAATTATATTAAAAGCTATTAGCGTGTAAATTTAAACTTTGGCGATAAAATAAATAAACAAAATGAAGTTAAATATTTAATGAAATCATAGTGGGTAGCGGGATGCAATAAATAAATCAATATAAAAAAGTATTAAAACAGCATTAAAAAAATTAAAATTAATGTAATGAATAAATTCCTCCATATATTCCAAGCAATAAAATATATATATATATATATATATATATATATATATACATACCTATAAAAGATCTCAAAATACAATCAAATACAAAATACGATTTAAAATTGAAAAATACCCACAACTCGTAAATTCGTTTGAATGAATGTTTAAACAAGAGTAAAATAATGTCAGATACAGTCAAATGTAAGAATTATGTTATAAGTCATTACCGTGTAAATTCAAATTTTAGCGATCAAATAAACAAAGTGAAGTTAAATATTTAATCAAATCATAGTGGGTAGCGGGATGCAATAAATAAATCATATAAAAAGTACCAAAACAGCATAAATAAAAATTTAAAATTTATATAATTAATAAACTCTTCGATATTGGTGATGGCGTTTTGCTGTCATAATTAAGGTGGAATATTGTTTCAGAGGCTGTATTGTAAAGTCCCGAGGTGTCCCATTGTCATGTGCGTTTGTTATCGCGATTATCATTTTGTGTCGTTAGAATAAACTATACTAGGAATATTACTTGGCTCTCAAACACTTACAACGATTTCCTAGAGTCCTAATGATGCGTCTGTGCACGTTCTTCCACATACTTTGCGAGTCTCAATGACATTTAGGTACGGTTATCTGAGAATTTGGTCTGGCGTTTGTTTGGAATTTTAAATCCTTTTGATGCTATAAATTTTTAAAGAAATAGTGCAATAAAATATTGATGATTAAACAATAGAAAAAAAGAAGAAAAAAATTTAATAAAAAAGCAAATTCATAAGACAAGGTTCCAAAAGTACACCTTTAATAACATTCTGAAAATATACCAGATACGTTTAAAAGCTACAAAACTATGGGCTCACCTGTAATAAGGTGCCCTACAGATAAAGGATAAAAAAATAAAGAAAGAAGATAGAGGAAGGAGCTGAGGAAAGAAAAGTAGAGGAGAATGGTAATCATAAAAAGATATAGGATGAATTTGTGATGTTACTTACCAATCAAGTGGTCCTGAACTTCGTTGTTTTTTTTTCTTATTGCAAAAAGCATTTTGGCTTTCTTTTATCCTTGATTTCTTTGAACATGATTTATGGAGAAATCGAAAGATTCTACTTCTTTCTTTTATTCTAGATCTCAAGACTTCTTTTTCTGGAACTTATTACTAATCCTGGAATGACGAGGTCCAACACTCTTTCCATCTCTGAAGAGGTCTGCGTCCCTCTGGGACTAGTTTTCTGGAGTAAATGCTCTCATTCTTAGATGTAAAAAGGTTGTTAGCCCATTAATATGTCGTAGATTTTCGTACTTAAAATCTCACGCTTTCTTATTGTCAATAAAGGGTTGCTTATTTAATCATCTTTTATATGCGTTAATATGTATTTATGCAATCATAATCTGTTGGTCAGTCAACATCTGTTCGCTTAACAACGGACTTATCCGACTATTTCCCAGTGAGTGTGAAGTGTCGCTGTTGCATAGTCCAGGTCTCCTACACGTTGGTATGATTAATAGTCCGCGAGATAACCGACGCACAGACCACTGGCTACACACATAACAATCTGTGCCAGCCATTCTTTGTCGATAAAATGTCAATTTTACATTACCATATTTGGTTTAACTCTCTGGTTCATCTTCGCGCTACAACGAAACACGTCGATTATCTCGGATGGTTCTCGGTTTGAAATATTATTGTTTCCACCTCGGTTGGCGTCCACAGTTATAGTTGCCATCGTAGGTGAGCTCGCCAACTTGACTGGATTCTTTATATTATTTCCTCGTTATTTTTTTTTCCATGTCTTGCCTCACTGTCGATTCTCACGCCGAGACGAGCAGCGTGACAGATGAAGCGCTGATCACTTAGCACTGAGATAATTGCACACGGATGCAGTCATCGTTAAAAATATTTTTGTTCTATATCTTCGTTGTATTGTTATAACAAATAATTTCCGTTTGAGAAAACATTCAGTGAAAAACAAAACACAAAAACACTAGCAACCGTAATAATAGAATTCCAATCATCGAATAAGCGTGGAATAAGCAGATATTCCACGACAGGAGTTAGTTAGTTAATTAATTTATTTAACACGACAAAAGCATCAAATAAACGGTTGTTTTTATAAATGTATTCAGGTCTTTTATAAATATTTGTTTGTTTAAAATTACGATGCGTTTATCCACTAAGAATCTTTCCTAACGGGCAATCAAAGTTTGTTTGATATCAGTTTTAAAATAAATTATTATTTTATTAATCGGATGTAAACTAATAATTCGGTTTTATTCCCTAAGGGCTTAACCCCCGTCTAGTTTATTAGTTGTGAAGTAATCAACAGATAACAAAGCAACACAGATCTAATAATATTTATCCATAAATATTTATGTGTCTGGAGATAAAATGAAATATAGGGAAAACATATATATAATCGATACTGTATTTTTTTAGACGAGCAGAACTTAAATTCTTATCCCATACGGAATTACTGAAGTATTAGTGGGTCTACAAAAAATACATTTTCACCTCGCTATACTTTTCTGGTTCAACTTGCACTATGAAGCAAAAACGCATCAAGACTTTGGCTTTCCGGATTCCATTTGATCGTTCCCAATACTAAAGATATTTGTTTGTAATTTGTTTGTAATCTTCAATTCTTTTCGAGTCCTTGCCATCTTCGAAGCAGCGCTTTATTTAACCCAGTGTAATTATGATTCTCAATCATGTCAATATTAGAATGTCTTCCATTATGATAAAGCCGGTAAAGCGTCTCCTGGTTGAATAGATAATATCCGCCACCTAGCTCTGTTTCTTTAATTGGAAGAAATTATCAAGGCAGTAATTGGACGCCTAAAAAAACAGTTATAAGATGATGTAATTAAACATAAGCTGTGCCCCGTATAAAGGTACGAAAAACCCTGATTGATGGTAGGAAGAGATGGAAAAGATGCGAGTTTGGGATTGATTATTATTTCTTGACTTATTCCCGAATTGAGAAGCATATTCCAGGGAGTTGTGATGTGCTAATAATCCTTAGAAAATTACTCTTTTAAAGTAAAGCGTTGATATTGTTGCATCCAAGTGTTGGATCAGATGCCAAAACTCACTCCCGTTGAGAAATAAACTGTTTTTGAGAGTTAAAACACACGTATCGAGTAATAAATTTACCTCCGTTTTGTCTCGCCGCTAAAAGTCGACGCTTTTCAATTTTGGTCATGGTATAGGCGCCACTAGCTCGCCTCTCCTAATTCGGTAGGAACGAAAATTGTTTTTGGACGATTACATTATTTCAAATTGATTAGTGGTATTATTTAAATATAAAGATAAAAATAAATCTTTTTCAAATTACTTAAAAAGAAGAGAATTTTATGATTTTATTTGATGTTTACAGTCTTGAAATAGTGGATTGGAGAAATTATGACTCGTCCGAGAATCGAACCTCGGACCTCTTGATTTGACGCTTGAGACTACTAGACTACCGAAGACGGACGATCGCACTGGACCCAAACGAATTACTTGGAATAAAAGCAGAGCCTTGGAGTATGAATTTCGGAATAAGTGCTTTTTGCATTCCGTGTTTCAAATTTTACTATTACAAATTCTAGTAAATCAGGATCAAACTCATTGAATCAATACTGATGAAACATTGTATAGTTTTTAGCTTTGCTGTATAAAAACGGTGCATAGTATTATTAAAGTTTGGTTTTAAATTAATATAATTTTATTTATTACTAGCTTAAGTACCCGTGGCTTGCACAGGAGTCGTGGATTTATGACCATGATACTTCAATTAATACCTGTGAAGTTAAGTTTGATCAGGGCAACTATGTGTAGGTCAAAATATAAAATCGGCGCGGAAATTTTGGATGCGCTCCTGGATGCCCAGGTATTCAAGCAAGGTGGCAGACTGGCCCTCACACTCTTCAGCTTATTCTTGGAATATGTGATGCATAAATCATACCACGAAAATACAAAGACTAATATTTATTTCCAAAGTAGCCAAATCGTCGGATATGCTTATAACCTCAATATAGTAAGAAGATCCCTGATAGCCTTAAGAGGACTTTGACGCCTTGGAAATAGCAACAAAGAAGTTGGGACATATAGAAATCAACCGAAGAATAGAACAGGAAATCTGCCTATGCTCAAGTCAATAAGTGTCCATAGGAAAACAAAGATCAACCTCTATAAAACTATTATAACAGTTATGACATATGGGTACGAAGAACGGGCAATGATTTTGGAGCCCATAAAAGATAGAGAATCCTGGAGAATACGGTTTAACCATGAGCATTACAATCTCTGATTATGCTAGCTTGGGCAAGTTCAGAAGGGCAAGGCATATTGTTGGTTAATTTCATTTGTTTTTAAATAAAACTGTTAATTCCACTTATATTACCACAAAGCGGTCGGTAGTCCAGTCGTATCAATCGCCAGCATTCATGCGCACAGCATATTGGAGGTCATAGATTCGATTCCCAGACGTCCAACCATTTCCGCGCTCACGACACAACCCTTTGGTTAGTGTGAAAGATTTCAAAAAGTGTATTTGTGTTCACTTCGAGTGAAGACAGATTCGTTAAAAAAAAAAAACATAAGTAAATTGGGCAAGGCATGTTCAGAGAATGCCATCTTAATGGGTATCTATAAGAATCCAAGGACATAGCAAGCTGGAGGAGACAGGAATAAGTTAAACCAAAATAAAACAATATAAACATTTTGTAAAAAAATGTTTTATGAAACTTTAAGCTAATGTGTGGAGTTGAAAAAAATAATAACAATTAAAAAAAGGTATTTTTTTAATTGGTGAAAATTTACAATGTTTATACTCAAAGATTAATTATTTTCATCTGCACTCAGGTAGCAGAAATACCCAGAAGAATCGGACTTGGTTGGGCAGCCTTCGGAAAGCTCAATCATATAATGAGAAATAAGGATATCCCCATTAATTTAAAAAGAAAAGTCTATGAAGCGTGCATCCTGCCTGTGATGACATATGGTCTAGAAACAATGTCCCTGACCATGAATACTATCCACAAAATGAAATGCGCGCAACGATCCATGGAGCGACAAATGTTGGGCATAAGTCTGCGTGATAGAGTTACAAACATGGAAATCAGACGCCGAACAAAAGTCGCCGATATTATGGATCGGATTGCAAAATTGAAGTGGCAATGGGCAGGACACGTAGCCAGACAGCCAATCTCGAGATGGACTCCCAGTCTTAAAGTGGAGACCGTGGGAAAGCAAAAGGGGAGTCGGTCGGCCACAAAAGAGATGGGCCGACGATATTGTTGCGGTCGCCGGTAAAAAATGGGTTGAAGTGGCTCAGAATAGAGAGAAGTGGAGACAGATGGAAGAGGCCTACATCCAGCAGTGGAGGGAAGGCTAGGAAGAAGAAGAAGATCTGCACTGTTCATATTTAGATGGTGACACAAAATATAAGCTAAAAAAGAAATTCATAAATATGAACAACTGAAGAATATTACTATCATTATAATATTATGATTATGTTAAGGTCATTAACGTTGCCCAAGATCGAGCATAATGGAGAGCTCTTGTTGCCTCCCTATGCCCCTAAGTGGGATCTTAAGGGAGTTTGGATTGGATTGGATTATGATGTTAAAAAATTATGACATTTTTCTTTTTTTAATTATAACATAGGTAGGTATATGATAGCATGTGATCTATTTACAAAATGATATTATTTTTAAAGAAATTAACAAAATCCATATCCTTCAAAGCAACAATTTTCTTAGAAGCTATTAGAAGTACTTATGTTATATTTAAATGTCAGATACACTATTGAGTTTACAATACTTCAACAGTGACGATGCATAAAATGCAAAAAATAAACGCAGTATAATAATATTCCAAATCATTCTTAGAATAAGTGCACTTATTTTATCCACTTTTTAACTTAAAATCAAAAAGACAAACAAAATACAATAAGACAACAGCCCCTGCAGACAAATTCAAATTGGCGTTCCACTACAAACGAAGATTTCATTAAATTTATATAAAAATATAAAAAGTGGACAGTTAATTTTCTTCCTACTCTACAATGTTGAAGAATTTGTTTGTAGTCGATCACCAAATGCAATTTCTTTTAATTTTACAATGTAAAATGCAGGACTGTGAAATACTATAGCTAATTATATGTAATTACATGTTGAAAAGATTTAAAGAAGAAGCGTACAGTGTGTGCTGTTTATAGATTATGTATTAATATAAGAATTCAGTAATATTGATTAAGTAAAATAGAAACATTTTCTTTAAATGGATGAATATTCAGTTGATATTTAAATCAGTGATTCAAAAAGGAGCTGTTGGGATTAACACGCCAGTTCTCTTCTTGTGCCGTAACAGTTCTCCACGACCTTGGCAAGCACTTCTTGAACTTACATTGCGTATCCAAGATATTTGCCTTCGACCATTCAACTTTTTCATCGCCAACAGTTGAAGGACTCATATTTATGCCGATGCACAATGATACATAAACACTGTAACAAAATATGATTAGATTAAAATAAACACAGAGCAACACATTTTTTTTTATTGGGTTTTGAAGACTTGTAAATATTTAACGAATCAATGGAATAATAAATAAGACAGTGACAGATTTTCCACTTTATAAATTGATATTTGTTAAATTTTGTGGATGAAAACAATAAATGGTATTATAGTGGGCTTCTTTGATATATGACAAAACCCTTCTAAATGAATATGTTTTAACCTAACAGAGCGTATCACTCGGGGAGGTGTCAAGAAACCCCCCTTAAAAATTATGCTCACACCTTAACCTAACTTATTCAAATCGTAGTGTTATCATTCGAGGATGTTATCAAATCCTTTAATCCATCCAAATTGACTTACCAACGACAATGACCAGCAATATCTTCATTTTTAAAACAAAAATACTAATTTGAGAATCAAAAAAGAGATTCAGTGATTCATATGAAATAAAATTACCATTACCTTTATCTTAAATCTTCAGGAGAGCTACAATTGGCCTTTTTCCATTTCACAAAAAATTCATCGTTTGTATTGCTAAATATCAATGAAATTTATACTACTCGTGATGCTATTTTCACAAACTACAAATCGTATGTATAATATGTCATTGCTAAATATACTTGATTTGTCATAATTGGTAAACACTCAAGATCCTGTAAACAATGATAATAAAACATTAGTTTTAAAAACACAATTTAAAAACCACCATAACTGTGTTATTATTAATTACCAGTGTGGGTTTTTCTTTTGAACATTAATTTTAATAACTCGTATTGCATTTTTTTGACAGAAGGGATGCGATGCTCGCTATCCATGGCATCTTTTTTTTTTTCTTCTTTTTGGCATATCACTACTAATGTTCCTGCCATAATCACAAATATTCAATCAGTAAAATGTTGGTAAATGTATTTTCCAAACTTGTTTGATATATTTCGAATACCTATATTAAAATAATCCGAAAGATCATTAAAAAGTTTAGTTATTTGTATTTCATTATGTACACGAAATATAAAAATATGATTTAAAAAACAGAATCATTACGTTTGCGTTTTTTTGCTATGGCCTCAATTATTGTCTGTGATTGTCATCGCCAAACGTCAAACTTTTTATAGACGTCAAAAAATAGTAAAAAATATACTTACTTATTCCTTTTTCAAAATTTAATTAATGTATAATGTTTCCTGTTTTTTTATTAGGTAGGTACTTAAACAAATACATGACTTTCTTTTTGCTTGAATCTACCCATATTTGTTTCTATTTCTATCAAAGATTTATTTTATAACTATTTACTTTGCAAACATTGTTCTCACAAGAACAACTATTATGCCTTTAGGAAAAAATGTTCAATATGAGGTATATATATCTATCTTATACTCATATCAAATCCTTTAATCTATCCAAATTGACTAACTAAACGACAATGACCAGCAATATCTTCATTTTTAAAACAAAAACACAAATTTGAGAATCAAAAAATGAAATGTCACTCCTTGTAAGAAAAGATTGTATGACATAATTTGATTGCTTGATGTCAACATTCAGTGAATCTAAAATAAAATTACCTTTAAATCTTTCGGAGAGGTGCAATTATTTATTACCCTTTTTTCATTTCAAAAAGTCATCATTTGAAGTGCAAAAATATCCTTGATTTGACATAAAACACAGATTCTGTAAACAATGATAATAAAACATTAGTTTTGAAAACACAATTTATATAATAAACCACAATTATTCCATGTACTTACCAGTTTGGTGAGTTTTTCTTTTAAACATTATAATAACTCGATTATTTTTATTGTTTATTTTCTTATCTGACAGAAGGGACGCGCTATGACGCGTAGCTGTCAGTAGCTTCTTCTTTTTGGCATAACATCCCTAAGTGGGGTGTTCCTGCCATAATCACAAAGATAATATTATATTCAATTAATAGATGTCTTATCCAAACTTGTTGATAAATTTCGAAAATATTAAAATAATCCGAAAGATCAGGTGTTTCTTTATTTGTATTTCATTCTATACACGAAATATAAAAAAAGGATTTAAAAAACAGGATCATTACTTTCGTATTTTTTTTTGCTATGGCCTCAGTTACAAGTTCTATTGTCTGTGTGCCATCGCCAAACGTCAAACTTTCTATAGATAGACGTCAAAACAATATCAATAATAATTATTATGTATTCCTTTTTCAAAATTTAATTAATGTATTGTGTTTCCTGTTATTTTTATTAGGTAGGTACCTAAGCAAATGCATGACTTTCTTTTTGTTTGTACTCATATTTGTTTTTATTTCTATTTAAGATTCATTTTATAACTATCTACTTTGCAAACATTGTTCTCACAAGTATGATTTATTATGCCTTTAGGAAAAAATGTTTAGTATGAGGTTATTCTCAGTCATTTCACTTTCATAAGGATATCAACTGTGGTGTTTCATGAAATGATAAATCTCCTTTAAAATAAATGACATTCCCCTCTTAAACATTCATACACAATCATAAAAAAATGTATTTTGATGTTATTTATCTATTTTAGGTTGAATTATGAGGACCACAAATGCCACCTTAAAGATTATTTTCTAAGGCCAGGATATTATTATCGTCCAAGCCTTGAAGTTTTCATTCTGGTTTCAACGGAGCCCACAGATATCATTCTACCATTAAAGCGTTGATCTTCTGAGAATTATTCTACTTATCAACAGAATGATAAAGCTATTCCTGCTTAGGAAGAATTGATTTATTACTTATAGGTATATTATCTTCTAATTATTATAAATATGAAATTTTGTTGTTATTTTCATGCGTTACTACATCACGCTGAAACTACTCAATCATACTCTTTGTACTTAGTTAACTACTTCAATGCATTTCGATATTAATACCTACCTACATATTAATGCAGACGTCTATTATTATATTCCACAAGTTTTTTTTACAACGGCAACTCTAAATCTCCCTAAATATTTCACAATATGGAGGAATATGATGACATTTCATAAGTAAAATAAGCTAAATTGTTTTACTTTGTTGCAATGTTTTTACTTCTATAAAGGATTTTTTTTTTAAATAAATAGAAAGTTTATGCATTGTAGATTAAATCAAAACCATACATAATGACCAACGATACGTTTGAAGTGATTGGTGACCCAGCGGTTACAACGTCGGCTTTCGCACTGCGGACGTCGTGGTTCGATCCCAGGTGCCGACCATCTTCCTCTTTCACGACACAAGCTTTCGGTAGCTTACTGTGAAAGAGTCAAGGAGTGTATTTGTGTTCACTTTGAGTGAGCACAGATTCATTTTTAAAAAAAAAAAAAAAAAAAAAAATATTAAAATACAATTTCAAGATACCCGATTCTGACAAAATGGCAGGATGAAAATCTTAATTTGTATGGGAGATTTATGAAAAAATCTAATATTTTAATCGATAAATAACATTTTCCAAATATTCATAGCCTTAAACGTTCACTGGTATTATGACTCGCTATAGAGGGTATTACTTTACTTCTGGTATCCCTAGTTTAGCCGTCTATAAAGGACGTTACATACATACATATATACGAACTGACTCCTTTATTTATATTGATTAACCCGTTAATGTGTGCGATGTTGTTTAGTCTACATAATATTTTAGAAATGTTTGTTTTTTTATTTGCCTTTGACAATACTTTAACCGTATATGTGAACATCACGCTCAAAATACAAATGCTAAGATAGATATTAATATGCCCAGAGCAGTATAAAATGCTGGAGAAGGTTCTTAAATACAATTTGCTGCATTAACTTTAATATATTTAGAGCTATTTAAAAAAACTGTATTTTTTAGGATCTTCATACAAATTTCTCAAAAAGACTTTTGGAAACAAAATTACTCATGTAAATGTTGAATGGGATCTTGGTATTACGGTATGAAAATGTAATAAAATAATTGTAGATTGATTTGTTATACATATAAATGTTATTAAAAGCTTATTATTCTCAATAAATAAAGATTTAATGAAAAAATTTGCAAAATGATTTTGAAGTTTGACAGATACAAATCACCCTCTATGGGTGGGTTGGCCAATTAATATCAAAGCAGGCAATGTATGTAGCTAAGATTCAAACCACAGAGCTCTCTCTATGAAAACTTGCAAAAAACTTGCAAATTATGTCGGTAGGTTCGTATAATATTTTTTTTATTATTATAATAGACCTCCAAAAAAAATAAAATATTATACGAACCTACCGACATAATCAGTATATTTATATTATCTGTGGACATAATTTGCAAGTTTTCATAGAGAGAGCTCTGTGGTTTGAATAGGTTCGTATAATATTATGAGGTCGGTAAAACAAAAATTGTAAAAGTGTCATTCTTCTTTTTCTGTGCTTATGCCAGTTAAAGTGGTATGTTAAGCAATGGGATGCTAGACTAGAATCTGTTTAATTACCTACCGATCAAGCCTGACAATCGGAATCAAAAACGTAAAGCAAGACGGGTATAAGCTAGTTATAAATATGGACAATATATTATTTTGGGACTGTCGGCGAATCGGATAGTAATTAAAAAAAATTACGAAGCGTTAACTTAGGTTTGGGGCTACATTGAGTAGTTAGTTACTCGGATTGGCCCGTGTTTGTGCCCCATTAATACATTACTTTAACTAGCCGACGACTATCGTTTAATTTTCATTTGAATATGTAAATGATGTAATATATAAAATAATAAATTTCAATGTTAATAAGTGGGCCGCACCCGCCCGAATTCAGTTGACATTCATTACAAAATTATTCTAACTTTTTACATAATCACTTATTCCAATTGATGAAATAATTATTTTTATTTATAATATTCATAACGCTTTGTGACGTTGACTTAACACGAAAAATGTTATTGTGCGGCCCGCTAGATTTATCACACCCAACACCTATGCAAAATTATTTACTTAAAAAAAAACTCAACACACCTTTTAATTCATATTTTCAATTTTGTTTTCTCATACCAAATCAACGCATTATGTTGTTATTTCGAATTCGATCGTTGTCAATTTATTCAACATTTGCAAATCAAAATACTTCCTTTACGGGGCGAACTATTAAAAAATTATCTCATTCGTTATTTATTAGATAAGTACCATTCGTCTTTGAGTACCTACCCTGTGGGCCTTTACTAGTGAGTGAGTCCAGTCAATAGCGATAATGACCCATGCACCGTGTGAGTCGGATATTATGATTGGACGTGCATCACCCGCGAAACAAGGTGTGAACGTGCCTCAATTGGGCTCAGGTCGTCTCGCTCACTCGCACAGATGACCCATTCAATAATACACCAATCTTCAATGCACACAAAATATGAGTTACGTTTAAATTTCGACCACTTCTACTTTATTAGAGTGAAGTGTTCAGTGTACGTAGGGTTTTTTTTTTTTTTAAATGAATCTGTGCTCACTCGAAGTGAACACAAATACACTTTTGACATCTTTCACAGTAAGCAAATGCTTGTGTCGTGAAAGTGGAAAATGGTCGACACGGCCGGGATTCGAACCCACGACCTCCGCATGAAACAGTGCGAAAGCCGGCGTCGTAACCGCTGGTCTATCAACCACCTCTTTTAAAAGTGAACAATTGACAACACAATAAAATATATACTTTCGATCAAACGAAACGCCAAAATTTGTGGTAAATGAACAGGGGGAAAATGTGAGTGAGCGATTTGTGGTGGTTGGCGCTAACAAAATTGATCGACTCGACTAAACTGTCGACTAAGCTTTCAGGTGTAAGACACGTTTGGAAAATAACTTAAATACCTAGTAAAGTATAGGTTGGTGTCTAGAAAACTTGGCGTAAAATTTGTACGTACACTTACATTTGACTCATATTTTATATGCACTAACAATTTTATACCGAAAAAAACATTTCACGCTGTCCCCCCACCCCAAGACTCTCCCCATCCCTGGCGCTGATTGGCTAATGCGATAAATTAAACCAATTTTGTTTTTAATAAACTTTGACGTCCAACTTTTCTTGTTTATTTAAATAAGGTCTTGGTTCATTCTCTCCGGGGCATTGTTTGAGACGGTTTCGACGGAACTATTTCAATTTGTCGGTGGTCTTTTATTTAAGATTCCTCTTGTCATGTTTGCTGTAGTTCAATTATACTATTTTAATTTTATTTATTGCTATTTTTTACATGGTTGAAGTGGGCCTTTATCTAAATTGTTTCTCATTTTATTTTATCTATCTAAATAAGGCATTTTTAATAGAAAATTCTGCAAATATATTAGTTTATTGTATTCTCTAACTTTCTAATACAATTAGTCGATGATTACGAATTAAAATATGTTATCATTTATCAAGCGTAAAGATTCATATATTTGCAAAAAGAAAGCTTGACGATTCTTCCGGGATTTTAGGCATACCTATTATGAACGATAGAAAATTGTCACATCATTTTGGTTGCAATAACTTGCAGCTATATTCACATCGTTCAATATTCATGAAATTCAAAATTTTAGACGTACGAATTTTTAGGAAACTATTAATGAATTGCCCCCTATCGTCATTAGTGAATCTCAATATATAAAAATGGAACCCTTATTTCCGTTTGTATTTGTTTATCTATAAAAATGACGATGTTTTATAAACAACAGCGTTGCGATCACTACCTATACAAATTCGAATTCAAAATTCATAGGGCAAGGACACGTAAAAAGCCGATTCCGACCCTCGCCGACCGGCTCAAAGATTGTTGTCTATGGTTTCAATGCATTTAAATGAGCATGCCGGAAAGCGGGTTCCTGCTTTTTCTGTGGGTACCATTGAAATGCATACCTAGTGACATTCTTTGCGCCGGTCGGCGCGGGTCGGAATCGGCTTTCTGCGTGCTCTTACCCATAGTAAGGACCACTGACACAGGACGACATCTGTCGGGAAAGCTAGTTAATAATAGAAAATAATAGAAATTCTTTGTTTTACTCATAGTATATGGAATATACATGAGTCTTGTGATCGGATTTCAAAAAAATAAAAGGATTTCGCTGAAATTAATTTTCCCGACGTTTTCGAGGGTGTAGATTGCAAAAATACAATGCAATTTTTTAATTTCCCCGTACCCGTACGTCAAAAATGTGTGCGCACCCAAATGCGTAAAATTTGAGGTCCGTAACTTCAGTGGGTCCCCCTTAAATTACCGATTAATTTTAAATATGTAGTTCTAAAGCAGATAATAAAAAGCTCCAATAGTCGATATCATTTTAAAGTTTCTATAATAATTCCAAGGATAAATTCATTTTAATCGTAAAATTATGAATTTTTATGCAAAGATATGTTTTACACGAAAAGGCTGTTATAATACTATTAGTTCTGGGCTACCCTAGGTTAGCAGCTTTTTTTTGAATGTGTAAAAAATATCACTGTTTAAATTTTTATAATTGCGAAGGCTGTCGATGAAACAAGAATTCCAATAGAATACGGTGACCGTATGTTGTTTTTTGGTAATTTCGGTCTTTTTGTTTATAAAGTGGTGTCAGATAGCGTAAGCTGATCAACTGTCGGTCAATTATTGTCACTAACCCACTAATTTACATTATGTGTACTAAATTTTTACATCGAGGCATATCTTAAAAGGGTCAAAATAATTTATAAAATCTTGTTTGTGAATGTAAAACGTATTTTTTTTTAAATAATAAATGTGATAAATAATCGGCTAATCGTCCGCTTGACCGAATTATTAACGATCAACCCGCATGTATCGCAAAATAAACCGAAACCGTAATCTTTATACCTATATTGTTATGCTTACGAGCCGATTATAAATTCTAACGTAATTTAATAATGGCCGACTTAATAATACATGTTCCGATGATTTTTATGAAGTTATAATTATTTTTATTAGTGGTAGGGGAAACACCACCAGTACCGGACACCTAAGCTTTTTTTTTAAATAATTTGAACTTTCAAACCAGTTTTAATAATTAAGAGAAGTCTAAATAACCCTAAGGATATCTTTGATATAAATATGAGTTTTACCAAAAATAGAATTATACAGGTTGACTGGTAATTGGATACATTCCTTGACAGGGGTTATACTAGAGCAAATTTGCAACAATTTTGTTCCCATAAACCAGGGGTCAAATGCCAGTGGTTTTCGAGGGTATTTAACTTTTTAGTTTTTTTTTTTAATTTTCCACCTCTTGACCTTCAACTGAAAATAGTGAAAAAAATAATTCACTTTGGGAACTCAAATTTTATTTTTCTTTTAGTAGATGATTTTAAAAATGTTTCCAATAAAAATAATTAGGATAAAATCAAAAGCCTTAGAGCTATAGCGTTTCAAAATTAGAAGTCAGTTTTTTTTATTTTTTTGACACCTGTAGAGATATTTGACGGTCGCCGAGATCACTATTACAGGAAATGATACCATTCTGAATTCAAATTGTTTTTAAACCTAAGCGCAAGTGAAGAATGATTTGAGATTGTGGACTTTGTACTATCCGGCGCTATGAGAACTCCCCCTTACGCTAACTGTTCATGTGCGCAATGTTTACGAGAACGACTAATTAATTTGTGTGCGGTTATTCCTACTCGGCTTTCAAAGCCCTATTCCAGTACGTTTTCACTTTTTCTTCGGTCGATATAAAACGTTTGGAAGCAACCGAAAATGAAAAAAGCTGCTAACCTAGGGTAGCCCAGAACTCATGGTATATTATAACAGCCTTTTCATGTAAAACATATCTTTACATACATAATTTTACGATTAAAATGAATTTATCCTTGGAATTATTATAGAAACTTTAAAATGATATCGACTATTGGAGCTTTTTATTATCTGCTTTAGAACTACATATTCAAAATTAATCGGTACTTTAAGGGGGACCCACTGAAGTTACGGACCTCAAATTTTACGCATTTGGGTGCGCACACATTTTTGGCGTACGGGTACGGGGAAATTAATTTTTTTTTGCATTTTTGGAATCTACACCCTCGAAAACGACGAGAAAATTATTTCAGCGAAATCTATTTTTTTTTTGAAATCTGATCACAAGACTCATGTATATTCCATATACTATGAGTAATTGAACCGAATAAAACCGCGGTGTGAAAAAGGCCTAATGATTTCATTGTATTCTCATGAAAATTAAATGGTAGCCGTAATCCATGTATTTGAATGTCTTTTCTACATGATCCGTGTAAATATGAAGTCCAAGTCATGATACGCCTATTAGAATCGTCACAATTTATTAGACACGCTGGTCGTTCAACGGTTGAGACAGTTAAGAAACAGCAAGCGCGAGAGAACCTCTATATTGTAAGTGCTCATTCTCATTTATTTCGTCCAACATCGTTTTCATATCCTCGAGTCTGTTTCTAAGAAACAGAATGAAACAGAATGCAACGCAATGAGATTTATGATGGCAAGTAGAATGAGATAGGAAAATTCATAGCGAACAATTCATCGTTAGTACAATTCATCGTGGGTTTTTGTATATGACTCTGTAATTATTTTTGGTAAAACTTCAGTTTAGTCACTCCTATAAATTTTGAAAAATATTTTGACGGCGAGGCGACGAATTTGACATACGCTGGAGTATTACCGTGTTATCACTCGGGGACGTGTCCAAAAAGGTATGGGGGGTGGAAGCCTCCAAATCCTCCTTTTTAACTGCGTTCCAACCCTAACCTAACCTATTTAAATCGTATATAAAATTACCTCGAAATCATTAGAAGTGACTAAAGTTTTACCAAAAATAATTACAGAGTTATACACAAAACCCCAGAACCCGGAATCGAATTGCATTCTAAAAGTACTCGCGATGAATTTTACATACAATGAATTGTTCGCGATGAATCTACCGGCTACCAAGTAAAATATCTACACTTCATGCCTACTTGAAGTTTCATTTTTATTTACCGTAACCAAACCATGCAATTCCAGAATTTCAGCCATCACTATTTATCTCCTTCTTTTCAAAATATTCTTCGAAACTATAATATATTCTAAGAAACAGTACTCCGTTATATGCAGTCCCAACTCAGGTTTAACTATTAGACTGAATGAATGTTTGCAAGAAAAGTTGTTTGTAATTGACTCTAAAAAATAATAGGAGGGAGAAATTTTGTATTTCTTTTCTAATAATCTACATTATATTTTGAGTCATGATGGCTTGATGGCGCATAATAATACTATTCTTTGCGTTAATAAAACAAAGCATAAAAAATATAGATTATTACTCTTGAAAATATTGAGTTTTTCTAGAGTTTATTTTTGGATGACTTGTTTTTGAAGATTTCTTTTCAGTCTTTTTTTTTCAGAACGCTCGTCAGTAGATTATTATATTTACACAGTCGTTTTCCTGTGGCCCTAACTATGAATATGGAATTCGAATTCGTATAATGATATATCAATTTCCCTAACCATGTAGTTTCGATCGATGCATCTGTTTTAAACTATATATTTTGAATTCGCATTTTGTCGAATGCACCAACTATCAAACAAAGTAAACGTAGTACGGATTGTAGGTATAACACATTTTATTATATATACCTAAACAAGATCGAGCGCAAAGGAGAGCTCTTGTTGCCTCCCTATACCCCAAGTGGGGTGTAAAAGGGAGTGTTGTTGTTATTGTTGTTATTGTTGTTATTATATGTGTCTAAGGAATAAAAGTTTACTCGATTCAGAATCATCGGCTCAAGGGAACCCGAGCCTAGCGTATGCCTGACGCATAACGCCGTACGTTGCGCATTATTGCACTGAACGAAAGTTTTTGAAATAACGAAATTTCACATTATTGCACTGAACGAAAGTTTTTGAAAGAACGAAATTTCACATTATTGCACTGAACGAAAGTTTTTGAAAGAACGAAATTTCAAAAATAAACAAAAGAACTATCATGCTACGACTCCTAATATATTTTTGATGCAATTTTTACAAGACGATTAAAGTGGCAAATAATAAAAAAAATAATAATGGACTGTTTGAAAAATATAGGTAGGTACCTACTTTTAGTGATTTGTTAACGTTTGAGAGTGTGCTAAATGGTTATGTCGATTTGGGGGTTATTTTGACGAAAGTGCCCTGTAAGAAACTGCAATTATAATGGGTTATGAATTAATAACCCTCAGCTACACACAGTTGTGGTGGTTTACCAGTCCGAGTGTATAGGACCATTAGTCCATTACTCTTATTGGTCCGTCGAGTGAGTTGGACAAATTATTATTAATGAACCCAATCAGTCACCGCCAGTTGAGTGTTGTCCACTTGAGACATCTACATTTTGCTCCATGTCCAGTGCCTATTTTGATTTAACATTCTGATTTTCATTGTTCTGTAAATTCACCCTGCGAATTACTTATGGAAGAAATGTGTGCGTTGTAACAAAGGGTTGATTTTGATATTCTCTAAAGTTGGCACGTTTTTTGGCAAAGAATGAGTGTTTTTGACATGAATGTTTTTATATGAAACACTTATTTCAACAGGTTTTCCGGGTGGTTAAATTGAAAACTGGTGACTTCAGGATTGATTTTTTCGAAACGTCTTTCTATGGTTAGTGGCACCATTAACAACATGTCCAAGGGATGGAACTCGTCAGTTTTAAACGTCGAGATGAATTACATTTTTTTAACCATTATTTTGAAAACAAAACTCTTAACTTACAATATTTCGGGTAGGTACCTACCTATATTTTCTTCTCACCAAAAGGTAACTCAAGTACGCTTTTCACATCTTATGTCGCAAAAGTGTATTTTCTGGTTTAAAAAAAGAACATATTGTGAAAACTTTATATTTAGATTATTTTAAACGCCATGCAGCCAGTCACTTCAATTTTTTTCTTCACTTCAAATTGATTTACCACCTAAAAGTGTTTGGTAAATGCGCAAAAATATCGCTGTAATTTGCATATTTCTCTACTGAGAATATACCGTGAAAGCACCGTCAACAGTTCTGTTATTCAATTCGCCTCAGCATTAATAAGATAGAACCCGACTAAATAAAAAGCTCGCGAGAATCTTAGGGACATCCCATAATATACAATATACATGGTGTTTAATTATAATTATTGCCGGCTTGATTCGTTAGGATGCATCTTCAAGGCATACGTTCCGTCTTGGCTATTTTAATGACATCCCACGCGGTCGGCAAACTTTTTGAAAATCTCATTTAGTTTGACGCTATTAATTAAACACCTTATGGAGATTTAGATGCCGTTGTTATAACACATTTTTAATTTCTTATGAATTATGTATATTTTATTCAAAAGTTGACAATATTTTATTCATCATATTAAAAGGTAGAAATGTTTAAACACATACAACCTCTCCTATTTCTCTCACTTCTGACCTGGCCTTCCATGAGGACAAAATCGATGTTTTCGATCCACGTCATTCTCGGTCGACCACGCCCTCAAACACTTTTCCTTTCTGCCATATAAATTCTCTTTATCATTTTGTTTGCATCCATTCTTTCCACATGCCCAAACCATCTCAATCAATTAACTTTCATTTTTATAACAAAACGAACATCCATACCACATTCCTTCCTAATGTTGTCAATCCTTTCCATATCCCATAAAGTCTTTCCATATATACTTTGTATAGCTCTCATCTCTACTGCATTTTATACTTCATTCTTCTTTTTTCGTTTTGGTCCACGTTTCACGTCCATACGTCATCGTGGTAACAGGATTTCTTTGAACTATGTACTAGTTTTTTGCTTGCAGTGAGACGTTGTTGTTTCTCATACTAGCAGATCTAGGTGCACCGTCCAATCTGTTCCCAGCCACTCTAAGTGCACATACTCAACTCATTCACTTGCTAAAAAAATAATTTTCTTCCGCTATTTTACTATTTTTTGTCTTGCCTCATCCCTTTCAAAGATGTCCAACATTTTAATTTATGATTAGGTACGTAAATTTCGTTAAAATGAAATTAAAAGTTAACTTAAAGTATTGTATTATGTATTATCCCTAAACCTCAACTGGTCAGAAAAGGCACAAGAGCCTTGAACGCCTTCGAGCGCAATGGAGAGCTCTTGATGCCTCCCTATGCTCCTGAGTGGGGCTTAGGCCTCCCGCATTGTGGATTGGTTTGGGGGGGATCCGTGGCGGGCTTGATTTGTGTGGGGCCGGCTTTTCGGTTTGATTGCTTTGATCGAGCTGGGGGGTCGGTTCATGCGGGTTGGGTTTGCTGCGGATTGGTCTCCTCCGGACTGGCTTGCGTGGAGTGGGGGACCTTAACGGGAGTATGTATGTATGTATTATGCCTAAGCTCTATTAAGATAATTTCTCTTAGCGACTAAGGCACTAAAAACTTTCCTTTAAAAATAATAAATCAATGGATCATATTATTTCGATGATGATGATGTCCTTGACTTTTTAAAATTTTCTTAAAAAAAAAGACTTCTCCGTAACTTGTTCAAAATAATTATTTGTTTTAGAAAATTGAGAATTGTTTATGGTCGAATTAAAAATTTATTAATTATCAAGAGAGAAGTAATTATGTGTGAAGGCTGTATGATACGACATCTAGGCCCTGTTAACTGGTACAATAAAATGTTTATGTTTATTGTCACGTGTCAAGCTATTCACATATCAACCTAACGATGGTCAACAGAAAAAAATAACGATACATAATACAAGTATTTTAATATCGATTTGATTTACATAAATTTGTGATGGCTCGGTGTATAGTTAGTATTAATTACTTTATAAACTGTCATATAACAGTTATTTACGGGACATGAGGTGTCTTTGACAATATTACATAGTCGACAATCTACCAAAAAGAATAAAAAAATAACAAACACAGTATTTTCTACTAGAAGACATCTCCCGTCATGATGTGACGGAGTTAATTAGTTAATTAATTGTAGGCCGAGTGTCATAAAAACTGTCACAATTGTTGTGTGAGCCGCCATTAAAATTATGTATTTTCGCCTTCTGGTGAAACGTCTCCTAGAAATCAGTAAAAATAGCGCAATCTTTATACCAAACTCTTGAAATTTATATGTTCGTTGTTTTATTATGTTTCTAACAACGTAAGGCAGTCTGGGCTAGTACATAATTTTAATTTCGGTGATAATTTCGTGTTTGCATAAGACAATATTTTTCTTGACCGATGATACCTTTCGATATAATTTTATTCCATTTGATCTTATCTTACGAACATTCACGTATGTTATTCATGAAGTAAATCTTAGAAGAAGAAAAAATTAAGTAATTTCGTGTTAATAAAAATTTACTGCGTCTAATAAAATTATCATAAGTTTGTTAATAAAATACATCTGAGATTGTCCGTGTTCATACTTGCGTTTGTTTTTAATTACCAGATAGACGCCGATGGTCATTCGTTTTTTAATCTCGATGGTCATTCGTAATAATTTTCTTGATATTGCTAATACTAACTATTTTGATGTAATAAAAGAGTAAAAGCCCCTATACAAAACAGTTGCGTAATGAGTTGAAGAAGTAATCCAGTTCTTGTCGTATCCCTCTGCTCCAAGACGAACATACCTAGGCCTTCTTAAGACTGTCCCAATCCTGTGCAAATTGCATTCACTGCATCCCAAAAGTTCTAAGGATGTCTTCGGCGCAGCGTGGTTGGGGCTGATTTCCAATTTTAATTCTAGATGGCACAGGATATTTTTTGATTATTTACCGATACAGATTTTCCGGTTTTAGCTTTAATTGTGGTGTTTCTTATTCCGTCCTTAAGACTTGATCGTTCAACCTTTTGCTTTTTGGATCATCGTTAATAAGACAAACGCATCATGTAGTTACATCTCGAGTGAGGTGGATCCGGATTTATACACAGAATCTAACGAATGGTAAAAATCTTTCCACTTTTTCTGCCCTGCCCTGTTTTAAGTGCTTCATCTCTAAGAAAATATCATAATACAGAAAGGAAGCTCCCAGCGCCTGCAATCCATTAAACTTGTCTCTAATTCTCTTGCGAAGCTACAAAAATCTCTAATGCCCGTCCAATTTCAAGCATTCCTACACTCAAGGCCTTTCGTTTACTATCTGTACTAAATTAAATCCCTCACTATCATTGTCTATTAAACTCCTCGCATTGTCGTTTGCAAGAGTTAATCCTACTTCTTACTTTCTCTATGACCAAATGCGCTGAAGACTACCAGCGTTTTTCGTTAAGTGAATTCTCGAAATCGGAAGGTTAGTTTGTTTCATTTTATGGAAAAAGAAGGATGACGAGCAGACTGAGTCGTGGTTACAGCCAATCCACTCTGTAACATTTTCTGTTCAGACCTCAATGATTATTGATTACCTCCTAAAGACCGCTGTATATTACGCAGAGTATGAAAATTGTATGTAGTAAAATTCGGGGCAAAAACAGTTATAATATTTTCCGAATATTATAACCGAAGTATTGAGTTACTTGAGACTGGCCAGGAACACCAACAAGGTGAAGATCATTTATAAAAACAAAAACAAAAAACCGAAGTGTTGGTACTTGCAATTCGTTATTGATAACTGTTTATATTTTTAGATAAAAAAATCGCTTACCAATTAAAAGAACTTTTTTTTGTAACATAATCCGTTTAATAAATAATATTGAGTAGTTATTTGTGTTTGAAAGAATGCTTAATATGGAAAGTCACCATAAATGGGAGAAAATACATCTATTTTTTTGTAATTTCATAAATATGTATTGTATAATATAATATGTACGATATGATGTGTTGTTGCATGTAGAGTTTGATCCATGTTAAAGTTGAAAATAAGAAGCTATTATTCATAGATTGTGTATTAATAGATAAACGCAAAATAGATGGAAACCAGAATCTGCAAGTCATAGATAGTCGTGTGTGATAATAAACTCTGCTATCTCCCAACCATCTTTGAATTTAAAACAATAAAAAAACATACATTTAAAAATGGAAGACTCTACATTAAAATTCTCAATAATTCAAATCAGCCAGCGCTATAATGTAAATATATTTCCTTGTCAAATAAGCGCTTTGTTTAAAATTTCCTTCGGTGGCTTGTTAAATTTTGACAGGTCAATTTTTCACTTAACAACACGCTTTTATATATTTGATCCATTCCCACAGAACAAATACCATATTATTATTTTAATACACCCGGGTCTAGTACATAGTTCTCCCGCTCATTATCTTATCTAGTTACTAGCTGCTATCCGACGCACTGCTTCCACTTAAATAAAACATTATTTGGATTTGAATTATATGTGAAAAAATTGCCATTATTCCTTGAATTGCCCAATAAAAGCAGCATATCGTCCTAAATGTGGCTATGAGTACGAGGACCAGCAGTCACTTTTGGAACTCTTGTGTTTAATTAAAGATCTTCGTATTTTTTAAAATAAACTTTTTCAGGCACTTAAATGCTATTTCGTATGTAAAACAATCTTTTAAAACAAAAACAACAAGATACGAAATCATACGAATAAAACATGGTCCCGCCATATTATATTCATTATGAAAGGGAACTCGCCTAAGACATAATTAAGACTGTAAAAGCGGATGTCCTTTCGGTGCTGTTATATGCAGTTGAAGGTAGGACCCTCAAAATTTCAATATAAACTAAAGGAATTCAAAATTAGTTATATATAAGAATGCAGCGCATCTCATTGGTCCACAGGGTGTCTAATAAGAGAGTCCTGGGTATGATACAGAAAGAAAGAGATCTGACCACTGTCAAAAGGCCGATAGGCGCATACTTTAGCCAAATATTACCCACTTAAACTGGTAATTTAGGGATAAACGGAGAGATGATAGGGTGTGGGGCGAAATAGGCGAAATGAGTCGTGGCTCAAAAATCACAGAAATTGGCTTAGAATACTGAATGCGGCATCATTTATGAGACTGGCTCAGAATCGCAAGGAGTTGGATATGATGACCTCCGTTAGTAGAAGCACACAAAGATGGACAATAATTATTATTACGACTTTTTACCTTTTCTTTAGTGCTGAAAACAAGTAGACAAAATGTTTTAGCAATCGGATTAACATTTTGATCTATGCAAAAGTTATCAAATAGCCTTAAGTACAGCCTTGAGTTATTTGCATATGAATATCCCGGAGAAGATTTTTTTTTAATTAGCGCTTTTATTAAACATGCAACTTTTCCTTTTTATATATTAGTTTATATAAGAAGCAGAAGCTAGGTCCTACGAAAAGCTACCTCACAAAATACCAGCGTGTCTTTGGATTTTGTTTAGTCGTTGATATTTTAACCGTGTCCATCAAGGAAAGGAGTGAGAATGACTTTTAAACTCGGTATCCGGCGGACATGATATGAATGAAGGCGGTTAACTATATCTAGCGGATATTTGCTGACTCATACTATTTAAACTATATTGTTTGGACTTACCTTTAATGGTATGTGTTCGTTTGGATCTGAGACAAGTGAGAATATAATACGTGGCTCAGGTAATGTTACATGCGCGTACTATGTACTACAACAATGGAATAGCACTTTGATGGATTCTCCCATAGGGGTACATGCTCGAAATATCCACACATCGACACACACCCTTGGAATATAGTAAATCATTTTGTTAAGCAGGATTTGATAAAAAGCATTTAACCAAATTCCATTTAGACATCATGTAAGCCGATTGTTTCTTTAAACTTAATAGAAGAATCTTAGGAAGAACTCAGCAATCCCATTGTAAGAACGAAGTTTCGTTATCTACTTCGCATATACATACACAAAACGTCGTTTCCAAACTAAACCTGATGTGTTTTTTGACGACTGTTTGACAATTTAGATTTTTTTTTATGTTGTATTTTTATTTTTATGGTCGTTCCTAATCTAGGGACTAAAGCCATTAGTGCGCGTTTTCCGTCAGTAGGTACATGTAAGTCCTGTTGTAGTCCCTCTTTAAATACATACGTGGAAATCGCATTAATGACCTTAAGTTACTTAGAAACTCCTCTAGGAATTTTATTAAGTTGAATCCGATGAGTGATTGAAGTTCAGGATGTTGACGTGGAATATAGAAGTTGGTGCTGAAATTGCCACATTTCACGAATTGCAGACTCCAGATTTGCAAAGACTTCTTTTGGTGCTATCTATCAAGTGCCCTCGACGTCTCTATTTTGGGCTTCCCGCAAAGATTTAAATTGATTCCGAATACAGTCCATCACACTCGTTAAATTTGGAGCGAAGAAAGCTGATTTTTTTTTATGTTGCGGAGATATTGACCTGAACACTGATTGAAATATGAGCATCCTAAGACTAGAGGGATAGTTGACCATCCTATTCCCAGGAGAAAATCTATTAGGAACAACCATGGAAGAGAAGGAATGAAGATAAGTATTTACCATGAACTTCATACTTCATCTGAAGGTTGTTTATTAATTTTCAAACATTAATCATATTGTTAACCTCTTGAGATTAGTAATTATTACCAATGCAACGATTCAAGAACAGATGATCTAAGATAGATGTAAGCATCATATACGTGGCCCATCCCCCCGTAGGTGAGGTCCCGCGCCAATTAGCGATTGATTGATGCGTTGCTTTTTGTTCCTGTCTGTTCCCACAGTTTTCTGTTGACCACCACGGAACCACCTCGGCTGTCGTCACCTCGGGCGGATGTTAAAGGATAAACAACACGAAATACATTTGAAGCAGGGCTGACCAATGTCCAATCATTTTTATCTCATTCCCTCACATAAATCAAATCGTATTAAAACAAAAATCCTAATGTTATTTATATGCAGTGGAATTAGATGTTTTAGACAAATTCATACCATTATTCTCTCGCAATCCGTTCAGATGACAGATGGCCTGTAATTCCTCTCATCAGAGTCTTGAAGATGAGGAAACCCCTGTGTTTTGTTACTTCGATGCAGAAAAATGGTATCACAAAGAATGAAAGGTAGATACATTGAATCATTTTGATTAATGTTTCATAAACCAAAGTTTTTGTGCCTTTATCCATACTTATTCTTCCTCTTTAGCTT
The DNA here is from genome assembly GCA_963576905.1 of Mystacides longicornis. Classification (NCBI taxonomy): domain Eukaryota; kingdom Metazoa; phylum Arthropoda; class Insecta; order Trichoptera; family Leptoceridae; genus Mystacides; species Mystacides longicornis. The sequence goes on from OY756436.1 coordinate 11,895,773, forward strand.
TTTCAGTTTCAGTTTACAGGGTGTAGTTCATTTTCACTTTTATTATTTTGGATTGTATCTACCTTTATTGGTTTCGAAATCGTGAGCTTGAGCTCTATCTATATCCAAAATTTGGACATTGTTCCGTCGAAACATTCATTCTTCTGTTCGCTCTATCTTAAAATGTCGTCTGTATTGATTTTGGGTATCTCATCACCAAGGTCTTTGTCTGTAAGAAACCCTCCTTTTGTGGGTCCAACTTTTTTCATTTCGGACGTTTTAAGTAGCTGTTGTCGTAACTGTGTGTAGGAATATACGAAAGCGCTATTGAAACATCAACCATAATACAATCTCTTCAAGTCTCGTAAAATATCAATATTATCATCGATTGGCGTCCGACACCAAAATTGGTGACATCGTCAGAAGACGAGAAATAAAAGTGCTTGATATTCAGCACTTCCATCGGCGAGACACATACTGCTTCGTACTGGAGAATGTGGGTTCGATTCCAGGTGCCAGCCATCTTGCTCTTTCCGACACAAGATTTAAGTAGCATAAAAGCAAAGGAATTTTGCTGCTAGATCCAAGTGACATACCAGGCCAACATCCAAAACATCAAAGACAGTATAATTGACTTTATAACATCTAGACCTGCAATGGCATAAATTCACAAAAGTACTTATGATATTGATGATTAGGGGCAGGATTATTTTATTCTAAACAATGCATAAGCTTTGATGTTAGTGTTCATGTTTGGTGGTCTACGGGTGCATCTACAGTTTCTACCTGTGAGTGATGCTTGTCGAAAAAACCTCGATCCTCTTGGTCTGACGGACCCTTCGTTAGTTCTGGTTTCTGATTTGATTCGGCAGCTCAGCGCGTTGATCCGTGAAGTTGATCGAGCAGGTGCTATTTCCAATCTATCGCCTTCCGAGTATTGTTCCCCAGCTGTGACTTGAAACATAAAACACCGGTCTGTGCGCCAGAACACAAAACAAATAATTCACAATATTAGTTCCATGAGTGTTTTCTTTAGCACCATTTGGCTTAAGAGAATTTTAGTGCATTAGTAAGAGAGGATTCCAACTAAGTCGACGTGGCTGCCTACTTTTTATCTGCAGATAAACCACCAGGATGACTCGTTAGTAATATTTTCTTCTTTCTATTGCTATTTCATGGTCCTTAGGAGCATGTAAGCCTCTCGATTCTATGTAGACAGCTCGAAAGAACTTCTTCACAGACCATAATGCTCTTTCATCTCGGGTGTTGCCTAACTAAGAATCTGATTTCCCCGAAACACCTAGGCAACCGCCAAAGAATGTAAAGCCGTCAAAAAGTTTTCTTTCCGTTCGTGGTATAGATAAGATACATACAGGGATTATTCCATATTTTCTTACGTTTTAAAATACTCTGAGCTTATATATACAAATAATTTGAAAATAAAATAAGCTAAATTGATTAAGTCGTTCTTGAGTTTTATCGAGACAAATGAACAGCGATCCATTTTTATAAGATTTGCAAAAAGATTACTAAGCAATTACGATGGAAAATTTATTTTTGTAAAGGGAATGTGTTAGTATGATAAGTACCGCCTTAGACCGAGATAAATCAATCCCTTTTCTTCGATCATTATCTATAAATCGTATCGAATAGGACTGCCTCAGCTCGGCCCAACCGAAATGACACTCTAAACGAGGACGTGATCTGGTGTAACATTAAATGTAGTATCTTGGAAATTATTGTGTACATTCCTACGGACTCACGACTTCGTGTAGCTGGATCATAATGTGTGTATCCTAGCCAGCACGGTTTATTTGTTTATGGAGCTATATTGTTGTATGTGAACCGGCCTTAATATATTATTATTTGTGTGTTTTATAACGATTGTAATAGCAATATGCATTAATAATAAAAAATATGGAGGTATTTACGTTTGTTCGAAAGTTAAATCTCAGATGTTGTTCATAGATGCACTGACGGTTTCATTAAGAGTCTTTCAATGAACATTATTCACCCATATGTAGACTTTTTTCCAAATGGGATTAATTATTTCGGAGATTAAGGAGTTGCTTTAACTGACTTTTTGTGTAAAAGACGATCTTATTTTATGAAATGATTACTTTCCTCTTAAAAAACTTAGCAAAACTAATAATAATTGCTTTCAGTCCCCGCCTGTCTTAACTGAATCAGATTAAAGGAGACTCTAAATATTGGCTATCCAAAGGGGAGTGTTTTTGAACCATATAAATATCTCATTTTGCTCTTGCTCTATTGAAGTTATGTGTCATAGCAATACTTCACTGAGCTTATTTTATATCTGCACATACTTGTCACTGATTGCTCTAAAAGTTTTGATAGAGTGTACCAGCGCATTTTTGCACAAGCTTATTAATTCATATTGATCTACAAAAGAAGCAAAATGCACGTTGCCCAAACTCTTTCTTCTCCCTCAGTTGACTTAGAAAAGCTGTATTTGATTCTTTCCAAGTATGCACTACTTAATTCAGATTGTTAAATACGTCGGGTAGACGCTAGTAGGTACTGTATATTATAAGAACTGTCAGTAATTTAATATTTCAAATAATATCTAATTAAAACTTCGGAACCGATCACCTGATGCCCTTGACACTTTTTCTATCGACATGGACTGTATGTTTAGTTAAAAATTGGGTATTATTTTATTAGTTCTAATGTTGTAAAAATGTGTTAAATATAATCAAATGTCAAAACGTTTTTGAAACAATATTTTATGACTGCCAACCGGATAAGATTTTTTTTGACGTATGCACGTCTGTTTTTTATTATGAATGTCATAGGTCAAAAAGTAAACAAACCATAAAATAGATACCCATCTAATAATATTAAATAAAATGAATGGTTACTATGCACAAGGTGTTTTATCGGCTATGCTTCATAGAGTTTGATGTATGTTTCATATGAAATAATTACCATACATCCATGGGGGTTGTGTTTCATTAATATTTTCCTATGTTTAAATTAACGGAATAAATGTATTATAATCTAGTTACATATATTGTCATATTCTGGTTACGGTTTGTCCTGCAATGAACAACTAAATGAAAATAATTCATACCTGAAATTTTAACACCAAATCTCATTTATCTGTGGTGACCTGACAAGATTATACATATATAGTATAAGAATATAGATAAAAAGTACCGGAATGGGCTAAGATTTGCTTTATATCGCAACTAGATCGTTTTAAGACCGTTCGGGAATAATCTACTAATCACTTCCACCTTTACTTAAATCATTTTATTTCACACCTTTCTTCCCTATTAAACAAAGTGCTACCTAACCTAATCCACACTCGTATAACCCACTACTTATTTACTTTTGTTGAAATCGGAGAGAGATTAGAGGGCTAACCTTTTTGTTTGGATGGAAGTATTAAATGTACTTTATACAGACTACCTGGTAAGCGGATGTATACTACCGTATAAGGTTGTACCACTTCTAACATACAAAGTATGGACATTCTTCACTGTTGATGAATCGGATATTTGATTGTCACGCTGGGCAAGGTTTCCAGGTATTCCACACATCTATGTACCTAATATCTCCTAGCTATCTACAAACTACAAGGATAGATAATCTTCGATTGTGCTCTTCTCTGAACGAAGCCTCACGTAAGTCAGGTGCATCAACTGATCTATTAAACAAACAGCCTTCTATAATAGTTACACTCTCATTGTCACTATGACATAGTTGTTGTTCGCTTAGTTAAGTCATTAACTGCTCAACAACACTAATTAGGTACTCTCTTTGATAAAATAAAAGCATCGATTAGGACTGGAAGAAAATTCTTCTATGTAAGGAAATATTTTGGTCTTACACTTTTTTTTTACCCATCACGCCGTGTTTCGTAAGGGGTAGGCATAGAGAACGGACTTCCACTCTTATACTTAACAGTTTCTTAAAATTCTTATGTTAGAAAATAAACTGTTTTTCAATCGATTCTAGGTTCACCCAAAGTTACACAAATACACTTTTGACACGTTTCACACTAAACAAAGGCTTGTTTTATGGAAAAGGAAGACGGATGGCATCGGGGATCGAACCTGCTACCTCCACTATGAAAGTCGGTGACTGTACCGCTAGGGTATTAACCAATTTTACCAAACGATTTACATTTTAGAAACAGCACGAATACCTAGTGTTTTTTTATAGTTTTCTTTTTGTGAGTTGTGGATGGAATGTCAATATCTAAGCAGTTATGTACTATAATAAAAATGTTGTACGTACTATGTCATCTCTAATAAAATTCTCATACCTATATTTTATTACATTTGTATTATATTAGTCAAAGTTTGATATAGATCAGAGTTAATTGAGATTTAGGATGTTTTTTTTTATTATTAGCATTTCACATTAACATATTATTATCAACGCATCCATCTTGATGACTCCAACACACTCTAGCGACGGTTCTCGACTGTCACTTTTTTTTCCGAGACATCAAATGTGCTTACCTTATCGATAAAACGGTCATTAACATATTGCTGTAGATTAAGATAAAAATGAGATGATTAGCTGATAAATTCTTATAAAATGTTACCAATACCTACCTTTTGTGTATGGATCTTAAAGTTATGTTGTATTTAAAAAATTCACTTGCTTCAAATTTTTATAACTCAATCTGAGTTTGTGACTTATCACAAATAAAAATTTGATGCTATCTTTTGTTCGAGATAAAGAATCGCAACTTGTAGTTTTTGATCTATTAGCTTATCTTGCCAAACTGCTGATGGTGGGAAATATTTAGTATAAAAAACTATATTTAATTGTCTGACGGCCGTATCCTAATAAAAATCTGCAACCCATACAATGCCTCCCCAAACGTTTTTAAACTGAGCCAGTACATCGATATCACCAAATTCGACACCAGTTCAGCCTTGATATGGTCTTTCGTATTTTGTATATGATTATCAATTGCTTTAATGAAGCTGGCATTCCGCCTGCGTTAAATAATGTCGATCGATTGGATTCTAATAGAATTTTTATGACTTTAGCATTTTTCCTTAAAGAACTCACATGAAAGTCATAAAACTTCTATTAGAAAACCCATCGATCGACATTCGAGAATAGTGCCTCAGATCACCAAATTGTCATCATTTCTCCAATCTCCTTCCAAGAACTAGAAAATAAAATAGGAAAAACAAAACCGCTAAGCGTTAAAAAATGTATTTGATCTATCTTAAAACATTTCGTGTAATTTGGGAAATTACTCAACGAGAGTCCGCCCTTTGTTGCTTGAACGGTAAAATTTTTCAAACAGCTGTAAGAGATGGGTTAATTTGTCAAATTACCCAAGTGCAAGTTGAAGGTTTACGTTATTGCGTAAGTACCGCTTTGAATGCTCCACTCATGTTGAAGGTTCACGTTTTCGCATCGCGAATATCTCTGCCATCGCACAAATATGTTATGAAGATATTACTCCGTCGCTTTGTTGGAGAAGCCGCGGCTGCCGTCAGTGTTCGGTGTCTCCGTACAGCTGGGAAAGCTTTCTCCAGTGCTGGAATTAATTAACGATTAACATGTCTCGTGCAATCAGTTCCATCTCTTGTTTCGTCTCCTGTCCATTGTATTGCTGACTGCCTGCTACCTCGCTACTATTCACGAACCTAACTCGCCGACAGGGTGCTGCCTCCTCCAAATTCACAATATTTTATTAATTGAATTTAAAGTTGTGGAATATGGCATTTTTATGCATGGTGGAATTTTACAGCGTTTTTTCTCCCAACATTTTTCTAAATTGCACGATCTAAAATAAGAGTTCTTTCATTTTTAGCAAGCCAACTTAAAAAATGTAGGTATATTATAATCATTCCTCTTTCCATTATTTGTATTTTCGAGAAAATATGCATATATCATATCATACTCAATAGGTCGTATCTACATCATTCATTTTGAACTTCTCTGCATGACGTTTCCCCAGTCCTCATATCTCCCTCCATTCTACCCATCTGCCTAGCTTAGATCTTTTTCAGAAAAATCTTCTTTAGAATTTCGTTTTTCTTATGTGGCTGGATTTTCTCATCATTATTAGCACAATAGTCCATTGTTAGCTTCGTTTTCATGTTTCTCTCCATGTTTCTTCGGTCCATCGTCAGTGTCCTCCAGTTATTCATCCCTGTTTTCCTCACATTCCGTCCACGCCACCCATTCACTGAGTTTTAATGTTTTTCAGAAGATTTTTTCTTGGTATTTCGTTTTCCTCAATACGCTACACGTTCGCAATCCCTTAAAACTGCGGAACATTGTGAGTCTATGCCTCCTTGAGACGTCTCTATAAATCATATCTGTGGTTGTCGTTGTTCAGCATCCCTCCACGTTATTTTTTGTCTATTTCAGATCTTATTTTCTTATTGTTATTTCATTTTCCTCCATTGGCTGGCCGTTTCTTACATTTATACACATTATTTAATAGTTTTAAATGCATGGTTACACCTGTTCCATATAATTTCTTTTTGTCAAAGATTTGTGTTTCGACAATTTATTTTTAGAGTATTAAGGTCTCCGAAATTAAGCGTTTCCAATAAACAATAAAGCTTTCACGCTCGTTTTCAATATTATGTGACGACTCCAAGAAAGTCATTTCACAGTTACATTACTCCTATGAGTCAAACTCCTGCGAAAACCCACCACAGATTACAATAGATCACAGCCTCTCAGCTATCATAGCTCTCATAGTATGACTGGTTTTATCCAATGGCTATCGCGCAGCTTGAAGCCAACACTTTAGGCAACTTCCTCCTTGTCGAACATAATAATTGTGGTGCCGTGGTCGCGTCCGTCTTCCTCCAGCCCTATCAGCTGCTAATCGGCGTGACTATCTCCATGTTTGTGTCCACCATCGCTCCACGGTGTGTTTGATATCAGCCGCCGCAGTATCCGTGTTTAGTTTACTACGTAGAAACGAGATTTTCAAGATAACGATCGGCCGGCAACTAGCAGGGATTCTTCACTCGCGGACGTCACCCGGTTCGGTGTGGTTCGGATTATTTGAATACAATTATTGTTTTTCTTGTTCGGTTCAAAACCTGGACCATGTTTTATAATTACTCAAAAAAGTATCATTGGGGATAAACAAACATTCTTCAAATGATGGTGTAATGAATTTCGCGAATAATAAAATAAGTAAATAAATATGTTGTTATACTCAAGGCTCGTTGAACTCATTTGTATATCGAAACTCAAATACAGCAGAAAAATATAAACAATAACACACCGCTGTGATAATAGGATTGAAAATGGCGGTGATTAGTGCTCAGGTCATTCCATGAGATTGCCTGATTTATATCTAGGTTCCCTACAAAAGTGAGAATAGAATAGTATTGTATCCCATATTCAAGTGAGGATGGTATTCTCCATTTGGGTCAGAGATTTCAAACTAAAAAGAAATATTATTCGTTTTACTGTGAAAAATGAAGAGTTTTACAATAAGCTAAAAAACTTGGTTTAGTAACCAAAATTGAAATTTTCGAAGACAAAATATAACAAACACCGTAGGTTTCTTAAACCAGGGAGCAATTCATGACTGCTTAGTTTCTTATTTCAAAACATTTACTATACTTAAATTTGGCTTTTAAATGACCCCTTTATCAGTCTGTGTGTGGAATACAATTATTTCAATAAATTAAATCTTGCAATATTACACCAACTTGCTTTTATTTAACGAAATGTGCTAAAGCGCATTTGCGTTGAAGTCTTTCGTATACAAAGTGAGTAAGCGTTTCATAGAGAAATTCCTAACAAAGATTTGAAATAACTTGATATAATAAATATGGCTTTGTGGCGAGATAGTGTGGTTTTTTTCTTGGTTCACAAAAAATAAATTTAATCTCGAGAATAAATTAAATTTTACAATGAGTAGGATGAATTTTTGGAACGGTTCAAATTCGTCAAACGTATATAATCTCGCGAAACAAAGACACTTTGAATTTACGTCTTCCAATTTGTAAATTCTTTTATTGTATACGTATACACGAAAATTTCTTCTTTTTATATAATATAATGTATATTTTGATAACATTCTTTTTATCGATTTTTTATTATATTATATTTTTTATATGTTTTTCAATATTTTTTATACAATGAGTGGTTTTATTTTTGCAGTTCCTACTGTATACCTATTTTGAACTTTAAAATTTGTATGTCACACTTCGCGATTTTAATCTGAACAGTTGTGTTATATCTCATATAACAATAGCTCGGGATGACTTGAACACGGGTATTGCTTATCGCGTGGGCCGTCTTATCATACAGAACACGAATACTAGTAATTGCCAACAAATGCTCAGTTCTGCTGTTGTAGCAAGAACTCAATCTAGATATCTCCGCCTCTAGTACTTGCAGTGTAACTGATTACGGCTATTTTGTTGTTGGTGTTGTTATTGTCTTAGCTTGTTCATCACTCGATAATTTTCTTTACCTACCTCCTTCTTGATCTGTGTTACCTTCTCACAATCAAGATCTTAATGTTTCTGTCTGTCCTTTCCGCAGTCAGCACGTTAGATTATTCCAGTTCCTGTGTGTATTTTCTTCGTACTATATGACGAAATGGGTGAGAGTTCGATTCGGAGAGGATGCTTGTGTCGTAGTATTTGCAACAGATATGCCAGGACATGGAGTGCAGTTCAAACGTCGTAATGAAGAAAACAGCGGAGGACCGAGAGGAATGGAGGAGGAGATGTTCGTGCTTGTTGCCAACCCAAGTCACAGGATTGAAACTTCAGAAGAAGACTTGAAAATAAAATTTATTGCGATTTTCAGATATTCCTCATTTTCAAGGTATTTCTCATTTACAGTAATTGTCAATAAAAAGTTGATACATATAGAATGACGAAATGCCACATTGTGCGGTGTGATTCATTCTATTGATTTAAATTGGACTGTGATTATCATTTAATACTATGTTAATCGGACCTAACCAGACGATCAAAATAAATTATGTGTAAATGAGTTATGTTATGAACGACTCTCTGTGAGTCAGGTGAAATAATCATGTTATTTAGTTGCGCTAGAAGATAGTTGCGTAACCATGCCGTGTCAACGTCATTGGTCGATCCTATTTTTATTTAAAGCTAGGATATCCTTAGAATTCGCCAAGTCTATTCGTCAATTAAGGCGTAATGATTTTTATGTTTAGTTTGATGATTCTCGATATTAATACAGTATGGATGAGAACTTTAGCAAGAATAGGTATGTGGAAAGATTCTGGGACATGAAAGGAAATGAGAATATTAGAGAAAAGGAAGAAATGTGATATAGAAGAAAGTGTAGTTATTAAGATGAAAGTATATATGTTAGGATGGTTTGGGCTTGGATGCAAATAGAATAACAAAGATAATTTATAAGGCTGAAAGAAAAAGATTTAAGAAGGCGTAGTCAACCGAGAATGACGTGGATCGAACATCGATGTCGTCCTCAAGGAAGGACAGGTCAGACGAAAGAGAAATAGGAGAGGTTGAGTGAGAAACGGTATGTCGGATGAAGAAGCGGAAGAAGTGTGTAGAAAATATTGGAGCCTCGTTTTCTCTGTCTAATCATAAGTGAAAAAAAGATTCTTAGAAAATAGTTATTAATCATTTCGTCAAAAACTTCACCGGAACATTCCGTTTATTGCTCCGTACTCGGAAGGGCTTAGCGCGGCATTGCGAGACTATAAATTTTCGTAAAAAGGAATCGTTGATTTATTTTTTTTTATTCGCGATTCAATAAATCGTTCGATTGGGAACATGCATTCCCCAGACCCGAAATCGACCTCGTCCCAAAAGGAAGGGATATCCTCTCGAATATCTTTGATCTTGTTTTACTGTACGGGTAGGTATGTAAAATAATCATATGATATCACCATAAGAACAAGGTTTTGTTGAGATTTCAGGGAAACAATAAATCACTCTGGCAAACCGCCAATAAAACGCTACACATAACTTCCAACAATCAAAAATATATGAATCACACACCTACTAAGCCAAAGGAGGTAGTTGTGAACATAAGCAATTATTATCTGTATGTATAAACTTCTTCTGTCAGTGTATGATTTAACTCTTCATAAACGGTTGCAATATTGCAATGTTTGTACGTGTAATTGATTTGAAATAGCGTTTAGTTACTTCGCCTATAATTTTCAGTTCGCCCAAATGGTTTAACCCCAATATGAATGGGATATTGGATTGATTTTAATGAAACTATGCGCTAGTTAAAAGCTAACTGCTTAATTTAAAAACTAAGATCAGTGGAAAAAATAGCTCAGCGATAGAAAATATTACAATCAAGCTGTCATCGAGATAGTTTAACGCAAGTATGTGAGCTGATCTCTGTATATTTTGACCCGCCATGTTGGATTTTACGTCAACTGACAGATGTTTCCAGAATACAAGAACGCTTTCTACAGTGTATTTGAGTTTTTTTCCCTTCCAATTATGTGCTCCCTTCATATTTAGGTCCATTGTATTTTGGTTTATCATATCTATCATAGAAAATTTAAACAAATAAAGCAAATAATATGCATTCCCGTAATCATTCGAGGGCTTACAACCATGATGCATCAACTAAATTTATAAGAAATATAATGACGTTTTGAAGAAAATATTCAAAGAATACTTTGTAAGTAGGTACAAATATTACTCATAGTATATGGAATATACACGAGTCTTGTGATTGGATTTCAAAAAAAAAATAGATTTCGCTGAAATTAATTTTCTCGACGTTTTCGAAGGTGTAGATTCCAAAAATGCAAAATTTTTTTTTTTTTAAATTTCCGCGTACCCGTACTCGTACGCGTACGCCAAAAATGTGTACGCACCCATAATTCGTATCAGATTTGATTGAAATTTGGTAGAACGGTTAGCCTCTCGATGTAGATGAGTCAGTAAAATGTTGAGACCTGTACCTTCAGGGGAACCCTCTTAAAGTATCCAAAGAAAATTTCACTTGTTCCAGAAAAAGGGCTAAAAAAGAAAAAAAATCTTCGATTTTCATAAAATTTGGTATACGGGTTGGTCTTATGCTGCTACACAAGCACGTAAAATTTGAGTCCCCCAGTGGGTCCCCCTTAAAGTACTGATTAATATTGAATATGTAGTTCTAAAGCAGATAATAAAAAGCTCCAATAGTCGATATCATTTTATAGTTTCTATAATAATTCCAAGGATAAATTCATTTTAATCGTAAAATTATGAATTTTTATGCAAAGATATGTTTTACACGAAAAGGCTGTCATAATATACTATGAGTTTTGGGCTATCCTAGGTTAGCTTTTTAAAATTGAAGTGATCAAACATGAATTGGTTCATTTTGGCTGAAACATAAAGGTTTCGTATGATTTAATAAGGACTTAACTATATTTTGATATAAAATAAATAATTAAAAAATAAGGTACCTATTCTGCATCAATAACTCGTTCAAATCTTATATAGCAAATATTGGCAGTTACCACTTGTGTTGCCCGGCTACTATTTGTTTGTTTACAAAATTTTGTATGAAATGTCATCTTCATACATAACAAACGCGGATTAAATATTTTTTTATAATTGAAGTAAAAACTGATCAGTGATTTTTTTTTATGCGTAATCTTACGATTAACGATTTTTTTTAAGTAAGTAAGTAAGACGGTAAAAGATTTGTTTGACGTTGCCGTATGGTTTAATATCTTATGAAGGATCGACGTGAGTGTAGTCTGCTAGTTATTTGTAGATGTCGTTAATAATGTCGTAATTTATTATTATACTATCAGACCTTAACAAGGATCTCATTATTCCGAGAATATGACGGATCGCCCCTGATCATCTACACCGCTTTATATTTTTTAATTCTACTGTTATTATCTATATAATATTTGTCTTGAACACTGACTCACTGACTGACTGACTGACTGACTGACTGACTGACTGACTGACTGACTGATTGCCTGACTGACTGACTGATGTCATTAACGCCGCTAGATGGCGCGCCACTCGCAAAAAGAGAAAAATAAAAACAAAGACAAATTTTGTTCTATTAATACGGCTGACAGCTGACAGTGACATAATAATATTATTAGGTATGCCTGGTGGCTGAGCACTTTTTATAAAGGTCTTGACGTAGAAAAAAACAATTTTTCGGGTTATTTAAAAACTCACATGCGAAGTCATTCATAAGAAAGCAAAGTGTACCAAATTAGGAAACTTTTACGCACAGCGGGACTTCATAGTGAAGAAAAGCCTCACTAATGCCATGAGTGCAATAAAAAGTTTGCGGTTTCAAGTAATTAAAAGAATGACATAACTCATAGCGGAGAAAAGCCATACGAGTGCAATAATTGAAATAAAAAGTTCTATCAATCAAATAATTTAAACAACCAATGACATGCTAAAAGCTATTTGAATGGTAAGTTTGCAATAAAAAGTTTAATTTCTTTTTTAAGTTTGCATAAATAGTTCAATCAACCGTGTGCTGTAAAATATCACTTAAGTATTTGGCCAAAAAATTGACAAATCAGGAAACTTTTCCGCACAGCCGGACTTCGCTTTACTAATGCAATGTGTGCAATAAAAAGTTTGTGAACTCATAGCGGAGAAAAGCCATACGAATGCAACCATTGCGATAAAAAGTTTAATCAATCAAATGATAAATCACGATAAAAGCCATTTAAATGCATATTTTGTTAGAAAAAGTTCCAAATTTGTTATAAAAAAAATATATCAAGTGCTTTAAAGTCTAAAAAGTTTGCGGTTTCAAGTAATTTAAAGAATCACATGCGAACTCATAGCGGAGAAAAGCCATACGAGTGCAATAATTGAAATAAAAAGTTCAATCAATCAAATAATTTAAACAACCAATGACATGCTAAAAGCTATTTGAATGGTAAGTTTCCAATAAAAAGTTTTTTCTTTTTTAAGTTTGCATAAATAGTTCAATCAACCGTGTGCTGTAAAGTATCACTTAAGTATTCGGCCAAAAAAAACTTTTCCCCACAGCCGGACTTCGCTTTACTAATGCAATGTGTGCAATAAAAAGTTTGTGAACTCATAGCTGAGAAAAGCCATACGAATGCAACCATTGCGATAAAAATTTTAATCAATCAAATGATAAATCATGATAAAAGCCATTTAAATGCATATTTTGTTAGAAAAAGTTCCAAATTTGTTATAAAAAAAATATATCAAGTGCTTTAAAGTCTGAAAAAGTTTACCAAATCAGATTCACAGACGCGATTTCATTGCCAAGAAAACCCTTACTAATGCAATGTGTGTAATAAAAAGTTTTTTTTTTGCATTTTTATAAATAATAGTTATATTATCATGAATAGTTATAACCTATCATCGAGTGCTTTACAGTCACACAAATGAATTCGCCCATAAGAAAACAAAGTTTCCATGAAAAAGTTTACCAAATCACGAATCTTTAATCCACACACACGAGATCATAGCGGAGAAAAACCATACGAATGCCATGTTTTCAATAAAAAGTTTACACACCTAGAGTAATTTTTTAAAGATTTTCATGTGAATTCGTAGCGTTGAAAAGCCATACATATGTAAAGTTTGTTATAAAAAGTTCACGTTGTTTTTTGAGTTTTCATGAAGAGAGTTGAATCAACCAAGTATTTTGAAGTATCACATGTGAATGCTCACAGCTATGCTATGAGAAAGTAAAGTTTGCATAAAAAGGCCATAGGTGGGCGCCACGGGCGCCTTTAAAAAACTAGTTATTAAATAATTAATATGCATTTAATGCCACTGAGAGACGCTCGTTCGAACCGTCAATGTAAAAAGAACTACCACTCACTTAACGAATTCAATTTGTATAAATATAAATCAAACCGATGCTCGTTGTAAGAATGCGCGTGTGAAAACAACGAATATTAAACATATTTTTTTATTATCAATTTTATCTTTTTCTGCATGGGTTGCGAAAATTAAATGAACATTGCATAATTAAACATTTTTAGGCCGTAGATACAAGACAAATGTGAAAAGATTTGAATTTTATTTTTAAACCTTTATGTTACTGTCTAATCTATTACTTTGTGCATTCCATCGTTCATATAATCGATATTCAAGAGTCCCTAAGAAGGTTCTCGACTCTGGAGGTTACAACAACAAGATTGGCGAGCTGCAGCAAAGGATAGCAGGAATTGGAGACCAAGGCTTGATTTGAGCTGGCGCCATCGAAGAAATTTTCTTCTACATAATCATTTTGATTTTTTTCATTCTGGTAACAATCCTAAGATTGGGTGCACCAAGCATGTTATTCCTGTTACTCCGCTCTTCCCTATCACTGGGCAGCATCTTTTCTTCCATTTTGAATACAATTCTTTAAAAAAACATACAGATACGATCCTACAACGATCCAGTATTGATATGTTTAGGTGGGATTATTCGAATCTTTTCGGTTGAGTGTGATCAGATAGGATCGCCCAAAATGTTAACATTCCCAAATATATTTACGAGCTCGTGTTTTCTGTTAACAAATAGGAGGTTCCGTGTAACCTCTAAACCTCTTCATCTTTGTTTTTCTCACAAGATCTGATTCATGTCGCTCTCCTCCGTGGCAGCCGTACTGAATGGCCGAGGTTGCCGCACCGCTCACAATATTGGATGGCAATCTATCATAATTATGGGTTGCCTTGTTTGTTTTAAACATTTTTAATTAATTACGTTCTTAGGAAGAATGTTTCGGCGGTATTTTTATCTATTGTGTGTTTTGTTGGGTGACGCATTTAATTTTATCCGCTCGACTGAATCGAGAAACACCGTTCCGCGAGCCTGGGCCCCATTATGTTGTTGCAACGTCGACAAATACCGACTAAAAGTTGAGCATTTATGATGGGTGAAACTGAGTTATTTGGTGATTAAATAAAAATTTAAAGTTATTATCATTGCGTTTTTAAATAGGGAATAGCAAAAAACAACGCCCTTGGATTATTGATAAATATGCTCTCTACAATAATTATTAGTTGTGGAAGGAAAGAGGAGGGTAGTCGAGATATGGGGGTGATGAAGAGTTTCGTGGCTTAAGAATCGGAGACGGTGGTTTGGTGTGTCGGAGATGTAGTGTTGGTGAGGCTTGCCTGAGATCGCGAAACCCTTTCGCAGATAGTCGCATTCAGAGAAGATAGATTGTTGCATTTAGAGAAGAGAAGATGTTTTCTTATTACTGGTCTATTACATATCTTATTCCGTATAGGCTCTAAACTTGGCACGTCCTCGTTTCCATTCCCGGTGTTTTCCATATTCCTGAATTATGTAGTAGGTATGGTTCGAAGATTGTTAACTACTTTAGTAGAGTGTTGTTCATATCTTTGGTTTACTTAAAGACCACAGTGCATCAAATATAATGTATTTTATACACTGTAGTCTTTATTTCAAACCAATTTTATGAAAAATGCTTTTTAATTAAGGTTGGGTGCTCGATCCTCGATGCCAACCATCTCCCTTTTGTAACTAGACAATCTTAGCTTCTGCATTTTGAGTACGTCCGGTTCTTATTATAAAAAAGGACAGAAATGCAGAATTGAGAAATCTTTATTGGAAAGTATGTAATAATGTCCTTTATCCACAGTTAATTCTATCGGCCATAATTGTTCGATAAAATACCTAAAGCTTGAGGTTTTTAGCCCTATTAAAACAGAGTTCTTGAGATGAATATTTAAGCACATAATAATTAGGAATGATGCATTTATTATTATATATTTAGGCTCAAACAATACTGATATTACAGTTGAAAAATGTGACCTAACAGGCCAAAAATGTGGTACATTGATA
This sequence comes from Mystacides longicornis, assembly GCA_963576905.1. Lineage (NCBI taxonomy): Eukaryota > Metazoa > Arthropoda > Insecta > Trichoptera > Leptoceridae > Mystacides > Mystacides longicornis. The sequence continues at coordinate 11,911,525 of OY756436.1, forward strand.
GTGTCAACTCAATTGATTTATAATTTGTACAGACAGAAATTCCAAATCCCGTCAATTCTCACCCATGACTGTCGAGTTTGCGATGATGACGATGAACTCATTGTCTGGAGTATCGGGATCGAATTTCGTTAATAACGGTTTGGAGGTTTTATTCCTCACCCAGACGTTAACAAGTCGACAGGATTTATAGCATTGTTCGTTTCCTTGTTTATCTCAATATCCTTTTTATTTTGCATGTCTGTAAAAATGTTTCGAATATAATACTGCGTTGTTCGTTTTGGCTAATAAAAATTTTAGTCCACCTACTTAGCCTTTTCTTAGTACCTACATATTGTTGATACATATTATGATCTCATCTTTTGGTTTGAAGATTACCGACTTGGTAGTTTTGGCTTCGGCTTTATAGAGGGAAAATCATAAAGAAAACCATATTTAGTACACCTTTGAATCATATTATTAATGTATAATTTCTTTCCGGATAAGGATTTTGGGCATACAGGGTGTTATATTTTTTTGTGTAAAATGCATTACGCAAAACAAGAGGAACTATGCAGTTCTTATTTTAATTATGAAGTTTCAATACATTTCTCAGACGAATTATATCTACGGTTAATTCATTATACCATCATCATTGACACTACATAATTATAAGCTTGGATTTTGCCAAATTTTTTCCTTCCAGTGAATCTCCGATTGTAATGTTGGTTACATTCTACTTTAGTAGATGTTATAAAAACCTGATGATATAGACCGTGTTTTGCAAAGAGCGTTGAAAACATCATTCGAAGAATACTCTGTCAAATTACTTTTGACTAAAATTTTATTGATTATGATATTTCAAAAGAGGAATTTTGTTGATTGTGGGGCTAGAGACAGTGTTACCTGATCAGCATACCTCCAGGACGACCTACCAAAATTTGAAAGGTAAGTTGCGAATCCGTAAGGCAGGAGGGAAATGTAAGAAGAAAGTAAGCTTAAGAAAATTTGAAAAGGAAGAAATTAAATTGAGATCTGTTAGGCGGAGCTAAATATAAATAGGGCAAAACAGAGCTGGTTGAAAGAGAAGTGAAGAGGCCAAGGGTGGATTATGATGGGCATTAAAATGATAACCAGATAGAAAAAAATAAAATTAACGAATTGAACGTGCATTCTTGGTGGAATTATTTAAATAAAATAATTTAAATGAAACAATTGATTTGTTATTCCACTATATTTATTTACCTGACTAGTTTCGCAGGAACAGGTCCTGCATGGTCACAGGTGACTTAGAAACTAAAGCTTAAAACGAATACAAAATATTATTGGTACGCACACAGATAGGCAGAGGTTGTAAAAATATGGTATAAAATTAACAATTTTAATTTGTTTTTTTTTTTATATTTGACTAATGAATTTATATAAAGCAAGATAAAGGTTTTATTATAAGTTGAAAATAATAAGTAGATTGACAATAATAATATTTTGAATTTACTAAAATTGTTTTTAATATTATTTTTTATTTTTTATATATAAAAAAAAAGGAGTTGATAATTGACTAATGAATTTATATAAAGCAAGATAATGATATTATGATAAGTTGAAAAATATAAGGAATAGATTGACAATAATAATTTTTGAATTTACAAAAAAAAAAAAAAATTGTTATAATTATTTTTTTTTTTATTTTATATATATATATGTATAAAAAAGGATAGTAATTGACTAATGAATTTATATAAAGCAAAAATGAATATAATGAATAGAAATCAAGAACAGATTAACAGTAACAATACTTAATTATGTTTGAATTTACTAAAATTGCAATATTTGATTTTTTTCCTCTTTTCTTTCTATAAATAAATAAAAAAAAAAAAATGACAATATTTGACTAATAAATTTATACAACGCAAAGATAATTAAACTATAAGTTACAGGAATCAAGAATAGATTAACAATGACAATATATTTTTCTATAATTTGTTTGAATTTACTAAAATTGATTATATAATTTTTATATTTATTTTTAATAATAACTTTAAACTAATAATTTAATAAAAAAAAACAAAAACAGAGAAAGGGGTTACAAAATTAAATGTTATTAATGTTACGAGTAAGTAGGTATCTAAGAACTTAAAAAATATTTGTAGAGACACATTCAATTTAAGACGAAATTGAGCGTGTTGCAAGTAGTTGCGAAAAGGTTGCCGATGTATGTGGGCCTTCACCTGGAACAATAAGAAAGTATTCGGCAGTATCTTTATTTCAAACAATATTAAGAAACAAAAGAAAAAAAAAAAAAAAAAAAAGATGGTGGTTTGGGCTTAGGACAGAGGATTTAACAAGGGAGAATAGTTGAAATCAAGTTGTTCATTTATTATTTTTATTTGGGTATTGTTCTTCAGGCGGTTAATTTCCATTATTTCAAGTTTCTCTAATCTTTTATGGCCGGCAATGTTACTATGGATAAGTGATATATTATTGTCTAAATTGAATGTATGATTATTTTCAAGGAGATGTTTAGCAAAATTTGATTTATCACTGTTTTTGTTTTTAAAAGCGGAAATATGTTCTTTAAGTCTAATATTGAGAGCGCGTTTGGTTTTACCGATATAGCTGGAAGAGCAAGAATTACAATCTAATTTATAAATGCCGTTTTTATCCAATGTTTCTATTTTATCTTTATTATTTACCAAAATTTTACCAACAGATTTATTATTATAAAACGCGGGATTAATTTTAGAATTATTAAGCGATTTTTTAATTTTATGACTTATTTTATTATTGGTAAAGATTATTTTGTTCCATCTAAAAGAATTTTTAACATTATTATTATTATGAGACAGGCCGGGTGCGATGGATTTTAAAAAGACTTTTCGAAGTTTATTTTTAAGTAATTTGTCTATTAATTGGGGATCGAAACCGTTATTGATTGCTAATGTTTTTATTAAATTTAATTCTTTGTTATAGTTATCGGGAGATAATGGGATGTTGACTAGTCTGTGCAAAAAAGAATGAAAAGCTGAAAGTTTTTGTGAGGGATGGTGTTTGGAGTTATTATGGATTAGATTATCACTGAAGGTTGGCTTACGGTATATATCAAATTCTAATTTATTATTGACGATTGAAATATTTATATCTAAGAAATTTAAGCTTTTATTGCCCATCTCCATCGTGAATTTAATTGATTTATTTAAATTATTTATTTCCGTTAAAAATTGGGTGAGTTGTCTATCCGTGCCTATCCAGAGACCGATGATATCATCCACGTACCGGTGGTAAGTTATTAGGTTTTTAAAAAGCGGTAATTTTGAGATTTGATCTTCTAGGTGATTCATAAAAATCAATATTAGACTTAAAGAACATATTTCCGCTTTTAAAAACAAAAACAGTGATAAATCAAATTTTGCTAAACATCTCCTTGAAAATAATCATACATTCAATTTAGACAATAATATATCACTTATCCATAGTAACATTGCCGGCCATAAAAGATTAGAGAAACTTGAAATAATGGAAATTAACCGCCTGAAGAACAATACCCAAATAAAAATAATAAATGAACAACTTGATTTCAACTATTCTCCCTTGTTAAATCCTCTGTCCTAAGCCCAAACCACCATCTTTTTTTTTTTTTTTTTTTTTTTCTTTTGTTTCTTAATATTGTTTGAAATAAAGATACTGCCGAATACTTTCTTATTGTTCCAGGTGAAGGCCCACATACATCGGCAACCTTTTCGCAACTACTTGCAACACGCTCAATTTCGTCTTAAATTGAATGTGTCTCTACAAATATTTTTTAAGTTCTTAGATACCTACTTACTCGTAACATTAATAACATTTAATTTTGTAACCCCTTTCTCTGTTTTTGTTTTTTTTTATTAAATTATTAGTTTAAAGTTATTATTAAAAATAAATATAAAAATTATATAATCAATTTTAGTAAATTCAAACAAATTATAGAAAAATATATTGTCATTGTTAATCTATTCTTGATTCCTGTAACTTATAGTTTAATTATCTTTGCGTTGTATAAATTTATTAGTCAAATATTGTCATTTTTTTTTTTTTATTTATTTATAGAAAGAAAAGAGGAAAAAAATCAAATATTGCAATTTTAGTAAATTCAAACATAATTAAGTATTGTTACTGTTAATCTGTTCTTGATTTCTATTCATTATATTCATTTTTGCTTTATATAAATTCATTAGTCAATTACTATCCTTTTTTATACATATATATATATAAAATAAAAAAAAAAATAATTATAACAATTTTTTTTTTTTTTTGTAAATTCAAAAATTATTATTGTCAATCTATTCCTTATATTTTTCAACTTATCATAATATCATTATCTTGCTTTATATAAATTCATTAGTCAATTATCAACTCCTTTTTTTTTATATATAAAAAATAAAAAATAATATTAAAAACAATTTTAGTAAATTCAAAATATTATTATTGTCAATCTACTTATTATTTTCAACTTATAATAAAACCTTTATCTTGCTTTATATAAATTCATTAGTCAAATATAAAAAAAAAAACAAATTAAAATTGTTAATTTTATACCATATTTTTACAACCTCTGCCTATCTGTGTGCGTACCAATAATATTTTGTATTCGTTTTAAGCTTTAGTTTCTAAGTCACCTGTGACCATGCAGGACCTGTTCCGGCGAAACTAGTCAGGTAAATAAATATAGTGGAATAACAAATCAATTGTTTCATTTAAATTATTTTAGAAAAAAATATCTGGCGTTTAATGGATGATTAATTTTTAACGGTTTATGACCGTCTTCTACTGCTTAAGAGTTGCTGTTTACTTATGTCAGTTTATGTCTACTATGTTCGCAATTTAGTTGGTCAAATTCATCATCTTCTTCCCTGATGTAGGCCATGCTGACCTTTTCTCCAGATTTATTCTTCCTGTGGCGTTGATCCCCAACTGTCTTTTCCTTTTTCGGGGGTCTTTTCCGAGGTCTTTGTGTAATGCGATGTAAGGTAATTTGGTAGCGTGCATTCTTTGTACATACCATCCTTCTGCACCATCTGACAATATCCTTATCTTCGCACATCTCTTGCATTCTCGTATTTCTAACATGATTCCCTAGAGGTAGCTTGCCGGCTATACATACATCTCAGCGTCTTCATTTCGGGTGTTCTAAGAATGTGCTTGCTTCTGGTGATATCCGCTCTAGATTCTAGCCAGAATGTCATGACGTGTCTTACACAAGCCTTGTATATGCACATTTTGCTCTTTATGGTCAATTAATCTAATCCATAAATTTCCCATTATGGAATTCCTTGACATTTTCAGCGTGATGAAAAACTTTATAACTTGCGTTTTTATCTGAATGCTGTTTGTTTTTTTACTGTCAAATAAAAATATTTGAAAGAGGAACCATGTACGTCGTTATTCACCGTGTAATATAATTTGATGGTTTTATTTAAAGAGGTTTAATTAATTTTTACATCGTCAATGGTGAGTTTTACGGTGCGACTGTTTTATTTAGTTTGTATAAAAAAGTACGAAGCCTCTTCAAGACTGCGAGGTTTGTTTTAACAATAACGATTATTGCAGTGTTGTAAAACGAACAAGTTGTATTGTTCTCGTTAGTATGGTCGTGTAACGAGATAATTGTTTTACAATTTTTCATAGTATTATTATTAGGCGGGCTTAGTCGAACCCTCCGACCACCGGCCTCTAACAAACTGGTCCCGTGATCATTACGTCAATTTACATAAATTTATCGCGATCCACTATTATGTACCCCTGTGTGTGTATGCCTGTATCTCCTCAATATTATTATATTTATTCTATGCGGATAGTGCGGCGCACAGTGGATTTAAGACCATAAATCGTGGTCAATAACTTCATTATTTTGTTTTTTAGGCCATAAACATTGCGCAGGATCGAGCGCAATGGAGAGCTCTTGTTGCCTCCCATTGCCCCTGAGTGCGGTGTATAGCCAACTAATTATTTATTTTATTAATTCAATATAGACCCCGTTTCTAAAGCGAAAAGACGCTTGTGTGAAACGGGGATATAACAATCATACTACATTAAAGTACAATGTATTTTGACATCACACATATAATATATTATCTAAAAGAATATGTAACAACTAATGACTATAACAATTCATTACTAATGTTCGATTTTTAGATGGAACAAACCACTACGGGCTTACGACCATCTTCTACTGCTATTTCGAAGGCTGGCTTATTGTTGGTGCAGAAGGAGGGAATGGTACGTACAAAGAATGGACGCTACCAGATTACCTTACATTGCATATATTATCTAGTTACATAAAGTTTTATTTCTCCAAACAATGCACCAACCAACGCCAGAACGCGGGACAAAAATTGTTTTACTTTATTCCTCAACAGGGTCCCACTCCTGATTTTCTTAATATCAATATGCATAATAATACATTAACTAGGTATAATTATTGACGATATTAACAAGAAATACTATTATAATCCTTAAATCGACTCAAAATTGTATAAACAAATTGATTTTTGTGTAGCCATATTTATTTGTATTTCATTATACTGAAAATGGTTGAAAATATGATATGATAGTTGAATTTTTTTTTAATAAATGAATCTGTGCTCACTCAAAGTGAACACAAATACATTATTTGACTCTTCCACAGAAAGCTACATTATTTGACTAGGAAGATTGTCAGCACCTAGGATCTAATGAGAGGCGACATTGTCTACCAACCACTTCAATTAAATTTTCATTTTGACATTTTTTTTTATAAAAATGAATCTGTGCTCACTCGGAGTGAACACAAATACACTTTTGACATCTTTCACACTAAGCAAATGCTTGTGTCGTGAAAGTGGAAAATGGTCGGCACGGCCGGGATTTGAACCCACGACCTCCGCACGAAACAGTGCGAAAGCCGGCGTCGTAACCGCTGGTCTACCAACCACCTGTTTGCTTGTACATTATATTCTTTTTATTGTTCACATATCTAGTATCCTTTCTAATTGCTACTTTTGAAATGTTTGTTATTAAGAAATAGTAATTTCAAAGTATTTGCTTAATAACAGGTATCTACCGCATAGCTATTGAGCATAAATTTTGTTTTAATTACACGTTAAAAATCAGCAATGTTATGAGATTTTTCTAAAATTTGTTTTTAATTAATCGGGCAGAGACCAAAAAACATTCTATCTAGGTGCAAATTTTTTTTTTTGATCCTAAATTTTCTTTTGGAGAAAAGTTTCAGGATGCTTTTGATTTTATTTTGTTCAAGAAAATTGATGTTTTTACTTATCTAAATATAAGCAGAAAGTTATGTTCAAAATATTTGTGAAAATTCCCCTGCGTGCGGCGGTGCTGTCTGCCTTGTTGAGATGATTACACCTATCATGTCGTTACGATTCTCTATGCTCTATCCACGTTCCACCATCTTAATCCACGGACCTCTAAACGCTTATTATAACTTTACGTTTTTATTGAAAATATCATGAGAAATTTGAGTGTACTTTGGCCATGTTTGTTTAGATTAGCATCGCTTTTTGTTTTTATAAACGTTTATTGCTCCTTGCATATTAGCATTCTTATTTATTATTACACCCGATAAGTTGATTAAAGAGCACAATTCCTCTTGTATATTTTACAACTGTTAACATACGAAATGAAAAATGTTTGGTCAACCGACTTTGCTAAAATAGTGCTTTAGATGTCTACCTTTTTTACCGTGAGTACTGTTAATGATTCTTTATCTTTTAGTTTTTTTCTCATTGTTTCCTGTTTAAGTGATAACACTTTACTCGCCTGCATAGAGTTGGTTAGTAGAAGACTGTTAAATTAAAAACCGACGATCCATAACCATGTTTCGGCTCTCCCAAATCCACTATTGGAGACTTTAACCGTCATCGCTCAACCTGGGGGTGCGATAAAAGAAGGATATTAGTAGACCATCACAGTAGATGAGTTGGTGCCTACCGAAAGCTTTCAACACAATAATGACTACAATTACACAATGTTTTATCCACTCGGCTAGATGGAAAAAGGAAAGCACTCCGGATTTATACCTTACATTGTCTGATAATATTGGAATACCTCTACCAATCGCCCGAGATGTAATCAATGTTCAATTTTCTAAGCAGCCATCACAGACAAGTTTTTAGAATCATTGTTATATTTTTAATAGTGATTGCATTAGTACATAAATAACTGCCTACATAGTGTATGCGGGATTTGTTTGTTTGAACATATTGATAAAAAAACCGTCCATTGATAGTTTTATCACAACCTGACAATCCGCATTTAGAAATATGTCCATATTTGTTGATAGAAACATAGCAAAATTTTGAAGATAATTTACAGATTTGATATAGATCAGTGTTTATCTGGTGAAAAGTTCGAGCATCGATTCTATTTAAAATACCGAAAAACATAAGAAAGTAAAAAAATCTAATTACTTGACGACTTCCAAACACAACCTGACAATCCGCATTTAGAGATATGTCCATATTTGTTGATAGAAACATAGCAAAATATTGAAGATAGTTTACAGATTTGATATAGATCAGTGTTTTCTGGTGAAAATTTCGAGCATCGATTCTATATAAAATACCGAAAAACATAAGAAAGTAAAAAAATCTAATTACTTGACGACTTCCAAATTTCTAAACCTTCAATTTTCGGACCCAATCAATAGGTCGAAATTAAATTTGCCCACGTCGAAACGGAACTACATTAATCAATACATTATAAAAGGCAGGTAGGTAGAATTATTATATTTGTATTTATCTTATACTAGCTTATACCCGTCTTGCTTTACATTTTTGATTCCGATTGTCAGGCTTGATCGGTTAGTATTTAAACAGGTTCTAGTCTAGCTTCCCATTGCTTAACAGACCTCTATAACTGACATAAGCACAGAAAAAGAAGAATGACACTTTTAAAATTCATAAAAAGAGAGAAAAATGATACTTTTAATGTTTATAAAATAGAAAGACAACTTTGGGTTGTCTGGAAGAGATCCTTCGGGATAAGTCCGCCCTTTGACTCTTTAAATGTTTTTATAAAAATTGTTTTTTTTTTACTACACAATAAAGCTTTATTTATTATTTATTTATTTAAAGAAGAAAAATTATAGTCTGCTACCCACATGGAAAAAAAATCCATGTTAATATGTTACATCTCACACTTGATTCAATTTCATTGTTCAATCGAAGTGTAAAAAAATACTTTAATAATAATATTATACGAACCTACCTACATAATTTGCAAGTTTTACTCTCTCTATGGTTTGAATCTTAGCTACATCCCTCTATGTGTGGAATGGTAGAAATTTTAGGTGATTGACTAATGATGAAGGCAGCTGTTTTACCGACCTAATAATATTATACGAACCTCTACCTACATAATTTGCAAGTTTTCCTCTCTATGGTTTGAATCTTAGCTACATTCCCTACACCCTCTATGTGTGATAATTAATTAGACATTCCACCCATAGAGGGTGATTTGTGCTATGTTTCATAAAGGCAGCTGTCAAACTTCAAAATGGAGGAATTATTTTGCAAATTTTTCATTAAATCTTTATTTATTGAGAATATTATGTAGATAATAAGATTTGAATAACATTTATATATATAACAAATCAATCTACAATTATTTTATTACATTTTCATACCGTAATACCAAGATTCCATTCTACGTTTACATGAGTAATTTTGATGGCTTACTGTCTTTTTGAGAAATCTGTATGAAGATCCTAAAAAAATAGAGTTTTTTAAATAGCTCTAAATATATTAAAGTTAATGCAGCAAATTGTATTTAAGAACCTTCTCCGGCATTTTGCACGGCTCTGCGCAGATTCATATCTGACGTAGCATTTGTATTTTGAGCGTGATGCTTCCACATAAGTAAATACATAACTCAATTAATTATTATCTACATAATAATTCAGAAATGTTTGCGTGCTTTTGACAATACTTTACCGTATATGTGAACATCACGCTCAAAATACAAATGCTACGTCAGATATGAATCTGCGCAGAGCGGTGAAATTTGCTCGAGAACGTTCTAAGATACAATTGGCAACGTTAACTTTAATATATTAAGAGCTATTTAAAAAACTTTATTTTTTTAGGATCTTCATACAAATTTTCAAAAAAGACAGAAAGCCATCTTTTGGAAACAAAATTACTCATGTAAACGTTGAATGGAATCTTGGTATTACGGTATGAAAATGTAATAAAATAATTGGAGATTGATTTGTTATACATATAAAAGTTATTCAAATCTTATTATTCTCAATAAATAAAGATTTAATGAAAAATTTTGGAAAAAAAAATCCTCCATTTTGTAATTTGACACATTTAAAAAAATTTATGGCCGCAGTTTGTGTAAATCTGTCGTGGCCATTAGATGAGTAAGTACCTGATAAAATCATATTAAATGTTGGTAAATAATAAAGATACATAAAATTAAATTCATAATACATTTAAATATATTAATCGTAAAAATGATTTTTGAAAATTGAAATGAGTATAAAAATTCTTTAGTAGATTTGGTCGATAAAACAGAACTCTGAAAGAAAGCGAATCTGACAGGAACTAATGACGTTCCTGTTTATCAAAATCATAATGGATTTGTCAGGTATGTGTGCATGTTTATTATAGTAAAAAATATATTTGTTTTATCCACATCATAATAAATAAGAAATACTGTATAATATTCATATCTGAACTAATCACATAAAACAGATCGTTGTGTATAGAATCATCGAATATCACTTTATTTGAAGATCACTTTATTTGAAAAAAAATATTTTAACAAAATTATCTAAATTCTTAATTAATAGGTATGAAGATAAATTAAAAACAGTGTTAAATAATATATATTTATATTTTATTACGTTAATATAACAATCTTCACGTATGTTTCATAATACGACAAGAAGCATTATATTAAAAAACTATGGAATGGGATTATATTTGTAGTAGTTTCTTCCGTCAACAACATATTCTCTTTACACATCTCAAACATGATCCTGTAGAATAAAGAATCCTTGAAAGACCAAAACTGCAATCGTTGGATGTAGTCTGTGCAGCAGGTTTTGACGCAAAAAAACCCAAAGGTGTCTCAGTCACAGCACAATTTGATGACAGATAAAACCAACCAAGGTTTGTGACACTGAAAATGAATAAATTTATCATCAGTCAATAAATATTTGCGTTTATTTTTCTTTACTAACCCATTTGCACTAATGGTTGAATTTAAAATCAAATCTTATAGTTTAGCATAAATCACATTGCTTATATATTTTGAAAAAGAGTATGGAAGTCTTAGCTCATTTGTTTCCAATTCGGTTAACATTTCAAAGTGATTTTCATGCATTCTTAAACTAAAAAAATAAAATCCTAAGGGATGGAAAGTCACAGAAAAGGTCGTCATTTTTTATGTTTCTGAGTCAGTACTTAAAAATTACAAAGAACTGATTATATAATAAATCTTAATAAACAACATTAGGTACCTACCGAAAATATCTACTGAGCAGCAAATAAATGCTTCCAATATTTTGAAATTGGAAGCATTTAGCATTCCATCACTCTCTTATTTTTTTTGACAGATCAATATTTATCAATATTGAGTGACATTGACAATGAATTCTACTAATCTATGTATTAGTAAATCTATGGTTGGTGTGGCGCACTATAATTAAAATAAAGCAGCGTATTTTTCACAAATCATTCTTCCAGGATGGGTTGGCTAAGAATAATAAAATAATAATATTGCTTAACCAATTTATATATTATATTTTGTGTGTAAATGACATCTACTTCATATTATATTTTTATGAAAGTTGGTTTTACAGACACTATCAAAAGAAAATATGTAAAGCGGAATAAAATGTCATCTATAATTAATTAGTAATTTTGCTACGTCATAATTAATTATTAAATAAAAAAAGGTTTTAATTATTTATATGAATAAAAAACATATTTTCAATATAATCAATTTTATAATTAATGATTTCTGAACTGTATGCACTATCTCCATCTATGATACTTCCGCACGAGCTGTCAAATTTTTTACGCGTGAAATGTCAGTGGTTTGTCGAAAATAGACATCAAAACTGATTCATTCCTTGGAAAAATATTTAAGTTAGTAGAGTTTGATGGATGGACTGAGATATAAATTGATTAATATTGGATTTCAGGTATGTAACCTATAGTTTCAAAAAACATATAATTTATAACCTAAAAATAATTATCATACAGATACAAACATCACCTTCACTTACTTCTTAAGTTTCACATTTTCAACCTGTGGAACATTATTCCAAATTCCTTCCAATGTTTTATTGTAAATTATAAAAATAAATAGACATTAAATGCAGCAAATTTAAAACATTTGTCAACACACATTATTTTTTTGTTGCAGATAAGTATCTGAGCCAGTCATTTCATTGCAACAAATCACAGAGACCGCAGAGCAATATCTGATAATATTTTGACTAAGGGATGAATTATGAATATAAATTTGCTTGAACACAAATCAATTCTAAGTAAGTATTGAATCTTCTCAATAATAACTTATCAATATCAACGTTTGTTTATGTTCTTTTTATTAAACTCATGTTATATCCATTACTTTATTTATTTTAAAAAGTGTAATCTCTTATTTGTTTTAAAATTATGCATAAGATAATTTTGAGATACCTGTCTAACCTTAGAAAGTCCCATACTAATATTGGTTTTATTATTATAGATAAAGACTACGCTGGGCCAGACATGAGCAGATAATGCCATCATTGCGAGCACCAAAGAGAATTATGGGTGGACATCCGGCCGAATTGGAAGACCTAGGCTGCAATGAGAGAATGAGGTCAGGAGGGATGCCGAGCAACTTTTTGACCCACGAAATCAGGACAGATGTAGAGACAAGGTTGACTCTGCGTCCAGTATTGGAAGCCAAGGCTGAATTAGGCTGTAGCGCCATCGGAAGAAGAAATATTTATAGATATTATGTTAAAATAACCAACACCAGGCCGATTAAAACGTCATTTACTTGAACTTTTCACAATTTTTAATATTATTCTTATGAATATGAAGATTACCTATGTATATTTAATTTGCAGATTATGTGTATTAAGTAAATACTAAAAAGAGCATTCATAGATTTGTTAAAAGAACCTAGCAACATCATTAACTTACAAGTGATTGCATTGGAGGACAATTATTGTTAACTAAATTCCAAACTATTAATTTTTTTTTAATTTAGATATATTATTATTTTAATTTCAGAATTATTATTATTGTAAACCTGTTTTTTTTTGTTGAAATTTAGTTGAAGTTTCTATAATCAGACCTCTTTTCCTGTAACATCGAAAAAATTCATATTATTACAGACTGATATATTCAACATTACACCGTTATTTATGGTCAATTTTAAAATGCCATTTTTTTTTAACATTTGACCAGTACTAACTGGATTATGACTTTCTTCTCTTGCTATTTCGAATGGCTTTGTGTGATGACTTCACGTTAACAACGTTCCTTATTTAGGTGGTCAAATTGAAATCCTTGAGTAATCGACAAATTCAACAATCTGCCAAGATGCTAGCCACCGGGCCAACGGCCCGTTGTATTTATGCCTTCCATAATTCGTCTATGGAGCTGAGATTCCTAGGATTATATCTTATAATGAATGCAATGCCAAAATGTCTACAGAATTTTAAAATGTGTCAAAATTTCTAGATATTTTCTCACAACAATAACATTTACATGTTTTGTATATCTCTTATTAATTGTCAACTCTTGGTATGACTTATATTAAGCACCTATGAGAGATGAGAGTTCTAATTCTCTAGAAGTACCTAAATATTTATACTCAAAATTATCATTTATTAAAAAGTTTTACCCTGTTAAATGAAGTTTATCAACTGCAAAATACCTTAGTTATTTATTATAAAAGTGTGTTTCTTTACCAATTATTGTATTGATTGTTTTATTAATGTAAGTAAAATTAATTTTTGAAATCCAAACTCCCTTTACGCCCCACTTAGGGGCATAGGGATTTAATAAATTGCTGGTATAATTGCCATAGCAACTTGAAATTTTTATTATTACCCTATTCCTGTGTTATATTTTTAATAAGCAATCTACACTGATTTTTCTATTCACACGAAGGCTGGATGTGAGGTGCAGGTTCGAATCCTTGGCCACAAAATTCTTTACTATGCTCAAAATAATTAACACCCACTTCTGGTAAGAAATTTCTGGTTCCAATTCCCAGATGAGTCAGAATATTTATAGGAATTTTTTATGCAATATTTTCTTGCTGGCTATACTGACAATTTTTCATACAAAAGATTTTCAGGTACAAAATCACTGGCTCGGGTAGAGGTCTTAACACTTAAAATAATTATGTACCTACCTGTTAAATTTGATATTAAGAATTAATAAAGCTTTGTAGGTACATAATTATATTTTTGCAGAAGAACAACTAAAGCATTTACAGAAATCAAGTGTTCTATCTAAATGTACTTGAAGGGGAAGGTATAGAAAATAGATAAAAATGCTATGTTTATGACTCACCTTTGCTGCCTCCACAGCAATTCTACAAATTTCTCATACTATCTAATTATATCTACCTATTTACCAATTCAAATCCTCAGACTTACAGGTAATACAAACTCGATCAGTCAATCAATTCTCCATTTTTTGACCCCACTTAGGGACATACTTTATAGGTACCATATTTTATTAATCCATAAATCAGGTTCTGTAATTCACATTTTTCTCAACAAACTTCATCAACAATTTTATGGACGGGTAAAAAGGCTAGTGTAGATATATAACTCGATTATCATATTTATCAAAAAAATCTAGGTGTATATAATTAGGGTTCCAATAACCAGATCGTCTGTTGAAAGGCGGTGAAATCTACCGGTAGTCCAGGTGGAATTTAATTAACATCAGAGCAAATATTAATTGATAACTGTCCGAGCAAAGGAATGCTATTAGACAAGCAGACAATACCACGCCTTTATCAATTATCTCTTTTCATTGCTGCGGAGCCTGCCTACCACAACGTACCTGTACTTGCGTGAATCTTGCTTCGTGTGTTAACAAATTTTGTTTGATTTGTTTCTTTCTCACTTGAAAATAATAATATGCAATTTCTTACTTATATCCCTTAAAATCTTCAAGAGTCCATTCTGTTTTTGGACGTGCGTTTGAATACCATGCACACTTCTTTTACGTGAAAGTCATAGAGTTAGCATAATTCTTTCCCAGTGTTTTTGGGTACATTATTGACTGTTTCTTGGCTTTATTGATGAATTAATTATTATGATTGTCCTTTTCCATATTGGTTTAATACATTTTGAGAATAAAAATTTCTTATCAATATGTGGCTGTAATTTTTCACTTTAGCACATAGTCCTGTTTCTTTTGTTCTATTTCAGTTGTGTATAGTCAACTAACAAATACCTGCCAAATGCTGGTCGTAGCTCTTTACACTGCAACTAGCATTGCTCTTGTATGATGTTCTTTTGACTGTTCTCTGCCTCTGTAAAAACTATTAATTTTTATTCATGTATATTTTTCTATGCCTGTACTGTTTCTTTTTTGTCATATTTTCTATTTTTTTTAATTGGATAAATAATGTTCAAATGACGATTCCAAGTGTCCGAATGGACCTAAGGATGATAAGATACAATAAACAATAAACTCAAATAGGTATATTCTTGATTTGAAAACCCATGAAGAGACTTTTAGCGAGTAAAAGTCCGATACTAAGCACTTATTAGTTTCTTAATAATTGTTGCTGTCGAAATAGTGATCGGATCCCAGCGATCAATTTATAGACTCGACTTGATTGACTATCTCATACGTTACATTTCCAGCTATGGTATCGGATATTTCTCATTTTCATTCACATTTTTCTTCTTTATTTCCATATAATAAGTTCTTACTTAAAAGTCATAGTACCTATAATAAAATAAACCAAAGTAGGTACCTATTTTCCTCAATTTTATTGACGTAATGCAAGATCTCGCCGAGTATTGCTCTAGACTTAAATAAAATCAGTCAAATATCCCATTCGAAGTCTTTTCAGCCATTTTAGATCGCCAAGTAGTGTTAAATATATCTTTCACATATCTCAAAAGATCAAAACTACAATTTTACGAAATTCTCATCTTACACACATGTTGATTGTAAAACGTAACAACCTTTAAACTTTTCGATATTTTGTTTTAAGAATTGTTGGAGAAGAGCTCACTTTTAAAAATTCATTATAATTGTTTACTAATAGTGGTGCCGCATGCATATGAATGCAAATAAATAAATCTCATTTGGAATTGTGTATTTGTGTAAGTCATCGCCTTGATTGAAAAATTATGTTCCAGTTTTTCCTTTATATCCTGTTGATAAAAACGTGTTTCGGAACGGAACCAGAATTATTATTAATGGAAAGTGGTTGCATCAAGGGTTATCGTAATCAAACTAGTCAGTAAGCGAAATGTCATCAGATTCTAATTAAGAAACGGTTCACTGTTTGACGGGAACGGTTAAGTATTTGGTTGACGTTAATCTGACTTATATATTAAGCCGCCCGTCGACGTCCCTTTTGATATATGTTTAAGTGTATGAGACGTTCTCGTTATTAACACACTAGTTCACACGTTGCTGTAATTAATCGGAGTATGATGTGGAGGAGCAGCTTCTCACAACGTATGGATTATTGACTTTATTAATGACTTATTTTATTAATCTTTCTTGTTTACGTACTGAGCTAGCTAAGATAGAAGCAAGTGTAAAAAAATATGCAGTATATTTGCATTGAGCATTTCTCATCCACGTGCGGCCTGCAATATTGGCAATGTGTCCGTCCGTCTGGTCTGGGGCCAGCCGATATTCCTCCAGTCTTGTCCAGGCTGCCACTCCTCCACTCATTTGATTCATCTGTTGTCTGGGTATCCGGCCAAATCGTCTGCCCATCCCGATTTCAGAGTGGTAACCCTCTCCATTACATTGACAACCCTGGTCTTCTCTCGTATATAAACATTTGTACTTCTGTCTCTTAGAATGAAATAAATATCTAACACATTCCTCTCTACGGCCCTCGGTGTTTCTATTATTTGATCTTTTTGTTCAGTACAGCTGTTTTCAAATTATGTATACGTACGTGAGAATTGGGAGAACACAAGCAGCATCAAACATATTTTTTATAGTGTAGATTTCTTATTTCGGAGCCTTCAAGATAGGCAAGACAACAGCTTGGAAGATAGACTTACCCTGTATATTGTTTTCCGTGCTTAGATTTATTTTGTAGCCAAAGTTTACATAACTTTCAACATATTATTTCATGTCAAATGACATTTTTTTTTAGAGATGAGGGAGAGAGGCTGTCTATCCGTCTCTTTGATGTTCTGCCTGGAGTCATCAAAGTCGTGGAGTCGTCTTTAAAGGTGTCAGCCGTGCAATGCAAAGTGAAGGGATTTAGTTAAGTCCATAGAGGTCTGCATAATCACCCATACGGCTTTTACTCTTGTGGTAAAATCCATGTATGCCATCACGATTTAGCTAGGAATATAGCTCTAATTAATAGGAACTTATCCAGTAAGAAGAGGTCTGTAGGCCTCGTAAAAGTCCATTCAAATCGTAATTGCCTTATATGATTACGCCGCGATCCTTTCGTTAAAGGAACATTCGACGATGCTCACATCATAATAATATTATGAACATTTTAATTGTTGTGACCTAACATATTGAAGGTCGCTTACTTTAGCGCATTTATGAACTTATGTCCGATTAAAGCGATGATCCTCAACGAATCATTACTAATGAGGTGAATTTTTTTTTCATTTTTGTTTTATTTTATGCGAAAATTTAGAGATGAAACGGATAGCACTTTAGCCGGATACCGGATGCCGGATATTCGGCCAACTAAGCAGCCGAATACCGGATAACTGGCCACCGGATATCCGGCGTATGTTTTTGGTTGGTTGGTGCATCTATATGGGATCATTGGGAACATTGTCGAAAAAACCATCAACCACATTAGTTAGTCTGGATTAGTGCGGTGTGATCATGTTTTATTTCCTATTTTTTCCTATGATTAGAGCGTTTAGGTTTTTAACTTTTACACTCAGAACTATGGTCATAGCCAGGATAGCATTAGTGCAGAGGTTCCCAATCTGTTTAGGTTTACGGCTCCCTTAATATCACATACCAATTGGACTGACTCCGTTGCCGGAACGTAATTGTTCCAAAAATCACGGAATCTATCTGCATCTTCCAGCAGGATGATATATCACGAAACTTATTTTTATTAAACTTTTCTTATTTACGAAGACGAGCTAATCCGCTTGCTACCTCTATAATATAAAGAAATAAGTATTCATTCTTCATAATTTACCCCTATTGCAGAATGTTTACTAATAGTTGTAGAATTTTTCTTGTGATTACAAGGTGTATTTCTTATGTGACACTTACTAAATAAGTCAATTAGTTACCAAAAATATGTGTATTACTATCCGGCCGGATAGGTGCTAGTTATCCGGCATTCGGCCGGATTGTATTTATGCCACCGGATATCCGTTTCATCTCTAAAAATTATAGTGCATTTGCATTCACAGTCATAATACGCCTAATGAGGCGATCTTAAATTTCTACCATTTTTCTTGCTTCAACTACCTACACGTTATAGATATATTGTGAAAGTACATAAATAAAGTGTTTGCCAACGACCCCTCTATGAGAACATAATAAAAACAGAGGTATGGAAAAAAGTAGAGTACCTATTGAAGAGTAGATGAAAAAAAAAACCAAGCATGCAAAGCGAATAAAAGAAATATAAATTAAATATGTCGTTATGCTGAGTACGCTATAAGAAGCGTTTTGCTATAAATAGTGAGTCCTAATATGGTGGACGTTGGAAGAAATCAATAGGGCAAAAAGTTAAAACGACATTGAAGAAATATGCGGTGCAAATGGAGAAGCCTCACTAATGAGGTCGACCTTCGGAGTGGTTGCGCGTCTTCATCGCCTATTTGGTGTGAGCGCGCTGTTCGCCGTGCCAACCTCCGTGCAGATGAAAGAATGTCTTCTAAATTAGTACGGAACATCGTCATAACTTCTTATTAAGAGCGCTTTTTAGACTATCTTAAATCGATATATCCTGCAAACTGCAATAGTTGAATATTTAAGCCACAAAAAACGGCACAGTAGACACATCCCAACTCCTCGACTTTAAGTTGTCCGAGGGTATTTTTTAATTTTTTTTATATTAAAATAAATATTATCTGTGTTATGTTTTTTTTATTTATCGCAACAAGTTAGTGGGTATATGAAAATTAGATTTTAAAAGTTTTTTTAATTACCAAAATATTGTTTTTTGTTTTAAATATTATTTTTTGGTCTTAAAAAAGTGAAACTATTATTAATAAAAACGAATTTTCAAAAAGTAATTATACCTGCATGCATGAAAGTAAATACCTAATTGATATTCTCATATTATTCTAATATGTTTAAGAATTATCTAATAAATGTTGTTTTACTTTAAAATTTTGTAAATCTCTGAAGGATTTTCGTGTTTAGACCTTCTATTTAATGAAATATCCTTTTTTTATAAACGAATGTTTTGAACTTTTTTTCTCCTTTTTGGGATTTCATCCACAAGGGGGATGGTTTATTCGAGTTGAATCAAACTGAATAATAACCATTTACAATTTTACCATTTTCACTGAAGAGCGGCCTTAAGCGTCCACTTGCCTTCTGCATACCTAATTACAATTAATGAAGTTTACTGGAATTCATTTCCAATGTACATCTCTCACCAGAGCGCAGCACCTGTATCTCTGTTTTTGTAGGCCGTCCTGTATCTCTGTTTTTGTAGGCCGTAAATCTGTTGACTATTTAACCAGCTGCCTTGTTTGTCGCTTTCAATGGCTGATTTTTCTCCTTTAATGGTATTCATGTAAATAGCATTCGTGTCATATGCATATACCATCATGGGATAGACCGAAAACTTGAGCCATAATATGGAGATATGCGTGATCATAGTTAAGAAGCTACAACGATATCCACTTATTTTCATAAATTAAATGTCATCAGTTGCGGAGCTACTCCCGAAGATGCACAAGACAGGGCTGAGTGGCGGCGTAAAATACAAAACATCCTTAGCGTCACATATCTTATCAGTTGCCTCCAAGAAACGTACCGAAACCTCCCCGACGCTGGCTGCCACCAGTTCTTTTCCCCCACAACGCTGAAGTCCGTATAACGTCGTCATTCAACGTCTACAACATTTTGAAGTATCACGGAGACCGTGGCTGCAAAAACCCTCCTTCGAACCTCTAAACATATGTCATTATCGCAGTGGACGATGGATTCAAGGTAATCGAATTTCTCCGCTGTTTCGAATGTGTTAATGTTTATCGGGGATTGACCAATTCCAGGTAACAATGTAACAAACACGTCATTGGTTTATTAATTTGTAGTCTCATTCTGCTAGCTAGCGAGAGTACTTACTAGGTACGACTCGAATCGTGCATGATGCCTATGACATCAGCCAGTATTTTTTTGTGACTTTGTGTACATATACGGTCCCATTTAATTCAATTCCCGAATCCCCTGTGGCTTTTTCCAGTGCGATATTGAAGGAAGATGCGATTGATTGCATATTTTTTGACCATCAATATGCTGCCCATTTCTTCTAAAGGTCTCAAACGAGTCCATCAGCTATTTTTTAGAACTAGTGGTCGATCAGTGCTAGAAATTCGACCACAACTAATTATTTATTTATCGTATGGTCTAATAATGTATGGCACATTTCATATAAGTTTTTTTTTCCAAATAAGTAAGTACCTATAGGGGAGAGGCAGGCGCATTTGGACAAAAATTACTTTTAGATTTTTATAATTTTTATTCAATCTTCTTTTTTAAAATTGAAGTGGATATAGGTAGTGTAATCCTTTATCTAACATATTTTATCACCAAAATATATCATTGAAGTATAATAAGAGTGTAGGGGGCGATCCAGTGGAGGTCTAACTTGTGTACAAATGTGCCCCAAAGGGGGGTACATTTCGGTAAAATTCAAACTGTCCAAATCTGCCCCTGTCCAATTCGCCTCCCTCTCCCCTACATATAAAAACAGCAATTTAAATACTTATATCTCCTTTTGGATTGTCAAATCAGTAAAATTAAAGTAAGTTATTCAAAAACTAAAATAAATTATAAATTATGGTTAATTTCAAAGGTTTAAAACAAACAATACATTGGAATTGTGTCTCCTTGTCAAAAGTTAAAATTACTGTGGTGTAAGTTTTCGATCGCCCTTTCGTTGAGATGAATGAAGTCGAAAAAGTAAACTAATTATTAAGTTTCCATTGTCAAAGATTGAGCGAGCGCTATTTCACAATTTTCTTTCAAAAACAATGACATGGATAGGATACGTCAAATTTGAAATGTTATTATGCAAAAAGTTTTTTCTATATTAGTATTAAACACACAAGAAGAAGATTAAACATACAAAATATTGATCTCTTCTCAATTTGAGCACAGATAAACATAATAATATATGCGTCTGTGTCAATGTCAAAAACATTGAAGTGTGTGTGAATAACAAATGCATAACATTACAGTAGTGAGCGTGGTGATTTTTTTTATTGATTAAATGTATTTTTCAACCATGATTTAAAAAAAATAGCATTCGTCACTCCTCTATATGTATAAACCATTAGTGTGCGAAATTTCATACTCTGTCCGCACAATTTTCGTAAAAATAGTCTCAATGTTTTTCCTTCAAGTATTAATAATATATATTTACATTGTTTGTCAAGAAACATCGTTTAAAAAAAGTAACAGTTCAGAGTTATATTATAGGCTAGAATATATTTTCATATTACGGTGTTTCATCTTAGAAGATGGCCCATTCATTCGCGATTGTGGGGAATTAAGGAAATCAAAGAGATCGTAATATGTAAGTATTATAAACGAGTTTAACAAACTCCATATGGAGAATCCGATGATTGCGCGTTTCGTGGGTGTTTCATTATAATTTATACAGGCATTTGTCAAATAATACGTTGATAATTTCAATCAAAAGAGATTTCAATTTGTTTAGACTGCTATGGTAAAATAACGAATATATCAAATCGTTTTAATATCACGATAATAACAACAATATAATAATTTAAACAATACAAAGATAATAAAACGTTTTTTTTTTATAGATACATAGATAAATAGTTGGAACAATTTATTCGAACCAAAAGACCGTGAAAACGTTGTCGATAAATTTCGGACATACCTTTTACGTCTTCCTTTATTCGTTTCGGGGCACATAATAGTAAATTAAAATCACCATTAATGCGTTGCTTAATTTCCCATTGGAATTTGATATTTACGACACGGTGACATATCTGAACATCTCCTGCAAGTGGTATTACGTTTCAAGCCTTCATTGTGTTTCTAATCAAATCGGGCATTAAAAGTTATTGGCGCCATTAGTCAGAGAGCGTACGGCCCAGTACGGCAGGCCACACGCTCTCCTACACTACTTAATATTATCATAATAGTCCATTCAAATTTACCCACCGCGTACTCTTGCTTAACATATCTATATTGTTTGGAATCCGACTGCATTTTTCTTCACTGATTTATCCACGATTTTATCACTCGAATATTCTTCTTACACTTGTGAATGTTTATTGGCGTTATTACTTTTTATATCAACAATTATTCGTTTACTGTTCTCCGTGAGATTCACCGTATAATTTTACTTTGAGTCGTTTTTGTACGAACTGTTTAGTCTCAAATTTATGGGACAAAGTCATTAGATAATTTTCTGCAGTTAAGCATTACCACATATCTGGGGGATTCATAATGGTGTAAGGATAGGAGTTTTGCTGCACAAGAACATTGACGAACTTCTAAAATCAAACATGTTTTCCCTTATTCGTATAATTTGACCACCTCCTTATTGCGGTCTGAGAAGGTCTAAAGCTGTCTATATACTGTATAGAAGTAATCTAGATAGAAAAAACGTACATTGCGGAGTTTTTTTTTCTCTAATTAGAGCCAAAAAGCTCGATGACAGAGCAAATCTCATAGCGCTATTGAGTTGTTTTTGCTTGAGGACTCTAAGGAGAGTTTTAAAGAAACATTATATACACTATACATTACAATGTTGTTACAGCTAGACCTCTCTGAAAAAAAAATCAGTAGGCACATACATTCTTACGAATATCTATGTCGTAACAATTCATTATTGATGTTCGATTTCTAAATGGAACAAACTAATTCGGGCTTACGACCGTCTTCGACTGTTATTTCGAAGGCTGGCTTAGTGTGAATACTTTACGTTAAGAACGTTCGCCATTAGGTGGTAATGTTCAAGTCTCCGAAACTTTTTATCATGAGAATTCTTGATATGCTATCTCTTGTATTTGGCGCCAGGATATGAATATATCAATTTTTGTTAATGTCTCATCTTTATTGCCTATTGGCTTTGTTGGAGCACAACGTTCTAATTATGTTTAGATTCTTGTGACCATTTGCAGGACTAGATCTTAACGTACGTTACATACATTATTATTAGTGCCTTGATTATTGTTAGATCATTTTACTTGAAATAAGTCATTTGAATTGAAGTAGAAAATCGTATGAATATTGAGAACAATAAACGCCCTGTTTCTAAAACCCTTAGTGGCTTGTGTGAAACGGGGAAATATTTTGATTAGTTGATGACTTTGTCCATGTATTGAAGTCTAATAGAAATTAAATGCTTTATTTTAGGTTCAATGATATTCAAATTTATTTGGCATGTTTATATTATTAGCAAGTAAACTTTTTTCATATCTCACTAGAACTAAACTCTAAAATACCTCTACCGTTTCTTTTCTCTCTGAAATATCTACACCTAACAGCATACCCCGAGAATTTTAGATTATTTTAGGATAAATATTAATCATTTTGAAATAGCATATAGATAAACAGGCCGTTCAGAAAGCGAGAAGTGTATACACACAAGTCATAGATAAGAAAGAAATCCTGTATTTTATTGAATCTATTCTCGTGGGTTGGTAGCAATGCGTTTATAAGTGCACCCAGTCCACATGTTATCTTGTAGAGTGCAGCCACACAACCTCCAGGTAAGCCGTTGGTGGTAGAGGCTCTATAAGAAGTGGTAGGTACCACGCCGCGGCCACTACGGACCCGTGCTGTGTGTTAACACGTCCGAGGTCTGCTAGTTAAGGGTGATGCTTTACTAAATTTTATATCAAGTCCTGCACCAACTCCAGGGTAACCACACCATTTTATTTGTTAGACAGAATACTCATAAAAAAATTAAATAATTTTCTTCAATTTTGTTTCGTTCGTGATCAACATTGTAGAATATTAAACTAACCAAATACTTAGATTTAAATAAAAGAAAATAGGTATAATATACCTTTTATTTATTTTGAGCGTATCGGTTGAAACTTTTCCGGACAACCGTTTAATTTTTATGACAATGTACGTACGAATGTTCGTATTTAGTCGACAAAGTATTAGAAACAATGTTTATTTTGTTTCTATTGAAGCCGTTAAAAAGCAGTTACATATACACACTCCTATTAAGATAAGTTTAAGTAGTACCTATATCATTTTTTGATTACTCTTGACTCTTTCAAGGAAAATCATTATGCTATTATTGTTTATTTAGGCTACCTTATTTTTTATCTGTTGATTTTATGAAGTCGAAGATAAAGGGGAAACGTTTTTTCCACTATTTAGAAACCAACTAGAAATCATTAATTTTACAAAAATATGATGATATAACCTAAAATTAATTACTTGCTTAATCCACGTTCGCTCCGTAGGTGGAGCATGTGGTCGCTACAAAGCCTCACCAAGCATCTCTACCCTGGGCTAGATCCAGGGCGTTATTCCAATTTATAATCCAGTATCCTTCACCTAAAATATTTTCATATTTTTTTTTAATAGAAGAATGGTTACCCTAGTTTAACAACACGCGTGCTGATCGAGTCCAGAGTATTCTTATCTAAACCTACCCAGGTATATCGGCTATGTACGTAGTTTGTTAAGTGTAGGTTACGAAAGTGTAGCTAGGGTAAATTTATCAATAACGTTTCACCAAGGTAAATCCTGCGCCCGATCCCAACTTCACGACTTTGGGTCATAACTCATGCTCGTTGACCGGATTTTCAATCTCAACTTTCTCACAATTTTTGCTCCATTGATTTAAAAAAAACTGAATCGTGTTACTAAAGTTCCGCCGGCTATACTAACGCCTTTGTATAGAAAAGTGTTATATTATTATTATTATTAAAGTTGTTAGTTAAATAAGATTTAATACTTTACCATATTCAATAGGCAATAAATAAACACAGCTGAATATTGGCAAAGTAGATTTTCTGACGCCATCTAGTCTTAGGTGTTTTTTTCACTTGAAATTTCTGCCCGGGGTTGGCCTTTCTCAGATTGGACGGGACCGGTTGACTGTAAAAAAATGCCTCAGGGATGCTATACCATCCCTGGTCCCTTTGCCCGTTTGGAAGCCAAATTGCTGTTGGTGCAGTATTCTATTTTTTACTAAGTGGGATGTTACCTGTTCAATAATATTTGATTTTGAGTACATACGTTATAGAATGTTTGTGCTATACTATCAGCTGTCTTATATAATCCATCATATTTTGTGAGTTTTTGTATTGACGCGTAGCAGCAGTACCTAATGGTCTGTTTTCCTATGATTACCCCGCCACTATAGACAGCGGTGAATATGTCACATTAGATCATTATCAATATTGTTACCGTAGTAACAAAAAACATTCTCATATATTTTGAAAGACTGCCGTCTTGTCAGACGACGAACCGCTCCCTAGGAATCCAGCACATAAGCACCTTATTTTCTTTGAAACGCATCTGGTCTTTGGTTCTTGAAAATGAGATTGAAAATCCGACTCATGATTGTTTACCCACACGGCGAAGACATGATTTTAGGATGGCACCGGAGTGCGGTGGGAAAATAATCCCTTTTTACCTCTCCGGATCTTCCTCTGGGCTACTCTCCACCTCTCCAATGCCTAGAATTATGTGCTGAGCTTTGACCTCTGCATGACGACTCTTGTTATACTCGTAACACCCTTCCTCCAACACTCCATATAGCTTCAATCCAGATTATTTTATTGCCTTTGCACTGTATAGGATTCTGTTTATCAATGTTTACAATGTATTCTGTTTGTAAAACTATGATGGCTAAGAGTACCCAACAATTTCTTCGACGAATTATTTTGTTACTATTGCGGTTTTAAATTTTAAATCTTTAACAAATCTTACTTTTTGCATATTCTATATTCCATTTAAGCAATTTCTTTGAAATATGCATTTTGCAACGACATATTATGTAGGCCCTTTTCACGAAACCCAAATTCTTCCCATATCATTAAGCGTCTAATATTCCGGAAGTTCAATTTCTAATATGCATTCAAACTACAAGGAATATTTTTTCGATCGCTGTTGTGTTTACTTTGCGTATGTTAACCGTGTTAATA
Source organism: Mystacides longicornis (assembly GCA_963576905.1). Classification (NCBI taxonomy): domain Eukaryota; kingdom Metazoa; phylum Arthropoda; class Insecta; order Trichoptera; family Leptoceridae; genus Mystacides; species Mystacides longicornis. The sequence goes on from OY756436.1 coordinate 11,938,049, forward strand.
GGTTTGGACTACTCACAAGTATTTAATCCTAACTATAAGATCTTCTGCACCTTTTTGGAGATATAAATGTTAAGACTAGACGTCAATAGAAGACAGTTACTTTACCAAGATATCTGCTTACTTACACGAGTGTGAATTCAGATTAAATATGATACAATGGCATTACCAACTTGTATTTCGAGATCGTGATTATCTACAAATTTTATTAAAAATTATCGACTATTATTAACATTTTTTATATATTGGGAGCGCTGATTGAAGGTTGCCAGCCACACTTGTTAAGTTATTATATTTGTACAACAGGTCGCCGTATTGTTATTTATTTTATTCCGAGTCGTTGTAGATATTTTTTGATTTTTTGTACGTGTAAATCGATAGTCATAATAATTGTCCGAATCTAAACATTTAGACAAGATCTAAATCATAATTGTTATTCTCTTTGTTTATTGAAGTTGGTATTTGAAAACGATTGAATCTCAAAACCTTATGGATCGTGTGTTGAAACATATCAACTGGTTATTCTGCACATCAATCAAATAATCCGGCCTTGAAAATTTTGCTTTGATCTTTCCCACGTCGAATTCATATTTTAAAATTAAACGGTTAGAGTATCCTTTTTTGGTGTAACATTTATGTATTTCTTTTCTCTGGTCTCTAATCATAAATTTTCCCCACGTCTCCCGGGCACCTCTTTCCTTCCAATGGCGCTACAGTCCATATCAAGCCTTGGCCTCCCTTGAAATTTGTCTCCAACAAGTCCTGTCCTCTACTGCCACAGTATAGGTCTCGTAATTAAGACAAGGTTTTCTGTCGGGGTTTTCCTAAAATATATAATAAATCTATTACCGTGCAAAAAATTCGACATATAAGTATAACTTGTTTGACAAAAATGACACGCACTTTAATATTAGTTTTGCACTGTGTAATTGTGTTAGTTTGTATCTGTCATATCATTGAAAATAATCAATTTCTCTTTGTATTAAGCTAGGAACATTATAGTATGCTTGAATGCATTTGTTTAACTTGAATGTTTTAATTGCTTTTATATTGTTTTTACATGTCATATTTGTTGTAATAAAGTTATATTATTATTTGGGGACCTCAGTAAATGAAAATTTATGCCGATTACTTTGAACATCGCACATTTGACCCATGAAAACACCAATGCTTGACGTGAAAATCAATAGATCTTCATTATTTTATACCTCAGTTTAAAGAATGATTTTAGCATTATGCTTACGAGACATGATTTCGATGGGTTTTCTCATCTTTGTTATATTATTATTTCATTTACCTTTTTTAAAATGTAATTTTGTGTTTATTATTTCATCTTTTCTATTAAATTCTTTTTTTTTCATTTCTGTTTTATAGGACAGAAACACACAATCAAGAGATTCTATCTTTTAAATCGATTTGATAATAATAAATCAATGAATGCGTATGATAGTAAACAAAGATTTATAGAGGAAATCGATATGCAAGTTTCTTTCATGCCGTAAGTGTTGAATAGATCGAGTATACTCTGGTAAATTTAATTGCTTCTCCATTAAATATTATACTTAATATTTAACATGCACTTAACTTATATTGTAATGAAATAATCACCTATAATAATACCTGCAGAATTCCTCGTCGTATATAAAAAGCAAACAAACTTCTATATATTTTTTTATCGCCGCGTAATTATTCAACACTTTCTTTACGAGCATCAGTTATATTCATACCGAAATTACTCGTAATAATTAAAAGTTGAGTTATTGTAATTGCTGGTTTAATAAATTCATAAGCTTTTTTTCCCTCCCGACTTCTCTACAGATGTAGTATCCGTACCTACAACAAGTTTGTCGTTGTTGATGTATGGATTCACGAAAGTTGATTTCATGTATTTAGAGAAATTGGTCCAATCGTGCATTGAGGATAGCGAGATACAAAATATGTAATAATCATCTATTTATTTTCTCAGCTGTGTGACATATATAGTAGAGTGTTGGTTATTCCTAAGCCACATAACCACTGCTTTAACAAATTTGTGGGATATTTTTGGTAATGTGTACGGTGACCAATAATGTCCTTTAAAAAGGAGTGTCTTGTCCTTCAATCATGGATCAATCTCGAGTTGAGGCGAATTTTTAGTTTAAATGAAGTGGTTGGTAGCCTAGTGGTTCCGTTACTGACTTTCGTACTGTAGGTCCTGCGTTCGATCTCAAATGCCGATCGTTTTCCTTATTCACGACACAAGCTTATTTGCTACTGTGAATGAGTCAAAAAGAGCGTTTTTATCGTGATCAAAGCTGAAAAGAAGCCAACAAAATCTGTTGCCTTATGTAGGGGATGAGACAAGAGCTAGCTGGTACCGTTATCTTCAAAAAAAATTCTCAAACGCCTTTATACACATATTTCCATACATAAAATGGGATTTTGATTTATTCTGATATTCATAATATATTTTCTGCTTAGATTCCAACAAAATATCTCGGTCGACTCTCCTCCAGTTCTCATTTTGCATTGTACATAGTTCGATTCTTAATATCGATACTCGATAGTCTTATTTCTTTGTACTCTCCCTGAATTATTACTACATTTTCAAAGACTCTTCTTCAGAATCCTCATAGTTTATCGTATATTTTGCTAGTATTTGACTACAAAATTACTCAATTCTGATGGACGTAAATTAAAAACATGTACGCAATCAAATAATTGTAATAATTGATCTATGGAATTTTTATTCGAGTATCATCTCTCTTGTAGCCCTTGATCCGTATCGCGTGCCCGGTACAATTATTATTAATTATTTATTGAGGCGATTCATAGGCAACAGATTGCCCGGGAACGTTGGTACCCACGAAAACCAAGACACACGTTCTTCAAGCTATATTATTCTAATGGTTTCTAAGAGCCACTAATTTGTGCATATTTATGACAATTACACCCCCGAGCGCTTCATTCCAAATTTAATTATGTTCCACGATGCACACTACCTTTACCGGTCCTAATAAGTGCTTCATGTTTGATCATATCTTTCTATTATCACTTTAAACATATTTGTTATTTTCAACCTGTTAATTTTTCACGGAATATACTTATTTATCACTTACCGCTTTTATTGTTCTTTCTTTAACCTGTCGTCTGGTATTTTCCTCTTAAACATCCTCTCATATACCAACAGTAATTTCCATCCATCAATTTATATTTTTGTGCGTCCTTCCCCAGTTTGTTGGTGCTCAAAAAAGAGCTATAACTGATCATCTATTCCACTAGTTTATACGAACACCGTTTCATATGCCTCCCTTATCTAATCATCGAATGATTTCAGTATTTATACCTTACTTACTTCAGCCTTCTTCTCGTGTCCAGTGGTATTAAAGAAATACCTTCTTTTTGGACTTCCATAAATGTCTTTTGGACGCGAGTCTCTCTTGCAGCGCAGGACCGCTACTCTTTTAACGTCGTCTTTCCATGTTGATACAAACCGAACTCTTACTTCTTAAATACACATTACCTACATTACACTAAAAAAGTTTATTAACCTACAATTTAATTTAAAACTATGTAATCTTATTTTTATCTGGTTTCACTGCTTCATTGTACAATCTAAATTGTAGAAAGTTGGAACTACAATTTAATTCCATTATTGATAAATTCTGTCACTCTTTTGTATCTATAATTATTTTTGCTTAAGCTTTTTATTAGCACTACTAACTTATTTGCAGCACTTCTAAACACAATTTTTTCTTGTTTCAGGTACCATCATATACAACCTTCCAATCATCGTCTGGGTAGAGAAGAAATGTGGTGGATGAAAGAAGAAATTTGATTACAAAATTACCCTTCAAATACGAATGCTTCCTCTCTTCGCACGATGTCCTTCAGGCGTCTTCTCCACCTGGTCTCGTAATTTCCATGACCACATTGCCTGGCTGCAGCATATGTTGTGTGGGGCAATCCCTCAGTCTTCTAGTTAAACATGCAAGAACTTATATTGTTTTAAATTATAGGCAATATTCTTAAGTGTTCCATATGCATATTAGATATTTCAAAAGTTAAAGTACTTAATTACGTGGTTGCAAGGCAATTAGATATACGACCAAGCTATTTAATTTACGGGGGTTGATCCAAAATAAAAAGTTCCCAAAGAACACCAGCAGTACGGGAGGGTGTAAGGTTTTCTTGGCTCGACAATCTTTCTAGTTGAATTTTTCCATTTTTGATCTCCACAACCGCAAGATTCGCTCTATAGGTATAAGGTTTTCTTGGCTCAGCAATCGCTCGAATGAATCTCGCGGTTGTGGAGATTAAAAATGGAAAAATTCATCTCGAAAACTCGTTTTTACAAGCTAAAAGAACCTTCTTAATTGGACATTTCCATTTCACATCGCCAAGTGCCAGAAACGTTTCGTAACACTCTCTTTTGCAAGATGGATATACGATGGATTTTTTGGATATTCATTTCAGGTTATATAGCCCTTCAACACGTCCGAAAATAGCTTGAGCAGTTTACTGCCACTCAGAAAGTTCGTAAACACCGATTTATTGAATGTTGAACCTAGGATATTTCTACAAAATTTGGATGGAATGTAATCAGGGATGACAAACAAACAGTTGTTGGCAGAAAATCTAGGTAGGTATATTGTTTTAGATCTCAAAAGTGTTTGAAGACATCAGAATCTACGATGGTATTGAGCAGACAGGTGCACTTTTAGATAGAGAAACTGAAAGGTGATATCCAGGGAAGGGAAGTTTAGAGGGTTGTAACAGTGCTGTTGATGATTAATGATATAGATTTAGACTTAAAACCAAGATTTCGAATTAACCGAATTCAAACTATCAATGAGATTTATCAAATAACCAAACTGTGTTGTAGTAGAGTGGAATTTATATTATGGCTCTCACATTAAATCGGATACGCCATATTGGCGGGATGGCGAAAAAATAGGTACCGTAAGTTTATTTTTTTCAGTTGTGTTTGTGTCGTTCTCAGTAAATAAAAAATATAATTTTAGTTTTATTTAAAAAAAAACGTTCTCCGTGATTTGACAGTTATCAATTTTTTAAAGGGAATAAACCATAAGACTTCTAAAGATTTATTGTTTATGTCTGAAGTAATACAACGAAAAATTGAGAATCAACCAATCAGGTGACTTCTTTACACTAGAACAGGAACACGTGTGTTCAAATATTACCTATTTTACAATTAAACCTCAGAAAAAAGAGCGATACAGACAGAATCATTAAACAAAAAGTAGGTTCATATGTATAATAATATATCGGACATCCCAAAATGCCGACAAGTAGGTCCAATCCAAATCCAAACTCCCTTTAGACCCCCTTAGGGGCATAGGGAGGCAACAAGAGCTCTCCATTGCGCTCGATCTTGCGCACTGTTAATGACCTCCTCCCACACCATGTCCAGATTCCTCAGCTCTGCCTCGAAGGAGCGGAACACAGTATGAGAGGGTCTTCCTCGTCTCCGGGACCCTGATGGGAGGAAGAACAGCGCTCTCCTCGGCCAACTGTCATTCGGCATCCTTAACACATGTCCCAGCCAAGTCCATCACCTCCACATAATAGTAGAGGTGATAGGCTCACGCTGGGTGCGCCGGCGTATAGCGTCGTTCGTGATGCGGTGGTACCATCTTATACCCAAAATTCTCATGAGGCACTTCGTTTCGAATGCAGATACTTTTTGTGCCTGGGCCAGAGTCAGGTGCCACAAGTAGGTGCCTATATTTAATTAAATTACGCGGGCGATTATGTGTTAATGTTTCATTGTTTTTGTTTGTAAGTCTGCGTAGTGCGACAAGGATGTGTGTGATATCAAGTATTTATTTATTCACGCGTTCACACAGAACAACAGCACTGCCTACTTTTTATTCGGTAATAAATAACTACGTAATGGTCATAATGAGGCGAATAAATTGCTTAGAAAAATAACATTTGAATATTTCTCACATAATAAAACAACAATAATAATTTCTTCAAATATGCGCGCCGTAGGGCGAATATCAGTTGTTCTGTTATTAACGTAGTGTGATACCAGTTCGTTATTACACGCTCTTTTATTTTTATCAAATTAAGTGGCATCACGCACGCGCGCCATTAAAATGATTGTGTTTGTGTGTCTATGGTGCCGAGAAGTTAATTTGACATATCATCTCTCTAGCTCTATGGTTGCCTAATCCCACGTGACGTCCGAAGTCACCCGTCAAATCTCATGCAACGGAATACACTCACGCGCATCCGAATTCGGTTTCTCGTGAACTATTGAGATGACGTGGGAATCTATCTTTTCTATTATCTGTTTAAATTTGTTATTAACATAGACGGAATTGCTATTCATCTGTCATGCCCAGAGTTCAATATTTTTGACGTTTAACGAATTGTCTTCTTATTGATTGATATAGGACTGTGTCCTGTTTAATCTCGGTTAGTTATCCCAGGGACGTAGATTTTCTGATGTCCCTTCGTCTTTTTGGTGGGCGTCCAGGAGATTTTCTGGTGGAAGATATTTTATCCGTTGATACTTCTACCGGATCCATTCCGTGGACGTGGCCTTTCCAGTAACGTTTTTGTTTCTAACCGATCACACGATATCCTCGACATCGCAGAATTTCGGAGAGTTTTCATCTCCGTGGTTTTCAGGAGACTCTACGTTCTCGTGGTGTCGGCTATGGTTTCCACACCGTATGAATCACCGATCGGTCTTTTGCAGGTCCTATAAATGTTCATTTCTAAGAATAATAAAATTAAATGAAATCTTATGATTTCCTAAAAGAATATGATAAAAAGGAATTGAGGCGCGGACTTTAATCTCCTTCGTAAAGTTTTGGTCCAATAGAACATAATTTCCACGGGTAAGGGCTGCTACAACTGTCCCGATGTGGAAATGGGAAATAGGCGATCTCCATAGCGAAACTGTGGTTCAGTTCGAGGATTCGACGGCAGTGCAGCGGAGGAAAAATATTTTGATTGGAAAGATTATTGGATGCGCAATTTATCTAAGAAAATCAACACAAGCCAATACAAAATTTAACCCAAAGCACAAATACATCAGTGGGTTGAGCTTAATGACGAAGATGTATTGAAAGACTTGAATGGAGGATTGTGAAGAAAACGTTTCAGCTGAAGAAGACATTTTGTTGGTTCCTCAACAACAAACTGATATAATATGTTAGTATATTGTAATGCTATAAACTCGTAGACTAATTTAATATAAACTAATTATTGCAATGTATTAGGGAAAATGTATAAGCAACAGTTTATTATTCATCTTAAAATATTACAATAGGTGTTGGTCGACGACACGTACAAAACTGTTTGAATTTTTAACTAATTGTTACACATCTAGAATTCCTTTTATGGTCAATGTCTACGCGTCTAAAGCTAGAGGCTGGAGGAGGTTTGCAGTGTCCATTGGTGTTTGCATGATGGTATCAATATTCATGTCGACTGCCAGTGCGGAAGGTAAACGCTTACATAATTCCCCTATCTAGAATCAATAAATTCTGCAGGCCGTTATGTTGGCGACACAATGTTTAATTGTCTTTATTATCCTATTTCTCGAGGCCTTACTTATAATATTATTCTATCAGACTCGCCTATAGTCAGAGTGCCGTTGTTTCAATCAGCCCCATGTTATGTAGATACTCACACCTCATTTCTTTTGTTAGAGAACCGTATTTAGATATTATGGTCTGTTTTCTTTACTTGCACCTTAACGCTATATGACGGTAGGTACTCAATATTCAAAGTACAAAATTACGATTCTTTGTCATTATATTCGTGTAACTAATTTATGTTTGATCACTTCAAATTTAATATTTGTACCTACTTAAAAAGTATTCTTTGAATATTTTCTTCAAAACGTCATTATATTTCTTATAATTTTAGTTGGTCCATCATGGTTGTAAGCCCGCGAATGATTATGAGAATGCATCTTTGCTTTAAGTATTTGTTTAAATTTCCTACTATCAAAATGATAAACCAAAATATGAAGGGAGCACATATTTGGACGGGAAAAAAACATAAATACAGTGTATTTATTACATAAAGCGTTCTTTTAGACTAGAAACAACTGTCAGTTGACGTTAAATTCAATATGGCGGTCAAAATCTACAGAGATCAGCTCACAATCAAGCGATATGCGTAAAACTATCTCGATGACAGCTTGATCGTAATATTTCCATCGCTGAGCTATTTTTTTCCACTGATCGTAGTTTTCGAATAAAGCAGTTAGTGACCATATCAACGATCAAGATAATAAACTATATTTCCAGCTCTGGCAATATGTTCGTTTGATGTAAACGAACTCTTAGATTGAGCAATCGAAGATTATATATATTTTCACTACTTCTGTATCTTTGTCCAGAGAGTAAAGCAGTTCTCAGAAGATCTGGGTTTCAGTTCTCTCTGTCTGCGAAGAACAACATGACCCGAATACAAAATCATTCTAAATTTGATAAACTATATTATGTTTACCTGCAGTTGATGAAAAGTTTTTGAGGTATAAAATACGGCATCCAAACATCTGAATTGAACTTCCCCTTTTATTACCTATAACATTCTTGATGAGAAACTATTAATTTATTGTTGAATGTTTGAATAACTGCATTTATCGCTTGAGCCAATAGCCAACACATTTCACCGGTACTCTCCAACATATAAGTGTAATTGCTTTGAACTTTGCAAATTCATCATAACCTTTGGGTAATGCGTAGGCCGTGGTTGATATCCATCGAATGATGAGAATATCCCCATTGGTTATTACAGTGATCATCGATATTTTGATGACCGTCGTTGTTATCACAATATTTTACTCAAACAGATTGCCCGTACTATTATTACTGCTTTGTATTGTTCCTTTTATGTGCATAATATTATTATTACCTACGTAAAATCCTCACATTGCGTCCAGCTAACTGTCATTATACCTCATTTCCCAATAGATGTCTTAATTATAATCCCTTGCTTGCGATATAACTACGCCATTACCAGCTCTCTAAGTTGATTGCTTTTAATGTAATAATATCATATTGTTTAACTGCGAGCGACTTACAATTTCTGATAAATTGCAATGCCCCAGTAATGAAGTAAATAAATACACACGTGTCAGCAAAGCCGGAGGAACTTATTACAAGAAGCAACTTCAGCTAGTCAACCAGAGACAGATCAACCCCGGGTATAAATTTCAAGTGAAAAAAAAACAATAGGGAATTGAACCTGGGACCAATTATTGATCAGAAGTTAGCGCCTAAACCACTTGGCTACCGAACAAAGTGTATACATACATGCCTACCTACTTAACTTGTATTTTTGAAAATATTTCATTTTATCGCTTTATCGTTTCATTACATTGAATTGTTTTTACATTAATACTTGCTAATTTATCACATCTCAATCCATAATGATTCTTTAATTTTTACAATACGTCTCTGCACAAGCTTTGTTTAGACTCTAGACAAAGCTGCCTCTCTAGACTCTCGAGAGGCAATAATTTTGGCCGCAGTTTGTTTAAAAATAATGCTTGTGATATATGATATTGAATAGAATATAACGAAACTCTGAAATAAAAATGGGTATTTGAATGAAACTGCAAAATGGAAAAATGGCGTTATCATCCATTGGGAAAAGTAAAAAAAAAAAACATTATCTTTGGACAACATTCAACTGTCAAACATTTAAACCTTGTTCATGTAAAATTTGCTATAAAAAAGATATTTTTAGGTCAAAACAGTCAAAATAGAAGTGGTTGGTAGACTTGCGGTTACAACGCCAGCTTTCGTACTGTTTGGTGCGGACGTCGTGGTTCGATCCCAGGTGCCGAGCATCTTCCTCTTTCACGACACAAGCTTTAAGTAGCTTACTGTGAAAGAGTCAAGGAGTGTATTTGTGTTCACTTTGAGTGAGCATAGATTCATTAAAAAAAAAAAAAAAAACACACTACTTAGAAGATGAAATAAAATTATGCAGTTCTGCTGTACTCGTGCATCATTGTAAAAGCTAATATACATAATGCAATAGAAATCCTTCTCATACAATATGATGATATTGATGGTAAGGTATTATAGTCATTTATGTAAATATAAATTGTCATTATTATTATACTCATTGGTTTAAGATAGAGTTGTCTGTTTGTTATGTGGGACTGGATGTGCACAGTTGACGTCCGGGACTATGCCGTGTGGATAATAAAGTCCAATATTATTATCATTCATTATATAATAATATCTATAATATCGATTCCTGGTTCTTTTGTGCAATAAGGAATGTTTCAGTCCATTCTGATGTCACATAATTTTATGAGCAAGTTAGTTGAGAACTCTATAGTAATATGTCATAATTTCTACTTTCAGCGTAATATTATGAATTACTATCACTTAGCTGTTTTACATTTTATAACAATTATTTCATTTCAGCACTATCTAATGATTTTATAAGTCAGTGTTACAAATCAATCCCGTTTGCATTAGATTTTTTAAGAAAACTGTTGCGGCTTGGTGATTCCTTAATTTATCCATCCCGGCATTTCCTGATTGGATCCTGGCAACATTCCACAGTTTAATCTTTTACCAGCTTACCCCGTATATACAGTGACAATAACATTTTTTTCACCGCCACGCACCGGCAATCTGTACAACAATTGAAGTGATCGCGCGGGAACGCCGGCTCAGTATATCGATTTCGCATATTGTATTCAACGCCGTAAGGCTACATAATTATCGGAAATTAAAACAGTACCATTTGATTGTGATAAGTTTAAATTCAAGCGCCGTAAGGCCACCTAAATAGTTGTGAAAACCTAACGTGAAAGTTCATAGTGGTGTGGTGGAAGCAGCAGCAGGAGAACGGGGTAAGTCCTTCAGCCTTCCTTATCGATTCCTTACTTTAGTAGTGGCTTACTTTCACCACGTTCATTCAGATCATCTGGGCGGCATCAAACCGCTCGGAAGCAGAGACCGTTAATTCCTCAAACATCACCAACCCTTCGCGCCAAGCAGTGAGACGATCGTTTCTTTGAAGTGTCTGGGCTTAAGCCCAAACAAAAACTGAACGACCTTAGAAACTTATCTAATGTAACCTTCATAGTGCTTTTGCCAATAGGTATACACCCTTTTTATATTAAGACAAGAACTAATGTCAGTGAGCCGGGAAATCGATTCTTCTTCCTCTTAATCTAGAACTAAGAGCTTTTTTTTCAGGAGTTAGTCTGGTTCTCGGGATGTCGATGACAAACTTTCCTTTCATTTCTTTGGTGGTCTTTCGATGGTCCTCGTCTTTCTGGTAGCTCTTCCGTTACTATTTTCGGAAGTCTCTCTGGACTCATTATGCCAACGTGGTCTATCCTGCGACGTCTCCACTTTATACCCCGCCTTACAACATCTAGAATGTTGCAAGTCCTGCGATTTCCTCATCTGGGGTCATAAAGTCTTCATTTCCGCTGTTCGCCGGAGTAGCTGCTTTGTCCTTACCGTTTCCTCACTCGCCTCGACTTTTTTTATCTCACTTTTTTATAATTTTTCAATGGTTATTTTTAGTCGGTTTTGTTGTTGTCTTCACGGTGAGTGTGTTTAGCTAGATCCAAGGAATATGTAGAAGAAACGCGTTCCTTAACAGCTTCACACTAGCGGTTAAATCTTTCTTATTCTCTGCACAACGCACGCACAATAGAAAATAAACGCAAGACTCGCCGTGGTCCGTTCAACATACTTAACAGAACTCCGAGCCGTACAATATCTCCGTATTTGACCTCTTCGGTTGGCATTGTGCGGTGTGGCGTTCGCTCTAGGGTCAGACAACGGAACCCACTGACCACCTAATCAGGAGGAAGTGTCAAGTGGAATTTTGTTACAATGTATTGGGAATTTTACAAGGATTAAATATTCGCGAAGTGTGTTCAAAACAGAAGCGCCTTATTGTGCTTGCGTACGGAATTTATGAAGTTATTTCAGATGTTACTTTAAATTCATATTCACCATTTTCTTTGATTGTACATCTAAAAAGATCCTTTTTCTATTTCTTCTTCCTTGATTTAGAGCTCTTCAGACTTTTTCCTGTTGTGATGTTGATCTTCAAAACCCTTGTAAGGGAGTCAATTGTTTTCATCTCAGTTTGCTTCTGGTGATGTCTGCTCTAGCTTCCACACCGTAGATCATGATGGGTCGCGTATTTCGCTCATTATGGTCATATTTTTATTCTTTAATACGGTGGACCTTTTAAAGCTCCCAAGACTGCGGCAGAAGGTCCTTGAAAGATTTAGCTGGATTCAATAATAATATTATGTACGTATGATAGGTTTATCTTTGCATAAAAACTTTGTCTAAAACCAAAATGTTCCTTTCCTGGCTGAGAAATTCTTTCCTTTCCTCGTGGCAATGAAACAGTTGAATTGCTTTGACTACCTATCGACCATAGTCGATATCGTCAATCTTTTTTTTTATTGAATACGCCTTCAATTTCTTTTTTTTTTTGAACAGCAAATACACTTAATCATCATTGTCTAATGATCAGTAAATCAATTCACAGCAAATAAGAACACAAAAGTAAGGAGTGAGGTTAAGACTTTATAGAAATGCCTGACAAAATATTTACAACAAAAATCTAGCAGGTGTTTTCATTTCTTAGATTATTATGCCCTTAGTTCCAATTCACGTTATCTGAAACAATCTTTTTAGATGGATGTTATTTCATTCCAAAAAATAGTAAAATTAGTTAGTTCTTCGATTTATTCTTGACCATTATTGTTTATGTTGTGGTCTGCTACCTGGATGTCGCATGAATCGTTGTTTTGTTAATTTGCGTGTAAATCCAATGGTGACCATCCACTATTCCGTATAGCCGTGCACCGGTCACAGTCGATGGACCAGAAAGCAATTATCTTTGTTTCAATACCCGACGGTCCACAATGGGAATTGTTTCGACTTATTATTTCTTAGTCCAGATACTGACACGGTCGACGGGTATGTAACGCCTAACTGTGTTTTTATTTCGTTCGCAGCACTTTTCAAATGTGTTTTCTGAGAACGCTTTTTAGAGAAGGGTTTCCAGTATTATTGAACCATGTCATTCTCACCGATGGCCGTATTCTTGGTCAGGATGTTGACCTTTTTTTTTTATTTTAACGAACACCAATTAATCAATCAAAATTTTTACCAAAACAAACCTAAGTTAGTTAAAGAAGCCTCAATCTAAGAACACAATCGAGGTATCCTAATTTTGGCTCTACAGAATGCTCCGTATTACTGAGATTTGCAGGATGCTGTAAAAAAAAACCTCTGCCACAATTGCAAACAAAGAGATGAATACTTACAAGGTGTTAAACGGTAATTATACAGTCTTGCATCAATAATATTTACCATTGTAATAATAATTATTAATTGAATCTGTACCTTTTTGCCTCACATGGCTCACTTTCTGCTCTTACTGTTTCCCTCATAATTTGGATACGTCAAATTTGAAATGTTGATATGTACCTACAAACTTATTATTAGACACAAACAATGGTAATATATTTTCAATTTGACCACTGATAAACAAAATAATATACGCATCTGTATCAATGTCAATACATCGAAGTACGTGTGAGTATCAAATACATAACATTTAACAGTAGTGTTTGTATTTTTTTGTTGATTTAATCTATTTTTAATGCATAATTTAAGAAATATATTGGCCCTCGCCACTCCTTCTCTACATATATAACAAAATTACACGTGTGCGAAATCTCTCACAAGAGACCTAGTTTTACTCTGTCCATTAGTTTTTGTTGCAATTTTTGAAATCATATTGATTGTATTGTAAGACAACTTAATGAACTCAAGTATCTCACAAGAGACCTATGGGAGAAAAATTGAATATGTTTTAAGCCGTTCAGAAATGTAAGCAATTAGATAAAAAAAAACTTTTTTATGCCAGGAACAAACTTATTTTCTAACTCCGGGATATGGGACATAATATTATTATTATTCTGGTGTGAATTGTGCATGTATAATAATTTATTCTGGAATTCGGCAATTTGACTTATTGTACGTACTATAATAGCTCAACTTCTGTACTATTTGAATACGTAGTTACACACTCAATTAATTCGCAGGTGTTTTTGTTGTTGTTGTATTAAAACGGATTTGAAACGTTTTTACTTAGGCAAGATTATAATGGTTCAGACGTCGGAGGGAATAATAAAAAATGGTCTTTTTTTTTAAAATAAAATGTTCTTTTTTTTTAAAAAATAAGACAATTGGTCGTAATTTTTATATCGGAGATAGTTAGGCATTGATTATATCGTTATGTTAAACACTGTATATTATAATATTTTCTCACTGAGCCTCTCCTCGTTAACTATAAGAATGTTATTTTTTATTATATAATATTGTGTTGAAAACTAATCTGATAAGCTGTTCGCCTGCTTGCCTTTTCATTATCTTTATATACACATTTCTTCCGTCTGTTTGTAACTAGCTTTCCCTGATAGACGTTGTCCTGTGATTTAACCGTTAATATGGAATTCGAATTTAAAAGAATGATAAAAATGACTTTTGATTAATGTCATTCCGACCGACCCTGATCTGTTTTAAACCAAATATTTTCCATCCGAATTCTGTCAGTTAGACCAACTATCAAACAATTGACAGTTTGTTTCAAACGACAATTTGATTTCAAAATTAGATTAGTACCAAAGACTAAAAAGTGTATAATTAAATCGCCACCTACAGATGGCAGCTCAAAACACTAGGACTAGCTGATCCCAGTGTCCCGCATCACCATCCAGATGGGAGTTTTTCCAGCTGGCAGACAGCTTCCCATGAGCACATCACAGTAAGAACAACAGGCTTAGTCAAAGAGGAAAAAAATAAAACTCATTAATACAAAATAACAGAGTTTTTAGAGAGGATTCTTGGACATTCCAATACGCTTTTAAAGTTCGTAGATTATAGAGTCTGCTAGTTATATGTAAGAATATGTAAGTAGTCATGTAGTATGCATCGGTCGGGTATTACACTTTCATCTAGATATCATCCGTTGTAGATAGTACCGTATGTTACGTAATCTCTTGCCAAGGAGATATTTCCAGCGGGTTTCGTAGGAGTTTGGTAAAATTGTTGTTGGCGATAGCGCGAGGTATGCGGATAAAATGTCTATTACCTTTGACCCGACACATTGGATACTTTATTATTTAAACACCAGTCATTAATTCTATTAACGATTGTTTCCTACATTTTTATAGATCCTCTCGATATCTGCCATTGATTTATGGAGCGACTCTTCGTTTTATCATAGGGAGAATAGGTAGTGGTTTGCCTTTCCTATTGAGTTAAGATCTTTTTTGGCATTACCAAGACTTTTTTTCAAAGAAAGTTTTTACAAATTGCTTACCTGAACAATTATACTTAAATAATGTTTTGAAACTTTTCGGCTTCAGTTATTGAGGATGCTTTATAGATTTCGTATTGATTGTTGCTAATATAAACGTTTTCTTCATACGTTCACCGATTTCCATTTTCTTATATGAGAAAATTTTGGATATGCCCAGAATCACGACAATTCCTAGTAATCGCTTTATCGGATCTACCTTGTGGTTGCTATATCTGTCTATTGATCTAACGGAGTCTTTATAAAACCCCCAAATTTTACACTGCTAACATTTTCGTTATCTTTAGTTTCGTATGTTTGCAGGTTCTGTCGCAGTGGAGTATTGTTCTACCTTGTGGTTGCTATATCTGTCTATTGGTCTAACGGAGTCTTTATAAAACCCCCAAATTTTACACTGCTAACATTTTCGTTATCTTTAGTTTCGTATGTTTGCAGATTCTGTCGCAGTGGAGTATTGTTTTGATTTGACGGATGTCCTGTCACTCAGACTCAACGTATAAAGTGCTTTTTTAGTGCCCCTATAGTTTGTAGCTCCTAATAAAATAAGAAGGTGAAAAATTGTCACTACGCGGTGTTTTTTTTATATCCACAATCTGAATATCGGAGCAATAAAATTTCTACATGTGTAGTTTATAGGAATGTAATTATTTACTTCTATCGGATTCCACAGTGCCGTAGAACAACGACGCATTTGTGATATCTGTTCGAGCACATCTGGAAATTCCACCGGACATCGCGCACCTCAGGACGTGGGGCGTTGGTGATATTCAACCAGCAATATGTCGGACATAAGAGGTTAAGGCGCAGGTCGCGGTCCGTGCTGGGCGCTGTGGAAATTATTTCCTCGGCTAACCTTTAATTTACCATCAGACACCTTGTCTACAACTTGTGCACAATATATCCCGCTCGTTTGTTATATCGATCATAATGTTCACCGCCTGTCCGTGCCTGTATCTCCCTATCCGCTTACACTCTCCGATTTATTTCATTCTATTTTGTCGGATATCAGGTTTCCACGCGACTATTTACATTGTCGTGGCTTCTTCATCATAAATCAACCGATGACAACTTTTGTTTGTCTTGACCGTTTATCCTAGTTTGTTCCTAAATCTTCTTTGTCCTATTATTTCGACTCTCATAGTCCTTCTTCGCCAAGAAATTCTTCCAACTCTGGTTCCGCTTCGCATTCCTCTTGATCTCCGACAACCATATCCTCACTGGAGTTTTGATGTCCATAGCTCTCTGGATCATGTTGTCCTGTGGTCCCGTCAAAACATCCCCATACCATATTTAGTTCGTTCCTTTAGGATACAAATACCTATGCGATCAGATTTCAGACGATGATTGATACTATGTGTTCAAATGAGCGGTGTAACCTTTTCTCAATTCTGGGCACATTGATAGCTAGTTTTGATCCAGCTTAGTTTCGCAGTCGCGCGCAGTATCTGATGGTCAGCCAAAATTATCTTAACACCTGCTCTCGGATTTTATGTGTTTTTGTAGGCATTTTACGCAGCTTTAGCTTTCTTTTATGACGGTATTTGTTCTTCCAAAATATGGAGATATATACGTTGATAGTAAACGGGAAGTACTAAAGTTCATATCGATTGATCTTCTATAGGGGCTAACGATGTTCTGTTTAATATTACCTAGTGAGTACCTAAGTACCATTGAATCCTTGATAACAAATTAGTAGATAATTAGATCGCTTTTTATTGGAATTAATAGAACCTATCTATCGATCAAACGTGTTCCTATAATATAATGTAGGCACAGTCGCGTAACGAGAGCTCTGTGTATTGTGTCCGGCGTACATCGGCGTACAATGCTCAACCGCTGTGCCTAATATACAGATAGAGATGTTTATCTACTACGGACCGTTCTTCTTACCCTATAATTAGGGCAACATTTAGGCCAATATAATCAGATGTATAACAATCATGTTAAATGGGCTTGTTAATCAACATTTATTATGACTGGGTGAACCTATGTACATATGTATCTATAATACTAGTTGAACTACTCACACACATAATCTTTTCACGTAGGAAGCGCTGCGTTAATTCTATTACGAAGAACCAATTTATTATTTAATAGAAATATATTTATTTCCGTTTGTTTTGTAATTTGTTTGTGTTTATCTGCGTGAGTTATATCATTTCGTTTTATAGGCGTACCTAACTATGTTTGCCTCCTATCAAAAAAGTACCCATATAAAAGTTAGTTTCTTTATCTAACGCCAACCCAAAATTATAGATAAGTATGAAATCATAAAGCTACAAGATAAAGGACCAAATTAATGCATTTATAAAAAAGCTGCTAACCTAGGGTAGCCCAGAACTCATAGTATATTATAACAGCCTTTTTGTGTAAAACATATCTTTGCATAAAAATTCATTATTTTACGATTAAAATGAATTTATCCTTGGAATTATTATAGAAACTTTAAAATGATATCGACTATTGGAGCTTAGAACTACATATTCAATATTAATCGGTACTTTAAGGGGGACCCACTGAAGTTATGGACCTCAAATTTTACGTGCTTGTGTAGGAGCATAAGACCAACTCGTATACCAAATTTTATGAAAATCGAAGAATTTTAATACACATAAGCAAATTAATTTCAGCGAAATCTATTTTTTTGAAATCCGATCACAAGACTCATGTCCATATACTATAGATAAGCATACAAGAAATACAATAAAGACACTTAATTACAGAATACATAAACAGAAACAGCGCAACAAATGAGTAGAACCTCGAAAACGTCGAGAAAATTAATTTCAGCGGTCTATTTTTTTTTCTTTGAAATCCGATCACAAGACTCATGTATATTCCATATATTATGAGTGATTTACGTGACTTATGAGAGAGAAGTGTGCAAAAAAGAAAAAAATAATTCTTAACCACCCTGCGCACAAAAACGCAAAAAACATATCGAACTGGAGTAAGTAAGTACCTTAATTGTTGCCTTTCTTTGCCCCGTAACGGGATCATTAATGTAAACATTGAATTCGTAATAATGAAGTACGTGCTTATTGGAAATGGCTAGAAAAGCTATGAGCATAAGATAGCATGGGATATAAGTTCGTGGGGATGAATCCCGGTGATGACCATTTATTTCCACTTTCACAACACGAGCTTTGCTTTAGTGAGAGATGTCGACAGTGTATTTGTGTTCACTCTGAGTGGGCCTATTCATTTAAAAAATAGTTTAAAGTAGAGCGAAGTTTATTCCCACAAAGCGCTTAGGTATAATTCTTCTACAAATGATTGGAATAAAGGATACGTATTTTTATATGCTAAATTTTTTGTGACTCGGATTAAAGATAAAAACTCGTTAGTAAAATATCAACATGGAAACCTTTGGTTGGTTTTTGAATGCATTGTAGATTTTTTAAAGCATCAAAACAAATATTTCTTTATTCATCGTACAAGCCTTGGGGGTATGGCCAGATAATAATATTATGGCTGGCAGATTTTTTCGGTTGATATTTGCATATTTATTAACATTGTTTTAGAACGTTCTCCGTCCCAATATGTACAATCCCCTCGCGAAATAATTGTTGAACCCGTTGGCTGGTTACCTTGGTCCGTCCGTCCTATGGAGCGTCATGCCTCATTTGTTATGTATGCAAATACGATTGGTGCAACCTCCATAAATCCACAAGGGAATAGATCATCTGCAGAGCGATGGTTGCGCGTCAGCATGCGCCGCTAACGTGAAACATATCTCGCCTGTTTGTTTTATAATTTGACAGGTTGTTAGTTTGACTGGGCGTTGACGTCTCTTGTATTAAAATTCCCTTTTCGTAATATAATTAAATTTTCGTACGAACCCATAATATTACTCGAGGATACTTGCTGCTTTTGTTTTGTGGGTTTTTGTTTATTTTTTTTTTAATTCCATAAAATTTTCAACGCCTGTGTTAATTGTGCATTTTTGACTTATTTATGTGTCCAGGGGCCTTACTCTGCATTTACATCGAGATTTCGATCCAATTCCAAACTTAACAGACATAATTAGAACGTTGTTCACTAACAAAGCCAATAGGTAATAAAGATGAGACATTAAGGGCCGAAATTTCAACCTGTAGCTTATCCTGTAGCTTTATTGAGGAAGCTTAAGTGGAGCTTACCACTCACACGAGAATATCAATCAAAATTCGACTGCGGCTTGGCTAAGCCGTATATATGGTTAAGTTGGTAGTACTACTTGTCTTTTATCGTGGTTTTATCTATGCATTACGCTCCACATCTGTCATGTTCACCGGGACGCGCGCCATTGTTTGTGTTGTTGTTTTGGTTTTATGGATGCTCGCTCTTGGATTCTGACTTGGTATTTATGTGTTACGACCCTTGCTTCGATTATTTAACTTAATTAACATACAGCTACGGAAAGTGAAAGATGTGTTCAATAATAAACATAACCATATATCATACATTCAACTAGGTTAAAGCAAAACGATCTTGTAATTATTATCAAACAGAGCGAACAGTGTATATAAGTCAATGTGGTGGTCAAATAATCAAAGAAAGGGTCACGAATAAATCCAAATAGAATCGCTAGTGAAACAACCTAAGCAACAGCGAACAAATAAGCATAATGAATCATAATTAATTAGACATTTCATCTTCAAAAAGCGTAATTATTGCGCGGCTATATGACATTTTAAATGTCAGTTTGTCCGTATAGTGACTTGTGGCGCCTCCTAGGGAGAAAAAAAATAACTGAGTTAAGCGAGCTTTACGCTGTTGAGGACACCCCAGGGTATCCCTTAACTTAACGAGTAGGATAAGCCCCAAATTCGTGCTAAGGAGACATTGTAATCTGCATAATTTTATTAAGCGAAGCTTAATGTGCTCCTCACCGTTAAGGTGGAACTTAAGCCTGTATTGTAATTTTGGGCCTAAAAAATAGATATATTCATATCCTGGCGCCAAATACATGACAGCAGTTGCAGTCTTTAAATTTGGTTGCTCTCTTGTTCTCAATAATTTACAACTTTTATAAAATTGATTACATTTAGATTTACGTCTATTTTAGGTTCGGAATAAATAAGAATTCATAAAAATAGTAGGTGCAAATAAGGATTTGCACAAGTTATTTTAATTTTAAAAGTATAAAGAGTTGACATTGAAATCAGGATTTTCTTTTGTTCCCTGTAATAATACGTTTAAAAAAAATAAGGTAGATCTCCAGATACATGTTTCATGGTGTTCTCATGGTGATCTGAAATCACTTATTTCTAGCCTCAATAGCCCACATTCCTCGGTTATTTTTAAAACCTCAATACTAAACTGTCGATGTGCTGTATCGTCGAGCGCTGATTATGAGGTTGGTATATGGCTGTTCATAATTATTGCGCAATATATCACAAATAACAATTATATCCCATTGTTAGTGTTGCTAATAATGGCTCTCGTACATTAGTCAGCGATGGCTGCATTCATTCTGCAGGAGAGATTAAGCGCGCCTTATTAAAATTATATTAAGTTTTCTTGCGAACTATTCCACTAACTGCGGTTTTGTACGATCTTGTATGTAATTTATTTAACGACGATTGTAAAATTTCAATTGTTGGCAATCGTGACGCGATGGTTTCGTCATGAAACAATTCGAATCCGTACTCCACAAGCGACCCTGTTAACATTCCCCCTTACAACAAAATAAAAACTCAAGTTGGTGCGTGTGCGTGTCTGCCTAAGGAGCTGTTGCAAAATCTAACAAATACGCTGCCCAAAAATTTAACAGACTTCAAGTATGCTCGATCTCGTTTACTTACATAGTTGGACGTTTATTGAAGCGTTTTTCATTTGCTGCAAAACTGCGATAGAACGAGCGCAGCGGACAACCCCTATGTCCAAGAATGTTCTTGGTGGGTTTGACTCCAGAAGAACCAAAATATGTTTAAGCTTAAGTAAAATAGGTCTTAAAACCCTAACAGGCTTCTTAACGGGTCACTGCAGACTTAGGGAACACCTGAGGAAGCTGGGACTAGAAGATGATGGAACCTGTAGATTCTGTGAAGAAGGAGTGGAAACGCCTCACCACCTACTTACAGACTGCGATGCAGTAGTTTATGCGAGAGCAAGAAGTTTTGGTAAACACAGGATAGAGTTGGAGGACCTCGCCACCTTGGATCCACTCCTAATGCTGGACTTTCTGAAGCGTCTGGGATTAGTGGGGAAGCTCTAATTGGGTAACACCATGAGCAAATAGGGGAAGCACAATAGACCACTACAGGTCGGAGCGCAAAACATCCCCTGAGAGAAAAAAAATGTCCAAGAATGGTGATCACATAGGGAGTAATTATTTAGTAAAAAGTGCTATTCATTTGTAAATTCACCTAAGGGTTTAATATTTAGCTTTGTCGTAGTTATTGATGTTGACATTTTAATATCAGCTTGAATCTGTCCTTTTCTTATTTTCAAAATGAAACTTCTTGTATTCATCAGATGGCGCTAAATCTTGATTATAACCTTGACTTCCCCGTTTCAAACAACTATCCAGCTCAAGCCCTAATTTTGAAAGCCAAGAAGTTTGTTAACATTTTTTTAATCTTGCATCTATCCACTATGGTTTAGGACTCCTGCGAAATGCCAAAGTCTCCACATGGCTTCATGTAAAATTCCTGTAATTCTCAGGGGAAATGGAAGGTTTTGCTCGATGAATATGAAAGACCATAATTTTTTTCTTATTTTTTTTTTTTAAAAGTGAATCTGTGCTCACTCAAAGTGAACACAAATACACTCCTTGACTCTTTCACAGTAAGCTACTTAAAGCTTGTGTCGTGTAAGAGAAAGATGGTCGGCACCTGGGATCGAACCACGACGTCCGCACCAAACAGTACGAAAGCCGACGTTGTAACCGCCAGTCTACCAACCACTTCTTATATTAAGGTCTTTAAAATTAAACAAATGAGACAGAAGTGATAGAAAACCATTTTATGTTATTGACATCTGAAAAACTTTGAACTACCACTAAGCACATTCTGCCCAAAACATCCTAGTCCTTTGTTCCACCTTGTATTCCAATACTAGTTCTATGTCTTCATTATAATCATCTCTATCAATTTTATTCAATTTACAACCTTATCGTTGATGAATTGAATTGAAATTCAGACAGGAATTTTCAATGGCCTTTAAAAAAATAAAGTTTTAATTATAAAAATAATTTCATAGCACAACCAACCAGTGTAAGCTATATAACGAGAAGAATCTCCCTATGGGCCACGCATTATGGAGCATAACTTTGATGCGAGATTTTTTATCACAATTTAATTCCCGAATAACATTTCTGTGTGTGTTTTCTTTTTTCTGCACACGCTGGACCTTTTTATTGTCGGACTCGTTCCTCACTTTAGTGCTCAGCGTTAAATGCCTCGAGGAATGTCTTTTGATGGTCACTTCGTACCGTGAAAGATAATTTGCACCTTTGGATTGCATCAACAGGGCTGACTTGCCTTCCGTGCATCCCTTTTATTCAATGAACAATAATAATTAAGTTCATGTTACTTACCATATCTCTTATTTGTTCTGTATCTGAGTGCCAACATGGCTTTACTCAATTTTTTGGGTGAAATGACTTATCTATATACGTTTTCGAATAATACATATTCTATCAGAGCTATAAAGACATGTCGTTTTTTCACAAAAGTTGTTTTTTTGGAGTTAGCTCTCAGGTAAAAAGCTTATACCCGTCGAATTTAACTTTAATTAAATAAACAAATATATATAAGCATACAAGAAATACAATAAAGACACTTAATTACAGAATACATAAACAGAAACAGCGCAACAAATGAGCAGAACTCGTTAAGTCATTGAAATGACTTTGGGAAAAGGACAGGATCTGTTCCACTGAAATTTTACTATAAAATTCGCATCAATTAAAGCAAATTATTAAAAGCGTTATAATATTAATTCATCTTAATTTTTAGAGTTTACCTACTACAAAACAGTTACCTATAATTTTTATGTTAGTAAAAATATACACACACTGTTTTTGAAGTTTTTCTTTTTAATTTTCATTCATTTCAATTGACCAGTTTCAGATTTACCAGCCATCGTCAGAATAAAAGATGACGTTTCTTTCATGTCAACTGCGAAGAAGCTAATAATGAAGATAAAACATGATAGCTCACCTTTTTACTCATTGTTTAGTCTTTGTTCAATATTTGGTTTTAAATCCAAAAAAGGTTTATTTTAATTGTCAAGGAGTCAAGGGTATAATGTGCGAGGCAGCCCTGTTTTAATAACGCGCTGTGCATCTGACGGTGCCTCGATCGGCCCCCAAATTAATTGGTCTGATGCCCTTACGCAAATTGCTTCGCGGCTTGTTTGTTGAGCGAAGAAAGATGCACGGCTCTGTTCGTATTTCAGACCGTGTTCTCTTTTTTGTTCTCTGAATCAACTTGACGTGTTTTATTGTAACTACTCTCTCTTTCTCTCTCTCGTTATTATTTACTTTGCCACAACCACATGAGACTTTTGCGAGATTAAAAACGCGTTCTTTGGTACCGCCGGCCGTACGAATTTTGGGACGTTTTTTCCAGAAACTGCGATTGTACGAATATTGAGACATTTTGTATAGAAACTGCGATTGTACGAATGTTGGGACGTTTTGTCCAGAAACTGCGATTGTACGAATATTGCGACATTTTGTATAGAAACTGCGATTGTACGAATATTGAGACATTTTGTATAGAAAGTGCGATTGTACGAATGTTGGGACGTTTTTTCCAGAAACTGCGATTGTACGAATATTGAGACATTTTGTATAGAAACTGCGATTGTACGGAATGTTGGAACGTTTTGTCCAGAAACTGCGATTGTACGAATGTTGGGACGTTTTGTCTAGAAACCGCGAGAGAATGAATGGTAAAACGATTTTATAAAAACTGCAGATGTCCGGATAGTGGGTTATTTTGTAAACAATCCGCGTATTTGCGAATGGACGGGGCGTTTTGTCAAGGAACTTCGAGAATATGAATGGCGTGAAATGTGAATTTATTTCTAGATACCTTACGGTCAAATGGTTCCTAAGGGGTATTCAAATGTAGGCGCCTATACCACTTGCCTATCGACGTCGGTATAAGATACTTATAAATATGAGAATCCATCGTGTTTTCCTATCAGTGTTATTTAATCAAAACACTCTAATAGCCTCTCCAGCTATTTTCGTACCCCATCTTTACTTATTTTAATTTCAAAATTTCGTATATTTTACTCAATACTTATACGCGTCAATGGTTTTCTAAGAACTGCGCTGTGAGGGTTTCTTACTAAAAAGACTACAAAATTAGAATATTATTTGAAATTTACCTACGTTTTTTTCCGTCTTTTTAAGACATTTATTACAACATCACTATCTTAAGAAAGTCGATTTGGATGTCGATGTTTGATCTCTCTCTTTAAGGAACTTTAATGTTACAATTGACTATAGGATCATTATAAACCATCTTATCTAATAAAACGAACGTTGTCTAGTACACAACCAACTCGCATGCAGGTACGCTAGGTATAGTTATTAAGTGTTTAATCACGTGAGCTTTCTCATAAGAGGTCGGTTACAGGCGTATAAACATTACATTATTAACTTGTCCGTTTTTTCCCTACATCTCTTCTATGATATGTTAATCTTTAATGTTTTACGTCAAATATGGCGCGTACCTATGTATGAGCATTATTATAAGTCTACTTAAGTGTTGTTGCTTGAACGGAATAATATGAGAGATATCAAGC
This sequence comes from Mystacides longicornis, assembly GCA_963576905.1. Taxonomy (NCBI): domain Eukaryota; kingdom Metazoa; phylum Arthropoda; class Insecta; order Trichoptera; family Leptoceridae; genus Mystacides; species Mystacides longicornis. The sequence goes on from OY756436.1 coordinate 11,963,162, forward strand.
TAGATGTTGTGAATCTTATTCTTATAGCAATTAACATGTAGTGTTATATTAGCATAGTATATTAGGTTTACCATCACTTTTTTGCGTTCATATTCTAAAATAATTTATATTTAAATAAAGATATAAAGGTATGTGGTTGTTTTATAAGGTATCTTTTTGACTCAATCCACTAAAGGAGGAAGTAATTTTTTAATCTATACAATATAAGATTCCAGTTATGTAACATGCCTTAATTAAATGAAGAATTATTATTATTTCAAATCATTTATTCATAAAATCACAATATATCATATAAAGCATACATCATTGCATAAAAATATTAGTTAACCGCATCAAATAAGTTGTAAGAATAATAGAACTGAAATGCATAGAAGAAAAGAAGTGAGAAAAAAATCTTAGTTTAACAATTAATGGTATCGTAGTAAAAGCAAGGCGTCACATTGTCTCTCTTGGAATAGGAAATGTAAGAGCATGTCGGAAACAAAAAAAAAACATTAAATCTTTTAAAACCAAGAAATTTTCTTGGTTATTCGAAGAGAACTACACACATACCTACAACAATCAGAGGAACAGTGGTGAGTATGATTAATTATTTGAGAAAAATAAAACAGAGGTACAGGAAAAAGTCACATGAGCTTAAACTTTACTAAAAATTGCAATTTTCTTTATCAATATTCAGCTTTTTATGTAATGCTATTTTCTATAGGTTGGTCAAGGTATTCCGGCTTTGTCAAAGTACAAGAGTATAAAATAAAGCACAGTACGTTATTTTATGCGCTTTATTTTATACTCAATTGTTAACACTTTTACAAAGTTACAACAAAAATAATTTTTACTCAGTTAAAATGAAGTGTTACAAAGTTACTGCAAAAAGCCTTACTGATAAAGTACAAGAGTTTTACCAGACAGCAGAAATGCGCTTGCTGAGATCGTCCTCTGGTTTGTCTTTAGGAGATGAGCTAAAAAGTGCTTAGGGGTGACTCAAGATGATATGGGCACATAGAATGACGACCGCAGGAGCATATTGTCAACCGAGCGATACAAATATGGGTGTTTCGCGTTTCAAAATTTCATGATTGGTGCAAAGGCACGATCATGTGCAAAGTTCAGAAAAATGAACAGCGTGAGAACGAGGAGACCTCCAACGTCTTTGCAGATTATACCGGCGTTGAGCTAGGATTAAACTAGTCAATTAATCTTCCTGGACAATCATAGGTTTAGTGGAAGATCCATGAATTTCGTGGTGATGAACATGAAGGAAAAGAAGAGATGTCTACAAAGCCTAGATTTGCAAGATTAAATTCGGATTGGAATTACTCTGGGAAAATAACATATTATAACAATTTTAAAGCAGACGGAGGTTTGCTAAAAGACTCACTTGTAGCTAGATGTTAGGCATCATATACCCACGAAAGAAAGAACGGTACACGGTGTACTGGGTGTAGTGAAGTTGACGGAATGAATAAATTCTGACACATATCTCGCGTGAAATGCCATTTACCATCGGCATTATTATTTATTAATGATACGAGATAGGCAGTGCGTGGATGCCCGCCTAGATAGTAGCTGATAATATTATCGCAATATTTATAAAGAATGCTCTATTCTATAGTATTACTAGTTGCCCCGACGTACGTCGTTCTGTTCAAAGATGTTTGAATGTCGGAGACTCCTCAGAAGAAAAAATATTGTTTTCATAAATTATCCCTTTCAGAACACGGGCTTTCCATTACGCTCTTGCTTGCGAAATTTCAATGCAAATTTCCCACAAAATTTCCAAATCTTCCAGCTCGGCTTCGAAAAAACGCAGTGTGGGAGGATCTTTCTCTCCTTGGACAACATTTATTCGACATCACACACTTGCAATATGCATATTTCATAATCTTTTTTCTCCAGATTTTTCAGATTCCCGATTCCCTTTCTTAAGCCTGCTTCTACATAGTGCTACAGCTTTTGTCTCCAATCACCTGTTCTGTGTAGTTTTTTTTAAGCGACCTCTGCAATTGCCGACCTCAATCATTTCTTCGACAATGGTGCACGGCAGGCTAGAATGTATCCATGTTAACTTTTGTCTAAATCAAAGCACCAGTTTTTTTTTTAATTTATTGCTTTCGCAAAAAAGTATGATGACAGAAAAAAATCCCCACAGTAATATGTGCAATAATTTTAAAATCAACAACAACCACGAAAAGTTATTGTTAACATTAGTAAAACGATATATTATATTATACTTATGTTAACAATAACTTTTATCGATAATCAATCTATAAGATAAATAAATTACTTTAAAATCATTGTTAATTCAAACCATTTTCGAATAGTCCCATACACATACATTTACAGAATATTATAAAAATCAGTCCAGTTGTTTAGACAGAGTTTAATAATCATATACACACGGACGGAAGAAATTTATATAGAAAGAAAATATTTGTTGTGGCTATACCCGAAATGAGTACGTTATACAGTTAATTTCACAATAGGGTTTAATTACCGAGAGATTGATTGCCGGGTGCCCGGCTCCACGATTAACTATTATCATTATTAATAATAATAATAACGACAAAGATAATATTCTATTCTATGAAGCGTTTAGAAAGTTCATACAGATCTCAGTCGGGTCGGTATGTCTTATTTAGAGGACTGATGTACGGAAGAGAGTTCAATGCTAGTGTATTTGGTCAATACACAAACCTTTTCACTCCTGATATAGCCAGTGAGTGTGTGAGCTACCTCATTTATCTCCAGCTTACATATTTAAAGGAGTCTTGCCTTTTTCCTTGAGAAAAATGGAACTCTTTTTTTCAAGAATATTTTCTAAACAAACATAGCATAAAGTTGAGACATGACTGTACTCGTATGTCGTCAAGAAGGGCGCCATTGCGGTGAAGAGATTCATCGAATACACGAAATTCTACTCATGGAAAATTTTGATTTGTTCAGCGATTTTGACATTCCCTTTTCCTACAAGCTCATTAATTATTATTCTTATTTCGTATTGCTGTCATAGATGGAGGGCAACGTCAACAAGGCAGAGAAGTATACTATCTGCGATATACAGGAGGCATGCACCCTACAGAGCAACATCCAGGCTTCCAAACCATGCCATACAAAAGTGTTGGGGTGGCACTGTGGATATCCGAGTATGGTCCATTAGGGCAATCTTCTACAATATGTTAAGTTGTCTAACTTAAATACAGGATCGTCTTAATATTCTTCTGGAAAATCTTGGACGTCGTCATTGTTCGTGACGACCGCATACAGACATCGCACGGCACTTAGACCAATTTTAATGCTTGTCCACTTATCTAGAGGTGAAATATGTGCATCACTAATATACGTAGTATGTAAGTATCCATCAAACACATAATATGTATAATTTCTATTAGTTATTTTTTTATCTCGCTATTAACTATTTACGTAGATAAAATTCTCAACGGTTATGGGCTACGTGTGTTATTCTGTTTTTGGTTCATTTCTTTCACGCTTTCGTGGTACGGTTGTCAATCAAAATTCTTATCTTCACATGCATCTTTTTTCTATCTACACGTTTACTGACAATCTATCACACGATGCCATCTACCTACACTACATACCTACTTCCTTCTATTATTTTAACGTACAGGCGAATGTTAAATATATCTAGGAGGGAAATTATAGGTATACTTATAGATTCTTGCGAGAGTTCTGGAGAAAAGGTATATATTGAACACCATATCAGAGAGACGTGCGAAATGGCTGGGCCTTATATCGAGACACGAATATTTACTGGGTCGAATATAGGAGGAAATGGTTGAGCGTTGAATTGGTAGAGGATGCCCACATCAGGGATATTCGTGTGTCTTGATCAGAATTTATGTCTGACACGGCAGATATCTCCTTTGCCCTATTTATGGAAAAGGTTTCAGCATCTAGCTAGAGAGACATTTGAAAAATTCTTTAGGACCGTTACCTGCGGTTTAGGCTTTGTACTACATTTTCTGTTTTAGTTGTCATATTGGCTATAACGGATGGTTCTGTACCAGCACCAATAATAATAGATCTCAAGAACCTCCATGCCTAAGATCCACCCCTTGAACATCAGAATTTTTTGGAGGAGCATAATTATGAATTTCAGTTTTTACTGAATTAATAGCAGTTGTCATGTTTTTGACGCCACAGCTAGGCTGCTTTCTGGCTTCCCTATACCAAAGAGACAGCCAATAGCAGAGGCTTCGCTTATACCCACAAATATAAAATGATTTTGAGATTGTATAAGCCCGAGGAGAATTTTTTTTTTAAAGAGTTTCTTTACAGTTTATCTTTGTCAAATTACTCAATCCCCATTACGTGAATTATCTTTCAACCGTCATCAGATCCCTTAGTTCGAAATATCGAACTAACGGTTACGAATATCTGCGGCTAGTCAAACATTGAAATTAAGCTGAGGACATAGGTAATTAGGAAATTATCCTTTGTGTAAAGGACACTTCAAAAGGAAAATAAGCCAAGGGTTATCTTGTATTGCAATTTTTTTAGGCCAACCTCGTTAGAATTACATTATTGTGTTCTTTTATTACATTTTAAATTATGATAATTTACAACTGGATTTGTCGATGGTGTGTGCGTGTGTGTGTATTTGGTGAACACAAAAACTTGGCATACGCTGGCCGTATGTAGACTGATAGTATCTATTGGGAACCTATTTCTTGAGCCTTTGTTTCGTATGGCCGTGTTGAGTGAGAGAACCGATACCCAATATTGTGTTGATTTATGATCACCTCGGGTGAAACACCGAACACATTATAATATGTCGGTTTGTTTTTACTTCTCCGGTGTATTTATTTTAACAGACTTACATCACCGAGTACCTCTACATGTGAAAATAACTAATAGGTCTCCGGTGTGTGAACTCTAACACAGAGTGTTTAACAAATAGTTTGTTCTAAAAAGTCCTCACACCCATCGGACGGAAATGTTTCTTACAACAAATAACATCTTAGACAAACAGCGTTGTCTTGTTTTTGTTCCAATGAAATTTAATATCGAATAAATACCTTCGACTTTTATTGTACATAACTCAAGACTTTTATTATTGCATAAATTTTAAATCAACCAAGACCTACATTTTTAAAAAATGTTTTTTTTTTACTCATCACGCCGTGTCCCGTAAGGGGTAGGCAGAGAGAACGGACCTCTACTCTTTCCTATCCAAGCATACTTCTTTTGCTTCTTACACCTACATGACATAACATTTCTCATACACTCTCCCCTATTTCTCTTACTTCTAACCTGGCCTTCCTTGAGGACGGAATCGATGTATTCGATCCACGTCATTCTCTGTCGGCCACGCTTTCTTACACCTTTACTTTCTGCCATAAGAATTTTCTTTGTCATATATTCTTTCCACATTCTCAAACCATCTGAACTTATTAACTTTAATCTTTGTCACAACACTTACCTACTTCCATACCATATCCCTTCCTAATATTTTCATTCCTTAGTAATAAAGTTTTTCCACATATTCTTCGTAGAGATTTCATATCTACTGCATTTATACTACATTCTTCTTTTTTCGTCCATGTCCACGTTTCACCCTGCGTTTTTATACTTTGTTGTCTGCTAATTTTTTATAGACCTGTAAACTGTTTGATAAAGTTATGATGATGTCCATCTCTCCATGTCTTTGAGTTATTTCCGTCTGGGATCTCCTGCTACTCCAGTTATAATATCGTGGACATAGAAACACATCTATTTCAACCTTTGACTTTTAGAACATACAGTAGTTTTTCTCCTTCATAATTCTCTAGTATTTTCATTCTATCGTTTTTTTAAATGTTCTGTTTCTCTCTAATAAGATACTGTCTCTATCTTAATCGTTGTTATAGTCACCAAGGAAATAATTACCGGAAAGAACTGTCTTTGCCTACTAAGTCTACTAATAATTTGTTATTTCCATGGTGCCATTATGATTAGGAAAATATACTCTATTTTCAAGCTCTAGGTCTTTGTTCGTTTGGTATAAATGCACCTTTAGATGAGTCCAGAATCATAACCTATTATAACTTCATAACTTATTATATATAAGTTCAATGTTTCTGATGTAAAGGATAAATGTTTCTCAAAATTTCTAATTTGCAGGCATGAAAAGAATTCGAAATGGTTCTCAAAGCTTTGTCTTGTCCGTTTGAGTAGACAATAAAGAGTGGGTTTTGCTCTTTAAAATATTCGTTCGCGCATGTGTTTCTTTTTTGAAAATAAAATTTTCGTTGAGCTTCGTTTTTTACGAGAGTCGGGTCGTAAATACATTAAGTGTCTCGCAAAAAACAACACCTCGTAGTCGCTGGCTGGTAAGAATAATTACAAGTTTTTAAACAATATTTCATTATTCTTATTGCTCTTGTGATCGGCTATTGTCTTTTGTACGCTACACCCACTCACCGTTGACAGTTGATAAGCGAATAAAAGACTCATAAAGTATCATAAATTAATTCACTCTATTTAAATAACAAATTCGGGTACAAGGCTCTTACATTGCGAGCTATCGAGCCTGCAATGTTCCCTCCTCCGATAAGTGTGGCGTCTACAATTAGGTATTATTTCTTTATTGTGAATCGTTTACTACGGACCCGACTCGTTATTTTTATCACATTGTTCTTTAAGTATGATAATTAATACTATAAAATTATCATACTTGAGTAGATACCTACAGGTTATTTGGTATATTATTTGGGTATTGGATTCGTAACCGAGCGAAGAAAATGACTGGTGGAGAATTTTAAACCTATCTAATCGGCTGTGCAGGATGTGAAAGACATGAAGTGTTGGAGGCGTATCGGTACCATAATACCCTACCGTTTAACCATGGTACCATAGATTATGACTGTAGTTAATTACGAAACGATTGAAGAAAAAAAAAGATTTATAGGACACAAAGAGAAATGACTGGATTCACAGCCAAATTAAACTGATTGATGTGCTTGAGACGATAGCTGTGGAGAAGTGGCCGGGGCACATTTCAATAATAGGAGACTGCTAGACCAAGGGCCTATAATAAACCACAAGGGCGGTCATGTACCAGATAAAAACATGGAGGACATTGTTTTCTGGACCCCAGAAGATGGGAATCGCAGAGAGACGGGAGGAGTGAAAAGGGAGAGGGGAGGCTTGTGCTACAAAGACAAGTAGGAAGCCATGGGTTGATGATAATGATGATGATGGGAGAATGGGATATAAAGGCAAAAAAAACAAACAGGTCAGATAGACCAAGTCTGCTTTGAATTAATTTATTTTTCATACTTACAGCACGATTTAAGGACTACAAATTAATACAATACCTAAGAATATTAATGAAACAAGTGACTAGTCCATCCAGTGGTGGGTTTTCCCTTCCCTCTGCATCCATCGACTTCTCCCATGACTATGAGATTTACGAGGTTATCATCTTTTCCCCTCGCAATGTCCTTAAAATACGAGGACTTTCGTCTAACAATTAGATGGTCGCCTTACGTATTGCAAATTTTCTGTAGTTGATAGTTGAAAAAATTGTTTTTTTTTTAAGGTCTAAGTATGCTTCTCCCGTTCTTTCTTTCCTTAATTTAATATTGGATTTATAAATTGTAGTTTTCATATCGTTTCAATTTACGAATCAGTTCTTCGTCTAATGTTTTTATAATTTTTTTTAGTGTTGTCAAGATATCAGGTTAATGAATATCTCGAATAAAAAAAATTCATCTCGTCTACGAAATGAACAATGGCCGTCCGTTGTTGGATTTTGATTTGTTTTTTCAGAGTGTTGAGAGATCTCAATTTCGACTCTTTGTATAAATAATATTGTTGCTAGATAGAGGTCATCGTGTGTTCATAACGGCACACAGCTGGAATGGAATTGGTTGTTTATTTTAAAAATACTTGAACCGGGTTCAAAGTCCTGCCAAATAGACCAAAATATGTCTATTGTAATAAAGACCCACAGTACGGAATATATCGATACCTCAGTTTCTTGCTGTTTGAACTGTTACTAAGTAATGGTCACCTGAATCCTTATTCAATGTTTAATGACCAATAAAATTAATTCTAAGGACAACCATGTCAGTAATATTAAGACGTGTATTCAGACGTATGCTGTCGCTCCTACGAGGAACTGCAATGATCAGCTACGTATATAGTAAAGTTGAGAGACAGATTTGGGAAAATTGCTGCCAAGCAATCCTAAAGGATTGTGACAAGAGAAGAAGAATGTCCCATTAGAGATAGGTAGGTAGGTACCTACGTTAGTGCACCACTCCCACAGCCCTTGATGTCCTCCGGAAATTCATTAAATATCAGGAGAGCAGAGTAGAGAAAACCGTATCCGTTCTTTTCAATTCTTGAAACATGATCCGCTCTTAAACGATTTAGCTGTCTTGTGCTGTACGCACGAACATCACTGTGTGATATCACAAGCACGTTGGACTTATTCAGTTTGTTTTTCGATTCAATTCAATGGTTCATAAGATGATCCTAGTCTGAGAATGATCCATTGATGCCGTACCACTGTTTATTGCATGGCAAAATCCAGACCACCAAAGATACGCCTGTGAATCTTGAATCTTCATCGCAGGAATGTTACTGAGCTCAATAGAAACGCCAACCATAAAATTAACTATACAATACTATAAGACGAAGAATACAGATAGAGGCTGTTTTCCACCCGAACTTGGAGATGCCAAAACTTATCGCAGGCAATAAAAACGTGGGAGATAATAGTTATAAGAGCATAGGAGATATCGGTTCGTGGTTTGTAATTGGTTTGACCTATGGCTTACTTTTGGCTCCGGCAAATTGGTGAATACTCTTATTTATTAGCGGCCGATAATAACGTAGTGTGTTCTCTTCTTCTTGCAATGGTCTCGAACGTGCCAGCCTTTATCTATTAACACCCATATTATTTATTTTAATATAAACATGCCGTGGTCTGTTATTTATTGATTGGGAAGAAGAATGGTGCGCAGGTTCCAATCCCAGTCCAGACATACTGCTTGCCTACTCATCAATTTTTATAGTTAATTACATATTCGTTTTTTAATTAAATTGAAGATAGGTGCCTATTGAAAAACAAGCTACAGGTCATTCTATAGGGACACCAATTCATGAGATGTGTGTCGTGATAGAAGGAATATTTTTATACCTATGTAAATCTCTGTTACGTATTGATTATTTTTGTATGTCATCGCATCCCGCATAAACTGCAGATTTTATGCTCGCCATACGCGAAGAATCTATCCGTCCAAGCGATGGAGCGATGTCACTCCAAAAGCGGGGTGGCAAACGGCCCGTCAATGGGTAAACTCGAGTGGACGTGGTCCAGTTCATCACGTCACTTTATTGTCAGTGTTGCTGTTTTGAATTTAATAAAAGCATGCCGATTGAAAGAACCGTTTCGTATTTGTCGGTAGCGGCTGAAAAATAACCGAACCGAATGGTACCGCGTATGTGTAAAATAGGCCTAACTAGTGGTTAGGTTATGTTTTCACTAACGCTTGATGGTTTATATGTGTGAATGACATCACCACCTTCTCAAAACAGGTTCAAATTATAAAAATATGTTATAACTCTACGCTTTAGTATCTATCCCTTCCATAGCGTTATCTCTCGATGACGTTTCGTTACAACCCATCCAATAAAATAGGCATTTTTGAATTTCGAACTATTTATTTAAAATTAAATTTCGAACAAAAATATTCGATTTAAAACTAAGTAAAACTAAGAGATTCACTGAGAAAAAAATTTGACAGTTTCATTATAAAGTATGTAAGTACCTGCCTTTTACAATATTTTTGTTGGGTTTCAAAATTTCTTATAAATCAGTATGAATAATTGTGTATGTAGGTATTGGTATTTAATAGGTAGGTACAACGAAATTAATTTAGATTTTATAACCGTCGATTTAGAGGTCGAAACAATACTTTTCAAAATAAGTTTTTCTTTTATAACCATGTAGGTATGAATTTTTGTTCCATAAATGTGAACTCTGTTATATCAGAAGTCCTTCAGTTTTCTTTTTTTCTCCTTCACTTTTTTTTTATTGTTATGTAACTCACCAAGGAACTCAAAAACATTATTACAAAAAAAAAGAATAAATACAATATTTTTTTTCACAAACGTCCTAGTGCCGGATTAGTCTTAATACAGATAAGTCTGTTATAAAGCGTGTAAGCAGTACGTACATAATTTTGTATTAATCTTGTTACTCATTTACTCATAGGAGGTGCTTATTATTTATCGTGGCTCATTTCATTATACGCGGTACCGTTGGTGTTAGAATAAAGTCAGTGTACTACAGCTCTGCCAACATGGTTTACGTATCATCCTATTCGTATTACACTAGGTACGTACTAGCGGATACCCGGCGATTCGACTTCTCGTTCAGAATACTATTTTTTCTTTGGACTTTTTTCGGGGCTGTATTGTTCGAATATTTCAAAAGAACTGGCTTTTTGACAGTGTCTTCTTCAATTATTTCTCGTCTCCCATTGGTTGAATTTTACAGATCGCCTGAAGGAAATGTGACTTACGATGCGTTAATTAGTTTTTTTTTTCTCAAGGTCAAATAGCATCTGCCAACGACGAAAAACAATTTAGAAAAATGCTCGTGTCTTAACACAAATTTGTGTAAAAATACTAAAAAAAATCGAAGAAATTTTCAAAAGGCGTTATTAGGATTGTATTTGGATCGGAATTAAAATGGAAATGCAGAGTAAAACAGAAGGTCAGAAGTAAAATACAATACAACAAAATACAATACAATTCTCCCTTTTACACCCCACTCAGGGGCATAGGGAGGCAACAAGAGCTCTCCATTGCGCTCGATCTTGCGCAACGTTTATGACCTCCTCAGAAGTAAAATACATTTTTTTTTAATGAATCTGTTCTCACTCAAAGTGAACACAAATACACTCCTTGACTCTTTCACAGTAAGCTACTGAAAGCTTGTGTCGTGAAAGTGGAAGATGGTCGGCACCTGGGATCGAACCACGACGTCCGCAGTACGAAAGCCGGCGTTGTAACCGCTGGGTCACCAACCACTTCATATGTAAGGTTATATGAGAAATGTTGTGATGGTGAAAAGCGAAAGATGGGTTGAAAATATCAGCGATCTCTCTCCCTAAACGTCAGCTGACGAATCTTAGTAGATTCTCCAATTTCCACAAACAAACTTGGAATATTTTATTAGTACGGATTATAATCATCACAATATTAATATCTGTTCTTTTCGGAAGATCTCCGTCCGCGTATGGTGCCGTGTGTGTACGTATTTGGGAGTCCACACAGCTAACTATGTATGGGGCTACGTCGGTCAATAGCATGTCGATAGTGGTAATAAGAGTGTGAAGTTTGGGTCCGTGTAATCGGGGTTCCGGTTAACATTTGGCTATGAATTATCGAGACAGGCTCTAATCAGTTCATTTATATACCCAAGACATGGTTTTGATTCTATTAATGTGATATAATTTGGCCGATTATCTTTAAAATTGCTAAGGAAAATACAATTATACAAATGATCGAATCAGAGCATCTTTAACTTAATAACTTCTAGGGATTCTGTTTTGCTCCTCTGACACCTCTTTCGTGAGTTGAAATCTGGCAAAAAACTTGAATGAAGGACATGATTTCCGCGCTCTTTTGTTTCCGCCTTTTGTTATATAACATTGTGCTCGTTCCTAAAATTCTATTTTCAATCAAAAATATTAGTTGATTTGTGAGCCAATATTGGTCCTTCGAGCCGGATTCAACCAACATCCTATTGTTCATCTCCTCATTTCAGAGCGATTTTGTCTACGAGAAGCTTTTTTTATCAAGTTATGGGTCTCATTATCCACCCCAAACGCTTTTGAATGGCTTGGAACCCTATATATTGTTCTATAATATGGGGTTTGAGTCCCTTGTATTTAGCAGCATACTTCTCTCTTTTGACATTTGGTGGCAGAAGCTAAACAAAATAAGGAATGGCAAAGAAAATGGATATCAACCAAAGAAGGTGGACTTTAACTCTACTGTCCGTTATTTGACAGATTCGGTGTCTCTTATGGTTGATTCCAATACTATGGTATCGAGTAATTTTTAAAACAAAATATATATATGGATACTTTACCAATGAGATTATTACAGCAGGTACACTTGCATAATACATGTTTTACTTAGCTATAGGTACATATTGAAAGGTCTGATACATAGATGCGTATGTTTTTTTTACAAAATATCTGACGCATTTATAATCTATACTAACCTTATTCGTTTTAAATAAGTGACAACAAGTCCATACTAAAGAAATACAAATAACATTTTTTTTCGAAATCACAGAGGATAAAATGCGGGTAATATATGGAACCCTCTCAATAAAAAGAAACCAGATAAGGTTTCTGAATATTCATAAAGCTACTAATTGTTTTAAATTACGTCAGTTTGTTAGGAATTAGTATCGCATTCTATGTTATTATACGGACACCATAATACACTTAAACCTCCGCCGAGGTGTCGATTAATTATTACGGCCTCAAGTCCATGTTTGGTAAAATCAAGCGATACTTTTGTAAAATCAAATGATACCTTGGTAAAATCGAGTGATACTTTCGTCTTCTTGAGAATGTTAATTAGTGATATAATTTGAATTTAATATCGTTTTATAGGTTTTTCTCTTCTAATAAATTGCGCGAGATGGCGTTGATAAATATCAATTTTTCTTGTTGTACAAACGAATACAGTCCACTATTTACTCCCACACTCGCTACCGTCTAAGGCGGCCGATGAATTTAATTACCTTTGGAAATTAATAATATCACATAATTCCTTTTGAACCATGCGATGTAGGTTTTTTTTTTCTAAAATTATGGCGATCGACCGTCATAATATCGGACGATGTTATAATTCAAAGTCTCCGGTTACAATATGTCCCGTGATGTGTGTCGCTACAAATACGAAGTCCCTACACGGATTTTATCACAATTAGATTATGAAATACAGTCCAACATCGCATTACGAACATAATTCGTGCTAGAATCTTGCTCGTTATGTGAAATGATTATGATAAATTTCCTAAGGAAGTACCAAAACGAGGATTAATATCCCCACAACTATAATTTTTTAATCCGTGTAAGACTAAAGTAGTATGTATCACACTGTGTGAGCAATTACGGTTTTGACTGATACAATAACAGAGAAAAAAGTCGAAAAGAACAACAGGAGGGTCTAGGAAGGTTACAGATTGCTATTGGATTCCAGGAAGGTTACACAATGCTACCGGACATTTTGACAACCTCTTCTAGAGTATGCTACTTTGGTTTGATCTAGCTTTTGAGAATTTAACAATTATTCTCTTATAGTTACATATAGACTGATCATACTGACTGTCTACATGTAATTCTATCTTGTATATATCTACGGTGACAAAAAGTCTAATTTTTCGAAATGAAGTGCCTCCGGAAAATTTTGGGTGTATAATGGTACCACCGCATCAAGAACGACGCTATGCGCCGGCGTACCCAGCTTGATCCCATCACTATACGAAGGAGATGGACATGGCTGGGACATCGTGTTAAGGATGCGAATGATAGTTGGGCGAGGAGAGCGCTGTTTTTTCTCCCATCAGGGTCCCGAAGACAAGGAAGACCCTATCATACTGTGTTCCGCTCCTTTGAAGCAGAACTGAGAAATCTGGATATGGCGTGCGCAAGATCGAGTGCAATGGAGAGCTCTTGTTGCCTCCCTTTGCCCCTAAGTAGGGCGTTAAGGGAGTTTGGATTTGGATTCGAAGGGTGAAGAAAATATCATAATAATTTTGATGACATACCTAACTCAATTGTTTATACTTATATCTCCATAAGTATTTTTGGTTGATTAATCTTTGACCCTCCAATTGCTTTAAACAGAAGGACGTCTGTCGCATTAGATAGTGTGTTTATCAAAATGTTGGTTAGATTCTGCGGATGAAGATATGTAGGTACATACTTGTCCATTGTTTTATCATTGGACCATCAATGTTCGTATGTCAAAGTTCTTGTGGCGTGCTAATCGCTTAGACGTGCGACATACGAAGTGTTTATTTTACACCTGTAATTGGCCTGTCCTTTTCAATGTGCGCTCACCTAAACCGTGTACCATGTTTCTACCTGTTCGGTGCAGTCATTCATTCACAAATTCATAACCCATACATGTGTACTTAGATTTATGATAATCTATATCTTCTTCTTGTATTGTCACTCTTATTTGAGGAGGTTGGCGACAATCTGTGAACTCTTTTCTATCGATGGGATGGTTTAATGGGCTCTGAAGCATCGTTATAAATATCAGTAGCGAAGCTCTTTTAGCCCACATAATCCATAATGTATATCCTTCCCCAATAAGTGAATTCCGATCGATTCTTAAAGCCAAAGAATTTATCAAGAATTTATTATTAAACCAATTAATGCCTTTTATGATAACATTTGATTCCGAAGAAACCTTATTTGTTCAAATGATATTATAAGGCCTGTGTTCAAACGCCACTTAAATGTTGAATTAAGATTCGTAACCAAAACTTGGTTACCGTTTAGATATCAAATTAGAGCAGTGAAATTATAGAAAAGATGACCAAAGCCTTTCAAATTGTGATCATCAACACAATTCAAAGATGTGCGTGTATTATTCAATAGATGACTCATTCCTTTCTGGAGATTCCAGAGGAACACTGATCACCGAGATAACGAGAGAGATGGAGAGATAGTTGGACCTCATCGTGTCTGGCAAATGACAAATTCCACCAAAACCAGATCTTATGATCTATCAGTGAGAAGAAGAATCTGTTGTTGACATTTGAAGGGTAGGTAAGAAGTACTATCGAGGACCGTAGAGAAGGTGCAGCGAAAACTCCCTGACTCATGATTGTTGGGCATTATTAAACCATCTTAAGAACAGCAGAACAAGTAGTGCAACATTAAATCCAAGATAGAGAGGAATAAATGCACATGAATTTGAAGGTACCTACCTATTTCAAATTTTTTCAAATAATGATTTTAAAACATTTTGTACTAGTTTTTTTTTCTGAAATTTGTATTTGAACATTTAATTTGTATGTTTTTCTTCAAATTTGTTTTCAATAGTAGAAACAGTGTTTCGTGTCGCACAGGACTGGGATGCATCCTTCAGAGTGATAGTCGATGTTGGGGCGATTTGACGCGATATAGAAAGAAGAAAACAATATCTTTTTGTTCTTATATCTAATTAAATCTAGGATGCATGAATCTTTTAATATTGAAATCAACGTTTTGTTTTATTTAAAATTGGGAATGCGGAAGTTGGAAGAGTAGGATCAAATTTTATTTGTATTATATTATTTGACCTTTCATACTTTAGGAATTTATTAGTGGAAGTATTGAATTTCTTTAAAAAGCCTTAAATGGAGTTTTTTTCCTGATAATCGTGGGCGTACAACGTGGCAGGATAATTTATAGTTGAGAACCCCTGTCACATGAATCCGGAACATTGTTCGTCTAGGCTTCGGAATAAAAATATCAACACAATACCTACGTTTCATTCGAATGGAAATTTGACACTTATTGTGGGGCCGGTGTCAATGTGTGGTCCCTCTTGATTTACATCTGAATTCCTCCGTTAATCGCTTCATGGAAGTGACTCGTGCCTGTCAAATGTCCCCTTCCTGACAGATCTACCTCAGCCACTAGACCAATAATAGAGAGTAGAAGAAAGTCGGGTTTTACAAACACGCTCTATTGAGAAAGCATTTGATTTGAAAATATCCTCTCTCTTGTTTATAAATAACTAACTTTCCCGACAGACTTTGTCCTGTTGTCCTACTATGAATATTGATTTCAAATTAGTAATTTAAATAAAAATACGTTTAAAATAATGAAAATACGTAATAAAATAACTTAAAAAAAAATATTTCTGAAAGCTCGAAAAAAATTCCATCAAAAATGTGCGTACCAATATTTTTAATGTCAATGGTTGTCAGGTAAACAATACTTGCGTTGGTGTCGCAGGAAATTCATACTAACTTTAATATTATACCTATTTTATATTATTTCTCTTGCATTTTTCAACTTTTAACCGTTTTCAACCGTTATCCGGGGCGGAGATGAATCTGGTCAGCCGATCTCGAGTTATATATGTTTGCACTAACCCGACTTTCTTGTATATTATATATTTTCGAAATCTTTAAAAAATATGTTTTTGATATTTCGAGTTAATATTGATTGTTAAAATGTGATCAAGCAGACCACACAATATTCGGGGATACCCAAACATCCACGGAAGGAGCCATGCTGGGTAGTTTATGATCTGTTTCATCCAAAAGTGGGTGCAACCCAAAAAAGCATATTCTTCTTCTTCTTCTTCGTCAGCCTGTCTCCGTCCATTGCTGAACATAGGCCTCCCCCCTCTCCTTCCAATCATTCCTGTCCTGAGCGTCTTTCATCTATGTGCGGCCTGCAATCTTTGCGATGTCGTCCGCCCATCTGGCCTGGGGTCTGCCGACATTTCTTCTGCCCTGTCTAGGCTGCCACTCCACCACTCTTTTGATCCATCTGTCGTCCGGGCATCTGGCCACATGGCCCGCCCATCTCCACTTCAGGGTGGCTACTCTCTCCACATCAACAACCCTGGTCTTCTCTCGTATCCATCTGTTTGTTCTCCTGTCTCTTAAAGAATACCCAACATCTTCCTCTCCATGGCTCTTTGTGTTACTGCCAGTTTGTGATTTATTCTTTTGGTCAGTACAGTTGTTTCCATACCATATGTTAGAACTGAGAGGACACAAGCATCAAAAAGTTTTTTCTTGTGTGGATATGAGTATTTCGGAGACTTCAGGATATATGAGAGATTGCCAAACGCCGCCCAGGCGAGACCGCGTCTTCTTTGTATCTCTGCCTCTTGATTTTCCCTGCCTAACATTATCTTCTGGCCTAGGTACACATAACTATCGACCTTTTCAATGTCATCCACTTAGATATCGTGTTGAAATGTCTCTTCTTCTTTGAGTCACAATCCTAGGATTGGTCTGCACTAAGCATGTTGACTCTTCTTCTCCACTCCTCCCTGTCACTGGCCAACCTTTTCATTTCTTGGAAGGTGCTGCAGCGCATGTCTCCGATCACCTGGTCTATGTAGTTATCCCTGGGGCGGCCTCTGTGGTTTCTGCCTTCAATCATTCCTTCGACGATAGTAAAATAGTTGAAATGTATACATAAATAAATTGATAGATAATTAAAAACGAAGACATGGCAAAGAGTAATGGATATTGACCAACTAATCGCATCTCTCAAATGGCAATGATCAGTCAAAGAGGGTCGAAACTTGGAAACCAAGAACTACTAGGTACTAAAAAACCACCTCCACCAAGATAGATAAGATAAACATTAAACAAGATAGTAAAGTATGTTATTGCAAACTGGGTCCAGAAAACTCAATAAAAATAGCGTAGAAGGAAATGGATTAGGTTGAAAAGAAAGACCAGTAATTGTGACAACATACTTAGACTTTCTTGTAATGGCACCATTATTTTTTTTAAGAATGTTGTTTTAAGTGATCTTGCGCTTGGTGATATAATAATAATCCTCCAATACATTTTATCTACCATAATACTTGAGGTCGGTAATAGATGCATATAATGTGGATAAAAAATACAGTTTTTCGTTTAATATTAACGTCGCATTTGGCTAATGATAGTCAGATTGTGTGGATAGATAAAATGCCGATATGCAATCTGCAATAATCCGGTTCAACTGTATCGTTTATCCTAATTTATGAACTTGAACATATTTTTAGAGATTCTAATTCTTCGATACACGACACATTATGAAACGGTTCATTAATTGACATAGATTATAATCGTAAATGTATTGATAACATCTTAAGTATCGCATAAAGACTAAGCATCTTTACCGTAAATTTTAAGATTAAAAGTCCAATAAGTAAATAAAAATATCAAAATTCAAGAACCATGAAAATGTTTTGGTATACCGTCAATTGGTTAGAAAATGAATTAACACGAGAGATTACACATGTAGAAAGACTACCGGTTCTGAATTGGACTAGTTCTCCAATTCTTCGGGTACATTGTCAGGTTTTAGATAAGGGTAGCCAAAATCGAGGGAAGAAAGGGGCCGGAGAACAGCTTAAATGTGATGGTTGGACCAAATCAAGGCTGAACTAGGGTCGACGAGGCGATGCGATTGACACATTGACTCAATTGCTGAATTCTAAACTAATATTTTTTCCAGTTTATGCTATACGGCACAGTATGTAACAATTTTCTCCTTTCATACTATCCTTTTTGTGATTTTAGCTTCACACTTCCTTGTTGATGGCGCGAGCACAAATTTTTCAACGATTGCATGTGTGCTCCAGCGGGTAATGCCAAAACGAAAATCATCGACGCGTCTTTGTGTCCAAAAAGTTTAGTGATCAATAATTCTTCTCGCCTTTAAATTCAACATCATCTTACAGTGTTGTGTCAAAGATCTTCAAAGTTATAAAAAACTTAAAGCTTTTTTTTCTAGTGTTCAGTGGACATGAACCTCCTGTTTAGATCTCAATATCTTTCCATTCTTCTATCTACTTGGTGCTCAACCTTAACTGTCTGGGGATTTCAGCGAGATTTTCAACGTACCTTTTTCCATTGCCTGATTTGGTTAGACCAATGGCCAATATTTCGAAACTTCATCGCGGCTTTCATTTTTTTTTTGACATATTCCACTAATCACGTGAACCACGACCTTCAAGAGTGAGGACAACGACTGTGTGTAAGTAGTCTCCTCAGATCGCAAAGGTATGCGTGCTCGAAGGTTGTCTTTAATTCCATTAGGAGAACATAATAATTTAATATCCCCGCAGAGCCTTATCAGTGGAGAGTCCGGTGTTGCTCAACACTCCCTTCTGTGCCGCGTCACACCTACCAACCATTTTTCATCCGTTCAAATGAAGAATCTCCTATCCCGTCTTTTAAAATATTGGAAAGGCTGCGATTCTCAAACATTTCTCGTTATCAGAACCCTTATCTATTTTGGATGGTTTATTGATTTACATTTGCCAGATATCGGCATTTTCATTTGGGAATCTTCTGGTTTGACTGTCGAGTATCCAGACAGAACGGAGCTAAACAGTTGGGACATTTTGATTCTTCACATAACAAGAGATTCAGAAATGCTCTGTTGAAGAGGAAACCATAGTTGCTATTGCTTTATATCTACAGTTTATGAAAGCTGCTTGTGTGTATGAAGTGTGTCCAATTCCTCTAATTATGATGTTTTTTTAGCATATGTCACTCTATAGGTACGTAATTCTCCTAAAAAATGGTCTTTATTTATATGAAAAATCATTCCAGTGATAGGTATATTACTACAAATTTTGCTAGGTATTTTTGTTTTCGAATTTTGTTCTCACTTCTTCTTATATCGAGGTTGGCTGTAAGACATTGCTAAAACTCTGATTTCTTAGAAAAGGAAAGACGGCCGTAATATTATGAGCACAATGTAAACAGTTAACAATTACTGCTCTCTATGAAACCACTAGATTTTTTTTTACTTTTTTGGTAACGCATTTATAGGAAACCAAAGCTTTAGAGCAATAAAAACGCCTTTAAGAAACTTTTTGAAATTTATTTTCTTGTCTAATTATATAACCAATAAAGATTAATAATTTATACAATTTGTTTTAAATTTCACTTTTTTGCCTAGAAAAATAATGTTACATTTAAAACAACTTTTTCTTTTTTGACACTTCCTTAGACCTTATTATAATTATTTCTAATAGGTACCTACTATAATTGCAAGAAATATTTAACGTTTGATTATGGCACGAGCCACAGTTGAAGAGGCTCTGGCTGGCACCTCATCGCCTCCTTGCTGTGCGACACTATGTCCCCCACTGAGCCCAACATTCTTGAGACCATTTCGAGTGCCTAGTGTAAATACACCTCCTTATGATTAGTCCGATACCTACGTGTTTTTTAAACGCTCTTTTACTTGTTTAGATCCCAATGTGAGATATTGATGTTATTAATAAAAATATACTCTTTTATATTGTTTCATAAATAAGTTTATATTGTATTTTTAACCACGCTTAAATCTTCCTATATTCCACCTAAGATATATATTACCTATTTTATTTTGAATGGTGTCTAATGAAAATTATTTTTAACAATGTTATCTTAAAATTATTATTTTGTTTGTATTCGATCTCTAAGGCACGCATTGAAGCTTTAAGACGTGTACACACTATCAAACTGCGGCTGTACACGTTCACATGTACGTACTTACTGTTCTTAAAAATCTATGGTCTCGCAAACTTGCTGTTCGATATCTAGCAAGGAATACTTTATGAAGGCAGTCATTCTGCGAATTTTATAACTTTGCTACTGCATCATGGTGGATACGGCTCGATTGTGAGCTACACACTTCCCTCACATTGCAATGCCAAAGATCATCAAGGTTGCATATATAATCGCACTTTTTTTTTAAATTTATTTATACCGTTCATTTGCTCACCTTTTTACGTTTTTTGACGATTTCAGTGAGATGCTCAATATTATTCCTTGTTTTACACTGATTCTTCTCGCCACTCACTTAGTAAAGAAACGTTTGACAATCATATTTACATAAAACGGGATACTTTTAGGTTAACTACTGGATAAGTTAGTCAATGCAGTATTTAATTACCTCGTTTTGTCGAATACAGTTTCCATACATCTCTTCAGCATAAAGGTGCGTATGATCAGGGTCTGAATTCTTGTCTTTTTTCAATCCGGCCCTGAACCGTGCACTCCTTGAGAAAGGCTTCCTTCATCTTTTACCACTCAACTCAATTCAGCGTTTTTTGCATCCACATTCTACTCTCAAAATTAAATCATCTCAGCGTTTTGTCCATTTATCATTTGGACTGCGGTTAATATGTTCAGACCACTTAGTCTGGCCACTATTTGATCTGTTCTAGATCCTTTTAAATGCTGTCCAAAATCTACATAGTTGATTGAATTCAGGCGGCTTTACGGTAGTATTGAAGCCTTCTCCCATCTGGTTTTCATATTCCGTATTCTATCGTTAAAATTAATGACATGTCTACTAAATCTATTTGCAAGATCTTCAACGTCTCTGCATTTTCGACTGTTAATATTCACAATTGTCTCAAACCCACAAGTATTAGTACTCAAGTGTTAAAAACCTTCCGCTTTAAATTGATAGCTATTCACCTTCCCAATATTTTTATTTTCAACGCATATCAATTCATTGACTTTATCGAATTCAAGTAATAATAATTATTGATTTTAAGTTGTAGGATAAAAAATGGTGTTAGAATAGTTGTTATTCTCTGATACAAAATAACATATAATTAGTACAGTAATAGATACCTTTGTATTATGAGGCTGTCTTCTGGCTCGTATAATGCACCGCTGGTAATCGAACCGAGCGCAAAACATCTTAATGAAAACCAAGAAACACAACATACCCAATTGTGATGATAACTAATTGCCCATGGGCGTTTGGTGTCTGTTCCTCATAGTTTATCTTCGGAGCACACAATGGTTTAGGACTGAACGAGTAATAATCTCAATGATTAATATTCGGTGTTTAATGAAATGTTGAAGAAAGTTCATATTTTTTGTAGGTGGAGGTTCTTTTAATATGTATATCTATCTCTCCCAGCTCGCACTCCTCAATTTATCTTCACCAAATGAACTGTTCCAACGCTCGTTTTGTGTTTTAAGTAAGGCTTACCGTTGTTCCGAAGAATAAACGCAATGTCTCCAATTTGTTTTCTTTTATCCGTGTGGCGTATTCAGTGTGTTCAATAACAATAGCCATATTTCTTTCAGATTGTAAAAAATCACATGCAGATAATTTTATTTCAAATCTCCCAAACAATCTCAAATAATACAATCCACCACCGTTCGGTACTAAAACTATGGACTGGACTTTCAAGCAGTATTTATTAGCAATTTTTTGCAGTGCAGATTTTAAGTATATAAAAATATACTAAGGTTTTTTTGAAAGATAAACCTAATTTTATTGAATTAACATGTCTTTGATCTTTCATATAGTATTACGCAATAATTCATGTTTTTTTATAACATGAATAATTATTCTTTGTGAAATTAAGGATTCGAGTTAAAAATACGTTCTGGTAAAGCCAACGACGGAATATTGTGCCATGCTAGTGAACGCAAACTAGTTAAGCAACGTTCTTCTGTATACAGTTTATTCCTTTTTGAAATTGGCTTATTTTCAATATATTGAGTCTTTGTTAAGTATTTGGTTGGCAACCCTATCTTTCCTTCCTCAGCACGTTATTTTCTGCTGCGTAGTTGGGTAATATCTACATTATAATTTTTTGATAGGTTGATACGTGATCATTATTTCAAATTCCCTTTTTGACAAAAATAAAAGAATCTGAAATGACGATTGAGTGTTAAAATTTATTTATAGAAAAAAAATATAACTATTTTTCTTAACATTTTAAGAAAAAAAAAATATAGGAGAATTTTGGGAAGGAAAGCTTACCTATAATGTCAAAAACCGTGATCTTTACCGTCTGTTGGTCATGTTTTCTGCTTACTGTTTTAATCCGTAGTATTAACAGCGCTTGGTCTCCTAACCGAGTTTTTTAGATTCACAGTACGACGCGCTCTGGTCTGCTATTATTTCTTGTACTTCGGTGTTTAACCTTAATGAACACTCGGGGACGTCATTATCAAGATGTTTGTACCTTTGGAAATTTTAGTCAACGACGATCATGTTATACGTCTGTGACGTTCTATTTCGTCAAAGACTCTTGAAATGTTTTAAGAAAGCATGTCCGTGACTGACATAAATTTTCAGTAGGATAATTAAAGAGTTAGTTTTGGAATTCACAAGTGGATTTCACAATGAAAGGGGAGATATTATGTAAAGATAAATAAATGATGATTAAAATTAAACACAGTTGCACTTTCACAATTTTTTTTTTTTATGAATCTCGAGCGCTTTCGTCCGACTCACGCAGACATTGTCAAGAGACTAAAATAAAAATTATAAACTCAAAGAAAAGTATGGTACAATGATGGCGGGAGAGGATACTATAACTAACAGATGACAAGATATTATTATTATTGTATACATATTTTTTAGGCTAGATCTTAAGAAATTAACTAGTAGGTATCAATGGTTAACCGAAATTATGAATAGGTGATAAAGTGATACATTAATTTAAAATAAATACAACTAATTACTTATTCATAATACAATACATATCTATGATAATAAAGGAGATGGTGCAGGGACTTGAATGTTAACAATAGAATCGCGATTTTTGTTAACATTCAAGTCCCTGCACCATCTCCTTTATTATCATAGATATGTATTGTATTATGAATAAGTAATTAGTTGTATTTATTTTAAATTAATGTATCACTTTATCACCTATTCATAATTTCGGTTAACCATTGATACCTACTAGTTAATTTCTTAAGATCTAGCCTAAAAAATATGTATACAATAATAATAATATCTTGTCATCTGTTAGTTATAGTATCCTCTCCCGCCATCATTGTACCATACTTTTCTTTGAGTTTATAATTTTTATTTTAGTCTCTTGACAATGTCTGCGTGAGTCGGACGAAAGCGCTCGAGATTCATAAAAAAAATTGTGAAAGTGCAACTGTGTTTAATTTTAATCATCAAAATGAACTTTCACTATGTGAATACACAAACCATACAAAAAGTAGATAAATAAATAAATCATTCGAAATATTGGTTTGCCAAAGATCATGGGCCCACTCCATTTTTACTCCATACTCGTATACAAAACATGGGTTGAATTTACAGACTTTTTAATCAAATCGGAATTCGCAACGATCTAAAACCTCTTTGGATTGTTTATAGTTTTTTAAGAACCTATTTATTCGCAATATACAGTTCTATAGATTAAGAAGAAATACTCAATGTAAGTAAAACGTTGATATAATCAACATGTGGGAAACATAAAGAAGGCTGGGCAGAATTTATACTTTCTTTTGAGTTTTCATAGGCGTTGATTAGTAAAATAGAGAATTTATCAAATGAAGGAAGGCGAAAATTTTTATCCAAAACTTTTCAACTATGCATTGAAGCTGTATATTAGCTGTTTTATTGACTTTAGCATTTGAAACTACTTCGGTAAAACATAGTTTTGTAATTCTATTGTTTACTCCATCAACCTCGATAGCCTTGTTGACTATTTCAAAGATAAAAATCATCAAAAGAACTGCTTGTTGAAAAGAAAACGTGTAAGAGTTGTATGTAACTGTAAGCGACACAGGCCGAATCAATGTAAGATATCAGTGTTAGTATGCCGAGTAGGTGAACTATGAGCGCTCAATCAACGGATTTTTTTATAAGATCGGAGAGAGCGACCTGCACCTAATGTCTTATAGAAACCCAAGGTAGCATGCGAACAAGTCTGTGGTTTCCACGAACAATGTGACTCCCTTCGAATGTTTACGTTCCTACATTCAACAATATTTAACTCTTTTTTATGGGAATTTCTTCGAGCGATTATTGTCTCTTGATTGTGGTTTGATGATTAGACATTGTTTCCATTGGGTTCTCTTTCGGAGGTGTTAACTCACCTTTGTAACTCATTGTGTCTCGGTGAGTGGTTCACAACATATATCTGATAAACGCAAAAAAAAAAACCAACTTTACCACGTGATTTGAACTTAGATAACTTTTGCTTTGTATAAATACATGAGACTTCGACGTATGTGGAACATGAAAGGGAAGAAAATATTAGAAAATAATATAGAATAGAAGTAGGTATACGTTTTAACAAAGATGCGTGTAAACAAGTTGAGATGTGTGAGAAGTTGTGGACGAATTGTCGAACACAATCATCGATTTGGGGTAAGCTTTGTTACTTTTATCGTAGACGGAAAGGGTCACAAGTGAATAATTTCTAAGAAGAGCTGGATAAGATAAAGTACGTACTCTTTTCGAAAATAAAGGTTCGTAAGGTCTCATATAAGGTCTTTCTTCTCGAAAAATTCCGCATATTGAAATTTATGGTAATGGGGAAAAGTCGTCTAGGCAGAAAGCAATGATTGTGATTGCAGAATATTCGATACTGGACCGGCATGGTGGATATTGTTTCAGATGGTGCAGCCCAGCGAATACTTCAGATTTATCACCAACGTCGGGGGGACCTTAAAAGGTACTACCAGAATAAGATTAAAGTGCGGTGACTTCAAGTAGGTACATACTTACTTACTTTCCGAGTCCGGATCGTCAGACCAAGAATCTCCAGTGGTTGGCCACATGTATGGCCCTGTCATTCTATGGTACATATGCCTAAATCACTCAATAATGAGTGGAAGGCTAATAAAAAAAAAGTAGGTACATATTTATAAGGATGCCTGAAAATTGATTTTTCAGTTGCTTCTTTATATAAAAACATTTAAGGATTACAAATGTAGATACC
Organism: Mystacides longicornis; assembly: GCA_963576905.1. NCBI lineage: Eukaryota > Metazoa > Arthropoda > Insecta > Trichoptera > Leptoceridae > Mystacides > Mystacides longicornis. Next base: position 11,988,602 of record OY756436.1, read on the forward strand.
TTTTTTCATGTAAATTAATTTTTACTTCCTGAAATCCCTAGATATACCTAATAATATTACATCAAGGTTGCTAAGAATAATGAAAGATAAATATTCTTTGATGCTAGACTTATGATTATTTTGAAATACCACTGGTTTACGACAATGTTGCAACTATGTGTGATGATCATCTGCGAAATATTGTATTGTTGTACAAACTGTCAAAAGATAATAGTTTCAATGTTGCCTTACATGAATCATAATCCAGTTTATTGCAATATGGTATTGGCCATTGTTTGTGGAATATTATCTGATATTACAAGGAGAATTCCAGTCATAGCAATCTTATGCATCAAACACTAGCAAGGTTCATATAAGCAGTATTAACACCTACTCCCTGTAAGTTACATTATGTAGAATGAAATGTTTGGATAAAAGCAGAGATCCCCTAACTGTTCTACCTTTAAGATCAGATTATGGCTAGATATTCTTTTGAAAATTCTGGTCCTTGATCTGGTCCGAATTTGGGCCTTATTGCATGTAATTCGTGAAAGATATTAATTATCTACGAACTCGACTCTAGCAATTCCTCCACCTCTCTGGTGGTCTGCTCGGGAGGCGTCTAATACCATGCGTTGCAAATCCATGAACTTTAATTGTGTTTACTTGCTTCCTTAATTCACATTGTCAGGGAAGAGCATGTGAATGCTAAGAAACTCTCTATATTGTGGAAAAATTATAAAGCTCAATTCAAGCGTATGCTCACTGAATCTTGAAGGTTTGCAGAGAATGCCCGCTTCATAGTTAGTTTTGACCTGTCTTCGCTTTTTATGTTAGTTTTACGAGTTAATACAGTCCACTATGGGAATCACTGTAATAAAGTGATAGGAATGTTTTGCAGTGTGCTTGTCAGTAGGGAGGCAGAGACTGTGTAGTTTCAGTCTGCAGACCGGAGTGAGGTGATGTGCCCAAGATTGATTGACGTACAATACCGCAAATACAAATGTTGAAACCTCTTTTAGAAACACCGACATGTTCTCTATCATTATCGTATTATTATTAGTGGCGCTCTGTTAAATATTGTTTTTATCAGGATGTATCTCACCAGCGGACCACCACCACGGACATGCCATTCACATCTACTACGTAGAGTAACCAGCCAAAAGGAATGGGCATACAAGATTTTAAATGACTTAGCCAGTATCAGTATCTGTATTTTTTTTCCTAAATTCTACCGTGGGTTACCTATGTTCTTTCTATGGCTTTAATTAAGCCGCTAAATTTCAGTTATCCAAATTCAATAGCAATCAAACAAAGCGATTATGTAGTGCTTTTTAAGAGAACCTGATCCGACTGACACTGCAAGGAGAGATTCCATTCCATCTCAAAATGCTCAACATCTCACAATCAACTTCACAAATATTTCTTATTCGTGTAATCTTCACACGATGTCTCTGGAATTTGACAGCTATCGTCCTTACATTTTGAAAGTTCTTGGCATTATATGTTGCTCCTGATCATTTCTATTCTACTTTCATCACCATATGTTTTTAGAGATGTATATAAATTTTCTTTTTGCATTGGTTTCTTTAACTTTCTTTCCCAAATTTTGGAACTTAACGCATCTAAGATGATAGCTATCTTTTTATTGTTTTTTGCTGTTATATATTATTTTTTATCAAATGTTAGTTCTTTAAACCTCGTTTACTTGAATTTTAGGAATTCCTTTATAGATCTGATGAATTAATATAACATACGATTCAGCTGTTACGTTCATTTGAGTGACTTTACAGTCTGTTTCAGAAAGACACGCATTTTTTAAGTATAATCACATAATTAATATCTAAATGTAATTTCACATGTCTGTCTGGTGTCATGAAGTATGTAAATGGTGCGTCAGTCTTGATGGACTGCAGGAAGAGAAGGTTCGCAGCATTATTAGTAGCCGATATTTTAATAACACTGTAATAACTTTATGTTCGCATCGTTATTGCCATAGCAGACGTCTTCCTATTGTCTGTTACTTTGCGGAGTGACACGACGGATGGACTGGCTGTCTAGTTTGCTCCGGGTGGCTACTTAGATTCTTTGGTTTATCATTAAAATATCGTTCTTTCTCTTCTTTGTGTATCATGCCAGTTCTTGATGACTATCACCTTAGACATTAGAGAGTACGTTCCGGTCCTCGCAGCACCTCTTCAACAGTTCTGATCCATATCCTGTCTTGTATGTTTGTTAGCCAGGCGATCTAACCTCTAACCATGTCTCTATGATCTAATATCGTAGAGATCGCTTTCAAGAAGCGGATTTCTAGTTAGAATTAAAATAACCAAGTAGAAGGAAACTTTGCAAAAAAATGTGAATAGAAGTTAATTATTTGGAAACACCACAGCTTCCTGCAATAATTAGTCCACCTTTTACCATTATGTAAAGAATTATTAAGGATGACAACTGTAGAGATCGCCACAGAGACAATAACATACGACGGCGATTTACTAAATAAGCTGTCCCCTGTTCTAGCTAGGGGATGAAAAGGCTGGGTGACTAAAGGGTGAAATATGGACGCATTCAATAGGCCAATTAATAGAATAAGACCCAAAAGAATTACCTACGTAGTTAGGTAAAACTTCGAGTTCTAACCATTATAAATTCAACGCATTGAAATGGTTATACACGAAACCTATTTACATGTGACTTTTGTTTTGAAAAGTCGGTGCTTCTCCTATGCCCAAACACAACATCAATACTTCTTCTTTTTCTTTAATTAAGTTTTTTGATCTCTTTTATTGAAGATCGGGTTCCAGGATCAGCAAGCTCTGGGTGTTGTCGTTTTCGGTTCTTCCATGTCGGAGATTTACGATTGGTTTGTTATAGTCTGCTACCTGTGAGAATCTTTCACCTTCGATTCTGGTTGTGCCAAAGGCGCCTTCTTGTCCTACCACACCTGACCATGTCTTCGGTGCTCTGCGGTACCAGCAATACTCGTACAAAAATCGTCGATTTTATCACTATGTTATCTGATTCATTTGCTTTTCTTTCTGGTCCATATTCATATTTTATTCTTTATGTAGTAAAGGGCGGACTTCAATGCTCATATCACATAGCGTTTTATGGTAAAAGAGCAACTTCTAATAATTAAATTCATATATTATATAAACTTCGTATGTTATTGCTATTATTAATAATATAAACTACCAAGCGGACTTCTAGTTATAATTTCAACGCTATTGTAACGTTGGAATATTTTAATGAGGCTGGTGAATTAATTTACTATTCGTTTTAAAAAACAAATTTACATGCTGATGGTACCAAGGTTTTGTTTTTATTTCATGCGCTAGACTCGTACCTAATGTAATAATTTGTATTTTATTCACTTTTTTGTACAGTTTAATATCCACGAATAAGGAGTTTTTCTAGATTTAATATTATAATTAATTAATTTTCTCGGGTTGATATTTAATATTTTAAGCATATTTTATACAATTTATTTTTGTTTTAGATTTTTTAATATTATATTATTTGAGTGTGTTTAATTGCTTATTGTGATTCGTCGTGTAGAAGTTTTTATTTAGTGTGAATGCATAAATTTTGAGTGAGTATTAAAATAATAAATGTGTTTTGTTTTTTCGACGCCGTTTTTAAGATGGATTTATTGGTTGATTTACACAATTTGGACGGTCTATTTTTTTTCATCACCTCCTCCCTTTCAATTCCGATTATTTATAGTTCGAATTCACGCCTTTTCGTGAATTGGACGAATTACATTTTACGCTTATTAATTAGCCTCTTTTTTTTTGGTTGTTAATTACTTTAAATTAAACATTTTTTTATTTAAATTATTTCCTGTCATTTTAAGTCATAAATTAAACGGATTCTCATCGCTTTTTATCAAATTGAATTAAACGTATATTTTATTTTCGCAACTAATTATTTTTACGTTTAAAGTTTATTATAAGTTGACAACTACTATGCTTTTTGACCTCGGAATAAATTTTTAATCTTGACATTTTTTTATTGGTGTTTGTTGGTGTCTATTGAACCTGCTACACAGTTATAATAATACCGATCTTTTACGATTAAAAAATAAATAAATAAAATATTATTTCAGTGCGATTTAATAGACTATTAAACGTTGAATACCTAAAATATTTATTCTTTTTAAATTTTTATTTCTATTTGAATATGTTCCCAAGATATTTATGTTTAATTTATGTTTATATTATTGTTATTATATACGGTACAAAAAGGAAGAATCGTATGTACATAGGTTATTAAATAATATATATTGAATAATAATATAATATGGGCGATTAGTACCTACTACAACAGGTTTCTCTCGGGTTGAAGCGCCTTTTATTGTGGACGATTAAATTCTCTTACAACTTTTAATTTATTGGATTGGATATTTACTATTCAATTAAAAATATAACTTCTTTTATGAGTAGAATAGTATTTCCATATGTCTACTTACCCATCTAGATTTTATATACCTGTATAATTCATTGAAAGAGACCTCGGACTGATGGGGGTGGACGATTGGCGGGGCATGGCGGAGGACAGGGTGGCATGGAGGTGTCTTCTGGAGGAGGCCAAGACCCACACAGGGTTGTAGCGCCACGGATGTATATATGTATCTATAATTCATCTATTATAAAAATGGTTCTACAGAATCATTTCAACCTAATAAAGGCAAGGCTATTTTTCGTAAGATAACCTGTAAATGGTTTTGCCTGTCGTGAAATTTTATCTTTATTACCCCTTGGTAACTTATAACTTGGATCTATATTTCAGGAAGAAAGGCAAATATTGAATACCATATCGGAAAGACGCACGAGATGGCTGGGGCATGTGATGAAACGAAAATTTACGGTGTACCAATATTGGAGAGAATGGTTGAGGGTTCGATTGGTAGAGTAGAATATTTGCAACTGATATGCCAGGACTGGAGTGTAGTTCATACATCTAGAGTGGAGGAGGATATATTCGCGCTTGCTGCAAACCGATCCACAGGATTGAAACCGTAGATGAAGAAAGGATCTCTTCACTTCTTTTCCATCAATAATCTCTGATACGTCCTCTCCCCATACAACTTCCATCTGGCTGGTAGTCTATCTAAGTGTTCATATAAACGGATACCTTATAGCTTTTCCAGTTATTTTTTCCTTATTGACAGAAACAGTGCACCAAAATAGTGGTTAAATATTTTGGAACTTTGTTAAACTTTTTTAATTATTCGTCACACCTTTACCTTCGCAAATTTGCATTATTCGCTGTTCCGTTCCACTATATTTCGTATTCTGGGCTGCCATTTCGTCTTCTTATTTTGTCACTACGGATCTTCTTCTCTGGTTTCAATCCTAAGATTGGTTTGCAGGAATTCCCTCAATTCTTCTCCTCCATTCTTCCCTGTCTTGTGCGGCTCTTTTAAGTTCTACATATGACTGGCATCGCACGTCCACCAACAGGTCCTCCAGGTACTCTCGGCGTGGGCGTCCCCTGGAGTTTGTCCCCTCGGTCATACCCTCCATTATGGCATGCAAGAGGCCTTCTTGTCTTATTGTATGGCCGATCCATCTTGCACGCCTTTCGGGCTACTACTACCTACTTTTTCACTACGGATATGGTTCAGTAATTTGATTACCAATAATGTCCTTATCATGACTCTTTGTGCAAATTGTAGTCGACGGATTATTTCATGTTCAAGATTCACTGCTTCACTTTAATTTATGAGTATGAAGTAGCAATTGCCAATTGATACTGGAAGAAATCTTCTTAAGAATACTTAGTTTGTGAATGACAAAAGTCTTTCGGTACCTATCAATCGGCTATACTTAGGCTTGCACAATCCACCTCCAGATCTGGAATAAAGATTATTATTTCAAAACATTATTCATTAAATCACAACATATATAAATCACAACATTTTATACGTCATTGTATAAAAATTAAAAAAATAATAATAATAAAATTGAATACAATGCTATATACTAAATATAAAAATATCGGTATTATCGCTTATGATACATCACGATGTAATGTCATCATGAGAGACCTTCGAACTACAGAGAAGGGAACTTTCTTAACATCCTACATGAGGACAACTAACAGGACTGCCTTTTGAATGGCATATGTGAGACCACTGCAGATGCCAAGTTTCCCTAGACTCTCTTTAAGAGACTTACGAATAACTTATTATTGTTGTTATTTAAATTCAGGAGAACATGTAACTGTATGGCAGAATTTGTCTTGCTGTATTTGGTGTATTATGATGTAACCATAATAAGTTATCGTGGGGTCACAACGATATTTGCATTGTTGTAATTTTAGAGGAATTTTATTCCCGTTAAGTATTTTGGAGGAATCCACAGGCGAAACAGAATGTGCGCATTGTTTAGAGCGGTCAAGAGCTCTTGGGAACATTCGCGATGGTTTCAAACAAAACATCTTATTTTTTGTATTAATTTAGTAAAGATTAAAGTGTTTTACACTATGAAAATATGTGGAGAGAGAGAGAGGTTCAACGTGCGTTCCATTCATAGCAGCCGCCAATACTTACAATAGGGCTGCCACATTTTTTCGTATTTGAAAGGTACATCCTCGGACTCCGGGCTAGTAATGTAAATCTCCAGGTTTGTTCGGGTGATCAGATCGAAAACTTTTACTAGTGTTCAGCTCTTGAGTGTCTCAAATTTCACAGATCTTCATTTAAAGTAAAATATTTTATTACCACGTTTTAAGTGCTCATAGATTCTCTTCTTGTCAAACGAAGCGGACTGCAAGATGGAGGCACGAGAGAAATATTAAGAAATATTAAGAAATATAAGAAATATTGTTAAACAACTTATATTAGAAAAGTTGGAATAATTAAATGCAAAAGAACTTTTATATTTTCAAACAATGATTTTTATGTACAAAATGAGAAAATGGAATACTGACAAGTGTTTGAAATATCAAAAAATTTTCGACTGAAACAGCGCTTTGCGTTGGGTACAATTTCTAAAAATATTCTGATTATAAACCTAAATTATTACATTTAGTCTATACGTACGCCACCGACAGCTAGACTTAAATCCAGGAAAGGCTTCCTGAGAACAACATCTCCCCTAAAACTACCACCGGACATGGCAAGGAATGATCTCTGGCACACACACAATATAATGGAAGCCAGCTAGAACTGTCGGAAAGCTTGGGACCGGGACACCAACTACCGTACCCAACCTGGAAGACACTCAACAGATTGCGAGTGGGTGTCACCAGATGCAAGGAAAACATGCACAGGTGGGGTTTTAGTGTGGAAGAGGATGTCTCCTGTAGCTGCGGTGAGACTCAAAATGACGAACATCTCCTCACTTGCCGAGATATGCCTGTGAGGTGTGATATGCAGGACCTTATCATTGGTAACGACAATGCTGTTGCAGCTGCCGAGTATTGGAGTGGAGTGGTCTAGTGGATGGGTGATCGGACTCGTTAAGTAAGTACGCAATATTTGAAAACATTTTCGTTAAGGGGGAGCAGTTCAATTTGAAATCTATTTTTCATCAACTTTTTGAAAGGTGACAGCCCTGACTCACGGTAATAATACGTTTTATGACGTGCACATACTTGACGTTGTATAAACCGTAAATTAACATAATGCCATCTTGTTGACTTAATCGAAACTGATCTGTTTAATACCGTGCATTGTGAATCATCGCGGGCCATTGTGTTGGGGAACATAAAATAATGCTAGCACCTATACCTACATCCTCTCTTCTTCCTATATAAACCGCCACAAGTTTTATTTTCAATCTCACTTGTTGTATTATTTAAATTCCCCTTGTACATAGACGAGAAAGACCATGTAAAAGTAATCGTTCATTATTTTATTCAAATTATTTACACTTTGTTAAACGCGTCACATCCAGCGGAAACATTATATAATATATAATGTACGTGTCTTTATAATATTAAAATAATATATTCATTATTAAGGTAGACTCTAAATATATTCGTCCATAATAACAAAATATGTACAATAAATGATACTCATAGTCTGCAATGCCCGATATTCAGCTGAACGAAGGCCTCTATACATTTCTTGCCATTACAGCCAATTGGGTTGTCTTTACCTTTGCAAAAGCTCCTTATTCTTCTTCTAGTTTGTAATAGATTCTGGTCATGCAACCCTTACGCGTTCATCATTTTCCTGCTGTTATTTTAACTTTTAAGCCTTCTTCATGGCAGACTTCTGCCTTGTGGAATACCATCAGATGCCACTTTGGTTATACGGTCTTCTCCTTACCTACCGACACCGTCCTTCCAGTGTCTTCGTCTGCTTCTGTCCCAACTCACGACGTCATCTACATTGCTTATTTCCCTAATGGTTCAGTTTCCTACTCTGTCTCATAGGGGTTTTTCTGCGATGGAGTGAATTGTTTTCATCTCCGTTGTATGGAAAGTAGACAATCAGAGTTTCAATTGTAATATCTTTTCGGCATCCCGCTATAACTGCCTGATGCTTTGTTTGCCCAATGTCTTACTTTATTTTCTATACATCGTTCAAATTTCCATGCCGAGGTTTCGGAATTGCGTCACCCGTTCCACGACTTCCTGTCCACATCTAATCACTATTGCAGTTAATGTTTGCTTACTGTCACACTCTTTGTTTGTTTTATTGATATTTGCATGTTATTATCTTTGTGATGTTTTTCAATTCAAATTCATCCATGGTGGTTATTCATTGTCTTAATCCTACATCGTATTTTTTCCAGTACAAATCTATACCGTATTGATAGCTATTTGAGGTCATAAAAAGTAATGTTTTTGCCCTACATAGAGGGCCAAAAATGTCCCCTTAAACTCTCTTTTGAGAAATTTGATCCTACTACCTTTGAGAAAGGATTCTGGTATGTGAAATTCTATGCCTTAACCTCATCATGAGTCTAATTTTCAATCCAGTAGTTTTCATGTTAAGTAAACTGAAATTATTATTGTGAATATTTGAAGGTAGTTGTAACGTTTTAGTTTTCGATTCAAAACACCAGATAATACGTCATAATTTACGGTCGCGCTTGATTTCAAAACAAAACAAAAAAAAACAATCTAACTGTACCCTAATAAATTAATAATATTTACCCTCGAAAATCAAATCATTTGATATTCTATCGCCAACGCCCATTCCTGATATTATAATATGAAAAAGGTATCTACATGAAAAAAGAGATCGAACCTGTATACATACATTATCACGACGTATTTGTATCTTGAACGTACTACATAATTAGCACCCGTCACACAGTGACTGACTTTTAGGCCCGTTTCAAAGTTTTTTTTTGAATGGTGAATACAAATACACTCTTTGAATCTTTCACAGTAAACTACTTAAAGCTTGTGTCGTGAAAGCGGAAGATGGTTGGCACTTGGGATCGAGCCCACGACCTCCGCACGAAACAGTGCGAAAGTGGCGTCGTAACCGCTAGTCTACCAATCACTTCGTATAGTAACAGTAAACAAAAATGCGTTCAATAGATATATTCAAAATCTACGCGAGCCGTCATAAAAAAATGTCTTTTCCCCTTCTGGTTTAACATCTCCTAGCAATAAAAGCTCTAGGTACCTAAAATTCTTGTGTACATAAAGTTGAAAACAGTAGGTACTGTATGGGGGTATGGGCTTATGTGTATCCACCTGCTTAAACTACAGAGCTCATGCACTACTACAAAGATGGGTGTATCTAAGCGTGGCCCGCTGGGAATGATTTTGGTAGGCGGGATGCGTTAGTCAACCATCAACGGGTATTGTTTTAAAGATAAGATGGTTATATTAGACGCCGGTTTGATATTATAATATATTGAGTCGAACCGCCGCATAAATAAGGTGTCTAATTATAAGGAGGGAGACTATTAAATATTGAGAGAGTGTGATTAACGGGAGCTCCAACCATTGACACCAGTTCTAATAAAAATCCCAATCATTATGGAGGTCTTGCACCAGTTTTTGAATTGATATTAATAACAAACAGTTATGCAGGGAGCTCAACACGCGATTGATTCGATAATGACTAATTGGCCTGCGTGATGTTGATTTTATCGTTATTGTCTTTTGAATTGTCGTTATTTATCGCGGACGCACGGTAGTAACTCCCCCCCTAGACGGACTCTGCCAACTTTTCTAACTTCGTCCAATACTAAATAAAATCCCACACAACGCTGTCGTAATAATATATGATTTTACATGCGGTTTTCGTGTTCTGTTACTGTTTTTGTCCAATAAATTTGTAAGTTACGGTAGCCTCGTACGGTAGACTTAAAAAAGTATGATTTATAATAATGGATATAAAAATATAATTTTAAATTATTTTGTTGTCAGTCACATTAGAAGATATTCGTGAAATCTTTGCGTGTTTTATCCAGTTCGTAATTTTAAAATATTCTAATAGAATTTTGTTCTACATTAATGTAACTTAAAGAAGTTAACCTTCCAGAAAATTTTCTTCCTATGATCAAAGCAAATTTCACATTGTAATATTGCAAACTCTGGGCTGAAATAGTATCCAATGCGGGCCCTTTAGATTGATCCATTCATCTTCAACTTCAAAACCCTTGTCGGATCTTCACTGCCCCCTTCTAAAAGGGTTCTCCGTCCTGATCTGTCGCTAAATACCTTTGTTGCGGTGCCGGTAATTCAATAGTAACGTTTTACAAGACTAACCCCCCTCCCCCCATATTGCGTTACGTAATACTTGAACGCTATCTTACATCATAATCATGTTGATGACTTTTAATTCTCAAGGAGCTAATGCAGATAGAAGAAATAGAATAAGGAGTATCAAATGGAGGATGGTATTATAAATATTCAGAAATCGATTAGATTACGGTTTGATTGCTGAATGCAGCGTTCTTGATCAAATTGACCCAAAATCGTAAGGGGTTTTTCTCGAGCAGCCGCATTAGTTTGGAAAATAGCAAAAACATTCAATTCTGTTTCGTTTCATACAAGCTATTACAGCTTATCAGAATTCTACGCAGTTTCTAGACCAATGAATCACGCATTCTTGGATAAGAACATAGCCTTAAAGCCTTTAGGTTTGTAGCTCTTAATATCTATCTAAACGTAGTACTAGGAATTACTTTTAAAAAAATCCGACACTGGCATCATTATATTTCACTAATGACCCGAAGGAAAAAGAGGCTAGTTGTGTCTCTTAAATAATTACTTAGCCGAAGATACAGGTATGATATTTTTTACGAGGCTACCCTTTGTGCATGCGTGTCTATTATGTGTTTTAATGAAGATATATGGAGTATAATGAGATTATTCATAGCAATATTAACGGACGTGAGTTTGAATGGTGTACGTAATGTTTATTTTATTGTCCCACGATGCAGATAAGAGATCGTTCTTCTATGAGTAAATAATTTTAACAGGTAGCAGTACTAACACTTGCGAGCCTCGAGTTGCTTCTAGTAATGGGGCGAACACACTCGCTCCTCTTTTACTAACCTCAGTTTAAGTCCATAATTGACTGTCGAAGTGGGGGCAGATAGTCGCATCGTCTGTTCTTCGCCTTTGTTCCATTATTGGGTCTCTTCTTTCTTTTGAGCCAAGCTTCAGCTCTTTCTCTACTCCACTTTGAAATCTATGTTGATGGTCGATCTATTTGGTATTTTGACTGGAATTTGCAAGTTAAAATGTTTTATGATTCTATTGAAGGGAAGTCTTATAATAATCCCATTTGTAGTAGTTTTTCGGTTATTGACGTAACTTTGAAGCTTTATGCAACATGGACTTTTCTTACTTTGTTTAGTCTGATGAATTTTCTAGCCTATCTATGCTTGTTTTTCTGTACAGTGTGTAGTTTTTTCATAATCCCGTTAGGGTTTCTACAAAAGATTTATATAAGTTTTTCTTTTGTCGAATTTGGATATATTAATGGGTAAAATAGTTATATTTATATAAGTTATATGATGAAAAATATTAAAGCTTCCGACTCTATTCTACTTTTATTTAAAAAGTTGGCTAAGAATTAGCGTCTAAACGAATTCCGTAAGAAAAAATAAAGAAAAAATGACTATAATCTTCCGATCCAGCGTCAGAATCTCCATTTATTAGGTATAGAAATCATTTGGTTTTGTGTCTTTTTCTATGTAAAATTATGTGTGATTTGTACGAAGTTTTAATATTGCAACATTGAGGCAAATTTTCCATTTATTTAGCACTAGCTTAAGTACCCGTGCGTTGCCCAGGAATAGTGCATTATGACCATGATACTTCAATTTATACCTGTGAAGTTATGTTTGATTAGGGCAACCAAATGCAAAAACGGCGAAGAACTCACAGATGAGCTCCTAGATGGCCAGGGTCTCAAGCAAGGTGACTGACTGGCCCTCACATACATACCACAACAGTACAAATCCTAATACTTATTTCCAAAGTAGCCAAATCATCAGATATGCTTATGACCTCAACATAGTAGGACGATTCCTGATAGCCATAAGAGAAGTCTTTGACTCCTTGGAAATAACAGCAAAGGAATTGGGACATATTATAGAAATCAAGCGAAGGATAGCAACAGAAAACAAAGCATTCTTCTCTACTCTACTGCCTGTACTCTAGTCAAGAAGTGTCCATAGAAAAACAAAGATCACTCTATGCAAAACTATTATAAGAACAGTTATGACATATGTATAGGAAGCATGAGAAATGACTGCAAAATCCATGGAAATGCTGGACACATTTGAGAGAAGAATGCTTCGTAAGATTTTGGAGCCCACGAACGATAGAGAATCCTAGAGAGTATGGTTTTACCATGAGCATTACAATGTTTACAAAGCTCCCAGGATCTATGAATATGCTAAATTGGGCAAGGCATATTGTTGCTTGTTTTTATTTGGTTGGTTGGTTTTTAAATGAAACTCTTAATTTCACTTATAAAATTTAATTTTTTGTGTCGCCATATTATACCTACTGATGTCAAATAAAATATAATTGCTATTATTAGGTGAGAACAAAAACAAATTTGAAGGATTCATTAATCACGTAAAGGAAATAATATGTTCGGCAAACACTTTCAAACTCACCAATGCCAAGGACAAACTGAAGAAATTTTATTGCCAATTGATTTTAAAACTTTTAAACAAAAAAGTTCGCTATACTGAGATCGACTTCGTTACAACAAATATTGGTTCAGCACATCTTATATGGAAGTTTTTCAGGGACAAATTGACGATTCGTTATACTGGAAATTTCATTAGGTACTTCGGTATTCGCTATAAAAAAATTTGACCTGTATTTGAATTTTTCATACTTCAATAGTGACTATGCATAAAATACAAAAAAATATATGTAGTAAGTTGAAGTAATAATATTCCAAATCATTAGAAAGAGTGCACTTATTTAGTCCTATTTCTTAGCTAAAAATCAAAGACACAAACAAAATACAATAAGATAACAGGCGTGTAAAGAAAATTGAACATATAATATTTAAGGATACATTGTGGTCCTAGTTACATAACCTCATCATCGCAATATTAAACTAAACTAAATTATGAAGTCTCAGGTTTGTATCCATAAAAGTAATGAAAAAAAAGGTTCCTATAAGTTGAATAGATGTAAGGTGTGATAGACTATATTATTATATCTATAAAAATAAAGCATTGTTCTTTGAACATATTTACAATGTAACATATAGGATTGTGAAATACTATAGCTAATTATATGCAATTACACATATTGAAAAGATTTAACGAATAAAATATTTAGCGTACAGTGTGTGCTGTTTATAGTCTATCTAATTATTATATTGTCTATCCTATTGAAAGAAGAGCTGCTGGCCTGTCTTCTGTTTGTGTCGTATCGAGTCTCACGACATTGGCAACCACTACTTCAACACCCCCGCTGTTCAGGGTCCAGTCCAATCTCTCATGTTGGGCATCTAAGATATTTGTCTTCGAACGGGACCACTTTGACCATCCAACATTTTCATCGGCAACAGTTGAAGGACTCATATTGATCCCGATGCACTGTAAAAAAATATTATTCAATTAAAATAAACACAGAATCCATGAGCAACACATATTTTTTGTTGGGTTTTGAAGACTGGTAAATATTTAATGAAATAGTGGAATTATAAAGAAGACAGTGACAGAATTCTCACTTTTTAAATTAATATTTGTTAAATTTTGTGTATGAAAACAAAAAATGGTAATTATTATTAAGTTTGCGGGCTTCTTTTGATATTTGACAAAAAACCTCCTAAATGAATATGTTTTAACCTAACAAAGTGTCCAGAGGAGGTGTCCAGAAACCTCTCTAAAAACTATGTTCCAATCTTAAATTAACCTATTGAAATTGTAGTATTATTATTCGAAGATGTTATCAAATCCTTTAATTTATCCAAATAGAATAACCAAATGACAATGGCCAGCAATATCTTCATTTTTTAAACAAAAACACCAAATTCAGAATCAAGAGATTGTATAAGAAAATATGCAACGTTTAAATTTGATTTTTATTTAAAAAATTGGTTGATAAAATGCTTCAAGTATTATCAAATCACTCCATAACATGCTTGTATAAAATAAAATTACCTTTAAATCTTTAGGATAGGTATTTTCCATTCATAATTTGCAGTGCAAAATATCCTTGATTTTTCATAATTGGTAAACACTCACGATTCTGTAAACGATGATAATAAAACATTAGTTTTGAAAACACAATTTATATAATAATTTATTATCCCATGTAATTTTACTTACCAGTTCGTGTGGATTTTTCTTTTAAACATTATAATCCATTATTTATTCTTATGATTGTAATAACTCGTACTGTATATTTTATTTGACATGTGTGATGATGTGCTATTAGGCGCGTAGACGTCAGTAGCTTCTTCTTTTTCTTCTTTTTGGCATATCACCCTGCCATAAACTCAAATTTTCAATTAATAAATAATGTTTTTTCAAAACTTTTTGATATATTTGGAATATATTAAAATAATCCGAAAGATCATTAAAAAATTAGGTGTTTGTTTATTTGTATTACATTCTGTACACGAAATGTAAAAATAGGATTAAAAAAAACAGGATCATTACGTTTGCGTTTTTTTTTTGCTGTCATCTCTTATAGTAGTTCTATTGTCTGTGGTTGCCATCGCCAAACGTCAAACTTTTTATAGACGTCAAACAAAATACATACTAAAATCACAATTCCTTTTTCAAAATTCAATTAATGCATTATGTTTCCTTTTATTTTATTAGGTAGGTACTAAACTAATTGCACAACTTTACTTTTGCTTAAATAATGTACATACTTATATTTTGTGTTTATGTTTATTAAAGACTTATTTTATAACAAACATTATACAGTATACCTTCAGGAAAAATGTTTAATATGAGGTTAAATACTTATACTAATAATTATTATAGTAATTTAAATGAATCATTCATTTCACTTACACATGTATATTAACTGTGGTCTTTAATGAAATGATAAATTTCCATATAAGTAAATAATATTCCCCCCTTAAACATGCATACATAATCATTATAAAAATTGTATTCTGATGTTATTTATTTATTTTAGGTTGAATTATGAAGGCCACAAAATGCCACCTAAAAGAATATTCTCCAAGCCATTATCGTCCAAACTTTGACATTTTCATTCTGGTTTCAACGGAGCCCACAGAGATCATTCTACCATTAAAGCGTTGATCTTCTGAGAATTATTCTACTTATCAACAGAATGATAAAGCTATTCCTGCTTAGGAAGAATTGATTTATTACTTATATATTATCTTCTAATTATTATAAATATGAAATGTTGTTGTTATTTTCATGCGTTACTACATCACGCTGAAACTACTCAATCATACTCTTTGTAGTTAACTACTTCAATGCATTTCAATATTAATACCTACCTACATATTCATGCAGACCTTATTATTACATTCCACAGGTTTTTTTTAAAACGGCAACCCTAAATTTTCACAATATGGAGGTATATGATGACATTTCATAAGTAAAATAAGCTAAATTGTTTTACTTTGTTTCAATGTTTTTACTTCTATAGTGGAATTTTTTTTGAAATAAATAGAAAGTTTAAGCATTGTAGATTAAAACAAAACCGTACATGAGTAGTGACGGTGCAACTAAATGAGATTTAAATACAGTTTCAAGATACCTGATTCTGACAAAATGGCGGGATGAAAATCTTAATTTGTATGGGAGATTTATGAAAAAATCTAATATTTTTATCGATAAATAACATTTTCCAAATATTCATAGCCTTAAACGTCCACTGTTATTATGACTCGCTATAGAGGGTATTACTTTACTTCTGGTATCCCTAGTTTAGCCGTCTATAAAGGACGTTACATATATACGAACGGACTCTTTTATTTATATTGATTAAAATTGATCATTTTGATTGCTGTAATTATATTTGGAACTAGTCTTATTAAGTTTTGTGTAAAGTTAAGGATGACATAAAAAATACAAGGTGAACGTTAAACGAAGTGTTGTTCTGCTGATGTTGTCCTGTACGTCCTTTGTGTCTGTGTGCGTTGGTTCAGGCAGACTCGTATGTCATACCGAGGTGCTCATCTAATAAAGTGCTACCGTTTAGATCGGCCATTTTAGATAACTCTGGATGGTCTTTTTTGTCAGAAAAATGTGGCGCAAACTCGACAGACGGTTGACATATTATTATAGTTGTGTGTTTATCTTTAAACCGTGTTGCGTGACGTGCACTCTTTATTTTAATGCCATATCATTATAAGAATAATTCATAGGTCAAATATAGTTTTAAGGTGCGGCAGATTTGTATGTTGGAAATCATGTTTCAATGTTATCACATTATTGTTAACGGCTTTTTTATTGTACCTACTGAATGTTATAAACCTCACGGTTTGTCTAGCAGTTGACATAATTAGTTGCAGTATTTAAAACCCTATTTAAAGATTTAACCCACCCTCATATCGAAAATTAAAAAAAAAACTAATTTTAATTCCTTTAGAAATTGATGGGTCAACTTTATTCTCTCACCCTGCTCTCGATCCTAGGATTGTTTTGCATCAATTTTTCTTAATCTCCTTTACCATCACTAAGCGAGCATTTATCCCTGACTTGCCTGAGTGTGCACTTTCCTATCTCAATGTAACCTCACTCCACCCCCGTCTCGTACCGCTTCACGGTGACGAAGTTTGAATCCAAGCTCAATAAATTATACGTAATTTATTGCCCGATCTTCTCAAACTGTGTTACTCTAATAATTATATTTTTACTTAACTTGATGGATTGATTGTTATCACATTTTTTAAACCTTTCACTATGTTTTATACAGATGATACGATTGGGTTCATGTTTCTATTTTTGAGGGATCGTTAAGATAGAACATAGACTCAATAAGATTTTTAGATCAGTATTTGGATTCGTGGCTGTTTCTGGGTGTGATAGATGTAAATAAATACTGGCAAGTAAAGCTTTAACTAAGATTTTCTTTAAGATGGTGCTA
Organism: Mystacides longicornis; assembly: GCA_963576905.1. Lineage (NCBI taxonomy): Eukaryota > Metazoa > Arthropoda > Insecta > Trichoptera > Leptoceridae > Mystacides > Mystacides longicornis. Next base: position 12,006,068 of record OY756436.1, read on the forward strand.
CACCACAAAACGGCGCATATCATTTTATTATTTTTATTTATTTTCGTTAGTCTTGTTTCGGAAGTACGCTTTCTACATGGTCACATGAAAATAGTTTCCATTCACAATCTGGATGATGACGTTTGTTGTTCGGTTATTCTTTTTTTAAATTTTATGTGAGTATTACTCAATCGGGATGATAATGAGCTTGTAACAATGATACCTACCTCATTCAAATTTAATTTTTTCTTTTTATTTGGCTGATACTCAATCGGGACTATTATGTACGATTCACATAATACCTACCATTCCTTCCTTAATCGGGATGATTATGTCATTCAGTTATAGCCTGTTCTTGTTTCTTTTTATTCGCAAGTAGAACGAATAGTTTTTCTTATTCCAACATCAACAGGGATGATTAAGCTACTCCATTCAACTGTGAGATGTCAGCATTCCACCTTTCTTATGACTTGTTTATTGATTCTTGATTTAAAATGATCGGCCTACAAAATTAGTTACTTCCTTGAATGTTGAGAAGCGCTGTACAGTGTCGGTTCACTGTAGGCGTATGATTCGAATTTGCTTTAAATAATATTGATTGTCTCTTGTGTCGAATGTATTGTTTAAATTAATTTATTTCTAATGTTATTTCTATACCGTAATTTATTATATCGACTCTATGTACTATTTATTCCTATGTATGTCCATATTACATCTCCTAATATATGTACATATGGAGCTTTTCGCCTACTTGATAACACTGTTTGTATTTTACATTGTTTGGTAATACACATATTGTGTTTTGGGAAATATTGACCAATGTGTTCGCTTTCCCAACTATTGATGCCATAGTTTCAACATGATGTACAACAAATTCAATTTTTGGATTCTGTTTATTGATTTTAATCCGTATATGGTTAATCAATAATCATTTCAAAATTTGCTGTCAGTAAAAATTATTGTGAAAAATAATATTAAAGCAGATTTTCATTTTTTTATTTCAAGTATCTCGAATTTAGAAATGTTTTATATTATTTTTTGAAAAGTGGAAAGACTATTGACCGATCGAGTCCACGAAATGGTTATCACAACACGATCTACCTAATCTATGAAGACTATTATATCCCCCCTTTGACAACGATTCAGAATCAAAACATATTGTAGATTCAAAAGATGAAATTAGGGCATTTGCTTACCACTTTGCGATAACCCACACTTTAAAACGTATGGCTAAATTAATAATAGTAATCTGTCCATCAAGTTAAAATAAAAAAACGAGCATTTTATTATGAAACTGAGTCTACAATCCCAAATTGGCAAAATTTTAATTATCATCAGTGGAAGAGATATGCTAAAACAGGCAACTGGTAATCATTCCAAAACCTTGTATCTTTCTGTGAGAACTTTTGAGATTAACCAAGTCTCACATTCTACTGTCAGTGATGGTAGCGTCAACGATGACATGACCTATTTGCATCTAATTTCGTTGTATAGGTTCACATCGTAAACGGGGATTGAGATCAGTTCACCACAAAAACATCAATTTTATGACACCTACTAGCTCACCCGTCGGACCTCCTCCCGCCTCAGAGTCGAAAATTATTGTGGTACTAACTCATACATTAAATGAATTTAATTCCGTTCCGTTATTTCAGTATCTATAGGTAGCTTCAGATATGAACGTGACTGTCCAAATAACTTTTTTTGAAATATAACGATAATTTATTGAATTTTTAAAATGTGTAGTCTTAAGTTTTCACAAACGTAAAGGTATGAAAAATATGAATTCAAATTCAAACATACCTATATTCAGAGATACACGTTTTCATATACATTACTTTAGATTGTGAATTTACGTGACTTTTCTTCATAAATAATCCTCAGTTTAGACATGGATGTAGTTTTTTTATGATCTTAAATTTTTATCATGAATTAGATATGAAATGAAAATAGATTATATTTTCTAGTCAGATGCACGCGTTAAAAAATAATAGTTTGCTACTTTTTATTTCATAAATAATAATTATTAATCTTGCATGTACAAGAATTCCCAAAGGTGTTTCGATTGAACATGATTTGATTCGCTTTAAATATATATATATATATATATATATAGTAATTATTATCTCGATAAGTACCTACTAGGTACACATAAATGTCAAAAAAATGTCGTTTCTTTGTTGGCTTAACGTAATTTAATTTTTTTGTCATTTTTCCATATTTTCTCACTGTTGGAAAATGCCCCGAGGTTTTACGGTTATTTCGTGTAAAATTTGCCAAATCGGTTCAGCCGGTTCAAGGTTTAGCGATGATATACACGCACAGCTTTTAAGTTTTATATATAAAAATAAAATTAGCTAGAATTTCCCGTTCGGTTCTAGCTTGCATGTTGTGCCCCAAAACTTTGTTTGGGTGTAAATTAAAATGCTTTCCACACACAATTTTACGACGGGCATAAATCTTGCCTATTATGAAATATGACTCGGATAAGCTTATATCACTTAATGACTTGCAAACATTGTACCCGATTTTATATTCCTTTTGAGTGATTAATTGTTCAACATTATATCGGCGTTTTCATACAATAATGAAACTAAGTATGTAGGCTTGAGAAAATGCGATCTGTTAAATCTAATAAAACTAGATAACTGTTTTAGATGTTTAGGTAGGTACTATGCATACCTAATTTTTATGTTTATCGTAAATTTTGATTTTATTGGATTTTATGTTGAAATTTACCGTTTGTTGGGGACAACACTAAAGCCAAGAATTTCAAAAATCTTTTAAAAGAAAAAAATATTATATCATTGAAGTCGCGCAAGTGCAAGCGCATTTGAGGGCTATTGTATCATTCCTATGACCCTCAGTGGGGTCACTGATATACTTTTTTATACTAATGAACTCTAAAGATGACTCCTGGATGGGTAAAATTTACCGTAACCATCACTTTGGGCTTAAATGATTCCAATAAATGAGTAAATTAACTCGATTTTTCAATGATTTACTTGACCTATAGTTGTAGCATTGGCTTTTGACCACCCGAAATTAAATTTGATACTAAAAAATATTTTCATTGACATTGACCATTATTGTGAAGTTTTCTCTTTCCTGTGCTTTTCGAAAGGTGTCTTCCAATTTTCGAATTTTGGACATATGATGCAGCGCAGTGTTTCAAGACTCTGCGACGAAACAGCACTCCTTGGCCTTCGAGTCAATGCCAGTAAGACGGAGCTCATGGCGAGTAATGTCTGCCCCGATAAACAGCTACCGATAGCCATCGACGGTCACCAGGTCTTCCGGGTGGATAAATTTAAGTACCTGGGAGCAACCATTACCACTTTTGGTGACCTCGGGGCTGAGCTCCCGATACGTATCGGTATGGCAAGTGGCGCCTTTAACAACATGACCAAGATTTGGAAAGCGTCGGCGTTTAGTGTCGAGACGAAATGTAAACTGTTTGATGCGTGTGTGTTGCCCATTCTCCTCTATGGGTGTGAGTCCTGGCGCCTGACCAAAGCCCAGGCACAAAAAGTCTCAGCTGAAGACGAGGAAGACCCTCTCACACTGTGTTCCGCTCCTTCGAAGCAGATCTCAGGGACATGGACGTGGTGTGGGAGGAGGTCATAAACATTGCGCAAGATCGAGCGCAATGGATAGCTCTTGTTGCCTCCCTATGCCCCTGAGTGGGTGTAAAAGGGAGTGTTGTTGTTGTTTTGGACATATGATATCTGCCTTCTGAAAAACTTGAACATATATTTCTTCTTCTTCTTCTTTTACTAGGCCTGTTGGCCTGTCACATTCCTGCTGTTTTGTTAGCTTCTTGTGACGTGGACTCCCAACTATCCTACCATCTTATGAGAGGTCGTCCTGGAAGCCTGCTTTATTTCCACAATCAATGGAATCAATGCCATTTCTAGCTGATTTTACAGATCTTGTCTCTGCCATCCTGGACACGTGCTCGTTCCAGAACCTTCTTCACTGTCATCCCCATCTGACAATATCCAACTTCGCATACCCTTCGGATTTCCGTATTCCCTACTCTGTCTCGAAGGGTTTTGCCAGGGATATTTCTGAGTAAGTACTATGAATCATTTCGCTGGTGCGAAGAGATTTTTGGTTCTAACAGTGTCAGCTCTGGACTCAACGCCTTTCGTCATGATTGGGTGGACACGGGTCTTATATATTCTGACTTTGCTTGGGATGCTCCAATATTTATTTTTCCAGATGGTATTTTTTAAGCATCCAGAAGTAGCTGCAGCCTTTTGGGATTGTTGCTCCAAGACTTAAACAAAAAAGTCTTTCTTTTGTATTCTTTACGAAATTTATTTTTTAGAATCACTGAACTGTATATCAACCTATCGAAATACTTGTTCAATATAAATTTAATTTTGTTTGATCGATCGTATGTACGTAAATATTTTGACTTATCATACGAGGATCAGTATTATTGTTTGCACTTAAATATATAATATGATGTAACGAGACACTTTCTTGAATCAAGCAGTGGCGAGTTTAACTCGACATACGTAGTAGGGTTAGAAAGGGAGAGCGTTATACGCGAGAAAGAGAGGGGTACCGGTGGGGTTAAGTATCGTTTGAACACGAGAATTTGTTCTGCAACACGGGGGAACGGTCACACTATTGTGTTACCTCCATAGTTTTATTTTTTATATGTTATAATGGTGAATTAAAACGAGTAATCCATCATGGATTAACCGTGTAAATCATTTATTGTTCTGTTATTTGTAAAATAACCAAATTCCGGATTCTTTCGAACCGCAATTAAATAAGGTATGTGAACTCTCATTTTATTTCGACGAGTTACAGAGAATGTGACATATTGTACTAGAGACAATTTTTTGTTCACAAGAAATTGTTAAGAGTTATTAATTTTATTCAAATGTATTGAAAGTATTTCTGAAATTTAAATTTTAGAAATGCGGTCCTAGTACCGGGGAGATGCTAGACCCTTAGACAAGGAGACTATGTTTAATTCAATATGTCGAGAGACACCACTTCAATTAATATTGGGGAATACAAGGACGTTTATAGTTGCGGCGAAATATAGGGTACTTGTTATCCATAAGTGAGGGGGGAGACGGTATGCAGTCCTCTGAACAATTCTATCTTCACTCTATGTGTCGATTGTTATATTGAAGCCTAGATGATCCTCACTTATCAACTTCTTCTGCAGAAAAGGATTCCTAGATGGCAGCAATCGAGTCTTTTAAGCTGAGTAAATTTTTATAACTTTATTTTTACCAATTTTTAACATTTGGTGCGCTCATGTTGATTAGTTGGGGTGATAATGATAGATTAATTTAGATTTAAAGGAAAGAATTTATTCTACCAAGTTGTATAGTCACTTTCGTGTGAAAAATTGTTTATGTGAAACGATTTTATATTGAGATATAAAATTTGAGAAACTAAAGAATATTAGTTCGGTAGGGGAAGATTATGAAAAATCTTCAATCTTTGTATTTTGTTACAAAGATAGGTATATAATATGTAATAGCATAAATTTGGGAATTTATATCCCTGTGTTTTCTTTCTTTTAATTATTAATGTAACTTGATTGGAGAAATTGTATGGGAAGTTTTTATGTTAATGAAGGATCTTTATTAAATTTTTGATAAGTCAATTAATCTTTGAATTTTAAATTGTTTTCCCATTTATATAGAAGGAACCTTGCTCAGTTAATTTATAACCCCCCTGAAGAGAGTCTCAAAAGCTGTGGCACACTTATAGAAATAAATTAGAATTTTATCTTGAGTCTTTCTGATGGCCAGAAAAGGAGTCTCCCAACTTATTAGAGAGTCTGGGAGGACTCAATGATACTCTCTCTCTTTCTCCAGAGGAGCACTCATTACAAAATGGCGTCCAACTTAAGGGGCTGTCAGAAAGGCACAAATCTCACTTGTTATAAATAAATCTTTTGGGGTAATTAACTGGAGCAAGTTTGTTAATTTTTATTTGAATTTTTGTGAGGGAATTTTTGAAGTTAACAAAGTTTTAGTGTCGATTGTGCCATTGTTCTGCGGAACAGATTCTCCATTAGTTATTAAGTTACTTTTAAATTATAATTTTATTGGGCAATTTTATATGGTGTATATTTTTACATAGTACTATGCTATGGGCATAAATCAAAATTAGGTATACTTTATTTGGTAACTTTTAATTTTTTCTGCAGAGTAATCAAGAATTTTGACAATAATTTTTGTGGGTAGAATTTTTTCTGTTGAATTCGTATATGCATGTGGGTATGAATTAACTTTACTGAAGCCTGGGAGGCAACAAAATTTTTTATGAAACTAATTGTTGTATTGAAGAATTTATTACTTGCGAAAATTTTTATGATGCCCAGACTTGTATTTTTATTTAATTTTTTGATTAGGTATGAAATTGCATGTTGGAACCTAAACTAATGCTAGTTTTGTATTTTTATATGTTCTAGTTTTCGGATAAAGAGTTATCATCTGATGTTTATGAATTTTTCTGCTGAATTACTGCTGAACTCTGACCGGGTGGAGCGGCGAGGCACGCATTTTAGTCAACACACAGCAATAATTTTAAAACACGAAGATATTTTTTCATTCAGAAGAATTCATAGTATACAACTCAAACGCAGGTCAACTTTGTTTGTTAATTTAATTTTTTATTTTATTTTTTTATTTGGTTCCTTTTATCAACTTTATTTTTGAGTATTACGAGTAGCACTTCTCGGATTAATGAGTTTATGTTTGTAAGATTGGCAAAAACATAGTTGTGTTTGGAAGACTAATTTGAAGTATGTATTTGAATGAAAGAAAATATACCTAGATTGGATTTTAAAGGTAGTAAATGTTAAGACGAGATATTGAAGGTTGGTGTATTATTACGTTATTATTATTATTAAATTTTTAAAAAAATCTTTGGTATTTCTGGGTGAGTTAGCAACTTTAACCAATACCTATTGTACTTGTATATTATCTAGTTAGGCGGGTTATCGGCTGTTACAGATTTTGGTTGATTTTATAATAGTAGGTCATTGTAAGAGAACTTAAGTAAAACGTGTTCAAATATATTGAGGTAACATTTTCGTAAAATTTTGTTATAATTTAGATTAGAAATTAATTATATTTACGGGAAGCGAATTTTTAGACTTGTTTTAAAGTTATAGTAAATCAATATTCAATTTAATTTTTCGGGTAGATTGAAGGTTGAGTTATTTAGTCAAAATGGAACAAGAAACGTTGCTTAAACTGGGAGTACCGAAAGATGATGTAGAACATACTTCGACATTATCAGACGACGGCACTAAATATCAAGATTTAGGGTTTGAGGTTCCAGAAAGCATAACTGTCAAACAACACACTAGGAAATTACCTACGCAAAAGAGAAAAGATAAACAACCGATTAGCAATTACAATAAGACGGGGGTTACCAATACACATACGGCTCGCGCTAAAGAAATAGATGTAAGAAAGTGGAACTTGAACTTCGCTGGCAAATCAGATCCACGAGATTTCTTAATACGTTTGGAAGAACTAGCAGGGGTTTATGACGTAGAACTAGATTCTCTCGTTAGGTTTATGCCTATATTACTGTCTGGTTTCGCACTTATATGGTTTAGGGCAACCGATTTTAATTTTGAATGGGAAGACTTCAAAGCAAAATTCCTAATCCAATTTGAAAATGCTAACAAACAAAAAGAACTCAAGTTGGAAATTCTTTCGGCGAGTCAAGACAATAACATGTCCGCAAGCGAATTTATTCTGAGGTTGAAAGCTAAGAATAAGTTACTCGATAGTCCAGTTGAAGATACAGAATTTTTAGATGTTGTAATAAACGGGTTATCTGAAGATTACGCGGGTCTTTTGGCTACTACGAAGGTGACAAATACTCAAGAACTTATGTTTTTATGCGCGAAATTCGATGCACTGGTTAGCAAAAGATCGTCCAAACGAAATCGTTCGGGAGGTAAAATCGCGGAGTTATCAGAAGTAAACGAAATGGCAACACAGTCGGAGCAAATCAATAGAGCGAGCAACGATCTCGTACATAAGGGTTATACAAGGGCCGAAAAAGACGACGCAAATTACGTACGCCGTGAATCATATCCAACGAAGAGTAACAGTACTCATAATATTAATTCACACGTAGTAAGGAGAACGCAGGGTCGCTACGAACAGAATAAGAATATAGTATGTTATTTTTGTAATAAGCCGGGACATCGTCAGTCTGTATGTTACAGTAGGTTGAATCATTTAAACGGGTCAAATCTAAATAAGAGCGGACAAACCGACAACCAAAATCGCGATTACGGGGGATTAAAGGGAAAGCGTGTTTTCAAACATAATAAAGAGGCATAAAGGGAGAATTGAATAGTTAGTTTAATCCTAGTAGTTAACTATTATAAGTAATTTATAAATTTGATACGAAATATATTGGTATCTTCAATAGGTTAATTGTTAAATAATGTGTTTTGAAAAGCTTAAGTTTAGATTTATGTTGTCAAAATTTAAGGTAAGATAAAGGTCGCAGGTGATATCGAGAGGTCGTAGCACCAATGTGCAACCCTTCAGGGTGCATAGAGCACGATAGACGGTGGTTACTTAGAATGAAATATGGTAGGTCATCGTATCTATATGAGTACCAAGCAGTAAACAAGTTAAGTAATTGTAGGAGTTAATGTTTGGGTAGTCTGCGAAGACAGTTGTATGCAAAACATCAATAGTAGTGTGATATAAAGTTTGGCTGTATCATTTGTGTTAAACTGTAATATACACACGAGTATATAAAAAAATGTTAGATTGAGAGGGATCATGGTTGATCAGAAGTTAAGTTTGTGCGTAAAGAGGTGTACAGTACTGCGTAATTTGAACGTATGGTATAGATTTGTATCTAAGGTTATTTTCCATGAGAGATGGGAGAATATTCATTAAAACGTACTTCGGGGTGGGAGAGTACAAGATCCTGGTATGCTGACGATGATATGTTTTGATAAGTATGCATGGGCGAGTACGTAAGGAAGATAGAATGTTTGAGAGCGAAAGGTAAAGTGTTAAAGATGTAACCCGGACAGAATAGATTTGATGTATGAAAGAGGATATAAAATTGTGTTAAAATATATTGTCTGAAGCTGCTTTGTCTGTGTTCGTCCTGTAACCTAGAGTGCGGTAAGGGTGAAAGTCCGAATGATATAAGTATGTATAAAACATAACACAATAGGCGAGTGTTATAGTAAAGAAGTGCAGTTATTGATAGATTGATGTGATGAAAGAACGGAAAGTGGTGCAAACTTGTTGGTCCCGTTTGAAAATGTATTGGGAAAAGAATAATTTGAGTCAATGTAATTTGGCTGATAGAACAGTGTTGACTGAAGGGCAGTGTCGTCTCGCAAGTCCTATTCGCTCAGCTGTTCTGTAGTGAGCAGCACATATAATTTTTCTTTAATAGAAGAACAAAAGTTTTTGATTTTGTAAATATAAATTAAAGTATAAATAATAATGTAGTATATATCTAGCATAGTAGAGTGACGTCAGTGTTACTTCATCTGAGTCATTAGTAGAGTTGTCTGACACTCACTTACAGATTATTACATCTGATATTGTTAAACTAAAGTTTGTAACTCGGTTTGTAAAACTTGAGTTACTTTAAATAATGTTAATAAAATCGCGTAAAGATTTAATTTGGACTCCTGAAACACTGACGGTACTTCCAAAACCTAAGTTGTGATATGAGTATCATGTATTATTTACATAAGAAATAATTTTAAGATTGATTTATTATTTGCGATGTATAACTGAATTTGATGGTGTTGAATGTTGGGTATCTCAGGCAAGTAGAGGTAAAAATGATACTACCTCGAGAGTACGATAAGTTTGTTTTGGTCCATGGAAATGAGTTTGTTTCTTTTCGTATTTCACTTAGTCATCACACTGAATTAATCAAAAGCTCCATGGTGGCGCCCGGGATATGGCAAATTAGGATATGCCATTGAGTTAGTCGAAGAGGTACCCAAGATTAAACGCAATCTGTCTATTACGAAGTTAAATGTATATGATTCTTTTTCCTAAGCTAAGTTTGTCATTTTATCATCAGTTAAAAGCTGTGAGATGCTTTGTTTATTGAAATGTATTTAGGACCTAGGTGTAAAACAGGGTAAAGGTTAGATATGAGCGTACCAATTAGGTAGATTAAGCGTGCTAGAGAGTAAAAGAAATTTTTGTGTAAAAGATTGCACAAAAATTTAGAGGGGAAAGGGGGTATTTGTAACGAGACACTTTCTTGAATCAAGCAGTGGCGAGTTTAACTCGACATACGTAGTAGGGTTAGAAAGGGAGAGCGTTATACGCGAGAAAGAGAGGGGTACCGGTGGGGTTAAGTATCGTTTGAACACGAGAATTTGTTCTGCAACACGGGGGAACGGTCACACTATTGTGTTACCTCCATAGTTTTATTTTTTATATGTTATAATGGTGAATTAAAACGAGTAATCCATCATGGATTAACCGTGTAAATCATTTATTGTTCTGTTATTTGTAAAATAACCAAATTCCGGATTCTTTCGAACCGCAATTAAATAAGGTATGTGAACTCTCATTTTATTTCGACGAGTTACAGAGAATGTGACATATTGTACTAGAGACAATTTTTTGTTCACAAGAAATTGTTAAGAGTTATTAATTTTATTCAAATGTATTGAAAGTATTTCTGAAATTTAAATTTTAGAAATGCGGTCCTAGTACCGGGGAGATGCTAGACCCTTAGACAAGGAGACTATGTTTAATTCAATATGTCGAGAGACACCACTTCAATTAATATTGGGGAATACAAGGACGTTTATAGTTGCGGCGAAATATAGGGTACTTGTTATCCATAAGTGAGGGGGGAGACGGTATGCAGTCCTCTGAACAATTCTATCTTCACTCTATGTGTCGATTGTTATATTGAAGCCTAGATGATCCTCACTTATCAACTTCTTCTGCAGAAAAGGATTCCTAGATGGCAGCAATCGAGTCTTTTAAGCTGAGTAAATTTTTATAACTTTATTTTTACCAATTTTTAACATTTGGTGCGCTCATGTTGATTAGTTGGGGTGATAATGATAGATTAATTTAGATTTAAAGGAAAGAATTTATTCTACCAAGTTGTATAGTCACTTTCGTGTGAAAAATTGTTTATGTGAAACGATTTTATATTGAGATATAAAATTTGAGAAACTAAAGAATATTAGTTCGGTAGGGGAAGATTATGAAAAATCTTCAATCTTTGTATTTTGTTACAAAGATAGGTATATAATATGTAATAGCATAAATTTGGGAATTTATATCCCTGTGTTTTCTTTCTTTTAATTATTAATGTAACTTGATTGGAGAAATTGTATGGGAAGTTTTTATGTTAATGAAGGATCTTTATTAAATTTTTGATAAGTCAATTAATCTTTGAATTTTAAATTGTTTTCCCATTTATATAGAAGGAACCTTGCTCAGTTAATTTATAACCCCCCTGAAGAGAGTCTCAAAAGCTGTGGCACACTTATAGAAATAAATTAGAATTTTATCTTGAGTCTTTCTGATGGCCAGAAAAGGAGTCTCCCAACTTATTAGAGAGTCTGGGAGGACTCAATGATACTCTCTCTCTTTCTCCAGAGGAGCACTCATTACAATGACGAAGGTTCAGAATGTTCAGTTATTGGATCGTATGGTACCTCCGCATATATGCAATGCCCGATGCTTATTTTTTATTGATCCCAGCCATACTATCAAATAACGGCTTCAAACAGATTGTCAAAATTCGTCATCGTCGCCCCGACCGGTTTGATATCCGCAGTTCCCAGTTGTTAACAGTAAGAAGGTGAAACAATAAAGTGGAACTCAGATAAACGTATTATTTTGTGCGTGCGAGTTTCGAGTTTTGTCCTCTGCTCGTTATGCCCATGTAAGGCGCACGCCATTTCTTTGGACGCACTCTGCGGTATTCCCGGTGCTTTTACAGCTGCTGTTTGTATTATTTGGTAACGGAGCCTGGTTTTTGGGGGCAAGTTTTTATGCATAGGATTCTATGAATTCCCGTTGGATGATGGACGACCGAGTCATCGTGTAAACGTTTCTCCCTTTAACTGACTTAACTAAGAACTTAAAATTCAACACAAGCAGCCAACAATTTCATTTGGTTTGAACGTTGCAAGATGCTTTTTTAATTTAACTTTCATATTATGTAAGAACGATGAAAAAACTACCCAAGACAGCGAAAATGGGGACGCTAAGAGCTATCCTAGGTCCCTCAGGATATATTGCTTAATGAGGAAATCTGTAGAACTTGCAATATTCATGATTATATAAGGCGGATTAAGAGAAGAGATACCACCGAAGAGACCACGTTGGCAAAGTGAGTCTAGAGATACTTTCAAGGATTGTAACGGTTATTCCGTAGGAATAATACGATCTTTTCCGTATGGAAGGACATAGATCTCCAGTAAGAACCAAAAAGATGGCGTGAGAACTGGTCATTCACATAGTAAAAACCAGACTAATTCTTGAAAAAGAACAATTCCTAGATTTAAATCAACAGTAAAAAGGGTCGTTTGTAATTTCTTGGTGGAATATTTTTTTTTACGTGGTTTGCATCTAACGATGTCAATCAGGGGCGACGCGAAACGTCTGCCTCGTGGAAGGCGCTAATTGACAAGTCATAAATAACGTGCCAATTTGAATTTCAACATCCCGCAGCACTACATATTAATCTACCTGTCCTCATCTTGCACGAACCAGCGATTCCTGTTTTCCTTGCAACACTCCCTGTTCGGCGGACTCTCTAGGTAAAGATATATTATATGCCCTATTTGTTAGTATGGTGTTCATTCTTTCGTTAAAGTTGGTCTAGTATAGGTTCTTGTATGACAATTTGTTCTACACTCTCCAAAAACCTATAGGTTTATGAGCTTAGTTTTTAAATTCTGAAATCGTTTCTCTCTCTCTTAGTTTCGTGTTGTTCAGCTGTTATTATTCTCACCACATAACTCACTCATATTCTGAGTTTCATAATTTCTGGCAGTCCCTATGACAGACTCTGCATCTATTTTAAACGAAGGCCTCCACTTGTGTCTGTTTCCTTAAATTCAAAATGTGCTTTCCTAGAATTCTTCTATTTGGACTTGGCTCAAGTTAATCCTTTTCTTTTTTATGATGAGAACCATATATTGCATCTGTAGAATAAGATACTATACTTATCTATCTTAGCCCTCCCACGTCTCTTTTATCGGATATAGACTTCTAACTTAGAATTTGCACCGCTTTCTATTCTTCGACAATCGCGTAGAATTAACCCACAACTAAATTTCTTACAACATTCTTTGCCTGAGATTTTCCGACCAATTTTCGTTCGGCGTAGAGTTTTCCATCTGTTGTCGATAATTTTAGCTAAGACCAAATTTGTGTTTTTTGCCGTTTTCCAGCAAAGACGAGACGCGTTTACTGTTGCTTTTATCTGGTCTTATTCTTATCTTTCATTGTAATATCTAGCATTTCCCACTCTTTGGGTCTTATGTGTCTTAATGAGCTTCTATTCTATCTAGTAAGTTCCGCCTCTGCTATTTCATTGCATCATCTTGATACATCCGGAGATCCAGCTTATATCTCAACATTATATGTATAATGCGCGCCTCTTCATTTTGAGTCTTACCTTGTCCTGTTTTTAGGGAGAAATTCAATATTGGTCCTGGGACAAAGAAGTGCAGCGCTTTCTCCATTTCTTTGAAACCGTCTCGATTTTTAGAGCCCCGTGAAACTTTAACATTTTATTCTTGAATTTTCTACATTTTTTAGGGGTGATCATCTCCTTGATAACGCTTTCTCTGTCTGCTCCATCTCATTGTTTTTTGGTTTGCAGCTTTTGCGATTTTTACTCTTTAGGGTATTACTCACTCATTGTTTTTTGGTTTGCAGCTTTTGCGATTTTTACTCTTTAGGGTATTACTCACTCATTGTTTTTTGGTTTGCAGCTTTTGCGATTTTTACTCTTTAGGGTATTACTCACTCATTGTTTTTTGGTTTGCAGCTTTTGCGATTTTTACTCTTTAGGGTATTACTCACTCATTGTTTTTTGGTTTGCAGCTTTTGCGATTTTTACTCTTTAGGGTATTACTCACTCATCGTTTTTTGGTTTGCAGCTTTTGCGATTTTTACTCTTTAGGGTATTTCTTGAAGAGAAATACTACTTCAAAGTATTTCGTTAATAAAAAAATAACGTCATACCAGATTGTATCATATTCTATGTATTCGACTACGTAATAATACGATTATAAGAATAATAAATAATTTGGGACAATGCGATGATTTAAAAAAAATTACACGTTATAAATTGCTGTCATTGTTTTGTTGTTAAACATAATTTCATATTTAATGTATTGTTGAAGATTTTAATAATGGGTGTGTGCAAGTCCACCTAACCACAATTATTATACTTATCTATGCGACTCAAGGTTCGTTGACTCCCGACTCCTCTACCTGTCGCCGTCTCGTGGATCTCGGCTACAGGTTTTATTGCACACCCAATAAAGATAGTCAAATAATAACAATAATCAAGTTATAAACACTTCATTTAAAACTCACCTCTGGTATCTTCTCAGCCCAATACAAATAACAATACACACATTATAAAATATTATGTACAGCACAACAATATCCTCGATGCACGCATAATATGAGTCATGTGGAAATGTTAGTCCACAAAAAAATAAGATCTACATAAATGCAAATGTTCTTTAGCCGGAAAACCTTTTAGAGCTGCAAGAGTGTGAGTGATGTTGATGCTCAATATTTCGTCAGATGATGTGGAAAGCGAAGAAGGCAATGGAACAGTTATGGCAAAAGTTTGAACAATTGTGGTTGGTGGCCCAGCGGTTACAACGCCGGCTTTCGTACTTCGGACGTCGTGGTTCGATCCCAGGTGCCGACCATCTTCCTCTTTCACGACACAAGCTTTCAGTAGCTTACTGTGAAAGAGTCAAGGAGTGTATTTGTGTTCACTTTGAGTGAGCACAGATTCATTTTCAAAAAAAAAAAAAAAAAATTTAACTTCTTGCGTCATATCAAATCTTCCCGATGTCGGCTTTCGCAATGGATGGACTTTTAGATGCAGTTGTTCCTTGTATCTATTACACAATCAGTCACACGGAAATCGACTCCGTGGAAGCTTCTCATAAAAATGAAAAGTGATCAGTTGAAAGTCGAGAACACAGTAGGACGAACTTCAGAAAACAGGCCAACGTAGCCTACATCAAGAAAAGAACATAAATTCATTCTGATTTGTTTAGAATGAAACTTTAATGTATATTTTTTGTGCACTTAAAATGGAACATGACTGATATTTTGTGGCCAACGAAGTTCCATGCACAATCGTCGTACATTTTTTGACAAGTCCTTACGGAATTATTATTTAATTTGCTCTCTGATAAGACCGTCGGAGGGTTTTATGATAACCTCTTTTTTTTGTTGCGCTTTATTGTTTTATTGTCTTTGTTGTATATTTTTTATTTCTCTGAGCTGTTTAAATAAATTTAATTTAAAAGCAGTTTGTTTATTTTATGTTTTTTTATTTCGTATTTAATTAAGAGACTAACCCAGTGATCTTGAAATCGAAATTACCTATCATTAATTTGAGTTTTATACAATATAGTGAAGGGTGTGAATACAACAAGAATTAATAAAATCATATTTCCAGACCAGATAAATATTTCGATACGTTGTTACTTTAGACTGAATAAATATTTTGACAAAGAAAGGGGGAATATATTCATGTACAAATACATTCAATTGGTATCGAGTGAGGACAATGGAAGATTGCTGGGTGAAAGTTGTACTTTAAATGCAAAATAATTTGGTTATGTAGGTACTTAATGAAAATAGTAAGTTTTCAAATAGGTATACATTATTATCGGGCGTAAGAAAGAAGACTGAACTCAATTGAGTTTACGGCCATCAAAAGTTTAGTGCTTGCAATAATCCAACGATTTATTTGAGCGTTAATGTCTTTTATTCCCAGTTAAATAGATTCTTGGAAAATTTGGTTATCTGTCGAAGAAATGAAGATTTAAAATACTATTGATGATGAGTAATTTATGATAAAAAGAAGCATTCTCCATTCTGATTCTTATTTAGACGAAGAATAATGGATCAGAGACGCTCTGAGAGAAAAAAACTAGGAATTGATGCCCTCAAAATACCATACTGCAGAATCGTCATAATCTCTTTGTAGAGTTATGAAGGTTTAAGTTTAAAAGTGTTGTTTTTTTACCAGCCGTCGCCCACATTTATATCGACCGTGATCATCATCTAATCATTCTCGAACCATTGCTCTTCAGGATGTGCTGTTTCCTTCGAGATGTACGGATCTAAAATGTGTCATTTGGTGGATATTTTGTTTTATTTAGCCGGTCCAGCGCATCAGCGATCGGCATCACGATCTTATTACTGGTGCTCTTCTAACATTTTTTTAACTTTTCAAGGATAGCTTCCCGTCTAAAGACAGAGAACCTCTGAGATTGGAATACTGGGATACGTTGACCATGATTACAAACACTGTATTGCCAACCCAAATTTTAGAAAATAAGTAGCTGATAAACTACCAAAAAGTGGTAGAAAGGTGGCTAAATCCAAAATTTTGGTATCCGGATATGATTAACAGTTGACTAAAAATATCTGGATTGCGATTTAGAATGCACCTATAGATGACGTTCAATCAATCAGCACTGAGGGAATTGACTACCTATAAATAAAAATAATAGGAATTCGATTCAACGACCTTGTCTTTTTGTTTATTGTGAATAGAATCGGAGCCGGTACTTGTTCATACATACAATATTCTATTATGATTATACGTATGATTCTAATGGCGCATCTCAACACAAAACAAAATGGGACGGCAGCGGGATCTTTCGCAGGGGCTACCGGTGTTTCTGATCTAATAATGGGATTATTACTATCATTATTCGGCTGGTAGTCACTGTGGAATTACCAGATCTATCGGCTGCGGTCAGAACGTTTGGGCAATCATCTAGGACACCGCTGTGGAGATCGGCTCATTCCATCACTCCTCTTGCTGTCCGCGCCGGATGTTGCTCTTGAACGCACATTCAAAGTATTTCCATTATTATCTAATGCTTCATTGTACAATTTATTGTACATATACTATAAAATCGTTCAATTTAAATGCCCTTTTGTTCCCATAATTTTTAAGACAAGTATTTTTGTTTTCTTGTTGGCAATGTTCATATTTATAGGTATGCCTTGTTTCTACAGTAGGTATTTACGTCATATAATATATATCCACGAAAAATTTAGATTTATGTATGGGTATAGTGAAAAATGGGTAATTGAAAAAATACCCATTTTTGTTTGGATAACCAGGGTTACAGTAAATGATCATCAGCTCTCAATAACTTCTAAATCTACTGCTAGAGTAGGTATACGATTTAACTTATGTTTTGCATACTCATTTATAACCTCTATGAAAGAATCTGAAACACAATCATTCAAAGTATAAAAAGGGTAAGGATGTTTATAGATGAACAGAGATGAAGGTTCTGAAGACACAAAAGTCGAATTCGTAGCCAAATACCCTTGGTTGATAGTCCTGAAGGAAGATCATATAAACGCTGGAGGGATAACTTTTGAGGAGTTCACCTTAGCAGTAAAGTAGGGTCTATCAAAAAGCTAGAGGTTAATAATATTGTTAGTGATTCCTACAATCAAAGTTGACGGGCCTCATCAAAGAGAATATGAGGTTGTTCTCAAGTTGTTTTACATTGGCGATGATTAGGGATAAATCAATCAGAAAGCTTGCGGCTTTGTTATGGCTGATGGTGTCTCTCATTGGAGCCTCCTAAGGCAGCCTCCTCACCGCAGTATTTCCGCTTCTCTTCGCCGTCTCTTCTCCACGCACCATTACTTTTTATTCTAGAGACACCATGATATTTTTGTATCGAAGAATCAATTTTGTGTTGTATTTTTATGTTCCCACTAGAATTATTATTGTCATTCATTTATATGCTTCGTTTATTCTGTCATATGAGATAAATCTTACGATACCGTACTTTTATTCTATATTTTGTATTCAACCATGATTTTCTACAATCATCTACTTTATGACCCTATTCGTCCACTGCTGATCAAGGGCCTACTCTAAACCGATTTCAGATTGAAGAGTCACTGAAAATTTCATCGTACTACGCTATCCATCAGGTGGTTTGCTACAGGTTTTCTTTTCTATTTATTTACTTTTTCACTAACGAAAAATTGCCTTTTGAAGAGAAAAGATAATACAGAAAAGTATAAAATACAAAACATTAACAATATAAACAAAAAAAATTAATTATACATTTTAAGCATTTGGTACAGTAATAAAAAAGCACATGTCTAACATTTGTTCAGTACAATAGAAATGAGAATACATTTAATTGGCTAATGGATGACTGACGACTTTTCTGTTACTATTTTGAGGATTAATTGAGTTCTATGTCAGATGCTCTGTTACAAGAACCTTGTTAATTTTCTATCAGGGGGTACCACCTTAACATTTGTTTTGGCTAGATGATTTTTTGCTAATATCTTTAATCCACTTTCATTTAACGGCATTTTTTCATACTTCTAAAATTGAAAAATATATATCAGAAATTTTACTCTTGTCAACGTATTTGACTGAACTGCAAACTGCAAATTAATTCAGATATTATCTGAATGTGATTGGAAATCATTTCCTTTATAATATTGAACTTGTATACGTACATTATACGATGCACGATAGTTTTGTTTATTTATTTATTATAGTAGGTAGCTTGGCATAGAATTCACACACACTGTCTAAGTATATGTATAATATCTTCTATTATACTATAAGTTATAAGTTTCGTCCTCAGTGTGATAAAACCGAGACTCGTTATAAAAAAGACCGAATACCATTCCGAGGTAGTCGCACTCATTAAAGATTTCACACTTGTCATTGACTAGGATAGAGGTAGCCTGACCCAACAAATCTAACACACACACTCTTACAGATCTCCATTGTAACACAAACACTTCCTCCTCCATGCTAGGTACCTACATGAGAAGTATCCAGTCCTTTCGTCATTCTAAGGATGAATACATAATATATTAACACTTGTACCTAATATAAGTTTTTTAAGTATTTGAATAGATTTTTCTTAAAATAAGCATGTACAATTGTCATAAATTTTGCATGCAACCCTTACCTTTCGTACGAAGAAAATAAATGTAGATATGTAAAATTTGGTTTGTAGTCCAGTGGTATCAATGGGCGACTTTCGTTCGTACAGCGTATTGGAGGTCATAGGTTCGAATCCCGGCTATGCCGACCATTTCCGCTTGCGCGATACAAGCTTTTGCTTAGTATGAAATATGTCAAAAGTGTATTTGTGTTCACTTCGAGTGAGAACAGATTCATTTTTTAAAAAAAAAAAAAAACAAAAAATTACTTAAAAACGAAGTATAATTATGTAAACCAAATTTTTAAACATAAATCCAATACTGTATACCTTCTTACATGAACGATTTTCTTCGTGTCAAAACTTCGATGAGTTCGTATATTTACATTTTGTCTTATCAGTCGAAATTAAAATGAACATTAGGTCAATTTTGATTGCGACTGGATATATTGGATTCATAGTCCCTGTAAGTGAAGTGGTTCTTAGCTTAGCGGTCAGTCGCCGACGGGAATTTGATCTCCGGTGCTGACAATCTTCATTTTGCTTCATTTGCATTCGAGTTCACAGAAACGTGACTCCATCATTGAATGTTTAGAATTCCCTGGTCTTGATGCGAGATTAAGCTATTTCCAGTCATCAAGGTCTGGAGATACCACATTTGGGCCATGTAATGCGGGGAGAGATAGCCTTCGCCGTCTGATACAATCTAATACACCCAACATAGAGGCATAGGGAGGCAATAAGATTTCTATACTCCGCTCGATCTTGCACAGCTGCGAATAAGACCTCCTCCCATCTGATACTTGAACAAAAAATCTAAAATCCAAGACAGGTATCTTGGATGTGCAGTATTGAAAGTATAATTTACAAATGAACAACAAAATGCGTCGGCGCAAGTGTTAAGTGTCTGCGGCCCGTACGATGTGTGTTTAGATCGTCTCTTTGTGTCCAGTCACCGTGGACTAATTCGTTAATGTAACCTTGTATGGATTTACCCTCTAATTTGGGGGCAGCTACCGTGGAGAAAGTCCATTTATCATCCGTCCTTTAAAAGGGCCGCCGCGGTGTTGGCACCGACCTTACGCAACCTGAATGGGCTCGACGCTTATCTGTTGGGCATCAGCTCCGCCTGGTACCAGCCGTCCTATTTATGTGGTTAGTGTTAATTCGGTCAAGTGCGTTTTGCCCTATGCCCCTTATGTGACATCACGAAGGACTTATAAAGTATCTATATTATTTTTATCCTTGTCAATGGGAACTTTGTTCTTTTTTCCACTGACCCAAGCGTAGATACATAATATCATGTACCTACATGAATTTTACAAACTCAATATGAGTGAAAAAAAAATTTTTTCTTTTGATACTTGGAGTTTCGCAAATTCGTTCATACCTCGTGACTCAAAACTGTTGATACAAAATCAGTGTCTGATATTGCTGTAAGGCGTCCAGATTGCCAGTCAATTCCCGTTTAAAACCAAATTATTTTATTTGTTGTTTAAATTGTGATAATTTTAGATGACTTTCGTAAAACTTATTTATGCATCTTTATTTTGTATGCACGACCTATGGCAAAAATGTTGTTCGTTATTATTATAAAAAAAACTTAAATCTGAATGTAAGTCAATTCTGCGATGTAAAATCGGATATTTTTTTTAAACAATTCTTTATATCAACATAAAACTGCGTGATGAAATGAATATAATTCGTTATATTATTTTGCAATAGTTTTACGAACTAATAGACGTTCAAATTCTTTGCAACGTGTGTATAAATAATATTGAAATTTGATGTCTAGGTTACAGAAGAATACAAGTAGAGTACCTACCTACTTATTTCATGTAAGTATAGTTATGTTTACTTCTTAAGTAGGTGGCATAGTACGAGCTTTGTACACACTCCTAAGACAATTAAGACATAAAGTGATAAATCTTGTAAGGAAATAATATCAATGTCAATCAGATTAGCCCGAACGATGTCTTCTATTTTTTATCATATAAGAGAGCAGGTGGAGTACCCGATATTAATTCCAGTAAAGAATGATTGTTTCGTAATTAAGCTGGCGAAAAAAATCAACACTCTTGTCGGAGTATGGAGCGTGAAATAATTTAAAAGCAATTTGAAGTTCTTTCGGATTCAGTTTTGCCGCCGCCATAAGCTCGGATATTATGTTTGGTCATTATCACTGCGTGCGCTACATTGTATCCTGCGAGGCGCGCTCTGACAGCCTTAATTGAAATATTTTTGATCAAATATTAACTTCTCCTTTATTAGATTTTAATTGAATTAACAATATGGATACACTGATATAACTACAAGTATATTTGTGCTGATGCTATGAAAAAACATAACAGTGATGGTGTCAAAAAGAAGGAAGACTCTGCTGATTGAAGAGGCAGAGGAAAATTGTTCAAGTTCTAGAGTGGTTAAGCTACTTTAAGACGAACAAATAATTTTTCCAAAGAAGGAAAACACCTTCTCAAAAACATTTCCGAAAAGCGTCGTAAATTAATAGGATCCGCGAAAGGCCAAAATACCGTAATTTAGGGGACGATCGAGATGACAAACTTCTGTGGTATAGCACGCCAAGATTATGGATATGTGAAAATGAAGAATATGAGTGAACAACAGCCCATCCTCCAGTTGATTCCAGAGAAAATTATTGTTCATATTGAAAATTCAATCAAGTTTTCCTTATTTTGAAGCTGTTTTTGTTTTTTAATCATCTTTTTTGTAGATCTTATATCTGTGGTAAATGTCTAATGTTATTGTGTGAACAATGTTTGTGCCAATGTTATGGGATCTAAGTTTTTCACTCATAAATGTTATAGAGACGACATGAAATCAGCGATTGGACTAGTCGATTTTATAGAGAGGCTTAGAGAAAATATGACCATGTAAGTATCTCTATAGAGAATGTAGACATAGAAATATGTCACTGTATATGTAATATACAAAAAAAAAGTTCAAAACTAAAGAAGACGATGAACCGTTGTATGTATGGAGGAGGCTGATGGTAATATTAATACATGGTATCCGATTTGTCTCTTAGCGCAGTCAGCCGTTGGAGCGCGCTCTCCATATCTCATACACATTAATTTGATTTACTTAACATTTTTTTGTTGGGAGGATTAGAGGTGCGTGTCTTTTGAAAATTATTTAATTTAATTAAATATCGGGATTATATTTCTTCACGGATATACGAAGACGGGATTGGTACAGATTATGTTGGTAGGTGGGTCTAATCCCGTAACCTATTCACACAAGCGAGAACCTTTCTATTAATCTGATTACGACGCGGTCCAATCATCGGTTCATTTCCCTACCTCAAGGAAACATCAGGAGTCTGTTGAATACGTCGAATGTGGATAAACGTCCTGGCAAACCCATTCATGTATTGATTGTGGTGTTATAAAACCGATATTACCCCTCATTTATAACGTTTAGTTCAGACTTCTGAGAAAAACTTGACGCGTTCAAAGGAAATAAGAAAACATCAGAGTCCTAAACAGAAACAAGCACAATGAAATTAGACAACCATCTATCCAGATTCTGCCTGGATGGATATGAATCTCTACGCTGTGACTGTGGACCGCTGATGCAGACTAGGGCTAATATATATGGCTTTTACATCAATGACCAAGAAATCAGCCCACTGAATATCCGAAAATTCATCCGCAAGATCGGAAAGTGGGACTCCTAGCACCAATCTATCCACGATGAGCCACATTAGTCGACATCAAGAAAGCGCAAGAGGGTAGGTTTACAAAAAACAAAAGTCAATGTTCTATCTATGGTAAGAAAAAGTGAAGATAAACTATTGAATTGACAAGATATAAATCAATAACTTTTCAGTTATTTTCTAATAGGTACCCTAGGTACCTAATCTTTAACCAATACCTAACCTAATGTCCAGGAATATCTAATAATCGATACCTCTTTTTTTTCGATGTAGACTATCATCCAACAGTGGATAGATAAAACTTGCAAAGAAAAATATTGTGAATATTGCAAGATTTAAGTGCTCTGTTTTGAGATCAGATGTCTAAACTACTGCTGCAATCTTAATGCTCCCCATTTTAACAATCGTTGTGACTTTACTCTGTCCACCAATGAAAAGATAAAACCCATCGTTGAGAAATAAAATTGATGATTCAGATAAAAAAAAATGAGTAAACGAAACGAACAAAGACATTCTGATAAATCGATATCAACAAATACTTACATACATTAATAAACCTCCAAATAATCAGACATTATTTTTTCAATATAAAATCGACATTTTGTAATATCAAATTTGTGAATAAAACAAAATATATAGACACTATTTATACGCTTAGTTATATCCTATTAGGTGAGAAACAGTATTTTATATTTTAATACGTAGTAAATCTGCACATTTCATGCCAAAGAAGGATTATTATTAATGAAACTGTACATCTCACAGTTGTTGGAATATACCTACTCAATTAACAGCAAAATTGTCCTCTGAATCAGTTGTATCGTCTGTCAAAGGGTCTCAATTTTATTTTATTAC
Organism: Mystacides longicornis; assembly: GCA_963576905.1. Classification (NCBI taxonomy): domain Eukaryota; kingdom Metazoa; phylum Arthropoda; class Insecta; order Trichoptera; family Leptoceridae; genus Mystacides; species Mystacides longicornis. Next base: position 12,029,785 of record OY756436.1, read on the forward strand.
GTTTTGGACTTACTCACACTGTGTTCCGCTCCTTCGAAGCAGAGCTGAGGGACATGGACATGGTGTGGGAGGAGGTTATAAACATTGCGCAAGATCGAGCGCAATGGAGAGCTCTTGTTGCCTCCCTATGCCCCTGAGTGGGGTTTAAAAGGGAGAATTGATTGATTGATTGATTGGACTTAGAAATTTGTAATTTTTTCTCGTAGCAACAGTTATATGTACGAAATCAAAGCATAGAATTTCCAGTGCTTCAATAACAGGTATTCCTATATTATTTGGGGTGCTTAAATTACTATGAACATATTTATAATGTAAAAAAGCGACATATAAATTTCAGAAGAGGAATGACCCCACAAAAAGCACATGGCATTTAATCAAGTACCTGCTATTTGTCGTTTGGATTTTTGATGTTTTATGTACCTACATATAGCTTGTATTTTCTCAATTATTAATTCATAGATGCCTGTTGGTTTGACAATCTACAATAGCAGGCACCCACCCGAATATATTATTACAATGGCCAGGTAGGTACTTGCTAGTATTATTATCTGTGTACACATTTAGAAACAGACAAGGCATATTCTTCTTTATCTCGAACTGTCACCAGAGATTAGCGGCTATGTTCACGCCGCATCGCCGTATGTTCGTGTGAGTGATTAGAATCCTCATTAATAATTCTCTGGGAGAGCGGTCTTTGCCACCAATAGTTCTCTTTTATCTTTAGTTGGAAGAATTTGAAAATTATTTTTTTTCAGTTTAAGAATCAACTGATAGGTCTGATTAATTTCTGGTCAATCTGGGATGAAGACTGCCCATTTTCACTATTTCTATCGGGATAGTTTACACCAAATCAAATTCTTTCAACTAAAGACTGTCAAGGACTTTCATCTCTTTGTTCTAAAACGTCTGCCTATTTTATTTTCAACTTAAAAGAACAGATTAGAGTGGACTTAGTAGTCGAGTAAAAAGCACGAGAAGAAAACATCTAGAATATTGTGTGTGTGGCTTTCCTCCCTATTTTGACCATTACATGATTATCAATTGGCAAATGGCGAAAGGGTGTTCTTTTGATTTTTTAAAGAGTTCTTTTTGCGACATGGTAGGTATATAAATTTTCAGGCTGTGCGGAATTTCTTCAAGACCAAACATTTCCATATCTCATAAACTTTCTTTATTGTACGTTACTTACTTTATTACGGATTTTCGGATTGACCACATATTGTATGTCATTGGCATCAGCAAGGTCCTTCCGTGTGCACCATTCTCCAATATATAGGCACTCCAAAAGGTAATTATGGTCCCGTGTTTCCCCACATTTACAGGTATTATTATACATTCAACATTTATTTGCAAAATTTTGGCATTTAATCTATTTTGTGACACTCTGCGCCACTGCTGCGATGATCTTCTGTATATCTATCACTACATCATCCAGCAATTGAATTCTGCTTATAATTCACTTGAATTATCTAAATCTTTATGCTGATCCTCACGAAATACTGTGTCGTACGAGTGAGATTCCTATTACTCACCCTGAGAAATCGAATCTACTGTATTTATGTTAGTTCTTGTTTTAATACTCGTGTTTATTTGTATGTTGTTATGCGCCTTAAATCTTTTTTATACATTTATTTATATTCAACAATTAAAGTTCCTCTATAGTTGCTGGTGATTTCTCGACAATCGCAGGGTATGGACGGACAATACTAGTTTCGCCGGTAGACAGTCAATAAAATGTGACGTGTACGAAGCGATTGGAGATAAAGTAGGATAATTTATGATGTGTTATCCGGACACGCAGCCATTGTTTGGATGTCTGCGTACTGCGTCCCACTCCTGGACGTCCCCGCACGTCTGTCAGACGTCGCGCCGTTTTGTGTTCGCGCATAGTAATTGAGTTCTTCGTCATATTCACTGAAAACTCTTTAATAAATCACCTTACGTAATGTTCCTTCTCCGCTGTCTCTTCTTCATATTTCCGTACATTCGCCAGACAACGTGTCATCAGCTTTCAAATAAAACTGTGAAGATATTTCCACATTGCTGAGCATCTAACGAAGTAGTTGTATTGTTCCTCGAATGTACCTACTCGAAATGTAATTACGAGATAATTATTTTTCGTTGTCATCATATGAAATCTCATCCATAAGGCCACAACACAATTATCAAAAAAATACATATAAGATTTTCGTACAAAGTAGGTACATAGGTCTAGGTCTAACAACTCTTCTGTCAAATATTATAGTTTTTTAATGAATCTGGGCTCGCCCCAACTTACACAAATGCGATTCGGGCATAATTTACTCTGAAAGCGGAAATGGTAGACACCGGGACTCGACCCCATGATCTCCAGTACGAAACCTGTCGACTGAACCACTGGGCAACCACAACCTCACCTAGTTATAAAAACCTATATAAATTTTATCATTACCTCATGGAGCGATACGATGACAGAGCTTTAGCTTTTTTTATGCCCAAACATTTCGAGGCACTTCCAAACGTACGCAACATTAGATCGGTTAAAGAGACACACAAACGATTCGTTTTAATGACCTCAAAATTTTATACTATTTGATGTCGTGATAGTTCGCACTAATTCAAAGTCCGCTGTTAACACGACATTTTCTACTTCGAATCTGATAAAACTGCGTAAACTAATTAATATTTGGAATAAATTAAGTATGTTTCGTACTATGTAAAGTAAGTTTGAATAATAAAAACACGTCGTCCATATTATTGGCGTCTCTATTAGCGTCGCCAGTCGCAGCTCGTCCTCATGAGAATATCTTTGTTTAGAATAAAATACGATTCGGCCTGTCGTCTCTCAAAATGGGCCTCCTCCCACGTTTCGCCTTTTAATAATACCTAGTATTGTGTTTATACAATTTTAAATCAACATCGACATACTTGGTTTATTTGTGCCGTATATAATATTACCAGTCACATCATTTATTATGTTCATAAAATTGGGTGTTCAATTTCTTTACCTTTCATGTCGTATTTTCTTCTCCGTCTAGACATACTTCCTCAGTTTATTTCATCGATCTGTCATTTTCAGTAAATTTTGATTTCTCCTAGTTCTTATTCTGTAGCCCCGTCAACTCCTGAACGAAGCTCTTGTCCAACTGCTTCCATCTCGTTCAGCACCCGTATTCCGAATATTACTGATGCAACGCAATTAAGAAAATCACGGGAATTTTGTATGGGCTAGCTGAAGAGATTTTCGACATATCTGTAGGGGTGCTTTACACGTTTCCTTACAAAATGTTGTTACTTCACGCCAGCAGAAACTTGGAATAGGGGTAGTTATGTGTTTTCTGTATCCAGGTCCCCTTATAGTAACGTAGTCCCCGCTAACGTCGTTTCTCTAGTATTGGTTGTGTTTCTGGCCACATGCCCTGGCCACTGCCATTTCAGTGTTTCATGATATATTCTACTGTTGGTCCTTCTCTCACTATTTCATTTCTTACCCTATCTCTGAAGGACAGTCCTAGCACTCCTATTTCCATAGGCATTTGCGCATTCCGCAGTTTTTATGCATTTTTTTCTGTTAGACTGATTGTTTCAAGGCCGTATGTAACTTCTGGTAGGTAGCTCACATGCCTCATACACCATCTTCTTCAGGTTAAGATGGATGGTCTTCGTGTTTTTTCAAGATGTATCCCAAATTTTCGAAGGCAGCCCAACTAAGTACGTTCTGCTAAATCTATGTTTTTTCTTCTTCTTATTCTCTTTGATAAAGGGGTGAGTTCTGTTTTTTTCGGATATATTAATTCCTGGGACGCGGACGTCATACTCTTACTCCATCTTTTGGAGTTACAGCAGGACGACTGCTGGTTGATAGTATTTCCTCTTCAGCTATTTTTACCACTCTCACCGGGTCCGTTCTGTTGACGTAGTCACTCAAGTACTTGTGATCAACGCTACAAACTCCGTCCCTTTGTATAATTTTCAAACACTTCACTGAAATTGACTGAAGCTGCCTGTATTCCATTTATGTTGAACCTACAAACAAACAAACTACCGAATTGCCCTACAAACATGATTCACCAAAATACGCTTCAAAAGGTCGTCAAACATGCTAAAATGGAAATGGCTTATTCTATTAAGGACAACGTACATATTTCATTACACTGTTTGCCAATCGATTCAACCAAAATTCTATTCTTTTTTTACGTATTTTTCATATTTATCAAACAATTATTTTTATTTTGAGTTTCGTTTATTTTTGAGTCGGTTCGTGAGTTCGGGGCCCCAAAGAGAAATGGTATCCCGAACCGGCAATTATATTGTACAAGACCGTTAATTGAAACGAACCACAGTGATATTGTTACCCGCTTATTATATTTTTTTATCGAGAATCTGCACTTTGGTTTCTCCCAAAGCAACTTTTTACGGGGGGCTACGTATGATTTATCGTCGTGCAGTTCACGAGACAACAATGTGTTATAATTATTTGACACCAGATTATATGCATTTGCATATTTGTATGTATAATTGCATATTGGTACGTGAAGATGCATATTAGCGCATATTTATATTTTGTATTAGGTTATTACATTTTAAGACTCAAATCCAACGATCTTGCATATTCAGGTACTTATATTGAACATAGTTTTGACTACATCTGACTGAAACAGAAAAGGCAAAACGTAAGTAAATGAGGATATCAAGCACCTACTTACTGCCCACTGGGCATGTGAATAATGTGACCCACCTATGTGAATAATAAAGGTCATTTTTAGGTTATAAAAATATATAACCTTTCTTTATTTTTTTCAGTGTCCTAGAAGTTTTCTGTCTTGCACAGTATGGTACCGCTCTGTACCTACATGAAATGTAGTATGTTACCTCAACACAGGCTGTTGTCTAGTGAGGTTATAATTTTCATTGCGGTATAAAATTGATATTGGAAAGTCCATAAATACATAGGTACCTTCTTCAATATTAATTGACTGGATATATTCCATTATATTCATCTTTACTTGAAAAGAAAATGGATCCAAAATACTTTTCATGTTGTTGTTTCAAAAAATCACATTTGAGTTTTATGTTGCATATTTTGAACATTCATGGTGCATATTTCCGAATATTTAAGTTGCATATAACCCGGTCTCTAGTTGTTATAACAATATTATTTCCTTCTCATAGTTTTTTTTCGATACGAGCCCGTACCGTTGGCTGGTTTCGTGTACCATCCCGTACGTACCTCTCCTACGATATTTTTTTATCATTTTATTGAATCTTTCTATCATTTTGCTTGAGTAACCGACACATTTATCATGCGAGTTCCATAAAACATGCGGCGTATACCGTGGATGATAAATCGTTGTCCGTCCATCTAAGTGGGCAAACAATTTTGTTGTATTATCGCCGTACTCGGTGTGAATATTAAACACGGAGCACATAGGTAATATCATTGACCAGTGTTTTCGCTTCATTTCCTCTGCGTGTTCTGTTTATAAATAATTTAATACTCGTCTCAAAGCTTTTACAGTGTAGATACATACATTCATCCTTTTTGGGTCTTAGTAGCCTCCAAAAAACGTATCCAAACCTCCCTGTCGCCGGCTGCCAACTTCTCTCAGTCACTTTACCCCAGTGGGGCTAGTACGAGTTTCATCGAAAGCTATTTGCACGTTAATAAGCGCTTATTAGCTAGCAAATAGTGTTCTAAAATCAAACGATCGAATCGTTCGATCATTTTTGTATGGAAAATTTTCGAAACTCTTTCGATATTCGATCATCGAAAACTTATACTAGGGCTACAGAGCTTTGAAGTCTGCAACAAGGTCATCCAACTATCACTGCGCATATCTGCACTGAGCCTCGTTTACTCGGCTGCTGAATATGCATCCCCCGTATGGCTGAACAGCGCCCACACTGGTAGAGTAGACTCCCAGCTGAATTGCACCATGCGCATAATCTCCGGAACCATAAGACCCACACCTGTACACTGGTTGCCTGTCTTGAGCCACATTCCTCCTCCCCATTTGCGAAGACTGCACGCCCTGACCAGAGAACATGACAAGATCTCAAAAAACTATGAAATGTTGACCAACATAGACCTCAACAACCTTAACCGGAGCGGCAGATTGAAGTCCAGAAACCCTCCACTGCGAACACCCTCCAACCTGCAAATGGCTCATAACAATGCATTTAACATATTAGATGCATGGAGCACTGAGTGGGGCGAATGCATGGCGGAGTCACCTATGTATCTTCTGCCTTGCATCACTGAAACACCGCCTGGATTCAATCTACCAAGAAAGACATGGTCTGCTTTAAACAGGGTCAGAACAGGCCATGGCATGTGCGCCGATTTCGCCCACAAATGTGGATGGCGGGAGTCTCCAGAGTGCGACTGCGGAGCTGACAGGCAGACCATCAGCCACATATTATCGGAAAGCAGCAACAGGGCATACGAGGGTAGTCTCTCGGACTTCGCCATACTGACAGACAGGGCTAAAGACTACATTCGAGATCTGGATTTGACCATCTGACAAGCAGGAAAATTTCCCCTGCGCCCTAACCATTTTTTATTATATTGACTATTTAACAAGAAAAACAAAAATATACTTATTAATTGAATTATATAATATAAATTGTGATGAAATGGCCATACGCTAAATAAATAAAATCCAACTATCGCTGTTTTGGTCTTCCAACGCTTCTCCTTCCAACTGGATCATTCAATACCCTTTTTGAAGCTCCTGTTCATCCATGTGGAATAAACGGCCTAGCCAGCGTAGTCTGGTAATACTCATCGACTACTCTGATATCCCGGTATAGACCACAGTTCACGGTGTTTCGCTATACTTCGCCATCTTTAATATATCCATTTGCAAAAAGATATTTCTTTCAAAGGCATCCAGTCCATTCAAGTCCTGCTTAATCAATGACCAGATTCCTGAAAAAGAAAATCCATTTCACTTTGCAAAGGTACCAAAATTTCAGGCAGAGTTCACACAACATTCATTATTCGTGCAGTTTTTTTTTAATTAATTTGACCCCTTATTCAATATGTAAACACAAATATACTTTTGATATTATAATGTTTTTAAAGAAAACAAAGATTGTGTGGTGAAAGAGAAAGGTGATCGAGGATCAAATCCTGAACTCGAAAATATTGTGTACACATTGATGTTCACTTAAAAAACAAAAAAGTTAAAAATATTTTTGAAATGGTAGTATAAATACATACGCGTCGAAAGGAAGGCGGGTAGAAATGGGTTTATAAGCAAATAGAAGCATTACGAAAGTTGACGACGGAACCTTTAAGCTACTGCCAGTACTGCTACTGTAAGTACCAACCGGTACCATTATACTACAGAGAATATTTGCTTACATCGCATATTTGCTGTTTTGTAACAGTTTATTCTAAATTGTCGTACTCAAAAATCACAATACTTACTAGCACACTAACTTGTGTGTAAGTATTGTGATTTTTCCAAACCCGATCAAAAGCTTTTGTATAATCTGTAATTAAAAAAAAAAAAACCTCTTCATTCCTAGGAACGGGTGAATAAGTAATTATTTGTTTGAGCGGATGTTATTATTTATTCAGATTGCCACGTGTCAACTGAACTTGTGTGTATTTAATCTCTTGGATATCATTAGAATTCCGTGTTTACATCTATCCTGTATCTACATACTAAACAACTAAACAGCCCCGTCTATAATACGACTTCTCGTACTATTGTCAATGTAATAGCTCGATATCGATGTTAACATTTTGAGTCGACTGTTATCTCTCTGTACAAACACTTGTTAGTGGAAACGTGATTGAAATACTCATGCCCACTTAACAGCAGCGATTACAATGGGCTGTTTGGATCCACTGCCTATCTTCCTGATTAAACAACCCGGCCCGTAAATGTTTAAATATAGAACGAACTATCATTGTTCCCTTTATTTGTTAATAATAATAATAATTGTAATTTTAATTAGTGTTGCGTGAAATTGTTCCTAGCAGAGCTGGGCGGTACTCGAGTACAAGTACTCGTAGATTGTACTCTGAGTACTTTTGGTGTACTCAGTACTCAGTCCACGAGTACATTTCTAAAACCTGTACTTGTACTTGTATTCGGTACGTTTTTGAGCCTAAAATGTACTCGAGTACTTCGAATGTACTCGAGTACTTTAGAATGTACTCGAGTACATTCAAAGTATTCGAGTACATCAAAGGTACTCGAGTACATTAAAGGTACTCGAGTACATTTCAAGTTCTCGAGTACATCTTTGGATTTATTGGAATACGTTAAACCTACTATGATAAGTAATTTGAATTTATATTGCAAGTAGAGACTAAATCCCATAATTTGTAGTATTTAGACACAACAAAAAGAAGACGTTGAGAATGAGATGTTCAAGCAACTTGTAGCAGACGGTCTTGCGGAAATTTTTCAGTCTTCTACAAGACCAGCACTTTAGATGTTTTAAATTCTTTCGGCAGGTGGCCCGCGGCAAGGATATTCGCAGTGTATTCTTATTAGTCATTATTATGTTAATAATTGTCCTCGGTAGCCTAGTTGTACTGGCGTGGACTTCAGATCCGAAGTCATCCGGGTCAGAGTTTTCGTAAGTGTTTTTTCACTTGAAAATTCTACCTGGGGTTGGCCTGTCTCAAATTGGACGGTATCGGTTGACTGGAAAAAATTACCTCAAATAATAAGTTCCGCCGGCAATACCGACACCTTTGTATAGAAAAGTGTTATATTATTATTATGTTAATTGTGAGTTTTTTTTATCCTTGTACTAATGTGCACTACAACTCTATATTAAAATATATGTAAAAGGCCGGTTGGCCGTTGAACCAAATAAAAAAAAAAAAATAAATAAGGCCCGTAATGCGGTGATCAGACGAGGCGAATATCGCCAGGACACTAAAATACCGCCAGCCAATTGAACCGTGTGAATAGATTGTCGATAAATCTGAAGCGATAAAAATGGTTGAAAGCGATATCACCTCAAGTTGAACGCCCTTCAACTTTTGTATCTGGTGGAACGATACACGGATGCGCGATATGCGCGGCGTCCGTATGTTCTGTTTCTTGACAGTTGACAGCACTGCTTTAAATTTATTTCTCCTTAGAATCCAATTCCGCACCTAATATCTGCGTTGTTTTGATTTTTCCTCAATTAGGAGTCTCCTTATATCGTCTAAAACAATATTATCAACTAAACCCCAATTACTGCGTGACTTCTACCTCGACGTCCGCCATTTTTAAAACTATCAGCGCACCTGACAGATTGAATGTATGCCGGTGGAATCGTGTGAACACATAGATCAATGGGCGACCGAGCGATATTTTTTTTATGCAAGCGAAATCGTCTGGCCTTATATCGCCTCGTGTGAACACCGCATAAGCCAGGCAACATGCCATCAGACCCAGCAGCCTTTCCGGCTGTTTTAACGTTTAAACGGCTGAAGTCACCTCTGTTTCAGTGAACGGAGCAACCAGGGTAGATCAGTTTGGACAGTCCTTTGTGTTGTGTGGAGCTGTTCCTTAACCTTAGGTTGGAATGTTTTGTCTTCGGGCGCTCTGCCGTTGTCTACTATTTTGTTTGCAACAAGGTTCGCTGAAATCTTTGCTGTGCGGTCCGGTGGTTTAATTTGCCACATTTTACGGAGTAGGGATCATGTCTTACGGAATTAACTGTTGTAGAGATTCTTCTCCTCATGGTATAGACTGTTTGGCGGCCTCTGAAACTGATGTTATAAATTTATTGTAGGCAGTGGTAGGTACGAGAGACATCAATGTCTCATCGAAATGGGCGGCGAAGATGTCCCATTTGTCCTTTTGGAAGTTCCATCGCGAGACCTTCGAGGACAAGCACAAGTCCTGGGTGTAGCCATTCCATCTAGCTGATAAAAGGTGCCTCTGTCTTTGGCATCATAAAGGAGGTGAAGATTCTCAGTTTCCATATATTCCGTGAAGTCCTCACCATTATTGTCTGTGGTTCTAAATCCCCAGTTGGTGTGATTGCTCCCATTATTAAAGTCTCGCATTATGACAGATGGATGTGGGAGGGCTGAAGGAATGACTGTGTGTGGCCACTGGAGTCATCAGGTTTGTAAACGTTGACGACTTTTGTGTCCTATTTTGATGGTGACTGGTGACCAAAGACACATTACCTGATTTAAAACAATGTTTTCCAAATCCAAATCAGGCCGTCGCGTACGTTGGTGGCCACGCCGTGGACAGCGCCAGCTAGGTTGAAACCGGGAACCGTAGGTACCTCTGGTGGTGAGTTGGTTTAAGTTTGCTGTGTGGGTTTCCTGTAGCAGTATAACATCAATACATAGCTCTTTTGTCAGTTTTGTCAGATATTAGGTCTTAGAACTACATACTTATTCTTCTATTTTTCCAAGGTCTCTTGTCTTATTGCCCAGAGGAGAGCTGTTTTTGCGATTTGTATCATTTACCATACCATGTTCTATTTTCTTGTTCTTAATTCAATCCTCTTTGGCTTATCTGCTTTCTCTCTTCCTTATTCATAGAATTTTGCCGTTATAACGTTGCCCGGGGGTGCACCACATGGAGGCGTTATTTTACCCATTTTTTTTAATGTAATAATATTATAGTTATACACTTTTTTGTAAAAAAATTATTTCATGCAGTTTGTTGTAATGATCGATTCAATTGCTCGCGATTACATTATGTTTTGAAACATGCGCAAAGTTGTTAGAGGTTTATAAAAGATTTGCGTTTAATTAATCACTGATGTACTCGGTACTTGTACTCGGTATTTTGTACTCGAGTACTTCGATCTGAGTACTTGTACTTGTACTCCGAGTATATTTGTGTGCAGTACTTGTACTCAGTACTCGAGTATTTTTTTCCTGTACTCGGAACAGCTCTGGTTCCTAGTTAATTATTTTATTAATATTCCTATGAACCATTTTAATCTGATATAAATCCGGGATTTATCACCTACTTTGAACTTATTTACTGCGTTTAATTACTATCTACTATCTATTGAAATCTATTTTGTAATATGATTCACCGTTGAAATGTTCTTATTATTATTAGCGCGATACCTTAATGTTTATTTACTTGAACAGAGTATAAACCTTTAAGAAGTCGACGGACAGAAAAACAAAATATTATAGTAATACGTATTTTGATGTCTCCGTAAAATACTATATGAATGATATCGTCAGTAAAATTATTTTCAGCTTGCATTGATTCGTAGTGTAAGGAAACGAGAGCTAAAAAAAAATCTCTTGAATGTTGAGATATAAAGATTTAAAGGTTTATTTTCTTCCTGAAGGACGGCTTGGGCCTAATTGTGGATAAACTGAATACTACAACTTGAGATGGATTTTATTGAAACAATTGTAACCCTGGAAAATCTTTTGGTTATTTTTTTTTCTTAAATTAATTTGAGTTCATTCGACATTTCTGCTAACCGCTACTTTTATCTCAATTAAGTCTTGATTGGTCAAACAAATCAGAACGTTCCAGATATATATGGATTCTTGCTCTGTTTTCTAGGACTCGGTCTTGCATATAACTATTAGTGTGCGTTAACACTAAACGAACATAGAGCCAGAGCTAGAAATAAAGCATTCCGTTTTGATCGTTGATATTGACACCAAGCAAACAACAATAACAACGAACAAGAACTAGAACTATCGCGCGCGTATCTGTCATCGTCCATAGTAGTTATTGGTGTTAATTCACCCTCGTTGTTGTGTGCTTGGTGTCTGCATCAACGACAAAGAATGAATGCTATATTTCTATCTCTGACACCAAGTTCATTTTGGTGTAAACGTAGCTTTAAATACTCATCATTAAATCAATTAGTGTTCGATTTTAAGATGTATTTTTTTTTTATATAAAATTGAACCATTGCGGGCTTACGACCGTCTTCTACTGCTGTTTCGAATGCTGGCTTAGCGTGCTTACTCTACGTTATCAACGTTCGGAATTTAGGTGGTCAAATTCATCGAAATCCCCGAAATTCCGAAATGATGAGAATCTTCGACATGTTCAACATGTTTCCCGTAGGGGACATGGGGGTTTTACCATGATCGCTTTTATATTATTCTACTTGGTAAACGATGGATCATTGCTTGCTGGATTTCCAGGTAAGGTTTTAAAGCCTTTCAATGATATCAAAATCTACTCGTACCTACCATCCAAAGAGTTTAGTATCGAAGTTGTATATAGTGACTTTACCTAGATACCATTGCGAGGGTAAAAAAAACATTATCTGGTTAGTATGCGCGCTTCTTCTCTATCTGCGTCCAACTAACTACACGGTAATATTTTAACCCAATATGGGCTTTGTAGAAAAAAAACTTGTAACCATTTTCTGCATCAAGAATCGTACGTGATTCACTGAACAATTATATAATGCAGAATTTTTATTATTTATCGTACTTCATAGCGGATTATAGGATTACAAGTGAATTTTACATGATCGTCTTAAAGAATTGTCACATTTTGTAAAGTTCTTCGATATCATCTTTTATAAATATTGCTTTCTATCACAGAAAAAGGCAATTCATACTTCCACCGAACCCTTGAATGTGTATCAACTGTAAAGATTTTTGTTTTTTTTTTGTTTTCTTCTCTTTGATAAATCAAAGACTTCAAAGTCAATAAATCGATAAAATAGATAAATCAAAGTCGTGTGTTTTTTATGGTAAAACAAGGCTTCATGAAAGAAGAAGTGTAAATTACAAATGTAACTATAAAGATTTTGAAGATAAACGCTGAAAGATATATATGTTTTAAATCAATCTGGGCACACAAATACACTTCCGATATAATTAACACATTGCGAAACTTTTGTTGTGAAAATGGAAACGGACAGCACCGGGATTCGAACTCTTGACCTTCAATACGCTGTTATATACGAAATCCGTCGACTGATACCACTGTTCTACGAACCACCATATAATCACCAAATAAACACAACAAAAATATATGTGTTTCAGTGACATTTTTGACTTAAGAGCATTGAATGCTGTTATTGCCTACTTAAAGAACTATTTTTTAACATAAAAAATATCATCTATAGGTTCCATGGCACCAGAGCTCCAGCTCCAGATGGAGCGATCAAGCTCCAGAGACGACATGGGGGGAAACTGTGGGAAGGCCTCTACTAGTGGTTTTGGACTGGAAACTATGGGTACAGCAGTTTGGAATGGTGGGAGTAGTGATGGTCATGATACTCAGCAATGACGGAGCGACGAGGATTATGAATAATGAAAGGAAAAATTTATGGAAGTCGAGGTGTGGGTAGACGGTAGATATCCTGACCAAGAAATATCTGGCAATAGATCGGAATCCAGCGGGTGGAAGAACTCTTCTGAACAGCACGGGACAGATGAAGATGAACCTAATTGGCTTCAAGATGTTTGAAATGCTTGGAATTATAATTATAATGGAGGTCATCCTGACCAATGACCAAAAGAGTATGTACATACACGAATTTGAACAAATAAAGGTGGTTCACATCCATTTATCACACACCTATCATTGACATCTGGCTACCAAGCCTTTTTATTGGACGAAAATGCAAAGACAAGACATTAATTGCGCAAAAAGTTACAAATTCGTATATTGTTTGGTCATTTTCTCCAGTAGTGTCTGAGCTTTTACTCACTTCTCTGGTTTCCCCACATTCTGTTGTGTTGTTATTATAAATATACTTAGGTTTATTTTTTTTGTATCAGGCGGCGATACAATGCACAATTTTAATTATTAATTATAATTTATTTTTTGTATGTATACATTATAGTAGCTATACATTATACTATACGTTGTCCCGCAATAAAAACTATTCCATCCAATAACAATATGTAAACGAGCTTAAAGTCTGTTCCTTCTTAACTATGTTTGATCAATAAGAATAATAATAACATATTGATATATTATCGATACGCGGCACAATATAATATTATTATTACACAATTTAATTTTATCTATAAACTGTTTAATATTCATCGCGTGAAGTCGTTTGTCAGTATTGGGCGATGCGAACAGGTTTCTGGCCTACCTACTGCACGCTCTCTCCGCATACGCGATTCCTTTATATGCGTTTTTAATAAAATCTTGAGTTCGATCGATTGCGCTTTTTATAAGATGATCTTACAACACTTATGGTAGAAACACACTACCTATCGTGTTGTGGCGCGCCAGAAGCATATCGGATTCAAGTAATTCTATTATGAAAGCGATTATTCTTATGGCGCGCCACAACACAACAAGACATGTGTTTCTAGCTTAAGCATTTAAACCGAACAAAATTTACTGAAAATATATTCAAATATGCTTAAAGATGGCTTAAATAATTGAAAAAGAATTAAATGTAAAAAAAAAATCCAAAATAAATGCCTAGTAAGTTGGCAAGGATTCTATTACAAGATTCGTACCGGACAAACAAAAACATAACAAGGTATGACACAAGCTTTCGGTAGCTTTTGGTGGAGAAGTCAAGGTGTGTGTTTCTGTGCATTTTTAGTGAGCACAGATTAAGTTTATAATAAAAAGAAGAATAAAAACGTAGTAAAAATAAACTTGTCTTACTTAGAGAAACTTACATGCTCCTTTACGCAGAGGCTCGGTCTTTAATTTGGAATTTGTATTTAAATGTAGAACAGAATAATTGTTAGGATAAAGCTGACTCTTAGAACTTAAGGATCTTCTTTTAGCTCAATCACATGAAGGTAGAATGTATCTTCGCAGAAGATCTCTTAAATTTATGAAGAGATACAATTCTAAAGATTAAAAAAAAATTCTTATAAACACCTAGATTATTTCCGCTATTATGCATGATCAAGGATTTTAAAAAGTGTCAATCCACAAATAACTTTTTTTTTCAAAATCAGTCTACTTCTATGTACCAACTGTGGTGGTATTATTTTTTTAACAACTTCTATTCCCTTTGCTTTGATATTAATTTTCCATTCCTTGTTTTTGATTGAACGAATGAATCTGCCTTAATATTATGAAGAATTTTCTCACACTTTATGTTATAAACGCCGATTGCCGACTTTAATATTATGATTATAATGTGTGCATTCATTAAACGTATACAATAATGTTCCTTATACGCTTACGTCTTCATGGACGTAGAATAATATTATTTCCTTACAATACAACAACGTCTCTATTGATATTCGTCACATAGTACGAATCCCATAAGTCATTTCAATCGCAATGGCTAAATAATAACAACAACGGCACAAGAAAATTTCTATGTAATAAGTTACTATAGATAAAATTATACCGCCAACTATTAACAACAAAACTATCCTTGTTAAAGTTTTGATTCCTAGCTCATACTTCAAAATGTCTTTTCCTCTGATTATTCCATATCGTTTCGTAATGGGAATTTCTTACGAAGCGCCGCCGTCATCTTGACTTATAGGTAGTTTTATTACTTAACTGCGAGTTTACCGTAACAGTCTGGATCTACGACTTCTCGTTTTGTGATGGCCACCACAAGGAAAATTGCTAACCGCTTAAAAAGGTTCGTATCTGAAATAACTCGTTCGCTAGAATGTTCATAGAATTGAAAACCTCTTTCGTGACCGGACCGCTGTAATAATATTGTAATATGATTTATATTATGGTTAAGAATACATAGCTCAACTGGCAAGTAATGCTATTGAAATGGGTGTTGACTATAATATGCATCTCTTGTATCTTATAGAAGTAGAATGCAGTTTTTCGACTCACTACTTTTTGAACTAGAACTTGTATGATAATATTGAATTTCATAACACACACACGTGGACGTCACTTCAATTCGATAAAGATGCGTGTAATTTTCATTATTGCTCTAGAACTGCTTTGCACGCAACCCGCGATTATATGCACTTATAAGTTTCATACATCATCGAATCGACGTCGGAATTATTTGGAGTTTGTTTTAGACCAAAATCAAAAACTAGGCACAAGAAGTAGCTGCATTTGAAACGAACTGCCTCAAGAGTATTTTGGGTATAAGATGGTACCACCGTATCAAGAACGACGCTATACGGTGTTGAACCCAGCGCAGGCCCTTAAGTACATCCATTATTGTTAAGAGGAGATTGACCTGGCTGGGACATATTGTGTTAAAGATGCCGAATGACAGAAGTTGGCCGAGGAAAGCGCTGAAGGCTCCTGAAGAAGAGGATGGCCCTTTCATGTCGTGTTCCGCTTCTTTGAAACAGAGCTGAGAGATTTGGACATGATTGGCAGGGTGATAAACATTTCGCGAGATCGAGCGCAAAGAAGAGCTCTTGTTGCCTCCCTTTGCCGTTATGTGGGGTCACAGAGGGATTATTGTCGGTGTGTCAAATTCAGTAGACTAGTGTGATCTAGAGGAGTATTATTGGTGGTCACCGATCTTCAATAGGAGGCAAAATAAGGATATCAGTTATTTTTTATAATACAACCAATATTTTTGTATGACCTTTTTAATATTTTGAACTAAACTAGATTCCACAATTCTATAATATAAAAGAAAGTCGGGTTAGTGTGAAAACTTATAACTCGAGATCGGCTGAACAGATATTTATGATGCTTGGTTTGTTGGATTCTTCTCCGCTCTGGATAACAGGATAGTTTTAAAAATGCGAAAAATGGATAGCAAATAATATAAAATATAATATTAAAGTTAGTATGGAACGAATTTCGATACAACAACTCAATCTGTGAAAAATTCCATAACAACACAATTTTTATTGAGTTTCAAAACATTGGTACGCAGATTTTTGATACAATTTCTTTCAAGCTTTCAGAATTTTTTTTTAACATTCATACATATTTTAAACGTATTTTTGTATAAATTTCAAATGTGAAATCAATATTCATAGTAAGAACTACAGGACAATGTCTGTCGAGAGAGCTAGTATATCATAAAGGAAACAAACAATTTTTGCAATTTTCTATAAGTCGAGTGCGATATGTGTAAAGCCAAAGTGCCTGGAATCGCCGCTCATCCCCGTTGCAGCAACATTCTAGTACGCTACGCACATAAATCTGACGCTTTGTGCCGCAGTTCAATTAACCGTCCAGTCGAGAGCACATGATTGACAGTTATTGCCCGGCAACAAGATGCTCACTTTTGTCTTATATCAACCTTCTGCTCTCCTGGTACGTACTCCTGTATTGTTGCCCGGCACCCATGTTTCTCTCCTCCCATAAAAGCCTTTACATTGCCAATATTGAGTACGTCGTTTTCATGCTGTTTTTGTACGATGGCTATTGTTATAATGTTTCGGTTATTGTCTTTAGTTTTCTTGCTTTTTACCCATATGACCCACTTTAGTCATAATAATATATTACTGATGATTTTTTCTCCCAGATGGTTGGAGGAGAGAAAATCATCACAGATTCTTGCACAAAAGTATTAATATGATATTTCTTTGTTTTCTTTTATGGCGTTCGTCATAGTGGTACCGCCTTCTTTCAGTAATTTTACGATTTTATCTCTTTGTCGTATCTTTGTTGCTAACATGGTATGGAATTGTACACATTTTGCCATAGATCATATAATTATTGGAATAGTGGATAGGTATCATAAGGAGAACATCAGATATCCTTAATATTATTTTAAAAACCCTTCTTGTTATTCTTCGATGGCGACAGCTCAAATTGAGCCTTGGCCTCTTCGCCTTCAACTCCTCCTGTCCTCCGCTGCGGTTCGCCAATCCGTCACCTGCAGAAGTTGTGCCGCATCCTTCCTAACTTTGTCTTCCCATCTGAGCCTAGGTCTTCTGACTCGTCTTCTTCTGCCTGGGAGACCCTCGAGGATCCTCCTAGTTACCGGTGAGGATAGCATTCTCTGCAGATGCCCGGCCCATCTCAGCCTACTCAATCTGACATGTACAGAGAACCTCGGAACCTTTTAGATGTTGAATTAGCTCTTCGTTGAATCTAATTTTCCAGGTTTCTCCATCATTCACGGGCCCTGAGAATTTACGCAATACTCGCCTCTCAAATGTATCCAGCATGTCAGCAGATTTTGCCGTCATCGTCCATGCTTCACATCCATAAGTTACGACTGTACTTATGATAAAAAAACCCTCTTCAGTTCTTTCTTAATCTTTCTTCTTCTCCACGTCCTTCTTAATCCTTTTCCTGGAATTCTTCTTTAATGCCTCCAGTTGCGTTATGTAATTCTAAATTGTTTTCATTAGTGATTTTTTTCCACATCCTTCATCTATTATCTCAGGAGATTTACATTAATTGATCATGTCCATATAATCGAAACAGTCTTGTAGGTGTTTTCATTTCATTCAGATAAAGCTCCATAACTCTCCTTCTTTTATGGTTTGACATTATTATTTCCATGGAATTGATCAACTTTTCTCTCCTCTCTTACATCTCCTCATTATTTCCCAAAATTATTGTAAGATTGGGATTTGAAACAAGTATTATTCCACAGCTTACAGCTTGTAATCAATATGGTGTAACTTACTTCTGATAGATGTTCGAATTAGCGGTGTCTACCGATCTCTGTCCCGTTGGGTACTAAATTATAATGGTGCCCATTTGTTCACTAATTTAAAAAGTATGTAAGACAATTTTAAATATTAAGTAGGTTTTTACTTGACCGGGTAGGGGGTACCTATACTAACCGTGTAGCAATACGCACGCACCTCGATAAAGACAATTATTTATGAAGGCAGGTAACCAACTATCTTCCCATAATATTAAATAGATAGATATTAGTTATCTCGATGCCAATAAACCAGTTTGATAAATAGGTTTTCTGATTCGGGCTGACCACTTCGATAAATTGTGTGTTTTATTAATTCCCTATTTCACTTTATTCAAAATAGCCACACCAGACGGAATCAGTTTCTTTTGATTCCTGTTTATTTTTTTATTGAACACCGCTTGATATTTTGCCATTAAAAAAATGTGACTGTTTACATCAACATCTGTATTCTCCTTTAATATACCCATTCGTAAATTGATTCTGCAATTGCTGTACCATGGATGCAAAAGCATCTCGAAGTTATCCTCCTTTTTTCTTTCACAGAGCTGTTGGAAACGTTGGTTGGGTCAATAGGCACCCAACACAAGACGTGGCGACATGCTCCAGGTACAAAAGCAGACAAATCTTGACTTTTTACAGATTTATAGAGCAATGAGAAGTAAGAATATAAAAGAGGAAAGCTGTTCCTGCAATGAACGAAGTCGGTCCATTTTAGAAACAGAAGATGGTCGAATTAAAAGGTCAAAAGAATTGTGTAGAAAAAGCGTCAAATTTGCTCATCCAATCCGTATTTACATATAACCCCAAAGGCAGCTGAATCTTCTGATTCAGATTGGTTGAGTAATCAACAGCGATCAAGAATTAATTTTTCCAGTTTTTTGTGTAAAGCTAATATGAACTGCCGGCTTTGAAATTTTAAATGATGTCAAAGGGATAGAAGGAAGGAAAATTTTGATATTGATAGCGTATGGTCTATAGTAATAACACGTCCAAGAAATATTAATACTATCAAAATACACATCATACATCTGCGGTGCTACAACACTGAGTCGGTCTTGGCCTCTCTCAGTAAGCTTCTTGATCCCTCTCAGTACCATCAAGACATGGAGCTTTGGTCTTCCTATGTCCCTTCTTCCTTCTAGTCCCCGTGTAGAAGATCCCGTTGATCTACTCGCGATACATGTCCCAACCAACGGAGTCGGCCTATCTTTATGCATACTATCAAAATATTTCTACACAGCTCGTAGGACCTTTTCCTCCAATGGTGAAGCATTTTGTTTCTGAAATAAATATAGGTATAAGATATTTTTTTATAAATCCAGAACAATTCAGTGTTTCTCTAAAAAAAGGAAATATTTATTGATATAATTAATTGTTCTACTAATATAACTAATAATAAAATGATAAACAAAACAAACCTAAAAAAAAGAAACGACATTAAGAGAAATGAATTTACAATGTTAATAAAATAAAATAAATTAAAATTGAAATAAAATAACTCTTGATTAATAAATAAAAATTGTACAGCTATGACAGCCAGATGTCATAGCTTACATTTGTTTATAAAATTTTGAATTTGTTGCAAATCAATGAAAATTATAATTTTCTTTACATACCTAAGTATTAGGGGAAGGCCTTAGTCCAGAAGTATTTGATTATAAAAAAATACAAGCTTGCTGATTCCGGAACATATTTATGAATCATAATTCAAAATTTGGTTAGCTGATGCAGGACTAAGAGTTTCCAAGATTACATACTCCTGTTTTCATATAAACTCTCATACTTTGTATGAAGGAGTGATCTTTATTGCTACTTCATTATTTTTTATGAAGTACTTACACGAAACATTACTTATTTTTATTATGTTAAGTATATTAATCGATAATTTGATTATGTTTATAGCTGGCAGCATTGTGCACATTATGCACGTACTAAAGAATCGCCTGAGGTAGACAGAGAGGACTGAATATCACGCAAAATGATTCCAATACAAGTATTTCTATATTAAGTCTACTCGTGTTAACTGTGCTTCCTTCACAAATCACAAGACATTTCAGTTAGTTTGAAGTAGTCCCGCGTTTGGAGGAGATCGTTGGCGGATTCTTTCACGTCTATTTTGTGATTTTCTTGCTCACGCATAAACGATGTGGTTAAGCATTTTTGCTCCTTCACAGAATCTACATGTTCCATCATTCTCAAGCCCCAGCTTCCTTTATTACCTAAGTATATCAACTTAAGTAATTTTATCATTTGATAATTTCATCTTCTAAAATGTATGTTTTTTTTGTTACAGGTCAGCATCAACAGCTTTTTCCTTTACAACTTAGAAGAAAGGTAACGTTATTAATTTACTTTATCCATTTCCGTTCTGTAGTCATATTTGGAATTCGTCCTCTTGCAACACTGCTGTTCATAGTCCCCACCACACTCCTCACAGCACCGAAGATCCGAAAGTCAAATTCATAATATAATCTCCATTCCATTTTTGTTTTATTGATGTTACTTACCGAGTCTACTATTGCATTTAGAATGGTAGTTAGGATTATTTGGGTTTTGTAGGCTTCCTCAGTACTTTTAATTTAAAATTAATTACTTATCTGAAGTTTGATTCAATTAACCTTCACGGCTATCGGGTCTCCACCAAAACTTTTTTGAATCTTCTTTTAAGCGGCTAGAATAAAGAAGCCGCTTAACCTTATCGTTAAAATCACTAATAATGATGGTTTTCCATCACCTGAATGTCTATACACTCTATACCTTCATTGGGATCGATTAATTAGTTCACATTTCATTTTCCAATTTCGATACGATGCTTTCCTCTTCTCTCCTCCTCGAATAAACTCTGTGTAATTAAATTTACGACTTCGGCTGGATCAGTTTAATACATTTTTAATAGGCTTTGCGTGTTCGGTCAACATAACATCGAACCTTCAACGACGCGTTTTCGCAATGATCTCTTGCCCACTTAAAACAAATTATTTATTATTGCAGTTGATTGAGAAATTATGCGATTTATGGAAGTTATGCGTACGAGCAAAATAATAATTATCATTCGCCGAATTCGTGTAAAATTCTCACACTCACTTTGTTCACATTCCGACCGATCAGCGTGGTTAGTGTTTTTTTTTTTAATTAATTTAATATTCCTTGATTTATTTATTGTGTAGATTTCTCGATTCATAAGAAAATTGGCGTAAATAAAAATGAAGATTTTAAGACGGGGTTCAGATTTTTAATAAAACTATCACCAAGTTTACATATTTTATGCAAATGTTATCTTTAAAATATTAAGATGATTTCAGAACCATGGGATCTCGATTAAGAATATTGTTGACTAATAGCCAAAGACGAAAAATAGCCAAAGCTCGTACGGTGCCTACACAACTATTATCGGACTACAGCTATCAGTAGTTTCGTTAGGCCAGTAATAATTTCTTCGTCTAGTTACTCTTTGATTAGGCCAGCTGTTTCTGCTCTATATTCTTCAGCAACCCCTCCAACATTTAGAAGGTTTCAGGTTTGCTACCCTGTGTTATTTGGTTTCTGCCAGTCTTGTGGGCCCTTATGTTTTCCGTTCGTGAGACATGACCGTTCTGAAAATTCTCTATCATCCTTTGTCTCATAACATCTTCAAAGGGTTTGGCGGGATTTATTTCTCAGTATCGCTTTTCGAGTGTGATTTCATCATTGCTTTTTAATATTTCCGATCACATATACGAGTTTTACATACATGTATGCACGAGGCACTCCCAAGAATGCAGCGCTGCGCTTTGCTAACCTTTAGACGTGCGTATGCGCAACTTTAAATATTTTTCATATTAAAAAGCGATTTATAATCATCGACTTTAATAAGATGCGCAATAAAAAGGTATGTATTAAACGACCTGCCGGGTCATGTCCGTTCTTTTACGTTTTATTAATATTCGGATCAGATTTTCTTCTTTCCTTGAGTGTTCATGGAATCCGTCATCGATTTCTTCATAATTATGTTTTTAATAATAACATCAATTGAATGAGTTTATTTCTGGACAAAATGTAGTATTTTTTTTAGAAGAGTGGCTAATTCGTGAGATTCTCAATATTCACAATCGGAGCCTATCATAAGTAGTGTAAGGATCAATCAATCAATCAATTCTCTCTTTTACATCCCACTCTGGAGCTTAGGGAGGCAACAAGAGCTCTACATTGCGCTCGTTCTTGCACAATGTTTATGACCACCTCCCAAACCATGTCCAAATCCCTCAGCTCTGCTTCGAAGGAGTGGAACACAGTGTGTGAAAGTCTTCGTCTTCGGGACCCTGATGGGAAGAAGAACAGCGCTCTCCTCGGCCAACTGCATCATAAGTATCAACCTCTACGAATTACATTATTTTTATCATCAACTGAGGAAAATGTATTTAACAATCCCTACAACGTTCCTAAGAATAAAATGTAAAGTACCATATCTTGTTGCCTCCCTATACCCTAAGTGGGGCTGAAAATTCGTAGGTAAATGTTAAGGAGGATTTATCACCTCTCTATGGTAGCGGTAATGCGGGTAATGGCTCTCTATATACTCATAGGAACATTGTAGTGATTGTGTGACGCATTTGTCCCACATACGGAATTGCTTTGACTTTCTTACCCATTTCGTAATACTAATTTTGAAAAGGGAAGTATTTTAGCCTTTTCGCGCCCATCGTGCACAAATGTGTAGGCACACCAGCACATTCGTTTCAAATTTATATGGATGCAACTAAATCAACATTCGAAGGCAAAAACAAATTGCACCGTCTCGTATATAACCAAGTGCCCTCGGAGAATTTTATTAATTAATTCATTACCAGCCACAACAATAATAATTAAAAGCGCGTGTTCTTTACGCGCTGTGGTAACTCGGTGCTTTGTCATTCCCGAGGTGTCGTCTTGACGTTTCTTTATTTGAAAGGGATTCCTCGGAACATTAGGTATCATTATTGCCTACACCTTTGCCCACGAGCTGGCCAAGAAGATCGCATAAGTGTCACTTCGGATACTTTATTCCGGCCGTACTTCATCTGCGGACCACTCTTGCTTACCTCCCAACGGATTCAATCTGATTCGATTCCCTCATATTGTTATTGCTTTATACATCGGACACTTTTAATTAAACTCAATGCTCACCTCTGAATTTTTATTGTCCCATTATCAATCCTCTTCGAAATGATTGTTTTGGTCTTCCAAAACGGTCGTAGGAATATATTGATATAATAAAATTTACATAAACAATATTTATCCTTCTTATCTTTTTCTTCTCTGTATTATAGTTGTCCTCTGTAATTTGTTTTGTTAAAATAAATAAATAAATTAATTAATTGCCTTGTTGACCTGTATATCCAGAGTGATGTCCATACTTAGCTTTTTTCCCATCTTTTCAGAGGTTTCAGTAAGAGTCTCATGTGGAATTTCAAGTGGTTCGATATAATGATTTAATTAATCCACGTTCGCTCTCTAGGTGGAGCGTGTGCCAAATCCTCGCCAAGCGTGACAGGTGCTACTTAATGTTGCGATATATTGGTTTCTGAAATTGGTTCGAACATTCCATTCTTTGACTTTTTGTCTCTCCCCTTTCATTTCCTTTTAATGTAGAGTCGTGCTCCATGTTCGTGCGTTTTTTTCTCTGCGAACCAAACGCCTCTCTTGCTTTTTGTCCTACACAGCTCTGAAACTCTGAACATCAGCTCTGGGGTAGTCGGCAATACAAACCACGCTTGCCAAGCAGGTTGGCGAGGACATCCTTCCATGTTGGCCCATGGTTCTACACTATTCACTGGGGTTGAAACCCGACGTATAATATATTGCATGAGACTAATGTGGATAGGTACTTGAAATCAAATCAATCTCCGCGCAGAACATGCCCACCAAATAATGGCAACTTGTGTTCCACACGAAGAGTCAATATGATCCCCCTTTCTCTCCCCAGATTTGATGCCCAGACTCTGTTCATTACCGCGCAGGTCGCCTGTCACTGATACTGTCAAAACGCTGTATCATCTCAAGCTTGCACATTCTCAATAGAATCATCGTACTTGTGTACGTGTATTCTTTTCTCTGTCTCTAATGGTTAGTTATTTTCCGAAGTTCGGAGAATCTGCAATGGTGAAGATGTTAATGACGGATCCTGTGAGAAGGTTATAAGGGCGTTTAACGATACAAAAGCAGATTGTTCTTGGATGTTCGCCAAAAATATGTTCCGCTGAACCGTTGACGACCATATATGCAGGAGCATTTGTGTAAATGCAGCATAATATGCTAAGTCACAATACAAGTCTGACTCCATGCCGAACGTAAAATACATAATACATAATTTCAGATACCTATAGTATTGTAAACTGCCAATTTAAGTATTTCGTCTATTGAAAATAATAATTTATTAATACTCATTGATAAAAAATCACAAATGGAATATACCTATATCTACCACCAACATTATTAATTTGACATTATTATAAGAAGTTTTATATTATTTAAAACGCCTAATTGTATATGGGATCATTGAAAATAATGATTCGATTTGAAAATATATATATATAAAATTGTTGTGTCGTTAAGATAACGCGGATGGCTGTAATATTGATGATTAGGTCACACGGCGTTGGAAACTGGTCGGCCGATTGCTTTTCCGTTATTTCGCGTCTTTTCATTATGATATTTCATTCTTTGATGATATTATTAGTTTTTGACAAATGTTTTATGACGAGAGTAAGTATCTGGCCTTATCGCCGGTATGGACATTATGATGGTCAAAATATTTTTCACAGTAAATATTTATCGAATTTACCCGAAGAATGACAAATTGCTTATCTGGGAGTGGTTCTCTATTTCATTTTATTTATCAAGTGATTGTTCATAACATAGGATATCTAAAAAATCTACCTTTCTGGTTTTTTAACCATTTTTTTTGTATGATCACATACTTTCTCCAAGCGTGAAGATTTCTAAAGTTGACAGGTTAATCTGGGGTTTTTGGTAGCAGCCTAAAGTTAAACATAACAAGTTTTATCCATCCTTCTGCTTCATCTTTGGATCTTTTTCTACATTATAATGATTGACATTCCTGATTATCTCACATAGTCTTTTTCTTATAAATCTTTCAAGAACAACCGAACTCTAACGTTATTTCTTTAGCCTTTGAATAGTTTTGTGCAATTGAAGGACAAAAGGATATTTGTTGTATTAATCGGTTACTTGCAAATCAATGGGACTCTTCTAGTTTCTTTAGTTGTTGTTTCTTGTAGTTCTGTGCGCATTATCCTATAAAATCTCCGTTCTCCAAGGTTCTTTTATGATTTTTAAAGCGAAAGTTGAGGCTTAGATGGATGGATATAGTTTAGCCAATTTGTTACGTACTTTTTAGGTGCTTGAATATTCCAGCCCGTAACCAAGTGTAACATTGCGATTGGAGAACGTTTTTTTTGTGTGAAGTTTCGTAGCTTTCGCAAAAAAACGCTCCGCAATCGTAATAATCATCGAAATGTCACCCTTGGCTACGCGCTTTGAATAGGATCATACTTGCCAGAATTCTTCGTAAGTTAAATCCCATGTTTTAAAACCAGGTTTATCGACTTATTAAATCATTAATTTTTGAGAGTCCAAGTTTGCTTTTTTGGCAAAACTGTTTAACTTTCTGACCCTGACCTCAGGAGATACAGAATATTCAACACATTCAACAAATACAAGATGGGTAAGACATTTTTGGTAAGGTTTGCTTATTGCAGTTTATGCTATAGGCAGGCTATAGATTTGACAGTACAGTTAGGTAGGTTTCCACCTACATGCTCCATGCAGAGGCTAATAATATAAATAATAATATTATTATGAGTGAGGTGAATATCAGCCGTTGAAGTTCGGCTGGATTTTATGTTTATTAACATCACATAATAATATAATTAGTTGTAAATGATTTATTAATTTGTCACACGATATTTTAGCACGTTTTTTATTACACCAACTCATAATAATAATATTATACTCGGACGAGAGGAATGTTTGGGAATATAACTGTACACGGAGACTACCGATTTCAAATCACTGATAACCGAAATAATGCCTTCGACACATGCAAAATATGACTCACGTGTACATTTCGGCCACTAAAAATAAGACCAAAGTGCAAATTTTAAAGGATTAGAATTTCAAGAACGGGAGGGGAAGAAAAATTCAGGGGAAAAGGAGGGATGACGTCGTTAAACCTGTGGGGTCAACTGGGTCCAGAGAGCCTAAGGTAGAGCGGCGAGGAAGGAGATATGGGAGGCCTTTGTATAGGATGGACAGGTATAGGTTGAGATGAAGAAGAAGAATTTCATACACCCTTGTATATTCTGGAGAGAAATATTAAACATATATTTCTCCCCGTTTCACACAAGTGTCTTTTCGCTTTAGAAACGGGGTCTGTATTGATTTAATAAAATAAATATAGAATTTGATTTTTTTGAGCAATTAAAAGCAGCTCGCTTTTGTCACTTTTGTCCTATAAAAACTTTTGTCAGATTTCAATGATGGATATGTGATATGCGGGTGTGCCCCGCCTTCAATTGCGCAAAAATATTTGAAATTTGTGTACGTTATTGGTCATTCAATAGAGACACCCGTTATTGCTACACTGGATATTCAATTTATTTTTGTTTCATGTTTTATTGGTGTTGTTAAGTTTTCTATTGTTGTCTCCCACAAATGGATAAAAATTGTTTAGGATGAATTTCTGTGCACCACCTTTAAATTTGAACTCAACACTGATTTTGGATTCGCTCAAATTACCTAACACATGAATCAAATTTTGCGTGCAATGAAGGATTGTTTTGTTTCGCTGACGAGTTAATTAATCATTAATATTACAATTCAAATTTTTATCACAAACATTGCGCTATCCGAGTTCGAATTTTTAGTAGTTTAACAGAAACCATCATGGGGTTAACAACCGTTTTTTACGACAAGACTAATGTATTTTTCGTTACAAACGTTCGCAGCTGTTTTGGTTGTAAAATAGAGAAATTCCTGACCCCATTCACTATTTTTTGTCTGAATATGTAATATCCTGAAAAGAAAATCCGAAGAATAAAAGCAAATCAATTTGATGAATTTAAGTGGACCGCAAGAGACCTAGAGGAAAAATTGGAGAATAAAGAATATAAAAATGTAAATGTAACAACACAAATAATTCTGTGTTCACTAAATATGAACACAAATACACTTTTTGACTGTTTCTGTCAAAATGAGTGAAACTTTTGAATATACTATAATATATTGGTTTCTTACTTCTTGATTTACTGCGTGATAAATCACTCTCAGAATATCAAAATGATCTCCCCTTTGTTTTTCAAACTTACTTTAAAAATCAGGACAGTTGGCAGTGTTGCCACCAGTTCGATCCGGACATTTCGGGTTTTGGAATGTGCGTCCGGGTGTTCTCTATGACTTTTTTTTTGGAAAACCCTTCTAGATACTATATTTTTAAAAGGCCTTTTTAGCGAGCTTCACTTTTCCGGGTACAAAATATTCGGAATGACCTTTTTTTGTAGTTCATATCCGGATCAAAAAAATTCCAAAGGCGGCAGCACTGACTTTCTGATTGTCTCATTTCTGTTCATTTAGATTTTAGGCTCAGTTCTATCCACTTAGATTTTAGGCTCATTTCTATTCACTTAGATTATAGGCTCATTTCTATTCACTTAGATTATAGGCTCATTTCTATTCATTTAGATTTTAGGCTCATTTCTATTAACTTTTCGATTCAAGGCTCATTTCTAAAGTGTCACTGCAAAAATTTAACAACTTTTACAGTAGTTCTGAAGAAGGCTTTAGTTAGATACACGTATCAATAATCTATAAACTACATAAGTAGGTACGCAAATAGGTGCCTGTGTAGGTATATCAGCCAATAATAGAATGATCGTTTGTGTAATTGGCGTATGATATGGGCTCTCATCACTTCCCCATAATCCTGATGTATGGCCGCACTGTCTGTTACGAGAACGATTCTTTTCTATGTACCATTACTGCTATAATATTAACCATTTAATAATATTATTACCTACTATACTCACCTACGTAGTTATGCAGACACTTTTATACTTATAATGTCCGTCCCGTGAAATTTATTCTTCTATCGGTTATACCTCGTTTTAGTTGGATACGTCTACACTCAATTATTGGTACGGTTGCGTTTGTTGCGCGTCGCTCCCAAATATTGACCAAGTTCTTTTAACTGGATTGTTTGAATATATAACTTGGAGACAAAAATGAAAACCGAATGAATCAGAATGTAGAACGGAGACGAGAATGTTATATCTTGTTAGATAATTCATGAAAGTTAGATGATTTTTCGACATTCATGAAGATTGTAAAAGAAGTTTATTATGCAAAGAATAACAAAAACGAAGGAGCGAAAAATATGGAAGGTGCCAAACAAGAAGATTCTGAGGAGAGTGAAGTCATATATAATATGTAGACTACTCGCGTTGCATGATACGGCCGACCCAATTCAAGACGATTTTAAAGGTAGACCACCAAAGAGTTGCTTTTGGCTTAATTTCATACCTTGGTGTTCACATGGAAGAAAATGACACCACGCAAATGGAGTGCGTTTAGTGTTGGCTGGAGATGCGTTTAACGGGCTTGATAATGTCTGTAAATCGAATACCTTCAGCATTAAAACCCTATACAATCCCTATCTTGGTACCAGACCTACGCTCAAGACACTCACATAGCGGGACTCAAGAGCAAGTGCCTCCGAAGAATACTGCTACCCATTCCTTGAATTGTGATCAGATAGGAAGATTTTGTTATGTTAGTCAAAAAAAAAGTCACAAAAGACACCTACATACATTAAGCCTTATTTTCATTAATAACGAAATTTATAGAAACCTAAGTAGATATTCCTTACTAAGCCTACATAGTATATCTAGATAGGACGTGTCCAGCCAGACTACAGTGGCGCCTCTTTATAGAAACACGTCGTAAAGAATTAGGAATCTGGACTTGATGTAAGTGGGGAAGTGTCTTTAAGGCGGCGAAAATGTTTTAACTCACACAAAATCTAGACTTTGTTATACAGACGCACTTAAATAATTATAATATTTTAATACATACCCGTTGTGTTTTTTTTTTCTACATCCGTTAATGATTTTAATTCTCGTATCTATACTTTTTTAATTTCCTCACTTTTATTCGGCATTCAATTGTTTGTCAATGGGTGTTTGTGTTTTTTTTAATAGGTAATATCTATTTTATATATCGAGATCGTTTATAAATTCTTAGCTAGAGCAGTATAAGGTGGGATGTTGAGCATTTCGATGAATCCGATCAAAAGGAACAGCGTTGTTCGTTACTTATTTATTCCATGAATGTTCTGAGATATTTTAATACTGAACTGCTCTTTAAGTCAACCGCCGTTCATTCATTAGTGCTGGAATAAAATGATAACAGGTAATTTGAAACATTTCAAATATTGAAGCGAGTTTCCAAAGAGTATTATTGACTCGATATGCACGGAACCAGACAAGAAGATCTTGCAATCCGAATCATTCATAGCTAACGGTGCTTAAAAACGGTGAAAAATATATAAAAATTGCGAGAAAAATGGAAAAAAAAAATCGATTTGGTTTTCCCCTACAAAGTGTTTGATATGTTTCTACCAGTCGAATAATATGTAATTTTTTGTTGTGAGTAACTTGAAATGAAGTCTTTTGAAGCCTTTTGAACATTGTTTTTCCAACCCGTCTTGTCCTGAGCAACGGTCTCCCATTGATCTCCCACCTATTACAGCCAGATCATGAGTGACGTTGTCCATCAGATGCAGTCTTGGTCTTCCTGATCAATGCCAATATTCTCTATTTGATGTCACTGGTATTGTTTGCAATAAGGTAGGTATATTATTGAAAAATCACAAAAAAAACGACACGTGTAGTTTTTTAAGGGGATATCTACATATATGCGTGTAAGAAGAGGCAATAAAACAAAGACATTTGAGCAAGCCATCAATTTGACTTAAATATTTCTACAGCATAATTGGCGTGACAGTATTTTAATAGATTTTTGACGTTCTCGAAAATTTAACCGCATCGTTGTTCGATTCGGTTAAATTCGGTAAATAGATATCTACTGGTCTCATAATTCAGATATTATATTGGTTATTGTCCCGCTACAATGGATATTCTATTAACCATTTGGACGTGGTCTCAGGGTGGCGGACATGCCACTTTTTTCCATACCCGTTCTCATACCAGCACACACTCTTGTCCCAGCCATTATAATCCAATCCATTACTACTTTAACTACTCTTTTTTGTAGGAAGTCTATTCATGCGCTATTTCCATTTACCAGTCGGAGATACATTCATTACGAGGCGCCTTTGAGACGTTCACAATGGCGAGCCGTTGGTATTTTACGCGTTTTAGACAAGTCTTCTTTATGCGTTCTCTTGATATATTTCCACACTTACTGGCTACAATTTTATTTGACGTTTTTTATTCATATTACATTGCATCTTTTAGAGCGGTTGGAAAATTAAACATACATTCTTTTTATTCTGCTTGCGTTAAGTATCCAATATTTAAGGACCTCCGCCTTAGAATTCAACAGCTCCCTATTTTGCACACAACGCATTCGTCGCGCCCAGTTTAATCAGACCAGCGTACTTAAATCCTGTTTACGCTTGTCTTTGACCTCCTTTCGTGTATGTTTTTAGTTTATCTGGTATTAGAATGACATATTTTTCTATTATTTGTATTTTTATCCATAGTAAAAATACGGGAATATCTTTACAATACCATGTATCCGGCTCGAAGGACCACGTTGAAAAATGAATATTAAACAAAATACGTAAATAAAAACATAACGAAGCGTCTTACTCGGATCGATTACCTATTAAGTGCTGGAATTGCTACTGTTTACCTTTTCATTCGCCATTTTTTTAATTCAGACCTATGCTCTATTTTAATGTTTTGATAAATTTATGTTGGGAGCCTCCACAATAACTACGAGTGTAATTTTTTTGCATTGAGATTTCCTACAGGGTGGTTGCAGCTTGCTACCAATTTTGAAAGCGCTACAATTTTCAGACATTTTTCACACATTATACGAAGCACACTTAGTTAAATTTGATTTTATAGCATATTATTTTCCATGTGCCTTTACATATATGACACATTCCTTTTGACTCACTCTTAATGTCGATGTGTAAATATTTCTATATTATCTTCCCGCATAAAATGTTGAGATAACAGCTTCTATTTTACATACTACACTATTCAGTATAATAATATAATGTGATTGATTTTCAAACAAAAATATAAATATTTGAGCCAACTGAGTGACTGTACGTTATCTAATTTATTCAACACTTAAAATTAATGTGAAAACATTATGAATCATCTGAGCACAGCTTTATAGTTGGTATTATTTAATTTCTAATGCTAATTAGTACCACCCGCAGAGATAATTCTCAGCGTTTGTTTTAACTTCATATTATCTGTGCGACCGTCCGGGATCCTAATAGGAGATAATTTTTGCCTTCACAAATGGAAATCCATTCGGTCACCTCATATTAAATACGTTATGTCAATCGTCTACTTAGGCGAGAATGAAATATCGATCCTAATAATAAACGCAGTTCGATTTATTCGTTGTTCTCTTTTGAAAATCCTCGGAGTTTCGCTTCTATGTAGATAAGTACTATCTATTATTGGAATGGAATGACTTCGAGAGATGTTTTAATAACTCATTCTACCGTTGATTCAAATCCTTAACTGATTGTTAAATTTAAGAGTTTATTGTTTTGGCGTTACTCCAGAACATATTACTGTGATATTGCAATGAGAAACGGTTACAATTTATTACGAAAAGTATAACAATAATTGATCCTGGGTTCTTTCTGCGTATTAATATATTCGAGCATATCCCATGGTTGTGAAAATATTGAGGTTTGATGTTTTCAAAATAGAACTGAACTAACTTTTCTTTCAAAGAGAATATAGAGGTACAAAAAAAATGTGATGCTAACAGGATCAATCACGATCGATCCCAAATTATATGTACAATGTACATGTTCAATTTAAACGGTTACAATTTATTACGAAAAGTATAACAATAATTGATCCTGGGTTCTTTCTGCGTATTAATATATTCGAGCATATCCCATGGTTGTGAAAATATTGAGGTTTGTTTTCAAAATAGAACTGAACTAACTTTTCTTTCAAACAGAATCTAGAGGTACAAAAAAAATGTGATGCTAACAGGATCAATCACGATCGATCCCAAATTATATGTACAATGTACATGTTCAATTTGACAACTACGGGCTTAAGACCGTCTTCTATTGCTGTTTGAAATGCTGGAAAATTTTGATACATTTTTGAACGTCATCAACATTCGCCTTAAGATGCTCCAATTCAAGTCCCCCGATATTTTCAATCATGAGAATCTTCGAGAAGTTCGAAAAATTCCATGCAATCGACACAACTTGTTTCTCCATCTCTTGCCGCCCCGTGACCATGATAATTTTTTTCAATATCATTGGAAGATCCTTTTGTTTGCTTGTCCTTTATTGAGACACGCCCTGATGCTGCTGATATATTATAACTTTTGCAAACAGCGTGTGTAAATCCTATTAAATAATATTATAACCTGCGCTCAGTCTGGCGTGGAGTATTGAATTCGCTGCCAGTCCAATCAACCAAATATTTGATAAATACCTTATCATCACGCTCCCATCGTGAGTCCATATTCCCGCGACTAATCAATGCATACATTATCTCGTTATTTTTGATTGATTGATTCGTGTTCCGTCACCTGAGTGACGCCTCCCGATTTCTTATCGACCATTCCGTACCATCATATTTCGTTTGTCAATGAGCCTTCTTTTTTATTTGTCAATCTGCCTCATTCTTTAATTTGTCAAAGTGTTTTTGCTGTTCCATTTTCAATGTTCCTTCTTGTGTGATTTGTAAAAATGCCTTCATATTTGGTTTTTCAGTGGACTTTTTCTGAGATTCGTTTACGCGCTATTCTCTTTGATTTGTCGGTTTGTTTACTTCTTTGGTTTATCAATGTGTCGAATGATATAGACCGACCGAGGAAAAACGGTGTAGTTTCTTCACCCTAATTGTTATAAGTGGGACATCATACTTTGGTGGTAATGTTGATTAATAGGACCCAAGAGTCGCTCGGCAATAGATTGAACGCCTCCTCGGTGGGAGCGTAGCGGGTGTGGGTGTCAAACACGCTACTTGATCATAACGTACAAATGATAATCAGCACTGTGAACAATCTTTAATAAATTATTTATCGTTCCTGCATACTTGCTTCCCAATTCGACCAACCAACTAACTAGTTTTGGATCATCGCTCGAATGAGAGAATATTATCTTTTATTGCGTAACAGACCAACCTGCTTCATAAGCTTTATTGTGTCCCTTTGCGTCTATATTTTTTTCTGTATTATGTTCCGTTCCATTCATATTAACTACCAAATGAGCATATTCTTCGAACTTTTAAGACAAGTAGAGATTTGGAGAAATTTTGCGGTGTCCAAAGGCTCCACAATGGAAGCGTTCGTGCATTAATGTATGTTCACTTCCTTTGAAGTTAAAGGACAATGATGAAAATATTGTGTTCAGAAATCAGTAAAACGTTTTGTGCTGTTATTTATATTTGACATACACATTTCATGATAATTATTTCGGAATATGAATGTAAGAAGTCAACTCTCAAACGGCGTTGATCAGGTTTTATGGCAAGACATCAGGAAGAAAATTATTATGTCTAAATACAATATGATATTATTGACGTACTATTTTCCCGTAATCCAGACAATAGACTCAATAATAATTCACGTATGAACAAAATAAAGGTACTGTCTTTCTTTATTGTATTTATTTAGAACGCAGACCGTTAATTGAAATATTATTATTTTTATTATCGAATTTCCGATTCATTCTTTATAATAATTCGTGCTTTCGTACCCAATATCTGACGTGTGAATGTGGCGCTGATCTTTATTCTTCGCGATGTGGCACAGCCGATTTTACTAGGTCTGCGCTACGAATTATTTATTTTAATACTAATAGATAATATTAAAATTAGAGGTCACCCGTGACCGTGTGACACAATTATAATTTAGATGCGAAGCGTAAATGATGTCTGTTGTAGGTTGGTATCTAAAGTATTTGTTGACACCATAAAATATTTTGGGGAGGATTAATTGTAAAAGAAGTCAAATGTTCTTTATTAGTTCACTTTTCTACCACCGGTGCCTTAGTCGTCATCATACTCAGTCATAACATTCTCTCGTTTCCAGGGCGGTTGTTAGCCATTAACGTCTATAGGTAGGTACCTACCGAAATTCTAGTCCACATAAAATTATTGTCAACTAGTGATGCAAAACCTGTAAGTATGCGGTACACGTGTGAATTTTCAAACAATACAGAATAACTCTAGTCACTAGTGCATGTGATAAACAGTATACGTCAAAATTTTTTTTTACTGAATCTGACAGTATACTCGTATGTGAAATGGTTGGTAGTCTAGAGGCTACGACGCCGGCTTTCGTACTGTTTCGTTCGGAGGTCGTGGGCTCGACCCAGGTGTGTATTTGTGTTCACTTTGAGTTAGCACAAATTCATTTTTATAAAAAAAGGGTCCGTAGATGGGCAAAACTAGTTATCCTGACAACAATAGACAGATACCAAAAATCCTAGATCAATCCTTCAACTTTAGAAATACTGTCGATTTGCACAGTAGGTATAGACATCGTATATTATGTTTCTTATCAATTTTTTTCTATCAATTAAAGAAAAAAAAATGTCTTAAAATTGCTTTCCTGTAAAATTATTTAAGTTGACTTATACCTATTGTTAATATAGCATGTACCAGAGTATATTAACTCATGCACCATTATTTGTATTATGGCCTGCGTGAAATCGCTGGGTAGGCGGCGTTAGTTGATCAGTGTTCTTGGCTATTCCGATATAGGTTGAAAGAGTCTTAAGTAGGATGGGTGGGTATAGCGTATGAGTGAGAGGTGTGTCTCCCTTATTAACGGTACTCTTTGTGTTGGTAAATCGCACACTGGTCCGCTTGATGGAATCTTATCTTATGTTTACAGTACTAGCCCATAACACTGAACGACTAACGCTATGACGTCATATTCGCGAGCCAAAAATGCACACATCTATTTAGTGGTGATGGGTTATTCTGTTGTTTGAAGCGGACGGATACACACATGCGCAATACGTAGCCCGGTGATAGAAAAGGTAACTGATGCTGGATATTTCTGCTTCTTTATAATTAGGATTTGTGGCCTGTAATTCAAGAGTTGGGATTAGTTTCCTGCGAGGTCAACTGCCGTCTGTCTCTCCATCTCTTTTTTGATCTGCTTAGGAGCCGTTTTCCATGGGACCGGTCGTGCAATGCCATGTGATAATTTTGGTGCCTACTGCCATCATTTATGCCTGGAATGGAAATTCAAAAGACGTACAGCATGTTTACGCATTTTCCTCTCCACATATGTGTTTTGAAACATTCTCTACCAGTCAACCGGTCCCGTTCTATCTGAGACAGGATCCCAATCCTGAATAGAAATTTCCAGTGAAAAAAAAACTCGACTGGGAGTCGAACCCAGGAACTCTTGATTTGAAGTTGTCACCTATGCAACTAGACTACGAGGACGACATCAAAAATGCGCGACGAAGGCACAAGCTGACGGGTGTCTTCCAATTTATAAAAAATAAATAACAGCCATGGTGCATTATACAATTAATAATAAGATTTGCGTGCGTAGGTATGTTTTGTTATCGGCTCCATTGTCATCGCGAAAGTTGAGCTTTCTACACGCTCAAAGACATGTTCTCAGTAAAAGTGTGCAAAAAATCGTTCATTTTTCCATTGTTTTCGCATGAAATCATTTTTAAGTTCACGATTACGATAAAAAGTACGCTTTCTTGAAAGAAAAGCCGAATTAAAACGTTACCATAATATAGTGATAATATCATACTTAATCAGTCTTACTACTCACATTTTTTACCTAATGGTTCTCTTGAAAAAATCTCTCTTGACAGGGAATTAACTCGAAGCGTCTAGGAAAATACATCGCGAACAATTCATCGCAGGTACAATTCACCGCAGGTACATACAATTCATCGCGAGTACTTTAAGAATGCAATGCGATTCCGGATTCTGGGTTTTTGTATATAACTCTGTAATTATTTTATTACTAAAACTTTAAATGGCGGCGATTTTGACATACGCTGGAGTATTACCACTCGGGGAGGTGTCCCAAGTAGGTAGGGAAGGTTCCACCCCTCAAACCCCCCTTTTTAACTACGTTCCAACCTTAACCTAACCTATTCAAATCGTACATAAAATAACCTCGAAATCATTAGGAGTGACTAAACTGTGGGAACTTTGGGACACCTCCCCGAGTGGTAATACTCCAGGGTATGTAAAATCACCGTATGTAAATCCGGCGGCGGCAGAACGGTTAATGCATTCTCTATCAGTCAATATGAGACAATACATATCCCTTATAGAATTGATTTCCGTTGGTAAAAAAAATAAGGACAGGATTCCAGCCCCAAATAGAAATTTTAAGTAAGGAAACACTTGTAAAAATCTTCAGAAATCAGAGTCTTAGCAACTAGGCTTCCGTTGTCGGTCAGCCCCCGTAGACAAATTCAAACTGGCGTTCGAATACAAATGAAGATTTCGCCAATGTATAGTGCGAAAAAATTATCTGTCCTCTGGAACACGTAAACAATTATTTAAACCAAGCAATGACACTTATATAAAAATATAAAAAGTGGACAACTAATTTTCTTCCTACTCTACATTGTCGAAGAATTCGTTTGTAGTCGATCGCCAACTGTATTTTGTCTAGGCCCACTGGTCTATCAATACTAGACCGTATTGTGAAATGAACAGTTACGAAAATTTTGAACCGATTGCAATCCAATCGTGGATTTTTACTTTGTACTTATTTGGGATGATAGAGACCAAAGATGACAAAATGGAGACTGAAACTGGACGAAAAAGTGTTCTAAGAGAGAAAGAAAAAAGAGAAATGGCGTAAACACCGTGAATATTGGAAAAAAAACTATACTATTCAGTTAGAAAAATGGCTAATGACTGATGAAAATATGTTGCATAGTAATTAAAACATCTTTCATGGCTTTCATTATCAGAAAATAATATTACTTTCAAAATCATCTGCTTTCTATGTGCCTATTTCGATCGTAGATAGAGGTATCCTTTTTGTTTAAAATCAATACAGTCGGCAATCTTCGCGTTAGTGATGGATGATGCGAAATTGCGGACATCTTGTGTAAACTCATAATAATAAAATTCGATAAAAAGATAACTTACTTTGTCAAGGTCTGCCTCGAGGACATCAAAAGCTCAACGCTGTGCTGCCACCAACGTACCAAGCTCATGCACTATAAAATATTTTATCACTTGGTCACTTCTTGTGTATGAAGAAACCCTCTTGTGTATTAATGAAATGGTCGTTACGCACGATATGGGTCGTGTAATTTTTTATTTGCACATAAGTCTAATTTTGCGTGAATTTTAATTTACGACATCGCCATCATTGCTACTTTAGCTTATTGTGTGCCTAGGCTAGCCACATCTCCACTGCCATAGATTCAGATCATTATTGATTGCAATTTCGGTATCCCTTCTATGCGTGTGTCAAAAATATTTCTTAGAATACTTTCGCAAGGTGTTCAATTACAATCGAACACGACATCTCTATTTATAAATTTCTTTTATCCGTGTCTATATTTGTAAACGGCTTACGGCTGGACTGGTATATATTAAATCTTTATACATACATACTACTGATTACTGTTTCTATGGACACTACTCGACACAGGCTATGCTTAGTGAGGGTGTCCGAGACTGCACTTGAATGTGTTTATTTATCTTAAATGATTTTGTTTGGATTGTTTTTCATGTAGATACCATATTTGTTTGTAATAAAGTTTATTATTATTATTTATTTTAAATAATAAATATTCAAAGTTTTGTTGAAAAGTTTCTACGTTGCAATAACATTTGACGTAACTACAAATGTCGAATCAGCTAGTACCTATTTTGATGGTTTAAAATATTGTGATTCGCTATTAATGTGCTCAAATTAAAATTGATAAATTTATTTATTTATTTTTCACGTATACGGCGATAACGCGTTTAAGAACAGAGTATAAAAGTTAAAAGGCAACAAAAAGAAAATCCATTGAACAGATAAAAAAATCTGAAACCGACGATAGGAATAATGTAAAATAAGATATCACAATAAAAATAATACAAATCAATAACATAACTCATAACTCATATTTTGCGTGCAAAGACGTTTCATATAGAGGTACTTGGTGTGCTTAATAACACAACATTATGAAACACATCTTTTTGCAGAAGTCATTTATATAAAGTCGCCCCGAGACAGCCGACACGTACTTAACTCCTTTTATGAAATAAGGAATATTAAAATTTTCTTGAATGTGAATCTTATAAAACGTAATTGCAATCAAATTCATCACAGGCTGATTTAGCACCCCGCCAACAGACATAACTCATTTTATTCGCGGACTCGGATGCTCGAGACTCGAGAGTCGTGTTAGCGTATTAATCGCACATTAAATTATTATTGCATGTTGCGCTGCGAGTGACTCGCATGCTCGAGCCGTGATCTCCGTGCTCATTATCATCCTGCTCGTTTTATGACGGATATTATTCAACGATTTTTTGACACCTTCAACCATTCGAAACGATCCTTTGAATATCGTTCAAATACCACAGATCAGATGTTCTAATTACTAGCCCTTTTCGCTTTGTTGAGATTCTCGCTTGAGTTCATAAAATTGTACATTTACGTAGCCGACCTTTTCAACCAATCATGACAAACTATGACGCTGTTCTTGAGCGCTGGGTTCTTTGTTAGCGAGCCTGAATAAATATACGGGGGAAATGTATCTATTCTGTATTTATTTATTTTATTAATTCAATATAGACCCCGTTTCTAAAGCGAAAAGACGCTTGTGTGAAACGGGGATATAACAATCATACTACATTAAGGTATAATGCATTTTGACATCACACATATTATATTATTATCCAGTTACATAAAGTTTTATTTTCCAAACAATGCATCAACCAACATAATAATATATTGGTTTATTTATTTTAACAATATACGGCATTAAGCCTTTTTTATAAGTTCTTGATAAGTACATTAGATTTATTCTGGAGAGAATGATATAAAAATATTCTTATTTGAAACTTTTTGCGCAATTAAAGGCAGCAGGGTTATTCTCGTAGCGCTTGAATTGCAATCTAGTTGAAAAGATATCTTAAAGGGCGGCTCGCATAAGGATCGGACCAATCAGAGAGAAAGAGGGAGTGTCTACAATACGATGTAGCAAATCGTGGAACGATCATGACACTCCCCTTTCTCTCTGATTGGTCCGATTCTTATCCAAGCCGCCCTTTAAGATATCTTTTCAACTAGATTGCAATTCAAGCGCTACGAGAATAACCTTGCAGGTCGTTGAACCTTAGTCCAATAAAAACGCTCGAGACGAGAAAAGTTTCAAATTCGAAAACTTTTTGGTCATTTCC
The DNA here is from genome assembly GCA_963576905.1 of Mystacides longicornis. Classification (NCBI taxonomy): domain Eukaryota; kingdom Metazoa; phylum Arthropoda; class Insecta; order Trichoptera; family Leptoceridae; genus Mystacides; species Mystacides longicornis. Next base: position 12,069,870 of record OY756436.1, read on the forward strand.
TCCAGGAATATTGGATGTTGATTCCTCTATATTTCGATTCTGTGGTGTATTTTTTATGTGTTCTTTCTGATACTTATCAATGTACAGTAAAGAATAAATATTTTTTAAACGAATCTTATTAGTGCCCTGGTCAACTTTGTATATCCTAAGCCGACCTATTTCATTTTAAGTAGGTAACTCACAAAAAACGATCCATTGTTACGTATTCTGCTGGAAGAAAAACTTTGCACGAGATAATAGAAATAGAAAATATTTCTCACATTTTCAATACAATGTTCAAACAAACAAAATAAAAATGACAATAAAAAGAAACAATAATTCAGGACTTCGACTCAATCCTATAAGTAATATACCTATACATAATATAAGATAAATAAGACCAAGAGTACATATAGGTAAAAGTATAAAAGAAAATAAAATAGAACATGTATCGTAAAGTATTCAAAACATGAAATTGATACATTATTATGCTATGTTTATCGCAATTATTCTATGTTTTCTCACGTTTTAAAACTACCCCTGAACTTATACGAATATTTTTAAATAAAAACTAGTTGCATGTATACATGAGATCCAACTGTCGATGGCCTGAGTCGGTATGTTCTTTGTATGAAACGATGTCGTCAATAAATTAAATTTTTACAAAAATTGTTAAGAAAAGTTTGAGATGTACTGATATAATGTATATATTTTTTATAGAAAATTAAATTATCTAGTTGACATGTTTCGGCGATTTTCGATATTTTTTAAATTCTCAAATATAGGCATTGAAACTCGAAAATTTGTCATAAAAAAATATTTTTCTTTATAAAAAAAAGTTTGAGAAACCCTGGAACTTTTTCATTAAATTGAGTTTGAGATATTGTATTTTTCTATATACATACACATTTTTAGGGTTCTAGCTTTTATAGTTTTCGAGATATATGAAAAAAATAAGTAAAAATTCAAAGGTTGATTACCCCTGACTGAAAAGAAATTTTAAAATTCTGAGTATACAAGTTTTGTAGACTTAAGGTACCTATATAATCCAGGCATATATACCCTATACAACTGGCAACACCGGTTGCAGCAAAGGTTTTGTAGTTGACGCGGGAGATATTTTTTTGATTTTTATGTGAATATATGCAATCGATGAAGTGGTTTAGTGATAATTAAAGTAAACCAGGTGTGCTTTTGTTCGTGGTCGTGAAGAAAAAATATCGCAAAGAGGTTTATTAAGTGTATAAACTCGTTATAGTTTATTGGCACTACGAGACTACAATGTTTTGATTTTTGATGCACTTCGTCATTATTGATGACCTGGATGACTCTAGAAAGTAAAACCACATATCTAGTAAGATACATTATAACCACCAGCCCAATTAAACAATGACTAACATTATATTTTGAAGAATATTTACTTCACTGCTGCACACTACCGGCTGCAAAGTGACAGTACGCAGTACGCACTTAACAATATACATAGATACACGTCACTGTACGCATACTTCACTGTGTCGAATCGCTGTTGAAGAAATCGTCATTATTATTATGTTAGGAAAATAAGAAGCCTAAACTGAATTTAATTATCAATACATGTTGGAAATACACCCTCTAAAATGATTTTTGATGTCCATAACATTGCTTGAATTGAAGGGAACATACACATAGTTTGGTAACTGCATGACTGGCGTTTGTTTTGACAAGACGAGAGGCCTTGATAGTGTTGTCAGCCATCAGAATTTGCGCGGAGCAGTGATACATCTTTTGCGTTATGATAATATTATTTTCGCCAATTTATTGTACTGAATGTCACACTAGAATTATTTTTTTTATTATGTTTTTGTTTGCTTTTTATTATTTTATTATTAATTACTCTGTATTTATTGTAATTTTTGCTTTTTATTACTTTTACTATTTTTATTTAACTTTTCTTATATATTATATTCTGAAGTTCTGAAGGTTGGTGTCTGGTCACGGTGGTGCATATTTTGCTGGAAAATATGCTCTGGAAATGCCGAGTAACGCCATGTTGCAAAACATCAGCAACAACACCAACAAGTCCTACCGCTAGCGTCCACGAGTGGTCATTAGACCCCGCGAACCCCGGGCAATGTGAACACTGATTGACATCAGGTCACAGCAGATAGTGTGAGGGCGATGGCGAGTCTCCAGCGCCATAAAACTGGAGCCCCCCAGCTAAGGGTAGGTAACCCCGACAGAAAAGTCCACCGGAGAAGGCAACGGGAAACCACTTCGGTTAAACTTCCCAGGAAATCACTATGTCGAGAAACCTAAACACGGCCCCGAGTCCCGGGCGGCCCTTAAATGGGCCAGGGGTGCGAAGAATCTCCCGGCTCAATGTAGTGAAGTCCAACATCAGGATAGGAACGTGGAACGTGAGAAGTCTTTTTGCATCAGGAAAAGTTGATAATTTCATACAAGAAACAACCAGACTCAATGTGGATATCATGGGAATTAGTGAAATGCGATGGACTGGATCGGGTGTGCAGTACAACGAGAGAGGTGCAATATATTATTCGGGTAGTGACCAGAGCGACAAACAACGCCCAAACGGCGTTGGAATATTTATAAAAAAGGAGTTACAGCAATACGTGAATAACTTTGTACCGATATCGAACCGCATAATGTTGTTGCAATTAAATGGCCAACCATTTAACATAAATATAGTACAGGTATATGCACCCACAGCAGAACGGAGATATGACGATGAGGTAGAAAGTTTCTATAACAGTGTTGATAATGTTCTAAAGTCAATAAAGAAAGCTGGAATCACGATGATAATTGGTGACTTTAATGCTAAAGTTGGAGAAGGACGCAGAGGTGATATTGTTGGAGATCATGGCCTGGGCATTGGAAATGAGAGGGGTGACAGACTGGTGGAATTTTGCCAAAGTAATAACATGTGTATCACTAATACATGGTTTAAAATGCCTAAGAGAAGATTATACACATGGAGATCTCCTCAGGACAACCCAAACCAGACTACACCAATAAGAAACCAAATTGATTACATCCTTGTAAATAATAGATTTAAAAATTCTGTTAATCGGGTAGCAACATATCCAGGAGCTGATATTGGCTCGGACCACAACCCATTGATTGCGAACGTCCTGTTAAAACTGAAAATTGTTAGAAAACCAAAACAAACTATTAAAGTCGATCTGACAAAGCTTAGCCATACTACCACCAAAACTATCGTTCAAAATGAACTGAATGAAAAACTTAATGGTGTGGTTGCGCCCGTAAACGCAAATGCTGCTTCCATAGCTGAACAATGGAATGAGCTAAAACAGATCTTTAATGAAGTGAGTGAAAAACATTTAAAAGCTGACAAACTCCTAAAGAAGCAGGCATGGATGACTGACCATATTCTCCAATTAATGGATCAGCGTAGAAAAATGAAGAATGATAATGTTCAATACAAAGCTCTTCAAAGAACTATTAAAAGAAAAATTAAGGCCGCAAAGGAGGAATGGATGAAGAAACAGTGCGAAGAACTAGAACAGCTTAATATTGTACATGACGATTTTAACATGCATAGGAAATTAAAAGAACTAACAGGTAACACCCGTAAACATAAACCAATGTGCCTATACAATGATAATAATGAGTTGATACTGGACGAGTCCGAAATGTTAAGCACTTGGGAAACTTATATCGGTAAACTTTTTAAAGACGACAGGGATGACATCACACTTGCAGCTGCCAACAGAAGCCCAACTATTCTTAAATCAGAACTTATACATGCAATATCTACATCGAAAACAAGAAAGGCCAACGGACCTGACGAAATTCCGGTGGAACTTATAAAGCTTATCCATGAATCTAACATTGACAAAGTCTTATCATTATTCAATTCTATATATGACACTGGGATAATCCCCAACGACTGGCTTGAATCTATATTTATCACACTGCCAAAGAAAAACCACCCAAAAGAGTGTGGCGACTATCGCCTGATCAGTCTTATGAGTCACATGCTCAAATTGTTGCTCAAAATTGTCCATGCAAGAATCAGAAACAAATGTGAGCAAGATTTGGACGATGCCCAATTTGGTTTTAGAAATTCTTTTGGAACCCGAGAAGCACTTTTCGCAATAAACGTCCTTTTGCAAAAATGTCGTGATCAGCGAAGGGATGTATACGCTTGTTTCATAGATTATGAAAAGGCGTTTGATAGAGTGAGGCATGTTGAACTTTTACAAATACTTCAAGAGTGCGGACTCGATGACAGGGATCTTAATTTCATAAAAAATCTTTACTGGCAACAAAAGGCTGTGGTGCGTGTGGGTCAGAGTAAATCTACAAAAGTGGCAATCCAGAGAGGCGTTAGACAGGGGTGCATACTTTCGCCTCTTTTGTTTAATGTATACTCTGATAAAATATTCAAAATGGCTTTAAATGATAGTGATATTGGCATAAAAGTAAACGGAGTCTGCATTAACAATATCCGATATGCAGATGACACTGTCATACTAGCTGACAGCCTCCAGGGACTACAAGAGCTGCTAGGTCGTGTCAGTGCGGTGGGTGATGAAATGGGCCTAAATATCAATGTAGCCAAAACCAAATTCATGGTTTTCAGCCGTCAACCGCATAATGGAGCCACCCTTCAGCTTAACAGAAAGCCAATAGAGCGCGTACACACATTTAAGTATCTTGGGAGTGTGATAACAGATAACATAGATCCCGAGAAAGAGGTGAAGTGCAGAATAGAGATAGCGAGAGCCGCATTTAATAACATGAGATCACTCTTCTGCGATGATAATATTAATTTAAAACTAAGGCAAAGAATGGTCAAATGCTATGTTTGGTCCACACTACTATACGGTGTTGAAACTTGGACCCTTAAAGTCAATATGATGAACCGTATAGAGGCATTTGAAATGTGGCTCCACCGCAGAATGCTCCGTATTCCGTGGACCGATATGGTGACTAACACGGAGGTGTTGCGAAGAGCTGGTCTTGAGAGGGAATTGTTAACCAGCGTCAAGAAAAGAAAAATGTCCTACCTGGGACACATACTTCGCAACACCAAGTACAAGCTGCTTCACCTAATAATGAAGGGGAAAATAGATGGAAGTCGAGGTGTGGGTAGACGGCAGATGTCCTGGCTGAGAAATATCAGACAGTGGACCGGAATCCAGCGAGTGGAGGAACTGTTCCGGTTAGCCCAGGACAGAGAAGCCTACGCCATAGTGGTAGCCGACGTCGGGGGGACCTGACATGGCACTTGAAGAAGAAGATATATTATATTATCTTACTTTTTATTATTTAGTTTTTATTCTGCAACATTGATTTAACATAGTACTGTTTAGTGTTATTTTTATACTCTTGTTTTATTGAATTTATATATTGAAATAGAAGTGAATATTTTTCTCAAGCACATATCCATTGGTCAGTACTATGCATAATTTCTACTTATTTCTATTGCTATCTCTTATGTAATTTTGTTTATTTAATCTCCTCCACTAGAAACTCATAAGATTACGATTATTTTGTTGCTTGCTTTTATTATTATTAATATTTTTAATTATTTTTTTTATTTTACTTTATAACATTATTTCTGTTGTTTTTTTTGTTTGATGTATGGGTGCATATTGAAGAGTAGAGTGAGGATTTCGGTAGTTGTTCCCAGTATTCTATTTGTATTTTTTATTTTCATATTTTTATAGCAATATTGTTTGATTTTATACGTAGAATATTCTCTATTGTTTTTATTTTCGGCTCTATTGGTGTTTCTTCCTGTTTACGAGAATAGGTCGCTCTGAGTTTGTTTTTAATTTTTTAAATTTTTTTATTCTTTAATTTTCGTTAACTCAAGATAAGATGTAATTCATGTCACGAGGGGGTGGTCGATGAGGATCGAATCGTGTGCTCTGCGTGCGGGGAGTGTTTTCACTTCGTGTGCCAGGGAATGGGTGAGACTACTGGCCGTAAAATGCGATCTGGGAAGCATTTCTGGAAATGCACCAATTGCAGGCCAACCCCACGAACATCAAGGGCTGTTGAAATCCCTCAGGACGATCGATCTTCATCTCCCATCCATACAGCACCAATGGCTTCAGTGGCCGCATACTCCGAACTAATAAAATATATTTTGGAGGAGGTTAAGAGGGTTTTCCAGACCGAGTTCAGAACCTTGAGACAGGAACATGCCAATTCACTGGATGATATAAGGAAGCTTATTGAAGGCCAAACGGCTATTATTAATGACTTGGGTGGGAAGATAGAGAACTTAAAGTTGGAAAACAGTAATTTGAAGACTAGGATTGTGGGACTGGAGGATAGAATGCACCCACACAAGATCATGTATGAAATTAATGATAGAATGAATCGGGCAAAGAATATTATTCTGTTTGGAGTGAAGGAGTTGGAGGGTGCTGCCCAGGTGGAAAGAATAAAACATGATGTGGCACAGGTAACAAAGCTGATAAATGGGATTGATGGGAATTTTGTTGAGGAAAGTGTGAGATGTATAAGATTGGGGAAGGATGTGGGCGACAGGCCACGTCCGTTGAAGGTGAGATTCCATAGAAAGAAGAGTCCACTTATTTTCCAGTATTCACTGTTGGGGAGCGATTTGGAATCCTTGAGCGAGGTAAAGGACTTGGGCATCATATTTGATCAGAAGCTGTCTTTCATAAGCCACATTAATTCGATAGCAAATAAAAGTATGAGAATTTTGGGTTTTATTATCAGAGTTACTAGAGATTTTTTGAATATCAGCACTATGCGTCTGCTATACCTCTCCCTTGTAAGAAGTATATTGGAATACGGCTCGGTAGTGTGGAGTCCATTTTACAACGTGCATATTAAGCAGCTTGAGAGAACTCAGCACAAATTTCTTCGATGTATAAATTTTAGAATGGGGTTTACACTGCAGGAATTGGACTATGACTATTTGCTGTATTTATTGAACATGCACAGTTTAGTGGAAAGACGGAGTCTGGCTGACTTGAGTTTGTTACACAAATTGGTTCATAATGACATAGACGCTCCGGATATTCTCCAAGGCATAAATTTTTTTTGCACCAAATCGATTGACACGTCAGGCCTTACCATTTTATCCCTCAAACTCAAGCACAACCCATTTTTACTACTCTCCTTTGAATAGAATGCAGAGGCTTGGTAATGAATTTGCAGAGGTATCGGATATATTCCACAGCTCACTGTCTGCCTACAAGAGTTCACTCGTGACACACCTTCATATGCCAAGAATATTAAAGTATGGTTACCTTGGCGAGGATAGCTAGTGTTGAGTCCTTATTATTTATTACCCACAAGTTGATTCTGATCCTTATTTGTTTTGATTATTTGGCTCTCGACTCTTTGTCTGTTTTTGGTTTTGATCACTGTCTACACATTTTCCAGCTTTTAAAATGTCTGTTTTTGTGTAATTATAGGGAACCTATATATAAGGAAGGAATTTTGGGGTCATATGGGGGAGATTAATATGGGGAAGGTAAATATGGAGAAGGATGTGAGAAGGCGTGCATAACTATAAATGTTAGTTTCTGCATGTTTTTCAGCAAGCCAGGTTTTTGGATGGATTAGCCTTTTTCGGGCGTGAATACTGTTTTTTGTTGCGTGCGTAGTATTGTGTTTTGTGATGATTATTTTTAATAAATTTTTGCTTTCAAGTAAGATTTAATTTTCATGTTTTCCTCAAGGAGATTTGTGTTTTTGTGCCTGCTATATATTTTATATTTTTTTAATGATTTTTTGTATTTTTGTCTGGCTATATATTTTGTATTGTTTTTTAAAGGGAAAAATCTTTTTATATTTTTTAAGGCTACATTTATTTTACCATTTGGTTTGTTGTTTGGAATTGTGATGAATTTCGATATAGTTTTCAATATTTTTCAGCCAAGTATTTATTTTATGATTTAAAATTATTTTTTTTTTTTTTAATAATACTTCCTTATGTATGTGTGTATGTGTATGTATATATATATTTTATTTTTTTATTAATTATTTTTGGTATTTTTATCCGGCTGAATATTTTCTATTGTTTATTGTTTTTTTAAAAGGAAGAAATTGTTTGAATTATTTATATTTTTTTAAAGCTACATTTATTCTACCATTTGGTTTGTTGGTTCGAATTTCGATATAGTTTTCAACATTTTCAGCTAAGTAGGTGTGTATTTTATTTTATGATTTTTAAATACAGCCATTTTTGTTTTTTATATTTTTTATGATGTTTTGGCATATTTATCTGGCTGTATATTTTGTATTGTTTATTGTTTTTTTTCTTAAATTTATCATGTGTATGATTTTTGTTTTATTGTTTTGTAATTGGGCTAATGGCCGTATGCGATTTGAATAAATAAATAAATAAATAAATAAATAATATTTTTTGAAATTTTAAGATCTGTACATCAAGCGAATCAAAAGTTATAAGGGGGGGACGGACACACACACAGACACACACACACACACAGACACACTAAATGTTCTCCTCCGAATTCTGAGTAAATTCATATACGGAACATATATGCTGCGAAGCCTCTAAGTTTGTGTTTTTTGTCGTCAAAGTTTAAAAACCGTTTAAAATGTAGACCTGGCCATACAAATCTCACGTATCTTGGCTTGATACTGCCGATCTGTCTCGAGAAATAATTTCTCTTCAACAAATCGACAGTTGGATTAATCAAATCGGTCCAGGAGTTCCTGTATTTTAGCGACATAGGCAAAGAAATCATTTTTATATGTTATACAACATGCTGTTTCGACACTCGATCAATCTTTGTGTACAAATAATGGTCAGAAATTTATCGATGAAAATACAATAGATTCTACTTCTTTTTTTATAGGAGAACTTGAATTTTTAGACATTCAAATATTGTGTTTTATCTCAATTCTTTTCAAGAATGCGGTATAGTTTCTTTAAATTAATCTCAATAGCTGGATACACACGTAACGATTAAACTTTAAGATTTGACCGATAATCACTCGTTTTTCAAATCTTAACAAAGAAAACAATTGAAAAATGAGCGATTATCGGTCAAATCGTAAAGATAAATCGTTACACGTGTATGCAGCCAATGGGAAGTTTTCTGGGGAGCTTCCGACAATACACACTAGGTGGCAGCACTTCTAATCAGGTCTATTGTCAAATTCAGTGCTGCCAACGTAGAGATGTTTTTTTCAGTGATGCCAACGTTGGGAAGTTTGTTTTCCATTGTGTTGCTAAGAAGTTGTTGATTGAGTCGCTAAGAAGTTGTTGATTTTGTTGCGCATAAATTTGAGAATAAATCTCAGGGGTGCTGTTCTGTATTTTTTAATTTGTATTTAGGTAGGTAGGTATATAAAAAAAGATCAACAATTTTATTTGTAATAGGTAGTATGTAAAAAATGTACAATGATTAGGTACTCTAAACCTATTGTAAGTTATCATATATACACCCCTATTACGTAACAGATCCTCTAAAATTTAGTTGCCGATAAAAAAATAGAGGCCGCTTAATTATAAAAGCTTATTCCATAACTGACAGTTCCTCTAAAATTAAGAGGAAGTCCGCTTAAATGACCTACTAAAATTTAACTGCCGCCAAAAAAATAGAGGACTCTATTTTTAAAAAAGCTTATTCCGTAACTGACATGTTCGCTAAAATTAGCGGAAATCCTCTTAAATGACCCGCTAATTGATTTAATTTTGGCGGCTGGCAAGAAGGTCTTGCTAAAATATTAGAGGATGTTTTTTCATACAGTTGGTTATGTCGTTGCTTTATGTCAGATTGAGGCGTCATACACGACTGTGTTGTATTCGCGCGCTTTTGACGTCGTCTCGAGTTTTATGTTCAAAATTGTTGATATGTTGTGTGATAATAAAGAAATAGTCATTTTAACAGAATAAAATATTGGTGTATAGTTATTTTCAGCGATTACATAAGGGTTCTGTGTGAAATTTGGATTTTAGAAGTGCGTCTATTTTACATTGATCACTAACCAACCAAGCTTTACTAAAATTGACAAATAAGTAAGTGAATTATTAATATTGATTTTAAGAGTATGAATTTATGTTTTTTTCTGATATATTAAATCTATATTTCAATATTAATAGGCGTATATGTCGCTAATATGCTATTATTTCTTCTATTAAACTAACCTAACATTGTTGTTTGTAATAATTACAGGTTTTTGCTTGTTGTGTACCTGGAAGTAAATTAAAAATATATAGGTATACCACTCTATTCCTTGTGATTCGGAACATAAAAACAAATAGCTGAGATGAATTCCTAAACCCCAAATATTGTTTGTGGGAAGCCTTTAATAAATTGACGATGTCATCAGGGCAAAAATTACAGGTGAGTTTTTTGTATAAAATTAATTGTATTATTTATAGAATATTTAATTAGTTTCATGACTCTTACAAAATTTGTCAAATCAGGAAACTTTTACGCACAACCGGACTTCATAGTGAAGAAAAGCTTTACTTATGCAATGTGTGCAATAAAAAGTTTTCAAACTCAAGAATCACACGCGAACTCATAGTGGAGAAAAGCCATACGAATGCAACCATTGCGATAAAAAGTTTAATCAATCAAATAATAACTCATGATAAATGCCATTTAAATGCAAAGTTTCTTATAAAAAGTTCAAGTTTTTTTTTATTTTCATAGAGTTTTATTATCAAGTGCTTTAAAGTCTGACATATGAATTCGGCTACAAGAAAACAAAGTTTGCATGAAGAAGTTTACCAAATCACGAATCTTTAATCCACACACATGACATTATAGCGGAGAAAAACCATACGAATGCCATGTTTTCAATAAAAAGTTTACACACTAAAGTAATTTTTTAAAGATTCTCATATGAATTCATAGCGTAGAGAAGCCATATAAATGCAAAGTTTGCATGCAAAAGTTTAATCAATCAAATAGTTAAATACATACATGCTAAAAACTATTTGAATGCAAAGTTTGCAATCAAAAGTTTCACATGTGAATTCAGCTATGAGAAAGCAAAATTTACAGGAAAAGGCCATAGGTCGGCGCCACGGGCGCCTTTAAAACACTAGTTTGTACATAAAAGTGTAAATAAATAATTAATAACCATTGAAAATATGCTTTAATTTCAGATGAATTGATTGTGATACTACATGAGAAGTTGAACCTGAAAGAAGATGCTGTTCCATGTCTGGTTTCTGGTTTCCCCATTAAATTTTTAACAAAATGATTAACCACCACCTCAAAGGGAGTCTTCAGAGAGAACTGCATTCTACATTCAAAGAGTAAATGATTATCAAATGTAATGGATTCACTCAGATGAATTGGGAAGCTTGATATTTCAAAACTACAATTAAAATATCATGTAGATAATAATTGGTTTTACAACTAATTTCTCGGAAAGATTAATTTATACTACTTGGAATATAGCGTAGGTTTGTGTTATCCATTAGGCTCATGAAGCTTTTCATTCACCTTTCACATTTTAGCAGTCCCACAGATAGTACCTTGTTTGATCAACTACATTATTTTGACTCCAATAAGTGCCCATATTGGGAAATAAAATTATTGTTATTATATACCTATTTGTTTCTCTTTAATAATTTAGTTTTTCCAAACCAAGATATGTATTTGTTTAATAAATAAAATTATCATGATGTTCGATTTAGACGAGATGGTGCAACTGGGCTTGCGAGGAAATGTCAGTAGCATTGCGTGGGACCCTGCACCTAGTAGCGAACCAAGAGCTCTGGGCAGGCTGGTGATGTTGGTGTGTGATGTAATTTTTTTTTAAATCTTATGTGCTGAAGATTGAGAATGGTTTGTATCTACGATATCTAATTAGAAATTTACTCCTCAAGAACCAGATCTTGATTTTATTTAACATTGATAATTATATTTCTGATCAAATGACATACACTGAGCAAATGCCCACTCTATTTACATTCAGGGGATGGTCTCGGGTTTGAACCCCAGCCAAGATAATATGTGGAATTTGTACTAGAGCTGTTTTTTTTTTGCTATGAAGTGCAAAAACAATTTGTTAGTTATCTCTGAAGGCAAAAATACAAATTTAAAGATTATCAATGCATGAAGAAATATCAGTTCCATAACACAGGAGCAATGAAAGGCCTATTTATCATTTTGAAAAAGTATGGAGCTGAGTTAACAAGGATATAATTTGAAAAAAATATTACAAATAAGAAGGTACATATTACTTACTATTGCATTTTCTGAGATTAATTTCAATATACAACACTATCAACTTGAATTTAACACTACGGCCTGTTAGAGAGAATAATAATTTACTAGCGTTATCGGTTAAATCAATGACTGCAGAAGCTTCTTACCATTTTGGGCAGATGGCGGTGTACAATTGAAAACTAGGGTAAGATTGAAAACCATTAATTAACAATAATACTTTATTACAAAAAATACATACTTATACAAAATTATAACAAGTAATAAAATAGAGTATTTTATATTCATTCATAATACATAATTAACACAAGTTGGCAGGCTTATTGCCTCAAGAAATTTCTTACAAACAACTGAAGTATGCATATTATATTAGTAGGCATATTTTTACAAGGTGAAACATATAATAATCCAAATTTCATGTTTTTTCTACAACTTTTAAAATAAAATTTTGCAATGTCACTTAATTTAGAATATTTTATATTGCCAAAATATTTTCATACTGTAAAACGGTCATCCTCAGTGACCAAACTCAATCTGCCAATCCAATGTTTCTTATCCTAATTCTGGTACTTCTGGAAATCCAGTTATAACTGTTTGAGAGGTTTTATGGTAGGCACACCATTCGCAGTTCCATGAATGATAAATAGAATCTCTAGCTCTTCGTTATATTTTTGTATTCATCTCACCAAAACTCTGAAAAAAAATTTTTTGATAGTAATGAAGAGAGAAGATAAATATTATCTTACAAAGTTATACTTTGTACAAATTCTTCATGAGCATACTTTTATGAATCAATATTGAAAAATTATATCCTTTTACAATTACAATTTTTAGTTTACAATAAGTAAGCAATAACACATTGAAATATCAATTGATACTCACATCTTTCCATGACTTGAGATGGGCCATTTGACTCAATAAAATGACACATTTCTCCCACTTTTTGTCAACTGTGCTTACAATATTGCCTTTATTTCTGCATTTTCGTCATCCTTTGTGACCGCAACATAATTATTAATAATTATTGTCCTTAAAACGTTTTTAAAATAAAAATGAACGATCAATTTTCTTGTAAAAATAATGATTGAATTTGGCGGATGAACGACAAAATTGACACTTGAACCATAGAAATGGCTGCGGTTACGTCATATATTCATAATTTTACTTGAAATCACACGACCTGCAGCTATGTTCACATCTATGATTTTAGAGGGTGTTATAATCATAGATTTTGGCGGGTCCGCTAATATTGGATGTTACGGAATAACATTTTTGAATTAAGCTTTTAGAGGACCCGCTTAATTTCAAATTTTAGAAGGTGCTAAATTTTAGAGGATCTGTTACGTAATAGGGGCCATAAGTTGTTTAATTTGAAATAAACTAGAATGATATTTTGGAGGTTAGATTGTGAGCGACCATAAGAAGAAGAAGAAGTAAATCGCCCCCGTTGGCAACACTGAATTTGACAATAGACCGGATTAGCAAGGGCGCCTCTAGCGGCACAAAAAGGAAAAAAAACATCCCATTGAAAACCAAAAAGCCTATCTATTTATGACATAAATTAAATTTTTGTAATGAGTACTGTATATTTAGATGCTTCGTACACAGACATCGGTTGCATTTCCTCTCTTCCTTCTCAGCCTGTATCAGTTCACTCCTGAACATAGGCCCCCTCCAGACTCTTCCACGTCTCCCAATCTTGTTCAACATGCATCCAATACGAGTCAACGCTTCTTACGATATCCTCCCTCCATCGAAGCTGTGGACAGACAGTCGGGAGACGTTTTTACCATTTGCATTTATTTTCGATTAATTATACATTTTTTGGCTTGCTTAGTCCGATTTTTTCCTTTTATTGTCTCCTTTAATAGCCCGGCTTGTATCGAACTGCATTAACGTGGCTTCTTCTGTCATATTCGCTCTAAAAATTATCTCTTTTCTGAATGCACGAGCATCGAAACCACTAGTTTTATCATAAATGACATAACGCGTCCAGTAGGTACTTCGTATAGATCGTAATATTATTATGTCCGACCAATAATGGTACGAACAAAGTACAAAACCGAGTCTTCACAAAACCGCAGCGGAAGTGGTTTTAGACCATCTACGAACGTGTACACTCATATATGGAATGTTAACATTGTAAGTACATTTTTATAGTATAGGTTTGGGTTGGATTAATCTTTAATCGAAATCAATAAATTCTTTCATATTCACAACATTCATATTATAATATTCTACAAACTTATATTAGTGTACGCATATATATGTACTTTCTTCCACGGTGTACCTATTGGATTCTTGACTAAAAACTAGGAACTTTTTTCTCATATGGTATAGAATTTATTCTACGACGTTTAAGTGACAAAATTTAGCATCTTTAACCAAAGGGAACGTACCTATGTCTTAATCTTGTATTGAAAGGGGAAATCTGACTTCTAAATAACTTGACGAATACATATTTTATCAAAAAGAACTTCAAACACTCGAGATATTATGATTTTCACAATCCTATACTTATTCTTTACTAGCTTTCCCGACAGACGTTGTCCTGTGGTCCTAACTATGATTATTGAATTTGAATTGGTATGGTGATGAACTAATTATTTATTATCTTTTGACTAATGTAATTCCAACCGATGCGTCTGTTTTAAACCATGTTTCTGTCAAAATTTTAAATTTGGAATTCAAATTAAGTATATGTTAAAAAGTACCTACTTATAAGGTTGCCGACTTAGAGTTTTCTTTCCCGCGCAACTTTCATATTTTTTTCTTTCATAAGAACCATCTCCTGACAAAAGCGAATCCGATAAAAAAAGAACTAGCAAAATTGGTCCAGCTGCTCAGGCGTGATGCGATGACAACGCAAAATACGGAAACAAAGTTCGTCCATTGCTTGGTTCTTCTTTACAAAAAAATTTACCCGGCCTAACTCCACGCGATATATTGTTTAATCTTCTTTTTACGAGTAACAATCCTACGGTTGGTCTACACCAAGCATGTTGACTCCGTTCCTCTGCTTCTCCCTGTCACTCGCCAGGCCCTTCAGTTCCTGGTATATATTTTGTCGTCTGTAAGTAATATTCTTTACTACGGCAATACCTAATAACAATAATAGTGTCCGCGGAAAATTTTAAATAAGTATCACGAAATATGTGACACATAATCAGAGTTTCCTACAGTCAACCGTTGCTATGGGAGGAAATGTTAAATTGTATATTTTTTTATGCCTCTCGTCTGACAGGCTTTGCTGCTAGTATAAATAATAAGATACATTTTTATAATAAATATTGACTCTTTTATATTTTGGATCTTAGAAGGGTGGAGAAAATATGCACCCTTTTCAAGGTTTCCATCCTCACACACATCCCTTTATCGATACTTGGAATTTTCAGTAGAGTACGTAGCTTGTATTATACGTAGTACATATTCTCCCAGTGTTACACGTTAAATAGGTAGGTACTAATAACTTTATCATGATACCCCTTGATCACTCTTTACCCAAAATGAATGCATTGATTGAAAAGTTTTTTCTGGTTTATTCAGCTAAATTTCAAAACATGCACAATCAATCAATCAATGATTAATTTATGAGAAGTCCCCAATTTTTTTGATTGATTTCGACTCAATTTTCTACATAATTGCGATCATATTTGGGTGATATTCTTTTATTGTTATTGTTCCCACATGTGATTTTTTCTGTATTTCTTCGCATAGCTCTAATAACAGAGGCACAATAATAAATATTGTGGTCAGCAAATGGTAGTAGCCGAGTATATATTGTTGCAATCATTGACCGCATTGCTAATGAAAAAATGCTACTACTTAGTGCGCGCTCTACACACGGACACATAGAAGCTATTAATTTTCTATGTTGCCAGCTGAATTACATTGGCTAATTGAACCAAATATAAGATTATTCTTATAATTGTTTACAGGTTGGCTTTGAACTTGAATTTATATAGTAGAAATATCAGAAATAAGTTCATGATTGAAATCTGTAATTTAGATAAACCGTCTGGGTTTATTTTGTAGGCATATTCATGAGTATAATAGATTAAGGGCCGGTCTTATAAACACCCGTTAGTTAAAAGTCAAACCAAATAAACCGAAATCCAAAAATCCATTTCAGGTTGCTCCTTTTATTTCATTTCCTTATCCCTTATTCTCAATAATTTCTCAGTATTTCATTTTATGCAATATTAATGATTGATTTTAATGTTTTATTTTGTTTCACAAACAGTGCTATAATATTATATAATTATCTTATCTTTTTATCATGTTTGGAGTACCTACTTATTTTTATTTTGATTATGGTTATGTTGAGTATAATTAATTTTAATGTTTTATTTTGTTTCACAAACAGTGCAATAATATATTATTATCTTATCTTTTTTATCATGTTTTAAAGAAGGTATTTGTTTTATGGTTTTATTGAGTCATTTTAATTATTTGCTGTTTTTTTATGTAATTTTTTTATATTGCTTGTGACACATTCAATCTTGTATTTTGTTATTCTCAGTTATATTGTCAATGGTTAAATTTGTATATACCTAATATGTTTTGTAAAAGCAACATTGTTGTTGCGTGGAATTTATTAAATGAATAAATATATAATAAATAAATTTGCTCGTTTTTCCGTCTAAAAAAATTCGTTATTCAAATTTCAGTATGACAATTTGTTAGACGGATATTTGGTCTCTCGTTTATAAGATCGGCCCTAAGAAGTTCTGCTGTAACTCATTTTTTTGTTTGAAACATAATTTAACCCCAAGCATTCATTTTTCATATATTTTTTCCGTACCAATGACAAAACGAAACTATGGAAATTTTTACATACTGCTACATCGTTAGGTTAATGGTTTCTATGACAATGAATAATAACATGTATCCGCGGGAAAATGTGATACTTCGTCACAGGTTTCTACTATGGGAAGATATTTCAAATTGTTCTCAGCTTTTAATGTGTTAAAGTCAAATTGAGACTCTTTTATAAATGATAAAACTGATATTAAGGAGAATCAATCAACGACTCCTTAAGAAGCCTCTTAATTCAAAATGTAATCTATCAGCTATGCTATAAATAACTTTTAGAGATCTCCAGCGAAAAGATCCTATAGAATACACTGGATGATACATACGAAGATGGTGATTTTAGAGGCCAGAATTTTAGGCCGGAATGTTGTGAAGGACTGCCTAATATAGTGATGGGTACGTGAGACATTTGAGGGACATCGAGTCCTCGGATAGAGCATTGGAGAGGTGGTGGAAATCTTGACATACTAATCTTAAGAACTAGAATGAAGTTCCTGTTTTCTTGTATTTGTATTTTTAAGCTTTAAATCATATTTCCCTCCTTGGATCAAGATTGTGACATCGATCGATCAATCAATCAATCAATACTACCTTTTACACCCCACTCAGGGGCATAGGGAGGCAACAAGAGCTTTCCATTGCGCTCGATCTTGCGCAATGCTTATGACCTCCTCCCAAGATAGTGGCGTAGATATTCTAAAACGATATATTGTGGCAAGATTACAGTCCATATTGATATAATACGTCATTTTCCTACATCCAGTTTTTTTTATTCGTCTTTTTTTTCATCAGAATCAAAATGTCTTCGGTTTGAAATCTCTTTTTAAAAATATACAACGTATCGAGGGTCACTTGTCTCGGTTCTCGACACAACATAAATAATGACAAGTCAGATTGACTTTGAGTTTTAGGCAAGACGCTTCACACATAAATCAAAATAAACGAGACTTATTGTATTGAAATGAAAATATATACCATACTATTCGGACACGTCATGCCATTCGCGTTCTTCGGCTAAATAACATTATGTAAATATGGTTTTTGATTATGATTAAGCGTCTATTATGATAAGACTAGTACCGACAGCGACGATTGTCGCAAGTCGAATACCGACATTTTGTTACGAACGTCATGGTCATAGCCATAGGATATTATTTATCGCATATTGTCGAAACTCAATTACGATAATATTGTGGTAACTCCTATAAAATTTCTACTTACTGGATTTGGTGCGTTTCTTGCATATTGTGTTCCCACTCGCCTTTTCTACTCAGAATTTCTCCTTTTGTACTCAGACACAATAATTAGGTATGTCGCATATTACACTTTTGCTGCTCCTATTGCCCCATCCTTTTAATCTGGTTGTCCAGGAGGGTTACCCCCGAAACTCAGTTCAGAAATATTAATATCGAACATCAATACTTACAAGTAGTTGTGGCGAAACATCTGGTTTTCTGGATCAGATTCTTTGGGATAAGTCCCTCTTTTGTATGTGAAGTATGTATTTACATACAGGAATATGCATAAATTTAATACATTTTCACATGATTGGTTGAAAAATCGGTTTATCCCATAAACGCATAGGTTTTAATTTTGAATGATCCGAAATAGATAAATTATATTTCTAATTCAATTGCCTTCTGCGATAAAGTTGAAAAAAAATATATTATATAGATAATCACACAATAACCCCTATTCTAAAATAAGATCGTTCCAAAATTCTGTACGTCAGAGGTGAGGTGTGTTAAGTCCAAAATTTTCAAAAATTAGAACTATAATATAAACTAACTTTTGAAAATTTTGGACTTAACACACCTCACCTCTGACGCACAGAATTTTGGAACGTACTTATTTTAGTTCGAACCAAATGCAGAATAGGGGGTAATATTATTTGGATAACTTACATATTATTATAGCGCCGTTTTGTGAAAAAGTTCCACCTCAAAGGCACTGTGAAACATTCTACTTCCCCCTGTGATATTTCTTTATCGTTCCAAGTTCCTTACTGTTTAAAAATAAATTTATGTCCATCAATTATTTTGCTCTCTTTTATAAGTTACTGCACATCCGCTCTTCACTCGCTGGTTATCTTAGATCTAGTGAGAGATTCCGTTAAATACACCATAAAGTATGTCGATGTTTAATTTCTTAATAATTTTCTCAGTAGGTACACAGTGTGTTGGCTACATATAGGATGGAGTAAGTATGTGATTGATTTATCTCGAGAAGCGGTAGTTAGTGGCTCTCACAGACGGTAGAGATATTTTTACAGAGACTTAACGTCTTCATAGCTCATTGTCAAAACATTAATTCGTGTGTTAATCCTCTTTCATTAGCGCCTCATTCAGATATTAACACACTCGCATTAATATCTTGTACAAATACTCGCGCTCACTTACATCGCCGCAGTGCTGACCAACTCTTCGGTTTTCGCGGATCGCAGTTCGGCCGAAATGTCTTTCTTAACCAGAGATTGATAATTTCAATAATCAGTCATTCTTATTCTTATTATGAACGCAAAATATAATGGAGTGCTTAATGATAAAACCATGGAAAAGTCTGATTTTTCAATAGAGTAAGAAATAAGTAATAGCACACGCGTGTTATATTGAATTTATACCTAGATATGTACATTTACACCGTTCTATATAACGGTGCCAATATAACAGACGAAACGTATTGCCTGAGACATTATTTTCTATTTTAATCAATTGTTCAAGCGGAAAACACAAAAAACTGTCATTATGATATTAGAAATTAAAACATCATACAAAGAAAAGTTAAATATAACACGCAAATTTAATCAATATACAAAACTTCTATATCAGATACCTACATAATGTAATGATTATGTTGTCGCTGACCCATGCTCATTGGATGTTGGATGGTGTCTAGCAATCTCGATCCAGCAATTTCTTGTCTATGACTGCTTCTTTGCTGGGCACTATTTCGTCGCTTCATTTAATTTTAACACCCAGATAAGACGTAGTTTCCAAAATTCAAGAAGCATCGACCATGCCTAATCGTTTAGATTTGCCCAGCTATCATCTACAATCCACAAAACCTCTGATATGATCCTTTCCATCCTTGATCTACGCCTCATGCTTTTTCATCCCATTAAGCGTTATATTTCCGTTAAAACGAAATGTCTGCCTGAACTTAATGCACCGGATGCGGTCCACGAGCCCTCGGTTTAATACCGCAGCACTGTAATATTGATGTGTGGATACTTCGACAGGTACTTAAGCTTAAATGTGTGCCGAATATTGTGACTTACATTCTTTTCTTATTTAGCGCAGTGGGTATCTTTGGCGCTTTTTGCGTTACAAGTTCGATTTTTCAAAGCCAATGTCATTAACGTTTCAATAATGATACTAATATATACGTAATGTGTTTAAATTGGATTACTGTATTCGATTTCGTGAGAATCAGAACTACTTTTACCATTCTGGCACACTAAGTGGAGTAAATAGCGGAAGATCAACACACGTGCCAATCAAAGGACACTTATTTTCTTCTTTCTGGCTTTTCTAGCCTGTATGAGTCATGGGAAGAACTCCTTCCATGAGGTTGGTCGTAGTTGTTTCTCTATTTTCATTCACGGGACGATTTCTTTATAATTCCTTCTTCCTTCCCCTTCTCAGCCTGTATCAGTCCACTCCTGGACATAGGCCTCCTCCAAACTCTTCCACTTCCCACGATCTTGTGCAACCTGCATCCACTGCGAGCCGATGGTTCCTACAATGGTTTTTATAATTAGTAGTTACAAAATAATCACAAACCTCTTCTTTTTTTCTCCATGTAGGTAGATGGATCGTATGGATTCAACATCTTCCCTGTTCCTAGTCTTCAATGCCTCTTCCTAGTACCGAGAGTCTGAAGATCAGCCTCGTATCTCCTGACGAAAGAGTCTATCGCGTCTTCTGATGCCCTCTGGGTATGTAGGCTATCTTCTGATGACCACATACATACATACATTCTCCCTTTAAGGCCCCCCGCACACCGGAGGCCAGCCCGGAGGAGACAAATCCGTAGCAAACCCAACCCGCACGACACCAACCCTGATGACCACAGATAAGGGTAAAAGAGCAGCTGCCACAATCAGCCATGTTCAAAAATGGGAAGTAAAAAACAGTTGAGGCAAGATTTTAATCCGGTCTCTGATACAGTGTCAAAAAGTTGGCGCTAGCTCAATTAATAACCTCGTTAGTTAGTGAAGCAAATTTAATATATTCCTCACCACGAATGCCAAAGAAGTCCAGTGCATTATTATTTCCATCGTAGCGATTATTTAACTTGTTACCTGTCACTACGGATGTGTCCTCATCAATGGCAGGTCGTGTAGCGGCAGTGACGGGAAGCAGATGGCGATCCATTCTTCATTCGCCGCAGCCTCACCGTCGCTTTACATACGTACGTGCTGTGTTCGTCTCTCAACAACTGATGTAACATAGCGAGCAACTAATAATAATAATTAATATCATACATGACAGAATGTGCGCTTTAAAAAAAACTTCGTCATATCAATCATGTCAGGAATTTTATCTCATATTTCTCTACCCTTTGCCAACCAATAAGCGACTTTACAGAGTCAATATCTTCTCGTTTCTTCTTTCGGTGTTGGGTTAGGTAATTAGAGTACCGCTTTGTCATTGGCTGCTCGAAATGGTTCTTTAGCGATCCTCATTTGGTCCAATCATAGGGATCACTTTAAAAGGATGGTCCCGCAGCAGGAATGCTAGGGATCTCAGAGTGATGCAAACCACCGAAACAGCTGCCAAAGATATTTGAGATTATGACTTCGTTGACAATAAACATAAGGAAAAGAAGTAAAAGGCTGTGATACGGAAACAGGCAAGTTATATTTAATGATCCGAAAGAGTATCTAAAACTTTTCTTGTCTGCACAGTATAAATTACGTTAATCAACAACTCTCTATTAACGTTGGTTCTTTGGAGAAACCTAGTGATGTTGGATGTATTGGTCCTGGGCATTTTGCGATGCAAATGTACAGACTATAGATTATCCCCTTAATCTGTATGACATTTTTTTATCCGTTGCCAGAAGAGGTCATTGAGCCTTCATCACTCTTACGAGTTCTTTTGTTTTGTTTGTGTAGGCTCTGAATTGGATTTGTATTAGTATATTCGCAAGAGAATTCGCATACTTAAAAATACATCATTTTGATTTTATGACAGGGGAAATTATAGATGGTGAGTTTTTGTGAAGTTGAAAGCTTTTCGAAATTAAATTGGCCATTAAAATTGTACATATGAGCCCTTGAATGAATCTTTATAATTATTATTTTAACGTTTTTATGAGCGCCTCCGAAGCCATCAAACGTCCCGGAGGATTTACTTCTGACCCTGTCTGTCTTACTATTTTCCTTAATAAGACGAGCGTTTAGTACTAAATCAATTGATACCGGCGTATTTAAAATCCGAGGAGTAATTAGTTCTTGACTAAATTATTGGTCAGTAGGATTTGGATAATCGGAGCTAGTTTATAGTTTATTGAGTAGTTGAGATAATCGATTCTCTTCAAGGAATGAACTTGTACATTCTTTACCAAATTGCTTTTCAGCTATTCAGTATTCCATTTTATTCTTCCATTTGGCGTTGGAATAATATCCATTTCTTCATTTTCCATTTTTCTAGCTCTCTTTGTGTGTTCATTTGATTATTCTCCTATATTGAAACTGATATCAATATGCAAAATTGTTCAGAATCACAAGTGAGATATATTTTATGTCCAAGTACAAAATAATACTAAATACAACTAGAAGTCTTCAAAATCTTCATGCAAAGTTCTCTCTCAAAAGACATCCAGCATTATACATTACTTGCATTATTTGTATGGCTAGGGGACTCCGTGATATATTACACGTGGATTAAAAAAAAGATATAGGTTTAATGAGGTTCTGGTATGAATATTTGCAGGAAAAAATTGTTTATTTTGACACTGAAATACAGACAGTGGTGATACAAAAAATAATTGCACAAATTGTACGGACAACAAAACACCAGTATAGTATACACGTTAACATCAACATGAATGGGTAAGGAGTCAAAGACAAGCAACAGAAAAACTTAGGCAATAAAAAACAAAAAAAAAAAACAGTATAAGAAGACTCAGCTGGGAAAAAGGGATGAAGACCTAGGATGGACAGGAAAAAGGTACATGGAAGGAGTAAGAGTAAAGAGCATAAGAAACCGTTTTTAATCATTGTTGAGCGTTATCATTGCATTGTCAAAATTTTACGTTTATTTTCTGTTTTGATGAATGTCAGCGTAGTGGGTCAAATAAATGTTAAATGAATAGTCACACTATCAATATCCCTCAGCTTTATGATGCCTTTAATTGGGTTGCATCGAAATCAAGGGTTTAGTTCATAGACAAAAAAGTGCATAAGGGAACGCAGATCCACGGCTGCCGGACAACGGAAAAATAAATCGATTAACACAGTGACTTTCTACCAAACAGGTTTCGATGTCTCGCGCGTTGAGCTCTCTTTCCTTGTTCAGCTCATCCTCTACCCGTATATTATCAACGTACGCTTCCCAATACTACCTCTCCGAGTATGTGAATCAGGAGTGGGGAGCTTTTGGTTCTTGAAATCTTTTTCAACCCGCGTCACACTTTTACAAATATGGTACTTATGACTTCTTTTCATAATTAATATAGGACCTGACTTCTGATCATCGAGAGGTCCTTGGTTGAATCAAAGATACATTCTATAAATATTTGTCTTCTACCAAGGGTTGGTCTGTCTCATGTCTCTGGCAATAAGATCCGCCGGCTTTACTGATTTAATACCTTTATGTTGATTCCTCTAAGACAATGTGATAATAATGTATGTAAGTAGTAGTAAAGACTAGTGGGTATAATAGTTCATTTTATGCAGCCCTCGGAGCTGTGTTGAAAGTTGTCCACGGATCTATGTTGTACTCCCAAATTGACCCTTTGGGTTGGCCACCCCTGGTATAAAATTGTTACTTACATACCAAATAGGAGTCATGTGTAAGTATTTCTGCATTACTTACTGTGTCTTGCTTCGATGTGGTTGGTAGACTAGCGGTTACGACCTCGGCTTTCGCACTGTTGGAGGTCGTGGGTTCGATCCGAGGTACCGACCATCTTCCTCTTTCACAAGCATAAGCTTTAAGTAGCTTACTGTGAAAGAGTCAAAGAGTGTATTCTTATTTGTAAAAAAAAAACAAGTTTTTACTCAATTGATTTTGATACGCACCTAATGTAATCCTAAATATTTTTTTTTAAATTTTATTTCCAAAAAAATAATACAAACAAATATGAATTACATGAGAATAAAATTATTGGAATTTATCACCCCACTAGGCAAGAGCCCGTGCTGAGGTGATACTTGATATTTTTTCTGCGCATTTTGGATTATTACACTCAATTTTGTTAATATTTACATTTTGTCTAATAACTAGTACACAAAAAAACTACACATGACTCATATTATTTGTAAAAAGACGTTACGTAGACATGTGTGTAGAAGGTAGGCAACCACACACAAGACAGCACAGTTCCACCGGCCGACTTGACCGCTGTGCAAGAGAGAGATACCAATCATTAATTACTCCGAGTTGTGTGGCTATTTATCAGTGACGGGTCTCATTTGATTTTTTGGTTGTGCTGATGCACCTCGAGTGTAAGATGGGGATTAATTCTTTTACGGATCAGATGATAGTCGGCCGGCGCGGAAGTATCCAGTGTTAAGAGGAGTGATTGATTGATGGACGATACATGATCGATACGTACCCACGACGGCCGCAGCAGATTGTGAGCCGATTAGGGTCGCCAACGTGTTGCGTGGAGTGTGGAGTAATAAACCGTTTTGTTTTTTGGTCTTCACCCAGACCGCCTTCTCGCTCGCGTTGGTCTGCTCTGCTCTTACCTCGAGGACCATTGGGGGATTATGGATTGGGTACAGTTCTCGCTACGTGTCCTTGCACAATTCGATTATATTTATTTGCACCTTATCGGATGGGTTATGGATATGCTGATTGGTCATGTATTTGCTGATTGCTGATCTGCTGATTGACTCTGCTCTTTTTATTTTTTCAAATGTAATGAATGGCGGTTTTTTTCTATTACTTTATTTCTCACTATGAAAATGTATGGTGTTAGGGTATGAAATAGACCATTAGTATTTTTTTATGCGACATCTATTTTCTGTTAATTGTGACTTTATCCTGCCCGAACTTCACTTTTACGTTGCCAGATTATAAAAATATGAATTTATATATTGCCCATGGCCTGGTGTTCAAATTATCATTCGGATTTTTGTGTGATTTTGAGGTCGCCATATTATGTGATACAAGGACGCTATTTGAAGCAAAAAATTAACTCTTCGGTACTATCTATATTACGCAAGGTAACTCTTAATATCCTTATATGTATATATTTAATTGGACTCCTATTTAGTTGGACGAACTCCAATAATTACAGATGATAATGGTGATTCAAGGATGGTTTAGATTCTAAATGAATTCATAATATTTTGTATGTCGAATTTCTCGCTTGACATAAACTAACTATCTAAAGTTTGTGCTATGTTGAAAATATACAGTTTCGATCTATTTGTTAAAAGGAAATGATTTTTGATCTCAAAGTCAAAACAGAGTATCACATTTAGGTATCACAATATCAATGCTTAAAAGGCGGATATTGTGGATTGCAGGCCGCACATGAACGAGGAAGACTCAGGACAGGAATTATTGAAAGGATAGGGGCCTTTTTTCAGCAATGGACGGAGACAAGCTGACGAAGAAGAAAGGCGAGCTAGCTAAAGAATAGTAAAAGAGAATGAAAAAGTACTTTGTATTCAAACAATTTATAAACAAAACCAAAAATATAATAATAATTGGTGTTTAAATATACCTACATCAGTTCGCGATACATTCAAACCCTGAACGGTTACCATGTTCCTTTTACAATCCAACATGAAAATATAATTGGTTATTTGTTCAAAACAAGATAGGATCTGAATATTTAAATCCGCGCATAATGTTAGGTGTTGAGATGGTTTCTGGGCATTTGGTTTTTCTTTTATAAAGATCAACCGCCATTGTGAATGCCCCTCTCAACCATACTATACTATACCTATATCACTAAGAGAATTCTCAAGAATATATTTTGTGCAGGGATTTCATCCTGTTCTTTTGTTGCGCTAATTCTTCGTGTTTTCCTTCCTTTCGGTCTTAGTTCTGTCATAGCCCTGCTATTACTATTCCTGGGATATGGATGATCATTATCTAAGTTTATGAAGTACGTTTAGAGATCATTTATTTCTTTCGATGGCTCTTCAACCCAAACTGAGTTTTGACCTTCAGTCTCCTGTCGAACTTTTATAAATCTAGGCAATATTAATCGTCACTTTTTTAAATCTAAAATTGCATACGACATAGATCTGTCTTCCTTATCAGATTTTTAAAATTCAAATATTACTTATTAAGTCCATGATTGCTTCCAATTTGGGTGGGGTGGAGGGGGGGGGGTGACACCGTCAGCTATTTAGGAGCTTATTTCTTGCACCTTTTCTGACCTGTAGGGGATTAAGAACGTAAGGTGGTCAACCTCATTGTTCCGATCTGATTTTTCGATTTCCTGCCTCTAACAGAATGCTGGAAAAACCAGCAAAACACCAAACCTATATTTTGCGCCATTTGTACATCTTAATATCAGCTTAAGCTAGCATATTGTAGGTCTGTAGAAAATGCCGACTTGATAATTAGTTTTGGCCTGCCTCGCCTTGTTGTCCCATTCCTACTTTTGAAAAGGCTTGCTTATATTGGGGATGCAAATGCTTTGGGCTGTGCTGCAAGTATGGGATTCAATGCTAATTCAAGTATGGGAGTAGGTACTCTGAAATCATTATCTATATTTTTTTAGCAATTTTTGCTCCACTTCGGGCTCTTTGTTTTCTTTTAACATTCTGGGTACCGTTTTCTTCACTGTTGTTTTTCTGTAGTTTTAGGTACTATTATATTTTCATCAATAAGTTCTTAGAATCCATTGAAGAAAGATCCCTCAAAGTATTTGGTTGACAGTGGCTTTTGGTAGTACACGTTTTAAAAATTTGTACCATATCAGATATCCTTCTTTTAGCGATACTCTTACGGACTATTTGAGAGCGTTTATATTAGATACCATTATTCTAGTATGTTTGCACGTGTTTTTTGTAATATTTATAAATTATTCTACATCCAAATCTGAATAAATTATTACGACAATTTTTCAAACTGCTCTCAAAGGCGTCCGACTATTTCTTAACATTTTCTTTTCTCATTCAGTTTAGCTAGGCCGTCAAGATATTATTAAAACAAAATAAAACTAGCAATTAAAATTAAAAAAAAGAAACTTCTTTATATAAATAAATAGTTGACTTGGCGTCGAATATAGATATTATAGCTAGAAACAAAAACGAATCTGCATATAATTGTGTTGGGCGGCTATCATTTAATTGGATCTCGATACACTCAGACAAAACTTCGCTGTGCGCTGGTAGTTGTGTAGAGTCAAAACTCATCCAACATGCCCAGGCGCTCTCCTATAGGTACACATCGCATTATGTGTTGGAGTACGGCGCGTACGAAAAAGAATTCTAAACGATCTGATTAATGGTTGTGTCAAAAATAAAATTACTTTGTTAACGACTCTAAACTCGGTTGTATTATTTACTAATTTATAAGTGAACAGTTTATGCCTTGGTCTAGCAGGGAGAATACCACAAATACGGCAATATGTTGCGTTTGAATTTTTATTGATAACTCCTCTTCTTTTGAAGCTTTACGTATTTATTTAGCAGAATAGCATCAATCAACTGAATGAAGAAAACACCATGAACACCAAATTAAATCAAAACTTGAAGAACACGGCATCAGAAATTTTCGAGTCACATAGATCGTGGAGCAGAGAAAAGCTTCCTAGAGGATGTTAACCATGGCTAGGAAAATTAACTTGATTCAAATCATCCTTGATGCATTGTTTGGTCAAGATTTGGTTGGATTTTGTTCCAATATTCTAGTTCAGGGGTTGCCTAGACGTTTTGTGGCATATATGTATGCTGCTTTCTGGTTTTCTTTGTTAACCCGTTTTCATGACAATCTGACTGTGCTGATAAGTATTGGGATTGGAGAAAAGAAAAATATGGCTTTGAATAAGGAAATGTTTGCATTTCTGACTTTCTGTTAGCACGAAGTTGCCCGCCTTACAGTACAGTAAACTTGTATCCACCTAACATATTATTAAATACAAATAAAACGTAATATTAGTATCCTCCATGAACGGTGCGCAATTTCCGTTCAGTCCGTATAACAATGTGAGAGTGACCACCATATTATACTCGTATCTCGCGCCGGCACTCGTACTAAATGAACAACCAATTTTTAATACAAATTTGCCTCGTTATCGGCTTGTTAGTGACCAAGGCCCGGGGTACCTGCCTACACTCCCCTCCCAGGACACACATCACCCAACAATCAATACACTCAACGCGTTATATGCGACTACATAGTTCAAATACTCACCGCTGATGTACCGCACATTTCCGACTTTCCTATAGCTAAGTTCGCTCCTTTTTGTGACCGACCATCCGACACGTAGCCCGCAACACCTTCAATGGGTCGTCCTCCTCTTTGAAAGCACCTTTTCTCTCTTCTGTTTGCTGTCTGCGTATACACAACAAACTACCAGCATCAACTATAATCGCTTTGGACGAAAGATTCCATTGTTACAACTACAGACTCCATAGATTGTTTATCGATCACGTAATAGTATCGATATTTTTTCCAATAATAATCCTGTAATTTTGTGGTGGGATGAGGTTTGTGGAAGAACTGTTTTACACTTCACAATAAATATCTTATAGGCCATTCCAAATGGAATAATTTGATGTTAATGGTTCACCTATAGCAGATAATTGCAAATTTGCAAACTTTTTACAATCATTTGTTGCCTTTGTTATTCGATTCTAAAAGAACGTGTTTATATTGAACCTGATAAGAGCGACCAATCAATATAATTCTATTATTTTGATAAATGCTAACTTCAATTAAAGCATGGTATGAAGGAGTATTCCTTATCTTCACCATCGTTACCCGAATAAAATATTGATATTTATGCAACTTCTCCCAGGGCCCATTAGTTTGTTTTGTGTTCCGTTCTGTCTACTTTTGCCAATTCCAAATTCTCCCTTCTTGTGTATTGGTCTTCCACGTGGTTGTTAACCGTCATACTGTCTCTGGCTATCTTCGCATATTCTTCGGATCTTGGTGTTTATTATTCTCACTGGAAGATTTTTGCCAGTCATACATCACAGAACTTTCTTATTTTCAGTTTCTTACTTTCTTAGTTGAGTAAGACTTTTTTCATCCAGACTGTGTCCGCTATGGATTCAATATCGTATGGTAATATTTACCTATAGAACCTAATTTTGTTTTTGGTGATCATTTTTGTTCATTATTCCAGCTTTTACTCCTCAAATCTAATAAGAGGATTTGGAAACACTGTGGATATTAATAGCTCTAATTTTTCCCGGGCGGAGGCCCAAATTTCTTCTAAATCAAACCAAAATAATGACTCACAACCTGAGATGAGATTTTTCTGATATACCCATTTGAATAAAGCTTGAAGAGTAGTTCTACTGTATGACAACGCTATTCGCCGAGTTGCAAGATAGAAGAAAGAACCCGAAAAGCGGACTAAAATAATTTCTCTCGAATTGAATCCACAGAATGTCTCACGGGCTAGTACTTGTTCCATTATCCAAGGGATTTGGGGTCCCCTTTGCTTTTTTGTTCGTCTCTAAATAGGTGTTCATAACCTCGCACGGCCGCGTTGACAGTTCTCATTATAAGAAATTCTCAAAATGGTCATTCGTATTGTTTTCCCCCATTGTGTCCCCATTGAGGGAGCGAAATGTTTACGGACATGTCCCGGTATTATGGCCCAAAGGCTCGTTTCCTCTCCAACAAGGCGCTTTATTTGCCCTCTTATTCAATTTTGCATTTATTTAATTTGTCCTCTTGTTGTTTTAATGAAAATTCACTTTGTTCTAAGAAGAGCTTTGTTGTGTGTATATTTTAACCTCGGATTTTAGGGCTTTATTTAGGGAATTTGACACCTTCTTTTGTGTGACGTTTCTCACCTTTCGGTCTGATGCCTGTCAACAATCTCTTTGTAGGAAGTCGTCAACAATTTCGTTTTATTTATTTTCTCCGTCAGAACATTTTATTCAATGGTGATTTTTTTATAATAATCAGTATTTACATAATGTGTTATTGAATAGTTAGGTACTTACATTTCATGGCGAAAATTGCTACCTTCTGCAATAATTGATAATGATTGGCAAAATAGAAATTCTTTGAGGTGTTAGCAGAAAGCAGATATCTTTAGTTGAGGAATACTAATTGGAAAGGTATTGGAGGAGTGCATGAACTGTTTTTGGCGACGTAGAACCGCGATGCATTTACAAGAATGATCAGCAAATTCGGGGGGATCTCTTAAGGCAATATAACACAACAATAAGAATTTTAACCAAGCTCTAAATGTAAGTTAGAACTCCCCTTTTCCAAACTCTGTACTAATTTTCGATTGAATCGGACTTAGAACTGCCTTATCTCATAGGACTTTTTATGTGTTTGTTTCTTTTCGTTGTATAAACACTTAGTTGACCCTTTTAGCTTCTAGCTTTTATTATGCATGTGCAATAAATAATCCGGTTAAGTATGAATCCATCTTATTTTTATATTTAATTTAGTAAATCCAAATCTTCATGATTGTTTTTTTAATTTTGTTTGCTTACATCTTGACATTGATTTTACGTACAGTTCCATTTGCTGAGGGTACGTCATGTTTCTTCCTAAAAAAGCTTTGAAGTAGTTCAACACTCTACATCTTAGCATTATTTTGTACATCTGAAGCTTCTGTGTTGTTTTCCTAATGTAGATTTGATCCGAATAACGTAGGCAAAGTGTCTATCTCTTAAGCGAGAAGGAGGTATTCTGTTGACCCGCGATCGAAATCGTGGAGCTTATTTTTCAATTATCGGTTCTTTGTTGTGGCCAGATTTAGGTATGTGATAATCATATGCTAACTTCGTTACAAACTTGAATCCAACGAGAGGCTGGTCGTGCTCTTGCAGAGAGGGGTAATTCTCGACTCGGATGTCTACGTAGTATATCACGATATACTATGATTAAATTTCCATAATTTACTACAAGAATTTATGATAATTTCACACAGCAAGTAAAAATGTATATTGAAAACGACCGATCTGTTGGATCTGTGAGTATATCTCCTGGTCTTTTATCGGGTTTAAGAATTATTCAATGATAATAAAAGAAATTTTTACAAAACAATAGGTAGAATAATCGATATTAAAATTATGTGTTATAGTAGGAACTTCTTACTAACTTCAATTTTTTTCTTTCTTCTTCATATTCTTCCAAGATGCCTTTGCACCAAATGAACATAGAGCTAAAGCTAAGAATAGAGCATTATTATTTCTTGATCGTTGATGTTGATACCAACCAAACAAAAACCAGCAAGAATTAATACCAAGAACACTTACAGTTACACTTTGTTTTTTTTTTTAAATCTGGGTTCACCCAAAGTGAGCACAAATACGCTTTCGACATCTTTCACATAACGCAAAGCTTGTGTAGTTAAATTGGAGAGATGGTTGACACCGGGATTCGAACCCACGACCTTCACAACGCTGTATGTACGAAAGCCGTCAACTTACACCCATCGGCTACCAACCACCTCTTTCAAACACATTAGGTATAATGTCTTGTGTGAGAGATTCAGATTGCTGTAAAAAATAACTTTGTCATTGTGTATATAGGTTCCTATGTATTATTGTTAATTAATTCCTTTTAATAATTAAATTAAATTTTCAATTTTTTATAAAAAAATGTAATCACATTGTCATTGCATTAATTGCATAGGTACGGAGACGTCGATTCATAAATAACTTTTTTATATGAATATATTATTATTGTATTTTTAATCAAAATTGATTGTTGATTGAAATCCGTTTTTTATTTTATCTATTTTTTGCAGCATAGTGTTTAGTGTCGAAATAGTAGTATACCCGTTACTTTGTAGTAGAACTGAAAGAAATTGACAAAATATTTCTTTAGGAGAAGTCACATTTTTTCCCAGAACAGAGCAGTATGTAGGATTTTCAATGACGACGTATGCTATCAGGTAATCTAGCTTTTTGACAATTCTGTTTTCAAATAACGTATCTAGCTTTTTTTGTCAAATTAACTTTATTCGGTATTAAGTGCTTCACTCCATAAATTTAAATATATTACTTACTGGATGCGGCATGCACAACAAAATTTTCAAAATATTATGACGACACATTTCTTTTTATGAGGTACAGAGGTGGATTTATGTAAATCATTGCAATATGTCTTAATAATAAATAATGGTTTTGAACTAAATGATACAATGATACAGTCACTATATTCATTGTTCACTGCAATTATTGCAGATTTAGAAGAAGGTAGTGTTTTCGCTAGCTTAGAATGTACTGCACATTAGTATTGACTATTATACTCTCTCTCTTTCTCTCTTACCCTTTATTTTAACCTAAGACATCCTTAGAACGCTCAAAACCTATAACTTCCACTTAACTACCACACATTCTGGGAGATGTATTATAACCAGTAGAACTGCTACTGCTGTCAAAAGAATAATATAAAGGCATTTATCTGTCGTATCGCACATAATTGTAAAAATTCCATAATTTTCCTTTTACTGCCTACAAGATCTAGTTGTGTATCGGACCACCTTAGGCTTTTTTTATAAATCGTCTACCGTAATTCAATCGTAAATCTGTCGGTGGTTTAGTTCAATAAAAAATCCATTAACACTTTACTTAATAAATTAAGGTTCTATTTGCATTTTATCATTTCGGCGTGGCGTAAGTGCTTAGTAGCATTCTCGACAGTGACAGTCCAATCTGCTTGTATTCGAAACTAGCTTTCCCGACAGACGTTGTCCTGTAGTCCCAACCAGAGGCGGCCCGTTCATATGTGCACTGCGCCCTCAGAAACAAAAATACATAATTAATCCGATTAAGTTACTAATAAAATAATAATGTTAAAATATTTCTAAAACATCCATATTTCATTCGTATTCAAAGCTCAGGCGGGAACAACGTGAGAATATATGCGCTCGCACACATTCTACCTCACCTATGAAGTAGGTACCGAAACGAATGTGCCCGATAATTTTGTTGACTTTGCGGTGGAGCAAGTGGGATGGTCTACTGTAAGAGCAGCAATCACGTATGCGAGAATGAGGGGGAACTACCCGCGATGGCGTTGGCGCGTCGCAGGTGATCATTTCCATACTAACTTAAATATTGTATTTTATATCATTTCTTACCCATTTTTTCAACTTTTATTAGTTATTCTGTTATCCGGAGCGGAGAAGAATCCAACAAATCACACATCGAAAGAATCTGTTGGGCCGATCTCGAATTATAAGTGTTCGCGCTAACCCGACTTTAGTTTATATTAGAGATATGTACATTGTACATATGGGACTTAATGTGCTGCTTCGCTTTGGCACTAAATCCAATTATTTATTTAGTTTCTACGATGACTTACCTATTGTCTCTATGTCTATATATCGGTGGTCTTAGCTACCTCTAAGATGCTTCTTCGACCTGATCTATCACTTGCTGCCACTTTCCAGTTATGCTACCCCAGAGCCCGACAGCCCTGGGTAGGCCGAAAGGCAGGAACCGGGATGTGACAGAAAGAGGGGTTTCGCCTGGTTAAAGTCCGGCACTACCCAGTATTGACTAACTGGGTGTCTATGATGATTTCGACCATCGTAGTTTTGGTCGTTTGACACTTCTTCTACCGAATGGGTCATTACAAACACCCTTTTTTGGAGCTCCAGATCCTCCATACGGTGCAGCTTCAATGAATCTAACTACGCTGATATCCTGGTAAAGATCATAGAGCTTGGAGTTGTATCTGCTACGTAACGTTAGACCGTTACTGTTGGTTTCCTTGGGCCAAAAATCGTGATGCATGACCTATTTTATCTTTAGTTTATACTGATATTGCTTTCAATACCTTCTTTGGTAGCCAAATCTTGATTAATAATAATTATTGCAATATTTTACTTTTATCAAGACTTTGCAGATAAAGTTTAGGCACGACTAGAATGTGATCCAATATCTTTCACCTAGGTAGAGTTTGCCGTGATACGGTGTATAATGTTAAGTAAGCGTGTAACTAGATTATGTTGGCGATTGCAGTTAGTAGATTGCGTTTCATCCACGCCGTGGACCCAATCATCATCAACACAATATCTAACCATCAACATCGTTTTATATTCATCATTTGTCATGATGAGGACGTTGATGATTACGAATACGCGGCGATTCTCAGTTTTCTTTTCTTATAGTTTCGATCCTGATTTGTTTTCGCGGTTTTGCGGTGTCCGATAGTGGCGCATTGTTTCAATTGTGCCCTCCGACGTTATACCGATATCCATTTTATATTATATCAGTCCAGAACAACGACTGACTAACGCAATGACGTCATATAATATGCGAGCCTCGCATACACACATCTATGTAGTGATGCTTCATCGCTGTCGTTTGAAGCGGGCGGTAACACACACGATCGTTTCCTCGGTGGCAAAAAAGTGAACTAATGCAAGAAATTTGAATTGAGAGTTCTTTATTTAAATATATTATTAAAATGGATTCCTATTTCCCATGTCACGACATCACGGGTGAACGGCTGGACCAATTTCGCTTACTCTTATTTGTGCTTACTATTGTCAAGGAAAGGAAGGTTCTTATGAAAGAAAAAAAAATATAAAAGCTGCGTGAAACATTAGAGCACTTGAGAAAACGTAACGTAGGTAACCTTCATAGTGCTTTTGACATTATAAACTTTTCTTCGTATTATGTTGGTAATTAATTCATCATTATACAAATTCGAATTCAATATTCATAGTTAGGAAAGGACAACTCTGTCGGGAAAGCTAGTGTAGGTACGATACATCAATAGCCATCATTTTTTACGTTTCGAATTTCGAATGAAAAGACGCAAAGCATATATTTATTCAAACAAACTTCTTATTATTATTATAAATAGCATTAGTAATCTATATAACAATTCAGAAATGTTTGTATATTTGCTTTTTATCGTATGTCGGAGCATCACGCTCAAAATACAATTGCTACGTCAGATATGAATCTGCGAAGAGCCGTGCAAAATGCCAGAGAAGGTTCTTAAATACAATTTGCTGCATTAACTTTAATATAATTTAGAGCTATTTAAAAAAACTCTATTTTTAGGATCTTCATACAAATTTAAACAAAAAGACAGTAAGCCATGTTTTGGAAACAAAATTACTCATGTAAACTTTGAATGGAATCTTGGTATTACGGTATGAAAATGTAATAAAATAATTGTAGATTGATTTGTTATACATATAAATGTTATTCAAATCTTATTATTCTCAATAAATAAAGATTTAATAAAAACAATTGCAAATTATGTAGGTAGGTTCGCATAATATTATTTGAGGTCGGTAAAACGGCTGCCTTCATCATTAGTCAATTACCTAAAATTTGTACCATTCCACACATAGAGGGATGTAGCTAAGAGTAAAACTAGCATTATATTATGTAGGTAGGTTCGATTGAATAGTGAAATTGAATCAAGTGTGAGATGTAACAAATTATGATCATGCATTTTTTTTTCATGTGAGTGGCAAACTATAATTTTTCTTCTTTCTTTTTAATAAACATTAAACGTGTTATTCTTCTCTCTTTTTATGAATTGTGAAAGTGTCATTCTTCTTTTTCTGTGCTTATGTCAGTTATAGAAGTATTTTAAGCAATGGGAAGCTAGACTAGAACCTGTTTAATTACCTACCGATCAAGCCTGACAATCGGAATCAAAAACGTAAAGCAAGACGGGTCTACTTGTTGCATATATGATATTTTTCGACATGTTGAACAAGTTGAGAATTATTCTCATGAATAGGACTTTCGGAGACTTAAACATTACCACCTTATGGCGAACGTTGTTAACATAAAGTTATCACACTAAGCCGGCCTTCGAAACAACAGTAGATGACGGTCGTAGGCCCGTAGTCGTTTGTTCCATTTAAAAATCGAACATCTGGAGGAGTTGGAGTCAATAGTTGTTACATATTCTTTTTGCAGTAGTTTATCAAACTACTTATTGACCTTAAACACGGACGATGAAGTCACATAGTTACGGGTAATGGGTTATTGTGAAAAACAGATATTTTATTTGGATCATCGAAACATCGTCATGGCGTATTGTTGTAAGCATCTTAACATGTATCTATGATCAGCGTATTATCCGTGTTCTCGATAACACATCTAATATTAAATATAAGATAAAGCACGATGGGCTACACATTCTTATGTGATGTTCAGCTATCATCGCATAACACAAATAAATCTGTTATTTTTATTCCACTATGAAACCAGCATGCCCCTTAATATAACACATTCGATAAAATAGTAAATCGCAGTTTTTAATCATGAGGGGACTTGGATTTAAACAGGCAGTCCCATAGACATAGACCATCAACGTCCGCCATTTTTAATTCAACTGCGATGTGTCTTTGTGCCAAAAATCTTGCTGTGCTGTATTTAAATTGTATTTTCTCGATTAAGTATGAATAATTAAGTACAATATGACGCAAATAATATACAAGGTCTAGATATTTTCAAACTAACTTTTAAGGGTTGTTACCACTTGAAGAAAAATTCATAAGTACCTACATACAACATATTTTTTTACTTTTTTGATAATCAAATACTACGACAACTTTAAAAAATATACAATAACGGTGAGCATAAATGAGGGGAGCTTCCAGTTTAAACTCTTTCTTCAAACGTTGCCTATACAAATTTTCAATACTCAGTAGCGACCCGTACATTTTTCCAAATTCCGAGTTCCATGTTTTACATAGTAGAACTTAATATCAAGGTATCCCGTAAACATTTCAAGCACACTAATGTATTTCTCATTTAGAATTAAATCTGATTAAAAATGGCGGCAATTCCTCTGTCAACCGTTTGACAGCTCCATATGAGTTTGTCCGTACTTTTATATCTAGGTAGCTTACTAATAATGATTACATTTTTAAGGTCTTGTTGTAGAATGATCGTGAAAATGCTATGAATAATATCAATAGTGATATCTCATTTTGGTCTACGACTAAAATAGATCGGCAGTATTTTGGTTGAAATTTATTGAGAAGAAAAAATTAACAGTCGCGAAAAAGATTAAAAAACTAACTGCAAATTTTTTTAAATTCACATTTCAATAAATAACAGATAATCACTGGATATTTATCTTTGCTTAATTGTGCGAATTGATTAAAGTTTGATGTTTTAACCCATTCTCAGCCACCGTACACAAATGTGTACAATATTACAAAAAGTATAATTTTGTGATTTCTCGTAATTAACTCAATGATTTGATACTGACTATTATCAAAGACATCTATAAAGTATTTGGATTTAAAACTCTTACTTCAATTTAGTAGGGGCTATCCGTCACCATGTGACTTCGTCGTTCGTTTTTATGGTAGCACATAGATAGTAGACAATAAGTAAATTTGGATAAATACAGTCTGTGAGGCGTAAATGACAATTGCAGGTAGATATCTAAAGTTCTTGTTTATTAAAAAATATGATAAGAATCTATTGTAAATTATTATTCATAATTCAAATTGCCTGCATTAGTTCACTTTTCTGCCACCCGGGTATCTATTGTGTGTGTATCCGACCACTTCAAACTATACCTGTGTGTCACTGATATACTAACTTCATAGGGTTATATAAGATGAGTAAAAATGAAATTTATTGTTGTACACACTTGCGTACAATGGGCGGGAATGGGTAAAAATAACTAACACAGCGCTCAGTATTTTTTTTTTCACACATTTTATTAAAACTCATTAAATTCTCTCTAGGTATGGACTTTACCATAAATCCATAATAATAATATTAATCCCGCTAAGAGCTGATTAGATTCACAGCATCTCTCGGATTCCTGTTTACTAATTTTACATTCTTTAAAAAAAAACGAGCCGAAGTCATTGTCTGAGCGTTTCTCTCTTCTCGAAATAGATTCTCAGTGGGTGACTGCGTACGCGCATTTCGCGCACTGCGAATCTTAATCGCATCCATATTATGCGCACTTTACAGCTTCTTTTATTCTTATTATTTTTGTAAAATATCGCCATTTATTTATGGAGAGAATAATTGTCATCATTAGCATACAACTGGTGTGGATGCGATATAAATTATCGCGGTACTAATAATACTCTGGTAGGTAGAAAATTCCGGACGAAATTAACGATTAGCGAAGATTAGCGGGTTTAAGGCCCACTTCACACATTCGCGATTCCATTCAGATCGGTTGGCATAGAAAGAGAAGAACTGGTCAATATTTATCGACAGTCAGGGGTAATCGATTAATCCGAAATATCACGGGATGTTAGTGACAATATCACCTGTATTGTTACCTTAAATAAATACACGTTATTTTAGGTGGGATGGAGGGAGGTTGGTCAGAAATTCACCAGGAGAAGAGTAAGGGTCTCATACGTAGGATTAATGAACGGGCCGTAGTTATACGAGAAAAAGAATCAAACGGAATGGATGCGCTTAACTATGTAAAATTGGCGTTGTGATACTTGAGCTGTAAATATTAAAAAATTACACTACATATCTACACAATTTTCTGCAAATAAATTGGTAAGTATGTAATTCATTTTTTGTTTCCTATTATATCTTCTTCCCCATCTTTCTCCTTGTCTTCTAAAATGTATTTCCAACTTGCCTTAAGCGTTTAAGTGGTCGTTAAAGGTCTGGTGTCCTCGTATATTCGGCCTCTGGCTGTCTTTGATTCTCTGATGTTCAGAATTTCGTGATACATCAATTATTGTAAATTTCCAGGCAAATACGAAATTGACCAATCAAATCATTTTGGCTACATATTTTCCAGAGTAATGTATTAAAATCCCCTTGTTCATACAGTTGTATTCAATAATTGAGGATCTTAAGATATATTCATACTCGAAAGAAATCTTCAAAATTATTATTCTTCCTAATGATAAGTCTTCAACCTCCTAAAATGGATGTTTATAAAATCTTTGAAGAGATTTTCTACATCCCTATTTTGTTGCAAGAAAGTTACAAATGGACTAACATATTAATACCTTTGTAATATTCACTATGTGTTTGTGTGGTTATAAAAGTTTATTTTTGAAATAATGTTAACTGCCCGTTGAAAGAAATTACTTTACGATCTAGTCAAATTGTTATTTTATTACACTAAATCAGCATAGGAGCATACCTACCTACATACTCTATTCCTCTATCATGCCGTTGCGTGAGTAAAGAGCATATTTTTGCTAAACTCAAAACTAATAAATCATGTTTTATTAAAATGGATTCCGATATAATATGTAGCGGAGCTCTTAAAATATCTGTCTAAACTGCTAGAGATTTATGCGCATCATACATTGCGCAAGATCGATCGCAATAGATGAGGGTTCTTATTCCAAGTGGAGGATTAAATCCTAAAGTAAGTTAATTAATTTTGTGCAGCTAGCAAATTATTTATACATAAAAAAATTATTTATTTATATATTTTATTTATTTATTCAATACAAATATAATGTTTTACAGATAAAGGATAATGAACAAGAACAATTTGCAACAAAACATAATAGTTTGTGTATCCCCCTTATAGAGACAAGTCTCGTGTAAAGGGTTTTGTTTAATCGCTTCCTTCATTTCTTACCGTAAAAGCTACGATAGTTTCTTTTTACTTCTGACCTGGCCTTCCTAGTGGACGGAGCCTATAATGTGATCCACCAACTTTGCTCGAATTTGACCACTAATTCACAAACGTTTCCTTTCTTTGGGTATACAGTATTATGCCAGATGTACCTAGATATATAGTTTTTATATAAGTACCCATTTTTAAAACATATACCTACGATCCATCTCAACTTGTATATTTACTTCCATACCCAATACCATTCCCCCCCCCCCATAAACTTTGCACATATTGTTCATACTTATGGAGTATTGGGAATGATATTTGAGTAACTATAATTTTTGAAGTGATTGGTAACCTCAAGGTTACGACGCCGGCTTTCGAACTAGAGGTCATGATTTCGAACATATGCTCCCACAATCTTTCTCTTTCACGACACAAGCTTTGAGTAGCTTACTGCGAAATAGTCAAAGGGTGTATTTGTGTTCGCACAGATTTAATTCAATGTTTTCTTACTTATATAATCCACGATCGCTCCCTAGATAAAGTGTGTGTTCGCCACAAAACTTCACCAAGCATCTCTATCCTGGGCTAGATCCAGGGCGTAATTCAAATCTAAGACGGTATTACGGTGGTCTTCATAGTACGCCCTCTTGATGGTGGATATTATTGGTCTGCAACGCCTTCTTGTATCACACGGTGCGTGAAATAAGCTTTCATAGTCAATCAACTCGAAAAACATATCGACTTATAAGTGTTCGCACTAACCCGACAATCTTTTATATTATAAGAGATGAACAATGATTTATCACAATCACGTTATGTTGCTGCGACAGAGACTATTTCCATCTCTCTGTGAAACGGTGTTGATGGCCTCTACGTGCAATACTTATAATAATTAAATATTATCAATTACATATACGTAAAGCTCTATTTCGAATTAACGCTGTTTTTGCATTGAATTATTATTTAATACGTACTAGAAGCGGAGTTCTGTACAAAAATATGATATTTTTTGCTTTTTCTTGGAAAGACAGGAAAAACCTTGAAGACTCGGGCCTCTTACAGACTAAAAATCTTCTTCTAGACCTCGCTACTTCTCATAACATCGCTTTTACGACTACAGTTGCTTCTTTTGCCTCTGCTGTCTTTTTTGTCAACTTCTTGGTCACCAATGATCATTAAGATCACGCCATTTAAGACCCCTTATGTGTTTCGCTCTCTAGCATAGACCTTGTAAGATGTCCTCCGATATGTGTTATATTTGCTTTTTTCTAGATCTCAAACTCTCTCTGCTTACTATTAATGTTACAACAGGAAATACTACTTAATGTGGTGTTAATTAACGGCAAAAAAATTAACTTTTCGCTAAAAAGATTGCAGTTAATAAGACAGGTCCTTATATTATTATAATGTTGCATATCTGCATCGGAACAAAGTCGTAAAATATTACAGAAAATTTTACGACTCTTTATTATCGCATATTGTTATTATTATTATTATTCTTTATATCGTCATTAAAATGTAAAAATTATTTTCGTTAAACAAAAACTCTTCAACAAGAATAAGTACCTACCTACCTACCTAATTCTTTTTATTTTTGGTCCCGTAGTTATAAGTTTCTGTGGTTACATAAAAATATTGAATATGATTGGAACACAATATGCCAATATACACGTCGTCTCATCAATGCCTTTCTTCTTTAGCTCAAGCCTCGCATAATTATTTATGATTGAGGATGTCTTTAGGTATGTAGGTGTTTTTTGTTTCCATTTTGTCGCTATGCTGGTCGCAAAGTGTCGACCCATTATAACAAACCGAAGTTATTAGAGACCGGGATTATATGCGACATAAAATGGTTAAAATATGCATTCGAATATGCAGCATAGAAAGTGTAAAACTGAAAGTAAGTAAGTAGGTAGGTATATAGTAGAAAATGTTTTTTTTTATTCACTATGTACCTACCTGTGTTTGACAAACTTGAATTCGTCACATTCATAGTTTTCAAATGTTTTGATGAAAATTTTCGTTAACTTGCAAGTAGATAGAATCAAAGTTCAAAAGATGCAACATCCTGATGAAAAAGTTTCAAAATATGCAAATGCATATAATGCGAATATGCAAATACATAGAACCTGATCTCTAGTCACATATTATTGTTAACACACTTTTTTAATAGCACTATGTATGACTGACAAACTTGAATTCGATACATAAATTCGGCATAGCTTTCAAATGTATTGCCTTTGCAGGAATGATTTTGTATTTTCTTTAAGATATTTTTGCAATTATTTTATTGGTTTATTCAACTTTATGCACTGTTTTTTTTCGCTAATTAATGATTTTAAAAACATCAGAAAAATTTTAATGAAATTTTCGTAAATTTGCAAGCAGGTAGAATTAAACTTCTACAAAAATTCGCAATATCGGCTTACTCACTCGAAATTTACACCATTCTGAAATTGTAAAATATATTTTGTTCAAATTTAGACGTTAACCCTGACCTTAATGTATTGAGATAATATGTCGAAATTGATAATAATTTTTTTGTTAACTTGCAAGTAGATAGAATCAATGTTCAGAAAATGCAACATCCTTAAAAAGTTCCATTTTATGCATATTCAAATATACAATTGTATATACCTCGTGTAAATATGCAAATGCATATAACCTGATCTCTAGTAACATAATATTATGCACACACATTTTATTAATAATTATTTTAGTCTTTTGTTCTGCACCACACGATATAACGAATAACTCAGTCTGAGTTGATACTGTTAGTGAATAGATACAATATAATAATTTACCAATATTATTATCATTTGACTATTTTTCGATGCTTTACGACAATATTCCTTCGGACAAAGCAGCCACACTCCTTGGACGATAATTAAATGCGGTAAAAGGCATTATATTTTTAATTTATTTTTTAATGGCTCTGGTCTGAGTGTAGATGGTTGAATACAACACGGCAAATATTGTATGAAATATTATTATGTATGTACGCCAATGTACGCACATCGAAAAACTTGTTACAGTACAATGGTTCCAACACTATTTAAGTTCTTATTGATTAGCGCATGGTTTAATAGCGTATAATAATATTCAATAATCAAGTATTATCGTAAAGTATGGAAACAATGAAAATTATTAAACAGAGAATAGACAAAATAAGGCTTAACCAAAGATCCGTGCTGGGTATCACCCTGAGAGATAGAACGAACGAACCGATTCGGAAGAAAGCAAAAGTCTTAGATGTTGCCCAACGTATCTCATCTCTTAAATGGCGGCGGATTGGAAGATCATATGGCAAGAGAAAGAAAATTACTTGATGATTGTCGAAACCTGGAAATTTAGAACCACTAGCAGGAGCGTTGGGAGACCACCACTATGGTGGAGGGACGACCTCGTGAAGCACGTTGGTGTCAACTGGATCTAGAAAGCCCAAGATAGAGCGGCGTGGAAGAAGATCGAGGATTCATTATTTGTCCAGTAGCCTAAGTATGTAAGACACAAAACGTACTTATAGTCTTCGTTTTGTGCCAAAACGGAGCCAACTGTCAGTTTTTAATTACATCGGTAGTATGTAAGCCTACGTCA
Source organism: Mystacides longicornis (assembly GCA_963576905.1). NCBI lineage: Eukaryota > Metazoa > Arthropoda > Insecta > Trichoptera > Leptoceridae > Mystacides > Mystacides longicornis. The sequence continues at coordinate 12,113,296 of OY756436.1, forward strand.
CCGTAATTTAGTGAAAACCTATGCGTTTTTGTACGCGCTGTGATTTCTCGCGTCTACTTGAAACGTAACGTAACGTTTACCTTAACATGACGCAATGTCAAGTTATCTATGCGAGTTACATACTTAGGCTACAGGAGTGGAGAGGGAATAGGCTGAGAAGAATTTTTGACTTGAATTGTAAAGAAAATATTGTCAAAAAGGTTTTATGTTTTGGAGTTCGTATTTCGGTTTGAAAATTTTTACGTTTATGTTTCGCATTGTTAACCTCCTTTCACCGATCAAAATATTTTTAAACATTGACATTTTTGACCGTACATAAAACGGGTTAACCCTATCGAAGGTTGCGTCGATATTATGTTGGCATCATGTCTCGAGATTTGGGAGACTGGTTGATACTTAGAAACTCTATTCACTTAAGATCCGGTAGCAATACTGACACGATAGTTTTTAATCGTTAATCTATTTTTATTTAGCTTACTAATCTTAAAAATATACCTATATTTGAAACTGCACTATCCGGTTATTATTGTAGTTGTTGGTAGCTAAGTGATTCCATCGCTGACTTTCGTATTGACGTTCTTTAAGGTGCATGGTGAGTTCGAACATGATGCTACTGTACTTTGCCCACACATATTCTGTATAAATTGAAGAAAGCCAAAAGTTGTGACAACTGCATTTTTTTTTTCAAATTACCAAGATAATATCACCTGGTTGAAGATGGTTTCATGTATTCGACTAACTGTGATTATGTCGTCTGGAAACGAACGAATCGCGAATCAAAACCACGTAATTTTCTGCGGTTTGGTTATAATAATTGCTCCTGAACAGTTAAACTAGAGAACGTCAGATGTGTCTTGTATAGTTATGTAATATTAGTCACTAGTACTGTCTATGTGTCTATATGTCTCATGCTCTTTTAAGCAGAACTGAGGGATTTGGATATGGGTTGGGAGGAGGTCATAAACATTGCGCAAAGGGGAGCTTTAGTTGCCTCCCTAAGCAGGGTGTAAAGTGAGATTTGATTGACTGTCTATATTGCCTAATATTTGGAAAAAGTATGTAAATGCAACAGAAAGAAGATCAAAGTGCGTAAATATACGACCTGCTTCAGACCTTTCATGACACACGCAATCAGGACACGGGCTGATACATCCAGAACTGTGAATCACTCACAAAATGCAGATTTATAATCAGTCAAATAAGGGATGTATGCAATGTAGACGACGTCGTGATATGGAAAAAAGCAGATGAAGACACCGGTGTGATAATTATTTCTATAGGATGCGATATGACCACATATATAGCTAAGATGACAATTGAGGATTAACCGTGTCACAAGGTTGCTGGGAAGACCATCTGTAAGTGGAGAGACAACACTGGTAATCGATATCCGCAGAGAAGAGACCACAGGAACTGAAAGACGTAGAGTGCTTAGATATCTTCCATATAACGAGTGGTGAGAGGTACTTATAGTGTAAAATAATGACATACTCCAACTACTGATTGTAAAGTTTGATAAGGCATTTTATAATTAGTTTTTAGATGAGTATAGGTACTAGAAATTTGTGAGCACTCAAAAACCCAAGCCAAAAACTTAGGTTATACAGTTAATGGGTTATAAAGATAATGTTCAGGTTGCATGGACGTTTTCCGTCCTCTCAACTGTTTAATGATTTAAAATTTTTGTCTGTGAGACATTTGTACATAAGGAGGGTGTTGCTACAATTCTATAAGGTTAAGCGGGATTGGATGAGGTCGCAACAGGGTAGAGTCACGAGACAAATAATGTTATCTTTAAATTATGATATTCCTTTTAAGAATACAAATTTTTGGCCAACGACAGTTCGTATACACTGCGCCTAAACTTTTTAATAAAATACCAGTCGAGATTAAACAAATCTTGTGCTTTTCTAAATATAAACGTGCCTGCTCTGGTTGGGTCTCATGTATTCAGTTGGAAGTTTTGCAGGATATCTTGGGTTTTGTCCCATAAAGTAGTTTTGATTGGTTTTGTTTTTTTTTTTCTTTCTTCTTTGTACTGTTGATTGATGTTTGTTGGGCTGAAGGGTGTGTGACTGTGGGGTTATGCTTTGTTGTTTGTGGACTGTACGTAGTTGAGTTGGTGGTTGTGCTGTGGTTCGTGTTTGTATGTTCCTTTGAATATTCTTTTTTATGAACTGTTAAGATGTTTGCCCTAGTACAGGCTTGGCCTATTTGGGCAGCATTTCCATTTGTTATCTGTTATCACTGTAATATATTGTAAGAATAAAATCAAATAGTACCCTTAAAGGACATTAGGAAAATCATTTTTTTTTCTTTTTTGGCATTTCTTCTACAAGGGGGATGGTTTGGCCATTGGATAAGTGTTTTATTATCTACTTAGTTTATATCACAAAGAAAACTTTATTTATGAATTTGTAATTTTTTTTATATATTTTTATTACGTTAAGGGATAATAGTTATTGACATGACAGTGGGTATTCTACATTTTGGAAAGTAAAATAGAGGTCCACCACGTTCCTCAAAGGACAGGCAAAGAGTACGTGATCAAGCGTCTCCTCGTCCAAACCACACTCACAGTAAGGAGAGGGGGCAAGTCCGATCTTATATACCTAAGTGTTTTGGATATGTGAAATAACCCATTTTTATCATATAACAAATTACGAATTTTAATTTCCAATGCCATTTTTTCCTTTAAAATATTGCATAAATTCTCCGATGATGGTTTATTATCTACGTGATGTAACCAGCTTCTAGTTAGATCCTTGGGTGCATATTGGGTATAACAAGAGTATTCAATATTGTCACACGTCAAAAGTTATAGATATAAAAAATAAACGAATGCCTATTAAGAAATATTTAGGGAAAATTATAAAATAGGTACCTACCTATATTATTTTTATCAAACATCCAATCCAAATCCAAACTCCCTTTAGGCCTCACTTAGGGGCATAGGGAGGCAACAAGAGCTCTCCATTGCGCTCGATCTTGCGCAATGTTAATGACCTCATAACATAACATGTAATACCTAATCATAATAAAATAAATTGATTGCAATAAATAACTAGGCAATTACAAATTGTGCATAGAATTTCTGCTGCAAATATGTCTTTTTAAAATTTTTTCTTCTTTTTCTTGTCGTGTCGTGTCAAACATTACATTATCTTATTTTTATTCATTACCACGACAGTGTAAAATATTATATTTACATGTAAAATTATGTTCAAGAAAGCATCTTATATCAGAAATTAATATCTAATATTCTACAAACACATTGTTTGTAACTTTTTTAAACTTAGTCATAAATAATTGATAAATTAGAAATTAATAAGTTGCACGAATAGCCCATGTAATCCACAATTATTGTGACGATAACATTAATCTTATATCACAACGTTTTATTATTCGAAACCCGGTGCATATAATATATTGTTCTCAATAAATAAATAAAATATTTTTTTTTAATACTTACTTACCTACACGAAGAAAAGTTAGTTTTTAGATATGTATATTATTCGCACCTAACGTAGGATTCTTATATAGTCCATCTAGAATAGAAACATTTCACAATTCTGATAAGAATTTGTGCAAATTCAAGTTAGAAAATTGCGAAATTGTTATGACGAAATTTGTATAATACCAAACTAAATAAATTTTTTTTAGAAGGAGCATTTCATGTTGGATCACCATAAAGTTGTGTATATTATGTTGTGTGGATTGTTTCTTCCCTGAAGTGTAAAATTACTAATTATTATTATCTTATTATTTTCTCATAAAAATGTGTATTTTTTCTTAAAATAAGAATAAAAAAAATCTTTATTTGAGTTATACACGCGATCTATAAAAACTTCTTCCATGTGAATGTCTATTATTATATTTTTTTTAGCTAACAAACAATAATTATAAACACAATGTGTACCTACCTAACTTATAATATTATTACCTACTGATTAACTTTTTTTAACATCTTTTAACTATATGATGTGTTTTACTTTTCATTATATTTATAATTCTCAAATAATGATGATTGTGATTAAATGGCAGTAAAATAGATATCTACCAATAAGCAATTACAAGATAGTTTACATAGTTTTACAGTTAATATAATAATATTATGTTTATTTTATTAATTTTATAAGTATTATACATACATATTATAAACAGTAGTAAATATGTAAATTTATCTTATTCGATTTGTGAGTTTTCATTGTAAAAACAGAAAAGCCTGTACCTATGTGTATTAATATAATTTTCATACAATTTTGACATGTTAATTTTACCTGTGATATCTATTATTTTATAGGTAGTATGTTTAAAAAAAATGTAAAATAAATAAATAAAAGCTTTATTGCTGTCTGTGTAGCAATATAAGGAGATATATTTGTACGTTTCAAAGGACGGACTTATCTTAGAAGATCTCTGCCAGCCAACCCAGTAATGATTAGAGATTTTCTTGACAAGTAGCACGTGAGGTTTTTAAGTTTGCATATAGATTGTAGAAGGCGAAAAGAGTTCCTAAATGTTCTCTTCTAGATCATTCGTTGAAATGGTGGTTGAAATCAAATTGAACAGGATCGGGTGATGTGAAGAAATTCCAAGATAATAAATAAACAAATATTAATACTAGTAGTGAACCTGCAAGAATAGCTAATAAGATGGTAAAAAAATCATTTTCATATTATTTTGATCATTGATCATTCCTGTTTAGTTATACCTAAACCTCAATTTATATTAATTAATTAATTATACCCCTCTTTTTTTAAATTCCCAAAACTTGATATTATATTCTGGCATTTCATAATAATCATTTTTATTTTCGATCCCAGGTGCCTACCATCTTCCTCTTTCGTGACAAAAAAAATTCAAGCAGCTTACTGTGAAAGAGTCAATGTTTTGTGTCCACTTCAAGTGAGCAGATTTCCATTTCATTTAAAAAAAAATCTTGTTGGAATCTTATATGCTTTAATGTCCATTCTACCAAACAAAATTTAAGATTCAAAGTGTATTGTACCTTCTACTGAGGGCCGAAATTACAATCTGTAGCTTATCCTGTTGCTTATTTGAGGAGGGTTAAAAGTTAAGTGGAGCTTAAGCCTGTATTGTAATTTTGGGCCTGAGTCTATAAAACTTGTTATACAAAAAATCTGATAGGTATCTATTTATTATAAAGTTAATAATACTCTCTTAGAAGTCTCTCGGGTAGAAGTCTCATTTTTTATAATTTCAATTTCATATATTTTTCAAATTTTACGATAATAATCTTTTCTTTCAGTAGTTTTATGTTTTTATTGATCCCATGAAATGAAATAGTTTATTTTAAAATCCAAATTCTCAATTGTATCACTAACTTAAAAAATATTGTAATTCTCATATAAATTGTATTTCAGATCTAATCTAGTGTATCTAAGTGTATCAACATGAATCTCTCAACCAGTAGATATGTATACAATATTTGACATTCATGCTCACATAAGGGAGAATTGGTGCTATGAAAAAGATTCCTATATTTATAGATCCGAGCCATCGTCCTTGCTGTCCGGGATCCGATAGAATTATTGTCTGCAGAGATTTTTTCTCAATCTTATGGTTTCCTTAAGAATCTTTCTTAAACTAATCTTAAAGTCTCTTATTTATTATTTTCATAGATAGTAAAATTATAATGGGTATTGTCATCTTTTCATTTCTTAAGTTTGTTATTTTAGTAAATATCCCAAGTAGAACGAAGAGTTTTAGAAAGATTGTAAAAAGTATGTATATAAAATTGCATGAGCTTTTAACAACCTTTTCTATTCTTGTGTGCTACTTCGGATATTAAAATATGACAAAAGGACTGAAGTGTCTTTCCAACATTTTACTGATAGCGTTATTGACAAAATAACCAATGTCAATTGGCTTGATAATTAATATTCCTTGAAAATTGTACTGATATCATAATAAAATCTCTTCTTTTAGCAATCACATTGGAATGTGTAATATTTATATAACAAATTCCAGAAGCACTGACCATATCAGTGATGAATAATGGTAGCCTTTTATTCAAATTTGCATTGTGAACATTTCCACAAACAAGAGATAAGGCAAGGTATTGTTACAAACCAAGATTAGAACTGTGTATCAGTGGTTTATCTTCATTTGGGAATTCTGTTTGCCTTTTGATAAGCACACAAGTAAGTAAGTCAACAAACTTTGTCTGACTGTTTAGTATTACAAATAATTACAAAAGAGAACTATATAATAGTATAAGATTACAAAATAGAAAGACTGATTTAGTTTTTTTAAGGATTCGTTTTATTCGTATTCAACATAATGATTATATTGTTGGATATATATTTTATATAAATGCTAAGCTTCATTTTCACAATATACATCGCAAATATATTCAGTATAAAAGATGAAAAAATAATAATTATATTTTATATAGAAAATAATAATAATAATTTACAAATATCTATCTACCTATACAGCCTTCGTACAGAAATTAGTATCACAGTATTTCTTAAGTGTCTAAATTATTTTCTCTATACAATATTTACATTAAATAAATTCAAACATTTTTTTTTTATTTAATTTCAAAACAAAACTGCAGTCAATCGTGCATCTTACAAAAGAAAATTAATTCATGGAAAATTTTGACTGCATTATTTACATAATTAGCTAATATTTAAATGCACAACATGGGATATATTAAAATAAAGAATTTATTATTATGATTGGAATTTTTCATAAATTTGGACGCACATTTCATAGCATATTTTAGCACAATTATAATTGAACTAACTAATATAATTAAGTACATATTTGCATAAAAAAAGAGTAACAATTAATGACTTTTTTGTGATTAATTTATAGGCAAAATAATATACAATAAAGTTTAAGAATTATATCACAAATTGATTTAGTATGAAGTTCTATAATATTTTTTAATGTCACTGGTTTTTTTTATATACAAGTTTATTATTCACATCTCTCGCAGAGAAAATTAATTTTATTAAAAACTTTTTGAAATCTATAAAATGTATTTATTCACACTCACACTAAATATGAATCGAAACAGTCCTTGGGGCCGCCATGGGCATAGCGGGGCCTCTGTTCGCCGTGTGATTTCTGGAATGCTGTTGCCGATGAGGACGCTGTAAAGGAGGCGCATTGATCACGCCTCTTCTCCGGTTATTTGGCACATCCGGTAGAGCGAACCGTAATTTCTCCCAAAACAGTTTATCACCCCACTGAAGATACGTGTTAGTCTTTAAATACAGTCTTATATCAGGATCTAAATCCTTTTGAGGCACTTCACCTAGTAACACTACAATAAGCCGCCTTCTTCTGTCTCTTAGCACTTGATGGTGGGCGGATTTGAATTCGAACCGGCACCACTCTGATTTTATAAAATTTTCACTTAACACCATAATAGTCCTTCTACTTGATTCCACAGCCTGCACTATAGTATCGGCGATGAATCCGCCGACGGGAAAATCTCTATAATGAAGACACAGTTTGTATTGAGGATCACCATGCTCTAGGGCTGGCGCGAGTTCTTCCGCTACAAATGCTTCGTCTTTCGAACTGTAACTCACGAAAGCGTCGAACAATTTTTCTCTGTCATCGTTATCTAGTTCCGTGGGTCGATAAAACAATCTTATTCCAAATCTGGAATGGAACCACACTCTCATTTCTTGCCGGAAGATGAATATAAGTAGTGTCATAAATATAATCAGTAAAAATGCCCCTAAGGTTGCCATCAACAGGGGAATATAATCCTGTATGGCTTGCTTTTGAATTATAGTCTTGGTGGCTGTTAAATTTCCATTTATGCTGTTGTTTATACTTTGCAATCCCGTGCAGGCTGTTACGTTCTCAAATATAACGTAGAAGCCATATTCCGGATTGTCTGAGAATATCTCTTCTGTGTAGAAATCTAGTTCGGTGTTGTTGCTGTTGAACACGCACCTTATTCGAGACATATCTTGGACACTTCTCACTCTTCTCGCCCATTCTCTAAATTGTTCAGAAAATTCACAATCACAGGACCACGGATTTGAAGACAAAGTTATTTCTGTTAGTCCAACATTCAGATACCACATTGAGAATGTTGTTAATCTGTTGTGGTCCATATGTAAGATCTTCAGCCTCGTCATATGACTGAATGTGCCATTTCCAATTGATGAAATTCTGTTATGTTGAATGTATAGTTCTTGCAAGTTATCAAGCCCTTCAAATTCGTGACCAGCCAAATAATTCAGTCTATTGTGATGTAAATGCAACACTTCAAGTTCTTTCAGGCCGTTAAATGTTCTGTTATGTATCACTTCTATATTGGAAGCATTCAAAAATAATATTTTCAATCTTTTTCTACCAATAAAGGCATGGCTCGGCACTACCTTGATATCGTTTCCGTCTAAATAAAGTTGCGTAGAATCCATGGGTATTCTTTCTGGCAATCTGTCTACGTACCCCGCTGAAGAACAGTCCACTACGTTGGCTGACCAGGATTGATCATGATAGCACGTGCAGTTATTCGGACATGTCATTTCACAGTCACACGCATCAAAATCACAACAATGACATAGAGCAAAACAATGAAACTCGTATTTACAGAGGAATTGGTACGGGGCCGCTTCCAACAAAGGCACATAAGAATTCCCGCGATTGTACAGCAATTTGCAATAAATACTATCGAGGTCCATCAGTTTGGGCTGCGTTCGCGCTCTTCCTGCGTTCACTTTTTGCAGCCATTCCATCGTGCAATCACATTCCAACGGGTTTCCGCCGATAAAAAATTCTGGTAACGCTTTGTCTTGTGGAACAGCCGAAATTCTCAGTGAATTTGGGTCCAAGCTTGTAATCTTGTTTCCGAATAAATCTACTCTTGTTAAATTGGGTTTTTTGAAAAATGTGTACGATTGCACTTTAGATATCAAATTATCATTTAAATAAAGCATTTCAACAGAATTCGGTATGGCACTTCCGGTAATTTCTGTCAATTTGTTAGAACTTGCATCGAATGTACTCAATGACAGCTGGGATTCTATTTCAAAATAATTTCCAAGTTCTGCAATTCTATTTGCGTGTATGTCTAACCATTGTAATCCAGTTGGAATTTGGGCATAGTCAAACCATTCCAATTGGTTATCAGATATATTGAGCCATACTAAACTTGGAAGCTTAGCAAACAATCCACCAATATCACTCAGATAGTTTCCATCTAATCGAATAGCTCTAAGGTTCAGGTTTGCATCGAAAGCACCGGGTTCTATTTTCTGAATTTTATTTCTGGATAAATTTAATATTTTCAATGCACCCATTTTGTCAAATATTCCTTTAGAAATATTTCCAATATTGTTCTCTGTTAGTCGCAAACCGTACATCTGATGCAACATACTGAATGATGTGTTTTCTAATGATTGGATATGATTTTCGCCCAAGTCCAAAGTTTTTAACATCGGAATGTGCTTTAGGACTGTGGGTACTTCGTGAAGTTTATTGCCATTCAAATGCAAGTCTTGGAGACTTGAACAATTTTTTAAGGCTTCGGGGTGTATTGTTGTTATTCTGTTATTGTCCAATGACAGCAAGGAGAGCACGTATAAGCCGTTGAACGTGTAGCTTTCAATAGATGTTATGTGATTGTTTGAAAGAATTAGCGTGTGGAGGTTGTACAACGCGCTGAATGCGTTTTCTGGAATGTTTTCTATGAAATTATCGTGGAGTCGTAAAATTTGTAAACTGTACAAGTCTCTGAACACAGATGTCTCTAGCTTCATTATTCTATTGTCGGATAGATCGAGGACTACCAATCGCACTAAACCGGCGAAAGTAGCAGAGTTGATCCATTCGGTTGTTAGCTCATTCTTGCTCAAATCTAACACTAACAATTGTGTCAGTTCTCCGAATAATCCTGGAGCTAGAACATTGATGGAATTATTGTTGAAGTATACTTCTTTCACATCTCTTGTGTCCGCAAATAGTTCTGGAGGAAGACTACGTAGCTTGTTGTCGGATATTCTGAGTGTTGTCAAGGAGGTCAAGCCTTCCAATGCCCTGTCCGCTAAAGCCATTAGACCATTTCCTTGTAGGTATAGTTTTTGTAATCTTCCTAAGCCAGAGAATGTACCAGAATGTAGATTTTCGATGTTGTTTTTTGACAAGTCCATAATTATAATATTTTCGCCACATTTCGTATTTGGATGGCGGTCTATGGCTGAAAATCTAAAACTGCTGACATCTCTGATTCTATTGTTGGTCAGATTTAGGTATTCTAGATTTCTGAGTGGGCACAAAACACCTTCTGGTAATCCCCACATGTTATTGTGGCCTAAGTCTAATCGTTCTAAATTGACTAGTTCTCTGGAAAAGGCATCCGGAGACACATCTAGCGCCATGGCTGCCCAATCGGTGTTGTGAGTTCTCAAAGTGAGATTTTTCAGTTCTCTGAGCCCTCTGAAGGCCCCTCCTGAGAGATTTCCTATTTTACAATATTCTATTGATAATTCTCTTAATTCAACTAGTGGTCCAAAGCTTCCAGGACTGAGGGAGCTTTGGAAGAATAAGGCATCGCTGCATTCTAAGCGTAGTCGGACAGTATGGCGAGGCTGAATCACACTGAAGTTTGTATTTTCAAGCTCGCTGTTGATAGTTCTCAGCCGGCAATGCAGTGCCACATCCGATGAACTGCCCCCAGTAGGCACCCATCTGCACTCGTCCGGGGCCTGGTAGCGACCACCTGGAGACAGCGGCGCCTGGGAGAGTGAGGCCGGCAATACTCCCAACAATCCCCCCAGCACGAGGGCGATTGCCCACAATGCTCCGCCTCGATGCATGTCCACATTAGAAGTGCACCTCACTGTATAAACTGTTTTACTATTCACTTTGTTTACGCGGGTCGCGCATTCGCCGTCGGCACTTGAGATTTTCGCGCGACGTCGACGCATTCGCCGTTATTTCACTCAACACTCGGAGAATAATATTTTTGTTTCACTCCAGAAATATGCATAAATTTATATTTTTATTAATTTTCAACACATTTGCAACATATTCCATTGTTGTTGCGCACAAACACTTAGGTAAAATAAAAAAAAATATTCATCAAATAAACGTCCAGAATAACATTTTTGCACAAATTCACAGTTTCCTAGGAGCACCTTAAGGCATCCGACAATATAAAAGGATTTATTTATACACACAGCATACAACGGAGATAAATCAAATTCACGTCCCACAAACAAGATCGCGATTAGTGGTCGTTAAATAAATCGATTATCTACTACTAAACAGTTTAGTCCAACGAGTTGCGCGTCCGCCTTGCGCAGTGTTCACTCTCATACTAAACTGAACTCGAACCGCTCGCGCAAGGCCACTGCCGGCCCCGACAGGTAAGCATCTTGCGCCAGATCAAAAAGTATTCCTGACGCGTTGCAGTCAATGCGCTTACGTCGTTTTAGTTTTGCGTTCGAACTGCTGCTAGTTGTCAGAAAAAACACAGGCACAAACGAAGTCGGACACACATACACACTCACAGTTGGTGTACTTCATGACGTTTAGCTTCTCGTTAGCGCTGAACCTTCCGCTGGGAGGGAAGTGCCGTGCTCGTAAGTTCAACAACCGTTAAAAGAGTGTGAGATTTGTAAAAAGGGATAGTTTCTTTCAACCGGCCACACTCATAATTCCCATCCAATACGATGTTTTTTTTTATTTTAGTTTTTATATTTTCTACCCCGCGTTAAGGTTTTGTATGGTAAGTACGGTTGGATCAGCGCGAGAGGGAGACAGCACCATTTCCTTCACTATTTTAATTCTCATTTCTTCTATCTCTTTCTCGGCGATCGGTTCCTCGTGTATTTAATAGCGATTTAATCAGTTTATTAAATATTTTAACTTTTAGGTACGTAGAAAAAGCTTCGCATGAACTCGACATATTAACAGCCTGTTTTCTTAACTCGTTCACAAGGCACTTAAGTTTTTCTTTTTAAAACATTTTTTTTTCTTTTAAAGTGATTTAGGTAGGTACCTATATATAAAAATTCAAAGTTGCATTGCCTATATAGATCTGTTGGATAAGTTTTCCCTATAATAGAACATTTTTTTATTTCATTTTTATTTGCCAACAACAACATATCGCTTACTTATTACAACGTACCTAACCTTAATTTTATGCAGTTTAGAAATTTACTTATTATTTTTTTTATAAAACAGCAATCTACTAATTGTTCGTTTGTAGGAACGTGAGGTTGTAAGCTATTTAATTTTGATAATCATAACATGAAACATATTTTATGATTTACCTTTATATTTATCAATTTTATTTTTTTTAAACATACCATTTTATACGGATTTAATTATTTTTTTTGACAATATAATATTTGTCTTATATACAAGACGGTAAATATAATTATTATTTTGAATAGTTTTAACGACTTAGGTATATACTTACAAAAAAGTTATTATGTATTAATCTATCAATTAAGATAATATTTTTTTCATTATTAACAAATTCCTATATTCAATTTTTAAAAAGAAAGAAATTATCATTTTTTTAACATATTAATAAGTTCTCACCTCTTTTCATACATCTTTTTTCGTTTCTGTTTTTTTCTTAATTTTTGTTACTTGTAGGTACATCTTTTTAGTTAATTTTTTCTATAGTACCTAAGTAGGTATATTATAATATTATATTATGTTACGTTTATTTTTTTAAATTGCGCAGATGTACGTTTTATTTTGGGTTTAATTTGAGCACTGTTGATTCTATATTTTTCTCGTGATTTTTATTTTTGCGTTGTTCAATGTTCTTGTTAATTTAAAATCTAGATACTTGATGCTTTATTCCTAGGTGAAAAGTGTTAATTTTTAATTTGTTCGTTAATATCAAACCAATTGATGCTTTTTGACCAAAAAATGCTCATAATACTTATTAAAATAATATACTTATTTAATTTGGTAAGTCTATAAAACTTGCACAATAAAAATAAATAAGAATAGGTATCATCAACTTTATTAGAAAAACAATTATTTTAATACATTAAAGTACTTTTCCCTAACTCTTTTTGCTAGCAGTTTCTTGAGTTTTTTTTTGTTTAAATTTACATATGTTTTACGTTTGATTTAATATTCAAATCTATAATGTAGAATAAAAAGATTGCTTTTACTATTTAGGTCCCGTTTCATAAATCTTCTAATAGGTATCATCAAACATCAATTTTATTTCAATATCATCTCTCCTACTTATGAATTATGAATTAAATAACTCTCCTTGAGGATATTTTCAATGAAGTTCTTTCGCAGGTTACCTCTCTTTGTATGGCAACAGAAACGCCGCCATTTTTTCTCGAGATTGTGTCAATTCACTGTTGGTTCAAAGGTGTCGGTTGATAAATATTATAATATTATTTGTCTATTTCGTGACTTGTGCAAATTTATTTAAACGAAAGGTGTTGTACCATTTTAATACTGTTTGATTGTTATTTTAAAATAAACAGTGAGAGTGTTAATATTTTGGGTATTTTTGTTGACAAAAATATGAGTCACGTGTAAATTATAGTGCATACAAACAAAATAAGTACCTATTTAAATTTGTATGATAGCACATGTCCTTTTTGTCTTCACCCAGTTTATTTTTTTCTTCACCTTCTTTTTCCTCTTTGACAAGGCGTGCTGGCATTTTGCTTCTGCTACGTTGGGATGCCGACTTCCAACTATCCCTTCAGCGTTTAGTTGGTCGTCCTGGAGGTCTGCTTCCTTGTGGGAAGTTGTCTCTATTTTGTCTTCCATTCATGAAACGTATAGGCGTTTCAAAACCATCTCCTTTGTCTTCCCCACCTTACAACGTCCTCGACAGATCCTTCGGATCTCCGTTTTTCTAACTCATCGCGAAGGCTTTTTCCGGAGTTATTTCAGCGAATTTTCATCTCGCACGTACGAAGAAGATTCTTGGTTCTATTCTATTCTTGGTTAGGCTCTGGAGTATACATCATAGGTCCATAATTGGTCTATTTATCGATCTATTTTTGCGTGCCTTAAAAAATACACATAACTCATATATATTTTGTATGCCTCCACAATTATTGTGTATGTTGGGTGTCATATAAAATTTTAATCAAATTTGCACATTTTAGAGACAAACTTGTTCACATGACCCGTATTTTGTGTGCATCGACCATATTATAAAAGGTATATCATGATGGATTGCTGTTTACATTGTTCGCTTCTCTCGAATGATTCTGACGGAGAAACTAGCTTAGCCCTTTTGTATGCGCATCTACTCCTACACCTGCCGTGTGCAATGTGCAAAAGAGTTGCACATATTATTGTCATAAATAGACCTAAACTATATATTGAGTTTCTAAATAAATGTTAATACTTGTATTATAATATAAAATTATGCACACCAGATGTAAGATGATTCATTAGCCCAATATACAATAGACGAGTATTTCTATAGAGTCTTCAAATATGTAGGTAAGTAAATGTTTGTTATTTTTCCCAAACTTTCTATTTCTAAATTCTTCTTTTTTTCAATTTCCATTTTTATATATTTATTTATTTATTAGTGAGTCCACGGCAACATTTTGCCTTTTAACAGAATTTAACAAAAAAATACGAAGATAATAATATTATATTAATATACAATATATCGATTGAATGTCGAATACAAAAATAAAAACAACATAAGCAACAGAAAATATCAAAGATGAAATCAATAAACCATACGAGAACTAAGCAAAAGCCAAAAATAATAATTAAAAGAATTAAAAAAACGAGAAGTTAAAACACCTATAAGTCTATAAATTAAAAAAAGTAAAAATATCACAAGACATGAAACACTGACAATAAGAATAATAAAATCAATTAATTATTATAACTTTAATTGGGAAATATTTGCAAGCATTTAGATGTGTTATGCCTATAGACAGCTAAAATAGCTAAAATATTAGTGTATGTATAATATGAACTTTCAAGTGTTTTTTTTTTTTGAAAGAGGGTTAAGGGACCAAGGTACCCTTTGTGTCACTGCGACCAGAATAGGAATATTGTGACTTCCCTCAATCTTACAGCTCGTTATCCAGGCCTATGTGAGCTATGTAGCTCACAACTTGCCTAGGTGCGAGCAGTCTTACCTTCTCAGCGTTCAGTAGTGGCCCACCTAGTGTACGACTTCTTTTGTGAGCGAGTGCTTCACAACTGCAGAGGATGTGAAGCTTTCAAGTTTCAAGTGTTGGTGTAATCTCAATTTTTTTTTCAATTTAAAACCCATACATTTTGTCCTTTCTTTGCAGTATTATTTATTTTGAGATTTTTTTTTGCATATACATATATTAAAAGCATATTATTATTATTACTATTGCATATTGGAAAATTGCTAAAAATATAGCTACATCATTTGAACTTCCGAATTTATTTAATAAGACAACAATTTAAGTATTACAAGAAAAATAAGTAAGCATTTTTTAATTTAATAATAACAAATTAATTCCATTGTCTTAATAATTGAATAGTTTGGTTAATTTGTGGTCAATTTATATTACGAAACAGTGTGTCTTAATCATATTTTCTTCTTTACACATTTTTAAAATAAATTGATTGAATTTATTATTATATACATTTTTGGGTAAAAATATATATAATTATCGTCTTCAAGGATGTTCTTAAAAGATTTGAAAAAAAAACATATTTTATAAAAACGAATTCTTAGGTTGTGATACATTTATTATTTCGATTCGAAACATAATATACCCGGACGACTAAGTATAAGTACCTCTAATATCCTTCGTTGAAAGTGGGCAGAACCAGTTTGAAATTAAAAAAAAAGAAAAAAAAAACTTAATATCGTCCATCGATCCATATGGGTAATAATATTATATAAAAAATAAAGGTTTTTAAAATTAAGTGTGAGATAAGAGAAACATAAAAATAGATAGATATTGCAGGTAGAGAGGTTTGGTCTAGAGAAGCCCAAAGGGTCCGGGTAATGATGCCCTATTTGTCTTGTACTCTCGGGTGAGAAGAACAGCTATTCGAAGGATTTTGATCTTGAGAAAAGGGAGATCGTTGTGGCATTAATAAAGTTTACTTTTGACATAAATAAGTATACGAAAAAGGGAAGACTATGTGTGTTGTTGAACTTTTATGTTTACTATACTTGTGTTGAAGATTTTCATACATCCTGAAGATTTGCTTATAATAAATAAATAATCTATATAATATTTGTCTTGAACACTGACTCACTGACTGACTGACTGCCTGACTGACTGATGTCATTAACGCCGCTAGATGGCGCGCCACTCGCAACTAAAGACAAATAATAATATTGTTCTTCTAATACAATATGGCTGACAGCAGTGACAACTGACAGTAACATAATGATATTATTATGCCTGGTGGCTGAGCACTTTTTTTAAAGGTCTTGACGTAGAGAAAAACAATTATTTGGGTTATTAAAAAGCTCACATGCGAAGTCAGCCATAAGAAAGCAAAGTGTACCACATTAGGAAACTTTTACGCACAGCGGGACTTCATAGTGAAGAAAAGCCTTATTAATGCCATGAGTGCAATAAAAAGTTTGCGGTTTCAAGTAATTTAAAGAATGACATGCGAACTTATATCGGAGAAAAGCCATACGAATGCAATAAAAAGTTCAATCAATCAAATAATTTAAACAACCAATGACATGCTAAAAGCCATTTGAATGGTAAGTTTGCAATAAAAAGTTTAATTTCATTTTTAAGTTTGCATAAATAGTTCAATCAACCGTGTGCTGTAAAGTATCACTTGCGAATTCGGCCAAAAAATTGACAAATCAGGAAACTTTTACGCACAGCCGGACTTCGCTTTACTAATGCAATGTGTGCAATAAAAAGTTTTGAAACTCATAGCGGAGAAAAGCCATACGAATGCAACCATTGCGATAAAAAGTTTAATCAATCAAATGATAAAAGCCACTTAAATGCATATTTTGTTAGAAAAAGTTCAAAATTTGTTTAAAGTCTGACATATGAATTCGGCCAAAAGAAAGCATAGTTTGTATGAAAAAGTTTACCAAATCAGATCTTTAACTCACAGACGCGATTGCATTGCCAAGAAAACCCTTGCTAATGCAATGTGTGTTATAAAAAGTTTTTTTTTGCATTTTTATAAATAGTTATATTATCATGAATAGTTATAATCTATCATCGAGTGCTTTACAGTCACACAAATGAATTCGGCCATAAGAAAACAAAGTTTCCATGAAAAAGTTTTTTCCGTATTTTTTTTCCGACCATATAAGACGAGGAAGACCCTCTCATTCTATGTTTCGCTCCTTCGAAGCAGAGCTGAGAGATCCGGACATGGTGTGGGAGAAGGTCATAAACATTGCGCAAGATCGTATGCCCCTAAGTTTGGCGTAAAGGGAGTTTGGATTGGATTGGATATAAGATAACAAATTTAGCAACAGACTGACTCTATGATAACACAATGACTAAGACATAATAAATGTGGCAAATATTAAAATATATGCTAGGTATATTTCACTTAACTGCTAGTGAAATGAATAGACAATGATAGGACGGTCGAGAATTTTTTAATCTTTTATCTTCTTCAAGCATTTTCAAGATGATTGTCAAACGTAAATGCTTCACTTTTTTTTACTACATATTGAAATACTTTATTTCCTTTTCGGTAAGTATAACCAAATTGACGAACCAAGAAAATGTTAAAACTGCGGAACGACATATTTTTTAAAGTATGACGATGGATCCGGGACCACAGTAGTAACATACATACAGAAATTTCAATTCCTTAAACATTAAAGTTGTTTCAAGTCGGAATAAAAAATGGTTGATTCATTTCGTATGTAATGTCTGCTCTCACGATAGTTAAACTTTTTGCCAGCGCACTCTGGTCCGTCGTTTAATTGATTCAGTACAAAGCTACGTTCCGGCGACCAAGAAGAAATGTCGAGAATTCATTGTTATTACCTACGCCGCGCAAGGACGATTTGTTGACTGAATTTTGGTTTCCGAATTTTGAGACACATTTTTTTTCAGATTACAACATCTGAAATAAGCCTATAAATTATGTTTGCTTTCAAACAAAACGTACCTGGAAAACTGGTACCTAATACTTTTTTTTCTAGCTGCTTACGTGTGGTTCGATCATTTGAACGGCAAGACAGTTTTTTAACTTCGTTGGCGATCCTCATGATACTGGACCTAATTATAAAGTATTTATCTCCTCTTGGGCACCGTGCCATTTCATCACTTTTGTTGGCATTTGGGCTCTAATTTTCCCATCCTCAGGCAAAATTTCAGGTCTTCCTTTAAACCATTCTGCAGAACCATATATTGTTGCATAATCTTCGGTCTTTATTGCATCATTCTCGAATGAAGAGATTGATGGATTTTCATATGAATTTTTTATGACTTTCATATTATGTTTTCGTAAAGAATTCACACGAAAGTCATAAAAATTCTATTAGAAAACCCATCGATCGACATTAGAGAATAGGGTCCCACACATCGTCGAATCAGTGGTGGCCTCAAAACTGCATGCTCATACCATCATGGATTATTTAACTAACTACAAATAATGTAACAATAGATAATTAAGTATTCATGATAAGATAATCGATGTTAAAAAAACACGTACCTACTGTCGTACTGAAAAAAGACGTGGTAAATAATCTGTTGACAAGTCATTTCAATGACTTGTCGGGTTCCACTCATTTGTTGCGCTGTTTCTGTGTATATATTCTGTAATTAAGTCTCTTTATTGTATTTTTTGTTTGCTTATGTATATTTGTTTATTTTAATATTTTAAAAAAAATATTGATCAAATCAAATGAAAAATCAAAACTCCCTTTGAACTACACTCAGGAGCATAGAGGGTCTTCCACGTCTCGGAGACCCTGATGGGAGGAAAAACAGCGCTCTCCTCGGCCAACTGTCATTTGGCATCCTCAACACATGTCCCAGCCATGCTCATCTCCTCTCCGTAATGGTGGAAAAGATGGGCCCGCGCTGGGTGCGCCTACGTATAGCGTCATTCGTGATGCGGTGGTACCATCTTATACCCAAAATTCTCCTGAGGCACTTCGTTTCGAATGCAGATACTTTTTGTGCCTGGCCTAAATATTTACAGAAAAATGAAAAACAAAAGGATGCAGCACATGTGTAATTATAAATTGTATTCCAATATTATAATACAGCATAATCAAACACACAAATAGTACTTAATTACTAATTAAGTGGATGAATAACAATGATTTTAAAATGGGTCTGCAGCTTAATCACTTCAACCACTCATTAGAAATAGTTAAAACAACAAAACCACAGATTTCAATAATTAATGTACAAAAAAGGAATAGAAAATATTGCAATCAGGAAGGTATTTAGAGTAAAATTTTGACAAAAAAAGTAAAAGTATACATAGAATAGTCAAACAAGTCGATCAAAAAAGGTAAAAATGTGGTTCTTATGGACTGAAAAAAGTAGTCAACACAACAATAATAAAGGAATGTGTGTGGAGAAGAAAAACAGGAAAGTAACAGAAGAAAAAGTTCAAAAAGTATGTAAATATAAACTATATCTGGTAGCTACAAAGAATGTAAAATTTATAACTTTGTGTTTCTGTATTGCGTTGCTTTATGAGTTATGGTAGTTTATTCAATAAATTATTTTCAGAACAACTATTATAGCCTGAATCTTGCACAATTATTTTTATTATAATTTTAAAGATTTAAGTTCTGACTTCTTTTTTTGTTAAACTCCGAACCTTTCATCTTTGCGTCATTTCGAACGTCCTGCACTGTCCAGGTGAATCCGCCAACAATGAAAATAATATCATGTTGCCTTTTTGAATGCTCCTTAAATTCGTCTGTCATTAATACGCACTCTAGTTCTCATTGTTATTCTTGAAAAGGATCTCGTGTTGAATTGTATAACGCCTATTATTAGACAATCGCTGACGTTGTCTTGTTCAATTCGTCCATAAATAGGCGAATAATTCTGGAGGCTGACCACCGCTCCTATTTTACAAAAGATGTCAAGGATACAATAATGCCTTATTGCATTATGCGCGCACTCCAAGTGTTGCCTAATTCTTGCCCTAAAATATGGTCGTATTATTTGATGTTGGAAACTTTTATAGTAAAATCAGAGGGTTTTTTGCTTTGTACTATTGATGGATGTTTCTTATAAAAATATTATTTCGATAAATACACGCATGCTGTGGGTTTTTTGTGGGTGATGTAAGAATTTATTTTAGATAAATATCACCTAGCTCAAAGTTCCTGCATAACTTCACTTTTCTGCCACCAGATTAATCATTGTTTGTGTGTATTCGCCCACTTCATCGAAAAGACTAACCTCTATATAGGTGTGTGTACGTTTTGCTCACGGATATGATGTCATAGCGTTAGTCAATCAATGTTTTGGGCTACTTTAATATAAGATTATCTGTGGTTATTCAAACCATAGTACAATGAAGAATTATGGGAATAAGGCAAGCTGAAGGATTTTGATACGGTGTGGATGGGGTTTGTTGGTAGTGTTGTGAGGGGTTGTGCAGAGCTGTTGTGAACATGTTGTGTCAGATGTTCGAAGATTATTAATGAAATAACAGAAACATTTTTTTCAGTGATGTTTGAGATTACAAAACTCATATGGTAATCAGCAGGACAAGTAGAGATGGTCTGCATTTGGGACACTCATATGAGTTCCTGAAATTTCATTAAAATATGAGAAGAAGACCTGTAAATAGTCAAAGGATTAATTTTGTCAATTTGTAGAGTATCAAAAAGTCTATCCATCAGTGAAGATATGGAGGAAACCATTCACTTCTTTCTCACCTCATTATCGTTACCCAAGATAATGATAACCTATCGTTGATGTTGTGTTAGATTCGAGTCTCCCTCCCTCGTTTGGAATCATTTTTATCGCTAAATCTTTTAATAAAATTAAAAGGAGAACGATCATCATCGGTATTCGTTCTCGATCCCATCTCGTGCGCTCGCGCATTGTGGTCATTCATTTTGTGACTTGTCACACTTTTTGTGGTCCGTCCTACCCATTGTGTGTTGTCCGCCCCTCGATTATACAACAACCATAATAATATAATGTGATGTGTAGGACTGTGTTTATATATTGTTTGATTTGTCTCTGAGTTATTTATGATCGCGATATAAGGCGCTTTGAAGCGTCTTTAAATTGCCAAGAAATCAAACAATTAAATCCAGCGCTGAACGCGGCAATAAACTCCGTTTATTTTTTATGACTTTTCAGCTGTTGTTTATAAAAGCGAAATCTATTAACTTTTGCATTGTGGAGTATTCCATCATTAATCTCATTTAACAAAGTATTTTTCTCTTATTAAATAAATCGGAAAGCATTTCGTGATCACTCATTAGATCAATAAAATTCACTTACCATGAACTGTTTGCCGTTGTATAATATAATACTATTTAATTAATAGGTATCTTCATTGAGCCTTGTCGCCTATAATTTACAGATAAGAACAGAAGCATACATCAGTATGTGATTTCTTAATGTCGAACGGGTTACTTACAAAATCACTGAAAATAAGCATATTTCTATTTTATAATTTATCATGAATGACTACGCCTTCTATAAATAATGTTTTTTAACATCTTCTGTAGATCACCTAATCAAAATTATAAGGAACAGGAAGCACAGATTTCGTAAATTTTTTCATATAATTTTGAAGCCACATAATTCTGAAAGTGCCAGCCCATGGACCTACAGACTCACGCTTGAACGTTCTTTTAAAATTATAAACAATCGTGATTCTTCATATACCTAGGTACTATCTTTATACTTACCTAAACTTCAATTGAACATTCTGGAATGTCATGTCTTTACCTAACTTTAACAAACGTAACGACTACCACCGTCTTTCCACATTTTGGCGGTCTGTTTGGCAGTTTCATCTGAGCTGCCATCATAGCCGTCTCCTACCACAATAATGTCGACATGATCTCTCTATTATGTTGCTATTTGACTTGCAATATTCCAACAATTTCAGTTTTTGAATAATCTAAAGGAACACCCTTCCTTATATCGCTGGCTGCCGCTATGTGACAGAAAACCATGAACAGAAGTGTTTAGGGCAAAATTAAAACAAATATGGGTTCTTTTGAGGAATATTGGTGCATGATCCTTATAATCTTATGTCGGGTTAAAACTTTTATGAGTTTCTTCTTTACAAGTAAAGCCGCAATGAATTCTCAAGTTTATGGATAATAAATTAGGATATAAATTAAATAGTAATAAAGTTTTTGCGATAAGACGAAAGGTCGCAAAGTTTGAATGAAAATCTCAAGATATGGCAAATAAGTAAGTGCAGTAAGTTGCAATTCGATTCGCACGCTTATTTATTTATAATGATATTCCTTGCGATAAAGTTTTTATTAATTACGCTCGACTGCCTTCTCCAATAACAGTGCATTTTATGATCGTTTTGTAACATAAGTTCGATTGATTGAGAAAAAGCAATGAGTAGCACCTAACAATAAAATTTTATTGAATTTTATTTATCATATCCTGGAACAGGTGCTCTGATTATAAACGTCTCAAAACACCGATGAACAACAGTAAATCATACATTTTTGAAGCCAGCATTAACATCAGTCGTGCATAGTAGTTTTAAGCCCTTTTTCCATACTTCTTGAAATCTTGGTGCAAAGCTTATTTCTAATCTCTGTAACATACTCACAGCAATTGAATTAAGCTATTTTCCAAGCTCTATTCACAGGAATTCAGGCATTCCTCCTTATTGATCCTTCAACGACAATAATCCTAAACTTCTGGTATGGCCTTGTTGCGGACAGAATTGATGTGTTCAGTCTCGTTTCTTAGTTTAACACTGTCTTCGTTGAAACGTCGCCTTTTATAATATTCTCCTCTTTTCGTTCTATCTGCATTTATTTTTTCAACGCGCCCAAAACAAATTCCATAATATTTTATAGTTTCATAAAAAAAAAACATCCTTTTGCAGAGTGTTGCCTAAAGCCAATATTAAGAGCTGTCACTTAATTTAGAATATGGTATCACATCAGCGTTGCAAAGAACTAGATTTCTTTACTTTTAATTTCATTATTTTTATCAAAAATGATCAGAATAATTATTCTTCTTGTACCAATGTGACCAAATTAGTTATTTTGTGGCACCCTTTTATTTGTGCTTAGAGTGCTGCCTCTTATTGGGCATCTTCAGAAGCTTTTTGGAGAAAATCGGTGCCTCTTTCCAGCTCCTATCATCCGCAAGATATCTCATTAATCGTGTTTTTATGCCTCTGAAATGTAGGTCCTATTAGGGTTGCAGCAAATTATACTTAGCGTTAGATGCAACATATGGAAGTCCTAGAAATCATTTCTTAAATTGGATGTAGGTAACAACTGGATAAAGCTTGTACATAATATCTATATTAAGTGACTAGGGTTTCCAACAAATTTCTAAGGATCATTATCAAAAAATCCTTTACAACTAATTTCTCCTTAATCAGTTAAGCCGTTTGAATTGGAGTTCTTGGTTCACATAGCGTGAGATGGTTCATGTTGATACCGAGAATTATTATCAAATTAGGGCGTCAGCTATTATCCATCTTTAAATAATTTTAGATTGCAGTAATATACGTTTTTTCATTCGGATTGCCTTCGTATGGTTCTAGAGCAAATTGCCAGACCATTCTTAATGGTTCGTGATGCATACAATCTACAAAACTAGCGGCATAGACATGTTTATCCTGCAATTTCAACAGATTCATTAGAATGAACAGTTTTCTTGGGAATGGTTTTATTTTTCGTTTCTTCTTAAATAAATTTTTGATGATTTTTCGTTTGTTTTTTGATAAACTGTTAATTTAATACTGTTGTTTTTTTGTTTGTTTCAGGTAAAATCATTAGATAGCAGAAGAATCAACACGCAATATTATTAAGATATATTCGTATTACCGTTTTGTTGCGGTAAGTTATTTTTTTCTATAAAACACGCATTTCTAATAATGAATTTCATTGAATCTTGCCACCGTATCTTTGTCGTAGTAGCTAAATGCACTAATTCATATTGAAATTCTTCAAAAGAGCTCTTTATTTTTGAAATTTGATCTTCTGAATCCAACCGAATTATAAAATAATCATAATCCTCGGGTAAGGAAAACTATGATCATGGTTTTACAACCTTCATTTGTTTGAACGATAAAAACGGTTAAGGTTGTGTACCCAAAAATATTGTTTTACATATTATTATTATTATGAATTCTGATTATTTGTGCATCAACGATTTATTTCTTAGTACGAAGATTTCTCATGTAATAGAGAAATTCACTTTTACTTATCCTAAGATTTTGCTTTAACCTATCAATTGTCTAAACATGTTTTTTTTAAGTTTCCCTTATTTTGACGTTTTCTGTGGAAGAAAGGACTTTCTCTTACTTCTATACCGAAGCTCCTCCTTTACTTCTCCCACTTCTTAGACACATTTTTTTACCTCTGACATTTTCTCGAGATTCTCACAAATTCTAAACTTGTTAAAATTGTATTTATTTCAATGCTCAAAGCTTTATTTAGCACGTTAATTCTGCATAATGTTTGGTTGGATATAAAGTTGAAAAAAGACCGTGTGTCGTAATAATTATTTATCTCTCTTTCGATTTATGACTCTGAGAATATCCCAGGGAAGGTCTTTTTAATAGCAACGACTTCGATAGTTCGCGTCAGATTCCATATAATAAAATGTGACACTGATGTGTGATAGTTGAATTTATAATCGCCCGCCTGACATTATCCAACCGGATGTCGGCCCCGTGTTTCTGTATTCTGCACAATTATCATTATAAGTTTTGCATGTGCATGATTAAACAAATCCCTTACGTGTTTGGCCTCAAGGATAGGCATCCGATGCATTTTTGCTCCGCTACCGTTTCATATCAAAACGATTTGTTTATTTATGCATAAACGCTTCAAGTCTTGGGGCTATAGTTGATCTCCAGGACACCGACTGCCGTGTGAATCTCCTTACATTAAACCATTTTCACCCACGCCTCTTCTTTTCGGGAGCAAATAATCTAAATTTGAATAATCAAACATGTACAATAAAGCTACTGTTAAAGGAGATGTGCATTATTGTGCAAATGAATGAGGTTAGTCTGAAAATGACTCACTCTTTCCGAAGAAATCTTTATTTTCCTTTCAGAAATTCTCTAAAGATAGTTTAATGCATAAATTTATGCATTCTAGGGGTTCATAATTGTTTGAAAAATCTGGGTGTATTTTGATAAACTTTTATCGTATGTCAACAGTTACATTTTGTGGCTATTATTTCTGTGAAGTTATAGGGCCAAAACAATTTGTTGATGAAAACCTAACTTCAAAGATCATACTTTTGAATCGCTACTACAAGAAAATGAATTTGGTTGGTGGAAATTTGAATATCTTCATTGATTGAAACAATTTTTATTTTTTACAAATCAAATATTAAATTTATCGTCAAAAAATTTAAGTGATCAAAAAATGTGTCAAGTCATAATCTGAGTCGATATATTGTCCTTACATGATTTGTGTCCATTACAAAATCTTCTTTGAACCAAACCGAACCATTCCACCCAATCGCCTTGTTTGTAAGTACATTGTTATAATTGTTAGCAGCCCTGCTGGAGCTAGGTGTAAAGGTGTTCCGGGTACTGCGATCGAAATAAATACTTGCTAATTTACAGGCGGGTGCCCACAGGGCTCTATTGTGGGTCCGTACTTCTTCCATTGTTAAACGGCTACCCTAAAATTTTCGGGCCAACATATTTTTATTCGTTTAATCCACAACATTTTGATTCGAAATATTATAAATCGTATACATACAAACACAATCCAAATTCCACATGGCCCAAAATGTGTGTATGTGTAAATGCCATCATAGTAACATCCGTGTATTTTGTTGTTTTGAATGGGTACTTTCTTATAAAAGAAATGCATTGGTGAAAATAAGTATTATTTAAAAATTACAGTGAGTAGTTTTATCAATAAATGCCTAGTCAGGGACAAAGTGAGGTAACAAGAGTAATCCACTGCGTCTGATATTGTACAGTGTCAACATCCTTCTCCCTAAACATGTCTAATTCTTTTACGAAATAACAGTAGAAGACGGTCGTAAGCCCGTAGTGGTTTGTTCCATTTAAAAATCGAACATTAGTAATGAATTGTTAGAGTCATTAGTTGTTATTTTTTCTTTAAGATCTAGTCCTGAAAAAAGGTCACAAGAATCTAGACATAATTAGAACGTTGTGCACCAACAAAGCCAATAGGCAATAAATATGAGACAGTAACAAAAATGGATATAGTCATATCCTGGCGCCAAATACATGACAGCGGTCGCAGTCTTTAAATTTGGTTGCTCTCTTGTTCTCAATAATTTCCAACTTTTATCTCTATATTTCATTTATTATTATATTTCTACTTGTTGCATACATGAGATTTTTTGACATGTTGAACATGTTGAGAATTCTCATGATTAGGAGTTTCGGAGACAAACATTACCACCTAATGGCGAACGTTGTTAACGTAAAGTGATCACACTAAGCCAGCCTTCTAAAAAATAATAGTAGAAGACGGTTGTAAGCCCGTAGTGGTTTGTTCCATTTAAAAATCGAACATTAGTAATGAATTGTTAGAGTCATTAGTTGTTATTTTTTATTTAATTCTTTTAGGTCTGGTAAACGAAACATAGTATGGGGAGAGTATTCTTCTTCGGTACCCTGATGGACAGAAGACCTAAGAATTGCGTTATTCCTTTAACATTTACATAGTTATGTATAGAATTTATATACCTATACAACATCACACCTCTTACAAACACCAAATCTGTGCTACCTAGAATTGAACCAATAAATAATAGGGCTAGTTACCCTGTAGTATTATTGTCACACTATGGAATACCTTCATCATCTGCGGGCACAGAGATCCCCTAAAAACGTATTGTTCACCGCAGCGTTTGAACGTGCCTTCACAGAGCCGCATCCAGATTAGATTCCGAGGCATCCTTGCCACTCATTGCCTTATTCACATTATTCTTTTATTGTATGTACGGTTTTTACTT
Source organism: Mystacides longicornis (assembly GCA_963576905.1). Classification (NCBI taxonomy): domain Eukaryota; kingdom Metazoa; phylum Arthropoda; class Insecta; order Trichoptera; family Leptoceridae; genus Mystacides; species Mystacides longicornis. The sequence goes on from OY756436.1 coordinate 12,140,367, forward strand.
TATTCTTATTCTTGTAATAAATTTTGGAACGTAGTAGGGAATCTCGGTGGTATATTTTCTCACATGCATAGAACTTGTGTAGTGTTTGTTTTGTATCCAAAGATATATGACTGCAGTATTGTTCTCTAAAATTGTCTGCTTGTTATAATTTTAATGACTCACGTAGCTTAGGGGTTGTCAACTATTTTATCTCAGCACATTTTGGTTTAACGATTTTTGGATGTTTAAGGCACGATGTGGCTGTGGAAATATTTGTTGCCCCTGTATGCTTCAAGTATCAAACGGGGAAAAGAATGATTGGATGAAATATGTATAACGTGTCAAATCATAGAATGTGCCGGAATCCAAAGAGTAGAAAGCCTACGCTAGGGTGATTTTGCTGTCAGCAGAACCTGATCTGACTTTTTTATAAGAATTTAGAGAGGTAGACATTTCGGCATTTTTCTTATACTACAGCGAAGCGTGTGTTATGGAAATGAACCCGGGTTGCTTGCAACATTCAGATCCGCTAGGCCACTGTGTACGTTATTGCATGATTCTATCGCAATTTACTCTTTAGCCGGTCGGTATGAGATGTCAACGCATTTTTTTTTACTTTATTCCTTCAGTATGTTTTTGGAGAGAAAAGAGCATTTAAAGTAATCAATTTTGTGTTGGATTTCCTCCAGATGGAAGTACTAGGTACTTTCAAATACCATTTGTATTTATAATGTTTATTAAGAAATTTTGTGGAGGAACGTTTAAAAAGTTCGTCTTCCGGTTCGTCGGTTCGCGACCCCTGATGGTGTGCGTTCACGAATTCGCGCCGCACCTGCCTAATACACACACGGTCTTTCTTGATTTGGCCACCATCTCCATTTTTTTTAGTTATTTTTCGTACGAAAATAAATAATATCGTTATTATTTCCGTAGGTGTCATTTATCAAAATGATATTAAATGCTGTTCGAATTGTTGTGGACTTACAAATAATGATGGCACGTAGTTTATGACTGTGCATGAGTAATGTACTGAGACTCCAGGTGTCTTGAACCGAGTGTGTTCGGACGATGCCATCACGCTGAGAAGGACGCTCTCGGGGAACCGCACGCCTAACGATTTAACTTTTTTTTATATATATATATATATATGTTTTATTATTAATTTTCATTTAAACATCGTGTCGCCTTTGTGGACCAGCTTGCTCGACAAAGAGGATCAATACCTCGATGGCTTTTAAACCTGAAGTGATAACAATTTATTATTCCCGAATCGATTATTATTTTTATGTAGACAATTTTTCACTTCTCGTTTGTCGATGTCATTTCGATTCATACCAACGTTATATTCACTACACTATAATGAATTATCATTTATTTATTCATGTATTCACACTTAAACTACAATATTGATTAAATTTATAGTGTTTTTTAGTAGGCAGGTACTATCTCATAACAATAGATAATCAAAGATTTAAACAAAAAAAACTGCGACAGGTTAATATCAATCTTGTTAGTTTTAAACCCAGCAACACCGCTTACCATTAAAAATAATTTATTCCATTTTCAAACTCATACCCATCATATCCAAACAGTACGCTAGGCTAGTAAAGGTGATCAAGTGCTCCTTTAACTTTCCCCAAATTATTATTCTATTTTTTTTTCTAATATATGAAGTGCTTTTTTGATGGGTACAAACAAAATGCCCAGCAGGTTATGAATGTGCGCAGTAAGCCAGCCTTCAAAACAGCAGAAAATATTCGTCAGTCTATGGTTGTTAATCCGCTGAAATTATATTAAAATTATGTAAAATTTGAATCAGCATTTTGGCAAAACATTTAGATTTAGCTTGTCGATTGAGCAGTTTTATGTTTAGAACGAGTCAAATATTTTAAACTGAAGCGTGCTTTGCACAAAAATTAATGTAGAATGAAATTTAATTAAATAGTTTAGCTGGCTTTCCCATTCTCCTGTATGCGCGTGGGTCCTGCCACTTGATCAAAGCCCAGGCACAAAAAGGATCTGCATTTGAAACGAAGTCCCTCTGGAGAATCTTGGGTAAAAGATAGTAGCACCGCATCACGAATGACGCTATACGTAGACGCACCCAGCGCGGGCCCATCTTTTCCACCATTACGAAGAGGAGATAACCATGGCTGGGACATGTGTTGAGGATGCCGAATGATAGTTGGCCGAGGAGAGCGCTGTTTTTGGAAGACTCTCTCATTCTGTGTTCTGTTCCTTCGAGGCAGAGCTGAGGGAGTTGGACATGGTGTGGGAGGAGGTCATAAGCAAGCGCAAGATCGAGCGTAATGGAGAGCTCTTGTTGCCTCCCTATGCTCCTGACTGGAGTTCAAAGGGAGTTTTGGTTTGGTTTTTTGGCTGAGGATGCTTTTTGAGTTTTTTTTCTTCTAGAACGTCTCTCAAACTCTTCTCGATCCTTAACTGTAAAAATGTAATATTTATAGAAACAGAGATGCGGAAAATGTGTACTTATATTATTCTTAAATATAATAGGAATTTGTCTTATTTACCTTAAAAATAATTTCAGCGTTATAATGACCATTAAGGCCCAACGCATCAATTAGTAGATAGATAAATATATCTTACAGGAAAGGCTTTCCTAGAGATATTTGCAACATCAATGTGTAGATATTGCTTATGTTTAGGATATCTGATGCCATTTTTAACATGCGGTACCTTCTGTTGGATAACGATTTATCTCTAAGATGGCTGTCAAAATAGTTTTCACTGACGTTTATAAACTCCCGTAACGCCGTGAATGTGATGAACTTTTGACTCGTTTTTCCATAAACCAAAATGATAATTATACACATCATCATTAAACATAACGAGAAAATATACATTTTATAAAGAATTATCATTTTCGATCGACAAAAGACACCAATTTGCCGGTTTTCAAACAAACGATCTGAAATAAAAAAATCTAAATTGTAATCGAAATGTTGTTATATTCTTAAACTTTCTGTTAAATCATCGTACAGTTACAAGTTTTAGAAATAATATTTCAAAATTGTAATATGCGAAATAAAAACAACATTAGAATCTTACCTAAAAATTTGATTCAATACGAATTAATTGTCAAAACAAGACTTCATCTGACATCAAATCTGGCGCGAAAAAGCAAATCCATAGAAATTTCCATGGAATCCACAGAAATTGAAATTGCAAAGTTTAGTTCGAAGTAAATTTTTTCGTGAATACCCATGCAGGCATGCAAAACTGTGCGAAAATCAATACAATTATAATAGCCCTTGCATGAATTTATCCCTACATGTGTAAATAGATGCACTGCACACTATTGCAACCTTATTAATTAGTTTTAAATGCCCAGAAAACTAATATTATTAATATTGAATATGTTGCCTTTTTAACGGTAACACAACCTCGAACCGGTGACATGCGGTTACTTCATCAGTTATCCAACCGACTGGTACCGTAGATATTAATAACAAAGCTCAGTAATAAAATAAACAATATTTTTAATTACTGTCCCCGATTTTAATATCTTTAGTGTAATTTATTTACGAAGATAATGCTTAATTTTCTGTAGATAAGGGTACACTTTGTGTCCGCATAACGTTTTTATGATACGGGTATGAAGAACATAATATAAACTTCCTACAATAATTAAAAAAATATATTTTTCACTGTGACTTCTTTTGATGAGGACAAAATTTTGAATTTAGAATGTGCGTAAAATTAAGTCCGTTCTCTTTGCGGTTAGGTAAAACTTTTTTATGCCACCATAAGTATTTTCAGTTAAAACTCTTCATGACTGTAGGTAGATATTATAAAAAAGCATACAGTTAACACTTTGCCTGTTGTATGCAACACAAAATACATATGTTCCAATGCTTAATTTTATAATTATTTATTGGAGCATTTCTACAAAATTTGTATTTCAGAAGGTACCTATGTCAATTTTATGAAATTTCAAATTAATCGCCACAGAACAAATAACGTCTGTCGGGAAAGCTAGTAAATAATAAATATGAATTCTATTATTATGTAACCTAACTCTCCAAATAAACTATCAGAAAATAAAAAAAATATTGTTTTCAAAATACCGTCATAATGCTAATTAGGCATAACAAGATATCTGTAATTATCCAATAAAAACAATTTTTCGCACGCTATAAAATATATTAGTTTTGAATCCATTAAACGAAGGTGGTATGAGTTATGAATGCGCGTAAAGCGAATTCCGAATGCGGGTCCTAGTGTACAATTATTATTTATACCGAACATAAAACTTATCAAATTGGTAGCTCATTACCATCAGTCACATGGGTTGCCTCTGCATCGCCCTCTTCCCCCGTTCGAATCCCATTCGGAACTTCCGTATTGTCTCATAAACTACAAGGGTAAAGTAGCTTGATCACAATTATTTATTATCCCAACTGTTCGTTAGTATCTTCGTTAACGATACTTATGAATTTGTTAGTGTAATATAAGACGGACAAAATTTATAATAATTTTTTTGGTCCTTCGATTCGAATACTTTTTTTTGTATATCCAAAGAATTATCTTCACTACTATTATAAAGAGGAAAGTTTTGATTGTTTGTTTGACGGGAATAGGCTCCGAAACTACTGAACCGATTTGAAAAATTCTTTCACTATTGGGAAGCTACACTCTCCCCGCTGAACATAGGCTATATTTTATTTTCATATAGCCTTTGATCCTTACTAAAACTCCAATAATGTAACCCAAGGTGCAATAAATTTACCTAAAATATTCTTTACATCGCGTACGCTGCGAAAACTATTGAAGATAGAGTAAAATAATGTATGACGATTTTGTAGATGAGATCATTATTTACAAAAAATGTCGCGACAGCATAATATGTCTAACTATTATAGTTATGCCACAATAAGTGTTTATTTACTTTAAAAAATTAATTGAAACGCCATTTCATAATTTGAGCACTTAACTGTATCTAACAAGAAAAAACATATTATTTTATTTCAAATTTCAAAAAATATTCTTCGATTGTCATGTAATGAATTAAAATACCTATGTACCCGTGCGAAGCTGGGACAGACAGCTAGTCGATTTATATTTTTGTGAAAAAAATATGTGCACGTGCCTATAATATTTTTTCGGAAGAAAAAATCATCAAATTGTCACTATGAAAAATAGCGCCGAAACGAAATTGCGTTTCTTCTTCTTTGTTACCCTTATTTCCATTTCTGGACGTGGGTCTTCCCCACATGTATTCAAAAGAACTGATGATAAAGTGCGATGGATAAATTACATACTTTCTACTGGATGGATTGATTAGGATGTCTTTGAACGTTGGACCAAAGTTCAACAATATCCACCGATGTCGGTTTCAATGGATAGGGAGGTGCGGATAGACAATTGATATCGCCTTATATTTGTAACGATTTTACAGTATTGTCTCATGCGCCTCTCAGAAACTCAATATGCTGCCCTTTTCTCCTTTTCTCATTTTTCTCCTTATTCCATGGTATTTAAAGAATTTATCCATCGCGTTCCTATTCGTATTATCAATAAGTTTGATTTATATCCATTTTCTTTTTGAGTGCCCAATTAGGTCTCTCCGATGTTGGCTAACACATGGGCAAAGGCCCCTATAATTAGCTGCATAAACGAGTATTTATAGCCACTGAGAACGTGGTCAAGGTAAGAGATCTTGCAGATCTTAATGTTTGTCAACAATAATTGTTTATCAATATTTTGCCCTATAAATGACCTCCTACTTGCTGACCATATCCATCCAAGGGTAAAGCAACATTCTAAGATGAATCTACGTCTAAAAAGGTTCTATTTTGTTCATCGTATTTACCTTGAGCGTCTAAAAACCACACGTTTTTAATTTGTTTCGTTTAAAATAACATAATACTATCCTTGGAAAACTGATGACTTTAACCGTGATCAGTAAGGACATTCAGAGTTAGATCGCTTGTTTTTTCTATAAACGTCTTCTCTAGCTCCTCATTCTTATATCACTTTAATGAGAATGGAGCAAAACATATGTATCCGTACAATCTACTCGCATTAATAAATCATGAATAGAGAAATGTTGAACTCTACGATGACGGAAACTGGTGACAACGTACAACACCTGTATATTTTTTCTTCTTATACCATCTCGACGTCGTGTCGGCTAGCACTGTGGTGAAGGATTTAAGTACTGCCTTGGGTTCTCCGGAGGAGTTCATTGCATTATATTTGGTATCATTTTGTAGGTATTCTTACTCTAGCCTCATCAATTTCTCCTTCATTATCAAGTGCATCAAACTGTATTTTGTGTTTCAAGTGTGCACATATTTTTGTTTTCACAAATTAGGCTTAAAGCAGTTCGTTTTCTTCAGTGGGTAGAGTGATGCGTACGTATTTCCATACTGGCGCGGCGTACGTGTACACATTGCGAGATTATCACCTCTCTCTCATTGTAATAATATCGACTCTAATGATGCGATTCGCGTCGGCGTGTCATATGAAATGTGGATATATTGTTCCCGGGCAGGGGTCACTGTCAAGGTGTCTCGGCTCACCTTGCTTTACGACGACTCCGCGTCCGCTCAATGGAACACGTAATCTGCCTTTTATTTGCTCTTTCACTTCCGTGGGCTCCCAACTCGTATTGTCCTGGACTTGCCTCACTCGAACGCCGCAACAAATCATCCTCAATAACACATTGTACCGTGTTCATGATAAAAAATCAATTTATTCTTATTCTTGTATCGCCACTCCCATCGGAGATTATTGACCATCTATGGGTATCTCTCTTGATATCGAATCAGTGTTATGAGGTCAACGGTATCCATTACTCCGATATCCTAAATTAAGTCTAGTAGTATCTTGAACCTAGGTCCTAAATTTTTGAGCCAAGAATCCCTTTTAACCAATAACTAGTCTGCATTCCAAATTTCCTTCCACTTTTCCTTATTCATACATTTCTTCCTTTATCAGTGATATTTGGCTTCCTTGCCAAATATCACTTTATCAGTGATATTTGGCAAGGAAGGCCAGGTAAGAAGTAAGAGAAATAGGAGAAGCTGTATGAGAAATGGTATGTCGGTGGAAGAAGCGAAAGAAGTATGCTTGGATAGAAAAGAGTGGAGGTCCGTTCTCTCTGCCTACCCCTTACGGGACACGGCGTGATGGGTAAAAAAAAAAAAAAAAAAAAAAAGTGATATTTTCTTATTCATGATTCAAAAGCCGTCATTAGAGCTTCACGCTTTGCGGTGTTTTCACTTTGTCTTTTCTTATGATTATCTGCATTTCAGGTCCTCCTAATGACTCATGTGCCAGAGTTCCTCTTCTTTCGAGTTACAATCGTAGCATGCTGACTCTTCTTCTCCACTCCTCCCTGTCACTGGCCAATCTTTTCATTTCTTGGTAGGTGCTGCATGTCTCCGGCCTCCTGGTCTATGTAGCTATCCCTGGGGCGGCCTCTGTGGTTTCTGCCCTCAATTATTCCTTCGACGATAGTAAAGAGCAGACCCGGGTGCCTGATGTTATGGCCTATCCATTTGGTACGTTGTTGGGCAACTCTTTTTAGGAGCTGCCTTTTTCCCCGGCTCTACTCAGTACCTCGTCATTTGTGATGTGCCAGAGTATGTAATTATATTTTAAAGGACTTCAGAAGTGCAATTCATTACTGATTCTTTTTTTTTTGTTTTTCAAAGCATTTCTTTGATTGATTGAATTTACTAAAAACTCTTACTGTTCTCAAGTATCATGCAATAAATATTGAAGGTTATCTATCTTATGTAAGAGCACTTAAATAATTATTTAGTACGATTAATACCAATGGTCTCTATTTAGTAATTTTCAAACTAACAAACATCATCTCAAACAGTTGTGCTAAAAGATATGATGTCGCTAAGAATGTAAATACGACCATGCGTCAATAAGCATGGAATAGTGCAAGAATTTGAGACATAAAAATTGCATTAAATCTTGCATTGTTAATTGTTTATTTTTTGCGGAGGAAATAACAATTGAAGGTTATTATAGTCAGAGATTCTCATATCTGCCGAATGGCATCACGTGTCACTCGTACCAGGACTCGAAATATTTTTCTTAATTCCCCTGACCATATCAAGAGGATTTTAATTACAACGGTTATTGTTAGAAATATCTTTCGTTCGAACAATCGATATACGTGATTTAAAATGATCATTAACCGTCGAGCTGTCAATCGTGCATCAATTTCAGAGTTTTTTGGTTTCGCAAACGAATGAATTGCTCGGAAGCAGAATACCTTAAGGCGAACGTTCATCAGCAGACATCAAAAGCAAAATTAATCTGGCAAGAGTCGGCTTTAAAAAAATAACAAAAACTCTAGAATAGAATAGAATCAATTTGATCAAAACTCTGGAGTGTTGGAACGAATCATGGATCGTCAGACATATTTCCTGGTCTAGTCTTAAGTACCTATATATAAAAATGTAGAGCTATTTCCATGGTCATCGCATCACGCCTAAACGGCTAGACCGATTTCGCTAATTCTTTTTTTGTCGTGTTGGTTTTTATGAAAGAAAAAATTAATAAAGTTGCGTGGAAAATTAGAAAATTAAAGAAAACTCTACGTAGGCAACCTTATTAGTACTTTCTACCATATAACTTTTATTCCAATTTTGAAATTTTGACAGAAAATGTCAATTGTTAGATAGTTGGTGCGATTGAAAGAATGCGGATGGAATATACATAGTTTAAAACAGACGCATCGTTCGGAATCACATTGGTCAAAATGATAATTCATCACCATACAAATTCGAATTCAATATTCATAGTAAGGAACACAGGACAACGTCTGTCGAGAAGTCTAGTACATGACAAATTACGTACCACTAGCGGGCTTGGAAAAATACAGAATAGAAATTATTGCAGAAATGTTCGATATGTCATTCTCTTAGTTATGTAATAGATGTTTCTAATTTTTATGTGAATCAGTGATTTATTTTGAGAAAGATATCTTTAATCTTCGAAGTACTAGCTTACTCTTAATTTATAATACCGAATTTCGGTATGAAAGGTCATAACGACTGGACCTACCCATTCTATTTACAGAATCGAGGTCAGTCACTCAATATTGTTAGTCATATTCTGACTATTTTCTTGAAGATAATAATATAAGTAAGTAGGTAACTACGTAGTGTCTTTATTCAATTGCATGATATTATATTTTACCCTTAAAATGGGCCTCTCTTTTCATCTTTATACTTACATAATAATATTTTTATACCACACAAATTCAAATTAAATACACCGATGAGGTCTTTTCAATCATGTGTCATAGTTCCATCAAAAACTTTTATAACCTTTTTAATTCACGTTTGAAAATAATTGTGTAATTTCGAAACGTGACAAGTTAATTGCCTGTTTAACAATAGGTAGGTACAACTTTACGCAAAACTCTGGCTTGCTTTATAATACAAGAATCTATATAATTACCCACACATAATTTCCCTTTTTTGATATCATAACAATAAATAAATACAATAACTGTTTGTTGCATTGTAACAATCTATGCTTAGCATATGTTATTTGAGCCATTTAAAATCTATTTGAAGTTGGGAGTAATTAATTACGACAAAGAAAAACAGAGAACAGAATGATGATGATTCGTTTGTAAAAGAACGATCCTGGCTCAAGTGTTCTGGAATAAGGCTGAAATCTAAGGATGTAATCCAACTGCCTTCATCCACATAGAATCTGAAAGGATTTCAAATGCGTTATATTCCAAAGAAGATTTTGAAAGAATTCTTCCAATCGGGTTTATCGCGTAATTCAATATGAACAGCGTCTCAGGTCTACCCTGATTTTTCATTCAGAACTTGATATGTAGGCGTTCTAATTTAACTCCTCTAATAACACTGATTGCTGACTTTTCAAACAAACGTATTCGTCTGTTTTTTCCTTTAGTATTTACATTATAGTTTTTCTGGGATTAACAAGGCTATGTTTTTACTTTGCCTTCTGTGATGTGAATGTAAATATTGTATTCCATCCTGTTATTTATGTATTTTTTTACATAAACAAGCTTAAACAAGCCTTAGTACCTACAAAAGCCAGGCATGCTACCAATTGAACTACTATTCCAAACTTCTTTAACCAATAATGTAGGTAACACTTGAATTCATTATATTGCGAATCTTCTTATGAAACGCAAATGTGAATTAAGATGTACATAAATATCGGATGATTTGAATAGATTCAATTATTCACTTCGGGCATAACAAGATACTAACAGGCCGATTCAGCAAAAACCGAAGAATTCTCTCTGATTTTTAACCGTTTAAGGATTCACGAATTTATTATAACCATATTTCATGTTTCTTGGGTTAATTTTTTTTACAGTTCAACTGGTGGATACGATTTTCAGCCAATCCTTTGTGATTAAATTTAAAAGATGAGACGTCACTGTTTGGAAATATTGTTTTGGTTTTTGTTTTCGAGTAACATCTCTGTTACGCGGCCTCCCTATAAATCATACTTTTTACTGCCGTCCAGTAAATATCCGATTTCTGTCCATCGCCAAAATAATGAGATTGGTTTATGATCGTAAAAACTTGAACTTCCCCATTCGACTTGAAGGCGGACGCATAGAGCCGGATTCCCCATTATGCGGTATAACTACGTTGCTGTCAAATCCCAAAATCGTCGACCGTCCGAAAATATGACGAAATTGTACATGGCCTGTCTATGCAATCTGTACAACCAATCAGAATGATGTGCAGATTATAGTTCAAGAAAATTTAAACCTTGATCTTGATTCTATTTATTTTTATGTATAATGTTTTGCCTAATTTTAAGTCAGGTCAAAGATTTTTTATAAATACAAGAATATTAGAACTGTATGTACAATTGTACAATCCTAAATGTGTATGTAAAATCACTAGAGAGATGAGCAAGAATTTTATTCTGAAATGGCAGTTCTTTACCTAGTTGCCTAGTGGTATAGGCCATATTATCAAGAGGTTTCGGGCTCGTATCCCGGCTGGGTCAGATTTTTTCAAAGTGTTTTTGATTTGAAATTTCTACCTGTGGTTGTCCTGTCTTTAATTGCCTCCGGCTATGTTGACACCTTTGTTTTTAAAAGTTTTGATTAACTTTATGTCACACATCATGCTATGAAAAATGAAAAAGAGTTTGTTCGAAATTCAATCGGTTTCAATGTATCAATGAGATCGTTAAATCTGGCGTTACTACATCTTGTATAGAGATTTCAAAAAGTATACACAGTGAAAGATCATGAACCAACTGAATTTGTCATAAATCCTGATACATTTACAACAAAACTACCTGCCTAAAATTTATTCAATGTCCAAAAATCTGTGTATAAAATTTAGTATGTATCTATCTTATCAACAACCAGATTGTCAATCGCTGTTAATCCATTATTTCTTTCAAAGAATTGTTTCTGCTTTTGAACCTGACTCGTTTCTTGGGGAGCGCCTGCGATGGACAACCTCCAATGTTGTTGTACCTTTTAAAGTCCGCCATCGAGCTGACGACCACTTTTTATGAAGCTCCGCAAAGCATTCACATTTATCTCCGGGTCCCGTTATTGCATTATTCGGACTGGATGCACAGCAACGGGAACCTGAACTATTTACATGAAACGCACCAAGTTTTTTTTTTAATTGTCTCCATACGAATAATTCACATCGCCTCATTTATCGTATGTAAGTCATTTATTTCATTAACCATCATCCAATACTGAATATTTTACACACTAACCTAACTTTATACACCAATGAGATGTAAATGCTCAGATGGGCTGCTGCTTTTACAAAGTTAAACAGGGTTAAATGTTTCCATATCCCAGGAGCAATTTAAAAGTCGCTCCCTTTGGAGAAAAGGTGAATCGACAAGGATGATACGGACACGTATTGTGAATGTCACAAGAAAACATTGTAAGGAAATACCAGGTAGATCCCTGGGAGGCTTCTTGTGGAGGATGCGGGACAGAAGCACTTGGAGGATGAGGACTAGGATAGCTGATTCCACGTACACTGCACAGGACGTAGAAGAAAAAATTCTGAACACTTTACATCAAAATTATAGGGTGCATTTTTGATTGCTCCTCTTTTTTGCTTCTAACTCTATAAACTATTGGGTTCAATTCTCTTGATTCTCGGATGGTAAACTCTGCTGTGTCATCTACGACAATCCAAGCTTTTTGTTTTGGAAAGTTCACCCTTCTTCTATTTTCTGCTTTCTTGGCCAATGATGGTTCGCCCCACGCTTGGTGCCGATTTTAGTTTTGTTTAGGATTCTGACAAAACTATGCCATTTTTTTAGAATTTTCAATACCTCCTGTTTGCTTTTTTGTTTTTTTTTTTAAGTTTTACCCGTGATTTTTTTACGATACTTGATCATTTTCATTTGATCAAGGTTGTTTCAAAATGAAGACTGTCATTTTTACTATTTCTGTGGTCCTTATTGATCGACTAGTGAAAGAAGGTTAAAAGTTATGAATATATATCATTTACAATTTTTGGCTAAAGTACGTCGTATATAACTATAACAAGAAATTTGATAATACTAAATATTGGTACTCGATATTGATTTAAAACGAAATGATCTTCTTTGTGTAGTTTTATCTCATCTTTGAGTTAGGTTAAATTTCTAAATAGAATTCACTTTGCATCGATACTGAGTATAAAATATTCATCATAGAAAATTTTTATGTGAAAATAATGTGAAAAAAATAAAGCATAAAAAATATTCTTCAAACGAGAAAAAAGGTTGTCGACAACTGTACAGTATTTTAATAAATGTTTTAAACTATTTCAATAACACTCGTTATAGAGCCAATCGAGAGGCAATTTGAAAAATGATTCTTTAAAGAAAGGACCGAATAAAATAATAAAATAAAAATAACATATTTTATCTGGGTACGAAATCGAGAAAGAATAATAACACGCGGGGATACGATAAAATAACCCGGATCGGCTCCACTCGTGGATGTTATCAATCTTAAATCAAAGGGGTGGATCTAATCCCTCGTTATTATAAATCATATGTAAATCAAATAATAAATAATAACACTCGCACATACTGCAGAAGGTAGAAATGTTTACAATAACACATAATATAATAACACGGTACTTACGTGCTGTTGATTGATATTGATATTTCATTTTTGGAAAGATCCGTTTCGAATAACCTCCATGTTGAAGTGTCGGACGCGATGGTCCACTTGATTATTATGGATCATTTGTCATCTCGTTTGAGTTCGTTGATAAATAATTAGTAGTTGAATATTTTAAAATGTATTTTGATTAAAAAAAGAGAGGAAGATAGATAGTGGGTCACGGAAGGAACCCAATCTTATAGATATTCCGTATTTTGCATTAGAGCTTTGGCTTTATGAATTTTCTCTAAGCCTACCTAAATTAAAAAGAAGATGTTTTTTAATTTTGTTTTATCAAAATTCTATTCGAATTTTTAATGGTCGATTTAAATTTACAATCACTACATACTTAGTGTCGTGGGGTTGCCGGCTAAGAATAGCACCTCTGCTCTTTTTGCTGGTTTCTCGAGCATCCTCGAAGAGGCAGGAAATCGAAAAATCAGATCGGGACCGTGAGGTTGACCACCTCACGTCCTTAAACCTCAACCGGTCAGAAAAGGCACAATGAGCCTCGGACGCCTTCGAGCGCAATGGAGAGCTCTTGATGCCTCCTTAAAGGGAGGCTTAAAGGGAGAATGAATGAATGACATACTTAGTGTAATCATGACCTCCACTCAGAATACTACACCAAGTTAAACGTGGGCGATAATGGAGAACAGCAATACAGCCTTGTGACTTGTGACGGTAGTGATGGAATCGTTAATGGAAGGTTCATCCTAAACCACCTTATAAATTTATTATAAGGATAACGATGAAGAACGTGGCGAAACATTAGAGCAGAAAGAGGCAAATACCATTAAATACATTGCAGTGATTGCGGAAGCAAAGAGGAACTAAAACATGCAATGGAAATGTATCGTTTCAACGAGTATATGGATTGAGTTCTGCAATAGTATCCAAAAAAAAAACTTGATCACTCTGTACCTTTGTCGAGTTCTTGTGCGCCCTACTTCTTCAATTCGGTAAATCGATTGACTTGTATATCCGTGATGCTCTACGTGATTTACCCGTAAATCCGATGCGTTTCCTTCAACAGTTTTTTCATTAATCTTATCGTTGTTTTGTTTCTCATCTGGGGATTGATTAAAATATATCGCCTCGAAACAATGGCTCAACCGTAACGTCACGCAAATCAATGAAACTCTTTCTTCTTTCAACCTTTATTTTTTTCTCTGTCGTTTTTTCGATCACCGCGGGAACACTCGGTTAGTTGTCACGGTATCAAAATCTTCGGTTGTTTTTTTTTTTTAATTCAGTAAATAGTTTTATTGTGGAAGAGAAGCGTAGGCGAGAAGGTTGACAATCACGCGCATTAAATATAAAAAAAAAAACCTTTTGGATGTTGCAGTTGAGTGTGGTGGTTAGTCCACACTGGACAACAAATTATTGCCAGCATATTGCTACAATCAATCGATATGTTGATGTATATACGTGAACATTTGGTGGCTTACATTGAAAAGATTTTTTTATTTTACTTGTAACCCGTTACAACCGGGTAATATTGAGCAGTGTGGACAGTGTTTGAACACAAAATTTGCGTGGTGGAAGTTTCATTTGTGCATGTCTTTACCCGTCTGCTTTGCTTATATTTTATTATGAATTCCAGCTGGCTTAATTTACTGGCTTTAAATGATTTTTCTTATATAGTTTTGAAACGAACTGCTTACCATCATTACATTTATCCCAATTTTCCAAAATACTCTTAACCAATATCGTCTTCTTTATGCAAACCAACAGCTATTACAACAAAAGCAGCATAGACAACATCAGCTTTCATACCAATTTTCAAAATCAAATTGTTGATGCACAACATCACTGGCAACATAATTGAAGCAACCAAATCTGCTGTTTGTGTAGTTAGAAACTTTTTGTTGCCCAGTGTCGACATAGCTTTTTAAAGATAGTTTATGTGGCTACTGTAAATATCGGACCACCAGCAGAGAGTACCGTAAGAGATCCACTGTTCGAGATGTGTAGTAAATTATTGTTAAATGTGACTTTATCGTTTGTCAAAATAATACCCCATTGTTTGGTGGTGCTGGCCTACCTACTCCCTCATCAGGCACACAAGCTGATAACATCCACTCCACCAATAATAATAAAGACGGCAATAACACAATACACTCGACATCTTCAACAACAAAGGAGAGGTGTCTCCGTGCTGCTTCCAGTTCCACGGAGCACTTCTTGCAGTATCTCTCCTCCGCATCCACACTCCAACACGGCCGTGAGTAATGCGTTCTTTAATTTGTTGGTTATTGTTAGAGGATCTCTGATGATACCCCGGAAATAATTCAACGATTACATTGCTGTTTGTATGTACATAATGAATATTTATTTGTGTGTGGAATAATACCTCAATGCAATTTTGAATGATCGATAAGTCTTTACAAATTGATACATTGTGAATTCCCACACCACAACACTTGATTGGTGTAGGTTCTTACTTATTACTTATCAAACTTACTGACATCAATCAGGGATACATCTGATCTAAGCGTAAGTCTTGATTACGTAAAAACCGACAGTGTTAAACATCTATCTAGAAACTTTAGGAGTGAATAGCTGGCCTTGCTAGCATAGTTTTCAAGACAATACATTTCTGAACAAGAGGTCCTTGAATAGGTTCTAAGGTAACAGTGGCTTTAACTTCTTCTGTACCTTGGAATTTCTTCCCCGGATTGGAATCCTGACCTCGGATTGGACCGTACCTGTTAATTAGGAAAAATGTCTTCATGAATCAAGTTTGTCGGATTTACTAGCATCTTTATGTAGGAAAACATGATGAGTAAGTTTACGTATGCTGTAAAATCTCTAGTTTTATTCTTTAGACAAATTGTCCACGTGCAAGAAATCGTTTAGTGAAGATCACGTGTGCTCGGTGATAAAGAATCTTCACTCTTTCTGAATAACAGCATTAATTTCTTATGATATTGTTCACCTGCTCAAAAAAAAAAAAACACCATGACCCTTTGTATTGACTGACTCTCTTTAATTTCTTGAAAAAAAAAAGGATTAAATTACAATTTCAAAAAAATGTGGGTTATAAATGGGTGACTAAAAATACGAATCAAATACAATGCCTATTTCATAGGATTTGAAATTTTGTTGAAGGTACTTATTTTGTTATAAAAATATATTAACCCGTATAAATACAACAAAATATATCGATTATAGTTTGTTTTATGCAAGTTCGAAAAGGGCACATTATCTGAATTTTCGTAGGTTTTTGACACGGAGCCAAGAAGATAAAGAAAGAACTGATGAAAATGAGTAGTAGCTGTCAAAAGGAGTCCAAAATAATCAAACAATGTCGTTTTATACTTTACTCTGTTATCACTGATAAATTATCTTAAAGTATCGACAAACAAAAAAAAAATAAACCCGTTTTTTAAATCGCAGTTAATATACTCTATGTCAATAAAAAAATGTTTATGCTTTGTGCATATACATTTTTGATGTGCGGATGCATCTACTTAACCCCTTTTTTTAAAACCTTCTGGAATAAAATTGCGATGCATTCAGGTCTGCATGGTCGACGGTCGTGCCTACCAAATTTACACGCACTCGAAAAAATACTCATTCACATTACAATAATATATTTTTTTAAACTAAACAATATTTGTTGCAAAAGGGGAGATCCCGAGCTACCAGTTTAATTGAAAAGAATTTAAATTAGGTAGAAGCATCATAAGTTTTGTGTCAGATAACCGAGGGCCTAGGGTTTAGGGTTGTTTGATCAATAGCTAAGTACAGATCGGCCATTACGAGTTTTATTCAAACTGCGGTATGCACATATCATATTTCTATTATTTAAAATACTTTTTTTTTACGATCATAGCCCCCCGTGTTCGAGCAAGGCCCTCAGACTACTGTATTATTTCTCCATATTATTATTTTATTATTGTTATATCAAATTGCATTTATAAATTATTATTTTTTTATCGTAATAGTCGACGTTTTGTTTACCATTTTTACGACTAGCTAGTTTCTTGCATTAACCGAACCATCATCAGAGTTCATTTTATGCTTTGATAGTTCAATGATTTTGATTGTGTATGTTTAGTGTTTTATTTATTACGAAGATAAATGCCAAATTATGATAATAATATTTGAGATTCAACGGTATACTTGATTACACATAATTCTTTATTTATATTTTATGTAACTAAAATACTCGAAGAAGCGCTATTAATTTTGGCTATTTATTCCCCTAATGCCTTGTTTGATGTCTTGGATGCTGCTCTTGTGTGTCTTTTGTCTTCTGAAGTATTGCCCTTCTGTGGCTTATGCCAAACGTAATAGTACAAAACAGTCCAATAGTCAAGACATTTTTATCAGAATTATCGGTACGTAAAAGAGAAAATTCTTGTAAATCTCCTTCTTAATTCATGCCTTATGAATCAGGATCTGCTTGTTGTTCCTACTTGTTGTCTTTTGGTTGGAGGTTTTGTGGAGTTTTTTTTTTTATTTTTTTTGCAGCAAAAAAGTAAAAGAATTTCGGAAGACGGAATTTGCACCCTGAGGGTAAAGATGGAGCAGAGGGCGTAAACGTACATTGTTGAGAAATTTAATAAATATCCTAAAGGAAACCGATAAGTTATCATTTCCAATTTGGATAAATAATAAAAATTATTAGTGCCAGATTCTCATAATGGGTAGTAACTTAATGAATTTGGATTTGAGGCATAAAATTGAGACTGTGGCTTGAAAGTTCTAAGCACTCTGTTTAGCGTTGGTTGTTTGAAATCATTTGAAAAATTTTAATAGTTTTATTTAATGCTTGAGTAAAGAAAGTAAGTATTTGCCAATAAATTGAATGAAACTCTATCCGTTTTAATACAAAATACCTCCATTATTATTAGGCTTAATTCGATTTTAACAAAAACTGATTCAGTGTCCGTCCATCAGCTTAGAATCAATTAGGACATTCAATTGTTGAACATCGCTAGAATCTCCGGATCTTTCATTCGGATTTAGTTCCACATGTTCGTTTGTTTACAATGTAAACGGGAGCGCATTGTGAAATCGAATTTATCACATCTGCCTTTTTCGGACAATAGATTGAATGAAATTATTATTACTACTGTTATCGACGTGCACCTTAACATTTCTATTGTAATAATTTGTAGATCATGATCTATATCGGTAGGCGCACTATGGATCTCCCACACGAGATAGATCTATAGCATAAAGGAAGGTTTTGTTTGAATTAGAAAATAAGGGTTTATCAGACTGTTTTTTATTTAACCTAAAGGATTGAACGCTATTATTTCTTTTGTGTCTTGTCTAAATTCTTATTTTGTCTTTTTTGTCCCGTGTTTTCTTCTTTCAAATCCAATATTATTATTTATAATGTTGGTTTTATGGATGTTTATATTTCTATTGTTGAAGAAGCGCACACAACCCATTCGTCATTGGCCGTTTAGTACAGTACCTAATAATGTGTGTGTATTATTGTTGTGTTTGCATCTGATAGTGTCTTAAGAGATACATACTGTTTCCTTGTTCATTGTATGACAATAATGTTTTTATCTCTTGTTTTGTCCTGTTCGGTTCCATCTTGATAGCGCGCCGTATAAAATATTTGTTCTTTTTGGTGCGATTTGTTTCCATGAAAATAATCTGATATCCTATCAAATACTGCATTGTCTGCATTATTAATAGATTCCCCACATACGTTTATACGATATGTGCTTTAAGGTGTTATGATCATATTTTCCCACCGAGGAGAGTTTTCTGTTATATAAGTAGTTTGGTTTACATAAACATTATCTACTGTTATGATGGTTTTCATTTTATTTATGAGTAAGTAATATCTATGTTGATGGATCTGTGGTTTGCATATTTTTTAAGCCAATCTCTGTTAGTATTATTTTATTCTATTTTTTCTTTTATTTCTTTGCTAAAAGAGGGTAGTGGTGTTTGGAATTGCTGCACATTACCGATTATAGTCATCTTATGTTTCCACCATCCTGTTTCCCATATTTGTATTATAGTAGAGAAAGCAATGGAGGGAATACCTTAACCATATTTAAAGACATTACCTTTTCAAAAAACAGCTGAGAAAAATCACAGAAATCTTAATAAGTCCGCAAGGTTTCATGCTTGGGACATGCTGTGCGTGGGGAAATATGGCATCCCCCAATTTTATTTTGATGGGCAATATAGATGGACATCGTGGCCCTGGAAGAAGGCAGATTTCTTTGCTGTTTAATGGAATGGAATAGGGCGAGTGCAGGAGCTGTTTTGGGTGGCACGAGATAGATAGGCATTCAAAAAGTGACTGCTAACGTCGGGGAGACCTGATAGAAGGAGAAGAAGCAGCGTAAATTGAATAACAATAATATTAATACTTAACATTGTTTCTAATCATAGGGTTGGGCTTGATGTTTTATGGGAATCGAGTAGATACCCTCATTAAAATCATGCCGATATGTTGTTTATTTAGCCAAAGTTTCCCACGAACACAAATTTGTATCTCGGCGCCTAAGCGTTCACCATTTTTTGGGCCCAGCCCTTTGTTTGTTAAAGGGTTTCCTTCCCGTTTCTCTCTCTCCTAAGGAATGCTGATCGGCCCCCACAACAACAAACTAACAAGGCCGTATATAGCTCATTCATAATCCTTGTAATAATTATATATTTGATTTCTTGACCGATGCGCTTCGTAATTAGATTTCACAGACAAGATTTGATACCTATTGTCTGTCGCCGCCTGTCTGATACGTGAATCACGAATTCCGTAAAATATGCGCTCTTTATTTTTCTTCATATTATTTTTTTTATCGAATGTGTACTGTCGTTTTTTTTTTCAGTTGGATGAATTTATGTTCTCTACAACTTAAATGGATAACCATATAATTATTTAAATAATTTTATTCGATATGATTTACAACGAATTTTGGAAATACGAACATTGAAAAATATATTGATTATATTTTTAACAGAATTCTTTTTATCATAACAGCACGTAACATTCTTGGTGTTGATTTTATTAAATTTTAGTCTTTCTTTTAAAAGTCTTTTTATTGTCACCAGTCACAATATGTCGTGAGTATGAAGCAGATGAAAACCTTCCAGAAGATGATCGGATTACATCCATAAAATTACTGGTAACTGACTGAAGAATGCTCTGGATAGAGAAGTCTGAAGAAATGTTGACGTCTATACCCAACAGTAGACAAACAGAGCTGCATAAGTAACTAAATAAAGTAAGGCTGATCTTTGTTGATAAGAAATTTTCTGGGTCAAGTTGACGATGGCGGGAACAGAACAGAGGAACCTGCGAACTAGGAACGGAATAGGGAAGACCCGGTATTTGCGAGTCACCTCGTACACAAGATAAAAAATCTGGCATATCGTTATACATTCTAATAGATTTGATTTGTGGAATAGTTACGCAGTGAGATCAGATTCGTGCTGGTGTACCATAACGTAGGCATTTTATCCGCGGGAAGATCACGATATAAAATTGTTATTTGACATGTTAATTTTCGAGCTGGTTGGTGCCCACAAATTACTAGGTACTTGCTCCCTCGACGCACGATGGTACCCGAGGAAAGAATAAACTAGGCATTATTATTATATGATCGTTTTGGTGCAGCGGTACTGTGTAGAATACCACCAGTATACTGGTAATATAACCGTGTTTTTCATAGACTTGATATTAAAATGTTATGATTCTTGTAATTTCCATGGGAGCGGAATTGTATCTTTGAAGTTAAAACTAGTTGATTAGTTTAAGACTTGCTAATTGCGTGGTTCCCTCGTTTATATTCCAACTAAGTTTGTTCATTGTAATTATTTCTGATACACATATTACTTTAAGAAAACTATTATTGTTGTTAATTTGAATATTTCCATACTGCGCTATGAATAATTTTATATTTTTATTGAACTATCTTATACGAAGTGTTGACTGGAAATTAGTTGCGTACATAATTAAATCTACTAAATACGTTTTGTTAAATATAATAAACCTCCCCCGTTATTTTAGCTATATAGTAGCAAAATGAGACAATCGTGGATTAGTACACGTAAGGTTTTTTAATTCTGCCCAGTGCATCGAGTTAGTAAGCACCTTACCAAAGTCAGGAACACAAAAATCTCAGCCTTTGAAATAAAGAACTCTTTATTGGTATTAAGTGATACCATTTTATCATGAAAGACGCTGTATTTCTACCACGAGAGACGGAGACGAGATGGACGTGTGTTAAGGATACCGAATGATACTTGGCCGAGAAGAACATTGTTTTCCTCTTAGCAGTGTTTCGAAAACTGGAATATTGTTAGTTCATAATTTTAAAAAAATCAGGTTGTAGATATTTTCTTTCGACTTGAGCCTGTTAGTGAAAGTCAAGAAAGTAGGTAGGTACTTAAGATCTTCAAATTATGTAAGAATGAAATCTTCTTTTATTTTATTATCCATTCAATCAGTTTTTTTATTCTTCTTCTTATGGTCGCTCACAATCTGACCTCCAGAGACCGAAGCCATTGGATCGCGTCATCCGTCAGTGTGTGCAAGTCCTGTAGTCCTTCTTTAAATGCGTACATGGGGCACTCGTTTATCAGTTTTTTTTTATTATACTAACCCATGAAATTAAATCCTATCTCGTATTGGACGTAGTGTCATGACTGGAATACGCTGTTTTGACGAATACTTTATTTGCTTGACTAGGTCACCCTGACTTGACGAAAACTTTTGTCCCGCGCTACCCATATTTGAATGAAATGCTTTAAAAAACACAAAATTAGCCGTTACAACCATAATATTTTAAAGATATTGTCATTTTGTTTTGTTTAACAATAATTAGATCGGCACGGTCAAAGCGCCCTTTTAAGATTCCACGTTGGCGTGTTTAGTGACATCTTAATAACCAAACATCTTCATTTGACGATGCGGGGATAATCAAAACGACCTTTGATTTCTCCGAAATATGCCATCACTGAGAAAATATTTGAAGACGTTATTGTTTTTAATTATGGTATCAAGTCATATTGGATATATTGATGATCTCTCTCATTGCTCATTGGATTAATTTGCATTGGATTAGTTCATTCATGTTTTCCCCTGTCATAAAAAGTTCTATTAATTTGGAACATTATAATGACGTTATCCATTTGAGGTTATTTTCTCATTTCTTTCCCAGAAATTCCCAAAAGCCTTTTGTTGAACCACATATTTGCAAGCCGTGTAAGTTTCATTTAGATTGCTTTCCATCGCTTGTTCAAAAGCTGCCATCTAGGAAATCCAAACTAGATGGAGGTGAATTAACATTCGTCTTATGAGACAGAGCGCTGTTTTTCCTCCCATCAGGGTCTCGAAGACGTGGAAGATCCTCTCATACCGTGTTCCGTTCCTTCGAGGCAGAGCTGATTGAAATGGACTTGGTGTGGGAGGAGGTCATAAACATTGCGCAAGGTCGAGCGCAATGGAAGCTCTTGTTGCCTCCCAATGTTCCTAAGTGGAGTTCAAAGGGAGATTTGATTGATTTGAATGACACATAATTTGTAATAATTGCTTTTTTTAATGAGTGCACGAGTAGGCTTTATTTATAATGCTTAAAATTTTATGCTTGTTTGTCTTATCTACTGCTTATTTTTAAGATCGATTTATCTCTTTCAAGTCAAGCTTTCTTTCTATCTTTTTGCCCTTCTTTTTCACTCTTGCTCTCTAGCTCTCCGAGATTTCTTTCTGTTTACGAGTTCCTCTTTTAACGCCTTCGTTTCCTTTTTCATTAGGTTATGCCATTTACGTATATTATCATTTTTGAAACTTGATCTGCGAAGCGCAACGTTCTTATTTCAGGAGTTTGTAAATGGTTATTTCTGGTAGCATCTATCGGCTCTAGATTTTACGGCAGAGGTCTCATTAAGCGTTCATTCATACAGACATATTAATTTCCGATAACTCATAGGTACACAAGTGTATATTTGCAGATTTCCGTAATTGGCCACACATAGATAAACATATGAGTTATTCTTTTATTATGGGCTTGGTGAATAATATTCTCAACCCGTGTTTATATTTCGCCATATAAAACATTGACCATATTGGTATGTGCACTATGTTATTTTGTTTGATGATATAAATTATCAGATAATTAATTATGTATGTGTTGGAATGTACAGTCGCTAATAAAATATATTATTCGAAATCAAGTGTACCTATTTAGTTTTTTATCATTCCAATGCTTCTGTATCGCGATCCGATGTCTTCGTTTTTTGTTAGTGAATTTTTTCAAAGTTCCTTCACAACCAAAATTTATTTTATATTTGGATATATTATTCCAGATAAAGATTGTCAGCTTTCTTTAAAATATTTTTTAGCCACGATGATATATTTCGCGTTGATTTAAAAAAACGTTTATTTATTGTTCGTATTTACCTATAGTTTTATATGAGGATTTTCTTCTTTAGAAGCAGGTATTTCTCCTTGCAAATGAGCACCGAGACTTCATTATTGGACACTAGATTCCTTCATGAGATACGGAGCTTTCTCTGTTACATCCAGAAGACTCTGTTTTGATCATGGTTCAGAATTTTAATGTCCAATCCTCTACTCCATACATCAGCACTGGAAGAAAATGTGTTTTATTTGTTACCCATCTTAACTTTGTAAATTCAATTCTCCTTCCTTTGTAGCCGTCCCTCCACTGCTAGATGTAGGTCTCTTTTAAAGTTTTCCACTTTTTTTCTGTTTTGTGTCTGTTTCTCAATTATTGATCTCATTTCTAATCCTACTCAGCACTTTGGAAGGTAACTATTTTAATTGTTGAATTATATTACACGCTTTCATAAGGCATTGTACATCAATTTGTTTCATCTTATTTTCACTTGAAATTAGCTGATAGGAACGTCGTCACTTTATCAAGAACATTTTATCATAGTATTTTGGAATGCGCGATTCTGGATCTAGCGGCAATAGTTTTGCGCAGTAATTATAATAACATGTTATGTATGGCGGTTTGGATATCAATAGTTTGTATAAGAGTTTTGTCTATACGGATTGTTAATTCGTATTGAAGTCTTTCGATACAGAGTATAACAACATGTAAACAATACATGATATTTTTGCTGCAAAATAATACTATATTCTTTTATACATTTTTTGTTGTGTCGTTCTGTTGCTGCTCTGAAAATTAGCTTCATGGTTTACGCTCCTGATTGTCGGGATTGCTTTATCGCGTGTCGCGAAGAGAAATGTAAGAAAGTGTCCCGAGAAATGTATTATGGTACATAATTGAAACAAACTCTTCAAAATTTTAATTTTATTCTTTTACTTTTACGAACATCGGGACCTGGCAGTCCAAAGCCACAAATTCATTATTGACAGGTCCTAGACTCGCTGCACAGTGGCGACTGAATTGAACATGTTTTTTATCTAGTTAAAGTATCCATATAAACCAAGCCTTTCCCATCCAGTATGTTGCAGGAGCACTCACCTTGTCTTTTGCCTCAAACATATCGTTCATATCGCAAATTTGCTCCAAATTTTGGCATACGATAGCGCATCATCCTCGACCTCTCCACAATTACAATGTTTATACCCTATTTGTGCAGGTTATTGTTTCAACCTGTGACACCTACCCACACGTAACATATCAGTGTCTTCCATAATATGCCGTAGGGTAGAAGATGTCTGGTCCTATGACCTCCGACAACGGATTATTACAACATTCTTGAGGTGTTTGTATAGAGAGATATTGTGTGGAGGAAACTTTTACGAGATTTCAATCATGCTATCAGCGGTTCTTGGGCAAAAAGTGATAGATGTCTTGGACCCCTTCTTCTTTTGTTCTTTCCGAATGTGCAGTTACCATTCAACTAATATTGGAGTGAGTATTACCAACCATAGAGTTTATACCATCCACTCGGGTAGGTTGTGAGCATTCAAAGTCTAGTTTTGCCGTTTCGTTTAAAGCCACGTATACATGGTTCAAAATAATTATTGTTGATGTTCGAAAGATTGCGAATTGTAACGCTGTATACTCAAACCAGTTTCGTTGTCTAGATTTTGGAATGGTGTTGAATCGTATAATGTAATTCTTTCGTGAATCCAATGGCTGTATCTATTGGTAATAAAAATATATATTAGTAGTATTATGTATTCACAGCAAAATTCAAATAAAATAATAATATGCCTAGTAGATCGATATCGGTGAAATATTGATAGATAGCCTTTGAGAACGCGATAAATTTTAACACTTGTTAAAACTCTTAAGCCGAGTTCACATTGGTCAAGTACTAGGCGAGTAGCGAGTAATTAAGTAACAAAACGTGTTTGATCACCTAGTTCGCATTGGTCGAGTAATTTAGTAACTTAACATGCCTGTCTACCTTAAATTTCGTCGAGTAGCTTAGCCGGCAGGTTAATTGAGTGGATCCGATTTGTTCTATTTTTTTTTTAAGGTGAGTAGTGCCTAGCTAGACATGTGTGAACCTATATTTTAGTCGAGTACATTAGTTGTGTCTAAAATGGCGTTTTGCTAGAGTAAAATTATATGTAGATTTACTTAACACTTAACTGTGCATTGGTTAATTATTACATCACCACCAAACTATGATCTATCTATATTATACTACAACGAGCTTCCCAACAGACGTTGTCTTTACTATCATCGTTGATTTTGAATTAGTATTTATACAAAAATACGTTTAAAATATCTTTGAATGTTAACAAATTATTTCTGAAAGCTTGATAGAAATTCTATCAAAAATCTGCGTCCAATGTTTTGAAACTCAATGGTTGTCAAATAAAAATTTGTTGTTATGGATTTTGTCACAGATGGCGTTGTTGTTAGTAAATCCGTTCCATACTAACTTTAATATTATTTTCTATCCCTTTTTCGATGTTTTATAAGTTATTCTGTTATCCCGGGCGGAGAAGAATCCAACAAACCAAACATTATAAAAATCTGTTCAGCCGATTACTAGTTATAAGTGTTCGCACTCACCCAACTTTCTTTTATATTATAGATGTCTTTAAACCAACCTACATTGTTCTGTGGGCCTAGACAAATTACATTTGGCGATCGACTACAAACGAATTCTTCGGCAATGTAGAGTAGGAAGAAAATTAACTGTCCACTTTTTATATTTTTATACAAGTGTCATTGTTTGGTTTAATTGTTTATATGTTCCAGTGTACAGTTAATTTTTTCGCACTATATCCAAAGCCAATTTGAATTTGTCTACGGGGGCAGAGGTCTTTTCGTTTTAAAAATCCTCTTCACCACTGAACTGTTCTCTAGAATAGCAGTGTAAAATTTAGCTACTAAATGACTCGTTACTCGTCCTAGTGTGAACTAGGCTTCAGCTATCGGGGCACTTGATTTAGTGCGAGCCTCACATACACATACATGCCTCAGATAGTTTGTACATTTTATACATGCATCAGCCGTTCTTTTAAAACCTATTTGTAGAATTTGCAAATAACGATGGGTGTAAAATACGTGAAATCTCTAATATATTCACCTTGTTTCAAGATTTGCATCGACAGTTTGGCCTATCGTGTTTCTAATAGGTTCAACAGCACCTATGTCACCTCTGTAAAATTTGAGGTTGCATATCTCATATGGGATCTTATTTAATTTGTTGATAACCTTTGTTTTTCGACAGTAAGATTTATATTGTACTAGCTTTCCCGACAGACGTTGTCCTGTGTTCCTAAAATTTAGGAATATAGAACATATTTAATATGAATATTGAATTCGAATTTGTATGATGACGAAATCATTATCATTTGACCAATGTGATTCCGAACGATGCGTCTGTTTTAAACCATATATATTCCATCCGCATTCTGTCAATAGCACCAATTGACAATAATTTCTGTCAAAATTTCAAAATTGGAATAAAAATTATATGGTAAAAAGTACTAATTAGGTTGTCTACGTAGAGTTTTCATTAATTTTCTAATTTTCCATGCATTTTTCTTAATTTTTTTTCTTCTAAAAGGACATTCTCCTGATAAAAGTCTACACGACAAAAAAGAATTAGCGAAATCGGTCCAGTCGTTTAGGCGTGATGCGATGACATCGGGAAATAGCTCTCCATTTTTATATATAAGATATGAAATTGGGAACTTTTACGTATAAAAATATTGAGATAATACATTCAAGTACCCATCTATTGTTTTTTTTTTACTTTATGCTTATTTAAAGTAAAGTGGACGTGAATTTTCTAAATTTTTAAAGACAAGATTTTCGGATAATACCGATCTTCAGTACCCTACCGACAAAATTTCCTGTAATAGTTTGAAGATGTAATAAAATATTTAGTTAATTTGTAGAAGCAAAAATACTCAATGGTTGTAAATAATTAATTATATGCCATTAGACAGACAAAGAGAGAGAGAATCAAATGTGGACTATTTTGACATAGTTTGAATTTCGAATTTTGCATTTGATTAAGACTAAGTTTTTTCTTTGATTTGATAAGGTATCAAACATCTCAAATACTATTTAATTTTTTCCAGGATTAAGTAGGTATTATATCGACGATATTATTTATATGAAAACAAACAAAATGTATTATAAAAGTTGTAAATCATTCTTGTAGCGTAATAACACAGACTCAAAACGCCCATATCACAGTAATAATATGAATATTATTTGTATAGATACCTTCTTATTGCATTCTTAACTTATCTAAAAATTATTAAACATTGAATAAAAACCTTTCCATGTAAGAATCTTTACAATAAAAGAATATCAGGTTTAGGTTCGTATGTACCTACTAGTAGAATATTATTGTTACCTATAGGTATTATGTTTTAAATATAAATATTGTAGGAATATTATTCTAATTTGATTTTGTCCTTAATTTTTTTTTCTCTCTCCGTATTTATTTTTATATTGTTATTATAAAGGTTATCCTAAAATTATTATTGTAAGGATACTTTGATAGGTATTGTTATTTAAATGGGTTCACCTTAGGTACTGGCACGGTCGTAGGTGGGTCAAATCCACGGGAATCCTCTCGCCTCGTGATCTATGCTCCTTATAGTGTGTTCAGCTAGAATAGGCATTCGTATAAGGCCAAATTATATATTTCTTTTTAAACTTGAAGCAAGAAAGAGACAGCTAATCCTTCTAATTAATATGGCCCCGCCCTATTATATTCGCTACGAAAGGTCACTTGCCTAACATATTAGGTATGATTTTTTGACATAGTCACTCACTTTTTCTCCTTTCCCTCAACCACTTCAGTACATCGTGATAAAAATGTGACTCAATTTTTTTTTTCCCAAACTCTAAGTCTCAAGATACCTACGTATTATCTACATACAAATCATGTTTTCTTAAATATAAAATAACTAAATGATTAGCTACTTAAGTTTATTAAGTAATGTTTTTTTTTAACCTCAGTTACTGTGATGCACTCGCTACAAAAGGAGGTATGGTTTTATAATGGGAAATTTTATAAAATTTTATCTACTCGTAAATATTGGTTAAAAAGATTGTTTATTTCATTTTAATAAAAACAAAAATAGATGAGACGATAATATCCAACATTTAAAAATGAATTAAGGAGCAAAAATGCTGTTTTAACACCTTATATTAGAGGTATGGTAAATTTGTTGTCAAAGATAGGCAGAATCAATTTGCCAGTTAATGTCTTTTGTTTGATAAGCAAAATAGGGTTTTAGGATCTAAAGTTTAAATAGTTATATGTAGGTACTTACAGAGAAGATTGGGAAAGAGAACTGAGAGCCACAATGCTAAGTATATGATATGAAAAGTGCTAGTCTAAAGAAGAAAACATTAATATTTCTGTAGATAGTAAATTCAAAAATCGATGTTAGCAAAAATGATGAATAGGTACTTCACAAACAAAGGCATCTTTAAGATTTAACTAAAGCTTTACACATATTATTTAAGAACGAACGGTTCCTGCCAATATTTCTGAAGATAGGAAATTAACAAATCGATTTCAGCAAAAATGACGAATACTTGACAAACAATGGCATCTTTAAGATTTAACGAAAGCTTTACACATATTATTTAAGAACGAACGGTTCCTGCCATTAATTGAAGAGAAATGAAGGGAAGTTATTCGTGCTTATTAATTTTCAATACTTACCCGTTTTGAGGCAATAAAAGAGTGAATTAAGGTAGTCGTAAATCAAGAGGCAAATTGCTCGAGCCTTATTTTTTTTTCAATTTGTTTTGATTTACGAACCCCTCCGTCACTTGCAATAATTTAATGGGATATTGTGCGAGATGTCACTCGGAGTAGGTGTTTGGTCCGTCACTCGACTCGACGCGATTTACGACGGACGTTCGCTCTTTTTATTCGTTCTCTCGTTGCATTGATGTACAGTTGATATGATTATTTATTAATAACATAACTTCAACAACACGGGCTACATCGACCGCGATCCCCGGCCCGAAGGGGGCCAAGACCGTTTATTCTTTTATATACGTCCTTTTTATAATCGTTTACTTCGTTATTATCCCCTTGTTAGTGTGGCCCAGCTCGTAAACTTGCTCTTTAATATTTCTGACCCGGTAAAATACGAGACACATTCGTACATTTTTTTCTTCCTTTGCGTCATTAAAAGGTTAACACGCGCGTATAAATAAACCCGAATGCATTGGGCAAATATTGATGCCGGGTATTTCACCGATTCTTTCCTACGTACAGGCACACCTACCTACAGCTATATTATCATTGATGTTTATTGCCGCCTTTTCTTCTTCGACAAATTTCCAGGCTCCTTTGATCATTACTCTTGTCTGCATAAAAATGTCCGGCGCGGTTTTTGGGAATACAAAAACAATTTTCGTTTACCGTATTTCATTCTTTTTTAATTTTGTCTCTTAGACGTGTCCCCGTGTAGAGGCATAAATTTGATCGAATATCTATAAAAATATATTTATTAGTTAATAATAATATTCTTATTTAAAAACGATTATAGTAGTGTTTAATTCTAGGGACAAGTTTGTAGTAGATAATAAAAAGGCTGTTAACCTTTGATTCTATTCAGTGTTTTTTTATGTATATGAAGTATTGACTGACTGAATCAGTATTCACACTTACCTATATTCATTGCAGATCAACTACACTGTTTTTTGATACAGCTTTTATTTCTACAAAATTTTTGAAAATCCACGTTATTAACTCATGTAGATAGAATTTTGCAGATAGTTAGACATTGATGTTGATTAGGCTAACTTTTGATTTTGAATTACTTATTAACATATTTTTTTCTACGGACCAGGGCAAACTTATTGTCAGACGCCTTACTATCGAGATATCACGGGTACGATTCCCGGTCGTATCAGAAATCGACGGGGTTCTTCAGCTTGTTTCACAATGACTTATTACCTCAGTCAATAAGTAGCGCCTGATAAACTAACACTTTTCTATAGAAAATAGTTAAGTGACTCTGTGATATTGGAGATGTAAGGTGAAATGTTATTGGATGTCCTAACGGTTAGGTGAATCAGTTGGTGACGGTAGAGCTGGTGATGCGATTCCGATCCCCATATTTAGGAATTGAGTTTTCTTCCATTAATTTTTGTAGAAATTGAAGGTAGACGACAGGCAAGCAAAGGTATATAGAAATTGTGTGGAAAATATATGTATATGAGAGAAAGGTGTGTATATCTACAAGACATGCCTCTTATGACGAACATGGTTGAAACTCGGGCTGATTCCTCCTTCTATTCCGCTCCGCACGTCTATTCTTGCGGGTGAAACTCTCAGAGACAGATACAGCACCATTAGGGACAAATGCAATGTACACGACTTCGTGAGTTGGGGCAGAAGCAGACAAAGACACTGGAGAGATCATGTCAGTAGAATAGGAAATGAATGCTGGTAGCTGATGCTATTCCACAGGGCAGAAGACTGCCAAGCAAGCCCCCCAAGAGTTGGAATGGCAGCTGGCAGTGTGTGTGTCCGCGGAGGAGTTACTTGACCAGAACAGATCGCAAGATCTAGGAGAAGAATGGTATATAAAAAAGCTATGCAGATTTATTACATTAGGTACGCATTTGCTCTGGCAGTGGTAAAATAGAATGGTTGTCGATAAAATTCCAGAAATTGAACAGGCATCTGCAAGGAATAATAAACCTCAACCTGACTTGAAGACGATAAACAGAGGTAAGTGAATTATATTGATTGATCCGTATTTTATCTATTCAAGGCTAGTTTGAGCGCCTCGCAGGATTGGAAAAGCAATTGCATATTGTTTTTTGAATACGGGAATCAAAGGTCCATATACGTTGGAATCAATTTATTTTATTGTTTGTTATTAACATTATTATTTTTTGTTAGAATTTAATGTCCCCATTCTCGTATTATTTAGTGTCCGCCGATCCCGCTCATATTGTACATTTCATTTTATTTCGTCCTCTTTAAAATAAATTGAATTGTTTAAATTAAGTCACCTTCTCAAGCAGGTGGCAATAATTTTATATAAAAATGCAAATTAAACGATATGGAATTTTTATGCCACATTGCCAATTGCCTCATATCCTTTCTCACAAACATTTAAGTATATTATTTCTATCAACAGAAAAACGTTTAATTAGCAGTTTTCGCTTGAAGTGCTTTATGAATTTAATAATCTAAAAGTAGGCATTTTATTTGTGGTTTACCTATTTTGTGGGTATCCACTCTCTTCAAACAACAGAAATAACGCACCAGTACATAGATGTGTGTGTATAACGTCAAAGCGTTTGTTGGTCAATTTTGGAAATCAAAATTTGATTCTAAACAATAAACTACAATTTGGACAATTTGTATGGTGTCATTTAGTCAGTATCTTTTTCTCAAGGGCGCTTCACCGAGGCCTCCGCGATTGGCTGTCTCTTTCCCATAGTCAATACAAATGAGAGTGACTGCCAATCGCGGGGACCTCAGCTTCATACACAAAAGTAGCTCATAAATAATCACTAATAGGCTTGTCTAAAATGTGATACTTTTTCTTGAAATACCTAAGTGAAATTATCAACAATAACCAACACCTATGTATTTATAAACCTAAACTCTAATCTCGCCAATGAGCCTTAGGGGAGTCTATTGTTAAAAAAAATAGGCATAATTCATCTTAAATTTCTTGTTCTGTAGGTGTAAATCTGGTTCTCTGATGGAGTCAACTTGAGGCTGTTGCTATCATAAACATTCCCAATAATATCCCGTAGCAGATTTTTCCAGTAGCATCTGATTCCACCGCTTCATCCGATTGCACCATCAGCAGTTCACTGCACTGTGATCGCCTCTTTCACACTCGACTAAAAACCTTGCAACGAACAAAATGGATGCCCTACTAAAAAGAATTGTAGCAATACTGTTTGGTTACAGTATTTTGGAAATTTCTTTTTATGCCTTTAAACGTGTAAGTTGAAAGAAACAAAAAGCGGTTCCTTCTTTTTCTAGACCGGTTTCTTTTCTCTTACCAAAATATCCTTTTGAGGGACCTGTGTGACTTATAAAATATTGAACTTATACGAAATCCTTTTTTACGCAGTATCTTCATTTTTTGTGTAATTTATTGCAATCGCCGGGCAGGTGTTTTGGGATTTTTATTTTATTTATAATTACTTCATCCTCTTTTTGCTCGTCTTAATATTTTTTGAAAGAATTCCTTCCTTCATTATTCCCTTTTATTTCTTTATGGCTATTTTTTTTTCCAACAAAATACATAATTAAGTCCTTTTCGATGTTTATTATTGTCCTTTTTATACACCGTAACATTCACAAGTTATTTTATTTCTTTTGTGTATTATTGAGATATTTATTTATTTCACAAACGAACCCTTTTTGAGAATTCTTTTGTCGCTCCGATCTAATATAATAAAATGTCATCGCCTATTCCTATTTTGATGTCGTGGTTTAGTTTTGAGACTAAATTAACCGTAAAGCGGAACATTTTAACGGTGGATCGGTGCCTAATTAGGGAGAAAATCCTCTTACGTCTGATTAAGGATGCGATGGCACTCATCATGAAGGATCTGACGGTTTAAGCGCCACAAAGGTATCCCGTAGATACCCTAAAATTTTAAACCCGTTTTTTACGATTCTCACATTTTAATTATTGATGTCCTTTTTGGTGCTAATAAGGTACCTACTTACTTCATATACGTGACATAATTTGTGAAGTTCCTACCTATTTATTTATTTATTATCAATTGTAAGAGTTATTACTTCTGGTTGAAGAGATTCGAAAATTTCAATAAAATCATTTTTATAATATGTAACTTATGCCCATCCAAAGTATGGCTGATGAAAACAAACCGAAAAAGAAAATGGTGTGTTGCGGGATAACTACCCGATAGATTGTAATTTCCAGCTGGAAAAGCTCTGGGGTTGTGGTCAGTCGTGGAGGACCTGGGTTGTAGAATATAGAACCACTAATAGATTGATAAATATATTGCTGTAACCATTTTTGCGCACTTGGTATAGGTTTTCTATTCCTGTAATCAAGAAGTGGACATGCTTTGGAAAAACTGTTAAAGGCAAAGATGCTGAGAAAAATAAGCACGCTCTATTTGTTTATTTTTACAATTTTTTAGAGGTCAGACAGTCATGACAACAAATACAAATCAATAAACAAAGAAACAGATCATGGACCAGCGAAGACCCCAACATTACCTACACTATATAAAACATCTCCAATACATACATAACATCAAAATATTAAAAAGTTAAGAAGTCAAATTAGATAAAAATATAAGCCATGAGAATTTTATCTGCTATTTCTCATAGGCATAGGATCAAGTACAGCGGAGAGTTTTTATTTCCCTATGTTTCGAGTTGGACTGTCAAAGTGAAGTAAGTCAATTCTTTTACCTTAAAATCCATGCTAATCATCCAAATGGATGCAATGCCAAAAATAAAAAAAAAATAAAATCCATGCCTTATTGTCAAAGAGATTTCCTTCTCATGACAAGTTATTATTGTCAAAGAGATTGTCTTCAGTTAGATTTTCAATTCTTATAAAACCCATACGAGACACTGTGTTAGAATGGTTTTCGTCAGAAAAACTTCGTCTAAACTCTGATTATGCAATAGGGGTTCTACGAAGGAGGTAAATATAGGGGTTCAAACAACTTGCGATTTTTTATACAATGTCTTATTATGTAGAATGTGAAGCATCAATTTCCATAAATATGTACAGTAAAATATTTCTATGAAACATAACTAAATTTCAAAGAAATGCGCACATTTGCACTTTGCGGCAAACTAATGGAAATACATTGAAAGCTATACAATAACAACTCCACATCTTTTTTATGAGGAATCACAGCGGTTCGTGCAAGATAAGAGTATTTTTGTTGCATTACTTGTACGATCGGTCAGTCGAAGGACCACACCTGAACACTCGGAATAGAATGTTTACCTTTGAAATCAATAATTTGTAGTATTTTATATTTATAAGTGACGGGCAAAGGGCCACAAAGGATTAATAAGGAGACCTCCGCTGCTGCAAGGTTACGCAATACGACTCTATGAGAACCTTTTATTACCACCGGAAACGCACTCTACGCTCTACTTCTTTATTTCGTTTAGGTGTCAAAGGGTTGCCGCCCCCTTTGATGCCGCGCCTCTTTTCTTCACCAAACGGCGCTTTTTGAATTTTATCAATAAAAATAACTTGATCACTTAATTTACTGTCTTACTCCTTTGAGCTGCCAGTAGGTGGGGTTCGATGTCGTCCCTTTTTCAACACTCCCTCTGGTGATCCGTACTAAAAACGTGGTATTGTGAATTGGTAATAGAAACGACTTGTTCGCACGCAAAAAAGTATCGGATATCAGCTGATATTAATAACAAACCGTTTGCGTAATGAAAGGGTTTTTTGTCTCGCGATTGTGTCGGTGCGCAGGTTTTTATCAAAAGATCGGCGGAGCACTTTGTACACGTGATACTTCCTATAAATTTCAATTTATTAATCTCATAACGACTATTACTCTCTACAGCTTAACCCTAAAAGCACATGAATCCAGTCTTTGATGTCTCATTTTTAGTATCTTGTTACACAACTTTTGAATCTTTTCAATCTTTGATAATAAAAAAAAGGTTGAAGATTGGCGTACGACATAGTAATCGTATTCTCTCGGATTAAATAACCGAGTTTACGGGAGACAAAAAAACAGGTGTCTTTTTAGTTGATAAAAACTAAATTGTTCATTATCCTTGAACATTTACGTTGGGCACAGCAAGTTTTGAAAAACATGGAGGTGAAGGTCAACATCTGCAATCTTACTTAATCCATTCTTGAAATGCGTGACTTTTTTCAAAACACCTAATTCCTGCTACCTGACTATGGAGAACAACCTCAGAGAAAAGGTTGGCTCCTTTATATACCTTGGTTCGAAAGAGACTACTAACACAGCCGTAGTCCAGACAACAAAGCGACACGAAAAAACGGTTTCGCTGTAGTGTAGGGATTCAGAGTAGAGGATTTGAGTCAATAGATCTGCCCTCGAACATAAGAATTTTCCTCTCCAAAGAAAAATGATACCTTGGTATTGATTTAGTTGGGGGAGTAGATTTCGTCGAGGAAGTACAGACCCAAGTCAACAAAGCAGCTGAAATCTCTGACTACCTATGTCTAATCTTCTTCCGACATGATGACATTTAGGACAATATCCAGCAAAACTTTGAGTGATTGTGGGAATCGACAGAATCCAAAAGATGGCCTTCTAAAGAAGAAATGTGTCAGTAATCAGTTTGCTGGTGGTCATTACCTACCATACCCAACTTGAAAGTCAATCCAAATAATAAGAACAAGTGTCTCCTGATGCTTCAGTTACTTTAAGAATTAAGATTTCTGAGATGAAGATATCTGCGAGTGTAGCATCGTACCCTTGTGTAGGACAGCACTTGGGTACCTTTTCATGCGCTTCTCAATATGAGTGACATTTACGCACAAGAACTTCTTGGTTGCAAATAATATAATATGTATTTGGTTGGTTGACATTGAGGGTTACAGATTTTTTGTTTCAGACACTGGAAAAGGTAAAATCTCTCAGGATTCAGGACGTTTCAAACGAGCAACCCTTCGATTGTTATGTTTTTCAAATCTCATACATAAAACAAGAATTCTAAATATTATATGGTTATCTGTTTGCTTTAATTTAAGAAATGCCAATTATGCATCCAAATTAGAGTCAAAGAATAATATTGACAGGTGAAAAAAGCATGGATTTTTTTCCACCAAACCTTTTCAAAGGGTCTGATTAATGTTAATTTCGGTATGGATATCGGGTTGAATGTTTTGTAGTTCGCCTTATAATTAGACTATGAACCTGCCTGACTTCACTATTTGAACACTCGAGATCATATCGTTCAATTAGTTCCGTGCCATAGTTATACATTTCACACTTATTACACGGATCCGCCTAAAAGCATTGTCCTTTGCTGCTTCTATTTTGTATATTATATACGGGTTATCCTTAGTTATTTTTTATACATCGATTCAAACTACATCCTTATTGTAACTTCCATTGTTGTCGGGAGCAATATAAGCGACGATGGAATCCGTAGGTCTGTGAAAGGAAGTCGATTTTTTCGGGTGGCCGCCGTACAATGCAGCTACACAATATCCATTCATAATCAAAAGACTCCACGCCTCACTTCACACCGATTTGTTTATTTTCAAATAATTTAATACATAACATTATATTTTAGTATGTCCTATTTTGTTGGGAGTCATTATATTGTAATCTTCAATGAGCACGGTAAGGCGTGAATGAATGGATCAACGCTGGAATTTCTACAACTTTTTAGTATGTATCTAGAATGCCCATGTCCATGTATAAAGCGATAATTATTTATTTACCCAAATATTCGTTTCAAACTTTATAGCTTATTCCCTATGTTATAGCGCGGCCATTATCAATAGAATTTCTACCCCGAATACATCAGCTGTCTTGTAGAATTTGGACTGTATACCTGAACTGTGCAATCACCTGCTTCACACGTACATATATCATTGGTCTAATGAGATGGTTGCTATTTTATTAATTATTTTTTACTTCATTTTTTACTGATGACTTTTTTGGATTACCTATAAAGAAAAATTGATAGGTTTAAGTTTTTGGTGTATCTCAAGGTTTTAATATTAATTTCTACAATAATTTAAAGATTGGTTTATAAAAATTTTGAATGATCGTGTGGTTTCACTGAATTGCCCCAATATAGATTTTTTATACCTAGTAATTAAAATAAAAAAAAACTATGTAAATAATACTAATTAGGTAGGTATACTTACGTTTTTCTAATCAATGAATTGGTTTGTAGTCTGGCGGCTACAACGCCGGCTTTCGTACTGTTTCGTATCGAAGGTCGTGAGTTGAATCTTGATCCCAAGTGCCGACCATCTTCCTCTTTCACGACACAAGCTTTAAGTAGCTTACTGTGAAAGAGTCAAAGAGTGTATTTGTGTTCACTTTGATACATTTTTGTAAATAAGACATAAACAAGTGTAGGCATATAGTTAAATTATATATTATCTAGAATTATTTCCGTAATCATATAAATCAACTTACTCTGACGTTTAACTTCAAGTAGGTACTTGTTCAAAGAATTTTCTAAATATTTTTTATTCAAATATGAAGTACATGCTTTTTCAGGATCCATAATTCAGCTCCATACACAATGATAATATTTATGAAGAAAACGTTTTATATTTTATGTTAAATATTATGATGATGTTGTTATTTAAAATTCGTTCATCATATTTTGTGAAGTATACACATAGAACACCTTTTTTTAAAAATGTCATTGTTTTTTTTTATTATTTTCTTGTGATTTATTTGCAAAGTTTGTAAAGAAAATATATTACTAAACCTATATACCTACAAAAGCAATATTTTGCTTGATGTTTCTATTTTTATTCTTCCGCGCCCTCTTTTCAATTCGTCACGTCCTCTTTATATTTTTTAATTTTAATCCTTGCAAACATATTTATTATAGGTTTTAACCTATGCAGTTTTTTAATCCGGTAGTTGTAAATCACAAACTGAATTACGCCGATAAAAGTTTCACAATATTTGTCCAAGATTTTTTAACAGTCATTGTAAGGTTTAATTGATTGACAGGATGTTCCTTTATTCCTATACAATATTGAATAGACAAATCCCTTCTCTTAAAATCGCCTCATTTTTTGTACTTGCCAACACTGTGTTAGTTTTCTCTTACCCTAGGCCAGGCCAAGATCTCTTTTTATATTTTTTGTTAACTAATCTTTTTTAATAACTTCCGCCTTATGTGGAATTTTTTCGCAATTGGATCAATAAAATGAGCAATCTTTTCATTTATTTTTTAGCCAAAAAAAACTTAAATAAGGCATTAATATGACGAACTGCTTCATATATTATTATTATGTTTCACTCAAAACTTTCGTTCGATTTCGGATGTGACTATACCGGTTTCTTGGAAGATATCACTATATCTATCTATTATAAACATTTCAGAGATGATATATAAATATTTCCTTAGAAAATGATGAATAAGAAAAAGAAGAAAAAAAAGAAAAAGAAGAAAAAATGAATTAGCCATTAGACAATTAGGTTTTATTGTTCTATAATTAACAAACTAAACTTTAGTTCTTGACATCGTTATTTAAATAATGAAAGTTTGGAGATAGTCAGAAGGGGTAGGCAAAGATAAAGATTCCGGTATGCACATGTGAGCAGATGGACTCATCCAGACTCGCCCACATTGGTCTACCACATGGAAGACAGTTACTAGACCGATCATCGAAGAATTGGATAGACAGTAGCTCTGGAAGTCAATCCCACATGACCTAAAATAAGAAGAACATGGAATTCTTTGTAAAACAATTTGTCTCAACATATATACAAATTATATTCTTTATGACTTATAATTATCACACTTGCTTAAGTATGAGAATTCAAAAGCAGGTAGGTGCCTAGATACATCTTAGCCTATTATAGTGGTAGACAACGCAGGTGTTTATTAGAATTTGTGTTAGTTTACTTATCTGTTCCTTGTTTAATCCCCGGCATTCTGTGGCTATGTTTTTTGTGTTGTGTTTTTACTTTTTCTATTCTAATTCAACAAAAGGTGTTTCGTTCAACAACAAAAAAAAAAACGAATAAAGAAGCGATCTTATTAAATTGAATATCATTTAGGTACTTATACCACTAAACATCGCTTGATTATACAGAAGTTTCGTTTACATTGGTAAGTCGACTCGCGTTAGTTAATAAACAATCAATATTTTGAATTGTTTTGTGAAGTTAAACACGTCCATATGAAAGGGTAATGGAATATTTACAGTTAAAGTAGTATATTTTTGAACTGAAAAAATCTAGTGCACTGAAAGTGTATCCTGGTGAAGTAATTACTTTTTAAGTAATATTATAGGAGCAGTGAAGGGCACTAATTGCATCCCTATGCAACGGATCTCATGTTTAACTACCTACATATTACTAACTTAATTAACAAAAAAGTTCTTGAAAATAAAAATAGGTTATTTTGTTGAAATTATTAATAAAGAAACAAACAGTTCACTAAATAATAATCTTTTCAGTTATATATATTATTTCCTTTTTTTTACAGCAGCAGCAAAAAGTATCAAAACGCTGGTAAGCTTCGGATATAACTAGGTACTCAAATAAATTAATAATTGTCCGTTTATAATTTGATGAGTATTACGGTTCGAAGGTTCCTAATTCAAACATTTATATTTTTTTGTTGATGGAAGTGCCTACACGCGAGTAACTCATTCTACCAGAGCACTTCGACGGTGTAAACAGACCTTTTCCTTTACCCAGTAGCGGCTTCTAGTTGAGACGGAGAACTTAGCAGTCTTCAGTAATTAATATAATGAGATAATGGAAGAACTTATCCACTATGTAAATATGGAGGATATTATTTCGAAGTTAAGCGGTGGAATAATTATTTGTGGTTTTAACTTATACACAATTTTTCTTTTCTTATTCCATCATATTCTCATGGTTATACGCCATTTTTTTAGTCTTTGCATGGCGTGTAAATCTGGAGTTAATTGTGAAATCCTATTTTCATTCATCTTTGACGTTATCTTCAGTGATAGGTAAAAATCTGAATGCTGATGTTTGAAGTATGTCAGTCCTTTTACAATTTTGTTGGTATGCTATTCGTGGTTATACAGTGGCTTTTTGAACTGGAGCCAAGAATTTAATGTTAACAATGGGACACAGTAATCCTGCTAAGAAGATAATGAATATAAGCATATGCCATACAAAAAGTTAGTTTAGGTTTCCACATAAATTTCAATTTTCTGCCCATTTTCCTTTTCATCGAATTATTTAGCCAAAAATTGCACGCTGATATCTGACAGCCCAAAAATTACCATTGGAACATAATGAGTTCTACGATATACGAATTCTATCCACAGAAAAGTGCAACAATTAAATGGCATCTCCTGGAACCCAAGTGTCAGACTATAATATT
The DNA here is from genome assembly GCA_963576905.1 of Mystacides longicornis. Taxonomy (NCBI): domain Eukaryota; kingdom Metazoa; phylum Arthropoda; class Insecta; order Trichoptera; family Leptoceridae; genus Mystacides; species Mystacides longicornis. Next base: position 12,180,910 of record OY756436.1, read on the forward strand.
ATGTACTATCAAACTTTGGTGGAGAACATATGCCGAATGGAAAGACGTCATGCAAAATCACTTATAAAGCGTGGCATTGAGATGGCAAATAGCCTTGCTTTGTACAATTCAGAAATTTTAGATCACACTATCCGCGGGGGGCCATTTCTAGTGGTGGTGGGATATTGCTGTTTATGAAGTTTATATCAAGCAGAAAAAAACTTGCACTGTAGGATCCATTTAAATATTTAAATTCCCGCATCGGCTTTAATTAATTTATAAGAATAGGGTTGAGATGACAAGAATATATTTTAATTCTCCCTTATTAATTACTAAAGTGAAAAGGGTTAACGTGTTTATTTAAACCGTCTTTTTTACGCCGTTCAAAACTACCACTTATCGGTGCAGCTGTTATCCACGCAGGGCGCTCATTTTAGATTCTAATAGATTTTTATCTGATTAGCCGAAATCTCTAACTGTAACGTATCATTATATCGGACTCAACCCTTTTCCTTGATATTTATCTCTAGAAGCGTATCCTCTTTTTAGATTTCTGGCTTAACGATTATTTACGCTTGTAACTATCACGCTTCCATCTTTTACATACATACATCTTCTTTGTCCGTCACAGTTGACTTCTTTGTTCGTCATTTTTGTTTTCGTTTTTGCTTTGCTGTAAACTCCGTATCTTGATTTATGATTATTATTATTCTTTTGGGTCCAATCTGTCGATTGGTTTGTCCCAAGCATTAGCCTTTCTCTCCATATCTTCTTTTACGCCAGCTTCTTCTCCAGGATATCTCAGCTCATCAACATATCTCACCTCATCATGGCTTCATTCATGGCTTGACTCAATTATTGATGTATATTTGACTAACACTATCACTCCACATCATCCATTTGTTTTTCCCCACTCAAAGTTATTTTTTGGAGTGATTGTTTATGGGGAGCTTAAATTTGACGTTCTTTGGATATACCCTCCATTCCTCATCTCATATTTTGAACCAAGATGCTTGGACTTGTGTAGATAACATTATTATAGTTCATCGTGGTAGTGGAAGCCTCTTTAAAACCCATGAGTATATAGGTAGTGCTTTAAGATACTCTCAACAACTTGGTTTATTGGTCAATTTTGATTTTATTTGTTACATTTGTTCATTAAATCTCGAAAAAATCTATGTATTTTGATCCATTTTTAATCTTTCGAATAGGTTTTTTTGTCTACTTTAAATACAGTAGTCCTATGACAAAGATCATTATATGCAGGTTCTTTAGTGCTTGTTGAGACTGCTTCATCAATAACTATGTGTGTTAATACTACACTTGAATGTTTCCTCGTGTATTGTAAGCCGTCATTAAGATATCCGAATTGAAATATCATCCCGGAGAATGGATTTTTTGCTCATTTGTCTAACGAACCTCTCGAGTGCGGTGTGATAATTACATTTTAAACATTATTATATTATTACAATCAAAATGTTTGCTATTAAAAACACCGCCACGATTCATACTCGTTTGGTTAATCGTTCGTTAAAACATGAGTGATAGCAACCTCCGTCCTAAGTGAGATGTTAGTTTATTTATTCTGGCGTTTAGCTACTAAAAATATTGCTTATTTAAAAGCAAATCATTATAATATATTTATATATAACATTCTTCTGTCCTTGTATGACTGAATACCTCCTACTTTGATAAAATTTTATGATATGGGTTCTGGAATCCAGACAGATCAGTATCATTAGTGTGCATTTACACCAAACGAACAAAGACCCAGAGCTTGAAAATGACAATATTTTCCTAATCGTTGACAATGGTCACCAAGGAAAAAATAATAACCAGAAAGAACTGTCATCGCCTACTATAATAAGTTGTTGTTTCCACGGTGTCCAGTATCAACGATTATGAAAATATACTCTATTTTCAAGCTCTGAATCTTTGTTCGTTCGGTGTAAATGCACTTTACGAATCTAGAAACAGAGCATATTTTCTTTTATGGTTGATAATAGACACCATGCAAACATCAACAAGCAATAACTAATTAGAAGGCGATGACTGTTCTTTCTCGTTGTTATTTCCTTGGTGACATATCAACGGTCAAGAAGAAATACTCTATTTTCTAGCTCTGACTATGTTTGTTTGGTTTAAATGCTCCCTTACTATACTATTTTCTGCTCTTTAAATCATTGGAAAAGAGTATCGACTTCTTAAACCTGATTCTTAACTCCAATTTGTTTCGTTCCCGCCATTGTAGGTTGACCATCCATGCCTTCATAAATCTTGTATTGCAACCTCATAAATTCTCTGTACCTATTCTATTTGCATCCATTATTGCTACATGCTCAAACCATCTGAATCTTAACTTTCATCTGTGTAGCAATTATCAACTTCCATACCACATTCCACTCTAATATTCTCATTCCTTTCTATGTTTCACATATTCTTTGGGGAGCTCTCATTTCTAATGCATTGATACTACATGTAATTTAGTGTAACAATGCAAATACTTATCGCTATGGAAAACAATGTAGTTTGTGTCATAATGTGTTGAACGGTGTAGATCATCGAGATCTACACAAATGTGAAACGTCTCCGCTATCGTGACACACGTTCAGAGTCGTTCTCAGCGGTCGTGAGCAATCGATTACGATGGCGTTTGATAGCGGATTAGAGAAAGTGTGAAGGAATCGAAGCGTTTTGCAGCCGATTAGAGCATAGCGGGCCGCGGAGATGTTGGTTGGTATAGCGAGACTTTTGGTAAGAACACGTAACACTGCTGTTACGAGGGCAACGTTTCAGTCACGATTTGTTCTAAACACACAGTGACACCGTGTTGAGCAGCAACTACAACTGTTATACAGGGTGACTGGTAATTAGACCTATTCCATACTATACAGATTATTTGCAATAATTTCGTTCATATTAAACAGCGGTCTAATGTGAACGGTTTTCGAGTTATTAAATTTTTTTAGAGTTTTATTTTTTATTTTTCACCATTTAATATTTTTTTATTTATTTATGTTGACAAAATATTTAAATAAAACTACATTTAAAGTAGAAACAATAGAATGTTGTTGTCTTAAACTATGTTGACCTTCACCGAGATGTGTCACTAATTTTGACATATTTTGTAAGGTTTCGGGGAAAAGTTCGATGTAAAACATTACCCAGTAGTTTTTGGATTTACGTTTCTCGCATTTTACTGTTTCCTCAAAATTATTAAAAGTAAAACAGCGAAGCTGTTCTAGCAAGTCGACTGGCAATTCTAGATTATATATTAAAAATCTTACGAAAACATCAATCAATCAATACTCTCTTTTACACCCCACTCAGGGGCATAGGGAGGCAACAAGAGCTCTCCATTGCGCTCGATCTGTTTCTCGATCTGTCGAATGCTTATGACCTCCTCCCACACCATGTCCAAATCCCTCAGCTCTGCTTCGTGTGAGATGGTCTTACGAGAACATACCTTCAGCATAAATTATAAATTGCAAAATAACAAGGTTCTATGTGGTCACAAAGGTCTCATAGTGAGTACTTGTGGAGTCAAAAGTTTATCACAGTGAAGACGAGTTAGTTTTCGTGTTTGATATGAAACTACGTTAACCTAAGCATAAATGTATTTAATTCATTCGTCATGATATTGTTATTAATTAAATTTCTTTTCATTATTAAGTGATCGGAAACAACCAAATGCCTTCTTAAATACAATATACTCGCAAAGTTCTCTTGTAGCAAAACAAATACGTGTCTGTGAAAACGTAAGTCATATTTTTAAACGCTTTCTTTAATAATTGAGTATTTACGCTATTATCACGAATATTATATTAAACTATAGAGTTATGTTTTGATTTTTTATTGATTTGTTATGTAATAATTGCATCATCAATAATTTTATAGATCAAATTGACTTGTGATGAAATGGAACCGTCAAAATATAACAATCATCATCTATAACAGCGATCAGACAAAACAAGACAATTTTCTATATTTTTTATTATAAAGTATGCAAATTATAATAATTATCTTCGTGTTAGGTATACAGAAAAATAGATAACTGAGAAAATGAAATATAGAGCCCGTCCAAATTTATTTAGTCGAAAAAAAAAACCAACTGGCAAATCGAAACACAACAGAATAAAGATTAAACAGAATCAAGACAAGTCACAACTATAATATTATGTGACACAACAGAAAAGTAAGACAAAACTGTAATAAAGCAGAAAAGAACATTTTGTAAGTTTTGTAAGTAGTAATAGGTACAGAATTCAAACGATTTCTAATAAAAGTATTTATTTTTGTTTCAGGTATGTAAAGTTTCAAACTGTCGCGCGTTGATGTTGTTTGCTTGGGGAATTCAACATGGTATTCGATCATAATTATTTGTAAGTAGGAACTCAAACTATACATACTCTTAAACCCATACAATATTGTGCAATATGCAACAAATAAGTATACGGCTTTATCAGGACCTTACAAAAACTATCATCGAATCTCTCTCTAATCGTCCTCTTCGTTCCTGACGGTCGTTTCTACCCTGTGGGCTGCTGTTGTCTCTCTAACCAAATCTCTAAAAGCAGCCCTGTGCTGAGCTCGCCTCAATGCCATGCTGAGACCGGTGATCGTCAGTTTGGTCAGTCCTGCGGGCAGGGAATCGCCCTCTTAGGGTGGGTTGTTCGATCGTTAGTAATAGCAAAGCGTTAGCAATAGCAAAGTAATAGCAACTTTTTAACCATTATAAAAAGTCATTTTATCATAATTTTGCATGATGAAAAAATGTTTTAAGCATTGTGATATTGTTATGCATGTTACTAATCGGCTACAATTTAATTTCACATTCCTTACGATCGAGGAACACCTGATAGTAAAGTATTGTGCTAATACATTACTATTACTCGCGGCGTCGAACAACCCACCCTTAGCCGTCGAGCCTCTTCCTTTGCGATAATAGTCATCTTTTCGGGATTATCATGCTCCCTCTGATTACGTGGTTGCAGCCTTGTATTTATTAGTGCTCTTTGCTGTCCGCACTATTCTAAGCTTACCCCTTTAAAACCATGATTCAAAAGTGTCTACCTCCCTCTTCTCCATAGAGCTTGTCCACGAATCTGTAATATGTAGGTATAAAAGTTGTGAAAACCATGGCTGGTATCAACCTCATCCTTGTTTTGTTGGATAATTTACTATATTGACATACTCTGGTCAGTCTTACCGTGGCGGATTTGATCATCTGGATTTATCTACTGCAACTACGATTGCTACAGAGCTTCGAACTCGGCATTTAAATTACTGAATTATTTTTGGGTATTTAAGTTCTCCAATATGGGAGTGAGGTGACGAACAACTTTTGTCTTGGTCTTGTTGATTTTTAATCCCACTCTATCACTTTTCTTTCAACCCTCTTGACGAGCTCAGCAGATTCTCTTTCAGACGATGGAAAGAGCGTGGTATCATCTGCGTACCGCAATATTTGTTATTATCCCCTACAGCTAAACCTCCTTCCCAATTCTCAAGTGCTCAGGATGTATTCTCCGTAATGTTAAAAATAATGGACTAAAAATGTACCCCTGTAGGACACCCTTTTTGGCTTAAAAGACTTCGAAACTATTTCGTTTATTTTGATCATCATCAAATAGCAATCAGTAAAATCCAATAAGTCTTTCATTAATATCATATGTAATCTAAAATCTTTAAACTTACGGAACACTTACGACTTAGGTACCACTTTTCGTATTATTGGTAATGTGAAGGTGCACTGTCTTGTATGTTAATGTATTAAATTGTATGGAACAATTCCCTTTAAAAGGTTTCACTATCATCTTGTATCTCTTTTGACTTTTATAATGATACTCGACATAAAGTTGGCTTCTTCGCGCCTGTCTCTAACATTATCTGAAACCTTTATCTCCCAACACTCGGAGAATCTGATGGATAATATTATGAGTTAATAACCGCGGCACTAGATACTTCGAGAGGTCCCCCGTAAGCATATGACGGACGTTAGCGCCTGTTTTCAGTTATTATCTTATTAGATTTCACTACAACTCATATTGAGTCTTGGCCTTTACCTTCGCTTCTGTCGCTCTGTTCTCTGGTGCAACTCTTCAGCCTGTCACTTACAGAAACTGTGCCGTGTCCCTTTTCGACTTCGTCCTACCCACGTTTGTTTAATTTTCTTCTCCTCTCGGCTTTCCTTCTAAGATTATCTGCGATAACTTTGAATATGGTATTCTCTGAACATGCCCTACCCATCTGTGTTTACCCAATCTAGCCTATCCAGAGATCATGTGGGAGTTTGGTAAATCTTTTAAACTTTTACCAAACAAAATAATTCTCCACCGTTCACGGGTCCCAGAGTTTTCGGATACCTCATATCTCTCTCCGTCTATCGATGAAATAACCTCTAGTTATAAGCGTATAATAGAACTATAGTCACTCAATGTTGACCTCGATAGCCTAGCTATTTAAAGCGCCAGTTCAAGGGCTCGGGTTCGGTTTTCGGTCAGTCACAATTATTTTTCTAAATTATCACAGAAATATTCTACCTGGGAATGCCATGTCTCTGATCAGATGGCACTAATTAACAAGAAATAATCGCCATATTCTATACTGACACCGTAGTGATATTTGTTTTTTTTTCTAGTATTTAACAATCATAATTATTTTTTTAACAAACATTCTGATAGTAACGCCAAAATCTGTGAAAGTTGTATGTTAGATCGCATTGATTATTATTATCAACTCGTTTTTGATAGCGTGACAGAGACAATTTTCCGAACTATTATAATATATCAGTGGCCATATCTAGTCACCGACAGGTAGTCCAAGAATTTAGCTTCCATCATTGTTCCGGCTATTTATATCTCCTCGTCTTGTTAATCTGCTAAGTGATTTGAAATTTATGTAAGTATAATAATATTATTTTGTTATTCCTACTGCACTGTACGGACCAAGCACGCGTTTTCTTTTTCTTTAATTGAAAGAATTTGTTAAATTGACACTATTGGCTATTTGTATCAAATAGGCTAAGAAAATTAACATGATTTTTTTGCATTGTTACAAGTAAACGCTTAGATCGGTTGTTCCAGTCCTTTCTTCTCGTCCTCATGTTTTATTTCTTTCATATTGAGTGTAGAATTCTTTAAGGCGTTCTCCTATATTATGTTCCTTGTGAAACAAGTCGCAAAGCGCATTCTACAGCTAGATTGTTGGGTTAAAGACGCTAGTAATTCCTTGCTTAAACCTGCTTGTTTTTAATGAACATCTTGTCTAAAAAGTTTTTAGTACTTATTTTAAAGAACCGACGAGTCAATATGCTATTTGGGCCTCTACGGTCCCCAGTTTCTTTGTTTTATTGATGATAAAATAATGCCGTTGAAAAATCTGCAAATACTAATCATTTACAAACTTTTAAAACTAATTTGGATTTTTTTGTGTAGGTACCTGTATTTCAATTTTACTCCTAAGACTGATAAATATTTCTATTGATCGTTTTTACTGCTGTTTCGTTTGTTTCTTTAACACAAATGTGTTGATAATAACATTGAAGCTTTAGTATATTATTTCTTTGCACGAAGCCGGGAAACGACATTGTGAAATTTTTATAGAGGTAGAAAGAGGACTTTCAGACTCCCGCGCTCTGAATCGTTAGTAAAAGACATCTAAGCTGCAATCCCAAAATGTAGTGCTTATAGAGTGACTGTCAATGACACAAACAGATAACTTAGAACTGAATGTTTAATAAGCAACCACTGTGTGAATCTCTACACTACTGCAATACGCACTAACCATCAGCGCCATCCAGTTATTGTATAACACTTTTGAAGTCCTCACCTTAGCACCTACCTGCCCAAAGTCTACGGCACCCGAATCACGAGCGCCTCTTTGTTCCATGCCTGAGATCCCAATGAATTGTTTTTTAAGCAACTGGATGACTCTGCAATTTTTATTCGTATCACTACTAATGTGTTTTTTGATTCTACAGTCGAAGAGAATGCCTTTTTATTGATTTTTTGTAGGTCAGGTGTTGTTAGGAGTGCCCATTAGAAATGTATTTGTATTAAATGTTTTTTTTGTTCTTTTTGTTCGGTGTGTAAATATTATGTTAAACTACGTAATTAAATTGATGAGTCTTGTAAATTTCTTGGTAGAGCTATTAGATTGCCTTCTTCTTCTTCTTTCGGTGTACTATCGGGTCCCCCCGACATCGACGACCACCTGAGAGAAGGCCTCCCTATCTTCAGCCGCTCTGAACAAATCCGCCACAGTTCTCAGTCCGGTCCACTGACGAATGTTTCGGAGCCAGGAGAGTTGTTTTCTACCGACTCCTCTGCGGCCCTCTATTTTCCTGCCGTATTAGACTGCCGAGTAAGATTATTATCGACTTCGGTAGCCTTGTGGTTAAGTCGCTTACTTCTGATCAAGAAGTCCCGGTTTCCACAAACGGTCGGGTCAGAATTTTCACTTGAAATTTCTACCCGGGATTGACCTGTGTTGTTCTATGTTAAGGGCCCTTTCTCGCTCACTGAAGTTTAGATCTTCTTATTAGAACAAAATTTTGTCATCCTAAAATCATGGATATACAAACTGCCAGAATCACAATTGAAAAAAATTTGTAAAAATTGTCAATAATAAAAAAAAGAGACCGCCTATTGGGTAGAACTGAACCCTAACGAGATATGGACATTTCATTTTGTATGTCCTTTAGAAACTGACAATATGTCTTTGAGTGTGAAAAATATGGCATAGTGTAGACAATATTTTATTTCGCCTTCTGTGTTAAAAACTATTTTCTATGAATGCAATGCATTTTTTACTAAGAACTTTACTTTTGTTAGTCTAAATAATGTAAACCTAAAATCGAAATCCAGCTAATGTCTATGGCATATTTACACCTACTTACTATTTTTTAAGCAAAACATATGTTTATATTTTTTTCTGACGACGGTCAATAATGGACCAATTTTTTACTAGATACCTACTGTATTCTCTCTTTCAAGAACAAAATCTGTTCGAACAGAAAGGACACCCGAATTCAGTGAACCAAATAATAATATAATGTTAGGTTTAAACAAAGCTATATAATAATAAGTAAGTACCTACCCATAGTTATACTATAGTAAACTTATTGTTAGGTGTGAATGAAGCATATTTTCTGAATTGACATAGTTTTTTCCACAACTAAATATTATCTTCCGACTTTATTTTTCAAATTCAAACATTTCAAATGGATAGATAGATGAAAAAACAATGTAGGTCATAGACATATTATTACAATATGTCTATGATGTAGGTAATATTATATTTATTTGGTAAATAGGTGTATGGCTACACTAGGAACCATCTGACCCGAAAAAAAGAACAGCCTGGCCCTAGAAAGATACCTAATAATAATATACCCAGTCTAGGTATAATCAATCGAAAACACGTAGTATGTGGATTGATTTGGAGAGAAAGACTCACTATATGCATTTGGATAAAAAAACCTATCATCAAAGATCTGATACGATATGTCGTGCCCTAATAACGCGATCCAGCAAGGTTTCAAGCTCTGGGGGGTGAGTACGTAAGGGCTATAGCACGACTAACTACTTCCTAGTGTAGTTAGCGCGAGTACGTAACGTTACAAATGTAGTTAGTTGTGTGTTTCAGCGTGGTTATTATGTAGTTAAGCCGTGGTTATGAGTAGTTAGATTGATTATGTGGTTAGTCGTGCTATAGCAAAAGTTACGTACTCACTACCCTGGAGACCTTTAAAAGCAGATGTATTCGTATTATAAGTAATACAAACAGATCTCATGTGAAGTTTTTTTTAATGAATCTTTGCTCACACGACATCACTCATACAAAGTTTGTGTTGTGAAAGTGTAAATGGTCGGCACCGGGATTCGAACCCACGACCCTCGACTCCGTAGACTGGTATACCAACCACTTCGTTGTTTTCCATTATTTATCTCAGAACCACTCGAGAATGACGTCAAATACACAAACGTCAATTTATTTTATTCCATATTTGTAAAAAGTAGATTTGTTTATAGTTTCACAAAAATATAGCTAAGGATATTCTCGGTTCATTTTGACTTTATTGCAATAACTGCATTCACCATGGTAGATAACAATGTGACGCTGTTACAGTGTATTTTGTGTCCACTTTTGGTTAGAGCGTGGTTAGAGCAGATTTGTTTTAAAAATTATTATTATTCAAACACGTTTATACAGAAATTCACCAGATCTTCATAGATTTCTTGAAGTAGGAAATATTTTGACAATGTCCTTTACCAGATGGTCCAGAAAAAAAGTACCTACCTAAGTACCTAAATAAATTTTGTGACCATAATCGTTTTTTTTATCTGCCATTGTCAAAGAACCGTTCATCCCAAAACATAATATTATAATCGTTGTTATTATTTTAGACGGGTGTTGAAACCTTTTTTAAAACCTCGATAGACTAGTTCTAATGGTATAGGCGTGGACTTCTGATCAGGAGATTCCGGGTTCAGTTCCCGGTTGGGTCAGAATTCATTACTTGATATTTGTTGAACTATTCCAGATTGGACGGGAGGAAAATTCCGCCGGCTATAATGACATCTTTGTATATATATTTTTATACAAAGATGTCATTATGTGTTCATGCGATTTTGTGTTCATCAATTTGCGTGACATTCGTAAAAAAATATTATTGGGTATTCAAAAACATGTTGTATACCATATACATACATATTATGTTTTGACAAAAAAATTGTATGTACCTACCTAGGTACTCCAGATGGTGAGATTTTTTATCCCATTTTCTAGGATTCCATTTTTTATATTTTCCAGATTGGTGAATGCCATCTCTAGCTGCTTTTGCAGATCTTGTGTCCACCAATCTGGAAATATGCTCGTTCCAGAACCTTCTTTTCTGTCGACCCTATCTGACAATATCTTCGAATTCGCGTACCCTTCGGATTTCCATAATTGTTGATACAATCAAATCAATCAAATCTCCCTTTGAACTCCACTTAGGAGCATAGGGAGGCAACAAGAGCTCTCCATTGCGCTCGATCTTGCGCAATGCTTATGACCTCCTCCCACACCAAGTCCATTTCCCTCAGCTCTGCCTCGAAGGAACGGAACACGGTATGAGAGGGATAATAATAATCAATTGTTGATACACATTGATTAAATTTATATACCTAGGTGTATAATAATTATTTAAGATAGAATAGGTACAATTAATAAATTTTACAGCCCCGTGTTTCACGGTAGGTACTTACTGACATTTTTAATTCTGTCTAGTGTCAGTAGCTAAACCGATAAAAAATGATTCGACCATTACAATTCTCTAATATTATAATAACACTCACTCGATATTCAATTAATTATTTCGGCCTAAAATATTTTCGAATATATCCTATATTATGCATTATAAAAAGTATTATATACGTAATAAAAAACCCTTTATGTTTAAAAAAACAAATACTATGGGAACTATGCTCTACCGTTCGCACATTCTTCTAGATGCCATTCGAAACATAATATTATTACATATAGAATACATACAAAAAACATAATAGGTATTATTATTATTTTATGTTGAACTAACTTCCACAATAGAACTTACATTGATGCATAAATATTCCTTCAGAGAGAGCTTATAGTGTTCTATGAGCTTAGTCTCCCTCAAAAATCTGCAAAAGAATCTCCATCGCAGTTATATACAAATATAATGGTCGTAAAGACCAAATTGGTATGACGATTCAATATGGTCGTCAGCAAAGAAATTGTCCAATATATTAGAATAGTTCTCGACAATAATCCTATAAGACCGAGCGTTGATAAGAATTTTAATTGGAAAATGATTTTTTGTGTTTTCTGAAAAAACTAAGCAATAAATGAAAAATCCGCAACAACAATGTTTCAAAGAAATTCGAGAACCATCTTTGTGTCTAAACCTTTTTTATCTAAGTCTAATATTTTTCGAGATATTTGTAAAATAATGTCGGGGGAGAGGTCACTAAAACCCGTTATAACTTCTAAAGCATGCTGTTAATTAAAAATCGACGATGTCTATGTTTCAGATAAAGGTTTGATCTATAATAAAACCTCATTTGAAATTCGATTTTTGTAAATTTAGAGTCGGAATTTAATTTGTAACATGGTGAAAAACGGCTATTTTACGAGAAGAGGCCCTTAAATGTTCTATACTATACTCTCATTTGTATATATCACATGGATTGATGATGCTCACAAATGTGGCTCAAAGTGAAAATCTATTAAAAGCTCAGAATGCTGGTTTGATAATCTAATTTGTGGTTTAAATGAAGTTCTATGTAAATTATATGTATTGTCATTTTTTTAATGTAAATTAAAACACTATACTAGTTCCTTACTTTTCAAGTTTTCAAAACTAAGCATTTCCCATCCAATATGTAGCATTGACAATCGTCATCCAGGTCACACCTCTGATCCAAATTTTGGCACACCAGCAGATGCTCGTCATCCTGGACCTTCTACAGTCACATCTCACGTTCTACCCCAAACTTATACCCCACCTGTGCAGTGTGCAGGTTCTTAAAACGAGCGTATTATTATATTGTTTTTCAAACTACACACAACTATGATATTCAAATAAAACAATGTAGGCTCTAGCTTAGTATGTTTTTGACATTTCTATTTCACACAATAATTAATTGTCAACAGATGGCAAAATATAAAAAAAAAATACTTTCATCAAATTAAAAATTGTTCTGTCGTATCTAGCTGTAACCCCAAACTATTCTAAAATCACCCTCATGTCTTTTTTAGGATGAGTTCAGTCCCATACACACGGACAGAAGATATTTAAGTAAGTATAAAGATGCTGTTGACTGGCTTGTGGATTGCTCATTTTATTCGGTTTGTTGATTTATATGAAAAGGCACAAGTGGTCACATCCCGTAATTCAATTATTCCGTGACAAGTGCCCTCGTGGCTGGGTTCCGTGGCTGTCATCTATCTGCCTGCGTCTAATCTCCTTCCCAA